>JANXHW010000006.1:11610427-14227094 GCA_026170595.1 Plestiodon gilberti rubricaudatus | reverse complement strand
GTGCTTACTTCAGTTATGTGACAGTAGGGAATGAGGGTTTATGTGCTTAGGCATCAGCATTGTGCTAAGGCTTCGCAGAAAAGGTAAGTTTTAAGATGGCATTTGAAGGGAGAGAGACAGCATAACAGGGGCACCAATCCCAGGAGTGAGCAGCAGCAACAGAGAATAAGTGGGGTCCTTAGAGGGAGCAGGAGATCTTCAGAGGGTGGAGTTGGAGGAGCAAAAGTCACAGACAGGAAGACATTGGGATATGTGAGAGAAGGGAGCAAAAGGGAGAGATGAGCACCCTATATGTGCTTCTGGGTGCAGTAATCTATCCCATATTAATAAATTATTGTTTTAACAATTGTATTATATTTAGGATTTATGTCACACTTTTTTAGAGCATTCAAAGCGCTTGACATATTATATATTTATTGCTAATCCTTTCAATAACAGCAACAACCACCTTGTCAGGTTAAAACACATACCCCGGTGGAGGAAAATTCCATCACAGCTTACAAGCCATGATGGGGATAAGCAACCTCCTGGTTGTAGGAGTGGGTTTTCTTTGTGCCAGGTGCAAGGGAGTGGCGACGGGATACAGGTATCTTGTTGTCTTGAGGCATCTGGTGGGGCCACTGTGTGATACAGGAAGCTGGACTAGATGGGCCTTTGGCCTGATCCAGCAGGGCTCTTCTTACGTTCTTATGTGCCTAAGGCAGTGCAACAACAAATACTGCCCCCCAGTGGCTCGCAGCAGCCCAGTGGCTGCTGCCCCTCCTCCTCCTGCTCCTTGGATTTGAAAAGGAAGAAGGGAATGGAGCCGAAGAGGAAGTATGGAAGAGAGGAAAGTGGTGGGCTTCCCCTCTTCCTTTTCAAATCCAGGGGAGTGGGAGGAGGACAAGCAGTGGAGGCGGGTGAGCAAACAAAGGTGGGTGGGTGGCCCTGCCCAGGCTGCCCCACCAGTCCATTGCCTCGGCTGTTCTAATGGTCACAGTCCTGCTTTCAGAGGGGCTGAGGCTGAGTGACAGGAGCTTACCAAAGAAGTCCACGTCCACCTACTGAAGTCAGGGGAAAGGTAAGATTAGATGACAGTTTGCAAGAATAAAAGGAGGGAGTGATGTCACACTTACTTGGAAATAATTGCTTCCTATGAAAATGCTACGTGAGACTGCTCGGCGTTGTTACAGTTAAATTTCTCAGGCATGCTTGGCAAATGCACTGGCAGGGGGGTGGTTGGGAGGGAAGGGATGTGAAGTATTTTCACACATGACCCTAAGAAGTGACACTGTCATGCTGCATGCATGCTTTTTATGCTATGTTTCTCTTAAGCAGGGCAGTGAATTCAGAAGAGAGCTATTGCATGTACTGTACTTTGCAAGCAATGCAAGTTTTGCAGTTGTGGAAACCCCTTGTGCTATTCCAGCTCCAGCAGGGGGCACTGTGAGAAGCTGGGGCAAGAGGCCTGCTGGTTCCTGAGATGATGACAGAGTTTTCGGTACCAGCCTCTGCATCTTTAAAACCGTCAGACATTCACACACACACATCCAGACTGTCTGTGCACCCTGCAGCCTTAAAATAACCCTTATTGCCTAGGCGATGGATGAAGAACGGTAACAGGTGCTCCACATATTTGCTAAGGCTGTTGGGATGTGTGTGTGTGTGTGTGTGAGAGCTGGCCCCTAATCCATCTACTGCTTCACCCTGTCATGCTGGGGCATTGGGTGGGGAAGTAGGGGTGGGGTGAGAGCGGTCGAGAAATTTGTCAGCACTGCTTGCAGCGCAGTGACCTAGATAAGACCCAGAAGGGAGCTGTGGAAAGCCCTCAAAGAAGACCAGGCTTAAAGCTTGGGGGGTTACGGCGGGGGTTCAGGCTAGTTATTTATCAGGCAAAATAGATACCCTAAATAAAAAGGGGGGAGGGAAAGGGGCTATGATGTGGCCAAATTTTTTTCTTCAGGATGAGGAGCAGCGCATGGCCATGCGTGCACGGGGAGGGGGCAAGCGGCGCAAGCCCCTGACGGATGAGCAAGAGGGCAAGATCAAGCTGGCCTTCTTTGTGGCCATCGTGGGGATGACCCTGACAGTGCTGGCTGTGGGCACGGAATTCTGGGTGGAACTCAACACCTACAAGCAGAACCACACCGCCATTTGCGAGGCGGCCCACTACGGCCTCTGGAAATTCTGCTACAAGAAACTCTGGATGGAAGAAGTGGAGGTGGAGAGGGCAACCTGTGGACCTGCTGAGCTGCCTGGAGGTAATCACAGATCCAATCCCCATTTCCCTTTCGCCTCCTTTTCTCTCTCTACATACATCTCTAACAATCTGCACTCTATAATTCTATAGGTGACCATGGGCTATATTTGGCTTAGCCAACCTCTCCGACTGGCCTTGCTGAGCCTCTTCCTCTGCCCTACCCCTCCATTATTCCCTACATCTTTGCCTGCTGTACTTCCAGTGGTGCCTAACCCCAGTGACCATTTTTCCATGTGATACAGCATATGCACACAATCATGCACAGTATCATAAGGAAAAGCATTTACAGGGAGATAAGGTAAGATGATGGCCAGGACTGGGGTGGCAATCATCGCTACTGGGGCCCCCAATTTAATTCAGTTACTGTGATCTGCAAAGTCCTAAACGTTCTACATCCATGATCTACAACACCCTATTGGTCCCTACTTACCAGAGACAGTTCCTTTTTTCTGGTTCCTGTGCCCATTAATCACTGCCTCATTTTATCCCTATTTGTTGCCTCTTGGGAATGCCTTGTTTAAAATCTGTTTCATGTGAATTGCTGAATTCACTTCATCATGTGACGTGTTTCATATGCTCTTTTAGCATTCAGTTCCTTCCCTGGTGTCTCAAGATGTTAAATCTTGAGTTCGGGAATAGATGCGTCCTGTCTCTAGCACATATCCATGTAAATGCTTGTGTGTGAAAGCCCCATGCAAATACATTGCCTGCCATTTCATTCACTACAGTTGCTCAGGTAGATTTTGAACTGCTGAAAACAGATTATTGTAGGACAGGTGTTGTTTTCCTAAGACTGGTTTAATCAAAAGAGCCCACTTTGCTTTTACATCAGTAGAAGGCAGGGACTTGCAGAGTAAAGGAATATACGGTAGCATACAGAAGGTGGAGCACAGCCTTCACCAACATTTGTTATAAATGAAACAATAAAAGCAACTGCATATAACAACATTTTATTGTTCTATTGTGCTGTTGTTTGAATGTACTTCCTAGTTGTTGGTAGCTGCCTTGGGAAATGCAAGATATAAATTTTTAAATAAATAAATATGCAATAGCGGCAGGTGGGTGACAGCAGTGATTCTTAGTGTTTGGGTTGTTACAACTTACCGTACAAGGATGTCCCTGCTTTCATCTGTTAAATGTTGGAGGGTGTGCATCTATCAACTATCGTTAATAATGCTCACCTCCTTGCACACATGTTCCCCCAAGCACATCATCTCCTTTCTCTTTCTCTAATATGTTTACCAAAACACCCAACATATAGCATCTCTCTCTCCCCCACAGTTCCTTCCCATACCCCCAGGGCTTTGCATAAGCCAGAACTCACTACCATTCACAATGTGGCACTTGGAACTTGTTTGCAATGTCAGGCTTAGCCCCAGAAGTTGCAGTGCTGAATGCTGATGGGTTCATTCATTATCTCCTGCTAATGAAGGATAATCTCCTTGCCTCTGCGAGCAGCATCTTTCCCAGACTCCCGCTCTACAGGAATGTACTGTACTATACTAGAATACAGAATACTTTTCATATAGGTTATACAAGACGTTTAGAAAGATCATTTTCAGTTTGTCGTAATGGTGACAGTTCATAGGCTCAGGAGGTCAAGTAGGCACCTAGAACTGGAGTCTTCCATGTTAGTTGGAATTATTTGTTGGTGGTGCAGCGGGTTAAACTGCTAAACCATAAGCTATCGATCGAAAGGTCGGCAGTTCGATTCCCGCGATGGGGTGAGCGCTCGTTGCTTGGCCAGCTCCTGCCAACCTAGCAGTTCCAAAGCATGTCAATGCGAGTAGATAAATAGGTACCGCTTGCGGGAAGGTAAACAGCGCTCCGTGTTCCAGCCGCATGCTATGCGCTGCGGCAAGGAGAGTCATGCCGGCCACATGACCACGGAGGCGTCTTTGGACAACGCTGGCTCTTCGGGTTTGAAATGGAGATGAGCACCACACCCTAGAGTCGGACACGACTGGACTTAATTGTCAGGGGATACCTTTACCTTTTTATACCGGTATGTACAAGTTGGTTAGGAAAACAGTGCCCATGAGTTTATGCAGAGTGTCTGTCCCTCAGCACTAAGTCACCACAACCATCCCTTTTGCATTTTAGGATAGAGAGCTGGACTTTTATGAAAGGGCTGTAGCCATCTGGGGTGGCGGCTCTGAGGGCCTGACCTTCTCGTGGATTTTCCAGCCCCCTCCCCCACGCATTTTCAACTTTCATTTAAAAGAAATAAAGCAAGTCTCTATCCCTTTTGCTTGTGGAGATACAAAGAAAAGCATGCAAGCAGTTTTCTACCCAGTTATACAGTAACAGTGCAATCCTGTGCAAATCCACAGTCCCAGTCATTGTGTTCAATGGAGGTTACTCTTAGGAGAGTGTGAATGGGATTTCAGCCTAACAAATGATACAATTAAATAATGTGAAACATATTAGACTGCCTATACCTGTATTTCTATTCTCTCTGTTCTGCAATGATTTCCCCTTGGGCCTCACCAGAGTAATTTCTGGCTACAGGCCAGCGTGCTTTCTATGCGGACTTAAAATGAGGCATCTCCCATTATAGAAATTGAGAAGCGCAACCATCCATCTATGGGCCAAACAAACTACTTGTTAAGTTGGACCAACTTTACTGGAACTCCTGATATAATTTTCTTCTTGCAACACAGCAGCTGTGGGGGGCAGGGAATTTGGATCAGGGCGGCCAACCCTTTCCCCCATGCATGCCAATTCCCCAACTGCAGTTATGCCCCCTCCCCCGAAGCTGCTCTCTGCTGTGGCAGGAAAACGTACAGGTGCTAGTAGTAATTTGACCTCATTTTTTTTTCCAATTTGCAACCAATAGCAACTGGGGAGGGCCATGTTGGATCAGGGCCCCCCACAGCACAAGCAGTTAGAACCGCCTTCACCCCACACTGCAGTCCCAATCCAAATCCCCCCTCCTCATCGCTGTTTTTACAAGAAGAAGCCACAGAGCTCAAACCTCACATGTATTGTAGTGTAGCTCAACCCTCACAACTTATCCACACACCCATCTTCCCTTTCTCTTGTGCACAGCTGGTCTTGCCTTTAACAAAAGTTTTATGCGGTCAGCTTTTGACACGGGACTCTTCGGCTCTCTTTTCTACCCGTGTCTACCCAGAGATTTGGAAACAGATTTTTGCCATCTTGCTTTTTGCTCATATGGTTGCATCAGGGGACACTGCAGTAGGTCATCTGCAGGGCCTAACATGAGTGGAGGCTCTCCCAGGTTTCCACTGGAACCTATGAGCTCAGCCCCAGGTTTAGAAACCCTGCTTTTAAAAACCAGATTCTCAGAAACTCATTTTATGCAGCTGATTCCTCCTCTACAGACAAGCCCATTCCCTTGATTGCCTCTCTTCTCAACAAACCTCCTACAAACAGCATCTGTTCTGATCTTGTTTGCTAACCTCTAATGTGAGGCATAGGAAGAGTCACCATTTCTTCCAGAAAGGGGTGGACAGTCTATTGCGCATTGGCATGTGTTGTTTAATGAAAATCCATGCAAAGTTTCCCATTGCCTGGGCTTGATCGATGTTGAGTGAAAAGAGGGACAGATGGCTAAGAACACAAAGGAAGCTCTAAGAAAAGGAGAACGAGTGCAGAAACCCCTGTGAGCTACTGTGGGAGAACATTATTTGGGGGTGTAAGGACAAGCTATTCATGCATATGTAATTAATGTCCGAACATGGGGAGCGGGTGGCTTTAACTGGGGAAGAAGCACATTTAACCTTTTCCTCTTGTCCTGTTTTCCCAATTTAAAATCACCACACACATCAACTTGCAATTTTCTGTGTGTATATATTTTCCGCAAAACTTACGGACAGGTGCCTGTATTTGCTGCCTCCCCCATGAGCCAGTAACAGCTTGGAAAACAACATGGGGAAAAATGTTAAACACCCCCAGCCCCCACACCATTTCCATGATAATTTTAGCAGCCTCCTCTTCCTCAGAGTTGCATTTAGCAAACAAACAAACAAACATGAGGAGATCCAATCACAGATTTCCTGACATAACATATACTTTGGCCCAGAGTAGCTACTGAATAGTGTTGGATCTCTGGGTCAGTCCTAGACATTTTGGTATTTGAGGGAGGAAGTGATGACTGGTAACCATGCCCCAGCCTATGGAAAAAGATAGTATACGAAATTAGGGCTGCAATCCTAAGCACACTTACCTAGGAGTAAGTTCCATTGAACAAAATGGAAGGTAAAGGTAAAGGTGACACCTGACAATTAAGTCCAGTCGTGTCCAACTCTAGGGTGTGGTGCTCATCCCCATTTCAAAGCCGAAGAGCCAGCGTTGTCCGAAGACGCCTCCGTGGTCATGTGGCCGGCATGACTCTCCTTGCCGCAGCGCGTAGCATGCAGCTGGAACACGGAGTGCTGTTTACCTTCCCGCAAGCGGTACCTATTTATCTACTCGCGCTAACATGCTTTGGAACTGCTAGTAAGTAAACACTTATAGTAAACACTTATAGGCTTGTGCAGTAAATAACTGGCATTTGCTACCCTTCAACAGCACCCAAAATTTGGTACCTGGCACAGCTGCCTGACTATTTCATGGCAAGGCTGGCCTCCCTTGACTGTCCTTAATTAACCCTGTTCATTAGCCAAATGTCAACATACTAAATGCATGGAGGGGCCCAGGATACACCTGTGCATCCTTGAGCCCCTCCATCCAGCGCATCCATGGGCTCCCCTTGTCCTTTCATATGACAAATACACATAAGAGGGAGCAGAATCAGAATGGTAGGCTTCTTCAGGGGCAACCTACATGTGCGTGTTTGTTCTTCTGAACAGATTCAGTGTGCATACATATACAGCAAGTCCTCACTTAAAGTTGTCGATAGGTTCCTGGAAACTGCAACTTTAAGCGAAACAAACGAATAACAAAACCAATTTTACCGTAGGCTAATTGATATACGTAAACAAAAGTTTGCAACGTATCTCTGGTCACAAAAAACATCACCAAACTTAAGACCCAGAACACTTCTAGTATAAAACACTGAAATAAATGTGAGCTTTCTGGGCCAAAGAAAACTAACACAGACATGGAGAGAAAGTTCAAATTCCCCACAGACAGTGGCCCCATCCGGGAATCGATTTATTTTCTCAACAACTTTAAAACAAAATGACTTATAATGAAACAACTTTAAGTGAGTACTTGCTATACAAGCACAGGGACTTTTCTGCACAGTTAAGAACCCAGGATTCCTGATTATGTAGGAAACTATCCGATTAGGATCTATGCAGAAGAACAAATGAACAAGTGTAGGTCATCTAGCCCTAGAGCCTAACACCATGGCTCTGGGTCAGTTACAGTCTAACACCATGATACTGCTCCCCCCCCCCCACATGCATTCATTAACTCCATATATCATCTGAAAAGCAAACGCAGACTAAAGGATTGATAGATTACAGCAGTGGCTCCCAAACTGGGAGGCGTGGCTCCCAGGGGAGCCGCTGAAACCAGCCAGAGGAGCCACGGAGTGCCACAGAATCCTCTCGGAAAACAATGCAATGCCAATTGGCAGGCATCAACATAATGTAATGGGGAGCCATGGCCAATGATCGCCAATGGTCAAGGGAGTCACAGGTCGAAAAAGTTTGGGAAACACTGGATTACAGGATAGAATACGGGATCACTCACACCGCCTCCTCACATTTGGTGAACATGTGATGGGAAAATGGGACTTACCTGCCTGCCAGATCCCATCACAGCACAAAGACCCCTGCTGACCATGCCCCCCAGTAGGTTCCAAATCACATGGATGGAGTCCTATGTGCACACAGCTTTATATGCAAGGAACCCCTCTCATACTAATTCTGAATGCGTGTGGTCACTGGGGAGAAACATGCTGGGGGGGCAGTGGGCACAGTCCTGTTTATCCCTCATGCATGCATCACACATGTGGGGCAGAAGACGCCACCTTACTCAGCGAAGAGCAGATGGATATGTAGAGGAGGACAGGACTAAAGTCAGGGCTCCTATCCTGCTCTCCTCCTGGCACACGTTGCGTTTACTGAACAAGGGCACTTGAGGCAATGGGGAGGTTTTCTAGCAATGGCAGATAGACAGACAGACAAGGTTTCAACCTGAACCAAGTGGGGATATGTAGGGGGGAAAAAAACCTGTAATAATTGGTAGTAATTTCTACCTCACTTGAAACTCCTGAACTCCTGCCCGTCAGTCAAATTTGCCAACACTCTGCAGCTCTAATAAGACCAGACAATTGTTGCCGTTCTCTTAGCCAAGAAAGCAGGCCAGGGATAAAGAGTTATTATTCTGCCCTCCATTCTTTTGGATAGTAGAAAGTTCCAGACAACCTGTCTCATTTTCATTGGAGGAAAGAGAATGCTACAGTTTTACTGCTCTGTCAAAATCTGATTATTTACAGCTTAGAAAAGAATGGATAGGAAGAAGCAACAAACAGTCTAACAGGCAGATCCACTGTAGAATCACTGGTGGAGGCTCATTTAGGGGGCTAGTCAGCTGCTTATTTATGTAAGTAAATTCGCTTATTAAAATTTACTTATTAAAATGTGTATAAATCCTGCCTTTATTATATCCTAAAAAAATGGAATTCCCTACCGTAAATGTCCTGTTCTGGGATAGGAAGGGGCATTCGTCACTGAACGGGTTAAACACAGGCCCCTTGAGGCAGTTACCAACTGTCATTCAAAAAGTGATTGACAAAATCAGGGCCTCTGAGAGGAATTTTATCAGGGGGTACAAAGTTTCTTTTGGGCCACTTCTCAAAGGGGGAAGGGGCAAAACAGGGCAGGGGGTGGGCAGCAACAGCCGGAAAAGCCTCCGGAGCTCAGGTCTACCAGGCTTCCCAAAGAGGCACCCAGGTCTACCTGCCCAGTAGACCTGGCCTCTTGGTTGGCCTCTGCCTTGGTCTTTCAATCTCCATGAGGCTAGCTGAGATCCTAGGAAATTTCTGGGGACCCTCCTTTGGCTCCTGGGCCCCCCTTCTTGACCCTGGGCCCAGGTACAATTTACCCCCTTTACCCCCCTCTCATGGACCCCTGGACAAAATAACAAGCCCAAAAGCAACAACCGTAAGAATAAAGACAGCAGCTATAAAAACGATGCCGTACTGAAAGGCAAACTTAAACCATTTGTTTTGAAGGCGCAAAGGGCAGGAACCAGCTGGACCCACTATCGAAGATGCAACAGGGAGTTCCACAGCTTGGACACCAGGCCAGCACTGAGAGGGGCCTCGTCTTGTGCCCCCCAGGCGCATCTCAGGGGGCAGTGGAGCATGGCTTTCCCTGAAGACTGACATGCGTAGGCAGGTTTATGTGGTCAGAGAGTGTTACTCCTCTTAGGACTCTTTAGCTCAGGGAGCACATAACTCATGCATGCATCACACATGTGGGGAGCAGGGGGAAGGTTTGGGCTGACCCCTGCTCCCATCACCCAAGCCATTTTCAAGTGACATCCAAGGATCTGGGCCCAAACTTAAGAAAAAAAACACCACCCTTTTATTTGCAGGAAACCACCATATCCTTTATAATAACCAAAGGCAAGGAAGGAAATAATTCCCATCCTGCTTTACAGGAACAGGAATTTCAGCAGGTGTCATGCAAGGGGGAGGAAAACTGCACCTGCGGGAATTCCCTCCTACAGCTTTTATTTATTTATTTACAGTATTTTTACCCCGCCTTTCTCCCCGAAGGGACCCAAGGCGGCTTACAACATGGGAAAGGAATACAATACAATACAAAAAATAATCACATTTAAAACAATAAAAACAATTCACAAAAACTAGTAAAAAACATCATCTAAAAATTAATAAAAACAGATCAAATTACAATTAAAACAAGAGCATAAAAAACAGCAGCACTCCACCTGTACCAGCAGGATGTTAAAAAAGGCAAGGATTCAGAAGGCTTCCTTAAACAGGAAAGTTTTCAGGCCTCGCCGGAAGGTCTCCAGGGAGGGAGCAGTACGTATGTCAAGAGGGAGGGTGTGGGGAGTCCCATCTTCCTTTGCTTTCACTTTGACACACCGAAAGAGCTTCTGGTACTGGTCATTGTCTCTGAATTTTTGCCTAAAGTCAGGCAAAACATCTAAAGATGTTTCTTGGGAAGCTAAGAGAATTTTGACAGGATCAGCAAATTTCCTTGTGATATTTCGCAAGTCTCTACCACTGTTGAAGACGAAGTGTTGATCTCTGGTCCAGGTCGGCAGTTCTCATTGGGCTGGTTTGGACAATAATCTGAGCCGGTTCACCTACCACGCAGTTAGGGGCTTGCATTGCATACATCCTGTTCTCGCTTCCGGTATGCCTTCCCCCTGCTCCTAGTTGTGTGAAGGAATGGTTCGTCTGAACTACACCCTCAGACGCCATCAAGATAGTACTTTAACGTAGTATCTTTCACACCATAAATGTTTATTTCAGTGAAATCAATTTCAATGAAATAAGCCGAGTCAGAGCTTCCAAAAACAGCACAGGTCAAAGCAGCTGAGCTGTTTTCGGCAGCTCCGACTCAGCGACTTGGCTCAGAGTCGAACGAGCTGAGCTGAGTCGGGGTGGGGCGAAAGCAGATGAGCAAGGGTGACACGTCCCTCAGGGAGGGGTGTCAACCTTGCTCGGCCATGTTTGCCTGCTCCGACTTGGCTTGGCTTGCTTGGCTCCGAGCCAGAGCGGCCAAAGACGCTGAGCCTGGGCAGCACGGCAGGCTTCTGCGTCATGGCGTTGCCCTTCAAATGGGTTGTCACCCAGTGCAGCCTGTACCCCCTTAGCGACACCTGTGCTACCAACCATTCCAGGGAGCCAAGGCAAATGGGTGGGCGGAGGTGGGTGCCCTGCACCAGGCTGCTACCTGAGGTGACGACCTCAGTCAGACTCATAGATGGGCTGGACCTGGTTAAGGACACAAGCGCAGGCCAGGCCTTTTCTTTCTGGTCAGTTGGCAACTTGAAGTGGTGCGTAAGCACCAGATGAGAAATTGAGTTATGTTGATGCGCGTATGAATAGGCTGTCAGTAGTTCAGCAGGGACGCATTCAGGGATGCACCTCATGGCCCTGGTTTCAAGGCTGCCTGCTCCCAATAGTTACATTTTCCTCAAGCCTTATGCCAGCTCATTTAGCAAGGATGTGCTTACTTACCAATGAATGAGGTATGTTCCTGCTTCACTAGGAACAAAATGCTGCTCAATTTGCTGTTCTGACACATCAAAAAGACTTATCCAATCATCCTTACATTATTCTGAAAAACTCACCCTTTTCACTTACACCAAAAAATGTTTCTGCTCCATTTCTCAAGGCAGAACTGTTTTAAAATCACTTCCCAGTGAAATGGCTGCAAGCTCCAGGTGCAAACCTATAGCAAAAAGATTGAAGGAGTCATTTGATGGATTAATCCTTATCATTAGAGAAGGGGGCCCCACCCCCACCCCACTCCCCCATCCACAATCATTGCAGACAAATTGGGAGAGTGTTTAGAATGCCAGACGTGTGTGTGTGTGTGATAGAGGGGGGTATGTTTAACAGGAAGAAAAGAAGATTAAATGAAGGCATGATAACTAGTTCCAGATGCTGAAAAGGCAGCTGGCATCTGTGAAGGAAGATGGAGAAGAATGAGCTTCCAAGTCTGTGAAATGAAGCCCTTGGCTTTAGCTCCAAAGTACTGTAGATACTGTACTTTGAGGCCAGGGCAGAATCTGGCTTCTCCCATCCCCACCCGAATGGACCTAAAATGAGATGGATTGAGACAGTCACCAGTCAGGAGGCAGATTTAGGGCACCATGAAAGAGCAGCCAGTTGTCAGTTCTTATCATTATTCTATCTTTTCTATGTTTATAGATGCTCTTAAAAGGGTGAAGATGAAGAATAACACTATAAATTTATATATTATTATAAATATTATTTATAAATAAATAAATAAATAAATAAATAGGTTAAAAAGTCATGTAAACATTTTTTTTACTTTACAAGGCACTCCTGTGTGTTCCTTGAGAATGTCCAGTGTCTTGGACGAAACGTCGGACTAATATTTTATGATATGTGTGGTTTTTTTATGATTTTATGTGTATTTTAACACATTGGAATTCCATTGGAATTTGCAGTGGGTTAAACCGCTGAACCATGAGCTGTCGATCGAAAGGTTGGCAGTTCGAATCCGCCATGGGGTGAGCTCTTGTTGCTTGGCCGGCTCCTGCCAACCTAGCAGTTCCAAAGCATGTTAATGCGAGTAGATAAATAGGTACCGCTTGCGGGAAGGTAAACAGCGCTCTGTGTTCCAGCCGCATGCTACGCGCAGCGGCAAGGAGAGTCATGCCGGCCACATGACCACGGAGGCGTCTTCGGACAACGCTGGCTCTTTGGCTTTGAAATGGGGATGAGCACCACACCCTAGAGTCTGACTTAATTGTCAGGGGTCACCTTTACCTTAGGCTCATATGGGCAAAGAGATTGACACAGAGCTCCTCCCCCCCTTGCAGTGAATGGGGAAGCCAGCAAGGAGAGGGGGAGCTCCACTTGTACAATGGCACCCTCATCCCACAGGAAACAGGCGATGGTGATTCAAGATTCTTGAAAGTGCAAAGAACAATGTTTTTCCAGAGCCAGCAGAGCTGAGTATTTTTCATTCTGAAGGGTCACAATTTCTCAACACACATGCGGCTAGTATAGATGCAACTGCTGCAGCCACTGCCGTCCTTCTGAAAATGACATGCAAACGTTCCAATAACAATAAGCCAGTCGTTTTAATATGCTCAGGAGCCGCAGCCCTGCAGCTCTTGAACTCATTCCACGACACAATTCCAGTGTGGTCCCTAATCTTGAACAAAGAAATTGCCCACCCTTTGGACAAAAAGGCAGAAAAGAGTGGGTGTCCTTGAGTAGATGTCTCAGAGCATTAGAGAAAGCCTTGGAAACGAAAGGGTGCTCATTATATCTGGACACATTCCAGTTCAGAAATGAGGCACCAGATTTTCACAGCAAGGGGTGGCGATTGAGACAGGCTGCCATGGAAGGGAGTGGATTCTCCATCAATCTGAAACTAGACACTTGCCTAAAAGAGAGAGGAGACAGGACAGGGAAGGACTGAATTTGGATGACCCTCTTGGCCTTCATCTTCTTCTCTTATTGAACATATGCTCCCATTCTGCATTCAGTTGCTTGCACAAGCACAACATGGCCCTACAGGCAAACGAGGCAACCGGCAAAGGTGGCACTAGCTGATTGGTCATATTAACTCACATTTTGAGTATACAACAAATCTTGAGCCAGCCATTTGTCTAGGGCCTAGGGGCTATCTGATCTGTCCATCCATCCAATGCTTAATTTCTAGAAAAATAGTGTAGTGTATCTGGAAACACCACCCTCTGGTTTGAGGAGAAATGCACTCTGCACACACTTGCTTCAGAGAAACTGGGCTCAGCCCTGGATTCTACAAAATGATGACAAACATTGAAAACAGTTGGAGCTGTTTAGAGCCTTGGGAAAAATTAAACCATATATCTCTAAGTTATCTATTTAGAGCTATATTTAGAGTGGAATCAGTACATACTTTCATGAGTGTAAGCCCCATTGAATACAGTGGGACTTACTTCTGAGTGTATGTACACAGAAGTATGATAAAGTCAATCAAATTAACCTATTTAAAAATATTCTGATCAACTAAAACTGTGTGCCCCTAATTAATCTGGCAGCAATTCAATTTTTTTAATACTACTTAAAAGAAACATTCCATTCCTGTCTGAGAAATAAAGGGACTGCCTCATCTCAGTGCCTTCAACATCAGGGGCCCTGACCCGTGTTCCTCTTTTCTCTGGAGTTCATTTGGGGGGGGGGGGGCACACGACAGGGCACAGGCTGAGATCCAGGGTGTGGAACTCTCTCCCCCTGAAGCCTGGACTTCAGTCTTCTGCTGCTTGGTCATTTTTTTTTTTTTGTTCAGCCAGGAATTTCACTTAAGTTGACCCCCCCCCCCCATATTGTTCATTGTTTTCTGCACTTTCAATTGGCTTGGTTTTTTCATATATATTATTTTGAATTGTTTTGGTTAATGCTTTTATGGTTGTTTATGCTTATTGTTTTGATGTATTTTTCCCAATATTATGTTATGTATATGCTGCACATTGAGGACCTCTTTGGCAGCAGAAAGGCAGGGGTAAACATCCCTGGATAGATAGATTAGTATTAGATGCTGTAGCACCACCTAAAAGCAAAGCAGACATTTTTTTTTTATATTATAAGCTAATTTCTGCAGTTAATTAATCAACCAACTGAAATGCAGACAAGCACGATGATAAATCTTAGCCCTACAATTTATCCTTCACATTTATACTTGTCTGGTCTGTTTTCTTTTCTAATTAGCCCTGTTCCTACACCTTTACTTTTCCTTCTTTTTATATCTTTAAATTACTATGAACTGCAAACAACCTTTACTTTTTAAAAGTATATTTTAAGTATACTGTACTGAACTTTTTGTTGAAAAGCGGTATATAAATAATAATATACGGATTTATTCCTAGAAAATGTTTCTTGTTTTAGAAGCGAAACGTCGGAGTATTTTTAGATTCAGGTTTTAATTGTTTCTTGTCTGCACGTAGTGAACATTGTAAAACTACGGACAGTTTTGAATAATTTTTACTTCAGCTGGAATTAGAAATCTACACATGGCTTGTTTACCCGTAAATCTTAGAGACCAAATGATAAATAATAATAGTTTGTTAAATTGTTTTTAATATTTATTCAAGATTCTTGCAAAAATTCAGCATCTACCCTCCAATGCAATTTAACTACTGCCCATCAGACTATTGATTTCACTCAAACTGACATATTCCTACTCATAATAATATAAAAATAATTCCACAATAATTCCACTATCAAGACATCTCTCTGGTATCCAGCTATCACTTCTTTTCTCAAAATCCTTATCAGATCTCAAGTATGCAGTTAACTTTACTAATACAAACAACCTGGTCATTGATTGGAGTTGACCCTTGGATTAAACTAAAAAGTGTTTCTGGACTGAATGACTTTGCTTACTGGTCTCTTCTCTCATGGCTTGATCAAATTCCCTGCTTTGTCATCTAATGCGCTTGGTGATCCAGGCCGCCTTCTGGACTGTACCTGCTGTCTTTTTTGTTTGGCACTCTAGGTTGCACTGGCTGATCTGGCAGATGGATGATTCTGTCTTGCCATGGAGGGGGTGGCAAGGTGGTTCCTTCGAGCAGCACTGAGCTCTTCTTTGCATGGAAAACAGAAGAGCGCGAGAGACTGCATAAATGAGTGATCCATACTAGAACAGAGTGCTAGACCTTTAGGAGCAGGAATGTAGGCAGGTGTAGCTTGTTAAACCCTTGGGCTGAGCACAACCCTAGGCACGTCTACTCAGAAGCAAGTAGCTACCCATTCTGAGTAGACATGCCTAGGATTGTGCTCCTAGCATGCTTGAATATAGCGGCTACCGGGGCTCCCAAAATGAACGGAAATGACCAAAAATCAGAATGGCTGCTGTTGCTCCTCGTCCCTCGCACTACATCTCCCAAGATCCTTTGCAGGCAAGCAGCCTTCCTATTGGTACATGAGGCTGCCATCTTTATTTCCTCGTCCCTCATACTACATCTCCCAAGCTCCTTTGCAGCCAAGCAGACTTCCTATTGGTCCATGAGGCCACCATCTTTTCTAGCTTCAAATTCACAGTTGAAACTTCCTGCATAGTGAGCGGGCTGGAAGGAGGAAAAAAATGCGACCCGAGCGCACAAAAAAACCCCGAGCGTGCCTTCTTTTTTAAGAAGGCAAAAAAACTGACTCTCAAGTGCTCTTAGCGCTAGAAGCTGAATAACAAATGCAGTCTGTCTCTCCTCTCCGGCTCACTCTGATGCTGGGTCCTAGAGAGAGTTGACGCTATTCTCTGCCAATGTTGCAGAAGCTAGTCCAAACAGAGTGTCACCTAGAGCCAGGTGCCAATCCTACAGGGTTGTCCTCCTAGAGCAGTGGTACCCAACCTGGGGGTCAAGACCCCCAAGAGGGTCACAAAGCAGTTTCTGGGGGGTCACGGGATGTTGGCTGGATGGCCACACCCAAGATGGCGGCTCACTCCTCCTCCTCCCCCCCTCACTGCAGAGAAAGAAGTGTCTGATGTTCTCTTGGGGCTTGTTTGCTCCTGGAATCATAATCAATCGCCAGCTAACTACTGAAAACAATCCTGGAAATTTTAACAGGGCCTCCAGGAATTTACAACACTACTTAACGCTGGACAATAAATCTCCACTGCAGGTATAGTTTCTGTAAGCGTTGGCAACCCTAGTGCCACCTAGTGGCCCATTTGGGACTACATTTGCATCCCCTGTAGCACTCTATGCCCTGGGACCTTCAGTTTCTGCCTCCCTTCATTATTTGCCTGCCCTAGCCGACCATAGTGTTTGAGAGCAGAACCTACTGAAGATGAAGACAAGAAGAAGGAGGGGGAGATGGAATTGAAAGGATGAAGAAAGAAGAGGAACTCTGTGAGGAACGGAGGTTTTAAAAACTGAGAAAATTCAGAGAGGAGGAGATCAATAGGAAGGCATATTATTAAAGTATAGACAGAACAGGCAGAAGGCAGTTCTTCCCAACGGGGAGACTTTATTATTGTAGAATCGATAGACCTTCTTGTCACTGTGGGAGTTTCTAAGACAGAAGATTCGACAGCATTGAACTGAGCAGAGTTTTCTCACTCCATAAATAGAATTCACCTTTGGTGAGCTTTTTGATTCAAACTAGGTTCCCATTGAATATTTCTCTTTGGATCTCTGAATATTTACCTGAATTTATTGTTTGATTTGTTTGTTTGGTTTTATTCTGTTGCCTTAATTTTTTTTAAACGTCATTCCTTTTTGCTTTAATGAGAACCTTATTAGTACATCACAACAAATCAGACAGGTCTTGGTGCAAATGAACTCCATTCGACAGCTTCAGTTTCTGAATGTCACTTCAGTTCTTCAAGCTTAGTGAAATCAAAAAGCAAAGGATGTACACACCAATCGTGTTCCGAAGCCCACTTCCGGTTTTCACTGAAAACAGGAAGTGGTCTGAGGAATGCATTAGGCATCGTTTGGAGCCTTGGGGAGGCTCCTGCAGTGGTGGCGGCAGCCCCCCTCAGACCCTTAAGGGAGTGGGCAGGGCAACCAGGTATGTTTACAACAGCGTTTCTGGGTCAGGGCGGGTGCAATCCTGCAGCTCCGCCTCCAAAATTGGAGTTGGTCATCCCCCTTAAAGGTATTTTGCCCTCTTCCAGAAAAAGTGGTGGGTCGTGATCCACCACTTTGAGAACCCCTTCCATAAAGTTATATATCATTGGAAAGGTAATTTAATGCAGAATGTAATGAAACAAACCGATTTGAAGTATCTGCTTTCTATCAAACGGTATGGCCGAATAACCGGAAAAAGAAAGCACAACTCCCTTATGGAACAAAAAGTGGATTTCCTTAACTCAAAACTGACCAATGAGACTGATTGTTCCGAGAGACAATGAGGTGTTATTATGACACAGCATGGAACCAATAAGGTGTTAGTATGAGTCAGCTATCATTTCTATGTATCATAGCTAATACTAGAACTCTTATTCAGTTGTGTGAGTGTCATCAAGTTGGCCACTGTTTTTTTTGTTGTTTACTGATTTGTTGGGCGACCTGTACTGTTTTACTGTATATTAAAATAAATAAAGTTAATGGGAGTGACATCATGAGTTACCCCATTGGGTGACACCAACCCTAGTGACAGCATTGCAACCATGCACATAATTCTCTCGCTGCCTAAAGGTGAGCATGGGGGCTGTCAGGAATTAGCCACAGTGGCCCTCAAGGGTGCATGGGGGCCCCTGGCCACTGCCCAACCTAGCCCACATTGGTGGTCTCACTCTGGATAAGGAACCTAAATGCCTGGGCCATATCTGAGAATGAGAGACCAAGTAGACAGTGACAACATGCTGCTTGAGAGGGATGAATTCAGCCTCTGAAAAAAGCCCGACATTAAAGCTACAGTATCTCTTTTTCTAACTTTCAACAATTGGCAAGACATCTCAAGTCCCGTGGAGCAAGCAGGCTGTACAAGATTAGAAAGGATTGTCTGGACGGAGCATGTGAACAAGAACTCTGGCCATGTCTGAGAAGTGTGCTGGTGTCTGATGACACCACTGTGTATCTGTGCCATAACCACTAACGTAACAGTGTGACACAGTAGTTAAGAGTGTTGGACTTTAAGCTCAAACTTGGGCTCAACCCCCTTGGGCTCAAACCCCTGCTCTGCTATAAAGCTTTCTGGATGGCCTTGGGCCAATTGCCATCTCTTAGTCTAACCTACCTCACAAGGTTGTTGTGAAGATAAAAGGGTCATCATGTGTACATCTGGCTCTTGACTCTGAGCTTTTTGGAAGAGAGGCAGAACAAAAACATGCAATGATTAAACAACAGGTTAGATGAACTGACAATGAACACACATTGGAATAGCATGATGACTTGGGTGGCGGGGGGAGGGGGCAGGGAGCCAGAATTTCTGAGTTCTCGGGGAGGGGTAAAATGACTCTAGTCCCAGAAGCCAGGGATCGAGACTCTTTGGTTTTATGGGAAGGAAATGGGGCTTGTGATGTCAGGAGAGGGCCAAGAGCCAGGGCCCCTGCATTCAGCTGTCTCCCACGCTTGTGTCCAGAAGCTAACTGGTTTCCTTCTTAGCTGTTCTTTCTTCGGGTTGGGTGGGTCACTGAGCTGTAACTCAGTCATCAGTTCGGGATGATGGGCAGCAGCCTGGAGCACAGCCCGGAAAAAAGGGATTCAAGCCAATTACTTGGCTAATACTTCTGGCTTATCTCCCTGTAACCGAAGCCACTGCTGCCTTTTGCTGAGCTAAGCGAGTTGCTGAGCAAGTAACTAACTACTAGCCACTTCTTTTTGCCAGCCCCACTGGAAGATGTACCTGGAAAGTGTGTAAACTTGGCCTTGGGCAAGGCAGTATCCTGCAACGCTGTCTACTCCAAAAGGTTCTTGCGAGGCAATAACATTGCTCCAGGCTCTCTGAAAAAACGGCAGAAGGCAAATTTAACAAACAAAACTAGTGCGGGGCTTACTATGTTTTTCCGCTTACTTAAACTGCAGACTCAAGTCAAGCTTTTTTTGGACTGTATCACTTGAGGGCTTCAGGGCAGAGACTGAAAAAAAAATTAGCCTTCAAGGAGAAGATTCAACCCTTGAGATACTATTTTTCTATGTGCAGGGAGGATTCTACATAGATGGGCATTCAAAAATGTGGCCTGCCACTGCAACTTGAGGAGGTACAGTCTATGAAAAGCCTCTGGATTCTCATGAATTTTTAAACTGGCCCTTTTTGTGTAGATTATTTTATTAGAGATGTCATGATAGTCGTATTTCCTGATTCAGAAATATAAGTCTTGGAGTCTGTAACTAGCGTAGCAACTGCAAAGCGGCTCCACCGCCTGAGGGGGCGCTCACAGTTGCTGCACTACTGGCAGCAAACCCAAGGAGGAGGAGGAGGCGGAAGTGACATCACAACAGCACATGACGTCACAACGGCACGTGTCGTCAGGTCATCACCGCTACACTTCTGGTCTGTAATGCTCATCTAAATATGAAGTGAGTGTGTTAACAATCTCAAATTCAAGCTGAACCGGAGAAGAATCAATGTCTTCCCCTCTCCTATCCATTTATCACCTGGTTGCCACTACTTCGGAAATAGCAAGCCAGAAAGAGGAAGATCTCTCCTCACTCCAGTGCCTGCTGCTGCCACAATGCCTGCTGCCGGCTGCACAAGCTGAAAGTAGCCCCTGGGAAATATAGTTTTCCAAAGGACTCCTGTAATATTGGAAGATCTGATAACAGTTCTGATTTGCTCAGAAATAAGCTGAGCTATTTTCCAATTTAGGGGAAAATGTTTACTCTGAGCCAATCCAGTCTGAGTCTGTCTGGGGCAATTTGCTCATTACTAATCTCTATTCTGTTCCTGTCCTTGTATACATTTATCTATCCATTAAACCTTCTGTACCAACATATACCGGTAATCTTCCGTCAGTCAGTCATTTGTGCAATCAGATTTGTGATTTTAATGTTTAAATTCAACAAACACAACTCTCCGTGAACGAGAATGATTTCCCAACACTTTCAGATTGTACTTTTTTGCTGAGTCTGAGCACTGAGTCTTTGCTGAGTCTTACAACATAGATCAGATAGACTGGATGGATGGATGGATGGATGGATGGATGGATGGATGGATGGATGGATGGATGGATGGATGGATGGGAATTGCATTTGTTCTAAGACCTTTAGTTCCTTGAGTGCTTGTCCTGTAATCAAAGAAAAGTACCGTACATGCATTTGTCCACTATTGGTGCCTTCTAGACTGTGAGTCTTCAATGTCAATCAAGACCTAATTCAGTACCATTGTTTTTAGGTTTTTTTTAAAGAGTTAATGAAAGATGCCGGGAGTGCAGAGACAGAGTAGGAGGAGTGAAAATGGGAGCAAATGACAGAAAGAAAGAAGGGAAAAGAGAGCAATTCTATTTTAAAAAATGGAACCCAGGATCCCTGGAGGTTTGTGTTGCCCCCTTTTTTTCCAGCCTTTTTCACAGTGCTCAGATTACATGGGAGCAAAAGTGGGCTCACTGGACCCCCACCAGGTTTTGTAATGGCCACCTTAGCTACTGATTTTAGAAGGGTTTTTGGACCATAGAACCATTGATTGTTGAGAGGGGTATTATTCTGTCACGGGTGTGTTATTTATTGTATTTTTGCTGTATTTGTGTTTTGTTTTATGTTGTTTAATTATTGGGTAGCCACAACCTGAATGAACAACATATTGCAGGTTGTGGTTGGTCCTTCTTCTGCCAAAATTCCTTCTTCTAATCTACACAATTATTAAAGACAACAGAGTCTTGTCTATTATTGCATCTTGTCACCTTACTCACACACGACACTTTGCGGTCTGTTGGACTGTCACACCCACCACCACCACCACCAACTTTATTATAGGGCCAAAAAAGTGATGGGTCTGGACTGCACAGCAGAAGCTTTGCTCATCATGGAGGGAGCCCTTGATGGGAAAAGAGGAAACCTGCTGTCTAATTATAGCACATTTTCGCACAATAATCTTCCATAAATGGCTCTCTCTCTCTCTCTCTCTCTCTCTCTCTCTCGTGTGTTCACACTCACATGCGCACACACTGAGCACTTGCTCCCCACATCCTGGGGCTACCTGGAATTTGTCCAGCTGCAAAGGCTGCAGTAATTGCTAACACTTTCCTCTCTGGGGACACAATTAAATACACTCCACTGGGCAACATAAGAATTCAGAAGGACAAGCCTGGAGGCCTGAGATGCAAGAAGCATCTCTCTCTCTCTCTCTCTCTCTCTCTCTCCCTCCCTCCCTCCCTCCCTCTCTCTCTCTCTCTCTCTCTCTCTCTCTCTCTCTCTCTCTCTCTCTCTCTCTCTCTCTCTCTCTCTCTTCCCCCCCTTTGCCCCAACCCTCTGATTGCCAAGTTCTAGAAATTGCACCCCCACCTCCCTGTGAACAAACTCAGACTGGTGTGTTGTTTGGAGACATGGACTAATTGATGAGCCATTGCCTCATCTCCTCCATTTTGCTAGTATACTTCTTCTATTAAGTTCAACGTTTAGGTTTAGCAGCAAATGGCATGGAAAACCAGGATGGTCCCTGCCAGCCCCAAGAGAATACCTCAGACTGAGGGCAATGACTTTGCAGTATTAGGTAGGTACGTGTGTGTGTGTGTGTTTTCTATACATATACCCATCCTGATCTGCAAGAAAAAAACACCAAAGATCTGAAAATACCAAACTTTTTGAAAGAAACCTCCCCTCCCCCAGAAACGTATTATCCCGTTAGAATAAATGATGAAAATTAAATAAATACACGAATATTCACCTACACTGCACATTCTGTCCATTACACATCTTTGCCCACCTATTTCCTCCAATAGAAAAGCGTCACCCCATCCCTTCCACTCTGGTTTATTTTAAATTGTTTTTTTCCCCTCTTCATTTTCAGAAGCCAACTGTTCTTATTTCAAATTCTTCACCACTGGGGAGAATGCCCACATCTTCCAGAGGACTACTAAAAAAGGTGAAGCCATTTTTTTCCTCCTCTTAGTTCCCAAACAATTGCTGTGTTCTGCAATTCAAGCACAAGCAAACTCCCCCCCCCCCAAGCTTATTAGAAACAACTAAGGCCCAAACTTCATGTGATGGCAATGGTTGTTGTAAAGGGTTATAATGTCAGGAAGGTGAGGGGGGGGGCTGCCTGAACCATCCCCTCCCTGTGGCTTTTCCCTCTGCCGCAACTCCCAACCATTTTACTCCCAGGCAAGCTAATATCAGAGGGGGGGGGGGGAAGCACCTGGACAGATGGATTGAACCCAGGAATTAGTCAAATGCCCGTTCTTTTATTTTGTGCAGTGTGGTATAGTGGTTACAGTGTTCGACTTGGACTGGGGAGACTCAAGTTCAAATTCCTGCCCACTCATGAAGCATACTGGGTGGTTTCAGGCCAACAAAATTGAGGGGGGGGGGCAGCAGGAGGGGAAAACCATGTGCATTGTCCTTTGCTCTTTGGAATAAGTGTACGCGGACTGATCTACTCATTAGGGAGAATGAAGTGGTTGAAAGACAAATCCTGAGGTGGCAGAATGGACTGTACCACTTCAGACTACAGGTGAAGGATGCAATTGTTTTAATGCTCTGCTATGTAATAAAATACCTGCAAGGTTTTTTTTTAAAAACAACAACCTACCTAACGCATCAAGAAGAAGTGTTTCAGATAGTTTTAAGAACATAAGAAGAGCCCTGCTGGATCAGGCCAAAGGCCCATCTAGTCCAGCTTACTGTATCACACAGTGGCCCCACCAGATGCCTCAGGGAGCACAAGACAACAAGATACTTGTATCCTATCGCCACTCCCTTGCACCTGGCACAAAGAAAACCTACTCCTACAACCAGGAGGTTGCTTATCCCCATCATGGCTTGTAAGCTGTGATGGACTCCTCCATAAATCTGTCCAATCCCCTTTTAAAGGCCTCCAGGCCAGGAGTTCCACAAACCAATTACACGCTGGGTAAAGCGTTTTAAGTTTTCTATGTGTAGGGGAGTTTTTGCACAGAGAGGAGAATTCAAACAATGATTTCCCCTATCAGTTAGAAGTAAAACATTCCATTCTCCCACCTCACCTATCTACCACTTCATTCATCCCCACCTCATTTTGCTGCCTGTATAAACCAGGGCACACTGACAAGGGAGTAAGAGTGGCAGGGCAGGGGGAAGTTTCAGTGCCTCCCTTGCACAGTCCTTTGGCCCTCTAAGAAAAAACTAGAGGTGACCTGAAACACCTAATGTACCCCCATTGTTTTGTTTTTGTTAAATAGCACACGGGGCAGACGCCAAAACAGGTAAAATGGTGGCTTTGAATGAAAGAGTTTTTCCAATTAAAATGGCATACAGGCAGGGTATGTGATCAGAATTAGGACCATGGCGGGGCAAAATTCTAAGTCCCCCTACCTTCTCTGATATGACTTTTCCCCATTTCACCCACTCAAGAGGATGCTATTTAACAAAAATGAAGCAAAGGGACGTGTTTCGAGTCATGCCTCGTTTGACCCGAAATCCTACTCTCCATGCCACCCTGTGACATGTCAGTGGGGAAACCCATATTCAAAAATGTAGGTCTGCTGCTGCCATGTATAACATACGCCTAAAGATGCATAATGCAATGAGCTTTCATGCTTGTACAAAACAAAAGTTAAAGGACAACAAGAGTGCTTATAGCTGTGCTGTCACCCGATTAAAGAAACCTTATAGTCACTGAATTTTACAAGTTATAACCAGTCAATTAAATGTGCGTACATTCACATTTTCGTAAAAAACAATAGTTCTGAAGCTTTTACTTCTGACATTTTCGGAGTATGCACATCTGTGTCACACTGTGAAGACGAAGGAGGGAGTATCTCTTTCAAGATGATGCTTTCCACTATAGTTTTTAGAAGTGTGTGTGTGTGTGTGTGTGTGTGTGTGTGTGTGTGTGTGTGTGTGTAATTTAATGCTGTGTCCCGATGCAGCTTATTTTCATCTTAAAAGAATAAGCCCCTGCACACTAACTTACTTGTGCCATGTTTGAAAGTTCTTGGATGAAATAGAAGGATGCTGGATCAGTGTGGGTTCTGAAAATATAAAAATTAGCAATTATCCAGGTCTGTCTTTGGCATTTCACACTACACAGCCCAAGGCCCTCTTGGGCCTCCCAAGCTTCTCTGGCCACTTCCCTTCCATTACAGTTGTTCCTTTCTCTACTGCACATAGCGGCTGCCAATGCTCCAGTCTTGGCCATCGTGTTGGCCTATAACACTGCTGCGCATGCTTTTTGTCCCCCTCTGTGTATATCTGCTGTGCAATACTTTAGAGATTGAGTGTTCCCTTGCGTACCATTCAGGAGTGTTTGTAACCTTTAAAACAAAGCAAAACACAAAGGCTGATGCCACCCCACTGACTCCCCTCATAGGAATTTATCGCCATCTCATGAACATTGCTTTATTATTTCAGTTCTCGGAAAGTTTGTGCTGCTGCTGGTCAGCTCATAGATTTCCTGGAGAGCCACTTTGAGAACAGTGACTGGCATGGAAGACCAAGACCCAGAATTCCAGCCCCCAAAGTAGCCTCCCCTCACTTAGGAGCACAAGCCCCTTTTCCATGGTCTGGAAAATGACAGCTGCTCCAGCAGTTCCTATTTACCAGGGTCGGTCCCTATTTTCTGCCCCTTCTCCCTAGTACAAACCACCATCCTTATTTTTGTCTTGGGGCCAGGGGGGAATGCCTTGTTAACATTTTGGTGGAAGTTATCAGCATCGTCATTCTTCATGGTTTGGCTTCCTCTCCATATATACCCCATAGATACACCCTCCCTGAGTGGGGGGGGGGGGCATCTTGCCTCTATTGCACATACACAAAAGCCCATGTACTTGACTAACAAGGCACAAGGCAGTGCCAAACTTTCCATTCCACACTATGAAGATGCTCTCTAAGGTATATTTCGAACTGCAATACTGTAGCTGCATATTGTCAGACCATTCTATTTTTTTTTCTAATATGCATTTCCTTAACTAAAATACCAAATATCATTTCAGCTTTTAAATGCAGGCAATTGCAGCCTAAATATCCTGCAACCAAAACTGTAGAATTGTCAGAAATGTGTGACGGGTGGGGGAGCAGTCTCTGGCGTGTTACAAGGGGTGTTACAAGTAAGTCCCTATTTTCATCTGTAAAATGCTGAAGGATACGAAATGACGGCTTTTTCTCTTCCCCCCCCCCCTCTGGCAACCATGTGTAGAACTGAACATCACAGCAGCTGTTGTGTCCCTCCTCAGCATCACTCTCATGGCCATGGGATCCCTCTGCATCACAATGGCTCTCAGCAAAGGCGTCGAATTCCTCCTGAAACCAGCATCCATCTTCTTTATTATATCTGGTAAGAGAAGCTGCAAAACATCCTTCCCTTGCTCAGGTACAGACTGGTCAGTTAAGGCCTCTGGACCCCACTTCAGCCCTTCCCAGCCAGGAGGAGCATTCCTGGAACCACTGCGTTCCTTGGTCTCGCCAAATGTTTGATCTTGCAAACCCAGAAGGATATCAGTGGGTGGAAGATTCCCCACTCCATAACTGTATGAAAGGATCATGTCCTGTAATATCACGAAGATCTTACCGTACGGCCCAATCTTAAGGGTGCATTATGCTGGTGGTGGAATGCGTGCATTCCGCTGGCATAACAAGCTTTACGGCTGCCACAAACGTGAAGAAGGCCCACCGACAGAGGTGAGTTGGCTGGGTGGGCAGAATGGGGCGGGGGAGGGTGGAAGGGGGTGGAACGGGGGAGGGCAGGAGGTATGCCGGAGGCAGGAGGGGGTGGCACCTGGTTCGAAGAACCTACACCTGATGATATCACCTCACAACATGCCCCCTTTCTCTCCTTGGACTTGCGCAGGTCCAAGGAGACCCATTGGCGATCGGGAGGCTTATGAGGAGGTAAGGGAAAATATTTTCCCTTGCCCCTCCCAAGCCTCACAATCCACACACCCCCACCATAGCATGCAGCGCCACCTGCTTTGGCATGGCTGCATAATATGGCAGGGAAAGCTCTAGGATTGGGCTGTTAGTCCCATAATAAGCAACAGTTTCAGCTGTGAATTCAAAGTTAAAAGGTACTGTAGTTAAAATGAGCCACACAATGCACTTCCATGTGATCCAATTAACTCCAAAGAAGTTCTGTGCAGGGAGCATTTCTCGTTCCTAGTTTGGGTCGTAATTTACAACTAGAAGGTCAGGAAGGAAGGATGGCCTAAGGCAGGGAGGAGGAGAACCCACTTGCAACTCTCAGCACCACCACCTTTATCTTTATCTCTTTCTTCCCCCCCCCCCTTTCCAGGCATTTTGGTGCTGGTGTGTCTGGAGGTCTTCCGGCATTCGGTCCGGTGGCTCATCTCCTCTGACGAGACCATTCCACTGGAGTACGAATATTCCTGGTCCGTGGCATGTGCCGCGGCCGCTGGGGCTATCCTGATCTTTGGTGGAGGCTGCTTTATCCTTTTGTCCATCCCAAGTTTGCCCAAAAAGCCATGGGAATACTGCATCAAAGGCAGAAATAGCAGCAACAGCCACACTTCCTAAAAAAAACCATTTGGGAGCAAATCCCCAAGTCTCTCTCACACAGACACAGACACAGACACAGACACAGACACACACACACACACACACACACACACACACTTATACCTCTACCCACATCTAGGGGCAGAAAGAACCGACCTTCCTCCTGCTGCACTTCTGCCCTCTTTCTCCATCCGGACTCAGTTTTCTTTCCCATTTTGTGACTTGTAAATAGAATCTCTAGTGCTTGTTTTGTTTTAGATTGGGGTGGGGAGGGGGGGGCTGCAAGGAATGAGCTCTGTTTGTGAATGAGGAGACAGCTGTGTTAATGAACTGAGAAATTACAAGGGGAGGGAGGATAAAGGGCTGTATTTAAAACCCAGTTTTTATAAATGGCTATTTTTAGCTCAGTGGAGAGGCTGTGTCTTGGACTCTGTTAAAAACCTTGGCCATCTCAGTACCCTCACCAATGAAATTTGACACCCAACCACAACAAAATCCAAGCACGACAACCAGGCAGTTGATGTATAGTATAGTACACTGTAGATACATATGCACACATGGGCTGAATGTGTCTTCTTCATGCAGTCCCCAGTTCAGACATTAGAAGCACCCTCTCCTTGGCTTAGCCCTGTCACTCTTACAGGACGTCGCACAGGTTATCAGACCCAGTCTGGACGTGCCCCCAAACAAGGAGGTAGAATAATGCTGAGGTCAATGAGCGGCCTGTACTAGTACTAGTAGGTCACAGGTGGGGCCACATATAACTCTTTTGGCTGCTTCCCATTAAAACACACACACACTCCTTGCAAACAAAAAACTTAACGCATCAGAGAGAGAGGCTCTCAGTGTTTCCCAAACTTTTTGGACCAGCGGCTCCCTTAACCATTGGCCGCGGCTCCCCATTACATTATGTTATGTGACAGGCAGAAAACCACCAGGGGAAGCTTTTCCCCCAATTTCACCTCTTCTGTGAATCACTTCTGTGAAGGTAATTTCTCCCTCTTTATATAGGCCCAATCAGAAGTGGGGGTATGTTGACTGGGGCACTCCCTTCTTCCTTCTATCATCCCTCCACAGGGAACCTGAAGCTACCCTTCTGCGGCTTCCCTGGGAGTCGCGACTCACAGTTTGGGAGCCACTGCTCTCTAGCCAAACCTTGCCTGCTGCACTCTACTAATTTAAAAGCAAATATCCTCTGAAGAGTAGATGACTCAGTCCAAGCAAGGCTATCCCTCCCCTCCATTATGGAAGCAGAATGTGGTGCCAATAATGCTTCATTGGAGCAAACACTAGCATTGTGGTGGTGTTTGGGGAGTTGTGGATTTATTTGTTTTTAACTTTCCCCTATTGACTGGAAAGGCCCTGGCTGTTCTAAGACTTTTGTGATACAGGGTGCAATCCTCCGTAGCGCCGGCCCAGAACCACCACAAAAGCTGCTGTAAGGCAGTTGCACCAGCTCCAGGCTGGCACAGAGGCCTACACTGGCCCCAGAGCACCGGATCCGCATGGCGGGCAGCGAGGAGCCGGTAAGTCCGCGCCGCTCAGCGTGGAGGCGTTCTGGGTGGGGGAAAGGGAGACGTGGAGGGGGCGTTCCAGGGCAGGGGGAGGGTGGCGATGGGGGCGAACTGGACTGGGGAGGGGGCAGGATCGGCTCATGCTGGATCCTGTCCCCCATCCCTGGCCAGTTTGCCCTACACGGGGCTCTCGGATTTACGCCAGTGAAATAGCTGGCACAAATCCAAGGAGACCCATTCAGGTGGCTGGGGCTTTACCCGGAGGAAGGGAACAAACATTCCCCTCCCCCGTGGTGACCTCCAGCCCACCTCTTTGCACCCTGCAGTGTTGGCTGCACCGGCCTCACTGCATCGCAGGGCGTAAAGTTAGGCAGCAGGATTGGGCTGACAGTGGCACACCAGTCAGGCCTTGCTATGAAGGAGCACTAAGAAATCATGGTTGAGCTGTCTGGTCTACTTTGCATCTTATGAAGTTCTCCACGAAAAATAGGAGGAGAAACCAAATTCTTTTCCTTGGTGCACTCTTGTGCCCTGAAAATCCACGTGTTGGTTTGGGTTGATGATAGGAAGTGACGACTGTCAAGTCCCAACATCAGTGAGCCAGGTGATGAGCAGAACGCAACTCTAAGGGTTCGGAGAGTCAAGTCTTGAGAGGGGGAGAGAGTGTTTCTGCAGTGGAAACAGGTTGAGGAATCAGTCATGGAGGGAGGGAGGGAGGGAGCTACAAGGACGGTATTTCGTGGCTGGAGGTAAAAATCAAGAGCTTGCGTGTGTATAATACCACATGGCTACACCAACATCATGCAGAATTTGGAACTGTGAGGTTCTCAGCTTCTATTTCAAACCCACAAAACAAAGCAAAGGCAAAAAACAATTTCTGGTCCTCATGGTTGGGGGAAAGAAACAAAGGAAAAAGGTAGGTGGTTATATGGGTAGAGTATCCTCACACATGCATTCTCCTTGCAGCTCTGCGTCAGTCCCCCACTGCCTCACACATGCATTCACACATGCAAGGAGAGCATCTCTCTCCTTGTCTGCTGCTCCTTTAACCTCAGACTTTTCTTCAAGCTTTTCTGGGCCAGCACAAATGAGTATGCCGGTATATGAGAGCGGAGCCACACCAGCCCATGCAGTTCGTTTCTTCAAGCCCAGGCTCACTGATTTTAATACTCTTTAGGGCTCTTGGTTTTTCTGTTTTTTTCTTTTTTAGAAAACATAAATATGATATTCTGAAGCGGGTGCAGTGCATAAAGTTTAGTGGACTAAAGATGCTGAGAACATGGAATTAGGGTCCCTCCCAGATTTGTGTATTACACAAAGTTCTTGCTATGATTAATGAGAAGATCTTGCTAAGATTAATTTCTAACCAGAGGTACTGGAATGTAAGACTGCCTCAAACCTACCTGGTTGCACTGTGGGTAGCTGTGATGACTTGTGAGGGGAAAGCACTCTGCACATGCTCAGATACATTCAGCCTTATTACTTGCAGAAAAACGTTGAGAACAATTACTGTATTTTTAAAGTTCCTAAAATCACTAGGCACAGAAATGAAAAAAAGCTCTGCCTGCAAGTTTACAATCTGATTGATCCCTGGATTCCTTGCTAATCAACCTGAAGTCATTGTCTAAGCTAAGGACACCATTGGTCAGCATTTACCCAGAGTTCATCATTTGTTTTGGTTGGCGCTAGTTTCAATTCGTGATCAACAAAAAACCTGTGGTTGAAACGGAGGATGGATGGATGGCGTATATAGGCTCAGACAGTGGTTTGTAAACTGTGTTCTTAGAAACCCCAGTAATGAAAGATAGTTCGTCCATCGTTACTGTCCTCCCTTGCAGCATGTAGTGGCAAGAGAGGTTTAGGCCTATTAGGAGGCACTCTCAATTTACATGGCAATGATGAGGAGGACTGAAAGAGCTGGGTAGTGGCATGCATGACCCAAGAGCATACCATAAAAACATCCCTGCTGTGCTGCACAACCTTCCACACCGAGGTTCCTTGATAACAGGGGTGGTGTCAGGGTCAAGCATTGTCTAAGGGCCAATATCCATCAGAGCCATCAATACCCCAGCCAGTCAGGCTGATTCCTGAACCCACAGTACTAGTGGCAGTGCTACTCTGTGCGCCTTCAGAGGGCAGGCAAGGGGTGCCATGGGAACTCAGTGCAGGGTCCAGGACCCAGGACCCCCAACATTCTGGCACCAACACTGCCTGGCAGATGGTCAGGGGTTCCTTTCATTTATAAACAGGAGGTTTGGGAACCACTCGACTAAGAGTAATGTTAGCTCTTCCACAAGCACATGAGAGCCCCAAAGATTAGGTAGCGGGTAGCGCAGTGGGTTAAACCGCTGAACCATGAGCTGTCGATTGAAAGGTCAGCAGTTCGAATCCGCAACGGGTGAGCTCTCGTTGCTTGGCCAGCTCCTGCCAACCTAGCAGTTCCAAAGCATGTTAATGCGAGTAGATAAATAGGTACTGCTTGCGGGAAGGTAAACAGCACTCCGTGTTCCAGCCGCATGCTACGCGCTGCGGCAAGGAGAGTCATGCCGGCCACATGACCACGGAGGCGTCTTTGGACAACGCTGGCTCTTCGGCTTTGAAATGGGGATGAGCACCACACCCTAGAGTCGGACACGACTGGACTTAATTGTCAGGGGTCACCTTTACCTTACCTTAACCTTTGGTGCTCTCATGTGCTTTTGGAATGCTATTCATGTTTATTTTTTCAAATATTAACAAATTAAAATATTTGTATCCCGCCTGTCCCCCTCCTGCAAGGGACAGGAATGGACAGAAAGTAGAAGGAGGCCATTCTTAAAATCAGATGCAACCTCTAACCACTGTAGGATTTATGTTTGCATGATTGATTGCATACATGGGAAATGCCAAAAGAAATCTTAGGCTGCAATCCTATACACACTTTCCTAGGAGTAAGCCCCATTGAGCACAATGGGACGTGCTTCTGAGTAGACATGCATAGGCTTGGGCTGTGAGCCTGCTGTACAAGAAGCACCTGCAGTCTTCTTCAAGTCCTCCTCATCTTCATTCTTCAGGGCTAAGGCCTGTCGTTGTCACTGATTAAAAGGGTTCTGGAGATTTGTGAGGAAGGAAAGTTTATTATTTTCCCACTCTTCTTCCAGGAGCTCAGGCATATCAGTCTCGTCCCCACCCCCACCTTTTATCATCATAACTAGGCTTACCAGATCTCCAACCGGGTGTTAGACCTTTAGGAGTGTTAGACCTTTAGGAGAAGGAATGTGGGCAGGTGTAGCTTGTTAAACCTTAGAGCACAATCCTAGGCATGTCTACTCAGAAGCAAGCCCCTCTCCACGAAAAATAGGAGGAGAAACCAAATTCTGGCTCATCCTGGCTCACTGATATGAGGGATGCCTAGTGTGGAATGGAAGTGTTTAGTGGGATTGTGCTCTAAGGTTTAACAAGCCTAGGATTGTGCTCTAAGGTTTAACAAGCTACACCTGCCCACATTCCCTTCTCCTAAAGGTCTAGCACTCTGTCCCGGTTGGAGATCTGGTAAGCCTAATCATAACAACCCTGTGAGGTAGGTTAGGCTGAGTGTGACTGGCTCAAGCCCACCCAGCAATTGTGTCGTGGCTGAGCAGAGATGTGGACTCAGCTCTTCCCCAGTTCTAGTCCATAGTCACTAGACGACACCATCTCAGATGCTGAGGTTATGGAGATGGGGGAGCAAGTGCTGAACATGTGTGCGAGTTTTCTCAGACTGATGCTATGCTGGGAGCAGACGGGCAGCAGCTTCCATTCCTCCTTGTCAGCATCTCAGCCCAGGGACAGGGCGTCCCCACGGTGTGGGGGGGGGGGGAGAAAGCAAGGGGTTCTCCGGCATGGCACACGGCTCTCTCCTCGGTTATTCTGGTCCTGCCCTCAGCCTCTCCAGTTACACTAGAGATGTAAACAGGGCAAAGAAGCTTTTTCAGTCTCAGCAGTCTTTTGCACAGAGAGACAAGTCAGGAATACAACAACCCAGCAGTCCTGCTTCCTAGCAACCTCTAGGAGCCTCATTTCCAGCACACCCACTAAGCAGCACTCCTTTATGAGGGAACCTAGGAGCTTTGCCCCCCCCCCTTCATCTTCCCTCTTCTCCAGTTTTACCATATGTTTGCTACCACTATTCTGGCAATGCCTCTGTGCCTTCAATAGAAGCAGATTAAGAAGGGGTGGGGCAGTCTTTCCCCTGCAATGATGGCAAATGCTTCACCTGTTGAGTTTCATCCTCTTAGTGATTAAAAGGTACAGAAACCCTTGGAGGGTCTTTCTTTAAAAGTGGCAGCCCTACTCCTACCTCTTCCATATTCATTCCTCTCTGAGAACGCAGGAGTCCTGTTGTCTGCTGTTAATATTCTGCCCCTAAAGAAAAGGTTTGGCAACACACACACACACACAATTACCAATGGGGACCAAATCTACAGTTGTCAGGATCTTATCACAACAGTTTTCAAGTGTGCAAAAGAACTGAATTGCTATGAACAGATGAGGGACAAGCTTTTGTGCTTTTAGCATATGCAGAAATCAGTTGGTAAAGGTTTTCAAAGCAAGGGAAGAACCATTATTGCTTGCTAATGTCTGCAAATGAAGCTGCTATTATTAATGGCACAGGAGCAAATGCTGGTAAAAATTTGGCAACTCTACTAAAGAACCCAGGAGTCCTGGCTTTTAGCTGCACCAGTGCACTGTTGTAACCCCATTATACTTTGTTCCCATCCTTTGTATTGTGTACCAAGGAACCCCAGGGGTTTTCCTGGTTGCCACCCCTCCAGGGGCCTATTTAGGGAAGGCTGTCACCTTTCAGACTGTGTGTGTGTGTGTGTGTGTGTGTGTGTCCAGCTTTCTGTCTAGCTGACCTTACACCCTGATGGGTTGTTATTAATCAAATGGGCATATGCACTAACTATAATTTAATTCCCATGCTTCAGAAAAAGGTGTGTCGCAGGCCAGGGCTCTTTGTCTGACATTGATAACATTGCTCTAGATGTGAGGTATTCCCCCCCCCCCAAAAAAAACCCATCACAACAAATATTCTTGTAAACAAATGCTTCTTTTCCTCACTATTTAACTTTGAACTTGTTCAAGAACAGGCCTTTGGACCTTACCAAATGTTGCCCCCTCCCCGCAGCTACCAAAAGGTGAAATGGCTCCCCTCCAGCCTCCTGTCCTGAAGCTCCTATCTTGCATTTTCAACTCTCTTTGCAGGGAAAAGGAGGAGAGCAGAGAGCGAGGGATGCCCAGCTGTCTCTCTGTAGATCTAGGACTCAGTGACTAGAATGTGAATGCACCGCCACTGCAGAGAGTGACGTCACACACACACACACATAAACACACACTGCTCTCTCTCTGCTCTCTCTGCTCTCTCTCTCTCATCTGGTTGATGTGCTGTGTGTCCAGGCTGGTATGAATGAGAGAGAGAGAGAGAGAGAACAGCACCAAACCCATGTCCATCTGAATGCAAAGAGATACCAGAATGGCAATGCAGACAGACATTAACATATATGCACCAAATGATGTATGGGCTTTAACCACAGGCCGCTGCTGATATGCAAACATCAATAGATGAGGTAATTACTCAAGCGCTACACTAATGCAACCCATATTTTCATACTGGAACCTCTCTCAGGATCAACTCAGGCTGATGTTGTCTAAACAAAAGAGCCTCGCAGCTGGATGTTGTCATCCTTTGCAAACTGAAACCTAAACTTGGGATGCAGCCAAAGCATCAGACACAAATCGGGCCAAACACCTGAACAGACACACCTGTCTTGCATCTGTCACCTGAAACACCTAGAAAAATGCTATACACAAGCAAGCAGCATGCTCCAAAGTATGTTTCATCGGAAGTAAATCCCACTGTGTTTAGTGAGGGTTATTTTTGGGTAACTGAACATAAGATTGCAACCACAAGCAATAAATATATTTATTATTGGCTTGTGGGAATATGCAGAGAAACATGTCTACATGCACATCCCATGACCTGCACATTTGTCAGTTCAAACAGCTCCTACTCTCTTATGCAACCCTGCCCATTTCCCCCCATGAGTGGAACTCTCAGACAGAATACTTATGATAAACACACACACGCTAACATTGGACCCTTGAGTGGGGGTGGAAGACCTGCTCCCAGGGAATGTCTGCAGCTGCTAACGCCATAGAGGTGCTGCCAAAATAGCGGTGGCAAACATATGGTGGGGCTGGAGAAGTGGGGTGAAGGGATGGGACTCCTAGGTTCCTTTATAAGGGTTTAGTGCAGTGGTTCCCAAACTGGGAGGCATGGCTCCCAGGGGAGCCTCAGAGTGCCACGGAATCCTCTCAGAAAACAGTGCAATGCCAATTGGCAGGCATCAACATAATGTCAGGGCCTCTGAGAGGAATTTTATCAGGGGGTACGAAGTTTCTTTTGGGCCCCTTCTCACCGTAAAATGGGTAGGGCAGAACGGGGATGGGGCGGGGGCAAAACAGGGCAGAGGGAGGGCAGCAACAGCCAGAAAAATCTTCAGAGCCTAAGTCTACTGGGCTTCCTGATGCAGAGCCCAGATCTACCCGCCTGGTAGACCTGCCTACCAGTCGAAGTCTGCCTTCCTTTTCATCCGCAGGTCCAGGTCGAGTCTGGGTGAGATTGGAAAATGTTTTGGGGCCCCTCCTTGGCTCCTGGGCCCCCCTATTGACCCTGGGCCCTGGTACAATTTACCCCCTGTTCCCCCCTCTCCTGGGCCCTGTATAATGTAATGGGGAGCCGCAATCAATGGTTACCAATGGTCAAGGGAGCCGCAGGTCAAAAACATTTAGGAAACACTGGTTTAGTGGGTGTGCTGGAAACCAAGGCATCTGGGGTTGCTAGGAAGCAGCACTGCTTGGTTGTATTCCTCTTGGTTTCTTGCTGCAGAAGGCTGCTGAGCCATAACCATCTCCTTCACCCTGTTTTTCCATTATCCCAGAACTGTGTAGCATCCCTAAAAATTTCCTTTCTTCAGATTCTGGCCAAGGTCTTACCATGATGTGCCCATATCATAGCTAGAATCTCTCCAGAAAAGGAAACCTTCCTTGATGCCTCTCCTTTCCCCCCAGATTTCCAGACCTGCATCAGAATCAACCAACATGTACACAAAAAAGGAGAATAACAAATAGATAAGAAGAGGTGGCCATCATCTATGAGTTTGGGTAGAATGTACTACTTTCCGTAGTACATTCTTGTACTACTATGTACTACTTTTACATACCGTCTACTTTATGATATCAGATCACCAGTGCTTTTATAATTACTGCAAGACAGGCCCCACCTGCTAAATTTCTAACTTTCTGGAAATTGATATAGGAAAAAACAATCTGTTTACTTTCTTGTTAAAGGCACAAGCTCTGCTGGGAGTGGGAACAGAGGCATAACAAGGGTGGAGCGAAGGCAAGTAGTTCTGCAAGACTCTGTTACACTGGAGTCAGCGGCCCCTCCCCCTTGCTGTTGGAGCCATTCTGGCAGCAAAACCAACACGCAGGACACTCCCCTGTTGCTGCTGGAATGGCTCCAACAGCAAGGGGGAGGGGCCGCTGACTCCAGTGTAATGGAGTCTTGCAGAACTACTTGCCTCCGCTCCACCCTTGTTTCACCTCTGAGTGGGAAGGTACTGTACTTAGTGGTAGTTAAAGTGCTTGAAAGAGATGTTTGCTTTTAAAAAGGAAGTCAGATGTGACTATCTGTCCTGCAGCTCCCCCTGGTGACAACTGCCTTTAACTACATCTGAAATAAATGGGTTGGGGAAGTGGCAAAGACATTATTAAGAATATTTATATACTGTACTGCTTTTCAACTAAAAGTTTACAAAACAGAGAAAAATAAACAAACACTGACTACTTTTCAGGAATCTTCTAGGAGAAGGGAAAAAGGTTCACAAGGACTAGAAACCTTAGTTTGCAGGAAGGGAAAGGCCCCTTAATTGCATATCACGGAAACAGCAAAAATCAAACTACCAGGTCCTTTCCATGTAAATGTTTTTCCCCCCTCTTTTTGTCCAAGTTCTTTTCTTCTTCTTCAAGTTCTAGGGATTCTCCTAGCTCTTGGATCTCTCCATCTCCATCCTATCAACTGGGACCCCCGCTTCTCTCCTAGATCACTCCTGGATCCTACCACTGCCCTCTCACCACACCTAACCCAGGAATTCAAAACTCAAATTCCCTGTCATCCCCAGCACAATCTCTAGCATCCCATCAGCCAAGATGTTGACAGAAAGACACACTGTGGGTTGGATAAATATCTTTTATTTTGAAATGCATAGGTGAATTCATTAGTCTATGGTACTGGCTACAGGGAAACCACAAGCCAAAGGGAGGAAGGTGTGGAGGATGTGAGGTTCTTCCCGTACCAGGGAAGTGGTCAGCAAAGGGAAAAGAACTGAGGCAGGAAACTGATGGAAGACTGGCGTGCTAGCGGGATTGAAAAAATAGCTACAGAAGAGGCTAGTTAGGATGTCCTGGCACACAGCAAACTCCAGGTCTTGCTAATAATTTTGCTTTATTCCTAGTGAATCCAGGAGTTCTGACTCCCATCATCTGCTTTAACCACAGGCTACTTTTGGTAGGTGAGAAAGTAAAAATGCTCCACAGCGGATGCTTGCTCCAGGCCTCATTCCTTGATGCCCATACCTCACTGCTGGCCAAGTTGCTGATGGCCTCAAGGACCTGGTAGCATCACCCATCTGGCCTTCATGTCCCAACCTTGTACAGCCCTAACTCAGGCCATATCAAACTCACGGCTTGCTGGATCCTTGCAGTACACTCGCCAGGTATAATGGCCTGCCAGGTGCTTGATAAACCTACTTGTATTCATCGCCTCATGGAGAGGGAGACATGAAGACCGAAAAGGGTGTATCTGGCTAGCATGGCCACAGGAATGCATGGGATGACGAAATCTGGGCCAGCCTCAGCAAACTTCAGGATGAGCTGGGAGAGGCAAAGAGGTGCTGGTGACCTAAAGGCTCCAAACTCTTGAGTTTTGTGTCTGAGGGGAGAGGAATGGCATCTCTTTTTTTCATTTAGTATGCCAACATATCCTGTTAGCAGAATAAATTATCTTGGAGTGTTGTTTTTTTTCTCCCAACTGCCAACTCGGGCCTAGTTTTCGTATTATTTTTTGACACAGCAAAGTTGCCATGGGATAACTACATTGCTTTTTTTATCATGGCAAAAATTTCATTTGAATGTATTCTCTTATGGCAAGAGATGGTATTTACCACATCAGAAGGAACTGTAGCTTTCAATGGATTTCCCTCAGGCGGTAGATACCGTCTACTGAAGTAATCATCTCACAAAACCGACAGGGAGTCTTTTCTGTGTCAAAAAAAATAAGGTGAAAACCGTGACTGACTTTGGATGCTGTGGGCAGCTGAGAACAGCTCTGTAGAATGAGGTTTTTGGGGATGGGATGAAGGTGCCATCTTCAGTTTACCTCACCTCAGTTTTTTTAAAGCTGGAAAGAGACTGCCAGGTGAACCTTGGGAAAACAGATGCAGGCAGTGGGTGTCCATTTAGCAGAATGGAGGCTTGAACGATATGTATAAATAAGTGTATCGATGGATGAATGAATGAATGAATGAATGAATGAATAAATAAATAAATAAATAAATAAAGTGTAGTGTTCATATAATAGTCCATGCACCAGAGAGAAGAAAAAAGTTGCATCTCGACATGCTGTGTTATGGAAGAAAGGAAATATTTTCTCCTCAGAGTCTAGCGCCACCTCCGTTGTCATCATCGCTTCCTTCCAAAGTCTGATTTCCAACAGATGAGGGGGTGCTGGGGTGGCCATTTTACAGGCAGCAAGGCAAAAGGTGTCAGTGATAGGAATCTGAGCCAACAAGGCTCAACAGGGTGGAGACAATGCCACAGAGAGTGAGGCAATATCATGGGGAAGGGGGAAAAGAAGGCTGGGTTAGGATTTCACAGCTATTTGTGGGGACAGGCATCCTACTCTGCATGAGGTAAAAGGGTTCAAAGTTTGGGATGACATATCACGTCAAGGGTTACATTCTCACACTGTAGCAAATGGGGCTATGAAAAAAACACCATGATGAAGCTTAGTTTAAGATTAGGATCTTGGAATGGGACAAGGAATTGAAAGGGTTATAGGAAATTATTTGGACACTCTGTGTGGGGTGTGTTTCGTGATATTTTCCTATTTCAAAAAAACACTTCCAGGGGAGCAGATACCCAAGATCACTTAATGTACAGTAGATGAGTTATTCCATAAAAACTTTAACCCTGGAAAAAAATACAACCCCAAACCCATCATTTTATACACACAAAATAGCAATGGTCCCCACATCTATTTTAGAGCAAATAGAATGCTAGCACATCAAGGAAAACACCTTAACCCAGTTCTCTCCCTTATGTGCTAGTTTTCTACTTGCAGAGAGTTTTCCCATAGATGGTCATTTGAAAATGGGATCCCCTACTTGCAGACTGAAGTGGTGTAGTCCATCTCCTACCTCAGCACTCTACTATCTCATTCTGCTGCACATGTAGACCCAGCCTAACACATGGAGTAGTAATTCATAGATAGTTCTTTTGTCAAACCTTACAGTTGTTACTTTAAGTCTGGGTTTCTCTGGCTTAGCTATGTCCAATGCATTCCCTTTTATCCACTAAAGGACTCTGAACTGAAGAAGGGAATGCAGAGGTCAAAACTGTATGGTCATTTGTAGGGGATAAGATACCAGTACGAGTTGAGTTACAGTGTTCTGTGACGGTCATTGTGACCTCTCCACCATATCTGGATCTCAATTTTTCACAATACAGCTCTGCTGTACTGCTCTATTATTCAACCCACTTCCCAACACTTTGTAGCTATGTAGTAAACTAAGAACAAGAGGCAGAGGACAGGACTGAGAAGTCTCTAGGCACCTTTAGCCACAATACTTCTCACAAATTAAGCCCAAGATAAAAGGGAATGCACCTGTCTATTGCACATTACCATTACCCATTTTACAAAATAAGCACAACATGGCATTTGCCAAAAGCTATTCTAACTAACTCTGCCAAATGAAGGCCATTTCTGACAGATTGCCTTCTGCCATATGAATTAACCTATTCATTAAGATTTGCTTTGGAGGCCCTCTCCTGGTTCCCTCACAGCAAAAGTGCTAATGGTAAGGGGGTTTACCTGGAATAAAGCCTTTTTCCACAGCGGTGCCACAAGCAAAGGACCACCTGTTCCCTTGCTGCTAGCTTTCTGGTCTTATTTTATTTATATTTTATTTATATCCTGAACAATCCTTACAATGAAGCATGGCAGAATTCGCCTTGTTTGTGGGAACACAACCTCAGTTGAGGAAGTGCAAAAAAGATTTTAACTTTGACTTGGGAAGACTCTTATTATTACATTACTTTTTGTGTATGCTCTTTCTTTCTTAACCTTGCCAATTTGGTTTTGCCTAAGTCTAATGGAGGGAAGGGAGGGAAGCAACACACCAGAGGAGGCAGTGAACAAAATGTCTTCAGGGGTCATAAGGTCACGGTTAGGGCTGGGCTTTGAGCTGAAGTCATGCTCTCAGGAGCAGAGTTCTATGGGCAAGGATTGGCTGCGGGCTATTAGGGTCAAAGGTCACCAGGGTTATGTCCTCACACTAGGGAGGTGGGGGAAGGGAGCATTCCTGTGGGAGAGAGGGGCATGCTGGTTGGGGAGATGCTTCCCCTCTGCAATGTGGATGGGTGCACAAATTCAGGGTTGATGTAAGTGAACCCCTGGAATTCACTCTGGTCGATGCTCGCCAGGACCAGTTGGTCTGGAGGAGTCAACGCTGGCGGTGCCCGTGTAAAAAACTTGTCAAAGTTTTCACCACTCCGGCCACACTGAAATTTGTGGGGAAGGAAAGTAAAAGGAATAGGGGTAAATGGAGAGATGAAAGGAATGAGGAAAAGAAAAAGAGAAAAGAAGAAAGGAAGAGTTAATATTTTTCTTTAATGAACCCCCCCTTTTCCCCTCCCCTTTTTTACTTGCTAAAACTCCAAAAAGAGTTAAGGTACACAGGGTTACTGGGGAGGAAGTCCTATTGAACAACATTGAACTTATTTCTGAGTAAAATGCATGCGATTACACTGTGAATTATATTTCTGGGGGGGGGGGGGAGGAGCCAACACAAATTTAGTTTTCAACCAAGATTTTTTTTCTTAACCTTTTGAGTTTCGTTTGACAGATATTTTAATCTCTCTCTCTCAAAAAAAAAAGAAATGGAAAGAAAAAATTGAAAACGAGAAAAATGTAATTATTAAAAACTTTGAAAAGCAAAATTACATCTATTGAAGGTTCTCACTTTTGCATTTACATTTTGGGGTGAGAGGAGGGGGCATTGAGCAATGCCATCTTGGATGTGAAGGATGTTTAAAAGTAATGACACATGATACTGAAATGAAAAGAAAAATCTGGCATTTGAGAAGTAAACATCTCCATAAATCTTCGGTGTACTGCAACTGTGATATCATTTTCCCTTTCGAAGATTTGTGAGGGGAACAAATGGCAAGAAAGAGGGTGGGAGAATCAGAACAAAACAAATTGTTTCTTGGTTAGAATTTTTTCTTCTGGGCATAATAAGGGGTGTGTGAACAGGTCTGCATCAAGAGAGGATGTAGGGAGCTTTGATATGAACAGGCATATATATTGACAGACAACAGACAGATGTGTGATAGTAAAAACTGACTGCATGTGTGGCAGTGCACATGTGAACAGGTGCAGGTCTTTACGAAAGGCTAAGTGAAAAAGTGTGCCTGAGTGGATGTATGTAAAGCAATGCATGCATCAACTGATACACACAAGACTGTACGTATGGGTGCTGAATGTTTGGGGTGACAGAGGTGTGCATGCCGCACAGTGGCATTGTTGGAGGCTGTGGCACCCGGGGCCCTTGATGCCATGACATCACATAATATTGTGACGTCACGTGACTTCCGGGTTCTCCCGGAAGAGGAGGCGGGCTGGCGATCGGCTGCCCTTCGGCTCGGAGCGCAGCTGTTTTTTTCACTGCACTCTGAGTCGAAGGCGAAGGGCAGTCAATCACTGCCCCTCCTCCTCATGATCAGCTGCCCTTTGCGAGGAGGAGGGGCGGAGATCGGTTGCCCTTCGCCTTCGGCTAGGAGCGCAGTGAAAATAGTGGCTGTGCTCTGAGCTGAAGGGCAGCCAATCGCGAGGAAGAGGGCTAGCGCAAGGTGGCAACCCCCCACGTGACTGGAGAGCCTGGCACCCAGTGTGGTCCGTACCACTGCCCCCCCCCCCAGCTACACCACTGATGCCGCATGCATAATATACACGTGTGAACACTGGGTTATATCATGAGTCTGCTTTGCTGAATGTGTTTGAGCAAGTTGGGGACTGAAAAAGCTACTTACTGGCCTGGGAATGAAGGGTGGGGGGATTTCCAGCTGCTCCAGCCTCTCCCAGTCCATCCATCGGAAAAAGCCATGTTCTCGAATATCACGTTCCCCCTCTGGTCCTGAGCCCAGGCGCTTCAGTGGATGTTTGGTCAAGAACTGGGGAAAAGGAGAGAAGTTCACTAGCACTGCCCTCATCTTTTTCTTAAGGGACACAGGCTCCAATCCAAGGCTGCCTTGCTCAGGGCAGCATGGGCAGGCAGCCTTTGATTGCTGAGAGGGTGGGATGCTTAACCCCTTCCACTTCTGCTTATTCTCCCCTACAAATGTTCCCCCTCCAGTCATTTTTCCCTTTATCCAAGGTTACTTCCAGTTACCCAACTAGGAAATAGTCCATTAAAAATAGCTGAGGGCAGAGGAAGGCCTTTGCAGGAACGAATCAGTGCATGGTGGAAGGGTTAAGCACCCCCCCCTATCTGCCTGCCAATTCCCCCCTCCAACTCACCACCAGCAATACTAGAACAACAAGGAACTCATGGAGTTCTGGTCCCCAAGTTTGTCTTGTAACACCAAGTTCTGCCTTCATTCATGATGATGAGGGAATGGGAATGGAGCTGCTCCCCTTCAGAAGAAGCCAGTTCTGAGCCAGGACTCACCCCCTTGCAGATGGAGACGGCCTCTCGTGAAAGAGATTTGGGATAGGAAACTGTGTGCTCCATGATAGATTGGAAGAGTTCATCTTCATCCTCCCCATCAAATGGTGGCTTTGGGTAGAGAGAACAAGAACAAAAAGCGTGAGATATTCCTTTCTCCAGTTTAGTTATCTTTAGAAGCCAGATTGTGGGTGCAATTCAGTCCATGAAATACTTTTCATTTTGGAATCTTGGGCCTAGCGACTTTGAGCTGCTTTACAAAGGGGGTGCACGTGTGCAATCCTTGGGGGAGGTGTGCACTTCCTCACCTCCCCCAAGGATTGCACACGTGCACATGAATGCACAAGAATCATAGTTGTTCTTTCCACACTTCCAGGATCCTATATAAAAGGGGACTCACTCACACCTCCCCCACAGGACTCTGAAACACACAATAACCTGGAAGTTGTTGAATTTAAGTTGCTGAAGTTAAAGAATTGCCTTTCTGTCAAGTGGGCAATGCTATCCTAAGCATGCTTACTCAGACGTAAGTCCCACTGAATTCAGTGAGACTTCCAGTGTACAGAGTTGCAGGCTTGAGTCTAATCTCTTAGGATCTCCTCTGTGATCCACATTCCCTAGGATTCATCCCAGGCCCCTCTTACTAGAGCCATGCTCCTTGGAATCCAGTGTGGTCACCGCCACATCATCATAGACATAGAAAGTAAATGACTTCCATGATCCAGCTACTCCTGTGAAAATCTTGTGGACACAGCCATGCACACAAACACAAATGGGCACACACCTCTAAAGTGGTGCCCATTACTCTATCCATAAAATCTCACATCCACTGGGATTATTCTTCTAATGTTTATTATTAAATAATATTATAATTAATCAAATTTTAGAATATTCTCTGGGCAGACAAAGAACACCAATTCCCATCAGATTCTCGCCATCACCGAGATAGTTACTTATTTACTTACCAATATTAAATATTTTAACTAATATTTACTTATTGCTGACCTTAAAGTCTCCCATCAGAACAACTTTAAGGTCAGCAATAAGTAAATATTAGTATAAATATTTTTGGTATCAGAGGAACAGCTTCCTCTGATACCAAAAAGGCATCACTTGAATTGGAAGAGGCAGTGAAAACGTTCTGCTTGAGCACACCACACTCACCTGCCCAGCTAACATTTCATACAGAAGGACACCAAATGACCACCAATCCACAGACTTTCCATATGGCTGGTAGGCAATAATCTAAGGAAGGGGAAAATGGGAGATTAGATTGGAGAGCTGGAAGCCAGGACTCTGGGTCCTCTGGAAAAGAAATGTGGTCAGCCGGGATACTGTCTTCATTCAATATCTCAATTCAACCCCAAGACTCTGCAGGGTAAACAAACAAGAAATGCCTGGGGGATGGGAAATGAACTTCCACTATCAGAAATGTGCTAGGCTGGGGAGAAAAGTGCCTGTTTTCTAATCAATTGCGTTGAATAATCCCAAGCTCTAGTGCCAAGAGAGAAGAAAACAGAAAGATATACCATAGAACTGTACAACTCTTAGGGCATTACAATACTGGCAATAAGAATTCAGTAAATTTGAAACCAGGAGTTCAGTGTTTTCAGAGACCAGTAGGTCTCGGTCTAGCCTATCTTGTTCAGAGGGCCTGGAAACAAGGACACTGGGATACTCTTGAAAACAATTTTTGATGACAGCAAAAAGAAAATCCCTGTATTTTTTGGAAGGAATACGGTAGGTCAGTGTTTCCCAAACTTTTTCGACCCGCGGCTCCCTTGACCATTGGCTGTGGCTCCCCATGACATGATGTTGATGCCTGCCAATTGGCATTCCACTGTTTTCCGCGAGGACTCTGTGGTACTCTGCGGAGCCCCTGGCTGGTATCCGTGGCTCCCCTGAGAGCCATGTCTCCCAGTTTGGGAACCACTGCGGTAGGTAGTTGATTGTGCAATGGAAGCAGATGACTAGGAAGGTTCTGTACCTCTGGAGCAATGTAGTCAGGTGTTCCACAAAAGGTCCGGGTGGTGACACCAGGAAATATGTCTTCTTTACACATTCCAAAATCTGTGATCTTAATGTGACCATCAGCGTCCAACATTACGTTATCCAGTTTCAAATCCCTAGGCAAGAAAGACAGAGTGAACTGTCTGCCAACCCACTGTCACCCCACTAGAGGGCACCAGATTGCAGTTACGTTTATGTGGTTCAAGAGGACAATCTGGGAACAGAATCTGGGCTATTAAGTTCTGAGCTTGATACTGGGAGGGCAATGTGCTAGAGTGGCTTATATTAAAGAACTGTGTGAAGGCAAGAGGGAATGAGAAAGGAGGGTTGGAGCCCAACATTCTGGGTTCTCTGGGAAATCTGCAGTGAGGGCTGTGATCTAAAGTGCAGGAAGGCATGTATAGGGAGAGCATAGACTCACCTATAAATAATTCCTTTATTATGCAAAAAGAACAGGCCGATTGCAATTTCTGCAGCATAAAACCTGTAATAGAAAAGATCAGGGAAGAGAGAATGGCAGCTCACTAATAGCATCATCAGAGGAATCTTTGTGGTGACCCTGAAAGCTACTTTGCATATTACAGTTTATATAGATATAGATATATAGATATAGATACACACACACACACACACACACACACACACACACACACACACACACACACACACACACACACACACACTGATAGCACTAACCTCAGGACGGCTCAGGTATCTGCCACACGGTAGTGCAAATATTCATATATTAAGGCCTGTGTTGATATATGCCCTCAGAACATGTCACCATCCTTTGGGTTGAGGAGACAGTTTATATACAGGGACACACAGACAGAGAGAGATCCATTCCCAACCAAGCACTCAAAGAGACTCACTTACATAGCATGAGGTTCCTTGAATTTTCCAACCTGCTGGATGTGATACATGAGGTCTCCTCCATTGACATATTCCATAACAAAATAGAGCCGATCCTTGAAGAAAAAGACCACAATATGTCCATTACCAAACCAGACTGACAGAACAAAGGACCCAGCTCATACAAAATGTTCTCTCCCCCAGTGGTGTTGCTGGAGGGGGTGCGGCACCATAAGTGGTGCAAGGCGGGCGTATCCAGCTTGGGAAGGGGGTACAAGATCCAGAAGCCACCAACTCCTCCTCATCCCACCATCCCGGCAGAGTTGCGCCGGCGGCTGATCTGTGCCCTGTTGAGGGTGGCGCACAGCTTTCCAGTTGCTGCACTGGTGCCCATGCAGCAGCTGCTGGCGGAGGGGTTTCTGTGATGGCAGGGCTGTCTTTGCACTGGTGTACCTAACAGTACTCTGGTGTTTCCCAGGACTGGGTTGTTAATTAACCAGTTAGATTAATCTATTTACAAACATTTTTATATACTAATGCCCCAATTGGACAACAGATTTATAAACATAGTTTTTAAAACTGCTGACCATGTTAGGAAGAGGCATTCCCTCTTTAGAAGGGAACTTCTAAGTGAACTTGCACGATTAAACAACAAAAATGTCTTAAATCAGGTGGCAGCCCCTAGTAGTAGGTAACCAAGGGAATTACCGCAGTTTGGAAAGTGGAGTGTAGCTGGGTTAGGAAATGCGGACGCTCCCCCATGGCCAAAACCCGCTTTTCCACCATAGTGCATTCAACATCGTCATCTTGTATGATCACATCTTTCTTCAAGATCTTGATGGCATACAGCTCCTCTGTCCCACGACGCTCTGCCAGCATCACCTGTGGAGAGAGAACCCCAAAGTCTTGAAGCCCTGCTAGGGCCCATCCCAGCAGCCACAACAAGAATACTCAGGAACCCTGGCTCCTCTGCACTGCTGCTGGCTCCAGATTTTGAGGGGGCCTACAGAAGGTGCCCACCAGTGCAGTAGCATAGCTAGCGTCCATTGCACCCGGGGCGCATTGACTAAGCAGCAATGCAGGGCACATTGACTAAGGGTCCCAGAGCTACCACCGCAACTGCTTTGATCGATCACAGTGGCAGCGCCTTGGAAGCCGCTGCTGCGATCGATCACAGCGGTTGCAGTGGAGGATTCTTGCAACAAAAGAAGGGGGCTGGAGGGGGCATTACTGCAAAGTTGCCGCCCCAGCCCTCGTCCCCGGGGCAGGCTGCCCATGCCACTTTGCGGTAGCTACACTACAGCGCCAGTGGGGGCCCCAAGGTCTGTGGCAGGGCTTTACCCAGGTTGCAGGGAAGGAAATATTTTTTGCGTCTCTTGGTGGCAAAGTTGGCTGGCAGGTTGGCAGCCCCCATTTTTCACTCACAATGCTACAGAACAATACAGGAGAATCTTAGCCATGTCCAATCCTTTCCTGGGGCCAGAGGGAAAACATCAGCAGTGCACCCTGATGACAGATGTGTGCTGATGCCAAACTGACTCTTCTGTCCTTCCCACAATCCAGACAAAACTCCCCTCTCAACCAAGCCAGGCAAGAGTTTTTTAAATGAGCGCAAAGGTGGTATAATAAGTGAGATTGTATTCTGTGGTGCGCATGCTGGTTTCTTTTGCCCTACTGTCATCTTTGCTCAAAGAGATTTCATAAGTTTTGGAAACACTATAATGTATTCATTTATTATATTTTCATCTTGCCCTTTCCTCCACAGAGCTCAGGGCAGCATACATGGCTCTCCCCACCACTTTAATTTTCAACAATAATCCTGCAAAGGCAGGTGAGCCTGAGAGACAGTTACTGGGCCAAAATTCCCCAGTGGGCTTCAGGAGATTTGAGCCTGGGTCTCCTTGGTCTAAGTCTGACACTCCAGCACTGCATTAAACTGGTTCTCAAGTACGATGCAGTGCACTACACTTTCAAAGACCGTGAAAAAAGACAGTGGCGGGATTCATGAGTACACCACAGGGAACAATGCTTCTGTCCTTTGATACTGAAAAAAGTCTGTCCAGATGGTAAAAACAGTGTTGATTTTTTAAAAATTCAGTCTAGAGGGATAGCTTGATCAATCTAAAAACAAAGTAAGAAAAGTCCTCTGGGTAATATGCACACTCCAGCACTAATGAGGGGGAGCACACAGTCTCAAAGAACTAAAATGAAGGCTGCCTCCTGCTATTTGGCTTTGTCAGCCCTCTAAGATTGTGCAGGCAGGTCTTTCTGTGTGTCCCATCTCTTTCAGAGAACGGTTAATGGGGACGCATGAAAACGTCATTCCTTGTTGCAATGATAAGACTGTGGAACTCCCTGCCCCAGGAGAGTCATCTTGTTTCCTTCCTTAATGGTATTTTGCCGGTTGGTTGTTAAAAGACATTTTTATTCTGGCAAGTGTTTAAACTTCCTGGAAGTTGACTCTCCTTGACTGCCTCAAATAAAAATAAATTGCTGCTCCTGCCAGTTTTAAATTTGCTTTCTGACTTGCTTTCTGTATTACTTTTTACACACATTCTTTAGACTGCTTTAACTTACTAGTTGTCTTAGGTATTTTTCACTGAATGCTGGGGCAGTACTGCAGTGGTCTCATAACTAACCACACATGCCAATTATTGTTTGCATACACATGCTCTTCTCACGCTACATCTTCAAACGTGAATGCACCCCAAAGCATATGTCACCATGCAAGGACTTGCACCCACAGAGCATCCCCATGCAGAGACTCATCCCTCACAGCGTTATAGCAGGCTCACCTTGCCAAAACTGCCTTTGCCCAGCACCATGAGAAAGTTGAAGTCAGATATGTGGAAGCGGTTGATGCCAAAGAATCCGCCCCGCTTGGGGTCCGTTGGGCTGGGGGACGGTGATGGGATGGGGCCATGACGAACCTTCTGCAGGGCACATGATGAAAAAAGAAGAGGAAACACAGATGTGAGCATCCTGCTGCTCACAGTAGAAGATGTGAAAAGTGGCACCACAAATTAGGCTGCAACTGTTAGCGCAATCTTATCCAACTTCCCAAACAGGAGTAAAAATGGGTTGGACCACTAAAATAGTTAGGCTGGGTGGTTAACTCAGAGGGCTTGTTTAAAAAGAAATGTTTTTAGGCCCTGCCGGAAGGCCTCCAAGGAGGGAGCAGTTCGTAAGTTTAGAGGGAGGGAATTCCATAAGGTCGGTGTCACTACTAAGAAGGCCCTATTTCTTGCCGCCGCCCCTCTCACCTGTGAAGGCGACGGCACTTTTAGAAGGGCCTTGTCCGATGAGCTGCGGGGCCGGGCCGGATTGAACGGAAGTAGGCAGTCTCTCAAATAGCCTGGCAAATTTGAATCCCCTTTGAAGGGGATTTGAATCCCCTTTCCGTTCTGGGGCCTCCCGTTCTCGCTGCACCGCTGGCTGCACCGGTGGGGGAAGTTGGGTAGGATTGTGCTGTGTGCCACCACAGCAGCACGCTAACCTACATAAGTCAGTATGTCTGGCACGTGCACCCCTTTCACAGTGTTACTGGAATGGAGTCTGGTGAGTTGCAGACGTTTTCTAAAGAGCACATGCTCTGTGCATGTCCCAAATTCCCAGAGAGGAGAGGGAGTTTGAGAAACGTGCATGCAGAGGCGAAACTAGGGCGGAGCAAGCGGAGCACCGGCTCCAGGCGCCATCTCCCGAAGGGCGCCCCCGCTGCTCCGCCCACGAGTCGGACTCGGACTCGAGTCTCCAATGGAGGCTGTTACGCCTCTGCGTGCATGAACAGTAAAAGGCTTTTGGCACATGAGCAGTTCCTCATAAACACCTTCAAGCAGAGTCTCTGGACAATCCATGGAAAGGCAGGCATACAATAGTCTCCTCTGCAGACAAGCACTGTACCAGGGGAGAGTGCTGTCCCCCTCTGCTCAGGTACACTGCACCCATGTTGATAATGGATCACGAATAGGGCTCACGCGTGAGGGTCAAATTAAATGTGATGTGGGAGTTCCACAGCTGAAACACCCGACATCTTTTGCTTCTTCAAAAAGGAGTCATAGGGATGGGGGGGGGGGATTCTAGATTGGGGCATGAAGGAAGTGGATGGGATTAATACTTTGCCCCCACTGACATAAAATGCAATAAAATGACTCCCCCTGACTGAAAATGCCTGCCCACAGCTGCCAATAGTTGCAGAAAATTACGAATGTAGCCTGCATTACCTCTGAACAGCAGAAGCTGGGGACAATCAAACTACAAGGGATGGCCTTTTCCATCATGCCATATTTATGAGCATCTCATGAACATCTGGTTGGTCACTGTTGGAGAAGGCAGACTTTTGGCCTAACTGCAGCAATTCTTAGATCATAATTATTACTGTAATTTGTAAGCTCATCTTGGAAAAATTATATTTTATAGGCAACAAAGACAAGCCTCCATCTAAGGGCTTTTTAATACTCTGATGATAAGTCTGAGGGATGAATGTTCATTGAGGTCCTCCTTCCTTCCCTTCTCTGTTGAAGGGTACAGTTTGTTGATGCTGACGTGGCCCTCTTCATGTGTAAGACCCAGAGCAATTCATTCATTCATTCTCTCTCACACACATACGGACACACACATGAACACGCACGTGCACACACACACACACACACACACACGCACACACAGAGGCTTGCCTCCACCTCATCTCATTCCACCAGGGAAAAGGTGGAAGAAACCAGTTGAAGAAATCATGGGTACCTCGTAAAGCTCCAGAGGAAAGTTGCATGCCTGAAAGCCAAAAACACCAAGTCTAAGACAAATGCACAAGCAACCTCTATCTATCCCATCTATCTCCCGGTTGGAAACAGCTTCTCAAATTAATTCATGGCCAGCTATCTATCTGACCACCAGCTCACCCTCCCTCCAGGTTCTAAGAGAAAACAATTGATCCCTCCTTATTCCCTCCACCCGTGCTCCTTTGATCACAACAACACCCCTAGCTGTGGAATTACGTGCTCTTTGCGTTTGGGCTGAACATGGCATATGATGTGGGAGAGGGGGGAGTGCGGATCCAAGTGGTGCCAGGGAGAGCCACAGGGTTACCTCAAATTTCTGCAGCAGCCCACAGTTTTCTGCATCGGCCACGGGGACACTATAATATTCGCCCTCCTCCTGATTGAGCAATTTGTACCTGGGACAGCCACACAGACAGGGACATTGGGCAAGGAGAAGAAGAAAGATGAACAAGAAGAGGAACAGAGGAAGGGAGTGGGTTGGGAAGACGGGTGCAGCAAAGCAGAAGGAGACAGTAAAGAAAGAGCGGAATGAGTGGAAAAGGGTAGATGTTTGATAGACAGTTGCATATGGGGATAGATAGATCCATCAAGGCAAACAGATAAAAACCCAAAGAGACGCAAAGACGGACGGGAAAAGAGAGAGAAAATGAGCCACCAGTGGTTCCCTGAGCTGCCCCCATCATCCTCTTCCATCTTTGTTTCTGCTTCCCAAATTTCACCTTACCAGCCTTCCACAGGGCCCTTGAAAAGCTCAGAAACTCCAAAGGACATGGCTCCCATAAAGTCATTGCGGGTTGTCCGGTCCCAGTCCCAGACCTCAATGGAGAGGCGTCGCTCCATGTCACCTGGCTGAAGAGTGCTGGGGGGGGAAAGGAGTGTAGAGGAGAGACTGGGGTCAAAGGTCTATCAATGGCTACTAGGGTGGCCTTTATATACCAGCAGCTATTAAATTATATCAAGCGAAAACCCTGTCCCAACTTTTATATGGGACAATTTTCAGACCTTCTTCTTCCAGTTTTGCCCCCTTGGAATGTGTTCAATTTAAGTTCCTAAGATCCATATATTTATGTATTTATTTATTTATTTATTATATTTGTTTGTTTGTTTAAACGGAACGACATTAAGTCATTTCGTTTTAAAGTTGATGGGAAAACGCCATAGGAAAATTTACATTTATCAATTCGCCTATGGTAAAATTGGTTTCATTATAAGTCGTTTCGCTTAAAGTTCCAGTTTCCAAGAAGAACCTATCGACAACGTTAATTGAGGACTTCTTGTACTTTCACTTTGCCCTGTGCTCCATTTATTGGGCCACTGACTTCAGTGGAGGGATCTGCTCTTTTTGTTTCACTATTTGGACAGCAAATGTAACCAAAATATAATCCACTAGCTCCTGTTCTCCTCTCCCACACTTCTAAGCAGACCACCCAGGTTTATAGCCTGGATCCTGTGTGCAGGAGGTATAGCTTGCAAATAAAACCAAAAGCATGTTTTTTGTCTCTTTTTTGTGTGTGTGTGGCATAAAATCTTAACGTAGCACTGTATTAAATTCTAATGTTAATCACAGTTGGATTTTGAAAACATTATATTGCACATCTAGGATTTTTCTTCCAACTGAGACAAGGAAGACTGACATAGACTGAGGTGAGAAGGAAGGTGGCCTTTTGTACATGGAGTCCCTGGACCCTTCAAAAAGGGGACTGATCCATTGTACATCACATTCTCACTTGATAACTTACAAAATGAAAGTTTCATTCCACACTGGGTTGAGGGTGGATCTAACCGTCCGGGTCTTCTGCTTTGTTAGGTTCTTGGGATCAGGGATCAGCTTGAGTTTCACATAGGGATCAGAGAGGCCATTGGGATCCATCGGGATCAAGTTAAGCGCTTCACCAACTGGCAACAAAAGAGAAGGAGCGGGGAGACATGGAATTAGCTTCCAGCAGAGTAAGTATGGGAGGGGAGCGAGAGTGGGTGGGAAGACAGGCCTCCTGCATTCTCCCAGTGGGTTGGGGGGAGGTTCTCTTGGCTTCTATTCCAGACCACCTGCTGTTGGCCGTGATGAAAGCTGCTTCAGCAGCAATTGCTGCCACCCTCATGTGTGTGGGAAAATACGAAGAAGATAGTAGAGGGGTGGTGGGTGAGGAAATCCCTTCATGTCAAGAAGCAGCAGTAGCAGCAGCAGCAGCGATGGCTTTCTTGTCACCACCTACATGCTGGTTCCAGGAGGGAGAAAGGGAGCGAAAGAACGTGTGATGGGGAAGGTGTGAAAAGCAGAGGCAGAGGATGTCAAGTTCTACAGCTCGGAATAGAACCCAGGCGTTCGAGCTCCCAGCCTCCTCTCACTCAATCCCACTTTCCACCCAGGCAGATCCAGGGCCCCCTGTTCCCTAGTTGCTAGCTACCCAACTCCACTTCACCAGACTGTCTTCCCTTCTGTAGAGCTCAGGACAGCCCCCCTGAGTTCTAGTCCCATCATCTGTCTGTTTTGCTCACTCAAAGAATTTTCAGATAGCTATGAAGAAAGGAAAAAGAGAAAATACAGAGAAAGAAGTATATGCATTAGGTGCTAAAATATGTGTGGGGTTGCATAATTTTGTACTCAAAAGAAAAAAAAAAGAAAGAAAGATTCTGCGCCGAGGCAGACCTAGTTTCAGAACAGCGTCTTCTGACCTGTTTGAATCAAGGCAAATTTGCATGAACTGTGCAAATCAAGCAGCGATGCATATATCTGCAACATTTACTCAGCCATTGGAAATCAGGTTCACTGTATTCACTATGTTCTGAGATTTCATCTGACTGTTAGGACTTGCTAGCTACCAGAGCCAAAATCTGATGAAAATGAAAGGGATCAGGGGGAGACAGGACACAACATTACACCCCAGGATGCAGTGGTGAAACAAGGGTGGAGCGAAGGCAAGTAGTTCTGCAAGACTCCGTTACACTGGAGTCAGCGGCCCCTCCCCCTTGCTGTTGGAGCCATTCCAGCAGCAACAGGGGAGTGTCCTGCGTGTTGGTTTTGCTGCCAGAATGGCTCCAACAGCAAAGGGGAGGGGCCGCTGACTCCAGTGTAATGGAGTCTTGCAGAACTACTTGCCTTCGCTCCACCCTTGTTACGCCTCTGCCAGGATGACACCCCAGGATCTGGGAAACCTGCAGAATCAGGTGACCAGTGTGTCCAATTGGAATCATCTTCCTGACTATAGAGCTCCCATCACTGCTGGGATCGCAAGGACAGACAGCAGCAAGCTCAAACCAAAGTATAGACTCTGGACTGCACAGCACCTGCTTGGCTACGTGAAGCATCGCATGCCAGAGCCATTAAGCAGGAGGAGGAATTCTGAGATGGCCCCTAAAGCTCCTCTTACGTTTTTTTTGTTTTGGCAAGAGTAATGTCTGCTGAGATCTCAGAAACCAGGGTAGGAGGCTGAGCTGGGCTCCAGGCTTCGGTGCCCTTAACAAAACTTACACACAACACAAACTTTGTGACTAACAAAATAGAATAAATTATACACAGAGAAAGTGAAGCAGAAACAAAACTGGTTTCTGGAATGTGTAGTCTGGGCTGTATGTGTCCCAGCTAGACAAGAGGATGCACAAATGGAAAAGCAGCCTTGGGAGCAGGAAATTTGGAGTAGAGAAGCAGTGGGAGCATGGGGGAGGGGGGAAGGAAAGGACACACTTAACCCTTTCCTTCCCCCACTCATTGTCTTGCAAATTGCCCCACCAAGCTCTTGAAATTAATCAGCAGTAGATACAGGTCCGATAAAAATAAGTATTTCTTCACAAAATGTTTAATTTATTTACAGTACATTTTTACCCCGCCTTTCTCCCCGAAGGGACCCAATTGACTTATAGAATCTGCAGTCACAAGAAGCAGTGATGGCTACTAGCTAAGGTGGCTTTAAAAGGGGAATCGGGCAAATCTATGGAAGTGGAAAGGCTAACCAAGAGCTATTAGCCATTATAATTAATTGAAACAGTCATGTTTCAAGGCTTTGTACCTCTGAATGCCAGCTGTGGGGATAGGGTGGACGGATATTAAATAGCAATGGGGAGACACTGCCTTCTTGCTCTGCTCGTGGATTTATTGGCGGTCTTGAGGGAAACAGGGTGCTGCATTAAATGGATCCCTGGTCTGATCTTACAGGGCTCTTCATATGCTTCCTCGCCACTGCCATCACCCATGGAGCAAATGCACACAAGGTACATTTCCCTTACAAATACATATTTTGAATGCATGAGGGGAACAATTTGGAACAGAAAAGCTGAAAGCAGGGAACAGGTTATAGGCACCCCACCACCACCTCTCTACTCCAAATTTCGACCTCCCAAATCTTCTTTCTCTCTCTCTTTTAAATGACATCAGGGTTATCTTACATTTCTTTGCATGCCACATGTTGTTGGTCCCTTAAGAGTAAACTTAAACAGCCCGTACATCAGGGGTGGCCAACCTTTCAACATGAATGCTCCTGGGACTTAAATGGTTGTATAGGTGAGGGCATTTTAGAAGTACCGTTGCTATCACCGTAGGTCGCCACTCCCCTTAAGGGAGTAGCGACCCATTGTTCCCGGCTGGGGTGTGACGACGCCCCAGTTTGGAAGCCTCTGGCCTAGGCATTTTAAGGTACTGTCTAGATTAAGACAAAAGAGATAGAACTGAATGAACATTTATGGTGAAGGCATTCCACAGCTGAGGCACTACCAGAAAGAAGACTCTATTCCTGGGCACCACTCACCTAACCTCCAACACAAGGGTGCCCAGAGCAGGGCACTCAGTGAAGATGTTAACGAACTGGCAGGTTCAGATGGGAGAAGCTGGTTTTTATGGTTCCTTTTCTCCCCCCCCCCCACCTCTTACCAGTCACACGGATCTCATCACTCCCAAATGTCTCAATGTGAAGTTGCAAGCGTCCCCGGCGTTCTGTATGGTCCACACCACACAAGCTGGGCACACAATGGACACAGCGTTTGTGCACATTCATCTCACAGCCTACAGGGGGTAACAGAGATGGGTGAGTCAGCTGGAACTTTGTACTAATAATTGGCATTTACCATATATTGTACTTCTCCTAAGTGCTTCAAAAGATGCACAGACACAGTCTCACAGCACAATCCTATCCAACTTACACCACCGGTGTAACCAGCGGTGCAGTGAGAACAGGAGGCCCCAGAACGGAAAGGAGATTCAAATCCCCTTTGAATCCCCCTTTGGAGGGGATTTGAATCCCCTTTCCATTCTGGGACCTCCCGTTCTCGCTGTACCACTGGTTACACCGGTGGTGTAAGTTGGATAGGATTGCGCTGTCAGTCATTTTACAGCAACCATGTAAGTTAATTCATTATTATTATCATCCCCACCTTGCCAATATATGAGCTGAGGATGCAGTACAGTGGGTTAGCGAAGCCCACCCAAAGCATTCATGATCTGAATTTGAGGGGAGGAATTTCCAGTTCTTTGTTCAGGCTCTTAACTTTTATGCTAAACCAGACCTCTGTTGAATACAGGTTTTTGCTCTGGAGACCCCAAGATGCAGGTAGTGTTTTGTTTTTAAGATGTCACAGGACTTTCTTTTTCTGCAACAGACCACAGAAGTGCTTCAAAAAGACCATGCAACAGGGGTAGGGAAGGGGGAAATGGTTACTCACAGGTGCACTTCATCCCTTGGTGCACTAGACCATAGAGAAGTGAGCCACAGTGATCGCAGAAGGTGGGGCTGCTGTAGCTATGAATTTTAAACTTATGCTTGTTCCGAGGATCCTGCAAAATGAGAAATCCACAGTGGCACAGCATCAGTGAGGATGAAGCCACCCTAGGCATTATTCTCTAAATATGCAAAAAAAAAAAAAAAAACCACCACTGGCCCTGCTCCCGATTCCCTCCCACATACCACTCCCCTTCAGAGACCTCTGTGTTATACTTTGTTCAGGGAGTCTTAACACCCTTCCTCTGTATTTTAGTGGATGAATGTGAGAACACACAGAAATCAAAATGCTTGTGAAAAGCAAATGCATAATCCTGAATGAGGGCATGCACTTAGCACTCAAGTGAAAAGCACCTTTTTGTGCGAGTGCTCATAGAGTAAATAAAAGGTGAGTACATGTTAGAAGAGGGCGCATGGTAGATATTCCTTGAGGCCACGCATGAGAGCACGTGCCAATTAAATGTGCACACTTTCAGACTAGGAAGTCGCCTTGCACAGGGTCCACCTATTCCAGTAGCGTCTACTCTGACTGGCAGTCACGCTCCAGTGTTTCAGGCAGAGGTCGTTCCCATCACCTGCCACCTGATACTTAAGCTGGAGATGCCAGGGATGGAACCTACCACCTTCTGCATGTGCTGTATGATGGCTGAGCTATGGCTTTTCCCCTTAAGATTTCAGGAATACAATTCAGCGTGTGCACCATCATGCAAAAACATGCTTAAGTGAGGAGCATAAGTGAGACTGCAGCAACATGAAATTATTTAATTTCATAAAAAGGAATAAAATGAGCTGTCAATTCTAAGAACAGAAGGAGAGCTATTCTGGATCATACCGAAGGTCCATCTAGCCCAGCATCTTGCCTCTCACAGTGCAGTGGCCAACCAGGCCCCTCTAGGAAGTCACTTAACAATAGGAGTAGAAATGCAATGGCCCTCTTCTGCACTTTGCTCCCCAGCAACTGATATTCAATAGCACACTTCCTTTAAACCCGGAGGTGCCTTTCAGCTATAATGGCTAATAGCCAAGAGTCCTGCTTTGAAGGACACTGATGAAGTGTCCACAACAATAACTACAAGGGAATCTTCCTACAAGACGGGTGCACGTGTGAAATAAATATGTGTCACACCAGCATGGATGCATGAAGTTGTGCGTGTATACATATATCTGAAGGTATGTCCACAGATGGTTGTGTAAACTCGTGCATGCACAATTGTGTGTCTATCACTGGCTCATAGTCATGATGGTTACGTGGAACCTCCATGGTCAGAGACTGTATGTTGGGGGACAAAAGCAGGAGGGGGCTATTGTCTTCATGTCCTGTTTTTGGATTTCCCAGCAGAGTCTGACTGCCCACTGTGAGAAATGGAAGAAAGCTGGACTAGATGGACCTTTGGTACGATCCAACAGGGTTCCTCTTATGTTCTCATGTGTATGAAAGGAGGAGGAAAGCAGAGAAGCCGAGTTCTCTCTTCTGTTCTCACACATTCCCTTGGATTTCAGGCCAAGGACATCAGAACTGGGACAGTGTCAGCAGTGTGAAGATATCTGCTCCCTCTGTCAGCAGCAGTATAAATAGCAAGGAAACCGGGACGCTCACCTGGAGTGGTGGGGAGTCCTGAAGTTCTGGCTCCTAAGCCTTCCCCACAATGTTCCACTCTCTAGAACCACACAAACACATACACCCCTCCAAGAAGCCAGGAGCTCTAGGGTGACAGGGGTCACTTACATCTGTCTGGGGTCCTTTCCCAGCTCCTGGGCACTCAAAGGTGACAAATTCATGACATCTCTTGTGCACGACAAAGCTGCAAACTGAGGAAGGGGACAGAGCGGAGAAGGGGACGAGAAAAGAATTGGTTGAAAAAGAACAAGGTGGATGTTGAGTTGCAAACCAAATATAGGAAAGGAACATGCAGAGGAGGAAGTGAAGAATGAGGAGAAAAAGAAGTGGGGGAAAAACAGAATAAAATAAAGGAGAAATAATCATTAGTCTTCACTAGAGTGAACCTATATCAGTTTGATATTCAAAATATGAATCTCTGAAGTTCTTTATCCATATTTATCTAAGCGACTGGTCCATCCATCTTTATCTAAGCGACTGGTCCATCCATCTTTATCTAAGCGACTGGTCCATCTGGGGCAGTATATAGTCTCCCCTGGCTGATGGTGGCTCTCCTGGAGTCTAAATGAGGGTCCCTTTCCTAAGTTCCTGTTATTTTACCTTTATTTTTAAGCAGGAGATGCTGGGTTGAAATGAGGACCCTCTGCATGCACTGAGCTATGGGCCCCTGTTCTGCACAGCATTCCAACCGTGTATTCAGCGATGGCCAAGACCTCCTAGCATTGGAGAGGGAGTGCTGACTGCTGCCTCCCCCACCTCTTACATGGTGATGCATTAGCCTCTGCTCCTCCCACTGTCAGGATTGGAAAGGGAAGAGGAGAATGGAGTGGAAGAGGAAGTATGGAGGAGCGGAGTGTGGTGGGCTAGACTAGAGCACTGAGTGACCACTCCCCTTTCCGCTACACAGTTCTGCTCCATCTCGCTCTTCCTTTTCCAGTCCAGGGAGGACAAGGAGCAGTGGAGGTGAGGGGGTGAATAGAGGAGGGCATCCCCTGTAATCTGCTGCCTGAGGTGACCGCTTCAGTTGGCCTCATCGATGGGCTGGCCCTGCTGGTCTCCAAGTGAAATGCTGTGGAGAAACAATCACCCCCTGGTTTCTGCAAACACAACACAATTGCTAAAATCCTGCACTGAAAGAGAAAGAGAAAAAAAAAAGTCTCACTCTTTTACCACCTAAATGCGAGTATGCCAGGATGACTAAATGGTGCTAACTGGGTAACCAATATGTGTTAATTAATCTTAATTATGGACCTGTGTTCCCAATTTATGTCTAAGTGGCAGAGGTCTTCTACAAAACCCCAAGCAGCTGGAACCCATGATTTCTGGGGAAGGGAGACCTTGGGGTGCAGGGTAAAGGGTGACTGTGCTCTCCCCTCCCTCCCTTCTTTCTCTCCAGCCTTCAGCATCTTCAGGCCTGAGATTTGGAAGACGGGTCTCCATGGCAACAGGCGGGGGACGAATCCACAAGTACCCAGCACAGCAAGGGAGGGGATCGGACCGAGTCAGAGGAAGGGGGCAGGGAAGACGCTGCTCAGACGTACATACAGAGAGAACCCAGGAGTCCTGGCTCTCATACTCGCTCTGCTTTAAACATTTCTACCCCTTTCCTCCTCCCTGACAGAGGATGGCATCCTTCTATAATATGCTCGCTGCTTTCCTCTCCCAGAGTACCCAAAAGTCCTGCTTCCCACCCATCTTCCCCTCCCCTATTAGAGTTGCCAAGGTCTGAGATGCCCTCTGTCACTGGTGGGCTTTCACAGTTGCTTGATCTGCAGGCAGTAATGAGCATCTCCTGCTAATTACTGAAGGCACTAGAGCGGGCCAATTGGCAACCCTATCCCCAATCCACATGTCGTGCTCAGCCACTTTGGTAACCATCTCTGGGTTCCCATGGCAACAGATTTCCCAACTAAGCCTTTTGGCCCTGTATGTGCCACAGTCCAAAATAAACAAAGGGAATATAAGGGGGGGGGGGGAGTGATGAGGACAATGAGACCTACAGTACATGGGGCAGGAGTGCTGCCCAATGGGTTACAGCAGAGCATGCTGGGGTGACAGAACTGTTGGGTCGTCTAGAATGGAAGTGAGGCCTAAAGAATTATGAGCACAAAATGGGATGCGAGAACCAATTTTTGGACCCTCCCCAGCTGTTTTGAGGGGTGCTTAGTTGAAAAACCGGAATATGAAATGGGATGGCAGTTGATTGGCAGGTGGTGATGGAACTGGCAAGTGAGGAGGGGTGGGGTTGCTTAGCGATCTCTGTGGCAGTCGGTAGAGTGGTTTCTTAGCAACCAGCAGGTCTGGACACAGATTGTTGAGGATGTGTTTCCCAGAATGTAATAAAGTGGGGGGAAGGGAGGGGGGAGATCCCAGGCACCAAAGCTGCCTGTTGATGGGGAGGGTCGCTTGAATCTGGGCTGTGGGAAGAAGTGGAGGGGGGTAACTGTAATATTAAATTGGGTTCATGTGAACAGGATTGTGAAGGGCAGAGGTCTTGCAGATGCCTCTTCAGGTATAAGCATGTAAATATGCAAGTGTTGACTCACAAGTGAAAAACTTGGCCATCACAATTTTTCAAAGGAAGAAATTTTACAAGGGCATCTGTGTTCAAGAAGAAGATGTGAAAAGGTTTATGAGTTTCTGCATGCATGAGGCCAAAAGTGTGTGACAGAAAATCTTATGTATACACCAATGTAGAGAGGGAGAGAATATATCTAGGGTGTGAGCACCTCACGGCAAGTGTGAGGTCAGCGCATGCAAGATTGCATCTGCTTTTTAAATTTCCACTGGTGCGTGTGACAGCATATGAATGAGATCTATTTAAAAGCATGGATGTCTATGTATAGATAAGGATGAACTGCACATGACACCAAGCTGCGTGTAGTTTTTCTCCAATTTTTTCTTTTATAAATGCAACTGCCGAGGCTGCTGCAATCTCTTGGAGAGAGAGGCCCATGGGGTGGGGGACAAGAGCTCATTAACCTATTTGCTTCTAGGCCAGAGCTATTCAACCAGTGGTACTAGGATCACTAGTGGTCCTTCACAGTCTTACAGGTGGTACGTGGTCCCACTGCCATATGACCACAAGGCACTGCCCCAAAAGCAAACTTCAAAAGGTGTACTAAAATATATTTTTGCGCTGGACCAAATAAACCATTTCAGTGCACTTTCTGTGCTCCTCTCTCTTTGTCCCAAAATGTAGGGTCTTTTCATGGGCGACAGTTTCCCACCCAGAAATCATTTTCCACGTAGGGAAAAATTGTATGTACAGCAATGCATCATGTGCAGGGGTTTGTTGGGTGCAGGTCAGCCATGAACAGCCCAGGCAGCTGTAACTCCCCGCTCGATGAAGCAGCCGCATCAAGGGGGGCTCGTGCTGCATCCTGCGGGGGAGTTTCAGGCTGGGGAGGCCTCCCTGAGGTAAGGGAACATTCCCTTGCCCCGGTAAACCCTCACCACCCCACTGGGTCTACTCAAACCTGTGCCAGTTATATAGTGGATCCGGGGAGGCAGACTGAGGCCAAGAAGGGGGGTAGGGTACAAGCAGTGCCGCTGCTGCTAATACCACCCCTTCCCGGCCTCAATCCACCCTCATCCCCACCCCATTCCTCCCCCTCCCCGCTGAATTAGCAGATTAGGATTGATTGGGCCATAAATGCCTGTTTTGTGTATTCTCAATGGAAGAAAACACTTTTTACAGCATTATTGTATCTAAATGAACAATGTGTGAATGGCAAACATGCATCTCCAAATATGCAGAGTAGCAGGGAGCGAAGGCTAATTCCAAATAACTAGGAGAAGGCACAACATGAGGCAGCAACCTTACAGAAGTGAAGCAGACCTGGGTCCATGTCAACATGTGAGACCACCTGGGAATCCTACTGGATGCTTGTGTGCATTTCATGGAAAAAAGGCAGGATACAAATGAAATGAAAAACAGAATGTGCACCTAATTAATTCAAAATTAACAGCCCAATCCTATCCAAATTCCCCCAGCTGATGCAGCCGCACCACCAGAGTGTGTGCTGCATCCTGCAGAGGGGGCAGTCCTGGAGGTCTCCTTCAGATAAGGGAACATTTGTTCCCTTGCCCGAGCTATGTCTCAGCTGCACTGATGGGTCTACACGGACCTGCATCAGCGATTTTGCTGGCATAAGTCCAAGTGAACCTGGATAAGCGGATTGAGGCCGGGAAGGCAGATAGGATATTGGCGGAGCTGCCGCCGACATCTGCCCCCTTTCCAACCTTGAAACATTCCCACTCCGTTCCAGTCCCCACCCTGTTCCGCCCACCCCCACCGCATTCCACCCACTGCCCACCACCATGCCAACGTACTGGTGCAGGGGCTCCCACAGAGGCTGCTGTTGCTTGGCCACCGCCTCTCACTGTCTGCAGTGGCGGCCAGGCTGCGTTCTATGGCGTGTTGCATTTTGCAACCGCCATAAAACATGCTGTACTGCTGGAACACGTTCCAGCGATGCAGCATGCCCATAGGATTGGGCCATAACTTAAGGGAGGTAAGGCCTTCTAGGTGTGACTCGTGGCTAAATTTGCAAGCAGGAGACAGGGGCAGATTGTCACTTTGTGCTCATGTCCTACAGTGTGTAGCACAACATAAGTGCCTGTGCCAAAACAAGTGTGCTAAATATATTGTCTTTATGGTGTGTTGGAGCAAATATTGGGGGATTGGGAGGAAGGACAAGCAAGTTGGAAGCAGGTGCCAATATGAAGGTAAATTTGGAATGAAGTGTCATGTATAATAAGGGTACAGGGAGAGAAGTGTACATAAAAATACAAGGAGAATGAGAGAGAGAATTCACAGCCCTAAAATAGATGAAGGAATCTAGTTCAGCGAAACAATGAAACCTGGCTCAGGGGCCGTGTATGTGAACTGTCTGATTAAAAAGGGAATTAGGGAAATTAGAAACAACCAACCCAGTCCCCACACAATCGAGCTCGCCCTCCCTGATAAGAATCCCTACACCCCCTCCCTACACCCCCATGGGATGGGGGCCGCCGCGGCGACACCCCCATGGGACGTCATACGCCCCCCCACAGGACATCGTACACCCCCACAGGACGCCACACGCCCTGCCCCTGGGGGGCGTGGCATCATTGTTGCGCACCGTTGCAGCGCGGAAACACACACACTCCCGGCGCTTTTCGGCTCCTTTTGGGAGCCAAACGGCACCCAGGAGGGTGGGCCAAACCTGCAGCCGAGAACAGCTGCGAAGAGGAGCTGGCGGGGGTGGGGAACGGATCCAGTAGCAGGTACACTTCCCACGAGCCTCCACTTGGGGCCTACCGCCCCCACGCCTCTGAACCAGAGAGTCCCCAATCTCAGATTGTCCACACTCTGCTATATCTCACTCTTACTCCAAGGAGCCCAGGAAAGCAGATGTGGTTCTTCCCCCCACTTTGATCCTTCCAGCAACCCTGTGAGGAAGGTTTGGCTGAGAAAGAGCTACTGGTTCAGGGTAACCCAATGAATTTTTGGGACTGAGGGGAGCTTTGAACCCAAAACTCTACCAGTCCCAGCCCAACTCTCCAGTCAGTCCTTGCTCCCAGTCTTCCTGTCCTGGCTAGAATTGCTACCTTTTTTCCCTGACAGAAGTGTCATGCCTTTAAAAGCTACACAGACAGACATAAATTATATTGGTGAAGCTCCCCTCTCATCCCATGCCAAGGGAAAGCTGCACTTGCTGAATATCTGTTTGTTACAATGCAGCTGTTGAAGGCACAGAATTTTCATCAGGAAGAAGAAAGGTTACAACAGCCCCATTCCCAAAGCAAAACAGGACTTCTGAGTTCTGATCCCAAACTCTTCACATCCAAGAGACTTTGTCTCCCTTCTTTGTACAACGTGCAAGCTGACTGGAGAGTCTCCCGACTCTGAGTATGCAGACTTTGCCTATGCTGTACAGCGATTTGTTCTGAATAATCCACCCCATTTATCTGAGGTCAAAAGGCAAGGGGTGTGGCTTCAGCCCCCACAGCTTCTCTTCTATAAAACTGTAATTCCTTCCTTTTTGTGAACCTGCTTCATTGTACATTGTACACATTATTGTGCTTTCACAACATGGGGTGCTCTAATCCTGAAGAAAGAACCAGCCCAAAGAGGAAAGCCAGAAGAAAGTTCTTACCTAAACACTGTAGCCCTTGCTTTCCAATCCCCCTGTAAGAAACAGAAAAGAAACAGGTTGTTAGCTCACACAAAGCGTAGGATGCCAGTTTAAAGAGCATTGAGCTAGCAAATTTCTGTGCCCTTAACAAACACATTCATCAGGCAGTTGGGGAGGGTAAAGTCAGATTTCCTCCTGAAGATAGTAGGTGTCTAGTGGTTAGAAGGCAGGGGAAATGCAGATTTCAGAAACACTAAATTATCTGGTAAAGAGATCTGTTGCATCAGGAACATACACAGTGATGCCCGTTAACTCCGGATCAATTAATCTGGAATAATTAGACTCCCTGGGCTACAGTTCCATATTTGCAGTCGCAAACATGGACTAGAATGGGGATGAATACTACAGAAGCCACAATTGTCTTACCCTTAAGGGCCAAAGTAGAGGTGACATTAATCACAGTGTTTGGTCCTGCATGTTTGGTTTTTCTTTGTAATGGGGGGGGGGATCAGAATTGGGATTGTGGCGGGGGTGGAGGAAGGCATTAACCCTTTCCCTCCACCATGGTCCAATCTGGATCAGGACATCTGTGAATCCTACTTACCATTGCTGCCATTGTGATTATGGCTGGGTTATTAAAGAGTGTGTTTGAGAACACATTAGACTGCTTTAGACTAAAGCAAAACTAGGCTGGGCAGCCAAGATTCCTGGATTCTCTGTTAAATATGACAGTTACTTAAATCCACCTCCATACCTCTCCCCCCCCCCCCCATCATGTCCAGAACTGACAACACCAGGCCCTAACAGATGCTGGAGGAGGCTTTGGTGAAACTTATTTCATCGTGCAGGAAAGAAAACAGAACTATATATCTCTTTGCAGTCATCAGAGTACTGATTGCAATTGTTTTGAAGGTTCAGCAATTGGCTTTAATTAAAAAGGCATAAAAGGAATAAACTATCCAAGAAGGTTATGACAACTCAGAACATGGGGGGGGGGGGGAGAACGGGACACACCCATAGTGTTAGAACAGTGAACGACAAGTATCTCCTCTATCCCTCATACACACCCAAAGAGTATCCATGTACTTGTACTGTACCTTGTGGGGAGGGGTGGACATTGGACAGGCATTAGACAGCTTGTGGGAGAATGTAATTGTAAGATGCTTTGGGAGCCAATCTTGGCTGAAAAGTAGGGTATAAATATAATGAATGAATGAATGAACAACATGTTAATGGGCTAAGAGGTCCTAAGAGAGAGCCGCTGTCTGGTAACTGCCAGCAAGGGAAGATCGGTCTCCATCGTGGGCTGAGTGGATTCTACCTGCTCAGTCCCAATCCTATGCCATAGAAGCCCTGTGAGGTAACTGCTGCTTAATTGCGCTAGCAAGTGGTCTGGAGTTTGGACTTTGTAGAGTAGGGAAGGGGGCTCCTGGGTTGAGTGGGATAGTCCTGGTGGGAAGTGGGTGGACCTGAAAGCCTTCACTGTCTATTTTATATCCGTTGTGAGCCCTGCTTGTGGCCCCTGTGCGGGCAGAAGGGCAGGATAAAAAAATCTTAAATAAATCTCAGGAATCTTTCACTCTTTGTTAAGGGAAGGGCAGAGGAGAATCTGGATCCAACAGCCCTAGTTTCTTGGTAACCAGTCACATGAACTAGGAATGGTGGTCACTGCACTTTTTTCCTGATGGGCATGTTCTATATAGATTTAAACTGGTTTAATATTAATTTCTCCTCAGGGAACAAATTCCCAGCACTCTTTCCAAACTACAGTTCCCAGGTTTCTTTGGGGAAAACCATTACAACTAAACTACCAGTACTATCAAATCAATGCATGTTTATAGTGTAGATATGCTCATAGCCTCTGCACCTTTAGAAGCTGTGTAACATGCCGAGATTCAATAACTGCAGCTTTATCACCATGCTGGGGAAAGCATGTCGTCCCATTTCTGTAGGACAGGAAACTCACTAAAGGCACAAAGATTCTCTCAGGAAGGAATGGTGAATAACTACCAGAATAGCTACCAGAAAACCAGAATAACTACTACCACATCTTAATTCCATATTCACAATCACACAAATTAGAATAGTTATTCCCAAACCTTGTGCTATATGCCACACAAGAAACAAATAAATTAAATTAACCGCAATAGGGGGTTCCCCTAAACCCAAATTACCCAACCACAAAAGAAGCTACACACTGCATCTCTGAATGAGCTCTAGTCCTGCCTCCATCCAAATAGTTTCAATGAGGACTAGATAACCCTGCTGTGTCTCTGCAACTGGTATGATTAGATAATTAAATTGCTCCTTATGTAGAGACATAACAGAATTACCAAGCCACAAAGGGGGCATGCGTAGAACAGGGACTCACTCATAAACACAATAAACCTCTGAGAGCCGGTAATTCTTACTCTCAGGGGGAAACTGTATTAAAAACTGAATTCCTGTGAAATTGAGGTATGCGAGGAAATTTTAAAGCAAATTTGGGTAGGTGGGAGGAGGAGGAGCTGAACCCTTCTGTTATCCATGTTTTCACACACACACACACACACACACACACACACACACACCTCTTCCCAGCCATTTTTCCCCCCACTAGGACTTCAAATGTGGGAAAGGGTTTTAACTTTTGGGGAAGGATTCGGTATCCCTTCTCCACAAATACAGTAATTTAAATTTCTCCCCATCCCTACTTTATAGAAATTCAGCATGATCTACATTTCTAATACAAGAGTCATGTTGCCATAACATCTAGTTTACACACATTCATTTTTCTGTTGTAATAGTAGAACATGCCTTCAATTTAATCACAAAAACTGAAGAGGAAAAAAATCTTTTTAACCCTCTGACTGCAGGTATGAACCGTTAGTTGAAATACATTTCACAATTACTCCACAATACCGGAGTATATGCCTGAGGGGCTTTCTCTCAGGCCTAAGTGGGTACATCTTGCCATAACAAATATAGTCAGAAACACCAAGAGATCCTCAGAGATCCTGTGGTGATAAGGAAATTGGGATGGAGAAAGGAAAATTGAGCTCATTTGTTTCTCTGGGTCTGACAAATGTTTGACAAGTAGCAGGTTGGGGTGGGAGGAGGGAGAAGACCCTGAAAAAATGAATCCCACCTTCCCTTGAGGGAGGAAAGAGTGGGGTGGGGGAAATGGAGGAGGGTTTGACTTTCAGTGCGGTTATTTCTGACAAGCATTTATATCTCCACTTTTTTCCTAGAGACTCTGGTCTATGTCTTTTGGGTTTCTACATCTCATGGCGTTTCAGGAATGGATCAAAGTCACACCATGTCTTTACAGCTTTGAAAATGTGAGGACAAAGACGAAGCAGGAGGTGGCCTGGAAGGATGCTGAGATATAACCCAGAATTGTAGACTTTTAATTCTAGGCCAAGAATAAAGGAGGGGGAAGCTAGTAGATACTGCTTCTCTTTTAGGGTTGCCAGCTCTTTTGCCAGCCAGAACCGCTCTGTTTTTCACAGCAGCTCCATGACAGGCACTGGACAGCTGCTGCCTTTCCCACAGCGGAAGAACAAGGAGGGGAAACCGCAACAACATCACTTCATGTGGATTAGTTAACAAGGCTGAAATGCTGATTCCCATCCTAGTCCCTTGTTGTAGCTTCTAGTTCCTCCATATTTGATCTAAAAATACAGATGATGAAGCCTGAATGAGACCCTGGAACTTAAATATGCTTGTAACCCAAAATAGGATTTGGATCACCCTGAATCATAAGTCCATGATGGAGAGGTTGTCCCCTACAAACTCCTGTCAAGAAAATCCTGGTGCAAATGTCCATTTGTGCACACCATGCATGCTTAAACCGGTTGCCCCATTCATTCCCTCACATTAAAATCACAATTACAAAGGACTCTTCAAAGTGACTGTTTTTAGAGGAGCTCATAGAAGACAGTTTCCTTATGGTGTGGGCATCTGATTTGGGGGTGGTCCATAGTTTATTTTAAGGTGCATATACGCTAAAATTTAAAACCTAGGCCCTCATTCAGGCTTCATCTGGACCTTAAAATAAAACAGGGAGCTAGACACTACAAATAAGGAATTAGGAACCAATCTTCGCCTTGTACTATCTAGAATAATCTCACTCATCAGAGGGACTGAAGGATAGGAGGATTTATATAACTATTTCCCCTTCCCGTGGTTACTGTGCAGTTTTTTGTATGGGGGCAGGTGTGTGTGAGAGAGCATTTTTTAATCATTCCAAATCTGCACACAGCCAGATGTCTACCCCACATAGACACTTCTAATTTTGCTGGGGCATGCATAATCTTGAGCAGCGATTCCAAAATAAACAGGCACGTGTGTAGAGTTCACACTGTCCCTACTCATGTGCTTTTAACAGCAGCTTGCTCAGCTCTGCGGCCGTTAGCGGGTGATGTGCCTTGAAAAGTTTCACCTGCTGATGTCCACAGAGTGAACAGCTTTAATGGTACAGGCCAAGGGTTTGTTTTTTTTTCTGGTCAGTTGGCAGCTGTAGGCATATGGAACATCACGAGGATAAGAAAATAAAGGTTGAAGATTCACACAAGTTGGTGAATACCTGTAATAGGCAGACATGTGCCAAAATGTCCACCTGTTTACCCGACGTAAGCCCTCTTGATTTCAGTAGAATTTACTGCTGCATAAATACATACAGGATTAAGGGACAACAAATACTGGTTTAAAATAATCTTGTATAAAGGAGAATAAGGAGAGGCAGGTTGATGACTGGGACAGATATAATTACCAGTGCTGGGGGTGTCAATTTGCTGTGTGGCCTTGGGGCAAAACACTGAGCCTCCATGACACCCCCTCCCTCCCCTCTACTGGATGCTACCACTACCACCAGTATTGAGGTTTAAGGGCCAGCTATCCAAGTGGCCCCATGGCCATGGGCCCTTGGTCAGAGCCCAACCTGACTGACCTCTGCTCTGATACCACCCCATTTACCAAATGTTTGTCCAAACTAACATTGCTAAGCTAAAGAGGCATCACAGCAAGACCAGTTGATGCATATTTTGTAATTTTAGTAGTAAAAAAAAAAACCCAAACAGAATACAAGATACAAAATTAAACAAGCAATTTTTAAAATGTGTTGTATCACTGATCAGCATGCAGCCTTGTTTGCTTGTTTATTCACGCTGCAAACCACTATATTTTGTTACACTGTGGCTGCCATGTGGGTAGCTATTTGAAAAACTTCCCAATTTAAACTCAATTCCTTCTACACGCCTGTGTAGCTGTACTGAACATACAGGGTAAAAAGGAAAGGGGAAACATTAGTGTGGGTATGAAAGGCATTACTAAATTTGCACATACTCCATGACAGTAAGCAGGTAATTTACAGGTACTCCATGGCATTTGGTGCATCTGGATTGACAATGGCATGAAGTGTGCACGAATGCCTTCTCCTGCCTAGCTAACTTCCTCTTTCCTTTTACCATGCATGTTCAGTACAGCTGCAATGGAATGCAGAAGGAGTTAAGTTTTGATTCAATGTCCTAGGGCCTTTTTGAGAGTAAAGGGTTTTCTGTTATTATTTTAATCTGGAATCCTTGTTTTATGTTTCATTTTAATGTAAACCACTTTTTTTTGGGGGGGGAAGAGAAGCAGAATATAACTGTATTAATTAATTTTGCATTGTTTTCTCAGTGGTTTCTTGAAATTGTGCCACGGAGTCTAATTAAAGGGCCAAACCACACATTATATGGTAAAATTATGATTAGATCTTCAAAATGTTTGTTTCTACTTTAATACACTTTAATACAGCTGCAGGCGCTCTAAATTTGAATGAAATAACCATGCTGGGAAAAAGGTTGTTAAACAATTTTCTACCATACAATTTTCCTGATCTAAATTGCTCCCATGAAGTCCTCTGAGGGAACCCCCTCCCTCACCACACATACACGCTACCCCTCGTGTGTTAGTCCCACAGGGAGTTCTCTACAGAGCTATCAGCCGTCTTGGGTGTGGCTATTTAGATTGGGAAAATGGCATGAAAACAAATGGTTATATCACTTCCTTGCTAATGCCACTGCTCCAAAAAAAAAATCTTGTATATATCCCCTCCCCGTGGCTGCATTAAAGTGTCAGGTGATCTAGTCATGGATCTCCTGAATAACATGTTGTTTAGCTCCAAGAGTCACTGGGGTGTGGTATTGACCTTGACCTGCTCCATACTTTTACAAAGATCAAAATTCGGTGCCAAGACAACTCAGATTCTGCACCAAGAAAATTTGGATTCTGCAACCTAAAAAAATGCAAATCAAGCCAGCTGGCATATACGTTATTATTTTGCATCCTTATTAATATCCCAATGAAACTTCACCCTCTGACCACTAGAAATCTTGATCAGTTCCCCTCTCCCTCTGGCTTCTGAGATTTCGGGCCCAATCCTATCCAACTTTCCACCGCTGATGCAGCCGTGCCAAACAGGGCATGTGCTGCATCTTGCAGTGGGGGTGGACAATCACAGAGGCCTCCTCGAGATAAGGGAATGTTTGTTCCCTTACCTCGGGACTGCATTGCAGCTGCATCAGTGCTGGAAAGTCGGATAGGATTGGGCCCTTCATCAAATTTTGCCCATGCTCTTGACTTTCAAGCTTATCTTCATAGCACTTAAGGCTAGAAATGCTTTTAATAAAAGCTGAGATGTAGTCAATCTGTAGGTGACTCATTATACCCCACCTCTCCTTGGGCAGTCTGAGAACAAAGCTAACAGGGCTAACAGTTTCTGGAGAACAAAAGACAGGCAGATTTGATCTGTGAGAAACAAGCACTGGAACAGAAGCTAACAGAGAGAACAAGCCAAGAGCAAATGCACCCTTTGAGGTGCAGAGCTTCCAGCTGGAGATGCAACTCTTGCTTGCAATGGGCTTACTAGATCTCTAACCGGGACAGAGTGCTAGACCTTTAGGAGAAGGAATGTGGGCAGGTGTAGCTTGTTAAGTCCTAAAGCACAATCCTAGGCATGTCTAGTCAGAAGCACGCCCCACTGAACACAATGGGGCTTGCTTCTGAGTAGACATGCCTAGGAACGTACTCTAAGGTTTAACAAGCTATACCTGCCCACATTCTTTCTCCTAAGGTCTAGCACTCTGTCCCGGTTGGAGATCTGGTAAGCCTAGCTTGCAAGAGTGTTTTGTTATCTACCCCCATCCAAAGCTCAACCTGTATACTTGTTATAAAAATAAAAAGCAAATATTATGACACCAGAAATCTCCAGTGATCTCTCCTCCAAAGGAAGGCAGAACCCAGGTACTACTGCACCCCAGAACTTCTCTCACTGCTTAGGGAAGTGGGGCATGAGCATAAGTATATCCAGATGGCACCTTTTTACAGATGCAACTGGTGAGCAGGCTGCAATTTCTTCTCTTTGAGCAGTAGTTGGCTACTGTCATGTTGTTGTTGTTGTTGTTCAGTCGTTAAGTCATGTCTGACCCTTCGTGATCCCATGAACCACATCCTGCCAGGCCTTCCTGTCCTCCACTATCTTCCTGAGTTCGCTCATTTTCATGTTCGTTGCATCAGTGATGCTGTCTAACCATCTCATCCTTTGCCTTCCCCTTCTCCTTTTGCCTTCAATCTTTCCCAGCATCAGAGTCTTCTCCAGAGACTCCTCCCTTCGCATTAGGTGGCCAAAATATTTGAGCTTCAGCCTCAGTACCTGTCCTTCCAGGGAACAGTCAGGGTTGATTTCATTTAGGATTGACTGATTTGATCTCCTAGCAGTCCAAGGGACTCTCAGGAGTCTCCAGCACCACAGTTCGAAAGCATCTATTCTTCGGCGCTCAGCCTTCCTTATGGTCCAACTCTCGCAACCATACATTGCTACTGGGAACACCATCGCCCCGACTATACAAACTTTTGTTGGCATGTCATGTATGCAACAGTAAACTCTCATTTTGACTACTGTAATGCATTTTCTGTTGCGCATCCCCGGCACATGATTTAGAACAAGGGTGGCCAAACTTCCACCATTAGGGCCTCTGTGTTCTTAAGAGAGTTGTGCACAAGACAGAACCTTGGCCGCTGCAAGTGAACATAAGAACTTAAGAAGAGCCCTGCTGGATCAGGCCAAAGGCCCATCTAGTCCAGCTTCCTGCATCACACAGTGGCCCCACCAGATGCCTCAGGGAGCAGACAGCCCACAAGATAACCTGTTTCCTGCTGCTACTCCCCTGCACCTGGCAGAGAGAAAACCTACTTCTAAAACCAGGAGGTTGCTTATGGCTTGTAACCTGTGATGGTCTTTTCCTCCATGAATCTGTCCAAACCCCTTTTAAAGGCATCTAGGCCAGGTGCCATCACCACATCCTGTGGCAAGGAGTTCCACAGATGAATTACACGCTGGGTAAAGAAATAATTTCTTTTATCCGTTCTAACTCTCCCTCCACTCAATTTTAGTGCATGTCCCCTGGTTCTGGTGTTGTGCGAGAGGGAGAAGAATTTTCCTCTATCCACTCTCTCCATCCCATGCATAATTTTATACGTCTCAATCATGTCCCCCCTCAGGCGCCTTTTTTCTAGACTGAAAAGCTCCAAACTCTATAGCCTTTCCTCATAAGGGAGGTGTTCCAGCCCACGAATCATTCTGGTCGCTCTTTTCTGCACCTTTTCCAATTCAACTATATCCTTTTTGAGGTGTGGTGACCAGAACTGGACACAATACTCCAGATGTGGCCTTACCATCGATTTGTACAAAGGCATAATGATATTGGCCGTTTTATTCTCAATCCCTTTTTTAATGATCCCGAGCATGGAATTGACCTTCTTCACGGCCGCCGCACACTGGGTCGACACTTTCATCGACCTGTCCACCAGCACCCCAAGATCTCTCTCTTCATCCATCACAGACAACTCAGAACCCATTAGTGTGTATGTGAAATTTTGGTTTCTTGCCCCAATGTGCATCACTTTGCACTTACTTACATTGAAGCGCATCTGCCATTTTGCTGCCCATTGTCCCAGTTTGGAGAGGTCCTTCTGGAGCTCTTCACAATCCCTGCTGGTCTTCACCACCCGGAAAAGTTTAGTGTCGTCCACAAGCTTGGCCACCTCGCTGCTTATCCCCAACTCCAGGTCATTTATGAACAAGTTGAAAAGCACCGGTCCCAAGACCGATCCTTGGGGCACAAGTGCTGATGGTGCTGCTAAAGAAGCTGCACCTGCTGAAAAGCCCTCACCTAGACAACCATTAAAGGGCCAGGAACATTTGTGTTGAAAGGTTGGCCACCCCTGAAAGCTAGTTCAGAATACAAAAGTAGCCAACCAGTAGGCATAAGTAGAAAAGTGCAGATCACTGCAGTGCTGACTTCCAATTAGCTTCCAGGCCCAATACTACAAGACAATGGTTCTTACCTTTCAAGACAGGGCCACTTCATATGTGACTCTTCTCCTGCACCTGAAGTTCAACAAGTGATGCCCTGCTGCATCTTGATCCCAGGGCTGGTGGTGCTTCCAGTTGGAAGCTCCGTTCCAAAGGAAATCAAGCTGGTCCCCCCCCCAAAATGCTTTTTGCTATGGTAGCAGCGGAAACTATTTCTGTTTTCTCAAGACCTTCATGAGCTACAGATCCATCCCTATGCTGCTTACAGTGGGTCATAGCTCATCAGGGTCACAAAATGTTTTACTCAGGAGGCAGATATATTCACTCTACCTGTTCCTATTTATTATCAGAGTGGGACTATCCTGTTTTCTGATCAGTGTGTTCCTGGTCAATCACTGTTCCTGTTTTGTTAGCTTTTAAGAGTAAAACTAGACCGAACCCTAAACTTCAACTTCCTGTTTGGTGTTTTGTTTTTAGAAAGAGCCCTTCAGGCAAAATGTGGTGAAATCACAGCAAGGGTAAGGGGTCTTTAGTACAGGTGGGCCTCCATATCCACAGATTTGCTATCCACGGTTTCAGTTATCCACGGATCACGGGGACCCCCCCAGGCTGTTACTTTTTTCCCCAGTAAGCTTCATTTCTTCCTTAAATAAACAGGAGAAGTAGCCTCTGGCTGCTTATTACAGGCAAGTAGAAAGAGACTAAGTCCTAGAGAGGCTCTGCAAGGTTAACAGAAACCTTGCAGAGCCTCTCTAGGACTTAGTCTCGTTCTACTTGCCTGCAATGGAGGCTGCTTCTCTGTTTGTTTTAAGGAAGAAACAAAGCTTGCTGAAAGAAAAATAAGAGCTGGGTGGGCTTGCACGCCTGCCAGCAGGGGAGGCAGGGCAGGGGGCCCTCAGGAAACCATGGAGGGGGTATTCGCTCCTATCCACGGTTTCAAGTATCCACGGAGGAACCTGGAATATATCCCCAGTGGATATGGGGGGAGTACTGTACTTTGCTTCACCATGGGACCAGTGGCGTTCCTGCGGTAGGGGCTTGAGAGTAAGTCGCGCCCCGACCGACTACCGCGTTCACGAACCGGAGCGAGGAGGCCCCACCCCTCGCCATCGGAGCCATTCCACGCAGCGAAGCCAAACGGGCAGGGTCTCCTGCCCATTCGGCTTCGCTGCACGGAATGGCTCGGATGGCGAAGGGGCGGGGCCTCCTTGCTCCGGTTCGTGAACGCGGTAGTCGGTCGGGGCGCGACTTACTCTCAAGCCCCTACCGCAGGAACGCCACTGCATGGGACCAATCCCAAATCGCATTCCCCTCAAATGTTAAAAAGCTTTAATTGGCTTTCAGAAAGTTTTTTTACTATTGAAAATAGTGCACAGAAGGGTTGCAGTTGGAATCAGAACTGTGGTGGAGGCAAATTACTAAAAGCCCCCCTACCTACCCTGTGCCTCAGTTTGCTCCTCCCCCAGTGCTATTTCTAAAAAAGGACCCACCAACACTGGGAGTTGAAGTCACACGTTTATAATCCTGCTTAGTTTGATCCTAAGAATGCACAAGACTTGTTTTTACTTTAGTCAGCTGCTATAACTACATTTATTGTGTTTTACACTGTAAATTTGGATGCAAATTTTGTGCACGTGTGTTATATGACGCTTTTGAGCACCCAATCTTAGCAACAAATGTGACTCAGAGATTTCTTTAAAGAAATGATAAAATGAATGCAAGGATTCATAAAATGAATGCAATATTCTATGTAGCAAACCATTTGCATCCTTGCACAAACCCCACATCACATCCCCGAATCGGGAATGGAAATGTTTGTAAGTCATCAGAGTTAGTTATTATAAAGAAGTCTCTGCCCTCTGCTATGTGAGTCATGAATAGAGATGAGGGGGTTAGCATATTTTGTCTCCGCCTGACACTAACTCCCGACGCTGCGGGGGTGTGTCAAAGCTCCAGGTTTTACCACAAGCTGACACACAGCTGCCTTTTCATCTAACTTCAAATAGAGTTCGATGCCTTTTCCATAAGCCTTTTTCCACGCATCACCAGTCCTTGGAAAGGGTCCTTGTTTGTTTATATATACTGTATATCAACATCAGTGTAGACAGCACTTTACAGAGTCACACAATCATCATCATCATCATCATCATCAAGTAAGGTCTGTGCCCGGAGGAGCTTACAAATCTAAACTCTGTTGCAGGGGAGACAACAGAAGGAAGGAAAAGAACAAGTAAACAGTGACGGGTGGGCAGAGGAGAAATCTGTGCAAATGCAGTTATAGACACTTAAATTTTCTTTCTGTTGGGAATGAGGACTCTCTGGGGATAAACCAAAGGCTCATCAGGTTCTCAAGAAGGATTGGAAGGCAGAGAGATGTTGCACTGCAAAGTGACATTCCAGACATAACATAAGGGACAGCGTTTAAAGAGACTTTACAATGTAGGTTGCAATCCTACTCACACTTAGGGCCAAACTAGATCAAACAGCGGGAAATCCCAGGTCGGATTTCCCACACATTTTAAAAGAAATGGAAAGAAGCCAAATCTGATTAAGGCCACAACACTGGGGGGTGGGGGGAATTGTAGTTCTTTCCTTCTACAACGTTTCCCAGTTAAGTCCCCTCCCTAGCTGCTATTTGTCCCATGGGGCAAACACATACTTGTATGCATATGGTAACCATATACAGTTCTCCCTCACCTGGAAAGGGTCCTCTCTTGCTGGTCCGGTCTTCAAAGTAAGGGACCATGATTAGGACTTACTACTGAGGAAAATAGGCCAGCGGGTGGCGCAGCAGGTTAAACCGCTGAACCATAAGCTGTTGATCGAAAGGTCGGCAGTTCGATTCCTGCGACGGGGTGAGCACTCGTTGCTTGGCCAGCTCCTGCCAACCTAGCAGTTCCAAAGCATGTCAATGCGAGTAGATAAATAGGTACCGCTTGCAGGAAGGTAAACAGTGCTCTGTGTTCCAGCCGCATGCTACGCGCTGCGGCAAGGAGAGTCATGCCGGCCACATGACCACGGAGTCGTCTTTGGACAACGCTGGCTCTTCGGCTTTGAAATGGAGATGAGCACCACACCCTAGAGTCGGACACGACTGGACTTAATTGTCAGGGGATACCTTTACCTTTTTTACTGAGGAAAATACAGACAAGATAATACTGCAAGGGTTTCACTGGACAGGAATACCTAGGAGGGTCACTGATATTAGGGTCCCTTGCTCACACTGGGGACTCCTGACCACTCAGCAGCCACAGTGCTGATGACCCAGATACCCTCCCTGCCTTGCACGACCTGTCAGTAAGGACTTGGGCCCCTCCTTCCCCAGGTTGGTTGTCACTCAGCAGAGACCACCTCCTTCCCATGAGCCATGCCCCCTTGTGAGTGGCAGCTGCTCTGTGCTTTGAAGGTTAACAAGATGTGTGTAAGAAACATAAGCGAGCAATACTATGACTCTCATCAATTACAATGTCTTGCTATCACTTGGGTGCTCCAGACAGACTCCTTCTCCTTTTACAAAAAGTATTTCCATGCTGCTTTTCAGATGAGCTATCAGCCAAAGCTAAAAATGCACTGAAAGGTTCAGTGAATAAAAATGACTTCGTTTGAAGGGGATTTGAATCCCCTTTCTGTTCTGGGGCCTCCCGCTCTCGCTGCACCGCTGGTTACACTGGTGGTGTAGGTTGGATAGGATTGTGCTGTTCATCTGGTAAGTAGAAAATAAGACTGTTGGCGCCAGGCAAACTTCCCTGGAGAGAAAGTTCCAAAGACGGGATGCCAAGACAGGAAAGGGTCATCACCCGCCATCTTACCTCTGATTGCAAGGGACCTGCAAAAGGGCCTCTTATGAAGATCTTAATACTTGGGTTGGTTGGTTGGGGATGATGAGGTGTTCTCTGATATATCCTGATTCCAAGCCATTTCCGACTTCAAGGGTTTAAAAAAAAAAAACACTTCAAATTGGGCCTGGAAAATTGTGCTGGATTAGGAGCCATGACAGCTGTTTTAATTTTTAAGACTGGTGTGCTATATTCTGTACAACCAGTCTCAGTGAGTAAACTTACTACTGTATTTTGAATTTAGTTTCCACGCCACTTTCAAGGGCAGTCTCACACACAACATATTACAGTCGTCCAGATCATGAACGATCCAGGGGTGAAAGAATCTGACCAGGCAGTCTTTACAGCTGGGAACTGTCAAATCATCCACTTTTCCTCTTCCACCTTTGTGTCTCACATGTCGAATGTTTGTACATGGGAGGAGGGATTGTAGTGGCAGCTGTGCCCCCCAACCTACCTACATATATTCAGACATTAGAGAACCTCTGAACAGTGCCCAGCCGCATACAACTGCATGTACAGGGGCTCTGCTCCAGCACATAGGTTGGGAGTGGAGTCTGATACCAGGATGATGCCTGCATTCTGCGTATGATTTACATCTGAAAAGGGCTGCCGTCTTTTTCCAGAGTGGCCTGATTCAGTCATATGCTGGCGCACCAAGCCTGCGCACTCCCTCCTCCCCTTTCCTCCTCCTTTTGCATAAGAGAGAAAACCTGTTTAGTTTAACTACACTTCCCAGTTTTATATCCTGATTTGCATACCACAAATTAAATCACAGTTCTTGGGTTCAGCTGACACATGGAGCTGTGGTTTAGGTAACCAGGATTCTTGTGTCACACTGTCACAGCTCTGCGTTTAGGAGAGAAGGAAAGGGAAGAGGGGGGAGAGGAGGGGGAAGCATGCAGCCTTGACACTGCTTCCCACGGTGTTTCAATGAATCATGGTTTGGTGGATTGTCTGAATTGGCCCGTTATGGATGTGCCTCAGGGTAAGGGGAGACAGACATGATGAGTAAGGGAATGGGGATTGAGTTCTAGTTCTGATGGGGTTGCAGCAGGGTGAGACTGTCTTCTCTCCAGCATATCTCCTCCCATGGGGTGAGAGATGGGGAAAAGGGACAGAGCTCCTTTCCAAGATAACATATGCATAGCACATTAGGACAGAAGCAACAGGGACTTGCCTTGCTGGATTACTCCATCCAGAGATCCATCTACTTCAGCAGCCAGGCAGGGAAGCTCACAGACAGAGCAGAAAGGTGATGTTTGTCTCCAGCATCTGGTTAACTGCCTCTGTACATGGAGGTTCTATTTCACTCTCACAACTGTTAGTAGATTGATCCTCCATGAGTTTGTATAATCCACATTTTAAGAGCATTTTAAAAGCTGATTATAATCTGAAGAGCTGAAGAGAGATTTTATAATCCGCATTTTAAGAGCTGGCAGCCATCACCACATCTTATGGTAGCGAGTTCTCTACACACTCATGCTAAAAAATGCTGAATGTTATTATTATAGTTAGTGATTAGGGTTGGTATACACATTTCCATCAGAATCTGTGAGGAGGGGAACATTGTGAGGAGCAGCCTGTGTTGCTTCAATGTGTCCGAGTTGTTGGTTTACATTTCTGGATTTTGTTGCTCCACAGTATTCCTGGACCTTGGGTTCCTTAATCTAATCCAACTTTATTGTTTATGTAGTGTCACCAGTGTATATGACACTTTACAGAGTATGAGAAGACAAATCCTTGCCCCGAGAGGCTTACAATACAATCTAAAACACACAGGAAAGGGAGGGAGTTAGAGGCAAGGGTAAACAGGGAAAGAACATGATGCATCTGTTTCAGCTTCACGTACTGAGGCTTAGTCGTATGGGGGACTAAAGACATCACGGCCAAAGGCATCACGGAAATGTGAAGTTTGCAGTGGCGGCATCACATAGGTGTTCTGGGAAAGAATTCCAGGCATCGGGGGGCTGAGGGCAACTAAGGAGAAAGGGCAGGATTGTTTGAGGGAGCAGAAGGAGACCTTCAGACTGCTGATGATGGTATTGGAACTAGAGGAGCAAAACTCACAGGCAGGGATGTATCAGGATAAAAGAGCAGAATAAATACCAGGGCCTAACAATTAGAGACACTTATCTGATACAGTATTTAACCTAAAAACCTTTCCTCCTTCAGCCACAGCCCATTCATGCCCTTATGTCCTGCATTCCAGATACAATGGAATGCAATTAGCTTGTCCCTCATCTGTTCATAGCAATTCAGTTCTTCTGCACACTTGAAAACTGTTGTAATAAGATCCTGACAACTGTAGATTTGGTCCCCATTGGTAATTGTGTGTGTGTGCGTGCGTGCGTGCGTGCGTGCGTGCGTGCGTGCGTGCGTGCGTGCGTGCGTGTAATGGATTGTTCGTGTTTGGGATCTTTGCCCATCACAGATTCATAGATAGAGTTGATTTTAAAGATTAAGGTTCAAATGAAACCGGAAACCTTTTTGTTGGGTATGAGGGATGATCATGTAGGCGAAAAATTTCAAACTTTGTTTTTATATATGATAACTGCGGCAAGAATTTTATATGCACAATATTGGAAGAATTCGGAGATACCTTCGCTGGAAGATTGGTGGCTGAAAGTTTTGGACTATGCTGAAATGGATAAACTTACAATTTTAATTAAGGAAAAGTCAGTTAACCTTTTCGTGAATAACTGGAAACCATTTATCGATTTTTTTTGAGAGAGAGAGAGAAGAACGATGTGATATGTGCGGATTTAATGAATAGAATGTGGGTGTTATTTTGGCTTAGTTGGATATTATATGTAGAAAATAGTGAATAGTATGCCAGTAGGATGTATTGCTTCGTGCTTGCTATAACTATGAAATATGTATTGTTTTTATGTTTTAATATATCAATAAAATATAAATATAATTTTAAAAAAGCAGAAAATGTGTTATCAACAGAGTTTGTTGCTAGTTTTTTTGTGATGCCAGAACTGTGTATCAGAACAAATTTCCATCACTCCTGTTGCCTTCAGGATGGGAACATACTTGAGGAAAATATGTTTGAGAAAAAGGAGATCCTGGAGGCTGCAGTAAAGAGCCACACCAAGCATGCTTTTCAAGGGGGAGGGGGGATAATAATGGTACATTGTTCTTTAGAAATATAAGGCACAGCCTTGTTATTTTGTCTGTCACACCCACTCTTAAAACTCAGTTGCCATGCAGGATAATACAGAACTATAGATGTCCATGATAAGGTAGTAAGGACCTGTTTTTCAACTCCGTATCTTCTAACAACTAAGTGTGCGTGTGCGTGTGCAAACAAGGCTGCAATCCCATACACACACTCTCCTGGTAGTAAGCCTCATTGAGCACAATGGAACTTACTTCTGAGTAGACATGCATAGTCTTGCACTGCCTGATACCTAAGATTTCATTCTGATCACAAGAAGCCCCTGGATGTCCTACCCATTCTTCACCAATAATACATTTGATGGATGGATAGTCCGTAATCTGAGAACCCTACCAGAACCATGGAGCTCTCAATCCCAGAACTGTGGAATCAAAGTCCTAAATTGGGGACAAGCAGGGACAAAACACCTTGGAGCATAACTAGGGATATCTCTTTGAAGGATCTGATAATTTGTAGATGCTGAGAATTATTATAGGGTTTGAAGGCTGGGACTATGGGCTGATGGCTACATAGTTTCAGAGTTATAAATATTTCCTAGTGTGGAATTTGACATTCTGAAAACCATATACCCAAATTTCATTTTACAGAGCAAGGTTCTAGCCCTCATTATTATGTGTTGAAGCTTCAAAACATCTCCATGTTCCCTTCCCACCCCTCTCCTTGCCTCCATCATCCTCATTCTTGCCAGAAAAGTGTCCTAATGCTCTCCACTGCTGAATCACAGAAAGTAAAATGAATTATTCATTACTAAACATGTAATGCAAATACATTTACTTTGCATAATATATTCTGATAGCAAAATCTGGTTTTCTGAAAGCAGAATTTTGCCTGAATTCCTAAAGGGTTAAACCCTAAATTCCTAAAGGGTTAACCTAAAGGGTTAAACACAGAAGGCATATTGCTGCTCTGTCTAGAGGCGATACTGGAAACACAGGTGCCCATCAGCAAATAAGATTACATAGGGTCACATTTATGGGAGATAAGTAAAAGATATATAGGACTAGAGGTAGAGAGCAAATGGGTTTACTTGGGTCAAAGAAGTGGGGCTAAATGGATGCATGGATGAAATTATGGGATTACAGGGTGAGAAGTATAGGGTTAAGAGAGAAAGAGATGTAAAGTGATGGGATCAGAGCAACAAGAGTTATACCTGCAGAGTAAAAGGGTTACAGTCAAGGGTTACAGTTCAATGGAGAAACAATGTAGGAAACAGGATTATAGGATTAGGGGCATCTGCCAGGTTACTTTGCACATGTGAAACCCTTGATTTTGGCCCTGGCATCATCAGTGAAGGCATCTCAGGTAGCTGGGCAAGGACAGATCCCTTCACTAAGAGAACTCAGTTCAGTAACCCTTCAACGGGCAGCAATGCATCGGATGAAGTGGGGGATGTAGTCCATGAAAGTTTATGCTACAATAAAATCATTAGACTTTTAAATTGTTGTCAGACTCTTTGTTTTCACTGAGCTACAGGGACCATTGGTCAGTTTAGCCCCTATCATAGTTACCCAAATTCTCCAGCGAGGAACAGTGAGTTCTGAGACCTGCACACATTTTGCATACTTTATTTTATTTTTATTTGTTATGAGAAAGACAAAGAGTGACACAAGGCACCAAAGCCTCAAACCCCGACTACCAGAAATCCTACTGAGCGGCACTCTGGCTTTAGAGATTTCCCTAAACATTGCCTGCTGTACACTTTCAATGCTACCTTTGCAACCTTGAGGACTAGAAACTTTTCAACAACTAAAAAATGAACAGTGAGATTCTCAGAATACAATCCCACATCCTCTAGAAATTCCTGGTACATTTCTGCATTTGGACAGAAAAGAGGAAGACAGGCAGGCAGCCCAGAGTATAGGGTATGGGGAAGTCAGGCCACAGGATTACAAGATGATGGCAAACAAGGTTATCCACTATGGGGCAATACGATCAAAGCAAAATGGCCAAAAGGCAGGGCAGGGCAAACAGGGGTATATTACAGGGTCAGGTTGGTTATTATCTCACCAGATGAAGTCCGTGCAGTGGCTGCAGAAGGTGGGTTGCTTGAAGAACCGAGCGGTGAACTTGTGGCTCTTCACCTCATGGATGACCTTCTGGCGTAGCGCCCCCTTGCGGCAGAAAAGTGGCTTGGTTAGGCATTCGGTCTCTGTGGGGGAGCTCAGCAGCGCCATGGTGGCCCCTGGGGTAAGCCCCAGTGCCCTGACCCACAAACACAAGGGTGGTTAGATCAGGAGAGGAGGCTGGATGGGTGCGTGGAATTGGATGGATGAAGCAATTAAAAGATGACCCCAACAACAAGGGACAGGAGCTGGAGAAAGTGTAGGATGTGGGAAGGGAAGAGGGATAGATTGATCGATGCCCGCAAATAATCATGCAATGGATGAGGGACAGATGGAAAGTAGGGAACTGACAGAAAAAGAAAAGGAGAAAAGGACTGGAGGGGCGTGGGAGGGTGGATGGGTGGTGGAAAGATACAGAGAAGGGGGGGATGAGACGCTGTAGATGGCTAGATGGATGGACCAGTAGACAAGAAAGCAAGGAATGGAGTAAAAACAAAAGGAAAGAGGAAAAACAGTGGTGGGGAAAAGGGAAAACAACAGATGGAAGGAGAGGAGCGGCAGCTGGAAGGCTCAGCAACAGCTCCACAGAGTGCGCGAAGGAGAGAACGAGAGCAACAAACAGGTTGTGGATTTGGGCTGTGTCTTTTTCTCGCTCAGGAATAGGAGATTTGGATGGGGGAGGCTGAGTCTGGGGGGGAGGAGAAGGCGGAGTCAGAGTTTAAAGAGGAATCGCCAAAAAAAAAAAAAAGCTTTCCTTTGACAGAGGACCCAGGAGGCTTCCCCCTCCAACTCTTCTACGTGCCCTTCCAGAGAACCCTGCTGGCGACCCTGCTTCCTCGCTCTTCCGGCCATGATGCAGCCCATAAGGTTTCTTTCTCCCTGCCCAAAGAAACCATTTCCCGGCAGCAGAAAGAAATGGAAGGAGACTGATATTAAAGGGGGGGGCATGGGAGGGGAAAGAAATTAAGAGGGTCTCTTGATTGAGACTGGGATTGGTTTTTCAAAAGAATGACAGTCAGGTATTAAGAAAAGTCAGGGCTGGGCGCCAGAATTTCTGGTTCCTATAGCAAAGAAAGCTATAGGACAGTGGAGAAAAGATTCCTTGGTTACTGTAGTGTGGTGGCTAGAGTGCGATCAAAACCATATTTGTCCACAAGCCTTTACTGAGTAGCCTTGGACTAGTCATTTTCTTTTAGTCTAACCACCCTAACCATTGGATGGACGTTGTGATAAAATGGGGGGTAGGGACTATGTTATGTATGTATATATGCATGTCTGCATGCATGCATGTATGAGAGCCTTGGAGAAAGTGCAGTAATAATATTGGGAGTTCTCCACCTAGGTGGTTCCCATGATTGAAGAAGTCAGCAAAGGCAGTAGGTTGCTGCTGTAACAGAATTCACAGAGATCTAGGACTTCTGGTTTCTTCTGTACTGATGCTGGTCTGTTTTCTTACTCAGGGGTTCAGAGTTCCCTGTGACAATTGTAAAAGTCACCCTGCCCTTTGACACTGTCCAAAGCTTGTTAATTAATAACTTTGGATGCACAATGGGAGAATCGGATACATATATTTCCAAGGGACAGTCAAATCCCAAGCATACGGTGTTGCCCCAGCCCCAAAACAGAGTCTTGGAGCCTTGGTCTCCAGACTATTGCCCACTAAACCCAATACCTTTCCCAGAGAACCCAGGAATCCTGGATCTCAATCTTCACCTTACATACATAGATTCTCACACATCTTGCAGATAATCTTGGAGTACTAACCTCCTTCAGCTTCCCTTGAATCTGCAAACCCCTACTTCTTTTTCAAAGTGCCCAAGAGTCCTACCCCCAAATATTCCTTCCTTCCCAAGAACCCAGGTGTCCTACAACAACATCATGTTGTTCAGGCTTCTTTCACTGCTGCTGCTGCTGGTTCTGTCTCTCTTGTACTCAGAAGGCACCGAACAAGTGGGAGGTGAGTTTTCCCCCTTTCTGATCTCAGTTCTCCCCCTAACTTTTCATCTCTCCCCCCCCCATTCCTTTTTGTTTTTACACTCTCTGCTATATAGTGTCTGTCTCACTCTCAATTCCTAGTTCAGCCTACCATTTATACCGATCTGGGCTGTCAGCTACCAGGGATGGCTCAGCTGCACACAAACAGCCAAAGTGGCTGCTTGGGTGGCAATATTTTTAGAAGTGCCACTGTAGCAGCACACCCCAGCATCAGCTGCAACCATGCAAGGGATCTGGAGCACAGGTATCTGATTGCATGTTATCGCTATCTGAGGCAGCAAAATGTCAGCCTGATCAACAGCACCCCCAAACTGGACAGAAGAGAATAGGCTGCTGTCCCCCTCTCAGAAGCTGAGTAGGCTGAAATGAAGCTTTGTCATCCATTTTCCCCCACCCCTCTTTTCTTTTCATAAGCCATTTTAGCAATGTTCTTTAATGAGTCAATAACTGGGGTGTTGTTGTTTTTAATCATGTAATTTCTATCCGTTTTCAATGACTATTTTAGGATATCATGATTGTCAGCCTTCTTCCCAAACCTGTCCTATGACCAAATATCTGTCCACCGATAATTTTTTTTCTACCTAACATACACTTGCACCCAGGTGTATCCATGTATTTAAATATATAGCCCATCCAGGCTCAAAACCTAGGATACATAAACACAGTCCCTTAAAATGCAAGCAAGTTACTAGTAAACCTATTTTACAGAAAAATGAATTGAGGCTGAGTCTAAGGCCACCCCGAAAGATCCTAGAATTGGCTAAAACTGATTTGAAACTGGGTCCAAATCCTACACTCTAACCATTGTGCTGGACTGCTCTTCTTTTATCTGCATGTCTGATACAATTTGATTTAGCCATACCCACACACACACTACATTCTCTCTCTCTCTCTCTCTCTCTCTCTCTCTCAGTATTTAATTTTTAAAACAGGATCTACCAGTGCCTATTTCTGCCTATATAACTATTGCTTTGTATGTTAAATCATTGTACCTGTCCCTCCTGATACCATCTCTTAGTGCTTTTCAAATTATCCATTTTTAGTGCTGTAAAATCACACTTGTTACTAATTAGCTGCTAAGGGCTGATGGGGATGAGAAAAATCCGAAAACCTTTCTTCAAGCTCACAGTTCTTTTGCATGGAGATCACATTTTCCCAGCAATGAAACCATGTAGATTTTCTTTCGAGTGGGAATCTGTGATTCCCTGTCCCTTCCACATCCCACTAGAATGTTGGCAGTTGAGAGCACTATGTGGAATAATACATTTCTGGAATGGATACAGCACTACTGGAATTTGTTCAGAGAGGCTCAGGCAAAGTAAGCAATGCAACTGGGGGCCCACTTAGGAGATCACGACAGCATGTTATGCATCCAGTTTCACATCTGCACACCCGAACCATCTCTTTGATGCATCACTTGATTGACAGACAGATGTGAAATGTTTAATAATTCCTGTTTTACCTATTTGGTTATTTTTATATGATTTTTTTTGTTTGTCCACTTTTATTACATTTATGCCTGCTGCCTGGCTTCCAAAGTGGCTTACAAGTTATGGAACAAAGGTTCCATATAATTAAAGATTTGTTAACTTTGTGAATGGCTTGCTACCCATTTGGAGCCTGAGAAGTAATGCAGTTTAAAAACTAAAATAAACAACAAACAAGCAATTATATACATCATGCATAAGCAGGGAAACAAAATTTCTCACAGACATGGCTCAAAGGCAGATTTGCATGCCAAGAATAGTTTGTCTCCCACCTGCTGGTCATTGGAAGTAATGCGGCTTTTCTTTTCTCATTCAAGTTTAGAAAGCAATGAAAGGATCTGTCGATCATTTGCATAACAGTCACATGACATGTTAAATGTAGAGTTTGGCTCTGTATTATTTTAGTTTTAAGGTGAAATAGCAGCCATGAGGTTTTTTTTTTAAAAAACTACAACATAGCGTGTGGAGGAGGCATTTAACAACTGCTGCTGATCTTAAGGCTCAAGATCTGAAGGGACCTTCAGCAAACTGCCCTCTGTACCCCTCCCCCTACCTGCCCCCCCCTCTCGTGGTTCAATCAATGGGGCTTTCCTTGGAGGGTGGGAGTCCCGGCTCAGAGAGTCACCCCACATCCCTGAACATGGAGAGGATCTTTTCCCAAATTCAGCATGTGTTGTTCAGGCAAATGCTATAACTACAATGAACAGGCAGGCCTGTGGAGAAAATGGACACCACCAGAGGCAGGGCTTACCAGTTGCCCGCCAGCTTGCGTTCATCACCCTCCATGACTGACAGGAAATGTCTGAAATACCAGTTCATTCCCAGCCCTTTCCGATAGCTTGAGAGGTAGAGGAGCTTCCGTGGGAGTTCATAAAACTTCCCAGAAAACCCCAGACCTTCAGGGTGCCCCCCAGAATTACACTGGATCTTGGTCAGGGTCTCTTCCTTCCCTCTCTATTCATACACACTTGATATTCCCACTCTCAGCATTTCCCCTCACGTTCTACCTCAAACAACCCCCAAATATACTAAAAATTCTCTCAGACGTTGGCTTGACTTTATGCACGAATGATTTATTATGGCTGAAACCAGGAAGACGAACACCACTTCTATTTTTTTGAGTCAAATTTTTGTTCTGAACTAGTAACTCTTTTTTTCCCTTTAATCTGTCATATTCTTCTAGTTCAGATTCAGCAGGTACAGTGTGAGGGAAACAGAGTTTTGCTGTGGTTTTCCGTTCAGATTACTGTTCATTTTGACACCTTGCTTGTACACAAGCCTGAATGACGGGGCCCACATGGTTGCAAGGGTAATGAGGCACAGCTTGAAAATAAGGTTCAGCTGAGGAACACGTGAGGCGGAAATGAGCCAAGGTGCCTATATTCGTCACTAGAAGAAGGAGGGATAAGCAGAGCCAGGCAGGGTGAGATAGCCCACCTCAGGTTTTTGGGCATATCTTTAAAGGACTGCTAATTGTCATTTGTCCACAAGAGGAGTGGTGATAAAAAATATACTGTAATAAAAAAAAACAAATGACAAGAGGTTGTAAGACGGAGATTGGGGGGGAGGGGGAGGTCTTTCTTTCCCTCAGTTTCTCCCAACACAAGCAACACAATTGTTACATATGCACACAACACCCTCAGCCTGCTCCCAATTCTGCTTCTCCCACGTGGCTTTTTACCACTCAAGTCTTTCTTCTTTTCCAGCCAGGAATGTGACTGATCCCAAATGCCCTTCTCGGAAAAGGAACTTGACAGCATCAACAGGACAGGTTTGTCAAAGGCCCTGTGAACGCCGTGCTTGCTCTAAAAGCAGGAAGTGTCTCTGTGATGGGGAATGTGGAATGAGCTGTGTTTCAACAGGTAAGAGGAAGGTATACGGCACAGGAATATTGAATACAGGCCTCCCTCAATTTAACCACCTGACACACATACACACATTCACTGCATACCCAGGCCTTGTACTTCCCAGTCCCTTTCCACCTATCCTAACACACTAGCTAAATTCCAGAGAATCCAGGACTCTGGGTTGCCAAATATTACCCATCCCAGTCCAGAGAAATTAGAAATCTTGACTCCCACACTCCGGCCAAACAGCCTTCATTCCCATTTTCCAAGAACCTAGGATTTGTCGTTTCCAAGTCCTATTACCTTACCACATTCCTCTTCTAAATACTTGGTTCGCAGCCGCTCCCCCTCTGCTGGCTACCAGACCTCCTAAACGCTCCCCAGTCTACAGAGAATCCAGGAGACCTGGTTTCTATTCTTCCTACCCATTCTTCTACCTCCTAAACCCTAATTTCCCCATTACAGTATTTCTCTTCCAGAGTACCCAGGATTCTTCAGATTCATTTAATCCCACCTTTGCCCTCATTCCATAGAATTTGGGTTTCTGTTTCTCCAGCCCCATTGTTTTAACCCACTGGACATCCAAGAGTAGAAATCTTGGGTTCATCCCACTCCTTTAATTCCCTAGCCTCCCTCCCAAGGAACTCAAGTTCTGCTTCCCAGTTCCTCCTTCTATATAACCTAGTAGGTTCTAACACCTATCTATTGATCCAGCCCCTCTGCTATAACCTACTGAACCAGCTTCTTCCCCTTCATGCCCACAAAGTCTTGTCTGCCACCATCATGTTTTCTGTGTTCCTCCAAGGCTTGAGATGTCCATGGCCAATGGCAATTGACAATGCTGAAACAAATCTGGCTCAAGAATCCAGTATGTTTGGGGACTTCATGGAGGTGAAATGCAAGCCTGGCTTCAGAATGGCCAATGGTCACGAAGTGGCAGTGAGTCGTTGCCAAGGAGATGGGAAGTGGAGCTTCACTACACCATGTGATGGTAACCAACTATTTCCTACCAGTACTATCACTAATCACCCAGTGAGATGAATCTCATGCTCAGTTTTCCAAAACCTTCAGTCAATCCAAAACTATCACCTGATACTCAAGCCCCTCCACTAAAATGACCAATGAATATCTGTTGAATCCAACAGAAATACATCCATGTACATTCTGTGTATACTATATGTATACTATAATACTATGCATTCTCTTTCTCTCTTTTCTAGATGCTCTTAATTCTTCAGCCATTTGCAACCCTCCATCAGAGATTGAAAATGGATACCATGAAGGTGGCCCCTACAAGATAGGAAAGGAAGTGCATTATTGGTGTGACTATGGGTGAGTCAATTACTCCATCTCCAGTTTCTCCATTGCAAACTACCCCCCAAATCTTGATTCACACACACGTGCCTGTTTAGTCCATACCAGGAATCAGATCAAAGATGTCAAAGGAAAATAAGCTCTTCTTTCTAATATCATCCTATTTTTTTCTGTCCCACAGATACCAGTTAGAGGGGGCTGAGACCCTCTTATGCCAAGAAAACCAGGAATGGTCACACATGGCCCCAGTTTGCCACCGTAAGTAGTCAGGATGATGGTAGGGGAGCAGAGCTTTCTTCTGTCCCCTTGGCCTCTTGATCGTGGTCAGATAAAAGTGCCTCCTCACTACCCAGATACCTCAAACAAGGGATTACCAGAAACTTCACCTGGCTGGGATGAACTGTAAACTCTGAACAAAAGCTGAATGCCTATTCACATCTGCCTCATTTTGTCCACCCATCTTTCCATTCATGAAGTGATATAGCCACACGCATTCATCCAACATCACATCCATCATCCGGCATACCATTCCTTCTATATGCACCTTTCATCGGTCCACCTGCACAAATGTTCCATCTGTCTATTTGTTCAGGCATGCATTTATAGAAGCTCTATTAACACAGTCAGAACTCCTCCTTTTCTTTCTTCCTAGCTGTTTCTTGCTCCCGGCCTGCCACCATTCCTGAGGCAACGCTGGTTGCTGTGCACCAGTCCGAGTATCCAGTGGGAACAGTAATCTATTACTTGTGCAACAAAGACTTCTTTCTGGATGGCTCCAACAGAGTTGTCTGCCTTGCGAATGGAACCTGGTCCCAGCTACCCTACTGCAGAGGTACCCCCCTTTCCATATTCCCAGCTACCCTACTGCAGAAGTACCCCCCTTTCCATATTCCCAGCTACCCTACTGCAGAGGTACTCCCCTTTCCATATTCCCAGCTACCCTACTGCAGAGGTACCCCCCTTTCCATATTCCCAGCTACCCTACTGCAGAGGTACCCCCTTTCCATATTCCCAGCTTCCCTACTGCAGAGGTACCCCCTTTCCATATTCCCAACCCTCTTTGTCTGCTAAGATGATTTTATTTATCCATTAAACCCCACACCTGCATTCTCCTCTTTGCCAACCAAGAAGGCAAAGAACCAACGGCAGCATCCGCCACAGTTAACGGTCCTCATCTTCCTTTCCCCCCTCCAGCCCGTTGTCCCATCCTTGCCCAAAGGAGCCGGATAATCTATCAAGAACAAAAGCTCTGGGTCTATGAGATTCCAAATGGTCTGGTTCATCACGGAGAACCTGTCACATTTTTCTGCCGTAGTCAGAACAAGACATGCAGCTATCAGGCCGAAAGCCGATGTTTTGACGGTGTGTTGAAGCTGCCTGAGTGCTATGATGGTGAGATTAACTACACACACAACACTGGGATTTAGTTTAGTACACAAGAAAAAAATAATTCATGAAGGACAAGACTGTCAATGGATAGTCTCCCTGTTCAGTCACAGCAGACCACTGAATGTGAGTTGCTGCCTGGGAGCAACAGTGGGAGAGAGAGATTGTCTTCTTGCCCTGTTTATGAGCCTTCTGGGTGCATGTGGCTGATCACTGTGGAGGGCAGGTGCTAGATAAAATGGAGCTTTTCTGAGGTTCAGTTGCTCTCTCAGGAGGGCTGCATGTATGTTTGCACCAGATGTCTATCTCAGAATTATCTTCCAGGTATTCTGAGCATGACTGGTGTAGGCTGGAATCCAATCCACACTTACCTGGGAGTAAGCCCCATTGATTATAATAGGACTTACTTCTGAGTAGACATGAATAGGCTTGGGCTTGTAGTCTATTCCAGGTGGCATCCCTACCTGTTTATTAGGACTCCATTTCCAGATTCCATCATGATCACGTCTTTTTTTCTTCTTCTTCCAGAGCCCACCTATCTGCAGTACCACCTATTCCCCAAAAGAGTTGTATCTGAAATACCTGCTTGTTGAGCCTTCCAACGCCTCCTTCATTGCCCACTGAAACATTTCCTTCTCTACTTCTGGCTGGCTGGACAGGCATCCTGGAGTTATAGCAAAGACAGTTTGATTATTTAAGTGACATGTGTGCAAGTTTGAAATGAGTTAGCTCATTTGTATTCTTGTAGTCGGTGTCATTCCAGGAATCCAGTCCTCGTCTACACACTTGCTGCAATTTGGAATTGTGAGTTCTCTGAAGGGGGGGGGGGGAATGGCTTCAGCTCTGTCTGCTCAACTACGAATACCAGGGTCAGGTTTTGTTCCTTCCCCTTAATACATCAAATACAAGCTGATCTGTTCCTCCTGCTGGAGGAAGTGGAGAGGGGAGGTAGAGGCAAACATAAACCCCTAATTCAGTCCATTCCATCTGGCAAACTAATCCAGTACCAGGCTTTTCTTCAGCCCCCCTATTAAGCTAAGCATAAGGTGATTTATTCCCTGTATCAGAATTTATGGAAAAATGGGTTTAATACAGCAAATAAAAACATTTTCGATAAGTTCGCAAGTTGTCACGACGTGACCAAATTTCCGAGTTAGAAATTAGCATGTTGCCGGGCAAACTCCATCGTTTAAAAGATTTATTAAATTCAACAAGATGTTTTAAACATTCCCCTTATGAAATGAAAAAAACATTTTCATTTCAAATACATTTGGTCCAGGACTTAAATTCTAAAGACAACATCCTGACAGGCAGCAGCTAGGGAATTAGCTCTAAGAAAAGGGATAAGGAATGTACAGGAATACGAACATCCATTCTTAACCCCACTATGTGCCATTCATGCTTGGAAGAAATCCAGACAAGTTCATTGCTGACAACAGTAAAGGAATACAGTTGTAGGTTTGCAGTATCACCTTCCTTGGGTCTCTTTGGATACTCCAGATCCCACAAACACAAAGAACTGGAAGCCCATCCCATTCTATTGGTAATGGTAATGTCATAATCTGGTTCCAGGTGTTCTAACCCTTCCCCAGGTAGAGGCATCTACCAATTCCAAGCTGGAAAGAATTCAGAGGAGGTCTATTCCAGCTGTCATCTGAATCCATTTCCAGTTTTCTGTCTCTAGCTCTCCCTCGATGAGCACAAGAGATCCCATCGCCATCGGAACCCATAAAATTAATCTGCTTCTGCAGCCCTTGTTTATCCTTCGTCCTTAGGCAACTGTGGTTGGATTGATAAATCAACACCCAAATGATGAATACACTGGCAGGCTTTTGAAACAAAGGCAGCTGCTGCATTTCAAGTTGAAAATACTTAATAATACTTACCGATAGTATTTATATAATGCACATCATGCTTTTAATGCAGTTCCCATACATTAATCTCAGTCATCCTCACAAAATCTCTAGGAGGTAGTAGGATTGAATTGTTACATTCACTGTGTAGATGATAGAAGGGCTATGAGGAAATAGCAGCCTGCCTAAGGCTACCTGAGTACACCAGAAACTTCCTAGCTTGCTAAAAGGCATCGCTCTCTAGGTCTATACCAGCTCTTTTTACATCCAGTACCAAAAGAAAGACAAAAATGAAGGTTGCAGTCCTATGCATATGTACTTGGGAGTAAACCCAACAACTCAATGAGACTTACCTGTACTTCTGCATAAACACTCATAGGATTGAGCAGTGCAGCAGGAAAACAATGAACTGAATGTGACCTCTAGTTTGTTCTAGCTTGTTTACTGTAGCATCACCAACCTTAACACTGGGCAGGCACGTTTATCCTGGGGGCCACTCCAGGGTCAAAGGCCTTGTGCATTCACTGCTAAGAAAATGGAAGCTTTATGAAAATAAGGCTGATGAGAATACCTTTAAAGCAGATACTCCTTGACGTGTACATTGATTTGTATATAATAAACTGTTATTGTTATACAACAGTGTGATTTTGTACTCACTATGTACCGTAGCTCCTTGAGAAGCAAAACAGGCCTCTATGGTGCACTGCTGCCGTAGGTTGGAGGGTTGCCTCTTCTTCTGCTTGGGCTCTTGTGTCTTTATAATTACATGACAGGAAGTTATTCATAAGACAACACTTTCCCCATTATTGCATGGTTTCCATGTCTGTACCTGTTGCATATCTGCATTTTGTGCCACTGTTAAAGGCACAGGCGTGATGCCAGGGCTGTATGGAAAGCTCTGAGTGAGGGCAGGCAGCACAGATTCACAGCCAGTACTCTTTTCCTCTTTCTCCTGCCCCACCTCTGTGCTCTCTGGTCAGACCTTTTGCCAGTTCCAGGGCAGGGTGGAAGAGCCCAGCCTGAGAATGAAGGCTGGGATACACTGTAAGCGTCCAGCAAGCGTACGGCATGGGCATGTGCGTCCCATGTGGTCTCTCGTCGGCTGACGGCGTTGGCCCGTCGGATAGTTACGTCCCCGGACAGGCAAAGTTGACCTCAACTCGACTTTTGCCCATTTCATGTACGTGCAGCCAATCAGAGGCAGTGCTTTGTACTGTGAGGGGCGGGATGCGTTTCACGCGGTAGCCAATCACAGGGCAGATGTCAGGAAAAACTCTAAACCAGGGGTTCTCAACCTTTGGAGACTCGGGTATCCCCTATCACGGTCCAATTTTCTGAAGTACCCCCTGCTAATTAACTGCTAATTAATTGGATTAATCAATTAATTAATTAGGTAATTAATTGTTTAAAAAGTACTAAAACAATTTTAAATGTGAAAAAATGTCTTATTTAACTCTCTCTTTCTCTCTCTGTATAAGTGTGTGTGACAGATAGACAGACAGACATGCAAGGATCTCTTTTTTTCTCCAAGTCACACTTCCCAAAATTAGCCCTTCCCTTCCCCCACCCCACCCAAAAAATAAGCCCAAAACCAAAATCAGAGAGATAGAAGGGCTCCGAAAATAATTACAATTTAAAATCCATGTTAATTAATACTTAATTAGCTGCTGATGGGGCAGATAAGGGGCAGGGCTTGGCGTACCCCCAGCAAGAGGTCTGCGTACCCCTAGGGGTACCCGTACCACAGGTTGAGAACCTCAGCTCTAAACCAATCATAAGCAAGTACTTTTGACAAGTTACTCACTGATCTCAGTCTCTGAATAATAAGAGACTCTTATTAATAAGCAGTCTGAAATGAACTGGAGGAGGGGCGGCATGAGCAATGTATGGTTGTGAGAGTTGGACCATAAGGAAGGCTGAGCGCCAAATAATAGATGCTTTCGAACTGTGGTGCTGGAGAAGACTCCTGAGAGTCCCTTGGACTGCTAGGAGATCAAATCAGTCAATCCTAAATGAAATCAACCCTGACTGTTCCCTGGAAGGACAGGTACTGAGGCTGAAGCTCAAATATTTTGGCCACCTAATGCGAAGAGAGGAGTCTCTGGAGAAGACTCTGATGCTGGGAAAGATTGAAGGCAAAAGGAGAAGGGGAAGGCATAGGATGAGATGGTTAGACAGCATCACCGATGCAACGAACATGAAAATGAGCAAACTCAGGAAGATAGTGGAGGACATGAAGGCCTGGCGGGATATGGTTCATGGGATCACGAAGGATCGGACACGACTTAACGACTGAACAGGCCAGGTGACAAGATGCATCCACTCCTAACTGGGAGATTTCACTTCTAGAAACACAAGGGGAGGGTTCTTTAGAACAACTAGTCTAGCAGTTCAGATTAGCAACATTTAACTGGGCTTCCCCCTCTCACCCCCCCCCCAGTCAAAAATAGGGAGAGGGGACAGGGACCAGAAAACAGGGATTGTTCCTGGCAAATGGAGCCAGTTGACTAACATATGCCATGTTGTGGAGTCTAACTTTTATCCCACTTGGAGCTAAGAATGGTCTACAATGTAGAGAGTGAGACCATTCTTAGCTCCAAGTGGGATAAAAGTTAGAACACATAGATAAAGAGATATTGGCAATTGCCCTTCTCTCACCAAGTGTTCCCCAGTCCCTTTCTGGCAGCTAGGCAACATGTTTCCTTTCCCAATGGTTGGCAATGTTGGCAGGGTAGGTGAATGACTCCAACCCTTAAAAGGGAGAGAGAGGCTTGGGTCTCTACCGTATTGAGGGCATCAAGATATCCACAGCCAGTTTTCTAAGCAGAAGGTCAGCACACCCGTTAAATGGATTTACAGGGGATGATAAAACTGTAAGCAGGGACTGAATGCTACTTCAGTACAAAGAGCATGTATGAAAAAAGGGGCCACCAATGGTGAAGATAGCTCCAGAATGCCGAAAGCAATCCACAACCAGTGCACAACATTATTTTGTACTTCATATTCTTTCTCTGTTCAGTGGGCTCCAGTGAGTCCTCAGCTGGAATAACTTTTCACCAGAGGAAGATTATTGTGAATAGAAACCTCCCTTTACAGGCTCATTCATTCTCACAGCAAACCTAGCCAGATTAATATTTATGCACCCTGTCTTTTGGTCACAATGATCCCCCCAAGGCAGCTGACAACAGTTATGTAAACACAATATTAAAAAGTATAGCAATTAAAAATATTCCTAACATAGCAGCATCAAAACCCAAAACTGTCTGAACACAAGTAAAAACAGCACATGACATCCGTAGCAGCTGCTTAATTTTAGGTTTTTTGCTCTGGAATTGCCTGCCAAAAAGCAAAGGAGGTGGGCCTTCCTCAGGAGAACTGTGGCACCATGCCCAAAAAGACGGAGGCCAGCAGGCCCCCCATGCTCTCCTATGTGCATGCACACCACCTCTGACAACAGGGGAAGGGGGAACAGGGCCACCTCAGGTGTATCAATTCATGACCTCAGGGTACAGGTAGGCACAGACAGGATGAGACAGCCCTTCAGGTGTCCTGCTCCCTGATAATTTAGAACAGGGGTTCCCAACCTGTGGTACTAATACCACCAGTGGTACTTTGGCCGACTGCTAGTGGTACTCGGACCATTGGACCCCCTCTCCAACGCAATGCTTTTGTTGGTGAGTTTTTGCTCCCAAGAGGCTCCTGCCTTTGCCTTGGGAACACTGAGAAGGGCCCTCCGACCTGCCCAGAGCCTCCTCCCTATGTTTTCTGGCCTCTGAAAACCCAGATGTAACTGGTGATGATGTCATTGCCATTCACTTCCAGTGGTACTCAGAAGGAGAGTGGCACTGGAGGTGGTACTCAGCCAGGAAGGGGTTGGGAACCCCTGATTTAGAACAATCCCATTTAACAGACAGGAAGCGGAGGCTGTGAGCATGCAACTTGCTCAGAACCCACTCAGGGCACAATCCTATCCAAATTTCCAGCACCAATGCAGCCATAATGCAGCCCCAAGGTAATGGAAAAAAAATGTTCCCTTTCCTTGAGGAGGCCTCCATGAATGACTGCCATCGCAGGATGCAGTGTATCCAATGGTCCGAGTTGGCACAGCTGCATCAGCACTAGAAAGTGGATAGGATTGGGCCATCAGTGTACGTTGGCCACCAGGAAGTCAAATGTTTCAACATTTGGGTTCCGTTCTGGTTCATGGTCACCACTATTTAAAGAAACAGTAACTTTAAAAAGTGGTTTCATAACAGGTTCAAACTCCTTGCATCAGTTTTGAACAGGGAAATCACCCAATTTTGCCGGAAGCAAAACAAGAGTCCCGATAAGACTAGTGACATTTCACAGCAAGGGTTCTGCACACGGCGGGGTAGGTGGGGATGGACAAAGAAACTGGAAGAATGGGACAGAAAACGTAGGTATGCATCACTGCAGGTGAGGAGAAGTCTGTAGATGTTTCAATCTGATCGTGGACAAATAGTGGCCCTACAACCTTTATACATGATTCAGGCTGGCATCTGTTTTGCTTTTAATTAAGCCATTCCTTAAACCAGGCCAGTATTTAAAATGCCCTGGGTTCTGTTTAGAATGCCAGTATTTAGAATGCCCTTCACACCGACTAATAGTCCCATTCCACGACTTATACGAAGCCAAAAAGGCAAAGAAGATAATCTAAAAGGAATGGACAGCCATCTGCAGAGACAGAGCCTCAGCAACAATAAACCCTGCCTCTTGCGAAGACCATTCTTCATTTCTCACCTTATTCTTAAGAGTTCCTGGCACTCACTTATGGGCTCGTCTCCTGGAAGGCCACTGACCACGACTGCACCACTGAGGAGGAACGGCAGAGTGCAGCCTCTCTCCATTCTCTGATTGTGTAGCAGAGTGCCAGAAACACTTAAGAATAAGACCAGCAACAACACCGAACGGTTTTTAACAATTTGCAGGGTGTAATGGTGACATTCTTTCTCGGCATGTAGTAGCCACACACAGACTCCTATGCATTCCTTGATTATGCTCCTTGTCTTTTTGACCTAGCCTAAGTCTTGGAATGGATTATTAGTCTGGGACTAACCCAGGACATTCAAAATACTGGTCTGTAGTCAGAAGTGGCTTACGTTGCAAACGTAACAGATTGGACCCTTCATGCTCTGCTCAGCAGCATCGTCCCACTGCCAGAGGTGGCAGCAGCACGGCACCTTCCACTGCTGCTTCCTCACCTGCCTATATGCGCACACCCAAGCCAGTGGGAATGGCCACTAGGAACCACAGCCACTGCTGCTTCCTCACCTGCCTTTCTTCCTCTCTGCAGTGCCAGCACCAGTCAACATCACCACCATCATCGCCATCACAGCTCACTTGTTCTCGTTTTCCTGCTCAGGCAGAAGAGCAGCAGGAGTCACATGGCTGCCACTGTTGTTTACCTTCTTCCTCCAGACAACAGACAGGGAAGAGGGACCATCACTGCTACAGACAGAGGCTTGACACTAAGCAGAGGGATCCATCATATATCAGTACATGATTCTAAGTATGATCCTGTCAGTTAAGTATTATTCTCCCCATAGTGCAGCTGGGGTTGAAAAGGAGTGACTTGCCTAAGGCCAACTAGTGAGTTTGTGGCAAAGGTGACTTTCAAACCAGAGAAGTCCTGGTTCACAGCTCAGCCAGTAGGCTAAAATCAGTTCTCACTGTATGGCAGTTGGGTACCAAACAGGAAACAGATGCTGCAGATCATCGGACAGGCAGCTTCTATGGGTTGCTGCCTTTACCATCAGTCAACCCTGGTCTGTTTGCTGCTCCTTCTGCCAAAGAGGAAGAGCTGAGAAACTAGAAACTATGGCTCCAATCCTATGCACACTTACCTGGGAGTAATGGCCATTAAACTCAGTGGGGCTTATTACTGAGAAGACATGCATAGGATTGTGCTTTACAGAGGCGTCACTACGGTGGGGGCGGTACTGTAAGTTCTGCACCATCCTAGTCCCCATTTACTCCCCGGTATGGCCAGCAGGTGGTGCAGTGGGTTAAACCGCTGAACCATGAGCTGTCGATCGAAAGGTCGGCAGTTCGAATCCGCCACGGGGTGAGCTCTCGTTGCTTGGCCAGCTCCTGCCAACCTAGCAGTTCCAAAGCATGTTAATGCAAGTAGATAAATAAGTACCGCTTGCGGGAAGGTAAACAGCGCTCCGTGTTCCAGCCGCATGCTACGCGCTGCGGCAAGGAGAGTCATGCCGGCCACATGACCACGGAAGTGTCTTCGGACAATGCTGGCTCTTCGGCTTTGAAATAGGGATGAGCACCACACCCTAGAGTCGGACACGACTGGACTTAAATGTCAGGGGTCACCTTTACCTTTTTATGAGGTGGCCCCGCCCCCTCGCCATCGGATCCATTCAGTGCGGCAAAGGCAACGGGCAGGACAGGAGACTCCCTGGTGGGGCTACATATGTTGTTTGCCCCCCACTGATGAAGCTCTGCTCGTACATTTATAAATAAGTCAAGGACAGCAAAAATGACATGTGCCCCCAGTGCTCGCTCCTCCAAAAGAAGCTTCGCTCCATAAGTGCTACTACTACCTCTTGGAATGTCTCACTGCTTGGGGAACTGGAATGCGATTATTTCTTCTTGTGCATTTCAGCTGCAAGATCCTTTAGATTGAAGGCAGTCTTGGCTGAAACGCCAGGCATGTATAAACAAACACATTTGCAAACTTGGAAAGACACGTCCTCTCAACATTAAATTATTAGACTGAGGATATGTTTGCAGGGGGGGGCTTTTCTTTACAATCTTGTACAATGTACACTCTCAGAATGAAGTCAGATACTTACTCTTTAGGCTAAAAAGGAGGAAACATCTGTATAATCACCTTCTTCAAAGATGTTCACAACCTATCAAAAAAGAGAGCTAAACATAACCATAAAATACTTTGATAGCTAAAAGGGGGGGGGGAGAGAGTGTACAACATGCAAAGAATGTTAATGAATAAAGCAGACCAAACCAAACCAAATGCTCACAAAATTGTGGGACTCCAGGATGGGGGAGAGTATTTTTCCTGGTTATGCAGGAAAAAGGGTGACTATACCTGCAGCCAGGCGAGGTCAGAGATACAGGCCTTTTTTCTGGAAAAACCTTGTTTGTGTGTACAGTATGTGACTGTGTCTGTAAAAGAAAGAGGTGAAGGGCAACATTGACGAACAAAGTATCTTACTATCTTTGTGCCAAATGCCCGTCTGCAAGGTTAAAGCACCCATTGCAGTCGCCACAGAGATGCCCCTGAAATCGGTCTCCGTCTCCAAAGTGAGCAGTTCCCCGTCCTGGCAGTCAGCTTTGCAAATGCTCACATTGTGGCTCGCCTCCTCATCATACTTTGAATCTCCCTATCCCCACCTCCAAGAGCCAGCAGGTGGCGCAGTGGGTTAAACCACTGAACCATGAGCTGTTGATCGAAAGGTCGGCTTTTTGAATCCGTGCGATGGCTCCTGCCAACCTAGCAGTTCGAAAGTAAGAAATTGCAAGTAGATTAATAGGTACCGCGTCAGCGGGACGGTAACAGCGTTCCATGCGCCTCGGTGTCAAGTCATGCCGGCCACATGACCATGGAAACGTCTTCGGACAGCGCTGGCTCTTCGGCTTTGAAACTGAGATGAGCATCGCTCCCTAGAGTCGGACACGACTGGACTTAATTGTCAAGGGATACCTTTACCTTTACCTATCCCCACCTACACACCCTCATTCCAGCTTCCCAGCTGCCATGTGACAGGTGAATGACCAGATGGGTAACATAAGGATGGTACAGATACAGTAACTATCCCTTATTTGCCAGGAACAGTCCTTATTTTCTGTGCCCTGTCCCTATTTTGGCCTTTTTGGGAAGTCTTGTTAAGGTCCTGTTTTTGTGTGAGCTGCTTGAAATGTTCACTCTTTATTCTTCAGCTCAAAAGCTCTGATTTTTCGGCTCAAAGACTCCTGGAATGGATGCCCCTTGTCTCCAGTGCCCACGTGGGTAAATGCAAGCACACAAACACTACAGTATCAGACAGTGCACACAGCCTGCCAACCATGTGTGCCATTTGTACACTGAGGCTGCTGAGATATGTTGGGGGCACTTGATAACATACTGTAGCTGCACAGTCGTACTATCAGCTGAAAAGAGTCATTGCCCTCTGGATGTGCTTTCACACCAGCGTCCTTTAGCACTGGTGAGGCATTGCAGTTCCACCGTTAGCTAAAAGCAGAATTACAGCGCAATCCGACTTAACTTTTGTGCCGGTGTAATCAGCAGCGCGGCGAAAACAGGAGGCCCCAGAATGGAAAAGGGATTCAAATCCCCTTTGAATTCCTCTTTTGGAATTCCTCCCGTTCTCGCTGCACCGCTGGTTAAGGTAAAGGTATCCCTTGACAATTAAGTCCAGTCGTGTCCGACTCTAGGGAGTGGTGCTCATCTCCGTTTCAAAGCCGAAGAGCCAGCGCTGTCCGAAGACGTTTCCATGGTCATGTGGCCGGCATGACTCAACACCGAGGCGCATGGAACGCTGTTACCGTCCCGCTGACGCGGGTACCTATTAATCTACTTGCAATTTCTTGCTTTCGAACTGCTAGGTTGGCAGGAGCAGTCGTACGGATTCGAACTGCCGACCTTTCGATCGACAGCTCATGGTTCAGTGGTTTAACCCACTGCGCCACCCGCTGGCTCCAGATGGGCGCCGCTGGTTACACCGGCACAAAAGTTAAGTCGGATTGTGCTGTTAAGAACATAAGAGCACCCCCCCCCCCCCGCTGCTGGATCCCCACCTAGTCCACCACAGTGGCCCACCAGTTGCTTCTGGGAAGTCCACAAACAGAAGGTGAAGATACACCCTGTTCCTCGGCTGTTGCTCCCCCACAACAGATATTCAGAGGAAAATTAAAACAGAAGCTCCACATACTATTTAACAAAGCAATATAAACTAGCAGTGCAATCCTAGGCATGTCTACGCAAAATTTAGTCCCACTATGTTCAATGTGACTTACTCCCAGGTAAGTGTGCATAGGATTGCAGCCTAAGTCCTTCCCTATGGCCAAGATCCTACTACCGTGTCTACTCACAAGAAATCAGTAAGATTCAGTAAGACTGCAATCAGTAAGTCCACAGTAAGACTGCAATCCTAAACACTCTTCCCTGGAAGTAAACCCTGTTGAACACAGTGGGGTTTACCTGAGTAAATATGCTTAGGATTATGCTATAATAAAGCTCCCAGATAACTTCAAATAAAAGTTTATTGCTTGCAGATTTAGCCATTTTATGCTTATTTTATTTAGCCATTATATGCTATGCTGTTTATTGCTTCTATTGATTGTGGCTGGAGGATTAATGACTAATTGCACTTCAAATAGCCTCACTGTGAATTGCCCCATGTCAGTTTCTGCTTCAGGAGAGTGGGGAGGGCTCTTTAATTGCTTTTTTCCTCTCATTTTTTATTTCCTTTTTTAAAAAAGGTGAAATTGCTGTTATGATAACAGCAGTTGGAATATTTATGCTGCAGTGTTTGTGAACATTCTGTTGTTTACAATTTCCCCCGCAGTTGGAATACTTAGCCAATTGGAGTGGAGGTGAGGGTCATCGGCAGGCAAGAAATAGTTTTATATCAATGTGTAGGACAAGAGACAGGGACATCTGGGTGTGATAGTATGCAGAAGTGTCTGAATAATGAAGAAAAACTGACTCCTGGATCTTGCTAGATTATGGTGTAATGGCTGATACGGACCCTTCCAGCGGTTACCCGTTTCTGTTGTGTCCTTGGATTTACTAATGATTTACAAGCTGTGGGTAAAGGAACAGAATGTGAAGCCAATGCAGAATGGAGGGGGTGGGAAAAGGGGGTGGTTTCTTGTCCACGAGCACACAAGACATTTCCTAGAAACCTTGCGGATAGTTTTCCTCAAAAGCCCAGACTGACCTTGGATGAGGGATCCCCCCCCCCCGGATAAAACGCTACCCTTCACTCTAATACTATCTACATTCAAAGACAGACTATAGTGCAAAAGGATGAGCAAACTGAATGAATGACCCACAGCACTGGGTGGGTGAGGGGGTGTCCTTGCAGAGTAAGGAGAAAAGGTAATTCTTGCTGCACGTAAGCACAGAGTCAGCAAGCCTTTGCTTGGACTCAGATTCAGCTGATTAGAGAGAGTTTTACACAAGGCATTACAAATTCTTTTGCTTTTCCCATGTCAAAAAGGCAGTTGCAAAACCAGATATGTAAACTGGCCACTTCCTCGATCACCAGTGGTATGAATCACCTCCCATGCATGCAACCAGGTAAGGAAGCTTTATAAAAGTGAGGGAGGTTATCCTTTCAAGCTGCAAATGGCTAACATAAATCCATGTGAACAGATGTTATTATTATGGACCAGTACAATTTGTGAACTGTGCAAAGCGGTGTAAAATCTACCCAGGTTGGTGTGCACGGGTGATTTTAAAAATGACATCCTTTCCCACATTAACAATATTCACAAATGCGCACCAATAATATCAGTGAAGCTCAGAAACTGTTGCAGCATCTTTTACAAAAATGCTGCCCTGAGAGTTCATGTAGAGATTGCTCATTATGGGCTGACCCACTGCTTCCAAACACTGGGGTCCCAGCCAAACACATAGGCAAGGGGGTCATCATGACACAGGGTAGGGGGGGGCCTGTCTCCACATGCTTCTGAAAACAATTTGGAGAGGGTATAGACCATATTTTAAAATTATTTTCACTTTTATCCTGTTCTTCTTCCAAGAATCTCAGGGTGACATATCTGGCTGTCTCCCCTCTTTATCTCACGACAGCCCTATGAGGTAGGGTCGTTAACATCCTGTCCTGCAGGAGATGTGTGTAAGCTGCTGAAGGCAGGATTTGTGCATCATCAAAGTATGTTCCTGCTGGAAGGCTGTGCTTGATTTGTCTTCTGCATCTTACGTGTGCGCAAGGCCCAGCTGGCGTGATTTGGTGATGACAGTGGGATGATTCTTTCTGTCTTTCTAAGTCATGGTTCCACACGACTACTCAAAAGGGTGAGGCAGCCGCCCAAAAAGAAACAGCTGGATTTCCAAAGTGCCATTACAATGTGGTAGCACTGTTGGCCTCTTACCAGCCTCAAGACCCTGTGAAAATTCTGCTTTGGGCATTCACAATCCTTTTCCTTGCCTATTCCAGCCAATTACTGCAACTATTGCTATTCAGGAGGGAAGGGAGAGGTGAAAGTCTTGAACAGGAAAGAAGGGCCAACTTTGTTTTGCGGTTGTTGTTGTTTTTTTGCCAGGTCACTCAATGCATTATGCAGTATCTCCCCTCCTCCTGCTGCTGGCCTCCAAATCTGCCTGGCAACTGGCTAGAGAGAATGTTTTCTACCTCCAGAGCAGGGGTTCTCACCACCACCCCGACCCGGCGTACCACTTACCAGGCTGGGGAGGTCCCCATGTACCACCAGAAGTAACTGGCGATGATGTTATCGCCAGTTACTTCCAGGTTGGAAGCCTCGGCGCAAGCCTGCAAGGGCCAGTGAAAGGTTCCAGGCAGGGAGGAGGACTTTTCCCAGCGCATGAAACCCGCGCACTGGAGCTCTGGCCGCAGAGCCTCTCTTACCGGCCTTTGCAGGCTCACACGTGGCGTTGCCAAGGCCTCTATGACACGAGGTGGGTGTCCATGGGTGCTGTGTTGACACTCACCTCGCGTACCACTGGTGGTACACGTACCACCAGTTGACAACCCCTGCTCCAGAGCAACCAAGGGAACTGCACCCTGCACCCAGCACTAAAGGCAGAGCTAACCATAAACCACATATCTTGGCACATTTTGGGAAAGTGGATATGTTTGACCCAAGCCAGAAATCTTGGAGTAGGTATGTTAAAAGGCTGAATTTCTTAGCTCTGTGATGCAGGAGGAACAAAGTGTTCTTTTACTGAATGTCTGAAGCTGAAATCATGTGCAGAAATGGAGACAATGGTGAATCGCTATGGACTTAAGCCTTCTGTTAATGTACAACAGTTTAAATTTAAATCCTGTACCAGAGCTCAAGGCAAGTCCATAGCTGTATTTGTAGCAATGCTTCAACATCTTGCATCTAGTTGTTCCTTCAAAACGATCCTGGAGGACATGCTGGGAGGCCAGCTGGTGTGGAGCATTGGGGACGTCACTTAGCTATTCAATGCCGTCTCTTAGCCACGCCAGATTTGACTTTAAAAATGGCCTTGAAGACTGCCTTTGCAATGGGCTCTGCAGATCAAAGGGCAAAAGACCTCCAGTCCAACTGGTACCCCAAACCACACCAATCCTCAGAAATGGAGGCTGCCCCAGATTGCCCAAATCCAAGTGGAAGGGAATGTCACAGTCACCCCCTGCAGTAAATACAAAGAAGGCTTGCGCCCACTGTGGAGACAATAATCACCCACAAATGGGTTGTTTTCTCAGATCTGAATGTCACTACTGTAAAAAGAAGAGTCATTTGGAGTCTAAATGCCTCTTCTTTTTACAGTAGTGACATTCATTAGAGAACGTCTGTTGTAGCAGAGGGAGGTCAAGCCACAGAAGGGTACCGAAACTTACCATTTAGAAGGCCCCCAACCACAAGTGGCCCAGAAGAAGTTGAGGAATATCCACTGGGAATATCCACAAGGAGGCCACAGGCAGAACCAGTCACAGTTGCCATTGCTACAAACAGGAGTACAATTCAATTGGGAGTCGTCGATACAGGGGTCTCTGCCACTGTCATAGACTATGAATCATTCCTTAACTGAGGATGATCCCATTCCCAGCATAGAACAGCAGTTCTTAGAACATGCGGAGGTGAGGATATTCCATTTTGGGGCTCTGCAGAAGCAGATGTCTAAAGATTAGACTGGAAAGCCATTCTGCAGCCCATTAGCAAGCTGTCAGAAGGCCCCCTACCTGAAGCCCTGAAATGATATTGCATAGTATTCCACGAAGAGCTAGGGGAGTTAATTAAAGGACTGGAAGGGCCATATGTATGATGACATATACAGATGAGACAAAAGAAAATATTTCTTTACCCAGCGTGTAATTCATCTGTGGAACTCCTTGCCACAGGATGTGGTGATGGCACCTGGCCTAGATGCCTTTAAAAGGGGTTTGGACAGATTCATGGAGGAAAAGACCATCACAGGTTAGAAGCCATAAGCAACCTCCTGGTTTTAGAAGTGGGTTTTCTCTGTGCCAGGTGCAAGGGAGTGACAACGGGATAACAAGGTTATCCTGTTGTCTTGTGCTCCCTGAGGCATCTGGTGGGGCCACTGTGTGATACAGGAAGCTGGACTAGATGGGCTTTTGGCCTGATCCAGCAGAGCTCTTCTTATGTTCTTATGATGACCCAAGTTCTGCAGAGCCAGGATGGTTCTTCTTACCCTGCAAGCCGAAGCTGATGCAATTGGATGCAGCCAGTATAATTCTTCCCTGTTCAGAATGGGCAGCTCTGACTCGACCAGTCTTAAAACCGGATGGGTCCATTTGAATCTGTGGAGATTACAGCAAACAGTCAATTGCCCATGATGAACACCCACTCTCTGTTTCCTGGTCTTCAACCAGTTCCTAATCCATGAGAGGACCGGCCCTCTCAGTAATGCCACTAGCCCTTCTGGCGCCCGGTCCAAGGGGCGGGGCCTAAGTGACGTTACGTTGTTGCGCCCAGCGCGACGACGAACACGCCTCCCACCGGTTTCGGCGCCTTTTTGGAGCTGAATGAGCTCCAGGGAGGGTGGGAGGGCCGAGCCATCGCGCGGGTAAGTACCCCCCCAACGCTGACTGCGCCCCCACCCCCGCCCGGCGCGTCTGCTCCGCGCGCTCCACCCTCCTTCCACCTCTGGCTTATTCCTTGACTGTGGAGTTTTCTCCACATTTCTTTTCCCAGAGTTTGTGTTCCTTTTTATTTTCCTCATTAGGGCAAGACTTCCATTTTCAGAAAGAAGCTTCCTTGCCCTTTATAGCCTCTTTAACTCTGCTTGTTAGCCATATGCCGGCACCCTCCTGGACTTAATCGAGCCCTTCCTCCTTTGTGGCATACACTCCGGCTGGGCTTCTATGACTGTTGTTTTAAACAGCCTCCATGCACTCTGGAGAGATTGGGCTCTTCTTTTTACTATCCTATGCTATCCTATGTTTAAAAATCCTGGCAAATAGAAAACCAGCAAGCAGGCAAAGGAGGCTGGCCACATGGAGCGGTGGCTAAGGGGCCACACCTAGTAGGGGGCGCACCTAGTCAGGCTCACTCCTGAACGCTCCCTCAGTACTGGTGGCAGTGGTGGTGCCCAATACACTATCAGGTAGATGAGGGCACCATGGGGCGCTCAGTACAAGCCTTTGCCCCAGGGCCTCCACCACCCTGCCAGCACTGCTGGGCTAGAACTGTTCTTCCCTAATCCCTAGTTTTCTGTTTGCTGGGAGTTTTATACGTGAGCCAGGGTGGTGTAGTAGTTTGGGAGTCGGACTTAGACCTGGAAGATGCAGGTTCAAATCCCCGCTCAGCCACGAAGCTTCCTGGGTGACCTTCGGCCAGTCACTATCTCTCAGCCCCACCTACCTCACAGGGTTGTTGTGAGGACAAAAAGGAGGGGAGGAAATATGTACACCACTCTGAGCTCCTTGGAGGAAGGGCGGTATAAAAAAATGTGAAAAATAAATAAATAAATATGTGGGAAAGCATGCAAAAGTGAAATCCTCCTCTCCTTTCTGCAGCACGTGTAGACCCAGCCCACATCTGGGGATAGGGCAAGAAAAATCCCCCCACATGCATAAGCCCTGCTACCTGGGCAAGAGGCACTTTTTTTAATTGGTGCTCCTCTTATATTTAGCAGGGGGAGAGTAACTGCCCCCCTTTCACCCCAGCACAGTGTCTTTCCTGGTGGCTGTTTGCTGGTGGTGTTCTGCATCTTTTTTTAGATTGTGAGCCCTTTTGAGATAGGAAGCCATTTAATGATTTGATTTTGTCTGTGAACCGTTTTGTGAACTTTTTGTTGAAAAGTGGTATATAAATACAGTTAATAATAATACAGTATAATAATAATAATATGCTCAGAAGTGAATTTGGACCCAGTGATCACTTGATGGCCGCAAAACTTGGAGCTGGGCCGAGCTTCAAGTTCCCATGGCCATTTGGTTCATAGTCGTTGTGGCTAGCTAGTGGCGTGCAGTTGCTGCCACCTTGTGCAAAAATGACATCTTTGAAATGCCGCTATAAACCATCCTGAATGTGGATTAGCAGGAGAGCTGCCCTTGCCTTCTGACAGTTCTCAAACGGAACTTGGCAAGAATTGAGTTTTTCTTTGTCCACCAGATGGCACTATTGCACAAGTTTCAATTCAATGACTGGCAACATGGGTGAACACCAGTCAGATAGCAGTACTGTACCTACAGAGGATGTGGTTATTTTATTTTTATTACAGATGAAAGGGGGCAGGGGGAATCTGAGGCCGGAGATTCTATCAATTTGCAGACCAAAAACAAGCACTTTGGTTACATAAGATATAATAGATATTATAGCAAGATGTAATATCAGTGTGATGTATTAAAGCCCAGACTGTGTACAGTACATTGTGTACAAATTTATGAGCATTGCCTCAGACAGATGATATCTTGTACAGTGTACAACATATCACCTATCTGAGGCAATGCTCATACATTTTCATAAACATAAATTGATTGAAAATTTGGCATTATTTAGCATGTTTCAAGATCAGCATATTTCAAGATCTTGTTTGTCCGTATAAATAATGTATATTTATATATACATTATTTATACATGTATGTTTGTGATTTTTCTACTTTCTTAATAAAAACATTTTTTAAAACTAAGTTTTAAAAAAACAAACACCCATGCCTCTCTTATCTTTCCTCCCCAGAGCATATACTGTATGTTCCTTAGCACTAGACGTTACAAAAACCCTTCATCATAAGGATAGTTTAAAAAGCACATGTTTTTGGAAAGTGACGGATCATGCATTCTTTCCATGTGTCCTTCTGTTTCCAACTCTTTCTAAACTCTCATGGCAGTCAGGATCATCAGCAAAAGCTAATTAAACACGCAGCAGAGATTCAATTTCAGGCTCTCTTTGGCATTCTTGGTACACAGACTCATCCCTTTCCAGAGCAGAAAATGAGGGACTCTGTGGCCTGGGGAGGAACAGATGCTGTGTAGACACTTCTTTACTTCTTTACACTTCTTTACTTCTTTTCCTTCAAGTAAAAGAAGGATCTCCAATTAGAAGATCTTTCTCCAGGAGCAGTGCTAGGACAGACCTCTGCATGTGGCCTCCAGACTAGAATTGCTGCTAGTCTGAGAGCAGCTTCTCACTGAGTTGACCACTGATCCATTTAGTTCCATGACAGCCTAAGAGCCTTGCTGGATCAGGCCCAAAGCCCCATTTAGCCCAGCATCCTGTTTTTCACAGATGCTTCTGGGAAGCTCGCAAGCAGGACAGAAAGGCATATGCTTCTTGCAACTGGTATTCAGAGGCACCGGCAGAACATCCCCCTCTGCACTGCCTGAATCCGCCACCCACTGCCACCTCTGCTTGTGTGTGCCCGCGCGCACATCTCTCCTATGGAGGGCGGGAAGGCGAAGGAGTGTGCGCGCTTCCATCCCCCCTTCCCTTCCCTTACAAAGCGCAGAACATGCAGCCTCCTTGGTCCACACTTCTTCGGTTTGAAATGAACAGGCACACGGGGGATGCTGCATCCCTGGCTCAGGCTCACTGCAAACAGAAGAAGGGCAAAGCAGGGAAGCTGCATGTCGCCATCTTCATAAGTACAGGGCAGGGGGCTCCAAATTGCCTTTCCCAGCCAACTTGCTGCTTTGTAAGTATCAAGAAGGCAGGGAAAAGTGATTTGGAGCTATGGCAGATTTTTTTCCCCCCTTACTTCTTTCTCCAACAGCACTGGAGGGAGATGGAAGGAGGCCACTGGGGTTGTGATCCTCTTCCGACTTGCTCCTAGCAAGTCGGAAGAAGATCAGAGCACCCAGTGGAGCGGCGGGGTGAAGAGAGCAGTGGACGGGCAGACTCATCTGTTTGCCACCCTTCCAAGGGTGCCACTCCACAAGAACATCTCAGATGGCCACATGGTTGGGCCACCCTAGTTCAGAGGCATATTGCAAGTTCGATATTGTCTGACTGACAGCAACTGTCCAGGGTTTCATGCTGGTTGAGGTGTTGCCCAGCCGTGTACACAAAGCATGTGCTCAACCACCAGCACATGTACACAAAGCACATGTACACAAAGCATGTGCTCAACCACCAGCTCCACCCCAAACTGCCTAACCAAATCATTGTTCATTTATTTTATTATTCTCCCCCCCCCCATATTTTTATACCAAGGAGCTCAGGATGGTGTACATAGTTCCTTGCCTCTTTTTGTCCTCACAACAGCCCTGTGAGGTAGGTTAGGCTGAGAGATAGTGACTGGCCCAAGATCACCAAGGAAGCTTTATGGCTGAGTGGGGATTTGAACCTGGATCTTCCAGGTCTAAGTCCTACTCCCGAACCACTACACCATCCTGGCTCTCCTGTTTAGATCAGGAGTTCTCAACCCCTTCCTAGCCGAGTACCACCTCTGGCGCCACTCTCTTGCGGTGTACCATCAGAAGTGTCTGGCTAAGACATCATCGCCAGTTACTTCTGGATGTTCAGGTTTTCGGAGGCCAGAAACTGCAGATAGGAGGCTCTGGGCATGTAGGAGGGCCCTTCTCAGCATCCTTGAGAGGCTCAGCCAAAGACAGGAGCCTCTCGGGAGTGAAAACGCAACGCCGAAAGAGCTGTGTCAGAGTTTCCGGTGGTCTGACAGTCCAAGTACCACCAGCAGTTGGCCAAAGTACCACTGGTGGTGCTAGTACCACTGGTTAACCCCTGGTTTAGATGAATCAATGGCTGGACTCAGGGCTGCTTTCTGCTGGGGGACTCCAAGACCTGTCTGAGGAACCTCATGGTCTGGGTGAGCTATTTAAGAACATGTGTTATCAGGGCTCAGAAGAATTGTCTTCAGATATAGAAGGAAACAGCAGTAGGCAGCATCCCTAAGATGCCTTTAGATGGGCCAGGCCTGGACTAAATACTAGGAGGTTTTGCCTTTTGCCCTTGACTGGTCAATGCAGGCGGGAATGCCTCTTCTGGGAAGATGCCTGCTGCTAGGACACAAGTGCGCCTCACCTACAATGACCGAAAATGTTCTTTGACTTCAGAGCTATCCTTTTTTATCCACACACAAATACATGCAGTTGTAATTGTTTAAGTTATAGTAATTGTTTAATCATCTGAAACTTCAGTTTGGCAGGGTCTCTTTTCTTTCTCACTGCAATCCTCCATCATCCACCAGTTTCTTGCAAATTTACAAAGAGCCTTTACAAAGCTCAAGATCGCGAGACACTATTAGTCCAGCATTCTCTGCAATAATCCCAGCCATCAACATGGAACACCTGGTTAAGCGGAAATTGGCTGGCAGTTTACCTGCGAACGCCAACCTATGTTCTGCTAATGCCTCTGTGGTCTTGGGCAGACATGATCTGCTCCCACGGAGGTGATTCCCTTAGCTGAAGCATTCCAGTCAAAAAGTACTTTTTCTGTTCCGCAATCCATTAGCAGCTCTCTCGGAAATGACTTTTGAATGATTCATCTTGGAAAGGGCGGAAGCCACCCTTTAGCTCATAGCCAGACCATCCTCACCCCATTCCTCCAGGGACCAAGAAGCAATTCTCTCTATTAAAACATATTTGTTGAATGAAACAGAGCCCAGGGAAGAAGGCTTGTTCTTTTTTTCTTTTCTTTTCAGGGAAAGGGAAGAGGACAGAGAGGGTGAGATCACAATTCCCTTCACTGTGAGGACATTGAACATCAATCAACCTTGAAAAAGGAGAGTCCCTACTTCAGATCTAGCAGAGATGGTCTAACAGAAAATACTGTAGTGACTCAAATCATCCTTTTTTTCTCCCCCCCCCTTTTTTTTTTTGGTTAGGGGTGGTGTGTTGTTTTTCAGGTTAAAAGAACAGATAAATTTAGCAACAGGAAATGTGACACATTTTGCAGGGCTGTGCCATGTCTGTAAAGGGATGGTAGCATTTCAACACATATAGAAAATCTTGCAGCAATTAAACAAAAACCAGCATGTAAAATAAATGACACAAATCAATACACTTCAGGCAAGTGTGTTTACTTGATCTAAACTTAATACTCACTTTTGCATGGTGTGCTTTGAACTTCAGATTTGAGTTTCTGGATTAGGAGCAACAGAGTCACTGACAGCACCCAGCTTCCTGTCACATGCTTGCTTTTTCTGCCTGTGGGGAATATGGTCCAGATCAGGACCAGACCAGAGATGTTTTCACCCTACTCCTTGCTATGGTCCTGATCCAGATTACACCCCCCCACCCACCCCCGTTCATGCCATTTACACAAGGCTCCAGTGAAAGCTCTTTTTCACTGGCTGTCAGTGCAGGCTCTAGGGCACAGGTAGGCAACTGGTGATCCAAGGGCTGGTTCCAACTCCCAAAGCAACTTCATCTGCCAAATTTAAATCCAGATGTGGAATTAACTAGGAATTAACCAGCAGGAGATGTGGTGACCAAGAGGTCAGATTTGGTTCAGGGACTGCCAGTTGGTGACCTGGGCCGGTATTTGCTGTCAGCCTCCTACCTAGACTAAAGGTAAAGGTAAAGGTAAAGGTGACCCCTGACAATTAAGTCCAGTCGTGTCTGACTCTAGGGTGTGGTGCTCATCCCCATTTCAAAGCCAAAGAGCCAGACTAATGGGAGGGCAAATTTTAACCTCCTGTTAACCTGGACTTAGCTACTCCCTGAACTATAAATTTTGCAGCCCTGGAGGAGAGGGGCAGCAGCAGACTGTCACACCGACTGTTACTATTTTCCATATATAGAGCAAGAACCTCCCCACATCTTTCACAGTTGGCTGCACTAAATCTCCCACCCCATCCCCAGCAGCAACCTACATATATAGCCCTCCTGCAGGGGTTGTGCCAACGTTCCTGATTCCTCTCCCTCTTCATGAAAGGAAGATTGGGAAGCCCGAATAAGAGTTCTTTTGTGCCTGAATGTTAATTTGAAGAAGTTGCTTGTTTGTCCTCACAAATATTATTGAGGAACATTCAGTCTCACAAGCCCTTAATTTAGCAAACCCGAAGGTGAAGACTCTCATTCATTCTGGGAGAGCAGTCAGGCCCAAGGCTCTCAAGAACATGAGAACTGCATTGCTGGGTCAGACTATTATCAAAAACATTTTTATCTCAAGCTTCCTTCAAGGAATTCAAAGTTCTCTCCCCTCACCCTTTTATCCTCACAACAATCCTGCAAAGTAGGCTACACTGAAAGAGAATGACTGGCCCAAGGTCATCCAATGAACTTCATGGTTGAGCGAGGATTTGAACTCATCCCACTCTGACTCGGTAGGGTAGCCTCTACACCAGTGCTTCTCAAAATGTGGTCCACAAACCAGCTGCTAGTCCGCAACGTGTCTCCTGGCACTTCCTTCTTCCAGCTTCTCAAAGTCTCGTGAGGCTTGCAGCCTGACTTGGACGTGTGCCAAGCCTCGCTAGAGGCTATGAGAAGCAGGAAGAAGGAAGCAGGAAAGACCAGGTAAGTTCATGTGCCGCAGACCAGAACTATATAAAAACTGCTGGTCTGCAACAGCAGGCCCTTTGAATTGCACTACTCTACACTACACTGACTCAAGGTAGACCAGAGGCCTATTTAGCTCAGCAACAAGAAACAGGTTATCTTGTTGTCTTGTGTGCTCCCTGAGGCATCTGGTGGGGCCACTGTGAGATACAGAAAGCTGGACTAGATGGGCCTTTGGCCTGATCCAGCAGGGTTCTTCTTATGTTCTTATGTTCTCCATTTCCACCAGCAGCTCACCTGATACATCTGGGTACTCAGAACCTGGACATGAAGATGATGACCTTCACCTGCTGTTTGTTCCCAGAGGCTGGCATTTAGAGATATACAGTCACTGTCCATGGAGGTTCCATTTAGCTCCCATGGCTAACAGGTATCGATAGACTAGCCTTTCATATTAGTGGCTTGGTGTAGCTTCGAGAGCCCCCAAACCTCTAATTTTAGAAATTAAGCAATACCTGTATGCCAGAGTAGGCCTTTAGCCAAACATTTGCAACAATGTGACCTGATGGGGTGGGGAACCATTGCAGAACAGTCAGAACATAAATCATTCATCCTGTCTAATACATTTTATTATTACAGTATTTAATTTCCTTATTATTTATTGAGCAAGGAGAATACGGCCTGAACGTTTCTATTTTAAAATATTTTGACCTCACTTTCCCCGCCCCAGAGAGGGAGGTGCCCAAGGTGCATTACAACAATTAAAAATTAAAACAATACTCACTTTAAACAAAACAGAATCACAGCCAGCATAGACTGGATAAGGGGGGGGGGGAATCCAACCACCATCAACAGAAGGGCAACAGAGCAACCCCAAAAGATAAATGAAGCTAAATCCCCATAAAAACCAGAGAAAATAAATGGATGTTCAGCTGCTGTTGCTGCCCTGGCAGAGAAGGGATCGTCCTCAAGTTGGGAGAGATGAATCCCTCTTGTTCAACCAAGCAGTTCTCCATAATACATGCCCAATTGTTCCCTTCATCCAGGACTGACTCCTGAATTCAGGTTGGTCCTGTAACAAATTAATCTGCCGTTTAATAACAGCGGCATCAGCAGACCTGGCCGGCCTACAGGTGAGATGACGGAGGCAGTTGCGTCATCATGCAGTGAATTGGCAGGAGCCGCCGCCTCCCACTCCTTGAAAAGGAAGAACAGAAGAGGAAGTGTGGAGGAGGAAAGCGTGGTAGACGAAAGCATAGGAGACACTCTAGCCCACCACTCTATTCTCCTCCACACTTCCTCTTCCACTCCATCTCCCTCTTTTTCAAAGAGGAGCTGGAAGAGATGTGGTAGAGGCAGCTGCTGGTGCACTGCCGGGTAAAGGCAGGAAGTCCTTAGGGGTCAGGAAGTCCTGAGCCAGCCCTCAGCTTTCAGCTGGAAGGGTTGCCACTAGAGATACCAGAAGCCCCTTTGGCTGGAGGAGGGACCAGAAAAAGGAGTACTGACAAATCCTTTTTCGCCTGTAATGGTAATCCAACCCCCCCCCATAATACACTTCCCTTACCTCACCTCCTTATTTATGGGGTCACCCATCCCTCTCTGCCATTGACAAATGCATGATCGAATGGCAGCCAATTCCCCCAGGCCATTTTTGGGCCCAGAAGTAGCCCAAAAATAAAATGAACAAGAAGTAAGCTAAGCTGTCCTGCTGCCATCCTATTGCACCCCAACATCAACCTAGAAAAAGAAGAGAAGGAACAAGAGAACCCCCCCTCTGGAAAATACCTTCCAACCAACATGGCTCAATCACCCCCACCCTGCCTGGGGAGGGCAGACACAGAAAACACTGGGCAATGGCACCTCAACGCCCAGCTCTCACCCAGACCCAGAGGGGCTGTCCAACCTCTCAAATCGAAGTCCTCTTTCCTCACCGTCCCCACAACAGTCCAATCCCCCCTTTGCTGGGAAAGACATTAGGGTCAAAGAACCAGGCACCCTTGCCTTTGTAGCATCCTGAGGGTTTGGTTTTGGGGGAGATACCTCCCACCACAGAAGTGGCCAAAAGCTGGAGGGTCCTCGGAGTAGCCTCTCTCATCTTTTCCTTATACAGGTGACCCCCCTTAACGACGAATCGCTTAACGACGATCCGCATAGGTTTCCAAAGTGTAAACAAAGAATTAAAGCTACAGTACTGTATTTTAAATGCAAAAAAAAAAATTTGTCTTTAACTCTCTGTGTTTGTGTGTGTGTTTCTACCTCCATTGACAGGTAGAAACCTTGCTGTGCTTTGTGTTACACTCATAATGTACACTGTATTTGCCATTAATTCCCTATTACAACTCCACTGTGTTACATTGCATTACACGGTACTGTATTGGTTTTAAACGTTATACCACAACCGGCCATTATATGGTGCTGAGGACTCGCTTAATGACGGTTTCACTATATGACAGGTTTTCCAGAACGTATCCCATTGTTAAGCGGGGGACACCTGTATTTCCATATATTTCTACTTTTATACTCTACAAATTTTATGGTCATTGTCATCATTGCTATTGCTTTTAAATTACAGTGAACATTTGGGGGGGCACTCTGGAATATCCTGAGGGGAGCAAGCCACCCAGTGCTTCCCAAACTTTTTCGACCTGTGGCTCCCTCGCCTGCCAATTGGCATTGCACTGTTTTTCGAGAGGATGCCTTGGCACTCCGCGGCTCCCCTGGTTGGTTTCCGCAGCTCCCCTGGGAGCCGCGCCTCCCAGTTTGGGAAACACTTCCCTACAGGGTCCTCTATGGCTCTGGCCCTGGGTTGGAGTGGAACCGGGTGTGGTGAGAGGAAGGTAACTAACTAATAATAGCTGCTGGAGAAGCCAAGCTTGCTCAAGTCCTAAACATAGCATACAAGAGGAGCAAAGAGTCCCGTGGACACACCCATAGACCTGAATCCCAGCTCTTGCCCTGGGGTGTAGAACCAGCTCTGGGATAAACTTCGCATGAGCCGCAGCCTCAGGAAAACACATTCCTGCCAGATATATGCACATATATATAGCCATGACCTCATCCCAAGGCTGAGGCACAGCCAGAATCGCCTCTGGACTGGAAACAGCTGTTGACGCCAGGAATCTGTTGCACAGCTCTCTGCGGTGGGGAGGGGCAGCCGTTTCTCCAGAAATCCCTTGCTACACCTGGAGAAGGAGCTGTCTCCAAGTTGCAACAGGCTGTTCTGACAAGACTCCTTATCATGGCAGTGTCTGGAGATGGGAGGAAGCCGCTACTTCACCCAGCGCCCCCCCCCCAAAAAAAACAGCAGGCATAAGCACATGGTGAACCAAACCATACAACCAGCTCAAGGGACATAAATTTGACAGGCCTAATTGACACAAAGGTCCAGATGTGCACATGTGTGTAAGGAGTTCTACACACTTACATAAAAGGTAAAGGTGACCCCTGACAATTAAGTCCAGTCATGTCCGACTCTAGGGTGTGGTGCTCATCCCCATTTCAAAGCCGAAGAGCCAGCGTTTTCCGAAGACTCCTCCGTGGTCATGCGGCCGGCATGACGCTCCTTGCCGCAGCGCGTAGCATGCGGCTGGAACACAGAGCGCTGTTTACCTTCCCGCAAGCGGTATCTATTTATCTACTCGCATTAACATGCTTTGGAACTGCTAGGTTGGCAGGAGCTGGCCAAGCAACGAGCGCTCACCCCGTTGCGGGATTCGAACTGCTGACCTTTCGATCGACAGCTTATGGTTCAGCGGTTTAACCCACTGCACCACCCGCTGGCCTACACACTTACATACACACCAGTTTGTGTGCAGCATGTGCACCAGTACCTTTCCTTGCCTCTTTGCCAATCTGTACATGTGCTCGGCCCATCCCATGAACAACAGCTGCTTTCAGTAAGCTCCCAGAGGCAGAAACGTCTCAGCAAGTGAGCTGGAGTTTCCATCGGGTGAAACTGTCCTCCGCCCCTTTCCTCCAGCCAAGCTCAGCCCTAACTGCAGGCTCCAGAAAAGGGGGGAGAGGATCTTGTTCCCTTCACTCCACAAACTCCAACTCAAGCGATTCCTTTCTTCTCTACCCTACTCCACACACAAGGTAGCAAGCCAAGCTCTGGTTCCAAAACACCACCTAAACAAGGCAGCCCCCAGTATCTTAGGATCTGTACTTTTACCAGAATGGTTAAAAGCCTTTCTGGATGGATAGACTGCAGTTTGAAAGTTGCATGTCGAGAGGGGAGTGGGATTGTGGCAGGCAGACCCTGCCCTACATTCAGCCACATCTCAAAAAGGATGTTATAGAGCTGGAAAAGGTGGGGAACAGGGCAACAAAGTGATCAGGGGCCTGGAGCACCTTCCTGGTCTGGCAGCAAGTATCAGGGGCTTTTTAGTTTAGGCAACTAGGGAACGTGAGGTTTATAAAATTCTGCTTGCCTGGTAGGGAGGAAGTGGGTACTGTACTGAGTTTGTTTCTCTCTCATGACACTAGAACCAGGAACCTTCCAATGAAACGGACTGACAAGAGATTCAAGTGAAAGGAACGGACTTCTTCGTGCAAGACAATTTATGGAATTTGCTGCCACAGGAGGTAGCAATGGCTTTCTGAGGGAGCTAGATAAATTCATGGAGGACAAGTTTATCCATGGCTCCTAGTCATGACGACTGTATATACTGTACCACACCATTTGCTGGGAGGTGAAGATCAGGGAAGGGCCCTTTTCCTGCCTGTGGGTTTCTCATTCTTCTGCGCTGAGAAGGACTGAATGATCCAATCTCACCAGACACAGAGACGCAACCATGAAGGAGACCTGGCCAGAGCCACTCACTCAAATGCCACCTGGCTTCTTGCATGCATCCACCAAGTCCAATTGGATCGCTGGTCCCAGCAATAATATCGTTGGTCCCAGCAAAAATATGAATGAATGAGAGCTCCACCACATGCTCCAAGGATCTGGCTCAGTATAAAGTAGCTCATGTTCATAAGGTGAATCGCTCTCTCGCCATGTTCAGATTGTACAAATTGAGCAGACAGTCACTGTGAATTGAGGGGCAAGGCCTTCCTGATCACTTGGAAAAGGGAAAATGTGGGAGGTGGGGCTGTAGGAGCACTGGGACAGGGCTGTCACACACAGTCCACAATCATTGCAAGGGCTAAGCAGAGCTTCCGTCTTAGGGTAAAGAGACACAAAAGGAGGATGCTCCTCCTACAGAAGAGAGCACGTCACAGACGCAGGGGAGGCCACGCTTGCAGGATCTATTATGGTTTCTTTACTAGAACCCCTAGGCCTGATGCCAGGTGCAAAATTGTGGCTTACGGCTGTAGTAGTGTGTGTGTGTGTTGACACATACGCTAAAAGTTAAGAAAAAGGGTTCCTCTAAGCACATGCTGAGCCAGGAATCTGTTTTCAATAACAAAACCGAGCTTATAATTCCGAATCCACACTCGATTTTCTCTCTACCTTTCAACAGACTAATTTTTTTAAAAAAAGGATTGTAGTTGTTACTATTGTTAAATAATTGGGAATCGGAAACCTTGTTGGTTGACTGCAAATCATCCACAGATCTACTGGTAGATTCTGAACTCCTTTCTGCCCAGCTCCGCTGCAGCAGTTATGGAATCTGCAGCAGATCAAATACCCTCTTCTCTCAACCCTTAGATTAATACAGAATCCCTGTCCTGTTTTGTATCTAGTCGCCCAGGTCTAGAATTACTCCAGCTCTTGACAGCTCAACATGTTCATATGAATTTTCTTTGAAGGCACAAAAGGAAGGCAATCAAACCAGTTTATTGTATCATTGCTCCTTTATTTCATACATATTCTGTATATTTATTTGCATTAAAAAATACACACACACACACTTGCAAACAACAGCACCATGGTTACGATGAGAGAGTTATGGATAGCGTGGGGGGGGGGGCAGAGCCTACATTTCAATCTACGCTACATGGCATCTAGAAGTACAAAAACAGCAAATTATGAAACAAAATGGCAAACTCATTTTTAAAAAAAAAATACATAGAACTAAACTCTAGCGCTGAGTAGAAGAGGAGAGAATGATGTTGTCTTAAGGCCCTCGCATGGAGAAACATTGCTGTCTAACACGAATTCCCCCCCCCCAGAATTAAAAAAAACCCACAACAACTTCCATCTCCCAAAGGCTAAAGTTACACACACAGTTCTGTAATACATTTCATTGAACTTTATATGCTTTTTTTTACAGCAAGAAAAATTAAAGTGGATGTCTGAAAGGCACTGGCAGGCAATGTTTGTTTTGTTTGAAGATTAAACATTATCTTATCAACAATTAAAACATTAACAATTGAAACAGGGTCATGAATAATACTGCTTTTCAAAACTCATATATTTTACATGGTTCCTTTAAAGGACATGGTTGGGAAAGATTTTTAATTCTAAGATAAATCATCAAAGCTGTAGTTTCAAAGCAGGCTCTGCTTTTCAGTACTGCAATGGCATGTTGTTGGCTTTAAAAGGCCTTTCTAAACCCAATGGTTTTCTTTTTCACCTTCACTTTCTGTGTTGCTCTTGCTAAATGCAGTTGGAGACTACTTGAGAATGCAGAAGAGTGAATTCCTCTTTAAAACTAAAAGGTGCTGCAAGGATTAACAGCTCACACAGCTAGAAATTATACACCTCCCCCCCCACCCCCAGAAAATTCTCAGCCAGAAGTGTGAAAAGTAAATACCTTATCCTTAACACTCACCAGACAGACATGAATTTTTGCCCCCTGTGAATCAGTATTCTGGAATGATGTTCACGTTAATCATAGAATACACAGTCTTGACCAAAGTAGCAAAAAAAAAAAAACCCTCAAGAAACTTATGAAGCAATCCTATGCAGACCCCATTCATGTCAATGGGAGTAGCACACAGCAAATAGTTTTAAAGATATCAGCAAGCAGGTATCTACCTTTTAGACAAGTGCATTCATTCAAGATTAAGAAGTACATTCAGTAGAGACTAAAGTCCTCATCAACATTGCACCCCACACCATCCTGTGTGCAGATCTGGCCCAAGACTTCTAAGCCCACCACTCTCCTCTCCTTCACACTCCGCCCCTCTCTTCCTTTTCCAATCCACAACGGAGTGGGAAGAACAGAGGCTGGGGACATCACCAAGGAAAGGGAGAGCAGCATTTAGCACACCGGGAAGCCTGGAACCAACCCTGCATACAAGAACATGCGAGGGAGGGATAACGTGTGACGAGGGCTTAAGAAAGAAAGGACAAAAACCCATCGTTCTCATGCAAAAGAACATGCAAAAGAACAATGAGTTTGTGAGAAAAATGATTTATCTTTAAAGCCCTTAACAAAGAAGTGATTTTTTTTTAAACTGCCAAGCACACAAGTTCTCTCTCAACTCATTTTTTCCTGCAAGCAGAGATTGCTTGCAAGACCAACCTGCCTGCGTCCCCTGTGTGCTGGAACAAACTGACTTCTTAGTAGCTGCTGCTGGTACACACATCTGAGTGACCTGTAAGCCTCTTCCCACTTCATTCACTCACCACGGAAACAAGCAGAAGCAGAACTGCAACAAGCCGACAGCCTGGACAGAGAACAGTTATGAGAGCTGGACACATGAAAAGCACAAACACTGAAGGAGTGTATTGCAACAATGGTGGACAAAGGAGCACCCAAGAACTTGACAACAGACGTACAAGGAGAATATCGGAAGTTGTACGTTCAAAAGAGAAGTGTCTTAGGGGTGTAAGAAACCGAGTACTGCAGTGTTCTCCTTCAGTCAAGGATAGTTCCCCCCATGAACTTCTGTCCCTACAGATGTGTGCACCTTCATTACCAACTCCCCCCCACACACATACACTGCAAACAACAGCACCACCTTCTGTTCCTGAATATCTCCCATCTTGTGAGTGTATGGGATATGGGGAAAGTTTTGAAAATGACCGAATGAAGGATACAGAGCAAAAAGCAAGAGGAAAGATCATTGGTTCAAAGCTTCAGCATACAACACACAGGTCTGAAATGAGAACAATGTACAGAAGGAAAAGATCAAGCACGCAAGAAGTTCTGAGTGCAAGGTGGAACCAGGAAGAGATGCATAGCTTATTGGAAGGGCTGGAAAGAAGGAATGTGAAAAAGAGAAAGGATAAGAGTGGAAACGAGAGGGAAGGAAAGGAAGGAAGAAAAGAATGGAAAGGGTGAAAGCAAGAAGAGAAAGGAGAGCATGAAGACAAAGAAGGGAAAATTTATCATTATCTTTCCATTTTCATCTCTCCTTACTTCTCCTCCTTCCTCCCTCTTGACCTTCTTTGCCCCAATGCTCATTGCCACTAGCAACTATCTACCCCTGGATGAAGATCAGTCGAGCAGAATACACCAGGTCAGCAAGGTAGAACAGCAGATTGATGGCTGTCAGGACAGCGATGGCAACAAGCTTGTCCCAGTTGCTGAAGGGCCTACTACTACTTGGTCGAGAGGGCTGTCCCCCATGGTTTCGGTCGAACTTATAGATGGGCCAGATGATTGTGGCTGTCGCGTACATCAGCACAGCCAAGAGAGTGTATCCACTCAGGAACTTGTTGAATGGACACGGCAGCCAGCCAGTGCATTCTCCGATGCAGAGGATTATGACCACTAGGGAAAGGATGAAACAGATGCAGTAGACGGCCATGCACCACTGCACAGCTTCAGGTCTATCGTAGGAAGGTGGTTCGCTGATTAAAACAAATATGATGCAGGCAACAAAGGTCTCCACCACCTTGAGCAGGCCAGGGACTGTGGCCATGTAGCCGGTGACTTCTCCTGGTTTGGCTTTCGTCATGGTGACCTCTATGGAGTAAGCCAGGAAAGCAAGGCAAGAGAACACTGTGGACGAAATGCGGTATCCACGTTCTTTACTAGAGAGGGACTGGTTTTGAATGAACGACACCGGGTAGATGATGGAAGCGGAGAGGCACATCAAGGTGGCAAACATGGCGAACGTGATAGGGAAGTTCTTCCAGGACACAGGCATACGGTGCTGAAGGCCAAAGAACTCCACCAACAAGATGATAATGGTGACGGCGAAGCAGAAACACCACGAAAACATGCACCACTCACCATTACGAGAGTGCCAGTAACCTGTCTGGACCACTAAGCTGAAAGCAACACAGGTGAAAATGGCTTCCAACAGACGTATGATGCCCAGATGAGACGTCAGGGCACTGGTGTTGCCCACAGATTTTGAGCGGGTTACCGGCATTCTGGAAGCACCTAGGGAGACGAGTGAAGGTACATAATGTGAGACATTGAGACCAAGAAGCATATGGCCTGGTAGAGAGCAGGTTGAACTTGGTTCTGGGAGATAGGGGTTCAAAACTCAACTCAGTCACAATAGTAACACTTTAGGAGCTGGTATTTCTTTGTGGCGTTGCGGTTAGAGTACTGGACTAGGACTGGGGAGGTAAGGTAAAGGTGACCCCTGACAATTAAGTCCAGTCGTGTCCGACTCTAGGGTGTGGTGCTCATCCCCATTTCAAAGCCGAAGAGCCAGCGTTGTCCGAAGACGCCTCCGTGGTCATGTGGCCGGCATGACTCTCCTTGCTGCAGCGCGTAGCATGCGGCTGGAACACGGAGCGCTGTTTACCTTCCCACAAGCGGTACCTATTTATCTACTCGCATTGACATGCTTTGGAACTGCTAGGTTGGCAGGAGCTGGCCAAGCAACGAGCGCTCACCCCGTCGCGGGAATCGAACTGCCGACCTTTCGATCGACAGCTCATGGTTCAGCGGTTTAACCCACTGCGCCACCCGCTGGACTGAGGAGACCAACGTTCAAATCTCCACTCAGCTATGAAGTCCACTGGGTGACCTGGGGCCCCTACCTCTTGGCCTACCCTGCCTGGGAACAAAATTGGGAAGGGGTGGGGACAACCACATATTCTGCCATGGACTTTCTAGAGGAGAAGGGCAAAATGAAAAATGTAATTGAAAAATAAAATAAATCTCTCAGTGTGTTACCCAATCTGTGAAATAAAGAGATGCACATGAGCCTGACAATAGTGTTGTCCCTCTCTCATCATAATACTACAGTAGGAATTGGGGTCATAATGTGCATGAGGTTTGGATCAGTGTCCTTTTAGTTTTACTGTTTTAGTTTTCTCAGATTATTTTCCTGCCTTTTTATACAAAGTATCATCAAAGTGACTTACAAGCAAAAAGCTCCCACCAACAATAAAATATCATAGTTCACGTTCCTGGTTACTACCGCACACTGGCTCTTTACTAATCACGGGAACTCCAAAAATTATAATCTTGCTTTTGGGCAGGGCCATCTTTTCCACTGGGCATGCTGGGCAGTTGCCCGGGGGCCCTCGAGCGCAAGGGGCCCCATTGCGCCACCGCCGTACTTTTTTTTACCTCCCTGAGAGGTGTGCTGGTCCCCTGTGGAGGTGTGCTGGTCCCAGACCCCTCTGCAGGCCTCCCCGCACCTCAGAAAGGTCCTCTGATGCGATCGCAACCCATTTCCGGTTTAGTTGGAAAATCGGAAGTGGGTTGCGATCGCATTGGTGCCCAGGGAGCCACGATGCAGTTAAGACTGCTCTGCTTTGGGGGCACCACTTCTGACCCCCATCTTTCCCCCTCCACCACTCCTCTGAGCTCTCTGCTGCTCACAGTCTGCTAAAGGACTCCCAGGCCTTGTTTACACATGGCAGAGTTCCCCTTTGCCTCAGGCTATGCTTTGACTTGCATCTGCGGCCAATAGGGTTGCGGATCACAGATTTGCAGCCTGAATCTCAGGTTTTGAGGGCCACCTCCACACACACACACCCTCTCCCTTCCAAATGGCAGCATCATTCCACTTCTTCGCATTCGCCAGGAAGGAAGAGGTAGTTGCATGGTGAGGCAGCAGGAATGTTCAGCATTGGAGTTGGCTGTAACAATATTAAGAACATGTCTTATTATTTCACTCATTCTGAAAAAGAAAATGCTGCAGTTCCCACTGGAAAAACTCCTCTAAAAACAAAAAATATTTTCGCTAAAAACAAAAATTATTTTCTCTTTTTCCTATCAAGGTACCAGTTTATTTTTGGTCATTCAATAGTATGCAATACTGCGACATCACTAAGCCCCGTCCCCCTAAATCTTAGGTTTGGGGATACCTCTGACCTGGCACCACTAGTGGCCAAACACGATCCCTGCCTCCTCCAGAGCAAGGCTGGCTGTACTGCTCTAACTGTTCAGTTAAGAGAATCCTGCCTTTCCCCTCACCAGCACTATTTTCAGTAAGTGATGATAAGGTATCTTAGAGCAGGGGTGAGAGGACCCTTTCTTCTTCTTTTTATCTGGAACCTTCACAGCCATGAATGTGTTTTTACAAAACAAGAGTTGCGGTCTGAGTCAGGATCTCTCTGAACCTGTAACAAGTCTTCACAGTTCGCGCAGGCGCAGAACGATTGGAAATTTCGTCGTTCTGTGCCTGCGCGAACTGTGAAGACATGCGCAAGCGCAGAACAACGGAGCGCCCTGCTGGGCACTTTTCCGGAGTTCTGCCGGTCGCAGGCAGAACGGAAGGCTGAAAGGCTTAGAGAAGTTCCGAATCGGCTCCGCAATACACAAGCTAAGTGGGAGAAAGCATACACACATGAAGATTCCACTAAAAAACCCAAAACCCCCAAAAAAACCCGGCGGCGATTTTTTAAAATTTTTATTTTATTTATTTATTTTCATTTTTTATTGGGGGGCGCCGAAATCTGGGGCCCCCCGTGGGGGCGCAGGTTCGTCCCTGCGTAAGGAATAATCAACCTTGGCTAAGTTAAATCGAGAGTGCAACGAGATGGCTAGAGATTAATGGTTGGATGGATCTGCTGCGACTTGTTCGCTGGCCAATGAGGGGCATGTGTGTTGTCATGTGGATTGGCTCCACGCTGCTACTTCAGTCACACCCAACAAGGAGGAGGAAGCAAGGACTGTAGCCACCAGCTCGGCCCCTGACATTGGTGCACTCCGACTCCCAACCCCGACACCCGTGATCAGCGGAAGATGGGCAAAGGGGCCCTGCGAGGTACAACCGTGAGCACCTACCGGCCGCCCCCACTTCTGACACTCCACTAAACACGTGGATGACAGACTGGGAGCAAGGAATTTCCCTCTCCACACATTGAGGGGCAAACTACACATCACAACAGCATGCAATTGTCCCGCCCCAACAGCTGTCAATTAGGAAACGGCCAATCTTGATTAGATTGAACTCAACAAGGGATGAGAGGGGATTTCTCCACACCCCCATGCATGCATGCTGGGGTCCTGATCCAGACCACCACCACCACCACCACCACCCCAGCAATTGGGAGGGAGCAAGCATGTGAGGGTCAATCACATGCTTGTCACAATGTGCACTGTGGCCCTGAGGGTACACATGGAGGGGTTTGTATATTTTAGGAATAAATAGAAGCTTCACGTTTTAACTAGATGAAAACAAGTCATGGTAGGCTGCTGACATGAGGTTTTAAGGGGAACAATTTTTTGGGATATGAAAAAAAGATAAAGCAAAACACACTGCAAACACAGCCCAATCTATGCAGTTGTTTTCTTTCTGTGCTAGAGGTTTCACCCACCCCTGCCATGTAGCGCGCGCACACACAACACGCACGCGCACAACACGCACGCACCCCCCCCCAATGCACAGCCATGGCCAGTTACAGGGACTAGAAAGGATCTCTGTGACGCCTTAAATGAGGGTGTGTGGAACAGGAGCTGGAGCCTGGAGGCCAAAGGCAAAACAGAGCTCAGCCCTTTTTTGCTGGAAGACACTTCCTCATCTGGATTTCCTGCAGCAGGGGTGAGGCTGGGCCAGTGGGGGGGGGGGAGAGGCAGAGTGGGCTGGGAATGGTGGAGAGCTCCACGTGAGGGAGGTGGGAACTGGCTGCACAGTCTCCATATAAGGCCAGGAGAAAATCCCTCTTTACCCAGAAATGGACATTTGGTTTCAATCATGCTTTACGTCTGAGCTGGGGGAAAAAAACCCAACACACTTCTCCTGGGCTTGCAGCCAGGCTTACTGTCTCCCTTCCGCGCCACCTCCCAAACAGTCACAGCTGCCTTCCTCGTCTCTCTCCCCCCCCCCTCGTAAGCCAGGAGGCCAGTTTCCCCACAGACACAATCCAAGCGTTTAGCCCGACGAGAGCAACAGCTTGGAAGTCAGTCCCTGTTAAGTTCTGTAGCCTGGCCCTCAGGACCACCTTGCCAAAATGCTCAGGGGGAAAAAAGGAAAAGAGAGGCGGCTGGAGGAAGGATAAAGGCACGGACTGTGCAAAGGGATCATATTGGTATGAATAATGAAAACTGCGGGAGGGGTGTTGCATTTCAAAACAGGCCTAGAGCGTCCTCTTTGCCCAGAAGGCTCTTGTGAGCCATCCACTTTCAGCATATTCTTGCACCACAGCAATTGTGCAAGTGCAAAGAGGTCATCACGGCAGTTTTACCGGTCAGAACAGAAAAATGAGCAGCAGCCGGGCCATGACTTCGGGCCCAATCCTATCCAACTTTCCAGCACTGATGCAGCTGTGCCAAGGGAATGTGCGCTGCATCCTGCGGTGGGGGGGGCAGTCACGGAGGCGTCCTCAAAGTAAGGGAATGTTTTTGTTCCTTGGAGCTGCATTGCGGCTGCATCGGCCCTGGAAAGTTGGATAGGATTGGGTGATTGTTAGGGGGCAGTTACTGGAGGTCCAAAAGGGGATAGTCCCCCACAGGAGAACCAACTTGTGTGAAGCCACTCGGCTCTGCTGCAATTCACAAGCCCAATCTCTACGTTCAGCAGAATCCAGCTCCTTATGGACAGCCTCAGGTTGCAGGGGTGGAGTTGTGTGCCTGAACACTCCCCTGCCAAAGAGGACCCCTCGCATATAGAAACCTAGTATGTCAGGGGAGAGGCCTAGCCTTCTTCCTGGAATGCTGCTTTTCTGTGTTCGTCTTTGTCAGGAGGCAGCAGTCAAAATGTAACCCCTCCCTCCACATGCAGCCTGAAGCAGACGCGTTCAGGAACAGGGTTGTTACTCCGTTCTGCTGCTGCATACATGAACTGGCCCTGGGTGACTGGCCCTTTACAATCCTAAACGGCAGTGTGTTGGGGATACAAAACCAAAGGGACCCTTGGCATGCACCCAAACATGTTTTCATAACAATAAAACAATGAAAGCTGTGCAGTACTTGATTACAAGTACCACTCTAGCCTTTAAACTAGAATGTTGACAGCAGATGCGGGGGGGGGGGGGGGAATCTCATGTCATCCCAGAAATCTTAACAGCAGCCCCATAAGGTCAATCAATTTCCAGGGTGTGATGTCAGGAGCCCAAGCCAAGTGGCCTGACCCCAGTATCCACTGGCTGGGCCCACAGCCAGGCTTTGCCCACAGACCCATAGCACCCTGTCACTGATTATCTGCATCTTGCAAAGACTGGATAGAGGCTAACCGAAGAGGAAGTCAAGTGGCTTTGCCTAAGGCCACCTAGCAGATTCATGGCTGAAACAAAAAATTGACATGTATTATCTGTAGCATGGGTTGATGGGGGGGGAGAGAAACAACAGTTAAAGCTTGATGTAGGGTAACCTGCCTAGGTTAAACAATCTTGAAAATGCTCTCTATGCAGCTCCCCGGGTGGCCCAGAACAAAATCGAGAAAACATTCAGAGAAATGTCATCCGTTACATCAAGGGACTTTTGAGTGCACAGAAGCGGAAACGCCCAGGGCGCAAAGAGGCTTGCTAGACAGCTTTTTTTGGGGGGGGGGGCCAAGAAAGGTGTTTGCAGAGTTAGGGGAGGGTCAGGACATAAAAGTTTCTCCTTTATGGGGTTCACTCCTTTTTTTAAATACAGTGCTAACAGTCATGAAATATTCAACACATGTATCCCATAATAAGCTCTCAAAGAACACGATATCTTGATTTGCAAATCATGACACGAGCTTGTTCTGTTCAACTAGAAGAGGAAGGGTTAATTTTGTAGCAAGCTTGTTGCACAATCCCTGGCCCTAGTCAGTTTATTACCCCTGCCTTCATCCCTCCCTCCCCCCCTTGTTTAGATTGAAGCTGGGGATGCCGTGTACATTAGCGGTCTCTCTAGAATATAATAATGGTGCAAGGAGCGTGTAGTGGAGCTGAATGCAGTACTTTGGAGGCATTTCTTTGAAACACAGCTCCCTTCTGCTGCTTGCCCATTCAACCTGTTCCGTTTATCAACGTTTTGGTTTTACGCTACCTTTTATGCAATTTTAGATCATGCCTTATGCTGTTGCTTGCGCTCTTAAATGGGGTTGTATGGCATTGCTGATCTTATCAGATTATGGTTTCTTGTTACATTATTTTTATCTGTATCTATATACTGTTTACTGTGCAGGTATTTGTACTTTTTGTAAGCTGCCTTGAGTGCTCCTCGTTTGGAAAGAAAGTCAGGGTATATAAATGAGCTAAACAACAACAAAAATGTCAAATATTCAACCTAAGGACCTAGCTTTCTGATAATTGCTTCACTACTCACCTCTGGTAGATAAAAATTACCTCCAGGGAACATTTTCTAAATTGGAAGAGAGAAGCATGTGTGTGTTTCCTCCCCTTTCTGGCTTTCAGAATGCCTCAAATGAGTAACACTGGTATTAATGAGCTAATTAAAATCAATGTGGACTAGAAACTTGCCAAAAATGCAGGTTGGGGAATGACAATATAGTGAGGGCAGAGATAGCCAATTCCCAAAAAATTAGAAAACATTTTATTATACATACTACTTTCTTCCATTAAGCACCTGCCCTGTTGCAAACGCATGTGCTCACACATACATGACAACATGGACTCATAGAGACTTCTACCACCTCGTATGTGCTTCTTCCTTACAATGCTACATTGCACACTCGAAAGCATGGCTTCCAAATCCTAGCATGCAGCTTGCGATCACAAATCCCCATCATTACATTACATACACACTTCCCTTTGCAAACTTGATCCTCTCCAGAAACCAGCCATCCTGCTTCTTACGTGCACAACATAGTTACATGCGCAACACACACTATTCAATGCAATTTCCATCTTGATAGGCACAAATGCTGCCATGGCCTGTTACAGCCACACCCCAGGAGATGTACAATCTAACCTGATTCCTGTTTACACAGTGGTAAATCCCACTGCAATGGATGGGGCTTAATCCCGAGTAAGAGCACAGAGGATTGCAGCCTCTCTTGCACACTTTCCTGTGCAAGTTTCAGAAGAGTCAGCCACTGCACTTGCAACAGACCAAGAGCCTTGTGGGTTGTGGCACCTTAAGAGATCTATTGCAACACAAAAGTTCACTGGCTCAGACTCACTTTGTCTGATGGCCTCTATTCCACAAAAGCTTATGTCACAACAAGTCTCTTAAGCACAATTGTTTACTCAAAAGTAAATCCCACAATGTTCAGTAAGGCAAGTACGCTCTTCTTATGCTCTTATGTTAGTAGAACTGCAGCCTCAGAGTCTTGTGATACCTTAAAGTCCTTGTGGCTGGTATTTTCTTGCAGGAACTCTCCAGAATACACCTCACTGGCATATACACTCAGAGCACTGCCAATATTATATTCACAAGGCATTCAAACTATCTCCAAACTTTAAGAAAAAGGCGGGGGAGGAGAAACCCGATACCAATTAAATCGCAGGAAGTTCTAAACCCTGTACAACTACAGTACCTCTGAAAACTATAATTTAATAGTATCTGGATCACTTATTTCTCACACACATTAAAAAAGCAACAAATTATCGAGGGGGGCGTGGCTGTCTAAAATAGCAGCGTAACAAAGTTATCTCTCTCACTCACTCACTCACTTATACTCATACACACACACACACACACACACAGGGGACACACCCTTCTCCCAAATTCCCTTTAGATCCGGAATGCAAAGCATCATCACCACCACCCTGCTGCGGGATCCCAACCCTCGCGTCCTACAGACCATCACGCCCACCCCTCATTATTCTCGCGTCCTAGACCCCCCCCCCGTCTCTTTCCCTAGTGAACGCCAGTGTTCGCAGACCCCCCCCCTTCCTCCCCTCTCTTTTCACTCACTACAGTCCACTCCCTCTGTCTGCATTTTAACCCCTTCCTCTCCCTCCGGAGAACCCAGGAGCTCTGGCTCAGGAGCCCGCTCCTCCTCTAACCCCTCCGTCCCCCAGGCTCCTCTTGTGCAACAGGCTGCTAGTTCACCTCTCTCCTGACTTTTTTCTTCGCAAGTGGACTTACTTCCTCGGAGAACTCCTGTGGGAAAGTGGAGGCGCGGCAGGCAGCTACGATGGGGCCCCGAGGCGACGAGAAGCGTGAAGATGCTCTGATCGAGAAAAAACGACAAGGCTGGAGGGGAGCGGGGTGTGGCACCCAGAAGGGAGGGAGGGAATGAAACACTTGCAGAGGAGGAGGAGAAAAAGGCTGGGATGGTGGGGGTGGAGACGGCGAGGTGGAGGAGGCGGCAACAGAACTGAGTGGGACTTTGTTGTTACTGTTGCTGGGAGCAAAAAGCATAACAGTTGCTGGGAGCAAAAAGCCCCTGCCCCCAGCATCAGATCAAAATTTCATGTAGCCCAGCATCTTGTGTTACCCACAGTGGCAAAAAGCCTCTCCCACTCTCACTCCCACTCAGTGGTATTCAAAGGTACTCTATCCTTGCACATAGAGGTTCCATTTGACTATCCTAATAATAGATATTTTCTGCCCTGAGTTGTTTTAATTGGTTTACCCAAGGGTGTATATACGCAACAGGAGTTAAATGTGTATACCTGTGGGCTCTGAAGAAATGGTTAATGTTTGCAAACGTCTCTTCTGTCAAAAACTCCTTGCAAGCAGAAAACTAGCATATCAGGGAAGGTTGAAGCCCTTTGGCTGTGGTGCATATTTTCTGTTTGCAGGGAGGTTTTTAAAAAGGTATAGCCTATTCAGCCAGCTCCACATTCTACTGCATGTGTACACTTGGCCTGAAGCCAAGGACCATCACCAGCTCTTGTGGCATAAGCCAATTATGCACATGAGAGTGAGGCAATTAACATGACTGTATTGTTGGCTCCTGTCCCTAACACCATCCCAATGTGCAGAGATTTACTGATCTTGAACCAGTTCTCCTGTCATGAAGATAAAGGGCTTCAAAAACCTTTACATGCTACATTTCTGCATACGAGCCTGTGGTTAAGAGGTATAAGAACCTTAAAGGGGCCTGCTGGATCAAACCAGAGCATGTTGTTTCCTACAGTGGTCAGCAAGATACTTTCAGGGAATCTATAAGCAGAGCATGAGCCTGTTGTTGCCACTCCACCAACTGGTATTTAGAGATACACTGCCTCTAACCAACGAGACTCCATTAGCTATCCTAACCCATGTTTGTTGATAGTCTCCTATCATGAATTTATCTAATTCCTTTTTAAGCATCTCAGCCAATACTCCTCACCACATCTTGTGACAACCAATGCTGCACGTTGTGTCAAGGAAGAGGGGAAATGTACTCCAACCAGTGCCAGAGGGCGGCCGCTGAAATGTGTTGACCAACACCTTGTGCCAATCCATTTCTGCGACCAAATCCCAGTATTCCAAGACAAAAGCAAATATATGTCCTTTTTCTTCCTCACACATCACTCATAATTTTATTACCTGTAAAATTGCCTCCCTCCAATAGCCTTTTTTTCCTAAACGAAAAAGCCCTCATGCTTTGAGCTGTCCCTCACATTGGGCATGTGCTCCAAGCCCTTGATCATTGCCCTTTTCGACACCTTTTCCAGCTCAACCTTTTGTTAAATTGCTGGCATTATTCAGTTCTGTGTGCTCTTTGCTCCCAGACATCCTGCCCAGGCCAAAATCTTGGCTAGACTCCCACGCCCACTATTACAGGCTGCTCCTGTTACAGCGGACCTGTCCCCACCTCCTGCATTACTTCCACTGACCCTCTCTGAAGAACAGAGGGCTCCTTTCACCAGCAACCTGTTTTCCTTTTAAGCAGGGGAAGTCAAATTAGATGGTCTTTCCATGTAAACACAGAGGCCTTTTCCTGCACCCAAACTTTGTTGCTATGTCTCCACCCCTTCTCTCACCACTAACCACTCTGGAGGTGGTGGGAGAAGCTGCACTGAGCCCATCTCTTTTTTCCTTGAATTCAATTCTAGATGGTTCAGGATCAGGAGTGGTCTCAAGATGGCCTCTGTGAGGGACGACCTTTTTTTTTGGGGGGGGGGAGAGAATGCTGGCTTCCTGTGTGCAATCCAATCAGCAAAACAGCCCCATTTCTCCCAAGTATTTTTGATGTGGGGGCTCTGACGTTGCTTCAACACCACATAGCTGTAGCACTGCCAGGGCATTGCTTTTCCCATAATTAGCTAGAAATTAAATCAAGTGCTGCATGGAACCTCCATACATCAGTGCTTTTGAGACAGTGCTCCATCATCCCACCATGCCCATCTCCATTGCCAATGTATTATTATCCTAATGTTTAATCATGAGGTGTGGCCTGCAGGTTTGAGCCGGTGCCCTGCCTGAAGAAGCTAAACAGGGTCGACCTCAGTTCTCACTTGGATGGGAGATGGCAGTTCCTGACGAACCTCGCAAAGACACTGAGAAGGCACCGTGAAAGGGTGGAATGTGGAGGAGTCAGCTAGAGAAAGAACATCTGGACAACCGTCCGAGGGTGAACTGCGGTGAACTGTGAAGCTTGGAAGTGCAGAGCACAAGTCAGGAGGAGGGCTGCACTCGGAAGGGAAAACATCTTGAGTATGGAAGGTTCTATATATGAATAGAACAATATTGTAAAGACCCTTCGGGTCTAGGATAGCCTGCCTGTGTAAACCGCCTTGAATAAATCTGATGATGAGAAAGGCAGTATATAAATACAGAAAAATAAATAAATAAATAAATGAGTAGGTCCTGTTCAGCAACAGGAAACAATAGAAGAGACAGGACCTGAAAACAGGACACTTTTAATTAAAGGCACAGGAGTCCTGAAAAGTCTCAGTAGTGTTTGGCCTGTCCATACTGGGCAGGCTGGTGCTACAATTGCACTTTTTGCTCCCCCCCCCCCAGGTCAATTATGCCCTCTGAATTCTCCATAAAGAACAAACAAAAGATGGCAATTCCAGAGAAGATAGTTAAGTGTGCAAGCAACCTCAGTCCTCACCCAAGCTGCAACCCACTACAAACCCACCCTATTAACTAGCTACATAACTCACAGCCCAATCCTATGCATATCTACTCAGAAGTAAATCTCATTGTGTTCAATGGGGCTTCCTCCCAGGTAAGTGTGCATAGGATTGCAGCCTCAAGCTCATTTAAGGCAGATTAGTTACTCCGTAACAAACTTCTACTACCTTGTAAGCAGAACAAGGTGGTGGACTTTTTTTTTTTTTTTTTTTTACAGACAAGCTAATAAGTTTTATAGACAGTTAACGGGGTGGGTGTAGCAGGGTAACATTGCAATGGGTTGTTTATGGGCAAAACAGGGATTCTGATCTGCAGAATAAAGGGGTGATTACTGTGTGCAGAATATAACAGGGTGATCCAATATATGGGGTGTCACAGAAAACCCAGAAATCTTGGCTATCAGCATTCAACTGCATTTTAACTCACTGTAAATACTACCATCAGAAATAATCCAGGTATTCTAGAACCCCCCCCCCTTTTTCCAAACCTCCACACCCCACTCCTTAAGCTCTTCCTGAATTTTCAAAATTGTTTGCTATTAAGGACTTCCCTAAATTTATGCTGCTGCTGACACCTTGTGGCTTCAAGTGATTCTGCAAGCAGATTGAGGCTGGCCCATTCTCTGATAAGTGATAACTCAAAGCATGGTCCATCCATATTATCTCCTTTTCACAATACTGAGGGTTGTTTCCAAATGAAGCGACTTCTCACCAAGCACTTCTTAATGGGATTTATGTCAGTCATAACTAACTTGTCTCATTGATTTCCAGCTTCTTTGGAAACAGCCCTAGCAATAACGAGGGATGAAAGGACCATAGCCCGGTGGTAGAGCAGATGGTCGTGCATGCGGAAGGTCCTAGGTTCGATTCCTGGCATCTCCAGTTATAAGCATTGTGGCTAGCAGGGCTAGAAAGATGTCTGCTTGTCTAGATTCGTGTAGGCTTCTGCTGGTCAGAACATGCAGTTCACCATCTCTCTGGGTCTTGTTTCCCTTTCCCTCCCCTGCCCAAACTATCACAGAAACAACCATGGTCTCACTAGTTCAACATTTTAATCACCTTGCTTCCAATTTACACCGATAATCAAAAACAGCAATACAATCTTTTTCTGCTCGTTGCAGGGATTGCGGTCCCATCTGGCACCAGGCTCCATTTATCTGCCCTCCCCCTCCGCCCCACATACCATCCCCACATTTCAAGCCCATGGGAATGGCAGGATCAGAAAGAATGCATATCCATTTTTCTTCAGTGAAACTGAGAATTTTCTTCTTCATGATGATTATACATTTGGGAGGGGAACGTATTCCCCAAGATTCTTCTCTGGGACATTGTCGGAGGACTGAAAATAGACTGGGTGGGAAAAAGGATTACAGGGAAAGAATGGGAGGGCAAGGGGAAATGAGGAGCAGATTTTGAAGATATCATTCTTGTTGAAATAATTGAGGATTAAAAAAACGCTCCCATACTAAATTCTGGGTTAAGAAAACTTAAAAAAAAATACAAGAGGATATTGTCCCCGCACATGCACCACCACAAAACCCAAACAGTTCTGATGTGAAGATTACATGTGAAAATGTACATCTCTTGCATACTTATACAGTACTGCTGATGAGACTAGAGCTGGCAGTGGAAGAGAGAGAATGCTTTGTGTGGGCTTGAAGCAGCCTCATACTAGCCACATGTGTGGTACAAGAAAACCACGTTCTGCAGAACATACTAGGTTATTTTTAAAATGCCAGTTAAACTTGTGGCCGAATGTTTTAACACACCCAGTTCCCTCTCAAACACATCAAAACAAACGCTATAATCCTTCTTGTTGCCTCAACCACTCTGGTTCAAGAGTATGTGAGGCTTTCCTATTCTGGAGACTCCAGCAAGTCATGGCATGAGGAAGTAAATAGGGTAGTTTTCTGACACAAGATGACTGTTAGGGAACAAAGAAATTTTCAGTTACCAGATCCTAGTCTGCTGGTGGCCCATTTTAGAATCGGGCTCTTGCTCCGGAAGGCTTTCAAAATTACCAGCTCAGAATATTAGACCCATGGTGCAGCTGCCTTTGGAGGCAAATATACCGTTAATACAGACAAAACTATTTTAAGATACATTCTCTCTTGCCGTCAAATCAGGGGACTTAAGAGAACAAGCAGCACAGGGGCAAAAAGCTTTCTTAACATGCACATGGTGTATTAGACGTCACCTACATATAGTCCTGATTGAGCGAGCCTTCAAGAAAAGGGAAGTGTCACCAAAAAGAGGACGATTTTCCAGGATCCACAGCAGGGCGAGGTTCCTTCAGGGTGCATCCAGGCACATCGGTCATCCCAAAACACAAGCAAGGAGGCTGCAGAGGGCACTGGTGGAATGGCAGCAAGACAAGGAGTGACCCTAATGCAACCCTGCCAGCGACATCACAGCCTCTGTCTTTCGCACAGCATGGAGAAGACTAGAGAGTTCTCTCTCTGATGTCAAGTCAAGAGGCATGAGGTTGTTTTTTGTTCCCGTTCCCGCTTCTCTTTAAGGAAAGTGCTTCTGCCTTGCTTAGGACCTGGAGGCAGAAGAGAAATTCACCATGTTAATTCCATGTAACCAGTCATTAATATACTATATGTGCTCACTCTGCATCTCTGGAGGAAGCTTGGTAGATGATTTACAGCACTATCATTTACTATATACAAAGCTCCATGATCAAAATATCTGATCAAGTATCACACACCTGGATCACTGGTCCACTCAACAAAAGACTGAGCTTTTGCTTTAGTATTAATTATTTCCATAGTGCCTTCAATGTCTATAATAAAAGTCCCTGCCCATGAGCAGTTTATGATCTAAAAAAAAATGATGCAGGAGATACCAACATATGCCCTGAGAGAAGAGGTTAAAATGGGGAGGGACCAAAACAATTTTAGAAGATTGTATATATTAAAAAAATCACGTGTGCTCCTCTTAAAAGAGGACATATTCCTACCCCTGAACTGCTTATTTATGAAAATGGTTCCAGAGTAGGGGCCTCTGCCCCACCCAATTCCAAGGGGAGAAAGTGGCTTCGCTCTGTAGAAAGCAAAAGATTTCTGGGAACTCATCCCGTGACTGCACAGAACACAATCCTCCTTGTCAGACTGGAATATACTGTACTCCAGCACACAAAAAAATGCATGAACAGTACGTGAAGTAAGGCGCTTGCTTCACAGGACACACAATTACACACATATGCCTTTCAAGGAATCCCAGATTGCTGGCTTTTATCCGTCCTCTTCACCGCTCCTTGTGAACTCGGAAACCCTTTATACTCACATCCTTCAGGACTCTTTCTCTGAGCTCTGTGTGAGTGAAGGGTCTCTGGTCGTCTTCTGCTATGGAGTCGTGGCCTGGTCTGCAGAGGGCAAAGGAAAAAAAATGGTGAGGAGAGACCCTCTTGTACTAGCCACTATAAACCAATCCTTTAAAAAAACAAAACAAAATCAGACAGCTCCTACTGTCTGTTGTTCTAAAAAACAGTGGCCCCGTTACATCCCCAAACCCCCAAGAATGCTGATCCCAACATTCCTCTGAGGACTTCTGACTTTCTTGCTCTTATTTAACCCACTAGATCCCATTTTTCCCCTCAAAAACCTGCTTCTGCTCTAAGCAAGGCAACTATCTCTTTTTCCTTGACATAGGAGCTGGGCTCTTTTAACAGCTGTAACAAGCAAGAAACAAAACATACATAAAAAAACTCTTAATAGGTACAACTTCAATTTTTCCCCTGATGTAGAGATGCAACAATAGGGAAGCTGCACCAGTTGACTTTCTGCCTGTTGTGCAATTATTCATGGCACAGAGCCTTTTCAACACACATACAAGGCAGCCTTCGTTTTAACCCACTACACCACAGAACAACTTCTAGTTCTTCCTTGCCCCCTTTCTGCTCATAAGGATCCCGGTGTTCTTGAATCCCAACCCCACTCACAAAAGCTTCTGCCGGACTGCTTTTTGCTGGGAGGAGAAACAAGGGCATCTTGGGATGACACTTAAGTATGTTAAAAAAAAAAAACACCAACAGCTGGACCATAAAGAAATGAACAAAGCAGGTAATTGGACCACAAGCCCTGAGCAAAGAAAAATGTTCTCAATTGGCACCTAAAGCTTACTAATATAAGTGTCTGTTCAATGAAGGGGAAGAACAAGTCAGAGTCTAGGTGCTGCCACAGAAAAGGCGCTGTCCTCCACTGCCACCCACTTTACCTCTTCAACCTGGGGTGTACAGAACAGGATCTCAGCAGAAGAGCTCAACAGACTGAGCTCCAACATAGGAACAGCAAGTCCTTCTTACCCAGCAGTGGGTGGTCGAATATGGGGCGGAGAAGATGAAATCTCAGGCTTCTGGCCCAAAAGCAGCTGCACCGTCTCCACAGTATCGTATGGCCGGTCTTCTTCCTAAGAGAAGAGACAGAATTCGGAGTCAGATGTGGACCCTATTGTAGTCAGATGTTGATTGTTCTCCCACACTAAAGTGAAGGGGAAAAAACCCAAACCTCTAAAAAGGTTAGCTATCTTGCCCTCTCTATTAACCCAGCTCGATCTGTTTCCTCTACGCGATTAAAAACTAAAACAACATACAGTACTGGCTGCGGCTCATTCATTCATTTGTTTAATAATTTTTTATCCTGCCCTTCCCCCACATAGTGAATACCCAAGGCAGCTAACATCCTAAAAAACCAATAAAATCCATATACAGTAGTTACAATACAAAATAAAAGCATTACGCAGTAAAAAAACAACAACACCACCACAGCATAAATTTTTTTGCACACATCAGCAACAGGACAATGGAGGAGAGGCTCTGAATAAAGAACTGGTGGCATAAATCATCATAAATACTTAAAAACATAAGCGGCAGCTAGAAATGATATAGTGCAGATTAAAATGCAGAATAAAAGTGGGAAGTTGGATAGACATAAGAGGGGCATAAGGGAGTCAGTGATAAACAACATAACCCTCCCTCCCTCCCAACTATACAAAAGCAAAATGAAACAAAAATGTGTTCAGTCCCCACCAGAACACATCAAAGGAGGGGACAGCTCTCAAATCTCCAGGGAGGGAGCTCCATAACTGCAGTGCCACCCCTGAGAAGGCCCTACCTCTTGTCCCTCCCCCTCCCCTCCATCAGATACAGTGCTTGTAGGAGGGCCCTCTCAGAAGATCTGAGGGGACAGGCCAGAATGTATGAAAGAAGGTGGCCCCTCAGGTATCCTGGCCCTGAGCTGTTTAGGGCTTTAAAAGGTTAAAACCAGAATTGGGCCCAGAAACAAACTGGTAACCAGTGTAGTCGCTGGAGCTGCTGTATGATAGAGTCAAACCACTGAGCTCCAGTAACCATACAGATGGCCACATTCTGCACCAGTTGCAGTTTCTGGACCACCTTCAAGGGCAGCCTCACATAGAGCCTGTTAAAGTAATCTAACCAAGGTGTCACCAAGGCATGGACCACTGTGGTCAGATCTGACCGACTCAGGTACAGCCACAGCTGCTGCACCAGCCTAAGCTGGACAAAAGCCCCCCTGGCCATAGCTGCCATCTTGTGATCTAGGAGAAGCTGTGAATCCAGAAGAACTCCCAAGCTGCGTACCTGTTCCTGCAGAGGGAGTGTAACCCCATTCAGAACAGGTGGATGAACTACCACCTGCATGGTGGATTCCCAGACCATGAGGACCTCTGTTTTGTCTGGATTTTGATTTCAATTTGTTAGTCCTCATCCAGTTCCCAACCACCTCCAGGTAATGATCCAAGGACCTCGACAGCCCCTCCACTATTTGATGAAAAGGAAGGTAGAGCTGGGTGTCATCATCATATTGATGGCACCCCAAATCCTCAGACAGATTACCTCTCTGATGTTTCATGTAGATATTAATTGGCACAGGGAATAAGACGGAACCCTGTGGCACACCACACCGCAGTGGTCAGGGGGGCAAACAGGCATCCCCCAGCACCACCTTCTGGGACCAGTCAGCCAAGAAGGAGCAGAACCACTGCAGAATAATGCCTGCAAGCCCCAACTCGGCCAACCATGTCAGAAGGGCACCATGACCAACGGTGTCGAAAGTCCAGCGGGACCAACAGGAGGCACTTCCCTGGTCCTGTCCCTGGCACAGGTCATCCACAAAGGCAACCAGGGCTACCTCTGTTCCAAAGTCTGGCCTGATGCTAATCTGTTTCATCCAGGACCCCCTGGGGATGGGATGCTACCACCCGCATGATCACTTTGCCAAGAAATGGAAGGTTTGAAACTGGCTGAACATTATCCATAGCAGTGGGATCCAAGGAGGGCTTTTTCAGGAAGGTGCATACTAAACCCATTTAAACTTTTTAACACTAGAAACCTGGCTTTCAGTTCAAAGAAATGGTTTTAGCCCTCATGATTCATGTAGATATTATCATGCATCATGTAGGAATGCATTTGGGAACAAGTATACAAAATGCTAAGGTCAAAAATTAAAACAAAAATGCAAGTACAGTAACAGTACAATTTTCAACTACCATGAACATCACTGTGTTGCTTTAATGTAATGTTTTTCCCTACGGTGAGGTAGTTAAAACTAAAGCAACAGTGCTGAATTGACTAAAGGGTTTTTTTAATCAATTAATTTAAATTGTTGTTGATTAATTGGAAAGCAGGTTTTTTAATGTTTTGTTTTTAATTGGAAAGCAGGTTTTTTAATGTTTTGTTTTTAATGTAAGAACTTATTAAAAACTGCAGGTGACAAGTATCATCTGGAAAGAGGTATTTCCCCTTTTCTCTCACATTGGAGGGAATATCTCTTTCTAAGAGGATATGTTACGATACATGCATGCATGCTCTGAAACAAAGTATGCTTCTTTCTTAAGAACAAATGCAGTTACCCATGTGCAAATTTAACCATAGATGACTCATACGGGTTTTACAGCGCCATCCTATCCAACTTACACCACTGGAGTAACCAGCAGGGGAGGGCAGGGCAGGAAAGATTTAAATCCCCTTTGAGTCCCCCATTGGAGGGGATTTGAATTCCCTTTCCGTTCTGGGGCCTCCCGTTCTCGCTGCACCGGTGATGTAAGTTGGATAGGATTGCGCTGTTAGTCAGTTAGTGGACAAAGACTTCTTCAACTGGGCAACAGCCCCAGTTAGAAACTATTTCTATATGTGAGCATACGTAGACTAGGATGGAAAAATCAACATATGAGAAAGGTCTGTGAGCAGACATGTAGGGGTCTCCAGCATCCTGCTGCCACACCTTTCCTGCACAAGCCACACGGATTTTCAATAAAACATTTTTCACATGACAATTGCAGCAGCAGGACTGGGCTGCACCGCTGGAAGAAAACAAGCAGAATTTCACTTTGTCCTGTTTTAGAGGGCTTTATGAAACTCCTCTTTCCCCAAAATGAATCAGCTGGGAATGGGAATATGAACACACGCACACTTTCCTCCAGTCCTAGTTATTTTGTCCTGCTCGTTCAACCCTGCCTACCTCAGCAGACCAGAAGGAATACATGGCCAACAGCTCGTTTGTCTTTTTCTCAATCAAGCCCAGATAGATCGCAACATTCTCATCGCGTGCAGCCGTCGTTCCCCCCAGCAATTTTTCCAGTGCCGAGTGGTCGCATTGCAGCTTCCAGAAGAGAGACTCGATTGCTTCAAGAGGAGTTGGAGAGAAAGTGAAATGATTTCAGCCTTGGCTCCCAAAGCCCCAACTGAATCTACTGCCCGTTCCCCTCCTAGAAAACCCAGGGGTCTTGGGCTCAATGTCCAACCACTCTGATAAGCAACAGCCATCAGCTGTATGAATTTGCTTAATCTTCCTTTGAAGCCATCAGTCCATCTAGTGAATATGAATTCCATAATATGAACCGGGGTCAGGCGGAACCCCCCCCCCCCAATTCAGGGCAGTTTGAAAGGGAGAGGGCTGGCTGCTTTCAGCTATACTGCACACTCATCCCACTTACACCTGCTATAAACAGGCTTTTGTAGCATTTCCAAAACATACAAAACTTTTGACCAGAGGCAAAAAAAAAAAAAACCACCAGAAAACACAAGTGTGCGTGCGCATGTACACCGTGGCTTGCAAGGCCTCTCAACCCACTTCTGACTCTCTCAAATGCTACTGTCTGCCTCCAGCCTTAATTACATGTTGCATGAAAGAAAAGTCAGCCCTCCTTGCCTTTGCCCTGAACCTGCTGCCAATCCATTCCACTGGAAAAGCCCGAGTTCTGGTATTTGGGGAGAGAAAATATGTTCTCTTTCTCTAAGCCACTTTGCCCTTCAGACCTCCTCTGATTAACACAGGAAGCTGCTGTCTATTGAGTCAGACCCTTGGCCTATCTAGCACTGCCTATGCTGACCGGCAGCAGCTCTCCAGGGACTCAGGAGTGTAGTCTGGGTCTGATGAAGCTGGGGTGGACCCTGGAACCTTCGCTCTGCAAAGCCTGTGCTCGACCCAGGGCTGGCCCAAAACCTCCTGAGGAAGCATGCTCCTCTCCCCACCCCTTACCCAGTGATGTGCCAGTCTCTGCACCTCTCATTCTCCAATGTTCTGGCTCAGTACTCTTCACCCGTCCACCTTTCCGCTCAGTCCCCTTCTTTCTTGTCCAATCCAGGGAGTGGAAGGGGGAGGAGCAAGGGAGGCAGCCCCACCCACCAATCTGCCTCCTGAGGGGACCGCTTCAGTTGGCCTCAGTGGTGGTGGCCCCAACCACTATGGCCCCTCCCCCAAAGCTCCCCCTTCTGCCCAGAAAATGGAACTCTCTCTCCACACTCTGCAGGCCGCCAGGATCCCGCACCAGTCTTGGCAACCAGCTCTGCTCGTTGGCATGCCGCCCTGTACCTCCAGAGACAGCACAGTGGCTACATGAGGCTCACAAAGCCTCTGTCAAACCTCAGAGCCTCAGCCTTTTCTTTTCCTCTCCCATCACCGATGCCCCTGCTACTTCCAACGGCCAAGGGTGCTTACAGTCACCTTTTCTTTCCTTATTATTAAATGATTTATACACTGCTTCCTCAAAAGATGACAAGGCAGCTTCCAGTAAAAAAATTAAAAACAAGCCAAGCTGCAGCAAAATCTATACACTAGAATGTACATATAAAAAATAAACATGTAGGTTTCAGGGTCAGGGCCTTCTTCTAACAGTGACGCCAGCCACAGGCATGGAAAGCTCCCTGCCCAAGGGTTCTGCCAAGCTTCTCTTCTCCCTACTTTCAAATGAGTTTTTATCCTGTCAGGCTTTTGGTGTCTGATTTTCTGCCATTTTCAATTGTTCTATGCTGGTGTTATTACTGATGATCACTCTTAGTTTAAGACTGATTTTATTAATATATTAGACTTATTTTTATATCAGTAAAAATGTTATTACAGTATATGGAAATAACTTGTCAGAAAACAAGACAGCAGCAGGTAAAACAGTCCAGTATTAATGACTAAAACTCTAAAAGCAGCAGACATAAAATATAGTGGAAAGGCCTAGGCAAATGAGACCATTTGGGGGGGGGGGGGAGTGTCTGGTATCTAAAACTCATGAAGGCAGCTCCCAAGCATACTGACCTAAGGGGGGGGGGGGAGAAGGGCCACTGGAAAGGACCAATGCCTCACTAGGTGGAGGATCCTACAGAAGGACCTATCCAGATGACCTGAGAGCATAGCAACTTTGTATACGAGTAGGCAAACCCCTGCAATCAGCTGTAAAGCTATATAATGGCTGTACTAATCTGTACTGCACCCAGAAATGCGCAAAAACCCCGTGTAGCTGTTTTAAAACTGGTTCTGCATAGCATATCCCATGTCAGCTGTCAGCCTTGCTGCAGTATTTTGATCAAACTGAGTGTCCAAATGATCTCCAAAGGCACAGCAGGTCACAGTTGTTGTCTTTGAATACTGAACACAAGGAAACAGGACAGCCAGGACTGGGGCACCAGTGGTCCCCCACAGGAGATGCACATGACTGGCGAAGGCCCCCCAAGATGGGAGGCAGGGCACGAGGTAGTCCACAATGCGAGTATCATTGGCTGGAGGTTTCCTGCATACCTGCAACTTTGCTATGAGAGCATAGCATCCAGCACGGAACATGGCATCCTGAAAAACTGAGAGTCAAATTAGACATGGCACTAAACATGTCAGTGTCGTTCCATCTATTGGTGTTTGTTTAGCAGCAGCCTCTGGGGACACTGATCTGAAGTGGAATTATGATGAGGGTGGAGGGGTAAGTTATCCCCCCCCCCCCCCAGCTGAAGTTCCAATGAAATTACACACTCCCAAACTGCTAGCATCAACCTCCCGTACAAATAGCAACTCTGAGCAAACTATTTTCACTGGGACTGCGGCATGGAATGAAAGGATTAAATGCCCCTCCACCCACACTGTGGTCCTGATCCAGATCAGAGACTCCCACGACTCCTAGTTTTAAGAAGAGGTTCGGAAAAATGATGGCATGGCTAACGTCACATCAAGTTAGACCATCAGCTTTCATTTAAAGAAATGAGCAAGTTGCAGAGAAAAGTTTCAAAATATGTTTGTATCCCTCCCTTCCCAGATACAGATAGCGGAGTTTCTGCAATGGTGCCTCTCCAGCTAGGGAAAAGACTTTTATCACACACACCCCTTCCTTACCACTTTTGAGTTGTTCCCAAACCTTGCAGAGGCCCTTCAGCTGAAGCTCAATCTGCTTGGTCTCATTCACAGCTTCCTCCTGATGCACTTCAGTATCCTTCAGTTGCAACTGCAGCTCCTTCTTCTTCTGTATCCCCTGCTCTTGGACCTCCTGTATCTCACGGTAGAGCTGAAAGAGTACAGGAAAGGTTTTGATGAATGCCGTTATTTTTATTGTTCCAGGAGGTCAGCAGATGTATTTGTGTGGGGGAAACATAATTGGCAGGGAGACATCATACTTGAAAGCACCTTGCCTGAAAAGAAAGCTTTGGGCTGGATGCCCAAAAGATATCTTGAAAGGGACAGAGAGACAGCAGAGTGTGCATGTGTGATCTGGGGGTGGCCCACGGCTTATTTGGACAAGCAGGGGTGTGCACGCTGCAGTTCCTTAGTCAGGCTGTTTCTGCTGCATGATGAAACTGGGAACCAGGAACCTACCAAAGCCTCCTCCAGTAGGACGCAGCAGTGATCCCCAGTTTTTGCAACAGCTAAAGTTTGAGAGTTTGGCCAAGAAAACATTTCTCTGTATTACGATCATGGTAGAGATCAGGAAGAGAGGAAAGAGATGAGATGCTCCACCCCCTGACCACTTGTAACCTTCCTCTGGCTCTTGAGATTTCATCTGGTATTTCCTACCAGTTGTTTATCTCCATAACCACAAGGGCTAGAAACATGATGTTTCTGTGGATTTTTTTCTTCTAATGAAAGCTATTATTTGCCACACACTAACAATCTCACATGTACAGTATATTGCCAGGGTATGAAGCACAGCATACATTTGTGTTCCCCTTGAAATTATTGTCCAAGCTTTATGTTCCACAGTGCTGCGCTGCTCCTCATTTTGGGGTCTAGAAGTTCAGTCCAATTCTGCCAGCAGACTGACAGACATCCTGCACAAACTAGGACAGTTCAGCTAATCCATATATATGTATATTCAATATCCTCTTTTTAATGTAATTTTTAAATCATTTTTAGATGTTTTTATTAACTTTTTTTGCTGTTTAAAAAGTAATTACTGTATCTATTTGTATTTTTGTATTTTATTTTTGTGTAAGCCGCCTTGGGTCCCTTTGGGGAGAAAGGCGGGATAGAAATATTGTAAATAAAATAAGTAAATAAAAATTCTGATCCCTAGAGTAGATCCCCACTTACAACCCTTTTCCTCAGTATGAAAGTTCATTTCCCTTGCTGCAGACAACAGAAATTGGGCTACTTGTGCAGAAGCCATAGGGGACAAATGTGTGTCTCCCCCCCCCCCCCCACACACACACACACACAAGAAAACTTAAAAAACAGCAAAAAAGGAACAAGGATCTTTGATCCCCTTGCTTACCTCATTGATTTGTTCCCACAGCTGCTCCTTCTGATTGTTTTGTTCGTTGACATAGTTGAATTGAGCAAAGTTCCTTTCCTCCGCTAAGGTGAAAAGTAAAAGCATCAAACAGATTGGAACTCACACTCTGCTGCCTGAACCAGCCAGGACCAATTTGGTTTCAAGCAACCACCTGGTCCTTTCTGCAATGCTCTCCCAAGCAAGGTAGTCCCAAATGACAGTCCGCACCCTCAAGAGGAAAATTAACCCTTCCCCACACAGCATCCCCTGCCTCTCACGTCACCTGTAACATAGTTATTCACTGCAACATCTAGGCTTGTCATGCCAGGTAGCTCCAGGAGCTGTGTGAAGGCACGGTTGTAAGAGTCCACCAACTCTTCCTCGGGGTCTCGCCGTCTGTGCTCTTGCTCTGATGAGAGAGAACAGAATTTAGGAAAGGGTGTGTAGAAGGCAGATCAGAATCTCCAAGTGCTGTGCAATAGACTGGCAAGGGATTCCAACTTCCCACTGTTTAGCAGCAGCAAAAAAGCTTTCCTTACCCCTCCTCCCTCAATTAGGCTGCTGAAATGGAGAAGTCTTCGTTTTAAACCAGGAGTGGATTTTTGCTTGAAAGGACTAGAAGCGCAATTATGTGCTGAAAACAAACTCCTGGGCTGGGCCTGTGCTCAGAGGCAGGCTGTTCCTCAGTTTCAGAAATGTGGTCATCTCCTGAGCCACTATTTCACACCTGGCTCAAGAATGAATAACTTAAAACAGGCCAATTAAGACAAAGTAGCAGCTGAAATCACAGCTACACTTTCCTGGGAGTAAGCCCCATTGGCCATAATGGGAATTACTTCTGAGTAGATATGCCTAGGCTTGGGCTCCTAACCACTCCTTGGTCACCCTTACTACAGGTACAGAAAGTTGGTTAGTGTGAAGGGGTAGCTAATCCCTGTTAGGTGACCTGTCGCACACATCCTTACGGCCAAACCAGACATACATAGACTTTAATCCCTTTGATGACCCTTGTGGGTTCTTAAAACAAACAAAAATATAAATAGCAGCTACACTCCCCCTAGACTGGGATGCAGGAAGGTTGTTGTTGTTGTTCAGTCGTTAAGTCGTGTCCGACCCTTCGTGATCCCATGAACCATATCCCGCCAGGCCTTCCTGTCCTCCACTATCTTCCTGAGTTTGCTCATTTTCATGTTTGTTGCATCGGTGATGCTGTCTAACCATCTCATCCTTGGCCTTCCCCTTCTCCTTTTGCCTTCAATCTTTCCCAGCATCAGAGTCTTCTCCAGAGAGTCCTCTTCTCATTAGGTGGCCAAAATATTTGAGTTTCAGCCTTAGTACCTGTCCTTCCAGGGAACAGTCAGGCTTGATTTCATTTAGAATTGACTGATTTGATTTCCTAGCAGTCCAAGGGACTCTCAGGAGTCTTCTCCAGCACCACAGTTCGAAAGCATCTATTCTTCGGCGCTCAGCCTTCCTTATGGTCCAACTCTCGCAACCATACATTGCTACTGGGAACACCATCGCCCTGACTATACGAACTTTTGTTGGCATGGTGATATCTCTGCTTTTTATTATGCTGTCTAAGTTTGCCATAGCTTTCCTTCCAAGGAGTAAGCGTCTTTTAATTTCATGGCTGCTGTCTCCATCTGCAGTGATCTTGGAACCCAGAAAAGTAAAATCTGTTACTCCTTCCATTTCTGCCCCTTCTATTTGCCAGGAATTGATGGGACCCGATGCCATGATCTTAGTTTTATTAATGTTGAGTTTCAAGCCAACTTTTGCACTCTCCTCTTTCACTCTCATCAAGAGGCTCTTTAGTTCTTCTTCACTTTCTGCCATTAGGGTGGTATCGTCTGCATATCTGAGGTTGTTGATATTTCTCCCGGCAATCTTGATTCCGGCTTGTGATTCATTCAGCCCTGCATTTCTCATAATGTACTCTGCATATAAGTTAAATAAGCAGGGTGACAATATACAGCCTTGCCGTACTCCCTTCCCAATTTTGAACCAATCAGTTGTTCCATGGCCGGTTCGAACTGTTGCTTCTTGACCCACATACAGGTTTCTCAGGAGACAGGTAAGGTGGTCTGGTACCCCCATCTCTTTAAGAATTTGCCACAGTTTGTTGTGATCCACACAATCAAAGGCTTTTGCGTAGTCAATGAAGCAGAAGTAGGTGTTTTTTTGGAACTCTCGTGCTTTCTCCATGATCCACCGCATGTTGGCAATTTGATCTCTAGTTCCTCTGCCTCTTCGAAACCCAGCTTGTACGTCCGGTAGTTCTCGGTCCACGTACTGCTGAAGCCTAGCTTGTAGGATTTTGAGCATAACCTTGCTAGCATGTGAAATGAGTGCAATTGTACGGTAGTTTGAACACTCTTTGGCACTGCCCTTCTTTGGAATTGGAACGTAAACTGACCTTTTCCAATCCTTTGGCCACTGCTGAGTTTTCCAAATTTGTTGGCATATTGAGTGCAGCACTTTCACAGCATCATCATTTAGGATTTTAAGTAGCTCAGCTGGGATATTATCATCTCCGCTAGCTTTGTTGTTAGTAATGCTACCTAAGGCCCACTTGACTTCACTCTCTAGGATGTCCGGCTCTGGGTCAGTGACCACACCAGCATGATCATCAGGAACATTAAGATCTTTCTTGTATAGTTCTTCTGTGTATTCTTGCCATCTCTTCTTAATCTCTTCTGCTTCTGTTAGGTCCTTGCCTTTTTTGTCCTTTATCATGCCCATCTTTGCACAAAACGTTCCCTTGATATCTCCAATTTTCTTGAAGAGATCTCTAGTCCTCCCCATTCTGTTGTTTTCCTCGATTTCCTTGCATTGTCCATTTAAGAAGGCCTTCTTATCTCTCCTTGCTATTATCTGGAACTCTGCATTCAGTTGTTTATATCTTTCCCTTTCACCTTTGCTTTTTGCATTCCTTCTTTCCACAGCTATTTGTAAAGCCTCATCTGACAGCCACTTTGCTTTCTTGCATTTCTTTTTCTTTGGGATGGTTTTCGTTGCTGCCTCCTGTACAATGTTACGAACTTCCGTCCATAGTTCTTCAGGCACTCTGTCTACCAGGTCTAATGCCCTAAATCTATTCTTCACCTCCACTGTATACTCATAAGGGATATGGTTTAGGTCATATCTGACTGGTCTAGTGGTGTTCCCTACATTCTTCAGTTTAAGTCTGAATTTTGCAATAAGAAGCTCATGATCTGAGCCACAGTCAGCTCCAGGTCTTGTTTTTACTGATTGTATAGAGCTTCTCCATCTTTGGCTGCAAAGCACATAATCTATCTGGTTTCGGTATTGACCATCTGGTGATGTCCATGTATAGAGTCGCCTCTTGTGTTGTTGGAAAATAGTGTTTGCTATGACCAGCGTGTTCTCTTGACAGAACTCCGTTAGCCTTTGCCCTGCTTCATTTTGCGCTCCAAGGCCAAACTTGCCTGTTGTTCCATTTATTTCTTGATTTCCTACTTTAGCATTCCAGTCTCCTATGATGTAAAGGACATCTTTTTTGGGTGCTAGTTCTAGAAGGTGTTGTAGGTCTTCATAGAACCGGTCAACTTCATCTTTTTCGGCATCAGTGGTCGGGGCATACACTTGGATTACTGTAATGTTGAATGGTTTGCCTTGGATTCGAACTGAAATCATTCTGTCGTTTTTGAGGTTGCACCCCAGTACTGCCTTTCCCACTCTTTTATTGACTATGAGGGCTACTCCATTTTTCCAAGGGATTCATGCCCACAGTAGTAGATATGATGGTCACCCGACTTAAATTCGCCCATGCCCATCCATTTTAGTTCGCTGACTCCCAAGATGTCAATGTTCAATCTTATCATCTCATTTTTGACCACATCCAGCTTGCCTTGATTCATAGACCTCACATTCCATGTTCCTAAGCAATATTGCTCCTTGCAGCATTGGATTTTCCTTTCAACCTCAGACACATCCACAGCTGGACGTCCTATTGGCTTTGGCCCAGCCGCTTCACTCTTTCTGGGTCTACTTGGAATAGTCCTCAGCTCTTCCTCAGTAGCATATTGGACACCTTCCGACCTGAGGGGCTCATCTTCCGGCGTCATATCTTTTAGCCTTTTGGTACTGTTCATGGGATTTTCTTGGCAAGGTTACTGGAGTGGGTTGCCATTTCCTTCTCCAGTGGATCACTTTTAGTCAGAACTCTCTGCTACGACCTGTCCAGGCCTGTCCGACCTGTCATTGCCTGTCCGACCTGTCATTGCCTGTCCGACCTGTCATTGCCTTGTCGTGGCGAAGGGGCTTGCGTAACTCAATGCAGGAAGGAGGGAAAGGTTATTTACCCCCTCCCCATGCCATGGTCCTGACCTGGATCAGAAGTGCCCATGGCTATTTACACATTTCCAAAAACAGAACAGACAAGGGCCAATGACATGATTAAGCTTAAGTCTAGTTTGGTCCTCAGAGAACCTGGAATTTCGATGCCTTGAATCCCGAATTCTCTGCTTCAGACCACTAGATTCTCCCAGTTACACCAGTTGTCTTGTCATGGCACTAAGTTCCCCTGCTATCAAACACACATCCCTCCCAGAGGACAACGTATCCTGGCTCCTAATAGCCCCCAACACACCATGTTTTATCTTGGCCTTCAACGCCTCCTCAGTGAGAGCCCGCTCCTGCAGCTTGATGGCAACGAAGTCGTTCATGTGACGATCGTGGTCTAGGATGCGGTTTAATTCTTTTGTCTCCAATTCATACTGCGCAAGGTCCTTCACCGCCTTGTCCTGCAGCTGACCCAGGCGAGCTTGTGCTTCATCCCTGCATTTGCCCCAATGGGAAAAACAAGAGGCATGATTTGTGGAAGAGAGGACACCTAGGATTCCAGTTCCCAACACTGAACACTCCACATGCTATAAGCCACACTATTCCCATTTCACCCAGAAAGCTAGTGTGTAACTAGAGCTGGTATAACATAAATGTGAAATTTGGGAGTTTTAGGTTCACTTCTCAGCATCTCCAGTTGCAGGACAAGGAAGCAGGGCTGGGAAAGGCCTCTTTTTGAGACCCTAGGACAGGTTGCTGTCTGTCAAGTAGAGAAACTGATGTTCCGATTCAATAACAGGGCCACTTTGTGAACCTATGGTGCGAGAGGCTTGTGATTTCAGAAAAACACCCACACCATCCAGAATTTGGCATTGGGCAAAGATTGAGCAGCCCAATAACGACTTTGCAATCAAAGTTTCTAGTCCTTGTGATTGCACATATAGACTTATTACAAATACACAGGCACACTCTCTGAAACTAGAGGGAGACTTTAGGGGACTGAAGGATCAGGGAGTGGGCTTCAGTGCTTCACTTAATTGCTTGCCCCTGCCCATCACCAGCAAACAGAACAATGCAAATTAAATACAGATGTGCATAACTGTCAAGGGACACAGAATTTGACTATTTGTCTTTTTTATCTCACCCTTTCTCCAAAAAGCTCAGGGCAACATGCATGGTTCTCTTTTACCTCATCTCTCTTTTTATGTTTACAAAAACAAAACTCCCTGTAATGCAACTTCAGCTGAGAATGACTGGCCCAAAGGATTTGAATCCTGGTCTCCCCAGTCTGACACTAACCATTGGCTCCAACCATTACACCACATTGCCTTTCTTTGGATTGCCTTGAAGCAGATGTTCATTTGTTTACTGCAGAGGATGCACAGCCCTGCCTACAATGTTAGAGGCCAGAGCTAAGGTTCAAAGCCGAAAGTGAGGACTTGATAAGTGGGGCTAATGTTTCTGAAACTGACACAGTGCATTAAGAAGAGAGAGGCAGCGGGGCAACTGAGGAGTGATCAAGGACCAGGGAAGGTTAGGTCTATCATGGGTGAGGTTCCAGTAGTAAGGGGCAGAAGAATTCTCCTCCAGTGCATAGGAGTACTCCCCTCTACAAACCTTGCATCATAGGCTGCAGAAGATGTGGTGATGATGGCCCCAATGGCATGGCGTGTTGCCATCAGCTCCTAAGGAAGAAAAAAAATGGGGCCTTCAGGTCCACCCCCTTTTATTACCATCCTGTTACAAAACTCCACTCCTTTTGTGTTGCCCAATCACAGCTCTTCTTGTCTCACCAAACAATTGCCCTGTGGTCCATATAGCAAAAACACAGAGGCCAATGCCTAGATTCTCCTTCCTGCCTTTTTTCCTCCTACCTAGCCCTTTGTTAAACTGCATGCATCAAAACTGGTCCTGCAGATAATTCATACGACTCCTCAGTGCTTTTTCTTTCCTCCTGCCCAGACTGCACACATAACTGAAAAGGAGCATCTGGGAGGTTTTCAGTGGCATGCAAAATTGCAGGTTGCATTTGCACAGAACAATTCAGAACAATGCCTTGAGCAATGAAGCCATCTAGGAGAGATTTTTTTAAAAAGCAAGAAAAGAAAGTGGCTAAACATGAGCCGAGCAGATTCAATGCATATGCAGACTATGGATCAGCCACATTTGGGAAACTCCACAAAAGTGAGGCAATTCAATTCTGATTTCACCTGGGATCTTGACAGGTTTTGAACTATTTAGAAGACCCCGTTAATAGAAATGCATTGAATCGGGATAGACTGAAAAAAGTTAAAATGGATGAGGATGACAGAGGTTAGCAGAAAGCGCTCCTATGAACCGACCTTCAGTTGCACCATATCAGGACTGACTGCCATGACAGGATATGAATAAAGTATTATAGCTTTCTGTGCCAGAATCTAGCTGACCAATTCCAAACAAACAAACAAACAAACAAACAAACAGGCTTTCTAAATGGCTTAATTCAGTTTCATGATACATTCTCATCCAATGAAAAGCCTCAGTAATATAGTATCATCCCCAACAGCCAATCACACCCTTCCATTCTGTACTGGAGTTCTCACCAGGCAACCGGCCTCTAGGATTCCATAACAGAACCTCCATCCGCCTATTACATGACTCCAGCCCTTCTCAGAAACCAAGTCAGCACATTATATCCCACTTTCTCTCCCCAATTCTCCCCTAGCACAACCTTGTCTAGATGCTTATAAAGTTCTTCAAAGTGATCCTGTCCAATCCGGAGAACTTCTAGATCTTCTCGTAGCTGTGAGTTCACAACAAGCTGAGAACTGAATTCTGAGGAGATCTGGAAATAGAAGGTGGAATGAAAAATGGGAACTCAGGAACTCTGGGTCTCAGTCCCCCACGCAATCACAGCCATTTTTTACCCTGTCCAGCTGGTTCTCCATGGTCTGTATCCTGTGCTGCAAGTGGGCCTTTTGTTGTTGGATCAAGATCTCACTGCCTATTGCCTGCTTCCAGTCAGCCAAACGCTTCTGCCAGGTTCGGATCTGTCATGCCAGGAAAGCAAAGGAAAATAAAAGAGACTACAGAGAGAGGATATGTCAACCTGTGTAAGGCATGAAACCAAAATTTAGGATGGGGCAAAACAATTCTAGATCTTAGGTACTCTGTGCTAATCAGTAAGACCCAGGAACCCTAGCTGCTAACTCTTTTTTTCTGCATTCTTGCCCTCATATTTTAATCTATGAGTTCCTACTCTGTTCCCACAGAATCTCTTCCACAGACTTCCAAATTTCTCTTTATTTGGACATGGAAAAGAAAACAAGGCAAGAACATGATGTTTTCAGCCCACTCCCAGGCCCTCACGTCACCACTTGCTACCTGTATTCACTGTTATTTCCCACTGCACCCCAGTTCCCTCCCAGTCGTAGCTCCCGATCCCACTGCTTCTGCCCGCTAAGCCCTACGCTGCCCGAGCTTCTTGCTTCTCAAGTCCTCTCCTTCATACCTCTTTCTCAAGCTGGGCCAGTTGCTTCTTCTCTTCGACAATCTGCTGCTCCACCTCATCCCGCTTCCCCAGCAAACCACGCAGACTGTCAGCTTGGGATTTCTCCCGCTGCCGGTTGAGGCGACCACTGGCCACGTTTTGCCGGCGTAGCAGCTCTTCATTCTCCTTCTCTAAGCGCTTCACCTCCGCCCTGTCCGAGACACAGGGGAAGGAGGATGTGAGGGATGGCAGAATGACACGGCGGGATGCAGCTGGGCGGGCACGAATGGGAGCTTCATGGCAGCAGTGATGGTGGGTTTTGGTTGGGATTGGTGGCAGCGCCAGCTCAGAGGAACTCTGGGGACACAGCTATGGGAGGAAGGACAGAAGAGCTGGGGATCTGAGGCCAAACATGCATCTCAAGCTTTAGATGACACAAAGGGGTGTGTGACAGGGTACATATACTACAGAGAAAGCAGGCTTCATGGTTCACTGTCACAAAGACACCACAACTGCATCCAGCCCTTACACTGGGTGCTCTGTCTGTATAGTTTTCTGTCGCTGTGAAACAAATGGGGCTGGAAACAAGAATTCTAAATTTCCTTAAAAAGGAGATAAAATTTTGACAGAGTAGAGGGAAGGAGGGCAGCCCTTCAGTGATCACTGGGTGATGAGCAGAGTTTAGCAGACTAGACTGGAGTAGCAAGGAAGGCACTCCTGAGGCTACAACACAAGGAGTTATGGGTATTGCATCCGAACCCAAGGCAATATCCAAATGCACATCACTATAGATAGAACATCAAGTCTGTGTACCTAATAGATTGTGGGGTGAGGTTTAAGACCTATTAAAAGGCCAGCTCTTATGAATACACATGTTCACCTATGTCTGGTGTGACCAAATCAATTGTCAATTGTGTGTTGCCAGCTGTATATGAGTTGCCATGTGTTATGTCAGTACCTACATCAGTACATGCTGGGTGGGGAGAGCAAAAGGAAAGCTTCTTAATATTAATTTTATAACTATCTCCTTTCAGCTAGAGGTACAATATCTTCATCAAATTCAGAACTGGACATTTCAGAACAAGATATAAGACTCAGAGAACATGCACTGCAGAAAAGCAACGCAACCCCACCTCAGAGACGAGAGAGATCACCCCTAAGTGAAATGAAGACTCACCAAATGGTAAGACAACTTATTTAACGCTGGAGACAGACAAGAAGCTATTTTCCAGAAATCTAAGGGTGCTTGAGGTGGCAACTATTACTGCTTATAATGTTTGCAGTACCGGAGCCAGACATCCCATTTTTGGCTCTGATAAGCAGGTTTTGCAGGGTATTGTATGGTTTCTAAAACCTGACTGACCAGAGGTGATAGTGGGACGATAGAAGTGTGTGCATACACCATGGGCAGCAAAGCCTCCCCTGAACAGTTGTTCTTGAACACTGTCTGTCTGCAGCTTGAGAAGGTGAAGGTGCCATAGCTCAATGGAAAGCACATGATTTGCACGGAGAAAGTCTGAGATTCAATCCCTGGTGGGATCCTCGTGTCTGAAACCCTGAAGAATTGCTGCCGGTTCATGCAGACAATACTGAGATAAATGAATCAGTGGTGTGACTCAGAAGAAGGCAGCTTCCCACGTGCAAGGGAGGGAAGTATGACTGTGACAGTACTGCTGTAACAAAAATAAAACTGTATTACTCCCACCCCTTCTGTGCATGTGCACGCACACACACGCAACACACACGCGCGCACTCACACACGCACAGTTTTAAGATACACTTCCTGGGAGTGAAAAGTTAGTAAAGGATGTGAAGTGAATACATACAGCTGTCTGCGAATAGTTTCGCGGGATTCCAAGGCATAGGCATGGCGGTCACCTTCTAAGAGACGGAACTGGCGCTGGAGTCTGGCCAACTCGCTTTCAGCTGGTTGACAGCAATAAACAACAAGGAGTCGGAGAGACAAAGGAAAAGAAAGGCAGGTTAGAAAGTCCAGCACCTTCCCATGCTGTGTTTGGCACAGAGACACAGCACTCAATCCACAGAGATGCAAACTACCCCCAATGGTATTCCATTTATCTAACTCCAGCTAGTTCTGCATCGTTAGGCACGTTAGGCTGGAGACAGAGAACAGCTTTTAAGAGAAATTTAAGTGGTTTGGGAGAAGCTTCACTTCCCATGGTGCTTGCATACATCACTGTTTCATACCATGGTCACCTGCTCTAGCACTTTTACAGGCTTTTGAGACAATGCAAAAACCTGCAACACCTGTTGGTAACCAAGGGAGAAAGTAGGATAAGCATATGTGCCACAATCAGCTATTCCTCTTTCAAACCGTCTTCAATTCTCTGGGGAAAATAACCAAATAAATCTGCAGCCCAAAGTGCCAGTGACCTTCATAGTATTGGCCAAGGAGGCTTATATTAACTTCCTGGATCAGACCATCCTTCAGTCCAAGGCATCCTGTGCCTAGACGACCTTGTCACTCAAGTCCTGACCATTTAGGGGAGTCAGGACAGCCGTTTCTGCGCTCCAGAGCCAGACAGCCTGCGGGCGTAGAGTTTTTGGCCTGTGCTGATCCGAGACAGTCAGCACAGTTGTTCAAGACCAAGCGCAGGAATGATGAAGGACCAGCAGAGCCTGTGTGCAGCATGCGCACGCACACACGGAGCTGGGTCTTCCACACTCACAGTGGAGGCACAGCCAAGGAGATACAAGCACCTGCCTTTTCCCAGAACCATTCCCGATTGTGTGGTACAGTGCCAAGCCAAGAACACACAAAGCGAATCGATAACTTCAGAATGAACTCTTATTCTACTCAGCTGCCTCCAGTCCCAACTTGTCTTCTCCCTTCCTTGGCGACAGGCTCTCAATTGGCTTCTTCTTGACTGACTACCGTATTTGCTCACCCCCAGAAGAGTTAATGACTCACTCCTTGGATCCTCAAACAGTCACTGATGCACGCCCACATGTGTCCCCTGTACGCAGGCCAGAAGCTGGACAATTTGTGCCTCAGCTACTTCAGTTTAGTCCCAGCCATATTTCAAAGCCAATATTCACTAAAGGGGCCTGGTTCAGAGCATAATTCAAAACACCAACCAAGGCTTATGGAAAACAGCCAAGGTGCCCCGGTTCCGTCTCTCTGGCCTCATTCCTTGGATACAAAGGCCTTGTTCTTGTTACTCTGTTCCCTTTCAAGAACTGACTCCCTTAACTCTCCATGGAAACATTTTAGCTTGGCTTAAAAAAGAAAAAGAAAATCCCCCAAATCCTTTCCTGGTCATCCTGGCAATGTTTGAGAGAAATATCGATAATTTGATTGGGCTGTCACAGATTTGTCAGCAAATATCATCTTTGCTCTAATTTTTGTCCCCTTAGATTTGCAGCTTGTTTCAACTGGGTGCAGACTCGGTGAGAGTCCAATTTAGTTATGTACATTCCACTACAAGAGCCAACCACCAGCTTAAATGTTCTTGGCAGAAATCTCTCTTTTTACTGGCTTCATGGTTTTACACAACAGTGCATGAACCCAGCGCACCGGCAGTTTTGGAACAAGGTTATAGATACATGTCTTGTCCAGAACATTTATGAAACTGCTAGATGTACGACAGGCACTTCAGAGCAAATTTAAGCAAAATAAGTGGGAAAAGACAATGAAAAACAATGGAAAAAACTATACCCACAGTAAAGTTGGGTATAGCTGTGGAATATGAATGCATAAAAATATGCAACAATTCAGGAGAACCTTCACTAGACCTAAAGTATGAAAGGCGTGACTGCTCTGTGAAATAACAAGAGTTCTCTCCTGCCTTTTCCCATAGTTAACCGCAGAGGGATGGAAATTTTTCCCACATGGGGGGAAAGCAAGTGAAGTGGAAAAACTATGAGAAGTGTCAAGTCATCTGGATTCCAGCCCAGAATTCATCATAAAGGGAGAGACGGTACCACAGTATGCTAGGCAAAACTTGGGCAGATCCTCACCAAATCCATCCTTTAGCCAGGACTGCTAAATGGAACCTTCATGTTCAGAAGGTACACCTCTAATAACAGATGCAGATGAAGGCTGCTGCCACCTTCATGCCCTGCTTGTGAAGCAATTGGCTGGAAATGAAATGTTGGACCACACAGATCTGTTCCGATTCAGCAGGACTCTTCTTATATTCTCAGACTTTGTAATAACCCTTTCTGCCTCCCCATTACAATGGAAGGAAGAATAATCCATCAGATTATACTGAGACTCCAGTGCTTCAGGCTTCCCAAAACAGTGTCCCCAGATGTGGATGCTGGCAATGCCAGTGTCCCTGCAGCAACATCCTCCTTCCTGCCCTAGAAAATTACCAATGCCTTCCAGGTCCATGTCACTGCTGTCTGAGCGGAGACTTGAGGCAGATTTGAAGAACGGCATCTTCAGTTTCTTCCTGCTGATAGAAAGAATGAGAAAACAGAGAGACTAGAAGATGAAAATCCCTGTGAATTCTGAATCTCACAGGGAATCTCACTGCTACACAAAATTTGGTATGGTGAATAGAGAGTTGAATTTTGAGCAAGGAGATCTGGGTTTGAGATCTGGAGATCTTAATCTAACCTACCATGAAATATTGTTGTGAGGGTAAATGGGGAAGGAAGAGGACACTTGTAAGCTGCCCTGAGACTCCTGGAGGAATTAAGCAGTACATTTTGTAAGCAAGTACTGTAGCATATTTTTAAAACAACAATAAAATGACAAACTCCAAAATTTTATTCCACAAACTCAAATTCATCCCTTATTACAAACATTTATCCAAATGTGCACATGCCCCGACAAAAACTTCTCCCCAGACACACAGGGGTTTCTAATCCTAACCGAGTAATCCTTAAACTCTGTTATTTATTGTATGAACTGCCATATTTTCTTCCATTACAGTAGCTTGAAAGAATTCCAAGACAGCCATAACATGCAAGAGCCTAGAACTGTGAATGGCCACTTCCCAGATCATTTGTGATGGGTAAGAATTGCCTCTAGACAATCAAGCAGAGGAAGTTTTATAACAGTAACAGGTGAGTTCCCCACTGGGCAGCAAAGGGGCATGGGGAGGGTGGAACGGGGCATTCCAGGGAGGTGGGATTGGTTGGCCGGGCCTGGAAAGGGGGAGGGATCAGTGGCGACCTCCTCCACCATATCCTATCCCCCTTCCTAGGCCTGGCCGCCGTTACATGGGACTCTTGGACTTGCGCCAGCTAAATAGCTGGCACACATTCAAGTAGCCCCATCGGGGCAGCTGGTGCATTACTCGGGGTAAAGGGACAAACAGCCCTTTACCCCGAGGAGGCCTCGTGCTGTGCCGGAGTAGGCCCCAACCTACTCAGGATGCGGTGGCCGCTTTATTTGTACCACTGTGTCCTGGATTGGGTGGCTCGTTGCAAATTCTGCTCAAAATTAAGATTGACTGAGATTCTCCAAATGATGCACATAGCAGAAAGTTTCTCACACGTTACAGCTGCCATGTGGAGTAGCTGCCAAGAGGAAGCCTCTCAAGTAGTCCTCAAGTCTCCTACATGATGACTATCATGTAAGAATCAGCCCTGAATAGCAGAAACGTGACTGACAGATATCTTAGCAACACAGAAAATACACATCCCCAGCAATGCCTACCCATTTCCCTTTCTTGTCCCCTCACAGGTTCACTCGATTGACTGGAGAACCAGACATGCAGCTGGCGGTTTCTGTGATATTTCCACTGTAACTGCCTTCATTGCTGAAGAGGCAAGCTATTTTTATAGTTTACATTTGCCTCCAATTTCAGCATTTTCTTTTATTACTGGTACTTTCATTGTGGTCTACCGTCTCATGGATCACCCATCTAAGTCCACAAGTGGTCCAAAGACTACAATTTAAGAATCACGGATCTAACTCATCAGTCCCAACACCCTTCCCAGAAAAACTCTGATGCCCAACACCAGTTTTATTGCTTATATATCCCATTCTTCCTCTAAGAATCTAAAAGTAGTGATTCAACCGCCACCCCAGCATCCTCCAGAAACAGGTTAAGCTGACCAATCCTGAACCTTCTCTATGCACTCACTGCTGCCCCCCTGCAAACTTTCACAGCTAAAACCAGCCCATTCCTTCCATCTAACTCATACTCAATGCTCCCATACCATCTGCCCCAAACACACTCTTATCCACAAACCTTAAAACTATAGCCTTCCCAGAATCTGCAACCTGAATTAAATCACCCCCACAAGCAACAACTAGAAGTACCTTGTTCTCTAAGAGAAAAACTCTAGGATAGATATATGATCAGTGTTTACGAAGTCTGTTTTTGGTATGCTCTGGTGCGACCTCCTGGTCTCTCCTGCCAACATCACCCGTTGCCTTTGTCAACTCAGTTGTTAGCAACCATCTCCAGGAAATGCATCAGCTCTCCACCAATCCTGATGAAAGAGGGGGGGGAGATAAAGAGAGGAGATTATACACAGCTGATCACAGATGCATTACTAGGATTCCTGGGTTCTCAGGAAGGGTAATCTAAGAAGCCAGTTACCAACAAGGATGTAGCGCATCCAGGAGCTGTAGAACACAACTCCGAGGATAATCTGGTGAGGCAGAGTGGGTTAGGTGTTATCAGGATATTGTCAAAGGAGATCCACATCTAATAATTAGAGCATAAGAAAGTAAAATAGATCTCCAGAGTTCTGAAAGACAAAGAGAGATGGAGCAAGTTGCAAACCAATAGCTCCTAAGTTTGCTCGACAGACAGTAGGGCCTAGTGCAGTGATTTTCAACCTTTTTCATCTCATGACACACTAAGAAGGCGCTAAAATTGTCAAGACACACCATCCGTTTTTTGACCGTTGACAAGGCACACCACATTGCTGGTGGGGGGGGGCCCACATCCCCCAATGGCCCTATGATCCTTCCCCAAACTCCCATGGCACACCTGCATACCATTTGCAGCACACCAATGTGCCGCAGCACAGTGGTTGAAAATCGCTGGCCTAGTGAGTTAAAACAAGACAATGATGGAATTCATACATCTACCATGTAAGTCAGGAATGCTCAGAAACCTCGGAAAAGAGAATGGACCAATTTTTCTCCATCTCCCCCCCCCCCCCCGTATTCTACCCCACAATTTCCCCAACAACAGTATTTTAATTTTTCATCATGTCCCACAGTGTCCTACAACCTTCAGGCTGTACTAAGGTCCTGTCAGAACATATTATAATTAGCTATCAGGGCACATATATGACCATATGAAGCAGCCTTATACTAGGTCACATTGCTGGTTCACCTATCTCAGTATGCCTATACTGAGCAGTAGACGTTCTCCAGATTTTCAGACAAGAAGCCTTATTTATTCAACACACTTATATCCTGCCTTTCCCTATCAAATGGTGGCATCCAAGGCAGCTTACATCAATTATTAAAAACAATCACCACTACAAAAATAAACAAGAAAACAGAGTCAGTCAAAAAAGCCATGTATGGTTTTAAAGATAATCACCAGTACCTTGAACTGTACCAGGAAACAGACTGGTAACCAGTGCAGCTAGTATGACCAAATCCAACCTCCTGAACAAAGTCTTCAAAGTGTAGCTTTTCCTACAACTTATCTTTCTGCCAGAAAAAGTTTCACCCATTTAATTTGTGTGTGCCAGCTGCTAGGCTGATGTTAAAACCACAGGAACATTTTATTTATTTATCAAGGCATTTATAGGGTACATTTCCACTTCCTAAGAGACCCTCAAGGTAGCTCGCATGCTGCTACAAACAAAATATAAATCAAAACATTATAAAACAGTTAATTAAAAGCAAAAAAGAAACAATGCAATAAAAAGGCAAACTATATGAACAAAAGAAAGCTCAACCAAAAGTTTGTGTAAACAAAAAGTGGTAGAAAGATGGCAGTGAGGGGACCAATGGAGCCACCAAAGGGAGGGAGTTCCAAAGCCTTTGGGCCACAACCAAAAAGGCCCATCACATCACAAGGCCCTTTAATTTTTGAGGGGCGCACATGAAGCCCTACCATGGCCTCGTAGGGTCAGCTCTGAAGCACTCAGTGATGATGTCATCATCATTGCCGAGCTCTGGAGCACCAAGAAGGAAGCCGCACAGCCATATAGCTTACAGAAAAGACTGATCACATTCATATGACCCCTGTCAATCACATCTCTGAAGGAGGGGGAACACAGAGCAAGGCCCCAGGGGATGACCGAAGTGGGAGGGCAGATCCCGATGGAAAGATGCAGTTCTTCAAATATCCTGGTCCCAATCCATTATTGGCATACTGGAAGTATACTGGCAACTAATGAGGCTGATGTCAGATGGGAGTAATATGTTTCTGTGCATGGCCCCCCACTAGGACATATGCTGCAGCATTTTATACCAGTTGTAGGTTCCAAGAGCATCCCCACACAGAGGACAATGCAATATTCCAGTCTAGTTGTGACTAACATGTGTTACAATGGTCAGATCTGCTTTCCTCAGAAGGGGATGCAGTTGGCATACCAGCCAAAGCTTTGCAAAAGCCCCCCTGGCATTGGTCATCCTATCACAGAACAAGACCAGGTCCACGATTATGGTACTTCCAAACCATACTTCTATGTACTTCTATGTCAGCTTTCCTACTGACCAGTGACATGTCTGGATTCAGTCTCAGTTTATTAGCCTACATCCAGTCCATCACCATACACTCAGATGCTGGTTTAGACTTTCCACCACCTCCCCAGGATCAGACAAAGAACTGTGGTAATGTAGAGTGTCATCAGCAAATTGGAGAACACTGCAACTCAACCACTCAGATAACCTCTCCCAATTTCATGCAGAAATTAAACAGCATGGGAGACAGGATAGAAGCCTGAGGAACCACATAGGCAAAAGGGGTAGCCGTTCCCTAGCACCACATTCTGACACTTAGCCTCCAGGAAGAACACAGCCACTGCAACAGACAGAGTAACCCCCCCCCCATCCCAACCCAGTAGGAAGATCCAGAAGGATACCATGGTTGATGGTACTGAAGCCACTAAGGCATCCAAGAGGGACATGCTCCCCCTGCACCTGGTTAAAAAAACAAAACAGGAACCCTAACCTAGCATCAATAGATGTTCAATAAATGCTCACATTATCCCCCAAAGGCCTCTCTACTCCCTGTCCTAGCATATCATGCCAAAGCCTAGGCATACCAATGCCCAGGCTGTGAGACACCAGGTTATCAACCAAGCTGGAGTTGCAACAGTTTATGCCAAGATCCCCTAGAGCCTGAGGACATATAAGAAAAGATCCCATAAAGTTAGTGGCACCGAGGACCCTTGCAGGGCATCCCAAAGGCCTTTTAGGCTCACACCAGACCAAAAGTCTCAGCAAGTCAAGTGACCAGAAAGTTTGGCCTCCCCAAAGTTCTATTATTATAGTCATGTGGTTCTGCAGTATATATCAAGGCCTTGCCAGCTCACCTGCACCCCCAAGGTCCAGGCAGGCCATGCTAAGGCCTTGTGTAGCCATGTGACTATGGGGCTCAAACGCACCAAAGTCTTTCCAACCTGTTAGCCCTCCAGGCCCTGAGGACACACTGAAATCCTGCAAGATCACGTAGCTTATATCAGTGAGGCTCATACAAAAGATCGGCCAGCTCACAACGACCCCTTAACGACCCCCAAGTCCCTTTGCTCCCGCCCATCTAACACTAGTCAGCCTATACAGAGGATCCAAGCAGCCATGAAGCCCCACCCCCTTCCAGTGAGCCCTTCCCCTTACCTTACAGGCCTGCATTAACACTGCGCATGTGCGGGTTTAACAGTTCCTTCCCCCTCCCTTCCTTGAGTCCTTTCCTCCACCCCTCCCGTCTGGTGTGTTCAACGCTCATGCGCAGATCGAGTCTCCATAGTTGCGGCCGCTAGAGTTGGGGAGAAAAAGGAGGGAGGAGGCGACAGGGTTGCCGTGGCAACTTTCCATCACCAATGCCCCGTGCAAAACCGCATCCCTCCCTGAGTTTTGGCCTGCTGCTGCTGGTTGTCATGGAGACGTTTTTCAGAAAGGAAGTTACTGCAAGGGTGGGGAAGAACACGGGGCACTGCTTGAGAGGAAGATGACATGGCGGTGGATGGGGCTGCTGTGGAGAGCGGGGAAACGCGGGGCGGGGGGGATTCTGTACAGAGATATGGCCGGAAATGTGTTTCTGTTCTGCTTGATGAGCAGAATGGATACTCCTTTCCCCTCCCCAACTCACCGCCTTCCGCTCTTACATTTCATATTCAAGCGTCTTCTTGAAACACTTGATGAGAGCACCGGATTCTGTTTTACCAGTCACGTTTCTAGCTCACATGGTTATGAAGCGGTGGGGGGTTGGTTTGATTGGTTTAATTTAAACATAGTTTTTTCTAGCCCTCAAGGTTGCAATGGGGAAGTCTTTAAAACTGAGAAAATACATACTACTCGTGGCAGTGTGGATATATATATCAATTACAACCATAGCTTAGTAAGCAGAATCTTCCTAGTGTTTACCCACCTTCCCATGTCAGCAGGACAGCCTCAGACAGACTATGGACATAGCTGGGTACTTTGTAAGATAGAGCACTTATTTCTACTGGGAAGGTTGCAACATCTAACAGCCCAATCCTGCCTAAGATGTGGCGGCCGGCCAAAATGGCCAGCCATTGCATCTTAGGAAGGATGCTGCCCACACCAGTGCAGCCGGGGCTCACCTCCGGGGTAGGGGTTTGTCCTGCCACCCCGGCCCTCCGTCCCCATGCCTTCCCACCGCCTGGCGCAGCAGGGCTTACCTGGGTCAGGCAGCACAGAGTCCGGGGGACGCCGGAGTGAGCAGTGCACACATGTAGAATTTAAAATGTAGCCCTAAAATGTAGATTTTAAATATGGTGAGGATCTAATCTAGCATTGCACATATTACTGCAAGGTAATATTCACATGTCAAATTACAAAGCAGTGTGTGTCTCAGCTGCTGATCTTTTGGTTCCATTTTTCAACTCTATTCTGGCAGAAATTAATTTTCATCATGAGTTGCACAAAAATACCAATTTACATAAGAACATAAGAAGAGCCCCGCTGGATCAGGCCCAAAGCCCATCTAGGCCAGCTTCCTGTATCTCACAGTGGCCCATCAGATGCCTCATAGCACACAAGACAACAAGATGCCTGTATCCTGTTGCCACTCACTTGTATCTGGCATTCAGAGATAGCCTACTACTAAAACCAGGAGGTTGCATATACCCATCATGGCTTGTAACCTGTGATGGACTTTTCCTTCATAAACCTGTCCAATCTCCTTTTAAAGGCATCCAGACCAGGTGCTATCACCACATCCTGTGGCAAGGAGTTCCACAGATTAATTACATGCTGGGTGAATAAATATTTTCTTTGTCTGTTCTAATTCTCCAGACTCCCGCCACTCAATTTTAGTGGATGTCCCTAGTTCTGGTGTTGTGCGAGAGGGAAAATAACTTCTCCCCATCCACTCCAACTCCATCCCATCTCTCCATCCCATGCATAATTTTGGTCTCAATCATGTCCTCCCTTAGGCACCTTTTTTAGACCGAAGAGACCCAAACGCTGTGGCCTTTTCTCATAAGGGAGGTGCCCCAGCTCACTTATCATTTTGGTCGCTCTCTTCTGCACCTTTTCCAGTTCCACTATATCCTTTATGTATCTTTATGAACATTTTTAATTAATTAAATTTCTAGGTGTCCGGACTCAGAGCAGGTAGCAATATATTGTTCTCACCTGCACAAAAAACTTATGGGGAAAGGCACTATTAGTCCCATTTTATAAATGGGGAACTGAGGCTGAGTCACAGAAACTTGTTCAAGCCAACCCCATTCCTGAGTAACAATACTCAAAACCATGTTCAAGTCAAAGCAAATACACAATACTTAAGTGCTGGATTTATAACTCAGGTTGAATGTTGGCATGCATTTTTTATGCATTCTGACATTGGAATAACCCTTTTGGTGACCAAATATCACAGCCCGATCCTGCCCAGCTCTCGCTCTGCTGGCCTAGGGTGTTGTAAATGTGCCGTTGTTGTTGTTGTTGTTGTTGTTGTTGTTGTTGTTGTTGTTGTTGTTGTTGTTGTTGTTGTTGTTGTTGTTGTTGTTGTTGTTGTTGTTGTTGTTGTTGTTGTTGTTGTTGTTGTTGTTGTTGTTGATGATAATAATAATAATATTTATATACTGCTTTATTATTTAACTGCCCTAATTGTAAATATGGCAAGGGGGGTTATACAGTTGACTAATCTGTGTTGCTGTCTCAAGTTTGCAATGTAAGAAATCTAAATAACAGTCACAGTTGTATCTCGTCTTTTTCTTCATTGAAGAAACTCATAGCATTACATGTGGTCTTATCATTTTATAATTGTATTTATCATTAAGATATTATCCCACCTTTCCATATAAATCACCTAAGAAGGCCTACAACATTATTTAAAACAATATTGTATTAAATATAATCTAGAACAAACAGCCCAATCCTAACCAACTTTCCAACACGCACAGCGCAATCCTAAATAAGTATCCGGCGGCCGGCCCAGGGCCACCTGCTGGATCTTATCCCCGTTCCGGGCCACGCTGGCACGGCCCAGAGTTCTACTCGGGGAAAGGGGACATTCGTCCCCTTCCCCCAGTGTAAACCGGGGACGGCCCGATGGGCCTCCTCAGATTTCTGCTGGCGGAAGTAAGAGGAGGCCGTGTAACGGCCGAGCTGGTCTGGCGCGAGATGGGGATATGGTGGACACCATCCCTGCCCCCTCCCGGGCCGGTTCAGCCAATGGCCCCCCTCCTTCACCGCCCGGACCGCCCCCACACCCACTGGGCGATCTCTTACCTTCCTCCGGCAGCTGTGGGGATTTCCCGGCGGCGGAGTGAGGGCGGTCAGCATTGCGCCAGCCTCTCTTACTCCCGAGTCATTGCGAACGTGCTTTATGGCATGTTTGCAACGGCTTACGGTGGCGGAGCGCTTGCTCTACCGCCGGACGTTTAGTAAGGATTGGGCTGCAAGTGACTGAGCTGCAAATCAGGACTGTCCTGGCTGGATTCTTGCTCTGCCATGAAGTCACTAAGTGACCTTAGGCAAGCTGCTCCCTCTCAGCCTCAACCTTCCCCATCTGCAATATGCGATAATAATACCTTACAGGGTTGTTGTAAGGACTACTAGAAGGTAATTAATGTGAAACACTTTGAACACTTGGAAGTGCTGTACAAATTAATATTACTAACCCCCTGGGTTATTTCCCCATTCCAGAGATCAACCAGGGATTTACAGAACTGGCTGCTATGGCAGAAGGAAATTCACTCAGGGCTGTCAGAAAAAGTCTTGGATCCATCAGCCTGCACGAACCTTTCTTCCAATAGATATACCTGCTGCCAGCCACCCCTGCAGAGATAAGAGATTGCAAATGGGAGCCTAAAACCTAACGTGAACATAAGAAGAGCCCTGCTGGATCAGGCCAAAGGCCCATCTAGTTCAACATCCTGTTTCCCAGAATGGCCTCTGGAAAGCCCACAAGCAAGAGAAAAAGGCACAACCCTCTCCTTCTGCTGTTGCTTCCCTGCCTCTGAACCTAGAGGTAGCGTACAGCCATCGTGACTAGTAGCCGTGCGTAGGCTTGTCTACCATGAATAAATTCCAGCCATTGCAAAGGAACTACGTCAGGTTCCCTCTCTTCCAGATCACCACAATCCCGTCCACTACAAAATAACAAAACCAGCGGGAAAGGCGGGATATAAATTATTTAAATAAATAAACAAATCTGCTACATGGGACCAGATACTAATTGGGACAGATGCATGGCTTCTATGGAGGCCATGAAATCCAGATTCACATCCAGTGGGGGGCTTCAGTGTGAATGCTGAACTCTCCCAGGACCATCAGCCACACTAGGGGATTCCAGTACCAGCCCTGAGACTACTCTGGTTAGCTCAGCCAGGGAGGTTGTTGGGCACTCAAAGGCAAATGTATGCAGATTGAATCATTTCGTTGTTGTTGTTGTTGTTGTTGTTGTTGTTAAGAATATTTATATACTGCTTTTCAGCAAAAAAAAAGTTCACAAACTGGTTTACAGAGAAAATCAATTAATTAAATGACTCCTTGTCCCAAAAGGGCTCACAGTCTAAAAAGAAGCAGCAGGAACCACCAACCAACAGCCACTAGAAAAGACGCTGCGCTGGGGTGAAGAGGGATAGTTACTCTCCCCCTGCTAAATGTAAGAGCAGCACCAGTTGAAAAAGTGCCTCTTTCCCTGTTAGCAGGAATACTTAATCCACCAAAACTCATGCAATGGATCATCCAAGAATTCTTTAATCAAGTTATCGTCCCTACGTGTCATAATGGGGAACAAAATAGTACGTGGTGTGTCAGAAGCGGCCCATGGTAAATGAAACTGCTGCAAAAAACAGTGGGATGTGTGTTAGGAGACACATGAGAACAATATTTTAGACCTGAAACTCTTCCAACAGTTTGATTTTATTAACCCCATTCCTGCTGGAACCCACCCAGAACGGAACAGGCTGGAATGGACTCATTATATAGTGTGCAATAATAAACAATGGAATATGTTGGAGACGTATGAGAACAGCATTTTGGAAATAAAATGCACACAGTATTAAAACTGTACTAACTTCATCCCAGTCCAAACCCATTTGTAAGAAACAATAGATTGGAATTACTGGTTTGAAGGTATCAAAGCCAGATTTACACACCAGAAAAGGCTAGGTGGAAGGGAAGGGATAGAATGAGCTAAAAAGCTTCCCCCAAAACCAAAATCCATGTTCCTATGTCCTGGCTTTTACACTGTGCAAAACAAATCTGTTAGTCCCCCAAAAAGTGCCACAATTTACAAGACTATTTTTATGTGTATGAAAAGGAAGACATCATTTTAAAAAGTAGCTTCAGGTGGTGGTAGAACTGTAATCGTTCAGAACTGGAGCATTGCCACGTGGAACTGCTCCCCCTTTTTTGTGCTTATGCTTTTGTATTTTAACAGCTGCATCATGACAGGCAGAAATCCAACAGATTAACATTTTTCCCTGCACAGAGAGATGAAAGCATGAAAAAGGCGGAGTTTCTGTCTTCGGCGGCGCAGCGGCCAAGAGGCCAGGTGGAGCCCAGTCACGAAGAGAAGTGACAACCTTAGAAGCGACGCGAGGCACTGGAGGAAGGGCACCGGATTTTGCAAGAAGCCGGGCGGGGCCCCTCCCGAATTAACCCACCCCCTTTCCAGCTCCGTTCTATATGGGGCATCTGGCCAGCCACGCGCTCACTGATCCCACCCATGTGGCCTGATGCCAAGGGCAGGGTTGGGTGAGCGTGGTACGTGGGGAGATGTGGTGGATGAACTAAATTGGTAAAAAAAAAGAGAGAGAGACAGACAGAAGAGGAAACTCCCGGAGGAAAGAGCAACAACAACAGCAGCAGCAGCAGAGGGGGTGGGGAGACCGCCTGCACCTCCGACCCTCCATCTGCACTGCCAGGTATCCTTCCCAGGGCGAGAACCGGGGGTTCCGAACTCCTGGGTTTGGGTGGGTGGGAGAGGGAGACCTGGCGAGTTTTTAGAGTAGCTGGAATCCCACAAAACTTCTGATCTGGCAGGCGAGGGGGGGGGGAGGGAAATCTCCACAGAGTTGGAAGAGCTGGCAGCAGCCAGGGCTTTGCCAGAGATCTGGGGGGAAGAAGTGGGCTGCGGGGATGAGAGAAGGGAGGCTAACTTCAGACGATGTCTCTAGGAGGCAATTTTAATAAGTCGAGTTTGTGATCGATTGAGAGAGAGAGAGAGACACCAAAAGTGACGCCTTGGGCTGATTTGCAGGAAGGGGGGGGCACACCAACCCAGCAGGAAACCACTCCCCCCCTCGATCAGGTTGCCAGTCCCTCCCTCTGCTTTAACCCAAGAGAGCCCCCCCCCTCATTCCACTCCCCTCAAAAGCCGCCCCGCGATATCCTTCCCACCCCCCACGAGAACCCAGCAGTCCAGAATGTTGCCATGATCCACTCTGGACAGAGACGGACCCCGATTGCTGCCAGCTCCCTTGAAGCTGCTGTTCATTCTGTGGCTTGCTTGGTGTCCAGATTTGGGCCAACTCAACCGGTTTTTGGAAACGCACTTTGCAGAGTCAAGCGCCCCTCGTTTCCATCCACACTTCGGTAGCGGGGTGATGATGTGCTGGAAAGAAAGACGCCTCTCTGACTAGCGCAGCGGGATCTCTAGCTAGCTGGGCCACCACCCCACGCAGAGGTCCCGTTAAGGAAAGTTTGAGACGCTATAGGAGGTGTAGAATTTGGTTTCGCCCGTCTATCGTGGGTCTCGGTTTTTTTTTCCCCGTAGGATATATTTTTCAGCGCTTTACCTACAGTAACGTGCTGTTTCCTACTGTATAAAACATGACCCAAATCTTTAAAGGGTTTTCACATGAGGCTTAAAACTGTGGCTTGGGGCAATTTCACAAGTGAAGAATGCCTTTATAGGCTGGGATGCATCACTTGTAACTGTTGTTCATCATTGCAAGACTGAAAGGAGAAAAGAACCATTACAAAAATGTTAATTCTAATCCCCATATAGCTTTCTCATTCAGTTTACAAATGAAGGAAATGGGGGGGGGGGGAATGTAAATGTCACTTCATTGTGCATGTGAGCACAGGAGGAGGAAGCCGAATGGAGTGAAAGCCTTAGCCAACCACAAAAACACGAGTAGCAAAGAAATAGATTGGCTCTGTCTGTTATCAGTACACATGCTTCTCTTGTACAGCTAGGGTTCCCTCTTTGCCATCTGACAAGCCATTGATTTGAGGGGCCCTTCCATGGGATTGAGGAGGGTGGAAACACAGCTAGGCTGTTGCTACCTCCACCCCTGGCATGCCTGCTGCTCACATGACTACAACATCTGGATCATATTAGGCAAGGCCTGAAGCCACAGGAATGTGAGCTGGGTGGATGAGCTGAGATCCTGGCCCCTCCAGGGTGGGGAGGAAATACTTTGCAACCAAGGAGGGCCTTGAGCTCCGAACATCCTGGGACGGGACAAAACTGATGAAGTCTGGGTAATGGCCTGGAAAGAAATGTCCAATATGTATTGTGGAGACAGGATTTGTGAGCCCTTCAGGAGGGATGTGGTGGGTAGTGGCTTAGAATGGGGGGACCCTGAGGGTCAGGATTTCTGGGTGGTCTGTAAGTAGGATTGTGAGCTGTGGCAGAAATGGGTGGGGTGGTGGGAGTAGGAGGATCTTGAGGGAGTGGGAGAGAGAGGTGGGGTTGGAAACCTGGCCTCCTCTATTATCCGGGAGGACAGTAATATCACTTAAAGGAGAGTGGGGCAGAAGCAGGGTGAAGAAGTAGGCAGGAGACCTGGGTTTGGAGCAGGGCTTCAGAGAGGAATTTTATCAGGGGGTACTACAAAGTTTATTTTGGGCCCCTTCTCAAAGGGGGAGGGGCAAAACAGGGTGGGGGAAGGGCAGCAATAACCGGAAAAGTCTCTGGAGCCCAGGTCTACCAGGCTTCCTGTTGTGGTGTCCAGGTCTACCCACCCAGTAGACCTGGCCCAGCCACCGTCTCTCACTCTCCATGAGGCCAGCTGAGATTCCAATAAATTTCTGGGGCCCTTTCTTTGGCTCCTGGGCTCCCTGGGCCCAGCTACAATTTACAATTTACCCTGGGCCCGGCTACAATTTACACCCTTTACCCCCCCCCCCTTCATGTTCCCTAGTTTGGAGACTTTGCTAGAAATGATGTGGATTTTGCAAACTCTGTCCCCGAGATTAAAAGAAACAAAAAAGAAAATGCCTGTATGACAAGTGTTTATTTAATGCTGCTGCCTCCCCCTTCTCTTCCCAGCGTCCAACTGCCAGGATGAGTTTCCTTCTCTTTGCAGTCACTGCCCTCCACGTCCTCATTCTCATTTTACTCTTCGTGGCTACATTGGACAAGGTGAGCAGGGAACCCCCTGAAGCTCTGTCTTACAGTCCACCTATATTGTAAGCCTAGAGTTGGTTGGTCAGCTAGTGACCCATGAGCTGGATCAGGTCCCTGAAGCAACTTTCTCTGGGCCAACCAACGTTTATGGCAAAAAATAAAAATTGCTTACTTGTAAGGAGAAGAAGCAATCACTCTCGTTCTGGGTATTTCAGTGTACTGTCTCATGCACTTTCTGGAATGGCCAAGAACCACTGTCCGCCTGTTTCTGGAGGGGATTTCTCAGGAATTCCTTACTGTTTGGTGATGCCAGCTTTCTTCTAGAGCTAGCCATCTGGGTGTGCCTTGGATAGTTCTGGCTCTTGCTCTGTCTAAAAAAGGCCTTGGGAATAAAGACGTGGGCCATTCTTGCTCTAAATCAGAGGTTCTCAACCAGTGGTACTAGTACCACCAGTGGTACTTCGGCCAACTGCTGGTGGTACTTGGACCATTGGAGTGCCAGAACCCTGCTCCGACACTGTGCTTTCGGTGCCGTGTTTTTGCTCCCAAGAGGCTCCTGCCTTTGGCCGAGCCTCTTGAAATGCTGAGAAGGGCCCTCCCTCCCACCCACTCAGAGCCTCCTACCTGCATTTTCCGGCCTCTGAAAACCTGGAAGTAAATAGCGATGATGTCATCACCAGTCACTTCTGGTGGTATGCAGCAGGAGAGTGCCGCCAGAGGTGGTACTCGGCCGGGAAGGGGTTGAGAACCCCAAGATAACCAATTCTTGGTCACTAGGCTAGAGCTCAGTGCCAGGTCTGCATCCTTCTGGTCCCTGTGATAAATTTGTTTTAAAACCCAGCTATACTTTTATTTTTAGAAGTTCAAATCTGGCAGCCTTACTTAGCAATGGCATATTCTTAACTGTCCCCCTCCCAACTTAAGAAAACTGGGGCTCTTTTTCCTTAAATTGGTCACTGTGCCAGAGGCTGCATTTGAGCTTGCACTTGGGGGATGGATAATGTGGGCCCAATCCTATCCGACTTTTCAGCGCTGATGCAGCTGTGCCAACAGGGCATTGCACTGCATCCTGCGGTGGGGGAGGCAGTCATGGAGGCCTCCTCAAGGTGGTTGCATTGTGGCTGCATCAGCACTGGAAAGTTAGCAGAAGTGTCGCGGGGGGGGGCCGGGCAACAAGCGGAGGGGTGACAAAGCGGCGGGGGTGGGCGACAATCGCGCCGTTTTGGTGGTGGGAACAGCGGGTGGTGGAGAAGGTGATGGGTTATAAGTATCTGAATTCCTCATTGTTTTAGGATCAAGCTGCATGTTACATCAGTAAAATGCTCAGCCCTGACATAATTTTTATTATCTAAGGGTAGTGGGGGAAGTGGAGGCTTTAACACTTTGTCTTTGCCATTGTCTCGATCCAGATCTTCCATCCCCGCAGCTGCTATTTAAATAATAAAAATCAAGCACCCGTCTGGGCCTATCATGTTGTTGGTGTAACATGTAGTTTGGTCTTGTGTGTTAAACTAAGAGTAGAACAACGCCTTGTGAGGCAAACATGAGATTCCCAACCTCAAAATTGGTTCATAATGCTAATGCAAGGGGGAATTGCAGAGAAAATGTTATGAGGTGGAGAGCCCTTCACCTGCCTGCTGATTCTTCCCTACATTAACAGTAGCATGGCTGGGGGGGGGGGGCGGTAAGTGCTGCACGGCAGTGCAAAGTGGCCCCTCCCACTCGCTGTCGGCACCATTCTGGCAGCGAAGGCCATGTTGCCTTCAACCCCCTCTAGCTACGCTACTGTACATTAGCCATTTGTGGCCCAAAAGAGGGGAGAAAGAACAACCTTTGGTAAAGGTTTCCTGTTTCCTCGGTTACCCTAAGGTAGTCCTTATTCGCTCATGCTCAATAAATCAGCCAGAGACCCCTGCTTAGTCTTCTGGCTTCGTAATCTCTTCTTAATTCTAATTTTTCCTTCCTCCAGTCTTGGTGGGTTCTGCCCGATCACCAATCAGTTAACATCTGGTATGACTGCCTACTCCGCAACAGCACTCCCGAATCCTGGGTCTGTCACCCAGTTTCAAAAAGTGGTGAGTACTGAAGAAGTTAGTGTAAATCTTGTGGGGAAGAACCCCTGGATTAACCCCAAGGAAGGTTGCATTCACACAGTCTCTTGACTCTTGCTTTTTCCTCCCTCCTAGAGTGGCTGTCTGCAGTCCAGGCCTTCATGGTTTTAAGTCTTCTCTTCTCCAGCTTTGCCTTCATCATCTTCATGTGCCAGCTCTACACCATGAAGCGGGGAAGCCTCTTTTATGCCACTGGAATCTTCCAGCTCCTTACATGTAAGGCCCTGTTGCAGTGATTTGTTGTTTAGAGTCTGGCTTAATTTATCTCAGGGTGAATATCAAATCTCTCAGGCAGATGGGGTGCAGAAGAATTAGGAAGAAGAAGTGGTCTGTCAGGGACAGTGTGTTTATTTTAAAATTCTATACTGCTTTTTGAAAAAGGGCCAAAAGCCAGTGTACAATATAGCAATTTAAAAATACATATAAAACAAAATTAAACAGAAAACTAAAACACAAAATGGCCAAAAAAAAAAAAAGCAACTGCCGCAGAATCAGTGGATCAATAGTCAAAAGCACTTTGAAGACGGAGAAAAGAAGGTAATTGAGGGAATGGGCTTCGACAACTTCATTTGCCATGGTTACAGTGGTCTCTCTCTGGTGAGCCAAAGGAGCAGCCTTGGAGCTGGAGAATGGATTGTACTACCCCTTCCCCAGAGTCAAGGCTTGGAGGATGTCTGCTGTTTGTTCTGGTGTTACAATTCCAGGTCTTTGATTCCCCTTTTCAAGCTGGAGGGGGAGTAAGACTGAGAGGGTTCCGACTTCCATTTGCATGACAGGCAGGGAAACAAAGGAGCCCCAACCAACCCTCCTTGAGCTGGAAAGAGAGGAAGGGAGCTGACTTAGAAGTAAGGCATATAGCTATCCTATGTACACTTACCTGGGAGTAAGCCCCACTGAACACAGTGGGACTTCTGATATGAATAATAAACATGCATAGGATTACATGTGAGGGGACAGAGAGTCCCTTCTACTACAAAGTTGGTCTTGGCTAGTCAGGCCAGCCAAAATTTGTGGATTCCTGAGAGGAGGCCACATGTACCACCTACAGGAGAGCATTCCACACTACGGTATTTGGGCTGCAACTGAAAAACCTTGTGTGGAGGCCACATAGGATGGAGTCCGAAGCATGGCTTTGCTTGTGGATCTCAATTGCTAACATAAGGGTAGGCGGAGGGCAAGATGGTGGCCACTGGTGTCACTACAGGGGGGGCGGAGCTGTACGTTCTGCTAAAATTGGAGCCTCCCTTACACAGAGGAACGAAGCAGCCCCGCCCCCTCACCGTCGGAGCCTTTCAGGGAAGCGAAAGCAACGCACAGGAGACTCCCTGCGCGTTGCTTTCGCTTCCCTGAAAGGTTCCGACAGTGAGGGGGCGGGGCTGCTTCGTTCCTCTGTGTAAGGGAGGCTCCAATTTTAGCAGAACGTACAGCTCTGCCCCCCCCCCCCTGTAGTGACGCCAGTGATGGTGGCTCCTTCAGCTATTGCTTTGTGTTGGCTTGCATGGATCTCCTTCCCTTTGGCTCTCGTCAGTGGAATTGTCTACATCCACCTTCGAAAAAAGGAGTGACTGTCCACCGAAAGAACTCTCCATTTGCCTTGCAGCTAGTGACTGGGCACCCACCTCACTGCTTCCCCTTTTACCTGAGAACAAGCTGGGGAAAGATAGCCGACACCCAAGCTAGAGGCAGGCACGGCTCAAGTCCACCGGCCACAAGGCAGAGTGCAAATGTTGCCCCCACTACTGCTGCCATGAGCCACCCTGCTCCGCATCGGAGCCCCTCAAATAAGGGGGAGCCCCCCTTCCCCTTGGGATAGCAGCAGCCCCTTTTCCCCTCCAGGAGGGGAAAGGTGCTGGGGGAGGGAAGGTGCCATGGCTGCTTCCATCACCACCTCTTTGCTGTCTCTGCCCTCTTGGCTGCAGCCACAGGGAGAGGTGAGGAAGGATGATCTAGCAACCTTTCTGTGCCATTTTCTTGCTTGTTACGGGGCGGGGGTGGGCAGATAGGGCCTTGGGGGGAGAGGGATCGTAATGCCGCAGCACGCCGTATGCTATCCCCCCTCCCAGGCCCTTTCTGCCGACACGGGACTGCTCGGTTCTGTGCCAGCTAAAGAGCTGGCAGAGAACCGAGCAGCCCCATTGCGGCAGCTGGGGGTTTACCCAGAGTAAGCAGAGGAATATTTGCTTACCCCGAGGGAACCTCCAGTCGGGCCCTTCCTTGGATAGGATGCAGCGTGGATCATGCGGCCCACGCTGCATGGCCCAGGCCCCGGGGGGGGGGGGGGGAGAATAGGATTGGGCTGTCAGTCTATGGCAGTGGTGGCCAACCTTTCAACATGAATGCTGGCCCTTTTAAATTGTTGCATAGGTGAGGGCATTTCAGCAGGTGCAGCTGCTTTAGCAGCACCATCAACACTTGCAGCTGCCAAGATTCTGTCTTCTACACAACTCTTAAGAACACAGAGGCCCTAATGGTGGAAGGTTGGCCACCTCTGGTTTTAAAGGTCAGAATGAGAAAACTGGACCTGGAAACAAACTGACAGCCAGTGCAGGATTTCAAAATAGGTGATATATGATTATGTCAAGCCTGTCAACAAGAAAGTGGCAATATTTTGCACTAGCTGAAGGTTCCATACCATTTTTCAAAGGCAATCAATCACATGTAGAGTGCATTGTAGCAATCTACGCTGGAAGTCACTGAAGCATGCATAGTTTTGTTTGTTAATTTATACTCTGATATTTTTGCTAAAGATAAAAAAGTGACCATACATTATTAAGAATCCACATTGTATCAAAAACACAGCAGAGCAGACACATTTCAACAAGGCTGTTTCAAAAAGTTTAGAACTTTTAGAAAACGTTTAGAACATATCAAAATGATATGGTCTTCAGTGCTCTTTTGAAGGCAGGTAGTGAGGGGACCAGGTGGGAGACCATTCCAAAGTTTGGGTGCCACTGCCAAGAAGGCCCTTCTGGACACCCACTGTACCTATAAAGAATGGGGAACATCAAGGAGGCTGACATGGAGGAGCAAAGATCCCAAGCAGGTGTATGCAGGAAGAGGCGTTCTTGACATACCTTGGTGAAAACCATTTAGGGTTTTTTAAAGGTCAAAACCAGGACCTTGTGTTGAAACTGGAAACAAATTAGTAACCTGTGAAAATAATGCAAGATCACAGGACATGATCAGACAAAACCCTGGTGACTGAGTTTGAGCTTTACAAGAGGCAAAATGGCATTGAGGGGAGGGGGGGGGTAGAAGCTAGCCTTGTGAGGAAGCAGTGATACAAGGGATGTAGGAGAAGTCTTGCAGGTATACCCTGTGCCCCAAGAGCACTAATTGAAGCAGTAGAGTACTGCTTGGGGGGTAGTTCTACTAACTAGGTAAATAATTACCTGGAAAATGTTATATACTGTCCTCTCTTGACATGGAAGGGGACGCAGGAGGGATATCTGTTGTAGATCTCAACATGGGAGTCAGTGTTGGTGGCTCAGGATCCTCCCCAGCCTCTGATCATGTTAAAAGATGAAGCAGCTCACAGGCTGAAGCCACTTTGGGGGAGCAAGATGGAGTCAGGGACACAATGCTAACTTCCTGTTTGGATCTCTTCCTAGCTCTTTCCGTGTTCACAGCTGCTGTGATCTATACCACTCACGTAGACGAGTTCCAGGTTGGTCGGGAACCGGGTGGCTCCTTCGGCTATTGCTTTGTGCTGGCGTGGCTCTCCTTCCCTTTGGCTCTCGTCAGTGGAATTGTCTACATACACCTTCGAAAAAAGGAGTGACTGTCCACCGAAAGAACTCTCCATTTGCCCTGGAAGGGGGCCTGTTCTTCTCTGAATTTAGCTCTGTATTAACTCTTTGCAGTTTTCAAAGGCAATTATGGTACAAAATCATGCGCAATGAGCAGCTTGACCCACGAGGTTTATCGCGTTGTGGGTGTATCACCTCTTTTTTATTACCTTGCACTGGGCATTTCCTTGGTCTCTGAGACATTATCATGCTTTAAGCATGTGAAGTTTTTGCTAGCCAAAGGATGTGTCTTGATACCATGGTATATGCTCATTCAGGGAACATGTCACTGTGTCCTCCACTTTCAAGTTGTGTGAGGCTCCAGCTAAAAATGGTTATACATTTTTGCAAAAAATGTAATACATTTTTATCTTTCCAAAATGGGAAGTTGTGGATCCTCCCCCCCCCTTTTAAAAATATTTTGTAGTGTAGCCAACATTATTTTAATGCTTATTTTTAAAAGAATAAAATGTGTGAGAGAATTGATAGGTCCGTCCGTCCCATCCCGTCCCGTCCCCCCCCCCCCAAAAAAAATTATCTTCCTCATGTTTGGCAAAGTGAAACACAGACTTACAGACATCTACAACACTCTTTTGGAAAACCCTCATTTTAAAATGGGACACCCTTTTTATAACATTTTTGTATAATTTGGAACATTTCAACACAGTTGCAGATTAAAAGTTGAAATATCAACTGGAAAGGGAGGGGGAGCATGTTTATTATGCATTCCAATTGAAAGTCCTGAAACTTTGTTTCAAGAAGAAAATTTGCAGAAATAAGATTGTTGCAGGGGCAACATTACTTCATTTATTTTTTTGCAACCATCTCTTATTTTCTAACTGATGGCCCAGGCTGCTGACAGCACAATCCTATGTATGTTTACTCAGAAATAAGTCCCACTGCGTTCAGGTGGGTTTACTGCCAGGTATCTGTTCCAGGCTTGCAGCCCCAGAATCTTAAAAAGGCCCTGTTCACATTGTAGGATGAACCCAAGGATTTGGAGAGAGCACAGCTGGAATTTTGTCACTGACATTACCCACAAAAGTTGAGTTTTATCCCCTGAATTTCAGCTCTGCAACATAAATAGCGTGTTTTCACGTGTCACATTACAGGCACTTTTTGTGTTTTTCTTTTACAGTTTTTTTAATGTTCATTCTAAGACATTTTAAGTGGTGGCCTAAAAATGTAAGGTGTGACTGCTACAAACTCATGTTTGCAAATACATGTATCATATTGGTCCATTGACAAGGAAGTCACAATTGGTTGCAAGTTGTGTTAAGTGTGTACCCTCTCTAGCAGACCTGGGTTTGCTTCTGTGAAATGGCCCTGAGAGCTGTAAACGTGTTGTTAGTTGTATAAATCAAGGAACTCAAGACAAAAATGGTGTCCATCCCTACCCCCACCCCCACCTTCCCTCCAGCTAGCAACCATTTGAAAGCAATAGCTTCCTCTTTCCAAAAAGTTGAATGAGTTTGTGGAGACCCTGGACTTCTACAAAAGGTAGCGGGGGGAGGGGGGAATGAAACTAACGTTATCTACCCTACTTCTAAAGCAGCAAGGGGAGACAGACTACCTGCCTTCCCTCTGGTAATTATGTCCACGTGTGCAACAGAGGTTGATTTTTCTCCTCCAACAGCCTCTTGGGCAGCTTGCTTGAAAGTATCAGAAACGGGTTCCTTCCGTGACATATCTGTAACAGTATTATATGTGCTGACATCCGCCCCAAAACCCCTTTTACCTTCTTGACGTCTTCTATATTTTATATGCATTTGAAAAATGAAAAACAATAATTCAATGAAGTCATGTCGTCTTTTGTATTTGGAATTATAGTGGTTCCTGTTTACAGATGGTCAGGGATGGGCGAGTGGGGAGAGAACAAGTGCCCCTCAGACAAGTAGTTCATCCATTCCCATGTTGCTGAATCATAAACTGAAATTAAAATAAACCAACAATCCTAAACATGCTTACTTGATAATATATATATATATATATATATATAAAAAGATGGTAAAGGTAAAGGTTCCCCTCACTCGAAAGCTAGTAGCTCACGCCGTCACGCGACACTCGAAATGCTGTCCTGCCTACCTTTCGGTCTAAAGGTACCTTATCCAAACATAAGTACACAAGGCCTTGTGCCACATATACCTTGTGCCTTGTGTACTTATGTTTGGATAAGGTGCCGTTTAATTAATGCCCAGAGAAGACACCAATTGGCCATCTGGTGATGGCATGTGCATAATTAAGTACTGTACTAAATCTTGTTACCATTTGAAGTTAACCGTCTACCTGCCACTGAGGAGGCCCTTCTCTTGTACAGTATTTTGCAAGAGTACAAGCAGCCCTAGAAGAGAAGGTACTAAAAAAGGTTGTACAGTATTTCTTTCATGCCCCAAATGTTTCAAGATATTGTATATTTATCTGTCCAACTGGTGCAAATATGCAGAACCTCAGGCTTTTGAAACACATGTGTCTAGTCCTCAAGACAAGACAGTTTGAAAATGTGCAGACCGACCGTGTCCAGTTATTCAAAGGCGGGGCTGTGATCAGTTCCGGATTTTGCATGCTACCCACCCTTCCTCATTGCTTTTTGATGCGAAAATAATATTTTCCAGTGCTTTTAATGTTCAGATTTCTTACCCCCTCACCTCTTTTTACCCCTGCAAAAAAATATTAAAAGACTTGGGAAATGGTTGTTTTCAACTTTTCCGTACTACTAAGGTTGGAGGCTGCAATTCAAAGACTCCAGCTAGCAGCTACCACGGGCCAGTTTAGATGGATGGGAGGGGGGGCCGGCAGGATTGAGATCAGTTGCTGTTAAGAGGGATTACTGGTGAATGCACAAATGGGAGGAGTGAGGGAAGAAAATCAAGCTGCTACCAGTTAGTGTCACAAGGAGCATGGAACAGAAATCGTCCCTGAATGGTATAATGGATGAGTGGGTTGTGTTGCATCGGAGAAAGTTGCAAACCGGTCTGAGAGCACCAACGGCTACTGCGCGTCGGGCACATCCAGAAGACGCAGTACTGCTGGCAACCTAAAAACGTGCAGAAATTGCGGTGAGAACAACGCACATCTGAATCTGTTAAAACTCAGAGACTTTTTGTTTTAAATATCAGAAATGAGCAATCTTAATTTAACGGAAGGCTGCATCCGGCCTCCTATCTTGCTGTCCTTAGTAGCGTCATGCTGCTAATAAATCAATGTTTTTCCTCCTCTCTGGTGATTCTATTTCTGTGGTGGAGGAGCTACTGAAGTGATGTAGAACAAAGAGGAGCACCTCCTAGTGCGAGAATGACGTTTCCCAGAAAGCCCCTGGGAGGGGCGGTGCAAAAATTCTTGCAAAGAGTCACCGACTGGGGAATGCTGTGAGGTCTGGTGGGGTCTTGCCACGCTTCGGGTGCAAAGCTATGTGAAGGTGAGAGGAACTGTTTGCCCCTGGAGCGGTGAAGGGCGAATAGGGAACAAAAGCTGATCAGGAGAACCAATGGATGCTGACAGAGTGTTTTCTTTGTTGTTTGATCCCCTTTAGCTTGACTAGAAATAACTTCTGTACTTTTAAGAACTGCACTGAAGATCGCTACCTGTTGCAGCTTCCTCCCATACGTCGTGTAGCATTGTGACTGATGAGGTATGTGTCCCTGGCTGTAGCTTTAAAAAACTTTCACCCTTTATTACCCCCTTGCTGTCCTCAATAATAAATAACCCTCCACATGTTTGTGACTGTTTTGTACAGTATTTACAGTGAGGATCAGGGCTACTCGAGTGGTCTGTGCCTTCAGGAGTTGCAAAGTGCCAGGGTGACATGGGACTGATGGCAGTTGGGACTGGAAACAGCACCCAGCCTAGCACCATAGGGGTGGCAGAAGTTGCACCTGAAATGTTCATTCTGCAGCTCTTGAGGATACAGAGAGCAGCTGCCGCTCTGTCAATGCAGTAATACCTCCTATAATGTCGCTTCTTATATGTAAACATTTTTATAACTCTGAGTACAGATTTTACAGTATTATCAAAAAGGATAAAATCCATAAAACGAACAGTTTGGTGCAGAAAAGTACAGCTGTCTGTGGGTTCAGCCAACAGAATCTGTGTATTCTGGTTAGCACTGTGCCAATGAGTGCAGTGTATTCTGGCTAGCATGGGCCAATTGCTTGCTATGAGAAAATACTTCAGGGGAGAAAACAGTGGGCAAGCAAGACAGTTTATTCTAGAGATGCGCACTTCCTCCACAAGAAGCCTGTAGTTCCCAAGGATGAGTCAGAACCTGGCTATAGCTCCTCCCATCATCTTCCGCCCCTGTCCTGTAGGAGGAGTAATAGCAGTGGTGGTCAACTATGCAGCAGGGTCTGACCTAATGTGCTGGTGATTACAGTACTATGAACATATCTACATTAGAATGTGTTAGAATTACCTTCTAGGGTTCTGTTTTTACTGGAAAACAAACAGCCAGTTATAGGAGGCATTTCGGTACAGGCCCTACCTAGCCCAGTCGTCCAACACCCTCCATAGTAGTGTCATATATGTAGCTTCTATGGGTGGAGCAAGGGAAAGAGATCGCTTGTTGGTTTATTCTCACACATCTTATCACTGGATCTTTAGCTTGCTGTGTGCACTAACAAAAAGGGAGAGAGAAAACTTTAGAAATGTTCTTGGTGGGGCGCTGACTTTGGTGACGGTATCGTGTGGGTTATTTTACTGGGTCTCAATGTGTTGTACTATACCTTAATTGTAAGCTGCTTTTGAAGACAATCATATTGTGTGGATTTTTAAAATATAATCTTGATTGCTAATAAAGCATCTAAGGAGTGGCTGTTTGATAGGCTGGTTTGCAAAATTTCCAGGAAAGGAAAAATACGGCACAGATATGGCACCGGTCCCTGGCATATTGGGAGCGCACGCACGCATGCAGAGGATGTTGTGCAATAGAACTAAGCTAATGTGATGTGTTTGAAACTTTGGCTCACTACTTCGGCAGCTAGTGACTCTTTAGTATAAATAGTTGCTGACCTCGGATATCAATTCAACCATGTTCTAAGGAAATTTCTATAGGATGAACCAACTCCAAAGTGAGAGAGTAAAAGAAGGAGGGCAAGCCTGTATGGATTGGGAAAATCTTTTATTTCACTGAAGAGATAGTACACATTCATGCATCTCCTGAGCCATAATATCACAACATTGGGGGGGGGGGGAGATTAAGACTGTGTTCACGCTAGCTATAAGGCATCAGGCTTACAGCTAGACTAATGCTTTGTTCTGCTCGTCCCCTTCTATTACTACATATAACAGTCAGCAGATAATAGTCCATTCGTATAGCAAGGGCAAACAAGTAATAGTGTTGGTCTATTCAATTGGAAAGTATTCAAAACAGTAGAGTAATACTTGCAGAACACACCAAAAGTCAAAGATATTACCTTATTGTTACTTTTGATTCTTATAATAGTAGATGGATACACACAATAGTACTGTACTTGTTTTATTATTCTTTGCATCCAGTAAAATGGAGTTTTTGGCTGTCGTATTTGAGAGCCATGTATGCACACCATTAAAAATTCTGCCAAGTAAGTGTGTTCTTTCACTGCAAAAGGTACGTGAGACCTTTTACGCTCATGTGACCCAGGTCTTATACAGTCAGCAGCAAATAACTTCATGAGCAGATGTGGCATCAAGTACATTCATTAGGGGAAGAAGCAGCTGTCCCAAACCCAATGCATGCGCATAGCATAGGTACACTGATTTATGCATGGAATGGAAGCAGCAGGGGAAGTCAGAGCCACATTCTCTGGGATGATAGCATGAGAGCTTATTGCACACATTAGAAGTCGGAGGTAGCAAAGCTGTCTCTGCTTCAAACCTATCACCAGCCATCCTCCCAGGAACTCTTTCCACTGCACGTATAAGTTGCTGGATTCCGATCATGGTAGAGCACTCGCATTATTATTGGATGACCAGAAATAGCACAGTCCAGTGGATGCTGGACACAGCCTTAAACACGGAAGGCTTAAGTTCATTCATTAACTTGGACCTTCCGTTTCTTTCAAGTCTGAAACCCATTTTCAGTACAGAAGCAGAGTACTAGAGTAGCAAAACCAGTAAAATAGAAGAGTGCCTCTGGGTACATGCAGACTCTCTCTCTCAGAACTTTCAGCACTGCCTGGCCTAGCCAACTTGCTAAGACCATACAGTTTGTCTCTCAGCCTTTGTTCGCTCTATGAAACAATAGCAAACAAGAACCTACTGTGCAGAATGGTCTTGGAGCTCCATATAAGTGTACGTCCTGCATTTCAAAGTGCTATAAAAGTGATTAACCTGAAAAAAGCCCCAGCAGGAAAGCAAAGGATGTTTAAAATTCAATCTTGCCCTAATTACAAGAGATTAATGTCTTTGAGCCATTCTGGTTTCAGTGTAAACACCTCCGTTAAAGAAATAGCTTTCCCACTTTTCTCAGAGAAAGGAAAACAGACAGCTCCAAAAGAGGAAAAAAAGCAGCAGACAGTAAAAGTGCTCTGCAAAAACAGGTAGGGAGATTTTAAAAGCAAGTCCCCCTTCCCTATATTTAATTGAGTCCATGAGGTGTAATATGGCCCCCTTACAATGGGGTCTAATGTTGTATGCCAAACGATATTTTATTCCTCAGTCATGCTGTTGTGCATATCACTTGACAGGAAGATATACATTCAAAGAGCAACCACCCAGAAAAGTGATAGAGGCCTTGTGGTTTCTGGATACCCATGCAACATCGAAAACTGCCTTTGAGCATCACTCCCATAATGCACTGGGAAAATTTGTCTTCCCATGGCTGTGCATTCTAAACTCAGCATGTTCAGTGTTAAAGGCTTGACAGGAGTCCTGAACATTTAAAAGCAAACGTGCTGGCTAGAGCACACAACCGGGGTGGGTGGGGTGGGGTGTCCTACCCTATCCCAGGAGGGGCCGCAGTTGTGGGAGGGCCAGAACTCCCAGCTCTAAGTTCCCTGAGATGCTTGCAGGCACGTTCAGCACAGAAGGTAAGATCGAGCCCAGAGTGGAGATGCAGCCAAGCTTGAACTTCTTGCCTCAGGTGTTCAACAGTTTTAGAGCCTGGAGACAGAGAAATTTATTAAACTACTTACCATATGTCCCACACTTTCATTCTCAAAAGGGATTGGCAGGGCAACTCACAATACTTATAATACAGTACAAACAAAGACAGATAGGTCAGGGAACATGCTAGTGGCTAAATCCTACTCCCAGAGCTGGTGTTACGATCTAGTCCAGTGTTTCTCAAAGTGTTTCTCAAACTTTGAGTACTTGTGGGGGCAGGGACAGCAGCAATCCTGGGGATTGCCACCGCCGGGGGAAAAATGTGCAGAGAAGGGGTTTTTGTACTTACCAGGGCCTCCTGAGGGTGTGGGGAGGGCTGCAGACCCCTCTGTGGGCCTCCCTGAGCTTTAGATCGCCGCTCTGTGGCAATTACGACCACTTCTGGTTTTCGTCCGAAAACTGGAAGTGGTCGTAATCACCGCAGAGCGGCGATCTAAAGCTTGGGAAGGCCCATGGAGGCGTCTGCAGCCCCCCCCCCTTGGGAGGCCCTGGTAAGTACAAAAAACCCTTTTTTGCAAGTCCCCCCCCCCCCCGGTGGTGGCAATCCCTGGGATGGCTGCTGCCACCATGGTTTCCCTGCCTCTTAAGGTGGCAGAGGAAGCATCTGGTTTTCCTGGTGGGTCGGGACCCACCAATTTGAGAACTGCTAATCTAGTCTACAGATTGACGATATATCCACTGATGCATATGGCTATAAGAAAATATAAATTAAAAGCCAAATGTCTTCATGGAATGATTGTGGGCGAGTTAGATTTGACTTGCTTGCTTAGCTTGACAAGAAGCTGGGGGGGGGGAGGGTCTGATGACCACAGATAAGTTGATCAAATCACACTGTGTCATAAGAGAAATTTATTGGAAAAGAAGATTAAACAAATTATTAACGTTGAAATTGTGGGTTTTGATCAAGCAAATTGCCTGAGAAGTAGGATGTTTCAGACATCTGGATTGTCAGGGGCAATATAGTCCTCACCTCCTTGCCCAAACATAGTCCTCAGGCGACAAGCAGGGTGTTGAAGACATCTGGACTATCATGTGCCAATGGTCAGAGTTGGGTAGTGACTAGCTGGGGCAAGGAGCAGCGAGTGGAAAAGTATCCAAATGTATTGTAATGGCGGCAGCAGGACTAAATACTGTAACTAAGGGACAGTCTCCACTTGGATGGAGATCAGCTGGACAAGATCAGAGACACCGTGTCAACCGCCAGAACTCCGACCTCTAAAAAACCTGCTACCAGTTAAACTGGCCATCTAACTGCATATGCATGCATGAGTATGAATAGGGAAATACGATAAATGTAACACCTATAATTATCCAGTTATTGGCAAATAAAGTGCTTTTAACTTAATTCAGTTCTGGTCTCTTCACTCTTCTAAAGATCTCCATACTATAGAACAGTGGCTTGATCACCCACTGGGCTAAGCATTTATATTTGTGATACTAGCTCCAGGTTTCCCTTCCCCAGCCCTTTCCCATCCCAAAGAACCACGGATAATACCTATGTCCTCCTTCAAGGAGTATTGTTGATGTTCCTGCTGTTGCTGAAGGAAGAAACTGTGTGCCAAGATGACCTCCTTAGCATGCTCCTCCTGGGCACGCAGAGCAAGAGCGTCCAGTAGCTCCGAGTTGTTAGATGTGCTGCGATAATACAGCATGTGCATCAGCTCAAGGGAGTGAATGTTCCGCCGTTGGCCAAAGACCTGACAAAAAAAAAAAATGTGTAGGGATGTCCTCAGAAAGGCAGGGTGAATCCAAGAGACATAGTGGCTTGAGGAAGTAAGGAACTGGGATCCAGGTCCCCTGGGTTCACCAACAAGGCTGGAGCAGGTGTAGGCAGCATATTCTGATTCAAAGTGCTCACTGATATCAAGGGCAGCATGTGTGTCTGGAAGGACCTGTACATGGCAAGGACCATATGGGGGTACGGTGTATCTGCAGATAAAGGGACTGCACCCACCAGGTTCTGCCCTAGAGATACTTTACAGGAATTAATAGCATTCATTTATATCAAAGTAAGTGGTGGAGTACAAATGAAGCAGCCTTGTACTGTGCCAAACAATTGGTCCATCTAACCCTGTTGGGGCGTGTTCAGGAAACGGGAGTCTGACTAAGGAGCTCACCCCCTTCCCGTTCTCCACTTTACTGTATTTTATGTTCTAACTCTAGAGTGTCCTGACAAATTAAATATTAACAAGTCACTGGGTTCAGATAGTATCCTTAAGGAATACTTAAGTTCTTAAAATCCTTGAGTTCTTAAGGAACTCAAATGTGAAATTGCTGATCTTCTAACAAAAATATGTAACATGCCCTTTAAATCAGCCTCCATGCCAGAGGACTGCCTTACTAACCTTCTTTTGACCAAGTCCCTCACCAAAGGCTCTTATGTAAGCTTAGTAATCATGGAATAGGAGGACAGACACTTTTTATGGATTGGTAATGGGTTAAACATCACAGTAATCCAAGTGTATGCCCCAACCACTGATGCCGAAGAAGATGAAGTTGACCAGTTCTATGAAGACCTACAACACCTTCTAGAACTAGCACTCAAAAAAAGATGTCCTTTTCATCATAGGAGACTGGAATGCTAAAGTAGGAAATCAAGAAATAAGCGGAACAGGCAAGTTTGGCCTTGGAGCACAAAATGAAGCAGGGCAAAGGCTAACGGAGTTCTGTCAAGAGAACACGCTGGTCATAGCAAACACTCTTTTCCAACTACACAAGAGACTCTACACATGGACATCACCAGATGGTCAATACCGTAACCAGATAGATTATGTGCTTTGCAGCCAAAGATGGAGAAGCTCTATACAGTCAGTAAAAACAAGACCTGGAGCTGACTGTGGCTCAGATCATGAGCTTCTTATTGCAAAATTCAGGCTGAAATTGAAGAATGTAGGGAACACCACTAGACCAGTCAGATATGACCCAAATCATATCCCTTATGAGTATACAGTGGAGGTGAAGAATAGATTTAGGGCATTAGACCTGGTAGACAGAGTGCCTGAAGAACTAGGGACGGAGGTTCGTAACATTGTATAGGAGGCAGCAACTAAAACCATCCTAAAGAAAAAGAAATGCAAGAAAGCAAAGTGGCTGTCAGATGAGGCTTTACAAATAGCTGTCGAAAGAAGGAATGTGAAAAGCAAGGGTGAAAGGGAAAGATATAACCAGTTGAATGCAGATTTCCAGAGAATAGCAAGGAGAGATAAGAAGGCCTTCTTAAATGAACAATGCAAAGAAATCGAGGAAAACAGAATAGGGAGGACTAGAGATCTCTTCAAGAAAATTGGAGATATCAAGGTAACGTTTTGTGCAAAGATGGGCACGATAAAGGACAAAAAAGGCAGGGACCTAACAGAAGCAGAAGAGATTAAGAAGAAATGGCAAGAATACACAGAAGAACTATACAAGAAAGATCTTAATGTTCCTGATGACCTCCTGTCATCGCTAGAAACGCTAGAAACGCTAGAAAGAGTGCAAAAGATGGTATTGTCACTGACCCAGAGCTGGACATCCACTGAAGTCGAGTGGGCCTTAGGTAGCATTACTAATAACAAAGGTAGCAGAGATGATAATATCCCAGCTGAGCTACTTAAAATCCTAAATGATGATGCTGTTAAAGTGCTGCACTCAATATGCCAACAAATTTGGAAAACTCAGCAGTGGCCAAAGGTTTGGAAAAGGTCAGTTTACGTTCCAATTCCAAAGAAGGGCAATGCCAAAGAGTGTTCAAACTACTCATTTCACATGCTAGCAAGGTTATGCTCAAAATCCTACAAGCTAGGCTTCAGCAGTACGTGGACCAAGAACTACCGGAAGTACAAGCTGGGTTTCGAAGAGGCAGAGGAACTAGAGATCAAATCGCCAACATGCGTTTATTTTTCACATTTTTATACCACCCTTTGTTGGATCATGGAGAAAGCACGAGAGTTCCCCCCCCCAAAAAAAACCCTACTTCTGCTTCATTGACTACGCAAAAGCCTTTGATTGTGTGGATCACAACAAACTGTGGCAAATTCTTAAAGAGATAGGGGTACCAGGCCACCATACCTGCCTCCTGAGAAACCTGTATGCGGGTCAAGAAGCAACAGTTCGAACCGGCCACGGAACAACCGATTGGTTCAAAATTGGGAAGGGAGTACGGCAAGGCTGTATATTGTCACCCTGCTTATTTAACTTACATGCAGAATACATTATGAGAAATGCAGGGCTGAATGAATCGCAAGCCGGAATCAAGATTGCCGGGAGAAACATCAACAACCTCAGATATGCAGACGATACCACCCTAATGGCAGAAAGTGAAGAAGAACTAAAGAGCCTCTTGATGAGGGTGAAAGAGGAGAGTGCAAAAGATCATGGCATCTGGTCCCATCAATTCCTGGCAAATAGAAGGGGCAGAAATGGAAGCAGTGATTTTACTTTTCTGGGCTCCAAGATCACTGCAGACGGAGACAGCAGCCATGAAATTAAAAGAAGCTTACTCCCTGGAAGGAAAGCTATGGCAAACTTACCGGTAGATAGCATAATAAAAAGCAGAGATATCACCATGCCAACAAAAGTTCATATAGTCAGGGCGATGGTGTTCCCAGTAGCAATGTATGGTTGCGAGAGTTGGACCATAAGGAAGGCTGAGCGCCGAAGAATAGATGCTTTCGAACTGTGGTGCTGGAGAAGACTCCTGAGAGTCCCTTGGACTGCTAGGAGATCGAATCAGTCAATCCGAAATGAAATCAACCCTGACTGTTCCCTGGAAGGACAGGTACTGAGGCTGAAGCTCAAATATTTTGGCCACCTAATGCGAAGAGAGGACTCTCTGGAGAAGACTCTGATGCTGGGAAAGACTGAAGGCAAAAGGAGAAGGGGAAGGCAAAGGATGTGATGGTTAGACAGCATCACCGATGCAATGAACATGAAAATGAGCGAACTCAGGAAGATAGTGGAGGACAGGAAGGCCTGGCAGGATGTGGTTCATGGGATCACAAAGGGTCGGACACGACTTAACAACTGAACAAAAACGGGTTAAAAATAGGAAGCAGAGAATAGGAATAAACGGGCAATTCTCAGAGTGGAGGGAAGAAGAAGTGAGGTCTCTCAAGGATCTGCCTTGGAACCAGTATTTCTTACATGTACTGTATATCCCACCTTTCTTCCATGATGGAGCTCAAGGCAGAATACACAGGGTACCCAGGCAATCTCCTATCCAGACCTAGAGTTGCTAGCCTTCAGGAAAGTGGCTGCACCATGTATCTTCAGAGCACACCCATATGAAATATAGGTCAGAATCTGTTAACCCACGTTTGGTATCCACACATGCATGTATAGAAAGTGATAGCTTGCCCAAGGCCACCTAGTGGTGGAATTCATAGCAGTGGTTCACAGCTCAGTCTTCACCACTATATCACAGTCTCATTTATGGTACTCTGGTGATCCATTAGTGGTGTGCTGGGCAACAGCATGTATTAATAACAACAGTATTTATATACCACTTTTAAACAAAAAGTTCAAAGCGGTTTACAGACAAAATCAAATGATAATGATTTATATCCCACCTTTCCTCCATCATGGAGCTCTAGGTGGTGTACAAAGTTTTCCCAGGCATTCTCCCATCCAGACTCTGACCAGACCAGACCTTCTTACCTTCAGCAAGACTTGCTTTCAGACTGTGCCTTGAGCTAGATTTATTTATTTATTTAAAAAAAATATCCCGCCTTTCCTATGCCAAGGCAAATGCCCAAGGCGGCAGATAGATTGCCCTATCTGCTCTGGGACAGGCAGTGTTTCCAAATGAGAGAGGGCCAGGGATCTGTTTCAACCAGACCCTAGTAAGCACTGCATCTTGCCATCTTCTGGAAGCAAAGGTAGTAGTAATAATGTACATACCTTCCAAGCCCGAAAGGCCATGAAGGCAGCAAAGAAAATCAGCAGAGAAATGGTGCCAATCTTGAGGTCGGTAAGTACCACCATGCCCACGTTGACGAAGACAGCCAAACCGCTCACTATCAGCATGCTATTGAGAAGGGCACGGTACAAGATGGATGTGCGGACTTTGACCCCTGGCAGCAGCTGCTCCAGACCTTCCAGGGGTATGTCCTTAAAGCATTTCAGCACCAGGTGGCCATTCTTGATTCGGGCAGCCACCACCACTCGTTTGAAATAACGTCTGCAATGAGAGAGGCAAGGGTGTAGAAACATTGCAGCCCCCCTCCCAAAAAAAAAATCTAAGTTGGAGTCATTGCACTAATTTTAGACTAATGTATTGATTAAAATTTGTATATAGGTAAAGCAACAGTTCTGAAGCAAGAAACCTACAGCAATACCTCCTACAATGTTGTAGATATATTCATGGAAAACAGAGTGCTGTGTGAAACAGAGTTACCGAAGATAATTACAGCACTGTTCGTATGTAGATGTGCTCACAGGACTAGACTCACCAGTGTATTAAGTTGGGGCCTGCTGTGTAACTGACCCGCTGCTGCCATCCCACCTCCTACAGAGCAGCAGGGGAAGATGATGGGAGGAGCTACTCCCAGGAAGATAAGCCAGGTTGACTAATCCTTGGGAACCACAGGCTTCATGTGGAAGGAGGCATCTAGGGTAGACTGCTTTGCCCACTGTTTCTTCTCCAAAGGCACGACCTTGTAGCAAGTGATTGTATTTGGCAAGCATGGGGCCACTGCTCTCATTGGTGCAGCACTAGCCAGAATACGCAGCTTCTGCTGGCTGAAAGCATGGTGCAGACAGCTGTACTTTTCTGCATCAAACTGTTCGTTTTATGGATTTTAACATTTTTCTTTTTTTTTTTAAATAATACTGTAAAAGTTACTGTCAGGGCAAAGAGTGCTAAAGGAGGCATTGTTACTGCTTTGTTTTCAGATGAGGCAGCCACAACACATGGGAGCACACCTTAACAGAAGCATTCCCTATGTGAGAGAAAATACGATGGTGCTTTTTGCCATCTGCAGTTTTCATAACACAAATCCACTGCCTATGAGCATCTTTTTAGTAAATTAACAGTGCAATCTTAACCAACTTTCCAGTGTAGCCATGCCAACAGGGCACACTCTGCATTTTGCAGTGCAGGGGCAGTCATGGAAGCCTCTTCAAGGTGAGGGAACATTTGTTCTCTTACCTCAGGGTTGCATTGCGGCTGCATCGACGCTGGAAAGTTGGTTAGGATTGAGCTGTAAAAGTCCTTAAACTCTTGGTTGGTTACTAACAAATTAAACGGTGCAGCCCTGCTAAGAACATAAGGCAGCTGTGAACTTTGTTTTTAGATGATGCAGTCATGCATCCCCCCCCCCGTTAAATCAAAAAAAAAAAATCAGAAAAAAAAGTTTTCCTATCTAAAAACGTCAAATTCTGCAGAGCAGGATTTATTTTTCTCACGAGAGCAAATAAACTAAAGTTGTCTACCAGCAGAGATTTCAGGTTTTATGAAAACTACATCACTAAGATAGACCAGCACCACTTATTATTCATAAAATGTTTCACATACCTCTCAGCAATCCTTACAACAACCCTGTATGACTGCTACTACACACCTTTCAGCGACCCAGCTATAAGCCTCATCATAGCTATATTGATTCTTGGATCCTTTGGACAATGGGTAACAGGGAAATAAATTTTTCTTGCCTGTCTCCTGGAATCTGAGATGTGCTAAAGAATCCCCCCCGGGCCTGAAGCAGAGTCATCACACGCAACGGTCCTATTCGCTGGCCAAGAGCCCAGAATCGTATGTATTCATACTGATCCAGATTGACAGACACCTGCAAGAAAGAAGTCAGGCCTGGCATGAAAATGTAATTGTTTTGAGATAAGGATACCTAGCACTGAGGTGTAGCTGCCTCTAAGGGGCATCCCATGCCTAGCGGGCACATTCATTTGTTTCAACTTATGAGAAAAAATTAACATTTTTAAACAATTTTTTTTCAAAAACACAAAGATAACATAGCTTAAATAAAAACATTAAACAAAAATAATCATGAATACCCCAACGTAAAAAAGCAAGAAAATCTACAAGGACAACAAAATGCATGTCTTTCATATAAACATGGCAAGTTAGGGACTAATGACAATTAAAGGCATAGCATGACATGGCATAGTGGAAGCAAACCCCTGAATTAAGGGAGAGGCTGAAATCTCAAAGTTTTAATATATGCATATAGTTCTGTATTTCTTGGACTATACTGCTAATCTTATAAAGATCTCTGGTATATTCAAACAAATCAGAGCTAAGTATAAAAGTCTTCAGTTTATCTTGACCCAGGGTAACTTTTGCTTTTCTTAGCACTGAGAAAATCCCACACTTTGGGCAAACCATTGAATAATGGAGAGTGGGAGGAATTCCACAGTTTTTGATAGTGAGGAAAAGGTTGTGACCCCGACCCTACGCACACCTCGGCCACATTGGCAAAAGTCACACCTGGACTTCATCATGAGGATGGTTAACCGCAAGGGCATATGCCAGCGCATCCTCTGACAAGCTGTTGAAATTGGCCTGATCCAAGAGAGGTTCTATCCTGGAAAAAATCTCCTGTTCTTTTGTTGACCGTTCAGCATCCGTCAAAGAGAATTCTTGCAGTGTGTCCCGGTCAGGGTTAATGGGTTCATAGAGACCCTAGAGGGGAAAAAATAAGCAGCACTAATAATACTAGTCACAATGCCCGTATTGGGTTCTAACACAAGCTGCTCCCCTATTATACAAGCTTTCCCCCCATCCTTCCATGTTGGGGGAACAATTCATTCAGAAACAGGGCCATCCCCCAGTGCGTTTGTCATTACCTTTAACTGCGCCAATATGGTGTGGTAACGGATTAGAAGGGAGGAGTCCACTTGAGAGACAAATGCCAGGAATGAGACCCGATCAGCATGGCTAGAGGAGTGGAATTCCTGAGGGAGGGAAAAGGCCACACAGTTCAGTCAGAAGAAAATGACCTGTTCATACAGGATTTCCTTGAGCAGTGTTGAAGTGCAGCTATTTGTAGAAAGATGCCTCACTTGGCATGGAGAGGTGTGTGCCACCTTTGAGGAAGTGGACTGATGATGACCTACCACAAATGCTATGATCACAAGCCTATCTATCACTTTGCATTTGAGATTTTTAATAACTACTTTTATTGGATTTTGGCAATCCACTGTTAGTGCTGGACTTTAAGTTAACAACCAACACACAATAGTTCTATATGTAAAATGTAAAAACGAAAACTGCAACCATCACCCAACATCAGGATTCTGGCGCTACACTCTTTTGTTCAGTGGAAAAGGGCAACATAACATTCAATAAATTATTAAATTTAGCTATCATTTATTAAATATAAAGCTGCTGTTGATGCACTGTGAGCTAACAAGGTTTGTCTCTTTTTTCCCTTAGGGCATATTATCCCAGAACATAAATCTACATTGATGACTGGTTGCCTGGAAGAGAATATGTGAAGTATTTTACCTTTCCAAACTCGGTAAATTGGAACCAAGTAGAATAAAACACTCCTTCATGGATCATTGCCTTGTCGTGGCGAAGGGGCTTGCGTAACTCAATGAAGCCATGAGCTATGCCGTGCAGGGACACCCAAGACGGACAGGTCGTAGCAGAGAGTTCTGACTAAAAGTGATCCACTGGAGAAGGAAATGGCAACCCACTCCAGTAACCTTGCCAAGAAAATCCCATGAACAGTACCAAAAGGCTAAAAGATATGACGCCGGAAGATGAGCCCCTCAGGTCGGAAGGTGTCCAATATGCTACTGAGGAAGAGCGGAGGACTATTCCAAGTAGACCCAGAAAGAGTGAAGCGGTTGGGCCAAAGCCAATAGGACGTCCAACTGTGGATGTGTCTGAGGTTGAAAGGAAAATCCAATGCTGCAAGGAGCAATACTGCTTAGGAACATTGAATGTGAGGTCTATGAATCAAGGCAAGCTGGATGTGGTCAAAAATGAGATGATAAGATTGAACATTGACATCTTGGGAATCAGCGAACTAAAATGGACGGGCATGGGCGAATTTAATTCAGGTGACCATCATATCTACTACTGTGGGCATGAATCCCTTAGAAGAAATGGAGTAGCCCTCATAGTCAATAAAAGAGTGGGAAAGGCAGTACTGGGGTGCAACCTCAAAAACGACAGAATGATTTCAGTTCGAATCCAAGGCAATCCATTCAACATTACAGTAATCCAAGTGTATGCCCCAACCACTGATGCCGAAGAAGATGAAGTTGACCGGTTCTATGAAGACCTACAACACCTTCTAGAACTAGCACCCAAAAAAGATGTCCTTTACATCATAGGAGACTGGAATGCTAAAGTAGGAAATCAAGAAATAAACGGAACAGGCAAGTTTGGCCTTGGAGCGCAAAATGAAGCAGGGCAAAGGCTAACGGAGTTCTGTCAAGAGAACACGCTGGTCATAGCAAACACTCTTTTCCAACAACACAAGAGGCGACTCTACACATGGACATCACCAGATGGTCAATACCGAAACCAGATAGATTATGTGCTTTGCAGCCAAAGATGGAGAAGCTCTATACAATCAGTAAAAACAAGACCTGGAGCTGACTGTGGCTCAGATCATGAGCTTCTTATTGCAAAATTCAGACTTAAACTGAAGAATGCAGGGAACACCACTAGACCAGTCAGATATGACCTAAACCATATCCCTTATGAGTATACAGTGGAGGTGAAGAATAGATTTCGGGCATTAGACCTGGTAGACAGAGTGCCTGAAGAACTATGGACGGAAGTTCGTAACATTGTACAGGAGGCAGCAACGAAAACCATCCCAAAGAAAAAGAAATGCAAGAAAGCAAAGTGGCTGTCAGATGAGGCTTTACAAATAGCTGTGGAAAGAAGGAATGCAAAAAGCAAAGGTGAAAGGGAAAGATATAAACAACTGAATGCAGAGTTCCAGAGAATAGCAAGGAGAGATAAGAAGGCCTTCTTAAATGAACAATGCAAGGAAATCGAGGAAAACAACAGAATGGGGAGGACTAGAGATCTCTTCAAGAACATTGGAGATATCAAGGGAACGTTTTGTGCAAAGATGGGCATGATAAAGGACAAAAAAGGCAGAGACCTAACAGAAGCAGAAGAGATTAAGAAGAGATGGCAAGAATACACAGAAGAACTATACAAGAAAGATCTGAATGTTCCTGATGACCACGCTGGTGTGGTCACTGACCCAGAGCCGGACATCCTAGAGAGTGAAGTCAAGTGGGCCTTAGGTAGCATCACTAACAACAAAGCTAGTGGAGATGATAATATCCCAGCTGAGCTACTTAAAATCCTAAATGATGATGCTGTGAAAGTGCTGCACTCAATATGCCAACAAATTTGGAAAACTCAGCAGTGGCCAAAGGATTGGAAAAGGTCAGTTTACGTTCCAATTCCAAAGAAGGGCAGTGCCAAAGAGTACTCAAACTATCGCACAATTGCACTCATTTCACATGCTAGCAAGGTTATGCTCAAAATCCTACAAGCTAGGCTTCAGCAGTACGTGGACCGAGAACTACCGGACGTACAAGCTGGGTTTCGAAGAGGCAGAGGAACTAGAGATCAAATTGCCAACATGCGCTGGATCATGGAGAAAGCACGAGAGTTCCAAAAAAACACCTACTTCTGCTTTATTGACTACGCAAAAGCCTTTGATTGTGTGGATCACAACAAACTGTGGCAAATTCTTAAAGAGATGGGGGTACCAGACCACCTTACCTGTCTCCTGAGAAACCTGTATGCGGGTCAAGAAGCAACAGTTCGGACCGGCCATGGAACAACTGATTGGTTCAAAATTGGGAAGGGAGTACGGCAAGGCTGTATATTGTCACCCTGCCTATTTAACTTATATGCAGAGTACATTATGAGAAATGCAGGGCTGAATGAATCGCAAGCCGGAATCAAGATTGCCGGGAGAAATATCAACAACCTCAGATATGCAGACGATACCACCCTAATGGCAGAAAGTGAAGAAGAACTAAAGAGCCTCTTGATGAGGGTGAAAGAGGAGAGTGCAAAAGTTGGCTTGAAACTCAACATTAATAAAACTAAGATCATGGCATCTGGGCCCATCAATTCCTGGCAAATAGAAGGGGCAGAAATGGAAGCAGTAACAGATTTTACTTTTCTGGGCTCCAAGATCACTGCAGACGGAGACAGCAGCCATGAAATTAAAAGACGCTTACTCCTTGGAAGGAAAGCTATGGCAAACTTAGACAGCATAATAAAAAGCAGAGATATCACCATGCCAACAAAAGTTCGCATAGTCAGGGCGATGGTGTTCCCAGTAGCAATGTATGGTTGCGAGAGTTGGACCATAAGGAAGGCTGAGCGCCGAAGAATAGATGCTTTTGAACTGTGGTGCTGGAGAAGACTCCTGAGAGTCCCTTGGACTGCTAGGAGATCAAATCAGTCAATCCTAAATGAAATCAACCCTGACTGTTCCCTGGAAGGACAGATACTAAGGCTGAAACTCAAATATTTTGGCCACCTAATGCGAAGAGAGGAGTCTCTGGAGAAGACTCTGATGCTGGGAAAAATTGAAGGCAAAAGGAGAAGGGGAAGGCCAAGGATGAGATGGTTAGACAGCATCACCGATGCAACGAACATGAAAATGAGCGAACTCAGGAAAATAGTGGAGGACAGGAAGGCCTGGCGGGATATGGTTTATGGGATCACGAAGGGTCGGACACGACTTAACGACTGAACAACAACAAGAATAAAACATGTCTGAGTTTAAGGCATGACATTGGTATGACAGTTTTTCATTCCAGGTCAAGTTCAAGTTTTTTTATATCAGTCTCTGAGTGCGGGTTGCAGACTATTTCCAATGTTCCACAACCACTAAACATGCTGCTGCTAAAGAGAGGCCACTTTCTTCTGCAACTCCGGAACTGCACTGGGACTCCAGCGCGCGGCAAATCAGGTGGGAGGCTTGGTCTCTCAAGCCAAGCTCCACACAGCACAGAGCTCAGCAACCTGGACGTTTGGCAATGACGTCATACTCATCACTAAACATTCGGATGTCATTTGCAAATGTCTGGCCCCTAAGCCCGCAAAGGATGCCAACCTCTGATCTTAACCATCTTTGCATCAGATGCTTTTAAATCTCTACCTGGTCTAGGGTATACACTGTAACATGGCACCAGGCCTGTAAGATCTGTCAACAAAGTCTATTCCAGCTTCCATGCTCTGACAAGGTAAGACTACCATCTATCAGGAAAAGGGTATTTTCTGTAGTGACCCTAAAGTTTTGGAAGGTGCTTCCTCAAGAAGCTTGTCTGTCTTCCCTGGCTTTTTTCCCCCAGAAACAGGTTATGATGACATACTGATTACACCAAGTATGTGAAAGTTAGCAGAGATTGTTTATTGTTGCCTTTACAGTACAATCCTATGCATGTCTATGCATAAATAAATCCCATTTAGTTCAATGAGACTTACTTCCAGGTACGGTAAGTGTGTATAGGATTGCAGCATACTGATTTTACACTATGAAACTTTTAGTTTCATGTATTGTAGATTTTCGCATTTTTATCTTATGAAGATGTGAAGACAGTTAATAAATATTGTAAATAAAACAAACCTTAACTGGACTATCCATTGCTGCTTAGTTCTTTCCCACCCCAAACCACCCATTTACCAGAATCCCACATACCTGCTTTGGTCAGCTAATGGAAACTAAACTAAACTAATTTTAATTCCTTTTGTTAATTGTTCCCACACTGAGTGATAGGATGCAGCTGCCTCATGAATGGGGGTAGCTTGTATGCAGACTGATTTGTACCCATGACCATGGGTGCTCCTTGCTAAAAAGGCAAAACAAAACACATATTCTTCTGCACCAAGGTACCCAAGGATCACAAAAAGCTAAATTCTGCAATTTAAATGGGCACATATTCATTTTCTTTTCATCATTAGTTTTGCTTTCTGCTAGCAATGGGAAGAGCCAAAAAGATCATTTCCAACACACTAGAAAGCCTGCTCAAACCAGCAGTCGTAACTGCCGTTTCACCAAGTGCTGCCCACACACTTTCATGCTGATTTTCACAGCTTTAAGGGCTACAAATCAGAAGGATGCTGAATGCATTTGACCAATATGATCACAAGATTGTAGAATCCACACCCAGCCTCAATTATACCTTCAGCAGGGCATCAACCAGCTGCTCCTTGGAAAAAGGGATGTATCGTTCCCGATATTCCATCGACCAGTCCTTGGGCTCTGTTGGTTTCCACATCTTCCTGTATTTCGCTATCTTGGCAGCTAGGGAGGCCTTGCCACGGGATGACAACCCTGCAACCCTGGCCCCTAGGGCTAACCGTGCTGCACACAGCATTCTAGTAGAGTCAAAGGTCACCAGTCATAAAGCAGGAGCATCAAGCCATGTTTGCCATCTTTCGCAGAGTTCTTCTAGTTGGCCTTATGTTGAAGGCGAGATACAGCTACAGTAGTAGGAGTTATGGCTTGAAGAAGCAATGAAGTACGTTCATCAAAGTCAAATATCTAGCTAAACCAAGGAGACCAAAATTCAGCATTATATCAGCCACAGGACCTGTTGTGAAGCTAAAAGTGGTTGTGATCAGCACCTTCTTGTACCCAAGCAGAAATTTCTGCACAAGGTACAATGTATGAAACAAAGAAATTCAGCTAGCCCAAATTAAACTAACCAAATAGCAGAAGGGTGAAGGTCACTAGAAATATGCACCAAGAAGTTGGCTGAACTGGTGAGTTTAAGTGTCACACATTGCCATTTGAGCAATATCCCACAAACTTACAGACTAAGTAGTTATTTCTTCCTGTTCAGATAAGGAAAAGCCTTCAAATTCACATTGAGGCCGATAAAACCAAAAAAGAGGGAAAAATCCACCATAGCCAACAACAAGCTCTAACCTTTAAATAGAAGGTTGGCATAACTGCGCATGTCCTCACTTCTTTACTCATCCGCCCTTCGTTTCCTATTTGTTCTTGGGGTCGGGGCTTCCTTGTTCCGCAAGCGCATTCGAAAGAACAGCTTCCGCCCTGCGTTCATTGTCGTAGTGCGCATGCGTACTTTGAACTCTATAGTCTCTAGTTCAGACTGGCCTATATAGGCTATAGACATAAAACCTAGAGTCACACAAGCTACCCCACCCTTCGCATTCCTTTTTGGTGCTTCCGAACTAAAACTAAACCTGGGAGATGCTAAGATACGGGGAAGTGGTTCTGCTGCCATAGAAATTCGAGCCCAGTGGCAGACTTTTTTTTTTAATCAGAGGTTTGTCGTGTGTTTCGTTCTATCTCTATAGTCCTCAGCCTGTACGTTAAGCACGGACAAAGCAATTCTTCAACAATAGAAATACGCAGTCGTAACTCCCTCCCACAACCGATTTGCTCCTCTGGATTGCGCGCACGCAACATACGGTACTAGTCCGCAGCCTTTTCCCTTTTTTCGGACCAACATGCGAACTACGCATGCGCGCATTTTCCTTGCTACTTCCTCACGCCCACATTTTGAAGTTCGTGCGTGTGGCGCGCGCCACCTTCTGTTCCCCCGCCCAACAGTTCTTTAACAGCCTCTGTGAGCACCAACGGCCGCAAGAGGGCGTGGCTCCCGTCCAGCCACTCAGGCTTCGAGTTCTCTCAGGCGAATTCTTCTGCAGTTTCCTCCCGCCGGGGGAAGGGGTGGGGGAGGCTGCAAGGCGAAGAGGGTTAAAGGGCGGGAAAATATCCCCAAAGGGGTTCTAAAGGGGAGAAGTTGGGCTTTGGTAAGAAGGGAACAGAAATAAAGGTGATTGGGATGATGTATGATGACGCTGTGCTGGTTGTCTCGGTGGTTAACGTATGAGGGGAATATTTGAGACTTTATTACAGTAATTTAAAAGCAGGTAGTCCCGCTAATTCTGGTGTAGTCCCGATAATCTCCAGTAATGAAGAACAAAGGAAGCGGCTACAGAGAATAGAGTTGTTAAGTTGAACAGTGCTGCTGTGAGGGAACAGTCTATTTTTTGCACTTTTATTCAAACTGTCCTCAGAGGAGCTCAGGGTGGAATACCTGCTCTGCTTCTTCTTCTCCCCCATCTTAACAGTAAAGCTGTGAAGATTTGTAGACTGAAAGACTAAAAAGGTGCTTCCCTGACTAGCCATCATTGAAACCAATGAAATAAATTAGTTGCGACTAATTTAAGTCCCTTTTTAATTTCAATGGGATTTAGGAATCCTAATTTACAGTACTTAACATGACAGCCAAGTGACTGGGGCACAATCAACCAGTAAGATTTGTGGCTGAGCAGAAATTTGAATTGGTATTTCTTTGATCTAAAAGTATTTAGTGTTATACTGACCTTCGTTCAAGGTGTGACACAGCAGTTTTAAAAAAGCATGTTTGAGATAACATATGCCCCATAGCATTTGGACCCAGGCCATTGTTGCTGTGGTGAAGTAAAATTGTACAGCCAGGATGATGATTTCTTATCCTGTAATGGTGAAGGGAGACCAGAGGTGTCACTAGGGTTTGGTGCACCCAGTATGAGAACTCATGGTGTCACCCCCATGGACCTCCTCCTGTATACCATACAGAATCCTTAGTAATGTTTTTTAATGTTACTCATAAATTGAATGTAAATGGCAATAGTAGTGACTTAAACTCGTCACCCCAGGAGATCCCAGCATTCAGTTGGGGGGGGGGCAATAACATCGAGCAGCCACCAAACCTGTCACTGACTACCTAGACTCCAGCGGACAGAAGGAACAGAAAGCCCTACTGCAGTCCCCAAAAACCAAGCCTCTTGGCAAAAACCAAAGCCTTCTCAATCCCAGTGCCTGTGCTCCTGCCTTATCCAACAACGGATTACAGCATCTGTTAACTAGGGGAGAAATGGGGGGGGGGTTGCAGGTTGGTTGGTTTGGGGTTATAATTTCCCCATGGAGTTTGGAGGTTAAATGTTGGGTGTTTTAAATAGGGCTCAGGAGAGAGATCAGAAATTTCCTTCAGAAGAAGGGTTTGAGAGTCATGATAGAAGGCTTTGGAAAGGGAGACTAGAAAGGATCTTGGGTAGCTGCAGTGGGAAAGACTATTGCAGTAGGTAAAGTTATTTTTTCCCCTTGTAGGCATTCTCTGTTTCTATGCCCTGTCATGTTTTGTAGTTATGTTTCCTGGAAGAAGGAGGCTGCTGGCATAAGATTACTAATTAATTTGTTAAGGTGGTGCGAAAACTGGTTGGTGTGTTTTCGCATCACTGGTAACAAATGGAATAGAAAGTAATTTTGGTGTCACCCCCTCCCTAAGGAGTCACCCAGTATGGTCCGCACCCCCCTAGTTATGACCCTGAGGGAGACAGTCAAAGGATATAGCCAGGATTACACCAAACCTATTTTGGGGTCCAATTTTGGGACAATGGAAACAGCAGGCATAATAAACCTTATTAACATTTTGACATGAAAGCAGTCTGAGAACGTAGCATAACATTTCACTTAATTGTTACTGCATGAACCAGGTAGTTATCAGAACTATACATTATTTTTAATGTAGGAAACAGAGAGGAGCCCAAGCCTATCCATGTTTACTCAGAAGTAAGTCCCATTAGAGTAGATGGGGCTTACACCTAAGTAAGTGTGGATAGGATTGTAGCTTGAATGAGTCAGTGAGATTCTTAAGATTTTTATTTTGCTAGACAATAATTACATTTTGGTAAAAATGGAGACCAGAAAAACTGGAGAAAATCCTTAGTCTTATATCATACAAAACTAACACCAACAAAGTTTGTCAAATTAGTGTGAAACTGATATCCTGTTTACCATATCTTCTCCCCCTCAAATGGTGCTCAGATTTCTTTCATATAATATGAATGGGGTAAACTTCTGGAAATGTTATTCAGGCCCTTGACAATCTCAGTATGGGCATTTCCAAGTCATCTGGGCTCTGGAGCAAATCTGAAATTGGCATAGTCCCAAATAATCATGGCCTTTTTTACTCTGTGTGTAAGCACCATGTAAATAATAGATGGCATTATATACATTAATCGTAATAAAAGTAATTATCCAAGGAGTGGAATACTTATTCTTAGAATTGCCATTAGATGCTGCTTTGTCTTTTTTACATTGGGTAGTGAGAGCAGTTTTTGAGATCTGTAATAAAACCTTAAGAGTCTCATTTTTATAGAATCCAAGTCTTCAACTACCACAATTTCAGGAGGAAAATCTATCTCCTGGCAGCTAGCTTTCCTTCTGGTCCGTCTTGCATCATACTACCATTATTTCATTAAGGTTTTCTAACCAATATTATTGGTTATTAAAAACAAGTTAAGTATTGCACAGACTGAACTAATACTGCAATATAAGTTTTACAAGAATTGATCTGCAATTGAATTCAATTATTATTATGCCATATGTCAGTGTTTCCCAAACTTCTTTGACCTGCGGCTCCCTTGACCATTGGTGACCATTATGTTGATGCCTGCCAATTGGCATTGCACTGTTTTCCGAGGGGATTCCGTGGTACTCCGCGGCTCCCCTGGTTGGTATCCGCGCCTCCCACTTTGGGAACCACTGCCATATTTGTATGTGGTGCTTTACAAAGAATGAGACAATAGACAGGCCCCCATCCTGAAGCAATATAATTTTTAAAAAAGACAAAGGAGACAACAGGGAAAGGGGAGGGAAGTGAATGCAGGGACAGAGGGGAATAATATGCAGTTATTTGTAATGTATGTCTACGTGATCTAGGGGTTGGGCCAAAGACTTCAGGAAAAAGAAAATAAGAGGTAGTATCATTGAGGCATTATGGAGGCAGTTTCTGGCACGGGGACAGTAAGGAGGAAAGGACAGGTTATAGCAGTGTTTCCCAAACCTTTTTTGACCTGTGGCACCATTGACAACCATGGACTGCACCTCCCCATTACATTATGTTGATGCCTGCCAATTGGCATTGCACTGTATTCCAAGAGGATTCTGTGGCACTCTGTGGCTCCCCTGGTTGGTATCCGCAGCTCCCCTGGGAGCCGCGCCTCCCAGTTTGGGAACCACTGGGTTATAGGGAGCAGGACAGCTGAGGGTGGTGGAGGTGGAGGAGCAGAGTTCGACATGATAGGATATGAGATTAGCGAGATAAGGAAGGCCTTGGAGGGCTTTAAAGGTGAAAATAAGTTTATGCAGGATCCACAACAAGTAGACAGGATGCAAGTGTAGGAATTTAAGGAGGGGCATAATGTGGTCAGAGTGATGAGAGGTGGTTGATTTTTGCAGCTTGACAGAGTTAAAGGGACATATCTATGAGAGAATGGGAGACTAAAAAAGAGAAAGTTACAGTAATCCATGAATATCAGAATTTAATCAGCAGCAAAATTTATCATTAGTGGACATACTAAGTTTCCTCAATTCAATTTTATTGGAATTAATTGCAACAATCCTCAGTGGATAGATACATTAGAAATTGTGAGCAGAAACTTATGATAGGTCTGGGAACAGGTTTCCCAACCTTTCAGGATTGGCCTGGAGTCTCCAGGAATCAGCATCAATCGCCAGGTGAAAACTGAAAGCAATCCTGGAGATTTCCACAGGTCCTCCAGAATTTCTTATATGTTATGTTGAAAGGAAAAATCTCTACAAGTAGGAGTAGCTTCAGTCAGAGTTGGCAACCCTGCCTGGAGAAGATTTTTTTAAAAATAATTCTTTACATCTTGAATCTTCTAATCAACTTCATGTTTTCCAATATCCTTTTCCAGCAGCCCTGAAAATCCAGCTTTGTTCTAAGTGACAAAAAGGCAACCACAGGATGAGGCAGGCAATCTCAACCTTGCAGGATTTCTCTGACCATGATATAGTTCAGTTCTTCATCAGACCTCAGAACATCGCTAGAATACTAGCAGCGGTAAGGAAAAAAAGACAACAAAACTAAACAGGACCAGTTCACATGTTAAATGGAGCTTATTTTATGTAACTATGGTTTATTTGATTATCTGAATTGGGATCTTCAATAACTGGTTTATTTCAGGTTAACGAATCAGGATTAAACCACAATCTGAACCCATTGCTTGAAGTTGGCTTGCTTAGGATTTTACCTTAACTGTGGTTTTGTGTGACTTCCGAACAAAGAATCCTGGCTCACTGGCGTCACTACGGGGGGGGGGGGGGGGGCGGAGCTGTAAGTTCTGCTGAAATCGGAGTCTCCCTTACACGGAGGAACGAAGCGGCCCCGCCCCCTCTCCTTCGGAGCCTTTCAGGGAAGCGAAAGTAACACACAGGGAGTCTCCTGCACGTTGCTTTCGCTTCCCTGAAAGGCTCCGAAGGAGAGGGGGCGGGGCCGCTTCGTTCCTCCGTGTAAGGGAGGCTCCGATTTCAGCAGAACTTACAGCTCCACCCCCCCTGTAGTGACGCCAGTGTCCTGGCTTAACCTTGGCTTACCGGTATTTCAGTGGCTCTACCCTCGCAGTACTGGCTTCTACAAAGATGGCAGCCTAGATCAATAGCAAAACAGCCACTGGCTGAACACCACTTTCATTGACATTCTCACCAAACAGTTTCTGTCCTTTTTCTCTGCCTGTCAAGAACTTAGTTCACACATCTTCCATTTGCATTGAAATACATAGTGAACAGCTTTGCCTCCTAGCAGCCCCATCAAAGAAATGTAAAATACTGCAAAGAGATCTCAGTGTCATCTCACTGAGTTTGAGTTTAATCAATCGAGGGTTAAAGTGGGGAAATTTGCTGATCAAAAACAATTAAAATAAATTCAGAAACAGCTTTTTACATTTATATTAGAGAGCTTTAAATATGCATATATTGAGTAGAAATATGGCATTGTCTTTCTGTGGTTCCAAGGAAGCTTCAGAGAGTCCAGGGACACCTGCAAATACCTTGCCTAAGAAATGGCATCCATCTTGCAGCATCAGGACTCAAGGATGCAGTGTGCTATGCCTGTTGAGAAAAAGCTCGCCATCGCTCTGTACAAGTTAGCCTTCAACATCAACTTTAAGCAGAGGCTGGATAGCTATCTATTATGGATGTTATAGTTGTGGGGGGTTGGACTCAATGATGTTGTAGGTTCCTTCCAACTCTATGAGTCTGAGTGCCCTTCAGGGAGAAAGGTGGGATACAAATAAAGTAAATAAATAAAATAAATAACTACCTCATTCTTGCAACAGCTTGAGTTACATGGGTAAAAAGCCATGGCAGAAAAAGTTTTAAAAATGATAAGAACAGGCAGCATGAGTTCATTCACGTGAACAAAATATTAAAATACAATAACATCTCAGCATTAAAATCTCAAGTAAAACCTGTACAAAATCATATGTTTAAAAACGATGTTTCGCTCAAATTCCATTGAGCATCCTCAGGCAAGCCCACATGCAGCAGGAAGATGTTACCCAGACGGGTCTACAAACACACCACATAAGGCAGAGAGAAGCCTCGCATTCATGCTGAGCTAATTGCTAGTGTGATGAGGGGAATTGAAAGCATCCGTGATTAGGAGGATGATAGTTAGCATTAAAGGTAAAACACCCCAGGGCAGACAAAGCACTAAGAGAGCTTAAGCAAACACTGAATAGAAAAGAATCCCATCCACAATCACCTTCATAACAAATATATGTTACAATAGTGTTCATAAATTCCAAAAAATAACACATCAGGGTCTTAGGACAAACAAAAAGACACACGACAGTCACTGCAAATACCTCAGAGGATGTTGTTCCACAACTGCAGAACAAATGAATGGAAAATGCACTACTACCACTGCGCTACATGCACCTCCATCTCAAGAAGACATTTACTTTTTTTATTCCCAGCTTAGATGCAGTTCTTGGGCTTATGAAGCAAGACAGGCATGATGCCAAGATGCAAGAGTTTTAGTTTGGTAACATAAGGGTCTGTGGATAATTTCCTAGAGTTTATATTCTTCATTATCTTCCGATATAATCGTCATTGTCTGAATCAGGGCTCAATCCTAAACTGTAAAGCAGTCAGAGCCAGTTGCAAAAGCCTCGTCGACAGCGCGCTGATCAGCGCGCTGCCAAGGATGCTGGCGAGAAGGCCTCCACCTCCCAGCTGCGCCGGAGGACGTCTGGATGCGTGCTGGGAAAAGTAAGGCGGGGGGAGGGTGGAATGGTGACGGGGAGGGGTCAGAACAGGGGGTGGGGAGTCTGCGGAATGGGGAGGGTCCGTCGCAGAAGGCCTGCGCCGGATCCTATCCCCCTTCCCTGCAGCCTCCCTGGCCCTTTTCTCTCAGATTTACTCTAGCAAAATTGCTAGCGTAGGTCCGATGAGACCCGTTGTGGGCCATGAGGCTTATGCAGGGGTAAGGGGATTAAACATCCCCCTTTCCCTGCAGAAGCCTCCTGGTCCTGGGCCGCTGCCCCCCCACAGGTTGTAGTGGCTGCCATTTTGGCGCCGCTGCATCGGCGGGGGGTGTAAAGGTTATGTGAGGTTTGTTCTGTTTACATTACTATTTGGGTGTTTACAAGAGTAACCAGCTCTTAGGCTCTAGACAGATTGAATATGTGTTGAATTAAAAATAAACTAATGCTTGCTGAAATGTGTAAGCTTACTAGTAGCTTTGTTTGAAGGGCAGAATTTTTCTCTTAAAAATGTCACCAACATAGTCTACAGAGAATCTGAGGCTTTAGTTTGGGATACCCGTAATGTATAGAGAAAATGGACAACTGACTTCCTGGTCTTCATCTCAGTCCAGGTTCTGTGAGCTTTGATTCTTGGAGAGATTATAAAACAGGATGGATGGGTTGTAAGAATAGACACGTGTCTCGTATGAGACAGAAATCACATATATCCTAGCATTCATGCTTAACTCTTCTCTCTCACTTTCTCCTGTCCCAGGTTTTCTCTCTGATTATTTTTGCCTCCTTGGTGACTGAAGGGTATCAGAATCTGACAACTTCCTCCCAACTGCACTGTATTCTGAATGATAATGGGGCAGCCTGCTGCTATGGCATCACAGTGGGTATACTCTCCTTCCTGCAGTGCCTTCTCTTTTTAGGCTTTGATGCCTATGAAACTTCCATTACTAGCCACAGTCTCAAGTATGCCATCCTTGTACTGGATGTCACCTTCTCCAGTGAGTGGTCTTTCTTTTTACCAAATCCATTGGGTGGTATTTATCTAGGCATTTCATAGGGGTGGTGGGGGCACAGGTGCACATGGGTTGCCAGCTGCAGATGGGTGAAGTCCTAACACAACCACACATTTTACTTGTTTATTTATGTAAAAAATGTATATCTTGCGTCTGCTCCATTAGGAAACTCAAGTCTTTTGAATGTTGAACCCTCTGTTCTCTAGCAAAACCAGCACCGTCATAACTTTTCACCCCATCCTGTCCCACATAAAATAACTGAGGCTATGTATCTGCTAACAGAGTTCTGTCAAGAGAACACGCTGGTCATAACAAACACTCATTTCCAACGACGCAAGAGACGACTCTACACATGGACATCACCAGATGGTCAATACCGTAACCAGATAGATTATGTGCTTTGCAGCCAAAGATGGAGAAGCTCTATACAGTCAGTAAAAACAAGACCTGGAGCTGACTGTGGCTCAGATCATGAGCTTCTTATTGCAAAATTCAGGCTGAAATTGAAGAATGTAGGGAACACCACTAGACCAGTCAGATATGACCTAAATCATATCCCTTATGAGTATACAGTGGAGGTGAAGAATAGATTTAGGGCATTAGACCTGGTAGACAGAGTGCCTGAAGAACTATGGACGGAGGTTCGTAACATTGTACAGGAGGCAGCAACTAAAACCATCCGAAAGAAAAAGAAATGCAAGAAAGCAAAGTGGCTGTCAGATGAGGCTTTACAAATAGCTGTGGAAAGAAGGAATGCGAAAAGCAAGGGTGAAAGGGAAAGATATAACCAGTTGAATGCAGAGTTCCAGAGAATAGCAAGGAGAGATAAGAAGGCCTTCTTAAATGAACAATGCAAAGAAATCGAGGAAAACAACAGAATAGGGAGGACTAGAGATCTCTTCAAGAAAATTGGAGATATCAAGGTAACGTTTTGTGCAAAGATGGGCACGATAAAGGACAAAAAGGCAGGGACCTAACAGAAGCAGAAGAGATTAAGAAGAGATGGCAAGAATACACAGAAGAACTATACAAGAAAGATCTTAATGTTCCTGATGACCACGCGGGTGTGGTCACTGACCCAGAGCCGGACATCCTAGAGAGTGAAGTCAAGTGGGCCTTAGGTAGCATTACTAACAACAAAGCTAGCGGAGATGATAATATCCCAGCTGAGCTACTTAAAATCCTAAATGATGATGCTGTTAAAGTGCTGCACTCAATATGCCAACAAATTTGGAAAACTCAGCAGTGGCCAAAGGATTGGAAAAGGTCAGTTTATGTTCCAATTCCAAAGAAGGGCAGTGCCAAAGAGTGTTCAAACTACCGCACAATTACACTCATTTCACATACTAGCAAGGTTATGCTCAAAATCCTACAAGCTAGGCTTCAGCAGTACGTGAACCGAGAACTACCGGAAGTACAAGCTGGGTTTCGAAGAGGCAGAGGAACTAGAGATCAAATTGCCAACATGCGCTGGATCATGGAGAAAGTACGAGAGTTCCAAAAAAACATCTACTTCTGCTTCATTGACTACGCAAAAGCCTTTGATTGTGTGGATCACAACAAACTGTGGCAAATTCTTAAAGAGATGGGGGTACCAGACCACCTTACCTATCTCCTGAGAAACCTGTATGCAGGTCAAGAAGCAACAGTTCGAACCGACCATGGAACAACCGATTGGTTCAAAATTGGGAAGGGAGTACGGCAAGGCTGTATATTGTCACCCTGCTTATTTAACTTATATGCAGAGTACATTATGAGAAATGAAGGGCTGAATGAATCGCAAGCCGGAATCAAGATTGCCGGGAGAAATATCAACAACCTCAGATATGCAGACGATACCACCCTAATGGCAGAAAGTGAAGAAGAACTAAAGAGCCTCTTGATGAGGGTGAAAGAGGAGAGTACAAAAGTTTGCTTGAAACTCAACATTAATAAAATTAAGATCATGGCATCTGGTCCCATCAATTCCTGGCAAATAGAAGGGGCAGAAATGGAAGCAGTAACAGATTTTACTTTTCTGGGCTCCAAGACCACTGCAGACGGAGACAGCAGCCATGAAATTAAAAGACGCTTACTCCTTGGAAGGAAAGCTATGGCAAATTTAGATAGCATAATAAAAAGCAGAGATATCACCATGCCAACAAAAGTTCTCATAGTCAGGGCGATGGTGTTCCCAGTAGCAATGTATGGTTGCAAGAGTTGGACCATAAGGAAGGCTGAGCGCCGAAGAATAGATGCTTTCGAACTGTGGTGCTGGAGAAGACTCCTGAGAGTCCCTTGGACTGCTAGGAGATCAAATCAGTCAATCTTAAATGAAATCAACCCTGACTGTTCCCTGGAAGGACAGGTACTGAGGCTGAAACTCAAATATTTTGGCCACCTAATGCGAAGAGAGGACTCTCTGGAGAAGACTCTGATGCTGAGAAAGATTGAAGGCAAAAGGAGAAGGGGAAGGCAAAGGATGAGATGGTTAGACAGCATCACCGATGCAACAAACATGAAAATGAGCAAACTCAGGAAGATAATGGAGGACAGGAAAGCCTGGAGGGATATGGTTTATGGGATCACGAAGGGTCGGACACGACTTAATGACTGAACAACAACAACATGTATCTCTTGTTCCACCTCCATAACTTAATCCTCTGTTTCATCAAATGTATCAGCTTCACTTGTTCTCCTGCTCTCATCACTGCAGCTTCTTGCCATTTGGTATGGTAGTGGATCCTGTATTACCACTTCCAGCTGCCAAGCTAGTGAAGTCATTTGAAGTCATTGTAGTTAATCTTCCAAATGGAAGTACCTAATTAATAAGATTTGTTTCAGAGGTCCTTCTTTGGGGGAATTACCTGTGACAGGGTTTTTCCCATGATGGCATCAAGGCTATGGAAGTCCCTCCCAGAGGAAGTGCATTCTGATGGCCTTCTAGAAGAAAGTCAGAATTATTTTATTTCAGTGTGCTTTTGGCACCCTCTGACCTGCTGTTTTGGCATTATGTTTTCTTCTTCCTGGTTGTGTTTGTTATTGCTTGTTTTTTGTCTAAGTGGAGGATTTTTTTCTGTATGTTTTTATTATTTTGTATTTTTGCGGTGCTTTGGTACAAATGGCAGGTTACAGATATTCTAATTTAAAAAATTAAGTTAAAAATACAGCAATTTCCATTTGGAGGGAGAAACCATATAAGTTACAGGCTTGGTTTAGACTGACATCATGCGGAGCTGGGACTGAGTCCTGGTTCTGCACAATGTCTCCTATTTTGGGGTGTGTGCAATCCCCCTCCTCTTCATGCTTGATGGGAGGAACAAGTCTTCTTCCAGTTCCAGGTGAATTTGACCAGTTTATGACAGGTGAACTGTCATAAACTGAACAATCCCGGCTTATTCTCACTAAAGTTTGCAAATAAATTAGAATCTGAAGCTGAGATAACATCTTGCCCCCTGTGCTTTGCTTTGCAGCAACAAGGCTAACAGTTTCACGGCACAATCCTATCCCCCATGGGCTCCAGAGCTGAGGCCTCAGTGCCGGCAGTCGCAAATACACTGTAAAATGTATTGCGAAACCCAGAGAGGAAGCAGTGCTGGTAGGAAGGCCTGTACTATCCTGTTGGCGCTGAATCTAGGCCCCCCGCACAACAGAGCAGATAAGTTAGTTCTGAGCAGGGGGAGGGGCATAACGGGTGGAGATGGACGAATTGGGCCTGGGAGGTGGGACTGGCGTCTTTGTCAAACACCATATCCTATCCCCCCCTCCCAGGCCCTTGCAACCAGCATGGGAGGGGGGCTTGATTCTCCGCCGGCTAAAGAGTCAGTGGAGACTGAGTAGCCCCATCTACTTTCCCCGAGTAGACCTCCAGCCAGGGCCTTCCCCATATAGGATTCAGCGTGAGCCGTGTGACCCATGCTGAACACCCTACACTGGGGGATAGGATTGGGCAGTCCAGCTGCAATTCGTATACACACGTTTCTAGGAGTAAGCCTCATTGAACACAATTAAACTTCTGAGTAAACATGTATAGGATTGTGCTGTCAGAGTACTTTGTTCCCCTGCTTTTTTCTGGTCTTGTCCAGCTGCTTTGAAGACCTTTTATTTTCTCCTTTTCTCTGATTGTTGGGTGAGAATGAGAAGGGATTCAGGATGATTTTTGTCTTGGATATCGCTTACTGTAGCAACATTTCTTTGCTGGAGTTTCTACTTCTTTTCCAATAAAAAAGGCATACAAACTACACTGAACATTTGCATTTCCTGGCAGCATCAAATCCCATTTCCAGTTTCCATGAGCTCTCCATGCCGAACCCAACTGTAGAAGACCAAGGAGTGCAGGTGCTCCCCTAGCCACCAAAATGTGGAGGAAGGCCTTGTAACTCATCCCACCAAGATGCCAGACAACAGAGCAGAATACTTGTTCCTTCTTAAAATAGCAAGCAAAACACTGACAGTCATGGGGAAAGCTTCATGTAAATTGTTGCAAAGCTGTTGAGCTGCTTTTTTATAAGATTTCCTTAAAGATACCTTTTGCCTGTAGCAGATTTGAAAGAGTCGATGCTACTGGTGGGTAGAGAGTGTTGCCTTTTATACTGACTGGGTATTATACTGCCTTATTGTTCCTCTGCCCCCTAAGCTGGAGGGCTCACAAAAGACAAGAGACAACACGTGGTGACAGACAAGGAAACAATGAGGACATACCAATTCCCCACAAAAGGCTGTCATTTCCACATGCTGTCTCATTCCTTATTGTCAGGCTTTATTTGACAAGCGTGATCACAGCAAAGGAGTTGTTCAAGCAGGGCATTGAGTTACCATTATGTTTGTCTGTGTGAAGTATTTTGGGGCTCTGGCATTTGCCAGCACATCAGTACAGACACAATTCCATCTTGATAAAATTAGATGCCACTGAGACATCTCATTTTGTTTCTTGCCTCCTACCTGCACTACCTGTCAGGATCTCTCCACCTTCAATCAGATTAATCTGGGCCATTGAGAATATTGCCTCTTTCTTCCCCATATATTAATCGAATTTTAATTTTAAACCCTCTCCTCAGAAGAGAATAGTGTGCCATGTCTTTTCAGTATCTGTGCCTACTCAGGTCAGGCCAGTTGAACATCAATTATTTATTTATTTATTGTTATTATTGTTGTTGTTATTATTATTGCATTTTTACGCTACTCTTCCTCCAAAGAACTCAGAATGGTCTCATACCTGGTTACCGTATATCCCCTCCCTTTTATCCTCATTATAACCTACCTCATTGGGTTGTTCTTAGTAATAGTGACTGGCCCAAACTCACTCCATTAGCTTTGTGACTAAACAAGGAGTTGAACCAGGGTACCTCAGTTTAAGTAGAACACTCATACCTGTTTCCCCAGTTTTGCCCATTCATATCCATATCTCTGCCTCTCCAAATCTGCTTAGAATCACATCCATTTCTGTAGCAGGTTGATGATTACCCCTATAGTTTGCTATCCATATCTTACATGGACTTGGTTCAACAAATTAATTGTGTTCAACATTGCCTTCTATGCCAGAATAGATCTTCTAGCAGAGTTTCTTCATCTCAGAGCCCAATAATAAAGCTGAGTTCATTGAAACAGAAAAGTACTACAGTACTACCAAATGTGTTAGGAAAGGCAATATACTATCATGCCTGTGGTTTTAAAACCATATCTCTAGCTATTATAGATTCACAAAAGGCAAATAATTCCTTAGTTGTTTATGATGGAGTTCCTGCCTCTGAGACATCAGGCATTGGCCACACTGGATGCACAGTCTCTAACGCTCTCACACTTGGCTGCCTGAACCACAAACCAATCTGATGTCCCCAGATAGCTTTCTTCTCTCCCTTATTGTTTGTCAGCTAAAAAGGCAAAGGCCCTTTTTAATACACTGTTCAGTGTTTGTTTTAGGGAATGATTGCCCTTCTGATCCCTGAAGGTAGTCAGTTTATCCATGAATGCAAGAGCTTTTATTACCGTAAATTTAGACTGCTGGCTTTGTTCTGGAGGGCAGCTATAATGCTGCTGCTTCAGCAGTTTAGACGAGCCATGTTTTCAATTGCTTATTATGAAATAGCTCAGAATGTCTGAGCAGTCATGGAATCATTCACATCTGTACAATACATAATGAATCTTAATTGGAAAAGAAACCTATATATGTCATACTGTCCCATAAGAAGAGAGCGTAATGATGTCATTTAAGACTGAGTATGTAAAGATGATTTCCCAATCTATGTCCAAGGGTCATAACAGTCCATCCCTGATATGGTTACAGATTATTAAGTGGCATGAACCTTGTTTCTCTGGTACTGATATACATTGGCCTTCTGACCTATGCTAATATACTGAAATATAATGAAGAGTATTCAGTCCTGTTAGTTAGTTTATGTCACAAGGTAACTTGAGTGATTCCTGATACATTTTATATCTATAATTCTGTAACTCATGTTGGGTTTCACCTCAGCCCATGAGCATACAAAATTCTAAGACAGGTTCAGGGTGCAACTAGACGGGTAGTGGGGGATCTATAATGATGCTCTGTTTTGTTTTTTAAGTTAAGTAGGGACTGGTCAGACTGGTTAAAAGTAGTAGGGACTGGTCAGATGGGGCTATGATGCTAGGGGAAGGAGAATTTAACCCTTTCCCAATGTGCTCATTGGGTTTGTGCATGTTCCCTACTGATTTGGCACTTCACCCACTAATTGAGGCAGCACCACACTGTTTTCCTAACACACACACCCCAGCTGATATTTGCCCTGCAAGAGAAAACATATGTATTCAAGAGAAACCCATATGTATTCCCTGCAAAGAAAAGAGCTTAGTGGCAATTTAGATCAGGAAAAGGCATGGGGGGGGGGAGAGCTTAAATCCTCCCCCCTCCACAGAACTGTGGCACCAATCCAAGTATTACCACCACAGCTGCTTCCAATTTTTCAACATTACATGGGAGATCATGAGTCTCTTATGTCCCATCCAGTTCGGTCCTCAAGATACCACATACTGGAGATGTGAACTGGGAAGTGCAAAATCCAAGATAAGACAAGAGTGGATTATACCTGGCCTTCTCAGGCTTAAAATTGAACTAAACCAAGGGGTATTTAAACTATCTAATGTTATAGTTTGAGTCAATTTTTATGCAGAGCTTTCTGAGTAGGGAGGATTTCTAGGTATAACATTTCTGAAGACTTTTTCAAAAAAGATATCTAGAAAGAAGGAATAATGGCTTTTAGAAAGGAGAAGGGTAGAAAGTAGGGACTGGGGAACATTATCTTCTTCCCACCGTAGCACAAGTATCTCAGTGGGCATGCTCTAGAACAGGGGTGTCAAACATAAAGCCTGCAGGCCGGATACAGCCAGTGGAAGCTCTTTATCCAGCCCACATTTATTTATTTATTTAAAAGATTTATATACCGCTTTCCTAAAAATTCAAAGCGGTGTACAACATACAAAGCAAAACACTAATACAATTAAAACCCATTAAAAAAATTCACAATTAAAATTAAATATTAAAATAAAATTACAATTACATGATAATTGGGCTCTCCCAGTACCGCCTTTTCAGCAGTGCTGCTTCTGCCAAGACTCTGGGAGGGAGAAATGGAAGGAGGCCTCAGAAGGCAAGAAACGCTATGCGGGAAGAGGCAGACCGAACGGGGTAAGAGAGGGGGACGTTGCCGAGGTGCTGGAAGACCTAATTGCTGGAGGTGCTGGAAGACAGAGGTGCTGGAAGGTCCAATTATCATGTGGGCCTCCCTTTTGGCAGCACCACTTCTGCAGAGGCATCGCATAGCAGAGCACCTCTGAGCTGCTGAGCTGTAAAGTGACACCTCGGCAGAAGTGCTGCTGAATGGGAAGCCCATATGACAATTGGGCCCTTCCATATCTTGAAAATATGATCAAGATTTGCATATTTTCTCTTCTGTCATTTGCAGTTAATTAATTTAGTTCCCACTGGAGAACAAAGTGCTTATTTCTGGCTATCATCTGCTTAATTACGTCACTTCCTGCCCTCATGGGCACCATGAATGGTACTATTCAGCCCACTGTATGAATTTGACACTCCTGCTCTAGAATGTACCTAGTTTCATTTGTGTCTTCAGCTGTTTGTATCACATTCTAACATCTTCTTTTCTCCCCAGTTATCTGGGCATGCCTGTGGTTTGTTGGGTTCTGTTTCTTAGCCAATCAATGGAACCGGTCAGCTCACATCTATCTGCTGGGATCTAGTGCTGCACGGGCCAGCATCACCTTTGCCTTCTTCTCCATTCCATGCTGGGTGAGTCAGTCAAGTACTCCCCCTTTTATTTTGGAGTGAAGAGACCCCCTACTGAGTCAGACATAGAAGCAGAATACATCACTGCAGAACTGCAATAGAAGATTACTCCATCTTATCTGAGCCAAAATTTACCCCTTCTAGGAAGCAGGTAGCACTAACCCTTCTCATTAAAGCAGACAAGGGACAAATAAGGGGATGTTGGAAAGGGCGTTATTCTATCTGTAGCAAGCAGTTCGAAAGGTCTGTCCCAGCTTTCCATGTGATGTCACAGAGGATGCTAAGGTAGACCTTTCAAATCATGAGAAGTTCCTATCCTAGGCAGGATTCAGGAAGAGGAGGGAAGTGTTTGAATAACGTTCATATTATCAGGGAGAGGATGGGAAGAGAATGAATGACAGAATACAAGAACAAAATGTACAGAAATGATTGCCATGTTTCAGGTTGGGTCAAAGATGAGTCCTGGGTCTGGAAAAGTAGAAGACAATTGGACTAACTTATTAGGAGGAATGTCACATACTATTTTAGTCTCCCAGAAGAATACAGTACATTCAACATATTACAAAACAGGCCTCTGCGTGTTTTGCAGTTGCTACCTGAAGTTTCTGGTCCATATTGAGAATCAAGCCAACACCATAAACCTATTTTGGGTCAGCTCACAGATGAGATGCCTAAAACATAGAACACTCACAAAATGAAAATGAGAAAGATCTTGCTTGTGTCCTGTCTCAGGGCCTAACTACGTTTCCATCAATTTCCATGAATGTTGAGAAACTGCCTCAAGAATGAGCTCTTTCCAAGCATGTTCATTCCTTGTGGAACAGGGCGACTCACACTTCCCATCAAGTTATGGAATTAATCAGGAGGAGCCTTCGCATAAGAGTAGTTGCAGAAGGCCTTCATCTACAAGCTGGCACAAAACTAACCAGAACAATGCAGTACTCAGTTCAGCCCTCAGCTGGAGTTTACCTGCTCAGCCTACCTGATCTAACAAAGATTTTAACTCCAGCAGGAACCACTGGTAACGTCTAACCTGACCTTGCAAAGGCTAATTGAATTCCTTGAGCTTAACATAGCAGCACATCCAGTTAACTTGCCAAAAGCATACCTTTGACAAAAGTCTTATTTTCCAACTGCAATGAGAAGCCAGAAGATTTCTAGTGTTTCACTCAGTAATGGAGAACTAGTCACAATCATAGAATATTTATGAAAAATTACCCCCATAACGGGAAAACTGCACTTTTCATTTTAAAGCTTTTTAATTTAAAACTATATATTAATTTCAAATATCCTTTGCTTTGCCAGAAAAATGTGAACTTTTGCTTACTGAAGACCAAACATAGTCTAGCTCTTTTTTCTTGCTAATCCAATCCAGGCATTTTACTTGTAAAACCCAATTATAGAACGGATATTGTTAGCATTCTGACACATCTTCAATCCCCTTTGATTTAGGGCCCAACTACAGATTGAGCTAAATGCATGACTTGCCCAATGAGGTTTTAGTTTTATATCTAAATAGTGTGTGTGTGAGTGAGTGAGTGAGTGAGTGAGTGAGTGAGTGAGTGAGTGAGTGAGTGAGTGAGTGAAATGTGGCAAAACTGACAGGAGTGAGATGGCTTACCATAATTACTTTGCCCCCAGCAGTGTTCATCTCAGTTGTGGCCCCCACCGCATGCTATTTTTAATTTATTATTTCTTTAATAGAAGTTTTTTCTTCCACTAAAAAGGGGGCGCTACGACTGGGATCCAAACCACGGCAGGGGAGTACTTAAGCCTCCTATCCTCATTGTATTTTTTGTGACATTTTGCCCCAACATCAGGTCACTTTATACATCTCGCTTAATACTTTGTTCCTTATCCTTGTTCCCTGCTTCTTCAACAATCACTTATGCATCCACCCAGCTTTCATCTCCCAAAACTTACCTGCCAGTTTTCTGAACACCATAACCCTTACCTCACCATTTAATATTTATAAAAGCAAATAAAATATACTAGACCAGAATCAAATATCTTCTCCTTTCTACTTAGGCTCTTAAAAAAATAATCATGAAAGCATTTTACGGTACTTTACCCAATCAAGTTGTGATTTTAACACAGGGATAAAATCAGGGATAAAACCAGAATCTTCACCACTGACCCACAACTGGGTTTTGGTTATTATATGTTTCTGATCCCTAAATTGTGCCATTGATTTACAGCCATGTTCATACTTGCATACCTGACCCATCACCTCTTTTCCCTCTCAGGTGTACCTGGCCTACCTGGCTCTGAAAAACCTCTGGGCTGAGCCACCTGTTCCTTACAAGCGAACCTTGGATGAAGGATCTGTTGCCTTGACCAACCTTTCCTCTACCACCACTACCACATCCCTTCCCAACAATATGGGGTACCCTGACACTGTGGGCACACCCTCCTATCCATCCACTCCTGTACCAAACCGGCTGACATTAAGGAATACTGATGACTAGACAGTGATTTATTCCCAGTGTAAATAAAGGGAGAGAGAGAGAGAGAGAGAGAGAATCTATTTTGAAACCAGAACACTTATTTTTTAATGTATAAGTTTGCCTCTGCTAAAAGCAGCAACAAGAAACCAATAAGCAAAAGTGGTACCTAGAACTGCTAATTTCTGGGAGGAGGAGATGACAAGGATCCAGCCTACATACTAAATAGAATAGAGTAGCTTTGCAAGATCAAGGGGTGCTCACCCATTCCCTGCTTTACTTGTGCAGCCTCGTGCTTAGAGGCTGCAACACATCCTTGGTGCTTTAAAGCCTACATTGCTGTTTCCCATTTGGGAAATTCAGTACTTATGACAGTTGCACATACCTTTTATATCTCTCTCAACCTTAAAAGTCAGTAACTTTATGACAAGAAGAGAGCTGGCTGACTGACTCAGTTTAAAGGGATTGAGGCAAACATATGATAGTGTGCTAGGAGGGTCATTTGCCTTCTACCACTCAGTTACTCACCTGGTGGCAACTGCTACTTGTTCCAGTGAAGAGGCAAATTCCAAAACTGCTACAGAGAATTCAGGACCTTTTCTCCCTGGATTGGTTCAAACATGTGAGCCAATTGCTCATTTTCTCCATGCAATTCCTACTGTGCTTGGGAAAACTTCAGTATAAAGTAGACCAGTGGTTCTCAAAGTGGTGGGTAGCGACCCACAAGAACCAGAAGCGGCTGCTCCCCCCACCCCCAAGGGTGGTGGTGACGTTGGCTATGTCCCGCCACTGCCGTCGGGACAAAAAGGGTGGGTTTTTTTTTTAACTTACTGGGGGTTGTGCCAGCCCTCCATAGGGTGAAGGGGGGGCCTGTGGCCCCCTCTGCAGGCCACCCCACACTTCAGATCGGCTCATCTTGATTGCTTCAGGGAGCCAATCTGAAGTGTGGGGAGGCCTGCAGAGGGGCCACGCTCCCTCAGCACCCTCCAGAGGGCCAGCACGACCCCCAGTAAGTTAAAAATCCCTTTTTGTCCCGGGAGCGTCGCTGCCCTTGGCCCACCCCCACAAACACAACTTTCCAAACTCGTGGGGAGAACTTTGACAAACGCTGAAGTAGACTATGCAGACAGAGCCATCCAGTGGCAAACTGTCATTACCATAATCATGGCAGCATTTTTGCTAGCTACTATGATCACAGAAATGGCAGCTGGCTGTTGCAAGCTGTATCTGCATATAACCTAAATCCACACTGCGGTCTCTCATGCAATTCCATGAAGAAATGGCTACCTTATATACATGAAGCATCTTGGACTCATATTTATTCAGTAATTACTAAATAACATTTCAAGTAGCCACTAGCTTTCAATAGTAAGCAACTGCTTCTTAAATCTTACAGAGAAAATATTTGAAAATAGCTGTGGTTTTTCATAACTAAGAGCATGAGAAATGACTGATTGCTGCTGAACTGTTTATGTGTAAATAGAATGAAACCTTACTTTGTCCATGTGTCCTGCTATGACAGGCCACACTTGAGAATCCCCAAGGTTTGGGTTTAATTAAAAATTAACAGCTCAACTTTACTTCTCTTTTCTGCCTTCATAGTTTAAGAGAAACATTTGGTTAAAATAATACCAGATTAAGCCAAACTCATATTCTGTATCCAACAGGAGAGAGCCTGCATATATAAACAGGCTTCTGCACACATTGCAAATACAGATTTCCATGTTGGATGCACATCCTCATCCACACTGCAATCCAAGCCCTTTTGATCTGGCTGAATGTATCTTTTGATACAAATGGAAATGCACATCTGCATTTGGGAGCCACCAGGACTACAACTGGATTGGGGCCAGAAAGCAAATGAAAGGAAACTTATAACGATTACTCGTCCAAAAAGCACAGAATGATGCCAGATTGCCAGCCACGTTTTACTTTATTCCAACACCTTGTTTTAGAATATTTAAGACTGGCAATACCTATAATCTTCACCCCTGCTAAACTAAGATGTCTCCATTTGGACCAACCTTATTGAGAAGTACCCCATCTCTTCGAGTTTTCCTTCCAAGCAACACCCATGACATGTACCAATATTTTATAAGAAATGTTTTAAGATTTTCCTTACCATCACCATCTCCAAAGCAGTCATTCCAATTATTTCCTAAATTGTTCTCACATGCCAGATTTATAGCAGTTTGTACTTAAGACTGCACTCCTAAAACGCATTTACTAGGAAGCAGGACCAATTGAATATAATGGGACTTATTTAAGAGTAAATATGCAAAGGATTTCATGGCAATCCTATATACACTTACCTGAGAGAGTAAGTTCAGTTGAACACAGAGTCTTACTTCCAAGTAAATACAGGATTATGCTGTTAGTTCTGTGCACACTTGGGAGCAAGACCATCAGTGAGGTTTACTTCTGAGTAAACACACTTAAGATCAAGCTATTAAATAAAACACATTGACTCTAGAGTGTTTTCAATTTATCTTCCACATTCCATCTCACTTCAACAACATTCACGTGGCATTAGTGAGGCTCAAATGTTCATTTTGGTTTCATGTGAAAACATGTACATAAGAAGAGCCCTGCTGGATCAGGCCAAAGGCCCATCTAGTCCAGCTTCCTGTATCACACAGTGGCCCCACCAGATGCCTCGGAGCACACAGCCAGCAAGATAACCTGTTTCCTGCTGCCACTTCCCTGCACCTGGTGCAGAGAAAACCTAATTCTAAAGCCAGGAGGTTGCTTATGGCTTGTAACCTGTGATGGTCTTTTCCTCCATGAATCTTTCCAGACCCCTTTTAAAGGCATCTAGGCCAGGTGCCATCACCACATCCTATGGCAAGGAGTTCCACAGATGAATTACACGCTGGGTAAAGAAATATTTTCTTTTATCTGTTCTAACTCTCCCTCCACTCAATTTTAGTGCATGTCCCCTGGTTCTGGTGTGCGAGAGGGACAATTTCCCTCTATCCACTCTCTCCATCCTATGCATAATTTTATACGTCTCAATCATGTCCCCCCTCAGACACCTTTTTTCTAGGCTGAAAAGCCCCAAACGCTGTAGCCTTTCCTCATAAGGGAGGTGCTCCAGCCCACGAATCATTCTGGTCGCTCTTTTCTGCACCTTTTCCAATTCAACTATATCCTTTTTGAGGTGTGGTGACCAGAACAGGACACTACTCCAGATGTGGCTTTACCATCGATTTGTACAAAGGCATAATGATATTGGCCGTTTTATTCTCAATCCCTTTTTTAATGATCCCGAGCATGGAATTGGCCTTCTTCACAGCCGCCGCACACTGGGTCGACACTTTCATCGACCTGTCCACAAGCACCCCAAAATCTCTCTCTTGATCCGTCACAGACAACTCAGAACCCATTAGCGTATATGTGAAATTTTGGTTTCTTGCCCCAATGCGCATCACTTTGCACTTACTTACATTGAAGCACATCTGCCATTTTGCTGCCCATTCTCCCAGTTTGGAGAGATCCTTCTGGAACTCTTCACAATCCCTGCTGGTCTTCACCACCCGGAAAAGTTTAGTGTCATCTGCAAACTTGGCCACCTCGCTGCTTATCCCCAACTCCAGGTCATTTATGAATAAGTTGAAAAGCACCGGTCCCAAGACCGATCCTTGGGGCGCACCGCTTTTCACCTCTCGCCATTGTGGAAATTGCCCATTGACTCCCACTCGCTGTTTCCTGGTCTTCAACCAGTTCCTAATCCACAAGAGGACCTGCCCTCTTATTCCCTGACTGTGGAGTTTTCTCAGGAGCCTTTCATGAGGGACCGTGTCAAACGCCTTCTGAAAATCCAGATATATAATATCCACAGGTTCGCTCGCATCCACATGCCTGTTGACCTTTTCAAAAAATTCTAAAAGGTTTGTGAGGCAAGACTTCCCCTTGTAGAAGCCATGCTGACTCTCCCTCAGCAGAGCTTGTTCTTCTATGTGTTTTAAGATTTTATCTTTAATGAGACTTTCCACCATCTTCCCTGGAACAGATATTAGGCTGACCGGCCTGTAGTTTCCCGGGTCCCCCCTCCTTCCTTTTCTAATGAATGGCGTGACATTAGCTATCCTCCAATCCTCTGGCACAGTGGCCGTTTTAAGGTACAAGTTGCATATTTGGGTCAAGAGGTCAGCAACTTCATTCTTGAGTTCCTTCAGAACTCTTGGGTGGATGCCATCCGGGCCTGGTGATTTATTGATCTTTATTTTGTCAATTAAGTCTGAGACGTCTTCTCTTTTAACCTCTATTTGACTTAATTCTTTAGTCAGGGGAAGCCGTTCAGGCAGCAGTATTTGCCCAAGGTCTTCTGCCGTGAAGACAGATGCAAAGAACTCGTTTCTCTGCAGTCTCCAAGTTCCCTTTTATCACCCCTTTCTCTCCTTCACCATCCAGCAGACCAACCGCTTCTCTGGCAGGTTTCCTGCTTCTAACATATTTGAAGAAGCTTTTATTATTCCCTTTTATGTTGCCTGCCATACGTTCCTCAAAGTCTTGCTTGGCCTCCCGTATCATCTTTTTACATTTCTTTTGCCACAGTTTGTGCTCCTGCTTGTTATCTTCATTAGGGCAAGACTTCCATTTATGGAAGGAAGCTTCCTTGACTTTTATAGCCTCTTTAACAGTGCTTGTTAGCCATGCCGGCACCCTCCTGGACTTGGTCGAGCCCTTCCTCCTTTGTGGAATACACTCCCGCTGGGCCTCTATGACTGTTGTTTTAAACAGCCTCCACGCACTCTGGAGCGATTGGGCTCTTTTTACCTTCCCTTTCAGCTTTTTTTAAACTAGTCTCCTCATTTTGGAGAAGTCTGCCCTTCGGAAGTCAAGGGTTTTTGTGTCAGATTTGCTAGGCACTCTCCCCCCCCCCCCCCAACATGCATGGCGAAACAGATCGCAGCACGGTCACTGTTCCCCAACGGTTCGGTAACATTTACATCCCTGACCAGATCTTGAGTGCCACACAATATCAAATCCAGGGTCACCTGTCGTCTGGTCGGCTCCGTGACTAGCTGCTCTAAGGCACAGTCATTTAGCATATCCAGAAATCCAGTCTCTCTTTCATGACCAGAGCATGAGTTGACCCAGTCGATGTGAGGATTATTGAAGTCCCCCATGACTACAACCCTGTCTCTCGTTGACACCTCCCTGATTTGCTTCCTCATTTCAAGATCCCCTTCAGGTTTTTGATCTGGAGGACGGTAGCATGCCCCTACTATTACATCACTCTTTGAGCCTAGTAATCTAATCCACAGTGATTCTACGGAGGAGTCAGAGCTCCCCTCCAGCTCTACTCTGGTGGATTCTACCCCTTCTGAGGCAAGCTGAAGCGTGCGGAGGCGAACGCCAGAGAGAGAGAGAGAGAGCTGGACTGTGAAAGCAACATCTCGAATGAAGGGTTCTATGAAAGACTAGAACGTTATTATATTGTAAAAACCCCTTGGGGTTTAGAACAGCCTGACCATGTACACCGCCTTGAATAAAGTCAGAGGAGAAATCCAATGACCAGAAAGGCGGTATATAAATACTGTATATTATTATTCTTTGACATAGATGCCCACCCCACCTCCAACACGCCCCTCTCTGTCCCTCCTATAGAGTTTATATCCTGGGATTGCAGTATTCCACTGGTTCTCCGCACTCCACCAGGTTCCTGGTATACCTACTATATCAATGTTTTCCCTAGCCACCAAACATTCCAGACTTCGGGCATTTGCATAAAAGCACTTATATACCAGGTCCCCCAAGGAGGGCTGTGTGTTTGCACTTTTATCCCTGCAGCCTTCTGTCCTGCTAGATTGGCTGTCGTGTCCCACCACTCCTAATTCTTACTCTGTTATTACTTGACTGTTCCCAATCCTCTGCACGCTCATTCCCTAGGGTTGAGGAGTCCCGAACCGGATGCCCCTCGGCTTCTGTCAGCTTTCCCCCAGGGGTCAGTTTAAAAGCTGCTCTGCCACCTTCTTAATGTTACGCGCCAGCAGTCTGGTTCCGTTTTGGTTCAAGTGAAGCCCGTCCCTCTTGTACAGGCCCGGCTTGTCCCAAAACGTTCCCCAGTGCCTAACAAACCTAAACTCCTCCTCCTGGCACCAGTGTCTCATCCACACGTTGAGACCCCTGAGCTCCACCTGCCTAGCTGGCCCAGCGCATGGAACAGGTAGCACTTCTGAGAACGCTACCTTTGGGGTCCTGGATTTGAGCTTCCTACCTACCAACCTAAATTTGGCATCCAGGACCGCCCGGCTACATTTCCCCACGTCGTCGGTGCCAACATGCACCACAACTGCTACCTCCTCCCCAGCACTCTCTACCAGCCTATCTAGACGAGAGGTGATGTCCGCAACCTTCGCACCAAGCAGGCAAGTCACCTTGCGGTCCTCACATCCGTCACAGACCCCCCTCTTTATGTTTCTGACTATAGAGTCACCCACGACAAGAAGCCCCCTTCCCCCCCTCCCCAGAGGAGTATCCATAGTGCAACTGGATACGGGCCCATCACCTGAAGAAGGGGTCCCCCACTGGGGAATTGTTTCCCTCTTTTCCAGAGCGACGTTCTCCAACCCTGAGACTCCCTTCCCTGGCAGCTGAGGAGCTGGCCAACTGAGGGTGGGACGATGCCTCCACGTCCCTAGAAGTCTCACCCTGGTCCCTCTCTTCCTGTCTCTGCTTCTCCAGGTCAGCAACCATGGCTTCAAGGGAGCAAACCCGTTCCCTGAGAGCCTGGAGCTCTTTGCACCAAGCATACACCCATGACTTATGCCCAAGAGGCAGATAATCATACATGTGACACTCCACTGGATAGCCCCCACCCCTCTGCTGGCTGTCTGACGGCATAGCTTTTGTGTGTAAGGTATGGGTTTATCTAAGTTTGGGTACCTTAATGTAATGTAATAGCTATAGGTCATTTTGCTATGTGGCAATAGTGCCTCTCCACAGAAACGTGGCAACTACAGAAAATGTGTGTTGTCTCAACACAAATTTCTTATAAAATAGGCACCAAGAGAGAGCAGCCACTGTTTTAACAGAAATCAGAACAAGCACTGTACAGAAGAGTAGCATGGAAAATGAAGACAAGTGCACATTGAACAGGAAGCACAAAGACGACAATACAAACAGGCAACAAAACAATTTCTTTTTATTTAAAGTCCCATCCCTCCTGCAAAGGCACTAATTAATGGGGCGGCGGGGAGGGGAGTTTGTTTCTCTATTTTATTTAAAGTAGATGAGGCCGTAAACAAATATATAAAATGGAGTAAGAGTTAAGTGATAGTATATTTAAAGAAGAAAGTCTTTTCTTGCAAGTAACCTTAAAAAAAGATCAAAAGTCTTTGTAAAGGAAACACAAACTAAATTTGTAAGCGCTCCTGTTTATTCGAATACTCTCACAGCACTAGGCCCTCACAAAAAAAAATCAGATTTCTTCTTAGCAGTTGTCAGCAGAACACCCAAAATGTGAGTGCAAAGCAAGAGGTGGGAGATACGCAGGATTTTTTTAAAGCATTTCCTATTCGTGCTGTTTCAGCAACAAAACATGGACAGTCAAGCGTTACAGAGAGGGAAGAAAATAATGATTAAAAAGGGGTTTTGAGAAAACTACAAACTCAAGCCATATACCCCACCTCACCCCCATCTATATCAGCCGCTTGAGCAGAAGGACATCCATTATCTTGTCCCATGTCACACTCCCTCAGGTAAAAGTTCAGAGTGCAAGAAGAGACCAACAGGTGATTAACTTGTTTTGTTTTAAAACAAAATTCAAAAACTCTACATGTCTTTCTGTGACTGATTCCTTTCATCCTCTGCCAAAGGATCTTGTCATAGTCTCAGTCTGAACTATGCTGGCAAACTTAGCTTCTTGCCTTTTAGAACTGTGGAAGGAAAGAGAAAAAGACGTATGACCATTTTGGGAGGGTTGGTTTGCTATAGCTGCAGGATTTCTTATTCAATACAGTACTAAGATGAAACTGTCTGATGAGGAAAAACCATTTTCAGGAACCTTTCAGAAATAAATACCATATATTAGCCTTCATAGGCATGGAATCCAGTAGCACCAGAAATGCAGTCACATCTGAAAAATTCTCCTCATGATTTTATCTCTCTTTCTTACACAGATGCACGCACATATGCAACAAATATAACCCATGTTGGATTTCTAAAAGCCCAACAAATCTACATGTGTACAACTTCAGCATTCAACCAAACACAGTTCAGGACATTTTGGTTCTGGAGGTAGAAAACCCAAACGGTCCCTCCATAGTGGTATAAATATAATAAACTAAATACCATAATTGACAACTTGCTCCCCTGTAATGGTGCCTCAGATTGATTGCCTGAGACAGATTGCTTATCCTGCCTAATGGTACAGTCAGACCATATTCAGCAAAAATTTGTCATCTAGTGACAAAATAGGGCTGGTTTCTGTAAGCCTTTTCGACCACAAAATGAAAGTGAGAACTGCCTAAATAAATGAGAGAAATCAAGGATTTTACTATATATTGGGCAGCAGGCATCTCCTCCCTAGAAAACAAGTACCACCAGCAAACAGAAGAGACCCTGCTCCTTCTAACTCTGGTCTTATTTTGTGTGAAATAAGTTGAGTTTTTAAACATTTAAAAGTATAAAGTGCCTGTATGCAAGTCAGTGGAGCACAAGACTTCTGTGCATAACTGAATGTTGAATTCATGCTGGGAGGGGTCAAGGGTCACAATTTCAGAAGACTAACCTTCGCAGCAACCTGAGGAACATTTTGTAAGGGGTATTTTGTATGGGAGTGCGCCTCTATTGGGCCACTGCTCCGGAGACTACCTGGTTTCCAGGCTCAATTCAAGGTGCTGGTTTTAATCCACTTTACGGCCTAGGACCAGGGTACTTGAGGGATTGTATTCTTCCATATATTCCAGCCCGCCCCTTCAGATCTTCTTGTAGGAAGGCCCTCCTACATGTGCTGCCAGAGACAGAGGTTAGGCGGAGTGGGCCTCTGTGGTGAAAGGACAGTAGTTGTTGAACAAAAATCCCTGCGGATTTCAGAGCTGCCTCCTCGATGAGTTCGGCCAGGGATTAAACACTTTTCCGTTTTGTTTACTTTTACTTTGTAGCTACGGCAGATGGGGGATGTGGGGGATTGTGTTTACATCTTATATGCTGAAGAGTCAGGGGCAGAAGAGTGGCTCAGTCGGGAGAGCTGCCGTCTTGTAAGCCGAAGACCGGTGAACTTGACATGTTCGAGACACGCTGCCGCCAAAAAGCTATAAAAGCTTCCAGGAGGAGAGATAAGAGCTCCCAGCTACGTTGGTAGAGTGTGGGAGGCGCCAGCCAGAAGAAAAAAAAGCCAGGCTGCAAAAAGATACTACCTGGAATGTAGCCGTTCATGAAAGATTGGACATTTATATATTGTAAAAAACCCAAGGGGGGGTAGGACAGCCTGCCCATGTACACCGCCTTGGATTAAAGTCGGAGGAGAAATCCAATGACCAAGAAAGGCGGTATATATAATCAGGAGCGTCCTATACTCGGGGCAATACGGTAAATACTGTATATAATACTAATACACACACACACACACACACACACACACACACACACACACACACACACACAGTGTATATATATGCTGTCTTCTGTAGCCACTTTTATTGCTGTTTTCATTACGCGCTATTTATACTGCCTTTGCTACAATCGCCTATGCTTTCAGGATTATTTTTATACTGCTGTGTTTTTTTAAATCAAGGATTTTTTTTACTGCTGTTTTATGGCTGGTTTGTGTGTCCTATGTTTTTATACTGTGGGTTGTTTTAATACTGTATAATATTTTGCTGATTTGTAGGTTTCAATGATAATTTATACTCTATTTAACTGCTATATTGTTAACCTTGGGCATCCACAATTGTGGGGGAAATGCAGGGCACAATTTTATTAAGTAAATAAATTTGGGGTCCAAAATCTAATCCACGTTTAGTCCCATCTTTAATCTGCAAACCTATAAAATGTTTTAGTATCGTAAACCACCTTTGCCAAGATGGAAAGGTAGTATATATAAAAGAAGTAAATAAATAAAATAAAAATTAAGAACAGATTACATTGCAGGGTTATCATAAGCCACTCTCTCAGCCTAACTTCAAACCTGCAAAACTAAAAATGGACTACGTTGTATAGTCATTGTACATCACTCCCTAACTCTGACCCTCCCCCCAGGGTTGCTGAGGAGGACTACTTTCAACCGCAGGTCCCCCATCCCACCACTTGTCAATACTGAAGTAATAATATCCTAATGAAAATATAAAAAGGTAAAGGTGACCCCTGACAATTAAGTCCAGTCGTGTCCGACTCTAGGGTGTGTTGCTCATCCCCATTTCAAAGCCGAAGAGCCAGCGTTGTCCAAAGACGCTTCCATGGTCATGTGGCCGGCATGACTCTCCTTGCCGCAGCGCGTAGCATGCAGCTGGAACACGGAGCGCTGTTTACCTTCCTGTTTACCTATTTATCTACTCGCATTAACATGCTTTGGAACTGCTAATATAGTCTATCGCTAATTTTAAAATGTTTTAGAAGTCCAAAACCTTAAAAATTTCAGGCAAAATAAGATCCCAGTTAGAGCTGGTACTTTTAATTTCTTAAAAATTATATCCTCTTTTTCTCACCATGCATCAATACAATGCATGTTAGATTTTAAAAAAATTATGAGATAATGCAAACAATTAAAACGGCCAGCGTTTACACCCGAGGAAAGGAACGAGTGTCCCCTTCCCCGAGTAGACCTCCACTCTACCTGCGGCATAGCCACTGGGGAACAGCATCTGGCGGGCGGCCCAATAGTTAGGCAGGATTGCTCTGTTCAACAAATACTGTAGTGAAAATCTCTGATTTCCCCCTGAACATCTGTAGGCTTTTTTTGTGCACTCATGGAGAAGGAAATAACTGAAGTACTAACTAATTTGTTGCCGACTAATAACCAGTAAAAGAAGCGTCAATGGGATGCACACCAGAGCTGAGATATGACTCCAGCTGTAAAGCACACTCTGGTGATCTTTCAAATTAGCAGCATCTCTCCTTAATGACACATTTATGCACCTTGATAAGATACAGTACATGACTCCCAACTCACTATGACAAACCCTCTTGCACTGAATGCCATAATTCTCCCACTCCGTCTCATACCCATACGATCTCACCAAAGAATTCTAGTTTCTATTCCTTCTTATTTCAATGTACCTTTTGTAATGTAGAGGTAGAAGAAATCACAGTAGAGTATGGTTTGTACCAAGCCAGCCACAATGGCAATGAGGTCGAAGAAGCCCTCAAACTGGTAACGCCAGATCCAGTTGAATAGGTAGAGGGTACGATAGACACCCAAGGCAAAGAGATAGTGACTTGTGATGGTCTCTGCCTCACCCGTCTTACTGACCATGAAGAGTTGCGGCAGGATAGCCACTGACTCCAGGTAGATGGAGAAGGTCCAAAGAATCTGGAGGCATGCAAGAAAGAGATATAGTATGGTTGGTAAATGTATTTCTGATAACGAAGACTAGTTTGGAGCCAGCTCATAATACCCACAAAATTGTGCTTCCAACACAGCAGTAGCTTGAGAATTTTTTAATTCCCCACCCCCCACAGAGCTAAATTTCATAAAATACCCTTTAGTTCTTTGTATGGGTACATGGGTACAGTACATAGGTAATATTTTATTTTTAAAAAATAAATGTAAGCCTACAAAATGAAAGCATGCACACAGAGTAAAGGCAGAAATGAAGCTGTCTTTTGGTTACACGGCTACTACCAGTAGGGTAAAATAATTTTAAGGAGTGGAACTCATCTTAAAGGACTGCAAGTTTGGGATTTGACTGTTTGCATAAAACAGGCGCAACTCAAATATTATATTACCTCAAGAGGAGTGAAATCATGGTTCACTAGAAAGGCTAGCACTGCCGTGGGAATGACCAGAAACTCCACCCGGAAAGTGTCATGGTTGCCATCATAGGTTGCTTTGAATTTACTATAGATCATCCACACTGTGGCATAAGAGCATGCGATATAAACAACCTACAGAAAACAAAACAGATCAAGAGGGATCACCAAGACCAGCTGCCCTCTCCTTCCCCAATTCTTATTGGATTAGCTCTATTTCCTAGCTTTTAAGTTATAGAGAATCCACACAAATCCAGGAAATATGTCCCAATGATCAATACTCCCCTCTATTTCACAATTTTTGTTGATACGACTTCCATGTAGAATCAAGGGCCCTTTAGCTTCCAAATAACCTCCCACACCATAAGTACTTCTTCCTCCACTCTGTGCCCGCATTAAACCAATGCAAGTCTACTAGTCCCACATTCACAAATACTCTTATAGGTTTTCCTAGTACACTTTGAAATTGACTTTTCAATGCTATCTTTAAAAGGTTAAGGCCGTCAACTACCGGTAATTAAATATTTTAAATTCACAATCTTAATTAATACACTAGTATAAGAATATGCCAACTTTCAGTTTATTTAGAGCTACCCATGTGGCAGAAACGTTGTGAAACCATAGCCTTAAGAGCCAGCTTGATGGAGTGTTCTGTGCCACTTAAAAGCTTACCTACTCTTATACCACTCTCTTATACCACTGTTTTATAACTTAGAGCACAATCCTATGCATGTCTATGCAGACGTTCAATGAGATTTACTCCCAGATAAGGGTGCATAGGATTGCAATATTATTCTCGGCAAACAACATGGCAACTAATGTTCCTAGCAAATTGTTTTTAATAAAGTTAATATACTGTCAGCACCACCCTATCCACCACCGGTGTAACCAGCGGGGGAGAGCAGGTTGAATCCCTTTCCGTTCTGGGGCCTCCCATTCTCGCTGCACCGCTGGTTACACTGGTGGTGTAAGTTGGATAGGATTGCGCTGTGTACGCACTACAGAACCTCAAACATTACAGGCTCTTTCATTAACTTCTCATTACTAAACATATTAAAAAACTACTGGTATATTAAAGAGACTGGCTGCCTTGTCCAGTTATCTCCTGTAGTACCAAGCTACTTGAGGTGAAATGTGTTCATTTCTCAATTAGCCTATGCCAGGCCCACACATCCACCTAGGCCTCTCCTTCCACTCAGTCCCAATTCAAAGCTAGGTCCATCTAGTCCACCATCAAGCCTGTACCTTCATTGAAGTATTGTACAAAGAGATGTAGTTGGTAACCAGGTCAAGGTACCGTGTAGTGAAGACAATGGCAAAAAGAACTTGGCTCTTCCCAGAAATCCCTGCATGGAGAAGCACAGGGATGTCAGGCTCACAAATAACCACAGAGGAAAGACGAGGAGTTATGTCAAATAACAAGAACTGCAGGCGGCTGTGTTGATCCTTAGAGGAAAAAAATCCAAAAGTCATGGCAGGGTAACATCTTTATCAGAACCAGAACCAGCGAAGTAGTGAGCAAGTTTGAGAGTTCATCAGAACTCTGCAGGATATTACCACGCCCACCAGCATATCCTCTCAAATCTCCATACACACAGAAACGTTTGACAGTGCTGTGCGTAAAAGTTTTCAAAAGAACCCCAGAACTGGGACATGAGGGTGCTGCTGTGGGTTAAGTTATCAGAAATGATACAATGTTTAGGCCTACTTCATGAGGCAGTCCACAGCCTTTCCCAGTTCTGCTCAGCAGGAGAACGTTTCCTGCTCAGGTTTAAGGAAATTAATACACGTGTGCCAACCCTTTCGCTCTCTCTGAAACCTGGCATCACCCAGGGAACTTTAAAGCCCAGTTCTACTTTTCCCAAGAGGGCGGAGAACAGCAAAACTTTGCTCAATCTAATCTGAACGAGTTTCCACGTCATCCTTCAGGCCATTATACTTTGATATTTGATTCACAGCAACAGGCTTTTTTCCCCCACCAAATTTCTCAAGTTTTTAATCCACAATTAAACTTTCATTTAGATTCCTCCTGTTACTTCTTTCTCTTCCCCCTCTTCTCTGCAAACACCAATTTATCCACACAACCCAGGATGACTCTAAAATTTACATCTTATGAAAGCAAATCCCCCTAAATGCAAATGTTAAAATATGTGTTTTATCTACAGAACATTGCTGCAGAAGGATAAAATAATCAATAAATGAATTGAAAGTCTCTCTTTTTAGAACAGCAAGTTGAGGACATCCCACAGTCACAACAAATACACAGATCTTGCACCTAAACATTATGTTACCCAAATTTAATAAAAAATATATCCAGTTCCCCAAAGAAAACAACAGACCACCACAACTACAACCTAGGGTGACTATTTAAAAAAAGAAAAGAAAACTCACAACATACTCTAATATTTTTTTTAATATGTGCAAGTTTATACAAAGACTCAAGATGATGTGGAAAGGGAAGTTTAAATCTAAGCCCTGAAGATATTTTTAAGACCAATCATCAGTTTAAGTGGGGTGGGATGAGTTATTTCCTTAAAGGCTGCAACATTGAGTGCATGGAAATAAGCTCAGCTGAATACAGTAGGACTTACTCCCGATTAAACTTGCATTGCATAGGCAGGCTTAGGCTGCATAATTCTCTAGTTTGAAAATGGAACAAATCTGGCAAAAGAAAAGTGTTGAACATGACCAGTGATAGGCTTGAATGTAAATCCATTCCCACGAAACCAAGAGGAACCCCCCCCCAAACACATCTCTCAAAGGGGGGCAAGAAGCTCCTTGTCTATCAAGTCCTGTCAGCGGTGTCAACTTCTTAAAAAAAGAAAGCCTCACAATTAAATGTCTAAGCCACAAAAGAAAACAGTCACCCTTCAAACAGTCTGAAGTTTCTGAAATGTGTTTAGAGAAAAGGAAGGGGGAGGGGAGATTAATCGACTGCTTTTTTAATCAATAGCTTTAAAAAAAATTAAGCCAATTTACCACTTTCAAAACACCATTCAAAAATTTTAACTTGGGGGGGGGGGGAAGCCGGTAAGTTACAAGTGTAAATGACTCGATCAGAGGTAGAGAGGGTTTCATACATTGTATTGCGACCACTTTCGGACAAGGACTTATTTAAGAGCGTTTTATATTACCGGCACCCTATAGCCTTCCTTAGGCATATAATGGGAAGGGGCCTTGGTCTCTTTCTTTCCTTTCTTACCAGCACATGATCTCGTCTTCCAGATCTTCAACAGCAAGATTATTATAGCTAATAGATGAGATATGTCTCCCAGGAAGCGGAATATATTCATGGTGTTCCGGGTGTTTTGGAGGGAGGTTTGCTTCGCTTCTCAGCGGGAAATCTGCAGGAAAAGTGGAAGAAGGTGATGCGTGGCGTCGGGAGGAGATCCCAAGAGGGTGGAATGAGGAGGAGGGAAAGATCCTTTATTTTGGTTTTCTTCTTTTTGATCTATTCTAAACCAAGGGGGGATGCATAAAGATGTCTGGGAAGGAAGGCCACAAAAAGGGGAGGAGAGAAAGCAGTTTTTCCACACCCACAATTGGGCTGGGTTTGTCGAGCAGAAGGGTGGGGATATGAATGGAGAAAGCTGCGTTAGAGCTATGGACAGGCGCGTTTTGGCTCATGTTTGGGTTTGCAAAGAGAGCGTAGTTGCAGGAAAGAAAAACTTCTAAGACACAAACGCACGCTCTGGAGAATGAAAAGAGGAACAATATTATAACGGACTTTCCTCTTGCAACAGATGAGGAAGGAGCAGTAGAGGAACAGGCTTCCCCCGTAATTCGGTGGTAGAGCACGTGCTGTGCGTGCAGGAGATCCCTGCCGCCCGCAGTTAACATTTTAAAAAGGATCAGGTAACAGGTGATAGGAAAGAGCTTAATTCATATGTTCAGACATAAGAGTCTGCTGTCAAGAAACTCTTGAGCACAAAGACGTTCCAAGCCGAATCTCTGCACCCACAAACCTGAATTAATGGTACCGGGGGGGGGGGGCAACGGTGTAAGAACAAAAAGGTATACGCTTAACAAAGGTGGGGGTGTAGGGTACACTTTAATGTTGCAGGGAGATTATCGCGAGGCCTATAGGCAGCCGGAAGTACTAGTAGGTGGGGACGGGGAGGGCCTGGCACTGGGCTTCAGCTAGGGATGCCCTGAGCTCAGCAGAGGGCGCTGTGCGTGCCACACTGTGTAGGAACAACGTAGAGAGGTGTAGAAACGCCCAGCAGGGGCTTTGTGTTATGGGCTTTTCTGCAAAACTCGCAAGGACCTGTCCTGTTTCTCTTATGGGCTTGTATGTGTGTGTGTTAGTACTGTATGTTGTGAGCCGCCTTGAGCGCCTGTCTTGTGGGAGGGGAGGCAGGACGGAAATATTTCAAATAAATGCCTGCCCAAGGAATCAAAACTGGTACATACATTTGTCCTGCCGTAATTAGTGATGAAATTAGATTCCCTATCCCCCGCTCCCTTAATGTGTGAGTTTAGCGATGAATCTGCATGAAATGTTTTGCTGTTACTCTTGTCAGTTCCTCCTGCCCACTTTTATCATCATAGTAGGCCTTTCCCCCAGGAATCCTGTGAACGGTACTGCTTGTGAAGAGGAGCGGTGATGACTGATGTAGTCGTAAATTATGACATGCTCACGGAGGATTTCACGGCATGTATCAGCATCTGATGAAGTGAACGAGAAGAAGCTGTTAGAGGTGCTTTAAGGTGCTGTTAGACTTTGTGAGTTTTGCTGCAAGTTAACAGATGAACAGCAACTCAGTTCTGTGTGTGTGTGTGAGTGAGTGAGTGAGTGAGAGCCATTCCTTTGTCCAGGCTGGTATTTGGAGTTCCCTGTGGGTTGGTCACAGACTAGGAGTTCATTCCAGAGCTTATATTGGGCCGAAGGGGCAGAGAGGGTTCTAAAAAGGAGTGGGCAGCAGCCGTCTGTTTGTGTCCATCTGCAGAGTAAGGACCTTGGCAGTAAACCATTCTGCTACTGAGTCTCATTTTCAAGAGTTCCTCTTACTCTGCTACAGGCTCCACCTCTGGAAATTGTTCCCAATCATTATATCTCCTTGCTCCTGAAAGCTACACCAGTTGAATTTTGTTCTGACAAGTCAATGGGCCAGAGATAATTCCCTCAGATTTTGTCGGGTTTTTACCCCAGGAGGGCAAAAGCTGAGGCTTGGATAACTAGAGCTCCCTGCCACGTTTGCAGAGACAGTTGCTTCTGCTCCTTAGTAAAAGATAAAATGTGTGAACCTGGTTTTTTGGCCACTGACTAAGACAATTATGCTGCTGCCATCCTAATCAGGCTTCTCCTGTGGAAATGCATACATTCAGTGTGGGCTGAAGTGCCAGCATTTGTTGGCACTTGTGGCTTAACCTCTGAACAAAGGTTAGCCACTTAGTCTGAGAGCTGAAGTGTGAACAGCCTCTCAGAGGTGACTGATGCTTGATCCTAACTCAGCTGTTTAAGGGCAGAAGTGCCTGCAGCAAGGATGGACTGCCTGACAAGCCCAAGAGGGGAAACATGGGCAAGGGAGGGGGAGTTTCCATTTAAAGAAAACCCAGTGACCTTAAATACAAAGAGCCAGAAGAACAATTTTACCACAGTAGGCAAACTTGCTTGAACTATTCAGACAGTGCTGCTGCTGGGAGTCAGCATTATGGAGGTCTCTTAGGACCGCTCCACCTATGAAGCAAGCCTTATATGGAAGTAACTTCTTTGTAGAAATTTGCATGATTGTACCCCTACAGGGCTGGCCTGTCTTTGAGGCCAACTGAGGTGGTCTCCTGAGGCAGCCAGCGGACTGTAGTGTGGGGGAAGCAGAAGAGGAAGTGTGGGGGAGAAGAAGCTGGTGGGCTAGAGCACTGGAGACTCTTGTCTTCCTCCCACACCCTGGAGTGTCTCTGACGTTCTAGCCCACCACTCTCCTCTCTTCTACGCTACCTCTTCTGCTCCATCCCCCTCTTCCAATCCAGGGAATGGGAAGAGCAGAGGCTGGCACATCACCAGGTAAAGGGGAAAGCATTTGGCAGGCGAGTCAGGCACCAGGAGGTCTTGGGCTCACTGTTCCCACTAAGCTGTCCAGCCGCACAGCTCAGAGCTCTGCAACCTGGAAGCATCTGGACAGTGGCATACCTAGAGTCCGGTGCACCTGGGGCCCAAGTAACATTGTCAAAAAACCCCCCCCGGGAGTGATGTCACTTCAGGAAGGTGTTTATAAAAATAAAATAATTTTTTTAATAAAATAAAATAAAGTGCACTAAACCTGAGCATTGCAGTATGGTGCTGGGGGTGCATGTACCTTGTTCTCTCATGCAGAGATAATGCAGAGAACACCGGTGGCGCCTTTGCAGCTCGCTTTGTCACCCCCCTCTGGTGCGTGGCACCTGCGTCTTCGGCTTCTTTTCCCCGATCGTGGGGAAAAGAAGCTGAATACACTGGCACCGGAGGGGGGGGGGCAACAAAGGCCGCAACTGTTTCAGTGCCTGGGGGGGTGGCCGCATCTTTGATTTCTCTTCCCCGATTGCAGGGAAGAGAAGATGTGGCCACCACCACCCCAGCTGCTTAAACAGCCGCAGCCTTTGTCACACACACCCCTCCGGCTGTGTGGTATGTAGCCCTACCACCACCACCACCCCTAAGAGCGCCACTGCATCTGGAGATGGCACCACGACTCAGTCGTGATGCTGTGCAGCAGCAGAAGGGATCTGTGCAGCGACGTGGACCCCTTACAGGGAATATTGTTTGGGCTGGCCCCGTACTGAGTGAAGAGGTACCTTTTGAAAATGGTGGTCCCTTTATAATTAGCAGGGGGAGAGCAACTGTCCCTATTCTTCCCAGCATAGCATCTTTCCAAAGTGTGTGTGTGTGAGAGAGAGAGGGGGGGGGGCTGTCAGTCCCTTTGGGACAGGGAACCATGTTTTAATTATTTATTTTGCTTTGTAAACTGCTTTGTGAACTTTTTTGTTGAAATACTGTATATCACTGATCAGGGGTATCAAACATGAGGTCCACAGCTGAAAATGAGCTGCGAAGTGACTCCTGGGCAGCACAGCAGTTGTAATAGGAGCTGAAAGAGGTTGCTGCCAATTTATCTCTTCCCTTTGTTGTCTAATCTCTCTCATGTGTGGGCTGGAGCCAGGCAAGGTGTGCAGATCGCTGATAGAAGTGATGCTTCTAAGGAAGTCTATAACTTAGGGCTAGAGTGTGGTGTCTGAGGGAGGGAGGCAGCGTTAGAGGGTGGGTGTTGGTCCAGGGAGGATGTGGGTGGCATGGTCACTATCATTCAGTTAGAATGGCCATTGCCCATTTTAAGATGATGGTGGATATGTACTGCTCAGGTTGTTAACTGCTTCACAAAGGGGGAAAAATTAGAGGGAACACTGCTTAGCAGTAACAACAACACTACTGAGAGGCCATCCCACATGATAATTAGGCTCTCCCATACCTTGAAAATATTATCAAGATTTGCATCTTTTTCCTCTGTCATTTGCAGCTAATGAGTTTCTAGGTGAGAACAAAGTGTTTATTTTTGGTCATCACCTGCTTTTATTTTATTTATTTATTTATTTATTTATTTATTTATTTATTTATTAGATGTATACTCCGCTTTTTCCCCCATAGGGGGAACCCAAAGCAGATTACAATAAAAACAAATCATAAAATACAAGATTAATACATAGAAATCGTAAAACTGTGAATATATAATATAAAAATACTTAAAAAGACGTTAATACAATCTAAAAACAGAGAGGAATAAAACAGAGAGGAATAAAAGCAACAGTAAAAAAAAACTCTTATGAGAAAGGGCTGGACCTCTAAAATGTTAGGCTGGGTGGTAACTTCAGAGGGCTTGTGTAAAGAGAAATGTTTTCAGACTCCACCGGTAGGCCTCTAAGGAGGGAGTTGTTCGTAAATGATGTCACTTCCTGCTTAACAATGTCACTTCTGGCCCTCAGCAGGCACCATGGATGCTAGCTTTGGCCTGCTGTATGAAACAGGTTTGACACCCCTGCTGTATAAAAATATTCTTAATAATCATAGTAGTTTCCCACGTCTTGATGGTTGTGTTGATTATCATGAGAGCTGAGGTAGAGAATGAGCTGCCAGTCAATACTTCCCTGGTTTGAATTTGCCATGAACTTACTAGATGGATGTTTTCTCTTTACCTCAGTGCCCCCCATCTGCAATATGGAGATAATAATGCTACTTTACTGGATGATTGTTGTAAGGATTACAACAAGATAATACATGTGAAGCATCTTCAGCACTTGAAAGCACTATACAGATGTTTCGGTATTGTACATGAACATGATGATCTGACACCTATGGTGCTGGGACACTGCAACCAATAACTTCACAGCATGTGTATTGCATATCCATTGGATCATCATCGGTGACAATCCACACATGCTAATAGAAATTCTTCTGCAGCAGTTACCAGTTGAGTCTGGAATTGCCATTCTTTGTATGCTCACGTTTTGTGAAGAATCCAGATGTTGCCACCAGCCCATCACATTATGGTGCTTTCTGTGTTATGTTCCTGTCTTGTTTCAGACTTGATTTGTTGCAATTTTTGAAAATGCGTATAATGCCTTTGCTGCACCAACCTGTCCAGTGTGGACTGGCAAAGCAGTGTTCAGGCTTTTCTGGGCTACTTTTGAGTAAGCGTTATGAAGGAATCTTGGCCATGACAATGGGAATTGCCAAATCAATGCTAAGGCCACATTGGAGTATTGTGTCTAATTCTGATCGCCACATCTCAAAAAGGATATATTAGAACTGGAAAAGGTGCAGAAGAGAGCAACTAAAATGATTATTGGGCTGAGGCACCTACCTTATGAGGAAAGGCTACAGCATTTGGGGTTCTTCAGTCTAGAAAAAAGGCGGTTGAGGGGGGGATATGATTGAGACGTATAAAAGTATGCATGGGATAGATATAGTGGATAGAGGGAATTCCTTTTCCCTCTCACACAACACCAGAACCAGGGAACATCCAATGGACTGGGAGGAGAGTGAGAACAGACAAAAGGAAATATTTCTTTACCCAGCTTATAATTAATCGGTGGAACTCCTTGCCACAGGATGTGATGATAGCACCTGGCTTAGATGTCTTTAAAAAGGGATTGGAAAGATTTATGGAAGAAAAGTCCATCACAGCTTACAAGCCATGATGACTGTATGCAACCTCCAGGTTTTAGAGGTAGCCTATCTCTGAATGCCAGGTGCAAGGGAGTGGCAACAGGATACGGGTTGTCTTGTTGTCTTGAGTGCTCTCTGAGGCGTCCGGTGGGCCACTGTGAGATACAGGAAGCTGGACTAGATGGGCCCTTGGCCTGATCCATCAGGGTTCTTCTGAGGTTCTTATGAATTGCTGGATAACGAACCACCATTCTAACTCCACTCCTAGCTGATTGCAGGAGAGAAATGCCACAGCAGTGCTAAGGACCCTACTGTGGAAGGAACCAGCATCATGCAGGGATATCGCCATGCACGCGGCAGCCTTTACTTGGTGTGTAAGATGTTCCTTCCTGCCTCTCTAGTCATTAAAAAAGGGTTGACATTTTTTTCCTTTGTAGTCTCCATTGTGAGCAACAGAGGGCAGTGTAACCTCAGGATTGGTGCCCAGTCTCTTCCCAGAGTTCTAGTCCACATTGGTGCTTTGGAAGAGCATTTTCTCCACAGGTGGACAATCATAAGTCCGTATTAGTTGGGGAGTACTTAGGGAAATGTTTCAAAGCTTTGTAGATGAACTTGAGACTGGGATTTTTAGGAAGCAGGATGATTTCTGGACTTCCTGCTGTGGTGTGCTACTTCCTGGCACAGTTGTTCATAGAACAAGTATCTGGAAAAAGGTTGCTCCCTGGATTCATTTTTTTGCCTCCCCGGTTCCCACTTGAAGGTTTGTATTTATCAAGCCTGGATTTGTCAAAAGCCTGCTTTAACTTGAGGCATTTCACTAAAGTGCTATGGCTTGGTCTTTCACTAGTTTGAATTCAGAGGGTTATACGGCTATCCAAATTGTTAATCTGTTTCTATTGTTTACTTCACAGGCACTCAGCTGACTGCCCATTTGATATTTCAGTAGGGAAGATTTGACTCTTGTCTAAGCAGCAGTAGGTTTGGTCTACATTTAGGTTTAGCTATATGTTCTCTAGTGCAGGAGCAAGTAACATGTCTTTATGGTCCATAGGGTTGGCTAAGCATTCTGATTATAAACGATCTAAGGATATATTAGAACGAAGCAACTCCTTATCCTGCTTTTCTTTTTATGTGCTTATCCTGCTTTTTCTCCTCCTTATCCTGCTTTTTCTTTTAACTCAAATTAAACCATTTCAGAGATTAGCAGAGAATATATGCATCGCCCTCCCCTAGCTACAGTTTGGTGCCTGCCATGTTCACATGAACTGTATAAAAATGATGTGCATCTAAATTATGCCCATTAGCAGTGGCTCTCCAGCTCATTGCATTTTTTTTATGTGGTCTTTGGTGCTGAACAATAACAAAATCCTACCCATCTTGGAAAACTGTGCAAGACGAAGACCTGGCATGGGGGGGGGGGGGAACCCAAGACCTTCAGCTCATAATACCCTCCCCTTCTTGTATTCATTAACTGGATGCTCGTCCCCAAGCTGTTTTCTCCTCACCCTGATTAACCAGACCCTGCCTTTCTGTCCCAGCAGATCTAAGAGTCCTGGCATCCAATCCCTCCCTGCTTCAATCACAAGGCTACAAGGTCCAAAAGGTTCGGCTCCCAGCTCCCCTACTGTATTAACTCACCGGGTTCTTCCAGAGAACCCAGAAATCCTGCTTCCCTGGGTGTAATAGTTATTCTGGTCTCATTCATGCGGAGTGGAGCATATCCGAAAAAGCAATTAACAAAGTGTTTAAAAAGCAGGGAGACATGAATTTTGTCAAGCAGTAACTGCCAGTGGCAACCATCTTGGGGGGGGGGGGGGAGAAAATGAATCATTCTCCTCCCCCTTCACCACCATGGAGACCCCCAAAGCCAGATGGTACCATTTTCCTGCTCATATAGGAGCAGTAAAAGTAATAGCCTTTTTTTTTCCTTTCTCTGGATGCCAATTTCTATCCAACTAAAGCTGGGTTAAACAGCAGGAAGAGGTGGGAATGAGATGGTAGAATGGACTGCACCACTTTAGACCCTTTAGGTGAGGGTTACCACCAATTACCAGGTGATTGGTCCCCCACCTGAAAAAAACAAAGCAAAAACTCCCTGAAAAAGGAAAACTATTATGTCAGGGAGGAAGGTTCTACTGCAGCCTTTTGGATGCTTTGCAGGGGCTTTTGTTTGCAGGGTGGTTTAAAAAAAATGCAGGGAAGCATTCAAAAATGTGACCTTCCGCCTGCAGTCTGAAGTGCTATAGTCCGTTGGGCACCTGCCACACGCTGCCACTTCTTTCTGCTGCATATGTAGGCCAGGCCCAGAATCATTCAGGAAATGCCACTGCGTGGGGCGGTAGGGGTAGGACTGGATGGTAGGGTAGAGGGTTCTAGATTCTTGCTGGGAGGGGGGAATCTTGTGAATTACTGCACAGAATGCTGGGAACCAACCCCTTCCACTGCCCCTAGGATCCTCAGAACCCTTTAGAGCTAGAGAGGGGGGAATCTTCCTAAGCAGATAAATCTGGAGTGCAGGATTCTGAAAGCTTGATTTGAGTCAGGGCTCACCACTTCAGCTCTGGAATCTATTTTCAGAACTAGGTCTGTCCTGCAATAGTGAATAAAAGAGAAAGGTGCTGCATCCTTAACACTCAGCAACTGCATTCCCTATACATTTAAGCCAGTGCTTCCCAAACTGGGAGGGGAGCTGCGGAAACCAGCCAGGGGAGCCACGGAGTGCCACAAAATCCTCTTGGAAAACAGTCATAATGTTTTCCACATAATGTAATGGGGAGCCATGGCCAATGATCGCCAATGGTCAAGGGAGCCGCAGGTCGAAAAAGTTTGGGAAACACTGATTTAAGCAGTACTTGTTAAGCATGGTGGATTCCTTGGGATAAGAATGGAAAGCAGTGTGTCATTTTGATTAGCTTGGAGTCTGGAATTTTGAGGTAGGTGGGGAAAACCTCAGTTGCCAAAGAATCTGCATACAATATCAGTAACAAAGCCCACCCAGATACATGTATGTAGCATTCCATAACTCCTCCAGGCATTGGTCTTCTTGGATATACATTTTGCTTCCATCTTTGGGGTCATGGGGCCATTGCAATTTTGCCAATCATTGATTTGGCAATGAATATGGTGGGCTTAACTGTATTTTAGTGATTAGGGGGCTCAAACAAGAGAATATTGCACATCTTCTACAACATAATGTTCCCTTGGCACAAAAAAAACATGCTGTCACCACAACTCTCTTGCTGGGAAGGGGGAGAGAATAAGAAACAGAGACTGAAGACTGGAAAGAAGAGTGTACATAGACACCTCTACAAATGAAGCACCTGTGTGTTATGGCAGTAACTTTTGAGAGCTTGTGCGCTCTGGAATATTTATTTTCATAGGTATGTGGATCTCGGTTTAAATAACACACCTGTTCGACATTATAATTTACCCTTGGTACATGCAAAAGCTGAGAAGCAAACCTGAATGTCTATTTTACTGTCACTAGGTCCAGACTTGTGAATGGATTCTGTGAATGTATGGATGCGTAAAAGTTATCTCTGCATGCGAATATTTGTGTGGTTGGGAAAGAGAGTTTTTGTGTAGGTCTTTGTCAGATCCAGCAAGGAACTTCTTATGGACTCATTTGGGGGCTTTTTAGTTTAGGGGAAAAATGATGACTACAAGGCACAGTCAAGATTTATGGAATTAGGAATGGTGTGGAGAGAAGGAACACTTTCTCCTTCTTTCATAACACTAGAAGTTAAGGTCATCCAGTGAAACTACTGTAATTGGTAGGATTGATAAAGTACTTCTTCATGCAATGCAACTCATTTTTAGCTGTTGCTTTAAAGATGATTATAAAAATGAATCAATTCTGGTCTCCCATAAGAACCATTCGCCAGGACAGCTAGATGGAGCCTCCATTTATAGCGGCAGTGCGCTTTGGAATAACAGATCCAGGAGACAAATGGGAGAGGAAGGCTGGAGGTGACTAGCTGTTGCTGGACATAGGATGCCGGACGATAGTCCAATCCAACCTGCCAAGCAGTTTTCTCCCTATGACTGGTGTATGCTTAGCCGTGAACATATGCATCTGGAAATGTCTAAAAATATGTGTGTTTCTGTATCAATGTTCATTTCTCTTAGGGGTATTTTTATGAATAGATTTATTATAGCCTGTGTGTCAGTAGATATTTATCTCAGGAGGTACATGTTTAACTGACGTGCAGGTCCGCCTGCACAGAAGAGCGCTGGTCCGCCCATCCCACAGGGCCAGTCAATCTTGTGGGTTAGTCCTTGTAAGCAGGTTTCTTCCTAACCACCAGAGCCTTTCTGAGACACCATACAGTGTGTGCATGCACATATATTGTATAGGCATGTATAAAGGGTTGTGTGTGGGTGGGAGTGTCAGCATACAGAGGAATCTTCATTGCCCGCAGAAAGGGTGGAGACAGACAATGGGTGTAAGAGAGCTGGAAGTGATTTGACAAAGGCTTCACTTCCCATGATGTACATGCAGATTTCTTATTTCCCACTATTGCCTCTGGTCAAACAGGCTCTGCATGCTTGGAGAACAATACAAAAATTTGCAAAATTTGTTTCGCAAAGGCAGAAATAGAATAAGTATACATATCCTGAGCAGAAATGTCTTGTCCAAACTGCCTTCGTCTGGAAAATCTATCATCCATACAGTCTTGCACATTCCTCTGTCTTATGAACCTTTTGAATTCTGCCCTCCGCCCCCTTGTACTTCAGGAACTACATCCCACCATGCTCTCCATAATGATTCTGATGTAACATTTTTCTCTGCAAATTAATACTCACAGGAAAAAAAATTACATCAGAATTCAGAAAATCCACAGGGAATGTCCAGAAAAGAACTCGGAGCAAAGATGAGCAGGAATCACGTTTTCTGCTCATTAATTTTTCCTGGCTAAATTCACTTGAATTTAGAAATCTGACGTAAAAGTCTATGTTCTCCTGCTGGTTCTTTCCTGTAATATTCAAGTGGATTTTTCATTCTGATGTAACACTGTTCCTATGCTTCCCCCCCACCCCTGGCAATATTCCTCTGTGCAGGAAACTTACATTAGAATAGAATCCAGGAATTTGGGTACCCCACAACTCCTGCTCTGTCCACTCTAGCCTCACACCCACCCAGGAGTCCCCTTCTCTCCCTCCCCTGCTCTATCCCATTAGCCCCCTTTTCCAGAAGTGAGGACATATCTCTCTCATTAAAGGCAGCTGGAACCCTGGCATGCATTGGACATTTTCATTCTCTCGCATCTATTTTTTCTCCCTTTCTTCCCCATTCCCTTGTTCCCTGCCAGCTAAAGTCAAGCGTCATGAATAGAGAAGGGGTTTCTTTGTTCCTCTGAGCGGTTCTGCTTTCCCGCGGCTGCTGGAAGACCTCAGCTAAAATGCTCCCCCTCTTCTGCGCACTCTCTCTCTCTCTCTCTCTCTCTCTCTCTCTCTCTCTGCTTCCAACCCTGGTTCTGTGGTTGTAACAGAAGCTGTATACGGTGGTAGCCTGGAAGTGAGACAAGGGGACACAGACTGTGTCTGTGTGAGACAGATGTGTAAACCCCAGAGGCAGCTGCATTGTAGCTTTAGTCAGGAGCTCCTGTAGAAAAGCTGCCCTCATCCCATCCCAGCAACATCTCTCTCCCAGGAACTAGAGAGACATCACTTTCCTCCACTTAGCAGTACAAAAAATTGTCCCACATCCGTTTTCAGAACCAAGGCTCCTGGGTTCAGCATATAGTTGGGAGGGGCTATACTGGAGAAGAGTGGTGGATTTCAGGTTTTTAGGTCTGGGAAAAGGGAAGGAAGGTTTTGTGAGTCCAGAAAAGAAGTCTGTCCTCTCACTTAGTGGATCCAAGGCTCAGAACCAAAATGTGATCCAATCCTAGGTTGTGTGTGCGACCGGTATCTCCAATTAAAGAGCAACCTACAACTCTTTGGACGGACAAAACTATGGCACCCCCACAACAGTGGCATCTTCAGAAAGCAGAGAGATCTCCACCTTCCTCCCTTTCACAATACTGTATATTAAAATCTTAACCTTGGTATAGAGAGGCCCTGCCTCAGTACATGGAATTAGACTTGATCCCCTCAAATCCCTATCCAGCCAAAAAGTTCTATGAGTGGACTCTAGAAGTGCAGGCTTTAGAGGAAGAAATGAGATTGTCACATAGAAGGCCCTTTCTCCACCCTGTATCAAACATGAAGGATTGCAAGAAAGGCACATCCTCCAAATCTCCGAGATCAGCAGGAACTCAGGACATAAACAGAGCACCCCTGGATCAGTCTGAAGGTCAATCTGGACCAATATCCTCGGTCACATGGTAGTCAGGCAGATGTTTCTAGGACATTCACAGACAGCACGAGGACTCGCCCTCCCTTTTGTTTGCCCCCTAACAACTGATATTCAGAGACATACCAAATCTGAACTTGAAGGTTTTGATTTAGTTATTGTTGCTAATAGTTGTGGATAGACTGTCCTCCGTGAAATTATTTGTGGAGGGGAGATTAAGCCATCACACAGAGGAGGAGGAGGAGAAGCAGGTGACACAGAAAATGAGAACAGAAGAGTGGCTCATTTCAGGTCTCTTGCAGAACATTCCTAAGGGCAGTTGCTCTCCAGACCTCAATATGGGAGTGCGTAATGCAAACACTGAGGGCTTGATGTAACTAAAGTTGGGTTAAAGGTGAAGGTATCCCCTGACAAGTCCAGTCGTGTCCGACTCTATGGTGTGGTGCTCATCTACCTATTTATCTACTCGCATTGACATGCTTTGGAACTGCTAGGTTGGCAGGAGCTGGCCAAGCAACGAGCACTCACCCCGTCACGGGAATCAAGCTGCCGAGACAGCTTATGGTTCAGCGGTTTAACCCGCTGCGCCACCCGCTGGCTAAAATGGTTACTAAGTTACTGGTTACTGAGGCTTCAATGCTATATGCACTTTCCTGGGAGTAAGCCCCATTGAACACAATGGGACTTACTTCTGAGTAGACATGCATAGGCTTGTCTGAAGTGAAGCAGGCTTATTTATTTAAAAAATGTATACCCCGCCTTTTCCTGTGCCGAGGCAAATGCCCAAGGTGGCTTACAACAGTTAAAATACATAATTTAAAAACAATACATAACAAATTAAAAAACAATAAAATCTACTGGGGGTAACAGTGTGGAGCAGAAGAACAGCAAGGCACTGGAACTGAGGCACTGGAGGCAGACAACCACCCATCACCCAAACGCAAGATAAAACAGAAATGTTTTGAGCCCTCGCCGAAAAGTCATGAGGGAGGGGGGTAGTTCTCAGATCCCCTGGCAGGGAGTTCCACAGTGGAGCTCCAGTAAAATACCCTGGAGGAGAAATTCAATGGTTTGGCATGGCATCCCACTCAGGTCTACCCAATCAACTCTTCCGGAGTCAGAACAGAATGCCTCTCCGCCCCCCTCCCATTTGAATGGTCAGTGATGCTGAGGTATGCGTTTTCTGCTGTAGCATGTGCCTTGGCTCACATGCTTAAGTCATTTGGGGCTCCCTCCTCTCTCTGCACCTGGGAGTGTTGCGGTACTGGCTTCTCTCCTGCTCCGTGCTTGTGGCACACCATGGCCAGGGTTATGTGCTTGAATCTTGTAGGACTGATAGCGCGTACTACCTTGGGAAAAATGGATTGCACATGATGACTGTTTGTCTCCATCCTTACAATTCTGTTGAGTAGGTGAAGAACTAGATAGTACTAAATCACATCATAGAGATGACAGATGAGAGGAATCCAGTGAGGTTTGCACTGGTGATTATCAGTTGTAAAAGTGAGTATGTTTCTCTTGGACAGAGCCAGGAGACTGGGTAGCTTTGACTGCTGTGAGTTTTTTTCCTGGTGTGCCATTCATTCTGAGTCCTTGGAATGGGGAGGGAGGGGCTATAACATGATCCACATCAGTGCCAGTGCATCCTATCTCCCAGCTGTGATGGCCCAAACATCACGCCTTAGGCAGGATTGTTTTGACACCCACCCACCCCATTTGGGCGTACTTGCCCTTGATCTCTGTCACTCTGTGGCTTTTCCTTCTTCCCCACACACACCACAACCCTCCACTGACTCTCAATATGGAGTACTGTACCAATGGCAGAGGCGGGGGTCCCTAGCGCTGCAACGCCCTCTATCGCCTCCCTGTATGTACTACCACCGCTTTTCCCTCTGTTTGGTCTGTCTTCCGCTGCTGTGACACACGCTTTCCCCGCTTTTAGGTCTTCACCCTTGCGGAGCCTCATCCTGTGACGTTACAGAGACAAAACTCTGCATTTTGCCGACCTTTCATGACAGAATACATTGTCTTTTTCACACGTTTCTGCTTTTAGAATACCCTCTCCATCCATAATTTCCAAGCACCTCTTTCCTGGCAGGGTAGATGACAGCAGCAGCCAAGGACTGGCATGATCGTGCCCCCCCCCCCGCTGCGTTTTGTTTGTTTGTCTGATCACTGCTCCAGCAACGGGCAGTTATATTTCCATACATCTCAATGAGTGAACCGCTGAAAGCGAGCGGTGGTCTCCCCCCCCCCCCGTCTCTGGGTCACTTAGCACCTCTCACAGACAGCGTGTGCCTGTGTTTGGGGAGGGTGGATTTTGCAGGCAAGGGAGCCGAGACGACGATCAAACTTCACCTTCTCTCTGCAGTACGTTTTGTTGCCTTTGGCATGGTGGAGAAGGGAGATGTCATGTCCCTCTGGTGGGGGCAGAATCTCACCTTTTGCCCCCCCCCCATCTCGGCCTCTTAAGATCCACACAGAACAATTGCTCCTGTTGGAGAGTTGGGTTGTACTTGCAGATGTGTTGTCTTGGGGTGTGTGTGTGGGGTGGTGTGCTGGTGTGTGTATGTGTGTGTGTGTGTGTTTCCCCCTCGATTGTGGGGAAAAGGCTGGCTCGTATCCCAGCGCAGCCAGGATCCGATACAGCCCCCCCCCCCCCGCAAGCGCCTAGGACTGCAGCGCTGTTTCTTCTCTCGCTTTCCAACCTGCCTCTGCTGTGGTGGTGGTGGGGATGTGGTATTGGTGTTGAATGCTAATGACCCTCTCTGGTGCGTGCCTGTGTGTGTGTGTGTGTGTGTATCTTTGCCGTGCGCGAGAGGGGAAAAGAACAGGCGACGTGGTCTTGTCTGCGTTAAAGGAATAAAAATATATCACCCTCCCCTGCCCGCCCCCCTCTCCTCCCCATGCGCTTCTTTCCCCCACCCCCTCCTTGCACCGCCGCGTGTTTTTAGAAAGGTGACCCGGGAAGGGGAAAAAAGAGGGGGGGGAATAAAAAAAAATAACTCAACTCTCTCTCTCTAAGCGATGCAGAGATTTCTAGGCTCAAGGCCCCGGGGAAAGGCAGCTTGCAAGAGACTTTGGCTTTTCTCCCCTCCCTCGCGGGCGACCATCCGCCCGCTCCGACGCCGGTTTCTGCTTTAACTTTGGGATGCAACATGTGTAACGCGGAAGCCTGCAACAACCTTGAACGGAGACAGACGCGGAGGGGGGAGCAAAGGCGGCGGGGGGGACACCGGCGCCTGAGCGGTGAATAAAGATCGGAAAGAAAATTGGAGGGGGGAAGTGAAGGGGGGGGGAAGACGCTGTTCCCGTGGCTGGTTGAATTTAGCGTGTGCTTGATTCCCCGCAGGAGAAAAGAAGATTAAAAAAAAAGAATATTTTTTTTTTAAAGACCGAGAAAAAATTCTCTCTCCAGACGCGGAGAAATATTTTGCTCTTCTTCAGATCCCTGGTTTATTCTTTCCTCGGGAGTTGTCATGAAAAGGTAAGACCCGCTCTTTTTTTTCCACATTTATTCCCCCCCCCCCCCTGTTCTTTTCCCATTCCGAAACAAGCGCCCGGGTGGTGTTATTGTGCAGGGTCAGGCGCAGGGATGGTTGCTTGGCTAAGGGGGAAGGGGCTTCTTCTCCGGCTCCTTTTCCCCACCACCCCCACCCACACCCTCTTTGGGGGTGGCCTTTTTTTAAGGAAAGTGAAAAGGGATCCTGGCTACCCCCCTCCAATAATTATACTCATCATCTCGAAGAACTCTATGTGGCTGACCCTAGTTGGCTAAAAAAAAAAAGGTTCTCTTCCCCCCCCCATAATTTTGCAATGTTGTCCTCTGCCTTTTTTCGTGTGGAGAGCGGAGAAGGAAGGGGGGGGCACACCTAGATTTGAGTTCAAAGGTAAAAGCGCTCTTTTTCCTCCAGAGGGGAAGGGTTTGCAGGGGAAAGAATGGGTAACTGGGCCCCCGCTGTCTCTCGTGTGTGTGTGTGTGTCTGTGCACGCTCGCGCGTGATTTGTTGTGCCATTCATTATCCAGACTGTAAGAGTGTGAGATGCAGAAAGGTGATTTTTTTTAACCCTCCTTGCTATTACTGTATTCAATCTGAATTAATCTCAACCAATGTAACTACAAAAGAATCAAAAGATAGAGGCGTCCAGACTTTGCACACTGCGTCTGGCTTTTATTGACGGAGACGCTGTCTGTATTTGTTTGTTTTTGTTTGGAAAAAAAAAAGCCACTTGAAGGGGCATCTCGAGCTCCCCCTTTTCCGTGGGGAGACACAGAAAGAGCCACCAGCAAATTCCTGTCTCAGCGCTGCTTCTCTCTGCCTGTCTTTGTGGCCTCCGTTGGGCCGGCAAAAGGAAAGGGAATGCTGCTGCCGGATCGGGTCCTCCTTACCTCCGGGAGCGTGGACGACTCTGGAAGGGCCAGTGGTGGAAGGGCCCTTCCGGGGTTCTCTGCGAGTGGAGTCTAGTGGGTCGAGGCGGCTGGGAGCTCGGATGCCTGGGCCCTTGGGGAGGGGAGTCTAGTGGTTAGTGGGGCCTGGGAAGGACTAAAGATGGGCATGAAGGGGGAGGAGTGGGGTGGGGGAGAGAGGAAAGGGAGCCAAGGCTCTTGGGTCTTTGGGGAGGAGCGCGGGGCTTAGAGCAGGAGGGAGCCAACAGCTAGGAGCAATTGGGCTCGTCAGAAAGGTAGTGGTTTATAGTGGTTAAAGAAGGGGGGTGCACGAAGCCTCGTCCTGCGGGTGGGGTGTGTGTGTGTGTTTAAAGACAGGCAGGACGCTGGCAGGAGAATCTGGTGGGTTACAGCGTGAGGAGTCAGGATTGCTGCTGGGCTGGGACTGGTATCTGTTCTCTCCACCACACACACGTCTGGGCCTTAGACGCCCGCCAGAGATGCCATGCAGCAGCACCCTCTGAAACTGGGGGTGGAGGTGTGAAAGGAGAGAGGCCCGTTTGGTCTGGTGGGAAGAATTCAGAGAGAGCCTGTGCTGCTTCTGGACAAAAGGAGCCCAACCCTGACCCGGATGAGAAGCTGGTGGAGGTGAGAAGCCCGTGGTGAAGACAGGGGCCGGGAGCAGTAGGGATGAAGACCTTTTTCCAATGCCTTTGGTCAGTGATCCTGGAAGGGGCCACACCTCTCTCCCAGTGGAGAGGCGGGGTGGGGTTGGGGTGGGTCCTAAGACGGGCACTCTAAGGGCAGATATCTAAAGTGGTTCAAGGCGGCCCCATGCCAAGGTGTCAGAAAATAGCTGTAATAAAGCTTCGGCTTTAGGGTTCCTGTGACCATCTCTCATTACCTGGTAGGCGCCCCCTCCCTCCCTTCTTTGCAAAGGGGTTTGTCTAAATTGGATTGTTCATAAGGCTTTTGACAGGTAGGATGGGAGTCAAAGGAGGATTTTATATGTAAGCAGGGTGGAGAGACTCAGATGTTCAGCTGGAGAGTGATTTATCTACCAGTCATTAAAACAAAACCTGCTGCTGCCACTTCAGAGAGAGAGAGAGAGAGAGAGACTGGAGGGCTATAGATCCTAGTGGGCTCTGTATCTTTTGTTGGTTGTTTTTTCCTCAAGAGAGGACAATGAATGGGGAATGGGTGTAGCCAAGATCTTGCAGTGATGATGGTAGGAGAGCAGTCAAGAGTCTGGGCTGGCTTAGCCACCCACACTCGCTGCACAAATGGCTGAGGAATCCAGTTGCTTCTTTCTACCCACCACCTTCCTGGACAGTCCAGAAGTTTTGGTTCCCAATTCCGCTATTCCAAACCCATACTCCACTTTCACGTTACTGCAGAAGTCCAGGTTATCGGCACGCCTCCCGCCCTACACCCTTCACTTCTCCCATGGGCCTGGGGGAACCAAACCTCTCATGGCTTCTTGCCACACGTCCCACCCTCCTTAGCACCCTCTTAGGATAACTGTGTGCTTAGCCTGGGCCAGTCGTCATTCTTATGTCTCCCACATGTGTGCATTGTCCCAAGGGGTGGCTTTGCTAGGCAGTTGGGCCTGGCTGAAAAGTGGTCTAGGTGGAGACAGAATGCCTGGGTATTTGGGGGCTGGGGGGGGGTAATGTGAAGGGAAGAGGGGGATATTGCCCTCAGTGCTCCTGAATTCCTTGAGGAAAGGCTTGGCTCTTCTGAGCTGAAGCCAGACTTACCTGTGTCCTTTTTTTTTTTTTTTTTTTGCTGCTGGCCCTCAATGGCGTCTTTTCCAGGTGTTTGCTTATATGCCCTCCCCCACTGGTTGACCTGTAAGCAACTCTGTTTCTTATCAGAAACCCTACTGCCAACTGCCCCGATCTCCCCTAACAGAAATAGTAGTGCTGTGTGTGTGTGTGTGTGTGTGTGTGTGTGTGTGTGTGTGTGTGAGAGAGAGAGAGAGAGAGAGAGAGAGAGAGAGAGAGAGAGGTAATTGACCAGGGAGAGAAAAGATAGGAGCAAGGGAGACAGAGATGGAGTGTAGGCAGGAGGCTAAAAAGAAGATGGTAATCACTTTCTTGGTAGAGGGCGTTGTTTCCTAGAGAGTAATAAGGCTTTGCTATTGGGAAAAGGGTGGGAACCACAGCATACCAGTGGTGTAACAACTTGCCCCTGTTGGTTGGGTGTGTGTTCTATTCATTCTCTTTTCTCTGTCCTCATGTTGCTGCCTGCTATCTTCTGGATGTCCGGTCCTAAAGGGTCTCCCCCCCCCCCCGCCATGCACAATGCATGAATGACCTGTGGGATTTGTTGTCCAAAAAGTTTGCAAAAAGTTCAACTGTCCTCTTTTTTTAATTTATTAAAGGGAGGGGGGTTTCTGTAAAACTGTATAACTGTGAGCAAGTTTATCCTCATCCCTTCTTCAGCACAGTTTTTTTGTGAATGTTTTGTAGACCCCCCAAAGGCAGTGTGCTAACTGGCTGGCTCATGGCCTGTCTTTCTGCAATCCCTGGGCCATCTGTGGCTGTCAGTCACAAAGGAATAGAAATGGGGCCAAATGGTGGGTTCCATGGTTGTGGGGGCTGATGCAATGCCTTCCTTCATCTGAAGAAGCTACCGTAATTTCTGAGAAGCTTTGAAGGACCATGCTGATGTGCTGGACTCAGGATACTACTAGGTTAAGATGGATCATTGGAATGGCCCAGCCAAATGGTGAATATGACCTGTGAGTATGTGTCATTGTCTAGAAACAACACCCACACTTAGGACTCCACATTGCTGGATGTGTATGAGGATGTGCTTCTTTTCCTATGTCTGTGGTCTTCTCACACCTGGAAGCTGGTTGTTCATGTGTGAGATTGCTAGCATCTTAGTAAGCAGGTGTGTCCTTGAAGGATTTCTGTGTGCTTCAGTGGCTGTTCCTTCTTTCCGATTGTGCCCATGTGTCAACTGTTGCTTCTTTGGGTGTTTCAGTGGCTTATACTCTTTACTGATCATTTTTCCAGTATGTTGGTATCAGGGTTATATTATGTCCTCCCCTGTGTGTGTCCGTGTGAGAGGCTGCTTTCCCCATTATGTGTGCAGTGCACATGGCTTATTCTCTTCCCTCTGGCTGTGTGCATACGTGAGGATCACTGGCTGTCTCTGCCCCTTGATTGTCTGTTTTACAGATCTGTCTCCTCTCTGACTGTGCATGTTGCTTGGTTAGCTTTTCTACCTTGAGTGTGCCCCGGTGCCAATCACTGTCACTCTTTAGACTTGTGTGTGACTATGTGTCTGCTTTAGTAGATGCTCCTCCCCTCCAACTGTGTGTGTGTGTGTGTGTGTGTGTGTGTGTGTGTGTGTGTGTGTGTGTGTGTGTGTGTGTGTGTGTGTGAAAGCACAGGTTACAAGCCATAAGCAGCCCCCTGGTTTTAGAAGCAAGTAGGTTTTCTCTGTATGCCAGGTGCAAGGGAGTGGCAACAGGATACAGGTATCTTGTTGTCTTGTGTGCTCCCTGAAGCATCTGGTGGGGCCACTGTGGGTTACAGGAAGCTGGACTAGATGGGTCTTTGGCCTGATCCAGCAGGGCTCTTCTTATGTTCTTACATTAACTAGTTTAGGTGTGGCCAGTCAGGGATTCCAAGGCACACCACAGATTGTGTTGCGTGGACTGACCACGTATGTGCGTTGTTCATTTTGCATAATGCTAATTGTTACCAGTAGTAGTGAGAATTTGTGCACACAACTAGCAGGGTATGTCTTGCATAGTTCTGAATCCATACAGCTGAACCAGGTGAAAAACAGTTACCAAATAGCCTATAGCGGCACCAGTCTTCCACCTATATGCCCATTGTTCTTCCAAAGATATTCTAAGACTGCACCCATTCACTTGTACAGTGAAGCTGCCCTTGGCTATACCTCCAGGCCTTGAGAAGTTTTGCTCACATACTATTACTTTATTGATTAATAATATGTGTATACATTGTAGTTAATGTGCACTAAATGGAGGATGTGCATGAATGCTGGTCTCTGTAGAGAATGTACACAAATGAACAGCAAGAGCAGAGGGTGTTGCATATCATCCAGTCAATGTGCACAGTCTCCACCATTGATCTAGTGAGAAATACTCATCCTGTCCAATATCACTTGTTGGGTTATGCAGACTGACTGGCCAGTATATGTACTTCCCTGTTTGCAAGGCTAATACTAATGTACATGTGCCTCTTCTCAGCAATGGCTGGTGAATATGCACAATGGCCAATGTTTATGTACATGTTCCATTCAAGTTATATGAACCACAACATATACATTTTGCAGGCATTTTATGAGCCTACCTACTTACCTTTTCTTGTAGTGGCCAGGGAATTTTAGATGCATGATATCTCACTGTTCCATCTTGCAGGAGCTACGCTTCCTGTAAGCATAGCATACCTGCATAGTACTCCTATATCTATCCCCAGTGAAAGCATGAACGGTAGGTACATACTTTTAAAATGCTACTTCATGGACTCAAGTATTCTGCTTACATTTTTACAAGGATACACTGTATACCGTGTTGTGTGTACTGATATCACAGTGACTGCCCTGCAACTACATACAGTACATCGTTGGTTCTCAGCCCCTTCCCGACCAAGTACCACCTCCAGTGCCACACTCTTGCTGCGTACCACCGGAAGTGACTGGCGATGACATCATCGCCAGTTACTTCCAGGTAGGGGGTCCTGGGAGGGTGAGAGAGCCCTTCTCAGCATTCCTGAGAGGCTCAGCCAAAGGCAGGAGCCTCTCAAGAGTGAAAATGCACCACCAAAAGCACTGCGTCGGAGTGGGGTTCCAGTGGTCTGGCAGTCTACCAGCAGTTGGCCGAAGTACCACTGGTGGTACTAGTACCACTAGTTGAGAACCCCTGCAGTACATAATTTTTATCATGCTGGAGAGCAACATCTTTTATTTATTTATTTTAAAAAATTATATCCCGCCTTATCCTATGCTGAGGCAAATGCCCAAGGCGGCTTACAACAAAAATTAAAAAACATAGTTTAAAATACAGAAAATAAGTTTAAAACAATACACACTTAATTTAAAAACAATAAAATCCACGGGGGGGGGGGACAATATGGAGCACAAAAGCAGCATGGCAGAGCATCTTGAGACACAGGAGGCAGACTACAACCCATCACCCAAACGCTAGACGAAACAAAAACGTTTTGAGCCCTCGCCGAAAAGTCATGAGGGAGGGGGTGGTTCTCAGATCCCCTGGCAGGGAGTTCCACAGTTGTGGTGCCACAGCAGAGAAGGCTCGCCCATGTGTTGCCACTCCCCTAACTTGCGATAGAGGTGGTACACGCAGGAGAGCCCCCTCAGATGACCTAAGAGAGCGGGCCGGAATGTATGGGAGAAGGTGGTCCCTCAGATATCCTGGACCCAAACCGTGGGTCCACGGTTTTAAGACACACACACACACTCTAGTGTGTGACCCAGTGTGTGGCGGCTGTGAAGAAGGCCAATTCCATGCTAGGAATCATTAAAAAAGAGATTGAGAATAAAACGGCCAATATCATTATGCCTTTGTACAAATCGATGGTAAGGCCGCATCTGGAGTATTGTGTCCAGTTCTGGTCACCACACCTCAAAAAGGATATAGTTGAATTGGAAAAGGTGCAGAAAAGAGCGACCAGAATGATTCGTGGGCTGGAGCACCTCCCTTATGAGGAAAAGCTACAGCGCTTGGGGCTTTTCATTCTAGAAAAAAGGCGCCTGAGGGGGGACATGATTGAGATGTATAAAATTATGCATGGGATAGAGAGAGAGGATAGAGGGAAATTCTTCTCCCTCTCGCACAACACCAGAACCAGGGGACATGCACTAAAATTGAGTGGAGGGAGAGTTAGAACGGACAAAAGAAAATATTTCTTTACCCAGCGTGTAATTCATCTGTGGAACTCCTTGCCACAGGATGTGGTGATGGCACCTGGCCTAAATGCCTTTAAAAGGGGTTTGGATAGATTCATGGAGGAAAAGACCATCACAGGTTACAAGCCATAAGCAACCTCCTGGTTTTAGAAGTAGGTTTTCTCTGTGCCAGGTGCAGGGGAGTGGCAGCAGGAAACAGGTTATCTTGTTGGCTGTGTGCTCCCTGAGGCACCTGGTGGGGCCACTGTGTGATACAGGAAGCTGGACTAGATGGGCCTTTGGCCTGTTCCAGCAGGGCTCTTCTTATGTTCTTATGTAGTTTAAATATCTGTACATCCTTTATGCCAGATACTAATAGTCAAAAAACAATGTAGCAACATATTTATTTATAGTGTACTTACACACAAAACAGTATGATACATCCACAGATAGTGACCAAATTTCACTGTGTTGGGTAATCAGTCTGTCACAAATATGCAGCTCCTATGAGATGGTAGTCATCACATTGTATCTTCTGATTGTACCTACATGTTGATGCACTTTGAGATAATACCTGCATGCGTTTGCAGTCTCCAGGCCTGTATTAAAAATCTGTCTACAAGTTAATACCCTCTATCTTTCTAATGCTTGCAACCCCTTGGCTAACATTGTTGTACATAGTATTGCAGAAAACTGCTACCAATGGACTAGTAAGATAAGATATAACATACTGTAGTAATAAATATACTCCCTGGTTTTTGCCATGATTTTCATACCTACCAGGATAAGCACTATTCTACTCTATTGTTTGACACTTGGACCAAGGTATTCACCTTTTTATGCCTGAGCCTCAATTACACAATTGTTCAATCCCCTTGTAAATTTGTCCTTTGACTGTAGCTGTCAATCTTCACCTTGTACCTACGCCTCATATCAGCACACTTGTGCATACCTTCAACACAGGCACTCTCTCACCCAAGCAAAAACCTTATCTGGTTGTAATTAAGCCTTTTTTTTTACATTGTACACAGGGTTCCTCTTGAATCCAGTTTAGACAATAGCAACCTCTTCTCCCCCCCCCCCCTAGTACACCCTCAGACTCTGACTGTGGCGATACATTTTCCACAGCCACACATTTCAGACTGTACAGATACACTCATCCAGAGAGTGGTGTTCTGGTTGAAAATGACTACCGTAAATAGGATGGTGACTGACCCCGGCTTTTGAACACACGCTGCCTGCCCTCCTTCATGTATAAGCTGTGGTACTGCTTACTGATATCCTTCTTCAGCTGAACCTACTGGTCCTTTTCCAGCGGTGCCTACACCTCTTCTCACCATCAGTCACTCTCTGTGTTCTTTCACAACCGATCTCATTTATCTCTCGCTGCCATCTGCCCCCACCTGTTTCTCCCTGCAAAACTAGAGGATTCTGGGACAAGTGCCGACCCACCCACCCTTCCCCAGATGCTCCAGTTACCAGAACAAGCCACTAATGGGCACTTATGAGAAGGTGTCTTCCCCCCCCCCCCCATGCTTGCTCTAGTGATGAGCAGAGCGCATGGGGCTTCAAAACCTTCCAGGCACAGCTGTGCAAGCAAAAGTAGACTGCTGTCCAGGTTCCAGGAAACAGGGGCAATCCAGCATGAGGCTCAGGGCTTGGCAGCTTTGCTTGAAATCTGTGCACACCAAAACAGCTGGGAAGAGGACTTTGCCAATTGAGGGGGAAAATGAAAGAGACTCTGGAAGCAGCTGGTTGGGCAGAGATTCTTCACCCAGAGCTGAGAGGCAAATGCCACAGATTAAGCCTGGAATAATAGTGAAGGGGGCAGGGATGCAGGCAGACAACAAGGCTTCAGGTTGAACACAGGTCCGCCCCCCCCCCTTTTCAGTGCCAAGCATCTGTCCTGGCACATATGTACCACTCTTAATGGGCATGTGCAGACTGCTTCTCCTGCCTTCAATACTAAGTAAGCAGCGCCCAAGCATCATTTCTTTGGGCCTGGTCCAGATTTCTAATACTGGCTCCCTTCTCATAAAAGGCCTTGTCTCTTTTGAAAAATTGAAGAATTGATTTTTCGCCCCTTTTACAGTGCGTTTGTTTGTTTGTATGAATGCTTACTCAGAAGTAAGTCCCATTGTGCTCAATAGTCTTATTCACAGGTAAGTGTGCATAGGATTGCAGTGTTAGTTCCTTAAACTCCTTATGTTTCTGGTTGTATTTATATAGCCAGATGTTGTGTAGCTGTATATGTAAATTAACTATGAGTGACAAATGCCCTTTAGACTGTCCCTGTCCCTAAGATCTAGTCACAGTTTTTCTTATATATGTGGGGTTGCCAACCCTCCTGGATTGGCCTGGAGTCACCAGGAATCAACATCAATCTCCAGGTGACCACAGAAAGCAATCTTGGGGATTTTAACAAGGCCTCTGAGAATTTCCAGCACTACATCAGGAAAATAAATATGCAGGAATAGCTCCAGTCAGAGTTGACAACCCGGCTTCTATGCATTCTGGAGACCAGAAGCCAAACTCATTCACTCCTGCACGTTCTGGGGGCTATAAATCCTAGTCTATACACGATCTTGGCTCCACTGCCCCTAGGATCTGAATGGTGCTTGCCCCTCCGCCCTGCCCCTAGTTGGCCACCGCACCCTGTTGGCTGCACCTATGTGAGCGCAAGAATTGCACACATTTGGATAAACATCCTCAAGCATGATCTACAACTTAACCTCAGTTTTCCCCTTCATGATAATGGACTTGCAGCCCAGGCTGGGCCCTCCTGAATCTCCAGACCTGGATAAAGCATCTCTCTCTCTCTCTCTCTCTCTCTCTCTCTCTCTCTCTCTCTTCTGGGTTGGGTCCTGTCTGGAGCTAAGGAGCAGGGAGCTTTGCTTCTAGGCAGGTTTGGGTATAAACACCTCTAATGTTGGAAACTAACCACTTGGGGAGGAAGGCTGGATATTTAAAATGAGAGATCCTGGGGCTGAAGCCTTCCTGTCCATCAGACCCTGAGTCATGTTAGCATAATTCTAGATGTGCACAGCTTGGCTGCAATTATGTAAGTGAAATGCACTTTGAACATGCTCTATTGTTACTCACGTATTGAGCCTGAACATAGATACCATAGCTCAAACTATGCTGGGGAGGGAGAGTGAGATGTGTGGCTGTGGATGAAAGAAAGAGGACTGGGGAAGCCCACAGTGAGGTGGCAGGAGGGGGGAGTAGCAAACTAGGAATATAACTAGGCATCAGCAGGCAGATTCTGTGCGCACCAGTCTTGAGTGCCTGTGTGTGTGTGTGGTTTCCAAATTAATTACAGGCAGAGAAGAGCCTGTGAGCGTCACTTGATGGGATTAAGGGTTTGTGGGAGGCGTGAAATTGACGCACGAAACCCTGGACCCCTTGTTTCCCCTCTGGCCTTTGGAGCCTGGTGATTGGTTCCTCTTGGCTAATAACTCTCCCTTCCTAATTCTTTTGCCTTGCAGTCGGTCTTGGGGGGCCCCTCTTTCCCTCCCTCTCCCCCCAAACCTGCTGCGATCCGGAGGGATTTTGTTCCTGCAGGCGGCTGACAGGTGGAAATGAAACCTGCCGACTTTGATTAAACCTTTCTGAGGCATTTGTGTCTCGTCAGTGCAGTGTGTCAGTAAAGGGAAGGAGGGTCTGATTATCCCAGCCTGCACCCCAAAATCAAGGCGCCGCACAACTGGGGCTCTTTAGGCAAAATGACAACTGAGAGACGCACACGCACAGACGATAGGAGGTTTACAACATTTTGCAGTGTGAGGAAAATGGATTGAGAGAGTCCCTCCTCCTTTTCCATAATACTAGAATTTGGGGTCCCCCAAAGAACTTGATTAGCAGTAGATTCAGAACAGACAAAAGGAATGTTCTGTATTCTCACACAATGAATAAGGAACTTCTGGAATTCACTGCCACAGGATATGGTGACAGCACCTGGTTTGGATGGCTTTAAAGGAGGATTAAACAGATTAACGGAGGAGTCGAGCACATCGGCTATTGGCCACAATAGTGACACAGAACCTCCATGTTCAGAGATAGCATACCACCCTCCTAATACCAGTTGCTAGGGGAGGCAAACAGTGGGGAACAGCTTTTGCCTTCATGCCCTGCTTAGGCTGCCCCCCCCCCCCGCATATACAATGCGCCCCTGCAATCTTTTCCAATGATATAGAAGGGGATGCATCTGAAAAGTGGAAATGGAAGCCCCACCCCAGACTCAGCTGCAGTTCAGTCTCTGTGTAAAGTTTAGACTCTAGTCTAAACAATGCACACCAAGCACAGGAGATTCAAATCTCCCCAAACCAGGTCTTTTAAAGCTTTCACTCTGGATGACACTGACCGCTCCGGTCTCATTCTTCCTTCCCCTTTTGATGATTTAGGGTGCCTGCTCCATTCCCCAATACTTTGTAGGCAGCTGTGCTGCTGCTTGTCATGCCCATAAATGGAATGTATGACAATTTCACCAAATAAATGTCTCCGTTTTACCCCAGTTATTACTGGGTGGGCACTGAGCAAGGGATCTCCCCCCACCCCAAGGCAAAGGCAAGATTCTATATCCCTATAGGATCCCTATGTACACAGAAGCCCTAGTCTAGTGGCAGCTGCCCAGTCAAGGCATTCATCATGTGTCTAACAGTTGCCCCTTATGGGGGCATCCTACATCCTGATACCAGGGAAGGGTTGGATCCCTGTCCAAACAGCTGCCCCACCCCAGAGGCAGCTGCCTCTTTGAGTCCTAGGCAAGAGCTCACTGCCTGGTGGTGGCAGCCACCTCGCGATGTCAAACACCCAGGGGCCATGTTCGTTTCCGTGTTCCTCCAACTGAGACACGCGCAGGAAATAAAAAGCGAGAAAAAGGACAAAAACGCAGCACGACTCGGGGCCCCGAGGGGAGTGAAAGAAAAGGCAGGAAAATCAATAACTCCGGCAGGAACCAAAGAGAAAGGCAAGAAGAGGGAGAAAAGAGAAAATAAGAGAAAACTCGGGGGGGGGGGGGGGGAAGGAGACCTTGCAAGAGGAGTGGGAGTTGGTAGGTTAGAACAATGGGGGCTGAGAAGTAAGAAGGCTTCTTGGGGTCTCTGGCAGGATGGGAAATGGCCAGCAGTATTGTGCTTGGCTCTGTGTTGTGTGTGCAGGAGTATAGGAACTTGTTGGATGTTAATGCAAAATATTTATTTAAGGGCTGTGACTTCACTTATTCTGGGAGCTGCTTGTAAAATTCCTATATGCAGGTTGCATGTTAAATCTGCACATTAAGAGATTTCCCTGCAACAATGTTGTTATTGCTTTATACGCCCAGGAGTTCAGGGTGGTATACATAGTCCTCCTTTTTCCTTTTATTCTCACAACAGCCCTGTGGAGAGAGAATGACAGACCCCCAGGTCACCAATCAGATTCAAGCCTTGGTGGGGGTCTCAATCCAGGTCTTCTCAGTTCTAGTCCAGCTCTCCAACCACTACATTACCTGGGCTGTTCCTACTCACATTTTGTAAGATGTGAAGGAGCCCCAGCTGTGTTTAGGGAAGGAATCTGTGTGGGGTTTTTTTTTAGGGCAGCTCTTTTTTCTGTTTTGCTGCCTGGTTGTGCTGTGTACTACTGTTTGTGTGTGTGTGTGTGTGTGTGTGTGTGTGAGAGAGAGAGAGAGAGAGAGAGAGAGAGAGAGAGAGAGAGAGAGAGAGAGAGATAGCACTTTTTAAATTTGAAAGGACTTCACTAGCTGTAATGTATTCAAAATTACCCTGGAAGCAGGTCACTGATATTCCCATTTTACAGGTGGGTAAAACGAAGTGAGAACAAACAACTTCCTGAGGCCACACTTAGAAGTCCATAGCAGAGGTGCATCATCCACCCATCCATCTACACTCCCTCCCCTTGGGGCTCTGCAATGGTCCCCATGACTATTCCTGGTGGTGGTAGTGCGAGAGGAGCAGGAAGAGGGAGAAGGGGGGGGGTCTTCACTTGTAGAAGGCCCTGATGAGCCGGGCAGAGTGCTGGCTTCTGATTGCACTCCCAGGAATAGAAACACTTCTGTGATTGCAGAAATTACTGTCTCCTCAGCAAAGAGGCGCAAGGGATGTGGGCTTAACCTCCTGTCTTCCAGCAGGGACCACACTGGGTTTCAGGCCTCATTCACCAGTGCCCTGGGTTAGCGAAAGGCTCAGTATCCACCTGCCTTGTCTGTGTTGTGGGTATTCATAGACTGTGTGCTGCCAAAACACACAAGTAGTGGTATTTCTTTCATAGAGAACTGCCTGGCACACCTGTGTGCTGCTGATCTTTGGGCTTGTGGCCATGGTGCATTTTTACCTTGCCTGCCAAACCAAGTAGTAGCTGCTTGATTTGCTTCTAGAGACCTGCAACATGACTTCTAAAGAGGGTCCCTTGTGGGAAGAAAGACCCCACAACGAACAGAAGCTTATGTGGGTCAGGAAGGTAATTTACCTGGGGGCAGAATCAGCCTTCCCTTTTGGCAACTGCTACAACAGACTGGGTGCTCATCAAGGCTTTGAGGGTTTCCATGCACATGTAGGGGTGTATTTCTGACACTCCAGCTGTGCATGCCTGGGACGTTTTTCTATCTTTGGTGGTGCATTACGTAGATATAAGCATCCGAATTATAGGCTTGGCACGCAGACGTGTATATTGGTATGTCATACATGTACACATGGAAGTGCATCTATACCCTGTATCTGTGTGAAGAGGAGGGAGCGGGATGTCCACCCCCTATGATCACAAGATCACATCTTCAGATTCCAGCTTAATCAGCACAGGATGGTGATCATTCCTTGTAATTACTGCATTTTGTCGTAATTTAGATCATTTTGTAATTACTAATGCAGATGAGCCTGGCTATTCCACGTACGGAGATGCCCTGAAAGAGCAGAAGGGAATCTTCCCATTGAACTGTTCTTGAACCATACAGTTTAAGGGCCCAATCCTATCCAGCTTTCCGGCGCTGATGCAGCCGTGCCAACGGGGCGTATGCTGCATCCTGCAGTGGGGGAACAGTCATGGAGGCCTCCTCAAGGGAAGGGAATGTCCTCTTACCTTGCGGCTGCATTGTGGCTGCGCTGGCCCTGGGACGTTGGATAGGACTGGGCCCTAAGAGGAAGAGAAGAGATTCACTAGGTATGCAAAGTAATCCGAGGCTGCTGCACTTTGGACATATGAAGAATTGAGTTACTGCACAGCAGCACTGGGGTGTGTGTGTGTGTGTGTGTGTGTGTGTGTGTGTGTGTGTGTGTGTGTGTGTGTGTTTGCATATACTTTATTCTTAAAAGTGTCACATGCGGTGTGCAATACCATGTCTGGTGTGTTCAGCATTCTTAGGTTAGCTGCCAAAGGCCCATTGCCAGTCCCCAAGACCTCTTCAGTGCTCATGGCCTTCATGACTCTCTCAACCTAGAGCGTCACCCCATTGTCACCTCCTCTCTCCCATCCTGACTCTCAACGGAAGGCCCACCACAAACCTTAGGGTCCCCCCCCCCCGGCAGGAGTAGGGCAGTTTGCTGAGGGCCTCCTGGAGTTGGCATGAGCACCTGCTTAGGCTGAGGCGCATTGATCATTCATCGTGTATGTATCATCTGGTTAGTTGTGGAGGGGAGCACAAGAGTGAGCGAGCGAGCCGGGTTCCCTGGCGAGTGGTGCCTGTAGAGGCGTGAGGCATTCGTATTCAGGCAAGCGTTTCTGAAGTGTGAATCAGCTTTATCTGACCTGTTTCATCCCAGTTTGTTTTAAGGCTTTAGTTTCTATTTTGGTGTTTTATGGTCATTATTTACTGTTTTATAACTTGGAGCATGATTTTTGTGACTGTAAGTGGCCTAGAGCCATTAAGTTGAGACAGGATAAACATTTAATGAGGAATAGTCCTAATATCTGCGCAGCAGTGTGTGGCTGTCTACCACGACGTGGCTCCATGGATGCTTTGTGGTTGTGTCCTCCATCGGAGGCAGAGAACTTCATGGCTGTTTTGGATGGTGATGCTTATATGTATAGGATGCACCTGCAGATGTATTATTTGACATTGCTACAGCTGTCTTAATGTGCAGAGTGTCATCCCACCTTCATCATTCCCAGTCCCACCACAACCCTATGAGCAGGGTTGCAAATAATTCTTGCTGAGAACTTCTCGTCCTCTTATCTAAATGTGACTCCATCCTGCTCTTACTGGGGCTTTGTTGCTTGTCCTCCCCCTGTCCTGCTGCAGCTTCTGTTGGGGGCTCAGTTTCCCTTTTGCAGCTTCAGATCCCACCCCATAATCTCTGAGGCGGCAATGGGAGGTGGGGCTTAATCTATGCTCAGCTACCTTGGCATAGGAAATTGGAGTGCAGATCCATCTCTGTTTCTCTTTCAGCTTGTGATACTGTGCTATCATTCTCCAGGTAATCTTAGGGTCCAATCCTAACTAAATTCCCACCACCAATGCAGTCACACCAAAGGAGCGCATGCTGTATCCTGGGGGGGGGGGGCGGGCGGCGGCAGCGGTGTGGTATGACATCGTGACATCACTTCCGGGTCCCACTTCTGGGTCCTGTGCGATTGGAGAGAAGCCACCAAAAACACTAAGAGGCGCACAGTGCCCCCCCAGTCTTTTGTCCAGCTGATCAACTGGCCGAAAGACATGGGGCAGCCACTGCTGTGCGCCCCTCTTAAGTGTTTTCGGTGGCTTCATTCCAGTTGGAGCAAAGCTGCCAAAAACATCAATAGGAGCAGCAGCCCCCCCCCCCCGGTGAGCGCCCCACCTCCCGGTACTGCTGCCTAGGGCGAGCCACCCCAGCCGCCCCACAGTAACTCCATCTGCCAGGTAGCCGACCTCCAGCACCATTGCCATTTGCAGCAACAGACTCAAAATGGCCACGCCGGTGCACTGCACACGCCACCACGTGGCCATTTTCAGTTTCAGGTTAGATGGGAGAATAAGAAAAGTATGTGTGACTCAATCTTTGTATTTTAGGGGAGAGGGAAGGGGGCTTGCCTAGTTGCCTGAAGAAAATATTTATTCTCTATAAAATGGACCTCAGGCAAGTTTTCAGTTATCCAACTGTAAGCTTGCCTGTCTGGTAGATCCATTTTACAGATGTGAAAATTAGGAAAAAAAACCTGATTTGCCCAGTGGGTCCTTGTCTGACTGAACAGATTCAGGTCCATTGGGCCTCCTAACGCTGGACAACACAAAACTGGCCCTGAAATGGAAAGAGCTAATCTTTACTAATTTTGACGTGCTGAAAGCAAAAATGACAATAAAATCTATCCATTGGCTCTAGTTTAAGAGAAGCAGTGAATATATTCTGCTGTGTGCATGTGTGTGGCTTTGTATGTACATTTGGGGTTCTCCTCTCTGTCACTTGCCATCAGCCTTGGTGCCAGTGGGTTCCCTGGCTTAGAGCCCGGAGGAGATGGGGCACCAGGGGAGGACAGGGGGTACCAAAAGATCTGTATCAAGGTGGTGGATAATGTTCAGTTGGCAGCAAACATTTGCCAGGCTTCCTCGACATTTCTTCCAACTCAGCAGCTGCTACGTGCCCTGTTCCGCCACCAATGGTAAGGGGAGACAATGGGTCAGGGGAAAATACTTTGTTCCTTTTGAGAATGAAGCTCAGTGCATGGATAGAGAGATGGTCAGTCCCCCATACTGAGCTCAGTCAGAAAGCCAGGGTGTGGGCAACCTCCATAGAGGTGGCATAGTCAGTAGTTAGGGTGCTGGACTATAATCAGGAAGGCCTGGGTTGAAATCTCCATGGGTTTATTCAACCGCCTTGAATAAAGTCGGAGGAGAAATCTGATGACATAGAAAGGCAGTATAGAAATACAGATATTATTATCATCATTATCTTGGGGCAGTTGTTCTCCCTCAACTGAACATACCTCCCAGGACTGTTGTGAGGATAAAATGGAGGGGAGAAGCATGTACACTGTCCTGCGCTCCTTGGAGGAACAGCAGGATTGAAATGTGAGGAATAAAGATGGTAAGACTGCTGGCAAGCTATGAGTGGAAACAAGTCTCCCCTGAATTAAAAGCAAGCAAGCAGATCCTGTGTGAGTCCAGGAATGCAGTCTATGGAATGAAAGTATGAGATGGTAAACAGCATTGTATTGTGGGAGTAAACTTTGGGGCCCAACCTCTGCAACTTGGTGGCAGGAAAACCCCATAGGAACAAGGAAGGGGGCTAATTGGGAATTGGGTAGATGAATCGGGGAATCTCACAGTGATTTTGTCTTGGGATCAGTTTGCTCTCTGTACCTTGGGCAAGCCGGGGGCAGAACACAAAGCCCCTGTGTTGCAGGAAGAAGCTCCAAATGTCTTGGCACCACTTAAATCATTTTGCACAAAGAAATATGGATATAGTTCTTTACAGTTGCATACAGAGAACAAAGCCTTGTTTACAGTTACATCCTGAACTTGTGCAGTCAACTTGTGCAGACTGATTCAGGCGAGTCTGGGTGTTGCAGAGCAGTTTAAGGACGCTTTGAATATCAAATGGTGCGTGTGTACGCGCCTCCTTAGCACCATGAGCTGAGATGGCTTTGATGGTTTCACTCCAGGAGAGGTCATCATGCCCAGGGAGAGAAACAGTCTTCAGGGCAGGCAAATTGAGAAGAAGTTCTAGCAGCAGCCTCCAGGAGCTGGCTCCAAGATTGCAACACACTCCAAGATTGACTTTGGGGTTCAAAACCAAACTCGTGTCACCCACACAGGCCAGTAGTGGAGCTGGTGACCATGAAGACAGGCAAAGGCTGGCAAGTAACAAGGTGGGAAAACAGTAGTCTTAAGGAGCCTGGAAAGGTTCAACCAGGAACCAGAACTAGAATAACAGTCACAGAGCACATGGTGCATGAGAATGCTGTGGACTTAAAAAAACAAAACAAAACAAAACAAAAACACTGATTACAGGAATTCCCTATGAAGTGACTGTATTTATAAGGAGCAGGATAAATGGGATGCCCAATTTTGGCCTGACATGCATTGAGCTGGGAAGTGTACAGGAGCCCAGATGGGTTTAGGGAGTCATTCCCTGGTGGTTTCTCAAACAAATCCTCTGCTAAGCCATGGCAGGCCACACACATTAGGCGACCCAAAGCATTTCAAGCTGGGTATTGCCCAGCAGCTGTTGGCTGCCTTGTGGAGCACCAGACCTTTCTGTTATCCGTTTGGGTTGCGTTGTTGAGGTATTCCAAACTGGAGGGAATTCTCCTGGCTTGGGATCAAGTGGAGATTTGTTCTAGATTGTCCTACAGTATCATCACTGTCGCTAATGATGGACTTGGGAACCACCAACCACATTCAAGGCTAGACATACTATGAAGCAAAATGAAGCAGTGGCTTTGGGTCACTAATTTCAGCAGAGGAGGCCGCACCCTAGCGCACATCTCATGTTAGAGAAATACCTGACAGGTCCACCATCCTAGGCTGGAATGGATCGAGATCTTCTGCTTTCAGACAGCTCTTGGACCAAACCTCCCTGGTTAACCTTCTTAATTTGAAATATCTGATTTGGCAAGAGTCTGAAGCAATTTTGCCCATTGTACTGCAGGGAAATATTGGTTGGCACTGTTGTCCTCAGCAGGGCTTTAGCCTGTTGGTTTTTCTCCCTAAAGCGACCAGTGAACTTGCCAGGTGGCAATGGACCAGGAGCAAGAAACTTGTTCCAACACTGCGGATCGCATTGAAATAATATCATGAGCCAGGGGGCCACAGCTAATTTGCATATTAGAGTGGTGCAGAATTAACATACTTGGCATAGAATTTTCCTGAATGTGGCAGGTGGTGGCCATATAATTATAAATTATAATCCCCATAGCACTCAGTATGTGCACAGGATTTTACTAATATGTGTCATCTCTTTTATTCTCATTACAACTCTGTGAGGTAGGGAGGCCTGAGCCCTTTCGGTGGGGAGATTAGATGCCGCCTTTCAAGGCATCGGATAACTCGCACCCCCCCAGTCCCCAAGGCATCGGTGCTTCAGTTTGCTCTCAGAAAATAGGCAAGTTTTGAAAGTGCAAAAGAGGTCAGGTTGCCGCATTTTAATGTGCAAATTATGGGCAGCTTGGCCATTCACCTCAAAAAAAGAAAAAAAAGAGCAGGGCATGGAGGGACTTATTACAATTGTATCCGATCACATTGTTCCAACTACTGTATTTTAATTATTAAATATAGAGCTGGAAAATGGATCTTTCTCTGATTGTCCTATGCGTAGCTTTATTTTTCCCGAATAGGTATGACAGAGAAAGTAACAATGCCCTGTGTTGCATTCCCACGCATGACATGACATTACAAACAAGCTACTCTTCTGATTTTTGTATGCTTTGAAAGCATACTTGCTCTAGGTCTTAGTTGCCTCCTGAAGGCTTCCATCTAGCCCCAACACATATTTTTGAAAATGAAGGTAGGACTGATTGAAACTAATTATGATACACAATTCTATCCTCACAAACATTTGGACAAATTCCAGCTATAACAACTTTTCTACTCACTATGATTAGAAAGCTTTTGAAACATGACCAATGCATATGCATTTTGAATGGGTGGAACAAGAGAGAATTAAAGATCCTCTTCCCTGATCTTGAAGACTTCACCCCCTCATCCTCCATACTTGATCCATGGTTAAACCAAGACCAAGAATGGCCCAGCAGGAAGATGACCTTGTTATAAGTGGAATAAAATTTGGGGGGTTTATTCACCTTGAGTAAACACTTACATAGTAGTTGAGGGATGGGTTCATGGTGCAATGCCTAGCAACTGGTATGCACTTCTTGTCCTGAAACGGAGCTGAAACTGGGGTGGTAGGTTGCTGCCACCACCCAAGGCCATGGGAAACCAAACAGAAGGTGACTACCTTGGAGAAACCTTCCCACTATAATAGAGAGCCCACAAAACACTGGGGGTCACCTTAACATCCAGATAGAATGAAGCCAAGCAGTCTGGGAAGATGGGGAGACCAATGTCCTCCCAAGCAAACTGAGACCAGGCAGGGTAACTAGTAACAGTAGAGTTTTACTTGATTAAAAGGACAAAGAACACTAAAAAAAAAAAGGGGGTAAGTAGGCAAAAATACAGCTGTTGAGGAATCACAGAAAGGCAAAAGAAAGTTTAAGTAGATGGGTTGGACAAAGGGAGGCCTGTAGGCTAAAAGACAATCTCAAAACATAACACAAAATGCTAGCATGACTTACGGGCAACTTTCCCTACCATAAGCACTAATCCAGGATCACACATGATGGCATACATAATAATGTAAAAATACACATCTTTTTCCCATCTGGGTTTTAAATCCATTTAGAAAAAGTGTAACATATGAAGGGGCCCCATGAGGTTGGTTCTCTGCAAAGTGGGTGTGCTAATAATGACTTACTTCAGAGGATTGTGTGGAGACAGAGCAAGTTAAAGATTTAGAACAACTGCAAGTTAAAACATGCTCTTTAAATGACAATAACTAAGAAAGGAAACTTGAGTGTAGATGAGACTAATTGGTAGGGGTGGGGTTGTCATTTTGCCCAGTCTAAGAGATGAACAAAATAAGCAATAGCCTTCAGGTTATTGACATCTCAAAATGAGCATTAATAGCCTGCTTTGAAGTTGAAAGACCAAATAAAGTGGTTGGATGAGCAGTCTAGGCTCTAATTGAAATTAGCATAGGCAAAAGAAGACTCCTTCTTTGTAATGTTTTGACCTTTGTAAAGCCGCCTCCTGTTTAGGAAGACATCTGTAAGGTCTAGTTGGACTGATTAAGTAGCTAGTTTTAGCTCCCAAAACCAATTCTTTAGGACACTAACTTTGCAATCCTGCGGAACTTTGCGCCAGTGGAGTGCGCGCTCTGCAGGCGCCAGGTGTCGTAAATGTGCCGTAAAGTGCATTTACGGCACCTGGAGAGTAAGGGCCGCTGGTGCGGAGGCTGTCAGCCCTCCCTCCACCGCCCTCCGAACTTGGCACTCACCGGTGGAAGTAAGTCCTGCACTGGTCAGCACAGGGGTGGAGGGAGGGAGGGCTGGGCGGCGAGAGAGGGGGCCATTGGCCGGACTGGGCCGGGAGGGGGTGGGGATATCGGCGGCACGCTCCACCGAAATCCTGAGCTCATTCCTGGCCCAGGCTGCCCTTACCCCGCCGCCCTAGATGTATGCCGGCTCCAGAGCCAACGTACAAAGGGACGCAAAAGGGAGGAAGGAGCGTATCAAGGATGTCAGGCAAGGTGAAGCCAAGACCATCGGCCCCTGTACATCTAAGACTGGTCTGGTTTAGCGGCCACTGTTGCACTATGGCCCCATCGGTTCTGATGAATCACTGCCTAAACGTACAGCGTAAAAGCAGGCCGAGGTGAGCCAAACCAGCAGTTCCTGCCCTGGTGTTCCATCAACTGGTGTTCTGTCCTCTCATCTCATTGTAATGTTTGCTTTTCAGACAAAAATGGCCTTTCCCGTTCCTCTTCCTTGTCATTTAAAAGCTTTCTGCTGGGAAACGCCATTTCTTCGATCAAATCATACAGAGTTCTCCCTGGGTCAAACATCCTCCCCACTTTATGGGTGGCAAGCATGAACTGATTATAGTGGGCAAAATATTAATGACACTACTCTCGAATGAACTGCCCTTGCGAAGGGGGCGGGGGTGATGGTGTGGTGGTTCTGGGGTAGTAATTTATATCCTGTGAACTAGTCTGCTGAAATTCTTGTATGGCAAAAAGTTGTGAATTTTGCCAAGCTATGAATGTGCCTATTTCTGCCCTCCCTGCCCAGCGCCCACTGGCCTCTTGAAGGCTCCATATCTTTTTGCCAGGTGTTCTAACATCACTCCCTGGCCCAAAGGACTCTGATCTCAAGTGTTAGGGATCACCCAACAGCCAAAACCAGAGCCAGATTAACATTACATGAAACATGTTGTTGGGCCCTGCCTGTTTGTTTAAATAGCAGCCTCAGGGGGGGGGGGGAGGGTGGATCAGGATTGGGACCACAGCTCATAGGGAGGGGTATTTAACCGTGAGGAAAGTGATGCTCCCAAAGCTGCCATTAGCCCTGGAAGGGAAGTTTCTGTGGGAACCAAGGTTTTCTTCCAGGGCTTAAGAGTAACTGTAGGGTATGATTTTCATCAGGGTTAAATACCCCCTCCTTATGTGCCTTGGTTCCAGTCTTTATCCACTCTGCATCTTCTATTTAACCTTTTTTTTTAAAAAAGGCCCAAGCTATGGGCTTAATGCAACTTCTAGTTTAGCCCCCAACAAATTTAACAAAGGGAGTTGAGGGGGCTGATGGTATATTTTGCAATGACAGGGGCTATATTTGGGTTTGGGAGCACAAGGGTGGAAATTAGGGGGGGGAGCAATTTGGGAGGCAAGAATGGGACATGGCTGGTTTCAACTTCCAGAGGTGTAGCCATATTGGTATGTTGACCCCAAAGTGACCATAGACCTTGAGACACCTTAAAAACTGGCAGATGTATTTTGGCAGATGCCCCTGAAAGTGCCTGCATGCCACCGAAGCTGCAGTGTGAAATACTGCATGCAAACGTGTCGTGTTGCAGGTTCTCCCCCCACCCTCTGACCAGTTCCAGGGAGCTGCGGCCCAAATTAAGTTGTGGCTGGTAGACGATCTTCCATCCCAAAAAGGAGCACAAGGACCTTAAATGCAGCCTGGTATAGAGGCTGGCAACTGTTGCCCCAGAGGGGTGCCATCTGCCCATCTCCAATTGCCCCACAAGCTGTGGTCTTGAGGGGCGAGGAGCAGGGAAACATGCAGGGGAGAGGGGGAACCTGCTCCTTTTCCAAGTTCAATGGCCTCCCTTGTTCTCCTTCCCCTCGCAGCCCTAAGCTGATTCATGCAGACAATGGGTGGTGGTGGTGGGAGGAATGTATTTCCTGACACACCAGTTGGGGAGAAGAAGTGGCCCACCCTCCGTGGCCTGGCAGCAAAACTGGTTGTCAACCAGAGAGGCCAGGCAATTTGCATTCACGAGGCCCCAGCCTGATCTTTTCCTTCTTTCAATTCTCCTCCTCCTTGCCTGCCCTTTCTTTGCTCCCTCAACCCCTTGCAGGGGGAACGTAGAGGCCCTGCGAGATGAGCCTGCCCCCGGGCACCCCCGCTGCTAGGATGCTCTTTGTTATGGCTCTGGCCTGCGCCAGCCCTTTCTTGGACCTGCGGCCGCGCTCGATCAACGTTGCTATCATCTTCAGCGGCTCAACGTACACACCTGAGAGCGCCCGGCTGTCGCCCGAGGACTTCCGCAACTTTTCCATGGAGATCAACCCCATCCCAGTGGTCCTGAACGACACCAACCCTCGCAGCCTCATTGTGCGCCTCTGTGATGTGCTCTCCTCGCTGCATGTCCATGGCGTGGTCTTTGAGGATGATACACGTACAGAGGCTGTGGCTCAGATTCTGGACTTCATTTCAGCACAGACCTCCGTTCCCATCATTGGTATCAATGGGGGATCAGCCATTGTTCTCACACCCAAGGTAAAGTTACATCCTGTGCCCATTCTAGTATCCATAACACACGGGGCTCTGTTTTTGTGTGTGTGTGTTTTTTCACTGCACAAAAACTTAATAAGAATGTTTAAAAATCTAAATTCTGCACCAAACCAAATTAGGCCACCTGAATATACCTGTATCATGGAAGTTTGCTCATTCATGGAAATCAGCATAATTTGTACAGATTGTAGATTTTTATTAGTTATTAATATTTATCATCATTTATTTATTTATTTATTTATTTATTTATTTATTTATTAAAAGATTTGCATATCCTACTTGTCTCTCATAAAAGAGATCCAGGATCAAGTGAGGTCAATAAAACTCTGTACAGAATTGCCCCAACGTATCAAAATCAGAGAAAACTATAAGAAACCGTAAAAGCAACAGCAGCAACAAAATTAACAAACTCGGCAGTCAAAAACAAAACAAAAAAAGGTCAGGTTACCTGATCCCCAAAGAGCCTTACCACTCTGCAGAAGCTATATAATGATGGGGCCAGGTGGGTCTCATTTGGGAGGGCATTTCACAGCAAGGGGGCCATCTCTGAGAAAGCCCTGTGACCTCTGTCTCTCCTACCCACTCACTGAATTTCAGAACGTGGGGGGACATGGAGAAGGATCTGGTAGTGATCTGAGTGTATGTTGGAAGGCTGCATGTGGGAGAAGGCAACTGTTAAGGTATCGTGGCCTGGGGTCATTTAGGGTTCTAAAGGTTGGGCCCAGCCCTTTGCATTGAGCTTGAAAACAAATAGGTCACCAAAGCTGGTGAAACGCTGTCAGAGTAATATGCTTCATCTAACCATCCCTAAGTAGTAATCAGGCCATGGCATTTTGAACCAATGGAAGTTTCTGGATGCTTCACACAAAGTGCTTTACCATACTGGCCCTGGGTATTACTAAGGCATGAATGACCAGGTCTGTCTGTATAGACACAGCTGTGACTCTGTTGAAGGGCTTTGGTTGGGATGAAGGAGGGTTGACCCTATAGCAGAGACAATTGGCAAGACGTCGTATGGGCTTAAGACTGGGTACTGCAGTGGGGCTGTTCTCAAAGAGAGATGGGCACTGGCAGATCTGAGAGGATGCCAGTTTCAGCATAAGAGTTTCCTCTACAGAAGCACTTTTGGAATGATACTCATGGAGAAAAATGTTTCATCAGAATTAAAAATTAACCTCTATGCTTCCTTCAAAATCATTCTAAAAGCTGTCCTGTAACAGAAGACATTTAGAATCTAGAGACTGATTTGCAAATAAGGCGGATTTTCACCTTGTTTCTTCTCCTCCTCCATATTCAGGAGAAAGGATCAACCTTCCTACAGTTGGCCTCATCCACAAAACAGCAGTTGCAGGTGATGTTTGAGGTCCTGGAACAGTACGACTGGACAGCCTTTGCTGTTATTACAACGCTGTTTCCTGGTTATGAAGATTTTGTAGATTACATCGAGGTTCTGACTGACAGCAGTTTCATCGGGTGGGAGCGCCGCAGCACTGTGACCCTTAACCTCACTGATGACCCAGACGGGGCCCGCCTCAAACGCCAGCTCCAGGAAATAAATGCCCGCATCTGCCTTCTCTACTGCTCCCGTGATGAAGCAGAAACCATATTCCGTGCAGCTCGCGAAGTCAAGCTCACGGGCCCTGGGTACATCTGGTTCATGGTGGGCGCCACCTTTGGCAGAACTGAGTACATGCCAGATGAACTGCCTGAGGGTCTCTTCATGGTGCTTTCAGCAGGATGGAAAGATGATCTCCACCGCAGGGTGCAAAATGGTGTGGCCATCATTGCCAAGGGGGCTGAGGCCCTTTTCCAAGTCTATGGCTCCATCCCAAAATTCAACAATGACTGTCGGGCACCCAACCTCACCCAGATCAACGAGAACTTGCATCGGTCAGCAGGGAAGGAGGCTGGGGGGATTTCAGCTGGAAAGGGGGTGTAGTTGGAAGGGTGGTGGAGTCCACTGGCATCACTACAGGGGGGGGCGGAGCTCTAAATTCCTCCGTGATCCGAGCCTCCATTACACGGAGGAACGAAGCGCCCTGCCCCCGCGCCTTCCGAACCAGTCAAAGCAGTGACTTTGACTGCTTTCACCGCTTTGACTGGTTCGGAAGGCGCGGGGGCGGGGCGCTTCGTTCCTCCGTGTAATGGAGGCTCGGATCAGGGAGGAACTTAGAGCTCCGCCCCCCCTGTAGTGACGCCAGTGGTGGAGTCGATGGGAAAAGGAACATACTGTTGTTGTCTACAAGGAGCAGACAGGGGATCTGATTTGTCTGCATACCATGACTGTTCCGCCTTTCCATTCCTCCTTGCAACCATTCCTCAAAGCACCTTTCTTTCCTTCCCTCCATCCGACCGATCAAATAACCTCCACATTCACTCCTCTCCACATCCATCCATCTCGATTTCTCTCTGCTTCCTTATCTCTAGAAATGAATTCTTGTATATCCATCCACCTTGTTGAGCTGTTCACCTCATCCCCCCTTTCACCAGCCCTCACATGCACAACCTATTGTCACACCTCCATTCAGTAGCTGCCACCCCCCTCCATCCTCACTCAACTCTTCCTCCGAGGTCAGTAAGGGTCTGGGACGACCTTCTTGGTGTTCTAAGACCTCATCTATGGCTTACCAGTTTCTATGTCAGACCTAAGCCCCATGGGTCAGGCAATGGCAATGGCAAAGCCAGGGGGAAATGGGAAACAGGGGTGGCAGCATATGGAGGGTGGGCTCTAAGCTGACACTGAAGAGCTTCCGTCATGCCTCTTCACAGGTACTTCATGAATGTTACTTGGGGCCAGAAGGATTTCTCCTTTAATGAGGATGGATACCTCATCAATCCATCCTTGGCTGTAATCTCCCGCAGCAAAGAACGGACCTGGGAGGTGGTGAGTTTGAGGGAGGTTTGGGGGACAGGTGGATGGATTGGGGGGAAAGGTGGCGATTTGGGGTCAATGTGAGTTGGTGGAACTGTAATAATTGACTGGCAAGGAGTGAGTTTAACGGTAATTATGGAACAAGTACAAATGTAAGGATATGTTTGGGAGTTGGAGCAGGCTTGGAGAAATATTCAGGGATCACAAACACATAAGGCTGAAAGACTGTTGTGTACAACCCCCTGCTACAAGGCACAGTCATTCATATGCCAGTCTCTCTCTCTCTCTCCCCCCCCCCCCGGCCACTCCTGCCATCAACCTATACACTAGATAACGGCATGGCACAATCAGGCTAGCAGATGCTCATCAGAGAAGAGCCTGCAGAGCAAAGAGCTCCACATTTCTCAGACAAGCAAGCCAAGCCAACCCCCCCCCCCGGGGGGGAAGGCAACCCTGGGGGACTTGCTAGCCAGTCTGATGATGAGGGAGGCTAGCAAATGCAATTTTTGAATTCCAGATATGGCAATCACTCAGACCCTGAGTGTCAGCAAAGCTTATCCATTGAGTCCTCCCAAAGAACATGTTTTTGGCCACCCAATATCCTGCCTCTGTGTTGATCATGGATACTCAGGAAGGTGGAAATAGAAGGGTAATGTTGAGTGTGGGTGTGATTTTGAAGGGTTAGGATTAGTACTGAGTTTGATGGGAAGTCTCAGAGGTTGATGTAAACTTGAAGGGTGGGGCAAATCTGGCTGGGGGAAGGCTTTCAAGATTGACAGGCTGGGGGAAGTTTCCTCAATTCGGTGTGAATTTGGGGGCAATGTTGGTAGGCTGTCAAAAGTTTGGAAAAAGGTTTGGGGTGTATCTAACCTCTTCTCTATGCCTCGGGAGGCAGGTGGGAAGATGGGAGCGGAGGATCCTAAGCATGTCACGGTACAACCGATTCCTGCAACCAGTGGACAACAACAAGCACCTCATGGTGGCAACTCTGGAGGAGAGGCCCTTTGTCATTGTGGATGACATTGATCCTGCCACAAAGACCTGCATCCGTGATTCCGTGCCCTGCCTTCACCCCCTCAACCGTACCAACAGGTATTCCCACAACACTGGTTGAGTAGAATTTCCCCACAGTTGGGGTACCTAAAGGGAAAGATGGACTAAGACAGATTTGTCTCTGTTTACACGTCTATACTTTGGGAAATTCTAGAGCAGCCTATGTGGGGCTGCCAGTGGTCTCCCATTCAGACACTGATCATGTCCGTACCGAAAACACTCACTGAGTTCATTTTTTCCTTCTCTGCACTGTTTGCAGCAATCACCCAGAAAAGAGATGCTGCAAAGGGTTTTGCATCGACATTCTGAAGCGTCTGGCAAAGACTCTGGGTTTCACCTATGAACTCTATTTAGTCACCAATGGCAAACATGGCAAGAAAGTCAATGGGATGTGGAATGGCATGATTGGAGAGGTAATCCTTTGCCCTTCCAGGGACCTTGGCTTCACTCCTTTCCCAATCAGCTTAAGAAACCTGATGCCCATACATACTTAGGTAAAAGTAAAAACCAAAGACCCTAACTCCCTCCCAAAGGACCCACAGAGGATCCATACGCCCTGCCATAGGCAGTGTAGTAAAGGAAAGGACTATTTGACCAGTGCACGGAGAAAGTGGTTAACAAGGTTAGTCTGCCTCATGGGTTATGGGAGGATTCCCTACGCACATATGACCTACTGTGGCTGCGTTTGTTTTTCAACTCCAAAATAGCAGGAAGTGACGTTCCTAGCATGCTTGAATATTGCTGCTACCGGGGCTCCCAAAAAGAAAAGAAATCAAAATGGCTGCTGTTGCTCCTCGTCCTACATCTCCCAAGATCCTATGCAGCCAAGCAGCCTTCCTATTAGTGCATGAGGCTGCCATCCTCATCCCTCGTCCTACATCTCCCAAGATACTTTGCAGCCAAGCAGCCTTCCTATTGGTGCATGAGGCCGCCATCTTTTCTAGATTCGAGCTCGCAGTTGAAACTTCTAGCGTGGCGAGCGGGTTGGAGGGAGGAAAAAAAACCGTGACCCAAGCACGCTGGAAGGAGGGGGGGAAAAGCAGCTCTGCAGCGCTCCTACCAGCAGTGGAACTTGGGTGGAGCGCGTGGAGCAGGAGCTCCAGGCGCTCGGGCGCGTGCGCTCGGAGCACTTACAGTCACGAAGCGCCGTGTCGTATCAGCCCTCCCACCCTCCCTGGAGCCCGTTCGGCTCCAAAATGAGTTCAAAACGGGCGGGGAGGGCACGTCGACGTGACGCAACGCAGGCCCCGCCCCCACACGCCAGGCGCCGGGAGGGCACCCATCATTTCTGCTCCTAGCGTTGGAAGTTGAAAAATAAATGCATCCTGTGTCCTTTGATCCCATTTTTCATAACTCCCCCCCCCCCCCATTTGTTTATCCCATATATATTTGATGGAATAGACCAGCATGGTCTGGCTCAGGGTGAACTTGGAACCTGCCACAGAGAACCTAGGAATCTTGGCACATGGCACTCCATCTCGCTCTTTCTCTTTGTCAGGTGTTTTACCAGCGAGCTGATATGGCAATTGGATCCCTGACTATCAATGCGGAGAGAGCTGAAGTAATAGATTTCTCTGTGCCCTTCGTCGAGACGGGAATCAGTGTCATGGTGTCCCGTAGCAATGGAACTGTTTCACCATCTGCCTTTCTAGGTAAATTTCCCAGCCCCAGGAGCGGCAAAGTAAAAAGTAGGGTGGGAGTCTTGGCATGAGGCATGTGAGGATATCCTGGTTCCAAACAGGTACATTATGGGATAGAATGAAAGAATTCTAATCTTCGCCATGTTCTTACCTCCTGGTTCTACATAGGAACCCACCCAATCTCAGGAAAAAGGCCCTGTCAAAAGTTCCCTTGAGTGCTGAGGTTTTACAACTTGTTGATGATCAATATTTGTAAGCCATCTCAAATATTGGGCAGGTTCAGATGATATTCTAACACACACGATAAGCAAAACTAACACTGAAGTGAGGGGAAGGGCCGGAATATGCACACAGCATAAGTGCACACATTGTTAATTGTGTGGAGCCAGTTTGGGCACTAGAATATCATCCGAACCAGCCTATTGTAGATAAATAAAGAAGAAACACATTACTGTACACATAAAATCAAACTTTTCAATGAGGAGGGGAGACAAGTTCGGAAAGAGACCCATATATATCCATGATAATAATGTAATCATAGCTCATACAACATTCAGGATTACATATGCAGTGCTAGCTGGGGTTGGGGATTGCATTAGCCTAGCAAAGGCAAAATGTGATTTGAATGCTAGGAAAATGCAATTTCCTTGCAACAGAAGCATTTTCTTACAAAATGTAATCTGGACAAACATACCCTGAATTAACAAGTGTGCTGGTTCTGAGGAAAGACATTTGGATATTCCAAAATTGAGTTAATGGTTTTGTAGTAGTCTGCACTTGTGTAGATGCACTTGTCCAGTAAGCTGGACTAGATGGGCCTTTGGCCTGATCCAGCAGGGCTCTTCTTATGTTCTTATGGGTCCAGGAATGGAGGGGAGATACAGGAAGCTGGACTAGATGGGCCTTTGGCCTGATCCAGCAGGGCTCTTCTTATGTTCTTAGATAAGTCCCCAGAATTCTCAGCACCCTCACAAAGCCATAGGTCCCATGGGGAAGCTTATTATGGTAGATCCATGTTCCGGTTTTCTCTTAGGTATTCCATTGGGCTCCATCTACACTGCACACTTAAATCAGTCCATCCTGATTTCCTCCTGGGAACTGTGAGGGTACTGAAAAACTCTGACAGGCTTTGGGGGAGCCATGGCAGTTAAACCAGTTTAAGGTTGCAATCCTATACACAGTTACCTGGGAGTAAGTCCCACTGAACTCAATAGGTAGACATGCATAGGATTGTCTACTTCTGAGTAGACATGCATAGGATTGTGCTGCCAGTCCGTAGTGCAAATGTGGCCTTAGGTTATCCATTTAGTAAGACTTAAAAAGTATTACTCTTGTTTTAGGCAGGCTCTCTATGCCAAAGGTTCAGAATCCCTGCTTTCACCCACTAGAGCCCAGCTGTTCCAGGCACCCCACCACTGTGGTCCCTATTTCTTTTCCCACAGAGCCCTACAGCCCCGCTGTCTGGGTGATGATGTTTGTCATGTGCCTGACTGTCGTTGCTGTGACTGTCTTCATCTTCGAGTATTTCAGCCCAGTGGGCTACAATCGCAGCCTCAGCGCCAGTAAACGTGAGTGCACCAAAGGTTGACAGAGGTGTGAGTGGTGAGATGGGTGTCTGCAGAGCTAGGAAGAGATAACTGCATATAGGACAGCCTTTTGCATTTGTATTTCCACAGGGAGGGTCACCGTTTGATTTATATTCCCCACCCTATCTGCTTGTTAGGTACCGGAGGCTCCAAGTTCACCATTGGGAAGTCGATCTGGCTGCTCTGGGCTTTGGTGTTCAACAACTCTGTGCCTGTGGAGAATCCTCGGGGCACCACCAGCAAGATCATGGTGCTAATCTGGGCCTTCTTTGCCGTCATCTTCCTCGCCAGCTATACAGCCAACCTGGCTGCCTTTATGATCCAGGAAGAGTATGTAGACACAGTGTCTGGCCTCAGTGACCAGAAGGTGAGGAAAAGGGAGGGCTCCAGGGAAAAAACCAGATGCAGGCCTAATCCACTCCCCTCCTCCCCCCCCCATCCACTTCACCACATGCACACACTTTCCATCAGGACCTCTCAGATCCCAGAGTGGGAATCAGATGACGCCTCTTTATTAGAGGAGGACTCACAGAACTCATGACCAGGGGAAGGCTGGGCACTCTGAATGGGCACCCTTCCCCAGGAGAATACCCAACTCATGGACCCTGTTGACTTGGGGGCCCAATGTGCCCAAACTGGGCACTCACTCACCAGCCCCTTACCCTCTCAACCACCACTGTGAGCCCTAGAATGGAGACAGCAGCAAGACTGAACCGAGTCTCAGACCCCACTTGACGATGTGAAGCATCCCAGTTCAGAGCCCAAGTCAGGAAGAGGAATCCTGATCTTGAAGTCAGGATCAAGGCCCCTCTAGTACACCAGTCAGGTGTCTCTATTTAAAGCCTCCGTTGCTGTCTGGAATCTGCTGGCGCAACCACCTCCAAGCCTGTTTTAGCTGCCTTCAAGAAAGCTTCTCTCCTAACCAAGGGCAAACTGGCTGGACGCTGACCTGCCCCCTGGAAGACCAGAATGGGACACTTCCCCCCCCCCCATGTTGTCATAACCACTCTAATGCTTGTTTCTTTAATGTTTTCAAAACGTTCTTTTTCATTCCACCACCACAAAAATAAGCAGGGCCCCAGGAGTAAAGCTTGCCCTTGGGGGAAATTAAACATCCCACCATCCCTGCCAGTTTTTGAAAATATGAGGCAAAGATTTGGGCTGAGAGTAGAGTCTGACCTCCTTTTCCCCACTCTTTGACTAGGGATGAAAGGAAAGCAAGAAAAAGCTTGAAATCTAGATTCCTAAGTAGGTGCTAGAGGTAAAACAAAAACAGGAAGATTTATCCTGTTGCTTGCTTTTAGGTCTAAAGAGTAAAGTTGAGTCTCTGATATCATGCTCTCTACATTTCAACTGAAACATTTTTGGCAAAGAAGTCAGGCTCTGGCAAAGCTTGGTTCTGACGCCATTTGCAGAGGAGCTAGAGTCTTGCAAGGGAACTCTCCTCTGACCAAGCAGCCCGTTTGGCAAGGTTTCTTTTTCAACAGCTTGTGGAGGAGCTACCTGGCTGTCATCAAGCAAGCTCAGCTCTTTGAAAGCTTAACATAAGTGCCAATAACATTTAGGACACATCAGTGAAGGTGAAACAGTCCCAAACAAAGGCAAAACCAGGAGTGGAAAGGGAAAAGGGGCTGTAAAACATTACAGCTCCCACTTCAAAGTGCAAGAACGGGTAATGGAAAGTCTGTGATTTACAGGGAGCTCCTAGGAGGGGCCCGGGATTGAACCTGGCCCTTCCTACATCCCATGCAGAAGTACTCATGTCACATTTCACATGTGTTCAACCACAGAAAAGTCAATTTCTTGGACTCTTCTAGCAGGGCTTGCAAGGCTGGCCTTCTGTTGAACAAGAGAGTGACCCTTACTAAAGTATTCATGCTACATTTCAAATTTTTCTAGCCCTGATCCTGACACTGAAAACATGCTATTTAACAAAAATATGAGACACCTCCCCCTGCCTCCTGCCCATTAAATGGCCTTTTTTGTGGCCATTGCCTAATTTCAGGCACAAAACCTGTGTCTTCCTGTAATGAATGTGCAGAAGGGTGTGTGCAGGTGAGCAGGAATAGGGGGTTGATAGCCACGCTGTTGGGTCCAGGCACAACGTTTGGTAGTTCCACACACCACACCGCTGGACTGGGATGCCTTGCTAGTGCCCAGCATGCGCTGTGTGTATTTATAAACGAGGACGTGGCTGATTATCCCCTGGTAATTAGCCCCTGATGAACAACCACAGCTGTGGGGAAGGGGGGGCACACAGACTGGACCAGCTGTGGCAAGGCAGCCTAGCTCCAATTGAATCCCTTTCGTTAACAGCTAACGCGCTGGGATGTAATTAATGGGCGTAATTAACGTCCAACACGAAACACAATTGCAGATAAATATTAAACAGCTCAGATTAACCAACTCTCACTGAGTAGGGAGCAACTGGAGGGAGGGCAGCGGGACAAAGTCTAGGCAGTGTATTGGGGAGAGAGAGAGAGAGAGAGAGAGAGAGAGAGAGAGAGAGAGAGAGAGAGAGAGTACTTATTGTACTGTGAAAATCTAGAGGGGGGAGTGTGATGGTCTGTTGCAACAAGCACACCAGAGAGTCTTGTGCCACCTTGAAGGTGAACAGATTGTGACTGAACCTTTTGGGGACTAGAATCTACCGAAATGGTGACTCCTCTTACTATGGAAGGTACCATATCAATTTAGCTACATAAAGCAGAACTGCCCCCTTCATTTATCTGAAGTGGGCTCTGGGTGACAAAAGCTGGTGTCTTAATGCATGTGCTAGCCTATAAGGTACCACAAGACTTCTTTGGCTTTTAGGTTCTCTCTCCCCTACTACCTTATCTACCCACATCCTTGTATTCTCCCCTGTATTCTAGTCTACCATCATTTGCCTTTTCTCCATTTTCTCCCCCCCCCCATTCCTTTGTCATACACATTCCTCTGTTGAATTCCAGATAAACTGCTGCTCCAATCTCCCACCTTCCCTTCTCACTTTCTCCACAAGCTTTTGTCTGTCTAATGGCTTCTAAGCCTTCAGACACCTAGCAGCTTCCTTCCATTATCTCTATTTGCAGGAAATCCATCTCCTCTTTTTCTGCGCTCTGGTTTTTCTCATAAACGTGGTTTATGCTTGATTTTTTTTTTTTGGTGTGTGTGTGTGTGTGTGTGTGTGTGTGTGTGTTTTCCTTCCCTTTGCCATAATGAAGGGCTCAGTTGCCCCACAGATACAGAGGATAGATTGAACTGGCTCAGAGAGCTCTTGTATGGAGTCAATACCACAATGCTTGAAACATGCCAAAGATGTTTTTCTCTGCCCACATCCTTCTTGAAGAGGTCTCTGTAACAGACAAAACAAGCTGCCTCTGCCCTTCATACGTCTAAATGTGTCCCTGTCTATTTCAGTATTGCTGATCTCTCTCTGTGCACCTCTCTGTCAACAACCTTTTTTTGCCAACTGCTGAATCCATCTATATCCGGAATTATCTTTTCATTGTATCTGCGTACTTGTGAGTTCATTCCTAGCCTCTACACTCCCCACCCCACCCCTTTTTTGGTCCATCTCCATCTTGATGTTTCCCTCTGCCTTCTAAATAAGTTGCCCAGCCTTTTTATAAAACTAAGCATAGGGAACAGAGAGAACTTTCTGGATCCCTTCCTTGTTCACATGTTCTCTAGAATTATTTCCATGTCATATACCGTACATTTCCAGATATGCTGCTGTGATTGTTTTCTGCCTAGAGCAGTCTATAGAAGCATACAGACAGACCCATGATTAGTTCTTTCATTATTTTTTTTCAAGCTTTAAAAGTGGCCACAGGAAGGTTGGCTCAGAGTGGTGGTGCTGGGTGTGGGGGTGTTTAACTCTTCCCCCCATGCCAATTTCCTGATCAAGATCAAAATTGGCACACATACATACCCAATACAAGTACCTGCCTTTCCCCCTCAGCCTGCATGTCTTCTCTAAAGGCAGCACTTCTGGGGAAGGAGAGGGGGGGGGGAGACCGTGTTTTTCCAAGAATTCAAAGCACAAAATCTGTCCTTGGGGAAATGCTCCCCTCATTTGTACGTTTCTGTTGTCATTGCTGTGTGAATTGTAGTTGTGCAAGTGCCACTTGCCTCTCCTTGCTACGGGCTGCAATGTAGTATCTTGAAAAGTGACACAACCTCTCCTGTTGCTGAATCACAGACCCTGCCAGGCGGGAACGTTTGGGTGGCTTTCGTTTGTCCTTTATACTGGGAGTTTTGCTTGGTGGGAGGACTTTTATCGGCTGTGCTGCTCACACTGCTGCCCAGTTCATTCAGGGCATCACACATTCATTGCAAGGACCCAAAAGTCCCCCACCCCAACATTTCATACCCTTGGACTGCCTGCCTGTTACACAAGTAGGCAGATGTCATGCAATTGTTGCTAAGACGATATTTTGCAGGAGAATCTTGAAGTCGATAAAATGGGGTTGGGGCAAGTGGCAAGACCCTCTGCATCCTAGGGTCACCACTGAAATACTTGCAGCAAAAACAAAACAAATAATTAAGCTCGCCATGCCTGCCTGGGAAAAGCACAAAGATACGTAGCAGGACAGCAAAGGACAAAAACCCAAAATGCAACTGCTGGTAAAGAACATCCTCAAAATGTTTAATCTTGCACAGCCTTGAGCTCCACATCCCTCTGAATCTTTCCACCTGCCTCCCATGTCTATATTTCCTACTGTGTCTGTCTCTGTGTCTTTCCCTACCTAGATATCTCTCTAGTAGTACTTGATGGTTCACACCGTTTGCGCATGTGTCATTCTCTTTCTAGAGATCTCTTCCTTTGCTAAGGCACTTCTCTATCATCTGGATTCTAGAAAGGAAACTCAGTCATCTCATCACACATGATTGTTTAAGAACTGTCCACTCACTCATCCTCATCATTGAGCTTACCCACCCACCCATCTCCAAACACTGTCCGTCTGCTTGCTTTTCTATCCGTGAACCACTGCATATGCATCTATCAAGCCACTTTAAGCTGAGTCAGACCACTGGCCACCAGTCTCAGTGCAGGTTATTCTGCCTGGGCACAGCTCATCAAGGTCTTCCGCAGGGGCCTTTTCCAGCTCTTACACAGTACTTGGGATCCTTTACCACCTGGTTATGCTGGGGATTGAATCTGCATGCAAAGCATGGCCTCCCCATTGAGCCAGAGGGGACGACAAGGTCTCAGGTCTGACCTCCCTAAAACGAAGCAGGGCTGATTCAGGCCTTCACCCCACAGCAGTGACAATCTGACCTAAGGAAGAGGGTGGGCAAATTCCTTTCAAACCCTAAACAGTTTTGCCCTGAGAGACTAACTACATATTACACACAAAGGTGTTATTGAGCCCCAACATTCTTTTATAATGAGGGAGCACCTGCTTTATATGCAGAAGATCCCAGATTCAGCTCCTGGCACAGGAGCTGGGAAAGGAAGAAGCACAGGAGCGAAAAGAAGCACAGGAGCGAGGAAAGGCCCCTGCTTGAGACCTTGGAGAGCTACTGCCAGATGAGCCAATGGGCTGACAGCACAAGGGGAGGAGGGGGAATCGCTGCCCTTTCTCTCCTCCAGGTCTCACACACTCTTGCGCTTGTGCATGCATGCACCGTGCTTTTCCTCTGCGGGTTTCCAAATGTGTGTTTTGCCCACTTCTCCACTCTCAATTCCCCTCTTCCCAAGTTGCTGTTTGCCAAGCTTAGTTACATACATTTGCATATTAGCTCTTGGGTATGAGCAAAACTCAACCACCAAGAGAAACTGGAACTTCATTGAACTTCCAGAATTTCATTCAAGTTGTGTGGTAATTCCCCATACCCAGAGGGAGCGGAAAGGAAACGTCTATGATCACATTCAGAGAGAAAGCCTTCCTGATCTTCCCCAGTCAATCACTGGCACTGCAATCCTATGCATGTTTTCTCAGAAGTATGTCCCATTGTCATTGTGTTCAGTGGGACTTCTTCCCAGGAGAGTGTGCCCAGGATTGCAGCCTTATTCATCCTAAGAAACAAGCCTCCTCTCTTTATCCATCTCTCACTATATGCTCTCTCCTCTTCTTATCCATCCACTCACCTCTTTATCCATTTGCCTGTCTGTCCATATAGAGAGCTTCCCCACATCCAGAAATCACAAGGTTTGGGGAGGTGACCATTCTCCTGATTGCTAGACAAATGTCAGGTGTATTGCTCAGCTAAGTGATCTCCCCCAAGTAAAAGCCTCTCTCCTCTTATCCTTGCACAGCTATCATTTCTGGGAGCAAAGTGAGAAGGGGAAGGGACAGATCCAGTTAAGTGCTCTTCATCCTCCAATTTCACTTTGCCTCCCTTGACAGTTCCAGAGACCCCAGAATCACTACCCACCTCTGAAATTTGGCACTGTTCCCAACGGGAGCACTGAGAAAAACATTCGGAACAACTATGGGGAGATGCACGAATATATGGGGAAGTACAACCAGCGCAGTGTGGAAGATGCACTTCAGCACTTGAAGATGGGGTAGGTGGGGGAAAATGGTGATGGCGGCGGAGGAGGAGGTGGCGCTGGCAGGGAGGAGTCGGAAGTTGGGACAAGGCCAAGACTGAGTTCTCTTCTCCCTCTATAGATTAACTTCAGCTATTATTAACCCTCTGTTGCCAGGAGCCTATGTTCTCTGGCAGGTCCATGCAGTGATGCCACATACGTACACCACAAAGGCCTCTCCAGACAATACATTTTTTACCCAGTAAATGTGTAATTGTTTTTCATTTATATCCATCCTCTATGCATCCTCCTTCAAGGCTGCACTTCTGTTGCAAAGGTGTTGCCTTGTGCTTGCATTTGAGATGCAATATTGTGCCATGGAAGAAAATGCCACCCTTCCCACCCCCGTGATGGTGCATTGGCTGCTGGTGCAAGTTAACTGCTGTCTGGAATGCAATGGTGTGAGTAGTGTAGGCTGCTATTGGATGTTGCTTGTGATGTCATTAGCTTCCATGCCCACACTATTTTGTGACCTTGTAACAACACGTTTATTAATAATGTTTCATTAGGGTTGTCACCTGATTAAATACATTTTCATGGATATGAGGTTTAATTGCTTAATCAGTTACACCTGCATAAATATGCACATGAGAAAAAAAACAATCATTCTGGAGGGAAAAAAATTATAGACTTTTTGTTTTGGGGTGATGTGATGCACGCTTGTGTCACAGTAGGCCCCATCTGACAAGAAGAGTTTCCCCTTCTCTGGCGCACAGGAGGGGATCTCTCTTTGAAAATGGCACTTATCACCTGGAGTTATTCTGTGTATTAAAAAAATTAACACCTTTAAAAATTCTGCTGCTTTATATTAATCAGGGTACTTTTTAGTCAATCAAAATGTTTTTAATTGCTTAATCTAACCAATTAATCAACTAATGCTGCAATCCTAAACACAGTTACAGGGGAGTTATCTCTACTCAACATAGTGAGACTTACTTCTGCGTAAACCTGAATAGGACTGCTCTGCAAGGCTACACTCCTATGTAATTTTACTTGGGAGTAAGTCCCATTGAATACAGTAGGACATGCTTTCCAGTAGATATAGATAAGATCACGCTGCAAGCATTGTAGTCCTATGGCTGCGCATACTTCCCCTATAGGACACCAGTGAGCAAGGGGCTGTGTAGCCTTGGGTAGCTGTGCATACCAGCAAGAGTGCCTTCCCGCTGTCTTTCACAACAGTGCTTCTGTGAACGGCTATGAACTCCTGTTGCCTCATTTTACAATGAAACCAAACAAAACAAATCCACAGTTCGGCATTCAGTGCTGGGCTTAGTTGCACCATCATCATGCTGTGAACTAGACGTCCATGTGGGGCCTTGTACATGAATGTGTCGGTTTTGCTTTTGTGACGTTAATATTAAATTTTCATTTGAGACAGGCGTGTGCGATGGCTCAGCCTCTTTGAGAGGCCTTTGCGGGAGGGGGATTCCCCACTGCTGGTAGAACTGCATCCAAGCCTACAGCCAGTTTAAAAATGGAACTGACAGAGTTAGGACATCTGGCTTACCATTTAACCTTACATACACAAAATCACACCCATATACTCAGCTAATCAACCTAGAATAACCATCACTCCCTGGTTTTATACTCACCACTGTTCCATATGCGATAGAATCCCTGCTCTATAAACATGCATTTAAAAAGGAAATAAAAGCTGCTCTTTCTAACCACGCCTGCAATCAGGAGGGTTGAAAGTAGGAACTAATCCATGCTAGGTGACTTTCAGCCCAATCTTACCCTGGGCCTATGGCAGTGGATCTCATGATCTGCTGCTATATGTCAGTTATAGCGGCGTGAAAGGCAAGCCTCTGTTGGGTGCTTCAGAGCTGCTGGTGGAAATGGCCAGAAAATCCACACGCCTACCAATGGCCCACCCAGGCCACACTGGAGCAGGTAAGGTGGCTGTGGAGGCAGGTTGTGGGCAGTTCGAGGGAGGAACTGGGAGTGGGAGGGGGTGAATCTTGGCAGCAGCAGCACACGCCAGATCTTATCCCCCTTTCCTGGCCTGGACCCACCCCCAACGCTCCTTGGACTTGTGCCACCAAATGAGCTAGCATGAGTCCGAGGAGACTCATTGACAGCCAGGCGGTAAAATATTTTTACTTACCTCTCCCAGGCTGTCTAGTTGCTCCACCACCATAGCATGCAGCTCATGCTCTGTCGGTGGTGCTGCATGCTATGGAGTGGTGGGAGATAGGATTGGGCTGACAAGTCCTGTTTAGACATAATGGGAAACTATGGTTTCCTGCTACCTTAGATAGACCTGTGCGTGCCCTCTTCTCCTCTCTTTCACATGTAAGAAGATGTGAATGAAAGCTTCCAGTTTCAGTTTGAATTAAACCACATTTTCCCATTACAAGTGAATAGAGGGAACTGTGGTTTATTCAAACCACATTTAGGTAACAAACCAGAATCTGAAACCAGGGTTTGATCCTGGATTATTTTGTCTAACCATGGCCTGAATAAACCACATTTCTCTGACTTCACATGTAATGAACTGTGATTTTGTTCAAACTGAAAGTGGAAGGTTAAATTTTGTCCTCTTGCTCACAAAATCAAGAGTCTTATTTTTGTAGCAGGAAAGCATAGTTTTCTGTTATGTTTGAACTGGTCTTTTGAGTATGTGCCCTAAAGCAGGTAGGGTTGCCCACCTCCTGCTATTTACCCATCCAAATAGGTTTGTCAGGTAATCAAAACGGGAATTTGGAACCTTCCTGAAAAGCCAGGGTGCTTCTACACTAGAGTGCTTTAGTGCTGCTGAAACCCTACTCACAAGTAATTTCCATGCATCAAAGGCCTTAGGCAACTTCAAATAAAAAAATCATTGCTTGCAGTTCTGCCTGCTTTATTGTTCCAGTTAACCCAAGCTGGGAGACTAGTTATTGCCCCTTCTCTGTGAATTGCCCCATATCAGTTTTTCCTTCCTACTGGGTGTGAGTGTTACTGGTTCCGTTAAATTATTTTTTCCTTTTCTTTTTTAATAGCAAGATAGCATTAGAACAGACAAAAAAAGTGCTTCCTCTTCTAATAATCGGTGAGCTGCTTTTTGAATTTTTTGAGTGAGCTTTGGGGTTCTTTGGCTCTAAAACATGGGTTCACAGCCAGAAAACCATAGCATCACTGGCACTGCTAAACTGTGTATGTGTGTCAAGACAGGGAAGAGAGGCAGGCCTGGAAACATCTAACCGCCCATTCCTCAGGTCCATGACCAGAAACGTTTGGGTGAGCGGTCTCAAAAAGGCTGGGAATCATTGCAGAACAGACAGAGCATAAAGTAGCATAATTTGTTTAAAGTTGTTAATTGGATTACATATGATACAATAAAATGTTATAACATTATAACATTGAAAAATAAGGGGCCGGTGCTTGTCTATTATCCCAGCGTCTTTGAATTCATTGGTTGGAACATCAGAAGGATGGAGTCAGCTTACTTCTTTGTGAGCAATTGGGTAGACTGTTGCCTGCATGTTTTTTCTTATGTATCTCCACAAGTAAAAGGGTTAGAGACTTTCTCCTTAAAGACAAACGAGAGGCTGAATGTTTCGTGAAAAGGCCAGGAAAAGCCCTTGAAGAGGCCGGGGGCCCGAGAGCCCCCTTGTGGTTACAGACCTGTATTGATCAGTGGGTTTAGGTGCATGTCACCCTGTATAGGATCAGGTTGTTAGTAAGTGAGTGAGATGGACTGTCCAAGGAAGCACAAGGTACAGAGGGAAAGCCTGGAACCCAGGTGTCTAGGTGGAGATTGGTGAATAGGTGGATGTGTGTACAATACAAACAAAAAATTAAAGGGGGAGGACCATGATACAGATGGAGTGAGATAATGGCAAGGATCTCGTTTTTGCAGTAGGGACTCTCTTTTCCCGCCAGGCCTGTCAAATGCATCTCCTACGGCATATAAACTCTGGCTGAAAGCTTTGTTCTAATTGGAAAATTAATCAATCTCATAATAAAATCCCTGTACCCTGGTTAATTGGTAAGGCTGAGAGCAAGCAAAGGCTCGGCACTAGCGGGCACGTTGCGGGGCAGGCCACACAGACGTTTCCAGCTCCCTCCTGTTTGTAACAGATTTGATGTGGAAGAAGGAAACATAACCTTTCCTTCCTGTTAAACAGCTGGTTGCCTCTGTGACTTTCCATCTAACCGGTGCCAGCTCTGGGTTGCTGCAGGCCCCATGTGCACCCTGCCCAGGGGTGGTATCAGGGGTGATGGCACACTGGACACTACTACTGCTGCCATTGGTATCGAGGGTTCGCGGGTTGGTCCAGCCAGGTGGGCCTTCTGATGGATGTGGGCCCTCACCCCATGCCCTTCTTTGGCAAGCCCCTGATGCCACCTCTGTCAGTATGATCACCTCCTGCCCAGCTGGTATTTTAAAGGGAAAGAAACATACAGAGGCTGATGATGTGTTTACATCTCATCTAGTTTGGCCCTGAATGTGAGCAGGCAGGTGCAAATAAATCTATCATTTCTTGAGCTATCATCACCCAGTTAAAGAAAGCTTACTTGATTACTCCTATGAATTTTAATTGAACAATCCAGAGCAGTAAGAACCATGTGAAACTGAAGCTGAGAGTACTCCACTGAAATCACTGTGTTAACACACTTTTTAAAAAAAAACCTGACTATTCCCCAACACGGATGGATCTAGAACCTCTTTACTTTGTGCAGCTATTTTGGCTCTGGTGTGTTGTTGTTATTGTTGTTATATGAGAACAAAAGTTCTCACAGTGGCTTATATAACAAACAAAAAGACGAAATACAGTAGTTCCCTGTCCCAAAGGGGATCTCAGTCTCAACAGAAACACAAGGCAGACAGTAACAGCAGCCCATGGGAGGGACACCATGCTGGGGTGAAGAGGGACGGTTGCGCTCTAAAAGAGCCTCTTTGCCCATTTAGCCACGGTTATTGACTATAATATTCCTGTACTAGGGCTGTAACAGTACAAAGTATAAACTATTCAAGTGGATGTCCTCTCCTTTTAACACGGACTAGTACCATTTGTTGGTTAAGTGATAAGCTATCTTTCCGTTATGGGAAGCTCTCCCTTTGCCTAAAGATTCTCAAAAATGTCTTCACTTTATTTGCAATAGCAATAAGAGTTATGATCTAATTGATGGATCAGCTGAAACCAAGACATGTAAAAGAGACAGACAGGTTGGATCAGTAATTAGCTCTACATATAACCCAGCCACCACTCCTGTAGATAGGAGTTACGTTAAATACTGTATCCTAATCCTTATCCATCTGTCTCGGCCTGTGTCTGTTTGTTTGTGACCGACTGCAGAAAACTGGATGCTTTCATCTATGATGCAGCTGTCCTCAACTACATGGCCCGCAAGGAAGAAGGCTGTAAACTCGTCACCATAGGAAGTGGGAAAGTCTTTGCCACCACAGGCTACGGTATTGCCCTGCAGAAAGGCTCCAAGTGGAAACGGCCCATTGATCTGGCCCTGCTCCAATTTCTAAGTGACGGTAAGATTTAGCCGTTCCCATGCCAAGTTCTGGGACAGGGTTGGGATGATGCTTGCTGGGAGGCAGTATTCCTGGTGTGTGTGTGTTGTGTTTTTTGGAAAAGAAGCACACAGCAGTATGAGAAACTGGGTGGGTGGGGAGATTGGCTCCCGTATCAGACAGGATGTTACTGTTCTTTTCAAAATGTTTAAAAGATTGAATCTCCTGAAAGATTGTCAGCAGGGAAACGTTCAGACATAAAGGAGACTTTGGAGCAAGGGTGGCTGAAATGCAGGGTGTTTGTTATTTTCTATGAATGCTCTTGAATAATTTGCTTTGGAAAGGAATCCTGGGCCATCTGGTCCCACCTCCAACAGCAAGGCAGAAACAGCCTATCCCCCATACCATGAATAAGCAACAACTCCACGTAACAACTCCACGGGCTCTCTGCCCCAATCTCCACACATTTCAAATAATCCCTTACAACTCCAGCTTCCAGAGAGAACTCAGGTGCCTGGTCCAGTCCTCCAAATAGTCTGTTCTATGTTCTGATTGGTTAGCAGGAATCTTCTATATTTGCTATTAAAACCTGGGGCTGGGGGGGGGCACAGCTATGGCAAGCAGGAATATCCCTTATCATTAGTTGGAAAATGGGTTGTGATCTAGGAGTACAACCAGGATTTTGAAGTTCACAACAAAGATTAGAACACAGTTTGGGTTGTTAGAATATAATGTTACATGCTCTCTACTTCCCCAAGCAGTGAGGAGTCCAAAGGGAATGCTATAAGATTGACAGTGCAATCCTGTGTAACTCTTGCATAGGGTATAACAGTAGATCCACCAGCGTAAGTGCACTTATGCCAGTGTAACTTTCCGTACGTCGATGAAAGCAGGATGGATACTGGCGTAACCCCTCTCGGATGCCACACATGCGCAGTTCGAACGCAGGACAGACACCAGCGCAACTCCGCCGGTGCAGGGGGCATTCCGGGGGTGTTCGGACATCCCCAGAATGCCCCCTGAACTGGTGGAGTTGTGCTGGCATCCATCTTGCATCAGAACTGCATGTGTGCGGCGTCCGTCCTGCATCCATCGATGTACAGCAAGTTACACTGGCATAAGTGCACTTACACCAGTGGATCTACTGCTACACCGCTGCAAGAGTTACACAGGATTGCGCTGTTAGTTTCTCTGGATGAAACAGTACTGGAGACTTACTGTGTCCGAGTGGTCTAGTGACAAGAGTGCTGGACTATGATCTGGGTTCAAATTCACACCCAACCATGAAGCTCAGTGGGTGGCCTTGGGTCAGCCTCTGGCTCTCAGCCTCATCTGCCTCACTGGGTTGTTGTGAGGTTTAATGGAGGTGGGAGAACCATGTACATTCCTCTAAGCTCCTTGGAGGAAGGGTGGGATAAATATGTAATAAATAAAATGAATAATATCATTTTTATTTACAAATAACATGTGGATGCAAATAGGCAGTCCTACAGCATGCAGCATATCCACTCAGTGTGCCCAGAGAGAGAGAGAGAGAGAGAGAGAGAGAGAGAGAGAGAGAGAGAGACCCTGCATCCAAGATGTTTCACCTTCAGCCAGCCCAAAGCTCTGTGTTCCAATTCAAAGCTGCAAAATATAATAATAATAGGTGGTGTTTCAAGCTCTCTCTCTCTCGTTCTCTCTCCCCCCAGACTCTTAAGGCTGGACAGAGATTTAATGCCCTGAAGGACTATTAAAGCCCTACTGTCAATCCCTGATCACTCATCAGTTTACCAGTCAAACCATAGTGATAGGCTCAGTCGTCCTAATCCATCCAGCCAAGCTCATAACACTAGTGGGGACGCCTCCCATTGTTTTAGTGCATGTTTCCTCAGGTGCAGCAGGGGAGGGGTTTCTAATTCATGTTTACAGGTAGCTGAAAGGATTTGTGGGCCCCGGACCCAAGATGCCTCGCCCCTCTGCAGAAATACCTGCAAATCAGTCTCTGTGTCCTCCCACTGCCAGTGGCCCAAATCCATGTCACAATGCTCCCTTTTCACTGCTTCACAGCATCCTGGCGGGTTGATAAATGTGAACATGCAACCAGAACTTGGTGTTTTATTCCAGATTCATTTATACAGAGTTAAAGGGAGCAGGCCCCCTAGGAGAGATGTGGGGCTCAGTTAGTTCAAGCATGGGGAGCTGGGATTCCCAAGGCTCCTGGGCAAGAAGCAAGCCCCAGTGGGCTCAACGCGGAGTAAAGGCGATAGGAGACAGACATCATGCGTTCTATTTCTAGCTCCAGGGATAATGAACAGACACCGTTCTGGCATGTTTGATCTGAGCCGAGAAACCTGGATTCTGTCTCTGCCGCTGCTAATGGGCTCAGTCCGAGGCTCTAATTGCTGTTAGCCAGCAGCCTCGCTCGCTTCTCCTAATAATCCTGACTGACTGTGGGAATACCCTGGAGAATGGGACATGGGGCTTTCCCTACCCCATCAGGGCATGCCCACAGATGTGGAGGATGGGCTGTGTTTCAAGTGGGCCACACAGTATCCGTGACACATGAATTTGTTTTGTATTTCCCACATCTGGAAATAGAATGACAATGCGACATGGTTTTCTCTGCTTTCTGTCCCGCATTTTAACCACAGTCAGAAGTGAAGCAGTCCAGACGCAATACTGTTCTTTGTTCCACTTATGAAAAGCATCCTGCAAGAATCTTGATGTGTAAGACCGTATGTATGGGAGAGACAGAGTTCCTTTTTAGAGTGTGTGTGTCTATTACAGTGAATGTTCAAAATTTGGTTGAATGCAGGCATGGACATGTCAGTGCTGACAACCCACATGGTTTTGGTATATGCCTCAAACAGAGGGTTAGTTCACCATTTTTCAGACAAATTCAGGTGATAATCATGGTTCAGTGCCTGTTAGCATTGGCCGGGGTTCTCTCTGAGTTTTTGAACACACAAAATTTGCTGGGACTGTCACTGTTCATAGATGACCAAATGTCAGACACTCTTTGTAACATACATATGGGAGCAACTGTTGACTTGTGTGTAGTCTATACATTTTGACTCTCAAGAACTGTCCACAAAAATGAAGCATACAAATTACAGTAAATAAACATATGCAAATTCCATCAATATTTAAAATTTACTCCAGTTGCAGAATTTTCACTTTTGGCTCACAGAAAGTTAAGAGTTTCTGAGTACAGAATTCTGTGTGCAAGTAAGGAAGAAGGCACTATATGTAGTATATATATGACAGAGATAGTTTCTGTTGCTTTCATTCTTTGGCATGTTGATGTGCATATATATATACTGAATAGGTACATGATATAGGGTGATGAGTATGTATCATGTGTCTTTACGAGTGTCTGAATGTGTGTTTGGTATGCTTTTGACGAGCCTGTGTCTTGGGTGTGAGAGAACACACACAAGCCTACTACTGAAAGCTTCCAGATTTATTTGGGGAGAGGATGAGAGAGAGTTGTCTAGCAACCCACCCCATCTGTCAAGTAATACTCATTAAATAGGACTATGTTTACACAAGATTCTGGAATTCTGCATTAGTCAATCTGGAAAAAAACTACCCATGTCTGGCTCCATCCTCAGGTCCCTAAAGTGAATCAAGATTCATAGTTATGCATGGAAAGAGTAGGGAGATTCCTATCTTTTTCAACCCTCTTGGCACAATCCTATTGTGCCTCTGCCCCGGAAGAGCGTGTGCTCTGCCGGCACAGACTGTCACAAACGTGTTATAAGGCACCTTGCGACAGCGCACCAGGAAACAGTGCTGGCAGGAAGGCTTGCACCTTCCTGCTGGCGCCAGCACAAGGAGCAACGCACACTGACCCAGGTAAGCCGGCATGGGGGTCGGAACGGGGCAGGGGGGTGATGGAGTGCGGAATGGAGGTGGGCGGGGGCAGGGGTGGGCAGATTCCTGGGCCTGATCCACCGACACGGGTGCGTGGACTTACACCAGCCATATGGCTAGCATGGGTTAGAGTAGACCTGTTGCACGGGCTGGGGCTTTCCCCAGGGCAAGGGAACCAATTTCCCCTTACCCCGAGGAGACCTCCCGCCTACTAAATTCCCCCGCAGGATGCGGCGTAGCCTATCTTGGTGCCGCTGCATCAGCGCAGGGGAACTTAGGTAGGATTGGGTTGCCTGAGTAGAAAAATATAACTAAAGAGTATTAAGGGACAAGTTCTTTGCACGAATGACTTCTGAGTATGTATCCCTAGGGTGGGCTGGCCCACCTGTCTTCTGTCCCCCTTAACTCCCACACCCAGGTTCTGCCATGTTGCCAGAATTTCTCAGTCACCTGAGACCTCAGAAGTCAACCAGTACCACTGAGCAAGAGGGTTCATACATTTTCTGGGAGGAGGGGAGTGATGGTAAGTTGGTCATGTTGGGTCCCATCTTCCCCCCCCTCCTCTTTTTCAGATGAGATTGAGTTGCTGGAGCGGCTGTGGCTGTCAGGGATTTGTCACAATGACAAAATAGAGGTGATGAGTAGCAAGCTGGACATTGACAACATGGCTGGGGTCTTCTATATGCTCCTGGTGGCCATGGGGCTAAGTCTGCTGGTCTTTGCCTGGGAACACCTCATCTACTGGAAACTGCGCCACTGTATGAGGCACACGGGCCGGCTGGACTTCCTGCTTGCCTTCAGCAGGGTAAGGCTGCAAGACAAGCAGGGGCCGACCCTGCAACACTCATCCTTCCACTCACTCGCTAGGCTGTTTTACCATCCATAGGCAGATATTCGCAACTGTCCACTTCCCTGTTCAACCATGAACTACCACCCTTCCCTCTTCTACCCAGGGATGCAAGCATTCTTACAGTCACGCTACAGAAGCACAGAAGTGTGTTTTGTATGCAAAAGCATGATAAAATGTGTTTCTAGACTTTATGGCTGTGAAGATAAGCCTGAAAGCTTGTGTGTGTGTGTGTGTGTGGGGGGGGGGGGTAATGGCTGGTGGACTCTTAGAAGCAAGGACGGGGTCTGTGCAAGATTTCTAGTGGTCAGAGGGTAGGGCTTCAATGCCTGCATAGGTCTCTAAGCCTATGAGAGAACTTTCCCTATGACTAAATGATGAAAAACAAGTCAATACTGTATATGCAGTTTGCATCATTTACATAGATTTACACACACACACACACACACACACACACACACACACACACACACACACACACACACACAGAAGGCTTTTGCTTTTTAAAAAATAAAGTGACAAATGAATGTTTAGTTGAATGAATGTATATGATAGAGAAAATGAGGGGCATCCTGCATGAAGAATAGGAGGAGCTGTCAGACCACTGAATCAGCATTTTGCTATGGTAGTTAGTACATCTGTTGTCAAATGCAGTGCAAAAGTGTGGAGGGGCAGAGGCAGCTGAGCTCATTTTCTCAAGAGGAAAGACACAACAAGTCCTATTTTAACTCCCCGAGTTCCGGACATCCAAGTTACAGGTGGCTGCATCAGTGCTTTTGTGCAGGCGCAATACATCTTTTAGTGGTGCTTTTGCACAGGTGTGATAGCATTGGGCTGGCAAGAGCCAGATGTTTTGAGCTATGTATGTTTCAACTTCCATACAGACTTCTGGAACCGAACCTGTACATATGTAAGGGACATAGTATACACCTCTGAAATGTACCCTATGCCTCCATATTCTTGTTTTCCTGTCTGGATGATTAGTGAGTCATTTCTAAAAGATGGATCCCAAGGCTCATGAAAGCCCTGTTTGCTAACACCAGAAGTGTGAGGATGGACTGTGGTTATGAGGGAAGAATGCACTTATGTTGTCTACACTACAAATTTAAATCAGTTTCAAGCCTTTGAAATGGTGATGTCTCCTAACCAAGAAAACCTGGGAATTATAGTTCTCTGGTGTGATTTATGATGCCCAACAAAGAATTGCCATCACTCTCTGAAGACTACAATTCCCTTATGGTTTTGGTGATAACAGCGGTAGTTAAAACAGGTTTCAAACCAGATTAAATTTATTGTGTAGTTGTGATGTTACCAGGCTGTCCCCCTGGCATTCAGAACAAATTCTTGTGAGCCATAGCACAAATTGAGTTCTGTATAGTTCTCATTTGCATGTGTTGATCACTTTAAATGCAGATTAAAAATTGCCTGCTGCCTAGCACTGAGGCTAAGATTAAAAATAATAATAAAAGCACTCAGCCATGTGGTGAAAAATCCCACCCTGCCCTCCGATTGCTCTGCCCATTTTCTTCATCTCTTTTGATATAATTTTGATCTTTGCCATGTCAATTTGTCCACCTGTATTCATCCTACTTTCCTTATTTCACTGTCTCCTCCTCTCTCCTTCCCTCCATTTGCTGCCACAGTGTTCCTCCTGTGAAATCAATGACCTACAGTGAAGGACACGCGCAACAACACAGGGTGGGAGGGAAGAGCACTCTTTCTCAATAGCAGGACGTGGTGCATGGTGGGAACTGAACTGGTTTAGAGTCCAGGGTGGAAGTAATTCCAGCCACTCCATAACCCCCAGTGCCCTAGGGCATCCACGCTGGCCCTTATAATCAAGCTTTATACAAAAGTTCTTTAGGGTGGTATTTCATATTGGAGGTATGAAATCCTCAACTCAGGGTTTCCCAAAGTGTAGGTTGTTGAGACCCCACTGGAAAGGTTGAAAAGGATGAAGTGGGGTGAGGAATCCATGAGCCTGTTAGCTATGCTCAATGGGGAGAGGCTGTGTAGTAGAATGGGGCGGGTCAAATGCCCTGTATAGAAATGGGGCAGGTGGGTGACAGAAGTGGTATAGGAGAGGTGCAGGGCATGGATGAGTAAGTGAGGAAGAGGCCATCACCCAGGTTCAGTCTTCGAGCATCTCCTATTAACAAGGTAATGGGGGTTGTGAAAAGCCTCTGTCTGCCTGAGACCTGAGAGAGATGCTGCCAGTTGGAGCAGAGACCCTCCACTGGTCTGATCCAGCCCCAAAACCTCGTATCATATGATACATGATGTTGAGGACAGGTGAATATCCCTCCAGGAGAGTGGGTGTAGCTTTATCAGAAGAGCACAGTCTCGGAATACTCAACAAACTTATCGTATAAACTTATCAACAAACTTAACGCTTATCATATAAAGAACATGCAGAAAGGGCAGCTAAAAATGGGGGGGGGGGCATTTTGACTGTGACACAATTCAGCATAGGGGAACACCATTATGGCAACATCACCAAAGCACAGTTTTGCTATGTGCTCCTTGTAAATACAAAGAGCGTTTCCTACCGACACAGATTAATATCTGTACCCACCCCACCACTGTTATGCCTCCTTGCACTTGGGCAACTGTGCCGGAGTTCCAACAGCCCCCTTACTCTCTCTTTCTCTCACTCCCATTCACTCCAGGGCATGTACAGCTGCTGCAGCAGTGAAGACCCCAAAGTCCCAGACCAGCAGCAGTTGCCCATTCTTAACCACACCTATGGGCCATCGCGAGGTGGAGCCCCAGCATTGCCCAGCCCCCCTGGCCCTCCACTCCCCTGTTCCAGCTTCCTGCCTCGTGAACGACGTATTGTGGAACGGTGGCGCCATGCCCGCAGCCCCAATTGTTACAAGGACCTCTACCCTCCAACACCTGCAGAGCTCCCCACAACCAAACCCCCACGCCACAGTCTCAAGAGCCCTTTCTCTGATGGCTTCCACCGCTTCTATGGCCCCATTGAACCTGAAGGGCTATCTGATCACATTGGTGGCACGAAGATGGCACCCTGTCAGCTCTCGCCGCCACCCCCCACTTCCCGTGGACTGGAAAACCCTCCCTCTTACTTTGCCATTGTGCGTGAGAAAGACACGCCTGAGATGCCACCAGCATCAGGTTGGCAACGCAAATCCCTCCGTGGCTTGTATGAAAGTTTCCAAGCTGGGAAAACAGCTGGCCGGAGCTCAGAGGTGAAGAAATACGATGGCCCGTCATCTAGTGGCTATGCAGCCAAAAGCCCTTGTGAGCTGGAACGGGGTAGCAGCCGGCCTTTTAGCAAAGATCGGGGTCGCTATGGCTACACTCGGCTATCCTATGAAGATGAACGCTCACCGCCTGTTCCTCGTTACCGGCATGCTGAAGAGCCACCTCTGCCACGTGCTGAGCCAGAAGCCAAGTGTCCAACATCAGCCAGCCGAGAAAGGAGCTCCCGGGCTCACATCTGCCGCAGCCATTCCCACCCCCTTGCTGTAGGTGCCAGTTTGCGCAGCCAAAGTCATTACATGGACTTTTCTGACTCCGATTCCGACATCTGTGAGAGGGACAGTGATGGTCATAGCTGTTGGTACCAGTCACCAGATTATTTCTGCACGTATCCATCCCGGGAGAGGCAGCTGTTTGCAACACACAAGCCCCTGCACTACTGGTCGGCTGACAAGCTGGCAAAATGTCATGGATGCCATGGCCCCTGCCAGCACTGCCTGAGCTTGGAAATGCTCCCGCCACCCACCCCTCCATGCCGCAAGGAGGCCTTGCGCTACTTGAGCTGCTCTGAGGAGCGTTTGGAACGCCGGCTGGACTGGGAGCATCGCCACTGCAGCCTCTATGGCTGCCTGGCTCCTCGGCACCGCCATGGCTTCCACCGACGCTACCACCACCATTCCTGTGAGCTGGGGCCAGCTGGCGGAGTCCTTCATCCCACCTCCCGCAGCCTGGAGGACCTCAGCTCCTGCCACATGATGCGTTGTGGAGCCTCCCATCGACACCAGGGTGGCTTCTCACCCGACTGGCTGCCGCGTCGGGTGAGCCGAAGTGGGGAGCTTTTTGCTCGGCGTGGCTCTGCCCATTTCTCCAGTCTGGAGTCGGAGGTATGACCAGCAACAGGTGGGGTGGGGGTGGGGTGGGGGGTGGGAAAGAGGCTCCAGATGGGTCAAGAGAGGAAAGACAATGGTAGTTCAACCCACAGAGTGGGGGGCGAGATGGTGGCAATGGCACTGTTGCCCAACCCAGGAAACAGAGGTAGTGCCATGAAGATTACCACGGAGAGGGGAAAGCAGAACAGTACCACAAATGAACCTACCAGGACAAAGGTGCCATCAGGAAGAGATGGGATAATGCCAAATCTCCCTGCCACAAAACAGGAGTTATTCAATCCAAAAGAGCAACACACACACACAAAAAACCCACAGTGGGGACTGGAACCACTGATAATCCCATGTAGCTGGAGAGAAGGGGAGTGGAGGTGATGTCTCAGAGAGGACAACACCATGCTATTGCTATCCCAAGTGCCACCAGAATAGCTCCATGTGACAAAATGGCCGGTCCCTTCCACCAGCTAATTTACAGCAGGAGGTAGAGGGGAGCTGTTTCCTCCTGTGTTTTCACGACTGACCTTTTCTATCCAGAAAAAAAGGGCTTTCCTGCCACCCTGTAGCACATCGATGGGGTGGGTTCCTGTGGCCAGTGACGATGGGCTACTGCAACAGCAGGGCTGTTACTCTCTGAACAAGTTCCAAGAGAGTGCCACAACAACAATGAACCAGTCATGAACATCAGGAGAGTCTGTGTCCCTATACAGACTGGCAATGGGGGGCAAAGTGCCATTGGTCAGGCTCCAGGGCAAGAGGGGGGCTTGGACGACAACAACCACACAACTGTTTGGACTTCTGGGTGGGAGGGGATGTTAGGAGACAAAACTGTGACTTTGTTCAACAGAAAACTGTGATATTTTTCCTGCACATTTTCCTCTTCTCTCCCTTCTTTCTTTGCTCTTCTGACCCATCTGCCTTCTTTCTCCTTTTCCCCTGCTTTAATCTTACAATCACGTACTCATAATTATGGAGATAGCAAAACATGCAAACACATCATGCAAACTGACACACTGTGATGGGCAAGAGAAAAAAAAAAACCATGCCCCTCCCCAACCCATGTAAGATGAACTAATGGCAAGTTCACAAGGGTACATATTCACAGATCTTTTGCTACATGTTCATTGGTGCACTAGCTGTTGGTGTTAGAGAGCTACTGCAGAAAATGACAGAAAATGTGATCTTAAGACCTTTCCGTATATTGACAACAAGGTGTCCAAATTTCAAACCAAGTAGAGCCAATAGTATAAAAACTCATTCAATATTTAAAATGCTTTATTCTAGAATTAAAATTAGAACTAAAATTACTGTCTTAAAGCCAGTCATTCCGAGATGCTTTGCATATACCACAGAAGCGGGAACAGAGAGGATATATGAGTGAGTCATACGTCTTCTTTCCAGGCTTCCTATGTGAAGGGTGAATCGTGGTCTCCCTTGTGGGAAAGATGAGTATGCTCCCGGTGCAGGTACATCTCACCCATCTTCCCATGAAGAAGACGCACATGTTCCCCCTTTGTGCAAGACCCTCAAAAGAGTAGAGACCTGTCCTCAAGGCCAGCCCCAATTCCCAGAGCCTTACAGTGTGTCCAGGAACTGCTCAGGCTTGAAATCTGACAAGTTTCTAAGGAAGACTTTTGCATCACAGGAGAAGTTGAGTGTATTTGATGAAACTAACACAATAGCAGGTTTCAAGTAGGTTTGTTTGCCTTTTCACCCAGCTTGTGATTGACCTGCGGAACTCGGTGACAGAGGATATTTGGCAGCACAGAGGATAGTAGAAACGTTCAGGAGGACCTTGACAGAATGGGATACTGGGCTGAAGCTAACAAAACAATGCCCAACAGAGACAAATGCAAGGTTCTGCACTTAGGCAGAAACAATCAAATGCACAGGTATAGAAAGGGTAAAGAATAGGAGATACCTGGCTTGGCAGTATGACATATCTTGGTGCTGCAGTGGATCACAAGCAAGCTGAACATGAACCAGCAGTGTGATGTGGCTGCAAAGATTTTGGGTTGCATGAATAGAACCACAGTTTCCAAATAGCAAGAAGGTCGTAGTTTCACTTTACTGCACACTGGTCAGACCTCATCTAGACTCTAGAGTACTGTGTCCCGTTCTGGACGCCACATTTTAAGAAGGATGCAAGCAAACTGGAGCAGGTACAAAGAAGGGCAATGAGGACGATCAGGCATCTGGGAAAAAAAATCCTAATGAGGAAAGGTTGAGGGAACTTGGTATGTTTAGCCTGGAGAAGAGAAGGCTGAGGGAGGCCATGATAGCGTTTTTCAAATACCTGAAGGGCTATCACATGAAAGCAGGCAAGAGATTTGTTCTCTGCTGGCTCAGAGAGTAGGACTAGATCTAATGGGCTTAAGCTGTGGGAGGAGAGATTCCAGATGAATATCAGGAGAAATTTCTAAATGGTAAGAGCAGCTCAGCAATGGAACTGATTACCAAGAGAAGTGGTGGGCAGGGTTCCCCCTAAAACTGGCACCACTGTGCAGAGCTCTCCCATGGCTGTGCAGTGGCATGGTGACATCTTCCTGGCATTTCGGTGATGACATCATCACCGACTTCCAATTCAACCAAGCTCCGAGCTGCGCAAAGCTCGGCTAAGCTGCGCAGCTTAGTTGGCAGTGGGTTCTCCCTCACTGGAGGTCTTCAAGCAGGGGCATGACAAGCACCTTTTGGAGATACTCCAGGATGGATTTTCCTGCTCCAAGTGGGGGGGAATAGATGACCTTGAAGGCCCCCTCCAACTCTGAGTCTATAATTCTATATGGTTGCCACCAGTGACAAAAGTGGGTTTCTGAAAATGACCTTTAAAGAAGATTTAGATAAGCTCATGGAGGACAACAATATAAATGGCTAAAAGGGGTGATAAGATAGGGTGATGCTTGGTGTGGCCCTAAACTGTAGAGATCAGGAGCCCACAAGAAAATAATGGGAACACTGTATTTTATTTGTGCTCTGCAGTGTTTGGCACTTTTCCTAAAGCATGGGCAGGTAATGTATGAGCAGCATTAACTCAAGTCTCCAGGGCAAAGGAGATGTGATTGTGGCAGACCCATGCGAGACAATTGTGTCACTGCCAAAGTCAAAAAGCAGCAGGTAGGGGTGATTTAAGACAAATGGCGGAAAAGGAGTGCAGAGCCCTTCTCCACCCACACTTCCTCTTCCCCCACTGAAACAGCTGGGGAGAAGCAAGGGGTTGTTTTGGGAGGGACAACACAGCGATAGAAGCATGGTCAAGGGAGATGTTCAACATTCCCCCCCCCCACGTTACACTTGTAAATCCCTTCTTTACCCTCCTCAGCTTTACTTGGCATGACCCACTTTCTGGGTCATAAGGCTGTCACATCAAGTTTAACTCAAGGCTCCTGCGGGGAAACCAAAGAGACTGCGTCAAGGAAAGAGCCTTGTTGGGCCACTAGTGATCAGTGACTTCCACAGTCTTGCCACTGGCCACTCACAGAGACGTAAGCAGAGCTGTGGGTACGTTGCCACCATTCTGCGAAGTGTAGTATTTGGTACTAGGCACAGGATTCTGCATCCTGAAAATCTGAGCTTTCATGTTTCTGGCCCTTATTGGTGGTAAAACTAGGCAGCATTGAAGTATGCAGGTGATTTCTGGAGAAGCCTCCCAAGCTCAGTCAAATTTGCAGAGGGGGGGGGGAGGGGAGGGTTAAGTGTCCATGTGGCTTCTAGTCCTTCCCTGTGATAAACAAGACAATACAACACAAGCAGAAACAACTGCTGGCTTTTTTAAGGGGCACAATTTAAACTGACTGCAGATTTTCTTTTCTTGGCACAGAAGTCAGAAAACTTGGTCCAGTCTTTATCAAAGAAGGCATGTAAGCAGCCCAGATGTGACACACTAGTTCCCCAGACTGTGGGTCTGACCCAGTGAAGCTGCTCTCCTCCTTGCCTCCTTTCCTAGCCAGGGAACACTCACCCAGCAAGGCCTTCTTTGAAGTGCTATGTTCAGTTTTGAGCACCTCAGTTTGAGCAGGATGTTGACAAATGGAATAAGATTCGGAGGAGAGCTGCAGGGATGATCAAAGGTCTGGAAGGCAAGTCGTACATGGAAATGCTGAAGGAACTGGGTCTGCTTAGCCTAGAGAAAAATAAGAAGAAGGGATCTGGGGAAGAGGCATGTTGACAGTTTTCAAATATTTAAAAAAACATGTTAGAAGGAAGAGATAGAACAGGGGCTTGAGAGGATAGCAAACAATGAAATCAGAGTACAGGAAGGCAACATGGGCGCCATAGCCATGGGCATTGGTTGAGCTGGAGCTGCTGAACTGTCGGGAGGAGGGGTGAACTTGGCCTTGTCTGTTCACGAATGGGAGAAACACTGTGGCAGAAATGAATCTTCCTCTCTTTCATGATACTAGCTTTCTTGCAAACAGAGATGGCAACTACTAGGGTAACGTCCAGACTGTTTCTAGGAAAACCAGCTGATCCTGGAGCACACCCTTACTACTTAGCAATGGAACAAGCTGGCAGGAGGCCTTGTGGAGTCTCCTTTCATCTACTTAAGATGCTTTATGTGTCCAGGATGTCCTGTCTCAGGGCTGGGGTTGGATTTGAGGGTCTACTGAGTCCCTCCCAACTCTAAACGTTCTCCAATACAGTGGCAGGAAGAGCAGCATGACCCCAGGTGCCAAAGTGCATGCTTCCCAAAACACATTGTTGCTCCCAAGTGGGTGTACACACTGCCAATGTTGAACTGCAAGAATATCCACCACCACCGCATTACAGAGCCACAGTCAAGCACAAAGGCATACAAGCACACTGCAAACAATCATGCCAACATGTTGAGAAATGAGCCTCCATCAGAAAAAAGCCACTATCTCCCATAAGTGTGCAGCTTAATGAAGCATGTACTGCAACAACAAAAAGGCACCACAGCTAAAGATCAAACACCACAAGCACACAGCCTCCGTCGCAGACCCAAGTTGACAGGATTGCTGTCTCTCTCGCACACATACTTACAGAATCGCAACGGAACCCACACATACACATTTATAGATAGTGTATGAAAAGACAAATCCCCAAAGAGCAGCCATGTTGCAGCTGCATCGCAAACAATATTTTTCCTGTGTGGAGATAACCATGTTCTACACGGTCACATGTGAAGCATGGCTAAGAGGTTTATTTTGCTGCATGTACACCGATCCAGAAGCCATGTCATGTGTAAAGCAGCTCCTTAGCCCGTAGCAGCCAAGAGGCGGGTTGGCATTGTCACTCAGACACTCGCCAACGGCCCACACAAAGCAGAGGGCCCACCTGGTCAGGTTAACCCCTGAATCTTCAGTACCAATAGCAGCCATTGGTGCCAGAAGTGCCAGGTAGTGAGTGTCATGGGGCCCCCAGTGCAGGACTTGGCTGCTGGGACCTCCAGCAACCCATCACTGAGCAGCAAAGGGTGTGATGGCATCTGACAGGTTTGTAGGCAACTTACTTAGTTATTCCATCCAAGGCTCAGACATTCATGGACCCCAAGATACACACCAATACCATAGACTTACATACACGGCAATATGTAACAGAATATGCACACACAAGGGGCTTAGAAGTGCGCGTACATATACAACTTCCAATAAACCCATGAACAAAGAGATACAACTATAAGTGCAGATTGAGGCCCATGCGCAGTTTCCCTTACATGTAGACACACCACCACAAACAAACAAACCCACAATCTCAGTTTCCTACCCCCACTTCTGTGCTCACTTTCTCTTTCTCTTTCCTTGTGTCTCTTTGTCCCTTTTCCTATTTTGGGGGCGATTTAGTAATAACTTTAGAAATGCTGTTTTAGGGAGCGGGGCAGGTGGGTGGGGGTGGTATTTCTTGGAGTGGGTGGGGGGAGTGGGACCATGGGGCAGCGCCCCACACCAGAATGGGGCAGGGTTTGGGTGGGGCAGGGACCCAGGCATCCGGATGGGGGGGGAGGGACTGGGGTTTTCGATACTATTTTAGGGAGTTCATAAGAAATAAAGGCTTTTTTATCCCGCTCAGACCTTGCCCCAGTGTGGTTTATCTGTGTGTTTGCGCACTGCAGAATTATTTTTAGTTCAATGTTTTATTTGCAATTTCTATACTAATATAGTCATGAAGAAAACCTCCCATGTCCCTCTAACACCCTCCCCATTCCACAAAACTACAGAATTAGAAAAATGAGAAAACAAACTGAGAAAACAGAGAGAGCATGGCATTCATCTATATTAATTTAAGGCTGTAATCCTATGCACACCGTCTCCCATGTAACTCCCACAGAAAAACTCCTTGAGATGATAAGTGAAAGGCAGGATAAAAATGGATAAACAAACTCTCTGGGACTTACTTCTGAGTAAACATGCATAGGAGTGGGCTGTAAGTCTTGCAAAATAAGCAAAGACCTGCAAGTATATTTGGTTTGCAAAATTATGCAGGCTGCAGACCTCAGTTTTCCTTGGGGCAGGACGCAAATGATCCGACTGCAGAGTTGTGATTCAGTGCAGCATACCTACGGCTAGGTGTTCCTCACTTGCTTCAGCAGTGAGATGTCCAGGAGCAGACCTCTTTAGGGTGTCATTTCCTGCAAAAGAGAGAGCGTGGAGGCTTATATGGTGTCTTTGTAATATCTTTTTATTTACAAATATGCAGGCAGAGCCTATTGGAAGCAAGCAGATTCTGAAAGCAGCTAGCCCAACCACTAATCCTGCGTCACATTCCCAAAGGGAAACGACATGCCAGAGTTTCCGCTATTCCTAGCTAAAAAACAGTTCTCTCTTATTTGATTCCGTCTCTGTTCTTGTTCAAACAATTTCCCTTTTTCTTCCTCTGTCTAGCTGAAAGGTATCACCTTCCAAAAGCAGGAGAAAGAGATTTCCAGCCAGCAAGGAACATTAATGTTCTCTTGTTAAGTCCCTGAGCACCCATTACAGTAGTTGCTCAGTGATAGGCCCATTCACGGTAATTGAGACACCAAACTCATCATAATGCAGTCTTGTCTATGCTGTCCTATCCTATTGCACTGCACGTTACACTCCTATGTGTTGATGATTTGACATAAATACATATACACAGCAACAGCACTGACAACTAAATCGTATCTCTGGAATCTGGAGACCAGATAGGAACCTCTCTCTCTGAGGCATCTGGTGGGGCCACTGTGTGATACAGGAAGCTGGACTAGATGGGTCTTTGGCCTGATGATCCAGCAGGGCTCGTCTTATGTTCTCTCAAGAAACTCTGCCCTCCTAAAGAACTCAGGAGTCTTGCCTTCCAGACTTTGTTTTTCTGCCCAAAGTCTTCAGGCCATTCCCTTTCCTGAGAACCCAGGAATCCTCTGACTCTCACTCTTCCTTTTGATTTTCTAAATGTGTGGAAAAAAGGAAGGCCTAACACTAACAGGCAGATGAGAGGATGAGGAAAGCATAAATCAAGAAGATGAACACATCAAGGGACCCAAGGAAAGGCAGGGGTTAGGAGGGGGCACAGAACGCTTCTCAACTGGCAACAGAGGAGGCAACGGGATGGATTGATTAAGCCCAGCTTGTTATCCGTCTTCGTCTAGATGCCTGGCTGTGGAAGACAGCAGAGTCTTGGCTTTTTGTTAATAAAAAGAAAAATGTGTTTTCTTAGTAGAAATTCTCCCTCATCCTCTGGCTAGGAAAATGTTGTATTTTTGTTTTGTTTTTTGCTTTTTATCAACACCAAAAGCACAGAAGCTCATAACCGTTGTCTGTTTGCCTGAGTCTGCAGAGAGCAGACTGAAATAATAGTCAGGAGAAGAAGAGAAGCGAAGCAATATCCCCATCATCAAGGTGTGTGAAAATGCAGGCTAGTACTGCAGGATACTACTGGCCAATGTGGTGTGACGCTCCAGCTGTGACATCTTTCTATTGGGGGGCCTGTAGTTCTGATCGTGTGCACAGAGAGATGGCTGCGTGTTTGTGCCTGGGCAATCTTGTACATTTGGCCCACATGTGCCAGCAGAAAACCAGTTTCCTGCAGACCCTGCATCTCCCTTGCTTTCCCCTCCCTTTCCCCCAGTCCTGCGTCTCGTTAATCACATTTTACGGCTGAATTACACATTTGCACTAATTTAATTTTTCATTTCTATGTAAATGAACTTTCTCCAAAGTTCCAGACTGTCGCTGCAGCGGCAGAGCAGCCCACGGAAAAGAGAGAGAGAGAGAGAGTGGCACTTTCCTCTGGCCCACTCAATGCCACACTGCTCTCACTGGCAACCTGAAGGGTTAGGCAGGCTCCCATCACACACCTCTTCCAAACTACTGTCCTCTCTCCTATTTATGGTTGCCAGCTTCCCAATGAACCTGTACCTTGAAATGTGGTTTAATCTGTAGCAATTAGCTGATCATTTTGATCTCTATGCTCTGAAAAGCATCACTTCCCGATTCCTGCAAAACAGACCACTGATAATAAGACCCAAGAACAGGTCTAATAGGTGTCCGTCTGTCCCCCCCGATAGTTGGCAACTTGGGAACCCAGAGGCTCTGGCTGCTAGATCCTCCTCCTGTCACTCAGTAAGTAAACACCTCAGAACCCCACCCTGAAACCCTGCCTCCCCCCGCCCCCCACTTTTTCTTCTAGTCTCCTAGAGTCAAGTGGACCTAGACCACATTCCCTTCTCTGGGGTTCAAGGGGTCCCATTTCCTATCCTTCCTCACCCCCTCTTTTTTGAGGTCACACCCTTCCTTTCTCTAAGGCTTCATTTGATGTGGCACATTCAGAGGTACAGTAGTGCGTTTCTGGCCTTCCTCTGTCAGGAAAGCTTGAGCCAGACCTTACTAGGCTCAAGGCTGACATCTGCTTTCAATGCTTCACTGCCAGGGACGCCTGGCAGCATCCAGCATTCATTTTTTCTTTCTCTTTTTCGAATTCTCACCAGGTAAATTACTATTATTCTCACTTCACAAATGGAGAAGCGCGGCTCCCGCCTCCCGGGCCCAATCTCCCCTTCCCGTTCCACCCCCTGCTTATCTGCTCCAGTGGGACTCCCAGCAATTGCTGGCGCACCTGGGAAGGCTTTCGTCTTCCTGCTGGCGCTTTGGCTGCTTGTGCTGCTGCAAAGCGCTTTGCGGCTGCTTTGCTTTTCATTCCGCCAGTGCACTTTTTCGATAGGATTGGGCCGTAAATGACACTTGGAGGGGAAACTGCGCTGGGGGGGGGGGGAGAGCTGTAGTCTTCTTGTCCTGCTGTGGGCTTCTTGGGAAACAGGATGTTGGACTAGATCTGACCCAGCAGGGCTACTCTTACATGCTTAACAACATGAACAAGAGGCAGAGGCTGATTCTTTCCCACTCTGAGCCACCATGCCAGGAAAAACAAGCGAAGCCCATTGAATTTCCTTCCACTTTGCCCCTCACTGACAGGACAGAGAAACTGTCAGGGAGAAAAAAGTGGCTTAGCAGCAACCAAATGTTGTTCAAGCTCCCCTCTGCCTCCAAAAAGTCATTGTTACAACCAGGGCAGCAGCTCCCATCCCGTCAGCATTTGGCCTCCTCCACCCCCTCACGCTGGCAGGGCCCCAACAAGTCTCACCGGAGCAGAGGAGCAACTTGTTGTGTTTAAAGATTCATGTTTTGCCTCTGAAATATTCAGCAGATGTCAATGCAGACTGCAGCCGCCATGCAAAGATGGGGGGGGGGGGGACTGGAAAACCAAAGAGATCCTTTCCATTCAAGAGATAATAAGAGAGGGGAGGGAAGCTACTAGTGGGTGATGGCAGTGGGTTGCAAGTTTAGGATTGAAGGGTGTCAGCACTCCGCAGCAGAGAGTCAGGCGTCCCTGGCAGCTGCTGCCTCAGCACTGCCTGCATCTCCACTTAGAGGCCCTCTAATAAAGGGTAATTGCCAGTAATCTGCAACAGAGCCATCCATCCCTCCATCTCGTTATCTCCTAAATTTGTCACCTGCCTCTGAACTCAGAAAGTGATGCTGAGCAAGCAGAACTAGAACCTGCTGCAGCGCTGGATTGGGGGGGGGGGAGAAGGATGTGATCTCTCAGTAGCCCCCTCTCTATTTTACCTCTTCAGGCCCTACTCGCTTTGAAGACAACCCATAGAGTTCTCTCCCACCACTGCTCCCCACCACTGGTAATTCAGAGTCATCTAGGTACTGAGCTTGGAAGTAGAACATAGCCACCAGGACTAATGGCCAATGATAGACATGACCTCCATGACTTTGTCCAATCCTCCTTTAAAGTCATCCAAGCTAGGGGCCATCGTCACCACTTCTTGTGGCAATGAATTCTTGGCTAATTATGCACTGTGTGAAGTACCACTTCCTTTTGTCCATCTTAAATCTCCCCTGGTTCTAGCAGTGTGTGAGAGAGGGGGAAAATCTCTCTCTGCATTCTCTCCACACCATTCATAATTTTATACGTCTCGGTCATCATGTTCGCCCTTAATCAGAGGCGTCGCTAGAGCAGGGCTGGGAGGCGGACCACCCCCTGTGGCACTCCAGCGGTGTGCAGCACTCTCTGGGAGGGGGGTGCGCAGCACTTGCCACTCAAGTGCTCGGAACGGCGAGTGGAGTGCCGAAGGGCCCCCTCCTGCCCACCCTTGCATCCCTTTGGCTCCAAATCAGAGCCATTCTGGAAGTAGGGGTGTGTGATGCAGTGACGTGGGGGGTGACAACGTCATCACGCCACCCCGCCCCAGGTGTTGGCCCTTCATAACTTTTTTTCCAAGCTACAAAGTCTCAAACACTGCAGCCTTTCCTCGTAAGGAAGGTGCTGCAGTCCTCTGACCATTTTGATTGCCCTCTTTGGCACCTTTTCCAGTTGTACAATGTCCTTCTTGAGGTGTGGCAATCAGAATGGGATACAGTACTCCAAATGTGACTGCACTATAGATTTGTATAAGGACAATATACTATCAGCAGTCTTCTTTCTTGACCCCTTTTCTACTTTGGGACCCTGGCATGAAATCTGACAGCACCTTCCTGTCAAGAACATTCTTGGGAAGGTTCTAAGCCTGGGAGGCCTCCTGAACCTTTAAGACGTAGCTGGAAGAAAAAAATCCACCGCTGCAGTGATTTCATGGGGGGAATTATACCTGCAGAAAGAAACTCTCTCATTCTTAAGAAGTAGGAGCACCTTCTCAGGATCCAAAGCTGAAAATCCTGGTTCTGACCTCCCCGGCTGCCCAGAAAACAAACATCCCTGGGTATCTGGTTCCTCTCCTAGGGAACCCAGGAGTCCAGGTGCCAGATCCCTCCTCCTGTTTAAGCATGGTTTTCATTTTTTCCCCCTCTGATTGGCTCTGAGTCCTTAACAACAGAAAGAAAAGAATATAAGAATTTAAAGAAGCACATTTCTCTGGGATGGTGGCGCAGAGATGAAAACATGCTACTGTTAAAGGCTTAGGGAGGGGAGGGAGGATGGCAATCCTATTCCAATTGCAGAGATGCCAGAGGGAGTCTTGGCTCCCAGGCCCCACAGCACCAACCCATTAGGTCTCACTCTTAGGCAATGTTGTTTTCATTCTGTCTCACACACACACTCACACAGAGCATGGCAAACATGCCACGCGGGTGAAGCCAAACACAATCTGTCATCTGCCTTCTGGAACATACGGAGAGAGAGCTCTTTTTTCTCATCCGGCTCTTTTCCCTGCTCTAAGCAGTTTTGGCTTCACACATTCTGAGTGTGTCAACCATGGCAGTGAACCACGTAACCTGAGGCAGGCCCTTGGAGAGATGTGGCAGGCCCTGAGGAAGCCCATAGAGGTTCAGCTACCTGCCAGTCAGTCCCCATTCCCCCCCATTCCCCTTCCTCAGACTTTTGGCCATATATAGGGTCTGGAAGCCCTTCCCGCATTCCAGATATGTGGGGATCTGTTAGAGTAGCTTCGCTATATACAGGGTGGTAAAAAATTTGCATCCTTGTGCTAGGACCAGCCCCCCCTGCATACTCCTCTGTGTTGGGAGACGGCACAAAATAATCAAAACCCTCCCTTGATTATTTAGGCAATCAAGAGACTCACTGCCTCCTCCCAATTCATTCCCACCCATTCCCCCCCCCCCCAGCTCTTGGTGTTGATTTTCTATTTTCTCCTCTGCCTCGGTTATTTATGATGGAACGTGATTTGCTTGGTGCCTTGGCTGGCGCAGCAAAAAAACACAGAATGGAGCGGAAGGCATGCCGCCAAGTAAAGAACAGCCAAGGTCCTCCTCTCCACTCAAGCCAATGGGACCCCCTCTTCCCTCCCTGAGCTCAGGTATCCTGACTTTCAGCATGTACATCTGCAAGCACACTCCCCCTTCTCAGAGACCCAGATCCTCCTGACACCTCCCTTTTCTGCCCTAACCCATGCAGAACCCAGGCGTCCCAGCTCTCCTGCCCACATACTTAACCCTCAGGCCTAAACAATTTCCATAATATACACATCAGTGCCCTAATTATGCAAACAGCATGTGCTAAATGTATTTAATTTAGCATCAGTCCTTCATTCAGGAAGGGAGGAACAAAGAAAAGTCTTCTTGCTTGCCAGGACCCCGAGAAAGGAGTTCCTTTTGCCAAAGGCCCAGCTTCTCATCTTGAAGGGCACTGCATAAAACAGAGGGGGCAAGAGGATGGGCTTTCCCATGCAAGAACCCATCCTTCTCTACCCCTTGTATTTTGTGAACCAATTTCATAGTGGGGCATATTATCGTACAATACTGTGTGCATTTTGTATACATATCGTAAGAAAACATGGCGGTCAGAGCTAGGGCATCAGCAGTCATAGGGAGAAGCAGAAGAAAGTGCAGAGCAATGGCAATAGAAAGAGGCCAAGAAATCTATGGCCAAGAAAAGAAAGAGGTTTAGCAGACACAATGTGGCCCTCACCCTCGTAACTGATTGAGGGACAGATGTGTAGGGTCTTCTCCATTTGCTCTCTAGTGGTACTGATTTGCCCAGTACAGACACTGGTTTGGGGGTTCTGTACCTACCAGATATCTGTTTTTGTGGTGGGCATGTAATGCTCTCATGCTGCTTCTACTCCTGGTGCTCCCCAGGACAAATTCAGAGGCGAGCCCCACTACACTATGTGATGATGCAAAGGATTGTGGGATGCACATTCAGTTTGTATAAACAAATGCACAAGCTGCATTCACAAACTGAGCATGTGCTCCAGAACAGTTTGTACCATTGCAGTGGGTTCTGAGACCAATTCGGCTTTGCTGCCCTCACTCCACCTCATTCCAGAGCCCGTTGCTCTAGCCCCACATCCCTATATCAAATTTGCCCTCAAACAGTGTCGGAAGCGGAAGGTTTGCTTTCCCACAGAAAATGTTAGGAATATTTTTTCCACATTCCAGTTTCAAGTCAAGCGCTATCAGAGCTTCAGATCAAGATTTTTTGGTTTCAGTGTTAAACACATATCCATTCTTTGAAGTGAGTCCAGTAAAAGCAGACTGAGAAACAGGGCACACAATGCAATTGCGACATCCTGAAAAGCGTAAGCCAGTTGAGGTACAAACAGAGCAATAATCAAACAGCAGCATCAAAAATCATAAAGAGAAAAGGTGCCTAGATCTAGGTCATGTGTGGATTTGTGAGCAATACTGCAACTCCTTCTCCACCACATACCCCTTTCAACAAACATACCAGCCAACAAAGCCCCCTCCCTCTGCAAAGAACCCAGGAGTCCAGACTTGTGCTCTAGCCCAGGAGAACCATTGTGCTCACAAGAGCACTATAGCCCACGAGAACTCTTGTGCTCTAGCCCACGAGAACATATTGCCCTCACTCACAGACGACATAGGAGCCATGCTTGCAAACATACTTTCCTCTTTAACTCACTCTCCTTCACACAAACACGGGGAGTCCTACTTCCCAGTCCTTGTGTTCTGTTGACTTATTAGACTTTTCTGGAAACTCAAAGTCTCACCCTGCCCATATTCTTATGCCACTAGTCCTCACTCCCTTCCAAAAGCTCCCCAGAGTCCTGGCCTACTGGCTGCCCTCAGTTCTAACAAGTTCTCTTACTTTCTCAACCTGTCAGTGGATTTTTCACTCCTTCCTCTGGATTTAATGAACACCTCCAAGCTGAACGACAGGTAATTTCGTTTTGTCCCCATCAATGTCAGAACTGGGGGCTGAGATCCAAGACCTTGTGTCACATATCAGGCAACCAGAAGCCCCTTTGGTAGACATTGGCAGCACCACAGCACCTGGTTTAGGTAGCCTTGTATGAACAGCAGTTCTTCCCTACCTCAACCCAACCCCACTCCGGAGGCGGCTGCATCTCTCAGCGATGCCTAGCAAACGATCTGTTTGTGTTAGGGCTCAGCACAATTTCATCCTCTTTGACCTCCACTGTTGCGGAGTCTCTTTGCTTCCCTAAGGGGAGAAGGCCTTCCACGTTCCCATCATTCAAGGGTCTGGCCTGGTGCCACAGGATGCAGAAAGGGCTGGGTATGGCTGTCGGGTGCTCTGGGCATGGCAGGACAAAGACCATAACGTATCACACATGAATAAAGGGTCAGGACTTCCTGCAGTGCCTGTCGCTTCCATTCAGGATCAATTGCAGGAGATCTTGAAATGTGATGGGGTGTTTATCTGGCTACGATTCATGGGTTCAACACTCTCTTTTTTCCCCCAGTGTGCCTGTGCACTTATTTTCCTCCTTAGGGATATTCAAATAAATATCAAAACAAGATCGCATCAGTTTTTTTTTTTAATTATTCAATGAAAGTCACTCTGGACCTAGGTTCTGTTTTCACAGCCTCTATGAAATATTTTGACTGTTTCTCAGTCTAGATCACTTAATGTAGTCTTTCTTGCTCACATTCACAGGAACAGGGATTTCAAAGCAACAACCTCAAGACTGTAGTTCCCATACTGTTTTCACAAAGAGGGGCTAAAACAAGGAGAGAGCAGAAATATATGCCTCTATTTCTGAATAGTTAGGTTGCTTCCACACTAAGGCCCTTCAGCACCGAGGCACTAAACGTACTCTTCCACAATCAGCAGTAAGTGAAATTGAACAAGGCACTTAATATAGCGCTATACAGTATATACATACTTCCCTCTTAACAGTTCTACAATGCCTATCCCCACAAGCAGGTTCCTTACCTATGTTTATTCAGAAGTTACCGGTAGTCCCATTCAGCAAAGGTCCACTTCTTCTGACTGCAGGCCCTTTAATTGGTCATTTCCTCATAGGGCCTGGCTACAACTGGCCCTTTAATTGGTCGCTTCTTATTTACAGCCTGAACAATCCCACCACTTGCTTGTTTCTAAATTTATTTGCATTTTCCATTACCGCAATTGTGCATTAGGGAGGAGTTAAAGAGTCCTTTCATGGTGAGCAACTGAAGCGCAGAAGTGGAAGGCCCTGTGCAAGCCTCAGTGACTGGCTGCTCACAGTGGGGGAAAGGTGAGTTTAAAGCCTTTTGATAGTGTCTTGGCTTGAGTGGGTCAGTGGACAGAACCAATGCCACTGGCCCTTAAGCCCTTGCTCAGTTCTAAATGTAAGCAGTGTTCAAAATTAGACACTACCTGGGGTGTAGTCCTGAGTGAATAAGAACCTAAGAAAAGCCCTGCTGGATCAGGCCAAAGGCCCATCAAGGCCAGCATCCTGCTTCCCACAGTTGCCCACCAGCTCTCTCTGGGAAGCCGCTAAGCAGGAGAGAAAGGCGTACCTCTCACCCATCATTGCACCCCTGCAACTGGTATTCAGAGGTATTCATGGTATTCATATACTTCTGAACCTGAAGATAGCACATAGCCATCACCATGACTAGTAGCCACTGATAAGCCTGTCCTCCATGACTTTGTCCAACCCCCTTTTCAAGCCATCCAAGCTATTGGCCGCCACCACATCTTGTGGCAATGAATTCCACAGACTAATGATGCAAGTGTGTGAAGAAGTGTGTGAAGTGTAGTGGTTTGGGAGTTGGACTTAGACCTGGAAGATCCAGGTTCAAATCCCCGCTCAGCCACAAAGCTTCCTGGGTGACCTTGGGCCAGTCACTATCTCTCAGCCCCACCTACCTCACAGGATTGTTGTGAGGACAAAAAGGAGGGGAGGAAATATGTACACCACTCTGAGCTCCTTGGAGGAAGGGCAGTATAAACATGTGAAAAATAATAAATAAATAAATTTTGTCCATCCGAAATCTCTTATCAATCAGTTTCACTGAATGGCCTTCTTTCTTTTTGAGAGAAAGATTAACTGTTATAAGATGAGAATGCTAAACTGTGACGGTACACAAGGATCTGAAATATCTCGAAATGGAAATGTAGTTGAAAGTGACATTTTCTAAGATCCCTATAAGAATTAACATTTGCCATATAAAGATGTAAAATCAATGCAGTTTAAACATGACAAGGAGAAGACAGGCAAGAGAGCTGGAGGGATGTTGTAATGCTGGGTGACCAATGCGGGGTGGTGGAGTGGAGGTGATGGAATTTCACCCACTGATATCAATTCACCTGCTAAATCTTGGGCTGCAGGTGAGGTGTCACATAGTCATATGTACAGTATATAAATAAAAAAAAAGCTTCCAGGTAAGTTCTGAAATATGTGGGCTGTTTCTTTAGGAAACTCCTTGAGGGACAGGTTATTCCTCCTTCTGTAAAACGTTGAACTTCATCTACGGTTAAAAGCATAAGAAGAACCTCATTGGGGCAGACCAAAAGTTCATCTAGTCCAGGATCCTGCCTCTGGGAAGCCCACAAGTCAGCTTCCCTCCTGTCCTGTTGCTCCCTAGCAGCTGGCATTCAGTGGCAAACTTCCAGCGTTCCATATAGCCATCAGGACTAATATCCACCATTGACAGACCTCTTTTCCATGAATTTATCTAAACCCCTTTTAAAGCACCTAAACCAGTGGCCATCTCCAGCTTTCCCTGTAAGCTGAGTGGCCGTGCAGCTGTACTGGAAGCCCCGCGCAACTGAACAAGGTTGCCGTGCACCACAAGAGGGCAGGCACAACGGCAATAGCAGCAGCCCTGTATCTCTGGCTCACCCACAACTCCATGGCCGGTGGCCTGGCTTGGCCAGGCTGAACCATGTAAGCATCAGTGGCAGTATTTGAGTCCCCCCTCCAGTCTTTGTCACCTCCTTCTCCCTTCGCTCTCCCTCTCGGCACTCCAGACCTGGATGATGACAACGATGTCATTACTGAGCACTCCGGATGGCAACAGCCATGCAACTCATGCCTACTGTATTGTAGTAGAGAAAAAAATTAGAGGGAACATTGGCCATCACCACATCTTACAGCAGCAAAGTCCATAAATTAATTCTGCATTGTGTGAGGAAGCATATCTTTTTGTCTGTTCTGAACTACCGTAATTGCTGAGGAAGGGTATAGGGGGTTGGGTGCCACCAATATGCAGATGACACCCAGCTTAACACCTCCATGTCATCTAGTGCTGGGAAGACTGTGGAAGTCCTGAACAGGTTTTTGAAGTCAGTGATGGGCTGGATGAGGACAAACAGCTAAATCCAGACAAGATAGAGGGGATATTTGGATGGTGTAGTGGTTCGGGAATTGGTCTTAGACCTGGAAGATCCAGGTTCAAATTCCCACTCAGCCATGAAGCTTCCTGGGTGACCTTGGGCCAGTCGCTATCTCTCAGCTGCACCTACCTCACAGGGTTGTTGTAAGGACAGAAGGAGGAGAGGAACTTACACCACCCTGAGCTCTTTGGCGGAAGGGTGGTAGAAAAATGTGAAAAATTAAAAATTCCTGGTCCCTAGCATTGGTTTTTTGATGTCCAAGTGGTAACTGCAGCCTGGAGCACCATTGCACAGTTTAGACTGGTGTGTCAACTGCATCCTCTCTTGGATCGGTCAGACCTGGCTGTGGTTATCCATGTACTTTTTACATTGAGACTGGATTACTGTAACATACGGTACTTTATGTAGACTTCTCCTGAAAGTCCACTTAGAAACGTCCATTAATGCAGAATGCTGTTGCACAAATTTTGATCAGCACCTGGCAGTTTGACCATGTTACTCTGTCATTATCAGCGCAATCCTATCCAACTTACACCACTGGTGTAACCAGCGGTGCAGTGAGAGCGGGAGGCCCCAGAACAGAAAGGGGATTCAAATCTCCCCTACCCTCCAAAGCCTCCCGCCCTGCCCTGCCCCGGTGGTGTAAGTTGGATAGGATTGCACTGTATGTCAATTACACTGGTTGCCAATTACACTGGTTGCCAATCTGTTTCTGGGTAGAACTCAAAGTGCTGATTACTATCTTGAAAGCCCTAAATGGCTTAGGACCAGGTTATGTGAAGGACTGTCTTAAAACAACCCATCCCCTGAGGTTAGTGAGGGAAGAGGGGAGCCTTCCTAGGGTGCTGCTGCTGTCAGACGTCTGACTGTGGTGGGGTCACAGGACATAGATATAATGTATTATTATTTATACAGTACATACATATAGTAGTATCTCCAGCAATGTGGGGACTACATTACCGGAAAGTGGAGCACTGTGTGAAAATAGTGCTATAGGAGATATAGTTAAAGATAAGGCAGGAAACTGGTGCTGATTCAACTGCTCCCATAGTCTGTCAATCACGCTAGGACAAAGAGCACTACAGCGAATCAGCGTTAAAGGAAGTAGCATTATGAGAGTTATTAATGTACTGTCCATCTACTTCATTGGGTGACTCCAAGTTCTAGTGTTACAGGAGAGGCGAAAGACTCTTCTCTCTCCACACTATTAAGAATTTCATAAACGTACCATTCTCCCTACTTTCATAAACCTACCATTTCCTAAACTAAAGGCCTCAAACACCTTAGCATTTCCTCAAAAGGGAAGGTGCCTGAAACTGCCTAAACCACTTTAGGTGTAGAACTTCCTGGCCACCTTAATGTGGTCTGGAATTTTCTGAACTGTTATACATCATCCTGCTTCCTGGTTCATTTTTGCCCATCTCATCTGGGCACCCATGTCTGGGTATTTAGCCTGGAATAGGCAGGTGAATTGAATGCATTGGATCTGATTGAGCGTTTTCTGGGCAGTTTAGCACCATTCAGAAACCTCTCATAAAGGATATCATAGAGCTGCAGATAGCACAGAAAAGGGCAAACAAAATGATCAAAGGGATGGAACATCTTATGAAGAAGAGCTTAAAAGGTTTAGAAAAGTGACGACCAAGCCAAAGGGGGATTGTGCTGGGGGGATTATAACATTCTAAACATCCTAAACACTGCAGAGTGAGCAGAAAGAAATGATTTTCTTTTTTTCTCAAAACCCTAGAACTCAGGATCATCCACTGACAGTGACGGGCAGAAGGTTCAAGCCGAAGAAACTACCTCACGGCACACTAAATTAATGGACATAATCCACTGCCTCAAGATGTGGCAGCAGCCATTTTAAAAGAATGAGAGCAAAATTAGAGAGGGTCGTTAGATCTATTAATGACTTTAGGCCAGGAGAGATAGCAAATAAATTCCCATATTCACAGGCAAGACAACAAATTATCAGGTGGAGGGATAAACAACCAACAGGGAATACCCATCTCCACGTTCTGCTACTGACAGTGCAATCCTCACGTAAGGATCTGCCAGGCGGCTCAGGCCGCCCGCCGGATCCTGAGCTCTGTTGTGGGCAGGCACCCTGTGGCGGAAAGTCTACTTGGGGAAGGGGACGCTCGCCCCCTTCCCCAGGTGTAAAGGGCGCTGAGGCCAATCGGCCTCCTCAGAATTCTGCCAGCTATTTTGCTGGCGGAAGTCGGAGGAGGCTGTGTAACGGCTCAGTCGATCAGCGGGGGACAGGATTCGGCCGAAGCTGTCCCCCTCCCCCTCCCCAATCGGCTGGGCCTATGGCCGGCCTCCGTTCCTGGCCACGCCGCACCGCCCCCGCCCCCCCTGTCCGCTGGATCCTTACCTGGGTCTGGCGGCGGGCTGGTGAGTCCTCCGTCGGTGGAGCAGGGGAGGCTGGCCTTGCGCTGGCCTTCCCTGCTCAGAAGTAGACGCAAACGTGCCTTATGGCACGTTTGCGAAGTCTTCGACTGGCAGAATGCTCATTCCGCCGGCTGAAATTACAGTAGAATTGGACTGCCCGATTCCTAGAGGAATCTGGTTGGCCTCTGTTGGACTCTGAATGCTGAACTAGATGGGCCTTGATCTGATCCAGCACAGCTTAATGATGTCCAGAAAGTTTGCCATTACCTGGTTCGGTATGTGAGTTGTTCCAGCTCATAATGCTTGGCTGTGTTATAAATCAAGTGCTATTTCCCCCTCAGATGTTCCTTTCCGGCTTGGAGTGTTAAATGAGATTTTGTACATGCATGGTCAATGTTTGGCAGAAATGACACCCCCCAAGCCAACTGCTTTGGCACATGCACAGAAGTGTTTTTCTTTTTAATATTAACCCCTTACTGTCAATTATACTTTCATTGTGAACTCTGTGAACTACATGACCCAGACCACTCAACCAAGCAGCTTTTCATTTGGCAATTATCTTCTGTACATGGGTCAATTTTCTTACTTGCTTCTCGCAAATGTTTGTGTGCCTGTTGTCTCCCACCCAGATCTAAATCTGCCTCTAGTTCCCGAGTATGTTTGTTGGCAGGGGGGGAGGACGTGTTGAATTTCCAAGCATCTTTCAGCCATGAGTGGTGGTGTGACTTGTGTCCAAGCAGGTGGTACCAAACTACAATTCCCAGGGAAGCAGAGTGATAATGAGCATACGCATGGCAGTATCCATGTGCATACACCAACATTGAAAACTGGGAGAGAACTTGTGGAACACTGACAGGTTTTTTCCAAATGCGTTCTGAGCCAATTCTGAATCTAGCTAAGGAAGCTCATCCATCAGAAGCAAGGCTGTTTTTATTTCAATGTGGTGGTGGTGAGTGGTTCAATTTCATCTTCGATTTCTCAAACTGAAAAATAACTTTCTAATAAGTAGAAAGAACTTGGATATATGGTTAAGTATTGCTGGGTAGTCCACTTTAACATCTATGGGGGATATTCACTTCTTCTTGCATGTTCGGTTACTGCAGTAGTTTTCTAAGGATGCTCCTCCTGGGAATTCAAGTGGTTCCCAGAAGCTTTTCAGAGGTTTCTCAGTAAAAAGCTGGGTAATGACAGAAAAACATCCTGAAAGAGATGTTTATTCACCATTACTCATCTTCCCCTTCAATATTCAGTTTCAGAGCATCTCCCCATCTGCACAGAGTGATAGCTAAGCATAAGCTCCCAACAGGCCTGGCTGGCTCTTGGTGTGAACTGAGAGCACACCTTAAAATGACATGTGCCTCAGTGTCCTGGAGTTTTGGCAGGCATATATACCGTGGGAATGTGGTCCCCAAGGGAAGCAACTTTGAAAGTCATTGGGCTATAATTGTACGTTATTATTATTATTACCTCACACAGGAATAATTTGCCCCAATATCAAATTGAGGGATGTGTCCACATTTAACTATGTTTTCAAACAGATGCATCAATTCCCTCTCCCATTCCCTGGACATTTAAGACCATTTCTCTTACCCTGAGAGTCTAGAAACTCTAGAGAAAAAACTTGGTTTGAAATAAGTCTAAAGAGCTCCACAATTTGTGTGTAGAAAGCCAAATCAAATTCAGTTCAGCTTCTCTTTGTCAAACTCCGTCTCCCGCCCACCCCCGCCCTCCCGCGGGTGACTTCTCTTTTGAATAATTTACACCCGCACTTAGCATGACAGAAGGTTGCTAGTCTGACAGTTCGTCTGAATGAATGATGACTTTCATTATGTCCGGGAGGACTGCAAGAGGAACATGCCCCTGTGAGACCTCTTGCCTCCTCCCCGTAGGACATCACCCCCTTCTGAGTGCCCCCCAACTCCTTCTGCCCCTTCCAGGGTCCTTCACCCTGCTTGTCTGCTTTGTGTATCTCCTCACACGCAGCCCCTCCCAGCAGACGGCGTGACAAGTGCAGCTCTCATCTTGCTAGAAAATTTCTAATTAATTAGGTTTATTTATAACGAGAAACAAACAAACATCGTCCAGAGAAGAACAGGGCAGGGCATACGAGATTTGACAAACTGTACTGAGAAGCAGATGGTGCTAAGGCTGAGAGCCAAGACACCGCTTTCTCTTGGGAGGCGACTGATGGCTTACAGCAGGAGTGGGGGCTCCCAAGTTTGTGGGGAGGGGAGCTTGAGAGGTTTATACCTGGGACAGGGAGGTAGAACTCCTTGCAGGAAGAAAGGCATAATGGGTTAGATAACGGTGCAGAAACCAGGAGCCCTGAGTCCTCTGGGATGGAACTGAAATCTAGTAGGTTAGGCCTGGTTTGCACATGTAGCCGAACAGGGCTGGTGTCGGGGGCTGGCACCTTCAGACAGCTACCAAGGGTCCAATACCAGTCCTTGAACCACCTGCTTGTCTGTATGCAGCAGCGGCAGCAGAGCAACTCTCTTGACCAAGAGGGCTGCTCGGTCACTGCCACCACCATCTTCTCCCTGCCATCCCATCTGCAAACAAGAGCCATGTCAGGGTGAAAAATCTCATTCACAGACTGGGGGAAGCAGTACTGGAGGTCCCATTGTCGGTTCCTCTCTGCCCTCCATTCGCAAAGGAGAGCTTGTGCCAGTGGCCCTTGTGATGAAGCAGTTCCTATTTGAAGATGAAGCAAAGAGGAAGCACCTTTAACTTCAAATCACTGGCACATCCTAGGCATGTCTACTCAAAAGCAAGCCCCATTGTGTTCAGTGGGGCTTGCTTAGGCTTACCAAATCGTCGACCAGGACGGAGCGATCTCCCCTTAAGGGGGTGGAGCGCGGGGGGCCAGAACGCGACCCGTTCTGGCCCCCCGCGCTCCGCCCCCTTAGATCGCTCCGTCCTGGTCGACGATCTGGTAAGCCTAGGCTTGCTTCTAGACATGCCTAGGATTGTGCTCTAAGGTTTAACAAGCTACACCTCCCTGCTGCCCACATTCCTTCTCCTAAAGGTCTAGCGCTCTATCCTGGTTGGAGATCTGGTAAAACCTACAGTATACAGGAGGAGACTGAAGCCATGTTTCCTCGGTGGGTAGTCTGAAAGTGAGGCAAGACCCGATACAGTCTCTCTTTGGCCCCACTGTTCACAATTTGTTGCAATTTGGCAGTGCTCTGACACTAACTATTGCATGGTAGGCCAATATCAGTGGATGAAGTTTTTCTCATGTTATTTCCATGCCAGGGAGGAGGAAGCAGCACCTACAGGTAGTTAATGTCTGCCTTTCACACAGCTTAATAAAGAAACAACAAGAAAGTAGAGATAGAAAAGTGCTCTCTCTGAAAAGAACAACAAAAGGAAAATATCCATTGAAAAACAATTGCAAGCTCAAAATGTGTCGCGATATTTAAAAACAACACCACAGTATTTGACAGTACCTTTAGATGTTTTTCTCTTGTTCAGGCCACAGACAGGCACAGCTTTTTTCCTTTCTGGACACAGTTTAATAAAAGAGAGACACCAGTCAGGGCAGAGCCAACATTGCTGCCCCGTTATTATGTGGGAAGGGTGTCGTCGTCGGGCCTAGTGGGTCAGAGGCTGAGAGAGAGGCCGCTGAGGGACTGAACTCCTGTCCTGGGTTCTACCCGCAGCTCTGGGAGGAGGCCTTAATCTGATTTGTCCACTCCACAGCCCAAGACCCTTATCTCTCAGCTACACAAAGCCAGTGGCTGCTTGGGCTTCTCTGGGCAGTTAATACACAGACCTTTTTCCTGTTTTTTTTATGGGAGATTAGTACAAGGATTATAATAACAGCACCTCCTACCTGCCGCCCTCCCATGTTCCCTAAACAGATTAAAAATGACCAAAACTCCCCCTCCTTAGCTCCTCTACTACAGCACAGCCACCAAAGGCTCCCATCACACGTAATGCATTTTCTCTCCCTCAGCAGCATCAGGGGGATTTACCTCAGTATTCTCCCTCCTTCTCTTCCCAGAGCCCTCTAATCTCTTCCCAGGATTTCAACTCCTCATGTGCACCCCAGCACTCGCCCTCCCTCCTTTATTTGTTCCCATCCAAGGGGCAACAGGTCTTGTTTACTCGTCTAGGAACAGAACATCTGGAGCAATTCGGTGCTTAATTACCGCACTTGTCACCGGCAGGCATCACCACGGATACAGGCGGGGGGGGGAGGGAGAGAGATGGCCAAGAGAATGAGATAAACAGATTAGCGCGAGACAGAATAAAAGGGAATAAAAGGACCTATGGCACCCAATAAATACCCTCCCCCCCCAGATGTTGGTGTCCTTTGGCAATGGACCAAATGCCAGTAGAACCTTATCCAGCCCCTTGGGTAAAGGATGCCAGCAGAACTTATGCATTCAGTTCTGAACCTCTCCTGAAATTGTTCTGGGGTGCAAACCCAAATGACATTCAGAGCTGAATTCATAAGCCTCAGTGGAGAGCTTGGAGCCAGAACCTCTGGGTTCTCTGGAAAAGGAGGGGGCCTAAAGTAAAGGTGGGCAGGGGATCTACCTGTCAGTTCTTTGGGTGATGGTTTCTTACTCCCAATTGTTGGACCAATAGCAACATCTAAAAGCCTTTGTTCCCCCTTCTAAATTAGACTGCAGAATGGAATAAAAAAAAAAAAAGCTTGGGAGAAAACCAGGAGTGGATTGTTGTGTGAAAAGACTGTGAGCTCAGTTCCTGCAACAAAGTCCTGGGCTAAGCATGTGCTCAGACACACCCTGCTCCTTAATTCTAATTGTACGGCTGACCCTCAATCCACCATGTTGTACCAACCTGGCTCCTCAGGTCCTCAGGATTTAAATAAAAAACAAAATAGACTCCTTTACAGAGCAATCCGACTTAACTTTTGTGCCGGTTTAACCAGCGGCGCAGCGAGAACGGGAGGCCCCAGGACGGAAAAGGGATTCAAATCCCCTTTGAATTCCTCTTTTGGAGGGGATTTGAATCCCTTTTCCGTTCTGGGGCCTCCCGTTCTCGCTGCGCCGCTGGTTAAACCGGCACAAAAGTTAAGTCGGATTGCGCTGTTAGTCTATTAGTCCACACCCACCCCTGGCCTAGACTGTTTGGGGAAGCAGCTCTAGAGCCGCTCCTGGGATCACTGGAGAGGACTATGAGAAGGCTTGGAGGCAGAGCAGGGGAGGGGGTCTGGTTTCTGTGCAAGTGAGGTTTGGTGCTCTGTTTAGGTTAAGGCAGCGTTTCTTACATTTTCTTACATATGCATCCTTAGAGCTGCTTTCTCCCTGTTAACTCCATGTACCTCGGTGCCATTTCTTTCCCCTCATATGTATCCCCTTCTGCTTGCACTTCATCTTGGGCCTGAGTCGATAACTGGGCCAAGCGCATTTCTCCCTTTCAGTGATCCCAGTGGAGTCAAGATTGGAAGCCAAAGCCTGGATTCAGTGCATATTATTAGGTTTTGACACAAGAAACTGCTTGTACCCCCACTCCTGTTGCTTTCACCCGCTCCCATAGGAGAGGCTGTCCCTCTAGTTTGAGAAAACCTGGAGGAGAGAGAAGTAGAAGACTAGGAGTCAGGACTCTTGGTTTCTCTGGAAAGGGAATGGCCTGGTTGGTTAGAGAGATGAGGAAAGCTGGAAGCCAGGATTCCTGGTTTTCCAAGAGTAGGGCTACCATCCTTTATCTCGGGCATAGTGCACATTCCACACAACAATTCATCCTTTATCCCGGGCATAGTGCCTCTAGCAACTTTGTGAGCAGCAAAAATTCAACAGGTGCTTCCTTTTATCATGCGGAGTTGCAATAATGACAGATGCTTTACCTGTTGATTTCAACCTGTCATGTAGTTGGCAAAAAGGCACAGGAGACCTGCCACGAAGAAAGGTGGGAACTTTGTGTGTGAATGATGTGTTCCCGTGAGCTAAAGAGATCTCCTGGGTTCTTTGTGAAGAAAATGCAATTAAGAAGATGTCAGGGATGGGGGAAACTGTGAGCTGGGGTTTCTGGGTTCTCATGAAAGATTAGAGCAAGGATGGGGAAAACGCTTGTAGCCAGGAATCTTGGGTTCCCCACAAGGACAACCAGACGTGGCAGGCAGTTTAATTTGCATTATGCCTGAAGCTGTCGGGGGTCCCACTGGTGCTAAATGGCTAACAGGACACTGACGTCACCATAGCAACCATTGCCACCTGTCATTTGGACATCTGACACTCTGTGTGTGAGTGTGTGCGTGCATGTGTGGGTCTAAGCGTGATGGTGTACATCACATGCAGCACTTCTGTATGCATCTGTGACTGAGCTGCAGTCTGGGTTTCTTTGTATTTGTGTAACCTTGGGTTTTCCTATGTCTGTTAAGTCCACATGCAGTGTCAGCTCCATCTTTTGCGGGGCCCTGAGGCAAAAGCCCCCAATGGTATGCATGCACCAGTTACTCCCCTCATGGTGTCTGGGAACCAGGCAGTGAACAGGTGGCCAACTGCTCCTCATCACCTCCCGGTAAGCCTCCCCATTGGGCCCTAGATCCCTGGCTGTCTGGCTGGCTTATCAAGTGATGGTGGGGAGCAGCAACAGCAGGATTTGTGAAATGGTGCAGGGGAAGGAAGAGGATGGTCCAGTGTTGCTGCTGCTGTCCCCACTGCCCTGCAGTAGGCCAGCCAAGGGCCCAGAGCCCAATGGGAAGGCTTACAACAGGCAGCAGCAGCAAACCATCCCTCTGTCTTCTTTTGGTGCCACTGCTGCTTAACAATTCCCAAATGCTTCAACAGGACAGAACATCTGGGAATTGTAAAATGGCACTGCAGGAGGAACATAGTCTGCTGCCACCATTGCCACTTACAATTGCCTGGTAAGCATCCCAGTGGGCTCTGGCTTGCCTTGCAGTGGCGGCAGCAGGCCGACAATGCCTCAAGGCACAGGTGTGGGAGCTTGCGTGGGCATGGGTCCCCAGCATGTGCCCCACGGCCCCCACCAGGCCCCATCGATGGAGACACCTTGGTCCACATGTACACAATTCTCCATGGAGAACATTTAGCTCAATTTTTTGGAGAATCAGGAGAATGAAGGGGGAGTGAAACTGCCTCCCCAGCTTACCTTATTTCACCGCTTCCTGTTTTGCAGTGGCCCATCTCCCGGTGGTAAGAGCAACAGCAGCATCTGTAGTGCTCTTCTTGCCCGTAGGCAGCTGCCATCTTTTTACCTTCCCAGTTCTCTGCTGAACAGCACTACGTGATGATGTGGCAATGTAGGGGGGAAAGTGACAACTGCTAGCTACTGAGAAGAGCATCACCGCTGCCAGTAATGCTCCCTTTTGCCCCACTATGGCTGAAATTTTCCCCAATCTTGTCACTTGAAAATGGGGCAGTAAAATGCAGGGGTGGGTGAGATTGTCGTCCAACCATTGTAGGCTCAAGCCTATTGTAAAGGTGTACTTGAGAAGACACACAGATTTGTCATTCCATAGCAGTGCCCTATGCACAAACGTTTTTCTAGGCTTATTTCTAGGATGTTTTCCAGTGTGCAGATCAAACTGATTAGACAAATACCCACACATTTCCCTGCCCTAGACAATTCGGGTATCCTGTCCTCAAGCCATCACCACCACATGATCTAACCCACTAGAACTGTTTTTCCCCTTCCACAGAAAAACTGAATAACTCTGTCTACGTGCCATCATTGGAGAACTTTTAGAATATAACACCTTCTAATTTTACCTTGTACCCCCAGCTCATTCATCATAGCCCAAGGTCTAGCACACACCACCACCATGAAATGTTCAATACTTGGTGGGCTAGAGGAAACAAAAATATCTACTGGTCAGACATGACCTTTAATTAACTGTCCTCAAAAAGGCTGGTCAAATCCTACTCTTCCAGGGAGAAAATCTCCAAGAGATTCATCGGAGATCCTTTTCCCCACATCCTCAGGATATGGGGGGGATTTTCAGAAGCTGAGGTTTTCTTATTAACTGGCTGGCTGGGGGCTGGTAAGATGAAGGAAGCAGGAAGTAGATTAGATGCAGAGAATGAGAGCAAAGAGAAGAGAGGAGAAAGGAGAGAAAGTTGTGAACAGAGAAAGGAACCCGGGAATCCTAACTCAAAGCCTCTGTTACTTTAACCCTGTAGTCCCTACTCTCAGTCCAAGAGCTCGAAGGTCTTGGAATGCCACCACTGTTCTGACATAATGAAAGAGACTTGTGGTACTTTAAAGATTAACATAATTATTGTAGCATGAGCTTTTGTGGACTACAGTCCAGTTCATTAGATGCACAAAGTGTTGTCCTGAATCTGCAGGTATATACAGTACTATGTATACATGGATATATACGGTAGAGAAAAAAGAGGAAAATGTAAACAGTGAGGCCAAAAGGCCATGAAATGCAAGAGGAACCATCTGTGACAAGTTTATGTAAATAAGTAAAACACAGTGACAATTCACAATTGCAGTAACTGGTGATAACAAAATCCTCCTAGCTCAGTTATGTAATGTGACAGGAACCCATTATCTCGATTCAAGCCTGTGCAAACAGATTCCACTCATCTCCCAAAGAACACAAGGAACCTCATTCCCAAACCTCACTGCTCTAGCCTTCTTGACACACCACACTCTTCATTTAAGAAAATGAGGACAAGCCTCTGTACATACCTACCTAAGCACTTTTATCCTGCTTTTCTATTTTAAAAATACTGTACTGAAAGCAGCTAACAAAAACTACCTATCTCCTCAAGCAACAATAACATTTATTTCATTTGAATAAAAATATAAACACCGTCATTTAAAACATCATCATAAAAACAATAACATATGAGTCAAAAGACCAGCATCATTATAATATATATAGTACCTAATCAATTAAAATGCATCCAAAAAGGCTGCCAGAATAACAGCACAATCCTGTGTAACCTTGCATCGACCGGTATAACAGTAGATGCACCGGCGTAACAGTAGATGCACCGGTGTAAGTGCAATTACACTGGCATAAGTGCACTTACACCGGTGCGTCTACTGTTACGCCGGTGCAAGGTTACACAGGATTGCGCTGTAAATATGTTTCACTTCGACAAAGGTGAGCAGAGATGAGGCCAGGCAGCCCTCCTTTGGGAGGGCATTCCATTAACCTTGGAGCCAATGGGCCTCGTACCTATATTACTGTAGGTACTCCAGTGGCAGAGCAAGGTCTCCAATGGTGACCTCGCCATCTGGCCAAGTTCACAGAAAAAGGAAGACGTTCTTTAGATATTCTTGTCCCGGGCCTTTTAGGACTTTTAAAGGTCAAAAACAGCCCTTTGAATTCAGCCTGGGAACAAACTGGTGATCAGTGAAGGTGGCATAACACAGGAGTTGTGCAGTCTGAGCTCTGGCTAACAACTTGCTACCTCAGGTGTCAGGAGGTCTTTGGCTGGCGCTGGGGGGACAAGTATTCTCGTGCCCTACAAGAGTTACCGGTAATACAGAAACTAGGACATTTTGGCAAGGGTGTGTCACTGTGACAGGACAAGCTGGTAAAGGGACTGGTAAAGGGACCAGAACTGTGCCTTCCTTTGCATCTGACTGTTTGGCTACAGCAGGCCAAATCCCATGGTAAGAACATAAGAACATAAGAACATAAGAAGAGCCCTGCTGGATCAGGCCAAAAGCCCATCTAGTCCAGCTTCCTGTGTCACACAGTGGCCCCACCAGATGCCTCAGGGAGCACACGAGACAACAAGATACCTGTGTCCAGTCGCCACTCCCTTGCACCTGGCACAGAGAAAACCCACTTCTAAAAAAAAAAAAAAAAAACCCAGGAGGTTGCTTATGGCTTGTAACCTGTGATGGTCTTTTCCTCCATGAATTTGTCCAAACCCCTTTTAAAGGCATCTAGGCTAGGTGCCATCACCACATCCTGTGGCAAGGAGTTCCACAGATGAATCACACGCTGGGTAAAGAAATATTTTCTTTTGTCTGTTCTAACTCTCCCTCCACTCAACAGAGGAGGAGCCAGACCATTTTTGATCCGGGGCCCAAACCCTTGACGCCCCCCCCTAAAAACGCGCGGCCGTAATCCTTTACGCCCCACAGCGCAGCCGCGCAGCAATTTTTTGGGATTTTTTGATTTCAGTTTGGAAGCCTCCTTGTCCACTTTGTACCTCCTGTCTCCATTTCCAGCAGCACACATGATGAGGCATTCATAATGATGTGAATTTTGCTCTGCAGAATAAACTTGAAAGTGTTCCAAACATCAATTTTGTGAATTTTGCTCTGCAGAATAAACTTGAAAGTGTATTGCCCCTTAATGCCCTCTGGGGGGGGGGGTGAATCAGGACTCCTGGGCTGCTAGGCAAGGCTGCAATGCAAGGGGGGGGGAAACTACAAAGCCCCGTTACTTCTAAAAAAAACCTTTAAAAACCCCGGAAAAAACCGGGAAAAAACAAAAGAAAAAACCGAAACCTAGGATGTCTCCCGCCCCTCCAGAGGCCCTCTACGCCCCCCCAGGAGCCTCTCTGCCCTTACGCCCTGGGGCCCAGTGCTCCAGGGCCCCATATCAGCCTACGCCCCTGCCACTCAATTTTAGTGCGTGTCCCCTGGTTCTGGTGTTGTGCGAGAGGGAGAAGAATTTCCCTCTATCCACTCTCTCCATCCCATGCATAATTTTATAAGTCTCAATCATGTCCCCCCTCAGGCGCCTTTTTTCTAGGCTGAAAAGCCCCAGACGCTGTAGCCTTTCCTCGTAAGGGAGGTGCTCCAGCCCACAAATCATTCTGGTCGCTCTTTTCTGCACCTTTTCCAATTCAACTATATCCTTTTTGAGGTATGGTGACCAGAACTGGACACAATACTCCAGATGTGGCCTTACCATCGATTTGTACAAAGGCATAATGATATTGGCCGTTTTATTCTCAATCCCCTTTTTAATGATCCCGAGCATGGAATTGGCCTTCTTCACAGCCGCCACACACTGGGTCGACACTTTCATCGACCTGTCCACCAGCACCCCAAGATCTCTCTCTTGATCCGTCACAGACAACTCAGAACCCATTAGCGTATATGTGAAATTTTGGTTTCTTGCCCCAATGTGCATCACTTTGCACTTACTTACATTGAAGCGCATCTGCCATTTTGCTGCCCATTCTCCCAGTTTGGAGAGATCCTTCTGGAGCTCTTCACAATCCCTGCTGGTCTTTACCACCCGGAAAAGTTTAGTGTCATCCGCAAACTTGGCCACCTCACTGCCTATCCCCAACTCCAGGTCATTTATGAATAAGTTGAAAAGCTTATTCATGGTCTCACGTTATAAGTGTCCCTAACATCTTAGTCCCCAGAGAAGCCAAGAATCATAGTCTCCAGAACACGCCTCCACCAACTCTTCTAACAAATACACCAAATAGATACAAATGCTAGGCCTCACTCTCTTTTCACAGATCCCTGGTGACCTGTTTCCCAGGTTACATGGTTCTTATTCACTATTTTGTTAACTTAGGATATTTTACTCTTGTCCTTTCTCAAAGTACTCACAATGTTACTAAGCCCCAGTGCTTCTCAATTAAGTATCCTGACTCCTAGTACATAGCCCTTCTCTCTGATGCAACCACTAGTCTCCCCTCTCCTCCCAGATGCTTCAAGAATCACAGCTCCCCCACGGGCCAGAAACGATGGGGTTATGACATAATGGCAAAACGCCAGGACTCGTTGTCCAGATAAGCTTCCCAAGGCAATGGGATTAGAGGCTTCATTAGGGATTGATTTCCTGCCCAAACCCTGCGAGACCGACTTGTTAGAGATAATGAGAGAGCTGGTCAGTGCCTGGAGAAGAGAGAGGCACCCAAGGGAGAACAGAGTTGTTTTTTTGGGGGGTGGGGGGTCTATTCTCAAGGGAGTGATGGTTCAAATCTTGGCTCTGACTCCCATCCCCCATCCCCATTGTCGGTCACCTGGGTCAGGGGAGAGCAAGATAAATTGATAGCAGCTCCAACATGACACCCAAGTCCTTGAGTCCTGGCAATTTATTATTCATTAAAAGCAGTGAGAGGCTATCACCTTGGATAGAGACATCTGTCTGCATTTATGAGACAGCCCAGCAGTGGAAAGCATCCAGCACTTGAGCGGAAGAGTGGGTGGGTGGAAGGAGTAGGATGGATGGATGGATGAATGGATGGACTGGATTATATTCTTTGAAATAATAATGGTTAACAGTTATAGAGCGCATTTCAAGTACCCAAAGCAGTGCCTGTGCGTTCTCTCAGTAATCTTTACAACAGCTTTGCGAGGTAGGACAATAAGTCCTGCCCAAGGTGCGGAGTATCTGGAAGCTCCGATCAACCTCTGCTGCTCTCAATACCACAATGCACAGATAGGAACGCTTTACTTCACAGTTGCATGGCACCTACTCTAATAATGTCCCAGTATTGGAGGTGGTTGGAAGCTGGTGTGTCACATCAGCGAAAGCACCCCCGCTTGGCTACAGGCACATGGTCAAGTTGCTAGGATACCAAGGGGCGGGGCTAGGGACTCACCATGTTCAGATCAATAGCTCTCCACATGGTAGCCATCACCACAGTGGAGCAATTGAGAGTGGCTGTTGCTTAACACATAAAGTGGCCCTTAGTACAAATGGAAGTTACCAGGGGCTTTTAAACCCCTGAATCTGTTTTTCAGATGCCAGGTGGTGCCAGAATATGCAAAGCCACAATGGAAAACATCTCTGAGCATGTGCAGAATGCCTTCAACTTCAGCACACTACCAGTCAACCCACCACACAAATGGGTTTTTAGGTAGGAGGAGGGGGCCCAACTTCCACTCTCTGATGAGCATCCTGGTACTTTTCATTATAGAAATTAAACAGTGAGGTAGATGCCTAGATGAGCAGATGGAAAAAGAGAGAGAGGGAAAGGACCTGCAAAGGGGGGGGGGATGCAGGGGTGAAAACACCTCAGTCTCACCCTGCAAATAGTTTGCTCATGCTTCCCACATTCCCCAGTCTGCTTCCGGATAAACCCTAGACACAGAGCCTGCCCAGCCTGTGCATATGCAGTGCGTAATTACTTGTTAATTAAGAGCCTAACAAGAGGAGCAGATGGTTTGAGAAAATCCATCACAGCCCCCACTGCTCTCTGAAGAGAAGGAAAGGTTACGCTGTGAGTTCTGGAGGGGAAGAAAGACAGAGGGGAACCCAAGAGTCCTAGCTTACAGCATCCTCTGTTACAATTCATGGATCTCTCTACTGAATCCCAAGCCTTGCCCTCTTATTATAAACAGTGGCAAGAGTGGGCAGGAACAGACAGCAGGTATGGTGGAGGTACGAGCAAAGCAGGGATGGGCGTTTGGCAAAACATTTTGGTCATGCTGCTCATTGAGCTCAGAACTTCAGTATCACCGTAGAGGTGTTCCAGAGCGAGGGACAAATACTTGTAACTCACTTTTCATCAGCAGTTCTAACCACTAGATCTCATTCCCCTGCCCTCAGGGACCCAGGAATCCTGTTTCTTAACATTCCCAGCTCTTCTGGTTCCAATCAATTCAACTAGCCCTGAGAACCCAGGAGTTCTAGCTTCCAGCCTTCCCTTGTGCTAATCCAGTAAAACCCCATTCAGAAAAGCTGGCAGCAGAGCAAGGGCATGTGTCTCAGAATGGGGGGCAGTATGGTATGGGGGCATCGGCTGCTTTTAGCATCCCCTGACGGGCTCCGTCAGACATCTCTGCTTCGCTTTTCAACCTGTCAGGATTTTTGTTTCAAAGCCAGGATGACTCCTTGGCCCCTGGAGAAGGTGCTTGGCTGGAGGTAGGGCCTCCCTGCTGCGTAGGGAAAAAAAGGAGGGGGTGGAGAGAATCACAAGTCAGTTTTCGGCTCAGGGAGAAGGAGGCAGCAAAGAGATCGGTGACTTACTCCACATGGCATGATGCAGGCACTGCTATACTGTAAAGTGTTTTTCAGGATTATTTTTTTTAAAAAAAAAACTTGCAGTCCTAATTTACAATCTTTTCTCAACCTTAAATCCCCATAATGGGGATTTAAGGTTGAGAAAAGATTACTAGCCCTAAGTTGTAGCCCAGTGAAGTGGGTTTGAACTTGGGCCCAAATCTCATGGTCTCTCTGCACACTGCCTCATGTTAGCTGTGACCCAAGCACTATTCCCAATCCACAATCCCTCCTTGCTGTTTAACTCTGTCCCCTCCCAGCTGCTGGTCATCCTGGTGCTCCCACAACCCCCCTCCACTATTTCAATCCCCCCCCCCCCGGATGTCTTATGAAAGAGGTTACAAAATAGGTAAAAAGTTGACACGTTGCACTGAATCCACTCCTCCTGACATAGGAGTGTACAAGGTTTAGAACAACACAGAATTCCTCACTGTTCAGAATAGAGCCATAACTGTTTTGCCCAATGAGTGTTTTGTGTCACTCAGAAGCTTGTACAGTCCAACCTCAATCACCAAACTATTGAAGACCTGGTAGGATCATGCAACTAGTCCCCTTTTAAACAGTAAGAGAACTCTATGACTCCAACTGCACCACATGCTACAGGGGTCAGGTGTGCCTTAGAGCTCATCCACATATGCTCCAAGTGTCTTTGTTTCCAAGGACAGCCTTTATTTCCTATGTGTCCCTCGTAAATCATTGCCCCTGATGTAACGTTTACTTTGGAGGATGTTATTCTTAACAACAACAACAACAACAACAACAACAACAACAACAACAACAACAACAACATAATACTGGTTATTATTATTTCACACCAGGTCATTCTTTGGGGATCAGTTCTGTTTGCAAAGTCTCTGGAAGCTGAATCTTGCTGTAGGCAGTGGCTGCATCTTGCCTGTGGCACCACACAGTGGAAGACCTCACACAGTTTTCAGCCACGGAGGTACAACATGCTGAACTGCTGGTTGTAGGACAATTATGTTCCTCTAGTTTACCTTTAATTAAAGGAACAAACACTCTGCAGGCTTTCAAAGTGAAGGAAGAGAGGTGATTTGAGAATAACAGACTACAATGCAGTAGTGTAGCCAGAGGGGGGGGGCAGCGTGGTGGTAAGTGCTGCATGGTGTTACACAGAGGTGCAAAGTGGCCCCTCCCACTCGCCGTTGGAGCCAGTGAGTCAGGCAGCGAAGGCAACGCTGCCTTTGCTGTCCGACTGGCTCCGGTGGCGAGTAGGAGGGGCCACTTTCCAACTCCGTGTAACACCATGCAGCACTTACCACCACGCTGCCCCCCCCCCCCGCTACACTACTGCTACAATATACAGTTGGTGGAGTAGGGCCTCCAGCATTGGATAGTGGGGTAGAAGATGGGACTGCTGCAGGAATTCCCATTATAAGAACTGAGACAGAAGCAAGATGACCCTACGTTTGCCTGCATCTAGTGTGAAACTTCAAGGATTGTAGACCTGGATCCCTCTGGCCAACATGGCCATGCCCATCTGTAACCAACTCTGCCTTTTTTAAATGCTCTTTAATGGGCCATCTGAAAGTTGCACTTATATGTAACAACTTCCAGAGGGGTAGCCATGTTAGCCTGTAGCAGCAAAAACAACACAGATGAGGTGGCGAGGAGGGTACCTCATTGTTGTTATAGTAAATAAACTAACAGAACCTTACACAACAAGGCCAAGTGTTCTGGGTGCTGTTGCTGGGAAGGGATGCCGAGATGAGAGGTGAGGGGGCCTGGATTTCACATAATTGGTCCAGAGCCAGATTGTTGGCCGCAGGCCTCCAGTTTAGCTTAATTAGCATAGGCAAATTAGCAACAGACGGGTTTTTCTCAGTTTTCCCAAGGAGATACAGCAAAAGAGCTTCCTCCCATCTTTCCTGCCTCAGTAGCAAGGAGTCACTGGCATTTGTATTTGTTACTGAATTTCTTGTAAATATATCCCCTTGGGCTCTCAGCAAGCTACTGATCCAATCTTCGCCTTAAAACAGGAATCTTTCTCAGGCAGGCCAGGCCTCGTCCTAGATTCAACTCAAGAAGAAATGAAGGTGACGGAAAGAGGAGACACTGGAATATATCTGGTTACTTGCTGAAGGCAGGGAAAAACTCCTATAGGGGCAGCAGTTCTGTCCTAATACCGGTACTTGTAGAGATAGAAAATTATGGTTCTGGAGGGTGACGTGATTATATCAAGCCTCCTGCCTCAAGGGGGCACCAGCCCAATCCAATTGGGCAACCTCTAAGCTGAGAACATAAGAACATCCCTAAGGGATGAGATCAAAGCAGGCCCATAGTCCAGCTTTCCACAGTGGCTAGTCAGGTCAGAGACCTTTGGGAAGTGCACAACAACAGGACATGAAGGCAATAGTCCTCTCCCACTGTTGCTCCCCAGCAGCTGATATTCAGAGAGGTATACTGACTGAACATGGAGGCTCCACATTGCCATGAACGCTAATAGCCAGTGATAGTGTAGCTATCCATGAATGTAGCTGATGCCTTTTTTAAAAGCCAAGCTATTGCCATACTGTGGCTGTGAATTCCACACATTAATTCCCTTGTTGTGTGAAGAGGCACTTTCCCCTGCAGTTTCAAATCTCCTGCCAATACATTTCAGTGGATGGCCCAAGTTCTACTATTATTACAGGAGAGAGAGAAGAAAGCTCCCCTCTGCCACTTTCTCTTTCTAAACCCCTATCATCCCCCCCCCCAAATAATCATATTTTGTTTTTAACTAAAGAGCACCAAATGCGTTAACTGGGAACTGATCCATAATCGTGGTGAGCACTGACCTTCTCTTCGCGCCAATGCAGTCATCTTGTTTCTTCAACATATGCCCAGTTCTTGGGTCACAACATCACCCTACCTACTTTTGGAAGCTTTGGCTTGAACTAAGGGGCTGTGATCTGAGCAGGCGGTGAGCAAACAACTAGTACACAGCCGTTTTCAATGACAGTATTTCCAAACTATCATCATTCTGCCACTTCAGGGTAGAATAACCATTCTGCTGTGCTGTTGCCCTCAGCCTCATCTCCTTTAGAAAATGATGGATGCACACCAGAGCTCAGAATAAAAGAGAGCAAACTGGATTCAAAGAAATGACATCAAATCAAGCATAAAATGAAACCAAACAGAAGGGTTACGAAATGGCAAGGCATTATTGTGGGTGGGAGGGTGGGTCACGTGGGTGCAGTTGGGGAGTCAATGGCAATGGGAATAGAGAACAGCCTAATTGGTGTGTACCACTTTAAAACCTATGGCTACAACATGAGCCATAGTTTTTATGAGCATTGGGACTGTAGAGCAGGGGCACACACAGCTCCCTTAGAATAAAAAAAAACCCTAAACTTTAAAAAGCTCACAGACCTTTTTGTGTCCATGGTGGAGTTATGTGACATTGTCACTAACCATGGTTACATCCCATAAGCACCCATAAGACTCATACAAACACATTCCACAAAGCACCCACAATGACAATGGAATCCCTCTCTGAGGAAAGCAGCACATTTTCCCAGGTAAAAATATTGCACTTTGTTCAGAAAAGGTGGCAGAGAGAAGTGCAGCTCTCTGAGGGAAGATGCCTGGCTGTAGCTCTTGTGCCACAAATGAGGTGTGATGGCGTGAAAAAGTCTCTGAGGGGCAATGGAGAGGTTTGCATCCAGTCAGACATTGTCCTTCTCCCATACACACACATATGCAGCACTCATCACTCCTTTGCCACATGGCTCTCCATTGAGCCATGGATCCTCTCCTCCCTTTTTCATCCATCCACTCTGGAAGGGTAATAATAGCTCAGAAATGGAAGGAACACATGCTTTTTGCATGAAGAAGATCCCAGCTTCAATCTCCAGTTACAGGACCTCAGGTAGTAGGGCTGGAAGGAAAAGACATTCTTCTCGAGACTCTGAAGAGCAGACAGTACCGGGCAAAATGGCCTGATGGTCTGATTAGAGCAAGGCAGCAGCTTCATATGTTAAAATGGTCCTCACTTCTCCAATCATCCATTTATCTACCACACAATTGTTCCTCCTTCTTGCAGACAGGTCCACTAATCCATCCTCAGCCCTACTACAAGAGAGAGCAAAGCAGGGGCACATTAGGAATAATAATTTGCCCCAGGCCTCCTCCAAGGCAAAATGTGAGATGGCAAGAAAGAGTTCACCTGAGTTTCATCCTTTGAGCAGACTTGGTGACTAGATGTGCTCATGGTCAAGCTGGAGTCCGACTGATGACCATATCTGAGGTGGGGAAGGAGTTTCCCACATGTGCTCAAGATGGGTTAGCAATCCTGAGAGAGGTTTGCAATCTGCTTTCTCATATGGAAGAAAATCGGCTGGGCTGGAGTCAACTGGAGTTTGCTCTGTTGATGTTTTTTCTACAAGAAATCCTCTCTGTACTGACGCCAAGTTATTATCAGCTCAGAGACAGAAAATGATTCCCTGCATGTTTTATATAGAGTAAATTGGCAGGTCCCTGCCCCAAGGAGCTTACAATTTAGAAACTGACACAATGAGGGCAACAGGGGGAGGGAAGAGGGGTGGAGGCAGGGGTAAATAGGGATAATGTATGTGGTTGTTTCACTTATGGCCCAACCCTATGCTCCTCCCCCGCCAACGTAAGTAGCATTGCGCTGGCAGAGGCTGCTTTATGGCAGTTGCAAACCAGCCTCCGCCAATGCGCACTGCAGGCCTGCTGGCGGGGAGGCCGAAGTAACCTTCCATATGCCAGTGGACCCACGGAGACCTGCTGAAGCCGGTAAGTCCACGCAGGGGGTTGGAGGGAGGTGGGTAGGGGTAGAATGGGGGGGCAGAAAGGGGAGGGGGTGAGCGGAATGGTGTGGTGATGGGAGCAAGGAGGAGGGTGGATCAGGCCCAGGAGGGGGCGGGATCTCAGGCAGCACATGCGGAATCCTGACCCACTTCCTGGGCCTGATCCGCCTTCCCGGGTCAACATGGACTTGTGACAGTGATTGAGCCTGTGCAGGTCCAAGTTGACCCATAGCAGCTGCTGGGGCTTCTTACCCTGGGACAAGGGGACAAATGTCCCCTTACCCTGAGGAGATGTCCAGCAGCTGAAAATCCTCTGCGGGATACAGCAGCAGCCATGACTGCGCTGCTGCATCGCTGCGCAGGGCGGGGTTTAGATAAGATTGGGCTGTTAGACATACTTAACAGAGTTACAACAAGGAACTGGGACTAACAGCCCAATCCTGCGTGGGATGCAGCCCGCGCTGGCAGAGCAGGGGCACACCTCAGGGGAAAGGGACATTCATCCCCAACATCTGTCCTTTTCCCCTGGTGTAAGAAGTCCCAGTGGTCTCAATTGGCCTCCTCAGATGTGCGGCAGCTATTTTGCTGGCACATATCTGGGGAGGTCATGTAAGGCTGACCAGGCCCGGGAACAGGGTTAGGACATCAACAGAGCGCTTCGTGGATATCCCCGCCCCTCCCTGGCCTGAGCAGCCAATCGCCCCCTCCCCTGCCACCCCAACCCTCCCTCTCCACACTCACCTACCATCCTGCACAATCCTATACACACTTTCCTGGGAGGAAGCTCCACTGAACACAATGAGACTTACTTCTGAGTAGGCATGCCTAGGATTCTGCTGTAAGATATGGTGCCGCTGGCTGGCTGGCTGGCTGGCTGGCTGGCTACATACATACATACATACATACATACATACATACATACATACATACATACATACATACATACATACATACATACATACATACGTGCTTATTGATACTGCATCTGAGCTAAAGGGCTTCCAAATTCCTTTTGCCCCAGCGTTCAGGAAATAGCTGGGTGGCAGTCTGCTATCTCTTCCACTTTCTTGTCATTTTCCCAATACCCCCGTCTCCCACATACCTTTCCTTCCTTTTTCCTACCCATTTACCCCACTATTTTTCCAACCTGTCACTGAGGCCTAAAATACAAGCGCCAGTACCCCAACTAAAGTGATGCACTCTTCTTCCTTTGAACCCCTTTCATTCTCTTTCTTTCTCCATCTTTTCTTTCTTCCCCTTCTCTGGTTTAATCTTCAGGATCTCCACACTTCTTGGCTGCAAGACGCCAAGTTATTATCAGCTCAGAGACAGAAAACGATTCCCTCAGTCATCTCTCCCTGCTGATGCGGCTGAACATTGCAGTTATTTCATAGAGAGCCTGGCGATGAGGGATGGGATTCCCGTACAAATAGCTGCTGCCCTCTCCCCAGAGTCAGCTGCATCTCAGCTCTCTAGAACCCTTAGGTGCAAATGAGAGCGTGCCAAGAGATGCAGCTCAGTACACACTGTCGCTGAAATTGAACACATTGGGATATAGTCGTACTTCAATCCCATCAGATATAAACACACACACACACACACACACACACACACACACACACACACACACACACACACAACTGCATGGGATCTCTCTGAAGATGTGTCTACAAGATATTTCATAGTGACTTCTGGAATACATACATAAATGCCTTCACAAATATGCAACACACTCGTGCCTACCCTGCATGTTTCATATCCAGAAAATGGTTACATTCACAATCCATGGAAGATGCGTATAATCTCAATTCTATTTTATGCACTATGCACAAATACAATATCCAAACATACAACCTACATGAAAGAATCATCCATCAAATCCATACAATGCAAGCACACAAATTAACTTTGAGGCAAAACTCCATCCCCTGAAATACTGCTGCAACCACTTCAAAGGTGATTTATATACCACAAATACAGTCTCAACTGTGCCTCTCTCTCTCTCTCTCTCTCTCTCTCTCTCTCTCTCTCTCTCTCTCTCTCTCTCTCTCTCTCTCACACACACACACACACACACACACACACACACACACACACACACACACACACACACACTTCTGATGTCTGCTAGAAAAGCAGCCTCAAATGCATCGATGACATCTGGACATTAACCATGACATCCCAATCATACAGCAAAGGCGTTGATATAGATATAGATACACACCCACCCACACAAATGCCAACAATAACACGGTCATGTTAAAAGGGTGGTATATCAATCAAGCCAGCATGCATTTTGGGTGAAGATTCAAGACAGGTCTTCACTTAATATTTCACTTTGAGGCAGTCTGAGCCTAGTTATTAAGAATTAAGAAGCCTGGTTATTATAACCCAAGATTGCTCTATCCCAGACAGATCTGGTTGTGCACTGCCACTATACAGCTAGCTTTGCGATGACCAGCCAGCCTTGCAGACTGTGAGTGGAAGAATTGTTCCCCACCACCACCTCCATTTTGGCTCAATGGTGCCCTACCATGTTCCCCCTCAGCCCCTTTCTCAGCCATGTAAAGGCTTTGACCCACTGTAATGAAATATCTGGAAACAGCACCTGTCACAACAGCAGCAACATACACAGTTGCCCCCCCATTTCCTTTTGTTGCCAACGTACCCCATGCAAGCTATGCCTTTTCCTTGGTGCAGCAATCTTTCTGTGGGATCCTACGCTCTTATTTGTGGCATAGCAGCGCATTCAACTGAGCCATAAATTTGTCTCTTTCTGCAAATTATTTAACTTTTCAGGTATTCTAATGCTCGCAAGCCCCCAGTCTCCAAACCCATCCCGACTCTGCCCCCTGCTATGCAATGCCCGACTGAAACAAGGGTGGTGCCCCCCCTTTTTGGAGCATTCAGTGACTTGTGTTAATTTTCATGCTGACTGCAGCCTTGACAGGTGGCAAGTCCCATGGGAGGGCCTGCTGCAAATCCACGAGGTGCCAATGCCTCCCTGGTATGCGGCGGGTGAGACCCGCAAGCCACGCCACTGCTTAATTTAGCTTTCATATCAAATTGGGAAATCAGCAGAAAAGCTCCAATATAAACAGGCCCACTGTCCCAAGAGAGACCTACTAAATTAACCCAGTATGCTATAGGCTGGTTTCCATAAACACCCCAGGCTGGTGTTTATAACTGGAGAGAGCTGGAGGGAGTCAGAAGAGGTGGGTGGGGAGAATAATTCAGGTTTGGATTATTGTGTCATGTTGGGGGGTGGGGGTGGGACGGAGATGAGCTGTGGTTAGAGTTGGCCCATATTCTACTGATGGGACTTTTGTCCCGGACACCGGCGCTGCAGAGGCTCCAAACTGCCAGCTGCCACTGCTGCGGCAGTCACAGGACTGAGTGCAGCCGTTCTCAGCGGTCTTGGGGTTGTGAAATTAGAGTGCCACCTAGTGGCTACAGCCTGCAATATCACCTCAAATTTCCACTCCCATACTGAAAAAATTGCCACCCCAGGAGTGGTGAGAGAAGGGCTGGGATAGGAGCCAGGGGAGGTTCTCCTTGGCACAGAGCAGATGGTTAAAATATATGCAAATTTGTTTAAAATACTGTAAACGGAGTTAGTTTGGTGCAACACTGTTCGTGTCACCGTCACCTTAACCATGATTAAGAATCTGTCCCAGCAGCTCACAGGTGGTTTGATAAACCTCCCGTCCCTGCCAACCCAGGTAGGAAGAAGCCTGCATTTGAACATCGAGGGGGGAGTCATTGTGTGGCCCACACCCCAAAAATGAGCCAAGGCATATATTTGGCTCTGGCAAAAGAAAGGACCCTGGATCAAATAGGATGAGCAAAGAAAGTTTGTTCAAACAAAGGGAGGCCAAGAGACAGACCCCTTGATCAACTCCAGAGAGGAACGATGATCAATTTTAGGAACAGAAGCAGAAGCTGCAGGTCTCTCAACTGGGACAGGTTGTTTACCTGGAACGACAGTCCTTCAAGTGGTCATCTGTGCATCTCCACATGCAGTGAAGTCCTGCACATGTGCAGAGCTGATCTCAAAAGCTTCCAGAGCTTAGCCAAGCGTTCTGCCCCTGCACGAATGGGGAAACTCCGTGTACACTGTGTGCCTCACTCACGCATGGGTTGGGTAGAATGCCCTGTTCCTCAGTTCCTTTGAGGACTGCCTTCTGAGTTCAAATGATATCCTTTGATCAGAGCTCTAGCAGTAGGGTTTGCAGCGGGGAAGCTCATGTAAGTTGTTGTGTGTCTGCATGGATGACCACTTGAAGAATTACAGTTACAGGTAAGCAACCTGTCCTCCTTCTTTGTGGTCTCTCTGCACAATCACACATAGCAGAGAGTCGCCAGCTTTCCCTTCACCGGCAGGCGGGTGCAGATTGATCAGGAGAAGATGTTCTGCAGAACGGCATGCCCAAATGAGGCATCAGCTCTCAACCTCATGTCCAGGGCACAGTGCTTGATGAAGGTCAATGGTGTAGTTGCTGCTCCGCTGCTGAGCTCTGGGAGAGGGATACCTCTCAAGTTCGCAGCAGAGAATGAAATTGCCCTGATAGTGTGCGCTCTCAAGCAGGCTGGTGGCTCCTTTTTAGTCAACTAATATTGGGGGGGGGGGGATAGCCCGGCCTAATCACCATCTGAGCACGATGCTGGGTGGAAAGTTCTTGCCCTTTCAGGACCCAGGTAACAAATAAATGGTTTATTGTCTGCCTGAAATGATGCAGTTCCGTTAGTACAGAAGACAAGAGCTCTGATTTATAATTCTGATTATAGTGATAACCCATTGATCTGATGTGCTGAAATCTCCAGTGTGCATAAAAGACTTTAGATGCTCTCTGAACCAAGAGAAAGAGTGTCAGTGCTGATGTCAGTCACACTTGTCTTCTCAGTCCTATACAGCCTGCCATGGCTTCCGGTGAAGAGCACCCTACGAGATGCTTAACAGAATCAATCTGTTGCTTGGTCACTTTGGAGGGTTCAGACTGGAAAGCATTCATTAATTTGTTTGCCTTTTGCAAACTTGGTCCAGAATGGTGCTGACTTTTACCAAAGTGCATATTGATACCTTAATTAACCTACTACTATCTAAGAAAAAATCTTTTTTTGGTAAAACTAACAATATGATTTACAATAAACGTTGAATCTAAGGTAAAGTCTGGGTTTTTTACAGTGCAATCCTAACCAACTTTCCAGCGCCGGTGCAGCTGCAATGTAGCCCCGAGGTAAGGGAACAAATGTTCCCTCACCTTGAAGAGGCCTCCATGACAGTCCCTGCACTACAAAATGCAGTGTACGCCCTGTTGGCACGGCTACACCGGTGCTGGAAAGTTGGTTAGGATTGCACTGTTAGTTAGGCTGTTGTTTTTTAGTGAGGACGAAGTATGACAGTGCTTCAACGGCAGTTGAAAAGGAACTGGGGCGCAGGGCGTTCCACCTGTGCTTGAGGCATAAGACTTGCAAAGGGTTTCCCTACTTCAGCATAGGGCAGAATCCTCAATGAAGCTCTGGAAGCTTCCAAGTTTGGCTATGCACATGTGCAAAACTCCATGATATGAGACTGCACAGAGACCACAAAGAAGAACAGCAGACCTCTGCTCTGAGCATATGAAGCTGTCTTCTGTTTTCTAGATCCATGCTGCCTATTCCAAAAGACAGCAGCCCTTTGGGTTCTCTGGCAGAGATTCTTTCCCTATCTGAACTTGGGATCTTCTGCATGCAAGCATATGCCCTGAGCAACAAGTTCACATTCCCAAAGGGAACTCACAAAGTTAACTCACACACACTCCAATGGGGCTGCCCCGCTGGCGGAACAAATGTTCCGCCAGTGCTAGCTGCCTTGTCGCAGTTGTAAAAAGCACTCCAACAGCGCACGGAGGCGTGTGCTGCCAGAGTACCAGCAGGAAAGTACTGGTGTTCCTGCACACGCCGGCGGATCTCCCTGGAACCGCCGAGGCAGGTAAGTTGGTGGGGGAGGCAGAATGGGGGTGGGTGGAACCGGGAGGTGATGGGACGGGGGGTGGGTGGATTTGGTCCGGGAAGGGGGTGGGTTCATCAGCGGCACTCGCCACTGAATCCTAACCCCCTTCCTGGACCTGATCCCGTGGTGTGGGTCCACGCAAACCTGCACCAGCACATTTGCTACCACAGGTCCAATCAGACCCCTCTGCACTGCAGAGGCTTGTCTCTACCCTGGAACATACTGACTTCTGAGAAATCCCAAGTCAATCAGTTGCCCAGAAGACAGACTACTTAAATATTGAATTCAACTTCCATAGAATGAGGCAAGAAACAGAGCATGCCTATTGCATTTAGCAGCACTCTGCACTGCAGAGGAACAAATGTTCCCTTGCCCAGAGGAGGCCTCTGCAACTGCCCCCCCCAGGATGCAGCAGTAGCCATTTTGGCGTCTCTGCATTGGCAGGGCGGGGGGGGGGGAAATAGGATTGGGCTGTCAGTATACTACAAGCTGCAAACTCCCCAGGACTAAAATAACTGGCAAAAGCTTGCAGGTGTGAGAAAGGGTAAGTCTTTTTACTTTATTATTATTTACTTTTTAAGTTATGCAATTCAGCCCTATCACACACACAGATTAGTCCTATAGGGAAGTGAGTACTTGAGCACCAGCATAGTCTAGAAACTATGTGTATATTTTGGTTTCCTGAATAATATTCTTCCTTCGTTTACTCTAACTGGACATAAAGTCTTATTAGGCTCTCATCATGTGGGACACAGAAGGAAAGCTGTTGGCTTTTTGGGACCAACTCTACAGAAACACCTATTCTTTTTCTAATGCTCACACATACTGTACTTCAAAGTGCTCTGGACTTGAGGCAGCCACTGCTGTAATTCCCCTTGAATAGCATCATGGCTGCTCAGATCTGCTTATAAGCTTGGGGTCACAGGCTGGATGCCCAGGTAGGAGCAAGTGGCATTCCACTTGTGCTGGTTTTGGGAAGCAGAAGGCTGAACGAAGGCCCAGAGCATTCAGAGGAGTCTGTCACATTTGTGCAGAGATGGAACGGAGCCAGCGCCAGGGCAACCTGAAGAGGAAAGTCACCCCACTGCTCTTTAGGAATTATTCTCTGCGCAGAGCCTTGGGTGTGAGGTGCCATTTCGACTACACACTCTGCTGCCATGAAGTTTGCTGTGTGACCTGGAGCAAGATGTTGTCTCTCAGTCTAACAACTTTGCTTCACAGGGTTGTTGTTAAACGGCAACAACTGCAAATCCTGTCATAGGTTGAAAAGTGTTACAGATGTTATAAATAAGATAAAATTGAGTGTGAGCCATGGAGGACAGGGGAGAACCAAAAATGGAAGACACACCATTCACTAAAAATATTTGTGCAAGTCTTTAGCAAGCCAGGTGGCTACTTGCCAAGGAGTAACAGGTTTGTCTCCCCCACCCACTACCCATCACCAGTAACATGTCAGATGCATCCAACTTCAGTTCCAGTTAATTAGCATGTGCACACGCACATGCATGCACATGCACGCTTACACGCGTGCACACACAGCGCCTTATCCTAAAAGTCAAAGCAATGGGCCATCCATCCACACTCTTCCTCCAAAGAATTTAGAAAGCAGACTTGGTCCATATCTACAGGGTCGGCTTGGCCAAGACAGCCCGCCTTTCTGAAGGTCATCCTGTGAGTCCCTGGTTAAGTCACTTCATGTCTCCCCAGTCCACACTCTAACCATTATACCTCTTTGGTTCACCAGCTACAGTTAAGGCTGCTGCTTTCGTCTGACATGACTTTTATGAGTTTAGTAGCTGCCAACCTAGCAGTTCCAAAGCATGTTAATGCGAGTAGATAAATAGGTACCGCTTGCGGGAAGGTAAACAGCGCTCCGTGTTCCAGCCGCATGCTACGCGCTGCGGCAAGGAGAGTCATGCCGGCCACATGACCACGGAGGCGTCTTCGGACAACGCTGGCTCTTCGCCTTTGAAATGGGGATGAGCACCACACCCTAGAGTCGGACACGACTGGACTTAATTGTCAGGGGTCACCTTTACCTAGTTGTATCATGGCAGACAGAAATTCAGCATGTAAACCATTCCCTATCATGGCATTCAAGCTGGGAAACTTCCCACCTATTCAATATCTAGCTGACATGCAGCTGTTTGAAGCATTAGAGCTCTGCCAGAGGAAATGGGAAAAGGTGGAACGAGTTCCAAAATTCTGCTATCAACATTTGGCAATGTGCCCCCCTTCTGCTGCCAAAAACCTGCATCACCCCTGTTCTCAAAGATGGCCCAAGAGAACCTGAGACAGTAAACGGAAAAGGTACTCCCCCCTCGCATCATGACAGTAAAAATATAACAAAACTAAACAGTTTCCAGTTTGCTTTCATGGCACCCCAAATCTGCCATGGCCTAACAAGATCTGTTTTCCTTCAGAGATAAAGAAGCTTTTGCTATATTTGCACGAAGCAGTGATGTAGACTTGAGTCTATTGACTCGGACTTGAGTCTTACTCAAGTTGTGTCAATGACTTGACTCGGCGATTGTAAAAGTCTTGAAAGACTCAACTTGAGACTTGGAGCCTCTTATGACAAGTCCAATTTTATTCAGGTTTAAACCCGTTCCCCCCATTAAATAGATAGGGACTCGCAACCACAACCAAAGAGGGGGCAAAGACTTGGGACTTGACTTGAGACTTGGACCCAGAGACTTGGGACTTGACTCGAGTCTTGGAGTCAGAGACTTGATCCACATCCCTGGCACAAAGTAGCATTGCCCCTGTGTTGCCTACTCCGCACTGCCCCCTACTGTCAGCCTTCAACTACTCCTTTCTCTCTGGATATTATTTCTTACCCCCCACCCCCAGCTGTGCTGGCTGAGTTCCATTGTCTCTGCTGCCGGCAGTTAGCTTCAGCTCTCTGCCGTCAGAACCTGCCCATGCACTTCCTGCCTTGTCACATTGTGGGATGCGACCCTCTCGCTCGACTGCACACAGCAAGTTTCTGGCTGAGCCTTGGCAGCCGGCAGGCTTCAGGACATGCTTGTTAGCAATTTATGATCCTGCTGAGGATGGATGGCAGCCTGCAGGGCTGGGAATCATAAGAAACAGAGATGGTTGTGATCCCTGGGACAAAAGCAGGGAGGGCAAGAGCGCTGTGCAAGAGGCAAAGGCAGTAGAGGGTTCTGTGACATGAATATTTGGCCAAGTGGGGTCCATGGTGCAAAACATGGGGGATGGATGCTAGGATTGGGGGATGTAGGGTGGGAATTTTGAAGTCTCACTCTCTTCAGAGAAAGACACTTCAGTTGCTTGCTGGAATCAGTGTGCAAAGCTCTTTGTGGATGAAATTGCTGGCATCTGCCAAGACTGCCAAGACTTGGATTCTACATTGGCGTCTGTATGTCCTGTGGTTATGAATTCTTTTCAGCTAGTTCAGCCTGAGGATGTGGATAGGATCCTTGGAAGTGTGAGGTTGTCCACATGTAGCCTGGCTGATAAAAACTGCCAGCGGTGGGCTGGCCAAGTGGAGGGAGGGTAATTAATGCTTTGCAGGCAGAGGACAGAGTTCCATCCTGCCTAAAAATGGCAGTTCTGCATCCGCTATTGAAGAAGTACTCCCTGATCCCACCGTGTTGGATAATTACCATTGGGTTTCCAATCCTCCATGGGAAATCTTCTTGGGCAGGGTGCTTGAGTGTGTAGTGGTGAAGCAGCTCCAAGGATTCTTGGAAGAAACTGATTACCTGGATTCTCTTCAGTCTGGCATCTGAACTGGATTTGGGACCAAAATGTGGTGGATGATCTCCACCGGGAATTGATCAGTGGAGTGTGTCCCTGTTGGTTCTCCTGGAATTCTTGGTGACATTCAATACCATCAACTATGGTATCCTGGCTGGGATGGGGCTGGAGGGCACTGTGTTGCAGTGGCTGCAGTCCTTCCTGGAGGGAAGGGTTCAGGATGTGGTGGGGGACTCCTGCTGGATGCTATGGCCTCTGGTTTATGGTATCCTGCAAGGCTCTATTCCAGTGGTTCTCAAACTTTTTAGCACTGGGACCCACTTTTTAAAATGACACTCGTATCGGGACCCACCTAGTTTTTCGAGACTTTAAAAAAATGATCTAGAAATAAATATATTTACAAGTAAAGAGTTCAGCTGCTTCCAGGGTAATTAGCAACTATCTTGCAAACTGCAGGAGGCCAGCTCTTTGAAGGGCAAGTAGTAGCTATCCCATTTTTGAATAGCCTCCGGGCTTGTGGCAATTACCTTATCAGATCTTTCCATCACCTGGGACCCACCAGAAATCAGGTCGCGACCCACCAAGTGGGTCCCGACCCACAGTTTGAGAAACACTGCTCTATTCTGTACCACATGCTGTTCAACAGCCACATGATACCATTGGGGGAGGTCATCTGGGAACACGGTGTGAGGTGGCATCAGCATGCTGAAGGCACCCAGTTGTATACATCTTTGTCTTCCCCAGAGGAGGTCCTGAACTGGGGTTTGAAGCCAGTGAAGGACTGGATGTCAGTGAACAAACTGCAATAAAATGCGTCAAGTCTGGTCCTCCTGGTCAAGAGGTCCATTGACTCAGTGACGGTGTGTCAGCCTGTTCTGAATGGGGTTGCACTCTCCTTGAAAGGAGCAGGTCCACAGTTTTGTTCCTGGATCCAACTTCACTCCTGGATATCCGGGCTGTGGCACCAGAGTGCTTTTGCCCATTTCAGCTGGTGCACCAACTGCACCCTTTTCTGACTCAGGCTAACCTGGCCACAGTGACCCAAGCTTTAGTCACTTCACAATTGGATTTGTGCTATGAGGGGCTGTCCTTGAAGATCCTTTCGAAACTTCAGCTGGTACAAAATGCAGCTGCTCAAGTATGAGACCAGCATGAGACTATTTGATCATCTCTCACCATTGTTGTTTCGGCTGCATAGGCTATACAATTCAGGATGCTAGTTATTACCTTTAGAGCCCAAGATAACTTAGGGCGAAGGTACCTGAAGAACTAACTTCCTCTATATGAACCTAGGTAAAGGTGACCCCTGACAATTAAGTCCAGTCGTGTCCGACTCTAGGGTGTGGTGCTCATCCCCATTTCAAAGCCGAAGAGCCAGCGTTGTCCGAAGACACCTCCGTGGTCATGTGGCTGGCATCTCTCCTTGCCACAGCGCGTATCCAGGAGGGAAGCTCTCTTGCATGTCAAGAGGTTCAATTAATGAGGAGGTAAAAGATAGTGGGGTTGGAATATGTATGAAGCTAATTTTGTTTAGCATAATTGAAGAGTGTGAATAGTCATTTTAATGTAGTTCGACGTCCGTTAGTTATTTTTCCATTTGTTTCATGTTGGTTACCCTTGTTGCCCTATGATTTTCCCTACCCTATTATCCCTGTAGTTTTTGTGATTAATAAATAAAATTATATAAAAAAAAAAAGAGGTTCAATTAATGGTAACACACAACAGGGTCTTCTCAGCGGCAGCTCCCCAAATACGGAGTCCTCTGCTCTCCAGTATGCAACTGAGTTCCTCTTCACTGATATTTCACTGGAGGCTGAAGAGCTGGCTCTTTAAACATGTGTTGCCTGAAATCACGTCACTCTCCACATCATTTTGTTTCATTTGTTGCTGTTTGTTTTTTTATTGTATTTTTGTATTGCTTGTATTTTTAATTGGCAATGTAAGTCCTCTTGACTCCCCCAAAAGGAAAAAGGTGGGGCTGACATTGATGATGATGATGATGATAATGATGATAAATATGCACACCTTGCCAGATGTTGGTGTCTGGATTTGGCTTGTTGAATAGCAGGTCCTTCCCAAGGACTCAGGATATTCACAGATATTTTCGTAATAAATGTGTACTGTCCCAGGTAAGGCTGATTTCTGTAGTTGGTGTAAAGTAATTTCATTTACACCCAGGATGTTCAGGTGTTTTTTAAAGTCGTTTGGTATTCCACCTAGAGCACCAACAATGATTGGTACAATTTTAGCCTTTTTCTGCCAGAGGCGTTCAACTTCAATTTGCAAATCTTTATACTTCGTGATCTTTTCCTGTTCTTTCTCTTCAATTCTCACATCACCAGGTATTGCCACATCCACTATTCAGATGTTTCTTTTCCACAATTGTCAAATCCTGGGTGTTGTGGGCTAGGTGTTTGTCTGTTTGAATATGAAAATCCCACAACATTTTAACTCGCTCGCTCATTTTCAATAACTTTTTCAGCTTTGTGGTCCCACCAATTTTTAGACACTGGAATATTATATTTTTTGCAGAGGTTCCAATGCACCATTGCTGTGACTTTATTATGTCTCTGTCTCTCTGTGAGATCTTACAGCCAGATATCAGGAGGTCCACTGTTTCCTCTGCTTCTTTGCCCAATAGGCACTTGCTATCATTATATGATTTTTCAATCCAGGACTTGACTGCATTTGTGTGAAGCGGCTGCTCTTGTGCTGTGAGAATCAGGCTTTTTTTCCATTTCCTTCTTCGATATTCCTTTCTTTAACCACTGCCAGCCAGGTCCTTTGACTATTGACTTTACCTTGGATTTTTTTTAAGCTATTGGCCATTCAGTGCTTTGTTCTGCCACCATCCCAGCCATGTTGCCAACTGTCCTTTTATTATTGCTGCTGTTGTTGTTGTTGTTAATCGCAGCCCACCTGGTGGAGGCTGGTGTTTTCTAAATATTGAGTCCTTTCCAAGGACCTCGGCTATCTAGAGATATTTACGCAGAATATGTGCAGTTCCAAGTAGAGTGGCCTTTTGCAGCTTATATGGAGTAATTTCATTTACACCTAAGGTGTACAGGTGTTTTTCCAAGCTTTTCGGTATAGCACCTAAAGTACCCACTACTATTGGTATAATTTTTGCCTTTTTCTTCCAGAGTCATTCTATCTCAATCTGAAGATCTTTATACCTGGTAATTTTTTTACGTTATTTATCTTTAATTTGCGCATCCGCAGATATTGCCACGTCTATAATCCAAACCTTTTTCTTCTCCACTACTATTAAATAAGGTGTGTTATGTGCCAGATGTTTATCTGTTTGGATGAGGAAATCCCACATTATTTTAACTTCTAAATTTTCATCCACTTTATCTGGCTATTATTATTATTTCTGTACCTGTCAACCCTTGGATGGTGGATATTCTCATAAGCACAAAGAACACTTTTTAGCACGCTAGTAAATAGCTATTTTGTTTGTTTTATATACAAAGCTAATATATAAGTAGCTTCCTTATATATTGTTTTGTGTTTTTAAGAATTTAAGTTGCTTTGAGCCATAATTTGAGAGAAAAGTGTGGGGGAAATGTTTTAAAATAAATACCAGGACAGATCTGCCTGACCTGTTTCCCTAGTCATTCGGCAACTCTAGCCAAGCAGTGAAAGGGTCTATTTGTCTGTTGGCTAGAGTTGACATCAGTTGATTTTTTGCATGTAATTTTAAGGGATAAACAGGATCTCAGAGCTGACACTTGGTAACCCTAGTTCTATAAGATCCCATCCAGCAATAATCACACAAAATCTATCTACACCTAACAGATTAGCAGCGCAATCCTACCCAGCTCCTCAACTGGTGCAGCAGTGGTGGAGGGCAGAACGGGAGGCTTTGGAAGGGAAAGGGGATTTAAATCTTTTAAATCCCCTTTCCCTCCCAAAGTCTCTCGTTCTCCCTACACCACTGCTGCACCAGTTGAGGAGCTGGGAAGGATTGCACTGTAGTAGTAGAGTAGATATGAAAGGCTGAGTTATAGTGGAGGTAGTAGCCCTGTTGCTGTTTCCTCCCTGAGTGTTTTATTTTAAACTGCATACACATTCAATTACATGTGAAAAGCGGATAGTAGGGTTGCCGCCTCCCTTTGTCCTGACAAACACACTGTGCCTCACATGCAAAAAAAAAAAACGGGTGCAGCTTTCCTCATCATCACTGTACTGCCGTGTGGAAAACGGTTTAATTTCACTCTTTTATACACTAAAAGCAAACAGACCCTCTGTCCACAAGCACAGAAGACGTTGGACTCGTCCTCCACCTCCGCTGTTGGATCTGCTTCAGCTTCCATGTCCAGGCACCAAAATGGTTTCAGGAGTTGGCAACCGTAGCTCTAGTCTTGATTGTTCATATCCCCCCCTCCCACTATCTGTCTTGTTTGGGATCCGGAGAAATCTTTTCTCAAAGGATACTACTGTTGTGTATAAAATAAGATCTTCTCCTACCTCTTCAATTCTGTTATTGTTAGTACCGTACTACTACTGTATATTCCAAAACTACACAAGTTTGTCATCGTAGCCTCTCAGTCTTGCCACTCACAGAGGCATAATTGACTTTAGCTTGTCAGTGAACTGCTTCAGTATCACTTACAATGGGAAGTGCATCAGTTCCTTCTCTAGTTATAGGCAAGTCTTCACAATCCTTCCATCCTTCTAGAATTCAGTTGATGTACCTTTGATTCAGAAAAGGGGAGAGAGGTTTATGAGGAGGCTCTGAATGTTGTGAGAAAATACTGTATACACACAGTGGGTTATTCTGATGACTATTTTATTAGGTTTTGTTTGAGGTTGTGGAAAGCTAGGAAGAATATATTTACATAATGTAATGTAAAGACATGATGTCTTTACCAGAGTTTGCTGTTTCCCAACAGTGAGCAGGATTATTTCTTAAAAAGAGGGGTTCTGGGGTACATATTTTCTGAGAAAGTACTCCTTCTTTGACATGGAAACTCTGCATTCAGTTCCAAAAGTATGAGTGCTAGCTATGGTGGCGGTGCACTCTGCACATGCTTTGTGGAATATCCTAAGTCTGAGAACTAGTATTAAAAAACAGGTTCGTTATCTAATCTCTGTGGGATGCTGCTGGGTGTCGTTTCCCCCCCCCCCCATGCAATTGATGTCTTATTATAAGTTACAAAAACACAAAAACCACTTACATTTTCTGATTCCAAACGAAATGCCACCAAACTGGTCACTAAATAAATTAGCCTATACTTTATGTTAATAAGCCTCTTGTAACAATTTATATTCTCAGTGGGGAGCATTCTTCATTAGATTAATCATTTTAAAATGTTTTTACTACTCCTATAATTCATTCAACTAAAAAGGCAGGGTGGGGGGACTGCAAGATGATGATGTGAGGAGGTGGTACGTTCTGGGTGCTAGTAACGTAAATATATAGAGAGTGAGAAGAAGGAATTAGGTAGCTGTTCATTAAAGATACTTTTCTTCAACGTTTTTGAACCATATTAAAAGGTGAATCAATACGGCTGCGGCGAATGCTCGGTTGCCATGGTGATCGATCCACTTGCCCTTTTCTGAAATGGCGCTCAAGACATTCTTCTTCTGACTGAAGACGGGGTGCGTGCTTGGAGGAATGGAGAGGAAATCATCTGCCCTTTTGCAAAAGATCCCTTGCAACGCCCTCACTTAAAATGGCCCTTCTGAGGAATCGGTAGAATAATTCATATTTTTCACAGAGGAAGACATGTGGGGACGTTTGCAAATATGGCCAGCCCTTGCCCTTTTCTAAAATGGCGGTAATGCGGGGTACAAGTCTCAAAATGGCAGCAACAGCGGATTAGCATCATATCTCATCTGCCCACTAGCCGGACCGCCTACTACCCATTTCAAAGATGGTGAAATGAAACCCAACTCACTTATTTCTAAAGCGGGGGCGGCCCATCCTCTCGAAAGGACAAACTCTTCAGCGCCCAGCTAAATAACAGGTTTTCCGCAGCTACTACAGTTATTTGTAAAAAGGCAGTTTTCCCTCAATGAAGGGATCAGACTGACGCTGATTTTGGTCAGCCACGCTATAACAGAGTACAGCCTATTCCACTAGCCACCCTCCTACACTAATGTTATAGATAAGGGGCTGAGGACTCGGAGGCTGGTTTGGATTCGCAGACAAAACATCATTCACCAGTTTGCAGCAAATATCAGTCTCCTTAAATTGCCTTCTCAAGTCAAATCCCACGCTCAGTTGCATGCACAATCGTCGTCCTCATGTTCTACTGACTACTGTATATACACTTGAGTCTTAAGAAGACTTGAGTTAGGAAGATAAGAGCAACGATTCTTCTCTGTCCTGGTAAGGTTGGTGCCATTTGTGGGTTGGTGGCGGAGGAAGAATACGCTCGTGTCCAGTCACAGCTCAAAATCCTGAATTTCGCCATCGATTTCAATGGGTAGCTCTGCCTTCCGCCCTGGTGGAGGAAAAAAATAATAAGTGCATCAGTCGACCCTGCCTATTGGTCTAGTCTAGTGATTAAAAGTCTATGGCTTGAGGCGGGACAGATAGGAGTAAGCGGAGTTTCTGCCCTTTCTCAAGATGGAGGACCACGGCACATGGGACGAGGCGTGTAGTGGCTCCTCTAGCAGCAGCAGCAGCGATGGGGATGATGAGGAAGAGATGGATGTGGGGGAGAAGGTGCAAAAGAAGGGTCAAGGCGGGGGAGTTTATGTGCCGGGACAAGGGCCCCCTCCAGCGCCTGGGGAAGAACTGGTGATGGACGAGGGTGCCTATCGGCTGTACCACCGTGCAGGCACAGGTGAGAAAGTGTTCGGCTGCCTTTTGGATTAGAGTGGGAGAGGACTCCGGCTAACTTGGTGTGTGAACAGGATGCGGTTCATGGATTGCATGCATTGGGGCTAGAGGCGGGTTCCTATTGGCTGGGGCATAAATTTAGGGTTCTTAGATGTGTGGCTACTGCTACGATTTGGTAGACTGGAGAGTACAGGATGGATGGGTAGTGTGGAATGTGCCCCTTGGGAAATCTAATCAGGGAGAGAGGTTGTAGAGTAGTATTGGGCTTAAAGTGACCAGGAGCATATAGTAAGGCCCTTATGAAATAGACTGGTTACCCTTTAATGCCTGTTAGACTTTAGCCACTCTCCTAAAGTTGCAGAGTAGCAAAATAGCAGGAAGATGTTGTAATCTATTATCATTCTGTCTCTGCATTTCTTTGGGCAAAGTGAAGTTTCTAGTCAGTCAGTTGTAAGTACAGAACTAGGTTGATAACTATTCTAGACTAGAGCATATGGTAACACGCTGTGAATGAGGCATAGGAGAGAGGATATATCTGTACAGTACAGTGGTGAAGACAGGATTGCACTGGTGATAAAACCAAGATCTGTGGCAAAGATGAATGCTGATCCCTCCCTTTTTCTTTTCACCCGCTCACCAGGGTCTCCTTGTTTGAGCTTTGACATCTTGCAAGATGCTCTCGGTGACAATCGAACCACCTACCCTTTAAGCCTTCTCCTTTGTGCTGGAACCCAGGCTGAAACTGCTCAGGCCAATAGGTGAGAGTTTGTGATGGGCTTATCCTCCAGCAAGCTAGCAACAATTCCATGTTGAAGCTGGCAAAAAATACAAGATCTGCACCAGTGGTTCCCAAGCTGGGGGTCACAACCTCCCTGTGTTACGCATTTGGAAATTGCTATACCTTTAAGGGGGTGGTGGCTAGCCCATCTGCGATGTCTGTGCGTTGCTTCCAGATTTTGCCGCCGCGGCCAAATCTCCGTAAGACAAAATGGAGGGGTTTTTTTCTTACTGGGATGTGGCGGTGGTTGGGAGACCTGGAAGCGACATCACCTGCGGGTCCCTCGTTGGGTCCCAACCTCCCCTTAAAGGAGTAGAAGATTGGGAACCACACATTCTAATATCCTTCTCTTTCCCTCTCCCTAGGTTGATGGTGATGAAGATGCATAACCTGCATGGGACTCAAAAAGCCAGCAAGGATACGTCAGGGGCAGAGAGCAGTACTGACAGTGAAGAGGAGGAGGATGAAGAGAAGAAACCCCAGCTAGAACTAGCTATGGTTCCTCATTATGGGGGTATTAACAGAGTTCGGGTATAGACCATGTTCCATTCCGCACCCTCATTCTTCTGCTCCTTGTCATACTACTCTCCACTTTAATGTTTTGTGGCTTTTTTTTTGGTAGGTGACAGAGCTGGGTGGGTCACAGATGGCAGCTGTTTGGTCTGAGAAGGGACAGGTGGACATATATGACCTACGCCGCCCCCTTGTAGCTGTATCTGACTCTCAAGCCATGGCTACCTTCTTGAGGGAAGAGCAGGCCAAAATCAAACCAATCTTCTCATTCACTGGGCATATGACGGAGGGGTTTGCTATGGACTGGTCCCCCAAGAAATCAGGTAATTGGCAAAGAGTGGGATGGGAATTTCATTGGAAGAGCTGGGGAAGCAGGTACAGAAACTTGTGTTGCTGGGCTTGTATTTAGGCTGTTGTGTGTTGTCTGTTCCAGGCACTCTTCTTACTGGCGACTGTAACAAAAACATCCATTTGTGGACACCCAAGGAGGATGGCTCATGGTTTGTAGACCAGCGGCCTTTTGCAGCCCACACAGCATCGGTGGAAGACCTGCAGTGGTCCCCTAACGAAGCTACAGTGAGTTGTAGGCAATTTGGTGTTTGCAAAATTGAACAGAATCCCATGCTGTGAAAAATGGGTTATCCCATTTTCTCCTAAAACTGCGTATATTTTATCTAGGAATAAAACAATACTTGTGAAGAAGAAAAGCACTCATTCGTAGTTTTTAGATGATGCATGCATCATAGCAGAAGAGGAGTTCTGTATACAAAAGGGGAAGGAATGCCTCCTCTAAAAAGGTGCCTCTGGATTCGTAGGGACTTAGACTATGAAAATAGCAAATCAGGCAACAGATTAGAATAACTGAAACACCTTTTTTAATTGAGATAATTTTAATCAAATATTGCAATGCTAGTTTTATATCCAGCTTCTGTTTTACAAGTCAGGTTCTTGGGCTTCCTTGTAAAGATGTGATATAAATAATGCAAAAGCATGAAATCCTGAGAAATGGCTGTGCCTTGTATATGGGTCCTCTGTAGTTTGAGATCGTCTACAGGGTCCTCTGTAGTTTGAGATCTTCCTGCCCGCTTAACCCTTGCCCAGCTTGGCTAATATGATCTGTGTGGGTTGGGCTGGCCGATTGGGTGGAACCTATTGTGAACTCATCTTTGTGGGAGGGAGTGATGCCTAGCATCTTGAAAACCGCAATTGTGCGCCCCCTCCTGAAAAAACCATCTCTGGATTACTCCAATTTAAATAACTATCGGCCAGTTTCCAATCTGCCTTTTTTGGGTAAGGTGATTGAGCGGGTGGTGGCGTCTCAGCTCCAGGGGATACTAGATGAAATGGAGTATCTGGACCCTTTTCAGTCTGGCTTCAGGCGGGGCTTTGGGACAGAGACAGCCTTGGTCACCCTGTTGGATGATCTTCGCCGAGGACTGGACAGGGGGAGTGCATCCCTGCTGATCCTTTTGGACCTCTCGGCAACTTTCGATACCATCAACCATGGTATCCTTCTGGGTCGGCTGGCCGAGTTGGGACTAGGGGGCACTGCATTGCAGTGGTTCCGTTCCTACTTGACTGACAGGTCCCACATGGTGATGCTGGGAGACGCCTGTTCGGCGCCCTGCCCCTTACAGTGTGCATATACAAAATGCATATAGTGAAGAGGTTTTTATACAAAGGGAGTAAACCTGCATAGGTGTTACTTTGCATACTTTATTCTAAGTAGAGAATATGATTTGTCTGAAGCAAGATTTCTAATATGTAGGACATTGATCTATCCAGAATGGCAGGGCAGAGGTTCTGATGCCAAGTTATGTGGACCTGTAGGTTTGATCAACAAGAGAACAGGTTTGAGTCAGTTAGGTGGGTCTGCAGTGGTGTTTCCTGGGATGGGATGGGTGGGTTTACTGCTGTGCTTTGTGTAACCATCTTTTAACCATCTTCTTGGGTCAGGTTTTTGCTTCCTGCTCAGCAGATGCCTCGATCCGGATCTGGGATATAAGGGCAGCACCAGGTCGAGCCTGTATGCTGACTGCCAGTGGGGCACATGACGCAGATGTCAATGTAATCAGCTGGAACCGAAATGAGCCCTTCATCGTCAGTGGCGGAGATGATGGCACCCTAAGGATCTGGGATTTGCGGCAGTTCCAGGTTAGATAATGGTTCTTTGCTGCATATGGTTGCTCTTTCTTCTTTTAGTCTCCGAGTTCTCTCACAATGATGGCCTTCAAACCCAACCATTCTTTGTCTTTCCTCTGTACAGAAAGGGTCTGCAGTTGCTACCTTCAAGCAACACACAGCACCTATCACATCTGTTGAGTGGCACCCAACAGACAGTGGCGTATTTGCAGCCTCTGGTGCCGATGACCAGGTGACACAGTGGGACTTGGCTGTGGAACGAGATGAGGAAGGCGAAGCTGAGGACCCAACTTTGGCCTCCATCCCACCTCAGCTGCTGTTTGTTCACCAGGGAGAGAATGACATTAAGGAATTGCATTGGCACCCACAGTGCCCAGGCACCCTCATCACCACAGCCCTATCTGGCTTCAATGTCTTTCGAACAATCAGCGTCTAACAGGCTTTCGAAAGAGCTGTTTCCAAAATGGCCACCATCTCCCAGTGGAGGTAGAACTTTCTCAAATGGCTTGTTTCAGTTTTTGCTTTTGGAATAGAAGTCTCTGCGATAACCCCTAGGTTAAGCTCGACAGTCTTGAGGAGGCCTTTTCTATCCTCCACTTACTGGGTTAGAACTATTTGAAAAACAGGGCTTGTTCTCCCTGATATTGGGGGGGGGGGGGAGGAGGAAGAGAGTAGAGTCCAAAACAGACCAGCTAGGGCTTCAGGGTGTATGGAAATTAGATCAGATGAAGTCTTCAAAAGCCTGTATGATATGAAAAGTTTGTCCCTAGAAAGAGGCCTGTGCCTGCCTGAATCACTTCAAGGAAGAGGGAATTGTTTTGAGACAGGAAGACTTTGGAAAGGACAATGTGCTTAATTAAGTATAACTTATTTTGGAAAGAAGTTAAACCCTATATTCAATCCTACCTGCTGTTGGAATTTTCTTGCTGCTGCTTACTAAACCAAATGGAGGCCACCAGCCATATATGATGACCCAGGATGGAAGCTGCTATGAATGCAAAGTTCCCTATCAGTGCAAACAGCATAAAGCACATTGTGTGTGTGTTCCCTTTAAGCTATACAGCACAAAGCAGTGGCGTCATTAGTGGGGGCAGGGGGGCCCTGGGTGTGGGGGACAACATGCAGCAGGGGTGTGTGCAATTGCTGCTGAATTCGGCAGCGGTGGAAAAAGCACCCCCTGGTGACTTTTTGCCTGCTTTTAGGCCATTTGGGGGGACAGGATTCACCTGCCTGTGCCGCAAATGGCCTAAAAGCGCCCGAATAACCGCTTTTTCGTGTGTCTGTGTGTGTGCTTTTTTTTCGTCGCTGCTGAACCCAGAGTGAGGCTTGTGACATCACATGGGGGGGTGTCATAGCAACGGCCCGGGGGGTGCAGCTACGTCTCTGCCACAAAGTCCTCCAAAGCGGAGCTCTACACAGCTCAGAACTCCTGAAAGTCCAGCAATGATGTTTGACATCAATGCTGCGCATCCAGAAACACAGAAGAGCTGCCAGCAGAAATAAAGTATAGGCTGTCTACCACCTAATTTGTTTTTTAAAGACCCCACAATGCATAACAACCCACTTTTACATCACTTCTAGGTTGTGCCTAAGTGTGGTGGCTTTGCTGTCTGCTTGGGCCTGCAAAAGGTGGTAGTACAAAGTTTTCTTTGAACCCCCCCCCCTCCAGAATGGGGTCTAGTTTATCATAGAAGCCTTGCCCCATGTCTACCTCTCATACCTTTTCCCATGTTTCCTATAGCATCCAGCCTTCCTACTGTTTCTCAACAGGCAAAGAAAGATACATGCATCAAAATAGCCTTGAAAAGGGAAAGCTAGTTTTGTGATATTGCAAAAATAAAAAAAATACTGTCCAACATCCTCCGATAGGCAGGCCTGAACTATCTGTTTCTAGGTAGAGAGCTGTACTCTCTCCTCCCTGTACAAAACTGCATCTAAAATGGAACAGCTATTGAAGAACCCTTTCATTTATTATAGAGAAATGAGTTTATTCAATTGAAGTAATGATGGTCATCTGTGAATGAGGATAGACTAGAGTCTGCAATGACAAGACAGCCCTTGCTAAAACGGAGCACAGCACTCCCTCCTCAGCTTCTCCCTATCCCTAGGAGGGCAAAGCCCCTTCTCACTGCATCCCACTCCATTGCAGGGATGTAAATATTGCAGTCCCATCCTGGTCAACTGAGCAGAGGAGAACAGTCTTCTTGACATTGGTGCCAAGTCGGCCCGCGCTGATGATATCACAGAGGGAGAAGGGCTCATCTTTAGAGATGCAGATGGCAACGTAATGGGCATGGAACCGCATTGGGTCACCTGGAGATGTGGAGGAGAGAAGGGTTACAATAATCAGTCTCATTTTTAGGAGATCTCCATTGAAGTTTATCCTAGAACAAATATTCTCAATGTGGATCATCATAGTGAATATCCTCAAGTCAAGAAGCACAACGCTTCTCCAACAGTAATAAGACATCTCAATTGGAACTGGGGCAAGCTCTGCAATGGCAAAGGATTTCTTAGTAGCAGACTCAAATAAGAACGTAAGACTACCCCTGCTAGATCAGGTCAAAGGTCTTTCTAGTCCAGGATGCCATTGCCTAGAGGCCAGGGACTTCACAAAGTCCACAATTAAAGCTTGAAGACAATAGTTGTGTCACATTGTTGCCCCCCTGCTACAGTGATCAGTGGTACAGTGACTCTGATCATAAAGTTTCTACACAGCCATCAGGACTAATGGCCAGTGATAGACATCTGCTCTGCATAGATTTGGACTTAGCTGGACTGAAGATCCAGGATCAAATCCCCGCTCAGCCATTAAGCTTCCTGGGTGACCTTGGGCCAGTCACTATCAGCCTAGCCTACCTCTCACAGGGTTGTGAGGTAGGACAAAAGCAGGGAACTACTGTATGTACACCACCCTGAGCTCCTTGGAGTATTAAAAAAAACGGTGAGAAATTGTCCTAGTCCCTTCTTATAGTGATTAAGCCAGTGGTCATCACCTAGGCTTACCATCATCCCAGAATCGTCACCTAGGCTTACCATCGTCCCGGAATCGAGGCATGGTTTGGCCTAGAGAGGACCCAAGCCGCTCCCAAGAGTGCACTGTGGCTGTCCAATGCGGGCCGCGGCTTCCACAGCTTCCGGTAAACGAGGTGACTGTGTTGGGCAGCCGCGGTGCACTCTTGGGAGTGGCTCGGGTCCTCTCTAGGCCGAAGCACGCCTAGATTCCAGGACAAGCCTACATCGCCACATCTTATGGCAGCAAAATCCATTAAAACATGCATTGAGTGAGGAAGTGTTTTTGTCTGCCCTCAACCTACTACCCCTCAGCTTTATTAGTAGACCTTCTGTTTTACTATGACAGAAGAAGAAGAAAGACCTTTCTAGGATTCCTCAGTGGCAGCCATGTTTTTAAAATTTTACTGGTATGTGTATAGGGCCCAGCTGTGGGGACATCTGGCTTTTACAATGAGCTTTTACAATGAGTTCCAGAGGACCCCTGAAAATATGCTACTCTTTGTTCATATAAATCTTACTAAAGTATGTCTGCTCCACCACAGGGCCTCTATGTTTTGTGGAGGGGAAAAAAAGCAATTAGTTTGTAGAAAGCAGAGTAGAACTGCAAGTGCAGTCCTGAAGGCAGCCAGAGATTACTTTAAGAGGATATAGTGCTGCTACTTCCACTGAATACAGCACACTATACCTTTATCCAAATTTGTTTGCTCCCGAGCCAAAAGACAAGAGGGATGGATACAGAGAGGTTTGTGGTTGTTTTAGATACTCATGGGGAATCTGAATGCTGATAATTACATCTGTATCCCACTTCCTCCAATCAGCTTGGGATGGTGTACAAGTATAGGGAGTTAGCTTAATCTTCCTCCTCACAACTTTGATGTAGAAGGGTGGGTGCATACGACTGGCCCATAGTCATCCTCAAGTTCAGAGCCAAGTAGGATTTAACTCTGATCTTCCCAGCTAAAATCCCAACACTAACCACTATACTTCACTCCCGCTTTCACTCTTCCCTTGAAGAGCCTCACAGTTCTCAAATGAGACTTCACAGATCTCAGAAGCGCAACCCCAACTACCTGGATAAACAAGAAAGTCGCCCCCAAATTTGCTCCCACTGGTGACATAGTAGCCCTGTTCCCAGAGGCTCTGGAAGACACAGTAACGCGTCTCATGGTCCTGCTGTCCTGCGTAAGGCCAGTCTGAGGAGGGCACACGCCAGTTCACCAGCTCTTCTTGGCCTAGGTGCTTTCGTTCTGTGGCAAGCTGGACCATCATAGATTCACGAGGAAACACAACATTGGATTCCAAGTCTGCAGGCTTTGATGGAGAAGCTGGAAATGAGAGGGGGGGAAAAAAGGAAAACATTCCTACAGCCTGCAGTAAAATCTGGCTGCTGCCCAGGTGTATCTAGCCATTCCGGTAACAGTCCTTGCTTTCCCCTTGAACTTCCATGTGGCTGGAATTGACATCACACAGTAAGGACAAACATAACTGTCCCTCTGGAAAAGCACCTCCAGTAGCTCTTCCACATACATTAAAAATATTTATTAACAATCTTTCTGGTGCTCGAGGCAGTTTACATAAAAGTATAACATATAGAACCATATCTGCATGTAACAAGCAATTTTATAAGCTTTAGCCTAACAATTAGTCCTTGGAGATTCAGGTAAGAGAACAGGTAGAGAAGAGATTTGAGAATTAGCTACTCAGCTACAGATACGTAATATTTTTTTTTAATTATACCACATAAAACCATAGAGCAAAGGGGAAATGGCTAATACAGATACAAGTTTATTTCTCTCCCTAAAGTTAACTTATAAACAAGACGCAGGGCGCAATCCTGAAAGAAAAGCCAATGACGGAACAAGCGTTCTGTCGCCGGAAGACATCGCGAACGTGCCGTAAAGCATGTTCGTGAGGACTTGGGAGCAAGGAAGGCTGGCGCAGAGGCCGGCCTCCCTTGCTCCGTCGCGGGAGCACCCGTGTGGCTGCCAGACGAGGTAAGTCGGGATCTGGCGGGTGTGAGTGCATTTCGGCAGGTGAGAGAGGGGGGCCATTGGCCTATCTGGCCCGGGAGGGGGCAGGGGATGGCCTCGGCCATATCCCTGTCCCCGCCGGGCCGTTACAATGTCTCCTCTACTTCTGCCAGAAATCCGAGCAGGCCGATCAGGCCGGCTTGGCTTTACACCCGGGGAAAGGGACGAGCATCTCCTTCCCCGAGTAGACCTCCGGCCCGGTGGCAGAATGGCCGCCGGGGCTCAGGATCTGGCGGGCGGCCGTGGGCTTCAAAATGGGATGTGTCAAATTCCTGGAGAATGGATTTATCAACAGCTGTGCTTAATGATGGCTTTGATGCCCAAGATCTTAGGAGCATGGAATTGACACAGGAATGTTTATACTGTGTTGTCTGATGCTGAACACTTTTCATATCCTACGATTCCAGAAGCGTAGTGTCTGCCACTAACGGACTGGTCCAACCCAGTCTGGGTGTTCTCGTATCTACAGGTGTTTTCTGTTCCTGTTTCAAACAAAAATGGTCACTACATACCAAACCATCCACTTACCACCCTTTTCCTCTTTCTGCTGTCGCTTCTTTGCCCGGCCCTGGGCTATGCGTTCAGCAAGAGTGTCCAGTATGATCTTCCTCTGTTCAGTAGCAAGCTTAAGCTGCTCCCTGTAGCTCTCCTCTAATTCTTTCTTGTAGGCAGCCACCTCCCTCAGGGTGGAAGGATCCTGTAGACAAAAAAGGCAGTCACAGCCCTGTCCACACTTAGCAGGACCCCTTCCCACTTCTATGCCCCAGAATAGACTCGGAGCTCGAACTAGGCTTGGCCTAAACACGTAGCAGAATGTGGCGGTACAATGGATGATGCCACTTCAGGCTGCCAGTGAGAGAAGCACATTACTTAAAACGCCCCCTTAGGTGGAAATGCACCTTACAAGTAGAAATTGCGCAATGGAGAGGACTGGGCTGTCTCACCAATTGTTAATTTTTTACTTGTAGGAAATGTTTTACATAGGAGCAAGTGCTCCGCCACCTTAAGGTGTCGCAAAAGTGCCATAGGCACTTTTGCGGCACCGGGAGAGTAAGTGGTGCTGGTGCAGAGGCCGGTGCTGCTCACTCCTCCGTCCAGGACAACCCGCGCAAGCCAACCCAAGTAACTCCTGCGCCAGTCGGCACAGGGGCATGGGGGCGGCGGGCCGGGGTAGTAGGGGAGGGGGTCATTGGTTGGGCCAGCCTGGGAGGGGGTGGGGATATCGGCGCTGGGTTGCCTTACACGGCCTCCCTGGATGCGCACCAGCTAAAGAGCAGGCGTGCATCTGAGGAGGCCCGTTACGAACATCCCCTTCCCCTGAGGTGTGCCCATGCCAGTGCAGCCCGCATCCTGCCTAGGATGCAGTGGCCAGCCATTTAAGTCAGCTGCTGCATCTTCGGCTGTAAGGGATGTATCCTCCATTCTCACCCCAGGACATTGGGATTTCTTCTCTATGGAACTGGCAAAGACTGGGATAAACCGTCACCTGGCCTGTATCATCTTCAAGAGACGGAGAAGCTGCATTTTTAAACAGGGTTGCCAAGCCCTTCTCGACTAATAACCGGGCCTCTTCTGGGAGCAACTGTAGAGGTAGCCCCAACTGCACATTCTGCCGTGGCTTCCGCGCCAATGCACCAACCAATGTGCCAACAATGCGATGCTCCTCTCGGATCCGCCGCACATCAGCGCAATTCCACACAAAAGCCTTTCCGTCCAAGATGTGGATTCGGATCATGCTGGGATCTGTATTTGCACTTCCCTAAGAAGTTGAAACAGCAGCAAAATAAAAGTTAGGATAGTCACCTGTCTCCCATGTGTGGGAAAGGGGGCAGGGAAGACCAGCTCTTTGTACAGGTTTCCCCTGTACAAAGGTTTCCACATTATTGCTGGACTGAAGGTGACTGGCTGCATGCCAGGCAAGATGCAGCTGTTGCTGGGTGGAAGAAGGTTGCTTATCCAGAGATCTCTCACCCTGAACAAAGATGCAACTGCTTTATGCAGTAGTGCTAAGTCAAAGTCTCGCTCCTTGCAAACCACACCATTTTACAGTGTACTGAGGATTAGACAAATAAGAGGATAGAGTTATTATTAGTCATAGTGGCTATATGGAACTGTCATGTTGGTGCAGGGAGATGCCCAGCTTCTAAATATCAATTACAAGGGGTGAGAGGCAACATCAGAAGAGGCCTTGTTGCCTTTGTATCCAGCTTGCAGTCTTCCCGGATAAATTTATTTGGCCACTACATTATCTCCTGGCCTCAATCAGTACAGCTCTCCTCCAGTTCTTATACTCCTCCAAGAATCACAGGCATCACACCCTTAATTTAAATGCTAGATGGGGCTGGCAATCTATATTTTCTATTGCAACAAATTCTACAGGGCCCGCTAACACACATACACATGCATCAAAAGCATACACCACCACACATATATAATATAAACATTCACATCAATACTTTTATCCAGCTATCTTGGAACTCATCCACTCATTGCCAAGGGTGCAACTCTAAACACACTCAAGTGCCAGTCTAAACCCTGAATATAGCCAGGCTGATTTCCAAGTAGATCTTTTCCAGTGACTGGGGTTGGTGTCTCTTTGCATCTTTTTTTTTTTTTGAAGACTGCGAGCCCTTTGGAGACAGAGAACCATTTATTTATCTAGCTATGTTAGACAAGTAGCTCACAGCACTTTGTGCACTATTTTGTTGAAAAGCAGTATATAAATAGCCTTAAACAAGAGGAGAATTGCACTATGCTGTGATCCTACACACAAGCGTACTTGGAGAGTAAATCCCTCTTCATCCCAGCATAGTGTCTTTTCTAGTGGCTGTGACTGGTGTCTCGTCTTTGCACCTCTTTTTAGATTGTGAGCCCTTTTGGGACAGAGGGAACCATTTAATTATTTGATTTTGTCTGTAAACTGCTTTGTGAACTTTTTTGCTGAAAAGCAGCAAATTAATAATAATAATAAATATTTCCAAGGAAACCTACTTAAGATACGGCTGTTGTTAGTAGTAAAACCTGGGGAGGGATGGGGGTGCGATCACTTTCATCTCCAGAACTAGCCGCCCTACTCTCCCCATGCACGCCCCTTCTTCCAGAGACCTCGGGAGTCCTGCTCCTTCCAATCCCAGTATGCTCACCTCTCTCCCTCTGGTTCTAACCCGCTTAACTCCACTTTCATGCCGGATCTCGGCTCCTCTCCTTGCACTTTATTATAACCCATCAGACTTCTCGGCCTGCGAGCCCAAGAGCCCACTCCCCGCCTCCTTTCATTCTAAATGACTCTCCAATCATTATTTAGCCACAGCCTGAGAGCTTGGAGTGACAGCTGTATTAACCAATAAGATAGTGTGACTAGGAACCAATGGCTCTGGGAAACAGAGATGGAGCAAAAGAGGAGGTGAAGAAGGGAGGGGGGGGAAGGCCACTGTTTGTTCTGTAAAAAGGAAACTGTGTAAGAGCGACAGGAAGCAAGCTAAGCAGTGAGAGGTCGGGACGGTTTTGCAAGGAGGGGTGGGTCTGCCCACCTCGGAAATGGATCTTGCAAGGGGCTGAGCCCCTTCGCCTCCTCTCCCACACCATTCATTTCCCCGCTCAGTCCTCCCTTCACTTTGGGCAGCTGCACGTGTTGAAAGAACGTCGCAAGAAGTGAGTCCCTGGTGATTTGGGAAGAGGAGTGGTGGTGGTGGTGGTGGTTTCGATCAAGGGGGGATGCTGGGAGTGGGACTCTTGGGTTCTATGAGAAGGAGTAAAGGAAATGTGGTGGCGTATACGCGAGGGGCCAAAGGCAACGCTAGGAGCCGGAACTCCTGGGTGCCTTGGATGATCAGTCTCATGCTGGGGGTGGGAACAGGATTCCTACCCCCAGAGCGGGAACTAGGAGATGGCTGAGAATGGGAACCACGTTTATCTAGGAGTAGTGCTGTCTGTGGGTGGTTGGGAGAGTCAGCGCTCCTGGGTAGTCTTTTAAAAAATCGATGTATCATCATGGATTCTCCATCATACACCTGGAGTGCCATATTCAGCCACTTTTATATTTGTACTAGTCTAGGCTAGCTCAGGATCCACATAGCTATGTTAACTGTTTGGGGGGGGGAAGCATTTTTGTTACAACTTTAATTTGGTAAGCGAGCAGGGATGTGCAGAACCCGTAACTAAACTTGGAGAATAGCACTGTTAGTTCCTTTCCCTTTCTAGCCTACCTGATGTTCCGTCTTTAGTTCCTGCCTGGCTATTAAAGATTCTATTTAAGCCCTGAGCATTGGCTTGATCTACTCCCAGACACATGGGTGATATTAGGCCATGCTCCTAATCTCTGTCTTGCTGGTGCTGCTTGTGTTCTTCTGGGGGGGGGGGGGAGTACTCTGCATGTACACAGAGGCTCTAAATTCAGAACTGAAAATTCTTGCTCTGCAGCCATTCTCCTGGAGCTCCTCCAGTTTTGTTAATTCCTCAACCCCAATCTCTTAAATGGTATCTTCTCAGTTAAATGGGAAGTGGGTGAGGAATAGTCTGGCAGGGATTAAACAGTGGTACTACAATGTTTTCTCGAAAGGCTCTTGTACCTTGAATGGCTGTATGTGGACAGAAATTCAGCAAGTACTTTTCCAGCTACCTTGCAAAGGAATGTGCCTCCTTTTTCAGCTCACCTCGCATCTGTATAAATACAGATCCTTTTCAGTTAGTCAGTGGTTGAGAGGTATGTGTAGAACTTTCCTGAAGTATTTTGCTAGACTGATTAAAAGCTCCTCTTAGTGTCGCACAAAATTCCTGGGAGTCACCTAAAGAGAAACTTCAAGTTTCACTTCAGATCCCATCTAATGCAAAATCCTGTGGCAAATCTCCACTTGATGCTTTCTTTTCAACCTGTTCTGTTATTCTCCCTCTATTCTGTCTCTGTCCATAGCAGGTGTCCTCATCTCTCTCTGCTGCACCACTACAGGTCTTTCTGGCCCGCTCTCATAAATCTCTCCACCAGGATGGTGTAGTGGTTTGGGAGTCGGACTTAGACCTGGAAGATGCAGGTTCAAATCCCCGCTCAGCCACGAAGCTTCCTGGGTGACCTTGGGCCAGTCACTATCTCTCAGCCCCACCTACCTCACAGGGTTGTTGTGAGGACAAAAAGGAGGGGAGGAAATATGTACACCACTCTGAGCTCCTTGGAGGAAGGGCGGTATAAAAATGTGAAAAATAAAATAAAAAATAATACCCTCTTTCTGTTCACCAGTACTGACCTGCTCCCCATCTCTCTACCCCCTCCACTTTTACTGTGTCCTCCCCACAGGTCTCTTGTGATCCCATCTTTTTGCCACCTCAATTTTTTTTCAGATGGGGCACCAGCTGAGGGCCCAGTACCGATGGTGACCATAGAGATGAGTGGGCTCGTGGATGGGCTTTAGCCCAGGGCCCACAACACTTGCACTGAGACAGGCTGCAGTTGACCCACAAGGCCTGTTGTTCAGGCAAGCCATCAGCAATAGTGGGTGACTAGGATCCAGAATCAGATCAGAATTCCTTAGATCCAGAATCAGCGTAGAATTTAGGAACTGGGCCTGATGAGTCATGGCAGTGTGTGTTTGTAAAAGAGGATGCCTGGGTTCTTTTGGAGCAGTTCTGTGCATCTGTGTTGCCATCTTTAAAAAAGACACTGCTTCTAATCTGGCCCACAGAGTCCTTCTTAAATATAGAAAGCATGGGGTGGAGAGCGAGATAAGGGATTAGGGAAGTGATGGTATCGGCACAAGAGCTATTGGGCAAAAACAACGTGGGGTGGAGTTGCTTGTGCTGGATGCTGTCAACTGCAGGAGTTGCTCAATGGGGAGGGATTTAAATTGTGTTTACAAACCTGTTTGGAATGCACAGGGTTGGGACCATCTGTACCAAAGAGTTGTATAGGAGGGAGAATTGCACCGTTTCATGACTTTTCACATCCATAGTATCTTCTTGCTGCATATTCTGCACACTCTTAAAGGGACAGTAGCCCTTTCAAGGTCCAGGAGACCATTTTCCTGACAAGTTGGTAACCCTCATTCAGTTAAATCAAAGGGTGTGACTTGGTGTATGTACCTCACAGCTTCTGACTCTCAGACCTAGCTGTGACCGTTCTGATCCTAGATTTTCCTGAATATCTAAGAGTCCTGGTTCCTAGGCCCCTTCCATGTGCCCTCTCTAATCTGTGGGATCCCATTCTAGAACCTGGGAGTACTGCCTCCTTGTCTCTTCTGGATCAGCCCAAAGGGCCCTCTGATGTCCCATCCTGTTTCCCATCGTGGCCATCCAGATGCCTCTGGGAAGCCTGCAAGCAGGGCTTGAAGACAATGGTCAACTGGTCTTCAGTGGTGTACTGCTTCTGAACATGGAGGCTCCATATAGCCTGTATGACTAATAGATTTTAATAACCTGATCCTCCTTCATGGGTTTGGCTAATTCCCCTTAAAAGCCATCGGAATGAGCAGTCATCATCCTATACAGTAGGGGGCTTTTGCCCAGCTTAGGCTGGTGCGCCAGCTGTGGCCAGACTTGAATTGGTCAGACCTGACCACAGTGGTTCATACCTTGGTGACATCTTGGCTAGATTACTGTAATGTGGGGCTGCCCTTTAAGACTGCCTGGAAATTGCAGTTGGTGCAGAATGCGGCAGCCTGTGTGATTGCTCAGGTTTGATGGTTCAACTCTATTGGACCGCTGCTCCAGTGACTATACTAGCTGCCGGTTTGGTTCCAGGTGCTAGAACCATTCATTCATGGTGCTGGTCATGACTTTTGGTGCATGACATGAAGCTGGTCATGACTTTTAAAGCTGTGTATGGCTCATGACCAGGGTACTTGAGGGTCTGCTTCCTTATACATTCTGGCTCGCCCCTCAGATCATCTGAGGGCGTCCTCCTTTGGGTGCCACCCCAACAGAGGTTAGGGAGGTGGCGACAAGAGGTAGGGCCTTCTCGGTGGTGACATCGCAGCTGTAAAACCTCCTCTCTGGAGACTTGAGAACTGCTCTCTCCCTTGATGTGTTCTGATGAGGTCTGAAAATGTTTTTGTTTCGAGTGACTTTTGTGTAGTTAGGATGGGGGGGGGGGTAATTTGTTTGTATTAGTGTTTTGTTTATGTTCCTGGCTTTTGTGTCTCCCTGCTGCTATGCTATCTTATTGTGCACTTTATGGTGCTGTTTAATTTGCCCTATACTATTTTATAGTTGCTGTTTATATTTTTTTATTTCCGTGACTTTGTGACGTTTTATGCCAATGAGTTCTCTATTATTAATTAATATATACCCCACTTTTCCCATGCCGAAGCATATGCCCAAGGCGGCTTACAAAGGTTACAATTATCCCTCTACTGTTTTATTGCTGATGTATGTGGAGTTTTTATGCTATGGGTAGAGGTGGGAGAAAATGGTTTTTATTTTATTTTTTTCACAGATTTTTTTTTAATCAGAAAGCGGTGTTGTGGTATTATTGCCATTTTCTCCTGCCCCGGCTATGGGTTTTTATTGTGTAATCTATATTTTATGAACGTTGTCAGCTGCTTTGGGCATTCACTTGTTGAAGGAAAGGTGGGATAAAAATTCATTAAATATAGTAAATACATAAAAAAAATTATAGCAGCGAAGGCCAAACTCCACTTATGCATTTCTTTTGCTTGTCCTGGATCCTTAGCCCTTTGGCTTCATTGGATGACCCTGAGCTCTGGTATTGAGAAACCTGTTGCTATATCCTAGCATATTTAGTCTTGCCCACAGTACCAGAGGCCTTTGACACAAGAACCCAGTGCTCTGGGGTTCCTGGTTTAGTGATGAAGAGTCCAGAGTGGCCGGCTGAGTTCCTCCTGAAATATTACCCCTTTCATGCATCTGCCCTCCCCCCCCCCCCCCCATTAGGTGCCAGGCTAGTCTCACAGCCCTCTTTCTGGTATTTCCAGCTATTCTGGTTTTGATCTGTGCATTTTTCTCAGACTGTATTTTAGGAAGGATTGTAGGACATAATGTCACCCAATGAAGCAACCTACTTGGCGGTGCTTCTCATCTCCATCCCCATTGGCTTCTTCTTCAAGAAAGGGGGTAAGTGCTAGATCTGGGTTGTCAAAGGGTTAGAAGAGGTTGTCAAAGGGAGGAGGAGGTGGAAGAAACATCGCCACACTGTAGGGGGGGAACTGGCACAGAGGCAATGTGGTACAGTGGCTAGAGCCTTGGACTAAGAGTGAGGAGATCCAGTTCAAGTCTCCACTTGGTAATTAAGCTCACACTGGGTGTCTTTGGACCAGTTGTTGTCTCTCCAGCTAGCCTACCTCTCAGCTTTGTTGTGAGGATAAAATGGGGCACTTTGGGACCAATCCTATCCAACTCTACAGTGTTGATGCAACTGTGCCAACAGGGCATGCGCTGCATCCTGCAGGGAGGGGGGGAAGGGTTAGTCCTCCTCAAGGTGAGGAAACATTTGTTCCCTTACCTTGGGACTGTATTGCAGCTGCATTGGTGATGGAAAGCTGGATAGCATTGGGCCCTTTGTGTTGGATAGGATCGGGCTATTTTGAGCTCCTTGGAGGAAGGGTGGGTTATGAATATAACTTGATTATAATAAACGTTAATAAGCCATTGAAACTTTCCTGTTGCCTGTGGCTAACTTCACTGGAAGGATTGTCCAGTCTGAATCCTGAGAGTGTGTTCCTGGGAACCAAGAATTGCACTCAGTGGCATTTTTTTTTCTTATTGTGGGACTGGAGAAATTGCAGCGGGTGGAATTTCCCCTTCTATACACCTCTTAAAGGCAGTGGCGTTTTAACGCCTTCCGGGGGGGCGGGGGCTGGTGCGCCCCGTCGCGCCAGAGCGCGGCTGCCTCCCCCCCCCGGAAGCGGCCCGTCACCGGCTTCCAGAGACGCTTTTCTCCGAAGCCGGGAAGCCCTCCTCCTTACGACCGCCCAGTTCGGCGGTCGAGGGCTTTGTGAGCCGGCCAAACGCGTCGCCCGCTTTTATTTGGGTTTTCTGCACATGCGCAGAGCCTTTCTGAGGGCGAACGGGCTGCCCGTTTGCCCTCAGAAAGGTTCTGCGCATGTGCAGAAAGCCCAAATAAAAGCCTGCGACGCGTTTGGCCGGCTCACAAAGCCCTTGACCGCCGAACTGGGCGGTCGCAAGGAGGAGGGCTTCCCGGCTTCGGAGAAAAGCGTCTCCGGAAGCCGGTGACGCGCCGAGTGGGCACGCTGCTTCCCGGGGGCTCAGCAGCTGGGCTCCGGCACCGCGCCCCCCGGAAGCACCGTGCCCACTCCGCGCCTTGGGCGCAGCACACCAGCGCCCCCGGCGTAAGAACGCCACTGCTTAAAGGTACAGGAGCCTTCAGGGCGGAGGATTCCATTGGGAGAGGGCAATGAGTAGAGGCAGATCAATGAGCTAGAGACCTGTGTTCCGTTCTGTTGGTAATGAGGAAACTCGATATGAAAAAGGGAATTTGCCTTCTTCGTATATTTGTGCCTGCTTGCCTCAGGTGTGTTCATTTCCTTCTCCACAGGCCTACGGGTCAAGCAGTTTGGAGGTGCAGCCGTCGGGCTTGCGCTTATGCTGGTCACTTGCCACATCCACACCCTCCACTCTCTCATCACCATCCTGGGGACCTGGCTTATTATTAACATCTCACCAAGGTGAAGGCGCAAGCTGGGGAACTGTGGTCTCCTGTTTGGTAGGCGTACAGCAGGGAATTATGGAGATTTTGGTTTCTCTTGGAGGGTTGAAAAACTGTGGAAGTTGCAGCAGGGCATTATGGGAGTTAAGACATCTTGACTGGAAAAGGACTGCTGCAGAGGATTATGGGAGCCATGTTTCCTGGGGCTAATAGGCAAAAATGGGATTCTGGGCCTTGGGACTCCTGGGCTTTCTAACTATAAGATCTAATGAGCTAAAACTGAGGATGGCTTGAAGAAAATTATATGTGGGTTTTCTGAGAAAAGAAGCAGGAAACAGTGAGGAAGCATGTAGGCTGAGAGTCAGAATTCCTGGGTCCTCTGAAAATGGATGGGAAACTAGCAGATTAAAATATGGGTGAGAACAGGATACTTACAGTGCGGCAACCTCCTGGTTTTAGAAGTAGGTTTTCTCTGTGCCAGGTGCAGGGGAGTGGTAGCAGGAAACAGGTTATCTTGTTGGCTGTGTGCTCCCTGAGACATCTGGTGGGGCCACTGTGTGATACAGGAAGTTGGACTAGATGGGCCTTTGGCCTGATCCAGCAAGGCTCTTCTTATGTTCTTATGTTAAACCTGTGCATGATTGCTCAGAATGAAACTTGCTCCCAAGTAAGTGTGCGTAGGACGAGTACAGCCTTAATTTAGGTTTTGGATTGTTTATGTGGGGTAGGGGATAAAAATGGGAAGTGAATTTATTAATAAATTAACAGCTTCTCTTTTCCTACAGGTCTTGCCATTATCTGACACTTGGATGGACTTTTTCCTATCTGCTCTTTTTCCGCACAATTGTCACCTTTGGCTTTCCAGAACCAACGCCATTCACCAATGCTGTGCAACTCTTGCTCACCCTCAAGGTAAAGGGGGTTGTGCTGTGGGAGAGTGGAGTCTCTATAGGAAGCTTGTTTCCCATGACGTTTTAATCTCTGTGTCTCCCAGATGGTGAGCTTGGCCAACGAAGTGCAAGAATTCATTCAGGCGAAGAAACAAGAAGTGACATCATTTGCCAAATCCCCCATGATTGGTGTGATCCCCAAAATGCCGGGGCTGGTGGAGATATTATGCTACAGTTACTGCTATGTGGGGCTCATGACAGGTACCTGAGTTACCTAACCGAAAGTGGTGGTCAAAAGAGTAAGGTGGAATATGTGTGCAAACCCAAAATTCCCTAGTGCACCTTGCCTTTTGAAAGCCATGTTTGCTTTTTTAAAAAAAATCATGGTTACCACAGCTTTGATCTCTTTAATGTCTGTGTCCTCTGACTACAGCTATAGAAATTGATGACAGAAGAAAAGGGGTTCTGGGAGTAGCCATCTTCTGTTTCAGCTCCTTTTGAATGAAAAAGGTGCTAAGAGATGAGAACGAGAAGTCAAAAGAACACAGCATATTTCACCTTTGCCCTCTGTTTAGCATATCTGCTGTCTTTTTTTCTCTTGGTGTGTGTGTGTGTGTGTGTGTGTGTGTGCGTGCGCGCGCATGCATGCATGCACGCACGGATGTTTGCATAAGCATGCTCCTGTCCTAATCTCACTTGTCATCCTTCCTGTTTTATCTTTGTGTGTCTGCAATTTGTTTTGTAACTTCTTATAGTTGTGTCCTTTTCTGTCTTGTGAGACTAGCAGAAAGAGCTCGTATACTGTATTTTAAAAATTTTCTGCTACAAACATGAGAGCGAAAAACTTGAAAGCTGAGATATGTAAAGGTTCTGTTTGTATTACCAGAGCTGCAAGAAGACAGAGACTTTTGCTGCTAGGCACTTAGGGCCATTAACGTGTTCCTAAGCTACGCATACTTTTAAAATTATAAACATTTATGCTTGCATAAATTTGTGATTATTTTTGCCTTGCCTTTGCTGTTCAAGTGCATAATTCTCTCTGTTTGCCCATTGATTGGACTGAATCTCTCTCTTTTTTTTTATCCAGGCCCATTTTACCGCTACCGTACTCACTATGACTGGCTGAACCAGCCTGACCCCTCAGCCATCCCTAGCTGGCAACCGCTGCTTTCCCGATCCAGAATGATTCCCATCTTTGGGGTCTTTTTCGTCGTGGTCTCTCACTTCTTCCCCCTTGATTATGTCCGAAGCGAAGCCTTCTATGAGCGAGGACTGCTTTTCCGCCTCTTCTATATGATGCCCATCTTCTTCATCTTTCGCATGCGCTTCTATGTGGCCTGGCTCTGTGCTGAATGCACCTGTATCGCAGCTGCCTTTGGTGCTTACCCGACTACTGCCAAATCTCGATCGGGTGGGGGACCCACCATGCAGTATGAGCCACTCAGCAGGTTAGTCCAGATGTTCCCCTCTGGGGCAAGTCTCCATCTCCAGTATACGATAGGATAGCTTTAGGGAAGCATTATGAGAATGCAGTGCTCTGCTCTCTAAGAATACCAAGCCCAGTCCTGTGCTAGCTTAAAGTATTTCAGGTAATGGAATGTAACTGTGCAGATGTGACCAAATTCTGCCCTTTAAAATACCGTATTGGTCTGAGTATAAGACTCACTTTTTTCTCCTAATTTAAGTTTTTTAACTAGGGGTGCGTCTTATAATCAGGCTGTTGCAATTTAATGCCAGTGATTTAATTAAATTTTTTTAATAGCACCAAACTTTAAGTGTGCGTCTTATAATCAGGTGCGTCTTATACGCGGGACAATACGGGTATATGCAATAGGGCCCTGTATGTTTTTGTAGTACTTGAAGCTTCCAAACAGTCTTCAAGTATAGCCCCCCCCCAAGAGTGCATCACTGTAGTCTATCCCAAAGGTCACAAATGCATGCAGTTTATTTGTTTGCTTGTTTCCATTTTCCTACAAGCAGATCAGCTGATGGGGAAGTGTCATGTAGCATCACCTATGATTATGAAACAATCAAGAACATTGACCCACATGGCACAGACTTCTGCGTTAAGGTGAAGGATGGCATGCGCTATTGGAACATGACTGTCCAATGGTGGTTGGCACAGTACATCTACAAGAGTGCCCCTGTTCGCTCCTATGTCATGAGGTGAGCAGAGAAATTTGGGAGAAGCAGAGCACCATGGGGGAAGTACAGGAAGATTTAGGGGGGAGAGTGTGTGTATGAGTGTTAAGGGTGAACTGTGAGATTCTGGATTTATTTGAGAGCAGAAGCTTGAGAAAGTTCTTGTGGGAGCAGACAGAGAGGAGGATTCTGGGATAGTGGTGGATTTGAAGGCAGGCAGAATTGGGAATTCTGGCAGCAATGGGAGCTGTTTTGAGTATGTAACTGAGAATTATGTGGGGGGGTAGTAGTGAGTGAGGAAAAGTTATGATACAAATAGAAAACTAGTGTGAGGGGATTTATTATTATTTATTTTGCTAGAAGAGAGCAAAATAGAAACTTAATAGCTGGACTAGGCATGGGAGAAAAGAAGAGGAGTTGAGTGACAGAGTTAGCATAAGGAGTGTGGAAGATCTGCAGATTGAGATTGGAGTCTGTTGGAGAGAGACCTGAGGAAGCCACAAACCCTTCTGCTGTTGACCAGGTTCATGTAACGGAAGAACAGTAGCAATTTCTGAAATGTTTGATGGCTGCTATCAAACCTGAAACGGGAGCAGCGTAGGATCCCAGGTACTGAAGTGAATTAGCAAATGGTGGAATACAGTATTGTGGGACTAATGGGAATTTACAAGAACTGTTGGGAGGTTAGGGAAATGTGTTGGGTCAGAGGCAGGTTTGGCTTGAGAGAAGCAGTGACTGATTTTGTGGTTGACTGAGTAACCAAAGACAACAGTGAAGGAGTCTGTGATGGACAGTGGGAGGATATGAAGGATTCTGGGATACGTGGTGGAGTTGACATGAGGGGAGGATTCTAGAATTGACTAGACCCTTTCTTCCTAGGAGTGCCTGGACTATGCTCATCTCTGCATACTGGCATGGGATTCATCCTGGCTACTACCTCAGCTTTCTTACCATCCCACTATGCCTAGCTGCTGAAGGTGCAATGGAGAGTGGTCTCTTGAAACACCTCTCCCCTGCTGGTCGTCTCTATGGTGACTGGCTGCAATGGTTCTTGAAGATGCGAGCCTATGACTACATGTGCATGGGTTTTGTGTTGCTCACTTTCGAGGACACTGTTCGCTACTGGAGCTCCATTTATTACTGCATCCACTTGGTGGCACTGGTGCTATTCTTGCTCGGGAAGGTTTTGGGGGGGCTGGTGGGAGCAGGGCTCCCAGAAGAGCGAAGACGGAGCTGTTGAGAACTCCCAGCGACGGGAGTGATAGGACTGAGGTGAGGTCCGCATAAGCCCACGATGTGGGGCACTCCCGTGGGCCCTGGAGGCTTGGGAGGCGGACAAGACACAACTGTTTTTGACCTGCTCCACCGTTTGAAACAAGAGTTGGAGGATAGGAACCAGGATAGAAACCAGGAGTTGTGCATCCCCACCCTTGTTCTTCATTTGCCGCCCCCCCTTCCCCCAGCTAGGGGACTTCGGATTCCTTACACCAATTGCCTCCTGTGACAACCAACTAGGAGCAGTATTTTTCCAAGAAAAAAGCGAGGAAATCTTTACTTCTGGCCTTTTCCCATGTTAGATTTTCCTTCCAGATTTCATTCCCCTTCCTGAAAATCCAGGAGTCTTGACTCCTAGCATCTGTATTTTCTTAAATTGGTTTCTCTCCCTTTTTAAAAACAAACTCAATCATAACTATTTTACAGGGGCCAAATGGGATCTCATATCTTGCCTGTTTTCCAATAGGTCCTGGCTGTTATATTTGTGTGTGTGTGTGTGTGCGTGTGTGTGTGTTTTAATACCACAACTGTATCCTTAAAAGTATGTTTTGATTGGGGGGATTGTTTCATGGTGGTAGGTCAGCTGAGGCCACTGGCTAAAGAAGTGTGAAATAGCCTTAGGTTAAGTGTGCCAGCAGGTAATTCTGTGCAGTCTGGTGGGCAAAGATTTGTCAGACAAGTTGTTAATCGGTGACCCTCTGCCTAAAGTAGGGGTGAGATTCTGGAGGCCTCCAGCTCAGCAAAAGGATGATACAGCAAGTCTGATGTCTTGTTAATGTCAAGGAAAAGAACTTAAGCTAAGAAATGAAATGTTGCATATAAAACTGCAATGTTTCACAGTGCTGAACGTCAGTGATAGGGGGCCGATTCAAACACAGCAACTTCAGCTTTGTAGTCATGACCTTTGAGTTTTGATTGCCAAGTTGTATGTTAAGACACACAGATGCTGGTTTTCAGAGTTTGAAATGTATATTTTGTATTGGGGAGGTTGAAAAGTTGGGTTTTACATTGCAAAACCTAAGGATGTGTAATTGTGTCTGTCCCTAGGATAGCTTCTTTGTGTCTTAAAGAAAAAGTGAAGAGGCCTGATTGCCGCATACATTGTGGCACAGGCTGATGCAACTGAACTTTTACTTACTGGAAGCTTAACTGAGAAATAAAAAATGTTAAGACTTGTCTCTTGTGTATTTAATTCCTTGTTTATCCTGTAGAGGGCAGTAAAGGACAAGCCCCTGACCTTGCAAAAGTGTTTATTCTTCCTCCATATAACTGGATTGAGGCTCTTTGGATCACTAAAATGCTGATTGTCACATGTAATTTGAAAGCAGAGCAGTGTTGACAGCAGTCCCAGAATCCTTCACTGAGCACATAAACCAACGCTTTCAACTTTCTTCCATCATTCTGAATTGATCCCAAGATCTTTTGCTATTTTTTGGATTGCCATCCCAAATCAATCCCCTGTTCCAAATCCTTCTATTCCATCCTGTTCATGCACACTTATGTCAATTTCAGAAGATGTCACAGCTCCTTCTGTACCTAACTAAATTGACCCCAGTCATTCCAATCCCAGAACGGTCCTTTGTGGAAGTGTACGCTATTTTAAATGATAGCTTCTGCCTTTACAAGTAAAGGCTATGGCTGCTTCGCATGTTATTTTATTAGGTGTATAGCTAAGATTAAGTGTGCAGTGAAATTTTTGATGTATGGATGGAACAAAAAGCCAGAAGGAAAACCTATCATACAGCAATACTTGGAGGGGACTTGATAGTGGCCAGTATCTCCCTATTGGGTGCCAAACCCTAGTCTGTTACCTAATAAGTGGCACCTATAAATGGTGTCTGTTTCCACTTATGATTAAAAATACCCAACTATTCTCTGGAGGCATGGTTGATAAACAGCCACTGTTTCTAGACCTCTGATCTGCTTGTTGCCAAGCTACTGTCTCTGTTCATAGGACAAGCCATCTGAAGAAATTATTAATCCATGCCCAGCCTTTCCCTTTTACTTCCTTGTTCCTTGTTCCCCCTCTGATTGTTGGCAAAGTGCACAGGAAGAGAAAACGTCTAACCAGAGATGGATGATGGCGGGGAATGCCATTTAGAGAGTGAAGCAGACCAAGCAGGTATGGGGTAATCTTTTCTGTAAGGGAGTTGTTGTCTTAGATCTGACTGATTTTAAGAATCTCCAGAGATTTTATTCTGTTGTTTCAGTTGTGGCTTCTTAGGGGACCAATAAGATTTTCTCCCAACATTTGGGAACATTGGGGACTTCTGCAAACAGGATATTGGGAGAGGTGCTTTGATTTAAAAATGCCCCAGAATGGGTGGGGAGTAAGCAGCGGGGTCCCCCAGGTGAGAGCTGCTTGGGGCATGATTCCACTAAATTGTCAATTATCTGGAAGTGGGTGAGGAGTAAGGTAGCTAAATTATGGGTGATACAAATTATTCATGTAGAAACCCAAGCAGACGGAAGTGCTCCAAAAAGACCTTTCCTAACTGGGTGAATGGGCAAAAAAAAGGGGGGGGGAGGGAAATAAGGTTCAATATAAGTAAGTGTAAAGGAATACATACTGAGAAGGGGGGAAAAATCCCTACACATAAATGTTGATTGGTGCTGCTGGATGTGACTATCCAGGACAGAAATTTTAAGGTTGTAGTGAAGGGCTCACTGAAAATGGGGTGCTTTAGTAGATGACAAGCTTAACAGGAGCTAGTAGTATGATGTGGCTGCAAAGATGGCAAATGCAATTCTAGGCTGCATGAACAGAAGTGTAGTAGTGAGATTGCAAGAAGTAATGGTACTGTTGTATTTTGTTTAGTCCGAGCTCACCTGGAATATTGTGTCCAGTTCTGGGCACCTCAGTTTAGGGGCTGAAGCACCTTCCCTGAGAGATAAGTCTAAATAGTTTGGGACTTTTTTTTTTTTTTAGAAGATGCAAATACCGTATTGGTCTGAGTATAAGACTCACTTTTTTCTCCTAATTTAAGTTTTTAAACTAGGGGTGCGTCTTATAATCAGGCTGTTGCAATTTAATGCCAGTGATTTAATTAATTTTTTTTTAATAGCACCAACCTTTAAGGGTGCGTCTTATAATCAGGTGTGTCTTATACTCGGGACAATACGGTATAACTAAGGGGGAGACATGTTAGAGATGTAGAAAATTCTGATGGGTGTGAAGAACATGGAAAAGATAATTTTTCTCTCTTGTAATTCGACAAATTGAGGTCACCCAACAAAATTTATTGGCAGTAGAGTCAAGATGGATAAAAGACATAACTTCACTAAAGTGCCACCAAAATCAATTAGAGAATTCATTTTGGTTAACTGAAGTCCCACTAATTTTAGTGGGACAGCCGTGACTAACCTTTGGATGCAAGCCATAATTAATGTATAGAACTTGCTGCCGTAAGATGGGGTGATGGCTGCAGGCTGAATTAGCTGACTTCAAAACGGAGTTAAGACAAATTCATGATGGATGGATGTATCCAGTTTATCACTGGAGCTATCATGGCTAAAATAGAACCTCCATGTCCAGAGGCAGCATACCTCTGAATAATAATTGCTGGGTGTAAACAACAGGGGAGGGCTGCTAGACTAATGCCTCTAGCTTATAGGCTGGGGACATAGCTATCTCTCACCCTAATTAACTTAATCCTAATGTACAGTTGTTGTGAAGCTAAACTGGGATTACTCCATGTGTGCTAGCTCCTTGAAGGCTACAAAAGTCACAAATAACACTGGACAACACACATTTTGCGTTCTTAAAAGTGAGACCTATTCTTTGGAGGGTATATTTGGAGCGCCGATTCAAAAAATGGCATACGTTGTTGTTTTGTTTGCCCTATTAGCTCTAGTTTTGGGGGGTACGGCATCACCACCTCATCATGTGCGTCAAGAAGCTTCCTCGTGAAGAAGCCATGGTGTCAGCTTCCTCATGAGGAAGCTGCTTGACTCGCATGATGAGGTGGCGATGCCATATCCCCAAAACTAGAGCTAATCAGGTGTTTTAATGGCCATTTTCAAATTCAGCAGCCCAAACAACATAAAAGTAACTTGGTTTAATCTCGGATACACACAAAAAGTTGAAAATTGTTGTCCAGTGTAATCTTTGTCTTGAGTTAGCAACATTCCTCTGTTCCTTGTAGCTTGGCATACTTGCTAAATGCTTGGGGCAATTCCCTTTGATTATGACACACTATCATTCAGATTGCATGGGTTGATCTTTCTGCAGGATGGGAATGTGGCTAGATGGCCTCTTGGCTCCTCTATATGCATAAATTGATCACTGCAGTGCGTCTTACTGTCAATGAGCCTCTTTTCTCTGACCCACACATATCTTGTCCCATTCTGCATCCCATCTCCAGAATCCAGCCGGAGTCGCCATGGCCCCTCATCTCTCCTCCTTCAGCTACCAAGCAACCAGACCTTGCGTTTCCGTGGCAACAAAGCAGAGGCCTGGGGAGCAGCTTGGGAGGGGGCACTGGAGTCCACAGCTGACCCCCAGGCACTGGTCCCAGGATTTGCAGGGACAGAGGAAGACGGAAGGCTTCTTAAAGAGCAGCCCCTCTGCCTTGAGGAGAAGCGGAGGCGCAGGTAGCAGTACACCTAGGTTCATTCAGGGGGGATCCACAGGGCAAGGTGCCTGGGTTCTCAAGGTGAGGGGAGAGGATTGGTGCAGGGCTTGCACCATAGGTGGCTGAAGGTCTCTATGGTGCAGAGGCATCACTAGGGTTTGTGTCACCCAGTGCAAGAACTCATCGCATCACCCAGTGATGTCACCAGTGGGATAACTCATGGTGTCAACATCATTAACATTAATTTTAATATAACAGTACAGGTCACCCAGCAAATCAGTAACCAGCAAAAAACCAGTGGCCAACTTGATGGCACTCGCACAACTGAATAAGAGTTCTAGTATTACCTCTGATACATAGAAATGAGAAGCTGACTCATACTAACACCTTATTGTTTCCATGCTGTATCATAACACAACCTCATTGGGCCTCAGAACAATCAGACTTATTGGACAGTTTTGAGTTAAGGAAATCCAATTTTTGTTACTTAAAGGCAGTTGTGTTTTCTTTTCCCAGTTATTTTGCCTTTAGCTTTTGATAGAATACAGATAATTCAAAACGGGTTGTTTCACACACACCGACCTGAGGGTGTCACCCGGTGCGGTCCACACCCCCACACCCCTCTAGTGACGCCACTGCTATGGTGACCACAGAATAGGCGACTCTGAGAATCAAGGGCATCTAACAAGACAATGGTCTGTGGGTGGGTGTGGGGGGGTTGTATTAGGGTGATGGGTCTGAGGGGAGGCACAGATCATGGTTGTCAGCAACCCCTCTCCATAAGTGTCTTGATTGGATTGGACAGCAGGTCCCTACCCACACTCCCATTGTCTTTTAATCTAGGTTGTGTATTTGTGTGTGAAGGTTTAGGAAACCTAGGCTTAGGAGCATGATTTCATGATGGCTAAAAAGAGGCAAAGAGGGCTAAAATTTATTAATTTGTTTATAATTTTTATCCCCTGCTTTTTGATTGGAAGCTGCTCTGAGAAGCTATTGGATCAAAGTTTACCCAAAGAAAAAAAAATCAAATTTGAAATGAAATAAATTTCAAAATGCAGCAGACAGTGAAGTTAAAATACAGCAAATCTGGGGAAATCAAATGGGATTTCACTTGACATTGAAAAGATACCAGACTTTGTTTTCAGGCAAACGTCCCTGGGGAGAGAGTTCCCAAGCAAAGGTGCCACCACAGAAAACACCCTGCCTCCAGTCACCCCCACCCACCTCACCTGTGGGGTAGACCTTGAGTACACAGTCAGGCTGATGTGAGAGAAGGCAGTCCAACAGACATTTGTTTGAATGCTATGAGCTTCTCATTTCACTTCCCATTTTTCCCCTCAGAATTCTTGAGGAACAGGCAGCCAGCAGGCTCAGTGGTTGGGAGCTTTGGCATGCAGGAAAGAAGCGAACGCTACGCCGTCTCCAGAGCAAGGGAAGTGCTGTAATCTCATACGCTGTGATGTGGCGGGGCACATTGCGCCACATTGAAGGTAGGAGGCTGCTTCTATTGAGCATCAGCATCCCCACAAGATCCTGCCCGGGGTGGGTTGCGTTTTGTGGCCTTGCCATTTCACATCTCACCTTCCCTCCCCAAAGGCCACTTTGGAACAGGGATCCAGTCCTACTTTAACTTCCTGCGTTTCTTGGTCCTGATGAATTTTGTTGCCTCCCTACTGGTGGTGGGGTTCGTGGTTGCTCCGAATGCAGCGTTCGAGGCCCTGCACCTCAACTGGACAGATCAACAAAGCAACTCTACAGGTAGTTCTAGGGGCCAGGAATGCTGAGTAAGAAATAGTTTGAGTAGTCAACAGGAGGATTAGGGATTCCGAGATGTTCCGTCTTCCTCTTCTGGTAAGACCTTTGTACCTTTAATTGCTGCATAGCAGGCAGTAACTACGGTAAGCGGGTATCTCCCCCCCTCCAGCACTGCATTTCAATTGGTTAAAAATCTGCTGAATTTTTATGTTATGCAGCTAATAAAGCACAGAAACCCTGATGGGGAAAAAAATGAAGGTGACAACTGGGAGGGGATATGGAGTTGAGTGGGAATGGAGCAAAGGATACCAAGCACCAAGAAACCTGAGTTCCTTAAGGGGATGCAAAAATTACTTTATTAGAGCAAAGGTGCTCAAAGTCCTGGCATCTTGTCCCTAATATTGATTTTTTTTTCTTTGAACCTATAGGCAGTGCGAGGTTGTAGAGTGCTAACCCCCAAATTCTCCAACAAGAACACCTTAATTCTCTATTCAGAACATTGTATGCAAATACAATGTATTTGCATACAATGTATGCAAATACAACAATGTATTGCATACATTGTATGCAAATACAACTAATTATATTTCCATGGATTTAGTTCGTTTTCCCTTGTTTCTTCAGCTTCCTTTATTTAGATTTTCAAATAATGGAGGTGGGAAATTGACTTTTTTTTCGCAATTTAATTTTAAGGTGATAACAGGGAGGAAAGAAAAGAGTAGGAAGGGATGAAAATATCTCTGTGACAATGAGAGCTAGGAACATTTTTAGGAATTTGAAATGTTTATTCTCTGGGTGATATATTCCCTGCAAAACAGCAGATTGTGCACTTGTGTACCAAATCTGTGGAATATATAGCACTGTCCCTGGTTCGCATACGTGTGTGTGTGTGTGGGGGGGGACAACGAACAGATAAAAATACAGTATTCTATACTATCGTATATGCTATAGCAGGATAATTTGGGGTGGATTCTGTGTATTGGGGTCAAGAGGAAGAGACAATTAACATTCTTTCCCCTGCATTCATTTCAGTAAATGCCTCTTGTCTGCATTACAACCCCACACATCAAGGCTTGGTCCTGTTCTTTTCCTACATTATGGATCTTTTATCAGGCCAGGTGAGAGACTGTTTTCTCAAGGAAACAAATCCTAGAAGACTGCCATGATGATGTCACATGTGTCCAGTGTTTGCCACCGTGTGTCTATATGTCTCCCTGCAGGGCTTCATGGAACTCACCTACCTGTTCTATGGCTACTACCAACATTCAGCTGTTGATTTCATTGGCTTCTCATACAATGTCCCGCTTGCATATCTGCTCACAGCATTCTTCTACCTTCTTTTCTGTCTAATGTGGATCGTATGGAGGTGAGAGTAGCTCCACACTTTATAAGTAGCTATCCTCCACCCCAGATGCAGCTGCATCTCCAGAATAAAGCCTCTTTTAAAATATCTCCTCCTGCTTGCCTTCCACCCCTAGGTCTGTGTATTGTCTCAAACACAGCCTGGTTAGTGAAGATGCTTCCCTTGGATCCTACAGCAACAAAGTCTTTGCCGGCTGGGATTTTGGCCTGATTCAGCACACGGCGGTGCAGTTAAGGCAAAAGAGTATTCGCTATGAGCTGAGGGTAAGGGCAGGAAGAAGTGTCTGGTAGGCGAGGAATGGGAAGACGTGCTGCTCCTGGGGTTGGGGCTTGGACATGTCAAGGGATGTTTCCCAAAACTTTTTTGATCTGCGGCTCCCTTGACCATTGGCGACTGTTGGCCATGGCTCCCCATTACATTATGTTGATGCCTGCCAATTAGCATTGCACTGTGTTCCAAGAGGATTTCATGGCACTCTGCGGCTCCCCTGGCTGGTTTCCACAGCTCCCCTGGACTAATAGCAAGACTGCTACTTGTTCCAATGCAGGGTCTCTGATGCGCTAGTGCCACACTCTCCCCACCTCCACACTTCCTCTTCCACTCCACCACCCTCTTCCTTTTTCAGTCCAGGGAGTGGGAGGAGCAGCAGTGGGGCCTAGTGGCTCCCCCACCAATCTGCTTTCTGAGACGACTGCCTTAGTCAACCTCATGGGTGCGCCAGTCCTCCTGCATGCTGCCATTGTTGCCACCATAGCTCTGCAAAAAAGGCAGCAATTGTACAGCGTGTAACCCCCTTTTATTCTTCCCTAAGTTATAAAAAACCCTCTGCTTTTAGCAGCTAACAGGCAGCAGTTCAATGTGGACAGTTTTTTCCTCATCATAGCCTCATAAGAACGTAAGAAGAGCCTTGCTGGATCAGGCCAAAGGCCCATCTAGTCCAGCTTCCTAAGAAGACAGAATGTGTATGGGGCGCAGTTGGAGCCAAAACAACGTGGCGGGGTGGCCGGCGGCAGCCCGCAGCGGCGGCGCTGCTGAGCGAGCGCCCCTGCTTCACTGCGGCGCCTGAGCGCTTCCGCACGGGCTGGCGCCTGGCTCCACTGAAGTTACGCTTCTGCTTCCTGGATCACACAGTGGCCCCACCAGATGCCTCATATACAAGGCAACAAGAGACCTGTATCCTGTCGCCACTCCCTTGTACCTGGCACAGAGAGAACCTACTCCTCCAACCAGGAGGTTGCTTAGTTATCCTCATCATGGCTTGTAAGCTCCAGTGTATTGGATTTCTGCCTGTCATGCAGCTAGTGAGGAAGAAAAAGTAAAGAGTTGTTAACTCTTTCACTGCACTTTAGCCTCTGATATGGCTTGCTGCCTCCAGATGATGTAAACAACAAAGGCTTTGAGGGCTTTTGATCCCTCACTTTAACTAAAATCAAATCCCAACTCTGCTGTGAAGCAAACTGGGTAATCTTTGGCCAGTCACCATCTCTCAGCCTACCCTAATTCGCAGGATTGTTCCAAGGATAAAATGGGGCAGGGCGGAGAATGAGGTACACAGCCATGAGTTTTTGAAGGAAGGGCGATGTTATGTACTTGAATGTACCTAACTGAATCTTCAGTTAGGTTTCACTTAGTATCTGGTTCTGTTGAATCTGCTGTTCAATTATATCTATTAGTTCTACATACCGTACTATGGTATGTTTGTTACTCAACAGAATGCCAAGTTATGAACCCAGCTTTATGTGTATTTGTTGTCCTTTGTCCTTTGGGTTGCTTGTAAGATTTCCAGCAAATATCTTACAGATGAGATAAAAATGAAAGAAAGAAAATCCAATATTTGGGAAGAAAAAGAGAGAGAGAGAGAGAGAAAAGCAGGGATAACCTTACATGGGGCTGGACAGTGCTTATTAATATTTCCCCCTCAGTGTTGGGGTACTAAAGCGTCTCTCTTTTCCCACTCTCTCCTCCCTGGCTCAAGATGGATCTAGAAGAGGAGGCGCTCCGCAGGCGCCAGGCAGAGCGGACCACAGCACAACGAGTCGGTCTTTATTTCCTCCGAGGCTTGATCAACGTTCTGGTTTTGGGCCTGTTGGCTGGATCCTTTTACTGCATCTACCTGGCGACAGACTATTCCCAGTGGCTGCTGGGAAAGGTAAGGAAATGGCCCGCAGTTCTCACATGTCTGTATCCCCTTGCCATCTTTTGTTGGATGCCCCCCCCCAACTTCCTGTTGCCTAGCTTTGCTAGCACCCCTGCCTAACAGATAATGGGCAAGAACTGCCCTCTGGTTGCAATGTGTGGCTGGAGGGTGCAGTTGAGCTAGCAACCCAGGCACTGAAAAAAGGTGTTGAAACTCAGCTGATAGTAGTTTTGTGCTTTTAACAGCTGCATGCCAGGCTGAAATTCAACAGGCACAGCTCTGCCCCTCATTGCATGGCCAACCTGTTGGATTTCTGCATACAGGCATATAGCTCTCTTTCTTGGGAAAAGAAGCTAGCAAACTCTATTTCCTTTCCCACTACATTTCAACAATCATCTTGCTGTATCAATCACCTTGCTGACCAATCACCGTAGTCTCTCTCTTTCTGTAGGAGAACTCTCCAGTCAAAGATAAATTCTTCTTGGAACTGCTGGTGGCTTACCTCCCATCCATTGTCATTACAGCCGCCAACCTCTTTGTCCCGATGATCTTTGGGTTCATTGTTCGCCTGGAGAAATACCCACTCAGCTTTGAAATCAAAATCACACTTCTCAGGTATAGGAAGTGCTGGGTACTCGTAGAATTCACTGTCGCATTCAGCTCTGAAAGACAGACAAGGCTGAAATAAGGGTCAGATTACGAAGGCCATAGAATGGAGGAGATCACTTTCGTGAACAGTGCATTTTGATGCCTCTAGCTCCTGAATTATCTTGGAGTGGACCAGACCTTAGTAGCCTAGAGACAAGGCCAGCTGGCAAACAAAGTCAGATACTAACTGAGGGCCAAAGTGGATTAGAGGCCTGATTCTAATCTAAGGGGGTAGTGTGTGTTGTATTCAGGCACTTGAATTACCTCTTTAAGAACATCTGGCCTCCCCCTTCCTCTCTTCCCTTGGTGGGCTGCCACCTCCCTGCTCCCCATTTATTTTACCTTGCTTTGTAACAACTGGGTAAAGGTAGTTTGCTGCCATCAATCATCCAGAGCTGAGGATCCAGGCAGAAGGAGGCCACCGTGGGTCAATCTCCCCCCCCCCCACTGAGTCCTCCAACCATCTACCCTATTATAACACGTCTAATCTGAAATAAATCCTTTGAGTTCAGTAAGACTTATTCCTGGGTAAGTGTGTATAAGTGGCAGCGCCAGGTTTTGCTGAGCCCTCTGGCCAGGCATTGCGGTGGACTTTGAACATGTATGATATGAACCACTCTTTCCTCCCCCCCCCCCATTGGCTGGTGTGATTCTCTTCCCCCAACTCTGTTTCCTTCTTCCCTTCTGTCCCCAGCTGTGTGGGCATGCAGAAGTAGTTCCAGCCTTGGAAGGTGGAGGAGGAGATGCTGCTGGTGCCCTGGCTGGCTCCCAGGGGCTCTCTCTGATATTTATTTTATTTATTCACATTTTTATACCGCCCTTCCTCCAAGGAGCTCAGAGTGGTGTACGTATTTCCTCCCCTCCTTTTTGTCCGCACAACAACCCTGTGAGGTAGGTGGGGCTGAGAGATAGTGACTGGCCCAAGGTCACCCAGGAAGCTTCGTGGCTGAGCGGGGATTTGAACCTGGATCTTCCAGGTTTAAGTCCGACTCCCAAACCACTACACCATCCTGGCCTCATACATCCTGATAATACAGAGAACCAACCCCTGGGAGCCACTAGATTGGCTGGTTGCGGGGAGAAGGAGGACATGCCTGTGGAAGACTAACATGGGCACTTCATCCTCCCCTGTCCCCCTACAGCCATTCAAGCTTGTTCCCAGGGACCCCCTGCACACAGAGCAGAGCAAGCAAGCCCATTGGCTTTCCATGCAAGTCATGGCAGCCTGTAGAACCTCTAGAATCACCGCACATGACTAGATGTTTTTAATCTCTATGTGTGACTTATATATGCAGCTCTGGATTTTCTTTAGGATGCTTCAATATATATGACACCACCCCAGTTTTCAGGATTGCAGCCTAAGTTACCTCCTCCTGTGTGGAACAGAATTCAGTAGTAGAGATTTAACAGAAAACACAAGTGGAGGGTGTTGGGCAGAGGGGACTCAGGAATGTTCTCATTTGCAGTTGGCTGAACCAGTCAGTGGGCAGCAAGGAACATTTTACCCAGCCACTGCAGCTTGTGCCTACTGTCTGTCTTCATGCTGTTGAAAGCTTCACTGGTTGATTTCTGCACATCAATTGGCTCTTGAAGGACCAGAAGTCAACCAAACTTGTGTGGGTGGGTGGGGGTGGGGGTGGTTTCCTGGTCAGTTTGCAACCCATACAGATTCTCTTTTTATCTGGCAGGAGCGTCTTCCTCCGTTTTGCAAGCTTGGTAGTTCTCCTCATCTCGCTTTGGTCCCAGATCACCTGTAGCGGGAACCCACAAAATCTAGACTGTCGGGATTGTGGCTATAACAGCAACCGTCACCCGGTAAAGTGAGAAACCATTGTATGGTTTTAAACTTTCAGTTTTTAATCTTGTATCGTTTTCATCTTTCAGTTTTTAAACTTCTTTTAATATAAAGAACTTTTTAACATGACCAGTTTTCCTGTGTTTACTTCTTTGAAAATTGTTGCAGGTCATGAAAGTTTTTAACTCCTTTTTAAAGAATAGTTCGTCTGATAAATGAAAAAATCTGCCCGAGATCTAACCAACAATGTCGGAGCCCCTATGAAAGTAATCGTCCCCAAACGCCCTGGGCCAGCACAGTCTCAATTGACTTACTGATCCAGGACCCACTAGCTTACAGTGCAATCCTAACCAACGTTTCCAGTGCCGGTGCAGCCGCAATGCAGCCGCGAGGTAAGGGAACAAATGTTCCCTCACCTCACCTTGAAGAGGCCTCCATGACTGTCCCTGCACTGCAAAATGCAGTGTGCACCCTGTTGGAATGGCTACACCGGTGCTAGAAAGTTGGTTAGGATTGCACTGTTATTCTCTGTAAAGGCAACTTTCTACGGACTGTCACTGGACAGAATAGGTTTCTTATCTAATAGGTTTTTTAAAGTGTTCACATCGGGTTCCCTAATATAGGCTTACCTTAGTCCCGGAACCGAGTCGCGCTGCGGCCTAGAAAAGACACGAGCCGCTCCCAAGAGTGCACCGCGGCAGGCCAACGCGGTCGCCTCGTTTACCATAAGCTGCGGAAGCCGCAGCTTGCATTGTCCTGCTGCGGTGCGCTCTTGGGAGTGGCTCATGTCTTTTCTAGGCCACAGCGCGACTCGATTCCAGGACTATGGTAAGCCTACCTAATAGGAATATGGTATGTTAGAGGGGAGGGTAGAGAATAAGCTGGATTACAGTATTTGGGAGAGGAATTGTAGGGCTTCAGGTTTGCAGCAGGTAGAGAAGGTTGAAACTCTGAAATGACTCTTTTTGCCCCCTCAGTGTTGGGAGACCTCCGTGGGGCAGGAAATGTACAAGCTGATGATCTTCGACTTGCTTGTCCTGCTGCTTGTGATGTTGTTTGTGGAGTTTCCAAGAAAGTAAGTGGTGTTATCCCTCTAACTGAGCAACGTTGTACCTGGCCAATGTTAAATAATCTGGCTTGGCTTATTTCTAGGTGTGTGGAGGGTTGACTTTGTTTTTTCTCTGATTTACGTGTGTATTTTGCTTAGCTTCAATCAAAGTTGGTCCTGGGCTGAGTCTACACTAGCCGCTTAGTCTGGAATTGCCATCCTTTGTTCTGTCACTTCTTCCAGAGAATCCAAATGACATCACTGCCAGCCTGTTGCAGTCCAGTGTTTTTCCATGTTGTCCTCCTGTCTTTATTGAGAGATCTGAAATGTGGTGCTTTCTTTTCAGATTTAAAATGCAGTTATAGTGGTAGCCTATCCAGTGTAGACTGGCAGAGGACAATTGAAGTTTGGGGGGCATTTCACTTTTAATTAGGTGCTTCCCCTCCTTATAGCACTTGTTCCTTTTATTGTTTCTTGTGGGCTGTATTACTGATGAATAGCTTCTTAATTGCCCCTTAGAGAGTCAGTTTCTATTCCCTGCATTTATTTGTGTGTGTGTGTGTGTGTGTGTGTGTGTGTGTGTAGGGTCTTTAGTTACTGATGCCCTCCCGTGATACATTTTCCTCTTCATTTTTTAATTGCGAAATAATGCTATAGAAATAAATGGAACCTAAGCATCATCTCTTCTGCCTCCCTGCAAGACAGGACATAGTTTGTGCTACCAATCTTTCACCTCACCCCTGTGTTTTGGTCACATTCTTAGTTATTTTTTAAATGATTAAGGATTGAGACTTTGTTTCTTTTTCTGTAGCTGTAGTATTAAAAAAAACTTAAGTTGATTAGAACCAGTCCTCATGGGCCTTTCTAGTGAGAGAGACTCAAAGGCAATTTTAGTCTCAGGCATGAAAACTTCCCCTTTCTATCACACAGCATGAACATCCCTGCCTCTAATCTGAGTTGGTGTATCATAGTAGTGAAGAGGTAAAAAAAAAAGTAAAGGTGACCCCTGACAATTAAGTCCAGTCATGTCCGACTCTAGGGTGTGGTGCTCATCCCCATTTCAAAGCCGAAGAGCCAGCGTTGTCCGAAGACGCCTCCGTGGTCATGTGGCCGGCGTGACTCTCCTTGCCGCAGCACGTAGCATGCGGCTGGAACACGGAGCGCTGTTTACCTTCCCGCAAGCGGTACCTATGTATCTACTCGCATTGACGTGTTTTGGAACTGCTAGCTTGGCAGGAGCTGGCCAAGCAACGAGAGCTCACCCCATCACGGATTTGAACTGCCGACCTTTTGATCGACAGCTCATGGTTCAGCGGTTTAACCCACTGCGCCACCCGCTGGCGGTGAAGTGGTGAAGAGACTGAGCTGCAAATCGAGACTTCCCTGGCTTGAATCTTGTCTCTGCCATTAACTGCAAGCCACTCTTCAGGCTCAACCCCCCAGCTGCAATATGGGGATAATAATGTTTACTTACCTTCCAGGTAGTGGCTGGGCTCTGGCTAAGGGCCAGAGGCCACCTGCTTAGTTATATTCATCTTGGTCTCCACTTACTTCCTTTGCCTTACAGGATGCTGGTGACTTTCTTACCCTCCTGTACCTTGCTAAAATTGTGGGGGCAGCAGGAGTTTATGGTGCCTTCCAATGTCCTGGACCTGGTGTATGGACAGACCCTCTGTTGGACAGGAGCTCTCTTCTGCCCCTTGCTGCCTGTGCTCAACACCATCAAATACATTGCTGTGTTTTACCTGAAAAAGGTGACTCTGAGATGGAGACTGGTCGGAAAGCAAAGGCTTCTGCGTTTTGTTTTTTAAAATAAGGAGGAATTACTGCAAGGGGATGAGGGACACAGGGCACAGGAGAGAGTGTATTGGGGCTTCTCGGTTCAGCGGAGGGGGGGAGGATCAGGCCTGGGAGGGGGGTGGGATCGGCATCCTCATTGGATGCCATATAATCCTATCCACCCTACCAGGCCTCCAGGCCCGACACGGGGCTTCTCGGGTCAGCGCCGCCTAATTAGGAGACCCGAGTAGCCCCATAGAGGAGGTTGGGGTATGACTCGGGGTAAGGGGATGAATGTCCGCTTACTCCGAGGAGACCTCAGCCCACTCCTCTCCAGCACAGGATACAGCATGGGCCTGGCATCCATGCTGCACCAGTGCTGGATAGGATTGGGCTGCCCATTGAGTCTTATTTTGTGTGAGCATATTTAGTTTTTACACATTTACCTCCTACTGAAGGTTTACTATGTTAGAGAGTTCTCTGGGAAGGGAATGGGGCATAGATAGGGGTGTTACAGCAGTATTCCATACATGAGAACCAGGGATCGTGAGCTCTCACCCACTGGATGCAACTTGCTCTTTATTCCAGCTAACGCTCTACGCCAACTGCCGCCCCGCTGACCGGACGTTCCGCGCCTCCAGTTCCAACTTCTTCTTTCTGTTGGTTTTACTCCTGGGTCTGATAATTTCCTGCGTTCCCGCCCTGTACAGCATGTTTGTGTAAGTACAGCCCCTTCATCCAGCCCCTTGATTGAGAATACAGCTACTCATTCAGGCCCTCTGCAAACTCCAACTTCATCCTACCCTGGGGCACCTTGTGTCTTCTTAACAGGCTCACTTCTGCAAAATGTTGACTGTTTTTAAAAATGGAAGACCCAAAAAGGTGCTGCTAATTATGGACTGGCTAGCCACAGTTATGGTTGGAAAAATATTTTATGTGGTGTGAGGGAAAATGCAGTTTAGCATCCTCAGTCCAGTTCCATGTATGTGGAACACCATTTATCCATCCTTAACCTGTGTACAGACTATTCTTTCTAGAGAAGCATTATTTACTATACGTTTCGCCTACCTTTTCTTCAAGGATCTCAGGGTGACATGTACCCTCCCCCATTCCCCCCCCCCCCCATTCATTCTGTCCTTACAACAACTACTGAGAGGTAGTGACTTACTCAAGGCTATCCAGTAAGGTTTATGGCTAAGTAAGGATGTGAACCTGCATTCTGTGCTGGGTGTTGAGGCCTACTGTTCAGGAAAATTGGGGAGGAATAAGTAGGGTTCTTATTCCCGCCCCCCCGCCCCCTAGCAAGGTTCTTGCACTTTTAACAGTTGCAAGGACTGGTAGCTGTTTTCTGTCTGCCGCACAGGTGTTGAAGACACGGGAGCGTTGCCAGGAGGGGGGAAATGGCAACTTGCTACCCATTCTGAATGTCTGTGGAATAGAAGTTCATCTCCCAAGAGACTATTTGTACCAATGCCATACATTTCTACGAACTGCTGTGTAGTGCTTCAGCCTCGCCTTGTTCTCTCCCACAGCTTAACCCCGTCAAAGGCTTGCGGCCCATTCCGGGGTGAGCCTGCCATGTGGAGTGTTGTCTCCAGCGCTGTCTCCAGCCTGCCCCATGTTGCCAAGGACTTCCTGAAATTTGTGGGCTCTGTGGCATTTGCTGTGCCTTTGTTCCTACTGCTGAGGTGAGAGGGAGTTGGGTGTCTGAGTTGGGCTCCTGGCTTCTCTGGCTGGGGGCAGGAGGAGGAGGAAAAAGGGTTCTGGGTTAGATGCCTGCATTTTGCAGGATGGGGCACATGTATTCATACCACATTCTTATACCCCTCTTTCTCTACTGCTTTTTCTGTTGCCATCCCTCTTCCTAGCATCCTCATGTTCTACCTTATGGCTCTAGCAGACTCCTATAGCTCCATGGTCAAAGGCCTCAAAGTGCAGCTCCGCCTGGTGAGTGGTTTCTAGTGACTTCATGGGAGAGTGTCAAGTTGTGAAAAGCAAGCCCCAGAACTGGCTGGCTCAGGGTGGGAGGGGAAATGGAAGGAAGGATGAACAATTACATGTACCTGGTGTATGGATTGCATCCCCCCCGCTTCTCCACGGCCACCCACTCCCAAGATAGAAGCTTTTCTTTATGGGATATTGCAACATGAGAGACAATTCCAAATAAAAAGAGTAAATACTGAACTGAAACATGCCGGAGATGGTATTGAAGCTTGTAGTCATGAATCCTAGCTGGCCATTGCTTTACTAGGCCAATTGTTCAGGATGCCAGATGATGTTTCTTAAGGTGAGGAGCTAATGGTTGAGAGAAGATGATTATGAAGTGTCCTTAATGGGAGACTTTCCGAGAAGATGGGAGGAAGCCTTCAGTCTTGTAAGATGGTTTCTGTCCTTCATCTGATAGGAGGGGATGAAGTTGGTATGAAAAGAAGGAAGGATGTAGCTTGGAACAGGCAGGTGGCTTCTGTGTGGAATGGAGAGACACAGACTGACAGCACAATCCTGTCTACAAATAGACTGGTGGAGTGACCGCTCCACCAGTTTAGGATGTTGCAAACGTGCCATAAGGAACGTTTGCGGCACCTGGAGAGTAAGTGGCACCAGCAGACATGCTTGCACCGCTCCTTCAGCACTGCAGAATAGAGCAGTGCCGCGGTGGAGAGGTAAGGCCCCGCCAGGTGGCGGAGGGGCAGGGAGAGGACGGAATGGGGCGTTCTGGGGGTGGGTGGGATTGCAGGATTGGGCCCGGGGAGGAATCAGCGGAGGCCTCCTCCATTGCAGGATTGGGCCCAGGGAGGTGGAGGAATCAGCGGAGGCTTCCTCCACCATTTCCCCCCCCCCCCTTTGGGCCTTAGATGGGCCTCTCAAATGTATGCCAGCAAAATTGCTGGCGTGCATTCAAGGAGGCCCATTCGAGGAGGACATTGACAAATGTCCCTTTACCCTGAGGAGGCCGCCGGCTACGCTGGAGCAGGCCCAGTCCTGCATAGGATGTGGCGGGTGACTTACGTGCACCACCATGTCCTGCCTGTGTTTGGAGAGACGGGAATGAAGAGGCTGGGGAAAGAACTGAATTATCTTAGGATGCAGGGTTTTTTTTCACTAGCATAATCTGTTACTGCAGTTACTGTTGCTGCTTGGAGTTGACTACTCCTATATTTGCAAACAAACCCAATATTACAAAGATACTAGAAGTCTCGAGCAATCTCTCTCTCCAAAGGAAGCCAGAAGCCAAGTAGCTCTGCACCCGTGGAACATTTCACATCGCTGCTCAGGAAAGTGAGAGCACATGGAATGGTATGCTGAGAAAGATGGTTGCACTGGCCCAGTACAGGATAGAGGAGGCTGAGCTATCCAATGCTGCTGTTTTCAGTTCTCCCTTTCTTTCTTATAGGAGGGTCAGGATAAGCTTTTTCTGGTGAAGCAGATCTCAGACTTGAGCCAATGAGTGAAGGTATAATGATATATATCTTATCAGAAAGAAGTTTTGGAGATTGTTGACTTTTATTGAATTGATACTGCAGAATCTTGCTCTCTATTTCTGCTCCTAGGGATGCTGCGGTCTCTCTCTTTTTCAGAATTATTCCAAGACAGGTTTTCCAGCCAAATTAAACTGTTCCGTAATCAATGTATTTTTACACTTTCTTGGGAGCAAGCACGGCCACTTGTACATGGATCCTTGATAGAACACTGAAATACACTCCCTCTGGGAAGTTCTATAAGAGCTAAAAGGAATCTAAAACGCAAGTGCTCAGATTCTGTGTTAGAATGCCAAATGTTTGTAATGTCATGACATTTTCAGACTTTTAAGTGGAATATGCATTTTCATGAAAGGATACGAGTATCAGTGTTTGGGTTTTGGTGATAATATTGTGCTAAAGGGACCAGTGAGCTAACATAGTATAAGACAGCTTTCTACATTCCTAAAAGGGCTGCAATATTCAGTTGATTCATTCATTTGGTGAATCAATTTAAAACACTTTACAGTGCAATCCTATGCATGTCTACACATTAGTCTAAGTCCCACTGAATTCAGTGGGGCTTACTCCCAGCCCAAGGCTGCAATCCTATATACATCTACCATCATTACAAGTAGTATAAAAACTGCAGGGGGCAAACATCATTCTAAGAGGCATTTCCTCTGATATGATAGAGATTATGGCTACCACTATACAGGTGCATAATCTCAAAACCATGCTTTTTCTCCTTTAGGACAAATATTTTTTCATATGCAAATTTAATAAATTAATTGCCTAAAGATTTCTTTAACTGGGTTGGCCGTAATACAAAAGGAGCCCTCTCATGTTAGTTTAGGACAGGGGTGGCCAACCTTCCACCATTAGGGCTACTGTGTTCTTAAGAGTTGTGTAGAAGACAGAATCTTGGCAGCTGCAAGTGCTGATGGTGCTGCTAAAGCAGCTGCACCTGCTGAAATGCCCTAACCTATACAACCATTTAAAGGGCCAGCATTCACGTTGAAAGGTTGGCCACCACTGGTTTAGGAAAAGGTTGGACAATTACATTTATTTTTTTTGAGTTTTGTATTGTTTTGTTTATTTCATGCATGCATGGAGTATGGTGACTGGAATCTGGTTTCTATATTGATGCTGTAGTGTTGCTGGGACTAGGATACAGGATTGCTGGATGGAAGACCACTGGGAGCCCCATATAAGACTGATAGAAGATCAATGTCTGTACTTTGCACATTAATTTGTAATAATGTACAATTAATACAACAATGTTTAGCAAATACGGGAGTCAATGCCATGGAAAAAATAAAGATTTACTGACTTCTTAAAACCGTAGCGGGTTTCCCAACGAGGCAGCCGCACACGGAACAAAAATACAATAAAATCCAAGGTGAAAACAGCCCAACGTTTCGTTCTAAATGCCTTAGAACATCTTCACAGGGAACAATCAAAGAAGATTACTCCATCTGCAATCTTCTTTGATTGTTCCCTGTGAAGATGTTCTAAGGCATTTAGAACGAAACGTTGGGCTGTTTTCACCTTGGATTTTATTGTATTTTTGTTCCGTGTGCAGCTGCCTCGTTGGGAAACCCGCTACGGTTTTAAGAAGTCAGTAAATCTTTATTTTTTCCATGGCATTGACTCCTGTATTTGCTAAACATTGTTGTATAATTGCAAGCCATGAAACCTACCAATCCAAAATGTACAATTAATGTTTGTTTTTAAACCTTTTTGTGTAGTTTTTGTAACCTATATTTTAAAAAAACAACCCAGGGGCCAATGGCTCAAACTAATAAATTAGAACTACTGTATTACGGAGAAGTGCTTCATCATGAAGAACAATAAATACCTACATTTCTGAATTCTGATGTTGGATGGATCATATTGCTTTTTAAAGATTTTTTTGTTCTGCTGGTGGTTTGAATTTTAAGATGGTTTTTATTGTTTTTAATATGTTAATTTCATTCTTTTTGATACTTACATGTTATTTGCAAAAAAGTGGGACAAAAATAACCTAGACTCGCACGCATAGGCAGCTATTGCATTTGGGGTTGGGAGGCCATCAAGCACGCAGGCAAGAACAGAAGTACATCAGAATATTGGCAGTGCTAATTTTTAAAGGGAGAGTCAAACAAATGCATTGCTTAAAACTTGACGTGAGACCCAAGTGCACCACGGAAGTAGGGGGGTGATGCCTATCATGATTTGTCTATGAGGGTGTGTACCAATCACAAAAGGGGGTGAAATGAACGGGAGCCAATCAGACCACACTGTGAATTCCCAGCACGTCAATCAGAGGATTACCACTGGGCTGCAGAAGAATGCGCGATGACGCAACAGGTCACGTGGAGGTGCGGCTGTCACGCCCGCATAACAGGCGCAGCGCGGGACTGTATTGCACCAATCGGAAAAGCGGCGGGTAGCCCCGGAAACGGAAATGGGGACAGGACTTGTAAGGCTCTGACGGAAGAGACAGCAATGAATATTCTTCCGAAGAAGTCGTGGCATGTGCGGAACAAGGACAATGTGGCCCGGGTCCGGAGGGACGAAGCGGAGGCTGAAGCAGAACGGAAAAAACGGGAAGCCCGAGTCTGTCTCGCTGAACAGGAGGCGAGTATTCGCCACGGCGCGTGCGCAACGATTCGGTATTCGGGGATGAAAGTGCTGCGCATGCGCTTTCTCAGTCTGGGCCGTAGACTTTTAAACTCTAGACTGACAGATGGAGTCGGATTCTGTCGTGTTTTTCTTTTTCATCTGGGGTAGAAGTGAGAAAATTGACTTCAAAGTACAGTAGATTCAGCCCCACCTGCTGCAGTATCTGTGCTGCAGGGCTGTTACAACCAGCCTCAGCCTGATTCACAACCTACAATATAGGTATAATAACACTGGGCTACTACATTGCAGGGTTGTTGCAAACCACTCCGTCAACCTGACCCTCAACATGTAATATTATGTAACGGAAAACTTCATTGCAGGGCTTGTATAACAGTAAGCAACTCTAAACCACAGCACCTACCTGTAATAATGGATTGTTATATGCATTGAAATGTTCAGTGGAAGAGCTAATTTCTAATGTGTTTTGAGTTTTAAAACATGTATTCATTTGCATGGAATAAGGTGGGGGGAAAAGTACTGTACTCTGCTAGTACCTATGTGTTGGCTCTGAAAAGTATGGAGACTATCGGTATGTAAAACTGGTGTCTTTCTGACTGCAGTCCTATGCATGTTTACTCAAAAGTAAGTTTCACTATGTTCAAGGAGACTGGGTTTCTTTTAAAATACAACTGCCCTTGAACTCCATATGAAAATACATGGAATTGCCTGAATTAGGAAGTGGTGGTCTTAGCGGTGGCGCCTTTAAGGCTCTTCCCCCCCCCTCTCATGTTTTCTTCCTTGCCTCAATATTTTGTGTCCTTATCCATATGACCAGAATTTGAATACATTTATGTTTCATGTCCTTACAACTTGGCTAGCCTGCCGTGAGTAACTGGCTTGGTGGGAATAATGTGAGGCAGATAAATGGGGAAGGAGAAGGCAGATGCATCTCACAGAAATATGTTTGGGGGAGAGAATTTTTGAGGTGCAGGAAAGAGGTTGACAACATTTTCTTATTTGATTTTAGGCCCGGACTGAATTCCTGCGTAAGAAAGCCCGGCTGTCAGCCCCAGGAGGTGACAACAGTAGCTCAGATCAAATCTCTTTAGGTTTGGAAGGACCCTCGCGTCATCTCAACCTCTTTACTGAGTTGCAGGAGGGTGGTAACAAAGAATATGAGGAGGAGAAGAAGCAAGAGAAGGTAATGTAAGGAGAGGGCCGAGTTGGCTTTGTTTCCTCAGCTTCAAAGTCTGTGATCTGGAGGACTCTGACTCGGCCAGACTTCAGCTACCTCACTTGCAGATGACGACTGTGGCTGAGCTGGTGTGGGACACTGTGGAGCTCTCTCTACCCTCTGGTCACATGAGGGCAAAACATGGAACGCTGTGGCATAAGACACTTGGGAATTTGGATGTCTATTAAAGAAATTGTTTTGGAGCTTCTGTTCCCAGGTCCTTGATGCTTCCCGTCCCAGAAAATATAGCTATCCCAGTTCCTCCTCTTCTAGCTCCCTAGAGTAGGGGTGTCAAACATAAGGCCCATGGGCCAGATACAGCCTTTATTCAGCTCTATATTCAGCCCATGTAATAATTGGGCTCTCCCAGTGCTGCCATCAGGTGCTGAGCTGAGAAATGATGCCTCAGCAGAAGCGGAGCTGCTGAAAGGGCAGTGAGAGAGGGAGAACCCAATTATCACTCTCAGCACCTGAGCGCACCTCAGCTGCGAAGTGATGCCTCGGCAGAAGCGGCACTGCTGAAAGGGCAGCCCACGTGATAATTGGGCTCTTCCATATCTTGAAAATATGATCAAAATTTGCAAATTTTAAGTTCCGTCATTTGCAGCTAATTAGTTTCTACTTGAGAACAAAGTGCTTATTTCTGGTCACCACCTGTTTAATGATGTCACGCTGCTTAATGATACCACTTCCAGTCCTCGGCAGGGGCCATGAATACTATTCAGCCCACTGTATGAAATAAGTCGACACCCCTGCCCTAGAGTGCTCCTTCTCCAAGAGACGTAATAAGTACATAAACAGCATTGTGGCTTCTTATTCTGGATTAATGTTGTCATTTATTCATTCTTCCCCCCCCCCCCCCCCCAGCACAGGACATTGTTTCATACCATGATGTAATTACCCTGTCATATTTGAAGGATGGCAGAAGTTGATTTTTTTTCTCACTCTTTCAATGGAGGCTGATAGATGGGGGGGGGGGGGAGAGAGATGGGATTTTGATCTGTGTCAATGACTGAATAAGGAACTGGAAACAATTATTCCAGATTAAGACGCAGGGGATAGTCTGGAAATAGTCTGATGCTGTAGGACTGTTGAAGCTAAGTGAGTGGGGGACCCCAATCCTACCTGGACTAGGTAAACAAAGAGCTGTAGAAGTAGTCAATTTAATAATAATAATAAAAAGATAGTGTGGAACATTCTTCCATGTGTTGCATTACACTGTTTGGAGACAGATGGGAATGTGAAAGACACATCGTTTGGGTTTGTTTCACCCCTCAGGAGCGGCAGGAGAAGGCTCTGGGTATCCTTACTTATTTGGGCCAGAGTGCAGCAGAGGCCCAGACTACTCGTCCCTGGTACCAGAAGCTGCCAGAACGTGACAAGGATGTTGCCAAAGATGAGAAGCTGAAAGGGAAGTTGGACCCTCTAGCTGAGATGGAAAGGCTTCTGCGTAAGAAGAAGAGCTCCCACAAGGCAGAAGGGAAGAAAGAAAAAGGGGAGCGGAGGCAAAAGGAGAGCAGAGGAAACGTGGCGGCTAGGTGTGAATGCCCTGTCTTCTGTGCTGATAGCATTGCCAGTCTAGTAGAGCCCAGGAGTGATAGCAGAGGGGTTCCCTACCCATTGACACCATACGTAGAGGGTTGAGCCTTGGTGCCCTAGACCAGCAAACTATTGCCTCTGGGAAGGGATGAATATGGCAGAAAACATATTCATGAGGAGGAGGATCAGGCATTTGTATTTCTAATGACTTCCTTGTGGAAGACGTTGGCTGGAACTAAAAGGCTCCTCATACCTTGGAGAGAGAGTTCCTGAAGGGAGCAACATGCAAAAAGGTGGGACAATTTAAGGCTCCACACAGAACTCCAAATGACAGCCATCAGGTGGCAGGTTGATGAGAGGAGGATTTGTTGCTTGTTTGTGCTGTCTTTGTTCAGCTCTGACATAGAGCCAGAAGCAACAATTCTATGTTGAAAGCAGAGGGGGTGGGATGGTTTGTCTTTTTAGGCACCTCTAGGTAAAAGCAAGCAGCTGTGAGACTTAATTCTTGTTTTGTAGACCAGGGGTTCTCAACCTGTGGTAGGGGTACCCCTAGGGGTACATGAAACTCTTGCTGGGGGTACACCAAGCCCTGCCCCTTATCTGCCCCAGCAGCATCTAATTGCATGTTAATTAACATGGATTTTAAATTGGAATTATTTTTGGAGCCCTTCTGTCTCTCTGATTTTGGTTTTGGGCTTATTTTTGTACTTTGGAAAATGTACTTTGTTGGGGTGGGGGAGGGAGGAGCTGATTTTGGGACGTGACTTGGAGAAAAAAAAAGATCCTTGCATGTCTCTCTCTCTCTCTCTCACACACACACACACACACACACACACACACACACACACACACACACACACACACACAGAGTTAAATAAGACATTTTTCACATTTAAAATTGTTTTAGTACTTAATTAGCAGGGGGTACTTCAGAAAATTGGCCCGTGATAGGGGGTACCTGGGCCTCCAAAGGTTGAGAACCCCTGTTGTAGACCATCATGAAATGGCACAGCCTTTTTAGTCAGCCCATCTAGTGGCCATGACGAGAATACCACCCTGCAGTCAAGGGCTGCTGGAAAGCCGACTGGCTTTTGTCTGTCTCAGTGTCAGATTTGGCCCATGGGTTGGCAGTTGCTTATCACCAATACACTGGCATTGTGCTGTAGTAACAGCTATTTCCCACCGTTTTGGAAGGTGGATTTAACTGGGCTTTTTGCTTTGCTTCTCATTTAAGATCAGACTATGCCAGTGATGTGGGGTAGAATAATCTTCCACTGCATCCTTTCATAACATTAATCCCTCGGACATATGCATGCAGCATAGCACACAGCTCTTTGGGCATGCTAAAATTAGTATGATAAGTTTTCAGTGCCTTTGATTTTTTTCAAGTGTTGTTGAACTGTCACTTGGTAAATAATTTACAATTCTACTGAAAATTTTACTGTATCTTCTCCAGCCAGATATTTCACTTCCAGTGCTATTGGAAAAACTTACTGAAATTTTATACAACAAATTTAACATGGCATGTTTTATGCCAGGGGTTCTCAACCTTTGAAGGGCCGGGTACCCCCTATCACGGTCCAATTTTGTGAGTACCCCCTGCTAATTTAGTATTTTTTTATTTAACGATTAATTGATTACTCCAATTTTAAATGTGAAAAATGTCTTATTTTAACTGTGTGTGCGCATGTGAGAGAGATGCAAGGATCTTTTTTCTCCAAGTCACACTTCCCAAAATCAGCTCCTCCTTCCCCTACCCCACCAAAGTACATTTTCCAAAGTACAAAAATAAACCCAAAACCAGCATCAGAGAGATAGAAGGGCTCAGAAAATAAAGTCCATGTTAATTAACACTTAATTAGCTGCTGTTGGGGCAGGGCTTGGTGTACCCCCAGCAAGAGGTCCGGGTACCATACCACAGGTTGAGAACCCCTGTTTTATGCTAAACAAGATCCTAATTGATGTAGGACACCAGACATTTTCCCTGAAAATCCTCATCACTGGCCTCTAGCCATATGATATAACTACCTGGCTGGAGCTCAACAGATCTGGACTTGGCTGTGCCTTGATGGGAGACCACCTTGGAATACTGAGTACAGTACACTGTTTTGGGTTGCATGGAAGAAAGAGTGGAGATTGGTCTGGTTTAGTACCACTACAGTCCTGAAGATTTCAGAACTTTGCCTCTTGGCTGCTTCAGTTTCTAAATTCTGTCCTGCTCTCTTCCCCTCTAGGCCCTCACCTTCTCCATCCTCCTCCTCCTCTTTGGAGCAGCTTCGCCAGGAGCGGCAGCGTCGTGAGCGGGCAGAGCGAGCCCGCACAGAAGCTCTTCTTGCTCAGAGAGCAGGAACACTCCTGTGTGAGGAGGAAGAGGAAGCAGATGAAAGAAAACGTGGTTACAACTCCCAGTTCCATCCCCAGTTGGCAAGGAAGAGGGTTTGGGAAGCACAAAAATGAACTCTGCCAGGCTGAAGTAGAAGCAGCAACTGAAGATGTTTACATTAGGCTGGAGTTACAAAAGAAAAAGCAAGCTGGGAGTGAAGGTGTTAGCTTTTTCTTCCAGCAAGATTGCCTGTAGGGCGCTATGCTCTTATGCAGTATGACATTATGGACAATTGTTGGTCCCTGTCTGCAGAAGCTAGAATTGAGCTAAGGAAGATATTCAGTAATTAAGGCAAGGCTCTGCAGTACTCTTCATCACTGCTGTTCCCCAGAGCCTACCTATTCTATGTGTGACCTGCCAGGCCTACCACAGTTGCCCAGTGGTTTAATAAACTCATTATTGCCATGTGCATGAGACTGCAAAAACACCAAAGCAGAATCTGTTCTAATTGCAACATGTAGGTTTCCATGGACACAGACCCACCAGCACTTTTTCACAAGTGACCCATGTAAGCAATGACAGCAGCCTTGTGTCATGATGAAATATAACAGCATGAATTGAAGCAGGGGCTCTTTGCAGCTGCATACTCTGTATGAGGACGAGAACAGGATGCTAGGTGACAAAAGCATTCCTAAAGCGTATTTGGCTGTGGAAATCTGACATGAAATTGTACACTGGTGGATGCTGTAAGAAAGAGAATGGGCTGAGCGCTTGAGGGGAAAAAATCCAGAGTTGAGGAGGCTAGCCTTCCATTTGCCTTCTACCCTGTGGGCACCTGACACAGAAGGAATGGCCAAGATGTACTTTTAGTTGGAGTGGTACAGTTTTACTGCCCTTTCTGCACTGTTAAGCCCCCTTCAGGTTCTCATGATCTGCATACAGGCACAGGGGCAATGTGTCTTAGCCATGCTCCTTGTTACTGCTGCCCTCCATAGCCAAAGCCCCTGCTCAATGTTTGCTTGCAGATGCAAGTGCTGAATGTGGAAAGTTTCTCCCTATGATTTGGAACATAGGGGGAAGAGGGGCTGTGGTTACTAGCATCCACCTGTTTCCACTATATTTGGCTATAGTATACCTACATTTGAACACCCAAATAAGAAACAAGGACATGATCAGTTGAGACCCTCAACAGTGAAAATGGGGATAAGAGCATGGTAATTGTCCTTGCTCATTGCATAAAGACTCCCACCATTTAGAGTTCTATTGTTATGAATTAGATGTGGCTGTTCTCCATCTACATATTCTAGACGTACATTATACCTCTGGTGTTCCCAAGACCTGTATATAGTTAGGCTCTTCTCTCTAAACTATGAAACAAGCTCTTTCTAACCTGTTAAATTCCCTTGAATTTAAAGAGCCTTGGAATCCTCCTCTTCCAATGTACTAAAATCTCTAGCTACTGGACAAGCAGCCAGTCTTTTTTCTTAATACCATTCCTCACCCCCCCCCCCTTTTAATGCTGGAAATACTTCTCAGTAAGGGTACACACAGGCTGAAATTCAATAAGCACATAACTCTTTCATCCCACCCATTTTTAGGACCAAGGTTGCAGCCATGCCTAAAAGCAAATATGAATAGTATGAAGAGCAACTGGGCTTCAGTGCTTTAGGTAGCTCTTCATCTAGGAAACCTAAAAGAATGCAATACAGTAGAAAAAAAAGATATACTCAACTGTTATATAAAGGTACAGAATTACACTTTTCTTGACAGAGACCACGTGAACCAGTAGAGAGAGAATACTGCCTCTCCCATCAGCTAAGTAAAACTAGACCTCATGGAGGTTGTACTGAACGAAGCGCTTCCACATCAGAAGCCAAAACACCATCCTGACCAACAGCCCTTCTTTCTCCAAATGTGTAAAGGAAAAAACAGGGTTACTTAGTTTAGATTCTTTTGTGTATACTCCCCACCTCCCAGTTTGTCTCCCTTTTCTCCACAAGAGAAGAAGAACACTCATATAAAACTATTTATTCATAAATATTTTCCAAAACGAAAATAGGCTTACGAAAAAATATCTTAAACAGCGGCATGGGCAAGGAGCTCCAGTTCAGGGGGCTGGATGAGGAAAGAGAGATGGAACAAACACAGTTGTCCTCCCGACTCTCCTTGGATTTTTGTTCTCCCCCCACCCCCCAAATCTTTCCCCTCCAATCAGGAATAAATTGCAAGTCATCAAAGAGGGGAGGGTGCTTTTATGGGAGGAGGAACAGATTAGAAATGAGCAGAGAGACCAAATTTAAGGTGGCAACAAAATTTGGGAAGTTGGGGTGGGAAGGGAGGAGAGAAGCAGCAATATGGGACCCCTCCTAGGACAAAATCCAGCAGGAAAGAAAAAATTGATGGGATTCGTCCAACCAGGGTGTAACAAGCAAATGTTCATCTGCTTTACATCCCCTCCCCAGAATGTCACTTGTAGAAGCAAGTGAGGCAGTTACAGCAGCCAAGCAATGGTTCATAAGAGGTGTGAACCTGCCAGAACAGTTTGTTAGTAGAGTCCTTTCCAGCCACAGGCTAGGGGTCCCCATCCAATTCTTTTTAAAAATAATTGTACTGTTCACCGCTTTGCAATTTCTAGCAAAGGAGGCAAGAACGGGAGTGAGGTGAAGTCCCCACAAGCAGTTCCCAATACTGCAGGAGATTTTAAGTCCTATGTCTCAGAATCACTGCTGGGCAAGTTGCAATGCCCCCCAGGGTCAGCATTAAGAAGTCAAAGGGATAGGCGTGTGGGATATTTTTGTAGTTGCTGTGGGGGAGGGGGAAGGAAAGAACACCAATTCTCTGCTGTGGGATACAACAAAAATGAAGATTTAGGGGGAAATCACTCTTTTGATGGGATTCTCAAATTATTTTTTAATTGCCACTCTCTCACCCCAACCTGGTGCACATGAAGGGCACATCCCCATTTTTCTGACCTCTTAGTATACGTTACAGGCAGAAGAGGGAATGGCAGAAGAGAATCCTGCCGGTGCCCCTCCTCCATCCCGTGGTCACTTTAAAAACTTGCATGCATTTTTTTTTAAACGTGCGGCTTGCCCCATCCCCACAGGGTTGTGATGCTGGGGTGGGGGTGGGGAAGTGGAGTGAGGTGGGGAACTGATTGGTCTTTCTTCCTTTGCCGCTGCCCCTAGTGCACCGCAGCTGTCTCTGGAAGGAAGGCTTGGCACCCCCTGCTGGCCCCAGGGCATCACTGCAGGTCCCGATCTTCCAGGTAGCGGTATTCAAAGGTGAAACCCTCCTTTTTGCGCTGGCCCCATTTCTCGTAGTCAAAGTAGATGTAAGTGCCCTAGGCAAAGAGTTCGGAGGAAAAAGTACATTAAGAACTGCCTCTTCTTTTCCAGTGAGAAAAGGCAATCAGCTTTGTATTCCTATATAGACTTTTTTTTAAGCACAGAAAAAAGCCACTGGGTTGCAGTCAGGTTCCCTTGCTCTGGATCAAACTAGTTTCACCAGAGGAAATAAATATTTGGATATAATCCAAGGCTTAAAATCTTCTACATCAGAAGGCAAGGAATGGCCTTGCGCCCCCAAATCATTCCTTCCTTCAAAACTCAGAAAAACTTCTTTTGCAGCTTCCTAGGGTACAAAAATCTCTCTCAGAACCAATGACCATTGGAAAGGTTTCTGACCCTCACTGTTCGTGGTAAAAGAAACCCTTCAATGCCATCAACTATGCAGCAGGAGCGTACTGAAGAATTAGCCTCTCAAAATAGCCACCTAGTTGTAGGGACCATGAAGCAAGCAGAACTATCACACTAGCTCCTCTATCTTTAACAATGCGGGTGCTAAAATCAGGTATCTGAGTTGCCCCGCAGAAGGTGGCATTGGTCACCAATTTAAGAATCTTAGCCAGTTTGCATTGACTAGATAAAGATGTGTAGCAAACTGCAGCACAAATGGCTCACTTCCCCTTGCCAACATCTACCCACATCATACTGCTCCCCACAACATATCTGCAAAAGTTAAAGAAACCCACTCTTCCAGTTTTCCAAATTCCCCCTTTGACTATCTCCTCACAGAAAAAAGGGCAAAATAAATGGTGCTATAGTTCCTAGTAGGAACATACCACACTGGGTGCCCAAAGCCCTTCTCATATATTTATGGGACTTGAACGAACAAATGAGACCCAATCACCACTCAGGAAGTTCTACATGAAAATCCTGGTGGAGCTCACACATCCTCAGTTCCACTTTTATGGTCTTCCAATTTGGGAAATACCAACGTTTCTAGCCCTCATGGCTACACAGAAGTTCTGCGGTTTGCCAGGTGGAGCTTCTACTTACATTGCCCTCGCAATTTTCAAAACACACTTTCACATTCTTTTCCTTCCCATCATTTCCATTGCCCCAGTACAGAATACACACACCACCATGTCCCACATCCTGCTATTCTACAGTTACCTTCCCCCTCACCTGCTCAAATTCGTCAGTGATGGTCTTGGGTTCTTCATGCCGCTGGAACCACATCATGTACTTGGTGTGGAAGCGCCATGACTGTTTCTTCAGTGCCTTTGCTGCCAGATATTGTGCCTTCGTGCCCTTCAAAGTGGAAGGGACAAATAGAGAAGGGCTATGGGGTATATCGGTACCAATTCAAGATGCACGAGCACATGTGCATGGAACAGTGCGGACCAAATGGCACCTCTGAATGCCTCAATGGGAACAAAGAGGGCGGGGCAGGAAGCGATCAACAGGGATTCAGTTCCTTACCTCCAAATAGTAGAAGATGAAGAAAAGGGTCTCTGTGGAGAGGCGCTGGTAGAACTCCACGGTGTCGGAGTGTGGGGGAGGCATCTGGTGGTGGTATGGAGGGGTTGGGCAGGGGTTCCGTGGCAGGTATTGCCTATGGGGAGTAGAGAGAAAAGTCTGTAAGAAAATCTGAGAATCCTTGAATCCTCCATCCTGGAGATGTAAAGGCAGAACTTTCACCACCACATGAAGCCCAAACCACACTTACTGAGCTGCTGGTGATCAACAGCCCTGGGACAACTCTGTGTGTGTGTGCGAGTGAGAGAGAGAAAAGGAGAGGTGGGAGGAAAAAAAACATGCAATCCAACTCGCAAGGGAAGAGAGGCAGAGTGGGTCTGAACAGCATCAGGTCAGACACTGGCCCATGAGCCCAAGGGCTCACCAGACTGCCCCCTGAAGCCCTCAGTACCCACCTTTATGTGGGGCAGTAGCAGAGTGACGTACTCCATCAAGTGTGTCACTCCATGGCTGCTGTCTCCTCCCCCATCCCATCTACAAATGGGCTTCCTCTAGGAAAGCCTGCTATCAGGTGGTTATGGAGGGCAGAAGGAGATTACGAGAGAGTGAGTTGCTGTCATCTGGGGAGCAGGTAGAGGTTCTCTTCCCTCAGTGATGCTGAGAAAAGTGTGTGCCCGTCGGCAGAGAATGGCAAGGAGAGGGGCAAGGTGGATGCACTCTTCAAAACGCATGTCCTCCCAGCATGGTTTGGTTGGGGGAAGAATGTGAGAGTGCCCACACAACTGGAAAGTGAAGCACACTATGGGGCTTGAGTTCAGAGCTTGGGTCCAGGACCCCCCCTCCCCATATCTGCCTGGTGCCAACCCAGAAAGAGAGAAAGATTAGTACAGCTTATTAATGAGGAGAATCACAGCGAGGCAGAGGAACACGAAATGCCTCCCAGTGTACGCTCACCAGAGTCCCATCAGCAGATGAGCCACCACTGGCCAAGTCACCAGTCCTCCTTCGCCAAAGAACGCCTGCATTCAATATCCTATTTCCCAGGACCTTTGCTTCAGAATCTTTCCTTCCTAGCATGGTTACAACTTTTAACTGCCCCCCCCCCGCTAAAGTTATAATTAGGGTATGTTTCCCCTCCTCCCCTATTGTTGCACACTTATGACTAAAAGGGAGATTTTGAGCTATAGTACCACACTGAAAAATGGGACCAACACTTTCAAGTTCAGAGAGAAGTCAGGCCCTGGAATACAAACGTCTGTTTCATCTACCAGTTACCTTTCTTTTCAGAGATCTAAAAAGATTCTTGGCCATGCAGCCCCGCCCTCCCAAAGCCAAGAAAAATTATCTCCCTCCCGCTTACCGGATTCTTTCTGAATCAGAGGGATGAGGCATATGATGCCAGGCTGCCTCCTCCATAACCTGTTGGTAAAGCTGCTCCTTGGTGAGAGGCACAGGCCCCAGGGGGCAGACCCCCAACGAAAGGGGGATGTTCACCTCAGATAGCTGGATGGGAGGCTGGTTGGAGGCTGGCTGGGACGTTGTGCTAGTAATTAAGATGTCAGCTAGGGGAAAAATACAACACAAAAACTTAGTGACTGACAGACACAACTCAGCTTATCATTTATATGATCCCAGATTAAAACAACCCAGTTTTTTTTTTAAATGTATCTCATCATAGTTACTCTTTCAAAGGTTGCTCCCCCCCCCATGAGGTCCTGGATCTATTCAGAAGAATATACCATGTCTTACTGACAGCTAAAAGAAAGTTGTAGTGCCACACTGAACTACAGAGCAGATGAAGATGCTCATCCTACTCAAGATTCTTTTGGGAACCAACAGCAACTTCCTCTATTCCTCTTTGGCCCAGACCCAAAGAACATTTTGATTTTATTGTTTGCAAGATGCCAAATCTCTTTTAAGATGTGTTGTCCATCAGAATGTAGGTTGTTAAGGGGTTAGCAAATGGAGGCTCCTGGGCCAAAATCTGGCCCACAGGGATCGCACCTGGCCCCTCATTCCCAGCACAAAGGGCAAAGAGGACAAATGGATCAGGAAGAGTTGCCAGTAAATCAGTTCGAGGCAGGGGGAAAGTGGGAATAGGGGAACGTAGTCCACCACCTCTTGCTGAAAGTGGCCCTCCTGAAAGCCTGGTTTCTGATCAAATATCCAAGTTGTTACACACAACACAAATTTCTGAGCAGCTCCGATAAACATCTGGATTGCAGAGATTTTTTTTACACATGAATCCTCTGGCCTTGCTTCTGATCCACAGCTGCATTTGTCCCACTTACCCCTTTCGGCGAGATGAAGTGATGGCACAGGGTCCTCTATGCTAGAACTGATAGCTGCCCTCTCAGCCATTGATTTCAATGTACTTAGAGGCTCAGGCGCCTGTAGGACAAAAACAGCAGAAAAGGGGCAGGTGGAGTAGAAAAAGAAAAAGCAGATTTTAGTTTTCAAAATCACTTTCTACTGTAAAATGAGAGTTACAGTCATATAGTGGCAAGAGAGAGTGTGCTGGATTTGGACTACTAGAGAAACTGAGAGTTCAGATCCTCACTTGGCTACAAAGGTCACTGGGAAAATACAGACTAAGTTGCCATCTCTCAACCTGACCTACCTCACAAGGCTGAGAAAACAACATAGGGCAAGGGTTCTCAACCCCTGACCGTCCGCGTACCACCTCCGGTGCCGCTCATCCTTCGCATACCACTGGAAGTGACTGGCGATGACATCATCGTCAGTTACTTCTGGGCTTTTGGAGACAGAAAACGCAGGTAGGAAGGTAAGGGTGGGCACCACCAGCACCACCGAGAGGTTCAGCCAAAGGCAGGAGCCTCTCAGGAGCGAAAACGTGGTGTGAAAATGCGGCTGAAAATGCCACGTCGGAGCAGGGTTTCGGCAGACCGTGTACCACCTCCAGTCCGCCGGGTTATCACTGCTGGTATGCGTACCACCAGTTGAGAAACCCTGACATAGGGCAAATCCCATGCACTTCAGTCCGAGTTCCTTAGAGGAAAAGTGGACTAGAAGTTACTAACAGCACAAGCCTATGCATGTCTATTCAGAAGTACGTCCCATTGAAATCGATGGGGCTTACTTCCAGGTAAGTGTGAATAGGATTGGAGCCGTAGTCACATTAATCTATTCATCACATATGTCCTAGCAGGACTCAAAATGGTCCATCATCCATGCGTGAAGGCCTCTCACCTTGATCTCAGGCGTGGAGCTGAACTGGGGTGGCCCGTTGAGCAGGGTCTGGGCAGGCTTGCTGTCAGAGAAGCTGGGCGTAGGTGAGGCAGGTGGGTTGGCAGTCAGAGGCACCAGGAGGCTGGATCCAGTGCTGTTGCCACCACTAGGCGGTTGAGGAGCTAAGCTAGGCTCTTTCCTGCCAAAGGGGGGGGGGGACAAATGAAAGCTTGTGAAGATAGACTGGTGAGGCTGAGGGACAAACTTTCAAGAATGGAAAGAGAGGAGGAGCCATGCAGCAGGCTAGGCCTTAAAGTTTTAAGAGAATGGCACTATGTGAAGGTCAACAGACAGGGGAACAAACATGAAAAAAAACTCTTAAGCATTTGTTTCTTTTGCACTATTTCTTCTGTTAATGGCTCTTTTGCACTATTTCTTCTGCTAATGGCTGAGCTCTGCACACACCACCATTCTGTGGTAGCACAGAGCAAGAACAGAATGCAGCTTCTTGAGAGCCGCACATGCACATGTTTTTTGTGTTTAAAGCTTCTTGTGCCAACTACAAACGTTTGCTTGACAGTGTCTGAAATCTCAGGAGCCAAAGGGGTAGCTGAATGGAGGAGGGGGCAGTTTACGGCTGTGCATAATTTCTTGCTTCTTCCCATGTCTGCCAACCCCCAATACTGGTTGCTTTTGTTATTGTCACTGTTTTGTTGTAGCAAGTTAATATGCTTTTACTGTATGTTATGTTGCTTTACTGTGGACTGTTTTGGGAGGAGGTTTATGCATGTATTTCTTTAAGTCGAAGGGCAGCATAGAAAAAGGTTTAAAATATTTTTTTAATTCATTAGGAGGGCCCCACTGGGTCAGATCACAGCTGCACAAAGGCCAGGAACCTGTTTCCACAGTGACCAACTCAGATGCCCCCTGGGAAATCCAAAAGCCGGACATGGAGGCCAACAGCTTTTTCCCCACCATTTCCAGCAACTGGTGTATACAGTGAACCCTCAATTTAATAGACTAATAGGGGGAATGCTGAAAGTCCATTCAATCCAGATACCCCTTTCCCCCATTATCCCATTAAACCCCTATCTTAGAAAGCTCCCTCAGCGCTGCCCATCTGCTCTGGGCGCTCTAGGAATGAAACATCCCCATGGAGAATGGAACAGCAGTGCCAATGGAGCTCTCGAAGACAGGAAGGTGTGGGAAGGGGCTCAAGGGCAGACTCTCCTAGCTTCCATGGCTCCCTTGGGGCTGCAGCTGGAGCTCTGTAAAGTAGGGTGTAACAGAGCTCTGCAGACTTCGGAAACTGTTATTTCCAAAGTTCATTAACCTGAGGTCTGATAAATTGAGAGTTCACTGTACATGTACACTGTACAGGTAATGTGTAACAATCACGAATAGTAGCCATTCATCGATTGTTCTCTACAAATATAATCCCCTCTTAAAGCCACCTAACTAGTGTACTAAATATGCACAATTTCAATTTCAATTAAAACGTTACATAAAAATTATGCATATTTGCATGGGTTATGCAAGTCTCTTTTCTTGACACAAGATTTTTTTTAATGTGACATACATTCGGGCCACTGGTCACATGGAGAAAAGGCATACAAAGCAGTAATGCAAGACACCAAAGTCATCTCCAGACCCCAGAGCATCATTTGGTATTCAGAGGTTTCAACCAGGCATTGCTCATGTGCTTTCATGTTCTGCAGGCAGAACTAGAAATTTGCTCTTCTTCCCACACTTTTAAATGAGAGCTAAAATTCTCAATATGTTGCATTCAGTATTATCTATCCTTTTTCACCCACTGTGAGAGTCCACAGTCCTGACCCACAGATATAAAAATGTCCAAGGATGGGCTTTGTTATAGGTGGAGGAGAAGGCTTACTGGTGTTAACCTTCAGGAGGTAGCCGTGTGAGCAAAGCCACACTGAAGTTAGTCTGGAGGAAGGGAGAACCCAACTTTCAAGTTACTTCCACAAAAACTCAGCTAAAAATCTGTACAAGGTTTGGTAAATGGAGGAGATGGTGATTAGACTGAAATACAATGGCCAGGTCACAGGGTCACCAGTGTGTCACCACAGACACTTTTGCCAAAAGTGAAATTCAAACCAAGTTTAAAGCAAAATACCTGAGGAATTTTAAGAGACGAGTTCCAAGAACAACGCTGCTCAAGGAGGTTACACACACATGCCTAGTTATGCACTTTTACAGCGCAATCCGACTTAACTTTTGTGCCCAGCGAGAATAGGAGGCCCCAGAACAGAAAAGGGATTTTGAATTCTTTGAATTTCCTTTGAATTCTTCTTTTGGAGGGGATTTGAATCCCTTTTCCATTCTGGGGCCTCCCGTTCTCGCTGCGCCGCTGGTTAAACTGGCACAAAATTAAGTTGGATTGCGCTGTTAAGTGTCTTAACAACATGGCTTCCAGGGTACATTAATGAACATAAGAAGAGCCCTGCTGGATCAGGCCAAAGGCCCATCTAGTCCAGCTTCCTGTATCACACAGTGGCCCCACCAGATGTCTCGGGGGGCACACAGCCAACAAGATAACCTGTTTCCTGCTGCCACTCCCCTGCACCTGGCACCGAGAAAACCTACTGAGAGTTCAAGACGACACAGAGTCCAAGGGAATGAAGGAGAAACTCACGTGGAAGCGCTAGGTGGGTTGTGTGGTGCTGTCTGGTTAGGCAACGACTGGTTGCCACTGCTTAGTGTCGAATCCGAGCTGCTGTCAGCTACCACAGAGCTGTAACCTGGGAGGGAGAGAGAAGGCGAGTTGGTGGCTGAAATTCAGCACTAACCAAGTCCAAAAATTAGAGGCCAGGAAACTCGATTCTCATGAGCCAGGTTAAGTTCTCTGTCGACTATGAATTCAGTGGACAATATCACAATCTCCGACTTCCTCAGCCCTAGCTCTACCCCTTCTGCCCCACTGAATGGTAGCTGTCTACCCCACAACATTACTGCTAGTCTTGCCAACTGACAAGGAAAAAAACAACAACTAGGCTTCTTGTGCCAATAAATGCATATGCAAGAATTCTCAAGTGAAGCTTCTCATAACATGGAGATAAAGCATTGTCACCTATTAACTGCTGCAGATTAAGCTACTCCTAAAAAGCACAGCTACAGAGGCCAAGAGGTCAGTTCAAACACTGGCAATGCTAGTTGCTGTTGAAAACAAATTAGAGTTGTATAGAAACAGAGATCAACCAACCACATCCAGCAGTTGCACTCTCTCTCACCATTGCAATACTGTGATGGGAAAAAGTTGCACCTGTGAAAATAACCATTTCCCTCAGAATTCCTCCAACAGAGGGCGAGAGCACAATGACCTGTGACAACAATACTCCTCCCCCTCCAAAGAGCCCTGTCAGATTCCCAATGTCTATGCTTCAGGGAACCAAACCTCATCCCCCACCCATTTCCTTTTTTCTCTCTGTAATTATGGAGACAAGGACTCATTCCACTTTTCTCCCTCATTGCCCCCTTTGGCTCAAAATGCATTTTTCCCACCTTTTCCACAAAGCCCTTGCTTAAAACAGGCGTGTCCACCTGTTGTTCCCCTTGCCTCACATCCTTCCATAAAGCTTCAGGCTTCTTAGGGAGGGAAACTCTCTTCTGCTTATGACAAAAGGCAGCACTGCACAAGGATATGAAGGTGCCTGATACTAGGTCAGACCAGTGGTCCTCCTACTCCAGGAGCATGATAGTGGCCCTTCAAGGGTCTCCCTCAGGCCCAAACCAAACATGCAAAAATCCATGTGGAAACTAGCATTTCCCACAGACGTAGCGCACATTTGGATGCATAATCCGTGTGGGTTTCCTTATCCGTGCGTTTTTCCCCCATGAAATAAGTCAAGCACATTTTTCACTTCTTAACCTGCTAGTTCAGAATCTTCTACATGAGTTTTGAACATATGGTTGGAAACATCCATGGGCTTAGAGTCCTCAGCGGAGTTGAAATGGCATCCTAGACTGTCTTCCAGGGAGAGTTTTGTAGAACTAGGAAGTTTACTGCCTCAGGAGGGCAACCCATCAGGCGGAAATTCCTGCCCCTTCTGCCGGGCAAGTGCTGCTGGGATAAATGCAGACACAGGAAGACAGCCAAAGTACGATTGATGTCCTTTGGAGAAGGGTCTAGCACAGCTTTTTCCCCACAGATAAACCCTCAGATTAGAGTGGATGTGTGGCTGCAAATCCCACATGGGTTGACAAAGATACAACTCATAGATGTACCATATATTTGATCTGGGCCTCAGTCCTACTATTCAAGATCTCTTTAAACAGAGATATCAGCGATTGAATCTAGGCCTCTCTGCCTGCAAAGTCTTTGCTCTGTTACTGCATATAAAAACAACAAAAGGATTTGATTGTGCAGTGTGGATTCGATATGTGGACGATGAATTACAACAAAAACTCAGTTTGCTTGTACTTCCCAACAGCTACAAGCATCTTCTTCAGAGGCCACAACCTGCACCATAATACCAGTTTCTTCATTCCAGAAATATTTTGCAGTCTATGGAAAACCTAAAGCAACAGCCACTGCCGCCACCACTGCCACTCCCAGCCCTGGGCCCAACCCCAATCCAGACTCACTGGTTGCCCCATTCTGTTTGCTGGTGTTCTGCTGGGTGCTGGGAGGCCGGGGCTGCGAGGCGTTGGTGTTGGTGGGTGGGGGTGCCACAGCCTGGGCGTAAGGGGTTGGGGTGGTAGGTGCGTGCCCTGCCGGAGGGTTAGCTTTGTTGCTTGCATTCCCGCTGCCAGCCATTGCCCCGTTGCTGTTGGAGCCAGGCCCGTTCCCCAGTGAGGACGATGTGATGGAGCTGCCACCCATCGGGTAGCTGGGGGGGATGGCGGGAGGCGGCTGATGGTGGTTGTTGTGGAGGCTTTTTGAACCATTCTTCGCTGGGGACTGAGGAGAACAGAGGATGAAGAAAAAGGATTTAGGCTCATATCTATTTCTTCCCTTCACTCAAGACAAAGAACTAGGAATTCTTCCCTTGGCCTTCTACTCCAAAAGCCATTTCAAACATATGTTTCTGATGTGGTTCGGTCCTTTTACAGGACCTGTAGTACTTCAGAATGTACAGAGGGGACTGCTTGTTTGCAAACCCCCCTGCCCATGAAAGGCAATATCCTGGAAGACAGACAAGACAAACACTCTGGCTCCAACATGCAAAGTGTTTTTAACCAAGGATATTTTGATGCGAGGTCATACTCCATTGCAACCTGAAGCTGGTAGAGTCTCCATGAGGGGACCATAACACTTCAGAAACAGTTCTAATCCACTAGTCCCAATGCCACTCCCAAGGAACCCAAGAGGACTACGCTTCCAGATAGATCACGAACATTCCTGGTCTCTCTTTCCCAAACTGCTAAGAAATGAATTTTGGACTTTATACTCACTTGGCTCACTTCACTATCCGTTGACCGGCCCCGTTTCTTGTCATCCTCAGAGTTCTCCTAAGGGAGAAAAGGTTCAAGTTAGCACCACTGTAGGAGGGCTTGTTGCCCTGGAACTAAGCAAGCAGGCTGGGCTATAACCCACTTTCCTGTACAGCTCAACAGAAGCGCCCAATACCATGCAAACCCAAGGGTTGCTTGCTCCTAATCGCTCCCTTACCGTTGTGCAGTTTGCGGGGCTAGGTGGGATCGGGGAACTGGACGTGGTGGACGTGGGCGTGCTGCTGGACTGATTGAACATCTCATCCTCCATGTGGCTGTGGCTGGGTGGGGAAGTGGCTACCAAGGCCTGTGCTATAGGGCCAAGAACACGGAAAAAAAATCTTACAAACCAGATTAGGCCACAGTAATTTAATAATCTGCACAGTTCAGCATGTGGCATTGTGTTATGGAGCATGAACCGTACTGGCTATTACTTTGCAAGAGCTCCTAGCTGTCATGCTTTCAAGAATGTACCCAGACATCCTGATATCCCCAAGAGCTAGATGTTTAAAAAAAATTAAGAATTGCCATATCAGGAAGCCCGATTCTTTTCAGCAAATCCCATCATCCTGGAGGAATAATAAATTAAACCAAACCAGCATAATATCAACAAGTGCAGCAATCACAGCCTTGGACAGACCCTTATTAAAACCAAAAAAGTAATGACAGCAATAGATCAGACTATACAGCCTGCTGAACTGTTGAAGTTCAATTTAGTAAACTGCCTGGCACTAATAAATACCTGGACTTCTGTGGGGGAGAGAAAGGAGAACTGGTTAGCCAAATGATTTATCTTTGTTCTCCACCCCCACCCCCCCAGCTGCCACAGCTATTACTACAATATTGCATCCTCCCTAAGCAATGGGAAGATGGAGACCTAAATCTACTTCTGTCTCATGTATGCTCAGACATCCCCACCCAAGAGAAGCACTTACGAATGTCTTCTAAGTCAAGGTCATCATAGAGGAACTCATTCTCCTCAAAATCGGGGTCCTGCGAGGAATCCACGTAGTATTCCACATCATCCTTGATCTTGCGGATGGAGTCCACCATGATGGAGTCATTGTCCAGCATGCGCAGGATGGTCTCCAGCATTCGAATGTGGTACCGGTGCTTCTCGATGTGCCGCTTTAGACCCTCAATCCGGTCCTGTTTCTGAAGGTGCGGGGGGGGGGGGAGAGTAGGGCAGAGACAGTCAATTATGATGGCATCAAGGACTGGAGAACCCCAACTCCCTATTCAAGGTGTGTAGCTGATCCATAAAACCTTGGACATGACACAGACTGCCTCTTCCCTTATGCCTCATGGCAATCTTCGAAATCGACCAAAAGCCATTTTAGCCCCAACTATAATCAGAGCCAGGACAAGTGGAAAGGGAGTTTCAGTGGCTGCCTCCGCCTCAAATGCCTTCCCTCTCTGCAGACCCGCCATGGCCTGGCGTTCATAATTTGTGAATGTCTGGATGCACATAATTTTCTATTATCAACTCCAACGTTTTGGAAACGCAATTGGCCGCACAATTAAGAAAATGAATGCTGAGCCTGTTCTGGAACCCAATCTCTTCCTTCTAACTCTGACTGAGAAGTTAGAGCAATACTGCCTCTTGCACTGCTTGGTACACACCCACAAGGCTCTAACAACATATTAGTGGCTGTCAGCTCATCACTTGGCAAACTTGTCTCTAGCTTCTTTTCCCTTTCTTCACCCCAACCAGCCTTCCAAATCCTGCCTACAAGAAGAAGTTCCCAGAAGTTCCCATTTCCCCCTCCAACTTTAACCCACCATTCTGCTTCCTTGCACACCGGCCCTCCATTCACAGTCTCCCAAGAGAAAACTCTTGACAACTCACATCCTTGTCTCCTTTCTTCTTGCGTGTTTGGACAGAAAGAGACTCCACTTCGCTCTCAAACTGATCCACCTGCATGTTCAAGGTGTCTATGGTATTCTGGAGAGCAGGGGAAAGAGAGATCACGCCCCATCCAGCCTACGCAGAGCCTGGATATACCCAGAAGGCTACCCAGGTAAATAGAATGCAAGTATAGAGAACCCTCGATTTAACAGATCTCTATAAACAGACCCTCCCCTCCCCCATAACCCATTCAGTTCTTATACTCACAATCATCCCTCACTTCACAATTCCCTGCCACCACCCCACACTGTATTTGCAAAGGACCACCACACTCCTTGTCACTTCCCATCCTTGTCACTCAAAAGAGCTCTCCCTAGACCACACCCTATAGCTCTCCACCAATAGCATCCAAAAAGCCACCATAGCCCAGTGACAGAATCCTAAACCTGGCCATGCAGACGTTCCCAGGTTCAGTCCCTACCACCTCAGTCGCAGGACTGGGAAGAGGCCTCTCTTTTGTTCAGGACCTTAAGAACCCACTGTCAGCAACAGCAGAAATCCAGGGCGACATCAGGGCCATTGGTCCGACTGGATACAAGGAAGCTTCTTCTATTCACCACCCCACAGTCATAATGATATGATTTACCCCTTAAAAACCAGCTTCTCACTCACCTTGTGCCTCAGCAACCTCTCCTAAATGTAAATTCTCCCAGCTCCCAACTATCATTTCCTGACCCACCCACCCCCTCGTTCTCACCGTCAGCCACTGTCCAACTTCCTCCTTTTCCTTCTGGGCTGGGTCCACCTTCTGTGCAAGGCCCAACCCTTCCTTGGAGTAGGCTTTCGTCTTGGTCTCGCGTTCCACTACCTTGAACCGCTCCATTTGCTGGCAAGACAGAGCAGAGAACTTAGTGAGCTAACTAGGACAAGGAACGGATCTAGGGACTGCTGAGACATCCAAGCCACTGGCAAATATGCCCCAATGATCACTCGAGGGAAGAAGGGTGGAAATGCACAGAAGCTATATGGTGTTTTCTGGGGGGAAATCCAGATGTTCTAAACTGACTGGGATTTGGTTTAGCACAACATATTCAGAAACAAAACTAAAGCTAAACCATGTTATTTTTGTGTGCTGTATAAATACATCTAATAGCCACAAGTGTCTGAACTGAAATATCTGAGGGAGGGGAAGAAAAAAATAATCAGTCAATCAGTTTAATGTGGCGTAAATGTTACAGCCAAACAAATTCAGTTTTTCTAGGAAATAAAACATTTACAGATATTCTAGGAAGAATGAAGGCATGACAACTCAATAGTTGTCCCTTACATTGCTTAAATGTTATGGGAAAATATGCACGTATGCAATGCTTTCTAGGGACAGTCATCTGAAAAAGGTTGTTAAATCTCATACCAGTTGATTTTATAAAATGTGCATTTTATGAAACAGAATATTTTCTGTAGAACAGAAACAGAAAGTTTTCTGTTCCGTATCTCTGGCAACAAGGCGGCTATTGCAAATTAGTTACCCATGCACCCTCTCCCCTGCCCACTGAACACATTTCATCACCAGCACTCATGGTGGCTGAAGAGCAGTAAAAGGGGGAGGGGACCTTTACTACTATATTTTAAATAGTGAGAATTCTAATCTGCAGTAGGCATCTAAAGTATGCAACTAGGGATTCTATATGGGGACAGGGATATTCATTTATGGCATAATTAGCAGGGGGTATTCCAAAAAAATTGACCATCATAGGGGGTACCTGGGCCTCCAAAGGTTGAGAACCCCTGATTTATGCAAATTTCCCACCTGAAATCTGAAGTAGAACAGTCCCAGGCTCTGTTGCTTCCTTTTTCTGAATGTAGTATAGATCAGCTTTGAAGCTGGATCTACACATGCAGATGAACGGACTGTATCACTTCAGACTGCAGATTAGGATGACCATTTCAAATGCATCCCTCATCAGAAATCAAATAATACACACGCCAGTTTCAAAAGCAAGCAGAACACTAACGCAGCCAGGAGGGGACTGTGCTAGATTGCTACCTGCACTGTGCTAGATTGCTACCTTTGAATAGAAAGCATTCAGAGAGGGTTTTTCCTTGGTGATGGAGTTAATTCTACCAGTCTAGGATTCTACCAGCTAATGCTGCTGTTATGTGTAGGTAAAGGTAAAGGTGACCCCTGACACTTAAGTCCAGTCATGTCCGACTCATTGTCCAAAGACGCCTCAGTGGTCATGTGGCCGGCATGACTCTCCTTGCCGCAGCACGTAGCATGCAGCTGGAACACGGAGCGCTGTTTACCTTCCCGCAAGCGGTACCTATTTATCTACTCGCATTAACATGCTTTGGAACTGCTAGGGTGGCAGGAGCTGGCCAAGCAACGAGAGCTCACCCCGTCGCGGATTCGAACTGCCGACCTTTCGATCGACAGCTCATGGTTCAGCGGTTTATCCCACTACGCCACCAGCTGGCCACAATTCTATGTCAGAGAATCCTACTGCCCCTTCCAGCACATTCCTATGCATATCTACTCAGAAATCAATCCCACTATGTTTAATGGGGCTTACTCCCAGGAATGTCTGTGCAGAACTGCAGCCTAAGAATCTGGTTCCTTAACCATCCACTGGAATTCTAACAAATTCCTGTCTTCCAATCCTACTTTTGTACATTCATTGGCAGCTTTATTGATAATTGGCCTCCAATACCACCCCAACAACAAAAACCATTGGAAATATACATATAGCACATATTACAACAGAAATGGCCACTCTTATTTAAATAAGAGTATCCCTAAGAGTGATTTCACTTTTCACACAGAGATTAAAGGTGCACCCTTAGAAAAACGTTGTGCATTTACACCTAAAAGCACTATGTGTGCATACAAATACATTTCCAATCACATGCTCTGAAACTAGTATTGGCTGCAAATTCTCTCTCTCTCCCCCCCCCCCCAAAATGTGGGCATGTACACATGCACACAGCACTAAATGTGTTTTACAACTATTCAATGCACAAAGTAGCCACGAGTCTAAGTGATTTGACAAAAAGCATTTTCCTGCTGTCACGAACAATCTTAAAGGCATGTGTTATCGGTGGCAATCCATCAGTTTTGTCACAATGCACACAGATACACTCAAGCTCTGCATCAGAAAAGACGGGATGTGAGATCTGGAGGAGTTCACAAGATATTAACATCTGAATATGCTTAATGCCGGTCAGTGCATGCCATCATGCAAGTCTGGGAAAATACAAAACCAAGCACCCTGTGAAAAACAGCTGTTGAAACCACACTGCCTCCCCAAAGGAATGCCAATTCTCCATGGGGTTTGTCCACAGGTGTCCCAGAGCGATCTCCAAGTGCTAAGCATCCCAACTCTTACCATTTATCCCATGCTGCATTGCTCAAGAGACATGCGCTGAAGGGATCCTGGGTTCCCCACAGAACCCCCTCCTGGTGCTCAACCAGCCTCCTGGTGCTCAACCAGCCTATATCTGGACTGTAATGGTTAGGCTGGCTCACCTTTATGAGGTCACACTGCCTACTAGCCAATTACAACCCTGTGGGGGAGGAGCTTAGCAAGTTAAACATATAAATCCACAGGTATAAAGAGCAAAGCTCACTTTCCTGACTTAAAAAGCTAAGAACTTGCTAGTTGTCTGAAAGAACTGCACCTGAGCTACACCTCCAATAGATCAATAGATTCCCCAAAGAAATGCCCAACTTATTCAGTGTCTTGCCTAGCCCTGAGAGGCAATGGTTAATAGCACCTTTTTCTTCTCTTACCGTCTCAATGAGTTTCCGGTTCTCTATTAGCTGCCTTTTGTCCTTAATCTCATTGGACGCAACCCACGTCTTGATCTGGTCCCTCAATCTCTGGAGAAGAAGAAGAAAGGGTGAATGAAGGACTGATGGTGTAAGATGTGTTAGGCAAGAGGCCACCCTTAGATTTTTTACCTGCAGTAGTGAAGACTACTAGTTTAGAGCAAAAGAAAAGGGTGAGATGGATGGTGGTAGGAACAAGGAGGTTTGGTGCCTAGCCTCTCTATGCTCTAACCACTTTCCTGCAAGAGAATCTAAGCAATTGCTAACTCAGACAAGTTTCCTCTCTATGAAAACATGGGGCCCAGAATCCCCATGTTCTCCCTCATTCCACCCTCACAGCTCCACCCTCACTCTAATTCACCGACCCTTGCTACTTCAACAAATCTAGGAATCCTTCTTCACAGATACACACTGTAACACCAAGGCCCCACTCCTCCCTATTACCTGTATATAGGGGGCCTGGTTTCCAGATCAGCACAACCTCTGCTCTCAACCAACAGGAAACACACAAAACCTAACAGAACATAATTTCCCATCTTCCTTTCCTCTGCCTGCTCTCTTAGAGAACCCTGGAGTCGCGGACTTCCGACCCCTCCTGCTATAACCAGGCAATCCCCTCTCTTCTCCCAAAAGCTGGTAACAAATTAAACCTGAAATTAGCCCTGACAGACACTTACCTGGAGTTTTTTAATCTCCTTTTTCAGATCAGCTTCATATTTCTCCTTCTGGTTGGCGTTTGCTGCATTGTGAAGCTGTACCAATCAGAATAAGATAAACAGAGTGTGATACAGACTGAGGCTCAGATATTGGGCGGGGGGAAGGAAAAGAGAGAGAAAACTCTAACTGGAGAAGCAAAATCGGGGAGGTGAAGGAATCCAAGAAAAGGAAAAGGGAAATAAAAACCACTGTGAACATCGTACAAAATAAAATAAAGTAAAGAGAGCTGGCAAGAGATGGAACTCAGAGACTGGGATAGGACTCAGGGAGGGGGGGAGGGAGAACACAGTGACTTTCACCTTCTGCCAGATATCTTCAAACTGCTCCACGCCTTCCGAAACCTTTTTCAAACACCGATCAATCTCACCTGGGATTGCAGGGAGAAAAAATAGCTTCTCATAACAATCACAAAAACTACTCCCCTCCCCCAGCTTAGCCTCTCCCCCCCCTCCCCGGGGACCAGATGAGAATTTTTGGCTTGCCTCTCATTGCTGCCTTCACCCTATTAATTTACTAGGCCCACTGTCACCCAGAAAATACCAACCCCCTCCACTTCCTTTTAGAAAACAAAAAACCAAGACAAGTTCTAGCTCTCTATACTACTCATACCCCCCCCCCAAAGGTCAGAGATCTTGTTTCCCCTTTGCTTAACTCCACCATCACCCAGTCCCTGCTTCCAATCCACTCTAACTAGACCCCACCCTCTGCTACAGGAGCCAGGAGTCCCAACTCTCCCCCACCTGTTTTGATCAACAGCCCCATCCTCTTTTCCAAAGAGCCCCAGTGCCCAGCCTGCACTCTCAGCATGAGAGTGGAGTACACATAGATTGCCTTACCTTGTAACTTCCTCTTATCTGCCATGTTTCCTTCACTATAGAGGGGCTCTCTTCATACTTTATAGAGCGTCGATGCTTTGAGATGAACAAGGAGAGATGGGGTGAGAAGGTGATGTAACAACAGAGCTGGTGCCCCTAGTGGAAAGGGCTAACTGGGGAAAAGTGGTGAGGAGGATAAATATGAGGTGAGGGTTGCCATCTTTTTTCTGTTAAAAGTCCAGGGCTTGCTGTCTGCAACAGCTGTGTATCAGGTAAGGCTTTCTCCATCACTATGCTTCTACAACAGGAAAAGCTTTTCCTGTTCATTTCTCCCTTTTGCAGCAGTTCACATCACAGAGAATCTTTCATAAAAATAAAGGTGGCTAAGATTCCAGAAAAGCAAAGGGCTGAGGAATATCTTGGGTAGCTATTCCAGGGAGCTAGGACACATGGAGTTTATTTCCTAGCAGGCCTTCTGGCCCTTTAACAACTGTGTGACAGGCAGAAAGTTTAGCTGGTGAAGCTTTTACTAGTGTGCAGATGAAATAAGCACCTCTAATGGCTGCTGAAATTCTGTCATGTAGCCATTAAACGTACAGGAGCCCTAACATAACAAAGCATTAGTAATCTCAGGTGGGTCAGGATTAGACAGGGGGGTGACCTATTTTTATCTATCCAATCTCCCCCTTCCCCATTTTTATCCATTGCTCTCTCCTCAGGCCTTTTCAGACTGTAAGTCTCTGATACAAGACACTTTTGTTTCAATCTTCCAGTCTCTGCCTGCCCACAGTCTTGGGGTGAGTAGGGTGAGCTACAATTTTGGTAACAGAAATAGGGAGAGTATAGTGGAAAAAGCTAGAGAATTCAACTCAGCAATGCCAGCTAGTTTTGGATTAGACCTTAAGGGGGGAATGCCCCCTTATTCTCAATACCACTGGGAACCAATCAGATCACAGCCAACATCCCCTGGAGCAGAAAAGGCCTCAGACCTTCCTGCTAAGCTACATTTCCATGCAAGGATGCCTTCTAATGGAATGTTTCCTGTTCGTTTCATACATTGCATTTTTTAATCATCATGATTAAACAAGGGCCAGAAGGCACAGTTGCCGTTAGGAGATTTAAACAAACTTTTTGTTATTGTTAATCTGAAGGTGGAAATGAACTAGATGCCCAAGCAGCTAGAAAGAAAGGAATCCTTCTTGCATCTTTATTTGAAAGCATCTCTTGGGCACATTTGCTACTGGAGATGAAGAAAAACTTCAGGGCAGGCAAGCAGACTGGTGCAGAAGTGTGTATACTTCCAATTATTTGGCAGTGTTACTTTAACTGGGGGGACCCTAGTGCCTTTCAGGAAAGGCAATATAAGACTTGCAACTTACCTAGTGGCCCCTGGGCGCTTGCTTGCTTGCTTGCTGTCTGCCTCTCTTCAGCCAGGTTCCTGTATAGCTGAGGAAAACACATGACTAGTAGGGGGAAAGAGCCCCACCTTCTTCTTCTTCTCCTCCCCCACCCAGCTGCCCACCATCCCAGAAAGCATGCTGGGAAAGTTAGAGAACCAGCTATAAAAGCAAGTAACAGGCAAACCTGAAATGCCAGGAAAATCAGGCACAAAACAGAGTGCAAGAATTTGCAGGTGGCTAAGTATAGGATTTGCAGTGGGGAAAAAACAGCCCCTCACCTCCCAAACAATGCAGGTGACCCGGGAACCCTTCCCACCCCTTTCACTAAGACTGCCAACTTTTTTTCCTGGTAGGGCTCCAGTGCCTTTAATAGCTGTAGGCCAAGGAGAAATTCAACTGAAGTTTTCCCCATCTGCGTCAGGAAAAGCTTCACCTGCCAAATTTCTTCTTGTTGAGCAGTACAAAGGAATAGGAGACCTGCTAGAAAGAAAGATGGTAACTCTAGCAATTGTGAGTCTAGGCTCGCAAACAGCAGCTTGCCTGTGGTAATGAAGAAATGACTTCATTCAAGCACAAAGAGAAGCTGGGCTCTCTCCCCATTCTCACAGTAGATATGCCACAAATAACTTACTGGTATGCCTAGGAAAGAGTGGGAGGGGGTACGAAACACCATAGACTTCTTTGCATAGCTGAACTAACTGAGTTTCTGAGAACACAGAAACTCTAGCTGCCAAGTCCCTTATTCAAAGCGCTGGTCTATGGATGCTGTTAAATGAAGTCACAGAATCCTGGGGTAAGTCAAGTGGTTCCCCATGTGAAAACAATTTCTTGCAACTAAAAAAGAAACTAGCATGCCAAGAAGGGCGGTTGTAGCACACCCTGCTCCATGTTATGATAGTTTTCTTATTTGCAGGTTTTAAAAAAAATTAATAGGGGAGTATTAAAAATGACATTCCCACTTGCAGTCTGAAGTGGTACAGTCCATCCCCATCACCTTGATCTGCTGCATATGTAGACCAGGTCTAGCTTATAAGACTCCATTACCTTCCCAGAGGTAGGTATTGGCTAACTGATACAATGTGGTGGTTTTTAAGCTTTCTGACTTCTGGAAACGCTTGCTGGATCATCCTGTCTGCAGAGGAACTGCTGCAAAGGATTCTGGGTCAGGTTCTGCCCAATCAGTTGGCCAAGCCCACTGGCCTCGCCATCATCCTCCATAAACTGAGAACGTGACTTAAGTAGAACACACACAATGCTCACTTGTCTTTCAGGGAGGTTTGTCCACCATTGTCACATTTTTCTCTGAGGAACCCCTGACAAGCTTCTGAAGAGCCCAGAAACACAGGCTGAATACCGATATAAGTTATGAAAGTTACATCTTTACTAATTGTGCAACACTGCTTATTCTGAGCCAGGGTGGATTGCCTATTTATATCAACAAGAAAAATGGTTGATTTAAATAGTTAAAACCGTTGATTTAAATCAAGTTTGAAACTTCCTAATCCATTTATTTCCTGAACAAGCATGCATGTTAATTGGTTACCATAGCAATTACAACATCTCTTTTTGCAACTTTTATATTATGTAGGAGCATAATCTACAACTTCCTACCATGCAGCCCACACGCCTCTGGCACTACAGAATTTGTATTTCCTTAGGGGAGCAACTGTGAGATCCAGGGCTTCAGTTTAATTATCCACATCTGCATGCGATGATGCTAAGTAAGGTCACATACTAAAAAATGTTAAGTCCCCACAACTTTCCAGAAGCAAGGGCTGATAGCCACTGGTCAGAGCAGTGTTTTTTTAAATATTATTATTTGGAAAATTAAAGTCCATGCTTTTTGGCTGAAAGCATGAATATTGATAATTGGAACAATACTAAAGACAATATACGATCTATCATGGTATATGTAGAATATTTGACCTCAAAGATAATGCTATGTTATATGTTATTTATATAGTGTCATCAGTGAGCATGGCACTTTTCAAAGTATTGGTGGGCAGGTACCTGCCCCAAGGAACTCATAATCTAAAATCTCTACATTTCTGCCCTGTTCCATTATTTTGCAAAGAAAAGCAGGCTTTAACTCAATGTGTCTGGTAGAAGGTAATCGGTTCAGCTTTCATGTATTATGAACATACAGGAGCTCAAAATATTTTTGTTTATATTACAGATACTTTAAGTGAAGTTAGGTTTAAAACATGGGTACTGAAGCTTTGTTTTGTTATGAAATCCCTAAAAACCAGGTTAACAAAAATGCATATTTTTATCTACCTCCTTGTGAGCCCAGATTCAGGCTTTCTGGTGCAAAACCAGATTTTCTTTCAGTATTTGGAAGTGGCCGGGGGGGGGGGGGGTTGCTGAGGATAAAACAGCTCAGAGTATGAAATTTCTTTTTAAAAGGTGGAGAAAATATCTTGAGAAGGTCACTATGTCTCCAAAGAGAGGGATGAGAAGGCAGCCTACGTATTTGTAGCATCTGATCACTGATTAAAGGGGAATGCAGGAATGGCTGCACCATAGGCCTCATCCAACAAAACAATAATTATAAAGGGAGGAGTAGAGAAGAGAGAATCCTAGACAGAAGCTTACCTAAATTCCTTGGAAAGTTTTAAAAAAAAATATGGAGATAAGGAGGGTATGATGCCAATGACCCCAGCGTAACGCTAAACCTGTACTATTGTTCAAGTTCCAATATCAAAATAAATTATTGCAATGGGAGGTAACAGATGTGGGAGCTTATCCTCCACAACTCTCTCTATTAATAAATTATTTATTTATTTATTTATTTATTTATTTATTTATTTACCACATTTCTATCCCGCCTTTCTCCCCACGGGACCCAAATCCCACCTTAGCGAGTGACCATCGCCACATCTTGCAGCAAAGAATTTCATGTGCTGTGTAGCAACACTTTCTTTGGTCTGTCCTGATCCTGCTGTCAGTGGATTTCACTGCCTGGGCCCAAGCGCTGGTGTTTTAAGAGAGAATAAGTGCTCTTTACTTACTCTCTCTAGCTAGCCTAGAGATCCTGTGTAAAGATCCGGGGGACGGCCCTAGGGCCGCCTGCCTGATCCCATCCCAGTTCTGGGCCGATTGTGATAGGCTCAGAGATCTACTCGGGGGAAGGGGATGTTCGTGGGCCTCCTCAGATTTCCGCCAGTTATTGTCCAAGGAGGCTGTGTAACGGCTTCACCGGCCCAGGAACAGGACGGGGATATAGCGGTCGCAATCCCCGCCCCTCCTGGGCTGGCTTGGCCAAAGGCCGCCATCCCTCGCCATCCAGCCCGCCCCCATGCCCACCAGCGGGAAACCTACCTTCCCCGGCAGCCACAGGGTCTGGAGGGCAGCGGAGTGAGGTCTGCCGGCCTGTGCACTAGCAGACCTTACTCCAAAGTAGTCGCAAACGTGCTTTATGGCATGTTTGTGACACTTTAGAACAGCGGAGCGTGCACTCCGCCGTTCTAACGTTACTGAGGACTGCACTGCCCGTCTACTTAACCCAAACCAAGAAGTTTCTGACCATAAAGTGTGCTGCAAAGTTTGTCCTGGATGTTAGAAACATTGTGCAAAGCACTGAGGCTTGTTTGAGGTAGAGTTATTGGCAGAAGGAAGGCATACATGGGGTAGATTTACAGCCTGATCCTATGAATCCTTATTTAGAAGTCAGGCTTTGTTCAATGGGACTTACTGCCTGGTAAGCATGTGTCTGATTGCAGTCTTAGGGACACTGCCCCAGTGAGTGTTGGCCACTGCCGGTGTCCTGAAAACATGGTCTAGAATGACAACAGCTACGGGCTTCAGTTACATGCTTGTGATCACACAATTCACAGGCTCTCAAGTACAGGATGCTCTACAACCCCAGCCAGTCATCCCAGCACTTATCCATATAATCCTGTCAAATGCACCCTTGGCAACATTTTTATTTTGCACAGAGCCAGTGTAGTATAGTGAACCAGGGTGTCCGACTAAGATCAGGGAGACCTGGCTTTGAATCTCTGCTCAGTCAAGAGGCTCACTGAGGGCCCTTCGGCCAGTTGCTTTCTCTAAGCCTAACCTACCTCACAGGCTTTAAGGGGGGGGGGGGTTGTCCATATATGCCATCCTGAGCTCCTATGAGGAAGGAGGAGATAAAAAGTAATAGTTAATAATCCTCCCTCCTAGCACCCAGTCTCCACAGGATGGCATGTAGGGAGGAATTCTGCCAGAAGAGAGCACAGAGTTAAAAAAAAGACTAGACTGACGTGCATGTGAAACCTCCAGAACCAACTGCAAGTTACTAATTGCAGACCAAGATAACAAAAGTAGGGAGATTTGTTTTACCCACCCACCTCTCTATGGTGTTCTACTCTGCTTGGTGTTAATTACCCTCTATGTGGTAGCGTTTAATGTGTGATACCCTGCAGCATGATTCCTTGCTTGAGATCATAGCCCTTCTTCTGAGATGTAACGTAACAGCTCAAAGAACGACCTGCGAATCCAGAATCTCCTGGTTCACAGCTCCATCTCTTAACCACGACACTACACCAACAGAAGCAGGGGCTATAGCCTAAACCGTCCCAATCAAGAAGCCTCTGGTTCAAATCTTACCTCCATTATGAACTCACTAGGTGGTCTTAAAAAAAAGTCTCTTGCATCTGCAGTACAGAGGTAATAATATCAAAGGAGGAAGGATGACATTTACAAGACTCTTTCTTTCAACACTGGGGGGGACGGGACACACAGCCTTCAAAAAACTAAAGAAAAATAAAACAAGATAGAAAGGCATTCATAAAATGAGATAACCTGAAGATGTCTTGCTCCAAGTCCTTTCAAAGGCTAAGGGGTGGCTGGTGGGGGGCTGAGCAAATCTCTCCTAAGAAGCTTGCCTGGTCCCTCAATTGCTGCCTTTAGGAAACTAACTAAAACCACCCTGTTCTACCAGGCTTATGGCCTAGGCTTCTGATCCACTGAGCTGTTCATTCAGTCTTCTTGTTTCACATTATTTAGATTATTTTAGATTTGCCATTGTTTGGAGATAGTACACTGTTAGAGATGTTAAACAGACAGGTATTTTATTTTTAATTTTTTTAAAAAAATGGGGATGGGGTGCATCGCTCCTAGGAGAGGAACAGCCTCACCAAAATATTAAGTGCTTTTGTACGTATGTTTTTAAAGGGCCACACGAGCATCACTATACTTGAATGGAAAAGCAGGAAGGTGCTATAACAACAATAAACACTTTCACAAAGTAGCCGGGGGGGGGGGGGAATTTACATTGATCATTACAACTGATGTCACAGGTACTAGTGTCCAGTAAGTAATTACATGGCACTTGAGCACACAGTTTCCACACTGTAGTCACAACTGCAACTGATGTGCTGCAGTGAGGGAAAATATAACTGTCTAGAAAGACTCTGAGGGAATACCGTCACCAAAGTATTCAAGATTAGTACTACTGATATATTTTATCTTCTGGTATTATCCAGCTTTTCAGAGTCAGAGGTTTAGTGACAGCTTTCTCATTAGGCTACTATGGTCCCCATAAACTTGGGAATTCAATCTTGCCTCAGTGGGTGCCCATACTAAGTCATTACCTCAGACATCATTCTCTATCTGTAAGATTGTACACCAAGTCAAACTATCAGACCATTTACTCCCATATCGCCTGGCAGCGGCTCTTCAACCTCTTGCAGACAGATATTTCTTAGGCCTGCTATCAGAGATGGTAGAATCTGAACTCGGGGCTTTATACAAACAAATCCCAAGCTATACAGAACTCAGACCACCAGAAGGTTCTCAATTCAGGGCCTATTAGGCAGGGATCCAAACTAGGCATCACCACCTAGGTAGATGGCATAATATAGATATATCCTACTGGACTGGAAAAACTATTTCAGGTTTCTAGGATAAAATCTAATATTAAGCATAAACTGTGGAGTGAAGCTGGGGGAAAAGTTTAGATTCTTGAGTGCCGCATCTATTTTTAAGTGACAGGGTTATGAAGCTGCTGAGATTTCTCCAGCTGTGGTCTACTCTACAGAACTGCTGTGATGAAGAATTGAGGATTGTAAAGAACTTGCTACACTACAACCAAAACTGTGAATGAATTTAGCCACAGCATTGCAGAAATGGAAGAACTGATACTTGGTACAGAATCTCAGCACCGAGTTGATGTTTCATAAAAAGGCAAGTTTCTAACCCTTAAGGTTGCAAAGATGGACTGCCAATTATGTGGGTCAAAGCTGATGAAATTTGAAAAGCCAGCATGATTTTCCATAGAACGTTTGCAGCTTCATTCTTCTGCAAAGCATCTTGTCTCTACCTAGGATTACCAAAACCAGAATCAATTACTGTATGGGAAATAAACAAATAGAGGCTCATTTGTTTACTTTGCACTATTTGGACATGTTGCAGAGTTCCCCACAAACTCCTGCAGTAAACAGATTCTGAAGTTACTAGTGGATCATACTTATGAGAGATCCATCCCCGGTCAGCAATGTTTTCTAGCCACTGAATACCCTTTTGGACAGAATTCCTATAGATCTCCACAGAGACAGACTCCCCACGGCACCTCATGGAACCCCACATCCACAGGCAAGTCCTATCCACACCATGGCTCTTATGAAAGCACCCTCTTTTGATAGAGAGTTCCTTGTAGGTGCTGAATCTTCAGTACATTAACACCACACATCCCAATGGGCCCCAAACAATATATACAAATGTGCAAATTCCCAAGAGAACTGCAGGACCCACCACTTCCCTGACTCAAGTTAGCCTATGTTGCACCAACATCATATCCTGCTACAGCTACAAGATGTTACTTCAGCCACTCCCTAGATCCCACTGACGTCCCCAGAGAGTTATGAACCTGACACCCTTTAGGTGCAAGGTACCACCTACAGACAAGACTGGCTTCAGAAAGCTCCTGCAGGGTCTCAAGCAAGCCCACCAGTGTCAGTTGCTGATCAGCTGCTGTTGAGACGCAGTTGCCTTTAGGAGATTTGGAGCAGTTGAATGGGTGGTCCTCCCTGCTCACCAACACCCCTCCCCGTCCCACTGGGCTCAGAGGGCTGGTGCTGTTTGCTTGCTCATGAAAGTGGCCCTACTGCACTGCCCAGAGAGGGAGGGGAACCCTCTGTCACTTGCTCACCCTCTCTTTCTGGGCAGTGCAGCAAGGAGAATTGGGTCAGTGGGCCCAATCCCCATTACCATGGCACCCAAAGGGGCACACAAGTGGTCAGAAACAACTGCTCATGCAAAGAGCAGCTGCCCATTCTCTTGATCACTCACCTGTACTCTCCTACTGGGCAATGTAATGAAGATTTACCCCCATAGTACTGGTTGGGCCAAGCAAAACCAATCCTGCCTACTGCATAGCTCAGAGGGAGGGATGACAAGCAAGCAAAAGTGGCAGCTCCTCTTGTGAACACAGGAAAGTAGTACTGGCTGGTCCTTGCAACCATCACTCTATTCTTTCTGCTGAAAGAGAGGGTGAACAATTACACAGAGGCAGCAGTTGCTCCTGCAAGGAGTATCCCTTCCTCTTGCTTGCCTGCGGTCTCCCTCTGGATGCCATGACAGCATCCACATGGTCACACCATCCAGAGAGGGAATTCTCCCTATATCACATTCTCCCTCTATCACAGGGCAGCACAGCAGGGAAGATGGCTGTCAGGATCAAGCACCACTGCTCCCGATTGTTCACCTGCCCTCTCCCACTCCAAAGTTATTGGGCAGCATGGTGGGGAGGACTGGGCCTAACAGGACCACCCTGAATAAGCAGAAGCCATGTTTGCTCCTCAAGGGAGCCTGCTCACCTTTCCTCTCCTGGCGGCACAGTAAGGAGTATTGTGACCACTGGGCCCAATCCCCCTTACTCCCCAGGGGATCAGAGCAGGTGAGTGAGCAAGAGGATGAGGCCACTGGTCCCTGCATGTCTGTGCTCTCCCCCTCTGGGTGTTCCAGTGGTGGGGATTGGGTCCACAGAGCCCAATCCTCCCTGCTGCCTTCACCCAGAGAAGGCGAGAGGGCAAATAAGTGGGCACAAATGGAGCTCACACACCCTTTCTCTGGATAGTGCTAAAAGAGCCCCCAACTTCCCCCACTATGCCCCCAGAGAGTACAAGATCCACCACCTCTGTCCACAACTCTGTCTTCTTGTATCTTTTTGGCAGTGCAATTGGGGGTGTGTGTGTTGCACTGGCTGGGAGGAGGACGGGAAGGGGGGTCCCAGCAAAGGCATGTTGCTGAGGGTCGGGACCCCCTCCATTCCTCCACCATAACCTAGAACTGGCCCTGCCGATGGAGTCGCCTCCCTCACATCCTTCCCTCTTGCCCCCCCCCCGCTCCCTTTATGGCCCCCTGCAGATCGTTACACCCCAAAACACAGAGCTCATTTTTAGGCCTGGGGGCCCCCCCTAAGAACATCCTTCCCCTTGTGTAGCCCCCACCTCCCTATAAACCCTACTGGCCACGCCCCCTACGGAGCCCCCGTAGGTACTGATTGGCCCCACCCCTAGGCTAGGCCCCGCCCCTTTCGCTCTCTCACCGGTGGCTCCGGGGTCTCCGGGTTTCTTTCTCTCTTTTTCCCTCTCTCTCTCTCTCTCTCTCTCCCCCCCCTCTCGGGCTCCGCGGCATCCAAGATGGCGGCAGCCTCCCCCCCTCTGCTTCCGTTCGTCCCGCCTGTCCCTGACGTCCAGTGGTTGATCCTCCCGCCCCTCAAGACCATCTCAGTTCCCATTGGATGTTGAGGAAGGGTACGGAGGAGGGAAACAGGGGCGGGGAGACGCCGCTCAGGCACAGCTGTCACTTATGCGAAGCAGGGAGTCTGTTGGTCAAGTGTAGACGTCCGTCACAGCATCCTCGTGTAATGATTGGGTAAAGAAGCGTGGATGCATTCAGGGGGCGCGCCTACCACTTCGCAAAAAAACAACCCAAAAGGGCGGGTTGTGTGTCAAAAGGGGTAATCTAATGGCTACTAAAAATGTCGCTCAAACCCTACTCCTCGATTATTGGCTTTCTTTTTTTTGACTCGAGAACTCGTGGACGCAAGAGGACTTATTGGATGACAACGCCGCCACTCAATCTTTTTGTGCTTGTTAATTGGCTTCCACTTTAAAAGGGGAGGTGTAAACACGGGTTACTTCCAATTAGCCAGAGAGAAACAAGCCTTCACATGTTGCCCTCCCATTGGAGCGCTGTGCCGTTCCTAAACCCTGTTCCTGCTTTGTGTATTGGCAGACGCCCTTTGAGGCGGGCTCGAACGGAGGAACCCGAGGGGCGGAAGAAGCAAGTGGACAAGAAGCCTAATTGGCTTAAGTGGCCTGCCAGTCAAACTCGCCCGGGCAAATGAGGCCGCAGGGAATGACCTCACTCGCAGGTATATTGATGGAAGCGCTAAGCGTCGCTCCTTTGCTCTTGCTGTAGCTCATCCTTTTCTAAGCAAGGCAGAAAGGATTTATTTCAACATTAAGCAGCTCCCAGTTATTACCCAGAAGACAGCTTCGGGACTACAGCATCACCAACTGCCCATTCTCTGCAGATCAACGGAGGTTCTCCTGCTGCTCCGACCCGACCTCCTTCGGCATCTGCCAGCGCCGCAGCCCCTCCACACCGAAGTGCCTGGAAATCGGACTGTAGCTGAAGCCAAAAGGCTCATATATACTTTATTAGGGTCAACTACAACAGAACCAAGCAGGCAGCACCTTAACATCCAAACTCGGAAAGGGGGGGGGGCGCGTCGGCATGACGGAAGTAACAATCCGTAGGAATATAGGACGTTTTATGCAGACAGTTTGAGGTGCGAGGCAGAGGGCTGCTGCGACAACTGGGCTAGGCTTCGTTAAGTTAAATCCAACCGTTACCCAGACTTGGTTCTAAAAAACCAATAAGAAGCGAACAGGTTTAAAGTTACCTTTATGGTAGGAAAGCTAGAGGTTACTCTTTCTTAGAGACCAGAATATACGGTAGCTGAGCAATCAAGGGTCTGCTTTTGTAACTGTAAGATGGCATCTCTCCCATCAGCCTTACAGTCTATCTACTGTACAGCCCTTTTGTCACGGGGGGGAGGAGAAGGAGAAAATCCTGCTGTGTGTGTGTGTGAACATTCCAAGAGGAGAGCTTCCTTGCCACAGGATGTGGTGATGGCACCTGGCCTTGATGCCTTTAAAAGGGGTTTGGATAGATTCATGGAGGAAAAGACCATCACAGGGTACAAGCCATAAGCAACCTCCTGGTTTTAGAAGTAGGTTCTCTGTGCCAGGTGCAAGGGAGTGACAACAGGAAACAGGTTATCTTGTTGACTGTGCTCTCGGAAGCATCTGGTAGGGCCACTGCGAGATACAGGAAGCTGGACTAGATGGGCCTTTGGCCTGATCCAGCAAGGCTCTTCTTATGTTCTTATGTCTATTTGCACATCATGCTTCCTGCTGCATCCAACCGTTGGTTCATCTAGTCCAGTATTGTCCTTTCTGGCTAATGGTGGCTAAAACAAACAACTGGTAAAATGAACAAAAGCTCAGGAATCTCCTTTGCCCTCCCCTCCAACAAGTGAGAATCATGTTAACAGAAAAAGGAGAGATTTGTTTTATGATTATGCCTGGTACTTACAAGAGATTGCTCTATTTAATATTTATAAAATCAATTTTAACTCCTAGAAAAGAAAAAAGGCTGAAATTCTTGTGGTCAGCAAGATGATGCTGCTAACAACCCAGAAATGGACCAAGCTGCAACTATGCAAATAAGGGCCTTCTCTTGGATGGCTTACCTTTTTTGTTGATACTTTTAGAACCGGAGGTCTCATGGACTTTTAGCCCAGTCTAAAAAGTGTGGAGAAGTAGTGTAGGCAGAGAATGGTGCAGAATAAGTTCCTGGACACTCAAAACAAAATCCATGCAGACTTTCCCATAACACAAAAAGAGAACTGAGTCACATCCTCATAGGATTCAAAAAGAATTATATTTTTTTCTAAAATGTCACAGGTTAGAGACAAATAAGCTTCATACAACTGTGAACACACACCCCAAAACTCCCAGCTGCTCCCTTCTCACTCCAAAGACTCTCAGTCCCTGAATGTACCTAAGAAGTAGACCCCCCCCCAGTTTTTTTTCTATGTCTTAGAAAGCAACTGAAGTATCCTGCATGTAGCCAATATATTGCTAGGCGCCATTCACCCCCTACACAATCTCCTTAATTCCCCCTACCCCCCACATACCTCATGGTCTCACACATGGGATCTACTATAAGTTCAATTCACCATTTCTTTTACAAAGGAAAGTATATTCTTTAGCACCTACAGCTTTTTCCTGTTGCATGCCGATTCTTGACCACACCAAAACCCACTTCCACACAGGAAAAAAAAAAAGTATGAGAAAGATGTGGTTCTCTAGCCTACTCCTGTAGTGAAATGTGGAATTCAGTTACCTTCCCCTTAGTTACCTTCCCCATTCCTTTATTCACACTTTCTTGCAGCTGCACAACTACACATTCTCCCATACATGCACATTCTCAATGACTACAAAGTGCATATGAAGCATTTTGAAATTGCTCACTTCTCTAAAGGAGTTACCACATGAGGTTCGCATTGCATTACTTACTGCCCTGGCAAATCCTGACATAGTTCTACACTTACTCCCAATGCCTCTCCAAGTACAGCCCCTCTTATAATAATTCCAGGGCAAACTTTAGTCTTGTGTGGGATGAGAGGCACATGAACTCTTAACTTGGGAATTCTTTTGAACTCTAGATCCTGGGATAGGGTGAACAGTTAGTTGTTACGAGTGGTTTTCCTTGTTGTCTTGGTTTAAGAATACCAGACATTATTCCAGAGTATCACTTGTATTCACCACCAAGTTAGCAATGGTGAGGATAACACAACTCAGCTTCCTCTTATAGTTAGCTAGTCCAGGTCATGAAATAGCTCCCACCGTAATTACGGTAACTTGCTTTTGAATGCTGCATGAGATTTGGGGTGGGGAAGAAAGCTCAATTCTCTATTCTGCATTAACACACCAACCTCATTTCTCCTGCTGAACAGAAGGCTCTTTGGAGATTCCATTGCCCAACAAACAAGAAGGAAACAACACACTCCACTTGGGTCCAGAACAACTAAAAAGGACCATCCAGACAGAAGAACAGTCTTTGGAATGCCATGAAAAGCCCACGTCTGTGTCTAGGATCTTCTTCCTGCACTTCGTTTATGGTACTGAGTGCTAGTTAAAAGGGGGCTGTGTCCACACCAAGAGGAAGAATGTGTTATGAGGTGGACAGGATACCGCTCTTCTCACTCTTCACCTTTAAGAATTCAGCCATACTGGAGAAGTACTTCTGGTTGGCTTCAGCTACCTTCTTCTCAGCTGCCTGTGGGTTCACAATCTCCAGACCCTGAAAATAAATAAGTGTGAGCAAGCACACGAGTGGGCAGGTTAAAACTGTATTAAGTGCAGAGATGTGGCTGCCCCTGAGAATGGGGAGTTCCTCAGCAGTGACAGCCTCTAGCTTGTAGAATGTTTCTTGGCAAAGCAGAGAACAGACCCTCAAGCCCGAAACACCAGGCGCGTTGCACGTGCATGGCACACGTTGTGGCAGGCTGCCCCAGTGTTCTTGCAGTGAGACTTTCCTTTGGCCGGAACGCCGCCAGGAGGAACGTTCACGTTGACGCCTCCCTTGGCCAATTCCTAGGTTTTGCCGCGCCGTATGCGGCATGCGCTCGGTGTGTTTCAGCCTTCAAACATAGTTGGGCTAGTAAATGTAGATAGCTGGAGTAGGATGGTGTAGTGGTTTGGGAGTCGGGCTTAGACCTGGAAGGTCCAGGTTCAAATCCCCGCTCAGCCACGAAGCTTCCTGGGTGACCTTGGGCCAGTCACTATCTCTCAGCCCCACCTACCTCACAGGGTTGTTTGGAGGACAAAAAGGAGGGGAGGAAATATGTACACCACTCTGAGCTCCTTGGAGGAAGGATGGTATAAAAATGTAAAAATAAATAAATTCCCCTCCAAAAGTGTTCTACACCTGCTGCCATAAAGAACTACAAGCAGAATACACCTAGGGGGAGGATGGGGGCATTACAGCCGAGCATTCTAACCACCATCTCTATTTTTGAAAAAGCTATATATATATATATATATATATATATATATATATATATATATATATATATATATATATATATATATATATATATATATATATATATATATATATATATATATATATGCTTACCATATTGCCGACCGGGACACTCCGTTTTGCCCTTAAGGGGCGGGGGGGAAGGGTACAAGAGCGATCGGCAATATGGTAAGCCTATATATAAATTGTAAGTATTGGCTTACAATGCAAGATTAGATACAAGAAGGAAACAGGGAACAACAAAACAAGTGGACGCTCATATTGTTACATGACAGTGGCCACCACAGGAGGCATTTCTGGTTCCCAGCTAAGCTGAGGGAAGCGGCTTTGCTGTTTAATTTCTCCTTCAGATGCAACCAGGTGGAATGGCCCGGGTCTGGACATTCTTGGCCCACTAAACAAGGCAGTCTGTGCTTGACAGCTTCATTCCCTTGCTAGACACACTCCACTCCTAAAACTGTCAGAATCCATACGTTCCAGCTCTTCGCATCTCCTGTCTGCCTTCAAGACACCAGTCCCAGTAGAGACTTCAAGGATACAGCACATGAGCTAACGACAGGGCTTACCTGCAATGGAGTGAAGGCCACACTGGATGCAGTACCCGAAGAGCGATCCCGGATGGTTGACTTGCCTCCATACACCATGCTCTGCTTCTGGAGTGTCCGCTGGTTAGGAGGACATGAGCAAAAGGCAGCGGTTAAAAGACTTTCATGGCAAGGGATGAAGTAGAAGAAGCCAAAATGGGGGTGGGGTGGGGAAGGAGGGCTGTGTGCTACCTTCCCTAGCACCAAAACTCTTCCAACCCATTTCACATCCTGACCCACCAAGCAGTTACCCCTCTTTGCAATCCTAGCCACTCCAATAGTACTGGTACATTTCATCTCTGGCCACAGACAGCACTTAACACTAAAAGGAAGCTATCTAATTACATTCAAAACAGCACGCCAATATCAGAGACCAATTGTGAGCAAGGTTGCCGGAGAAAATGCCCTACTGTGTGCCTGCTGAACAATCTTCAAGGGCTATCCCACACAGAGTACAGTGCATTAGGAGAATTTCAGAAGAGCTTGGAGCAAGAACAGGATGGACACACAATTACATCACAGCAAGCATTCCAATTTGGCTGGGGCCCTGCTCAGCAGCAGGCTAAGCAACAGTTAACCCAGCCCTGGAAGACAGAGTGATGCTGCCTCAAGAATGAACTATGCTGAAGAGAGTCCACAGGGCTTGGAATAGGGCCTTGCCGCCAGCTACTCAGCAAATGGGGTGTGTACTCCTTGCACTTCACACACCCACAAATCCTCATTTCCTAACCTGCAAGGTCTTTGAGATGCGTGCCTTTGTGGCCTCATTGACTTGTGTTTGTCTGACACGGCCACTTCCTGATTTGCCAAGGTGGCCCAGACTGAATCCAAGGTCTTCCTGGTAAGCATCCTCTTCAATCTGGGGAAAGGAGGAAGAGAACAGAAGAAGTGAGATACAGAGGAGGAAAAGCTAAGTTTGAATATATTGGTACAAGACACACCAAAAATCAGACCTCCTTTTGCAAGGACAGACTTCGCTGGAATCCTCTTCTCAGCTTAAACCTGTGGTTCAAGAAGACTAACCTTGCCATTTTAAGAAGAGCAAAAGGGCCATAAGAAACCATCACTTTGGGACATGATGAGGACCTCACAATGTACACCGAGGTTTTAGACAGACAAGTGCATCTGAACTGGAAAGGGGGGGCGATTACCCGAGCTTAACAGTCACCGCTGTAAGAGTACATCCATCGGTCCATTAAGTGCACCTCAGAAACCCTACAGAACCATTTTTCTTCCAAGGCGGGAGCGAGCCAACATGCACACCCCAAAATCCCACCAACAACCCTGAGTACAGTGTTTGCAGCAACAGACACTATATCCAGAGAACTTCTCTTCATGATGGAGAATTCTTGGCCAGTGTTCATCACAGAGAGAAACCTGGGGATGAGGGGGGAGAACATCTCAAGAGGAGAGGATGGGGCTGGCTGGCATGCCGATGCTGCCCCCACAACCACATGTTCACCTCCCTAGGGAGACAAACATCTGTATAGGGCAAGGTAACTTCACACAGTATATCATTTTTTCCAACATACTTCCACATAGGAAGTGTAAAGCCCACGCACTGACAGTTACATACGAAAACAGCACAAGCATATATGTCACTGTACATAGATGTGGTGGATATGCAGCTTCTAAACATACATGCATTCACCAGAACACATGCAAGTTGCATGATAAATCATGTTTTCTTACAAATAAGTGGTTTCTTGTGCTTTTCATTTCCAACACCCTCAAATCCCTAACCTAAAGCATTCACTCCCCTGCCTCACCGAACAAGTTAAAGGACAAGAGGAGTGACAGAACCCAGAGTCTCGACTCTATTCCTGCCCTCACTGGGGCAAAGACAACTATTCCCAAAGACCAAGAGGCAGCCTACATAAGGAGACTATATAGGATTCCATACTTCTCCAAAGCTCATCCGATTTGCCTGCTTCCGGATTTCTGTCAGGCCAAGACGCTCCTTCATCTTACGATACCTGAAACAGTCAGGAAAAATATTAGATCAAGAGAACAGTCCTAAGGTTAGGAGAGATAGTTGGTGCAGAACAAAACAATGTTTGGCAAGAGAACGAATTCAGGCAGGGAAAAGGGCTGAATGTTGGGACTTCTGGGTTCACAGATGAGATACAGGCAGTAAAACTACATCGGATTTTGGTTTTTGTAAACACATGCAGTATAGATAATTGTTTTCCAGTTCTGGAGAAGAAAAAGTAAAAACGAGAAGAACTGTGACATTTAGATCGAAGTATGGTAGGTAAAAATGTATATAAAAAAAACTATGATCCAAGGCATCACAAGTCTTATTTCCTTATACACGCAGCAGCCCTCTCCCCCACTTGAGGCGTTCTCTCCAGTTCTCCTCCATACCTGCGCCCTCCACGTTTCTTCCTCTGTCCATCCAAAGGTGCTGGCAAAGGCTTCACTTGTTTGACAGGAGGTGGCTCCTGCCACTTGTCAAACTTCCTCTCAATCTCCTCCTTGAGATCATAACCAACCTGGATCGTAACAGACAAGGGGAAAAACAATGTTGTGTGGGTTACAGGAAATTAAAACCGAAGAGCTGGAGGCCCGTCCAGTCTAGGATCCTGCTTCTCACAGTGGCCAACCAGATGCCTCTTGGAAGCCTGCAAAGGGGAAATAAAAGCATACCCCTCTCCTTGCTCCCCTGAAACTGGTATTCTGGCTCAGAGGCAGTGTGCCTCTGGAGGTAGCTTGTAGTCATCATAGCTAATAGCTGCTCCAATAGACTGCGCCTCCTCCAAAAATTGGTCTAATCCCCTTCTAAAGCAGGGCCATCACTTCACCTTGTGGCACTGACAGTGCTATCCTATCCAACTTACACCACCGGTGCAGCGAGAATGGGAGGCCCCAGAATGGAAAGGGGATTCAAATCTCCCCTCCAAAGCCTCCCACCCTGCCCTCCCCCGCTGGTTACACCGGTGGTATAAGCTGGATAGGATTGCGCTGTGAATTCCACAAATGTATTATGTGCTATGCAGAGAAGAACTCTCCATCCTCTCTAGGCCTCCAGAGCAGGAAGGTTCGGACCTCCTGCTCTCATTCCCCCTGCTTTGGCACCTCACTCTCCACAATGATGATCCTCAGCCCACCCATGGCCTTGGCTCCTAATGCCATCCTATCCCACTTCTGTTCAGAGAGAACCAATTACTCCTGGCTCTCAGTCATCAACTAACACCCAGCCATCCCCTGCATTGGAATTCTAAACATCTCCAAGGATTTTTAGAGAAATAGGAAGTACGGGTAAAAGAGCCATGTAGAAACAGAGTCCAGCTGGAATAAAAACGAAGATCGATCCTGCTTGCGCTCTTCGACTTTCACCGACAATGCAGGCAGGCAAGAATTCATTAAAATCCACAGCAAACAACCATTAAAATCCGACGTTTTGTTTCCTAAAATCCGGAAACATTTACTAGGAACAGTCTGGAGATGTTCTGGATTTTAGGAAACGAAACGTCCAATTTTAATGGTTGTTTGCTGTGGATTTTAATGAATTCTTGCCTGCCTGCATTGTCGGTGAAAGTCGAAGAGCGCAAGCAGGATCGATCTTCGTTTTTATTCCAGCTGGACTGTTTCTACATGGCTCCTTTACCCGTACTTCCTATTTCTCTAAAGATTGTAGCTGGCCATGAAAGTTTCCGTTCCAAAAATCTCCAAGGATCCGGCTTATACCCTGCACCCACCTCCTTAATGTTCTTAATCCCCTTCCTGCCCTCTCACCTTTCCTTCAGAACTCTCATGAAAGCTGTCCACACGTGCTGCCAGTGTGCATTTTGCAGACACCAACCGAGCTGCCTTCCTCCGCAGATCCTGCAAGGAGGGAATGAACACAGCATGAGCTTACTACCACTAGGAATCTCATTTGCCAAAGCGCATCAAGCAGACATGGAGACAAGCGACAAAGTGGCACATACCGGAGGTAGCGACTGCACAATGTCACTGTGGTAGATGTAGCCAGTGTGAGGCAAGACGGAGGTGCTGGAAAAGCCAGAGAGAGTCTTCCTCTGGGCTCCCAGAAGCATGATGTTACATGCCGGCATCTTGGAGAGGTTTGTCAGGCCACCAGCAATGCCTTGGTTAAAAAAGAAAATGACAACACAGAATGAATACCACACAGCAAGACAGAGAGGCCAGCCTGGGTCAAGCTTTTGATCTAGCTGCACATTACACACATCCCTTTAGCATTCCACCTCTCCCTGTCAAGAACTAGACATGCAGCCCGTTCCAAAAAAAAAAAAAAAAACCATTACGGAGAGGGTAAATCTGAAAGTTCACAAAGGAGGGTCTCTGAAATTCCCTTTCATCGTGGATTGATGATGACTTGTCTATCCATCCAATTTTTATCCCATCTTTCCTCTAAAAAGCTCAGAGGGACAATCCCCCCCCCCTTATCCTGCGAGTTAGGTTAGGCTGAGAGAGAATGAATAGAATAGCCCAAGACTACCTACGAGCTCTGCAGCTAACCCCATTCTCTAACCATCCTGTGTCTTTCAACTTGAGCTGCTGTGTGGATTTTGCTAGACTGCACGTTTTATGGTTTTAAGTGAGAATTATTTACTCTGTTGTGATTATTTGCATGCTATCTTGACAATCTTTGGGCTTCGAAATGTGGGGTGTAAAACTTATACAACTCTCCCACAGCAACCAAATGCACCAGAGCAAAACAAAACAGGCTCAATCCTTTCAAAAAGGAAAGCTCTACATCTCTCCTCTGTGGAATGGATGCTTCACTCCTTTCTCAGCCACTAGACAACTGCCAGGCTCCCATGTCCCATTCTCCAAGTTGCTTGCTTCCTCCTTGCCAAACACAGACATTTCCAATGAGAGCCAACCTTTCTGGAGTCTCACCCATGATTTTAGCAGCAGTGGAGGCTCCCACAATGATGGACAGGTTGGGAGCAATGAACGACATGCGGGACTCCACGTATTCGTAGATGCGGTGTTTGGACTGGTTCAGCTCTAGCGCCATATCACAGGCTTCCTCAATGCGCTCTAGTTCTTCCTCAGTTAGCTGCTGCCTGCAAGGGGAAAGGGGGGGGGGAGAGAAGAGACGAAGAGAAAGGCAACACTTGAGGCCTAGTTACTGGACCATCATGCCCCAATTCAGTACACTCAAGCGGTCTCTCCATGTGCTGAAGTTCAGGACTTTAAAAGCCACAACTGAAGTTAGGCTTTGACTGATAACCATTATCCTCTCTCCACCAGCATACACAAAGAAAGCAATCCCCTTCCCAACCAATCACAAATCCATTTACCTGCACAAACCTGCTTGCCAATCGAGCTCCTCGGCAGAGGCCCTTCTCCAGGTGTCCCTGCCTTTGGACGTTAGGCAGGTAGCTGTCCTTCCAAAGATGGTGCCCAAATTCTGGCCCTCTAGATATGTTTGCCTACCATGTTCCTTGCCGTTTTCAGGTGCTGAGCAAAGTCCATCCTGTTCTCTTGTATCGCTAACATCTTGTTACCCAAGACCCCTTTTGATGGTCTCATTTTAATCTAGGTTTCAATTGCTGGCCCCACTGCTTTATCTGCTCTTTTAAAGTTTTTGTATGTTTGTATATTTTTTGTGTAATTTTTGTATATTTTGCTGTATTTTTCACATGAGAGCAACTAGGTACCTGCTTCACCCTCCATTAGGACTTTCATGCAAAGTTCCTCACCCCAATGACACCCCTCCAAAATGGCAAACTCTTACAACTGACTCACATAGACATTCAGTATTTACGTTTATATGGATTTTGTCTACTGAAATTAGATACAAGTGTTTTTTTTCTGCATATGTTCAGTCCTTACACAAACATCCGTCCGTCCATCCCAAAAAGGTTGATATTGGGGAATCAACTACTTTTGAAATAAATGTGTATCGATAATATCCATCTGAGTGCTCATCAACATGGCAGGAGATGAGAGAGTTAAGCAAGAGGAAAGTGCACTGAGATAAGGAACATGGCTGAAAGGCACGAAGAAGGGAGAAATAAAACTCAGGATAGAGTTTACAGGATACAGAAAAGCTCACCTGCCTTTCATATACTTTGAAAACATGCAGGTTTTTCCTCTGTGATCATGATGACTAGTAGCACTATTAGCATGACTTACAGGTTTCCCACAATGTTATTTCAACCAGTAGACTGCCAATATGATAGCAGAGCTGCAGATGGTAGATACCACTTCTGAATACTCCAACATAAAAGCCCCTTCAAGAAAAAAGAGACAGACTACCACACCAAAGAGAACGATCTGCATTAGAATCTAGCTCCTTGGTGTGCTAGTTTTCTTTGTACAGCAGGCTTTTGAATGCTTCTCTAAACCACACTTTCAGTTTGGAGTGACACAGTCCAGGAGACCACAATATGATTCTGACTACTTTATCCAGCAGCATATGTACAGACTCAGACTATATCCCATTCCTTTTCCAGGCACCCACTGATCTTTCATATCACCCCCTGAATTCAACCCTGCCCTTCCAAACACCCAACCTTACCCCTGTGTCGTGGAGGCTGTGACGCTGACCACCATGATTGTGGCATTAGTGAGGATCTGTTGAAGGTTCTCGTTGTTCTTGCATTTGTCTAGGCTGTTGCCTAATTCCTAAAAGGATCAAATGTTTTAAGTAAGTTAGCGACTGAAACAGACAGAAAGCAGATCTCTAGGCATATACTGGACTAGGGGGTAAACATGTGCTACTAAAGATTCTCCCTTGGTTGAGGAATTCTGGTTGCAAGTTCAAAGTTCTGCCCTTACTGAAAAGCATGAAGTCTGCTTGCCTAGTTCTAGTTTGCATTAGAGAAAATACTCTCACATTTGCTATCACTTTAATAGCCTGTTTTTTCTCCAAGAAGTTCCAGGTGGCATATTTAGGGCTCTCTCTTTTATTCACAACTACAGCACAGAGCAGGTTAGTTGAGTGAAAGCAACATCTCAAACTTCACTCTTTTGAGTTTTGTGTCTAAGAATTGAACTCAGATTTCCTGCATCCAAATCTGTACTCTAGCTCAGGGCTTCTCAAACTGTGTGTCGCAGCCCAATGCAGAGGTCATGAGTTGGGCCCTCCTGAATCCCGCCCAAACTGGAGCCAAATGGAAGCAACCGGAGGCCACGTCCAGGTCGCAACTCACCTCTTGCAGCTGCTCCGGGCCCTGGATGGCCTCTGCAGGTGACTTCTGGTTTCGCTGATGCCAACTTCTGGTCACGTCAGGAGGCCTTTGGAGGCCATCCAGGGCTGGGAGCAGCTGCAGGAGGTGGGTTGCGACGCCACCACCAGAAGACAAGATGGGTCACAGCTGCACCAGGATTGAGAACCCCTGCTCTAGCTACACCATTGTATGTATTTAGGGTTAAAAGTTGACTGCGTTAAAATTAAAGCCACAAATTATTAGAAGATCCAAATAACACTCTTGGAGGCTTTCAACAGGTTTTGATCTCTCTTGTTGCATGAACCAAAATTAAATATATAGCTAATTAGTACAGGGTAATATTTAGAAAGCCTACTACAGCGTGGAGCACCTACATATAGCTAAGAAACTAAATAAGGGACGATCGATAATGACAAAAACTTAAAGTCTATTCCAGTCTTACCTAGGGATTTTATTAAGTCAATAGGTAGTATTGGTGCTACTCATAAATGTAAACTTGAAAACCAACTATGTGTATTTCCAGAAAACCAACTATGTGTATTTCCAGACACCATACCTTGACAGTTCGGATATAGTCCAGTGCATTGGGGACAAGGGATTCCAATTCTGGGAATCGCTTGGAGTATTTGTCCCGGATGAACTTGTGAATAATATCTAGAGAGAAAATGCAAAGAGACTCAAAAGATGATAGCAACACGATCACTTATTATCAGGTCCCCAGGAACAGGCTAGTCCAGAGACTTTTTAGCAACGCTGAGTGGTAGAGCATTTTCAGGGTGGACAACTTCGTTTGGCTGAGGGGAAACAAGTATTCCCATCAAGATGGCCTCCGATCTGCTTTACACTACACTTTTGAGGACTGTGGCACCCCCTATTTTCTGTCTTCTGCTTACTTCACCACACTTCTTTCCCAGAGAATCCAGCCTTTCCCAACCCTACTGTCATAGGTTAAACAACAGGTTAAAGAACCGTTAGAAATCTAGCTAGAAGCCTCCCTCCAAACCCCTTAAGTTTGAAAAAAAGTCACAAGGGCAGTTTGGTTTTGAATTTCTCTCCCAGAGAGAAAAGGGGATGAGTTACATACATAAAGAGCATGCAAGGGCCAGCTCCTAGCCATTTTGTGTGGGAAGCCAGAGTTGGCAGAGAAGAGCTATTATTGAACTACTTGAGAGACTATATTATGTAGTGGACTGCATTATTGAACTATTTGAGAGAAATATTGCTACCAAGACGGTTCTTGTAAATAAATCCAGTTTCATTTGAGAAGCTGTGTCGACTACTTTGTTCCTGTGTTAAGTAATGCCAGGTTATTGGGTGGTGAGCCAGACCACCCTGGGCTTGAGAGCCCAGAAGAGAAGCATCCCTACTCCCTTCACACTGAGCAGAGCAAGTTAAGCTAGGGACTGATGGCAGCAGAAGAATGACCGAATGGGGCAGTGTCCTGGGCCAGAAACCATCAGAGTACCACACCTACTATTTGCTTAATACATTTGGTCACCTTCATGGCACAGAGTACGGCTGGTCTATTGTTTCCCAATTTTTCTCCTCCCCCCCCCCCCCACTCCAAGCAAGCAGCTAAGGCTTGCACTTACTCAGCTCATTCTCAATCTCCACCGTGAGGTTATTGGCATCCACGATGACTCTGTATTCAGGAGCAGCCTCCACCGGGCCTAGAACTGGGAAAAGAGGAATGGCAAAGTCAAATCCATATAAACAGCAGGGAGATAAGTGCATCAGTACAGCAGGTTCAGCAGTGAGTTCTACACTACAGAAATATGACTGGACCCTAAGATTCTCCTGAGTCCTAAAGACTGTGTGCGTGTGCATGTGAGGCCATCTCTTTTTCAAGTCAGATGTGAACCAGAGTGACTGAAGTACCTTCGGATGCTTTGGGCTGTTTGCTGATGTATTCCTCAATCTTCAACATTATTTCAGCAAACTGTAAAAAAAAGCACAAAGGAATTATAAGTCTTGCTTTGAGGGTGGTGTCTTTAAAGCCAACCTCCCAGCCAACACCCCAAAATCTAGTCATGGGATGGCAAATTAAATAACAAGCAGACTCTAATCCAAACCCTATTTTGCAATTCCACCTTCAGTTATATACCGAGCCCTGTACCCAGTGGGCTGTATCCTAAGTTATCCTACTGCTTGCATAAGGGAACCTGTGTATGCAGAATCAATAGCATGAGGTTTTTGTGCCCAGAAGTCCAAATGCAATCTGGCTTTGTACTTGTGCAACACATCATACATAAAACTGTCAAAACCTCATTGTTGTGCAACTTCTTCCACATATGCTTGTTGTACCCACACATGCAGAACAGCAGAAAATGCCACTTTATTTCCACGTGAACTCCTTGTATTGTATTCTTCGGATACAATAATAAACTGTATACTGAATTCCTGTCACTAAGGCCGATTTATTTATGCCATCATTAAAACCATTTGTTAGCCCCCTCAAAGTGGCATAGAACAACTAAAGCCAAAAGGTTTAATGAGATGCCTCTGGTTGAAATACATTTGCCATATTTTAATCCTCAAAGCTGCACTAAGCCAACATATATGGGTATTATACTGATTTTGTTTTCAACCTACATGACTTTGTGATTCTCCTCTCAATATACTGTGCCTTATTCTTTGGTATATATCTAACCATCATCTGGTCACAGAACGTGGTCCCCCAGACACCTATAGTATTTGCCACTGTGGTACTAAATAGAGAGGGGCTGCACAGTTCTCTCACCGTCTTGCTGTCCCAGAGTTTGGCAATACTCTTGACCGAATCAGTTGCCAAATCTACTTGCATCTCCTCCTGAACATCCTCAATTGGAGGTTCATCCTCCTCATCTGCAAAGCTGCCATCTTCCTCCTCAGCTGCCTCCTCAAGGTCAGCCAGAAGTTCATCAGCTAATGACATGATGGATTAGTCTACCAAGGAAAAAGAATTTCAGAGTTGGAGAAAAACAAACTGTCCTATAAATAGGAGTATTCTACAACTGTTATTTACCTCAGCTGGAAGCAACTGCAACTACTATCTATCCATGTAGCATAAATATTTTCATGATCAGACATATTGTAAAAAAGGTAGAGATTTTTATGGGTTAAAAGATCCCATACTATCTATCCTAATAGAGTCAAAAGGGAGTAGCAGTTATTCTCAGATGGCAGATAAACTATATGTGGTGTGGTGATGCAGGAGGGGGAAGACACAGTACTTACTGCCATACAGAGATCTTCTCTCTCCCATTGTGGGTGTTACGTGGGTAGACTGCTGCTACTAGGGAGGGTAACATCCACCTTCAGGAAGAAAGCCCTCTCTCCTCCTTCCACAGTGATATTATTTCCCAGAAGAAGTCCACTTTCAGGGATCCCAATGCTCTGGGTTCCAATAACTACCCAACAATCCTATGGGGTCTGAGGCACCAACTCTTTTCAAGGTTCAAAACAGGTCAACCCATTTCATTTCAAACAAAAAGGTTTATCAACTTACAAGCTAAGAAGTAGGGATGTACGCTGGCAGGATGGGTTAAGACTTAAAAAGCTACTAGGCACGCTAACTAAGTTGTTACAGGTCACTAATCCCAAAACTGACTGGGAGATACTACCCCTATGATTTCCTCAGGCAGTCGTATCCACTCAACAACTCCTAACCTCACCATTACTTCCATCTTCCTTCCCGTCTCTCCCAACTGCTCCTCTTGTCATTATAAGAAAACCTGCCATACTAATGTATACTTCATCAATTGGTTGGCCCCATGATCTGAATCACCTCACTTTCCAATACATACACCGTTACAGAAAAGAGGAAGGGGATGCTATTGCAAAGCAAGGCCAGAAGCTCCATCAGTGAAAGAGATGGGGGTGGGGGTCACATCACTGTGTGGAGCAAAACAAGATTTCAACCCATACCCCAGTGCCAATGTAACCATGTAGCAGTTATTATACCTTCTATAATATTTATGTATTATATTTTATTCAACCCTTCCTCCAAGAAAGAGTGTGCTTGGCATAGCGTATATGGTGCGTCTATCATCTCCCTTGCTTATCCTACCAACAACCTCGCTAGGTAGGCTAAACTGAGACAGGAACTAGTCCGAGACCTGAACCAAGGCCTTTCAGTGCATCTTATTTAGTATTTGCATAGCCCCCCTCTGTGTACCGAACACTTCGTAAAGAATGACTGTCCAGGCCAGTCAGCACTTCAGAAGAGAAGCACACCAATAAACACGATTGTTTCTGGGGTTTCCATAACCGCAGCAGGGCAGTCTCCGCGCGCCTCTTCCCACCCACTCTCTCCTCAGCCAGCCACGACCAGCCCATACTAAGTCAGCCCATCTCTCGCCAAGCGTCGTCCTCTCACTTCAGGGAACCAACGTCTGAACTCCGCACCTGCTTTACCTTTTCCTCTTCCCCCTTACCTGCTACGCGCCTGTCCTTCACTTTCACGCTTCCCTCACAGGAACAGCCACCTGACCCCACACCTCCTTTCTTGGTCCCAGAATAAACACGTGAAATACAATCGCCTGCGCCGTCGCTCTCAGTTTCATCATCAACAAGCACCTCCTCCTGCCCTGCAGGAAAGTGATACGAAGGGAACGGGCTGATAGCTATTGCTTCCGGTTCCCGTCTGAGCTCCGACGGGGCAGGAGAGTAACACAGAATGAGAAGGACGCTCAGTCTACCACTACATCTCTATGGTGCTGTGAGTGAATACGTTCCACGAGGCGCCCCACGCATAGGTGTGGTCTCTTGGGAGCCTGAAGTGTCATTAGAACTTCAATGTATCGGTGAACCCTTGAGGTTATATGCCTGACGCACTAATCGTCCGTTTTTTTCCTCTCCCTGCCTCTTGCGCGCTTTCTGTATTGACATAGAGATAGAAAAAAAACGAGAGAGAGAGAGAAAGAGAGAGAGACCGACACCCCATTTATTTGAGCTTCTACTGTTTTGTAATAAGTACAAATATAAGTATATCTGTGTTTATTTTGTTGTGCATCGCTTTGGATATTAGAAAAGCGGTATAAAAAATCTTTTAATTAACTTAATAAATAAATAAATGAAACACCCATAATAAAACGGGAGCTGTTTCCCGATACAAACTATAGAAGGTTTTCCCCATAGACGCCAAGTTCTAGAGTGACGTCAGTCACTATGCCCATAGAAAAGGATGGTCAGCCTGCATGGCCCCTATATTTTGCCTGGAAGTTCATGTGGCATTGTTACTTTAGCCTTTTATCTCTATGGAGCCGGCTCGTCCAAGCGCGCGGTGACGCAAACGCCTTCATTGCGCAGGCGTAAATTTCATCTTGACACCGTTGCTGCCGTTTCAGTTAAGCTACCGGAGAGGTGCCTATCGGTGACGTCTACAGTACTTACGTAAATGCGGCAGGAGGACGACCTCTTCATTCTTACCTATAAGAGTTGTTCATATATTGGGGGCGGGGGGAAGTAAGTTGGATCTGGTGGTGTGCTCTTGAAAAACCCCTTGGCTGACACTACAGCTCAGAATGGTCCTTTGTTGCATCCTTCCAAAGGACTGTGGTCTGTGTGGAGACGAATCAGAGCCTGCACCCCTTTCCTTTCACCAACATTTTCTAGTGGCTTTTAAACTGAGTCACTGACGATACAATCCTGTGCGCGTTTAATTTGGCCAGTTGCATTGAGGTTCAGTGACACTTGCCCCCAAGTAAGCTTGCATGGCTTGTTGCAGTCCTGTGCACACTTTTCTGGGAGTCATCCCCGTTTAATTGAATGACTTACTGTTACTTCTGAGTAGACATGCATAGGATTGTGCTGTTAGGTTCTTTTTACTCTGAAGTTTTACTGTGTTCTTCTGTGGCAAAGTGTCCTGAGCTGTAGAGGTGGGAACTGCAAGAAGTCTTCATAAATAAATGAATAATGGGGATTGACTTACGTTTCAGCACCAAAGCCGTGTACGTACACTAACTGAACTTATTTAAATCGTTCAGGCTGTTGATATGTTTAAAGTTATATCTAGGCTTACCAGATCTCCAACCGGGACAGAGTGCTGGACCTTTAGGAGAAAGAATGTGGGCAGGTGTATCTTGTTAATCCTTAGAGCACAATCCTAGGCTTGTCTACTCAGAAGCAAGCCCCACTGAACACAATGGGGCTTGCTTCTGAGTAGACATGCCTAGGATTGTGCTCTAGGACTTAACAAGCTACACCTGTCCACATTCCTTCTCCTAAAGGTCTAGCACTCTGTCCCGGTTGGAGATCTGGTAAGCCTAGGTATATCTAAAACTGGACCTTAGTTGAGTGCTATTATGTTATTTTTCTTACAAAGAAAGTGTGGTATAGGGGTTTGGATTTGGACCCAGAAGATCTGGGTTCAAATCCCTGCTGAGCAGTAAAGCCTATTAGGTGACTCTGGGCCAGTCACTATCTCTCAGCCTGCCTAACCTACCTCACACAGTTGTTGTGGGAATAAAAGGAAAGGAAGGAGGCATATATACACTGTTCCTAGCTCCTTGAAGGGAAGGGTGGTATATAAATGTGAAAATAAATATGATCTCAAAATGTTACTAGCTTAATAGAATTGCTTTACAAAAGAAAAGAAATATTGCTAGTATACACTGAATTTGTGGAAATTAAATATTTGTGGTGAGATGCATATACAGGTGTATGGTATTTCAGTATCATTATGTGCACTCACAAGGGTTTCTGGGGAAACAATATTTATTTCAGTGTAACTAGTGAGGTATTTACCCTCTCCACACACCTGAGCCTATAGTAGTGACTAGCTTACTTTATGGTCTGTACCATAGCACAAATTTCTTGTCCTTGTGAATGTTCTTATGTTAAATGTTGGAAACTGTGGAGGATATGTAGGAGAGTGTATGGTTCTGTGAATTAACCCATTAGTCACTGACTCAGATGATGGGGAGTGGGAGATAATGAAAGGATGATTAACATAAATCAGTATGTTTCTTTCTTTTCCTTAACATTTCCAGAAACTGGACCATGGCAGGTGTGGGCTTTGAAGAATTCTCCGTGCCTCCTGGCTTAGAGCTGGCACTGCCCCCTCTTTTTGGTGGCAATATACTGGAGAGTGAACTGGAGACAGAGGTGGAGTTTGCTGATGGTGGGTTGCCAGAGGAGGAGGAAGAAGAAGGGGCATTGCGGCAGCAGGAGATGACACGACGAAAATGCCAGGCGCTTGCTCGGCGCTGCAAGGAGTTAGAGCAGGTGAGGGATTTGTAAAACTCACAGTTCAAACACGCCAGCTGGGGCAATTAATATAGATCTGCCTTGTCTCTGTTAAACTCATATATAAAGCTGCCTCTGTACCGAGTCCGACCATTAAGCCTAATACTGTACTGTCTACTCTGACTGGCAGCAGTTTTCCAGAGTTTCAAGCAGAGACTTTTCCTGCCTGAGCTACCTGAGCCCACTGGAAAAGCCTGGCATTGAACCTTCTGTATGCTAAGCCCTAATGCCCTGCCAAATATTCATGAATTGGTGAGCGCTTGAGAGTTTGGGAATTCTGCACTAAAAATACTGCATTCTGCAACTCAAAAAAAGTACAAACACACACACACACCCAAATCCATGGTTCCAGTGTCCATTACCTTATTTTTGCTGGTATTGCTGGCGCCAAACATTCAGAGCCTCTCTAGCACTGAGGCTGCTTGCTATAAGCACGCTGCTGCTTATAGCATTTTGTTCAAGGAAGACCCACGCTTGCTTGGTGCCAGCGATACCAGCATAAATAAGGTAATGGGCGTGGGGAGGCCTGCAGGGTATGCGCCCCCCCCATCCATGGTTTCCCAAGACCCTATCCCCTGCGGATACCAGGGCCTTACTGTATAGGGGGAAAATGATCTACATAATATGTATTTGTGGACATTTAACTTGCAATCTGAATTTTTGTTGAACTATTGGTGTTGAGTTGTTGACTTCTTTTTTTAATCAGTGGATGGTTTGCTAATTTTTGTTGCCAGAATTTGGAGGAAGTTAGGACATACTGTAGAATACTTCTGGAGGGAGATAGGTGTGCAAGAGGAAGAAGATTGTGCATGGCTGGCCCTCCAGTTGACCCTGGTGGGTCCTGTATGCCAAGCAGCACTTTTTGGAGGGATGGCCCCTCACCCCACTCCATTCCTCACCAACTTGTCTGCTGCTGCCTTACCCACCCATGGTCCACTGTTATCTAGCCTGCCGGCCACCCATTCCTATAGTTTAAAAAGAGCGCCAGGGCAAAAACCAGCAATGAGCAGTGGTGGCTGCTATAGCTAGAGTGGCCACCTCCCTGCTGCTCATTTCAAACAGAGGGAGCATAAGTGAGGAGGAGGAGGAGGAGGATTGGCAGTGGAGATGTCTCAGGGGAGTGGCAGCACTGTGTCCCACAACAACAAAGATGGCAGGGAACGGGGCCAGAGTGAAGGGGGAGTGAGCATAGCACTCTTTAGAGGGGTAGTGGCAGCACCTGATCTTGCTCCCTGGTGCCAAGAGAACTTGATAATGGACAGAGTGACAGTGAACTGAGCCAATTGGCACACCCTGTTATGTGGAGGCTGCAAATGGGCATCAGTGGATGGTAGGAGGGGAAGTGAATAAGGTAACGGAAAGTGAAATTTTGTATGCATCCCTGTAACTCTGCCGACAATTGCAGGTGAATGAGAGGATGTTAAACCGGCTGCATCAGGTCCAGAGAATAACGCAGCGCCTCAAACAGGAGAGAAGGTGAGTCTGAAAGCAGGTCAACAGTTACAGATGTGTCTGAGGAGAACCTAAGAAGAGCCCAGCTGGCTCAGACCAAAGGACCATCTCATCTGGGTTCCTGTTTCCCATGCTGGCCAACCCATTGCTTCTAGGAATTCCACAAAGTAGGGCACGAAGGCAACAGCTGCTCTCCTTAACTTCCCAACAACTGGAATCTAGGTGCATACTGGCTCTTAGCATGGAGGTTCAAGTTACCTGTCACAGCTAATGCTTGTTGATAGACCTCCTCCGTGAATGTATTGCATCCCTTTTGAAAGCTATACATGTGGCCATCGCCACACCTCGTGGGAGTGAATTCCCTCTGTGAACTACATATTGTGTATGAAAACAGTTGTACAAAACACTGCTGGTGGTGGTGGGGGGGGTGTCATTTCCTGATGCTGTCCTTCTGATAGATTTGTACTCTCCTGCAGATTTCTCATGAGGGTGCTGGATTCCTATGGTGATGATTATAGACAAGGCCACCTTGATATAGTCCTGGAGGTAAGAAAGAGCTGATTTGAGGCATAAGAGAACAAGTTTTGCAATGGCAGGGGAGGGCTGTGGGCCAAGAGTCGCCAGATAATTTGTCAGAACTGAGAAGCAAGACCCAAATTGAGACTGTGAAGGAGGTGGGGGAAGAGAAGGCTGCAGGTAGCAGAAGTTTGGCTGACACATGGGTGTTGTGTCCCCCCCCCCCCAGTGTATTCAGTACAAAAAGGAGTGTGGATTTTACTAGGTTGCTTTGAAATGCTATGACCTCCAAATAGAGAGGGTGTTATAAGGGAGTGTCACTATATAACAGTGAAACTACCCCCAAGTGTGAGTAATGGAGTTGGTGGTATCAGTACATAGGGTCCTTGACGAAGCAGTAGGCCTAACAGCTGGCTTGGCCATCATCTTTGCCCCAGGGAGCTCCACGTTATGGCCTTTGCTGCTCTACTATACATCATCCTAAAGCTGGGCACTACTTTCTTCCCCCTGTGTTCCCTGGAGCGTTCTATAAGTCCTCCACCCATCTAGCTTCCAGCCCATACTTGAAGTGGTTCGTGACTACCAGGAGAAAGGGCACTTGGGTCTTCATTTGGCCTGTTCAGCTCAGCCCAAGCTAGACCAGGGCGTCCCCTCAGATTATCTCCTTACAAATGAAAGGGTGTACAGTATTTATTTACTCAATTTTTAAACCGAGATCAAAGAGGCTTGCAGAAAATTGAACAAAAATCATAAACATTAAAAAAAATCTATAAACACTAAAACAGTAGCATTAAAATCAATATAAACAGTGCTTTCATGTACTGTACTTGCCTATGCCAGTAATCGGGCATCCTCATTCTGAACTAGTTGACACTTCCGAACTATTTTCAAAGGCAACCCTACATACAGCATATTACAATTGAGTACGGTCACAAGTCTGTAGCTCAGTGGTAGAGCACCTGCTTTGCATGCAGAAGGTCCCAGGTTCAATCCCTGGCATCTCCAGGGAGGCAGGAAAAAAAATCCTATCTGAAACTCTGAAGAGCCACCATCAGTCAGTGCCAACAACATGAAGCTTGAAGGCCTCGCTATAAAGGCAGTTTCGTAGTGTTCCTACTTCTCAGTGAATCACGTCTCTTTCTAGGACGAAGGGAGCCACAACACAGATGCCCTGACTCCTGGCAACACAGAGAATGAGCCCCCAGAGAAAGAGACTCCCCCCAGGCGCCTTCCAGGCCCTGTGCCCACCCCAGAGCCTGAGAGCCTATCACCTGCTGAGGGGCCCGCCAGCAAGAAGCGGCGGCGCCATGTGCGAGAGGAAAAGGAAGCCAGGTTGCGGCGAACAGCTCAAACATTGCTTTCTATGGAAGAGTTTCCCACGCAGGTACTGACTACTACTGAGGCTTCCGAAAGTTGACAGGTGGTCCTGGCCTCACATGGGTGGGTGGGAAATGTGCCCCAATACCATGCTAGGTAGTCACATCGTCAGGACTGGGTGTGTATACAACAGACATCAGCTGCATAACACCTGCTCTCTAGCATGCTGTCTTTCAGGATCCTGATTATAGCAAGCATCCCCAGAACAGTCTCCCTAAGCAAGTAATGCACGTGACTTGAATGGTTTTATTCTAACAGCAGAATTCAGAAATAGAGACACACAATACACAGAGCCTTCTCTTTGGCTTGAGATGGCGGCACTTCTAATAGCTGTGTTTGGTACTTGCAATTACAGATCAAGACTGAAGAGGACTTCCAGTGCGAACAAGAGGATGTCCTTGCCCCCACTTGGCAGCAATCCAGCCCCCAGGACAAGTTACTCCACTATCCCAAGTTTTCTAGCCCTGGAGCCTGTTCTGATTTTGACTGAAGCTGGTGCTTCAGGTGACCTCCAAACTTAAGGAGACGACTGTATATAGCTGTCTGTCAGTTAGAGATGGCAAACTGGGCTGTGTGAATGCACGTTGTCAGGTGGTGCATATTATACTCTACGAAGCACCAGCTCAGTTTTAACAAACAAAGAAGAAGTGGACCAGGAAGCTGTTGCCTCTTTAGGAAGCATCTGATCTGAACAGAGACCGAGCTGCTGAGGGGAAATCCTGGAAACCAAAGTGAACTGCAGTTGATTTTACAGGATGACAAGATGTGGTGGACGTCAGTGTGTAATAATATTCAAGCGAATATGTAGTAGACCTATGACTAGATCGTACTTCAGATGTTCAAAAGCGTAACAGTGGGAGAGGGGTGGGAATTGCAATCCAGGAGGTGTGGAGGGGAAGAGACAGAGCTGAAGCCCTTCCTGCAATGTCAAAGGGCTTATCCTCTCACTAGTACATTTTCTGGTCCCAGCGGGGTACATTTCTGGGAAAGCAAATGAGGTTAAAGTACAGTAAGGTTCTTGATGAGTGTGTGTCCCCCTACAGCTGCTAAAACAATTACTATGGGGAGGAACAAGCTCCTCTGGCTTTTCTCTCCCATCCAAGATGTAGGAGTGTCTTAACGAGTAGAACTGTGCGATAGTTCTAGTAGGATAGACAGGCTGTTTGCACCCTGCACTAATACAAAACTTGATTCTGTATCAATAAAAGCAGAGTCCTGCACCCTGTATAATTAATGCAAATTAAGAAAATGTTTGCTTCTTTTGAGAATTTCTTATACCTCTGCCTGGCAGAGGACACGACCCTCTATTTCTCCTTCCCCAGCCTAGACACCATCCAGCCATTTCCAAGCCTCTCTTTATAACCATAACTAGAAATTTGGTTTTAATAATTAAAAAAGTTCCCTGCAAAACACTGACATCCCTACACGAAGAATGCCATTATTCCCACTGTATGTCCTGAATGAGATAGGGAAACAGAGTCGAATGCTGCCTGCTATGGGCATTGTTAGCACACATTTCTCTGACAGCATTTTCAGGTTTCTTTGAGGACTGTTGAAATATAGCATGCTCCTGTACTCTTTTCTCCCCTCCTCCTTTTGATCTATTTCAAGCCCTTTTGATCCATTTTTTTTAAAAAAGCTGCAAAGCATAATATTTGGGCAGAGGTGGCACTGTTGCTCCTTCCCTCAATGGAGCAGTTTTACAAGGATACCAGAACAGACACAGGCTGTCAGCAGAATTACAATTCCCACTGTTCCTTCGAGGAGGAGGAAGCCATGCCACCTAAGCTTGGTTGAGTTCACAACTCCCATATGCCTTCAGCAAGGCTCTGCAGGGTTCAAATGCTAGGCTTCTCTCCGTCTGGAGTGTCTCACTGTGATAAAGGATGCAAAGCCAGCTTTTAAGTTAACAGCAAATTTATTACATCTCGGAAACAATGCATGTACAAGAAACAGGAAGTAATGTGGTGACAGATGGATTGTATTCTTTGTTTCAGTGGTCACGTTTTATGCCTCTTCACAAGGGGCCACTTCACAAGTTTTTCAGCCACTCGAGGCTTGGGCCTTCCTTATCACAGGGATGGGAGGGAATATCAGGCATATTGCCATCATCCCGAACTGGCACTGATGAGAGAGAGAAAAAGAAAGGGGAAACAGCAATCAAATAATGATATACAAACACTCGACTGATGCCATACAGAACATAAATACCACAAAGCAACACTCACAAGAGCTGGCTCCTACATGACATATCCCTATCTTTCTTCATGTGCAGTTCAGTTGTCATTTTCCTTCCTGACAACAGCTCTGTGCCTTTAACAACTGTGTGACAGGCAGGAATGCTACCAGAGAACTTTTTTTCTGGAGAAGCAGTGCCTATGTAGCTTACCCGTCATGCAGCTTGTTAAAAATGGTCACATATTATGTACAGAAACAGTATAAAAAAATCTATCTTCAGGTATAGCATAAGTTCCATTTAGTTATCATGGCCATCATGGATCCCTTTTTAAGAACTGGCGCTGCACTAGCTACTTTCCAGTTTTCCAGGAAGGAGGAAGATTGCATGTTTTTGTTAGCAGATCAACCATGCCACACTCGGGAGGGTTTTAAAACCTCCTAGGTGGATGGTATCCAAATGTGGTGATTAATGTATCCCAGATCAGCAGTTCCCATTGCCTCTGTTTGAACTTACTCCTTCATATACCCTCCTTCCCCCAGTAGCTCAGGCACAGGTCTCTGTCCAGTGTATGATCCACACAGAAGACAGAGGCAAAGAATTCATTTAACTTCTCTTATCCCCCCCCCCCCCCAATCAGAAGCAACCTCAAAAAAGGTAGGCCTTGTGAATGTGGCAGTTCTACCTGGATACACATATGGTGTCGCTCGGTTGATCATGCCGCTATACTTTGTGTAGGGGCTGACCCAGGGTGCCACCAGAGCTGAAATTGGAAAAGAGAAAGTGAGGATGTGGGAATCAAAGCATTTAAGAAGAATTTAAAATGCATTGCATGCTTAGCAACTAAAATCAGGGCAAGTCCTCAGTGAGGTCCCAAGGCATGGCCTGAAAGCAGCCTTGCTGAAGCTAGGTAGGCATCACTCTGGTCACTCCATGCACACTGCCCCAAGGCGCATGATGGAAGAAAGGCAGGAGAGAAATGAAATAAGACAATATATAATAAGCATTCCTGAACTACACAGAAAAGTTGTGCAAACTTACCTAAGATGCCGATGGCAAATGAGGTGACAATAACAGGTTCCTTTGCCCATGCATTTTTCAGAAATGAACCAATTTCTGTAGAATGAGTAAGAAGAAGCATACAGGTCTTACAAGAATTGTTTTAAATACAGTAGATGGCTGTACAGCAGTGGACTGGGGTCTGATCATCAGGGTTCCTGAATCAGGTGTTTGGAGAAGGAGATGTCTGGTGGGTTTTATTTTTGCCTTTCCCTGCAGAAAGTGGCACAGCTCACCTTCACAGCATCATCTGGAACTATCTATGTGCTGAAAGCACCTTCTTTCCACAGACCGTACACTGTGGTGTTGGTTTGTAAAGTTGGTCTACACAGGAACTGGACTAGATTTGAAATATTTATATACTGCTTTTGAACAAAAGAGTTCTCAAAGCCGTTTACATAGCAAAGATATGTGAAAATGCTTCCCTGTCCCAAGGCTCAGTCTAAAATAATAATAAAAAAGACACAAGGAGACAACACAAACAGGTACTGTACAGGGATAAATAGGGACAGTTGCTCTCCCCCTGCCAAGTGCAAGGGTGCCACCACCACATGGCTTCCAATTCATGGTTTAGGAGGCCTGGGAACTAGGGTTCTCAAGAGGCCCTAATCAACCATTAATTCACTGTTTGGTTAGGCTGAACATATCCAAAAAGTGACAGGGTGCCTATACCTTTAACCATTGTAAGAAGAGGGAATTTGAGCTGCATCTGCCCAAATTCCAATGGTTAAGGTATAGGCACCCTGTCCCTTTTTGGATATGGTCAGCCTAGCCTTAGTGAATCACTGTTTGTTCACTTCCCTTCTCCTAATTTTAAATGGGCCTAATAGCAGGATACTGTTAACCCGCAGGAGGTCAATCCTATTCATGTTTACACTGATACAAGCTCAACTGTATTCCACAGCATTTACTTCCAGTCAAGTACACATAGGATTGCAGCCTTAGATCATAACTAGAGGCTCTGCTTTAGGTGCCCCACCTGCTGCAATTAGATAGGTGGCAATTGGAGAGAGAGAGCTTTTACTGTAGCTGCAATTAGCCCGTGGAGTGGCAGAAATGTTCCCTTGGCACTTCTGCTGCTGTCATTTAGGCACCCAATTGAGACCATTTTATTCCACTCTGCTTTTGAGACATTCTGCTTACTGCCATTCTTCCTGCTACTTTTAATTGTTGTTGTTCAGTCGTTAAGTCGTGTCCGACCCTTCGTGATCCCATGAACCATATCCCGCCAGGCCTTCCTGTCCTCCACTATCTTCCTGAGTTTGCTCATTTTCATGTTCGTTGCATCGGTGATGTTGTCTAACCATCTCATCCTTTGCCTTCCCCTTCTCCTTTTGCCTTCAATTTTTCCCAGCATCAGAGTCTTCTCCAGAGACTCCTCTCTTCGCATTAGGTGGCCAAAATATTTGAGCTTCAGCCTTAGTACCTGTCCTTCCAGGGAACAGTCAGGGTTGATTTCATTTAGGATTGACTGATTTGATCTCCTAGCAGTCCAAGGGACTCTCAGGAGTCTTCTCCAGCACCACAGTTCGAAAGCATCTATTCTTCGGCGCTCAGCCTTCCTTATGGTCCAACTCTCACAACCATACATTGCTACTGGGAACACCATCGCCCTGCCTATACGAACTTTTGTTGGCATGGTGATATCTCTGCTTTTTATTATGCTATCTAAATTTGCCATAGCTTTCCTTCCAAGGAGTAAGCGTCTTTTAATTTCATGGCTGCTGTCTCCGTCTGCAGTGATCTTGGAACCCAAAAAAGTAAAATCTGTTACTGCTTCCATTTCTGCCCCTTCTATTTGCCAGGAATTGATGGGACCAGATGCCATGATCTTAGTTTTATTAATGTTGAGTTTCAAGCCAACTTTTGCACTCTCCTCTTTCACTCTCATCAAGAGGCTCTTTAGTTCTTCTTCGCTTTCTGCCATTAGGGTGGTGTCATTTGCATATCTGGAGGTTGTTGATGTTTCTCCCGGCAATCTTGATTCCGGCTTGCGATTCATTCAGCCCTGCATTTCTCATAATGTACTCTGCATATAAGTTAAATAAGCAGGGTGACAATATACAGCCTTGCCATACTCCCTTCCCAATTTGGAACCAATCAGTTGTTCCATGGCCGGTTCGAACTGTTGCTTCTTGACCCGCATACAGGTTTCTCAGGAGACAGGTAAGGTGGTTTGGTACCCCCATCTCTTTAAGAATTTGCCACAGTTTGTTGTGATCCACACAATCAAAGGCTTTTGCATAGTCAATGAAGCAGAAGTAGATTTTTTTTGGAACTCTCGTGCTTTCTCCATGATCCAGCGCATGTTGGCAATTTGATCTCTAGTTCCTCTGCCTCTTCGAAACCCAGCTTGTACTTCCGGTAGTTCTCAGTCCACGTACTGCTGAAGCCTAGCTTGTAGGATTTTGAGCATAACCTTGCTAGCATGTGAAATGAGTGCAATTGTGCGATAGTTTGAACACTCTTTGGCACTGCCCTTCTTTGGAATTGGAACGTAAACTGACCTTTTCCAATCCTTTGGCCACTGCTGAGTTTTCCAAATTTGTTGGCATATTGAGTGCAGCACTTTCACAGCATCATCATTTAGGATTTTAAGTAGCTCAGCTGGGATATTATCATCTCCGCTAGCTTTGTTGTTAGTAACTTTTAATTTTGTTGTTAACTTTGTAACTTTGTTGTTAGTAACTACTTTGTTGTTAGTAACTACTTTTAATACTTGTCGTTAAATTGGTGGCTTGATTTTTGGTGTTCATGATTTTTTTTAAGTACTGTAAGGAGCTTTGAGCATCATTAATTAAAACACGGGATTGGGGAAAATTTAAATTAAAAACAAGATAAGCCATCTGAAGGTTGTTGGGAAAATAAGCAAGATAGGAGCGTACATACAAATCAATTCTCACCACCATAGGAGTATTTTAAAAATACTAACCGATTGTATTTCCTTGCAGGGAAGGGCCTTAGGCTTAGCATATGTGTTTTGCTTGCACAAGACCCCAAATTCAATCTGTGGCATCTCCAGGTAGGAAAAGAGAAAGTTCCCCCAATGGCCAGCCCAGCCATTGCAGAAAATACTGAGCTAGAGATGGGAACACACGGCTGACTCAGCAGAAACTACTCAACATGTGGCATGAGATTTGGTGGGACTTTGTGGGAGCAACAACTGGGCTCTTAGGAAGTGGTGTGGGTTAGAGATCACTCTAATCAGGGAACACACACGGTGTAAATATTCCAGACACAAATACCCCACAACTGTTCTCACGTACATAATCTTTGCTGCATTCCAGCATCCTCTCTCCAGTGATCAATTCAAGAGGAAGGTCATCCTCCAATGCTCTTAATGTCTATTTCCCCATCCATCGAGAAACAAATCCCCACCCTCACCCACCGCCATATAGCTGGATGTCCTATGCAAAAGAAAAATCCCGTTATATGCACCCACCCACAGCCAACGAGACACTGATCCATTGCCCGCAAAGAGCAACCACTTATCAGCTCTGAATGACACTTACTGCTAACCGCGGCCATCTTGCAAGCAGGTTAGAGGAAGCGCAAGGCATTGTGGGAACTGTAGTCTTATAGCCGCTCTGATTGCTGTGACTTCCCAGCGCCGCGGTATTACTGCGCAGTGCGTTACCTCTGTAACTCTGTTGTTTTTAATTAAAGCTTTGTTTCTTGCAGGGCTTTACAACCTGTTCTCTCCAGCTGTTTATAGTATAAGAAACAACGCCTACATTTTCGCTATCTCACTTTTCATACATTCACGATAGCTTTTTTTCTAGCCTGTAACCTAGTGTTAAAAAAAAAGACATTGCTAGACAATTCTCTTCCTCTGCTTGTTAGCTTGCATTATAGCACCTTCACAAGTGCATAAAATAACACAAGGCAGCAGGTTAAACACGCTCGCGCGCTCTGTATCTGATGCGAATCTCCTCTTGAACTTTGTAAGGGCGAAGGGGAGGAGGGGAAGTTTGTTACAGGCTTTGTATTTTGCTTTTCAATTCATTAACTATATTTCGAATACAAAGCTCACCCTCCCTAGAAACAATAGGCATTTGATTGGTGGCTGCCGAACAGAGTTTGTGTCAGGCAGGGAGAGTCACCAGGGACCAGGGTACAGATTGAAAACCTATTTTAAATTTGAATGCCTTGGAAATTTTTACTTTTTGCAACAGGAAAGCACAAACCAGACCATGTGCAGAGTGTATCTTCCTCCATCATCACCATCAGAGTAAGAATCCCCACCATTCTTTTCGGGAAAGAATAGGGAAGTTCAATATCAGTGTGTGAGATTTTTAAACAGATTTTAGCTGTGGACACACCTCTCTTAAAATTAGCCTCTGTAGTTAACCACTAGACTCCACTCTTTCCAAAAAGAAATATTTCCATCTCCCCACCCAACCTAAAGGGACCTATATATCTACTCACGCACCAGCAGCTGCTTCCGTTGAGTCATCAGGGACTTTCTGGGTCTGAGAAAAGGAAGCTCTTTTCCTTGTCCAACCACAAGACTCAATTTTTTGACATAAAGAGGACACGTCATATTCAGTTCTTCAAACTGATCAGTCTGTAGGATAAAAATACAGTACATATTCTCTTCTGTTTGGCTCTACAATGATTAATATCCCTGTAGAATTAGAATTGGGGTTTAGTGGCATCTGGGAAAATGTGATAAACCCATCTCTAAAAGGAGAGGAGCTGTAATACAGACCTGTTTAGAAGCAGCATGCTTCATTTTGGGAGTCCCAGTGCCACAAGTGCAAAGGTGGGCTCAGGGCACTGATGTGAGCACCAAAAAAACCCTGACATATTTTTATGTCCTCCTCCACCCTCCCCTGAACCCCCCCTTTTTACCCCATCCAAATCGGTCCAAGAATCACGGAGATACAGTCATTTAAAGCAAAGCGCATTTAAAATTCGACTTTTCTCCGCTTTGCGCACCATTTGACAGCCGACGCGTGTCAGCCAAGGGCAAAAGTTCACCGACACGCATCCGCCACGAGCCCTCCGGAACCCCTAGAGAAGCGGCAGCAGCAAAAGTTCACCCTGCACCTTTTTAATCTTATTAAACCTCTTGACCTACTAAGCTTATAATCCTCTTTCTGGGCGTTCAGCCAACTTTTTCAGACGGCGTGTGCCGCTTATTACCTGACCTCAAGCCTGGGCTACACTATAGCCGTGCGGCCTGCGTGACGTCCTGCGTGCGGCACGCACGAGCTCGCACGTCAAGTGCAGGCTGCCGACGGCAGCCGACGCTGGCCCGTCGGCAGCCGACGTCCTCGCACGGGCAAAGTCGGCCTCGCCTCGACTTTTGCCCCGTTTCTAGAACGTCGGGCCAATGGCGGGCAGTCCCTGAACAGTAGGGGCGGGACACGTCTGTGGGGACCAGCTTCTGTCCAATCAGAAGCCACAACTGACGAGCACGTGTGGCTTTGTTTCGGCTGCGTTCCAGCAGCGCTCCGGCTGCCGCTCCGGCTGCGAGACGCAGCCGCGACGCAGCCGTCGACAATGTAGCTCGGCCTTAACTCTAACCTCTCGCCCTTTCGCACTGACAGCCGGCTTTCGCTAACTCGGCTCCATTTGACAGCTTTAAAGGGGCAGTGCTCTATTTCAGTGGAATGGGGATTCTGAGGTTTTCCTTGGTTATTTGGGGGTTCCCTTGGGGGTTATGTGCCCGGATCTTTTCGGAGGTCATCGGGGTTCTCTCTAGGGATGGGATCCACACGGAATGGTCCCAATCCTTCCGCTCAGCTGGGGTAAGCCTCATGCTGAGTGGAGAGGCTCCTGGAAGCAGTACAATAGGTTTACAGCCATTAAAGAGTTCCGTTCGAGGCAGAGCGTCCTGCTTGTGGTACCGGGGAGTGGAAACCATGGGGAGCGGTTCGAGGCCCTCCACCCCCTCCAGCGAGTACACAAGAGGTCGAACGTAGGCAGCCCGGGGGGCTCCTCCTGTCAAATCTGTACTGCAGGGAGTAGGAGAGACCATTTTAAAACACATAACCCAAGCTAGTCAGCAACGGCTTCCAATTCTGTGCTGCTCTCAAATGGCTTCCTTCTACCTGGGGAGCTAGATGGGGGCAGGGAATCCAGGAAACTCCTGAGGCGCCATGAGAACTCAGACTGCCACCACTCCCTAAAACTTCCAGCCTAACTCTTTGTGTGTCTCTCCTCTGTCAATCACAGCCACCCCCACATCCTGGAATCATTGTCTCTGCCTTCCTTTGTTACTGTTATTCAAATGCCTCTCTCCTTGCTGCCATATCCCTGATTGCAACTTGTCCCTCTGTGCCTGTCCCCACTATCTCACTTCCCCATTGTTCCTGTTTTTCCTGGCTACAATTATTTCAAATGCTAATCTAGTCACCTGCCTGGCTCGGCCTGATTGACAGGAACAATTCAACTGTTCTCAACTGTATGCTTGGTGCCATGGGGCAGGGACCTATTGTGTGGCACTTTTGGCTATCTAATTGGAAATACTGCCTTTTGTGTTAAGCAGGCTTCTCAAAAGGACCCATCCATAAAACCCCGGAAAACCTCGCTTCACCTGAAGTGGGGTCTAATCCTATTACCTCCTGCCACCCAGTACCCCCACCTATCATACCATTGGTTCCCAGTTGCACAAAGCACCACACTTTTCATTGGTTCTTTTAATAAAGTTTGTCTTTTATTGGTTCAAAGTTTCATACACGCTGCTGCTGTTCTCATTGGTGAAAAGTTTCAATCCCACATCTGATTGGCTGTATCAACGTGTAACTTCTTGGATCCTTTCCCCTGTTGGTCCGTCTTTATCATGTATTTTCTGTAACAATGTACTCCATGATTCTGTATTAAATAATGAAATGTATATAAACTTTTGTATTGATTATATCTGTTACACTTTCTGCCTTGCTGATCGTGTCCTTGGCTAGCCAAGTAAAAGATCTTCTTTTTAAAACGTTGGTCTATTTTGAGCTCTATTTTTGGCGCCTCTGCAAACTGCAGATCTCTTCCCTTTTTCTCTCTCTTTTCCTTTTTGGGTACCCTCTCCACCCCCGGAGTCAGGTGTCTGCTCACCGAATCAAACGAGCTGAAATCACTAGCACCTTTGAGTGCTCACAACAGTACCCAGATGCAACTCATTTCTGCCCGGCCCACAGGTGTACACATTTGGTTCCTGTTGCGTATATACACCAGTGGGCATAAATGCCTTTTAATTTATTCTTCATGCTGTGACAGCCTAAGCCCCAGGTCTGAGGCTGAGTCCTCACCCTTGCCCAAATTCCAGCTCCATATTTTGTCATTGGATTGCCTTAGGAGGTTCTTCTTACTTGCTTTCACCTCAGTTTTCATAACTGTAAAATGGGAATGCTAGTTACATGTGTATGGTATAGTGTAGTGTAGATGGTGTAGTGGTTTGGGAGTCGGACTTAGACCTGGAAGATCCAGGTTCAAATCCCCGCTCAGCCATGAAGCTTCCTGGGTGACCTTGGGCCAGTCACTATCTCTCAGCCCCACCTACCTCACAGGGTTGTTGTGAGGACAAAAGGAGGGGAGGAAATATGTACACCACTCTGAGCTCCTTGGAGGAAGGGCGGTATAAAAATGTGAAAAATAAATAAATAAAATTAAAATGTGAATAAATAAATAAATAAATAAATAAATAAATAAAAAATAGCCCCCCACACAGGGAGGCCACCACCAAATGCAGAAACTCTATACAAAAGCCATAACATGTAGTTGTGCTTAAGAATTCATGAACTCCCTTGCTAAATTAGACCAAGGTCTATTTCAGGGCTGCAGCTGCAAGCAGGCATTTGTGGAGTCCTGGGTTCCCTCCCTGAATGCTCAACTTTCATTTTTAAAAATTGTAAGTCTCTCACCCTTTTACTTGTGAAATTATACCAAAACTTGTGCAGGCCTTATTCTTCTACCTGCACACATTTTGTACGTATTCTCAGTTGTTTAAGAGTGATACAATTAAATTACTTTTTTATATATGAAGCTACCTGCATTTATGTTCTGACTGGTCTGTAGTGATTCCCTGCTTTTTTCACCCCAACATTTCTAGCAACGGGCCTGATTCGTCTTGTCCAGCAACGTGTCCAGTAGCAACCAGCTTGATGCCTCTGGAAACACACAAACAGGAGGGCATAATAGTTATGGTTAACAGTAATGGTTAACAGGGGTTGTTTGTCCCCAGCATGTGGTATGTTATCCTGGAACAAAGAGGATCCATGTATGTGATGCTTTCGCCACTAAGTTTAGCGCTGAACATCAGTGAAATCTGAGCATGTGAACACATCCCATCTCTACTTGGTTCTTCAGAGGGTAGGGGGGAGACAAGCCCAAATCTCAAGATTGTGAGAAGGCTGCTGAATTAGACCAAAGGTCCATTTAGTCCAGCATCCTGTTTTTCCAGTGATCAACCAGATGTATCCAGGCATGGAGGCAAACATCCTCACCCATTATTGCCCCCCCCAACACCTAGTATTCAGTGGCACACTGCCAGCCTCTGAGCATTCAATGGTGGTTCCACTTAAAGGTTATGGATAATAGTCATCTCTAGACTTCTCGCCCATTAATTTGTCTATTCTTTTGAAGCCATCTGCAGCCATGACCACATCTTGGGGCAGCCAATTCCATCAAATACCAATTATGCACTGTCCAGTCTGAGCAGAGGCGTCGCTCCGGTAGGGGCGGGGCTGTAAGTTTTGCTCGGTTGCAATCCTGCCTGCTGCTTTCTCCGCAGGGGAATGGCTCTGACAGTGAGGGGGCGGGGCCGCCTCCTGCTCGTTCGGTAAACGGGACTCCAACCGAGCAAAACTTACAGCCCCGCCCCTACTGGAGCGACGCCTCTGAGTCTGAGGAAATACTTTTCTCCATGTGTCCTGAGTCTCCTGCTGCTAATTACCGTATTGTCCCGAGTATAAGACACACCTGATTATAAGACGCACCCTTAAAGTTTGGTGCTATTAAAATTTTTTAATTAAATCACTGGCATTAAATTGCAACAGCCTGATTATAAGACACACCCCTAGTTTAAAAACTTAAATTAGGAGAAAAAAGTGAGTCTTATACTCAGACCAATACGGTAGTTCCATTGGATGATCCCAATTTCTAGAGAGAAAAATGTCTGTATCCACTTTCTCCAAACCACATATAAACTTCTGTAAAATGTCCATCTCTCTTAGGCACCTTCTTTCCCTCCAAAACTAAAGAGCCACAAATGTTTTTTTGCTTCTCCTTGCAGCAAAGGTGCTCCAGCCCCCTAATAATTTACAGCATTAATCCTATGCATGTCTACTCAGCAGTAAGTCTCATTGAACTAGTTGGGACTGACTTACTCCCAGGCAAATGTGTATAGGGTTGCAGCCTTGCAGCCCAGTCCTATCCAACTTTCCAGCATTGGTTGGGAGTTAGAGAATTATTATTATTATTATTATTATTATTATTATTATTATTATTATTATTATTATTATCATCAACAGTATTTATATACCGCTCTTCAACAAAAAGTTCACAAAGCGGTTTACAGACAAAATCAAATGATTAAATGGCTCCCTGTCCCAAAAGGGCTCACAATCTAAAAAAGATGCAGAAGAACACCAGCAAACAGCCACCAGAAAAGACACTGTGCTGGGGTGAAAGGGGGGGCAGTTACTCTCCCCCTGCTAAATATAAGAAGACCACCCATTGAAAAAGTGCCTCTTGCCCAGTTAGCAGGGGTTAGAAATGCCTTCTTAGCCCCAAGAGCACATTACAAATTAAAAATGTACTGACTATAAAATCCCACTGATCAGTTTTTCCTGCTCACTTTGCTCCTGTGACTCTCTTTAGTCTGAGACTGAGACTCTCAAATCCGAATCCATTCTTTCCTGCCTTTGTCAGAAAGGGAACTATACGTTTCTTGTCTTTTTTTACATTTGTGACTGATGATGATGGATCATCATTTCCTGAGCAGGGGCATATACTGTATGTTGTGGATAATCCAAAGTGCTCCAGTTCCCAGTTTTGAAGACCTTTGTGTATGTTGTCCTACTCAGGATGCCTGTGACTCTCCCATTCTTACTACTTACAATCTGTGAGTACCATTTGGTTTGCTAGATTTATGGAGGGAGGATGTCACCTGAGGCACTCTGCATCCTCTGGGGACAACTATTGGGCATCTTGTAAAGCAGTGATGTAGACTTGAGTGTGTTGACTCGGACTTGAGTTGGACTCAAGTCGCATCAATGACTCGACTCGGACTTGACTCAGCGATTTTGAAAGACTTGAAAGACTCGACTCGAGACTTGGAGCCTTTTACGACAAGTCGAATTTTATTCAGGTTTAAACCCGTTTCCCCCATTAAATAGATAGGGACTCGCAACCAAAGACTCGGGACTTGCGGGCAAAGACTTGGGACTTGACTTGAGACTTGGACCCAGAGACTTGGGACTTGACTTGAAACTTGGAGTCAAAGACTTGATCCACATCCCTGTTATAAAGTCAGAGGAATGTGGTACTTTGGAGATGAATCCTTCCTAACCAGGAAAAATTTAGTGGCAAAAATCCTTGGGTTATAGAGGAGCCATGGCTCATTTTTACATAACTTCCAAGTCAACTGGCTTTCAACATGGTAAATCCATGGGAACTCCTGGGTTCTTTAGGAGAGGTTAAAAGCATCTGGTGGCTTAAAGCAGAGCAGCAGAGACCTAGGAAGGGCATCTATTGTAGAGGTGGAAAGAGATTGAGGAACAGACACCCTTCTTTCCCCAGCATGGCACTGGGATTTCGTATATTAGAACAGAGGGCATAGAAGTCAGGAAGCATTCCAAAAAATGACTTGGACATTTATTTGGAATATATTGAGAACAAACAAACAAAAAATACTTCACACAATTTATGAGATGTATTATCGCAGCATGTGGGAGAACTGATCAAAGTAATGGAAGCTGGATCAATAGACAAGCAAAATGGAGCCTTCGGGATGAGGCTGTGTACATCTTGGGTGCTAGATGCCGGAGAGGCATACCAGAGAAACATCAAGGCATGGCTGTTCTATATCCACTAACATAACATTCCTGGTTCCTCTCTCTCTCTTCTAGCCCTGCCCAAGCCGTCCATTGTCTGGCACCAGGCTCCAGGCGCTGAAGGGAAGCTTCACCTTGGATGTGTGGCCCAGGGGGAATCTGCAGGCAGCTGGTTCTACTTGTTCCAGGGAGGCAGCCAGGACCCCATAGCTGAGGAGAAAGCGTTACCAGAGCAATCCGAAGTGACCTTTGTGGTCCACAGCTTTGACCCCAACGAGCCATTTTTTCGCTGCAGCTATGAGATCAGGGAGGCAGGAAAATCCATTCACTCTCCACTCAGCGACCCTGCAAACATCACACACAGTGAGTGCGATGACAAGATAAAAGATTTTAATGTTTTGGGTATCTAACTTGTATTTAGGAACATGACCTTAATGGAAATATTTTGTGAGAGTCTCATTTTACTGGCTCAGTCAGCGCCTGAATGGGGAAGAATGCAACACGGGATGGTAATAATAACTGCAACAAGGGTGGCCATTTCTCGATTAGGCGAGAGGCGTCGTAACCAGTCACTGCTGCTGATTGTACTGCTGAATTTGAGGTGGCGCTAGTGAAGCTAGGCTGGTTCAGGAAAGACTTTAGCAAAGAAGTAGCTCTTGAGGACAGAGGGGCTTGGAAAGTGAGCAGAAGCTGACCCCCCAAAAAGGCCTCAGATTCAGCAGATGCAGACGGGCTTTTCTCTCCTTCCCTTCTTCAGACCTGTACCCCAAGCCGTCCATTGCTGTGAATCCTGATACTGAGGTCCCCACAGGGCAAGACTGGACAATTCGTTGCTGGGCTCCATTTCCAGGGATGGAGTTTGTTCTCTACCAAGACAGAGAGTTCTGGATGGAAGTCACCCCCCGGGGGGATTCCAGCGTTGCCGAATTCTCCTTGAAGAATGTCACCCAGTCCGATGCAGGTCGATACACCTGCTATTACCACAGCACCACAGAGCCTGTCATCTGGTCAAATGCCAGCGACCCAGTGCAGCTGAGAGTCATAGGTGAGGTGAGGACTTGGGTGAAAGCCTTTTGTTGTGATGGATGTTTTTCCAGCATTCATTTTCTGGCATTTCTCTTGTGCCTTTAGCAGCCACAGGACAAGCAGAGATTTAAACGGTTAAACTCTTTCTGCCATGGAGATAGAGTGATGGAAACATTTCCTGTTGAACTGCTGCCTGTTGTAGGATGCTCTGCTATATCCTATATTCAGGATAAAAGGTGGTAACCTTACTTAGGGTGGTGGCTGTAGGATGGGTGAGGAGGGATTGGAAATCCTACTTCATCCACTGCCAACAACAAATTCCATAATGTATACGCCATGACCTTCTAGCATTTTTAATATATCTCTATGACATGAGGACTAGAAACTTACTTTTAAAAAAGAAAGAAACGAGGGGTATTATGAACCTTCTCTTGAGTTATGATTGTTCAGTAATCACTTCTTAGCAATACTCTTGACTTCTTCCAGATAGGGCTGAGATCCTGCACTACCAGGAGGTATTGGTGGACTCTGAAGGGAGGTATCGAGTGAATTGTTCAGTGCCATCCACCAGTGAGGGTTGGTTCTACCTTTATTGGGATGGGCAGCTGTTTGCCGAAACCAGAGCTTGGCAAGATGGTGAGACTATAAGCTTCAACCTCACCGAAGAGGCGCTTGGCACCACCAAGGGAGTACTGAGCTGCCGATATGGGGAAAATCGGCTCAATGACACCAAATCGTGGAAACAAGGTGAACCAAGGGAGGGAGAATGGGAGATGTACAGAAACAGAGGGATGGATGGGAGGATGTGTGGGCATGGAGAGATGGGTGAAGAACAGATGTCTACAGGATTGGATGGATGTCAGGTTGGGGAATAAAATAGGGGCTATACAGGCATATTTACATTGCTGTTACCACTAGAGCTTAATTTGTTTATTTGGACTCTACTTACCATTTTCTGCATGCCAGGTATCTTGGGGAAGGGGGAACAATGATGAAATTTCTAGCTCTTGTATTATGACATTTCCACTTCCTGTTTGTATCTGGTTGACATCCTCTTGTATTTTGGCTGTCTTTCCATCTCGATTGTGTACCAGGAAGGGCCATATCAGTGCCCACTGCCCAGCATATCAGTTGTTGTTGTTGTTGTAGTCGTTAAGTCATGTCCGACCCTTCGTGATCCCATGATCCATATCGTGCCAGGCCTTCCTGTCCTCCACTATCTTCCTGAGTTTGCTCATTTTCATGTTCGTTGCATCGGTGATGCTGTCTAACCATCTCATCCTTTGCCTTCCCCTTCTCCTTTTGCCTTCAATTTTTCCCAGCATCAGAGTCTTCTCCAGAGAGTCCTCTCTTCGCATTAGGTGGCCAAAATATTTGAGTTTCAGCCTTAGTACCTGTCTTTCCAGGGAACAGTCAGGGTTGATTTCATTTAGGATTGACTGATTTGATCTCCTAGCAGTCCAAGGGACTCTCAGGAGTCTTCTCCAGCACCACAGCATATCAGTGCCCACTTAGATTTCATTCACACACCTGCTTATACATTATCACACTCATACGGGAAACATTGGAGCCCTCATCAGGCTCCTAGAAATGGGATTAAGCCTTAATCATTAAGGCATCACAAAATGCCTAACCCCTCTGTCTCACCCCTGCTTCTCCCAGATTAGCTTAGGTACTACTGGGGTAAAAGCGTAGGGATTCCCAAAACTCTGCCACTGGGTTTGTTCCCCTTTTCCTTATTTCTCCAGCCAGTGTACCAAATACATGCTCTGACAAGCAGCATCCACCACAAAATAGAAACAAATACACGTTCACTGTTAGAGTTAAGAACATTGTTTCATTGAATCTTTTCCTTATTGAAACTTTTGTTATAACTTCTTGTATCCCTTCTCAGTCTCTTTAACTGATTTTCGTTGCGGTTGGTCTTGCCCTTAGGCTAAAAACATGTATCTTGTTCTGTTTGATGCCTGAGCTGGGAGTCTCAGGGCTGGAGTGGGCTTAGCTACCCCACTCCTAAATACATCCTTGTACCTATGTTGTTCCCTATAAGGGGACCATGCTTGCTGGTGCATGGACCCCCTTCTCTTCTTGCGTGGTGCTGTGACTCTGCTGTGTGTGTGTGTGTGTGTGTGTGTGTGTGTGTGTGTGTGTGTGTGTGTGTGTGTGTGTGTATGTGTGTTCATGTGTGTGCATGTGCGTGCACGTGTTTAAAACCCTTTGCATACTGCAAGCTATTTAGAACAGTTAATAAGAGAATATGATTCTTGTCATTTGATTAACAATTATTTCTCTCTCTCTCTCTCTCTCTCTCTCTCTCTCTCTCTCTCTCTCTCTCTCTCTCTCTCTCTCTCTCCATTTCTCCAAAGACTCTCATTCCTGGAGCACAGATTTTACCACAGCTAGCTGGGTGAGACTAGGGCTTGGGGCTGGCATCCTTTTATTGACCATTCTTTTCATAGCTGATGCATGTTGGAACAAGAGGCATCAGGAGAACTGAGCCAAAGGAGGTGAGGGATCCTGGACCAGCAAGATCCCATTGGAATGACTGACGCTGTGGTTTGAGAACTCCTGTTCTTGTTTGATGGACAGAATGGATAATGAGTTTGATGAGAAGAAGGGACAAAAGGATGGACCAGAAGACATTCAGGAATATTGTTAGGACTGCAGCTCTCAACCAATTTACTCCAGAACAGTCACATCCAGGGCCGGTGCTGGCATTGGTGAGTCGCTGCCAAGGGCCCACTACTGATCCTTGAGGTCACCTCTGTGCCCATAGCATTCATGCAGTGGTGGTAGAGCGTCTTTCTTGGCCAAGAGAGTTACTCTGCCATCACCTCCTCTCTCTCATCCATCAGCCAAGCTAAGCCCCACCATGGACTATCGGGGGGGGGGGGGCACCCAGGTAGAAGAGGACCCATGGAGGGCAGTTTGCCAAGGGCCCCTGAAACCTGGAGCCACCAGTGGTCTCATCCAAGAACACAGGACTTCTCTGAAATAAGACCTTTGGAAACCACTGCCTTAGAAGATCTACATAGCCAAAAGGTTGGGCCCAGGATTTCAATTACCATCATGCATAGAATTGCCGTATTCTGACTCAGACCACGGTCCCGTCAGTCTTGTGTATTGTGCGCCAGCTGATGGAAGCTTTCTGGATTCTTGGGGAAGGACATTTCCTAGCTTTGCTTCTTGAGAGCCTTTCAGCTGGTGATGGCAGGACTTTGGCCTGTAACCTCTATGCGGGTACTTGCTCTGCCTCTGCTAGGAGATCCTGTCCTGCCCCACTACTACTGACATGCAGAAATGAAACAGGCAAAGTGTTTCCTGGAATTGGAATAACTCAAACTCACTTGTACAAATGAGAATAGCAACCTACCTCACAGGGTTGTTGTGAGGATGATCACAATAAAGTTTGTAAAATAGTTTACAATGTAAAAGCACCACAGGCTTCTGATATGCAAATTTTTGAACTACACAGAACTCTTCATCAGGCAGAATGGAAGGACATTAATTGTCAGCTTTAAAGAGAGTATATGCAAAACATTTTCAGTCACTTCAATTAAGTGGAAGCTCAGTAATCAAACGTCTAGTCTGGTCTGTGGAATGTCTGCATGCCCTGCTACTTTTAAAGGCACAGCAGCCCCATCAGACCAAACCAACCATCCTAGGAGAATAGAGTTTCCTGGAAAGAGAAAAAAGGGAATGCAGATGCTGCAGTGTGCATTACTAGTTGAGAAACAATCCCTTCCAAATGGAGCTAGTTAACAGGTTCCTGGGAAGGGAGTGTTGGCTATAAATGGTGAGCTCTAGTCATTAGAAGTGTGTTAATGATCAGTGTTTGTTAATGGGTGGGTAAAGAGAGAAAAGGCCAGCAGGTGGCGCAGCGGGTTAAACCGCTGAACCATAAGCTGTCGATCGAAAGGTCGGCAGTTCGAATCCCGCAACGGGGTGAGCGCTCATTGCTTGGCCAGCTCCTGCCAACCTAGCAGTTCCAAAGCATGTCAATGCGAGTAGATAAATAGGTACCGCTTGCGGGAAGGTAAACAGCGCTCCATGTTCCAGCCGCATGCTATGCGCTGCGGCAAGGAGAGTCATGCCGGCCACATGACCACAGAGACATCTTCGGACAACGCTGGCTCTTCGGCTTTGAAACGGAGATGAGCACCACACCCTAGAGTCGGATACGACTGGACTTAATTGTCAGGGGATACCTTTACCTTTAAAGAGAGAAAAGATGTGTAAGGTGGCCAAAAACCTACAAGTGGCATTTTGGTAAAAGGTGATTCTTTGCCCTGCAAGTCAGAGCTACTTTCCCAGTCTAGCTCAATTTCCTTCGGGAACCCTCACAACCTTTAACCCACCCTTCTGTAGGTTAACAGCCAAGCTCCTACTTCAAGGGCCCGACACACATAAAACCTCTTTAGCCCAAGCTAGTTATGGCTTCCACTTCCACCTATAGCTGCATTTCTGGGACTGCTGGATTAAGCTTGTACTAAAACTATAGCTGCTTTAGATGTCTAAAATGAAGAATTCTGTGACTTTTTGTAAAAGGGAGGGAAGCCATTCTATTCTTCTAATGGGTGGGTTAAAAAACAACAACAACTTACAAACCATTAGCTTACCTGTTTCTAGCACCCTGCCTTCTTCCAAGGGAGCCCCATAATTCTGCTATCCAGCTCTCCCCCTACTATGGTTCCTATTCAAATTGGAGATGAATTCCTGCACCTCTGTTAGACTTGTATGCAAGGATGGGCATGGCATAACTGTGCTGCCCAGTGCTGTGTTAATATTGTTGCTTAATAGAGCAAGTGTTATGATTGAGGGCACAATCCCACCCAAAGTTAAAATGGCAGAGTTAGTGCTCTGCCGTTCCAAGGCATCGCGAATGTGCCGTAAAGCACGTTTGCGACAACTTGAGAGTGCCGGCCACCCTCACTCCGCCACTGGATTGTCCCCGTGGCTGCCGGAGAAGGTGTGATCCCTGATGGGGGCAGGGGTGGTCCGGGTGGCGAGGGAGGGGGGCCATTGGCCGAGCTGGCCCGGGGGGGCGGGGATGGCAGCCATCATATCCCCGTCCCATTCCCGGGCCGCCTCCACCATTACACGGCCAGCGTGTACATTCGGACAGCGCTGGCTCTTCGGCCTTAGAAACGGAGATGAGCACCGCACCCTAGAGTCGGACATGACTGGCTTTCGAGCAGGGGATACCTTTACCTATTCTGCTTTACCAGCAGAATGGACAGCAGCTTGACCTCTCCCAGTATGGTTACAATTCCTTGTGACAACTTCAGTTTTGGAGGGGGCACAATTTGAATTACTGACACTGACTTATATAAGCAGTCTAGCGCCAGGATACCTGGAGTATTGTCTACTCCCACAATATTAAGTTTTTAATTGGAGACCCTGCTCAGAGTGGCCCCCATTTGAGGTGGAGCCTTGTTGGTTGTGGCATCTTGGTTGTGGAATTATAGTCTCCCTGTCTATTTGTCTTGTTCTGCCACTGATGGCATACAGACGTTGGCTGAAGAGGCTGTTGTTTTCCCCAGGCATTTATAGGATATATTTTTTTTGGCTGTTCTATTTTTGTTTACTTATGATTCAGAATTTATTACCAATCTTAATTTATGTTGTAAGATACCTTGAAAACTTAGAGGTGGGCTATAAATACAACAGCCCCCTTCTGCTGTACTGGTGCCACATCATGAAACTAGGTTTTATAAGTGTGTGTTTGAATCCTTACAGGCCAAGAACGCCCCCTGCTGCACTTCCTCAGTGCAGGAGTCCTTTAAAAAAAAAAGAAGAAGAAGAAGGTAGTGAATTCTGCCAAAATGGCCTTTGTCTTGCAGCAGCAATGCCTAGCCGCTGTGTGAACTGCCTGTTTCTTCAAAATCTGTCAGACTGCTTGTCAGCACACAGATGTGCTGTAAACTTGATCCTAATCTCTCAGTCCTTGAAAACCTCTGTAAAGCCTGGGGGGGAAACCTGGGGGAAGGGGGGGCTCTCTATTTTTAAGCTGGCTGGCAAGATAAATGCATTTTCCTCCCCAAGATTCCTGGCCCAGGGAAAGGGCCATAATGGTACAGCACAGGTTCTGTATATGCTTGAAGGCTTAGGTTGAATTCCCAGCATCTTGAGATGAGATAGGACTGGGAAAAGCCATCATGGGAGAGCTGCTGCTGCTGCTGCTGCTGCTGCCGCCAGTCAGGTGAAGACGACACTGAGCTAGGGTCTGGCTCTGAGTAAGGCAGAGTGTAAGGCTTGCAGGCACGTTTTACCTTTGGTGCTGATCTTGTTACAAAATATGTGATATGTATGTGATCTCTGTAGGTCCAAGGCCCTGGAAGTCACATCACAGCTTCAGTAGCCCCAGCCTTGCTTATTCTAGCCAGGTGATGACAAAGAAGACCCCCTTCCCCATGAAGCTGGGCCATGTCAGGCAACATCTCTGAGCCCCTTTCCGAGCCGCTTGCCAGTGGCTGCTGCTGCTAGAGTCTGGCAAAGGCTGCCTTTATCTGGTGGGCCGTCCGATTCTCCTCCCAGCAGGCTCCCTCACTGAGGCTGTTTTCAGGAAGGCACCGCAGATACCAAGGTCCCTCTCTCCTAACTTTCAATGGCAACGAAGAGTAGGTGATGGAGGTGAGGAAGATCCAGAGGTGTCAGAGTCCAGTTCTGCTGCATCCTGCCTTGCCCAGGACATCCACCTCCCCTGTCACTGAGGGGAGAAATAAAGGTGGGCTACACCCCCCCCCCCAAAGGTGTGGAATGCTTTGACTCCTCTGAGTTCACACACAGCTGTTTAGTTGGAGAGAGAGTGGAATTGACAGCTATGTCAATTGTACCAGTTTAAACCTGCTTAGCACCAAATTAAGCCTGCAACCATTATTGATTAAACCTTTTAATTAACTTTTTAAAAAAGTATCCTTCCAGGTTGATTAGGCAGCAGATTTTCCCCCCACCATGCAAATTCTTATAAAAACTTCAGATGTGAAGCATGATCTTAAGAGGCATTCTTCTCTCTCCTGCAAACACAGAGAGGTAGGAATGCTTCCTTTGAGATAATGCCTGCCTAGTACAACACTAACACTACCTAGTACAACACTGTGCTTCTTGCTTCAGAACTATTCTGTTGATCATATGCAAATAGGCTGTGGAGGCAGGGCTGTAAGAATGGAGGCACCCAGCAGGGGGTGCTTTTGTCATGAAAAACAGCATTGGTGTGGCTGCTGAAACTGCTCTGAATTGGATAGAGTGGATGAATAAGCTTTCTTCTTGCTCTAGAGTTTTTTTCAAGATTATCTCCTGAGAGGAATCCTTCACCTTGCACCAGTCCTGCAGCAACTGCCTATTCATATGTCTCTCCTTCCACCCTGCAAGCCATGCATCATGACACCAGCTCTCGGAAACGGTTCACTCAAAAAGATACAGACAATGTATAATTTAATGTGTACCAAGTAGCCCAGCTGGCCTCAGCTGCACAGGCCTGCTAATGGCTTCCCAGTTTCCAAAGAGGCAGTCATTAGAGGAGACAGACTCTTGGACAACACTCTTTCCTGACTATGGTTCAGAGGTCTTATTGCCTACTGATCTCCTTTCCTCTGAGGACTCTGGTCCATCTGCTCCACAGCTGCTTTTTGAGATGATTGCTACATCTAAATGTCTGGATCCATCATTCCTCCTCAAATGCTGCCCTCTGTTTTCCAAATTCAAATGCTCAGGAATGGTTCTCGCCAAACATTCTTGCAAAGTCTGGAATAGTCCCATCTGTGGATTCCCAACTGCCTGTATGGCACGACTCCCAACTGCTCAAGTATGGTCTCTCCCCTCCTCTTCACCTGTTCAAGTCCCTCCCCTTCACAGAAGAGCAGGTGCAGGGTTCACCTAGGGAGAAACTAGCTCTAAATGTGCCTAGTCCTATTTCCCCAATGCCTTTGGCGAAGGAACTTCAGCTTCCAGTTCTCAAAGAGGAGCCCTCTGTGATTCAGTCTCATCCAACCCTGATGATCTAGAAACCAAATTGGCACTAACCCAGGGTCCTCTTCCCATTGTGCCCTTAGCTCTCCAAATGCAACTGGATCATCACCTTCTCTGACTCTTCCTGGGACAACAGAAGAGGAAGTGTCATTGCCCTCCAGGTTGGCAACTGTGTAGAGGTGCTGGACAGCCAAGTTTGTCGGCCTCAAGTTCAAGTATGGAAGAGATGGAAATCCTAGAGGAAGAGGAGTTTTCCTTAGGAAATGGGTCTCTGGTTGAACTGAAAGCCTAGAAAATAGCAGTGATGGACAGATCATGCTCCAGGCCACTCCCACTTTGCCACCTAAATATAATCCCTTTGTTGTACTGTGCTACTTCCATGAGCCAGATTCCACAATATGATTCACTAAACAGGAAAGAATAGTAGAATATACTGTACACCACTTGGAATATCTGCTTCAACCTTGATGTTTTTTATGAGACGGAACTGTTGTCTTGGTTCAGAAGGATCTAGACTGGTAGATGGGTCTATACAGAGCAGGGGTGGCCAACCTTCCACCATTAGAGCCTCTGCGTTCTTAAGAGTTGTGTAGAAGACAGGATCTTGGCAGCTGCAAGTGCTGATGGTGCCAGTAAAGCAGCTGCACCTGCTGAAATGCCCTCACCTATACAACCATTAAAGGACCAGGAACATTCATGATGAAAGGTTGGCCACCCCTGATATAGAGGTATGAGTAGAAAGGGTTAAATATCTTAACCCTCACCCAGAAGAGGAGACTAAAATGTCTGAGAGATCCTTCTGTGCTGAACCCTGAGCCAGGAGACTTCTGATTGGAGTGGATGCTCTTTGCAAAGAGGCTTTGTTACTGGAAAGTAGCAAGATAACTTCACAATTACTAACTACATCACTGCACGGCTACAAACCTAAATGAGCTTCGTGCTTGTGACTCTACTCTCAAAGTAACTGCCAAAAAGGCTAGGGATCCTTTGTAAAACATCTGGAAGTATGCCCTTAATAAAAACCCTCTCAAATTACAATTCTTGGGATTCCTTAGAGTGGAAGTCGTGACTGCTGTTTGCATTAACAAAGTTGTGAGATTTAAAGCAAGCGTTTACTAAGTGGGTTTCTGTTTCCCTTGAAAGGGGTTCCTAGAGATAAAATATGTGAGAAGTCATGGATCTTTAGGAAGGGAATCTGGTGTACTGGTGTGGGGACAGTTCTCCATGTTCTTTGGTGTTGGGAAATGGAGGGGGCTAGGAGCTTGTGTTTCTTTTTTGAAATGTTTACAGTAGTTATTCAGTTTTAAAAGAACACCTCTTTTCAGGATGTTGTCTAAGCATACACAGTGACTAAAAATAAATGACTCTGTTACACAGTCATCTTTGAAACCTAATGTCTAATCTATGTTCTTATACAACTCAGTTGGTCCTAAAAATAAATCATCGTGTTTTGAGTTCCTTTGCATGTTTTTTTAATCTTTTGATGGCTGCTTTCTAAAACATCAATACTTGTATCAGTCTGTGCTGAGATGGAGGGTGGCTTCCTAGATGTTTTTTTTGAGGGAGCCATGATTTCATGGGAGCTTTGGTAGGATATGTAGAAGTTGGGTGACCCAAGCACTAACCATTTAGTCTGGAATGGACCTCATTTGTTTGTTCATTTTTTAAAGGAGCATTCAAACAATGTTGTTGTGAGGCTGTGACACACACACACACACACACACACACACACACATTAATAGCCTGTCTAATGGCACCTGGGCAAAATGCTACTAAGGCGGCTGCTGTCCCTTTAAGGCATTAGACTGGTTTAATTAGTAGTTTCCTTGTGGCACCAGCTCCAAGCAGCTACTAAATGGGTTCAAATACCCCTCAAGGGATGCATTAAAACAGTAAAAATAATGAGAGGATTACTGCAGGTGCTTTGGTAAAGAGGAGTCCAAGTGGATTTCAAAGGGAAAAGGGGAGGGGATAATCTTATTATTGGAGTACATAATCTGCAATGTCCAGATTATATATATACCAGTGTGTATGTATACATATAGGCCAGCGGGTGGCACAGTGGGTTAAACCGCTGAACCATGAGCTGTCGATCGAAAGGTCGGCAGTTCGAATCTGCGACGGGGTGAGCTCTCGTTGCTTGGCCAGCTCCTGCCAACCTAGCAGTTCCAAAGCATGTCAATGCAAGTAGATAAATAGGTATCACTTGCGGGAAGGTAAACGTGTTCCAGCTACATGCTACGTGTTGCGGCAAGGAGAGTCATGCCGGCCACATGACCACGGAGGCGTCTTCGGACAATGTTGGCTCTTCGGCTTTGAAATGGGGATGAGCACCACACACACACACACACACACACACACACACACACACACACACACACACACACACACACACACACACACTGCTTTTCAACAAAACGTTTCTCTCTCTCTCTCTCCCTCTCCTAGAGGGCTCCCATCTCTTCTTTAAAAGTCACCACTTAAAAGATGCCTGTTGGAAGAGGATTCCCTTCTCTAGCTGTCCATTGTCAAAGGATAATTTCCTGTCTAGGAAGCTGTCCCATTATGGCCAGTTCTGAGGAGAACTGTGGGACAGCCTGTCATGACTTCTGTTTAAGCTTTTGCCATTGACTTGACCTCAAGCCGGTCACATAAACCAAAACAAGAACAATGAAGTTATTATTTATTTATTTATTATTTAAAAAATTTATATCCCGCCTTATCCCATGCCGAGGCAAATGCCCAAGGCGGCTTACAACAAAAATTAAAAACAGTTTAAAATACAGACAGTTTAAATACATAATTTAAAAACAATAAAAACAATAATATCAATAAAAACCACTGGGGGGCAACAGTAGGGAGCACAAAAGCAACATGGCAGAGCATCTTGAGACACAGGAGGCAGGCTACAACCCATCACCCAAACGCAAGACGAAACAAAAATGTTTTGAGCCCTCGCCGAAAAGTCATGAGGGAGGGGGTGGTTCTCAGATCCCCTGGCAGGGAGTTCCACAGTTGTGGCGCCACAGCAGAGAAAGCTCGCCCAGGTGTTGCCACTCCCCTAACTTGCGATAGAGGTGGTACACGCAGGAGAGCCCCCTCAGATGACCTAAGAGAGCGGGCCGGAATGTATGGGAGAAGGCGGTCCCTCAGATATCCTGGACCCAAACCGTGAAGGGCTTTAAAGGTCATTACCAGCACCTTGAATTGGGCTCAGAAACAAATGGGCAGCCAGTGCAGCCGCTGAAGCAGCGGCTCAACAGAGTCAAACCGCCTAGCTCCAGCAACCACCCGGGCCGCCGCATTCTGCACTAATTGCAGCTTCCGAACCGTCTTCAAGGGCAGCCCCACGTAGAGCGCGTTGCAGTAATCCAGTCTTGAAGTCACTAAGGCGTGGACCACCGTGGTCAGGTCCGATCGACTCAAGTACGGCCGCAGCTGGCGCACCAGCCGAAGCTGGGCAAACGCACCCCTGGCCACAGCCGCCACCTGGCTTTCCAGGGAGAGCTGTGAATCCAGAAGTACTCCCAAGCTGCGCACCTGTTCCTGCAGGGGGAGTGCAACCCCATTCAGAATGGGCAGATGACTCAGTACCTGCATCGAAGCTTTCCTGACCAGTAGGACCTCTGTCTTTTCTGGATTCAATCTCAACCTATTAGCCCTCATCCAGACCCCAACCGCCTCCAGGCAGCGCTCTAGGACTTCCACAGCCTCCCTGGAGCGAGATGGCAAGGAGAGGTAGAGTTGGGTGTCGTCAGCATATTGGTGACACCCAACTCCAAATCCCCGGATGATCTCTCCCAACAGTTTCATGTAGATGTTGAAAAGCATGGGAGACAGAATAGAACCCTGTGGCACCCCACACTGTAAAGGGCAGGGTGCCGAACAGGCATCTCCCAGCATCACCATCTGGGACCTGTCAACCAAGTAGGAATGGAACCACTGCAAAGCAGTGCCCCCTAGTCCCAACTCAGCCAATCGGCCCAGAAGGATACCATGGTCGATGGTATCGAAAGCCGCCGAGAGGTCCAAAAGGACCAGCAGGGATGCACTCCCCCTGTCCAGTCCTCGGCGAAGATCATCCAGCAGGGCGACCAAGGCTGTCTCCGTCCCAAAGCCCCGCCTGAAGCCAGACTGAAAAGGGTCCAGATACTCCGTTTCATCTAGTATCCCCTGGAGCTGAGACGCCACCACCCGCTCAATCACCTTACCCAAAAAAGGCAGATTGGAAACTGGCCGATAGTTATTTAAATTGGAGGAATCCAAAGATGGTTTTTTCAGGAGGGGACGCACAATTGCAGTCTTCAGGATGCTAGGCATCACTCCCTCCCGCAATGATGAATTCACAATAGGTTCCACCCAGTCGGCCAGCCCAACCCGCGCAGATCGTAATAGCCAAGCTGGGCAAGGGTCAAGCGGGCACGAAGACGATCTCAAACTACAGAGGACCCTATCCACATCCTCAGGCTGTATAAGGTGAAAAGAATCCAAAACGATGGAATTGACAGATGCCGTAGGGACAACTTCTGGAACTGTTAAACCAGAGTCCAAGTCGTGGCGAATCTGAGCGATTTTATCTGCGAAGTGCCGTGCGATCTCATTGCAGCGGTCCGTTGAACACTCCAACTCACTTGCTACAGGAGCCGAGTGGAGCAGATCCCGGACAACTCGGAAGAGCTCCGCTGGCCGGCTACTCGCAGACGCAATGGTGGCAGAGAAAAACGCCTTCTTCGCTGCCATCACCGCCACGGAGTAGGCCCTAAAATGGGCTCTAGCCCGTGTTCGGTCAGATTCATCACAAGTTTTCCTCCACCGTCGCTCTAGGCGTCGGCCCAGTCGTTTCATTGCCTGCAGCTCCTCAGTAAACCAAGGAGCCGCCTTGGCTCGACGACAAGGCTGTGGCCGTTCGGAAGCGATCTGATCCAAGGCTCTAGCTGCCTCCCCATACCACAGGGCAGCCAGAGCATCAGATGAATCACTGACCCGGGAAGCTGGGAATTCCCCCAGAGCCCTCAGGAAACCATCCGGATCCATCAGTCTCCGAGGGCGGACCATACAATTCGGTCTCCCAGCTCTGCAGGGGTGATTAAACGTTGCCAGTCTAAAACTCACCAGATAGTGATCCGTCCAAGACAGAGGAGTGATCTTAATCTCCTTCATGGGCAGATCACCATCCCCATACCCACCAGTGAATACCAAGTCCAATGTGTGCCCCGCACCATGCGTTGGGTCCTTGATCCATTGAGACAGGCCCATGGTTGCCATGGCGGCCATGAAGTCCTGAGCCGCCGCTGTCACAGGGGCCTCGGCATGAACATTGAAGTCCCCCAGCACTAACAGGCGGGGGGACTCCAGTGCCACCGCCGAGATCACCCTGGTCAGCTCAGGTAGGGAAGCCGATGGGCAACCAGGTGGACGGTACACCAACAGCAATCCCATCCTGTCTCGCCCCTGTAGCACGATGCGGAGACACTCAAACCCGGCACACTGTGGGACAGGGTATCCGGTGAGGGAGATGTAATCCCGATAGACCACAGCAACACCACCCCCTTGCCCCTGTAGCCGCGGCTGCTGCATCACCCGGTATCCCAGCGGACACAGCTGGGAAAGGTTCACACCCCCAGCTGCATCCAACCAGGTCTCCGTGATGCAAGCCAGGTCGGCACCCTCCTCCAGGATTAAATCCCGAATGAGGGAGATCTTGTTATTAACCGACCTGGCATTTAATAGCAGCAATTTAAGGCCACAGGGGTTTCTCCCAGGCGCTCCCCAGGCTCCGGGGTTGGGGGAAGGCCTAGAAAGAGGGATGGTCTGCCTATGACCATCCCACCTTCTCCTGGAACGGCCAGGCCAGCCCCCACCGCCATATCGCCCTCGGCCCGTTACACTTTTTATGGTGGCGCCACTACTCCCTCGAACATCCCAACACATCTTCCCGGAAAGGGCTCACACAACACAAACACACACTTAAACAAATATAACCCCAACACACGACAGTAACACTGCCTCCAGTGTCTCTATAGCAGTTTAAGGGGTAGGGAAAAACAACCAGGAAACCACCCAGACAAGAGGCGCTCTCACCAATCCCAAGTCCAGAAGGAGTCCCGCTGTCCCCTATACCTCCCACTACTCCTCACCCCCTCTCACCAGGGTTACAGAAACTGAGAAGAACAGGGCCCTCCCCTTGTCGCTCAGAGGATAATCCCCTCTGGTGCTGCAGATGTTAAAAACCCCAGGATAATAACCTCCAAACCCAGAACATCCAAGTAAGGAGGTAGGTCTCTTCTCCAGGGCACATACGCAATTCATGCCACTGCCAATCCACAACCAGATAACGATAGATGCTCCAGCAGAAGATGAGAAGTAGATGAGAACTGTATTATAAAGCTGTATGTAATAATTACAGCAAAAGGACCATATCAAATAAAACCAAGACATTCTCTGTCTTCCTATCCTTAAATGCATACACACTGTAGTAGACCTACGGTAGATTTGCTTGTTTGTCATGAGCAGTATTTCCAAATGGGCAAAAGGCAACTCTTGAATAACTGCAGAAGGCAATTTTCCTTCTAAACTGCAGAGCAACTTGGCTTCTGTGAAGTAGAAATTCTAGCAAATGGAGAGAGGGAGGCTGACTACACTCCTATATACATCTATTGTAATGATTCTCAGAAGTACTGGTATGTCAGTGAGTGGGCCTTACTCCCAGGTAAATATGAATAGGATTGCAGCCAAAAAGTTCTTGATGCCTATGGATTTCACACCAAATCCAAATGGTGTGAAACATAAGCCACATAACTGATATTTACATGGACCCCAGGGAGTGCCTGACTCGGCTTCCTGGAATATGCCGTTCTCTGAAATATGACTAGTGCCATTACTTACAGTACATAGTTATCCTGCTCTTCTTCTGAGGAACTTGGGCTGGTGCCCATGGTCATTCCCCCTTCTAGCCCTATGGGGTGGGTTAGGCTGAAAACATGATGGGTAGGCTTACCATATCCAAAGGGGGACAGGGTGCCTACACCTTTAACCATTGTAAAAAGAGGTAATTTGGGCAGGTGCAGCTTGTTGCACCCTTCCATTATGAGCTGCACCTGCCCAAATTCCCTCTTTTTACAATGGTTAAAGGTGTAGGCACCCTTTCCCCCTTTGGATATGGTAAGCCTAATGATGGGTGAGCCCATGTCTCTGTGGTCTAACACTGTAGCTACTATAGACCCAGCCACACTGGGTCTCTGTTTAGGAACTGCTTATATTTTTGGAGCGCCTGTACATACAAGTGTCCCTGTATGGTTTTAACATTCAACAGGTGATTAAAAAAAAGTCATATATTATTACTGTAGGCAAACAAGGCAAGATCCCCCTTATTTTCATCTGTAGCAGAACTGCCTGACAGGTTTCAAAATGGCAATAGCTTGGGATATTATTTCTAGACTTGCTCTCTTCTCAGGATTGCCTTACGTTTTATATAATATCTACATAGCATTGTTTCTAAATGGTTTGTTTTTGGGTAATACAATGCAATTTTACCTCCAACCTGCCCAGGGCTGACCCAAACCCTCCTAAAGTGGCATGCCAATGTCCCCCTTTGCTACCTGAAGTGACCTCAGTTGGCTCATGGATGGGCCACTCCTGAACCTATCCCGTTTAAAGGCTTTTAAAGGCTTCTGTGCCTTTAAATTAACTAGTTCCTTTTTGCAGGTGTAGCTAATTTTATTGCTTTTGTTGATTCTGGCTGAGGTAGGGAATTAGTGAAAAGCAGTGCAAGCCCATGCATGTTTACTTAGAAGGAAGTCCCACTGTTTTCAATGGGGCTTACTCCTAGGGAACTATGTATAGGTTTGCAGCCTAATTGTCCTCTCTGAAGCTGAAGGGGGGGGGAAGGAGTCTTCAATTACAATTATGGAGTTGAGTTTGTCTTATTGCTTTTGTTGCTTTGTTGTTGTAAGTTGACTCTTCCAGCAATAAATTCATATTTGAACTTCATGGACCTTTGCTGAAAGGACTTACTTGTGTTTAAACATGATAGAAGGATCTTCTTCTTAGCCATGATGATTGATGGAGGGCATCACTTGAGTTGGAGAAGCACTCTGTCCTCCGCCATTAGTCAGAGGACTCAAGAGTCCCAGGGAATTTGCACCCCCTGCCTCCCAGGATAAACACCATGGTGAGGATCCCTCTCTGGCCCCCACCACTGGCCAAAGAGGAGCACAGTTGCAAAGAGCTGGCTTCCCTCTTCCTCCCTGAAATGCATTCTTCCCCAACTGCCAGTTACTGCAGAAGCAAGCAGAGATATGGCCAGAACAATAAAGGTATCTCTGGTTGTCTTCTGTTGTTATTGGCATTGCACACACCTCCTTGGGAATCATTGGTATCCATCTATAAATACAGTATAGCACTCTGTTAACTTCTGTGTAGTACTTCAGTGTTAATTCAGCCTGCAGCTAATGACAGAAAAACAATGCCTCCGCAGCACTCATGGACGAGCATAGAAGAAGCACCTTGATCATGCAAGTGAAATACTCTTGAACTGAATTACAGAGGTAGAGTTATTATGGCTTTAAAGAACTCGTGACTGGACCTGAACCTGGCCAATGCAGGAGTGACCCTTTTCCAGGCTCCACCCTTTGAGTTCCTTCTGATTGATTCCAGCCACACATGAGCAAAGGCATAAAAGGGGTATCAGGGTTTATATTTTCCTCTTACTGTTTGCTGCCCTTCTTTGTTTGGAATTTGTTTAGTCCTCTGTGTGTGTAAAGGAATTTAGCTTTTTACTTAACTTGGAGGAGAGTCAAGATAGGAAGAGACTGCAGGTGTCTTGCAATGGGCTTGTTTTTCCTTTAGATTGACCTGCCTGAATATTTGTATTTGCTGGGAAACGGGGTGGGGTGGGGTGCAGTAGGACAGGAGGGCGTTCCTCAGTCTGGTGCCCTGGTCAATATACTGCTATGGAAAAACCACACTACCGGGAAGTTGTGGTGATTTCTGGTGAAGGTGGCATTGGCCAGAAGCGCCAGGCACCTGCCCTGGAAGAGCAACCAGTATATAAGAGGCTGTGCATGTCTCCACCAATTTACCCTATGGAATGGGAAGCCTCTGTGTCGCAAGTCAATAGGGGTGAGTGTGCAGGTTATATAACTGTGGGGAGAGATCTCCACTGAAATTGGTGTTTTGTGGGGTTTTTTTAATTTAAAGATGGGGATGTGGAAAACAACATGTGGGCTGTCTCTAGAGAGGTACTAACTCTCCTTTCTAGCAGTCTGAGTACTTTAGATTAGTATTTAATGTAGATTAATAACTCTTTGACTCCTTGGAGGCCTTGAACAAAATTGAACCCCTGAGGAATAACACTTGTTCCCCAGTTGGTAACCTAGAAGTAGATGTGTGGTGGCTATGATACTGGGACTATTTGGCAGCTGGCTTTGCTGAATGGTGGGCAAAAGAAACCCTCCTCGCATACAGTTGTTTTCTGACCAGAGTCCAGCTGTTCTGTCCAATGTGCCTCTTTCATATCCTATAGCAATTGCAAAAACAGATTTGGGCCCACCGGTGGATGTCTGTGTGAGAATAAGATGTAGTTGTTCTTAATCTAACTCATAATTATGTTCTAATCCCTATAAGGAATGAATGCAGAGGACAGGCAATGTGGCCTTGGTGTATGTTAGGGGAAGTATGTGTCCTGCTTCTGTTTCACTGCGGCATGAGAGACAGAATTCGTGGGTTCTTTGGGGAAGGAAGTGAGAGTTAGTGGTTAGAGACTAGTTTGGATGGCTAGGAAATTGACTCTCCTTGACTTCACAGGAGAGGTGAGTGGTTTGGAGCTGTGCAAGATATGAGCTGGCTTATTTGCAAAGCCATTGTGTGGTATGGCCAAGCAAGGCAGGGGCAGGAAGATTGCTGAATTAGGCCTCCTGGTTTTTTTTTTTTGTTTGTTTTTTGCAGGGATGGGGATAGGGTTCAGGATTTAGAGCAATAGAAACCAGAACTTCATGGTTCGCCAGCAGGTAAATTTCAATGTAAGGTTTTGCATTTTGTTCAAGTACCCCTAGAGTCTGTGACACGGTAATCTCCTGAGCATGAACAGAGTGTCTTTCTTGTAGTAAATATTCCTGAGTTCAGAAGTATAAAAAGATATTCTTCTATTGTAAGCCAGACCATATGGGATATACCTTATCCAGCATACACATCCATCCAACATAATATACAGTACCTGATCAATTGCTTATTTTGTTTATATTGATTGTATGCAAATAGAAAGCTAAAGGATTCCTTCTTTTGTAAACACTAAAACTTTGAGTGAATATTAGCTGCAGCCAGAAGTTTGGCTGTTGGCAGAATGACAGCAGATAAGAAATACAATAGAAGCTTGTAGTGATGTCCAGCTGGGAAGTTTGCCAAGTATATTTCCTTCTTAATATGCTAGCTCTAAGACAGCTAGCTGAACGGTAGAGAACAATGGACTATATGTGTAAAAATAATACTAGGAATGTGTAGTGAAATACTGAGAATTTTGTAAGTCAAACCTCCGCAGGATAGAAAGTAGCCAATGCTAAATGAAGCTCATCTTTAACCTGCCTTTCTGTAATTTGTAACCAATAAGAATATGATTTGTTTTGCTAACCTGATCTTCCTTTCTGTAATTTTTTCACGTACTATAAATAGTCTGAGCAAGCGGAACTAGCTCTCTCTCCTATTTTGAATTGCTGAATTCCTCAGAGCCCTTGACACGTGTCACTGTAATAAACCCACTCTATCACACCTGGTTGCTGATTATTGACCTTCTAACAAGTCCTTGTTCCTGATTTGTGTTTTGTTCCTATAGGATTTGTTGCTTCCAGCCTGGTTCTCCCTACAGCGCCGTCACAGTCCGTACAGCGATGCAAGAAGCTGCCATGCAGCAGGGGCCCTTATAATCCCTATGACTTCACCTCTGATGAGCTGGACCCTGCCTATGAGTGGCCAAGAGAATCTGCTCCATCCAGGAGAGGTAAGACGTATAGGAATCAAACAGTAGCCTTCAAACATTCTGTGGGAGAAGTTGAGTTTTGTAACATGGCAATTGACTGCATCACTTGAGAATGAAAGTGGAGGAATCCAATTTTGAATCCTCCTTCCTGATTAAAAAAGAAACAAAACTTCTTTGCAAATAGAAAATTGGCACAGCCCGATTCGGTGCCATCCCATCCCTCTGCCTGCTACGCTGGTTTTTCCTTTGCAGAGTTTTAATGTAGACAGACATTTAGAAAACAATGTGATTCAACCCCCTCAGCAATGTATTGCCTCATTGTGCTGTATTTGTAAGATCGGGCCTAAGTGTGCCCTCTGTGTTTCTATTCTAGGAGGAGTCCAGTTCCTTTTGCAGGTTAGCAACAGGAAGGAATAAAGCAGCTGCAGCTGTCTCAATTGCCACATCTCTCTGCTGCCCATGCTGGAGAAAGCTGCTCCTGTTGAATGTCTGATTCTAAGCTACTTTTTGAGCACAGGAGCCCTGGCAGGAGAAACAGGACATCTCTCTCTGAGACCAAAGAATAGTTTGGTTCAGCAAGGGCCCTGGAAACCAGGAGCTGTAGGCTTTTTTTTGGGGGGGGGGGAGACAAGGGTCCAGTAGGTTACAGTGAGAAGGAATGAGATGTGGAGTAGCATTCTCCGGTTCAAAGAAAAATAGTATACGTGGTTATTTTGAAATGGTGTAGATAGATGATAGTTCAATCTCTCCTTGAAAGAACTGAATTAGTGTCAGCTGATGTAAGACCTTGAACCATGCTGGAAAATACACACTTATCTTTTTGTCTCCTTCTTTTTTGGTTCTTGTTCCCCTCTCTCAAGAGAAGTCTGCCAGGCCTCACCACTGATTGCTTTTCAGTGGGAAGCAAAGATTTTGTTATTTCCAAACGGTGGAAGGCAGATTTGCTGTTGCTGTGTTTAGACTATCTTTTCATTGACTTTGATTTATTAGCTGTCTTGACTATTTTATAGAAAGACAGGATATAAATCTGAGAAATAAAGTGTAATGGGTTTTTTTGAAAATGAGGGGTGTGAGGTCTAGTGACTTGGAGAAGAGATACTGGCCACCAGGGGTCAATGGGCGTAGGGATAACTGGTTGTGACAGAAATCAAGCAGGTCTTCCAACTTGAGTCTGTGGCATTGTCTAGACCAGGGGTGGCCAAACATGTGGCTCTTGAGCCACACGTGGCTCTTTGACATATAATGTGCGGCTCTCGGAAATATGTTGGCTGAGCTCCTTTTTGCATCGCAAATAATATAAAAGGTAAATAAGAAATGTTCAAGCTTTGTAATTATTAACCAGGTATAAACTGAGAGTCCACTGGATTAAAACATAAGTTTAGTGTTCAGGGTGACTAAATAGATTTAAGAATTTAAATGCTTCTTAAATATTGTGGCTCTCAGTCATACATCTGAAGTTTATTGTACACGGTTCTTACATTAAGCAAGTTTGGCCACCCCTGGTCTAGACTCCAGTCATAAGAATGCCGGCAAATGTGACAATTTGCACCTGCTGAAATAGCTGCTTCTACACAACCACCTTTTGTTGAAAAACAGTATGTAGTAATACAGTAACAATAAACTCCCTGTCCTCTTACCTTTTGGTTGCTGAAGGGGGGGGGCATGTATATAGCACTAGAGTTTCCAGAATGAGGTCAACTATCTAAATGCCAGCTGGTATAGCTTGGTTGGAAATGCAGTCTTCCCTCAGAGATAAATGGGCTTGCCACTCAGCCAGTACATCAAGGTCTGTTCCAGTCTGTACTAAATGTTGTCCATCATTGCCAATGTTTCCTTATGTTTCAGGTGGTGTGGATGTGGTGGTCCTCCTGCAACACACTCTGGGTCCATTTCCTTTGGGTTTGCGACTGGACAAGCTGGAAGCCATGGTGTGGAAGGAACACAAGGTCCAGCTGTGGGAACTGAGCTTGGAGCGAGGCTATTGGGACACTCTGAAGTTTTTGGAGACGGTGCCTGGGATCCGACTCAAACTCCGCAAGGGGTCCACTCGGTGCCTTGTGCAGCTGGAGGGCCAGAGTGAGTGTAGCTCCCTGTGCTGACCTCATCTCCTCAAGGGGTAGCAATAGGCTTATCTTGCCTGGCATCCTCAGGCCTTATTTTGTGCCTTTCCAGCTCATCGGAGGCTGGTAGCTTCACACGAGCTAGAGAAACCTTAAAGCAATTTCCCAATAATCGTATGGAGCAGGAATGAAGGTTGGTCTTGAGTGGCAACACATTGGTAGCAGTCATCCAGAGATTTGGGAAGGGTGCCATAGCTCGGTAGTAGAGCACCTGTTTGTGTATAGAATGTTATGGATTCAGCCCCTGCTATCTCCAGTGGGGGGAAAATATCTGACAGCACTAAGGAAGAGTCTGCTTGAGACTGCTTGAGGGCTGCAGCCAGTCATTGGGCAATCCTGAGCTAGATGGACCAGTAGGTCTGATTCCGTACACTGCAGCTTCATATGCAGGCATGATTTATTCACTATTTTTGGTTTTCGCGAGGAGTGGCCCAACAATGAGGTAACTTGGAAGTGGTCATGTGGTGCAGCATCCTTGGAAGGGTGGGATATTCAAGTTCCTGCCCATCTGCCTGTCCCCCTCTCCAGCCTGCCACTCCACTGGGTGCTCAGATCCTCTTCTGACTTTGTTGGAAGCAAGTCAGAAGAGGTTTGCAGCAGTGGTAGTCAAGTGGGGGGGGGGGAAGCAAGAGGCTCCAAACTGCTTCTCCCAAAGCACCAAGTAGGCAGGGACAGGCAAGTCTGTATCGTGTTCCCTTTATTTACAAAGACCATACCATACATCTTCCTTGCTTCATGCCTCTTCTGTCTGCAATGAGCAGGGAATGCTGGGTTCCCAGCATCCCCTGCTCCCCATTCATTCCAAACAGGAGAGGCTGCATAGCATGGTCTTTGTAAGTAAAAGGAATGGGGGGGGGGTTGCACCTGCTTGCTCACTTGCCTTTATGGGAGGGCTGCATGCATGTGCTTGGCCAGAGAGGCAGCAATGGGTGGGGGACTTGGGTGATGTGGAGACAAGTGCCACCCCTGGGTTTCACCCATGTGATTAAGAGGGCTCTGAATGAGAAACATTGTATCCTTTTAAAAATTTTTGTTGTTGTTCAGTCGTTAAGTCGTGTCCGACCCTTCGTGATCCCATGAACCATATCCCGCCAGGCCTTCCTGTCCTCCACTATCTTCCTGAGTTCGCTCATTTTCATGTTTGTTGCATCGGTGATGCTGTCTAACCATCTCATCCTTGGCCTTCCCCTTCTCCTTTTGCCTTCAATCTTTCCCAGCATCAGAGTCTTCTCCAGAGAGTCCTCTCTTCGCATTAGGTGGCCAAAATATTTGAGTTTCAGCCTTAGTACCTGTCCTTCCAGGGAACAGTCAGGCTTGATTTCATTTAGAATTGACTGATTTGATCTCCTAGCAGTCCAAGGGACTCTCAGGAGTCTTCTCCAGCACCACAGTTCAAAAGCATCTATTCTTCGGCGCTCAGCCTTCCTTATGGTCCAACTCTCGCAACCATACATTGCTACTGGGAACACCATCGCCCTGACTATACGAACTTTTGTTGGCATGGTGATATCTCTGCTTTTTATTATGCTGTCTAAGTTTGCCATAGCTTTCCTTCCAAGGAGTAAGCGTCTTTTAATTTCATGGCTGCTGTCTCCGTCTGCAGTGATCTTGGAACCCAGAAAAGTAAAATCTGTTACTGCTTCCATTTCTGCCCCTTCTATTTGCCAAGAATTGATGGGACCAGATGCCATGATCTTAGTTTTATTAATGTTGAGTTTCAAGCCAACTTTTGCACTCTCCTCTTTCACTCTCATCAAGAGGCTCTTTAGTTCTTCTTCACTTTCTGCCATTAGGGTGGTATCGTCTGCATATCTGAGGTTGTTGATATTTCTCCCGGCAATCTTGATTCCGGCTTGTGATTCATTCAGCCCTGCATTTCTCATAATGTACTCTGCATATAAGTTAAATAAGCAGGGTGACAATATACAGCCTTGCCGTACTCCCTTCCCAATTTTGAACCAATCAGTTGTTCCATGGCCGGTTCGAACTGTTGCTTCTTGACCCGCATACAGGTTTCTCAGGAGACAGGTAAGGTGGTCTGGTACCCCCATCTCTTTAAGAATTTGCCACAGTTTGTTGTGATCCACACAATCAAAGGCTTTTGCGTAGTCAATGAAGCAGAAGTAGGTGTTTTTTTGGAACTCTCGTGCTTTCTCCATGATCCACCGCATGTTGGCAATTTGATCTCTAGTTCCTCTGCCTCTTCGAAACCCAGCTTGTACGTCCGGTAGTTCTCGGTCCACGTACTGCTGAAGCCTAGCTTGTAGGATTTTGAGCATAACCTTGCTAGCATGTGAAATGAGTGCAATTGTACGGTAGTTTGAACACTCTTTGGCACTGCCCTTCTTTGGAATTGGAACGTAAACTGACCTTTTCCAATCCTTTGGCCACTGCTGAGTTTTCCAAATTTGTTGGCATATTGAGTGCAGCACTTTCACAGCATCATCATTTAGGATTTTAAGTAGCTCAGCTGGGATATTATCATCTCCACTAGCTTTGTTGTTAGTAATGCTACCTAAGGCCCACTTGACTTCACTCTCTAGGATGTCCGGCTCTGGGTCAGTGACCACACCAGCGTGGTCATCATGAACATTAAGATCTTTCTTGTATAGTTCTTCTGTGTATTCTTGCCATCTCTTCTTAATCTCGTCTGCTTCTGTTAGGTCCTTGCCTTTTTTGTCCTTTATCATGCCCATCTTTGCACAAAACGTTCCCTTGATATCTCCAATTTTCTTGAAGAGATCTCTAGTCCTCCCCATTCTGTTGTTTTCCTCGATTTCCTTGCATTGTTCATTTAAGAAGGCCTTCTTATCTCTCCTTGCTATTCTCTGGAACTCTGCATTCAGTTGTTTATATCTTTCCCTTTCACCCTTGCTTTTTGCATTCCTTCTTTCCACAGCTATTTGTAAAGCCTCATCTGACAGCCACTTTGCTTTCTTGCATTTCTTTTTCTTTGGGATGGTTTTAGTTGCTGCCTCCTGTACAATGTTACGAACTTCCGTCCATAGTTCTTCAGGCACTCTGTCTACCAGGTCTAATGCCCTAAATCTATTCTTCACCTCCACTGTATACTCATAAGGGATATGGTTTAGGTCATATCTGACTGGTCTAGTGGTGTTCCCTACATTCTTCAGTTTAAGTCTGAATTTTGCAATAAGAAGCTCATGATCTGAGCCACAGTCAGCTCCAGGTCTTGTTTTTACTGATTGTATAGAGCTTATCCATCTTTGGCTGCAAAGCACATAATCTATCTGGTTTCGGTATTGACCATCTGGTGATGTCCATGTGTAGAGTCGCCTCTTGTGTTGTTGGAAAAGAGTGTTTGCTATGACCAGCGTGTTCTCTTGACAGAACTCCGTTAGCCTTTGCCCTGCTTCATTTTGCGCTCCAAGGCCAAACTTGCCTGTTGTTCCGTTTATTTCTTGATTTCCTACTTTAGCATTCCAGTCTCCTATGATGTAAAGGACATCTTTTTTGGGTGCTAGTTCTAGAAGGTGTTGTAGGTGGTCTTAGAACCGGTCAACTTCATCTTCTTCGGCATCAGTGGTTGGGGCATACACTTGGATTACTGTAATGTTGAATGGTTTGCCTTGGATTCGAACTGAAATCATTCTGTCGTTTTTAAGGTTGCACCCCAGTACTGCCTTTCCCACTCTTTTATTGACTATGAGGCCTACTCCATTTCTTCTAAGGGATTCATGCCCACAGTAGTAGATATGATGGTCACCTGACTTAAATTCGCCCATGCCCGTCCATTTTAGTTCGCTGATTCCCAAGATGTCAATGTTCAATCTTATCATCTCATTTTTGACCACATCCAGCTTGCCTTGGTTCATAGACCTCACATTCCATGTTCCTAAGCAGTATTGCTCCTTGCAGCATTGGATTTTCCTTTCAACCTCAGACACATCCACAGCTGGACGTCCTATTGGCTTTGGCCCAGCCGCTTCACTCTTTCTGGGTCTACTTGGAATAGTCCTCCGCTCTTCCTCAGTAGCATATTGGACACCTGAGGGGCTCATCTTCCGGCGTCATATCTTTTAGCCTTTTGGTACTGTTCATGGGATTTTCTTGGCAAGGTTACTGGAGTGGGTTGCCATTTCCTTCTCCAGTGGATCACTTTTAGTCAGAACTCTCTGCTACGACCTGTCCGTCTTGGGTGTCCCTGCACGGCATAGCTCATGGCTTCATTGAGTTACGCAAGCCCCTTCGCCACGACAAGGCAATGATCCATGAGGGGAGGCAATGATCCATGAGGGGTTTTAAAAATTACCAATGTTTAAAAGTCTACCCAGACCCTAGGATTGCATACCAGAAAAACTCGGCCTGGATTTTATTTTATCATATCCTGCCTTTCTTCCATGATGGATAGGCTTACCTTAGAGCACAATCCTAGGCATGTCTACTCAGAAGCAAGCCCCACTGAACACAATGGGGCTTGCTTCTGAGTAGACATGCCTAGGATTGTGTTCTAAGGGTTTAACAAGCTACACCTGTCCACATTACTTCTCCTAAAGGTCTAGCACTCTGTCCCGGTTGGAGATCTGGTAAGCCTATGATGGACCTCCAGGCTGATCACGGGGAATTATCCAGGCACTGACCAAATCTAGATTTGTTTGGCTTCAGCAAAGTTGTTGCATCATGGACCTGCAGGCCTTTCCTTGGGCCCCCCTCAAAGGTGCCTGCACACTTCTGTTCAGTTCCTATAACTCTTCAATGCTATTTGTTCCCCTGGGACGAAGAGCTCCTGGAAATCGAACAGCATGGGGGGAAATGTAGGAACTAGTGGGCTTTACAGTTCTCGCTTTGAGGAAGCCCCTGAGCTTTGATTGTGAGTAGACAGGGCTGTATGTGTTTCATGCTGCAATATTTGCAACATAAATTCTGTATCTCCCGGAAGTTGATGTCTGGTGGAGTTTCCTAAGCAGAGGAACATACGCTGGATTTCTTGTGGATGGGAGGCAGACCATTCAGACTGGAACCGTGGAGGGGAGCCTAAACCTCTTAGTTGTGCAATTTTCCTGCCAAAAATGTGAATATGCACCCATAGCCATTCAATGTGCTGCAATAGCAGCTTCAGGGGCAAACAGCCACTTCTGGATGATTTTTGGCAGGAAAAAAAGCACAGGGGCAAAGGGTTAAAGTCTCCTTGCACCTGCACCATAGCCTCAATCCCCTCTCCCTCCAGTTTCTACTTTAAATGAAAAAAAATGTGCACATGGGAAATGATGATGTATTTAAAGTCTCTAGTTTGAACCATCCTGGGTTCTGAATTGCGCCTTGCCTTGCCTGGTAGCAGAGGACAAAAAAATCATCACTCCCAAGTATAGCCAAATATAGGCACACTTGCTCCATTTGCGTCATGAAGACACGTTTGAAAACATTCAGGTTTCTGAATTTTTTGTTGTTGTGTAGAGTATACATGGCCCTGTTTGAAAGTCTCATTGTAAAACAGGGAAAATAACTTGTCCTTCTTCCCCTAGTTGATACCCTGCCCTTTTCAGAAACAAAACTGCAAATACAGTTAGTACAATATTTGTGGGGAAGACTGCTTTTTCTCAGACTCGTATGAATGTCAGGGCTGGCCTATCGTGAGGTAGACTGAGGCAGCCGCCTCAGGTAATAAATGGGCCTTTGGGTATCATTAAAAGATGGCAAACTGACAGCTTTTTAATGTATATTGTGCACTTATACTGTGTGCAGTGGGGTGACTTTGGGATTTTCCTCCTTGGGTGCCAAAATTGCACTATTAGGTGCTCTGATTTTGGAGGCAATATTTCAAACCCTATTATACTTGGAATTCTGGACTGTGCTACTTCAGACTACAGGTGGGATAAGTCATTTTTGGTTAATATCCTCCATAAAGTAAGTTTTTTTTTCTCCTAAGGGTTTTAGTGTACCACACTCTTCTGATGTACTAGTTTACTACATGTAATCTTTTTTTTAACATGGGAGGGCATTCAAGCAATATGACCCTTCCCACATCTGCAGTCTGAAATGGCACAGTCCAGAGTTCTACCATCTTATTCCTTGTGGTATGGGACTAGTAGTCTGCGTGTGCAGCAGAATGAGATGGTAGAATGGACTGGACCACTTGATAGTGGAGGTGGGGGAAATGCCACTTAAATTATTCCATTTGTTAAACAAAACTCCCTGTAAGTAAAAACCTGGCTCATCAGGAAGAAATATTCTGGCCTAGTTTGCTGTGCTAGTTTTCTATCTGCAGGAATGTCTTTAAGCAAAGGAGCATTAAGAAATGTGTTGTTTCCTTCTCCTGCACAACAAAGTGTTACATTCTGTTCTACCACTGCCGCCTCCACTACCACATTTTGCTGCATGTGTAATCAAATTGTGCAGAATGACTTTAGTGCATCTCTGAAGAGGTCCCCCAAGAAGGGGCTGTAGCTCAGATGTAAAGTCTTTGCTTCATATGCAGAAGCAGACCACAGATTCAATTTTTGCTATTGCCATTTAAAAGCTTCTTGGGTAGTGGAACTGAGAGTGACCCCTCTACCTCAGATTTTTGGAGAGGCCCTGCTACTCGGAGAAGGCTGGATGGACCAGTGGTTTGATGCAGTAAAACAGTTGTCTTGAATCCCTGCTTTATGGCCCTCTGATCTCTAAGTGTGTGTCTTTTCTCCTCTCTTTTATAGCTGGTGGCAAAGCCTCCTGCTGAGTGTTTTTCATCGGCCAACAGATGCATGCAAGAAAGGGGCTGTGACTGCACTAGAGCCCAAGGAGAGCTACTTGGTTATTGCCAGGGACCTGATGCTCTGAAAGAGATGAGCTTCCAGCAGCAGGAAGGCTTTGCTGAACTGTCCTTCTGGGTGGGAGACATGGCTTGCTTTGGGCATCTTGCACTTTTGTTCAAACTCTGTTGCTACTGGAAACGGGTGCCTTGGGAATTTAGCCACTAGAGGGCACAACTTCCATATTTTTGTATGTGTTCTCCCGCCCCTCCATTAAAAAAAAGCTGTCCTAAACAACCGAATACTTTATTCCTGGTGTTTAATGGCTAATGGAGGAGAATATTAAAAATTGCTTTGGGAACGGGTTTCTAGCACTTGAGCCTGCCTAAACATTTATTTAACTAGAGTGAAGAAAGAAGAGAGTATTCAAATTGGGAAAGTCTGCATGACTGCAACATTTCTTTTGTGCTGCCATGTAAAGAGTGGGTATGTGGCCTGTGGACCTCTTTCCTTGAGGCTACTGGCTAGGCTTGCCATCCGTCCCGGAAAGCCCGGGACAGTCCTAGGTTCCAGGCTATGGTCCCGGATCCATCCTGGGCTTTCTGGGCCCAATGGAAGCCGCTGCTGCCGCTTGAAAAAGGTAAAAAAGTACCTTTTTTCCCGAGCACCGCCACCTTGGATCTCGCGAAATCTTGCGAAAGATGGCGGTGCCCAAATCTCGCGAGGGCACATGAGTACTACTGCCTCATGTGCGCTCACGAGATTTGGGTGCCGCCAGCTTGGATCTCGCGAGATCCAAGGTGGTGGCACCTGGAAAAAGGTACTTTTTTACCTTTCTCAGGCGGTGGCGGCTTCAGAGTGGGGCCCGGGGGCAGGACGATGACAACAATGGTGGCGGCAGCAGCTGGCACTGCCAAAGACTACAGGAATGGCGGTGGACAACAGTGAAGACGAAGGACGGCAGTCTCTGTGGCAAGATGGCGGCGAGCAAGACTGGCGGTGAGGGCGGCGGCAAGATGGCGGCGGTGGCTAAGACAGGTGGCGAGGATGGCAGCGGCGAAGACGGGAGGCGAGGGCAGTGGCAAAATGGCAGCAGCGGGACAGGTAAGTGGCGGCGGCGGCAAAACGGCCATTTTCATGGCAAGAAATAAAAATTTCGGCTGCCCTTTGGGCGGCAAGTGGGTGCTTTGTGCCCACAAAAAATGTATTTATTTATTTGATTGATTAATTAATTAATCGGGGGGGGGGGAAATATGGTAAGCCTACTACTGGCTACCACAAAATGGCAGGGGGAGTGTCTCGGCACCAGTGAGATCATCACTAGAACCGGCCACTAGATGCTAATAAGACTTATACTACATGTACATGCACAGTCAAAAATTGCACAAACTATTGCAATGGGTGCAACAACTAGGGCACAGGTGTTGCATTTTAACAAAACATCTTGTTCTGAGTCTTGGAAACAAGATTTTCCTATGGGGAAGCATTTATTTGAAGAAAGGCTTCTGGAATCTTCGTTGCTACTTTCTGCTACTGCTTAACTGTCTCCTTTCCCCTTGAAGAAACTGGTGTTGCCCATTTAAATTGCAGAAAATTATTTCTTGAATTGTTGGGAGTCCAGATTTTGTTCAGCTTCCTGGAACCCTAACACACATACCGTTCTGAGAACAGCTTTGCAGATGGGGATTCTATCCATAGGATGCCAGACCCAGACCCGAGAGAGCCCCTGTGTCTGTCTGAGCTGTATAATGAAGAATATTTTGCCATGTGTGGCTTTTCTTTCATTACTGTTGAAGAGACGGGAGAAGCTGCACCTGGTGGAATTTTCCCTTCTGCTAAAAGAGACGGGAACCTTATTGTGTCTGACTCCTAGCAACCTAGCACTTCTATCCTTATTGGAAAAACTGCTCTACAATAACAATTCAATGTTGTTCTATCCTTAATGTCTTCTAATCTTATTGGAAGAACTGCTCTAAAATAACATCTCCTGTTTTCTTCATCAAGGAGGCCTGAGCCTCGTCCTGCTTGCTTAGGGATACTGGAGCAAGAGGAACCTAACAAATCCTTTCTGGGATCAAGTACATCAGGGGTGGCCAACCTTTCAACATGAATGCTCCTGGCCTTTTAATGGTTGTATAGGTGAGGGCATTTCAGCTGGTGCAGCTGCTTTAGCAGCACCGTCAGCACTTGCAGCTGCCAAGAGTCTGTCTTCTACACAACTCTTAAGAACACAGAGGCCCTAATGGTGGAAAGTTGGTCACCCCTGAAGTACAGGATCAGCCAAGTACAGCATTCTGTTTCCTTGGCCAGCTGCTCCTTGGAAGCTCACAAGCAAGACATGATCATCATCTCCTATACGTTGCTTGTCCCCCAGCATCTGTTACTGAGATACTTACTGCCTCTCTGAACTGCAAATAATTAGCTTCAATTAATTATCTGAGGTTTTCCTTTCTGTTTTTTCCCCGGTACGTAGCCTGGATTCAGAGATGCATGAATCAGTTTCCAATTGCCTCTTCTAATTTACATTTTCTTATTCTAGATTCATAGGAACATGGGAATCTGCCTTAGGCTGAGTCAGACCACTGGTCCATCTAGCTTGATATTGCTAACACGGACTGGCAGCGGCTCTCCAGGGTTTTTGGACAGGATTTTTTCCCCTCTGCCCACCTGTAGATGATGGGGATTGAACATGGAATCTTCTTCATGCAAAGTATGTGCTTTCCTACTCACTATGGCCCTTCCTCCAATGACAATCTGATTAATTTTCCTTCCTCTCGTGTCTCTGTAAAATATCTTCCTCATACTCAATATTGTCTATGCAGGGCCAACGCTTCCTGGTCAATATGAAAGGCAGAATAGCTGTCCTTTCTTTTAAAACTTCTTCCCCTAGAAACCAGTGGGACCTCTTAAATGTCAAAAGCATATTCTGCTGCCTGCCTTTGTCCATTCTCCAAAATACTATATTTTGATCATGGAGAGATCTTCACACTATGACCTAGTAAACATGTGGAGCAACTGCGTTTTACACTGGTAACAGAGGTTCTTATTTGAGCAGCATCTGTATTGGCAAATAACGTGGATGGGATATTGCACAGCAAAGTCTGTCTAAGGCCTTCCAATTTTCTACTAGCATAGCCTTTATTGTCAGTACCTCAGCAGGTATTCCACAACCAGCTCATTGGTTCACGTTTCCAGTTGCAGTATAAGCCAGTGGCACTAGTGGAAACCTCTTCTGCTTTCTTTACTTGCTGATGGATGTCTTGTCTCATTTAAAACAAGCTTGTCACAGTATAAACCAGTACTGGGTAGAAAAGCCTCCCAGCAGATCCCATTACAAAGCAAACAGCCTCAAGGAGGTTATAACTGTTCCTGCTGCTTGAACTATCTTGGCTCACCACCATAGGCCATCGTTCTTGACGGAAATCTTCCAGTCTGGTTCCAGTACATGTTTGTGTTGGGTTTTTTTTGCCCGAGGATGGTAACAGATTTCAGAACCGTGGCTGATGCCCATAATGGGGTTTTCCCGGGTGCCCCCAGGAGGACCGTAATAGACCTACATTGGTAGGGATATGATTAAATTGTCCTTGTAGTCTCCCTAGAGGCATAAAAGCAGAGGATGGGGTCATGCGCCCATGGGCCAGGTAGGCAGGCAGCCTTGGCTCATCTGGAGTGTGGCTTGCTCCTCGCTGTTTCATCAGCTCCTTTGCTGGTGTATGCTGGTATCCCCACTTCTGTGGAACAGTAAAACAAATATTTGATAAAGCAAAATGAAAAACAAACAAACAAAAAACAGAGCTCAGTGTGTGCATGCACAAGCATGGAATGCATGGTTTGCTGTCCAGCTGAGCATCATTAAACACAAATTACCAAGTTATTTCAGCATAAGATGCCAGTCCTTGTTGCAGAGAGCAGCTGGGACTGTGAAAAGGATGAAGGAAGGAGAAATAGGTACAGTGGAGCAGGGAGGAGGATGTAGGCTAATGGCTGTCTGGAGAAATGGGATAGCAGTGCTGAGTTGATGAACTCCACCAGAACTACCGGTACCTCTGCTTTTTAAGCTGGAGCAGAAATAGCTAGATTGCTTTTATGTGATCTTCACAAATGAAGCAAGAAACGCTCATAAAAATAAAATAAAAACTGAGATTCTTAGCGGCTCATGTGTTGCTTGCAGCCATGTCTTGCTGGGGCAAGGCTCCTCAAGGACTATCCCTGCTGAAAAATGTTACAAAAGCCCAGGTTTAGCTCTAGAACAGGGGTGGCCAACCTTTCACATGCTTCTGGCCCTTTAATGGTTGTATAGGTGAGGGCATTTCAGCAGGTGCAGCTGCTTTAAGCAGCAGCAGCAGCAATTGCAGCTGCCAAGATCCTGTCTTCTACACAACTCTTAAGAATGCAGAGGCCCTAATGGTGGAAGGTTGGCCACCCCCCTGCAGTGGCGTTCCCAGCCCTCCCGGCGCCTGGGGGGGGCGGGGTTGGTGCGCCCCCCCAAGCAGCCATTCTCGGGGCTGAGTGTCCACTCGGCGCTTCCCCGGCCTCCGGAGGCTACGCTCCAGAGACCGGGGAGAAGCCCTCCTCAAAGCGACCGCCTTGTTCGGAGGTCGAGGGCTTTCTGAGAGGTCAGAACGCTATGCGTTCGGACCTCTCAGAAAGCCCTCGACCGCCGAACAAGGCGGTCGCTTTGAGGAGGGCTTCTCCCCGGTCTCCGGAGCGTAGCCTCCGGAGGCCGGGGAAGCACCGAGTGGACACGGTGCTTTAGAGGGGCGCGCCAGCCGGGCTCCGGTGCCGCGCTGCTCTGCACAGCCCCGAGCCCGGCTGCCGCGCCGCTGCGCCCACTCAGCGCCTGGGGTGGAGCACACACCCCCATATTAGAACGCCTCTGCACCCCTGCTCTAGAACATGTGAGATGATAGTAGTGAAGGGACCCTCTGAGCATGTGCAAAGTGTACTTCTCTTACTGCTGCCTGCTTGGAGTAGAAGTGGGGGGTTTCTGGGTCAGGGTGTTTGACTTCCAGGAATGTTTAGGCCCTGAAAGTAACTACTGGCTACAAGCTTCTGTACTTGAGGCAAACGTTTAACATCTATGGAGTTTATGTTCCTAGACTCCCTACAAGGAAGACTAGGCTCAAACAATACAGAAAAGAGAGGGAATAAATTGGTGAATGAGACAGGAGAGCAGCAAGGAAGATGAGGAGGGTAAAGAGAAGCAAGAGTGTGAAATTGAAAGAGTGGAGGTGGAGGAGCAGTCTCTGAACAAAAGTGACAGCAGAGTGACTACTTTCTCCCCGCCACCTCTTTTCTTACAGGACTCCTGTGCCTTTAAGAGCTGCACCCTGAGTCAATGATGGGCAAAGCCACACCTGTTGAAAGGCTGCCTCCACAGAACTGTAGAAGGCATAGGAAGGGGGGAAAGCAACTACAGTTGCTAAGCAGAGAGGATAGTCATAATCTGAGACTCGTCACTCTAGAGTTCTCCCCTACTGGGCAAGGGTGTAGCTTTTATCAATATTGACCAAAGGAGCTGCCTTCAGCTGTTGGTCCAAGGTGGGAGCTAAAGAAGAAAAGGTGTAAAGGCTATCTTCTCTCTCCCCAGTATGTCAGAAGACTCTAGTCAATTGTGGGGCAGGCATAAGGCTACTCTAAACCTTCCACTCTAGGGCCTCTCGCTTGCCCTGTGCCCCTGCTGTTGCTAGTAGCAACCACCAACCACTGTCATGGCCACCCTGTTTCCCTTTGGTAGTGGGCCTGCCCTATTGGAGGAAGTCCCAAATGGCATAATCCTCCACCATACTCCTAACTGCTCTTGTGCAGCTCCCATTCATTTCAATTACAATTAGGCTAGCATGTGGGACTGAAATTGAGAGTTGCCAACTTTTTAGTGGGTTAAGCTGCTGTTTTTTTAATTGACTTCACCTCTTGATTTTACTGCTTGTAAAACAGCTGTTAAAGACACAGAATACATTAAAAAAGCTATTGCCCCTGAGGTCTGGGGTTAAAGGTGTCAACTCCTGCAGTATAGCAGTAAAGAGACTGAGCTATTAAAAAGTAAATCCCTCATTCCAATCCCATCCTAAACATGAATTCTGGGGAGGGGCCCTTAGGCAAGCTTCTGATAGCCTCAACACCCCCCCCCCCCGCTCTGTAATAATATGCCTATTTTACAGGGTTGTTCTAAGGACTGCAAGGATATAATCTACATGAAGTGGTTTGAACAACTGAAAGCATTATATAAATGCTAGATATGAAATTCTGACCGAGCCATAGGCTTGCAAGATAGGCTTGGAAAGTCTTTTAGGGCTCTTGCCAATATCCTGGCCCTGTGTTTCCAGAAGCAACAAGTACTGAGCTGCTGTGTATTTTTAAATAAATGGTGGTAGCCTCTTCAGGAACCAATTTTAGTTAGGAAGCGGGATATAAATATAAGGATAAAATAAATTATGTAGTAATTTGTGGTAAAGTTATAGCCTCAGGAATGGTCTGCCTAAATTGAAACAGTTTTCCAATCGGGATTTTGTATACCTACTGACCTGTATTTTGAGTGAGTATGAGTTTTGTCTTTACAATTTCTAGATAATACTGCACCCTTTTTCTTTCAAATTTCTTACTGGGCACCTTGAATCCACTTAGAAACCATTCCTACATGGTTGGGAATGTTGGGATATAAAAAAATATTGGTCCTTGTACTGTAGTCATGGGATTTCATTGCATAAAATTAATATTTTTTTGTTCCCACAGTAACTGGAACCCTGGAGAACTCAATGACTGGCTTCTGTAGCAACTGGAATGCGTGCGGGAGAACTGAGTGTTAGTTTCAAGAACATCTGGAATTTATGGAAAACTAAACTTTTTGTTCTAAAAGCAAAGAGAATTCATGGGGAAAGCATTATTTGGGTCCCACTGTGGCCAGAAGCTAAAATCACTATGCTTTCCAGAGCACGGATTTATAGAAAAGTACAATTTGACCTTCTGTATGAACCAGGATTAGAGAATATTGAAATTTTGGTTCCCATGGAAACCTAAATTACTACAGAAATTTCAATTCTCTGGGGAGTCAGAGTTTAAGCTGCAAAGCAAGAGGAATTTATTGAAAACTGAACATGTTTGTCTTACAAAAAGAAGCATTTGAGGAAAATCAAGTTCCTCTCTGGAAACTGGTACATATTATTTCCCTATATAGTCAGCTTGGAAAAGTATATGTTGGGATTCAAATCCCCTCCAAAGGGGGATTCAAAGGGGTTTTAAATTTCCTCTCCCACCCTGCCCTCCCCTGCTGGTTACGCCGGTGGTGTAAGTTGGATAGGATTGTGCTGTGAATGCATTTGCCAAGTATCAGTAACAAGGGGGGGGGGGGGGAGATGTGCATGGGAAAATTGGTGCAACCCATCCCCCAGGCTTTTTTTCCCCATAGCCCAGCTCATTTTGATCTTGGAACCCAGCTGAGGAAAAACAGAAGCTGTTTTTTCCAGAAGCCCTATAGCAGGTTCTGTGAGAGAATCAACAAGTGGGGGAAGAATGAAGCACCTCTGCTGCCCACTGATTCTTCTATTTAACAGTCCCTCCTTCCTTGCATTAGCACTGTACAGTAAGTATGGGTTTAGCCCCCCCCCCCCCATTTGCCATATAGTGTAGTTTCACTCTCTGAAGCAGCTTGAACCAGAGTATGGTGGTTATTTATATATAAAGCCACTTCTTGATGTCAAAAGGCTATCACCAGGAATTTGAAGGCCATAAAATTTGAGAAAGGAATTTGAAGGCCATAAAATACGTGTGGCAATAGAGGGACTTGTCATAGGTGTTTCCAAATGGGAGAGCTGGAAAAGACAGCAGCTTAACCCACTAAAAAGTTGGAAACTCTTGATTCTCTAGAAGAAAAGCATGCTGGAATGGATTAAGATAGCCTCCCCTATTGCCCCCTGTCCCATTTCATTTCCTTCGTTTGTTATATTTTGGATTCCTCTCTTGTCAAGAGATACGCATCTGCCTCAGGCGTTTGTTTGGTCCTCCTAGGGCTTGGAAGTGTGACATGCCACATGATGCGCCAGGCTCAGGCACTTCCTTGAGCATTGATCTGCTCTCGAGAGCACCAGCTTGCCACTTGTAATGGGAAGCAGGGCTATTTACTCAGGTCACTCTGCTCTTGGATAGACATGTCAGTCTACCTCTTGATATGGCAAGTTGAGCCACCTACTCATGTGTAAGCACACCATATTGCTGTTTTAAGAGGCCAACTTGCAGAGGCTGTGTGCATGTATGCATGTGTGTGTGTGTGTGTGTAAAATGCCTGTTCAGCTATCAAGAGGAATGATGAGGAGAAGTCAGCAAACTGGACACAAATGGAACAAAATCAGCCCTAAACAGGGACACAAACCTGCTACCAAGTGCACATTACATGCCCCCCCCCTTTAGACATCCTGAAAGATATGTCCAGTGGAAAACTGTACACATACATACACTTAGCAGGGTGTCATGGGATCTCGGGAACAGAACTTGGACTAATTAGTTTATAGTGTGGACAGTAAACGGGGTTGGAAACTGGATAGTAATTAATTTCTCAAATGAGGGGGCTCAAGCTTCCCCACAGAAGCCTTTAGTAATGAATGACTGGTTACTATTAATCCATGATAAAAATAAAGATGCTATGCACACATTTGATGACACTTCTTCCAGGGCTCTAGGACTTAAGTTCAAGCATTTTAAAAGGTTTCAAGGCTAATTCTGTATTCATAATCTCTAAAACTGGGGCAACTAGATGTTATGGGGTTAGTAATTGCTTATTAAATTTTTATTCTACTCTCTGTCCACAGAGCAAAGAGCTGTGTACATGTTTTGCTCCTTTTACCCTCACAACAATCTTGTGAGATAGGTCTGAGATCACCTAGTGAGCTTCATGACTGAGCAGCAATTTGTAACCAGGTCTCCCTGCTCTAAATCTGACACGCTGTCCACTCCACCACACTGGTTTGTGTAGAGAGAGAAAAGCTGGAAGTCCAGGGTTCTTTGTGAAACAAAAGGAGGCTTGTGAGTTGGGGATCTTGGGAACATAAAATGTCTGGATATTCTTGGATGAACTGGGGCCTTAGGTTGGAAAAGATAGATGATGCTTACCTTAATTTCTTCAGCCGAGTCTATCCCATTATGCCCCCGTCCAGCGCTGGATCCAGAGAGCTGGCTGAAGCGACTTAGGTCCCAGAGTGACTTGCTAGCACGGGCACCTGTGGTCTTCGCTGCTGAGATCCGACTCCGCTGTACGTTCCTGAGGATATCACTGAGTGCGCTGTGCCCATCAGGGGCTCCCTGTGGGGCCCTTCCTGAAATATGTGTGACACGCCACGCTGACAGCCGGTTTCGGATAGAATTCTCTGGTGGTGGAGCAGGTAGCACAGGGTCTTCAGCAGTAGCAGGGGAGGCTAATACTAGCTCCCACTCACCAGCACGGCTCTTGGCCACAGGTTGTGGTGCTACAGAGCGCCTCTCTGCAATGCGGTTGGACAGCTGCACACCATCTAGGACACTGATGTAAGGTGCCGCATCATCTGGCTCATTGACACTTGGAAATGGAGGCACAGAAGCAATCTGGGACCTGCGTGGCACCTCCAGGGCTGGCAGTGGGGAGGAGGCAGCATACAGGGTGCGGAACTCTTGGTCAAAGGCTTCCGTCACCTCCCCTGTAAGCCGAGTGACCAAGTGACGGTTTAAGCGTGCATCAGTCCATGTAAAGCTGTTGAGAAGGAAGAAGCGGATTTTAAACCATGGGCTGCCATGCACAATTTGGTTTCTAACTATTTTACAGACACAGCTTCCTTTTTGTCTGAAACCATGAAGCTTGCATATTTGAAATGGAAACCCCAAAAGGTAGAAGGTAACAAGATTCTGAACAATGCAATAACAGTTTAGTCACCGTCACCATAAATACTGAAGGTCATCTACTTTGTATGTGGACCTCAGTCTGGAAGCGACCTTAAGACTGAGTCAGCAGTGTGGCATAGACAGAGTGCATAGATCGTCGAACTATGATTGGGAAGACCTTCAAATTTCAACTCAGACATAGAACTCACTGGGCGAATTTGGGTGAGTCACCATCTCTCACTGCAACCTCCCTTAATGGCTTGTTGTGAGGATAAAAGGGTGAAGGATAACTATGTACGCTGCTCTGAACTCATTGGAGGAAGAGTAGGATAAACATGTAATATGCATATAACTGCACTACAGACTTTATCAGTTCATGGGCTACCCCGCACTCCACCCACCAAATTCTGAGAATTGTAATTTAAAGTGCTGAAAACTCCCTTCCTCAAACAATGACAGGTCCCAGGATTCCCTGGTAAAAGTTAATGGCTGTTCAACTAGCTTAAGTGTATAGCCCTTGAGATTTGTCTGGCAGTTGCCCTCCTTGAGATAGAGTGGGGAAATGGATGGAATGGGGCTAATTAAGAACATAGCATGTTTTCAATTTTCTTGGAAGAATCCTCCTCACTCAATTAGTTTACCCTGTTCCACATAAGCAACAGGATATGTGGACTGTCTACTGGGGAAACAGTAGTAAAAGTTGGCCTCACCAATGGATAGGCTTCAACAGAGGATGGACGGCACAGATGTCTGTATTCACCCCCAGTGAGCTTATGGAACAAATGGCCTAGCCATTCTAGTCTCAGGTAGTGGATAAGAAGACCCAAATCTCTGCTGTACCTGCTGTCTTTAGGCCCAGTCTACTACACAAAGTAAATCTTTTCCTGGACTATATCGGGAATCACAGAATTCACAGCTTTCCAACAGAGAAAGAATGCCTTCTCCCTGACATACTAGTTTTCTATATGTAGGGATTTTATTCCTAGGGGAGCACTAAAATATGAAATTCTCCCAAATGCAATTCGACCTAGTACAGTATTGGACAAATGAGGCCTGAGTTTTCCTTCAGAGGCCTGCCTTATTTATTTCTAGGGTTTGTGTCCTATTCTACCTCCTAGGGGTTATTTTTTTTTCCTTTCCACTTTATCTTCACAAGAACCCTATGAGGTAGATTAGGCTGAGAAACTGACATGACTGGATGCGGTTTCTCGCATCCAAACCTATTCTACATTGGTTTTGTTGTACTGAACCTAATGCTGTATCTGGCAGCACAAAGAGAGGCCACAAGTGGGGAGTTTAGAAAAAGAGACAACTAAGGGGAACATGACAGTTTTATACATTATGTGTGGTGCAGAGAAAATGGATAGGCTCGAGAATGTTTTCTCTCTCATAACGCTAGAACTTGTCATCACACAATGAAATGGATGGGCAGTAGGTTCAGGACAGTCAAAAGAAACACACAATTTGTGCAATTCACTACTAAAGGAGCTGGTGACAGCTAAAAGGTGATTCATGGGGGATAGATCTATCATTGGGCATTAGCCATGGTAGCTGAAAGGAACTTCCATGTTCATGAGCAGTGTACTCTGAATCCTTGTTGCTGGGGGAGCAAGCATCGGCTGCTCTTCATGCCCTGCTTTTCTAGAAACATCTGACTGGTCACATTGGGAAAGATGAACCTTTGGTCTACTCTAGCAGAGCTCTTCTATTCTTAGAGAGGATTAACTGCCTATCCCAGACAATTGTTTATATTGTTTACCTGTCCCCACAATGGGGATTCTGCACCTCTCCTGTGTAACTTGATATCTTTCCCACCAGTTCTCACATCTTCTATGCTTCTCTAAAGGGCAGTTTCTTATGCAGTGAAAAGCTATTTTCTTGTTACAGTGCTCTATGCCTCTTTTCCTCCTCTCTGGCTAAGTGCGAACTTCAGACAGTACACAAAATAACATAAAGAAGTTTAACTATGGTTTGACATATGTGGTCTGAACTGATAAGCCCTGGTTTGCAATAAGTCAGCAGCCCAGAATCAGAAACCAGGGTGAGAAATGGATTTGTAAACCATGGGTTGCAATGACAACCCATAATTAGAGCTGTTGTTCTTCTGCACATAGAGGCAAATTTCAGACAATGAAATCTCTGAACCCTGTGTGGTCAATGCTTGCTTGTAAGTAGAATAGTTTTATTTGGTTACATTTTTCTTTAAGATAAACTAGTTCAGTTAAAAATTATTCTTCCTTTTGATGTTAGGTTGTTATTATTATTGTTATTATTATTATTATTAGCCTTAAGTGCAAAGCCCTGTGAATGGAATGAACATATTCATGGTACTTTAAAAATATTCCTCCAAATCTGGTCACACCAAACACAGCTCTTGACCTCATTGCTGCCTTGCCATTTGCTGGTAGAAGGGTTAAGGCCGAAACATACCGGGTGCGTGTCGTGTACGGTGCGTGTGGCGGTGCCCACGTTCTTGCAGTGGGACGTGCCTCCGGCCGGAATGTTAAGGGCCGCCGGGAGGCACGTTCGCATTGACGCCTCCCTTGGCCAATGCTCAGGTTTTGCCGTGTTTGTTGCGCTATACGCGAGATGCACGTGGACGCGCCCAGTGTGTTTCGGCCTTCAGAGTTGCACACTTTGACTCCTGAGACCCCACTCCACCCTCCAAAACCTCATGCTTTTTAAGAGACAGGAGGCTTTCTCACCCTAACGAAATGCATAAAATGCAATCAGACCCTTGCCAAACTTTGAATTCCTAGCAAGCAGCACAAACAGTGGCCCAAAGAGGAAAAAAAGTGCAGCTGATAGATCAAAGGAGAACCTCACCGATCAAAGACTGGAAAGCAGAGAATTCAATTGAATGGGGGCTGTATGATTCATTGCATCAAAAAATGAGGAGAAATTGTGCCTGAACTTGGGAGACAGCAGAGGTGGCATCGTTCCACACAGCAATCTGCTGCAGCCACCGCAGGGAACAAACTGTGATATCTTAATGGACACAAAGGATGAAGCCATAAACATGGGATCTACATGTTCTGGATGAACTGTGCTGTGAGCTAGAACTCCTGAGCCTTTTTTTCTGGTACCCTAAAAGTGCTACAGAATGATTAATATTTAGTAAGGGAATGGAGACACATGCACATTTTCTTCACCTAGCGCCCAGGTACGACTGTTTCTGGGACAGAACATATACCATCACACCATCGAAACAAGAATTTAAAAACAAGGTTAAGGCTTTATTGTTTGAGGCTCTTCTTAATTTAATTGGAGGAGGCCCAGCAGGAGCACGCTTGTGAGGGCAAGCTGCAGGAAAAAGGAAGGCGTTGTTGGGCCAGTCTGAGCCGCGTTGCATAAGGTCCCCTGGCAGCAGTTGGTGACCAAGCTGTAGGTGATCCCCATATGGGCGACAGGCTGCTCCTTGCCACAGTTGATGGAGCGGGTGCAGCCCTTGTTTTTGATCATTGAGACCCCCAAGGCAGCTCCTTGGCCTACAAAGCAGTCTTCATCCTCTCCACAACTCATCTTGGTGCCAGGGCACATTGTCGAGGAAGTAATTTCACAGAAGTAGCATTGTTTGGAAAAAACAGGGTGCAACATGCATGCCAGAAGGCATACGAGGCCGAGGAACAAAGATTTCATTGCTTTGTTACGAATGTGTGGGTTCAATGTCTAATTTCTTCCTTGAGCCACAGATGTGTGAAAATTTAGAGGTTTGCAACAACCTAAAATCCTCTCCACCAGTAGATTTCTTTTTAGTGTGGGGAGGAGGCGTCTTCACCAGCTCTTTAAGTGTTTGTCTTGAATTCTTGTAGCTTTGGAGACTTCAGAACTAGATGCTTTTCAAATCCAGTTCACAACAAAATGGTTTCCTTGTCCTGAAAAAATGTTCTCCTCGTCCTGAAAAAATGTTTTCAACGGATGGTTTTGGATTTCCTTCAGGAATCTACTTTTCAACACGTTGAATCCAGGCTTCCTTTTTCTGTAAAGGAAGTTCTTAACTGATAGATTTGGATTCCCCTTATCTCTTTGCAACCAACTTGGTTTCCTTAGTCACAAAACCAGATTCCTTACACTTTAGAGGTGTGAGAAACTAAACCAGAACTTCAGCTTGATCTGTGCTTCTCAAGGAATGGCTTTTCCATAAACAGATTACAGTGCTAGTTTTTGGTTCCCAAGTTTTATAAGCATAGATCCTAATTTATAGAGCCATAACTCAAATATATTCAGAGCTCGATGGCTTTCAGTGCAGATTTTTAATGCTCAGCAGCTTCAGAACAAACCTCTTGGCTGATTTCTCTGGACGTCCTAGAAAGCCAGTATAAACTGGGGTTATGTAGCTTCAGTAACTAACTGTAATCCTGAGTTAGAAAACCTGCTTGATTCAGTATACAAAGGTCCAAAATTGGATTCCAACTCTTTGATCTGGGCTCCTCCATCCACTAACTGTGGACTGACAGGCAATCTCCAGTCTTGCAACTCTAACCCACTCAAAGGGTAGAATGAGCTTCCAGCGACAACTAAACAGAATTTGCTGACTGAATGCAATGAATAACATCACAATGGGTGCCAAAAGCTTACTGGCAGATTCCATCTCAGTTATAAGCTTATTAAGACATCACTTTGCTGATGTCACAGAAGGAAAGAGGAGAACAAATAGTATGGTGGTGGTGTCACTGAGCTGCAGCCCTGCCCACAATTAGAACCAATGAGCAAGGTGCTCTGTCAAATCCACAGCCAAATCCAGTTTATTTTCAGCATCATCCCTATCCAGAACCCCGTGGACTTTCCCTGCTGACAACCAGAAATCAAACCAGAAAAGGCCTTATTTCCAGTTGCATTGAAACAAAGTACCGTATTTTCTTTAGTCAATCCTCTTTGCACATTCTCTCTTACTTACTGCCCCTTAAGCCTGGAACTGCCTCCCAAGATCTGCATGATGCCACCTCTCTTACTTAATTCCCTCCTCAAAACGCACCTTTTCTGTGAAGTACGCAGTAGGGTATATGGGGACTAAGGGATTCAGCCCCTTAGTCTCCATATACCCTACACGCTAACCAAGCCTCAGGATAAGTAATTAAAATAAGCACGCATTATTTCTTTGTTTCCCCTCCCCTGCATCTCCCTCCCCTTCTTTTGCTGTCTCTTCTGTATCAAATTTTAGACTGTAAGACCCTTGGAGCAGGGGCCAGTTCTCTTGTACTTTGTAAAGCTCCGAGGTTTCTAAATAAATAAAAGTTGCATTATGAGGTTGAGGCAAAACGCCCTCCTGATATTTGCTGCCACATTCTCAGGTGGGCAAAGGAGAATATTTCAATGATTTTTTGAAGGGGGACACACAGCCATTTCTTCCTCAGAAGCTCTCTCAGGGCAATGCTCCTTCGTGATGTAGTGTTGTCCTGAGGCTTCCTGGGAAAACAGCAGCAGCAGGCAGCCACCAGGAAGGATGCCTCCACCATGAAACAGGGCCACAGCAGTAGCCAAACACAATAAGCTGTGGAGTGCCAATTTCAGCTCTCTCTCTCTCTCCCCCCCCCATTTAAGCTGAAGGTTCTAAGTGAATCAAACAATAAAGCATGGGATTGCGGTAACTGGGAGGGAAGACTTTGCTGGGGGGGGGCAGGTCCCAAGATTTGCACCAATCCCGAGTGTGCAGTGCTACCCTAATCAAAAGCACAGGGGACAGAGTTCAGTCTCATATTGGAGTGTCACCTTTTTGGCTTTGTGCATTTAACAGCTATATGACTGGCAGAAACTGGAGAGAGAGAGAGAGAGAGAGAGAGAGAGAGAGAGAGAGAGAGAGAGAGAGAGAATGTACAGTATTTCCCATCACAATGCTGTAAAAAAAAGCATTGCCTCCTGCACTCTTACCTGTCATGCAGCTTGTTAAGGCATGAAGACTCTGCCTCTATAAGAGGTGGTAACCCAAATCATGTACTGAGTCTTGGCAGTTTGAAACTGTGAGTAATTATAGAGTGAGGGCAGGGAGATCACAAGCACAGTACATAGCATGGAAATAGAAGAAAATTACTCCTGGAAGAAAAGGGATGCGAGAAACACACTCCATGCCAGTGCCAGGATTGGGAGGACCCTTGGACAAGGCATATGCTATGCAGTAGGTCCTCTTAACCTGGGAGATGATGCAGGGCTTGTAAACTGAGACATCCACACAGCCTCTGGTTTTCTTGGATGTTCTGTGCAAAGCTGAGATAACACTGAGAGTTAGGAGATGCTGCTGGGGCAGTTGACTGAGGGCTGCCAACTGTAAGACATAATTATTCACATGGCCGTATCCATGTACCTCCTGGCACCTTGCAGCATTACACAGGCAAAAAATCAGACAGGTTCCTGCTTCCTCCCAAGTGCTAACAATCTTAAACAGACAATGGGGGAAAACAGCATAGGAAAGTGAGGGGAGTAGGGAGCAAGGAGGGATGAATGTGGGCCAATGCATTGACCTACCTTGAAGATTAAGGGGAAAAACCAAATTCACAAATGAAAAAGTAGATACAATTAAAAAATTTTCATGGCCAGCAATGATTCTTGATTGTCTTGGAATTAACGGGTAAAAAGCCATGGCAAAAATAATGCAGTATGGTAGCCAATAATAAAACAGGAATACTTGGCCAATCAACGTAAAAAAAACCTGGTTAAAACAATTTAAGCAAAACTACACGTTAAAAAATTCAAAGTAACAAGTTTAAAATTAGAAACCATAATCTAAAATGCGACGTTTTGCTCAAATTTCATCGAGCATTCTCAAGCAACCCTCATGTAGCGGAGAGAAGTAGATTTTGTTTTAGTTGTACCTTTAACAGCAACTTTAGCTCCATCAGCTTAGCAGGTGATAATAGTTATCAGTGAACAGTTTCACTGGTTGATTACTGCATATCAAGCACTTAATGGCACAAGAACAAGCAGCAAGGCTGTTTTTTTCTGATCAGTTGGCAACCCTAGATGGGCTTGGGGCCCGGTCTTGGGGCCCAAGCAAGTTTCTGACCATGACACCTCCTTGAACGGGCCTTGCTGCATTCACCACTTTGGTATAAAATCAGAGAAGGGTTACCTGTAGCTGCCAGTGATCACAACTTCTCCGTCAACCAGCACAAATTTCTCCTTCATGGTCCCTGTGACCTGTTTCTGATGCCTGCTGTGGAAGGTGCAACCATGGAGGATGCGGACTCTCAGGTTCTAAGGATGTTGAAGGAGACACAGAAAGGTCAGATAATTTCCCTTGTTGCCCATCTTTTGTGCCAGTTTGTGAACACTTGAGTGAGGAACGGATCTTGTTTATCTGGAGGAAAGATGCATCTCTCTCTTCTTTATTAAGAAGACCTTTATGCAGCTGACCTGGGATAGTGGGAGCTCTTTATACAGGAATCTTTCTCATCACCTACTACTGGAGATGTTGGGACTAGAACCTGGGACCTTCAGTATGCCAAGCTATGGCCCTCCCAAGCCCACAGAACGTGGCTTCCTACAAGGTAATCTCACTTATAAAATGAACCACTTATTATTTATTTGTTTAGGCCCAATCCTGTCTAACTTTCCAGCACTGATGTAGCTGTGCCAATGGGGGGGGGGGGTGTTGCATGCATTCTGTGGTGAAGGGGGGGTTATTATGGTGGCATGCTCATGGTAAGTGGACATTTGTTTCCTTACCTCAGGGCTGCATTGTGGCTGCATTGGCACTGGAAAGTTGGATAAGATTGGGCCCTTAGATATACAGTATCCCATCCCTAACCCACGCTCACGACAGCTAATAAAAATAAAACTATGCTGATTTAGATGAATTCAGTTTGTTATCCACCAACTTAGACCCTCTTCCCAAAGCTTATCCTTTCACTCTTATAGCACACTGGAACACCCTGTGGATCACTCTAATGCTGAATACAGAGATGGGGTATACACTGCATGGCACCCGCTGGGTCCAAATAGCTCATGTGGTTATCTTAGTTCATGACCATCCTAATCAGAAGTATTGGAATCATGAACCAGACAACCCAATGTCTCTGTCTGTGCGGCTGTGCCAAAATAGACCCAACTCCCTTAGCTTCATGGTCAGAGCCAATGAATCATTCCCTAACCCATACCCTAATTTAACCTTAAACCACCCTTCCAAACTTATGCAAAGTCTACACCTGAAGGTATCCTGCTATGTCATTCTGTACCCTGTTGCTTGCTCCTAGTCATCACTGCCCAGCAACATCACTGCTGAAGGCAACCCCTGCTAACTGGGCAAGAGGCACTTTTTTCAATGGGTGCTCCTCTTATATTTAGCAGGGGGAGAATAACTGCCCCCCCCTTTCATCCCAGCACAGTGTCTATTCTGGTGGCTGTTTGCTGGTGATGTTCTGCATCTTTTTTAGATTGTGAGCCCTTTTGGGACAGGGAGCCATTTAATCATTTGATTTTTGTCTGTAAACCACTTTGTGAACTTTTTGTTGAAAAGCGGTATATAAATAATAATAATAATATCCCAAGAAGCAAAAGTGGCACCCCCAATACTAGACAGCCTTAACTCTACCAGCACTGAAGTTGGCGGGCACATGACCACTGTCACTCCAACAAATATCAAGAAGCACTTGATTCTAAGCACTTTAGAATACAAATCACCATTAACAGCGTATCTTCCCCCAAACAAATGCCAATGTTAAAGGTTTGCCTTTCTTTGTTAAGATGGAATCGTCCTGATGCTTCTCCTCAGAGCAGCTCATTCTAAAACCACCAGACAAAGTACTGAACTGCTCTTTCTGTTATTATGCCAGCAAAGCCACACGAGCATGCCAGGTGAGAGTCAGTTGAATTTGCCCAGTGCTGAAATGCAGCTGGCTCCAGGGTGGAGACATCTGCTTAGAGTGGTAGCGCCCCCCCCCCCATTCACCTCTGTGTAGCGGACATTAAGGCAAGTTTTCTCAGCCATGGTGAGGAAGGAGGCAAGCTGCTGTCTGCCGAGAACGATGTAGACAGGGACTCTGCGCCTGACTGCAGCATCATACAGATCCAAGAGGATGTCGGGATCCGTGAAAACATCCATGACTATAGCAATGACCTGGAGAATATACAGTTTGGTTTGTGGGGGTTACAGGAAGGCAACCTGGAATCTTGCTTTTCAGATTAAATACCCCCATAATAGACACGCGTGGTTTTTGTTTTTGTTTTTGCTTTTTTGTTAAAACAATCCCCCGGGAGTGACGTGACTTCTAGGGGTCACATCACTCCCAGGGGGTGAGAGCATAGGTAGAGCCCTGGGTGCCAGGGACCCTAGCTACGCCACTGCCCATATCAACCACCAACAAAGCCAAATCCAGCCACTGGCATTAGGCAAATCAGATGTATGCACATATACCCTTTATGCAGTTTGCATTCTTTATGTTGGCTAAGCAAATTTGTTTGGCTTTGGTTCCAGGATTTCTTTTTAAAATTTCTTTTAAACCTACCTTTTGGTTGTTAACTGGGTAACATTGAAGCTTTTTGTGCACTATACGAGAGGTTCTCAACCTGTGGTACGGGTACCCCTAGGGGTACGCAGACCTCTTGCTGGGGGTACGCCAAGCCCTGCCCCTTATCTGCCCCATCAGCAGCTAATTAAGTGTCAATTAACAAGGATTTTAAATTGCAATTATTTTCGGAGCCCTTCTGTCTCTCTGATTTTGGTTTTGGGCTTATTTTTGTACTTTGTAAAATGTATTTTGGTGGGGTGAGGGAGGGAGGAGCTGGCTTTGGGAAGTGTGACTTGGAGAAAAAAAGAGATCCTTGCATCACACAATGTTTGACACTTACGGGTATAGATGCCATGTAAAAAACAGGAAACTTGAAATTTAAACAAACTCACCTAAATCTTTTCAGATTACCCCAGAGGAAGTTCCGAGTTGCCGGAACGAAACGTTGGGCAAATATACCTTGGATTTTAAAAGTATTTTTACACCGTTTGCGGCTGCCTGAATCGGAGACCCGCCAACGGCATAGGAGTCTGTTTAAATTTCAAGTTTCCTGTTTTTTACATGGCATCTATACCCGTAAGTGTCAAACATTGTGTGCTGTTAGCTGGCCATGAAAGCTTCCGAACAAAATTGAAGATCCTTGCATCTCTCTCTCTCTCTCTCACACACTCACTCACACACACACTCACACACAGTTAAATAAGACAATTTTTCACATTTAAAATTGTTTTAGTACTTTTTATTTAATGATTAATTACCTGATTAATTAATTGATTAATCCAATTAGCAGTTAATTAGCAGGGGGTACTTCAGAAAATTGGACCATGATAGGGAGTACCTGGGCCTCCAAAAGTTGAGAACCCCTGCACTATACCACTCTGTGTTTGGGGATGGGGTACGGCAATGTCACATTACTGGGCTATTGGCTGCTTCAAGTATCTGGAATGCAAGTTACATCCATCTGCATCTAGGCAGCAACCTCTCATTGATCAATCAATTAAAAACCAATTTTAACCAGGAAACACATTAAAATTGTTTATTATAATAAGTACCTATAAAAACTGCAAATGACAGACACCATTTTAGAAGAGACGTTCCCCATTCACTCTCACAAGGAATGCCTCTTCTAAGATGGCACCAGCTGCAACATATACATTGCCATGTAAAAACAGAGTATGCTTCCCCCCATAATGACTGTTTTAATCATATGCACATTTATTAATCGATTAATTGCTTGATTAAAGTGTAATTGACTAACACAGATGGAGGGTGGGAAGAGAATATGTATGGCCCAGTTATGTAGGCTTACCAGATTTCCAACCGGGACAGAGTGCTAGACCTTTAGGAGAAGGAATGTGGGCAGGTGTAGTTTGTTAATCATTAGGGCACAATCCTAGGCATGTCTACTCTGAAGCAAGTCCCATTGTGTTCAGTGGGGCTTGCTTCTGAGTAGACATGCCTAGGATTGTGCTCTAAGGCTTAACAAGCTACACCTGCCCACATTCCTTCTCCTAAAGGTCTAGCACTCTGTCCCGGTTGGAAATCTGGTAAGCCTACAGTTATGACAATAATCTCTTCTCAAGTACATAATGTTAGATATGTGTGCTGGCCTGAGTATTTTTGTCTTCATTTTAAAAAAGCACTGGTGTGTGTGTGTGTGTGTGTGTGTGTGTGTGTGCGCGCGCGCGCCTGAAATGGGGCAAAACTGCAGCAAGGGTAGAGGGATTTAACACTTTATCCCCACAATGGTTCCAATCCTGATCTTTCACCCCCTCTTGCTATTTAAATAATAAAATTCGTTTTCATTGGCGTTCAATGGAAGCTCTTTCAAATAATTAATATAGTTGGGGGGGGGGTTTGATCAGGATTGGAATGGCGGCGGGGCAAAGTGTGAAAGGCCCCTATGCCCTGCCATGGTTTCATCCTGTTTTGGTTGCCCCCTATGCTAACTTTTAATAAAGACCAAAACAAAAAACCCCACCCCAGGTCCCCACACACACCATTAATGTAATGTGGCCCTTAGATGGCTGTGAATGAACCTGCTCTCTCTTGGGATTGCACACTCCCCCTTCCTTCGCCTCCTTTGTGCAGCAGAGAAGATAAACATCTTCCATTTTCACTTTTTAACAAGTGACAGTTCCCCATTTGGAAGGGTTTGCTCAAACTGTGATTTGTTAACAAATCAGGATATCAAGCCACAGTTTGACATTTGGTCAGGGGTGGCATTGGGGTTGGCCAGGTGGGGCATCGGCTGAGGACCTAGCCTATCTAAGGGTCCACTTGGCTAGTTTGACCAATGAATCATCAATCATATGAATCATAATCAAAAACACTATTTTCACACTTCTTTCCAAATCAGTGAGAGCTAGGAACATGATCTACTTAAAACTCAACATCTTCCCCCTCCTCCTCCATACCTTGATGGCTTGCTGGATACATCTGCGCACCAGTTCCTTGATATGTGGTGCACCCTCTCCTGGTGGGTGGGTATAGACCTCAGCCCGAGTAATCCCTTTCCAAGCTCCATTATCTGGCCAACCCAGCTCCAGGTCTGGAGTGGGCTCATCTGATCGTCCAGGCCAATAGCTGAGACTTGATCCTGAGTCACCACCACGGCTGCAGTTTCCTGCTCCACCTCGTGAGGGCGCCTGTGCCTCCTCATCAGTTGCTGCTGACTTCAGTTCTTGCAACTCTCCATCTGACAGAAAAGGGCGCAGCTTCTCCTGGGAGATGCAGTTCTTAAAGGCCTCCTCACCCTCAGCAAGCAGGGCCTCAAGGGCCAATCGTTGACCCTCACAGTAATAAAATTCAGGGTTTGATTCAGTTATTTTCACATATGGCTCTTCATTCTCCAGGCAGAGGACCTGGGAACCAGCCATGGTCTTTGGAAAAAGGACATGGAACTCTGCTGAACCCACAACTGTACCCAAAGCAGGCTTTTGCCAGCCCACCCCTTTTGTCCTGCCAGAACTAGCAAGTAGGCATGCAGAAAGGATTCTTCTCTGTTCAGCCCTAAATAGAGATCTTACATCCTTTCATCTAATTGAGTTCTCTAATACTCCAGTGCAGATCTTTGCCACCCCCTAGATCTTCCTTAATTAAATGAGAAAATGGAGGCGTTAATATATGTAGCCCCCCCCCCCCCCCAATCCCTTTCCTAACCCTCTACTTTGATTCTAAGGATGTCAGTCTTGCCTACTGGCCAGAAAAAAACAAAAACAAAACACAAGTCAAGTGTTTGGCATGCTCATCTCTCTTTAAGGAAGGACTGGTGTGCAGAAATCAGCAAGTAAATACTTATCCCTGTGCCATAAAAAGCGTATCATCTGTTAATTGCTGCAAATTGTTTTTAAGTTTGTTAAATGGGAAAGCAATAGGGGCAGGTTCAAAGGCTGGTGACTCTCAAGAACTCCCAGATGTCTAGGAGCTGCCCTATCTTAGTTCACATGACATCCTTAATTCCTTATAGCTTGTCCTCTAAATTCTAAACCAAGGGTACAGGAATCAGAGTCTCTGCATATGCCAGAAAGGATCCACCCACCTTAGATCCCAAAACTCAGTTTCATTGACAGATCAGAGACCCAATGAATCATACCACAGTCTGTCTTCTAATTTGGTCCTAAATTAAAACCACCTTTCTAGTCCTATGCACAAAACCGACATCCAGTTGTGTCATCCTGAATCCTAGTAATCACTGCCCAGAAGATATACTAGAGGCAGCTACCCTAAGATACAAAAATATCACCCAAAATAAATATTGCTAGATATCTTACTACTGGATAGTTGGGTAGTACAATATTACTACAATTGCCAGATAGTTGGTAGACACATGGCCGATTGCCTGTAACATAATCTCAAACCCAAATATAACCATCCATGAACTTTGTTGTGGTACCTTTTAAAAATTGACTAGGAAATCACCCCCTTTGGGTTCTGCCTGTCATATCCCTCTCCTTGTAGCTTCTCTTCCTTCCCACTAATAGAGATGAGGAAAATTCAGCTGAAACCTAGAGACTATCACAAATCTCTAAGTGGGCTATCCCTTTTGGTATATACAGCTAAATTCTGGATCTGTCAGATGAGGAATGAGATTAGTAGATTAGCTGGAAGAGTGAGATTAGTAGGGCAGAAAGGGCTCCCACATCTTTGTTGAGTGAGTTCTTGTTAAACTAAAACCACAGGAGCTGGGTGGACTGGGAATCAGCAATCTTCAACACTTGGATGGGCAGAGAGGCCTGGAGAGTTGGAATGCAGGAGCAGTGGAAATAAGGAAACTTCCCTATATGTTCATAACTGAGGTGTGGAGCCTACTGGGCTAAAAAGGGGCATCCATTCCCAAGTTGATCAAGGAGGTATATTATGCCTTTGCAGCAGTGCAGAAGCCAACACGATACAATCTCGTTTTACCGGGTAACATATCCAAGTACCTCATGAGAACAGTAGTTCTTTCTCGGATATCTTTTGCCAGTTCATCTAACTCTCTGTTTCCAGCTTTTGACAATGAAAATAACTCCTCACACATATCCACAAGGTCAACACATGCTTCCCAGTGGTTCATCCAGAAAATCAGTCTCTGCTTTTCACTTCCAGACACTTTTTCGCACTTGTGGAAAATGGCTGTTCACAAACAGAGAAGAAATATTTCCAAACTACAGCACTTCCTTCTTATACTGAACCAGTGGCCGTAGTGGTGTCTTTTTTCTGGCCCGAGGCAGAAATTATGTTCAGTCAATTAATAATTAGAATATTCTGGAACTGCTGGGATATTTGTTATTTTCAGTGAGCAAATAACTGGAGATTGTCTCTGGACGTTTTTCCTTAGTGAATGAACAGTGAGAAGCTCTTGGCCAAATCAAAAAATGTGCGAGCTTTCTTGGTTGTTCTAAAGATGGACATTCACACGAGTCTTGGGCCAGCGACAACTAGTCAGCAGCTAAAATAGATGTCTTGGTCTGGATCAATGAAGGACAGGAACTGAAAATCCTTTTTCAGTCAGTCAACACATTCTGGACCAATCAACAAGTGGAATAGCTCTCTGTTCTTAGCCTATGAGCATCTGCAGTACATTCCTACTGATAAGCAAACCAACATTCTGGAATCTTTCCTCCTTTTATCCAACTGCCAGCTTGAGATTGTCAACCCTTCTCAGCCAATCAGCTGCCAAAACACAAGCATCTGGATTCCACTAGGTTATTTCACTGTTAGAAGAAAAGAAAAATAGTGAGAGAAAATCAGTAACTGAAGACTTCCTCCTTCCATGGGAACGGAAGCTGACATGGGGCAATTTATGGACATGCTAGCCAAGGGACAATTACTTACTAATCCCGTGGCCAGGTAGGATCAACTAAAACATTAACAGCCCAATCCTGTGTAAAATACAGGGCCGGACGCCTAAAGGGCCGGACGCCGTATTCTATCGAGTTCCTGGGCTGCACCGGGGCAGCCTGGGAGCAACTCGGGAGAAGGGGACAATCGTCTCCTTCCCCTGGTGTGTAAGTGGCGGGAGGCCCAATGGGCCTCCTCAAATGTACATGAGCACCGGAGCTCGCATACATTTGCGCTGCCTGTGTAAGGCTGCATCGGGCCTGGAGAGGGCTTGGGATATGATGGATCTCGCCGCTGATATCCCTGCCCTCTCCAGGCTCCTTCACCACCCAATCCGCCCTCCCCCGCCCCTGCCCTGGCCAGGGTAGGACTTACCTGCTCCGGTGGGCGTGGGGCCGGGCAGGAGCTCGAGTAAGGGCCGCCGGCCTCTGTGCCGGCAGCCCTTACTCGCCGGGTGCCGTAAACGTGCTTTATGGTGTGTTTACGACACCCTGCACTGGGGGAGCATGCACTCCCCCAGTGCAGAGTTATCCAGGATTGTGCCGTAAAATGGGTTGAGCCTGAAAAGGAAAGTGCTTGCCCACACTGCACAGGTTGGAGCTGAAACTGTTTGTTTTTTAACACACACACACACACACACACACACACACACACACACACACACACACACACACACACACACACACACAGAGCTGTGGAAAGGGAATGAAGAAAACACTGAAAGGTAAGATTTGGAAATGACGTCATGTGGATACTCTGTAAAAATGTGAGGATAACATTTCCAGAGAAAAGGGCTAGTGTGAAAGGACACAAAATAAATAGTACTTTTACAAGATCATGATGGACTTCCTTGAGAAACAGCCACTCCTGCTCAATATCTATCCAACCCCAGCATGCCAGGTACACTGGCTGCCACACAGGAAATTGCAGATAAGATTACACTCCTTTGTGTGTTTGTTTATAGCCCCGCCTTTGTGGCTATGAGTTATACAGCTATATAAGAATCGGGAAGAGGGGGCTAAATGAAAGATGCAGAGACTCTGGGGTCCTTTAAGAAGGGGGGGGGGAAATCCAGTGACATGAAACACTGGCAGGGCTGGAAATCAGCATACACTTTTACTCATAAGCCAATATTCAAATGATCAAAGGAGACTTCTCCCCCTTTGACCCATACTTTTCCAGGGAATACAGAAATCCTGGATCGCCACCTTCCCTCCCATTCAGAAGGTATTTATTTGTGACACTGTTATCCCAGACTACCTTCAGGTGGTATATACATACATGGATCTCTCAACCCTCTTTTTTCCTCACAACAAAGCTGTGACGTAGGTTCGGGTGAGATACAGAGACTGGCCCATGTCATGATGATCAATCAGTGAACTCAGGAGGGATTTGCATCTGGAACTCCCCCACTGTAAGTCCAGTACTAACCATTGCACCACACTGCTGTACTGCTGTTTAACTTGATCTGTCACAAGATGATGACCAAGACAATTAACACGTGTGCCCTAAGGCAACTTTCTCAATTTGACTTATGCTGAGCCTGATGAACATAAGAACATAAGAAGAGCCCTGCTGGATCAGGCCAAAGGCCCATCTAGTCCAGCTTCCTGTATCACACAGTGGCCCCACCAGATGCCTCAGGGAGCACAAGACAACAAGATACTTGTATCCTGTCGCCACTCCCTTGCACCTGGCACAAAGAAAACCTACTCCTACAACCAGGAGGTTGCTTATCCCCATCATGGCTTGTAAGCTGTGATGGACTTTTCCTCCATAAATCTGTCCAATCCCCCTTTGATGCTTCTTCTTTGCTGAGGTCCTTTGAAAAAAAGTTTCAAAGGTAGCACCCGAGAGCACCTGCTGATGACATCACTGGTCCTGCTGTAGGAGAGGTCCCAGAGCTCCGCTCCCCCTTGACTAGACCCTTGGCTGTGACCCATATACCTTTTGATAGTTTCATAGAAAGTAAATGCCAACAAGTTCTCTCTAAGTTATGCACAACTATTAGAGGATCCTCATTTTCTGTTACAACTGGCACTCATCTCCCTTCCATTTGCCTACTACTCCCACATCCATCTCTCTCTCTCTTTACATCTGCAGGCCTCAAATTCCGCTTCTCAATAACATAGGTGGCCCAGCTCATAGCCTCCCCCCCCCCCCCAGCATTTGAGAGCTCTGTTTTTTCACCTTCACCAACACCTCCACGCTGGCTCTTCGAATAAGGAGGCTTGACTTTTAGCTCCGCATCTGCTGTTGTAATCATTAGACCTCATGTCTTTCCCCCCAGACTTCAGGAGTGCTGGCTGGCTCCCCACTCATTCTCTCAGTTAAACTTTTTCACACACATACCTCTGGAGTTCCGGGTGTGTATCCTCTTTCAGTCTGCCTGTTCAGTGTTCTTCCTGGTGAGCGAGAACTCCAAAATGCTCCAATGCTCTATTCACAGGTTGGTCATGATGTGGCAGTTTCTTTTTTCTTTGCTCCCAAAGCAACTTTGGGGACCTTCTTCAGCAGCTCCTCTTTCTCTGCCTGTTGCCAGGCGGACAGTCGATGCAACTCACTGATCCAGGAAGCCCAGGGATTATTTGCAAAAGCACCTGTTAGGAGCCAGGCTGCCAAGGTAGCTTAGATAAATCACCCTCCCCTGTAAGCAAATAATGTAGCCTGCGGAGAATTGTAATTACTGTAATGCGGCAACTGCATACCAGGCAGGGGTGGGGTGGGAGAGAGGGGGTCCTGTTGGACCACTTCATTTTCAATGCTTGGAGGGGGGGGGACTTCATCCTTTCTCCTGTCTTAAATCTTACACATTCATGAAATCATCATGCCTGCAGACCCTGAACCTGCAGACCCTGAACATTGCTGTACAATCAGGCTTTGTGTTTCGTCTGTGCAATCAACACACATCTCTTTCTCATTTCTTGTTGCACTATCATCCTTCAGCATTTCTACTGAAACGATATTGTACCTTCTGTGCACTCAAAGCACAATGCTTTGTACCTGGAAAAATGCTTCTTCCCCCAGGTAGTGTACCCATTACGAATTCCATGTGGAAAGTGGCTGTTTGATTCTCATCATCAGCACCTATTGGCCGTTTCCTGTACCACCATCTGTTTCAGGTGTTATAGCTCTTCCCCTTCAATGATACAATTTTGCAAACTTTAAAATGTGAATTTACAGACATATTCCTTCCATAAGGCTGCTTTGTGTAGTGCTGGTTTGTTACAGGGCTCTTTGTCCCCACACGACTGACAGCAATTCTAATTAATGGGAGCAGTTATCAGCACCCATTTCCTGCCTTTCAGATCAATGATATCTCCAATAGCGCTGTTTCATCCAGTGCTCAAATTTCAGGGAACGTATCCCCTGTGCTATTCAAAATATTGCTGTCTTCAGAGAACTGCTCTTTCGTCATTAACTCCTACATGGTTGCACTCATCCAGCTTTTTTTTTTTAACATGACAAATAGCACAATTGTATGCACACTTACCTGGGAGTAAGCCTCATTGAACCCAGTGAGACCTACTTCTGAGTAAATACATATACGCATGCTCTCTCTCTCTCACACACTCACACACACACACACACACCCTCCATGCTCCATTAGTTTGTGAATTAGGGCTGTTCACCATTTAAAGGAGTTAAGGCTGTCAGTTGCCTCTTGAAAAAAATCATACTTGATGAACCAGTGAATTGATTAAATCTGCATAAATATGCATGAGAAAAGCAATAGTTCTAAAAAAATACAGTACACACATGTTTAGGTGTTTCTCACATGTCACAACAGGCATCACCTTAGAAGAGGCATCCCCTTCTGTGTTTGAGAGAGATGAGAAAATACCTCTACTAAGATGGAATTTGCTTTTACAGGTAATTGTATTACAAATTGTAAAAAAAAAAAAAATAGAAACCTGCTGCCAGATTTAGCAGAGTTACCCTTTTAATTGATCAAAATGTTTTAAATATATTAACGTAGCCGACCAATCAATTAAACATTGCAGCTCTACTTAAAAATCTTCTGTGGCTGAGTGCAAATCTCACAAGTGTAAAAAAGCGAAGAGGGTGAGTAGTACCAAGGTATCCTCTCCCCAATAATATGCTACTATTACACACATGTGGGATATTCTGCTATTGCTAGACTTATGGAGAGTTGTCTACAAAGTTGAACATGCAGCCAGGGACATTAAGAGCATGCCAGTCAATTGTGGGGCTTCCCCACCTCCTTTATCAAGCTTTCTGTAGGTCCAAGGATATGTTTTACCCTTGTTTCATTTGGCAGTCCAATGGATCTTGCTTTTGGTTTTTTTTAAAGCTATGATTGAAATATGTCTGTCCCCCTCTCCCCCATCCTTTCTACAATTCTACACTATACATGTTCTTTCTCAGACTGAGGCTATGGTTCTTCACTGTGGATCTGTGTTCGTCCATCCCAGGTGCCTGCCAATTTTATTCTGCAAAAACAATCTGTGACAAACTGACTGAAGTCCCTCGTCGTCACCCAGGCCTGGAGCTGTGAACTAGGCCAGGTTGCAGGCCATGCAACAGAATGAGATAGAATCTTGAGGTGGTAGAATGGACTGTGCCACTTCAGATTGCAGGTGGAGCCGGGGTATGTGCCATTTTGAATACTCCTCCCAGGAGGTGGGCCCATCCATGAGGTTAATTACCTCAGGCAGCAGACTGTCAGGGAGAGCCCACCTCCACCTGTCTACTTCTTACCTCTAGTGATCCTCCTCTTCTAACCCCCTGAATTGGAAAAAGAAGCAGGCAGGGGATCGAGTGGAAGAGGAAGTGCGGAGGAGAGGAGAGTGGTGGGGTAGAGTGTCTTCCAATGTCCCCAGGGTGAGAGAAAATTCTTCATTCCTGGGGTTCACCCGATTCCTCAGAGTCTAGAAAAAAGTATGCCCCCCTCCCGACGCTGGCAGTAGATATAGCAAAGCACTTCCGGTTTGCCTTCATCATTACTATCACTTCTTACTAGTTTGTTCTCTGTTGTTGCCACATGACCTTTTTAAAATGAGAATGTTGCCAAGAGACTTTGAATGCCAATGACTTGTGAGCTAAAATGGAACATGTGCCAGACCGGACTGTATTTTGGACACTATGCGAGGGCCATGCCGCGGTGGTGTTCCTGTGCCATGACTGTGGAGTCATGCTGTAAAAGGATGTCCCCAAGGTCAAGAAGCCATGAGGGAGGATCTGATCAGTATTCAGAATTTCAGTACGCCATGAACCCAAAATGCTCATAGCACGTAGCCACATTCCATTCTCTTCCCCCTCTCCACAGAACGGACATAGCCAAAGACTTGCTAAGTGACAGTCTACCAGGAAGAAAAGGATACACATAGCATGGTGAATGCTAACACCAACGTCTGGCCCAGAGCAGGCCAATCCACATCTCCTGCAACACATGATGGAAGTCAACAGCTCTTCCTCCCCCCCCCCCCTGTATGTATGTGTGTCTCCACCCCCAGGTGTACCTACAGCCCAAATAAGGTATTTCCTTTTTCAGCGTAAGAGCCACCAGCTCCTCCTCTTTTGTATCCATAAAAAGGCAGCCAGCCAGTTTTGCTGTCTCTCTCTCTCTCTGGACCCCCTTGCCTCCTGAACTTTTCTTCTTCTCTGTGTGCCCTCTGGCACCAACCCCCACCCTCTTCCCCTCCCCCCCACTCTTAACTTGACTTCTCAGTCACTCTAGACTGCTGAGCCTGTCCAGTTCAGAGCCAATTTGTTTCTTCCTCCTTTTTCATTCACTGTTGTGTTATTACTACAGCATTGCAGCCAAGCTCAACTCTCCAGGATAGGTAAATATCACCCATGTATAAACCAAGGAAGGAAACCTGCTAAACCTCTGTACGTTCTACCTAAGCTTCCTAGATCTGGATGATGTGTATGATTGTATTATTATTTTTTTTGTATGAATCTGACTAACTATCTAGTAAATATTGGAAAGTAACCACGTGTGTCCTCAATATTATTTAAAGCGGAATTCTGTGGCTGGACTCTGGTATAGCTGGTCTAAAGATCCCTGTATATATCAAATTGCCATGTTTAAGCTATTCCCCAGAACAACAAAGGCAATTTTGGTAACACTGTGGGAAGAATTGCTGATAGCCCTCCTCCTCAAAGAAACTGAGTTTTTGCTAAATGACAGATGTCACTCAATAACACTCAAACTGGCTCCATTTGCAACGGCAGCTGCACAAATCAGCTGTAATTCTGTTATATCCAATATATGTTGTTGAGAAAATCAACTAAAATAATAAGCTGCCTATAATATTGAGAGATTTTTTGTTTTGTTTTTCTGTTGAGGTTATTTGCACATTATGCCACCTGTCAAAATTTTATCAGTCTTTTTTCAGTCCACGTTTTCCAGTCCAAATTATTCATTTTAATAGTATTTGTAAAATCTGGATGTTTTCTGATTATTACTCTGGTTAAAATTGTTACTTATGTTTAAACCACCTTCTCCAAGGATGGCAAAGTGGCACACTTGGTTCTTCCCTTACTTTTATCTTCACAACAACCCTGTGAGGTTGTTCAGGTAGGTTGATAGTAACTGCAGATGACACTAAACGTTTCCGGGTGGTGAAGACCAGCAGGGATTGTGAAGAGCTCCAGAAGGATCTCTCCAAACTGGGAGAATGGGCAGCAAACTGGGAGAATGGGCAGGTAAATGGCAGATGTGCTTCAATGTAAGTAAGTGCAAAGTGATGCACATTGGGGCAAGAACCCAAAATTTCACATATACGCTAATGGGTTCTGAGTTGTCTGTGACGGATCAAGAGAGAGATCTTGGGGTGCTGGTGGACAGGTCGATGAAAGTGTCGACCCAGTGTGCGGCGGCTGTGAAGAAGGCCAATTCCATGCTCGAGATAATTAAAAAAAGGGATTGAGAATAAAACGGCCAATATCATTATGGCTTTGTACAAATCGATGGTAAGGCCGCATCTGGAGTATTGTGTCCAGTTCTGGTCACCACACCTCAAAAAGGATATACAGTAGCTGAATTGGAAAAGGTGCAGAAAAGAGCGACCAGAATGATTCGTGGGCTGGGGCACCTCCCTTATGGGGAAAGGCTACAGCGTCTGGGGCTTCAGTCTAGAAAAAAGGAGCCTGAGGGGGGACATGATTGAGATGTATAAAATTATGCATGGGATGGAGAGAGTGGATAGAGGGAAATTCTTCTCCCTCTCGCACAACACCAGAACCAGGGGACATGCACTAAAATTGAGTGGAGGGAGAGTTAGAACGGACAAAAGAAAATATTTCTTTACCCAGCGTGTAATTCATCTGTGGAACTCCTTGCCACAGGATGTGGTGATGGCACCTGGCCTAGATGCCTTTAAAAGGGGTCTGGACAAATTCATGGAGGAAAAGACCATCACAGGTTACAAGCCATAAGCAACCTCCTGGTTTTAGAAGTGGGTTTTCTCTGTGCCAGGTGCAAGGGAGTGACAACGGGAAATAGGTTATCTTGTTGTCTTGTGCTCCTTGAGGCATCTGGTGGGGCCACTGTGTGATACAGGAAGCTGGACTAGATGGGCTTTTGGCCTGATCCAGCAGGGCTCTTCTTATGTTCTTATGACTGCCCCAAGCTACTCAGGCTGCAATCATAAACACACTTACTAGGGAGTAAGCCCCACTGAATACAATGAGACTTACTTCTGAGTACACATGCTTAGGTTTGTGCTGATAGTGATCTTCATGGTTGACTGTGGTTTTCAACCCAGATCTCCAGTGACCTACTCCAACACTTAGCTGATACCCCACATATTGGCAACCCTACTGTGAAGTGATTGTGCATCCCAATGTGCCCCAGAATCCTTTGCAACACACTAGGGCTTTGCAGCAGATGTGCAGGAGTTTCTTAGCAGATGAGTCATCCTCATGGGAAGAGTTCCCTGAAGGAAGAAAGTTTTTAAAACTGCCAGCTTAGAGCACTGTTTCCTTGCTACTGCAGTAAGATATTGGGGCAAGAAAATAAAATTTCACGTATACGCTAATGGGTTCTGAGTTGACTGTGACAGATCAAGAGAGAGATCTTGGGGTGCTGGTGGACAGGTCGATGAAAGTTTCGACCCAGTGTGCGGCGGCTGTGAAGAAGGCCAATTCCATGCACGGGATAATTAAAAAAGGGATTGAGAATCAGAGGTGTCGCTAGGGTTTGGTGCACCCGGTGCAAGAACTCATGGTGTCACCCCCATGGACCTCCTCCCGTATCAGACCATACAGAATCCTTAGTAATGTTTTTTAATGTTACTCATAAATTGTAATTCACTGAATGTAAATGGCAATAGTAGTGACATAAACCCTGTCACCCCAAGATATCCCAGCATTCAATTGGGGGGGCAATAACACATTGAGCAGCCACCAAACTGGTCACTGACTAGCTATACTCCAGCAGACAAAAGGAACAGAACTGCAATCCCCCAAAAGCCCTACTGCAGTCCCCAAAAACCAAGCCTCTTGGCAAAAACCAAAGCCTTCTCAATCCCAGCGCCTGCGCTCCTGCCTTATCCAACAACAGATTACAGCATCTATTAACTGGGGGAGAAATGGGGTTTTTTTTTTTTTGCAGGTTGGTTGGTTTGGGGTTATAATTTCCCCATGGAGTTTGGAGGTCAAATGTTGGGTGTTTATATAGGGTTCAGGAGAGAGATCAGAAATTTCCTTCAGAAGAAGGTGGGTTTGAGAGTCATGATAGCAAAGGCGGCTTTGGAAAGGGAGACTAGAAAGGATCTCGGGTAGCTGCAGTGGGAAAGACCATTGCAGTAGGTAAAGTTATTTCCCTTGTAGGCATTCTCTGCATACCCCATCATGTTTTATAGTCATGTTTCCTGGAAGTAGGAGCCTGCTGGCATAAGATTACTAATTAATGTATTACAGGTGGTGCAAAATCGCACCAGTGGTAGAAAATGGGTTTCTACCACTGGTGTGTTTTTGCACCACCGGTAACAGAATAGAAAGTCATTTTGGTGTCACCCCTCCCTGGGGTGTCACCTGGTGTGGTCCACACTCACCACACACCCCTAGTGATGCTCCTGTTGAGAATAAAACGGCCAATATTATTATGCCATTGTACAAATCAATATCTGGTCATATCTGGAATACTGTGTCCAGTTCTGGTTGCCACATCTCAAAAAGGATATAGTGGAACTGGAAAAGGTGCAGAAGAGAGCAACCAAACTGATTAGTGAGCTGAGACACCTACCTTACAAGGAAAGACTACAGTATTGGGACTCTTGAGTCTAGAAAGAAGGCGCCTGAAGGGGGACATTATTGAGGGTCCAATCCTATCCAACTTTCCAGCACCAATGCAGCCGTGCCAACAGAACATTCACGAGTGGATAGAGGGAAGTTCTTTTTCTTCTTGTACAACACCAGAACCAAGGGACATCCACTAAAATTGAGTGGAGGGAGAGTTAGAACAGACCAAAGAAAATATTTATTTACCCAGCGAGTTATTAATCTGTGGAACTCCTTGCCACAGGCTGTGGTGATCACATCTGGTCTAGATGCCTTTAAAAGGGGATTCGTCTAGACAGATTTATGGAGGAAAAATCCATCACAGATGATGACTGTATGCAACCTCTGCAACACATCATGATGACTATGCAACCTCTGGATTTTAGAGCTAGCCTATCTTTGAATGCCAGATGCAAGGGAGTGGCAACAGGATACAGGTATCTTGTTGTCTTGAGTGCTTCCTAGGGCGTCTGGTGGGTCACTGTGAGATGCAGGATGTAGATGGGATGGGCCCTTGGCCTGATCCAGCAGGGTTTATGTTCTTATGGCCTGTTCTTGAGAGAATTTAATCAGGAAAGCAAAACATTACCAAACCAAGCTCTGACCTTAGCTCCTGAAGGTGGCGAGGGTGAAATGCAAAACTATGTGAGAATTTGAAATAGTTTTTTCTTCAGCTAGCACAAGGAAACAAGCCTCCACCCCTGAAGCAAGGAGATAACTAACTGGCAGGTAGAACCTGTTATGTGAGATCTGATCTTACTATTGCCCCTTCCTGAACTTTCCCAGGAATCCCAGTGTTTTTATAGATGACTCCCATTTCCTCCCCAAGGACCCACAAATCCAAATCTTCTAAAAATTACACTGTATTCAGGTGCCAAATGTTAAATATGTATGTTAAAAGTTAAACTATTAAGACAGTGTTTTTCAAACTGTGGGTCAGGACCCACTTGGTGGGTCGCGACCTGATTTCTGGTGGGTCCCAAGTGATGGAAAGATCTGATAAGTTATTGCCTCAAGCCCTAAGGTTATTCAAAAATCAGATGGCTACTAATTCCCTGCAAAGAGCTGAGTGTTCTGATAGTCATTTTAAAAAGTGGGTCCCGGTGCTAAAACGTTTGAGAACCACTGTATTAAGGTACTGTACTTTATATTATCCTCCTGCTTTTGAGATCCATTGACACTTTTCAATTCTACATCATTGCTCAGCTTGGTTTGTAAATTCCAATCTAGGCTCAGTTGGTTGGCAAAGGAAGTAAGGTAACAAGACCTTTACCCACAGCTATCTATCTTGCCACTAGCTTCAGCAAAATGTATCGTGATTAATTTGCAAAGGGGGAGTTGAGAGGGCTGATTAAAAGCATTCAATAATTCACTAGATTGGATCATTTACCAGTCTTCCTTGCATTCTTTATTAACATGCTTGTAGCGTGTGTGATTTAGCCACTTTTGTGAAAGCAAGATGTCGCACAAATGCAACCAGGGAAAAGGCTGGAGGTCTTGGGTCTCCAAAGAGTTGCTTACCGTAATCTGAGGAGGAGGAGGAGAAAAAGGAAGTGGAGAAAGAACTGGCACTCAATCCAGGGCAGGCGTTACCTAGGTGTCAAAACGCCCACATGCCAACGGTGGCAAGAAAATTGTCCTTTCAATGGAACTTCCTGCTAAGACCTGCCTAATTTACTTCTCACTATAGGATCTGAAGCCGTGCGCTGAAATTTCTTGAGATGAAAGGGAAAGGAAAAATTGATTTCCCTGCAGAGGCAAAATAGCTGGGCCCAGCCCTATTCCTGGGGTCTCTTCCCACTCCTGTCCTTAGTATAACTCCTTATGCCAGCATGTCATGGGGAGAAGTAGGTAGAGAACAAGAAAAGGGGCCTTGTTAGTTACCGTGGCACTCCCATCACCATGGTAACTGGATGATATTCCACACACTGGGAAACATCAGCTAATTGAGCAAAATTGCTGATTCCCAACCCCCCTCCTCCGGGCCGGATAAACTCAGGGTGAGAGCGAGGAGGAATAAAATATGGAACTTGCAAAAGCAGGGATCCCTCACTTGGCATTGCAATGTGGCTGCCTCTGGGATGGGGGTGGCTGTTTATGTGCAGGAAGAGTGTCATGAAATGCGATCTGGGGCCTTTCCTGTCTAGGAGAGATGGCTGCAGTCCAGGACTGGCTCAGAGAGAGCTTAGGGAAGAGCAGGGACAAAGTCTAAGGTTGGGAGATAAATCAGTTCAGGGAGAATGAGCGTGATGATGGGTTAAGGAGGGTCCAAGGGAGAAGGGTAGGTGTGACCAGGCTGCAGCCCTCTTGCCTTGGCACTTCAGCAGATCTTCTACTCTGTGAGCCCTTGACCTGAAATGTTGCAGCTGCCCTGCAGGCTGGAGCCAACCATGGTGAGATAGCCACACAGCACATTTACAAAGGTTACCCAGGCCCCCCAGGGTTTAGAGTCTGTGCAAGCAGTCAAGTTTAGCTGTCATTAAAGAGGCGGCTTTGCATGTGTTGTTGGGGGGAAGGGGGGAAGGTCTGGACAGCCCTTAGACCAACCGAGTGCCATCCATAACTGGGAAAGAAAATGCTTCCCTGCAGATACATGTACATCACTCCTTACGCACTCTGATAACCAAAATCATCCCGTGGCAGCTCAAGGCAAAGACCTGGCCAACATCTGCGAGCATCAGATGCCATTTCGCCCTCTGGGACTGCATCCCTGTGCCAAGCTGGTACCAGAGTGTCAAATTACTAGCCTGTATTGGCCATGTCAGTTGCCCACCAGAATGGCATTAAAAGGTGACCATCTAAAGTCCCTCCTTTTCATCTTACACTGCTATATTGATTCTCCAGCTTAGCACTGAGTCACTGGCTCATGATTCATTTTTGCTTAGATAGATAGATAGCCCCCTTTATCACCCTGCTTGCCTCAAAGATGGGGTGGTTAATAAAACGGTGAATGTGTATGCCCTTGTTCTTTAAATGCATGCTTATGATGAGTAAAGAGTCCAAAGCATGTTAGAGGATCTGGCCCCTGCACCAGGGTAGAGTAGTTATTTACTCTCTGGGTTTATTAATGCTACATGCAGCAGGAGGAGATGATTTTGTGTATGACGCATGTAGTGTGTGTCTGTATGGATCCCCTCCCTTCAGCCTAGAGTTGCAGACTGCCTTTACCCTCACTCTGCTGGTTTGGATTTCCTAGCCAGAAGAGGGGAGGAGAGAGGCTGACACCTACCGTACACAGTGTGCCCCAATATGTCCCCCCACAATCCAATGGCACCATAGTTCTAGGCTGGCTGTAGCTGGCCACTTGGGGGGTTATGTATCCAACCTTTTCTGTCTCTTCCTGCAACACACACAAATGCAAACCAAGTTGTCAATTGGCATTTTAATTCTGTCTTCCTGTGCATAGATGTTTACATCCTGAAATTGCCCTTACATTTGCAAGACTTATTAATTACGGTATATTTCATGTTCATTTGGTGAGAGTTACTAATATCACTCAGAAACATATGTTTTCTAGCCAAAGGCAATGCACAGTTCAGTCAAGTGACTGTTAGGGATCAGTCCCAGAACTTGCTTTCAATTAATGTATTTATATCAAAATGAATATCCTGCTCTTCCCCCTTAAGTTAGAAACACCCAAGATAGCTAACATGCGAGCAATTTTGAAAACAATGCAAATATCAAGAAGACAATAGAAGAAAATAATTAAAAAGAAATTACCGGTAATACAACACCAGAATTCCACAACCACCAAAATTCAAGCATACAGCAACGTGACTCAATTGAAATACCTGCAATAACAGAAAAGTGTTTATTCATTTGTGAAACAGTGGCAAAGAAGGAGCTGATGATCTAACCCCCTGTGACAGGGAGCACCACATGCTGGGTGCCACCACAGGAAAAGCCCTGCCACAGGGACAAAGGCAATATGCTTAGAGGGAAGGGCCTCACCCTGTGATTTGAGGAGGTAAGCAGGTTTTTACGGGGATAACTATTTAACTACTGCACGTGCTGAGCCACTGAGGGCTTTCAGTTCCTAGTAATCATGAAGAGGAGAGAGCCTCTGAGTTGGGGCAGTGTGCATTTCCTTCAGCAAAGAGTAACCAGCCACCAACCAGGAGCTGGGAGATTTAGGAGATGGAGCTTCCAGGCAGGATTCAGCCCTGAACCAGTCTTCATCACCGGCTACGAAAGCGAATCCATCGTTCACCCCCTTTCCCCCACCTTCCTGCAAAGTTCTGCAATGTTTTGATTCTAGCTGTGGGGAGCTTCTGTGCCCTCCTGTCAGATTTCCCTAATTACCTAAAGAAGCCTGACGTCAAATGGCAGATCTGCTGATCAGATGCCAACCAGGAAATGAAGGAAGCCAAGAGATATTTGTGCCAGTCACGGAGCTGGCACGAAGACTTAGAAAGAGAGAGAACGCACATGTTCAAGGAGCAGATGGGGACAATGAGGAATAGGTATACCACGGTTGCTTCCCTGACATCCATTCTAGGTTCTCTACCTTGATCTCTGCAGGTTATATCTGGTGTCCTCCAAAACTAGGGACCCCAACCATAGGTGGGTGCTTGCTATTTGCTGCAGACGGCACTGAAACAATCCCCTCCCCTCAATTCCTGCCATATACAAGCCCCCCGCCCTCCACATGCACCCCTTCTGCTATAATGACAGGGAATTTCTTTTGTATTATTACATCTGGCACATTAACCATTCTTACCTTGCTTGCCATTACAGCAGAGTAGATTGCTACCTAAAGCATCTGTGGCTTGCCTGGAGGTGGGAAGAGATCTGAACCCGGAACTCCCAAATCTAAGCCTTTCCACTGAACCACATGGCCTCTAGGGCACTGAGTGGCGGCAGGACTTAGAAACATAACAACATAAGAAGGCCCCTGCTGGATCAGTCCAAAGGTCTATAGACCCCTAACCCCTATCCCTGCACTGAAATGCTGGTCATGCATCACAAGTACTAAGCTGTCATTTTTTCAGAGCTTTCCATTTACTTTGTGCTAATCCAGGGGTTCTCAACCAGTGGTACTCATCCCATCGTGGTACCTTGGCCGACTGTTGGTGGTACTCGGACTGCCGGACCACCAGAACCCCGCTCCGATGCAGCGCTTCTGGTTTTCACTCCCAAGAGGCTCCTGCCATTGGCTGAGCCTATTGGGAACGCTGAGAAGGGCCCTCCCACCCGCCCCGAGCCTCCAGTCCTACCTGTGTTTTCTGGTCTCTGAAAACCTAGGAATAACTGGCGATGATGTCATCGTGTCACTTCCGGTGGTACGCATCAGGAGTGTGGCGTCGGAGGTGGTACTCCACTATACAGCATCTGGCTTCCCACAGTGACTAATAAGCAGGTCATGAGGCAGCCCCAGGAAGGAACGTCCCAGCAACTGGTATTCAGTGTCAAATTGCCTCTTAACCTGGAGGTTCACATTGGGCCAGTTCAGATAATACTATCTGACTGTCCCACCCACAATGTGAGGAGAAACATATGTGTGCATACCTCACCTTGCCCAGCATGCTATTCCATTCCACCACATAATAATGTGGGGGGGGGGGGAGAGTGGAATAGCCAAATCTCCCCCAACTGTGTACAGTACTTACAGCCCAATCCTATGCTGGCGTAAGGTGCTTTGCGACGGTCGCAAATGCGGCCCATTGTCAGAAGCAGCCAGGCTGCCACAGTAAGAAGTGGCCGCGGCCTGCCAGCGGATCCATCACGGCCCTCAGCACCAGTAAATCAGCATGGGGGGGGGGGGGTGCAGCACGCAGGATGCAGCACGTGCTCTGGTGGTGCGGCTGCGTCAACAGGGGAGGGAAAGGATAGGATTTGGCCCTTAAAATACTGCTTTAAACCAGTATGTTCATCACTACTTCATTAGGAACTGTTTGGATGGTTTGCCCCCCATGTGGCTAGGCAGGGATGAACTGGCGGAGGAGGTGAGGAGGGGAAGTCATGCGCGCGCTCTCTCTCTCTCTCTCTCTCTCTCTCTCTCTCTCTCTCTCTCTCTCTCTCTCCTCACATGATGGGTGGCCAGTAGCCTGTTGATATCCAACTGGACCAAGGTTAATAGCCAATCTGATAGACATGTACTCCATCAAATTCCTTTTAGAAGCCATCTAGTGGTCAACAACCCTCACCACAGCGTATGGCGGTGGATTTCACAACTTAATTAGGCATTGTGTGAAGAGATACTTTCTTTTGTCTGTCCTGAACCTACTGCCAATCGTATTCAACAGATGGCCCAAACTTCTGGTATTATGGAAGAGGGGGAAACCTCTCTCTGTCCACATTCTCACGGATTCTGTGCATTCAAGCAGAGGCAGCTGAGGACATGCCGACACAGTAAATTCTAGTTTGGTACTATGCAAACCAAGGTGGGTGGGCAGGAACGGCCCATCCATGAGGCCAACTGAGGCACTCGTCATCCCAGATAGTAGATTGGTGGAGGCACCCACACCCATCCTCCTACTTGCTTTCACTGCTGCTGCTCCTCCCACTCCGAGTTGGAAAAGGGTTAGGGGGGAAGAGTGGAAGAGTGGAAGAGGAAATGTGGAGGAGAGGAGAGTGGTGGGCTCTAGCATCAGAGTAGCCTCTCTCCAGCAACTGGTATTTAAAGATACACTGCCTCTGAACCTGGAGGTTTGATATAGTTAGTGTGGCTAACAGCAATTCATAGACCTATTTTTCCATGAATTTATGAAGGTTTTTTGGATGCCTGACATTGGAGAGAAAGACAGGATGTAAATACCGGTATATACTGTAAAATAATTAAATACATTTGAGGTGAGGCTGTGGAGACGATAGAGGCAACAGAGGCGAGGCAGAATGCCAGTTCTTTCTCTGGTATAAATCAGCAAGGACCTGTTTACAGATGCAAACCATCACCTGCTGTTGCAGTATTCAGATGGTGAACATGCACGTGTGAAATTTTAGTTCTCTGACTTTGGGGTTAAATAGTGGAGTTAGAGTGGGTTGGGACTTTTTCAGAAGGGGAGAACAAGGATGAACAAAAGAGACTGTGTGCCTTTGGGACAGAAAAGTGTTTTGGATTGCTTAAAAGTTAAAACTATAATCCATGTTGATCCGAGACAGTGCGGGTTAGGGTATCAGTAGTCTTCTAAGCAAAATCAACTGTGCAGACTGAATGGTGCTTGTTGGTCCCTACAGCAACCAGTGTGGGTTGGAGGAACAACCTGCCTGCGTACACAAGGTTAAGATGCACTACTAGAATCGCTTTTCCAATCTCTCATATTGGAGCAGTGTGAATGCTCCCTAAGAGCCAGTACTCCTGGGTTACTTGCAGAGGGCTAGAGCAATGATGTCTGTCACCTAGGACCCAGTTTTCCAGAAAAGACTGCTTATATGTCAAGCAGAGTAGCCCTGGGCACCGCACAAAGTTTGCTCTTTCCCCTCCTTTCTCAAAACAGAAAGTCAGGAGAGTGAGGTAGAAAGATGGGTGAATGATCCTCTCTGATTGACAGCCTTCCCTGTCCAATCCTGTGCTCCTGCATCCCACTCTCTTTGCCCCATCTCATGCTGGATGCTCACTCTTTTTGTTAATGAAAGCTCTTCCCACTCACCCTCTTTGATCCTTTGGGACTTGAAGGCAGTTTGGAGGGAGGGGCACAGATTTGGGTGAGGGGCTGTAGTTCCTCATCGAGGGCATTTCCCCCACCAATCAGAGCAGTCCTCTCCTTGCCTGTCAGCCAATGGAATGTATCGAGCATCATGTCTAATTCATTCCTTGCTTTGCCTTTCGCAGAGAGGAATTCCATTTTTAATAGAAAGTACCCACTTTTGGGGTGGGATTTTTTTTCTATTAAGGAAAATTAAATATTTCTTTATTGAGGGTGGGGAGAAACATCTGGAATTCCAGGTGCTTCCCTTTAAAAAAATTAGATTTTGTGACTGACGAGTTGCAGCAAAAAAAAAAAAATCTACACCAACGGGGAAGTATTTTGTATGGGATTATTTTTAACAGATTAAGGTAAGCAGTGGGTTTTTTCAACCTGGCAGACGGTAGACAATACCTTTAGTAAACCTGGGTTGGATGTGTGAAATCAGGCTGAGAGCTCTGCGGTTTGTTACCTAGAAGGTGGAATGGGGGAGAAGGGGGGGAGATGCTGTGTAAGGGGGCAGAAAAAGATAGATCTTTTAAAGGATTTAACTCTCTCTCTCTCTCTCTGTGTGTGTGTGTGTGTGTGTGTGTGTGTGTGTGTGTGTGTGTGTTTATGCGTGCACGTGTGCAGGCAGGCATCTGTCTAACTTATATGAGTACATGCTTTCTCCAACGACGTGGAAGTTTAGGAGTGTGCCCATGTATGTGTGGATGATTTGGGAATGCATATTTTTGCCTGAGATTTTGCTGCATTTCTGGTCTGTACCACGTCTGCGAAATCAAAGTAGATCTGTTGTTAACATTTGACAAATAGTTTCTTGAGGCAGGAGGAGAGGAGGAGGGGGTTCAACACTCCAGTGCTACAAAAGGACTGGTTGTTTCTCTATGTAGGTCCTCTTCTTGTGCAAGTATGTCCTGGTTTGAATTTATCCAATGGACGGGATTGTGTTGGAATTTGGAGGAGATACGACAATGCTCTTGGCACGGGTTAGGAAAAACATGGTATAGCAGGTGTGACACTCATTTCGCAACTGATTTTAGTAGTGTATATGGTTGTGTGTGTGTGTGTGTGTGTGTTGCGGTTGTTTATGAGGTTGGTGACTTGTGTCCTTTTTCTCATTCTTAAGATTCTACTTGAATGTGTGTGTGTGTGTGTGTGTGTGTGTGCGCGCGCGCCTCTCTGATTCTGTTGGTACAGTTGCTATTTGCTCTGAGTAGGTTGCTTGCTAGCCTGTATATGATTGAAATGGAGGCTTTTGTGTATTGCTGTTGTGTGCTCAAGACTGTGCTTTTCTAAGGTGTGAGTGTGTGCATTACTGCTGCAGCTCTGGGCATGTGACAGTTCCTTTGTGTGTATGTACGTATCAAATAATAGGTTGTGCATTAGGCTTGTTGCTGCTGCCTGTATGTGGTTGCTTGTGTTTGTGTACATGTGTGACAGGTTGTGAGTGTGGGGACTTCGCATGTGTGGCTTTTCCTCTGGGTACATCCATCTGATCGTTATGTTTTATCACCTTTAAAAGATTCATTCTTGTCACATTTACACATGAGGATTACGCGCTTCTTCCGCTCCCTGTCTTCTCTCTCTCTCTCTCTCTCTCTCTCTCTCTCTCTCTCTCTTTTTCACACACACACACACACACACACACACACACACACACACACACACACACACACACACACACACATGCACTGAATGAAGATAATATAAACTGACTCATTTGATATTTCACCGGCTGGCAGAGCCGGCACAAATTAACCACAACACCCCCATCACCAAACCCCTGAGGCTGCCGCACTGCACTTCTGGCTGAGTCTCACAGAGGAGCAGATCCAGCAGAAAACAGGTGCCAGATGAGCATGTGAAGATATATACACATGTGAGAGAAGTCACAACAGTGCCCTTGTGCATCTACATGCACTTGCCCTTTTTCCTGTGACTGGGATTTGTGTAATACATGAGACTCAATACATCAAGCATGTACACCAATGAGTCTCTTTGTGTGAGCAAGGATAAACATGAATGAATTTAGGTGTGTGTAAATGTGGGTTGGGTTGCACAGGAGTGTACATGCATGTGTGAAGGTACAATGCACATGAAAGAAGTTTGTAGGTGTGAAGGCAAGTGGCAATGAGTGTGGAAGAAGTGCTTGTGTGTGTACAAATATACAACTGAGTGAAGTGTGTGTGTGTGTGTGTGTGTGTGTGTGTGTGTGTGTGTGTGTGTGTGTGTGTGTGTGAACTTGCAATATGTATGCTGAATTATGTTTTTGTGCTAATGTACAGTATGCACATGATCGGAGGGAGTACACGTGAACACAGAAGGTTAAACCTGTAGAAGTGGCAACTTCCCTGTCAGGTTTCAGTGAAGTTGTCCCTGAAATGGGCACAGGCCATTCACACTCAGATGACTGGTGGTGGAGTCTCAAACACAGTCCAAGGAGGAGATTGGAATGTAGAAGGAACATGGGGGGGGCACTACAGGTATAAGTGATGATGGGAGGGTGAATATGAGGAAGGAAGGAGGGAGGAGGGAGGGAGGGAGGGGGAAAAGTCTAATATAAAGGATATATGAGGGAGAAAGATGATGGCAAGATGATGGTGCAGTAATAATAATAATAATAATAATAATAATAATAATAATAATAATAATAATAATAATAATACAAAATAAGATTATAAAATGAGAGATCAATAACATTTTCACCCAGCCCACAGGTGTATGCATTTATACATCCTCAGGCAAAAATGCCTTAAAGGACAGGGTGACTAGCTAGCTAAGAGAAACCAAGGAAAGAAGTGAGGTATAGCGGGGTGGGGGCTAACATGCAGAGGGCTTAGCTTTATCTTTGTTAAGTGTGTGCCCTCTGCATAAAACCTTAGAAACAGGTGCAGGAGCTAGGCTGAGCTTAGGAGTCATATCTCCCACAACCCGCTTCTTGAGTCTTCCTGGTGGTACAGCCTGAGGCCGTGTTTCCAGGGGGATGAGCCACTGATTCCCCCATCATGGTCTTTTCTACGGAAGCAAAGTAACACTAGAAGGAAGGATGATGATAAGGGGGAGGAGATAATGGGTTCTGCAGTTTCCATGGCAATGTTGCCATGGAAACAGCAAGGCTGCCTGGATCCTGTCAGATGAATGAGGACCAGTCATTGGGGGAAGAAAGAGAGAAAAGAGGAGGGGTGGGAAGAGGGATTCATTAGGGACCTGCACTTGAGGGGATGCTAGAGCCTAGCATTGGTGTCAGGAGCCCTACTGTTCACCAAGATGCCTCATATAAAATATGTTACTGTTAGCTCAATTGAGATTACCTGTGGATTTTGTAGGAGGGAAGCAGATCATGGAGTCTCATGGGTACGAGTGATTTCTGGAGCTTGGGTCTAGGACTCCTAGGTTGATAGGGGGGGGAGGGAGTGCCTAGTGGTTTGGGAGGAGCAGGCAAACATGGAGCTGAACATTGGACAAACAGGAGCTGTGATTGTACCACATGAATGTTTGGGTCATGCTCATGCACTCCATATTAGCTGCATGGACAATGGAGAAATGTGGGTAGATACTGACAATCCTGAATGTACAAAATCTATCCGTGGCATCCACGTGGGTTATGTGGTCCATATGATGCATAGGATTATAGGGAGCTTGATGAGAGCCAAAATTTTCAATTTGTCTATATACTGTTATCTAATAGCCTATCTGATTAGCAACAGCTTTCCAGAGGTTCTGGCAATGACCATGTTGAGACATTTTTTTCCTTTCTGGTGGTTGGTGCAATGTTGTGAGCATAAACTGAAGATTAGATCTGCAATGTTTAATTCATAGGTGGCCAACTCACGGCACAGGTGCCACTTAGTGGCACGCCAAGCCTTTTGAAGTGGCACACGCCGCCGTTTCTGCCCAAGTCGAGAACTGAAGTCCCTCTCTCTTTCTCAACCCCAGCGCACCTTTCCAAGCACTAGAAGAGGTCTCTGTACCCCACTGCACCTCATTCTTCTTGCATTGTCATGGTGCTTTAAATATTTTCATTAGCTTCGAAATATTTGTTTATTTGTTTAAGTGGCACGCTTAAGATTATCTACATAAAATGTGGCACATGGTGTGCCACGGGCTGGTTTAATTGATTTAATCAGTAGATTAATCAACTAAGGGGTTAGTTGATTAACAGAGCAATCCTAACTAAGGATCCTATCCATGCTGGCGTGGCCCGGAGGTCTACTTGGGAAAGGGGACATTCGTCCCCTTCCCCCGGTGTAAACCGGGGATGGCCCGATGGGCCTCCTCGGATTTAAGAGGAGGCCATGTAACAGCCGAGGTGGCCCGGCGGAACATGGGGATATGGCAGCCACCATCCCTGCCCCCTCCTGGGCCGGCTCGGCCAATAGCCCCCCTCCCTCGTCGCCTGGACCACCCCCGCCGGGGGATCTCTCACCTTCCTCTGGCGGCCGTGGGGACACCCCAGCAGCAGAGTGAGGGCAGCCGGCCTTGCGCCAGCCTCCCTTACTCCTGAGTCGTTGCAAACGTGCTTTAGTTTACGGCACGTTTGTGACGGCTTCCGGCGGCAGAGCACTCGCTCCACTGCCGGACATTTAGGTAGAATTGCGCAATCGAGACATGCAATCGATACATGTCTACTCAGAAATAAGTTCCACTGAGTTCAGTGGGACTTGCAGCTTAATTAATGGGAGTCCATTTTAGTAATTGTAGCTGCAAGTTAAAGGCATACTTGTTTATTTTTTAAAACTTTGATTCTGGTGTTTTACTATAACAGAGAGTGGAAAATTAAAGACTGAAAACAGTCTTTCATTTTGACAAGCAATGGTAGCTTTTGTTTATGTAATTGTAAATTATCTTCATTATCTTAAAAAGAAAATGACATTGAAATTTTGGTAATACTGTATGCAAATATATTCAGGTTCATTGATTCAAGCAGGTGATAAATATTAGATCTCGAACAACTACTGGAGAGTAATTGGTCATGTTGTATTCATATGTCAAAGAATAGCTCCATATTGAGGCAGAATTTGTTTCTCAGTGGACATGTTGGTAGCAGAAGCTTGGGGGAAACCATGTAACCAGCACCCTAGTATTCTGGGTAATTTTCAGGCCTGCAGTCAATATCCTATTATGAGCACATTTTATCAGCTTACACCGGCATCTGTTTGTGAAGTGGATTCCATGAGTGATGATCACTCTTGTGGACTTTCTGGACATTTACTGAGGTTGGTCTAATTTGCATATGCAAATAGGGTATATGAGCTGATGATAGGGCAAATGCATGGTGGGTTTTCTGTGGCATTAACTGTGTGAAGTTATTCCCTGAATGCTTCTGGTGAGTTTTTACCACATCACCATAATCTTCTCTTATGTTTTTTTGGTGGCGTAGTGACGTAGCTTCTTTGTGGTTGTACTGAAAACAGTCATCAAAACATAATTTGTATGGAGTTAAAAACAAAATTCTCCAGGCGAACTGGCCAGTCATTAAAAGACACACGCATATCTTTCCCTGACGTTTCGTTGGTCATATTACCAACTTTATCAAAGGGTGCCGACAGACGAGAAAGTCGCCGTCTGCAAAGTGGAAACAGCAACACTTCCGATCCACTTTGCACTTTCCACTTTCCAGACGGCAATTTGCTCCGCTGTCGGCACCCTTTGATAAAGTTGATAATATGACCAATGAAACATCAGGGAAAGATATTGTATGTCTTTTAATGACTGGCCAGTTTGCCCGGAGAATTTTGTTTTTAACTCTGTAATTTGTACCGGCCAGGAAAACTTAAAAACTTACATAATTTGTATGTGTGAATGTAACCTGAATCTACTTTAGGTGTGTGTGTGTGTGCGTGCGCGCATGCGCGTGCACGGAGACTGGCCATTTTCTGAAGTCTCTGGCCATCTCAAGAGCAAAGTAAGTGTGGTGTAGTGGTTAGAGTTAGACTTGGATCACAGAGCCATTCAACCACAAAATTTACTGAGTAACATTGGACCAGTGGCTCTTTCTCAGCCTAATCCACCTCACAAGGTTGTGAGGATCAAAAGTGTGCATGTGTTGAAGGAACTCTACTTGCTGCTCTGAGCTCCTTGGAAAAAGGGCAGGATAAAAATGGAATCAATAAATAATATACTCAGATTATTACCATGGATTGGGAACCTCTTTAATAACTGCGTTGCGTTCAAAAATCAAAGTGTTCCAAGGGTGGATTTTTACCCACTTTTCAAAGTACATTTATGGGTGCAGGGGGGGATGAGTGTGGAACCAGTAATTGGTAATTACTTCGTATTAATTAACGTGGAGCACAAGAGTGTGACTTTATACACCCACCCCTCATCTAATCTAGGCTAGTGAATCTCTCCTATTTTTCACTGCACGCTTGTGTCTGGTTAATGTGGCTCATTTTTAGTCTAGATGGGGATAATTAAACCAGCTCACAACATTTTTACAAGCCTGCCTGTCTACATACACCTAAATAGGTCTAAAAGGGGGGGGGGATCCACTTTTGTAAAACAGCCTGGTTGCCTGGAAGCAATTCTGACTCGCCACAGGCAACTAGCCGACAGGCTATTTACGGGCCTGATTAAATAGCTTCTACCCTGAACAACACATTCCACTAATCCCTTACTGTACAAAAAAAGAAAGGCTCTCTCTCTCTCTCTCTCTCTCTCTCTCTCTCTCTCAATTTCTCATTTGAATAACTCCATCTTTCAACCAGATGGAGAGGAAAAGATAGGCACCTGCTCCATCAAGGCAAAGGCACACAGTGAACTGCACAAAGGCAGACACATGTTTCCACGGACGCACACGCATACAGCACATGGCCAGGGAAAGAAAGGAAGTTATGGGGATGGGATAAATGAAAATGTATATAAGAAAGGAAGGCTAAACAAAGATCACATATTGGGATGGACACAAAGTTGGCATAAAATGTTAGAAGAAAACCTTGCAACTGGACAAAACTCTGAGCTTTCACACAAAGCACAGGAAAACATTGTCACACGTCACGTTCATAGACTGCCTGCAGAGCCACAGAGCACGATGCAATCTACATCTCACCCCTTCATACACATCACATATACATGCATAAAATGACTAGGATCATTCACAGATATGCAAAACAATCCCCATCTCTTTCTTGTATACACACAGACTTCTATCTCACAGGCACTGAACAGACTGTTAGAAGAACCAAGAGCTACAAAAACCCCTACACAGTCTAGCTCAGGGGGGCTTAGAAATCTGCACTGCTGTCATCACGCTACAGAGAACAAAATACCAGTGATGGGGGAAATAAAGTCATTTCTCCAGACTCTAGAATACTGAAGGAAAAAAAACAAACCCAAAACAGCTTTGATCTCTTTTCCCCCTTTAAAAAACTGGTTTTATCCCAATGAGTGGTGGTGGTGGGAATTAAAATTGAGTACTTTCTGTTAAATAAATTGGATGAAAGCTGGGCAGCTTAGACAGATGGACGAGATCAGAAGTGGCTTTAGGATTTTGGAGGGTCCTTGGCAGGAGACTCTCTGTATTCCGTGTATTTTGTTTCTAAACACCTTTAGTAAATTCAAAATAACGAGCTATAAGTAGGGGCAGTCTTTTTCAGTAATAACGAAATAAAAACACATAACACCGCTTTCTGCACACAACCCCCCCCCCAAATCTGCGAAAAAACAAAACCGTTTTCTAACACCTCTACATATTGGTCATGACTGTGGCTGCATCTGCTGAGACTATACCACCTAAATCAATACTACCTAGTACACGTTTAAAGCGATTCTTAAAGCGATTATTATTTATAAAAATGGAATAAAAACACAACACCGTTTTCAGCCATTTTATTTTGGAAAAAACCAACACCAGTGCAACCCAGTTCACTGCATTCCATGAGCAGAGACTGCCCCAAAAGTGCTCACAGTTCAGTTCATGCACGCAGCATTTCAGAGGAAGTTGGAGCACTTCCTCCGCCACTGCATTGACCTCACCCATTTACATCACACCCATTAAAGAACTGCCACCAGCAGCTACCGGTTGGATGCCCCGTGCAGTCAGCCCGGACCTGGTGCCCTGCCTGCATTGCCATGACCCACCCCTGACTTCATGCCCACCTTGGACCATAACTGCAGTGTTTAGTCAATTAATTGGTTAGATTAATCAATTAAAAACACTTAATTGACTAATAAGGTGCCTCTGATCAACTGAGCACCCAATTTTATAATGTGTTTTATTTTTAATATGTGCTTTAAAAAATCCTGCAAATGGCAAGTGCCATCTTGGAAGAGTCATTGCCTCTTATGTGAGAGAATGGGGAAAAACCCTCTTCTAAAACCCATTGCAATATACAGTATGCCGTGTATCTTCTACTAACGAAGGAAGTGTGCAGTTTTTTCTTTAGAACATGTGAATGTGTGCAGATTAACAGCCCAATCCTCCCTGCGTGGTGATGCAGCGGCGGCAGTGCAACCTTGCAGGGGAGGTTTGGCTGCTGGAGGTCTCCTCAGGGTGACATTTGTCCCCTCGTCCCAGGGTTAGCCCCTGCAGCCACTATGGGTCAACTCAGACCTGCACCAGTGATATCGCTGGTGCAAGTCCACGTTGATCTGTGAAGGCAGATCGGGCCCGGGAAAGGGGTTAGGATTTGGCGGGCACCGCTGCCACCTAACCCGCCCCATCCCGGGCCTGATCCATCCATCCCCTGCCCTTCAACTCCCCATTCTGCCCTCCCCCTGCCCCGTCCCACCCTTCCCCACTCCTTCCTGCCTCCCATGCCATCTTACCTGCTTTGGAAAGGACCCACCAGTGCGCTTAGGAACATAAGAACATAAGAACATAAGAAGAGCCCTGCTGGATCAGGCCAAAAGCCCATCTAGTCCAGCTTCCTGTGTCACACAGTGGCCCCACCAGATGCCTCAGGGAGCACACGAGACAACAAGATACCTGTGTCCAGTCGCCACTCCCTTGCACCTGGCACAGAGAAAACCCACTTCTAAAAAAAAAAAAAAAAAAAAAAGGAGGTTGCTTATGGCTTGTAACCTGTGATGGTCTTTTCCTCCATGAATCTGTCCAAACCTCTTTTAAAGGCATCTAGGCCAGGTGCCATCACCACATCCTGTGGCAAGGAGTTCCACAGATGAATCACACGCTGGGTAAAGAAATATTTTCTTTTGTCTGTTCTAACTCTCCCTCCACTCAATTTTAGTGCGTGTCCCCTGGTTCTGGTGTTGTGTGAGAGGGAGAAGAATTTCCCTCTATCCACTCTCTCCATCCCATGCATAATTTTATAAGTCTCAATCATGTCCCCCCTCAGGCGCCTTTTTTCTAGGCTGAAAAGCCCCAGACGCTGTAGCCTTTCCTCGTAAGCCCACAAATCATTCTGGTCGCTCTTTTCTGCACCTTTTCCAATTCAACTATATCCTTTTTGAGGTATGGTGACCAGAACTGGACACAATACTCCAGATGTGGCCTTACCATCGATTTGTACAAAGGCATAATGATATTGGCCGTTTTATTCTCAATCCCCTTTTTAATGATCCCGAGCATGGAATTGGCCTTCTTCACAGCCGCCGCACACTGGGTTGACACTTTCATCGACCTGTCCACCAGCACACCAAGATCTCTCTCTTCATCCGTCACAGACAACTCAGAACCCATTAGCGTATATGTGAAATTTTGGTTTCTTGCCCCAATGTGCATCACTTTGCACTTACTTACATTGAAGCGCATCTGCCATTTTGCTGCCCATTCTCCCAGTTTGGAGAGATCCTTCTGGAGCTCTTCACAATCCCTGCTGGTCTTCACCACCCGGAAAAGTTTAGTGTCATCCGCAAACTTGGCCACCTCACTGCCTATCCCCAACTCCAGGTCATTTATGAATAAGTTGAAAAGCACCGGTCCCAAGACCGATCCTTGGGGCACACCGCTTTTCACCTCTCGCCATTGTGAAAATTGCCCATTGACTCCCACTCGCTGTTTCCTGGTCTTCAACCAGTTCCTAATCCACAAGAGGACCTGCCCTCTTATTCCCTGACTGTGGAGTTTTCGCAGGAGCCTTTCATGAGGGACCGTGTCAAACGCCTTCTGAAAATCCAGATATATAATATCCACGGGTTCGCTCGCATCCACATGCCTGTTGACCTTTTCAAAAAATTGGCTGTGGCCTTCCTGCCGGCGCTCTGGAAGTCAGTGCTGCAAGAGCGCGCTTTATGGCTGCATTGCAGCAGCCACTGCCAGTGGAATTCCGCCGGCAGGGTAGGATGGATTGGGCTGCCCATGGATGATTTAATGGATTAATTGATTAGAACAGGGGTTCAAACCCCTTCCCGGCCGAGTACCACCTCCGGCGCCACTCTCCTGCTGCGTTCCACTTCTGGGTTTTCAGGTTTTCGGAGGCCAGAAAACGCAGGTAGGAGGCTCTGGGCAGGTGGGAGGGCCCTTCTCAGCGTTCCTGAGAGGCTCGGCCAAAGGCAGGAGCCTCTCTGGAGTGAAAACACGCAACTGAAAGTGTCGGATAGGAGCGGGGTTCCGGTGGTCCGAATACCACCAGTAGTTGGCCGGAGTACCACTGGTGGTACTAGTACTACTGGTTGAGAACCCCTGGATTAGAACACATAAATTAATTAGTAAGGATTTCTGTAATCAGGTAACAATGTAACAGCCCCTACTTTGTAGTACACTCTCCCCCTACACACTCCTGCAGTGTACCATATTGCAGGACTGTCCTCTAAGACTGTTCAATTGTATCAAAATGTTGGTATCATCCCAGGTAAATTGGTTTCACAGCACGGTATTCTTTAACTGGGGTTTCAGTACATTTATTTTTAATTGACATTTTATGGCATGCTTTCTATCACAGATGTGGCTTACATGAATTAAATACACATAAATATCAGCAGCCCTTTGTGGGTGCTAAAAAGTTAAAATGGTGGATGAGAGAAATATCCACAGAAATACAACCAGGGTCACAGGAGGGAATAATAAGTTTTGATTCTCTCTTACTCCCCCCCCCCGAACCGCCCCTGCCCCTCTCTATTCACATCCACACTAGTAGGTACCTGGCAGCCCAGACAACCCCCCTTGAACCATGTCACATTGTGTTGGTTTCAGATAGAACTGCATTACACACACACACACACACACACACACACACACACACACACACACACACACACACACACACACACACACACACACACACACACACACACACACACACACACACACACACACACACACACACACACACACAGCTCCTCAGCCAAGATGCCACAGGCCCTTCACTGGCCTGTTACCTTGATAAAGTCAGTGAGCCCACATGTTCCAACCACACGGCAGTGTGTCACTGCCCTGGGGGGGTCCCTTGTGTTCTGTCAGGGAGGTGGACAGGAAGGGCAAGCAGCAGTTACACAAAGAAGGCCCCAGGGCACAACAGTGATTGAGATGTTTCACTGAACAGAGGAAGGTTGTGATATTGTAAGATCTGAGATGCGCAGTCCAGTCCCTGGGCTGGAAGTTCTCTGTCTAGGGGCTAAGTATACAGCAGGATGGGGAGCTGGCCCTCGTTCCAGCAAGTGCCCATGTCGGGGTCCCGACAGCCCAATATTTTCACTTGACACAGAATTCCTCTGTGTCAAAGCAGCAAGCTCTGGAGGGGGGGATCTCTACAATCTCTGGCTGGCAGGGGGTGACTGTAGCACCCCCACTTTGAAGTTGCTTCAAATTCCTCTTCAAAACCTACCTTTCCCCCTGAAGCTATTATTATTAGTACAACCCCTTAGTCGTCATCCCTCTAAGTACTGTATACGGGTTAAATATATCTGTAACTGAGGGCCCAATCCTATCCAACTTTCCAGCACTGATGCAGCCACAATGCAGCTCCGAGGTAAGGGAACAAATGTTTCCTTATCTTGAGGAAGCTACCGTGCCCCCCCCCCCCGCAGGATGCAGAGCACACCCCATTGGCACGGGTGCAACAGCGCTGGAAAGTTGGATAGGATTGGGCCCTCAGTTACAGATATATTTAACCCATAGGAATAGGATAGACTTTTGAGAAGGTTACGGAGGACTATGATTTGGCTTAAATAGGGAGGAGTCAAGAGGTGAGGTAAGGCTTATGGATTTCATATAAGCCCCTTCTTACCTTCCTCCCATAATTTGGGCACTTCCCCCCCCCCCCCCGTTGAATTTTTGATTGTAGGCTCCTCAGGAAATAGGAAGCACCTTCAGATTGGGACCGTACCACAGTGATGCCCCCACCATAATCCTGAGCCAGATGGGGCAGGGGGGGATGCTTGCTCTATACCTTTAAAAAGCAAGCACACAAACAATAAACTATACAGTGTTAAGTAATGTGCAGTTGGGCCTTTAGTTGTCCACAGAAGTCCACAGAGGTCATAGCATTTTTATTGAGACAGGTGGCTTTTTCGTTTAATTATTAACAGTTTTCATTATTTTTAAAAAAGCTCCACATCTGGTTATTGCTTTCTAGTGCACTTTTAGATTCTGCGTATTTAGGGTTGTACTGATTACTGGTATTGGGTGTAGAGTCTTAGCTTTTTTGCACTGGCTTCCTGTTAGATTGAATTCCAGGCTTGTTTCAAGGAGCTGGTTATACAGCCCCAGAGCCCGCCCCAGAGCGTCCACGCAGCTCGCCACCCCAGGTTAAAATTGCTAATGTTTCACAGAAAACCCAAATATTTTGCTTATTTTTTTAAAAATAGCTTTATTTCATTGTTATTGCTTATCAACAAAAACAAAAACCTCTGCCTATGAGAAAAAGCCATCATTTCTCACCCCCATCCCCAAGCTTTCTTTGTTTTTAGGTGCTGCATGCACGTGTTACCTTAGAAGAGGCAATTCTGTTCTCTCTCGCACAGGAGGGAATGCCTCTTCTAAGATAAAATTTGCTATCCTCAGTCTTTATAAGTACTTGTGTGTGTGTGTGTGTGTGTGTGTGTGTGTGTGTGTGTGTGTGTGTATAATAAATTTAAAAATTGCTGTTTAATTGGGGAGCCCCTTTTTAGTCAATCAAAAATAGTTTTTAATCAATATTGCTACCCTCGTTTTAATGCATTTATTATTATCATTATTAACATTATTGGTTTTATTAGTATTGTTGTACAATACTTGTAGCTTATAGTAGAAAAGCTACACATTCATTTTTATAAAGTAAACAAACTGGGCTGCTCTCAGCCATATGTCCGCGCATGTGAGCTGCGTGTGCGCACAAAGCCCCTGGTGCTCTTCCCTCCCCTCCTACCCCCAGCTTTCTTGGCAGGTTAGCCGCTGGCCAGGCAAGTGAGTGGGTGTGTGGGCCTGGAGCCTCTTCCTAGAAACCCTTTGCATCTAGAGGGTCCCCGGGAGTAATCCAGTTGGCCAGGGAATTAGAGGAGGAGGAACCTGTGCAGATTTCATGCAGGCTCCTCTTTGCTCCCTTAACTCCCAATCCAATCATGCTTGGAAGGCAACAACGGGGCGACATGTTCAGCCAGGTTCATAAAGGTGGATAATAGGGGGGTGTCAGCCAGGTCAGCCCTAAAGGGTGTGTGGGTCCTCAGCCAGTGCCCAACCTGACCAACCTCTGATGCCAGCCCTGAATACATACATCGGGCTGACAATCCTCATGCAGTGGCGGAGCGTGTGCCCCCCCTTATCTCTGCCCTATATGTCATGTAACATATGAGGTGTGTGCTCTGTGCAGTCTCCGATCAATGCAGCGGCCTGATTTGCTTCACATCCCGTTTTGAAATTACATGTGAGCCATTCCACTTTCATTTTGTTCTATCCTAAGAAACTGAATCCTGACCAAGCACTATTGAAATCAACAAGGCAAGTTAGTTAATGATTAACTTAAGTACAATTAATTTCAATGGGACTTAATCCTGACTGACTGTCTTAAAGCACAGTCCTAACTCCCTGCGTGGTGATGCACTGCTACCACTGCATCCTGAAGAGGAGTTTCAGCCTCCAAAGGCTTCCTCGGAATAAAGGAACATTTGCCCCCTTGTCCCTGGGCAAGCTTCTGCTGGCTCGACAGGTCTACTCGGACTACGTGGACCCATGAAGGCAGATTTACTCGGACTGTATATACGTATTTTAATGTTTTTATTGTAAGCCGCCTTGAGTGCCCTTGCTGGGAGAAAGGCGGGGTATAAATTCTTTAAATAAATATATGTGTGTGCAAGGAATGTCCTCCACTCGCAAGCCACAAGAGAAGGTTATCCTCCTTATTGCTGGAGGAGAGTAGTACTCCTTGTTCTCTGCTGAAATGAGAAAACAGATTCCTGTGTAGGAGAACAGAAGCTTTATGGCCAGCTTTCACACTTGGGAATAGCTGAGTTAAGGAAAAAAAGAGGAAATAAAAAGGTTTACAATTAAAACAACTTAATGCAAAATAACATCTTGTATAAAACTGTTAACAGATATAAGCTAAAACAACAATATTAACACACAGAACAGGGTTGTTGTTGTTTTTAATGGCAACAGCAACCTGATTAAAATGGTTCCAGAACAGCTTGCCTCGAGAAGATAGTCTTCACAGCCCATCTAAAAGCAGGCAGTGAATGAGAGGCGAATGAGAGGCAAGCGCTACAGGTGCCTTTTACAGGCACACTCCCACCAGACAGGGGCATTTGCCAGAAGAACCACTAAGTGGCGCTGTGTTCAGGCCTCTGCCATTTTGACAGAGAAGAGAGACAACTTTCTCTCTCTCTCTAGGTCCCAATGACAGAGTGCAGAGGTGCAGTGACCATGCTTAGGTTGCATGAAGCTAATGAACTAAATGAGTTGTCCTCACATTGTGGCTTCTCCTGCCTGCCAGCCCTTGCCCTGAGCAAATTTAGCACTTACTGAAGCCAAGCAGAGTCAGTGCATGAAGGAAAGAGGGATTTTCCTCTCTATTGTGGCTGTGGCAGCTGATAGCATTTTTCTTGGACTTGACCGCTTTACCCAGTGAGCTCCACCCCCAGCTGGGCTGGTGTCATTGTGTTGCCTGGGCATCTACCTGCCTGCTCCACTTACCTGCTCTTGCCTGCCATATCTCAGTTGGCAGTGGGACCCAAAAAAGGGTCTCTGAAGTAGAGAGGGCAGCAAACAGTCTATTTTGTTATATTTTCCCACTAGTGCAGTGTTTCCTGAACTTTTTCAACCTGCGGCTCCCTTGACCATTGGCGACGGCTCCCCATTACATGATGTTGATGCCTGCCAATTGGCATTGCACTGTTTTCCGAGAGGATTCCATGGCACTTCGCAGCTCCCACTTTGGGAACCACTGCACTAGTGGGTTATGTGAATGTGGAGGGAAGGGGAGCATTTGGATTTTCTCCGTCAGGTGCCAAAATGTCTGTGGGCTGCCTTTGCAAGGTAACATGGTTCCTTACTGAGAAAGCGTTCACTGAACTCTACAGCCGCCTTGATAGCTTGAGCTCCAAAAATGTGGTCTCAAATAGAGGAGGAGGAAAGAGTGCACCCAGGTGCCCCCTGATTTTGCAGATGTAGATGTACATGGTATGGAAGGAACTCTGAGGAAAGCTCTGGGATAGTAGCTTTAAAGGGAAAAGGAAAGAGTAAGATACCCGTCAAAGTTTCACAGATGAAAACAAGGACATAAGAACATAAGAAGAGCCCTGCTGGATCAGGCCAAAGGCCCATCTAGTCCAGCTTCCTGTATCCCACAGTGACCCCACCAGATGCCTCAGGGAGCACACAAGACAACAAGATAACTGTATCCTGTCGCCACTCCCTTGCACCTGGCACAGAGAAAACCTACTCCTACAACCAGGAGGTTGCTTATCCCCATCATGGCTTGTAAGCTGTAATGGACTTTTCCTCCTTAAATCTGTCCAATCCCCTTTTAAAGGCATCCAGGCCAGGTGCCATCACCACATCCTGTGGCAAGGAGTTCCACAGACCAATTACACGCTGGGTAAAGAAATATTTTCTTTTGTCTGTTTTAATACTCCCTCCACTCAATTTGAGTGGATGTCCCCTAGTTCTAGTGTTGTGTGAGAGGGAAAAGAACTTCTCTCTCTCCACCCCATGCATAATTTTATACGTCTCAATCATGTCCCCCCTCAGCCGCCTTTTTTCTAGGACATTCTTGCATCCTGGCCCCTGCCATCAGCCAGAGCGCTATGGGCTGCCGAGTTGTGCACGTGTGGGTTTCTGTCGTTGTTCTTTGTTTTTAAATTATTAGAACTCTGTAATAAGTAGGCAGTCCTGAGTGCCATTTGGTTGAGAGGCGGGGTAGAAATCTTCAAAATAAATAAACAACACCCCAATTTTAATGCCAATTATCACTTTCCAAGCACAGCCCCCCCCCCCCCATACATATTGCTAAAGGCTCTACTCTGACAGGTACAGTATATGCTGCATTTGTTTACTTTACAGCAGCCTGTCTCCCACTTGCTTAAAAGCTGAGGTGTTTATCCTTTCAGCTGGAGGTATATTTGATAAACATAATTGTCTGACAGAGGACAAGTTCTGGCATAACTCTAAACCATGAGTTAATGTTACTAGTATGAGTTCACATGTGTTGTGTCCCATTCATCCCCCTCCCTCCACTGCCCTTCATAGGTGCCAGGAGGAAATATGTTGCTTCTGTTCCTGGTTTTAGACTGCGATTTGTTGTGCCACCTGAAACAGGCAAATTGTGGTTTGTTCTAACTACAGATTATGAACAAGCCAGGATATCAAACCAGTGATTTGACAGGTTCAGGTGCAATGATAAATTGCAGTTTGTTTTAAACCAGGAATGGAAGCAGCACATTTCCTCTCCCCCATGTGCAAAGGGGAGGGGAACACATGGGCCTGATGCTTGTGTTAGTCGTGCTGAGGTAACCAGGGTTTAGCATTACATTTGAACCTGACCAAAGTATTACCAACAGTTCAAAATATATCTCAGAAACTGCAGGGTGTGAAATGTCAGGGGCTTAGTGTTCGTATGTGTGCAATTTACATGCACAAGTGGCATCTGTTCCGCACTCAGAAATTTAATTTGTAGAGACCTGGGGTTGGGGGCTGGAATCTGAGGAATGATAACTCAAGAGGCTCCCGTTAATGAAGCTTTAACATGCTATTCCCCCAAGGCAAAGATAGAGTTAAAAGAGAGCTGTGAATTACCATGGGCGGATATTAGAAAACTGGGGCAGTCCCTGGTAAATCGAGACGGAATGTATTGACTAGCCTTAGTGAAAGCTATGACTGGTATAAGTTGCTTTGATAAAGTCAGGTGTTCGGGGTTTATTTTGGAATGAGAGTGTGTGCGCATTGAAGACTTACACTGTTATCATAAGAATCTGTTTATTGACCAACATACAGATTGAGCAAGCATTACAGGACTGCAAATTCAAGCATACAGGCAGATATTGCTAGTCTCAAAGAAATCTTGGCACCCTATTCATGTCCTGGTTTTAAGAATCAGCAATCTAGTTGCATTGCAATTTGAGTGGAGCCCATTGCTCTCGTACAGACTAGGCTGATCTCAAAATCCAAGCGCTTTCATCTGACTCCATGTTCTCCTCATTCATGCACTGAAATCCTGCAACTCTGGCATTGTATGCATGAATTCAACTGATCAGTCTAAATTTGGGCCTTGTCATAGAAGACTATGACACTGCGCCGGCCTCCCTTGCTCCCGAGTAGTCGCAAATGTGCTTTCCGGCATGTTTGCGACTGCTTCCGGCACCGGCAGCTTCGACTGAATTGCGCCCTTGTATCACAAACCTACACTTGTCACAACACTTTACCACAATCCTGGTAGTGGTAGATGCTCTCCAGAAAGATGGCCTTTTCATTCCATGCACAGAGACCCCCAAAGCATATGGCATGTTTCACAGCTTCCTGGCTCAGTGCCAGTTATATTATGGCGCTTCAGCCAGAAGATTTTCCCACTGAGCAGGTGAGGAGGGGTTTTTTTTGTATTAGTCTGTTAGACCATGCAGCAAGATGGGCTCCCGTTTATTTCCTAGAGTCTATTCCACTGCTGAATTCATCCCCCGCCTTTGTTGCAGAACTTAAGCAAGCATCTGTGGATCCTCAAAAGAAGGATGCGACTAACTGCTGGATTTGATGCCTGCAGCAGAGAACCGGATCCATGCTGAATGACGCCAGTGCCAACCAATTCCATGCTCATTGATCAATTCCAGGACTCGGGGACTCTATCCATGATAACCTGGTGCAGATAGAGATAGCAGTCACCCTTCCAGGTTTGATGAACCAGTGTCTCCATATTAAAGGGTGCCTACAGACCTGGAAAAGCAGGCATTCAAGAAACACAATACCAATGCACCTAGGACACATTCCTTCAGAGACCAGCAGCAGTCTGCCAGTTGAGTCTGAACCCATACAGTGGGGGTGGGTGGGCTTGGCCCATCCTGGTCTCTGAGGAAAAAGCTCATCACTGCCAGCTAAATCTCTGCCATTACTGCAGGGCGTCAGACGACTGTGCCAAAACTTGCCCTTTTAAGAGATCTGTAGCCAAGTTGGTGAAAAAGCAGGTGTCCCTGCTGTAACAAGACTCATAGCAGTAGGGCAAATATATGAGGGGTTCCCCAGCCACAACCTTAGCATGGCAACCACATCTTCTACTGCTTCCAGGGGAGCAATTTATGCATGCACCAACTATGACAGACTTGGGGGAAGAGGCTTCCAGTAGTTTCATTGATATTCCGTTGTGGTAGAACACAACATCCCTGTGACCCATAAACAGGCCTCAATTATGTTGGAGGTCATTGATGGATGTCTCTTGACACTGAGTCTTGTGTTACAAGAAACCCACTGAATATGGGTGGAGACCCAGGATCATCAGGAGCGCCTGGTGCTGAATGTTGTAGCATCATCACATTTTCTGATTGTGCTAAGGGTTAAATGGCTAGCTCAACATGACTCAACAAGATTAGAGTGTTTATAGGATGACCTTCAGTTCTGAAAATTGCTGTTGAATCTCCTGCGAGGAGCAGAGGCCCTGGCTTCCTCGGTCCCTGTTGAAAGCCCCTACCCAGTACTTCCAGACAAATATTGATTTTCAGGATGCATTCAGCCCAGTGGAGACCAACATGCTTCCATATGACTGCACATATCCCTGTGGGATGCATGTATCCACTTTTGGAGCCTGAGTTGGCAGCTCCCCAGACCTTTATAACTTCTGGGCCAAGGATTGCATGGTGAAGGCATGTTCATCTGCCTTGTTGACTCCTGAGAGACCCTGGAAGACTATGACACTACTAGACTGTCAGTGCAATCCTGACTAAGGATCCGGCCGGCGGCCCAGGGCCGCCCGCCGGATCCTGTGCCAGGGCTGCCCATCCGATGGTGGGCCGGAGGTCTACTCGGGGAAGGGGATGCTTGTCCCCTTCCCTGGGTGTAAAACGGGGTCGGCCCAATGGGCCTCCTCGGATTTCCACCAGCTAAATAGCTGGCAGAAGTAGAGGAGGCCGTGTAATGGCCTAACCGGCCCGGCAGGGACAGGGATACGGCGGGAGCCATCCCCCTCCCCCTCCCGGGACGGCTAGGCCAATGGCCCCCCTTCCTCACCCGCCGAACCGCTCCAGCGACGAAGCGAGGGAGGTCGGCCTCTGCACCGGCCTCCCTTGCTCCCGAGTAGTCACAAACGTGCTTTCCGGCACGTTTGCGACTGCTTCCGGCGCTGGCAGCTTCAACTGAATTGCGCCCTGTATCACAAACCTACACTTGTCACAACACTTTACCACAATCCTGGTAGTGGTAGATGCTCTCAGAAAGATGGCCCATTTCATTCCATGCACAGAGACCCCCAAAGCATATGGCACAGCCAATCTCTTCTTTCAAGATATCTTTCAACTTTGTGGACTTCTCAACCATATCATTTCATAATTCATGGCCAAATTTTGGAAGAAGTTCTTCTGTGTCCTGGATACCTACCCTCAGCACACCACCCCAAACAGATGGTCACAGTGCATGAACTAATCACACTCTGGAGCAACACTGGTGATGCTACACCACTTACCAGCAAGACAACTAGGCTGCTCTGCTACCCACTGCAGAATTAGCTTATTACAGTGCAGTACATGTTTCCACTAAGTATACCCCCTTCTTCGCTAATTATGGGTTCCATCCCCATTACTTCCCAAACCCTTGTCCTCCCACCATCATGCCTGCTGTGACTAAGTTCATGGAGGGACTACATGCTGTGCAAAGAGACCTCCAAGAACTTCTGAATCAATGCAAGAAAGCATATAGAGCACTAGCAGACAAACGAGTTACTTGTCCCTCATGAATGTTGGACTATCAATACTTGGGACCCAATGAGCCTTCTATCTCTGCCTGCCTGATACCTAGAAAATAAATCTGTCTTCCGCCACTCATTGCTCATTCCTGATATCCCAGATATCAATCCAAACTGACTCTGAAACCCTCATTTTTAGGAAAGGTGCATGAAGGAAAGAGTAAGGAAGAAGTATAATAAGAAGTATAAGAAGTATGGTAATTTGAAGTATAAGATACACTGAATGTCCAGATTCATAGGAGTCGGTTGCAATACCTAGTAAACTGGACGGAATAGTGGCCTGAGGAACAATCACAGCATCCAACAACCTCTGGCTCATACATTGCTTCTACAAGCAGAATCCTAACAAGCCTGGCCCAACCATGTTTCCAGGAGATAGGCTTGAGGGGTGGGGGATGGTGTCATGACCCCAAGACCAGAACCCCCTTAGTTCGAGGATGAGGTGGAGGCCCCAAAGAGATGATAGATAGGGAAAGGCGAACTCCCTCAGAGTAGGCCAAGTCTCCTCCACCCCAACTTAACCCCCTGTATAAAGGGAACCCCAGACCAATCCCACAGCAGCCCAATGCGGTTGCTCTCTTTCCTTGGGTTACAAGGACTCCCTTGAGGGCACTGCACTGGAACCAATACCCCCCTATGCCATTGCAGTTGGCACTTGAAGACCAGACAACTTGAAAGGAGGGGGCAGAGCCAACTTCCCTAAGGGCCCAATCCTATCCCACGTTGGTGCTCAGGATGCAGGACCGCCAGTGCAGCGGCTGCTGTATCCTGTGCGCCAGCAGGGGACCACACCGACCGAGAGGTACGTAAAGAAATATTTACCTCTCCGGCTGCTGCCTGATCCCCTATGGGCCTACGCAGATCTATACCAGCTCCTTTGCTGGTGTAGATCTGTAATGCTGCAGTGTGTGTGTGTGTGTGTGTGTGTGTGTGCGCGTGCGTGTGTCAGGAGTTCCAGATATGGTGGTTACCAGTGCTGCCAAGACCAGCCTCCATCCTGGCCCAATCCCTGATCCGATCTGCCCCCCAAACCACGTCAAAAACAAGTCAGCAGCGCTGTGCTGCTGGCAGTATGAGGCCTTCTGGCCTTTGGACGGGTGGAAGCACTCCACAGAACATTGGAGCGGCTGCCCCGATGGTGAAACTCGCAGTACGTCAGTGTACCTCGCGGTACGCCAGTGTACCACAATCGCCAGGTCCTTGCTGGAGCACCATCAGAGCTGTTCATATCACAGCATCCAGCCACATTCCTTTGTTTCCTCTTGGAGCTGTCCGAGGTCCTGACTGGCTGCCAGGGAGCCTCTGCCTTGGAGAGCTGACTGGCCTAGCCTGCTAGCACACCTGGAACAATAAGTGTTACGTACAACGAGTGAAGCATCTTTGGGATAATGGTCATAAAATACAAGGATTAAAAAGGGGTTTAAGTATTTATAAAAATGACTTGTCTTTTAAAATGCAATGTATGCAATAAAATCCTTAAAATCTTTAAAATACAATAAAAACAATTAAAAACAATTTGCATGACGTTTCATTCATTTTGTTCTATGAATCTCATCAGATGCATACATTGCATTTTAAAAGACTTAAGTCGTTTTTATAAATACTTAAAAAAAACTTTTTAATCCTTGTATTTTATGACCATTATCCCAAAGATGCTTCACTCGTTGTACATTATAGCTGGTCATAACAGTTTCCGATCTATTTTAATAAGTACTACATTTGAATGTCTTTCTAGCAATCTTAAAGCCCAGTAAATGTGCTTGAGAACTTTCCCCCCCTCCCCAAATGAGTTTCAGCTCTGTCGTCCGCAGATTCAGGCATGCATCATTCTCAGTGAGTTGGAGCACCTTCTCTATGCAGAAAGGCATTTAGAACATTTTCATTTAGTGAAAAGGACGATGAATGTGGGGAGCATAATATAGGTTCATGAAATGATGCATGGTGTGGAATAGGTGGATAGAAATAAGTGTTCCTTCTTCCTATTAGTTGATTTAAACAGACAAAAGTACTTCTAAGAAAGCTCTTTTCAGATGTTATCTAACGATGAAGTTGAGGTTTGCGAGGGTGTCAGCAAGCACTGTCCTACCATGCTCTGGGTTCCATCCAAAGGAAATGAATCCCAAGAATGTACCATTGAAATCAATGGGGCTTCAGTTAGTCACGCCAGAACTGTCTCATTAATTTTAATGGTGCTTAGTCAGGATTCTCTCTCTTTGGATCCAGTCTTCTGTAGCTCTGCCTCCCGCTCTCCCCAGGGATCGTGTTTGTCTGCACATGCAAACACTGTGCCTGGGGAGAGTCTCTCCCTGTCATCAGGAAGGCAAATGCTGGGCTCCTGGACCTTGCCTAATCATGGACATTTTCTATGGTTAGATCATGACTGAAAAAGGCTACAGAACCCAGTTCCTAGAATTTGCTGCTAGAAGACATGGCGATGACCACCAGTTTAGTTGAAAGAAGATGAGACAAATTCGTGGAGAACAGACATCTGTCAATGACGACGACTGACACCTCCATGGTCGGAGGCAGTGTGCCTCTAAATAACACTTGCTGGGGAGCAGCACTGGGGGGGGGGGGGGCTGTTGTCTTCCTATCCTGTTTTTGGGCTTCCTGGAGGCATCTGGATGGCTCTGGATGGGATATGGATGGGAACAAGGATGCTGGACTAGATGACGCTCTGGTCTGATCCAGCAGGGCTCATGTTCTTATGTTCTCTTTCTCTTTGCAGCATTTCTTCCTGGGTCTCTTTTATAAACTCTTTTTATACCTGAACCACAACATTGGCAAACTCTGCTCGACCCTCTAGGCTCACCCAACCCACCATGTACCAATTGCTAACAGTAATGATTTATGCAGCCCTTGAAGCCCTGGCAGGACGTACGGCATTAGCCGTTATTCAGATGCCACGTCACACCAACCAGAGTTGGGGACTGCCCACCTTCTTGGCCCACCTGAAGCGCTTGACATCTTCGAACACCAGCATCACCATTAACAACAGGGAGAGGGTCCGGCCCTCTGATACCTGCCAAGGCTACTATGACGTCATGGGACAGTATGATGCTGCGTTCAATTGTACCACTGGGGGTTACCGGTTCTGCTGTGGCACATGCCAGTACCGCTTCTGCTGCGATGACCGATCCAGGAGGCTGGAGCAAGGAAAGTGTCGGGAGAGCCCACTGTGGTTCCCCACCACAATCACTAGCACTGTCACCGATGGACCCAACATGCCAAATGGGAATAAGCAACCTTCCAGCAGCACCGTATATGTCATCTGTGGCGTCATCAGCTTCACTTTAGCTGTGGCAGTTGGGTTAAAATTCTTCTTCAGCAAAGCTTCAAGGAGACCACATGGAAGAGAACTCAATGTGCCCAGGTAAGTACCGACTACAAGGTAACAACTTCCAGACTCTAACTGTGATAATTTCTTGCAGCGAAAACAACAATGAGTCTTTTGGACCTAAAAGAACAGATTTATTGTGGCAGAGACTTTTGTGAGCTAGTTCCCACTTCATCATGCATGGTATCAGCTGCAGAAACATGTATGGCCATGAAATGCAAAAGGTAGAGATACCACCTATAAGTGGAATTGTTACTGCTGTTGTGAATGGTTGCTTTGCTGTTGCGTATAGTTACCCGGTATTTCTTTTCATACGTGAATTCACTGCTTGCAAGTTCATGTATCCGCAAGGGGCAGCATTGCCACCTACCTCGCATTTCCTCTGACTCTGTTCTTGCCGATCCGCGATCTGAACATCTCTGGTACCTTCCGAAGGTCTCTGCAGCAGAGATGTTCAAAATGGTGCCTGCGACTAGCACAGAGCCCTTTGAAATGTCTGTAGAATTCCCACAGGCATTTCAAAGGGCTGCGTGCTGGTCACGGGTGTCAATATGGATGTCTCTGCTACCTTCCGAAGGTCTCTGCTGGCTTCTTGCTGCCTTTGATCTCTGATGGATTTGAGGGTCTCTGCTGCAGATAAGCTGCCCACTCCTACACCGACCTAACTCCTACACTACCCGCGGTTTCGGTATCCACTAGGTTTCGCAGGGATCTAACCCTCGTGGATACTGAGAACTGACTGTACTTTTGAGCTTTACATAGAATTGTCGTGGCTGTGCCACTTGCATTTCCTGGTCATTTGCTTGCTGTTTACATTCCTCTGTCTTTCTCTTGTGTCCCAACTGAGGATAAGCTTCATGCATCTGATGAAGTGGGTACTAGTCCATGTATCTTACAGCACAATACATCTGTTGGGGCCCAATCGTATCCAACTCTCTAACGGGGTGCACGCTGCATCCTGCAGTATGGGGGCAGTCACGGAGGCCTCCTCAAGTTAAGGGAATGTTTGTTCCCTTATCTCGGGGCTGCATTGCAGTTGCATCAGCACTGGAAAGTTGCATAGGATTGGGCCCTTAGTCTCTACAGTACCTCAAGGCTGTTTCTTGTTTTGAATGAAGGCTGAGGCAAAAAAAAAAAAATTCAATCATCTGGTGCAAACCTGGTGGTGTCTTAGTTGGCAGCAAGGCTCAGAGCTGGATTGGATTCATTTGTTTTCCCTTCAGAGAATAATGCTGGTCGGCTTTGCCAGAGGAACATGCATTCTGCTGGCAGAAGTGAGAGGATGCCGGCGGAAGTGATGTTCCACCGGTGAGCACAACGAGGCCGCCAGCACATTGGCTGATGGCAGTGTATTCAGGCTGGCATAGAGGCCACCATCTTCCAGTGAGTTGGCAGTGGGGGTAGGCAGTGGGTGGAACAGGGTGGGGAGGAATGGGGATAGTGTTGGGGTGGGGAGGGTGAGAGGTGAATTGGGGGCTGGAGGGGTGGTTACTAGTGGCACTCGTATGTGTCCGTATCCCATGCTCCCTCCCTCTCCCTTACCTCAGTTCTGTGCCAGCAAAATGGCTGGCACAGAACTGAGGAGTTCCATTGGGGAAGTGGAGGCTTTCCCTAGGGTTAGGGAACAAAAGTTTCCTTACCCTGAGGAGACCTCAGTGACTGCCCCCCACCATAAGATGGAGCACACTCTCAATTTTGATAGGATTGGGCTGTAAATCAGGGGAATTCCAGATTGGAATTTGGTGCATCCATGTTCTAGCCTCCTTCTTCTGGTCTGCTAAATTCAGATGTAATGATGCATGTATGTATTCCTGGTTGAATTTAGATTTGCAAGGACTCGTGTTATGGCTGGGAGCTTACTTTGGGGGAAGAAGGAGAGTGAAAGCAAGGGATAATTTCTGAAAAGCAGGGTACTGGAGCTCAGGAATGAATGGAAACTGGTAGCCCTCTCTGCTAATCCTCGATATGTGGAAGTTCGGCACATACTCGGATATACTGTACTCTTTTAATGATCTCCTATATTCTAGAGCAGTGGTTTTCAGATTGCATTCCAGGGTACTCTGAGGTTCCTTTGAAGTCTAAGAGGTTACTCAGTGAGAAGATGGATAATGGCAGACGAGCTTCCCTGACAGACAGTGTGTGCACCACAGGCAATCTTCCCCTGCAGTGTGCAGATGCAAGAGAGTATTGGATGTGCTCTAGGTCAGGGATTCTCAACCTGTGGTACGGGTACCCCTAGGGGTACGCAGACCTCTTGCTGGGGGTACGCCGAGCCCTACCCCTTATCTGCCCCATCAGCAGCTAATTAAGTGTTAATTAACATGGATTTTAAATTGTAATTATTTTCGGAGCCCTTCTGTCTCTCTGATTTTGGTTTTGGGCTTATTTTTGTACTTTGGAGGGGTGGGGGAGGGAGGAGCTGATTTTGGGAAGTGTGACTTGGAGAAAAAAAAGAGATCCTTGCATATCTCTCTCTCTCTCTCTCTCTCTCTCTCTCTCTCACGCGCGCGCACACACACACTTTTTCACATTTAAAATTGTTTTAGTACTTTTTTATTTAACGGTTAATTACCTAATCAATTAATTAATTAATCCAGTAAATTTGCAGGGGGTACTTCAGAAAATTGGACCGTGATAGGGGGTACCCGGGCCTCCAAAGGTTGAGAACCCCTGCTCTAGGTTCTCCTCTAACTTGAGCATAAACGTTTGTGCACTGTAGCACTAGAAAGTTCTGAACATTGCTCTGCACAGGCACAGATCTCGCACAGAGGCCTGGCCTGCACAGGGACCATGAAGTGGGTTAGTGTATTCTGGCAATCTCTTACTCCACAATGGATGATGGTAACACTTGACCAGTGCCCTGAGTGTGTGTGTGTGCCCTTGAAAATGTCCTAGAATCCTCTGCAGTGCACAGGGCATCCATAGCAAGTCCATAGCATAGCATGGAAGAAAGTATGAAATGGTGTGGAAGAGTATGAAAACAACTGTTCTGGAGGACTTGATAACAACAAGTTCTGAAACTGCTGAATCATTCCAACTACGGCTCAGTCCTCAAATCTGTTTTCATTACTAAAGCAGGATCCTCAGGAACATGCTGAAGAGTTTTCACATAGCACCACTACTCTAAACCATTTCCCATAATGATGGCTAGTTAAATGCCTGTTCTGGATGCCTCAGCCCATCCCTAACAACTCCTGCATGCAGGCCTCATCCTTTCCACTGACTTACTTCCAGCTTCTTTTTTCTGACCAGGGCTCTGGTGGACATTCTCAGGCATCAAGCGGGATCTAGCTCATGCTCCGAACGCAACAACAGCCTCGTCATTAACTCAAACTTCCAAGACAACGGTTCAGCCCGGCCCCCAAAGAACCTGTACAACACAGTGAAACCTTCCAAGAGCAGCCATGGTATGTAAGGGTGGTGGTGGTGGTGAGACAACCATGTGAAGGGGAGATAAGTTGGGGTGGCCAGACTCTGACTAAACCACTGTGGCTGTGCCTTAATAGCAGCTTGATCTGCAGACATTAGAGGGATGATAATGTTTATTTCTGTCCTCTGGAAAACTTCACTTGCCAGTTTCTGTAGATTGAGTTGCACAAGAACAGGCCAGCGAGTGTTTTTCTGGTCAGTTGGCAACCATAAATGGAGCATGGGACTCAGTAAAGAGACTGCACTAAATGGAACAAGGCAGAGGGTCTCATGAGGGGGTGGTCTGCTTTGGAGAGCAGTAGAGGTGCTCCTTGGCCTTTGTGATCAGGAAGTCTTACCCCATCAACTTGTTCTGCTGTGATCTCAATATCCTGGCTTAAACCAAAATGTGAGGATGCTTGTTGATATAACTTCATCACTGTGGTTAAACCCTGGCCAATACCTCAATAAGATGGTTCAGATGTCATGCCAAACCATTGTTTGCTGAGTTGTCTGAACCAGTTCTGTCTGACAAACCATGGTTTGCAGGTGGCTGACAAACCACATGGTTTGACACTGATTTGCAAGCCACAATTTGGATCGTGCTCCGCTCGCTGAGGCAACTTTGGAATAGTACTTAAGAATTCTTAGAGAAGGCAGGGAGAAAGTGCACAAGCCAAGGTTTGCCTGCACGTCTAGAACAGAAATTATTATTATTATTATTATTATTATTATTATTATTAACAGTATTTATATACCGGTTGTGGGGTCCCCCTTGGAGGGGAGTCTGGAAGGAGAATGTCTAGAGGGCTACCTGCTTCCTCCAGAGCTGCCCTGCCAATAACCTGTCCTATTTCGGGGGTCTCCCAGGCCGTTCCCGAGAGTTGCCCCACCCCGGATTGGTATCCCAAGCCCGAGGGTCAAGTCCTGCAGGGTCGGAGTAGCCTGCAAGGGCCTCAGAGCACGAGGAGGGTGGGGGTTCCTCAACCCAGTTTACACCTCTCCTCCGGAGTCGGCTGATCCCCGGCTTCGAGAGAAGACACTGCTTCCTCAGAGCCTCCTAGCCGACTGCCTCATCCCAGGCCGGCTGCTCCTTATATACCCCTTCCTCCTCCCACCTGGGTGATTGACAGGCGAATGAGCCAATCGGCTCATTGCCTGTAAGAACCGGTGGGCCGGGCGTCCTGACGCAAGGTCGGGCTCGCCCGGGCTCGCCCGGGAGAGTCCTTTGAGCTGTGCGCAAGCGCCTGGCTTGGCGCTGTGTTCTGGGTCCGCTGTGTCGCTTCTTCCGCGTCCCCAGGGGGCCGGCGAGGCTCGTCGGGCCTGGCGAGGGACGCGGCGAGGGACGCGGGCAGCATCCCCGTCTCGGGGGCATTTGCCTTTGAAGTAGACCTCGTTGGGTCACGGGATGGCGTCCCTGGAAGGTCTCGCCGCCCGGGGGGCTTCTCCTCCCGTGCCGCCCGCTGCTCCACGGCTGCCGCTGAGCTCGGTGGCGTCCGGGAGGGTACGGCTTTGTCGACGGGAAAGGGGGTAAGTCTGGGGTCGCCTTGAGAGCCGGCGGGGGACCCCTGACACCGCTTTTCAACAAAAAGTTCAAAGCGGTTTACAGACAAAAATCATGGTTTGGAGTCTAGCACCATGGTTAGATGTTACATCTGACCCAACCCAACCCAACGAGAGACCACCTGGGAACTCCTATGTAAGTTCCTATGTAAGTTCCAGAACTCCTACCGTGTTTTCCCGAAAATAATGTCTTATATTAATTTTGGCTACAAAAAAATGCAGGAGGTATTATTTTCAGGGAGGCCTTATTTTCCCAACCTGTAGCGCGACCCCCCCCCCCAGCACTTTGTTGTTGTTGTTGTTGTTCAGTCGGTAAGTCGTGTCCGACCCTTCGTGATCCCATGAACCATATCCCGCCAGGCCTTCCTGTCCTCCACTATCCTCCTGAGTTTGCTCATTTTCATGTTCGTTGCATCGGTGATGCTGTCTAACCATCTCATCCTTTGCCTTCCCCTTCTCCTTTTGCCTTCAATCTTTCCCAGCATCAGAGTCTTCTCCAGAGAGTCCTCTCTTCGCATTAGGTGGCCAAAATATTTGAGCTTCAGCCTCAGTACCTTTCCTTCCAGGGAACAGTCAGGGTTGATTTCATTGAGGATTGACTGATTTGATCTCCTAGCAGTCCAAGGGACTCTCAGGAGTCTTCTCCAGCACCACAGTTCAAAAGCATCTATTCTTCGGCACTCAGCCTTCCTTATGGTCCAACTCTCGCAACCATACATTGCTACTGGGAACACCATCGCCCTGACTATGCGAACTTTTGTTGGCATGGTGATATCTCTGCTTTTTATTATGCTGTCTAAGTTTGCCATAGCTTTCCTTCCAAGGAGTAAGCGTCTTTTAATTTCATGGCTGCTGTCTCCGTCTGCAGTGATCTTGGAGCCCAGAAAAGTAAAATCTGTTACTGCTTCCATTTCTGCCCCTTCTATTTGCCAGGAATTGATGGGACCAGATGCCATGATCTTAGTTTTATTAATGTTGAGTTTCAAGCCAACTTTTGCACTCTCCTCTTTCACCTCATCAAGAGGCTCTTTAGTTCTTCTTCGCTTTCTGCCATTAGGGTGGTATCGTCTGCATATCTGAGGTTGTTGATGTTTCTCCCGGCAATCTTGATTCTGGCTTGCGATTCATTCAGCCCTGCATTTCTCATAATGTACTCTGCATATAAGTTAAATAGGCAGGGTGACAATATACAGCCTTGCCGTACTCCCTTCCCAATTTGGAACCAGTCGGTTGTTCCATGGCCGGTCCGAACTGTTGCTTCTTGACCCGCATACAGGTTTCTCAGGAAACAGGTAAGGTGGTCTGGTACCCCCATCTTTTTAAGAATTTGCCACAGTTTGTTGTGATCCACACAATCAAAGGCTTTTGCGTAGTCAATGAAGCAGAAGTAGGTTTTTTTTGGAACTCTCGTGCTTTCTCCATGATCCACCGCATGTTGGCAATTTGATCTCTAGTTCCTCTGCCTCTTCGAAACCCAGCTTGTACGTCCGGTAGTTCTCGGTCCACATACTGCTGAAGCCTAGCTTGTAGGATTTTGAGCATAACCTTGCTAGCATGTGAAATGAGTGCAATTGTACGGTAGTTTGAACACTCTTTGGCACTGCCCTTCTTTGGAATTGGAATGTAAACTGACCTTTTCCAATCCTTTGGCCACTGCTGAGTTTTCCAAATTTGTTGGCATATTGAGTGCAGCACTTTCACAGCATCATCGTTTAGGATTTTAAGTAGCTCAGCTGGGGTATTATCATCTCCGCTAGCTTTGTTGTTAGTAATGCTACCTAAGGCCCACTTGACTTCACTCTCTAGGATGTCCGGCTCTGGGTCAGTGACCACCCCAGCGTGGTCATCAGGAACATTAAGATCTTTCTTGTATAGTTCTTCTGTGTATTCTTGCCATCTCTTCTTAATCTCTTCTGCTTCTGTTAGGTCCCTGCCTTTTTTATCCTTTATCATGCCCATCTTTGCACAAAATGTTCTCTTGATATCTCCAATTTTCTTGAAGAGATCTCTAGTCCTCCCCATTCTGTTGTTTTCCTCAATTTCCTTGCATTGTTCATTAAAGCTTCATTCTTTCCCGAGGGTGCAAGGCTCTGCAAGGCCTGCACTTGAGTCCTCCACCATGGAGACGACATGCTAGAGAGACTCTGCAAGGTTGCAGCCTTCCAGGTCTTGCACTCTCGGGAAAGAATGAAGCTTAAATCAGTCAAAGTAAGTGCCGGGGTGGGGGTGGGGTGCTGCGTCCGTCTGGCTGATGATCCTAGCTAGGTCTTATTTTCAGGGGAGGTCTTATATTTATGAGTGCCAGCAAAATCACGCAAAAGAATGACGGTAGGTCTTACTTTCGGGGGGAGGTCTTATTTTCAGGGAAACAGGGTATGTTCTGTGCTCCTTAGAGGCAGGAGTGTGTCAAAACAATAACACCAAATTCCTCACTTGCTCTCCTCCCCACTTCCCTGATGCCCACCTGAGCCCACAAAAATGGGACCAGAAACAGTGTTCCCTGTCAAAATTACAGGGGCTGCATGGGGCCCTAATGGAGCTGCTCAGGGGCAGCACCGGAGCATTCTGCCATGACGTCCATCATCACCGCCCTCTGGAGTACTGTGAAGGAAGCTGCACAAGGCTCTGATTCTAATTGCGCGCCCACATGGCCACGTAGCTTAGAGGAAATACTGAACAGAAATGGTGCCTGTTAGAGAAGTCCCCGCATCCCATTCCTTGAGAGCCTTCTGTGGCAGCGATTCAGAGTCCACAGCAAGCCTAGAGCAAGTGGTGCCTCCGAAGGAGAAGGCTTTCTGTCCCATTTTTTCTCCCTACTCCAATACTAGCTCCTTCCCTCAACCCAGCTGTTTTCTTGTGGAAATATATCTTGCTGACCCCCGCTCTTTGGAGTCTCTCTCTCTCTCTCTCTCTCTCTCTCTCTCTCTCTCTCTCTGTGTATGTATGTATGTATGTATGTGTGTGTATATATATATATATCAGCAGTAAGAATTAAGCAGCAAAGGTTTTGGGGAAACAGCCTGTTTGCCATGACAACCAGTTCTAGCTGTCTGGCTGTCTTTGTGTTGACTTGAACATTAATATTAGGGTTGTGGGGGGAGGGCCTCATTCAGTCATGAACTCTTTTCCTTCCAGAAAAAACAAAAATCCTTTGAGCGCTGGGTTCTGCAGTTCCCCTGTTCTGTTTCCTTCCTCCTACTCCCCCCCCCCCCAGGTGACCAGGCATATTTGCCACTGCCTTTTCTTTTCCTTCTTGTTCTTCATCATCATCATCTCTGGGCCAGTCACTATTTCACTATGATTATAGTGGTATTTGCAATTAAAAAAACGATAGGCGGGGGATGCAGGAACTCCAAACAAGACAATTTAATTAACAGTGGAATTTGCTGAGCGGGACAGGTGAGTAAATGCTATAAAAGATTCTTGGTCATGGAGAAGAGCATTGTTGAATACTCTATTAAGTGCTGTGTGGAAGCCCTGTTTTAATTCCACTTCCAGCTGATTGCAGAAAAGCAATGCTTTGGCTGTGCTAAAGTGCTCTGGTGTGGAAGCAACCAGAGTCTTATTGCATGTGGTCCTGTTATCACCATTCTGGCAACTTGCCTTGTCAGAAAAGCTAACACATCAAATAGGATTATCCAGTGGCTGGACCAAGCTGGATTCGTTTTACTCTGTGTGCCATCCCTTGATTTCTTTTCCAAGTAGTGATTTATCCCCCACTCAATCACATACCCTGCATGAAACATTCTGGAACAATCACCTCAATGAAGAGACTAACTTGATCTCTTGTACTCAGCTGATTTAATAGCAGTAAAGTTCTCAGTATGATGACTGACAGTCCTGGCCCAAGGCCAGCCAGCGTCTGAAGCATATATATATGCAGTAAGGCCCAAACTCTGCCGCCCACCCTTTCCTTTATTCTGTGTGCATGTGCCAGTGCGTTCCCGTGTGCAGCCCCCACTATCCTCTCCTCCTCCTTCACCACCACCTCTTCCTCCACTGCCACCACTTCTTCTAAAATGCCTGGGCTGGGAGGATCCTGGGAGTAGGGTCTCTGCACTCCTGGTATCGTCCCCATCCAGTCAGTTTAGAAGAAGTGGTGGGGAAGGAAAGGAAGCGGCAGATGCAGCAGAGGCTTCCTCAATTGCAAGAGCAGTTGAGAACAAGATCACGGCAGTGGTTCCCTCCTCCTCCAGCTCTCCTGCCAAGATCTTCAGCGGTGTTGCCAGGGGAGGAGGTAAGTAAGCCACACACCCCATCGTCCTCTTGCCAGTTTACCATCTCCTCCATCTCACTGCTCAAAGAAGTTGCTTCACCCGGCTTCATGGGTGGGCCGCCCGAGATGACTGAAGTATAGACATGACTTCTCACTCACTCAGAAAAACTGGCCACCTCAAGTAGTCCACAGGCTCACTCTGGCCCCCTCCCCTATCTTACTGTACCTACCATCTCTCTCATTACAAAATGGCAGCAAAGTGAGAACAGTGGCGTTCCTGGAGGGAGTGCAGCACCGCAAGTCATGCAAGGTGCTATACTGCACACTTGCAAACCGGTGTAACGTGGCCCCTTCCACTCACTGCTGGAGCCATTCCGGCAGCGGAGGCAACACGCGAAGCCATTGCCAGTGGTGAGTGGGAGGGGCCACATTACACCAACTTGCGGTGCCGCACTCCCTCCAGGAACGCCACTGTTCTCACTTTGCTGCCATTTTGTAATGAGAGAGATGGTAGGTGCAGTAAGGTAGGGGAGGGGGCCAGAGTGAGCCTGTGGACTACTTGAGGTGGCCAGTTTTTCAACCGGCCCATAAAAACAGCTTGATCTGCAGACATTAACAGATGTTTCTCTCCATGCCCTGAAATGCGTCACCTGCTGATTTCTGCAGATCACACAGTCGTTAAAGCTAAAAAGGCCTTGCCAGATTTCTTTCCCAGTCTGTTGGCAACCCTCAGACCAACATTTGTAGTACTTTCCAAAAGTCAGGGCTCACCGTTTTTGTGTTTGGAGTCCAGAACTTTCAACCCAGGAAGTCAAAGCTCAAAACAGGCTTGAGCTCCACCATTTGCCTTACTCGGGGAGCATGCTAAAGGGTCAGATTGAACCCAACAGCTACCAGTAGAAGACCCTAAGCCTGAATAGAGACCAGGGATTTCAAATAGGACTGGAAGCGGCATGTATGTAGCACCCTTGGGCTGGGGTCAAAACACCCCAGGGCCCGCCCCCCCCCCACAACTATTGCCTGCTGTAGCCTTTTGGAAAGGATTGGGTCCCAAGGAGAAACCAGCAGTAACTGGCTGGGTGAACTCTCCTTTCCTTACCTTAGCAGCAGGTGTGACGGTGATGTGAGAGAAAAAGAAAAACCACATTGACCATCACACCCACTGCCAAAGTAAGGGAAGGAGGCGGCCCACTAAGGCAGAAGGAGGCCCACCTGAAGGCACTTTGCCAAGAATCACCTCAAACCTGGAGCCAGCCCTGCTTTCAGCCAGGTTTGAGCCCCTGTATGTGATCTTCTGAGCCCATAGTCCCTTGCTTGGTGTAGAGGGAGATCACATTGTATTTCTCTCTGGCTATATGAAGCAGGCAGGAGTTACACACATACACATCCTGGAGTCAACTTATCTAACTGAATCAAGCGACCCCTAGTGGCTGCTTAACAATATTGAAGATATCTCCACTTAACAGAGAAAGTTAACATCTTGTCCCACCTTCTCTCTCCTTTTGCCTTGCAGATAACATGCATCACAATTACATCCATTTGAACGTCAACAGCCCCAAGCACCACACAGCCACCTTGGGTAAGTGCCAGCAGCTGTTTTTCTCTAGGTAATATGTTAAGTGACAGGGTTTTTTTAGATTTCAGCAGTGTAAAATCTGGAGCAGCTGACAACAAGTGGTAGCAGCATGGCACTTTAGAAGTTAGGTAGATAATTGTGTGATATGACCTTTTGAGGGGGAAAAGACTATCTTAGCCAGAGCATGGAACATAGGCAGCTGTACATTTTTCATAGCAAGTACTGTATTTCTTCAATTCTAAGACGCATGTTTTTTCCCAATAAAGCATTTCAAAAAATGGGGTGCGTCTTAGAATTGAAGGTCTCCAAAAAGCACCCCAAAATGCTTACTTACTGGGGCTTGCGGGAGCTTCAGGGAGGCCTGCACAACCCTCTGCAGGCCTCCCTGATCTTCAGTTCGGCAAAAAACGGTGATTTTCAGCCATTTCCGGTTTTCGCGAAAACCAGAAATGGCCAAAAATCGCTGTTTTTCGCCAAACTGAAGATCAGGGAGGCCTGCAGAGGGTTGCACAGGCCTCCCTGAAGCTCCCCGAAGCCCAGGTAACGAAGGAAATGGCACTTTCTGACGGGGCCAGAAATGCTATGCAAAGGCAGTGCACTCAGTCATCCTCAGCTGCAGGAGACATGCTGGGGAGAGTTGGTGCTGAGCAGGTAGATTTGATGAAGGGAGGCGAGTCTTACAATTGATGGATTTTTTTTCCCTGCTGGTGGTACTGAAAGTAAAGGTGCGCCTTAGAATCGATGGCGCCTTAGACTCGAAGAAATACGGTATGTCTGCTGTATTTACTTCAGTGTTTCTGCAGAAGGCACATAACATGTTGCTTGGGAACAGTGGCGTCGCTGGAGGGGGTGCAGAGCAGTAAGTGGCGCAAGATGCTGCTACACAGGAGTAAGTGGCCCCGTCCCCTCGCCAGTCGGAGCCATTCTGGGCGGTGACGGCTAACATGCAGGAGGCTCCATTTGGTTCCGTAAGCGCCAGTGCATTGCCGTCGCTGCCGGGAATGGCTCCGACCAGTGAGGGGACGGGGCCACTTACTCCCGTGTAGCAGCATCTTGCGCCACTTACCCCTGTGTAGCAGCGTCTTGTGTCACTTACTGCTCTGCACCCCCTCCAGCGATGCTGCTGTTTGGGAGTTTTGTGATTAGAAGTCCTGATGTCTTTTCCTTTTTCAAAAAGCAGCCACGAGGGGCCCCCCATTTGCATTGCGGCTAGGTGCAGGGCAGGGGGGCTTTTAAGCCATTGCTTCCACAATGATTTCCTAACTTAACCTCACTCCAGCTGCTGTTAGCTGTGAAGGGGGAAACTTGCAGGCCTCCATGATTAATATCTGCTTCAGAGAGGGAGCGCTTAAAATCAGATAACTGGCCTAAGGTTGGACCCTTCCTCCCCTTGTCATGACCCCAATCCAGACCACCCATGCGTGTTTATGATTAGCTTTGGATAAAGAAAAACACCGTCATGGAACTCTCACTTCACATCTAGACTGGGTCGAAATGATACACTCACCTTGTGGTGTGTAGATATTTCATGTGATATCGGGGTTTGTTTAGTTCCGTTATCATGTGAGATTTCCTTTCCATCTCAGATATCTATCTGAATTACCCTGTGATGTATCTGTGTAACAAATAATTGTGTGGCATTCATATCAATTAGACTGGGTCCTAGTTTGGCTCTTGCAGCAAGCATCATCCAAGAAGAGGTATCCCATCTTTTGTATGACAGAAGGGGAATACCTCTTCCCAGACAGGGAGGTCGTAAGTGGGTGTGCTGGGTGCGGGCCGTACCAGGTGACACCCATTGAGGGGGTGACATCACAGGAGAAGCCCGCGCCACCCAGGCTCAGCAGTCTTCAGCTGCTCTGACTCAGCGACTTGGCTCAGAGCTGAGTTGCTGAATCAGAGCGGCTGAACATGAAGAAGTAGCTCAGAGTAGCCGAAGACAACCAAGGAAAGGTGTCACTCCGTGGCAGCAGCCAGAGCCTTTCCTTGGCAGTCTTCGGCCACTCCAAGTTCTGCAGAGGCTTGTAAGCCAGAAGTAATTGGTGGTGATGTGAAGACGTCATCACCAATTACTTCTGTGTCTGCACAAGTCACCGCACCGGGTGACACCGAAGTTAGCACCGCCACTGTTCCCAGATGGTGCAGTTTTTAGAAGTATTTGCATTAAACAAACAATATACTGTATATTTAAAAATATGCTGCCCAGTTGATTGGGGGCACTCTTTTAGTCAAAGGGTTTTTAACTGATTCTTCTAACCAATTAATTTAAACACTGCAGCCTAGTTCCAAGATGCAAGTACTACATAAGATGTCACATGTTTGCTGAGCTGCCCTTACAGATATTCAGGAGTTAAAATTATGATTGCCAAATTTAGGTGCCCATCTATTGAAGCCTATATATGGACTAGCTCTTCCGGTAAACTGCAGGGCAGAATTTCAGGAAATGGAAGAGACATTCAGTAAGAAGACAGTGTGTCATTCTGGATTCTGTGTGATTGTCAAGTTCACCTGATCCTGAATCAAGAAGGATCAATGCAACTTACTGAATGTGTTTCCCACTTCTCAGAGGTTAGCCTAACGGTTGCTGGGAAAACAGCATACAGTGGTGGATACAGCTAAAGGGCCATAGGACCTGCCGCAGTTGGTTCCTAGGGTGATAGTCAGAAATGAAGGTCATTTAACGTCTTTCCAAATTAAAAGTGCAATTCCTGGATCCCTTTCAAGGCAGTCAAGTCAGCCCCATCTTTGCCTTCTCAGTAAAAGCCAAAATGCACTGGAAGTTAGTTTTGAAGAATCTGCCTTCTAAGATGCTTTCTCTCCTTCTCTCCTTGAAGACTGGCATGTGAACCATACCCCCAGCCACTCCTCCACCAAGTACAATACCCTCAGCTGCTCTCGCTCCTTCCACAACCTCTCCCATCTGCCCCCATCCTATGAGACAGCCACCAAGTCGGAGCTCAATCGCTATTCTTCACTCAAGCGCTTGGGTAAGTCGGAAAATACAGAGGGGTTCATTTCTAGGGAGCACCAGATCTACCCCAAGATTATTAACTGAGGTTGGCAGTTCCTAGTCATTAATACAAGAATATACTGTACCTCTACCTGTATGTACAGCTATTTTAATTTCCCACGTTTCTTATCTTTATGTATTTGAAATATCTATACCCTACAGACCATCCAAAATTCTCAAGGCAGCTTACAATATAGTTAAAATACAATAAAACAGGCAATCAGGATGTTAGAGTCCCTTTCCTCACTTGGGCTGCCAACTACGTCTCCTTTGGCTTCTATTGGCAGACACAAGATTTACTGCCATGGTGTGGGGAGGGCACAGAAGGTGTTTACAAGCAGCCTCCAGTCCTCAGATGTTCCAACTGCCACTCTACTGCCGAATCTCTGGGCTGTGACAGGTCTCAGAGGAAATAACTCAAGTCCAGAAATGGTTGCCAAAGCAGCCAGATGTTGGAGTCTCACGTAGGACAGACTTATTCACTCACTCAAGCTACTACTGAGTTAAACTCTCTTGGGCTAATTACATTAACAACATGGTCACTGTTGATAACAGAAAGAAGAGGGACATTTATATGCAAATGAGCATTTTGACCAGCACACACACATTATTATTATTATTAAATTTATACCCCGCTTTCCCCCCCCCATAGGGGGAACCCAAAGTGGCTTACAATAAAAACAAATCATAAAATACAAAATTAATACATAGATTATACATAATACATGTATAATACATTGTAATGAATACATTACAAATTCATGGCAGGCCAAAGTAGACATGATGGTACATAGCCATGTGTATTTTATTCATGTATCTTCCCTGTTCACATATAAAGCAGGGTGTGAATGGAGAGGTGGAGGACGATTTTCTCACATGAAATAGTGTGTGCACTGGTGAGGGGAGACAAACCTTGCCCCTCCCCCACCATATCTTGCTATGCACAACAATTTCTTCAAGCAGTTTTCTCCCCAATCTCCCCAGTCATTTCCAGAATTGGAGTTGAGCCAAAGAAAAGTTATACATGCAGATTTTCATGGCTTTTTACTATGTACACAGAAGCAATGTTTATGGGATTTCCAGCCATGTGATATCAGCTCTTAAATTGAAGAAATAAAGAATATTCTTACAACTTTGTCTGTTGAGATTCCTGTCCTCTGATCCTGTCCTCTGATCCTACCGGTATGCAGAAGCGGGCGACCAGGGCGGATTATCCAGATCAGACGCAGCAATAAAAAAGTCTTGAGTCTTCCTTGCTTAACGTTTCATCCCCAAACACTTGGGATTTTTTCAAAAGCAGAAAAATTGGAGAACTCAGCCACAGGCTGAAAGGTGTTGTTAACCTTGTCCTGGAGCACTAGACTGATATAGTGAGCAGGCATCTGAAGCACAGGGGGCCCCTTGATTAGATAATTGAATACAGAAGTCCCAGGTTCTTCATTGGTGATGGTAGCACATGAGCCCGTTGATTGTTTAATTGATGATGGTAGCACATGAGTCTGTTGATTGTTTAATTAGACAGGCACCGGGAGTCATGGGTCTCTAGTTGACCGATAGTAACCTCTCTGCCTCATTTCCTTTCTCTGTTTCATTCCTCTCCGGGGTGACCGATAGTAACCCTTCTGTTGCGTTTCGCTTCCTTAGATCATTCCGTTGCTGAAAGGCTTTGTGTAGAGGGAAACCAAATGCGATTGATATAAGTTAGATCCTGCTGACGATTCATAAGAAATTTTGATTTCCTCTGAGAAATTGCAATAGCTTCAAGGTTCAGGCGTTGTCTATGTCTTGATTCATAGAAAAGAGACCGGGTGTTCTGAAAGTCAATTTCATGCCCTGATTCTGCAACATGTAAGGCCACCGCAGATTTCTCATTTTGCCCATTTTTGACCGCTCTTTGATGTTCTTGTAATCTGGTTTTAATAGCTCTTTTTGTACTTCCTATGTAAGAACTATGGCACTCTCCACAAGGGATTTCATAAACACCTGGATTAGACAATCCAGGTCTCCTATCTTTGGGGTTCCCCAATAATTGCTCTATTTTAATAGTAGGCAGAAAAAATGTTTTTACTTCATACTGTCTAAAAACATAGGCAATTTTATCTGTCACTCCCTTTAAATAAGGTAGGGACAGCCACTTGTGTTCTCTGCTTTCTAGCCTCTCTTGCTCTATCTCTAAGTTTTTCTTATTTATTTCCTCAGGTGTAGGGATGTGATTAATTTTCTCCCATTGTTTGTCCCAGATTTGATCTATTTGTTTCATTTTATACCCATTTGCCATCAAGGTTTCTTTAATGATTGTTTTTTCTTCTGTCAAGGATTCCTTGTCACACACATGCATGGCTCTATAAATCAGAGAGTTCATTAATGAGTTTTTCTGAGTGGGATGGTGATTTGAAGAGTGATGTAAGTATCTGCCTGTAAAGGTGGGCTTTCTATACACAGTGTGACCGAAGGATAGGTCTTTTTTCCTTGTCACTCTCACGTCTAGGAATGGTAATTTCTTCAATTTAGGAGCTGATATCACATGGCTGGAAATCCCATAAACATTGCTTCTGTGTACAAGAGAAAAGTGCTTGAAGCAAGAAAGCACAGCAAGGTGAGGTGGCGGAGGAGGGAATGGTTGCTTTTCCTCCCCTCACCAGTGCACTCTGTTTCATGTAAAAAACAGACCACCACCACCCTGCTTTGTATGGGGATGGAATAAATACAGCCAGCTGTCCTGTCATGTTTCACATGATCCTGAAGGAAGTTCCACTTTAAGCTTTCTGCAAAAAAATGTCCTCTTTCTCTTGCTCTCTCAAGATCTGTCCCTTCATTATGTGACAGTATGTCGCCTGCCTCTGTACCAGATTACAGAAATCTTAGTTGGTTAATCCGCGAGTTTTAGGTTGTTTCCGCATTAGGACCCTTCAGCTGCTGCTGAGGCATCACTCCTCTGCTGTCAACTGCAAGTGGAATTAAAACTGCGCTCCCACGCAGCACTCGATATAGTGCAATCTGAGCATTATTTGGCAAGTAAGTCCCATTTCATTCAGTGGAACGTATTCCCTAGAAAACAAGGGCCCTTTCAGATAGACTTTCTGTAGTGCCAGCCAATCACTGCTTTTCCGCTTGCCGTCATATGTGGACCTGCAACGTTTCTTCCACACAGAAACAGATTTCAACTGGAATGGGGAGCAGAGTGGGGCTGGCCCAGTGGAATCGCCCCCATTCCAAGATACAGAATTTGGGCAGGACTGAAGGGAGGGGAAAGGACAGAAGGGAAAGTCATTTTCATCTCAGGATGATCAATGGTTGATCCTAGCATTTGTGCCTTGAAGAAGAAGGTGAATCTATGTATGACTGCCAGAGTCCTTACCTGTCCTTCCTGGGAGGCTGTAATCGCCCTGTACAGGGGACCCCTGTGCAGCCCTGCTGCTTGTAATCTGTGTATGAATCTGTGTATGGCCCCCTATGGGACTCCTCTAACCTGTGCTTGGTCTATGGCTGGCATAGCGATTTTCTGCAGAAGGGGGCATGTCTGCCCTGCAATTTGGGGATAGGATTTGGTGTTGCTGCGCCAGTGACACTCCTCCCACATCCTGCTGACACGCCTCCGACATGCCCCCAGCGCTGGTGGAGTTGCGCTGGCATGCGAGCCGCACCCGGTTTGCTTTGGCACAGCGTTTCAGGCACATTGTGCCGGCTTCTGGTTTACGTCCGTTGGTGTAGGCTGTCTTCCGCCAGTGCAGCCGTCCTTGCACTGGCATATCGCGTTTTACACCGGTGTTTCGCATGGATAGGATTGTGCCACAACTCAGAAGTCAGTTTCACTGTGTTCAGTGGATTTACTGCCAGGTTAGTGGGTATGGGATCAGAGCCTTCATGAATCATTTCCTGTTCTCTGGCAGTGGGCTGTTCAATTACGTGTTCGTTAAAAAAATTATCATCATAATTATGCAAGTATGCAATTACAATAAAATAAAATGAACAAGTAATTAAAGAGCCCACCACCAGGGAACAGGAACTGCCTTGTTAAAGAGGTTGTTTCAGTAATGCCTTGCCTAGAGCTGAAGGCATTACAGAATATAACAAGTGTGTAAAGGAGGAGTTACAAACTTCTTGCTGGTCTTGTTCCCTCCCCTTCACCTGAAATCCAGCAACAAGAGAGAATGAAATTTCCCTCCTAGCATTTGTAGATCTCATACATCTTCCCCCATACAGGCTTTTTTCGCCTGTCTTACAATGTATTACAGCTGCAGTTCCCTCCTTTCTAATGCATGGGGTGTGTGTGGCTATCTGCACCCATTTGTTAGCTGCTTGATCAAGGTGGGCTAAAGTGCATTTGCGATGACTCACATGCGTGGAGGCCGTCAGCCGTCAGTCCCCCAGCGGACTGTTCCTGCACCCACCGATACAGGTAAGCCCTGTACCGACTGGTGCAGGCGCGGAGGGAGGGATTCAAAGCTGGCGTACATCCAAGCAGACCCATAGGCCCCAGGCAGCCCTATGCTCGGGGATCTCCTGAGGTGTTCCCAGGCTGCACTGGTGCGGCCCGGGAACGAGTTCAGGATTCCATGACCGGCCTTTTAGGCCGGCCGTGAAAAGCTGTGCAGAATTGCACTGTTAGTAAAGAGCCTTTCTTGCTAGGAAATTGGAAATTAATGCCATTCAGTAATACCGTGGCTGGAAAGTACACAACTAATTAAAGAGATGGTACCATGACAAGCCTCAATTGCACTTTGCTTATCCACACTGGACAGTCTGGCCCTGCAATTATGTTTTAAATTAAAGAAATCACCACATCAAGTCTGAAAAAAAATACAAGAGGAAAATACGGAAAACAAAAGAACATAATAACTTGACAGCGCCTGGATGCTCCAGAAAAACTAGGTTGGCGAGTGATGCCCATTCTGGGCTAAATAGTTAATGCGGAAGCAATTAATCAATTGATCAATCCATTACAATTGCATCAATCTGTATACTGGTAAAAACAATTGTTCTGAAGCTAAACTAAAGGCAACCATTTTTTTGTTTTTAGATGACGAGGCATGTATGTGTCATAGCAGGTATAATCTTGGAGGATATCATTATTCATTCTCTTCTGTGAGAGAGAAAAAGGGGAATGTCTCTTTGTAAACAGTGCCTGCCATCTGCAAGTTACAATCAATTAAAGCTTGCAGCAGCCCTCCATTTACCTAACATTTCTTTCTCTCTCTCCTACTCCCCACATCCACCATCCCACCTCTCCATCATCCAGTGACATCTTGCTTCTTTACTTGTCTCCCAGCAGCTGAGAAAGACTTGGATGAGTTCTATGCCAAGCGACGTCACCTTGCTGAACTGACACGAGGAACCCTGCCCTTGCATGCCATGAAGATGAACTATGACAGGGATGCCTACTCTGAGAAGTCACACAACCCACGACGCGTCATGTCCCAGGAACACATCCTTTCAGATGGTGGTGGTGGAGGGGGAAGCTACCGTCCGTCGCACTACGACTACACTATTCCCCGAGATCGTGTCATATCTCACGAGCGACTCCTCTCCCGTGAAAACTTGCATTCTCAGGAGCGCTTGCTCTCACCGGAGCGTCTCCATCAGCGCACAGCTCCCTTCCAGGAAATGCATCTGGGTCATCAGAAGGCTGTCTCTCAGACCAATGTCTGTGCCAGCAGTACCCCCATGCTTGATCACCATCATGCAATGATGAAGAACTCTCACCCCACCTCCAACAACTCCCCCAAGGCTTCTGCTCCTTGGGAGGCTAGTACTAGCCAGGCTGCCAGCCGGCGTCAGGGCTTTGCAACCAAGCGGCAAAGCACCATCGATCAAGTCCAGTTCATCCCTGGGCATCACCCAACTCAACACCTCCCTACTGGCAGCAAGAATGAGGTCACCGTTTGAAATGCCCCTAATTCTCCTCAGGTTGATTCGACTTTCCAAGGCCATATTTCTCCACCCTTTTCTGCTCCACCCCACCCTTTCTTTGGTGCTCACCATCTTTTTTGGGGCTCCTTTATATTTTATTATTTTTAGCCCTATGGCCTCCATCTTGGCTAATGTCAAGTCCTAGCCTGGTCTTTGATAACATTACCATCATGGTCTTCAATGGCTTTTGATGTCCATTTGACCTGCCAGGTCTTGACAATCTTGGATAACTGTGTTGGCTGTCAGTGTTTGATGACATCAGTGTTATGATTCATGTTGAGATGTGATGATGTCAAGGCCTGCATGGTGTCTCATAGGGCACCTATTATACAACCTTGACCAATTCCTGAAGATGTCAAAACTAGTAGGTCTACAAGTATTTGCTGCTGCTGCTGCTATCTCTTTCCATGCCTGTTGACATCACTGCTATCAAGACCTGATGACATAAAGGCTAAATTGATTGTCAGTGACCAGCCTGTGGATCCTTCAGGGCATCTATAACGTAGCCTTGGTGATAGTTTTGGATAATGCCACAATTGCCAGGCCTCACCAATCTTTGATAATGATGATACTAATGTTGTCTGTCAACATTTGATGGCATTGTTGCTATGGGCCTTGTCTCAGACTTTTGAAGACTGATGACAACACCTGTGAATTTATTAAGAGGTTGGCATCCTCTGTCTCTGATACTATAAGCGCTGTGAGCATTGTCAATCCTTGTGAACTGGCACCGTCGACACCACCAATGGTGTCAACACTGTGGACTCTATCAGCTGCAGATGATGTAAGCGCTGTGGGTCTTGACTGACCCTTGATGCCCTCACCATCAACATTTGATGGTGTCAACACTGTGGACCTTGATGACATCAACTTTGTGTGACTTGTCAATTATAGATGATGTCAATGGAGAGGTGACTGTGATACAACCCTACAGACCATCACATGGACTGATATCAGTTCTGTAGGTATTATCAATATTTAATTATGTTGGGGCAAATCACTGGATACTTAAAAAAGGCATTGTCAGCATTTGTTGATAGTACTGCCAATCTTGATGATTAAGAATGATGTCAAGATTCCTGTGCCTGTCAGCCATTGATGATGTCAGCACAATGGGACTCAGCCAATAGCTACTGATGTTAATGTAGCCCAGCTTGGCAATGATGTTGACTTTTGGTGACTTCATCACTGTGGGCCTCATCCAGCACTGTTGACATCACTGACTGCTTTGAGTTCATCCACTCCGGATGAAGTCAGCCCCTAGGGTTTCATCTGTTTAACGGTTGGGTCACCACCTTGGACCTGGTTCCATCAGCATCTCTGTAGGAGGCCAGGGACACCTGGCCCTACTGGTGCACAATGAGGTCATTATGATCTTCTGATTACGTATATGACCACACACTTTGCCCATGCAGTGGCAAAGAGAGCAGATGAGAGCCCACCCCTCTATCCCTACCCCTCCCTTACCTATGTTCCAGGACTGGAATGGGGGGGGGGGGAATGGTGGCTATCTTGTCTTGTTGCATCCAATATTGAATTTGGACAGTGCAACATGTGCAGGAAGTGGGGTTTCACAATCCACTACCTTCTGCCACTCTCACCCACCCTTATTTTGTAACCTTGCCATTACTCTGCCCATAAGAGATCTATAGCAGGTTCAGGTCCACCTGCCTCTACTGTACATATCTTTATATATTGCTAGCACGCTCTTTCACTTTTTCTAGTGCTTTTTATTTACCTCCCTGTTAGTGGGGATGTCCAATAAATCCTCCTCTTTGGTTCATGTGAGTGTAGTTTTAAAAAGGCTCAACTCTTTCAAACACGGATATGACAAACTTCCCTTTAACCCTTCCAGCCCCCCCCCCCCCAAGTGATGCTCAGGACTCTTAATGTCATTTCTTCCTAGGAAATCTTCTGCTCTTTTTGATCAACAAATGAGAGAGATCATGAGTATGGCCAATAGTCAGGGTGTTTCTTTAAGATACAAAATTTGGAAGCAAGATAAAAATATTTTTCACAGATCTGAAGTTTTTTTAAAATAATATTCTCCCTTCCCCAGTCTTAAATTTTCAAGTTATTTTTAGATTCTAGTTTAGCTGAAAGAAGTAGACTTGGACTAAAATTGTATTTCCATCTGCTACTCTTTCGTTAATATTGGCTTTAAATTCAAGCTTGCCCTTTGCATAGTCCTGAAGATATTGAGATCTTAACCTTTGTTTTAAGCAACAGTTTAAGCATTATTGCTGTATTCAGATCATATACATTCACATTTCTGATCAAATCTGCAAGGGAAAAAGGCATAAAATGTGTAGATTTGGTACATTTTCTTTGCTGTGAATGGCAAATGATTTTTCCCTTGAAACTGTATTTAATCATGTTGTTTTCCCTATATTCGCCAATAGATGGACTTTTGCAAGGGAATTTGGTTTTTTTTTCCAATTTGAAAGTGTGTTGGAAATATTTTTAAAATTTCAAATTTGGCACGGAAAATGATTTAGTTAATTAACTTTTTGCTCAATCTGTTAATCTAGATTGGGGAGGGGAGAGAATTTGTATTAGAAAGGAACCAAGTCTGAAATATTGCATTTGTGTCTAGAAATTTGTATACCTCAAATTCCACAAAAGCTGAAGTTTGGCAGTGGAATTTCAGTGGAAACGAACGGGTTTTAGGGACAAAATTCTGGGCAACAAGCCAAAAATGTTGCTATCAAGGTTTGAAATTCATAAGTTACTGAAGGTTTTGGAAATATATATGACCACTTCAAATTTCATTGGTTTCCAAATGTAGGTGGATCTTTTTCTTTTATTACAGTACTTCATTTTCGAGACTAAAAGGCACCTGTTCTTGGAAATTATTCTCCTTTTTTTCTCTTGCTTCTGTGTAGTTTTAAGAGATTCAGGTTTCTTGTCCAGTTTGGGTGAAAAAGCTACAGCTAAGCCCTTTCCCTGTTTCTCCATCATCAAGCCATCCCTGACCCTGATGTAGCAGGGTCAGGCTGCGATTTCTCACCAGTAGTCTCTGGGGGGAGGGCAGATAATGGTCCTGTTGCAGTCCAAAGCCATCTCGCACACATCCCTGCCTCATTTCCCTCCTTCCCAGTACCATGCTCTGTCTTCTCCCCCACCAAATGCAGATCAAGGGCTAATGACCCCACCCCCACCCCTTTCTTTTTCAAGGGCAGGTGGGTTACATTTTTTATTACTAAACTTCTCAATGCAAAACCTTGAGGAAGACAATGGTGGGGGCACACTCCCAAAAGGGAGAGAAGCAGCTGAGGGGTGGAATTTGAAAAAGAGGTACTTGTGACAGGGAAATAATCTGAGGCACCCTGGAATTTCAAGGTGACAATCTGGGCTGAGTTAGGAGTCAAGCTAGATGAGATGTTGGAGTTCTGTGGTTGGATCTCCCATCTCTTTCAATGATTTTTTTTTTCAGGCAGCGCATTCAGATCAAGCCCACAGCTGTGGGAGAAGGGGTTAAAAAATCCCTATAAAATTGTAGTTCTTTGAAGGGCTAGGGAAGGATCCACCAGTATGGGATAGTGGTTAGAGTGTCCGATTAGGACTGGAGAGACCCAGATTCAAATCCCCATTCAGCCATGGATCTCAGTGAGTTACCTTCAGCCAGTCGCTATCTCAGCCTAACCTACCTCACTACCTCTTTGGGGGGAGAGTGGGGTCAAAATATAATAAATAAATAAATAATAATATAAATGAACAAAGAATTCTCTGCACCTTCACAAAACTACCTGTTCTTGGGAAGACGCTGTAGCAGTTAAACCAGTTTAAATTTGTACAGGCAGACCATAAGACAGGTCAGGATGGAACAAAGGTAGAATGAAGGTCAGGCTGCTGTTCCTTTGGGTCAGGCTTGACTGGGCAGCTAGAATAGCAGCAGAAGTATTTGCAGTTCTTACCCGAGTGGTCTGAAACTGAACCTTCACATAAGGTTTGAAGCCCACAAGAAGGCGTGGAGGAAGGAAATGTGAGAACCTGAGGAAACACAGATGTCATATTGAGATTTTCAAAGGCAGGAAGGTTTTCAGGCTTCCTTGATCTCTGGGAATGGTTTGAAGAAAGGTACAGGGCCACAACTTCTGAAAGATGAGGGCTATAGACCCTTAAGCGCCAGTATCTAACAGGCCAGTATGATAGACATGATCAGTGCCATTTCCTGAGGTTCATTCTGCAAATATGCATTGCACTGGGGTTACGTTCTTACAGATCCTTAGGCACAGTTGTGACTCCCAAGTTTGCACTCCTCCAAAAGGGTTGTGGGCAGCAGTGAGACACAGTGTGGGATAGCTGATGCAGAGGCCCAGACAGTGAATATGCAGGGAAGGGAGGGAAAGGTTTGTGTAGCAAAATATATCCACTTAGCGAGCAGCTAAGCCTTAGCCAACTATGCTGGGGGGAGGCTCACAGTGTAGAAATTTCCTTTTGTCCTCTCCTGAGGGCATAACAGAGAGCAAGTAATCATGGCCATCCCCCTTCTCAGTTTAATACGAACAAGCCATATACCATGCCTTCCTAAAAGATTTTGGAGAGGTGTTGTAGAAACAAGCTTACATGACCCCTCAGAAAAGAAGAGAGAATGAAGAGAGAGGAGTATCAATAATGAGGGATAGCGTGTGTGTGTGTGTGTGTGTGTGTGTGTGTGTGTGTGTGTGTGTGTGTGTGTGTGTGTGTGTGTGTGTGTGTGTAAAAGGGAGACTAAAAGAACTGGTTGAAAGAAAAAGTACTGTATGCATGAATTGGGTATATGGTACTGTACAGTATAAATTATTTCTTAGTGTTTCCTTAGAGTTCTCAAAGTTGACTTTCCAATTCACCACATGTCATTAAGACCATATCTGAACTACTGAAATAAACCATATTTTAAACAGTTAAAGTCTCATGGCTTCCTGTAAAAGAATCCTATGAAATCTAGTTTTGTAAAGGTGCTGAGAAACCTCTGTGAGAGAACTCCTCACAGAACTACAATTTCCAGAGTTGCATGGGAGAAAATCGTGGTGGAGGAGGAGTTTATGCCTCCCATAGCAACTGCCTGGGCAAACTTGGGAAGGTTCTTCGAGAACAAGGGGTTCAAAAGAATGTATTGTGTCATGGAAGTGTGTGTGTGTGTGTGTGTGTGTGTGTGTGTGTGTGTGTGTGTGTGTGTGTGTGTGTGTGTGTGTGTGTGTGTGTGTGTAAGCTATCACTGTAATTAGTGTCTATGTTGAGTTAGCACTTGTTACAGATGCATTTGTGTGCGAAAGAAGTGACTGACTGTTCAAGGGGTATAAAGTGCATGCAACTATTTTGTTGTACAGGAAGAGTTCACATAGCATTTCTGTGATGGGAGTGAGTGAGAGAAATGTGTGTAAGAGTGATTGTGCTTGTTTTTATAACCAAAGTGCTGAGAGAGGAATGACTAATGAGCAAAGATGGCTTCTGCTCTTTTTCTGCTGGTTCCAGCTAGCGCTGATTACTACATTCCCAAACAAGCTTGTCATACTGGGCTTCTCCTCCACTATCCTGGGTCCCCCACTGATGTTGTTGTTGTTGTTGTTGTTGCTGTTTTCACTGCTCTTTTTGTGATGTGGTAAAAATCTGAAGAATGTCCAGTATTGTTTTGGGATGACTCCTCTTCCAGAATCTATCCCCTTTGTGAGATTGCTCCTTTCTTCTAGAGTTGCACTGGAATTTCCTTTCTTTTAAAGCGGAGTTGTGTAATTTCCCTCTGATTAGAGCCAGTTTGGAGACTTCTTCCCTTGGGAGACTGGTGTTGAAGATTCCAGACATCTAGAGATGGTGTCTTCTTCAAGTTTGTACAGTTGACCAGTTAGTCATCAAATTGCTGTTAGGTAGGACTCTCTCCTTCGACTCTCTCATTTTAGAATTGGGATGATATCTCCATCCTTCATAGATGGGTAGTCCCTCCCTTGTCTAGAATGAGACTGGATAACTACTACTTATGTTGCCAACAGGTCCCTCTTGCTTGAGTTGGGTTAGAATATTGCTTTTATAGGTTGGTTATATATATCTCCTTCTGGAGTTAGGTTGATTTTCCTTCCTTTTAGGATTGGGTCAAACCATATTATTCCAACTACTTCCAATGGCAGAGGCTGAAGAGTCCTCACTGCCTGGTAAAGTTCTGGAGAACTTCCATGGCCTGTTGGCATGCATATTCTTCAACAGCTGTGACTTTGGCTAGACTTTCTGTTTATTTTGTTTAACTTTTAATATAAAAAATAACATATATCTATATATACAGTATATACATATAAACAGCGACTGTGGGAGCCACTTTTGTCTGTCTCTCATATACCATGTGACCCAAGATTAAAATAAGCCATACACACGGTCATACCAGCAAACCCAGATCTGGGAACATCAGGTGCTCATCCCATTTCGTCAGTGGGATGAGGTAGACTTAATCATGGGTAGGCTGGGAGGTATATTGGTGAACTCAACAAAGTTGTGTGCAGTTCTATATATGAGTATTAGTGTCCTGGAACTTACTTTAGCTCCTCACCCATAACTCCATATAGGAAAGTAGAGATTTACGGTGATGTGTGAAGCACAGTGTGCTGATGTTTGCAACAGCTGCTCAACTAGCGTTTTCCATAAGCAAATAATTTGTGTTGTGTCCCTAACAATACAGTACAGAGACTGTACCACAATCCTATGCATGTTTACTCAGAAGTAAGTCCCATTGTGTTCAGTGGCGCTTACTGCCAGGAAAGTATATGTATGTATAGGATTTCAGCCTTAGTGCAGGAAAATAGTAATATGTGTATCACCCCACAGTAAAGTATTCATATGAAAAAGACAATTCATTGATAGCAAATCTGATAACCCAGAAACACTTGGCGAACAAATGAGAGACCCTCAAAGCCACTGAGTGTTAGTGGAGAACATCAGAAAGGAAATCTATTTGGAGGTAGCATGAAGAGCTTGGCCCTAGGAGGCCTGCCCTGATGAACACATCCCTTGCTCCAACAAACCAACACTCCAGCAGACTGATATAATTTAATCTGTTCTCTCTCTCAGCTTGTTCTCAATCTGTTTTAGAAGAAGTTGTAAAATCTGAGAACTTCCCTCTGTAATCAGTATTTCATTTCTAATTAACTCCTTTTTCTGCCCTAGCGCACCAATTTCACTATACTGTTTTATCACAAGAGACCATTTTCCATGATGCAGCAGCAAACATGTTGGTGTGTGGCTTGGAATCCTCTCCCCCTGTGGGAGCCTCAGTGGTGGACCTACATTCTTGGGGCCCTGAAGCTTGAACTGTTATGGGGGCCCCTTCGCAACCAGTAACAAGGTCTGGGTAAACCACTGTTATCTTCTCCAATGGGATTGTTCCACGACAGATCCCCACAATTTTTTTAAAAAAATTAACCACTGCATCTCAGACTTCGATTAAAATTGCTGTACTGGATTATCTTACATGTCAAAGTCACTGGTGTGAATAAAAATTTCCTATGCCGTATACAGTTTTTGAGTTATGGGGGGATGAAAATTAGGGAAATGTTATATACATGCATGAGGCATCATAGAATGATTAAATAAAACACAGAAAAGACCACAGTCAATATAATTATTTTTTTAAAAAAACCCTTCTCATACAGTAGACTCAATTTTTTAAAGCAATGTGGACTAAAGTCGCTTCTGCTTCTGAGGCCCCTCCAGGATTAGAGGACCTGAGGCTTAAGCTTCATTAGTTTCATAGTAGATATGCCCCTGGGGAGCCTTGCATTGCAGCCACGTTTTCAGTATTCCAAGCAAAGAACAAAAGTGAGAACAAGCTTTCTTGGGCCAAATTACACATGACAGGCAATTCTGTGATTCTTCTGCTTGTCACTTTTAATAAAAAGCAGCCACAGAAAGCTGAAATCGGGAGAAACAGCGAATGCCCTCCTCAGCTGCTTGTCTTCCTGTGGGGGGGAAAGATATGGGGTCCCTCCCTGTCTCATTTCCCTTGCAAATGGCAAAGCACTTGTGGAGGGGGATGATTCTGAGAAATGGGCAGGACAGGAAAAAGTTAAGTACCCTCTTACCTCCCACCACTCTTTCCACTCTCAATCACAACCTCTGAGGCTGCTTTGCATTTAAAAAACAAAACAAAAGAAACTCCCCCAAACCATCAGGAGAAAGGATCATGGAACTGGCCCTCACATTTAGGTTGGCCCTCACACACACACACACACACACGCACGAACGCAAGGAGTAGATGTCTTTTTCTCTCCAACCATGTAAAAAAAAATATATATTGCACACAACTTTCTTGGTGCCACACTTACAGTGCAATCCTAGGCATGTCTACTGAGAAGTAAGTCCCTTATATTTAATAGGGCTTACTCAGGGAAGTGTATAGGATTGCAGCCTTAATCAGGTAAAATTAAAGGATATATAAGGCAAAAAAATATTTACAAATGAATACAAAATTAAACTGAATCAGGTTTCATCCAGTAGATGTTGTGTAAACCAAATTCTGCAGTAACTGGGCTTATTTCCCCCAGGCCCAAGAGTTGATGTTGTTTAAGGGACAGATCCATTTGTTATAAAGTTTCTCTAGAATTGCTGTAATTTTCTTTTTTCAATAAACCAATGTTTCCAGCTACACCTGTAGATTTTCTTTTTGTCATTGATTGGATAACAGTGCTAAAATACAAATGAGTCTGGAATGGAAATGGCTGATCATCTTAAATGGGGCAAGTGTTTATACCATGGACCCTCGATTGAACTCAAATCAACAAACTTTGGAAATAATGGACGTTGACTGTTTTTTCTAAAACTAGTCCATATATGTTTTGCGCTTGTGCATTGTCATAAATGCATTTGGATTTAATGGACTTTTGGCATTAATGGACACCCCTTCCCCCAATTAGTCTATTAAATTGAGATTTCACTGTACAGGAATTGCTCACCTTGCATTAAACATCTCTGTAATTCTATATAACTGATTCTACCACAAGAAAGCTGTTTGTTTGTTTATATACCTCATCTTTTCGTCAAAAAAAGTTCATGGCAGCTCACAACATATGAAATATAAATTGCAGGAAGCCATTCAAAAAACACAAACGAAACAACTGGCAACAGAAAGCAAATACAACAGCAGTACCAATTCACGTTGTTACTCCATTAGGAAAACACAACCTTTCCAAGTTCTTTCTAAAGAACATCAAAGATGAACATACCCCCACCTGTTCCAGGAAACAGAACACCGGTTCTAAGAATTACCTTAGATTAAAAGTAAAACGATAACAATACTTTTCTTTCACTCCAATGAAAATCAGACTTCACTATGGTTTGTTGACCTTACCTTATGTGCAGAAAACAAAACAAGGATGCTGAACAAACTAAGGATTTGGTAATTGGAGTGGGAGTACAATTGACCACCAGCTTGGGAAGTGATGCTGCAGCAACCAGGCCTAATGGCATCTTTCTATGGATCAACAAAGAATAAGTACATGTACTTAGCATCTATTTTAGGCATGACACAGAACTCAGAAGGAACACAAGTACCAAGAGGCAGGGGTGGCATCAGAGGTTGGCCAGAATGGGAACTGCCCATGCCTACCTGAGGATCCACCTGGCCAGGTCAACCCCTGAAGTCTCAATATTGGTGGCACAGGTTGCACCCACTGCATCAACAGGGGACAGGTGGGGCAGCATTGGGGGCCCAGAGCTCCCCGCCCAGAGAAGGTCTTTGTTCCAGAGCAAATGCCAGCACTGCTCCGAGGGCTTCATTCGCAAAGGTTGCCAGGAATGAACTGCAAGAGTTCAGCTTTTCAAGATCATAAGGAGAAGCTCTAGTTATGTAGAAGGGCACACCAGGATTGCCATCTTTTCCTCCTGACTTTAAAGCTTTTATGTCTTTTTAAGGGCTCAATTGCAAGTAGAAATTCAGCAGGTGGAAATTTTGCCATTGCTGCATCTCCACTGGTCAAAGCTGCTGCATTTTTGCCATTACATCTTACAAACACATAGCTTCAAGACTCCAGGACACATTGCTAAGGGGTGCACATAAAAATGTAATGTGTGAGTGCAGCAATCACATGTTACAGAATGTACCTATGTCATGGAACCACATTCCAGGGAGCTGCAATTGGCTGTGACTCCCCATTGCATATACACGTGGAGATCAACAGCCATTGGCTGCCTTTGATGGCTGATGGAAAATACATGCCCTTCCTTCACCACCAACCATCATTTTAGGAAGAAAATGTCATAGTATGATGAAGCAGCCACCAATGCATTTATCTCTGGCTAAAGCACGCTACTTGTTCCTGTATTAAATATCTTTAATATTTGAAATGATCTTTTCCTTCAAATATGATTGGTTGAGCTAATATCTATCTCCACACCTCATTAACATTCAAGATTATCTCCCTGAGCAAGCGATTTGCATACATCACCTCATTAGTATTCTTCAGCAGCTAATCTCTGGCTGGGCTTGAAATCTCCCCTTCTCCATTAATATTCAAGTTTACTTATAGCTGACTGTCAAACACAAGGCCCAGGGGCTTGATCTCCAGTAGCCTGCAGCACTTATCACATTCCACTGTGTGCAATCATTTTCAAGGCCTGGAAACAAATGTTCTTAGCAGAGCAATGGGACTGATTTGGCAGTGGTTATTCATTGCATCTGTTCCTCACTCATTCCTTTTAAATTTGCATTGCTGAAAATGCATTGCTGAAAATGAGCTGAATGTAGTATGAGAGACATCTGATGGAATCTGCAGCCGTGGCTAATATACCCTCCAGTACTTCACAGATTCAAACCAGGGCCATGTTTGTAACACCCCAATTCTCATACCAAGGATCACTGCCTGAGCATCCCAGCCCCACTTTACCAATTTCTGAAGGCTCTGTTCCACCTATTGTTTGCTATATTCATGCATTCTACAACAGCCTGGCCTCCACTGATTTGAAAAAGCCAAGATGCTATATGTTCTTTTTGGTTAAAGAAAGGAGTGAAAAACATAATTCAAAACATACCTCAGCAGCCGCAATGTGAAATGGCAAGCTTAGTATTCACAAACATGTATTTATATGGGTGTTTGGTAAAAGAAGATGCATCTGTCTACGCACTCAGACTGCAATCCTATCTACATGTTCCTGGGAGAAGACTCTGCACTGTAGAGCCGGTAACTGCCACTCCAAGTGACACAGGGCCTAGAGGAGGGCAGGCAGGGGGCACAGGGAAGGCGGATCAGGCCTGCGAGGGGGGAGGGACCGGCATCTAACTATGTCGTATCCTCCTTCCCTCTCAGGCCACAAGCCCCAACATGGGGCTGCTTGATTCTCCGCCAGCTAAAGAGCTAGCGAAGAACCGAGTAGCCCCATTGTGGCAGCTGGTGGTTTACCCCAGGTAAGCGGGCAAATATCCGCTTACCCTGAGTAGACCTCCAGCCTGTCCCTTCCCTGGATAGGATTCAGTGTGGGCCACATGGCCTACATTGAATCGTCTATGCCAGGGGATGATAGGATCAGGCTGCAGTGCCCATCCTTGATATGAGCGGGCGGGGGGGGGGGTTTTTGATATACAGGGCTGGCCCATCCACCATAAGGCTGGCTGGGGTTCATTTCTAATCCAGGAGTGGTAGGAGCAGAGGCTGGCGCATCACCAGGTAAGGGGGGGCAGCATTTGGCACACCTCCTCAGGTGCTAGGAGGTCTTGGGCTGGTCCTGGTTATGCAAGTGTGTCCCTATTTTGATCAGTGAAAAGTCAGAGGGTGTGAAAATAAATGTCCATTTGCCTGTGAGCATAAGAGATCAGGCTGCTTAATGTTAACTGCAACAAAGGCTGCCTTGGCTAGTAAACGGCATGCTAATGATCTAATGTCCCTTCTGAAGCTCAGTAGTTAGGTAAAGTTTAGGACTTTTTTTTTAACAGACACCTCAGAAATCAGTTTAAGCATGTGGCGTTTATGGGAGCTTGGTTCCAGTTTATAAATCATAGAAATAACCCAGATTAACACCTTGCAAGGGCATACAGATATTGTTTTGTGTATATTGGCCTGATAATTTAATACTATTTTTTGTTCTTGCTAGGTTAGTACTAGTATCTCTTTCCATTTCCTTTCGTATGAAACCTTATGATTGTTATTAGATGTTCATTCAACTCTTTAATAAATGACTCAGAAGTCAATTACTTTTTTTTCTTGTAAAATCGTTATTGTCTTGTGTTTTCCCTCATATCTTATATTGATCTGTGTTGTCTTCTGCTGGTTATTTATTTATTCATTTATTTGCAGCGTCCGGCGAGTAAGCCACAGCCAGCAGACAAAGGTACCGTATATACTCGTGTATAAGTCGAATAATGTATGCCCTAAAATTGACCCTAAAAACTTGGGTTGACATATTGATGGGGCTTCTAAGAACAGCTGCTTGGTAAGGGGAGGGAGGAGTACCAAGCTGAGAAGCAGGATACATGGGAGTGGGTAAAAAAAGGAGCCATTTTACCTTGTTCTGAAGCAGCACAGAACGGAGCTCTTCTCCAAACAGGAAGGTGAAGGATCTTATGGAAGTTGTAGGCTTCATGAGGAATACAGTACTATACTTCCACAGCAGCAGCCCTCACAAAGACTACAACTCCCATAAGCTCCTTCACCTTCCTGTTTGGTGATGAGCTCCGTTTTGCGCTGCTTCAGAACAAGGTAAAATGGCTCCTTTTTTTATCCACCCCAAACTTTCATTGCTGCCTCAGAACAATTACTGGTAAGTTGTTTTCAAAGAATTTCATACACCCCTAAGTTATGCCCTTGATTTATCCACGGGTCAGAGGAAAATCCATGATTTTTGGCTTAAAACTTGTACTCAACTTATCCATGAGATCGCCTTATTTATACTCGAGTATATACGGGTAAGACCTGTGCCAGGCAGTGGGAGGGCGGACTGGGGTGGCAGGGGAGGAGGCGATTGGGATGCCGGGCCCAGGAGAGGGGCGGGGATATCGGTGGCACGCTCCACCAATATCCTAAGCCCTGTCCCGGGCCTGGCCGGCCTTACATGGCCTCCTCAGATTTGCACCGGGCGTTTTGCCGGCACACATCCAAGGAGGCCCAAAGGGGCCGCTGGGGCTCTCCCGGGGAAAAGTGATGAACGTCTCTTTCTCCTGAGGTGTGGCTCAGCTCTGCTGGTGCGGGCCCAATCCGGGCTAGGATCCAGCACAGCGTGCTTTTGCATGCTGCAGCAGACCTACGGAGGATTGGGCTGTTAAATACTTATATGCTACCTTTCCCTAAAAAATTGTTTGCTCCAAGGTACACACACACACGCAGACAGGTAAAACCAACACAAAATAAGGCTCTGTTACAAATAATAAAGCACCCAGAAGCAACAGAAAGGAAAACGAACAACTGTCTATGCTCAAAGGGTTGGCAAAAAAGAAGAGGCCATATGAGATATGAGTCTATCTAAGGAGGGAGTTCAAACACCTAGGCACCATCACAAAGGAGGTGCTATCTCTTGTAGCCAAGGATCATACTTCAGATGGTGGGAGTTCAGGGAGCAGGGCTGATGAAGATTACCCGAGTGATAGGTCATATTCTGAAAGGCATCTACCCTTGCCCCTCCTAGATCCTCCTTTTGCTACCGCAGTCGTGGGGAACCAGAACCAGGAGCCATGACTGTTAGGACAATGGACTTTTGCCACCATCAGTAGCACCTGGTAGTATCCCAAAGGCAGATCACAACACTTACAGAAGAGGCTCCTCTCCCTTGGCTCAGACATTCTCCCTGGCCAGGTGGATAACAATATTCAGGTAGTACCTTCTTCAATACTTGGCTGTGTTTCACAGGATCTGCCATTGTGAGGGCAATGTTGTCTGCCTACATCTGATTTTATAATTACAAACCATTTTAAGAGCCATTATGGTTAAAAAGTGGTATACAAATATTGTTCAGTAAAGAAACAAATAAGTCATTAAGGTTGTAGGTGGTCTGACCTTATCTCGTTCGCAGAGCATTTAAGGTTTAACTAAAGGTTGATGCCAATGCTTTGAATTGGGCCCAGGACTGGAGACCAATAGGGAATCAGTGAAGGTGGTACTGTGAAGGGATAACATGCTCTGTGCACAGCAAACGCTCATACCACTACATTCTGGGACAGTACAGTATTAGTTTCCAAAACACTTTTCAAAGGCACCCCCATGGAGAGCACGTTGCCCTAATCCTACCAGGAAGTTACAGCAATACCTTGCACTTTTGTCTAGTTAGGGACCAGAGCATGGATAAAAGTAAAATGAATGAATGAATGTCAAAGCATAGCCTTATTTAGCCTGCAAATTTATATTGGCCAGCAAAAAATGTTAATAACTATATATAATGTGTGAATGCGTGCGAAACCTAAATAAAACAGAAATTAAAGAAAAATAAATATAAGAACGTCGACTAACGTTGTGGAAGATTGGATGAAATCAGACGAAGCAGAAAAACGTGGATAAAATTTGAAATGTGGTTAAATTGAAAATGGCTGAAAGAGCAAAGTGACGAAAGTCAAGTGGATAAAAGTCAAGGAACCATTTATTGATTTATTTTATTGTGTAAAAACTGCTTTGCGAACTACTCCTGTTGAAAAGGTGTATAATAATAATAATAATAATAAATATTGCTGTATCAGACCATGAATGACAGTGGGCCTTTTTGAGTGGCATCCTTATGGCTCAGTCCTTTAAAAAGCCTTTTCAAATCCACAACTCTAATCTAAGGATGCTTTTAGGGAGCCACAGCTGGTGCTATTGGCAGGTTAATTATTTTAGAGTTGTTTACTGAAACTGTATTTTATACACCGTACCACTTTTTTAAGACTAATCACAAGGCCACGAACAAGAACATACAAAACAATAAATGCAATACTGTACAATGAACAACCCAGAACGCAAACATAACTAAAACCAGCAGAATCAATCTGTTAAAAGCCAGGTGGAATAAAACTATTTTTAAAGCTGGCTTAAGACTCATCAGAGTGGGAGGCCTGGTATTATTATTCTTTATTTATTATTCACAGTATTTTTACCCCGCCTTTCTCCCCGAAGGGACCCAAGGCGGCTTACAACATGAGAAAGGAATACAATACAATACAAAAAATAATCACATTTAAAACAATAAAAACAATTCACAAAAACTAGTAAAAAACAGCATCTAAAAATTGATAAAAACAGATCAAATTATAATTAAAACAAGAGCATAAAAACAGCAGCACTCCACCTGTACCGGCAGGATGTTTAAAAAGGCCTCAGAAGGCTTCCTTAAACAGGAAGGTTTTCAGGCCTCGCCGGAAAGTCTCCAAGGAGGGAGCAGTACGTAAATCAAGAGGGAGGGAATTCCATAGGGTTGGTGCCACTACTGAGAAGGATCCTCCCCTATTTCTCCGGCCTATTTCTGGCCGCCGCCCCTCGCACCTCCCTGGGCGACGGTACCCGCAAGAGGGCCTTCTCTGATGACCTAAGGAGACGAGCCGGAATATATAGAAGTAGACGGTCTCTCATATATCCTGGCCCCAGGCCGTATAGGGCTTTAAAGGTCAAAACCAGCACTTTGAATTGGGCCCGGAAACTAATTGGCAGCCAGTGCAGCCGTTGGAGAAGCAGCCTGACAGAGTCAAACTGCCTACCTCCAGTAACTTCACAGGCCGCCGCATTCTGCACTAATTGCAGTTTCCGAACCATCTTCAATGGCAGTCCCACGTAGAGCACATTACAATAGTCTAACCGCGACATCACCGTGGCATGGATCACCGTGGTCAGGTCTGCATGATCCAAGTATGGTCGCAGCTGGTCGCAGCTGGGCAAAGGCCCCCCTGGCCACAGCCGCCACCTGGGAATCCAGGAGCAGCTGCGGATCCAGGCGGACCCCCAAGTTGCGGACCTGCTCCTTCAGAGGGAGTGCAACCCCATTCTGAGCAGGACGATACTCTAGTACCTGCACCGTGGATTTCCAGACCAGGAGAACCTCTGTCTTATCCGGATTTAATTTCAGCTTATTAGCCCTCATCCAGATTCCAACCGCCTCCAGGCAGCGCTCCAGAACCTCAACAGCCACCCTGGAATCAGGTGGAAAGGAGAGATAGAGCTGGGTGTCATCAGCATATTGATAGCACCCAACTCCAAATCCCCGGATGACCTCTCCCAGCGGTTTCATGTAGATGTTAAATAGCATGGGGGACAAGATGGAACCCTGTGGCACCCCCACACCTCAAGGGCCAGGATGCCGAAAAGACATCCCCCAGCACCACCATCTGGGACCTATCTGCCAAGTAGGAGCGGAACCACCGCAAAACGGTGCCCCCGACCCCCAACTCGGTCTGTCGTCCCAGAAGGACACCATGGTCGATGGTGTCGAAAGCCACCGAGAGGTCCAGCAGAACCAACAGGGACGCACTCCCCCTGTCCAGTCCTTGGCGTAGATCATCCACCAAGGCGACCATGGCTGTTTCCGTCCCAAAGCCTGGCCTGAAACCAGATTGAAAGGGATCTAGATAATCCGCTTCATCCAGGACCCTCTGGAGTTGAGACACCACCACCCGCTCAATTACCTTGCCCAAAAACGGGAGGTTTGAAACTGGCCGGTAGTTGTCCATTACTGTGGAGTCAAGGGAGGGCTTCTTCAGAACGGGTCGAACCACCGCCCGCGTCAAAGCGAGCAGCAGCACCCCCTCCACCAAAGAAGAGTTGACCACCCTCCCCGTCCACTCGGCCAGCCCCTCCCGGGCAGATCTAATTAGCCAAGCCCGGCAAGGGTCAAGCAGGCAGGCAGTCGGCCTCACATTCCAAAGGAGCCTGTCCACATCCTCAGGCTGTACAAGCTGAAAAGAATCCCACATCACTGAACAAGCAGATGCCAAGGGGACATCCTCAGATATTGTCAATGAGGCATCCAAGTCATGGCGAATCCGATCGATTTTATCTGCGAAATGTTTAGCAAACATGTCACAGTGGGCCACTGTGTGTTCCTCCTGATCTATTGGAGGGGCCTGATGGAGTAGGCCTCGCAACCACACAGTACAGCTCCGCTGGACGATTGCTTGCAGACGCAATGGTAGCAGAGAAGAAATTTCTCTTCGCTGCTATCACCGCCACAGAGTAGGCTCTATAGTGGGCCCTACTCTGTGTCCGGTCGGACTCGGCACGGGTTTTCCGCCACCGTCGCTCAAGACATCTACCCCATGGCTTCATCATTTGCAGCTCCTCAATAAACCAAGGGGCCGCTCTGAGTCTGCGGCGTGACAAAGGTCGTTCAGGAGCAATCTCATCCACTGCCCTGGCCATTTCCCCATTCCAGAGGTCAACCAGGGTCTCAGACGAGTCACCAGTCTTGGCAGTGGGAAAAAAACCCCAGAGCCCTCAAGGAATCCTTCTGGCCCTTTTGCGGGTGCCGTCGCCCAGGGAGGTGCGAGGGGTGGCGGCCAGAAACAGGGCCTTCTCAGTAGTGGCACCAACCTTATGGAATTCCCTCCCCTTTGACTTACGAACTGCTCCCTCCTTGGATACTTTCCGGCAAGGCCTAAAAACCTTCTTGTTCAAAGAAGCCTTCTGAGCCCTTGCCTTTTTTAACATCTCGCTGGTACAGGTGGGGGTGCTGCTGTTTTTATGCTCTTGTTTTAATTGTAGCAATGATCTTTTTAATCGATTTTAGATACTGTTTTTATTAATTTAATTTTCATTAATTGTTTTTTACTGTTTTAAAATGTGATTATTTTTGTATTGTATTTTTTGTTGTTGTTGTAAGCCGCCTTGGGTCCCTTTGGGGAGAAAGGCGGGATAAAAATATTGTAAAATAAATAAATAAATAAATAAATAAGCAAGCCTCTGGGGGCAGACCATAGAATGCAGTCCCCCGCCTTTGCGGAGAAAGGAAGCTGCAACAAGCCTAAACCTTACCAGAAAATGATCGGTCCATGACAACGGAGTGATCTTAATCTCCTCCACTTCCAGATCACCGCCCCCTTGTTCAGCTGTAAACACCAGGTCCAGTACGTGTCCTGCCTCATGTGTTGGGACCAAGATCTTCTGGGACAGGCCCATGGTTGTCATGGCGGCTATGAAGTCCTGAGCCGCACCAACCTTGGGAGCCTCCGCATGAACATTGAAGTTCCCCAGCACTAATAGGTGGGGGGACTCCAATGCCACCGCCGAGATCACCCCTGTCAGCTCAGGCAGGGAGACTGTTGGGCAGCAAGGCGGGCAGTACACCAACAGAATCCCAATCCTGTCCGGCCCTCTCAACACAACATGGAGACATTCAAACCCAGTGAACTGCTGAACGGGGCACCTGGTAAGGGAGATAGATTCACAATAGACCATCGCAACTCCTCCTCCCCGTCCCTGCAATCATGACTGCTGCACCACCTGGAAACCTGGGAGACAAAGCTGGGAGAGGCCTACCCCTCCCGCCTCATCCAACCAGGTCTCCGTGATACATACCAGGTCAGCGTTCTCATCCAGGACCAAGTCCTGGATGAGGTTGGTTTTATTATATTTTGGCCACCTAATGCAAAGAGAGGACTCCCTGGAGAAGACTCTGATGCTGGGAAAGATTGAAGGCAAAAAGAGAAGCGGAAGGCAAAGGATGAGATGGTTAGACAGCATCACCGATGCAACGAACATGAAAATGAGCGAACTCAGGAAGATAGTGGAGGACAGGAAGGCCTGGCAGGATATGGATCATGGGATCACGAAGGGTCGGACACGACTTAACGACTACAACAACAACAAACCTGGCATTCAAAAGCAGCAGCTTCAGATTCAGGGAATCACTGCCAAGAGTACCAATCATCCAAGTGTTGAGGGAAGGACCAGAAGGAGAGACAATCTGTCTATGATGGACCCTCCTTCTCCTGGAACGGCTTGTCTGACCCCCACCACCATGTCTTCCATGGCCCGTCACTGCCTTGATAGTGGCACCCTTTTCCCTCCCCCAAGCTCCCTCCTAAGATGAAACATGTAACTTACCCGGCAAGGCCACCCTTCTGAGCCTGGCCTCTCAGCTCAGTCATCCAGCAGGACCAGTAGCAAGATAAAAAATGGCTGACCCTAATGCTGGGTGAACAGCTGGTACGGTATATATAACATCTTGTCAATCTCTCGTGCTGCTGTAACTGCTGTGCTATGCTTCTCTCCACACAAATGAATAAAAATAGGGGGGTAGGTGGTCTGATGTCCGAATGTCCAGGTCATTGAGTCTGCTGAGAAGAGCTTTCTGATCTTCTGGGCGCAATCCTTGGGCAAAGAGCCACAGGCAAAAAGCCCTTTGGCTCTTGCCCTTCGGCTCACGCCTCTGGCAAGCCAGAGGCTTTCTGCAGGCTCACCTGGGGAAGAGATCCAATAGAGCCTTGAGTGCTGAGATCCAGCCCCCACAGGCTCAGGTGTTTCCAATTAAAGGGTCCTCTCCCCAGCCCCACAGAGTTGCAGCCACAGAGAACTTAAACAAGCTGACTGCCTTCCAGAGGCTTTCTGCCAGCTCACCTGGGGAAAAGGTCCAATCCAATCCAAGGCTATTTGGTATATCCCCTCTTCTTGAGGAAATTCCAGTCATGGGACCATCACAGACAGAGAAGGCCCTGTCCCTGGTAACTATCAGCCAAATCTGGACAGGCATTGAACCAGCCAGCAGTTCTTAATGCACAGGAACTGAGATACAAATCTTAATGCACAGAGGGAGGTTCATATGGGTACAAAAAGCTCTGTGTAATAAATTCATAGTGTTGGTAGTAGTACAGTACTTAAAAACATTCCCATCCATCCCTCCTCATTTTTAGACTTGTAGAGGCGTTTGGTATGTACTTTATAATATTGTATCTTTTGTACAGAAATGTGTACTTGAAGTATATATTAACAACCTACTCCTACTACTACATAATGGTTGGGGCTTCTTACTGCCAAGTAGCTGCGCGCAGGATTGCAGCCTAAGTAAAGCGCTGGGAATTAACACTTTAGATGAAAAATTATGGATGCCGCACTTGACCACCTTCTGGGTAGAAAATGTTGCCTTTCAACTTAATTTGAGTTTAACAGCCTTGATTTATATAGTCGGTGACGAAATGTTCTCATTCAAACAGTTCATGAGTACAGCGGAGGTCACGAAAGCCTAGAACATCTCTAATTGGTTGCCTCAGCAGTCATTTTTCCTGTTAAGTCCCACACCTTCCTAGCGTACCCAATTTCATATGAATATTTATTAGTCTAAATATATTTATTTTTATTTCGCTTGGCTCTAATTACCTGTCAGTCGGGCGGCTTAACTTTTCTCAACTAGCCAATTAAGAACCAGCCCGGTTTGTTTGAATAAGGAAGAATGGGACAAATAGGTTCCCCGTCAGCCACTTTTTAATCGCCAATTGGCTCCTTGTCTACGTCTTGTTCATTTTCCCGAAGTAGCGTCTCTCTGCCACGCTCACATCCTATTGGCAAAACACTGCGTCAATCGCATATTTTGAAATTCGCCTCCGCCCTGTTCCTTCCCGCAGCCGTTAGCCGATAAACAAACCTACTTCCCTTTAAACGCCGCTTTCCCCAAACGTTCATATTCAAATCCCTCCAATCAGGCTCGCTAGCACCGCCTCTCCATTACGCCTCTCTCCATTGGCTGCCGGCCGTCGCGGACATTGGTTGTCAACGGCTCTCCGCGAGGAGAGGACCCGAGAAGGGAGGGGGGAGGCACGGACCCCCTCCGTTCTAACGGGCCTGATTGGGCGGCCGGGGTTCCAAAGGGGTGTGGTCGGCCTTGGCCGAGCTTTATAAAAGCGTTTGCTGAGCACCGGCCACCCTTATTACAGTGAGGGTGGTAGAGTCGAGTTGGTGTCCTGGTGGGGAAGTAGTAGGTGGGAGGGGGGACGCTGCTTCCCCCCCTCCCAAATACATGAGGAAGGAGGAACTTCTTAGACGGGGTTTGGCGTCTTCAAAATAAAGATAGGGGCCGTGTGAGCCCAAATTTAGAGGCCGGGGTCCGAGGTTGGGGGTGGTGGTACGGTGCATGATCAGAAGTAAATTGAGGTGCATGTGTGATCTTAAGGTTAGGGGTTAGTTTGTGTTAACTCTACAACCCTCCGTGCAGACCCGACACAATGGTGAGTGGTTCTTGGCTCTTGATGTCCATCTCCAACTGTTTGAATTTACCTGTGGGATCCCCCAGAACTTGGAAGGGTTGGTGGGTTGTAGTAATGTTGGTGAGCTCCCTACAGTATATTGAGTAAAGGGTCAAGGGGTGGATATCTTGGAACTCTATGTGTGCATCTCAGTACAAAGATTTAGGGATCGTGTGTGTGTGTGTGTGTGTGTGTGTGTGTGTGTGTGTGTGTGTGTGTCACAGGTGTATATGTAAAACCAGTTATGTGACATAAGGAGAAAACTTGAGCGTCTGAGCCTGCAGATGGGTGTTGGATATTAGGTTTGTGTGCAGTGTCCAGTCTTGAACTAGGGTAAGACCTGGGTCTCTAGTCTCATGTGCAGGGATCTGCTTGTGATCTGATTGTTACAGGAAGTAACAATCCTGGTGTGTGTTAAGGATTTATGGGCTGGATGATGATGAAAGATGAATCTTATGTTAGGATGGGGAGGGCTGTGATCTAGCTTTGAGCAAGAGTTTAGTGTCAAACTAAGCAAGGCTCTCAAGGTACAGTTCAGAGGCACAGAGGTGTTGAGTCTATTACTTAAAAAAAAAGTTTTGGGCACCTCTCCTGTGTAGTAGAAGCTTATATGTTCTAGTGATGAGATGTAAGGCGTAGGTTGCTTTAGTAGGCAAGGGATGGAAGTACACTGTTCCTTTCAGGAGGATCCTTGAAATCGTCAAAGGGACCTCTTTCTAAAATGGCAGTGAAAAGAGACTCCTGCTCTTTTTGGCATGGAATGAGCATGTTGGAGCATTTTAAAATGGAGAGGTCCACGTAAATGGACCTTAAGCTGTGGCATAGGGAAAGGGCCCCCCAAATGATCCATTTTGAATTGTGGAGAGGCCTGCACATCCTTGAGCATTTGCTTAAAACCTCAAATCTCATTTTTGTGTTTTGTTTTAATAAGGATACTGGGTAGCATGGAATGTGGTTTGGAAGGTGTGGGACCATTCCACAAAATGTGTCAACTTTTTAGCTCCTATCCCACTCCATCCCCCGTTGCACTTCTTCTTTACACCCTTTTACCCAAGTGCCTCATGATTCCTTTGTTACAACTTTTACTCCTCTCTGTTTCCCACCCTCTTGATGCGATAGGTCTTGTAGATGGTCCTCAATAAAACACATTTTATTGAGGCAGAGGGTCTTTTAAAGGTCAAATGTCTTGAGAGAGTAGATTCTTTATTGTTAACATAAGTCGCTGTTAGAGTAATGGCCGGGTTGGCTTTTTTCTTAGACTCCATTCTGTACCTAGATGCTCATTAACTGGTATTGCGTTGTTTGAATTATATTGTATCCTCTTTGTTTCTGAAGGTAAAAGTGCTTCCTATTTGCATCTCTCTGCTTTGTGTGCCCTCCCACTCCAAAATTGTCCCTGTTCTGGGACAAAACATTTTCCTTAGGCCTCTTCATCCTTCCCATTCTGAGCCAAAAAGACATCACTCTTTGCAAAGTTGTATTGAATTCATATCATGTCTTGTTCTTAAAGACCACCATGGGGAAACTGATCAGTTAAAATTCTCTAAGAAAGAGGCATTTTGGACTACTTAATTTTATGTCTGCCAGCTTTATAATTCTCTTGGTGCCAGAATTTAGAACAACGTAGTTATCTTTCAGTGCAGTCTTGTGCACATTTACTCAAAAGTGAGCCACATTGTATTCAATGAGGCTCATTCTTTAATAGATGTGTTCAGGATCGCAGCCTTTGAAAAGTTATTTCATTTTTTCCCTTCCTCAAACCAAAGGCCTCTATTCTTGTAAGGATTCCATTCATTTGGTCTGTTAATATTGCTGGAGACAGTTTATTATGAAATTTTCTTGTCAGTGTAGATCTTAGGTACAGCAAGAAGTCGACTCATTTTTATTTATGTGGTGCTTTAAAGGAATATAAAGTCAACTAGCCTTTGACAAAAAAAAATCTTTTGTCCTGCTTTGGTTCACTTTAGGCCTCCGGCTTCCTTGAGTGCATGCACACTTTTGCCGATGTCGTCTTCAAACCTTTCCGTAGTGTGAGACCTGCCCAATCTCTGACCTTTGCATGCTTTCACATGTGTTTAATTGTAAACTCTCCTGGGACACGTCTTTGGCGGTGGCGGTGGGGGTCTATGCCTGCTTCTGTGGCAGATGGTTTCTCTTGCAGGCAGCAGTACGTTTGTGGGAAAAGGAAGAACTTCCATGATAACTTCATTTCCCAAACAGTAAGGATCTATTAGATGCTTTTTAGCTCTTTGTTTGAGGAGTGGGATTTGGGAAGAAATGGGGGTGGGGTTACCACTTTGATTGTAAGGGAATTGGGATTAATGGCCTTTGTAAAATAACTGGGAATGTTTTGTGAAGAAAGCGGCACATGTTCCCTTTTGAGAGCTGTGGGTTAGCTTCCTCCTTGTCATAGGATCTTGTATCAATTGGTCTTTGGTTGTACTTATGTTCTACCTTGGCTTACTGAAGCTGATATGAATCTTCTGATTTCAAGCCTTGAAAGCCTGAATCTTCTGAGCAAAGCCTTGATGACTTTTGAAATCATCAATATTATACAGTTTTTACATTTTATAAAGCCGTTTTATAACCTGAATCCCGGAGATGATTCGTTCTGTGTGCGCCTTGATACATCTTTGCCATTCTGCATTCTTACTAATATTTTTGACATCTGTATTTGTCTTGACATCTGATTTTGTCAGTGCTGGAGGATCCCCAGAAAACAAAGGGAGAATGAGTATTGGTCTGGGATACTTGTATTCTTTTGAACACAGATTCTTCTGTATGCATTGTTGAGCATGGCATGATAATGTTTTGTGTAGCTTGACATGCTTACTGGAGTTGAATAGGAATACAGTAGTTTAACCAGGTTTGTAGTTAGCTGTTTGCTTACCTATCAGAGGCATGTAAGCATTGCCATGGAGGTCACTAGATAGGAAAGTTACTCTAAACTGAGAAGGGAGTTGTTTCTTCCCCTAGCTCAGTGGTTCTTAACCTTTTTTGGGTCACGGACCCCTGATGAATTCTATGCACCCTCTCCATAGACCAATACACAAACACCTACACATGCTAGTTTTACACCTGGTTCAAGGACGCCCATCCCAGGACTGCAGATTAAGAACCCCTGCCCTAGCTGTTGACGTACCACAATTATGTTGTGGGCCAGATGTGCTAGCTTTTTTCCTGGGCTAGCAGCTTTTGTGACCACCACCATCCCCGCTTTAAACCTCAGTGCCTTATAGAAGTGAAGTCATTAGCTTCATGGTAATACCAGACTAGAAAGAAAGATATGAGAAGGCAGCAAAGAGCCCTGTGGCACCTTGGATACTTTTCCTGTTGCATAAGCTGTTGTGGACGAAAGCCCTCTTGGTTAGGCGCATCTGCTTAAAGCTTCTGCTGTAATATAACAAAATGTGTTGGTCTTTCAGGTGCCACAGGACTCTTGGTGCTTTTTGTTGCAATAGACTAATATGGCTGCCTCTCCAGAAGATGTGGGAAGAGAGCTCCAGGGTGACGCTATGCATGCCAAGAGCTAGGTTAGCTTGCTGCTTTTGACTTGGAGTTGGGCAGCCCTTTCAGCGCTCTTGAGAGATTTGTGTGGGCAGCAAATAAAGCCCTGGAAGGCTCCATGTGTTCCTTTCTATAGTTCGATTTTCACAGAATTGACCTGAAAATGGAGGTTGGAAATAGCCACTTAAGGCTATTTGATTAAGGTTGCAGTTCATGGAAATGACAGCTAGTGGTAAAAATGTACACCCACAGACATGCATCCTGTCAAACGGAAAACGTAAGGTGCCCATTGCCTAAGGCTTTCGCAGTTGGGTCTGCTGAAGGACAAAAGGTTTTCCTCTGACGGTCTTTCTGCTTGTATGTCAACATTTGCTAACAATGCAGGTCAGTGAATTACTTCTGAAGGTACAGATGAACAACTACGGGTGTTCAAGGACTGGTAAATAGTTGAGAGATGTAGATGGGGCTGTTCAGATGTTGCTTTTGCCTTGGGGTTATTCCTGGGGGGGGGGAGTGGGAGCAGGGCTCCCCTTTTCTCATGCTGAGGAGGATTGAACAGCTTAAACCGAGATAGCTCATGTTTATTTGAACATGGAATTTCCTCAGGCCCTGAAGATGGAATCCTCTCTAGGATAGACATGTTCAGATAAACATGGCATATCCTGGTTTGGGCCATTGACTTGGTGGAGAGGAGAACAGGATGGGAGAAGTTTGCAAGGCCTGCTCTGGATGTCCTCCCAGGGGTTGTATGTGAAGGGTAGGTATAACATTTGAGCAGCCCCCAAAGATAATCATTCTTCAGGTTTAGTTTAATGTTCATGCATCCTTGCTTGTTCAGAAAATGCCTGGTTTTTCTGGATTGGTTTCTCAGCTGAGATAAAATTGGTATAGAGGGAAGGGGGCAGAAACAGCCCAGCTCTTGCAGAATTCCTTTCGAATTGATGTGTTTGGAAGCTGCACCGCACCACCAGATCACAAATTGCAGGCTTAGGTATGACAACTCTTGTACCTTAACACAAAGGAGGGAATGCCTCATGCTACCTGCAGTTTTTAGAAATACATCATATTAAATATAATTTTTAAAAAATGAAAGTTTGCTGCCTGATTGATTGGGGTACCTTGTTTAAAGTTTAAGTTTTAACTCTGCAGCCCAAATATCTTTGTGTTGCAGAAGTCCAGTTAGATGCATCACTGCTATTTAGAATGGTGTGTAAACCTCACTTTGTCACTCTTCCCATCTGTTTAGAAGCCAGTCTTAATCTGTCTTCGCTTCCTGAATGTGTGTGTTCGGGGAGCGTGTAGTAATGTGCATTTTAAAGCCAGGGTTGCATACATTAAATTTGGGACTGTAAGGAAACGTTATAACTGGGAAGTAAGAAGTTACCGGTACTTTGTTTTAAGTGAAATGTTTGATAGTTCTTGAATTTTGGGTATCGGATGGAGGTGCTGAGTGAAGGTTGACAGGGAAAAGTGCAGTTTGGAAACAGATGCCCATGTTTTGTCCTGCTTGCGTGGCTTCAGATGGCAGATTCTGAAAACCACCTTGCAAGTACATTAACTTCATGCAAGAAAGTGTTCAGCGGGCTTCAAGCACCAGCCTGCAAGGGAACATAATGTCTTTGGGCAAATTAGTACCATTTTACTGGAACGCTAACTTCCCTGGTTCAAAACCAGGAAGTGGAGCCTAATATGGGGGTGCTACTGCACACACCCCAGCTGTTGGGTACATTCTGGAACACCCCCTTATTTAAAACCAGGCAATTTGTTCTTTGTGCGCTGCACTGTCTTGCCCTTTCCCTTCTCTAAGTGAAGTTTGGGCCCAAATAATTTCAGGGGCCCACACACATGGACAGCAGTTGGACTTGGCATAGGATCCCTTGTCAGCTGTTGCTGGAGGGTCTTGCCAGCTCAGGGTGATGTGTTGGTCCCCCTTCATGGAACTGTTCTTGTTTCAAGCTTGTGCTGGTGGCACACGGTTGAGGCTCCACCTTCCTTCACGGGCAGCAGTGCAGGTTCTTGGTAGATCCAGGCAGGTATCGGCTCAACCACTTTTTTCTCTCTCCATCAGAATTCCAATGTAGAAAACCTGCCTCCCCACGTAATCCGGCTGGTGTACAAGGAAGTCTCTACCCTGACATCGGATCCTCCAGAGGGCATCAAGGTGTTCCCCAATGAGGAGGATATCACAGATGTACAGGTCTCCATCGAAGGACCTGGTAAGAAGGGGCACATGAGGCCTGGTCTGCATGCACAGAGGATGATCTGGGTGCTAGGCTGGATTGTAGCATGTTAGTTGGTAGGTGGGGATCATGTAAACTTCTTTTTATTTGCAGCAAGATCGGAAGTATGGGTAAGGAAGCCATGTAAGATTTTTTTGTTGGAGACAATAACATTTACTTATTACCAAATGTCTGTTGAAATTCCTCTAGCGCAAGACTTCAGTATACTGAAGAAAGAGGGCACATAAGGATTATCCGGCACACAAAAAGAAAAATAAATCCACAGTCTACTTGCGACGTTTCTCCCCGCTCCAAGGGTTTTTTCAAGCAATTCTGGCCGTAGCCAGTAGATGTTCCGATGTTCGATGTTCGAACATCGGAACATCTACTGGCTACGGCCAGAATTGCTTGAAAAAACCCTTGGAGCGGGGAGAAACGTCGCAAGTAGACTGTGGATTTATTTTTCTTTTTGTGTGCCGGATAATCCTTATGTGCCCTCTTTCTTCAGTATACTGAAGTCTTGCGCTAGAGGAATTTCAACAGACATTTGGTAATAAGTAAATTTTATTGTCTCCAACAAAAAATCTTACATGGCTTCCTTACCCATACTTCCGATCTCGCTGCAAATTGTAACAAGCCATGAGAACCTGCACACAACTTCTTTTTATGCTCCTTCAAACGCCGTTGCCACCACCCCAAAAATGGAGTTGCCCATGAGAATGTGTGTGGAGACTAGCAGGACAGGATGTCCAATAGTCAGAGGTTTGGGTGTTGGTTCTCAGCTTAATTTGTTGTCTCTTCTTTGGGGCTAGTGGGCTTTGGTGTCCATAGGGAAAGCTCCTTGCTTTTCCCTATGGTTAGCAGACTACAAAATTTGTAGATCGCAAATGTTCAGAAACCAGTTTATAAAAAATTTAAAAAAATTAAAAGAACAATTAAAGTGGTATACAACATTTTAAAACGTCTTCAGCTAATTCCTAAATGTCTGGTGGAATAAAAGTCTCTGCACTTGTCTCTGAAAAGAGACCAGGGAAGAACATGCACAAATCTTCCCTAGATGGTGCATTCCATCGCTTTGGGGCCACTGCAGAAAAGACCTTGCTTTTGGTAGGTTGACAGTTTTGCATCTTTGGAGAACAGAATCCGGAGAAGGGCTTCATCAGTAGGTCTGTACCTCTGAGGCGTCATGTGGGAAAATAAGGCATTCCCTGAGATACTTGAGATTCAGCAGTTTTATGGTGATCGGGGTGTGCGGGGTAAAGCTCTGGTGCCAGTGCCTCCCTCTTTCTGCCTCTATACCACGGGCAAAAGTGGTAGACTCCTTTGTCACCACAAGGACAAAGCCAGGCAGACTGTCCTTAGCCTCTCTCCCAGTTATGTGGCTGACTTCCCACAAATGTGCTGTAGTGTGTAGCCCACGGTGCAGGAGAACTAGGGCAAGGTTCTGAGTTCAACCGATGACAGGCAGGCAAGAATTAAAACATACAAAGGAGTTTATTACAATTACAAAACGGCAGGGGCTGGTTAATACAAAGAAGGAAGAATGAGCAGATAGGCTTAGGAAATGACTTGGTTGTTCTCAGGGTCTTTTTTCTTAACACAAATACAAGCAGACAATTACGAGGCAAACTGAAAACGCCTTAATGCATCTACATTTCACTTGTTCCCTATCTGGTACAGTACTTAATTTAAGGTGAGCTTGAAGATGTGTTTGCGTCTCTATGATCCCCAGGAGATTGGCCCCACACACATGCAATCTCTGCAGAAGCCAAACTGGAACACCTCCAGCATTCTTGGGCATGACCCTAAGAAACTATGGGTTGATGTCACTGGTCCACCAGATTGGGTAATTACCATGGGTGCATGCCAAATTCAGCAGGGGGGCTGCCTAGGACTATTGTCCTGGCTGGATCTGGACAAAAGAAAAAACGACCTGTCGGCTTACCCATGTGGTCTTTCTGCAATGGTGCTGATTTCAAAGTGTCTCAGGGAAACTTTTCCTATTGAATCTTGCATTGAGACTCCTTAAGTAAAATAGGTGGGGTAAGGGAAGCACATTCATCACAAGAATGAGCCAGGATGGTGTAGTGGTTTGGGAGTCGGACTTAGACCTGGAAGATCCAGGTTCAAATCCCCGCTCAGCCACGAAGCTTCCTGGGTGACCTTGGGCCAGTCACTATCTCTCAGTCCCACCTACCTCACAGGGTTGTTGTGAGGCCAAAAAGGAGGGGAGGAAATATGTACACCACTCTGAGCTCCTTGGAGGAAGGGCGGTATAAAAATGTGAAAAATAAGAATCAAAAATCAAATTGGAGATGGGGGATCTTGACCTGTGGCTCAAGCATTTGCTTTCTGTGTGTGGAGTGAAAGGAATGGCGTGTTCCATGCTGCACGTGTACTGAACCCCCCTCCCTGTCCTTGCTGTAGAGGGTACCCCATACTCCGGAGGCCTATTCCGTATGAAGCTGATCCTTGGCAAAGATTTCCCAGCCAGCCCGCCAAAAGGCTACTTCCTGACCAAAATCTTCCACCCCAATGTGGGTGCCAACGGTGAGATCTGCGTCAACGTCCTCAAGAAGGACTGGAAAGCAGAGTTGGGCATTCGGCATGTCCTGTTGGTGAGTGGATGTTTCATAGTCATAAACAGCCAGAATGGTGTGTTTGGGGCCCCAGCTCTGCTGCGCCTTTGGTATGGTCCTTGAACTAAAGCTCACTCCACCATAAAGCTGAGTACAGTCACCCCTTATTTGTGGATTTTTAATCCGTGGATTTGATTCAACGCGGATCAGGTTCCAGCTGTTAAAAATTTTTAAAAGTCCCACGCAGTGCCTACCATATTGGAAGCCTTCGTCACTGCGCAGATCTCCCTTTCCATGCAAACTTCTGCAACAGTTCATTTCGTGCCCCAAACATGGCCGCGCCTCATGCAGGCGCAGAAATACAGTGCCTGTAATCCCCAAGCCCTAGAAAAGGCTCTGATACGCAGAGCGCCTGACGCAGGCGCAGAAGAATCCACAAACTTAAGTGTAGCCCCAGCGCTACGGAGACATCTCGCACAAGCCTCCGTAGTGTTCGTAGCCATCCAGGAGCCATCAAAAGGGCTTTTGCCTTTTTAACCTCTCGCGCGCCTCATGTGTGTAGGAAGCAGTCTTTGGACTCTGCTACTGAAGCACTCAGCCCCAATGTTTTAAAAAGTAACACAAAGCACCAAGACAATTAAAGACTGTGCTTGAACAGCACAGTCTTTAATCAAAGACTGCATCAGGGCTTCAACTGCACAACGAAGTGCTGTTTGTAAAGTCTTTAATCAACAGCCCAATCCTGTGTCTTTGGCACAGTAGTCTCCATAAGGCAGGCTGTGTAAGAAATTGGCGTATATCGACGCAATTTGCGTAAAGATAACGTAATTTCCGACTAGAATTTGAGTTTATGCGTTTTTGCATCTGTGGACGTTTGAGGAACCAATCCCCGCGTATAAAGAGGTTTGACTGTACTGTATTTCTGCCAACACGCTCAAGGTGACTCTCGCTTCAAAAATACAATATCTAAAAGACACAACAATAAAACAGCAGCATTATCTCAGGCCCTTGGTGGTTCACCAGCTGGCCTGGGCTTCTGTTCCTTAGGGCACCTCTGGCTCTTTAAGTTGAGATGATCCCAGTGGAATTATTCCAGGCTCTTGACAGTTTCTTGAATATCTGATGGCTTCAGCTTCCTAGCCTGGGCTTCTGCCTCCTCCTCAGGACATGCTGGCTTGAGGCGTATCCTGTAAAGGGTAAGGAAGGGCTGCCTCAGCTTGGACTTTCAGGCTGTCTGTAGTCCCTTCAGCAGCTGAAATCCACCTGCACAAGGCTTTGAGAGAAGAATCACTTGTCTAAAGTAACCCAGTGAGTGTTTAATTTTGTTCTGTAACTTTCATGGCCCGCTATAGTCCAGCAATGTTTCAAATATACGGGTTCAGACGCCATGCGCAAAAGAAAAAAGCCTGTATTTTAAAGTATATCCACCTCCGCAAGCGGGTCTCCTGTAGGCAGCCGCTTGTGGAACAAAAACACAATTAAAATCCAAGTCACTGTCCCAACGTTTCGTTCCGTTCTCGGAACATCTTCCTGGGGAAGGAATCCAAAGATTCGGATGACCATCCGAATGACCATCCGAATCTTTGGATTCCTTCCCCAGGAAGATGTTCCGAGAACGGAACGAAACGTTGGGACAGTGACTTGGATTTTAATTGTGTTTTTGTTCCACAAGCGGCTGCCTACAGGAGACCCGCTTGCGGAGGTGGATATACTTTAAAATACAGGCTTTTTTCTTTTGCGCATGGCGTCTGAACCCGTATATTTGAAACATTGCTGGACAGTGAGTGTTTGGCAGCTGAAATGTAACCCATGAAAAAACAAGCCCCTTGTGGCAGGGATTTTTTTTAATGCTGGTAAGTATGTTCTGAGTGGTTCATCAACTGGCTGCTGTATCCACCGAGTTTCCAAGTAGTTCCAGGGTACCCCATAAACAGGTTTACCAAAAATGTGTTAAACAAAATTTAAAAAACCCAACAAAACAGACATCTGGCACCACATTGGTACCAGAACAAATGAGTGCGATGTGCACAGTGATAAAAGCGCCACATCTAAAAACTGAAATATTTGGATAATGAGAGTGTTAATATGCCTAGAATTGAGTGAGTAGGCATCATGGTGGCCCTTATACCCAGACATGAACGAGAAGTGGAATGTAATGCAGAGATGGTGCAAACAGTTGACGAGCAGGAGGATAGGATCGCATTGGCAAGTGGAAAAGAGCTTGGTGCAGAAGCATGTTGAATGGTGCTGTAATTAGTCAGATGACACGTAGGTTCATTTTCAGGGCCATTCTAGTAGGTCCCTGTAAAAGGCAATGAAAAGGGGGGATCCTTTCCCTCTAGTTAGAAAATGTCCTACTGACATATTTGGTAATATGCCCAAGTTTTTCAATGTGATTGATTGATTAAATGGCAAATCATCGGCTAACAATGCTTTAATTGTTGGCAGTAGGGCTACAACCAATGTTAGATTAATCAGTTAAAAACATTTTATCTAAAAAGGGGTCTTGAATATCAAACAGCAATGGAAAAAACACAAATACAAGCACTTGTGAGAGTTCTAGATAACAAGTGCCACCTTAAGAGGTGTTTGCCTTCTCTCTCAGGAGGAAATACCCCTCTTAAGCTGAAGCCAACTGCAACATGCTTGTGTCACTGTGCTTCTGGCTTCAGAATGAAATATATGCCAGTTTAATCTACTAAAACCCGTATGATCGAGCTAATCAGGTGACTGCCCCAATCATGCATTAACTGCAGAGAAAAGCTACAGCAGGTGGTGTCTGCTCTGTTCTCTCTTTAAAAAATAAGATTTCTATCCCATCTTTCAAGCAGGTGATTCACAAGGTGGCTTACAACACACTAAATGCTACAGGAAAGCAGCCCTTAGTCCTGACTAGTGGCAGAGGTCAGGGTGACCCTTTTCACTTCAGCAGGTAGTTGGAGCAAAGTTATTTCTGGCAGGAAGTGAGCTCCCTGCAGCTGCTGATGGCTGTGGCCAGGCTGGTTTCACTTTGCTGTGGTGCTGTTTTGTTCTTGCAACCTGTGTTCCTGGTAAGCAGCAAAGCCGCGCAGCTTGAAGCCAACCTTGATGTAGTTCGGAGCTTGGCTGAATCAGAAGTTGGTGACTATGTCATCGCCAAACATTAGAAGACTTTGCCATGCTCCCACACAGCAACCAAAGGCAGTGGCACGCTCCCCTTGGGGCGGAATATAAGGTGCAGCCTCTCTGGCCCTTCATCTGCTGTCCAGTGTGTCCTTCCCCCTCTCGTCTCATTGTATTTGATTTTTTCTTCTCCCTCCCCCCCCAGCAACCCCCAGTTCTAATTCTTACATGGTTATTCCTTCTGCAGACCATCAAGTGCTTGCTCATCCACCCCAATCCAGAATCGGCCCTGAACGAGGAAGCAGGGCGCCTCCTGCTGGAGAACTATGAGGAGTATGCCTCTCGGGCCCGCCTCTTGACGGAGATCCATGCCCAGCCCTCATCCAGCCTGCGCACCAAGGACCCCGCTGAGCCTTGCTCCTCTTCGGCTAGTGCCTCTGGAGAAGGCCCCATGGCCAAGAAACACGCAGGTGACAGGGACAAGAAACTGGCCTCCAAGAAGAAAACTGACAAGAAGCGAGCGCTCCGGCGGCTTTAGGGGACCGGTGGGGAGGGGTGGGTGGGTGGGGGTCCAGCACATGGGGTGGGTGGTGGGCATTGGGGGTTTCACCGTACATTCTCCATTTCTCCTCTCTCCCCCTCCCACCTTCACTTTGAGGCTGCAGTCCAACTCTGTCTCGCCTTTGTTAGATTTTTCTTTTCAACCTTTTAAGTTATTTAAATTATAAAAGCAGAAAAATCTATTAAATGCCTTTTTTTCTAAGGGAGGCTCTTAATGTATGTTCGTGCCATCATATAGCTGTGATGGGGCCCACCTTGAGGACACAGTTCTGCCCCTTCTTGACAAAGAGGAGCGGGTTGGGAAGTGCATCTTTTCTCCAAAGAAGGGTTTAATGAGGCTGCTGCTTTTTGGTTTAAGATAATGGATGTTGAAGAGGGAGACTCCATGGAGGGTTGTAGAATTGTGAAGAGAGCTTCTTCATTAGAACTCAGGGTCATTCAGTGAAATTGGTCAGTATGAAATGAAGAAAATGTCTTTTACACAATGTATAATAATGTTTGCCACAAGCTGTGGTGATAACCAGTAGCTTGAATAGCTTTTGAAAAGCGTAGTAGGCAGAGCCATAAAGGAGGGGGTCTCACTGTGTGTATTAGCCATGCAGGTTAAATGGGGGGCCTTCATGTTCCTAGTCTGCCAGATACTGGGGACAGATGGGCTGGCCATCGGCTTCATGCCCTTGGTGGAGTCTTCTCTGAGCATCTGGCTAGCTGGCGTTGGAGACCTTTGATCTGATCCTGCAAGGTGTCCTTGAGGCTTTCAGTAGAACAGGCTGACTCTGCTCTGTGTTCCAGATGCACTTGCGCATTCGAAATACTGGTGTCCTTTGCCTTTGTGGTGAGTCGAGCAAAAAAGGGTCCTTGTTGCCTCCCTACATAATAAAGTTCTTGAGGTGGGAAGAAGCGGAGATTTGGGGAGTGAGTGGTGTGCTAGCAGTTTCACACATTCAGTTGAGTGATCTTGCAATTACATATATTTTAAATGATGGACGTAATGTGTGAACTTGCTCTCCTCCATCTATGCACACGTGTATATATATTTTTTGTAATAAAAATTCAGAGGCAGCTTAGGACAGTATGAAACTCTGTTCTGTCCTCCTTCTCCAATCCTGTAGCTTGCACAGGTCATGCAGATCACACCACCACCAGCAGTTGGAGGGTCACAGGGGTTTATTAAGTGGAACATACTATGTGGCAGCATTGGGGTTGGGAGGTTGAAAGGCCCAGTAGCAGGAATTATCTACAATTCCTTATGGGCTGTTGTATCATGGATGGTACCACATCTGTACATTGTGTCTCACACACCAATGTTTCTAGGGTTAGTGTCATCCACTTGAGTGCTTCAAGCCCAGTTCAGTGAGGAGAAAGGTCCGTGTTCTTTGGATTTGCACATGGATCAGCTCCTGTCCTGAGTGGTTCATCATCACAAGACTGTATCATGGCTGAATCTTTGTACCTCATCATCACAGGCCTGCAGAATTATGAGCTAGTGGCCAAAACCACTTGAAGAATTGGTTCCCTGTTCTGCAAATTAGGTTGACTTCTCACATTTGGTGCTGGTTACAAGCATCTCCAGTTATCTACATAAGAATAAGCACAGAAGGTTGTATGACTGATTGTACTACTTCCTCTGTGTAAATTCTCGATTTGAACATCTAGGGTAAAATTAATCCTGCCAATTTAGGATTAAAGGGTCCTTGTTGTAGGATGAACCAGTCTGGCTCCATAACGGGGACAGATAATTTTGCTGGCCAGCTTATAATGCATGTTGGACTAGTGAAGCGCTAGGACCAGTTTATGCAGGTTCAGAGCCAGCAGGGGGGCAGCACTGTGCTTCATGTTAATCACGAAGGAAGAAAAGCCACATGTTATCTCTGCAAAGAGGCTAAAACCTTTGGGGTTTAGTTTGGAAGAACATTTCAGTGGTCCCTTGCCATCCGTGGATGAAGTCCACTTTAAAAAGCGTTTTTACCTTTGTGTGGCAAATAGCACTGTCTGGAGGGCAGTCTCTGGCGCTCTTGGAACTCGCTTCCGGGAGTGCTGAGAACCACAACCCCTTCCCTTGGCCCTGGGTTGCCCAGAATGCATTGTGCCAGCCTCTGCTCAACCCAGAAGTGGCTTCCGTGAGCTCAGACTGCTTTGCAGCTGCACGAAGATAAACATTGCTTTTTAAAAACTTTTTTTTAAAGGTGGACTTCACCATCTCTAGATCCTTGGTTTCTGTGTGTGTGTGTGCGTGTGTGTGTGTGGAATGGATCCCCATGGATACTGAGGGACCATCTCTGTGTGTGTGTGAGGGGGGTGATGACAACATGATAAGAGGTTCATAAGACTAAGTGGTGTAGAGTGCGTGGATTGTTTTTTCCCCTGCAGTACTCGGAAATTGGTGGTCAGCAGGTTTAGAACAGACCAAAGTAAGTACCTTCACACAATGCATAGTGAATTCTTGAATTTCCTGCTGTGAGGTGTTGGCAGCGGCTGTGGGCTTTGATGGTGTTGGGATTGGGTGAATCCATGAATCCAGGGGCTTCTAGTTACAATGGACTCCATTGTTCTCAATTCCCTGTAACAGTTGCCTCCCCATCCCTTTCTGAGGAAGCTACAATTCAAGCCTTGCCATGTTCACTTCTCTTCCTGCCACAGCTTTTCAGTTTTTGGTCTCAGCCCTGGGATGTGAGGAGTTGGGTGTCTCTGTCCATATATAAAGTGCCTTTTAAAAAGTGTTGAGATCAGGGGAAAAGGCTTCTAGGGCAGACTGGTGGGGCTTGCAAGGACATCAAGTTTTAGAAACTACCATCACTGCTGCCACCTGCTTCAAGGCACCAGTGCTGGCTTGCTATAATTTCACAATTTGTCCACCAGGTGGCACTCTATTACCATATTCAAAGCACAAGGGGGGATGAGTGGGAGTGCTTTCCACTTTACCAAGCTTTGGTTTTTGTCTCAAATAGATCTGTGAATGTGTAGCTTTTAGGGGTGAGTTCATTTACAGGTGACTGCAGCTGTGAGTGGATATGTGTAGGGTTGTATGTAGGTGTGGTAGTTGTAGGGCAAGATACTAGAGCTGGGGGGCTCTGCCCCCACCTCCTCAACCTTGTTCCTAGTGTCCCAGCTGGGACATCACAAGCTACTTACAACCATATTTACAGCATCCTTTTTCCACATGGGGATTAACCAGGATTAGCAGTAACTGGCTTGCGGTTAAAACTTCATACAGCAACAGGGACGGAGGGTGATTTATATAACTAACCCCCTTCCTCTTCTTTCACTGTGCAATCTCCTAGTCAGACATTGAAGCAAAGCTTTTGGGGGGCCAAACTGGGGTTAAAGACAAGACTGGAAGGAAAAGCAGCACGCCTGGGTTTGTCGTCCCAGTGTTTATGGACACAGCCTCTGTGCCTTCAGTAGAAATAAGACAAATTCAGCAGGTAAAGCCTACACAAGGACATGAAGATGCTGTTATTCCAGGCACAGACGCTTGCTAGTTTAGCTGCTAGTTAAGTGGTGATGACTGGCTCTGCTCCAGTGACTTGCAGGTGAGCAAGAACATATTACCATAAGCACATGAAGCTCTTTCCCCCAACTACCTCCCTGCCAAAAAGCTTCACCTCTTACATGCCTGTGTGTTTGGCTGCTGTTAAAGTTACTACAGGGTCAGATTAAAAAAAAAACAGGCTGCAATTTTATGTACGCTTACCTGAGTAAGCCCCTTTGAACATGGTGGGACTTGCATCTGAGTAGACATGCATAGGAATGGGCTGACAGTCTGGCAACCTTAAGGGACTTCAGAAACCAGAACTCTCCTGGGTTGTCTGGACAGTGAGTGAAAATTAGAGGACTTGTATTTGGGGGTCTACTGAGTTAAACTTGAGAGTTGGAAGCCAGGATTACTAAGTAGGATTGCCAATTCTCTTCTCCCCTCCCCCCAATTAGGAATACTGGGCCTTCTACAGTGGCATGCCCAGGGGAAGCTTTTCATACCCTTTGTATTGCATGCTGGGGGAAAGCTGCACCTGTAGAACTACAACTAACCACTTTTCCTTGTTGCACACCTTGTTTTAAGGGTGCAGTAGCCCAGCAAGGACTGCAAGGAAATGATCCTTGTAGTTCGAGTTCATACGATCTGAGGAATGGTTTCAAATGATCGCCACCATTCTTTGGATCTTGTCTCTCATTCTGTGGTGAGCTTGGCATAGCAATTTATTAAACGTTCTCCCCCTGTAATGGGTAGATCATGTATCTGCTTTCTGGAATTGGTTCTCTGCGGCATTGGCAGCCTTCGGGGGAAGCCGACTTTCTCCCAGTACCCACTGGGTAGAGACCTTTTGAACATACTCGGGCCAATTCTGTTACACACAATGCTCTTTATTGAAAAACAGACACAATACATAAATTTAAACATCCCCCTTTAGTAAATTAACCCCTGCCACCCTCTCCTTAGAAATTAACCCCTTAAAGAAATTAAAGTAATAAGTCGGCTAGTGTGAGGGAGGAAGGAAAGCAACAGAAATGCAAAACAACCCCACATCTAGAAGGGGTGATGTCAGCTCTTTCAGTATCTCTGTTAGCCAACCCGCCTCCCCCTCCTCCAAAACAAGCAAAAGTGAAGGGAGGAATTTGCAAGGTACATTTCCAATACACTCTTGGGAAAAGTGGAGTAAGAACTGAGAAAGAAAGAGAATTAAGCCTTCAGAGAAGTACAACTAGAAAACAGTGAAGGTGTATGGTGAGAAAAAAGTTACGTTAAGCTCACTCTGCAAAGTGCAGGCTAGTGACCTAGGCGGTCACTGGCCCTGACCCAATGGTCCTTAGGCCTGGCCTACAATTGCAGTAGAATGAAGGGGAGAATCCTAAATTATTAGTGAGCTGTGCTACTTCAGGTGCAAGTGGTGGGAGCCATTTTTGAATGCTCCCCCCTGTTTTTAAAAAAATTCACACACAAAACAAAACCTACAAATGAAATAGTAACATCAGGCTGGAAAACTCAAGTTGCTCCCTGCTGTGCCTTTCACGTAAAGCAGGGGTGGCCAACCTTTCAACATGAATGCTCCTGGGCCTTTAATGGTTGTCTAGGTGAGGGCTTTTCAGCAGGTGCAGCTGATTTAGCAGCAGCCAAGGTTCTGTCTTCTACACAACTCTTAAGAACACAGAGGCCCTGATGCTGGAAGGTTGGCCATCCCTGACTTAAGTGTTCAGTGAATTTTCTCTTCCCCCCCCCCCATCTCAAGTGGGGCAGTTCCATTTTACCACATTCTATGCATATGAAGGCTAAGCCTCACTTTTCCCTGTAGGTGTGAATGGCAAATATAATTGTAAGCCTAATTCTTCTCTACCACCTCGAGTTGTGTTCTTAATAGGCTGCCATCCCAAACTTGGTAAACTGCACTCACTCAGTGTGCCTTATGTCTGACTATGCTTAGCTTTGGGGCCTTCAAGACACACCTAAGTCCTGCTGAAATACAATTGGGTACTTGAGAGCAGCATTGGTGAGTTATGCTGGGGAAGTTGGCAACCAAGGCCATATCTACACTGCCAATGCAGATTGCTTTATTACATCATTTTGGCTGTCAGGATCTTGACAGTTGTAGTTTGCAGAGAATTCTGTTACTGTAATGGAATGTAGAGAAAAGATATTCCTTAAGATTTCTGTGTGTTCTGACTAAGCAAGCAAGACCTAGCGAATTAGCAAGCAACCAGGATTCCTAGGTGGCCTGGGAGAGAAATGGGTATTGGAGAATAGGACAACAATCAGTGGGGACCCCAGGACACTTGAGTGCTATGAGGGTGGGGCAAGCTCTCATATATAATAGTAGGAAATGTTCAAGGATCCTGTCTTACTGCATGCCTAAGTCTGTTCTGCTCCCACTGCACAAGATCTCTCATGTTGTTTGTTTTTGTGTTGTATTTGTAGCCCTCATTGCCTCCTTTGCAGTGTGGCCTTTATACTTCCTCATTTTACAACTCCTGTGGGGGAAACTAAGGTGAGAGAGAGCGACCAGCCGTACGTTCCCCAGTGAGTTTCGTGGCTGAGATGGGATTGAACTTGGCTCTCTCAAAAGTCTACCATTCTGTCTTCATCTCCTTCCCCCAGTTTTTTTCCTTGTTTCTTTCTGCTCTTTCCTTTTTATAAATGTGGCCAAGACTACATTCCGCACACTCATTACAAAATCTTTACAAATCAAATAGGACTCAGGGCTGCCACTAATAGAGTGAGTAGGGAGGATTGTGTGTGTGTGTGGGGGGGGGAAACAGGACACACCTTTGTTTTATAGTTGTACTCTTTTTGTTTTTGCACCTGTACAGACACACATGGATGATAGGGGATTTGCAATTTCCCCCTGCCTTTTCAGCGTGCGTATGCACGCATGCACACACACACACAGAGCGCGCACGCACACACACACACACACACACACACACACACACACACTATTTTTCCATCTCTATGCTTCTCTTCTTCCTGTCCAACACCACTACCCCTATTTTTTCTTGGGTTCATACTGGATGAGCTTCATGATTTCATCATTCTTCATCACCCCTGCAATAAACTCCTTTTCAGCAATTTTATCTGTAAAAAAAGGGGGGGGGAGATGTAAGTGGGGCATAGTACAATAAACCAAAGGAGAACAGTTGAGATGGGACAACAAGGGATGGGGTTAACTAATGGTGGAAAGAGGGTGGAAATCAGGGTAACTAATCAGGGTGGAAAGAGCGTGTCAGGGAAGGGCAGCAGTGAAACAAACTAGAGGGAAGTACAGTTACTTGATTATCTAACTTGCATGTATGCATTTGGGGCAGCTTTGCAAAACAAGGAAGACCCCATTACTCCGTGGAAGAGTGGGTACAGTGGAAGATTTGGGTGCGGAAGGTACGGCTTCAACCCCTGGTAACGCTATGGTAGGGCAGAGAAGAATTCCTGTCTCAAGCCTTAGAAAACTGGTCAGTGGCAACAATCCTGAACAGGATGGACTTGTGGTATAAGGCGCATCATATGTTCCCAAGCCCATAAGAAAGCCTTGCAATGTGTAGTGCTTCAGGGTGTTCAACATGGTTCGCATATATATTATTGCAATGTCACCTTTCCAAGAACCTTGTCAGGTAGGTCCAGATCATCTCCATGTTACTGATAGGGTGCTGACAGACAGCAGGTTGCATAAGACCATCTAGAGAGGTTATGGCCAATGTGAGATCTGCAGAACCAGAGGCCACTTGCTACCAGCTCTGCAGAGGATTTCCAACTAAAGAAATCTTCTTACGTACTTTTCTCTTGTCATGGTAGGCACCATCCTTAGAGGCATTCCCTGGTGTGGGAGAAGTTGGTATGCCTCTTCCAGGATGGTTCCTGCCATTTCTTGCTTTTTGTAAGTGTATTGTTAAAATTAGCATTCTTTAAAGAAATTATGTTGACCAAATAATTATAGTTACCTTTTTGGTCCAAAGTAAAGTTTTTAATCCATTAATCTAAGCAACGAATGGGCCCAATGTTACAGCCCCGCTTATGAGCCTATAAGGTTTTCTACCAGTTTCCTGCCTGACTACACATTACTGTAGCCAACTGCAGGCCTGAAAGAAAGCCACCATGCTTCTAGTTTCAAAAAAAACCCTGCCTAAGTGCTCGGCAAGGATTCTAACATGCCTTAAGACCAGTGTCTCTCAATCTAACAGCCCAATCCTATCCTTGGCTGGGCTGCAAGGTGCAGCAGCTCCTCCAGCTCAGCCTCCACTGAATCCCCGGGGTTGGCTGGGACCCAGGTAGCACCAGAGAGGGTAAGTAAAGAGATATTTTACTTGCCTCCTCTGCTGCTCCCTGATCCCCAGTCGACCTACTTGGATCTACACCACCAATTTTGCTGGCGTAAAACTGGTAGGTTCAAGGGGGCACATCGGGCCCAGGCTGGAGGCTCCAGATCTCATGGATGCCACTGCCACCAAGATCCACCCTGACCTGCCCCCAGCCCGGCCCACTCTCCAACCTGATCCGCCCTCACACGGTCAAAGGCAGGAGCCTCTTGGGAGTGAAAACGCAACGCCAAAAGCACCACATTTTCACGGAATTTTGGGTGTCCCGGTGGGGTTCAGAGGGGTCAGGCGGTGTAAGTACCACCAGAGTTACCTCAAAGTACCACTGGTGGTACGCGTACCACCGGTTGAGAACCCCTGGTTTATAGCATCCATAATTCTGTAGGATGATCGCTTTAACCTAAAATCAAGGTGCCACTTTCTGAGCATCACAAACCTCTTCACTAGGCAAAATGGAATGGTAGGAGACAGCTCAGTATATGGCAGGAGACCCCAAACTCACCTGTGAGAACCACATCACTCAGAGTCCAATCCTATGCATGTCTACTCAGAAGTAAATTCTATTACTGTATAGTCAGTGGAGCTTACTCCCAGGTGAGTGTGGATAGGGTTGCAGCCTCAGTCTTGCTCCTATGGTATGGTATTCTAGGTCTATAGAATCTTTGAGGTGTGGGTGGATGTAGTAGCTAGAGGCCCAGGATACATACAGCATCAATCTGCTATCCTTCCTTCTAGAACTTCCCTTAACTTCCAGTCCAGACTAAGTCCTGGGTTGGACAGACCACTGATTAATTCAGGGCATCTGAAAATACTGCCTAGAATACATCAAGGAATGGATTTCTCACAAGCATTACTGTGGATGCATCTTGACTTGAATGCACAAGCCACGCTGTACACATCAATGAGCCCACACAGCACATTAAAGCGTCCCGTGTAATGCGCTGCCTGTCATTTCACCCACTTGGTGAATGAATCTCATTTTGATAACAGATTGCAGGGCAATTACCGTATGTTTTCCCTACCATAGTAAAACAGCCTCTTTGCTTTTAAATCAGTGGAGGGCAAGCAATTGCTGAGTAAATGAATATAGCCTACAAGGGTTGGAGTATAGCCTCCTGCAATGGGTGATAGCAGAGGGGGGCAGGGATATTTGGTATGAGAACAGAGGTGTACAAGTGTTTTAATCTGAACAGTGGGAGGGGGTGAGATCACTGATGTTCTATTAGGCTAAGGAGCCAAGAGAAGGAAAGTGAGGGCTTTTTATCAGGCCTATAGATGCAAAATAAACGAGTAGTCAAGACAAAACCCTTCAGCAGGCAATAGTCCATTTTCCACTCCACCTGGTGGAAGGATAACTCAAAAGCAGCCCTGTACTGTTAGTGCCAGCTGAGGTTGGACAGGAAAAAAACAAAACACAAGCAATCCAGCTGCATGCTAGATAGGCCCCTGTAGGCAAAAAAGCTGAAATTAAACCCTAATATGACAGAGGTTCTTCTGGTCCAGAAGTCTATGATTCAGGTATTGGACCATCGCCCTGCTCTGAATGGGGTTGTACTCCCTCTGAAGAAGCAGGTCCGCAGCTTGGAGGTTCTCCTGGATGTGCAGCTGCTTCTGGATTCCCAGGTGGCGGCTGTGGCCAGGAGGGCTTTTGCCCAGCTTCAGCTGGTGCGCCAGCTGCGACCGTACTTGGATTGTGCAGACCTGGCCACAGTGACCCATGCCCTAGTGAGATCTAGATTGGATTACTGCAATGCATTCTACGTGGGGCTGCCTTTGAAGACTGTCCAGGAACTGCAACTAGTGCAGAATGCGGCGGCCCGGGTGGTTGCCGGGGCTTGTCGGTTCGACTCAGTCGGGCCGTTGCTTTGGCGGCTTCACTGGCTGCTGGTTTGTTTCTGGGCACAATTCAAAGTGCTAGTCTTGACTTTTAAAGCCCTTTACGGCTCAGGACCTGGGTATTTGAGGGAACGCCTCCTTCATTATAATCCAACCTGTCCTCTGAGGTCATCAGGGGAGGGCTGTGAACAGTGCCACCACTGATGGAGGTGAGGGGGATGGTGACGAGAAATAGGGTCTTCTCGGTGGTGGCACCCCAGTTGTGGAATTCTGTCTCCCTCCTTGGAGACCTTTTGGTGGGACCTCGAGATGTTTTTATTTAGGTTGGAGTTTGATTGCTGACATGATGGGCTGGTTTTTTCAATCAAAAGTAATCTTAAGGTGACCCATTGGTGTGTGTTTGGTTTTAACTGTTTTAATTGTTTTGTTTAATTATTTTTATTGTATTTGTACTATTTTAAATATTGTTTTAATTCTTAAAGCCGCCTTGGTTGCCCTGCTGTCAGGAGAAAGGTGGGATATAAATTCTTTTGAGAAATAAAATAAGAGAGGGTTTACTTTACAGGGATCAAATATGTTTTTCCCCACTTGTGGCAGAGGAGAGTATGAAGAAATACTGAAGGGAAGAGAGCAGTTACCAGTGTCGCTCTTGTTAAAATATGCCCACAGCTTGTCAGCCCGTTTCTGGGGGGTGTTTTCATCGTCAGGCAGGGTCTTCTGTTCTTCTGGAGGGATCATCTTAAATATGGCCTGGCAGCGTGAAGAAGAAAAAAGGACCATCATTTAGAGCACAGAGTCTGATAACATCTTGGTAGTACTGTACTGGGAGATTTCAGTGGATGCCTCTCATCTTCCCCATAGTGTAAACTCTGTCCTTTCCCTGGACAACACAGGGAAGTTCTGTGTCCTGCCTCCCAGCTCCCTCTGTAACCCATGAGGCTCCTCCTTCCCTTCACAGAGGTCCTGGGTCATATATTTTTCTCAATGCACATTATCTCCACCGATAGTGTCTGAATTCTCACCCCACCCAATCTGACTAGTTGGAAAGATAGGTGCCATTGTCTCTCCATCCACATAAATGCATCAAATCGGACAGCTCACCCCACCACTTCCTTTGCTGATTCAAAAGATGACTTTAAGCCCTAGATTTTGTTTAGTGGAAACATAAACACAGCAGCCTAGAGGGGCGTACTTAGGAATGTTCCCAGTGGGTCGGGTAAGTAAGAAGGGCAAGTGAAGATGGAGGGGGAAGCGTGTGAGGGAGTGAGATAGAAAGTACAAGAGGATGGAAGGCCATTTGAGATTAGACAAGGTAGAGTGTAGTTGATAGCCATCATCACAGGAAATTACATGGGCAGAAAAAGGCACAGTGGTGCACATGGCAGTGAGGCCTATTTTATCCTTGCAACAACTCGATGAGGAAGATCAGGCTGCTGAGGCCCAGCAATACTCAGTGAGCATCACGGAATGGAGATTATTTGCAGTCACGTGTTCGCAATCCAAGGCCAAGAATTAGCCACTACACAACACACTGTCTAGATAGGTGGCTTGGCTAAACGGATGAGTCTTCTTCAGAGGCTCTCAAAACATGGAGAGTCCCCACAGTTAGAGAAGGACCGGAGCATGCTGGCAATCCCTACACTGGTGTGTGTGTGCGCTGTAGCTCCCCCTCCCTCCGGACAGTGTTTGTCTACACAAATAAAGACTCTCCATGGTTAGACAACATCTGGCAAGTTACCATAATGTGGTACATAGCCTACAGATGTGGGAGGAAGGGACTGAGTGAGCTACAGGGATTAAGAAGAACCATAGATGGCTACACAGAATAGAATCTGTTATTTGTCCCCCTGTGCTTCTTAGAAATGTTCCCAGTGGGTCGGGTAAGTGTGAAGGGCAAGTGTAGGCAAAGGTAGGGAGTGAGATGGAAAGTAGCAGAGGATGGAAGGGCATTTGAGATTAGACAGACTTCATCCTCTTCCAGAGGACTTCATCCTCTTCCAAGGAAGCCACCATTTTGTTTGGGGGACATTTCATTCCCAGTCTTTCTCTTTGGGCTCCCTCGGTTTGTAAACTCTCCAGGCTGTTGCTCTTGATCAGGCCCAGCCCCACTCTCCCATTCAAAGCTGAAGCAGCCATTTTCTGACATCTAATACACCCCTGTTTCTCTGTGGCTCATCCTGCAGGCCGCACCTGTCCTTCCTGACTTTACTGTGGTGGACAGGAAATGGAATATATGTATTTATCTTTTACACCCTTGATTTAAGGTTGATCTTTGATTTACAGGTGATTATGTGGATCTCCAGGTGGCTCTTGAGTCACAGAAGGTGCCAGGCAGGTAGTTTGAGAGGGTCTGTTGCCGTGGCAATGGCAGGGGAAAGCCGCTTAAGGATTTCCATAAGCAGATGGAGCTTCTTGCAGGCAGTTATACGAACGACTTCTACTAGCCTTCTTCCTCTTGTTATCCAGAGCCACGCCCATGGACCCGTCTCTTCCACTGTCAGAACTCCTTACTTGCACGTCAAAACTATGAGCACACCTAGCTCAGTATCCAATCCCATTTCTTTTCATCCCAGATCAGACCAGTAGGCCCATCCCACCGGGTTTCAAGCTTCAATCCTTTCTCCTCTAAAATCTCACAGGATTTAATGCAGGGAGTTGGGTTCAATTCATTTCCAATTCAGACACTAACCAAGAAGAGGTAACCAACCAACTAGTAACCAACTCAGACACTTTGAACTGGCTTCGAACCAGAATCAGTACATTTACTGGAGAATAGTATCACACTCATGCTTGTAGTGCAACTTTATAAAACGAGTATAATAATAATGGTAATTAATTTGTGGGGGGAAGCAAATTTTATGCATATGCAGATTTCATGAACAACAGAAGCTATCATATATTAAGACCCAAGCAATACCATGGACAGCATGCTGGACTTAGACCAGGGGTTCTCAACCTTTGGAGGCCCGGGTACCCCCTATCACAGTCCAATTTTCTGAAGTACCCCTGCTAATTAACTGTTAATTAATTGGATTAATCAATTAAGTAATTAGGTAATTGTTAAATAAAAAATACTAAAACAATTTTAAATGTGAAAAATGTCTTATTTAACTCTCTCTCTCTCTCTCTCTGTGTGTGTGTGTGTGTGTGTGTGTGAGAGAGAGAGAGAGAGAGAGAGAGAGAGGCTCTTCCCTCCCCCACCCCACCAAAGTACATTTTCCAAAGTACAAAAATAAGCCCAAAACCAAAATCAAAGAAACAGAAGGGGGAGGTGCCTCTGAAAATAATTAAAATTTAAAATCCATGTTAATTAACACTTAATTAGCTGCTGATGGGGCAGATAAGGGGCAGGGCTTGGAGTACCCCCAGCAAGAGGTCCGCGTACCTCTGACTTAGACAATACTGAAGTTCAAAACAGCTGTGTGTTGCTTCAGTGACCAACCTCAGAAGAACACAGCCCCATTTCCCCCCTGGCTAAAATGGGCATATTGCAGCACAACAAGCCTATGCTTATCTACTCAGAAGTAAGTCCCACAGAGTTCAGTGGGCTTACTCCCAGGTAAGTGTATATAGGTTTACATCCTCTTAATGACCTTCCTCACAGGTTTGTTGTGCAAATGAATGTGATAAGCATTTGAAATCATTTTGTATCCTAAGAGAGTTAAGAGGAATGATTATTATTCATTGTTATTTGATCATTTTTAACACTGTGCTTCTGGTGGGCTGAAAGGTGAAATGTGAAGGTAGTAAATGTACAAACCTACTGCGAAATTGGCCATGGCTGAGAATCTATTTTCCCCTTTATTTAACAAACAAACAAACCCAAAAACACAAGTGTCTAGCCATCATGTTGCAAGAAACTTCTTGGAAATGATTCAGCTGTGCTTCAGGGAGGCTCAGAAGGTAGAGAGGGACTGCACTGTGCTGTTTCCAGGTGTCAGAGATTGTGGTTTCTGACTGCCATTCCTTAGCTTTCCCTACAGCTGACCTGTTGCCAGTCCCCATGCTTCTCTTGCCATCTATGCCATCTGCCATGCCAGTTTTTGCCAAAGTCTTTTGATCAACTGAGGGTGATGATGCAAAAGGAGTGAATATACCTCATTTTGGCTTCTCTGAGTCAGAGCAGGCCCAAGACTTCTTGATGCCTGAGGCAGTAATGCCAAATGCTGCCCCCCTTACCCGATGATGTGCCAGCCTCTGCTCCTCCTACTCTCTGCAACCCGGAAAAAACGGCTACAGCTCCCCGTCATCAGCTGCTGATCGCAGCAGCTGATAACGGGCAGCGCTTTGCGTACCCCCAGCATGTGGTCCGCATATCCCCTGGGGGTACGCGTACCACAGGTTGAGAACCCCTGCTCTAGAAGTTTCAGGTTCCCTAGACTCCCGTCTAGAAGTACATGCGCAACATAATGCAATGATCAAGGCCTGAGGTGGCAGACTGGAGAGTACCACTTCAGACTTAACAGGTATGGGGATCACACTTTTAAATACTGTATGGGACAAAGAAATTGGCAAATAGAAAACGAGCACAGCAGAAGAGAGTCGAACCATTAAAAATGTGGGTTCAGCTTTCATTCATGCCAATAGCATTTTTTTTTCTCAAACAAGTACTACCTTTAAAAATTGTTTGGTTAGGCTTACCAGATCTCCAACCGGGACAGAATGCTAGACCTTTAGGAGAAGGAATGTGGGCAGGCGTAGCTTGTGAAACCTTAGAGCACAATCCTAGGCATGTCTACTCAGAAGCAAGCCGCATTGTGTTCAGTGGGGCTTGCTTCTGAGTAGACATGCCTAGGATTGTGCTCTAAGGTTTCACAAGCTACACCTGCCCACATTCCTTCTCCTAAAGGTCTAGCACTCTGTCCCGGTTGGAGATCTGGTAAGCCTATGTTTGGTAGCCAGTTCAGACACTTTGAATTGGTTTTGAAGTGGTTAGGTACATTTCATGCAGAATAATATCAAACATTTGCTTGCAATGTAACTCTGTAATGTATTCTTTTAAAATCAGTTTCTTGTTTTTTTTTTAAATTTTAACAAACAAAATACAGGAAAATAAACATTGGGTGGCATCCCGAGTAATATTTGCATGAATGGAAGTGCCCCCCCCCCCCGAGAATAGAAGGTACAGCAAGTCCTCGCTTAAAGTTGTTTCGTTTAAAGTCGTTTCATTTTAAAGTTGATGGGGAAATGCCATAGGAACTTTTACGCATATCAACTAGCCTATGGTAAAATTAGTTTCATTATATGTCGTTTTGCTTAAAGTCGCAGTTTCCAAGAAGAACCTATCGACAACTTTAAGTGAGGACTTGCTGTACTTCCATTCACAGAAGTGTTACTCTGACTGCTGCCCATTCATCACAAACTTGGAAGCTGAGCGCCTGATTATTGAACCACTTATTTTTAACCAGTGACAGTTTTGTGTCTAGGGGTTGAGTTGAGTTCCGGTAAAGGTTCAGAGCAACCAAGAGGTTTGTGTTTTTTACTCAGATTCAATTCTGGTTAACTGAAAATGGGTCTCTGAACATATTTTTGGTTTTGGGTTCAGGTTTGGTTCTGGTGTTTTTTATTTTTATGTGGGGGACCAACCATTCAAGAATGGTAGCCCAGTCTGTCTGAAGGAGTGCCACCTATTGTACTACTGCATTGTAGTGCATGTGTAGGTCTGGTTTCAGAAAGACACATGTGGTTGTGCCTTTTCCTTCTCGGTGATACTGTATTTTTACCGGTAAGTGCTTTTTTCCTGATAAGCACTGGGCAGGAAAGTCTGGGGCTGAGCCTTGGTTCAAATTCCAGCTCAACCCTGTGGCTTTGGGCACAGAACGTACTTGCTTGCTTTCTTAGCCTCAGTTCCCCCTGCCTGTAAAATGGGAACAATGGTGACTTATCTCACAAGACAATATCTATCTTATTGTGACTTATGTCACATCATATTGTGGGGATGAACAACATAAAACAATGTAGTTACCCTTCTTTAAGCTTCACCTGTCAGATTTCTATCTGTCAAACAGTTGTTAAAGACATAGGAGCCTAGCAAGGACAAAGGGGCCTATTAAATTGGAATTAGATTACTTGGGGGATAACTAGTAAGAATACTCTGAATTATTAGTGCTAAGAATTTAGTAGGAAAGAATATGGCTGAGAACGACGACTCCTGGTTTTGGGGGGAGGGGATGAAAGTGTCTCTACACCGTCATCATACAGTATTTATATAGTTTTCCATATCAAGAATGGAATGGGGCACTTTTCATTCCTTGCTCCATTCCTACCCCTACAGAAAGACGTTCTGCTTCTCATCATCCCTTGTCAAGGCTGGAGGAAGCTATTCCTTCAAACACAGTTGAAACAAGGCAAATGCTGTACTGAGAGGGTCAGGGACTTAACCCTGCCTGCCTAATCCAACTTTAATCTCAGATTGCTTTGTCCTTCTTCCAAGACTTGTGGCAGATACATTTGGAGGGGAGTCTGGGAGCTTGGTATAGCAAGGAAGACCAGCAGCAAGGAATTAAGCGTTACATACACAGCTCTGTTAAATCCACGGAAATGGAAGTGAGGCCAAACTTTTATGGTCACCTAGGCATCTCCTAACTAACCCAATGTTGCCCCTTTCCAGTCTGCCCGAAACAGTTTAGTGTTTCAAACCACAGCCTTAATCCTCCTGAGGGCAAATTTTCTAGCCTTTAGGAGTGTAGCAGCCAAACAAAGGCGTCTACACTCTAAATTTAAATCCACTTCAAACCTGTCATGGATCTCACTCAGAATATTGGAGGAATCATAGTTCCATCTGAGTCTGTCTCTATCAAGCATTATCATTTCAGCACCACAGGATTAACATTGGAGGCCATGGTGGTTGGACACAGGCTTCAGCTAAGCAGGGTCGACCTCAGTTCCCGCTTGGATGGGAGACAGAAGCTGCTGACGAACCTCGCAAAGACACTGAGAATGCGGAGGAGTCAGCTAGAGAGAGAACATCTAAGACAACCGTCCGAGGGTGAACTGCGGTGAACTGTGAAGCTTGAAAGTGCAAAGCACAAGCCAGAAGGAGGGCTGCACTCGGAAGGGAAAACATCTCGAGCATGGAAGGTTCTATATAGGAATAGAACAATATTGTAAAGACCCTTATCAGGTCTAAAGATAGCCTGCCTATGTAAGCCGCCTTGAATAAAATCTGATGAGAAATCTGATGATGAGAAAGGCGGGATATAAATACAGAAAATAAATAAAATAAATAATAGTGTAGAGGTTGTTAGATTCTTTATTCTTTGACCTTCAAATCCATAGTGCTCTCTCTCTCTTGCTCGCTCGCTCTCATTTGTCCCCCCCGAACAATGAAATTGGTTTCCTTAGTTTATTTGCTTCCAGAAAGGAACCAGTTGAGGACAGTTGAGACCAGCAAGATAAAATTAGGAGAGGATTTAGAATTGTTTACTGATGTGTCAATCCAGCTCATCCTGTTATATGAGCATAACAGGATTTCCCCCATTGGGCAAGGCTAATTCCATTTGGGCACAATACAAACCCTTCTGCCAAGATAATCCGTTGTCATCCCATCACCTAGAGGTGAGTCAAGAGAATCACATGTCCCGCCTTTATCTCCTCCTTACCCTCTCTTTATGAATTTTGACTTGTGATGCTACTCAGGGGCATCACTAGGGGTGGGGGTGGGGTGGGGGCGGACTGCCTCGGGTGTCACCTCGGGGAGGGGGTGACACCCAAATGACTTTATGTTTTATTTGGTACCGGTGGTGCAAAAATGGGAAATGCGGGAAAAAATCACATTCAAAATTCAAAAATGGGAAATGCGAAAAAAGGGGATTGCATGTCCCAGGAGGCCTTCCACATCTTGTGGCCTGGTAATGGAGGAGGTCCATGGAGGTGACACCATGAGATCTCTCCCCGGGTGTCATCATCCCTAGTGACACCCCTGATGCTGTCTTCCATGGAAGCAGAGAACTGTATTCATAGTTCAGAAAAACAAAAATAGACCTGATCCAGACAAGAGGAGACATGAGAACCGGTTATGGGCCCCTGCATCTCAATAGCAATCAAGAGAATACCTGGAATTAGGCTAGACAGTCACCCATGTTTGCAAGTATGGAATGAACAGGATACTGGGGTAAAAGGGGCCATTGTTCCGACTGGTACTGGACAGAAAAGGGCCTTATTCAAGGGTAGATGGGTCCAAAAATATTTGAGAGTATTTGACTTCTTCGCTGTCCTCCTTTCATGTTCTCACTTCCAGATAAAAATGTTGAAAAGGTCCACTATAGATATTGTATCACTATTGTCGGGGCAGTTCCCACAACTCACAACAACTGAAAGTGAGCCCAAGTCCAACCCTAACCCATATGCTACTGCGGTGGAGAAGCACGCCCCTACGTACCTTCCCGTGTGCCTCCCCCTGAGTTCTTCCCCTAAAAGAGTACCTCATCCACCACCACCCACTTTCCACCTCTTTTCACTCACCGAGATGATCTCCAGAACTTCATTCTTGCTGATCTCTCCATTGCGGTCCACATCAAAGAGCGAGAAAGCCCACTCTAACTTGAGGTCAGTCTTCCCAGAGGAGGTGAGATGGAGGGCAATTATGTACTCCCGGAAGTCGAGGGTCCCATCATCATTAGTGTCAAAGCTTCGGAAGACATGGCGGGCATACACCTTGGGATCAGAATTGGGGAAGAATTGGGCATAGATCTTCTCAAACTCAGCCCGGCTGATACGCCCATCGGGACATTGCTTCTGGAAGCTTTCGTACCATTTACACAGCTCATCCTCACTGTATTTTGTGTTTAGCTTTAGGTCTTCAAGGATCTCCTTGGATATCGCCCCACTTTTACTATTGCCCATCGTCTGGCTGTATGGTCACTTGCCTCTTTGCCAAGGTTCCTAGCTTGTCCGTCCTGTTTCGTCCGAGCCAGTGGAACTGCTGGTGCCTGGGGCACCTTCTTATATAGACTCCCTGGGGTGGGGGAGTGGGGTGGGGACCACAGAGTTCTCTCCTTGATACATTCAATGGCTGCATGCACACACACATTCACACAGAGAGGTTATTTTGGTTGTGCTGATCACATTTGCCCCAAGCTCTTTAGCACAAGGAAAATCGGATTTGGGCATTGTAGGTCTCCCCCCTCCCTCTCAGTTGACCTCCTGGCCTCCCTTCCCCTAACGCCAGAACACAGCTCTGTTTTCCAACCATGTGCCAGCTCTGAGAGTGATTGGTGAGGCTGAAAACTGAGACAGCGTGTGCGGGGATGGAGGGATGGGCGGACGGACAGACAGAGAGAGAGATAGGTATTCTTTGGCAATTAAGATAAAATATGGGGGGGGGAGAAAATATTTTAAATAAAATATACAATTCATCCTTCTGTCATTTTATTGTCACAACATTCAAATAAGGTAAAATATAAGAAATATTTTTCCTATGCTGTAAAGCAGGATGTGACTAGTAGTTCTTTATAAAAAGTAATAAATAGCCAAACACATAGATCACAATCTAATCAAAGCTAAGCACTTTGAAGTCCTATTGATTGTAACGGTGGAGATTTAAGCACATGCCTCCCATTAAAATCAATGGAGAAAGAAAGAAAGAAAGAAAGAAAGAAAGAAAGAAAGAAAGAAAGAAAGAAAGAAAGAAAGAAAGATCAGCTGGGTAGCTATTTATAAGGCTGAGTTAAAATCATTTCTTTCCATCCTCTCTCTCTCTCTCTCTCTCTCTCTCTCTCTCTCTCTCTCTCTCTCTCTCTCTCTCTCCATTTAATATTTGAATGAATAACTCTGACTTTCAACCATATGGAGAGGAAAAGACAGGCACTTCCTCCATCAAGGCTAAGGCACATAGTGAACTGCACAAAGACAGGCACATGTTTCCATGGTCACAGACACATACATACAGCACATGACTAGCTACAGTCAAAGAAAGAATGAGTATTAAAAAAGACTGCTTTTTTAAATTTGTGATGACATGTATGTTTTATGATGTAAATTGCTGAAGCAGTATTTGAGAGGCAAGATATAAGTTACTGGTCCTCAGTAACTGTATCTCAGATAATCCCTTTTCCTCATGAGCCCCCCCCCTCACTGCCCCAAACCTTGCTATTACCCAATGAATTCCTGTACTATGGTGCCACCGTACCGTTTCCCTGAAAATAAGACCTCCCCCAAAAGTGAGACCTACCGTCATTTTTGCGTGATTTTTGCTGGCACTCATAAATATAAGACCTCCCCTGAAAATAAGACCTAGCTAGGATCATCAGCCAGGCGGACACAACCCCCCGGCACCCCCGCGACCCCCCCCCGGCACTTACTTTGACCAATTTAAGCTTCAATCTTTCCCAAGGGTGCAAGGCTCTACAAGACCTGGAAGGCCTGCACTCGAGTCCTCCACCATGGAGACGACGTGCTAGAGAGGCCAGCAAGGCCTGAAGGAGGCTGCAACCTTGCAGAGTCTCTCTAGCACGTCATCTCCATGGTGGAGGACTAGAGTGCAGACCTTCCAGGCCAAGCAAAGCCTTGCACCCTCGGGAAAGAATGAAGCTTTAATCGGTCAAAGTAAGTGCCAGGGGGGTCACGGGGGGTGCCGGGTAGGTTGCGCCACAGGTTGGGAAAATAAGACCTCCCTGAAAATAAGACCTACTGCATATTTTGGAGCCAAAATTAATATAAGACACTGTCTTATTTTCGGGGAAACACGGTAGTTAGAGGTCAGATTGTCCTTCATTAGAGGCAGGGCCTTTTTTGTGATGGCCTTGCCTTAGGTTTATGGAATGCTCTTCCTTGAGAGATCAGATGGCATCATGGCTTGTCTCCAACTGACGATCAGTGAAAAGTAAGCAAGCTTTTGGGATTTGATGTCTTCATCCTTTCTTTGTATTATTTCCTGTTGCTGCTATGATTTTTAATAGCTATTGTTGTTGCTTGGTTTATGGTTTTAGATTTTTTAGGTGTGTCCATTTTAAATTGTTATTTAAATTTTTCTTATCGTAAACCACTTTGAGGTTTGTTGTGTTTTAATTGGAAGACAATATATGAATCTAATAAATAATTTTGAATGAATAATATAATGAAAGCTTATGCATGGGTAAATAAACATATTCAGGGTTATTGTACGTGCTGTTTTTATTTTGCTGGGGTGTTGTAGAGTTTTACTCTGATGCGTCGTACGTAAGCTTCGTATTTCTGGAGTTTGGTATTCCTTGGTCTTCAAGATGAGGAACCCTGAAGATGGTGGGATAAATATTGAAATAAATAAATACCGGTACATAAATAATTGATATAATATTGATATAATAAAGACGAAGTGAGTGCAAAGCATGAATGGAGAGGCAGGACAACAAAGGCATGGCTATGAACAAGAGACAGAAAACACAGAAGGTGAGTTGGGGATGGACAGGTAGACTTGAGCTAGTGTGGTATAGCGGTTGGATTGTGACTAGGGAGACCTGCGTTCAAATCCTCACTTGGCTGAACATGCTATTGGGTCTGAATATGGAGGAGTCAGAATCATCTCCTCAGTGGGCCACATCATCATACTTTGTGTAGCCTTGGACCCATCATCACTGACATCTGCATGCAAGGGGTGAGCCCTTCCTCCAAGAAGTTCAGGATGTTGTACATGGTGTTATCCTGTTCTCCCCGCCCCTCCAAAATCCTGTAAGCAGGGCTAGCCCATCCACATGGCTGACTGAGAAAAATGCCTCAGGCAGGAGATTGGCAGCAGCAACACCCACCTCTGTCAGCCCATTTGCCTCTATCGCCCCTCCTCCCACTCCCTGGATTGGAAAAAGGGGTCAGCGCAGATTAGAAGAGGAAATGGGGAAGAAAGGAGAGTGGTGGGTCAGAGAGAGCGTCTCAGTGGACTAGCCCACCACTCTCCTTCTCCTCCACACTTCTTCTCCCTCTCCATCCTTCTCTCTTCCTATTCCATTGAGGAAGTGGGAGGCATGGAGGCTGGCACAGTAGGGGGGGCGGCATTTGGCACGCTACCTCAGATGCCAGGAGGTCTTTCATTGGCCCTGCCTGTGTGAGGTAGGCAAGATTGAGAAATCTGTGGGTGATCCAAGATCAGCCAGTGACCATCACCATGGCTGAGTAGGAACCCTGACCTGACCCCCACCCCCAGTTCACTCCACCACACTGGATCTCAGAGAGAGCTAATCTACCTTATTTGAATAGTGTGAGGATAAAATGGCAGAAGGATGAATTGAATTGTATTTTTTATTTCATACTGAAAGGATTTCAGGTAGCTAACAACAACAGTACAGTTTAAAATATAAGTAGTGAATATATGGAACCCTGGAGAAAGAGAATTAAAAACTGCCAGAAAAATCTGACTTTAACCCCAGTGGTTAAATTGACTGAAGAATGTGTAAACATCTCTGTCCTACTGAGCACTATATTCACCAGGCAAAGGCCCCGATCCTATGGGGGCCTCCTTGCACTGCCAGAACTAGCATTCAGGCAGCACAAGGCCCTTTACGGCAGCTCAAAAGGCGAGCCGCTCGCTGTCATGTGCTTCTGGGCCACAGCTGCAAATGGGAAAGAGGTCCAGCAGGACCAACACAGAGACGTACTCCCCCTGTCTAGCCCTTGGCATAGGTCATCCACCAAGGCTGTTTCAGTCCCAAAGCCTGCTCTGAAACTGGATTGATTGATAGGGATCCAGAAAATCTGTCTCTTCCAAGACTCCCTGGAGCTGGGACACCACCACCCTCTCGATCATTTTGCCCAAAAAGGAGAGGTTAGATACTGGCCTATAATTGTCTGGGATCCTGGGAAGACTTTTTTTAAGAGGGGGCAAATTGCTGCCACCTTTAAGGTACCAGGCAACACCCCCTTTCTCAACAATGTATTCACAACCCTCTCCACCCACTAAGCCAGACTTCCCCGGGCTGATCGTATAATAAGCGAGGCTGGGCAACTCTCAAGAGGGCAGGCGGCCAGTCTCACATTCCAAAGAATCCTGTCCACATGACATCCTCAGGCCATATAAACTGAAAAGAATCCCAGAGTACTGGACTGGATAGGCAGTTGCCTGGGGTACCTCCATCATATACTCTGTCAACGACACGTGGAATCCAAGTCAAGGCGGATGCAAGCAATTTTATCCGCAAAATGTCTAGCAAACACAGCAGGTCATAGAGCAATCCTCTGGGCCACCCTTGTGGGGCCAGATGTAACAGGCATCGTACAACGCGGAATAATTCTGCTGGACAACAACAATCTGCGGACGCAATGGTGGGAGAGAAGAAAGATCTCTTCGCTATCATCACTGCCACGGAATAGTGTTAACCCCATATTCTCTGTTCCTGATCAAATTCTGTCTAAAAGCCAACACACAGCAATATCTGGGGTTCAAACTCCTTTTAATGGCACAATATAGACTTCAGAGGACTTCAAGGACTCAAGTAGAATGCCCCACTTGGAAAAACTCAAGAGCGCCACCTCTTGGTGGTTTCTGCAGCAGAAATTCTGCTCTACTGCCACTGCCCCCACTTCTGTCCTGGCTCACACCTCTGCTTCCTCCTTTAATTACTTAGGTCCAGGAGTTTTGTTTCCCAGCCTTTCCCTCCCCTGCTCTAACCATTAGGAAACACTTCCTCCTGGTGCTGTGCTGTTACATAGGCTTTGACCGCCTCATAACCCTCCACTCTGATGGCTAATTGCAATAGGCCACTGCTAATTTGGCTGTCCCTTCCTGCCCTCAGCCATATGTTCAATCCTCTTTGTACATCCAGATCTGTCAGTAAAGCGGTATTAGTGTCCAAAATAATCTGTCAGGATTCAGTTGGGGTGTGTGTGTGCGCGTGTGTGCATGCGTGTGCGCGCGTATGAGAGATCACCCCCAAATGCTTCTCCTTATAGCAAGGGGGGGGAGGTATGCTGCATGGACGGAATCTTACACAGTCCTCCTTCTGAACTCCTCTCTCTGCATTCGAACAGATGAGGGAGTCAGTCTAGAGGGGACATTCTTTTGCTGAGCACGGCATGCTGGGAGAGCGTCAGGGCCTGGAAGCTCACCCAGGTGCATGCTGACTTAAAACGTCTTGGCCTTACTCTAACCTGAGAGAAGAGGTAGAACCCAGAATCCCAAAAGTGACACTCATTGGAAGACCTGATGCCAGGCAGTCACCATCTCTTGTGAAGACTAACTGACTTTGCAGGCTTGTTGTGAGGCTGAAGGGTGTGTGTGTGTGTGTGTGAACCACATATTTCTTTGAGGATAAGAGACAGCCCCCCCCCCCTTAGGTCTGCAGTATGGCACAAATGAAAAACAGGTGTGTGCAAGCAGGAGAGAATCATGATGTTCTTTTCAGTGCCAACATAGTACCATGTGTGTGTGCGCGTGCGCGTGTGTGTGCTCGTGTGCGTGCGTGCGTGCGTGGGCACACATAGCATCGTGGATGTGTGGGATTTAGATGGATTGTGTGTATGGTACTGTATGATGCAGTGTGTGTACATTGTGAGCACTGCCATGTGTGCTATACATGTTTTTTGGGCATCTTATAGCATTTTTCAGTAGAAAGACAGGATATGGATGTCTTAATAAAATAATTACCGGTAGGTTATTGAGTCGGGTCTGCCTATTCATTTATGGGACTGGCCTGGGTGTGTACCTGGGGTGCACAATGCACTTTGCTTGCACTATGTATTGTGTCCAAGTTTCTCCAGAGCTTTCCAAGTACAGGAACTCCCTAATTGCCTCCTTATCATTCCATCATCCGCGTCTCAGCAATGATTGACATAGAAATAGGGTGGCAGGGTGGGAACCAGCCAGGCTGGGAGTAGAGAAGGCCAACGGAGCCTAAGGGCAGACGCTTCAGGGGTGCTGCTGCGGGAGGACAGAGAAGAGAATCGTGCCAGAGCCAAGTGGTGCCCAGAAGGAATCCTAACCCCAAAACTCTTTTGTGGTAAGAAAGGAGTGGGGGAGGGGGTTGTCCCAAGGGAATGGACTGGATGGTCCAGCAGGCTTGGGAGGAAGGACTCTTTTAAGGATGCTGCTATAGAGAACCATAAAGGCATTGGGGTTCCCCTACTGTTGAACTGGCCTCTGTAGATGTCCTTTTGACAACACTTTGATCTACAATCTTTAGCAGATGCTAATGCTTATCTTCCTGTCAGAAAAAGTTTCCACATGTGATTTCTGCAGGTTATGCCTCTCATTCTTGTGAAGGGACCGGAGCAGGCCAGGCTATTTTTTTTTTCTAGCCATAGCCAGTTGGCATCCTTAAATAGATTTGCAAGTGACCTGTTCACAAGGCACAGCTGCAGGCTGTGTGTGTGTGTGTGTGTGTGTGTGTGTGTGTGTGTGTGTGTGTGTGTGTGTGTGTGTGTGTGTGTGTGTGTGTGTGTGTGTGTGTGTGTGTGTGTGTGTGTGTGTGTGTGTGTGTGTGTGTGAGAGAGAGAGAGAGAGAGAGAGAGAGAGAGAGAGAGAGAGAGAGAGAGAGAGAGAGAGAGAGATGTCTGTATCCATTCCTTTGAAACTCTTCACCTAAAGAATTCCATCTAAGCTTTGCTGGTTTTTGAACCAGCCACTTGTAGCTGCGCCTTTAACAAACACTTGCTAAGCAGCCCTCAGAAGGGTGATGGAGTATTTATCTCCATGCTCTGAAAAGCTTCACTTGTTGACTTCTGCTCATCACGTTTTTGTTAAAGGAGCAAGAGCAGGTCTGCCTGCTTTGTTTTCCTGACAACACAAGATCTTGCAGTGCCCAAGCATGATGGTTTTCAGAAAGACTATTTAATTTTAGAATGCCTTATAGTTACCGTATTTTTCGCTCCATAAGACACCCCCCCAAAAAATAGGGGGAAAATAAGTGTGCGTCTTATGGAGCGAATGTTTAAGGGAATTTTTTTTTACTTACCTGGGCTTGTGGGGTCTTCGGGGAGGCCTGCGCGACCCTCTGCAGGCCTCCCCGATCAGATCGGAGATAAAGGCTATTTTCAGCCATTTCCGGTTTTCGGAAAAAATGGCTGAAAATAGCCTTTATCTCCGATCTTCAGATCGGGGAGGCCTGCAGAGGGTCGTGCGACCCTCTGCAGGCCTCCCCGATCTGAAGATCGGAGATAAAGGCTATTTTCAGCCATTTCCTTATTAATTATTATTATTATTATTATTATACCGCTTATCTGCCTCCCCTTTTCCGGTCTTTTGCCCCAGATTGGATGCTAGTGTTGCCCTCCTCGCCACTATGCCTTACGATAAAGTCACAGTGAACATGGAAAGGGAAGAGGTTTGCCTGGAGCGCACCGTGCCCCGCCTTGACCCCCGCCTGGTAAGCACCACCACAGGAGGTGTGGAAACCTCCTGTCCAGACTGCCTACTTCCCTTCGGACTGGTGGTGGGCATCATCGGATTGTCAGCGACCAGCGTGGCTTGTGCCCGTGATCCTCCTGGCTCTGTGTTGTCTGTCTTGGGGTGGGTCTTGCTGGGGTTGGGGGGGCTAGGGATAGGTGCCAGCTGCTTGTGGCAGCAGTACAGGAAGAAGAAACGAAAGCAGCGCCGGGGCAGCTGGTCAATGCTGCTGGGGGAGACAGACGCAAAGAAGGTGGTTGTCTGAAGATGCAGGCTCCGGATGTGCTGCTAACTGGCATCGTTTTTGACGTGGACTGATGCAGACTGACCCAGGCCAGAAGGCTGCGTCCGAGCAAAGCTGCATGCTGAACTGGTGTCAGGTTTAGGAATTCATTCCATGTTTCAATCCAAAGCAACACTCATCCATTCCTGGTTTAATGGCCAGCTAAGTTTCCCTTTCCATGGTGACTTCAGTTCAGGATATCCACCTAAGTCCTAAATGAACGAATCCTGCAGCATCACTTCTTATAGGTTTCCTGTTGAGTCAAAATCTATCAGTACTGCGCCTGCCACTGTGTTTGAAGTCTTTGCCTGATGCTGACACAGCTGGATTGCAAGAAGTGACAGATTTTTCGAAAAGCCTTGGCATGCTGGTTTTATCCGTAACACTGTGCCAATCCTTGGGCATGATCCTTGCGCATACACACGCCTATCATCACCAACCAAGCCTCTCTCCTGTGTAAGATGATGTGATCAAACAACTGAGCATTCCGAGAATCTCAGCTCTCAAAAGAAGAAGCAAATTTCTAGTCCCTGGTTAAGATGCTGAACTGCAGACCAGGAGGTAGGCAGGACAGCAGTTCGAGACCCGAGTGCCGCATGACGGTGTGAGCTACCATCTTCGGCTCCAGTTCCTGCCAACCTAGCAGTTCGAAAGCAAGATATTGCAAGTAGATTGCAAGAAATTGCAAGTAGAGGTACCGCCTCTGTGGGAAGGTAACAACGTTCCATGCGCCTTGGCGTTGAGTCATGCCGGCCACAGGAAGCGTCTTCAGACAGTGCTGACTCTCTGGCTTTGAAACGGAGATGAGCACCGCACCTGAGAGTTGGACATGACTGGATTTTCGAGCAAGGGGAACCTTTACCTTTTAACATAAGGCTTCCCAGATAGGCTGAGCAGGTTTTCCATGGGTAAAGGTAAAGGGGTAGGTGGCTGGTGTAGCTCGTTGTCCCTTCCCCTATTAGTGTTCCTCCCATGCCTATCAGAAGCAGAGTACCGTATTACAAAAATTTAAGGCGTCACTGTAGCGTGGCAAGTGGGGCGGAGCGCCACAGGGTGACGCGCGCAGAAGGGTGACGCACGCAGAAGCAGCCCTTTTCCCTCAGCAACAGTCTGCGCATGTGCAAAAGAACGTTATAAATAACGTTCGCGCAGTGGGCCTTCCTCAGAAGGCCCCGGGCAGCCGGCCGGGGAAGACGTCCCAAGCTGGCTGCAACTACTGAAGGGGCGCCCGGAGCAGGCGCCCAGAGCGGCAGCCCCATCGGGGCCTCCCCCAAATCGCAACGCGGCCTATGTGTCGGGGGGAGGCGTCACTAGGGTGACGCGCGCGCCCCGCTCTGCGGTGACGCACGTCTAGTGACGCCTCTGCCCTCCATGATACAGAATGTGAATCAAATAGATGCAAAATCTACACAGCCTTGTTTGTGCCACTGTCGGCCCAATCTTATGCATATCTACTCAGAAGTAAGTTCCATTCTAGTCAATGGGGCTTCATCCCAGGTAAATATGGATTGCAGACTGAGTGAATTTATGTCAGATAGAAATTATACCATATTTTTGTTGGGGCTTCTTGGGGGTATAGGGATAGGGAGTCTATCAACACACACACACATTCCCTGTAGTAGCCTCAGAAAGAAAATGTTCTGACACACTTGTAGGAACACTAGAGAGAGAAAAATAATGTATTTTTGTTCCCATCCTAAACATAGAAATGAGCTCCCAAGGAACTGCTTTTTAAATACATATATTGATTGATAATAAAGAAAAGCACTCTGAGCAACAGAAACTAGGTTGGAGGCTCACATGATTGAATGCTTCTCATAAGCAAAAAAAAACCCTGCATGTGGAAAACTAGACTGCCAAGGAGAAGAGTTCTACCCCTGCTTTTCCCCTGAAGTGTTTGTTTTCTACATGCATGAATCATTTTTCATGGAGCAGCATTCCGTTATGTGGCTCCACACCAGCAGTTTGTAGTACCGTCCAGGCACAATTTTACCGTTTCATGTGTTGCTTACAAAAGCTACACCTAAGTTTGTGCGACACATTTGGCCCAAACCCAACCAGCAAAGGCAAAATCCCAAGAGGAAGGGAGAGCTCCCACTCCCAGTCCTCAGATGACAAGCATAACTGCACACAACATTCTTGCTGGCTGGCTTGATCTCTACCATCTCGGTGCCCATGTGTAAACAGACGGCCTTATCACCCCGGTCCATGGTGCCACTCCTAGGTCAGGACATTGTTTGCAGAGCCAGACCCAGTTTCCTGATAATGTCACTTCCCAAGCACAGCTGGGGCTCTGTCCAGGTGCCACTTAGTTCAGATTACATAAGGAAAGTCAGACGGGTGCCCCCCCCTCCCTGATGCCCCTGCACCCTGCCATGAAGGTACATGGGCTGATTAAAACTCACACCATGGTATAATACAGTCTCATTCCCCCGCGATGCACAGCCTTGATTCACACATTCCCATCCCAAACCTTGCTCAGGATCTCCAGCCACTCCATCTGGACTCGTCTCACCTAGGCTGTAAATTACAGCCTGTCATGCCTAGAAATGCAAGATGGCCCTTATTTTAAAAGATGCCTTTGTGCCCTGTACAGATGCCAGCTGTTCAGAGATTGAGAGGCATTATTGGGGCCCTGTCCTTGCCCAGGGTCCACAGGCTTATTTTGTATGTCCCACCATGGGTTAAGTCAGGGGTGGCCAACCTTCCACCATTAGGGCCACTGTGTTCTTAAGAGTTGTGTAGAAGAAAGAATCTTGGCAGCTGCAAGTGCTGATGGTGCTGCTAAAGCAGCTGCACCTGCTGAAATGCCTTCCCCTATGCAACCATTTAAAGGGCCAGCATTCATGTTGAAAGGTTGGCCACCACTGGGTTAAGTAGTCTAATGTGATATGTTACTTGTGGCCAATGTGGAATGTGTTGCACATTCCAGCTAAATGTAATTGTTACCATCAGCAGCTACTGCTGTTTTTGTCACTCTGCTTATGTCATACACATTTAAGCTTTACATAGAATGGTCACAGGTTGTCTCTTTTGCATTTCATGGCCATTGTTGTATATAGATACAATGTACTATATATGTATATATACTGTACTATATATACACCCCCTCATGTACTGTATATAGATGCTTTTGTTTCAGGCAGCTGATGTAGTAGAGTAGTAGACCATAGTCCACACAATACTTTCTGCTCTAGTAAATCTGTGTTAGTCTTTAAAGGTGCCACAAAACTATTTCTTGTTGTTACCTTTGATAGGATATTAGTTATGCAGTTTACTTCTTCATAACCAGATAGTTTTTTTTTTAATTGGGAGCAGAGGGTATTTTAGAAATAAATAATTCTGGAAGAAAGCACTCTACAAATATAATAAAAATTATACTGTACTCATTCTACAAATGCAACACAAATCAAAAACTGGTGGTACAAAATTCAGTGTTCTTGAAATCTTAGTGCAGCTGAATAAATTATGCAAATCAAGCACTTGTATGCAAATTGGCAGAAGCTTCTATCTCCTACATGCCACTTCTTCCTCTACCTTTTCAGGGGAGTGGTGGGATTCAAGAGATCAAAGACCGTTAATATCTAGTTAATTAAGGACATTAATCAGGGAAGCATGGTGTTTCATAAGGGGAGGGGGAGCAAGCCTGAAAAAGTGGTCATCGGTTGCAGGATACGTTTTGAGAATTTAGGTTTTGTACAGGGATGGATAAAAATGATATTGATCATCAGGGGGGAAGAAAAGCAAGTGCAAAGCGATCTTGGACTAGAATTTTTTTCAGCTACATACAGCAACAGTTTCTGATTATTTCCCATCTCAGCCTTCTCTCCCTGGTGTGGCTTCAGGGATTTTTTCTATTGCTTTGCACTTTTATTATCTCCAGTGCTGTTATTAACACAGTCACTATACTCTTGCTCTTAGGCTTTACAGCTTAATAAAGCTACAAGGGGCAGAATGAAAGAGAACAAACTAAGGGTGAAGAAATGCTAAAATATCCTACAAATGCTCCGAGTCTGCTATAGGGTAAAAAAAAAAAGTAACTAAAGGTAACTAAAGGTCCAATCCTATCCTCTACCCTCACCAATGTAGTTGCACTGAAAATAGGCACACTGTATCCTGCACCGGGGGTGGGGGGAAAGAGAGTCAGGAGGCTTCAGGGGAAAGAGGAATAATTTCCCCTTGCTCCTCCATAAGCCTACGACTCTACGACCTCAGATGGCTGGTGTAGCTATAGGTGAGTGGGTAGGCTAGTCAAAATGGTTATGGACTAGCAGGTTTTCTAGGTACATTGAGACAAGGCACCAGCACAGTTTGAGGATTGAACTTGGGCTGGAGAGACCCAGGCATAAATCAGTGCTCAATCATGAAACTCATTGGGAGACACTCTAAAAGCTGCAACAGACACATGCGTCTCGCTGCGTCGCGTCCCGGAGTCGATTCTGATTGGCCCTACGCGTTGCTCCGCATCCCGCCCCACAACACTGAACGTGGCCTCTCATTGGCCAAAGGTCATTCCAGTGCGTTCCAACTTGAATAAATCGAGCTTCAGCCAATAAGAGGCCGTGTTCGGTGTTGTGGGGGGACAGACGCAGAGCAACGCGTTGGGCCAATCAGAATCGACACGTCAGCTACTCCGGGATGTGTCACATGCGGTGTAAGGGCAGCTTTAAGTCAAAGCTACACTGTCCGCGTCCACCTGGTGTCCCGCCCCCAGGTCAAACAACAGGCTCTGATTGGCCGGACGTAGCATGGATGCAGCAAAAGTTGAGGCCACCTCGACTTTTGCTGCATCCGCGCTACGTCCAGTCAATCAGAGCCATTGTTTGGCCTGGGGGCGGGACACCAGACACACACAGAACGCAGACTCGACACGAACACGGACAGTGTAGCTCCGGCTTTACCCTAGCTGACAGGGCTGTTGCAATGATGAAAAGGAAGAAAACAAGCTCTTTGGCGAAAGAGCATGACAGTAGGATGCTCCTAGCTGGACTTACTTTCAGTCCAGATCAGTTTGTTCATTCTCAATACAAGCCTAAGGAATTCAAACACACAAAACTCCTCAAGTGAAAAGGAACTCTCCACCCCAAATCTGGCTGCTGGCTCGTGTGGTGCCCAGGAGGAGCAAGCAGGGCAGGAGAGGGCAGAATGGACATAAGCCCAGGGCTTCAAATGGCCACCTGGGGTCAGTGGAAGGCCGGCCAATTCCCAGCTGGGTCCATTAGATCACCTTGCTTTGGCTCAGCTGGCCCTTCAAAAGCACCAACAAAGATAGCTTTGGGAAGGAAGCCAGGCAGAGACCATCAGGAGTCCCTGCTGGCCACTGCCTGCTTTGCACAGAGCTCCTTCTTTCACCCAAGAGGCACATACCAAGGAGAGAGACAGGGGTATTTGACAGAAGGCAGCTCACCATCCCAGGTGATCCACCATTGCATAGGACAGGCAAAGTGGACCATGCATCCCCACCCCATGCCAGATCTGGTTTAAGTCCTTCTGGCATATGTTCTTCCACAGGTCTTGTGCCTCCTGTCAACCACAGCAGGAAATTTCTCAATCGAGGGTCCAAGGCAACTCAGAGCCACTGTATAGTGGATAGCATCACACCTCAACAAAAGCAGACCACTCTTTAGTCATGGAACTTGGTGCTAATAATCTCCGCCTAGTCTCCCTCACAGGCTTGCTTTGGAAGTGAAACAGAGGAGGAAGAGAAAATGCTTTAACCCTGCTGAGCTTATTGTGAAGGCAAAATGAATGCACATTTATTAAGTGTTCCTTAGGCATGACGTAAGTATCAGGCTTACTGAGTCTTATCCTGCACTGAGTCTTATCTTAGATTCCCCACCTAATATTAGGCACCGGGCCGGGGGGGGGGGGGCTTGCTAGAATGGAACAAAAATTACCCTTCACTCTCCCAATGATTTGACCAGGAAGGACCTTCACCACCACTACCATTAGAGCCTACAGGTAGGAACTGCCCACCCTTTCCCAGTAATTTCAGTGAGAGCTCAAGAACTAATTTGCATTTGGATGCCTGTAAGAAATTTAAGTGTGCCTCATGAGCAGAGCTGTCTTGCATGAGCAGAGACACATTGTTCCATTGCTGAGTTTTTCCTCGGCTCTTAACTGCCACCTATTGGCTGCCAAGGCAATTAAACAAGAGGCTGAGGGGATCTTCTATACAGGGAAATATTACTAGCAGTTTAGTTGTTCCAGCTAATGCTTCCTCCTACTGATATTTCTGCCACCCTTTACTTGGCAGCGAATTCCAGAGTGGCAGCTGTGTTAATCTACCGTAACTCTGCACAAACCAACTCACATGGCAGAAGCTTCTGTGGATTAAACTTCACTTTATCAGGTACAGGGGGCCCCCATATCTGCGGGGGATAGGTTCCAGCCCCCTCCGCAGATACTGCAATCCGAGGATGGGGGAACGCTATCCCCCTACCCATTACCTTAATTAAAGGTCCAGCACTGGTGCGACGCCAGCCAGCGCATCTCTAAACAAACGCCAAGCAGGCTCCTTACACAGAGCAGGCAAGCAGCCATACTAGAGGAGGCTCCCAACGCTAAACAGGAAGCAGGAAGGGTTCCCTGGAAAGGGTGCTGTAAGAAACTTGCTACCAGCCCTGTGGAACTCTTAAAATTCTCCTTCCTGACCACCCCCATCAGCTGTCCAAGGCTTCAGAAGGCAGACAACGAGCAGACACTCTCATGTACTTTTCCTCAGGCTTTAAAAAGGACCCTTTTTCCACCTCTTGTGTGCCACTCTAAGCTGCACCAGGTTCCTGTCTCTTCCCCAACCCACCACATGTAAGGCCTTGCTCAAACGCAGAGCAGAATTAGCTCCTGGTTGCAAGAGCACTTCAGGCCACTGTCCGTGCAGCACCACACTCCTTCTCCAGGAGGAGTAACTGAAGAAAATCCAGGCAAGCTGTTCTCCCTCAGTTTGCCCCTCCACATAGGCACTTCTTTCCTTTGCCAACCCTACCTCAGCAGATCACCTTATTATAGAAATGCAAGGATCGACTAAATGAGAAGGGCAAGCAGAATGACAACTGCAGGTCAGGATTCCTATGTTCTCTAGGAAAGTAGTGAACCTGGAATCCACAACCTATCCACACCACCACTCAACCACACTGGTTCTGGTTCGAATCCTTTATTGGATAATCTAGGAACTCTTATGCAGCCTTGGTAGCCCGGGTCCGCTTCTTCTTCACCACCACCGGCTTCTGGCTGCGCAGAATGGCACTGGCACGACGCAGGGCAGCCTGGAAAGGGAGGAGAGAGAGGATGAGTGGGTGGAGCCACAGATGGTTCCATAGACCTGTTTTCCAGTCAACCTTCCCATAACCACTCTGGCCTATAGAAAGGTTCGGTGCACGAGACCAAAAGCATGTAGCCTCACCTTGCCTGACAGTAGGGCTGGCGCTCAAGCCTGTACTGTACTATTCTTTTTCCTCAAGTACCAATCTGCCCTTTTCACTCCCTTTTCACTCCCAAGCAGAGACAAAGCAAAAATGCAGGGGAAATGGGAACGTTTCAGCCTTTTGTGAATATGAGAGCCTAGGGCTTTAATGAGCACCCTTCTTCAGTGACCATGACTCCCCACGATACAAGCAAAGAAGGAGGTTGTGCCGCACTGAATATCAGAGTACTACACAGGCTTCGTAAACAGCTTATTCCTCACCGGGGCAGGAGAGATGGTTCTGGGGTCTCTCTCTCTCTCCTCCCACTCATACTCATCCTCCCCTCACTCCCACTCCCACTCTTCCTCCTCCTCCTCCTCCCACTCCCCTCACTCCCCCTCCCACTCCCCTCACTCCCACACCAAACTTCAAAGACCAAAGTCTTAGCAGCCATATTGTTTGCAATAAATTGCCAGAATCTGTTCAAGGCCAACGAATGTACAAGCATAAGTACAAGCCTACAGTGATAAAATAAGAAAAGAGCAGGCCCTCTTACCATGCGGAGGTCCTTGCGGTAATTGTTCTTACGGATGATGTGGCGGAGGCTCCTGAGCGTGGCGCGTGCATTTTTGTTGATGGTGATCTTCTCATAGGAAGTGGCTGGCTTCCGTTGGCCTGCAAGAGGGAAAGAGCAGCTTAGGCTGTGGAAGGAGAATAGGGACATAGAATCTCGCAGGAAGTAACAGCTCCGATTCCAGAATGGTGGTTAAGAGTTTCGGGAAAGTTGTGTATATAATTACTATATAAATGAGTTTCTCCCTCCCCCCCCCCATGCGTCAAATAAATTACCTAACGCTTACAACCACCTTCTAAGGTAGGCCAATATTCTCATACCCAAGTTACACAACAATGGCTGAGAGAGCATAGCCAGCATATGTTAGTTCAGGTAAGACTTCTGCTAGTCTTGCATCCCAAAGCTCATGCATTAAAAAGCCAGTATGCTACATCAACAATTTTATGGCCCCCATTTACAGGAATGTGCTTCATTTTTGGATAATGCATTCCATTCAACAAATCCACATTTCCAGAAACCTGAAACGTGTAAGTAAGCAGTGATGGAGTACTGATTTAGAATAGCTGTGCCTGCATAAGGGCAGTACAGACAAGGAGCTGGTAAAGGTATTCAAGCCTCTGACTTAACATTTAATCCAATACTATTCGGCCACACGTTGTGGTGCACCTTTGTGTTCTTCCACCCTTTGTAATATCTATGGCCTATCAAACAAAATCCAGCATGTTGTTCTCCTACTTCCCTCCCAATTCAGCAACATTTTGCCCTGTCTGGGCTAACCCACCTGCACGTTTCTTGAGGACCACAACGACACCCTTCCCATCAGCAGCTGGCTCCACCCCAACAGTCTTGCGGTGGATCAGCCCATTGTAGCGGAAAGAGTTGCGGGCTTTAAGGTTGTTGGGTTCCTGTGAAGAAAGAAGAACGCTATGACCAGGACTCCTGGGTTCCATTAGGGAAGGGCAGTGACAGAGCCAATGCTTGACGTGCAGAAGGCCCCAGACTCGACCCCTATCAGCTCCAGGGAGGGCTGAGGAAACCCTGAGGAGCTGCTGCCAGCAGTGTAGAGACAGTAGTAAACTGGGCGAACCAATAGTCTGACTCTGTGTGAGGCAGCTTTCCATGCAGTGACTTTTGAAACAAGAGGGTTGGGCTCTTGGCTTGCAAAGGAGAAAAGTGCTTAAAACAGAATGGAGGAAAAAGGAAAACTGAAAGCCAGAACTCCTGTGCTATTTTGTGGCTCACCGTGCTATACGTTTGCTTGTTTCTTTTGATAAGGAAACTTGAGCAGTTGCGCACAATCATCCATTGCAGGTGGGCAGACATTTTGCAGAAACCTAGATGTGGAAAGACCAAGCAATTGTAAACAAGTATTTCTGTTTCTTGAAACCATCATTGCTTCTACCTGCTGCTAACTCTTTACCCTCACAGCAGCCTTATGGGTAGAGGCTTACCAGAGTCCCAGAATCGAGTGGTGCGTCGGCCTAGAGAGGACCCGTGCCGCTCCCAAGTGTGCACCGCGGCAGCCCAATGGGGTTGCGGCTTCCAGAACTTCCGGCTGCTGCGGTGCACACTTGGGAGCGGCTCGGGTCCTCTCTAGGCTGATGCACCACTCGATTCTGGGACTCTGGTAAACCTACTTATGGGGAAAAGCAGGAAAAAAGATTTTATGACTTTATGTTCTTTATTATTGCATTGCACCATTTAACTGATGTGGGCTGCCTCAGGGGCCTCTTCAGAAGATGAAAGGTGGGAAAAAGTCTCCAAAATAATTCTAAGATACTATTTATTCCAAAATTTGAATGCAGTGATCTCTACCAATACAAAGAAGTTGGAGATCATCATTTGTCTTCCTTTCCCAATTCTATGCAACAGCAGAACAGAAACACACAAAACCAATGGAGGAAAGAGGAAAATATACCAAAGGCCTCCCCCCCCCCAAGATATTCTACTACTAGGAAAAATTATGTAGTTCAGAAATATCTCCACATAAGGCTCAGCATAAAAGACTCCTTATACAAAGCAAGGGCCATACACTCTACTTCACCACCCTTATTCTACGTAATGCATGCTGTTCAATATTTATAACTAGTCTTTATTCTAATTACAATCTCTAGAATGGTACTTGTGTTCCACAAAAATCACATATTTTGTGTTGTGTTGTATTTCTACTTGAAGGGTGTGTCATGATGCAGCGACCCTTACTTAGATTGTAAAACTATGCACTTCTACTTGGGAGCAAGTCCCCTGAAACTCAACAGGACATTATAAGAACAGCCCTGCTGGACTAGATCACATATCTAGCCCACTATTCTGTTTCCCACAGTGGGCCATTTTACTGATATTTAAGATTGTGTTGTGAGGCTAAGTCGCTGCACCCCCCCAAACTCGACGTGAGACAGACCCCATTGGGCTGTTCGTGGAGACTTAAAGCCTCTGACTTTTTGCGGGGGGGGGGGCTTGAGTACTTGACTCTTCTCCCCCCAGCCTTAAACCCATATGCCTGTAGGGCCAGCTCCACCCCGCACCCCTCTTGATCCAGCTCCCCCCCCCCCATCCCCTCTAGGCCAAGCATGCGGCGTAGCACTCCTCGCTTACCTCTTGTCACTACCGCGGCCGGAAACGGAAAAGGAGGGGTTGCGCTGTAGCGAGGGGGTTTTATAGGTCCTCCTCAGTAAACCCCTCCCACTCCCTGAAGCCCGCCTCTCCCACTGCCCAGGAGAAGCCATAGAGTCGCACGAAAGTCTTTATTGGTGCTTCTGGCTTAGCTCGTTTCCGCTCTCTTCCATAGAGGGTTTTCACCAAAGAGGTTTCAAGAGATAGAGCGGCGCTGCTGCTTCGCTCCCATAGCTAGAGAAATCCGCCGAATGGCGACTCTCGGAAATAGGCAGCACGTTCTTCGAAGGAGGGAGTTATTCTGAAAGCAACAACAATAAAGTCTTGCCCTGTGATAAAATGCTGAAATAAATGGTTTAGTCTTTTGAGGTTAGTCTCAAGAAGCCTCCTCGGTTGTTGTTGTTTTGCTGCACAGAGACTATCAATGTGGTCACCCCACCCCGGGCCCTCGGGAAGCTTCGGAAAAAGGCCTCGACTGACTTCGGGTCATTCCGTACGATGAGTCTGAGCGGCCCGAAAGAATTCGAGAATTTCCGTAAGGCTTTCCGTGGTTTGTGTGGCAATGGAGGTGGCGAGAGTCTGCTTCAGTTTTACGCATTTCATTAACGTGACTGAGAAAAAAACCTACTTTGAGTTTAGCCGCCTCAGTTTGTTTCAGCACACCCACCTCAAAAGACTAAAACATTATATTGTGATGGAAGCTTTCTTGAGCCAGAGCGCCCACTTCTTCCAAGTTCATGAAGGCCACCTCAGTATACAGATCCTGAGTACAGAGTGGGGAAACGTGGTGTGTGTGTGTTTTAAACAAAGTGGGCTGGGATCAAAAGTACTGTAGTGCACGAAGGCGTATGCATGCACTGAAAAAGATTTCAGGAGTGAGGGGAGTGGGAGGAGGGAGTGAGGGGAGAAGTGGGGGAGTGCGAGTGAGAGGAGTGGTGGGAGGGAGGAGGAGTGGGAGAGAGAGAAAGACCCCAGAACCATCTCTACTGCCCCGGTGAGGAATAAGCTGTTTACGAAGCCTGTGTAGTACTCTGATATTCAGTGCGGCACAACCTCCTTCTTCTTTGCTTGTATCGTGGGGAGTCATGGTCACTGAAGAAGGGTGCTCATTAAAGCCCTAGGCTCTCATAATCACAAAAGGCTGAAACGTTCCCATTTCCCCTGCATTTTTGCTTTGTCTCTGCTTGGGAGTGAAAAGGGCACTCGTCAGATTGGTACTTGAGGAAAAAGAATAGTACAGTACAGGCTTGAGCGCCAGCCCTACTGTCAGGCAAGGTGAGGCTACATGCTTTCGGTCTCGTGCACCGAACCTTTCTATAGGCCAGAGTAATTATGGGAAGGTTGACTGAAAAACAGGTCTATGGAACCACCTGCGGAACCGTCCTCCCTGGGCGACGGCATCTGCAAAAGGGCCTTCTCTTGCTGAGCCTTTGAGAATTAGGCTCTAAAAACTGATGGATGCTGCTGTTGCTTTCTCTTTTTGTGTATTTTCAGTTTTTATAATGCTTTAATTTGTGTTTAACTTTTTTATATAAACTACTTAGAGAACACTCATGCAGAATAACTGGGAAAGTGGAACATAAATACAGTAAATAAATAATAGTAGTATGCTGAGCACAGATGAATATATAATTTTACTCAATTTTGTATGAAATAATGATACATAACAATAAATGCCAAATGGAATAAAAAGGATAGCCAACCAACACATTGAACAAACAGCCGCGGTCATCTTGCAAGGAGACCGCGGCGGTCACCTGGGCACTTGCCCCCCCCCTTGCCCCATTGTAGCTACTCAAATGCCCATATCGAACATTTGTAATGTGCATGTGAAACCTGGACAGTTTTTCTGTCTTTCAATGTCATTTTATTTATTTATTATTTTCTGTATATACCGCCTTTCTCATCATCAGATTTCTCATCAGATTTATTCAAGGCGGTTTACATACGCAGGCTATCTTTAGACCTGATAAGGGTCTTTACAATATTGTTCTATTCCTATATAGAACCTTCCATGCTCGAGATGTTTTCCCTTCCGAGTGCAGCCCTCCTTCTGGCTTGTGCTTTGCACTTCCAAGCTTCACAGTTCACTGCAGTTCACCCTCGGTTGTGGTATGTCAGTTCGATTACGAATAAATCAGCTTTACTTTTGCACCATCCTTTCTGAATAACCCTGTACAGTAGATGTCTGTTAAAAATAATAGGTCCCTAAAGCTTTTGTTTTCTACATCAATCAAATTTGCTCAAATACAAGACTTGGAATAAAAAGCACAACTAGTCCAGCCCGTCTTCTCCCCTGTCCCTCCTCTACCTGCACATATGTCACAAACAGAGTAGATGTGCTATGACTTGTGCATGTGAGCTAATCCACAGACTGAAGGAAGAGATGACAAACCCACAGGATCATAAGCCAATCTAACGTGTGGCCTTTCTCATCCCCTCAGTGGGTCGAATCCTCTGCAGTAGCCAAATCAATTCATTGAATTGTCCCAAGTGAATTTTAATTAGCTGAACTCCAAACCATCTGAGATCCCCGATGCTGGTTGTAGCAGGTGGTGATGATTATAGCACCATCTATGTACATGACACTTTATTATAACAGATGAGAGGACACATCCCTGCCCTAACAATCTAGAAATAGACGCAAGGGAAATGACAGAGGATGAGAAAGCGAAGCAGGGCTGAGTAAACAGAACAAGCGATCAGGAAGAATATGCAATGATCTCCTGCACAGAAACCTCAGCTTGGTTGCATTCGGAGAAAGGAACTAGGGAGTCGTGTCAAAGTCTTCATGGAACAAGTGGGTTTTGAGGAGGGACTTGAAAGAAGAGAGGAGACATGGAGGTTCTGATGCCACAGAGGAAGGAAAGGGGGAGGAAATCCAAGATCGTAAGTGGGGAAGGACCCATTTTATGAACCCAACCTCTGAGCAAAGCAGTAGCAAGGTGTATCCTTAATTAAATTTACTCATTTGTCTCGAGCCCCATGAATTTCTTCTCCCCTAACTTACAGCGCAATCCTATCCAACTTACACCACCGGTGTAACCAGCGAGAACGGGAGGCTCCAGAATGGAAAGGGGATTCAAAGGAGATTTAAATCTCCCCTCCCCTCCAAAGCCTCCTGCCCTCCCCTGCTGGTTACACTGGTGGTGTAAATTGGATAGGATTGCACTGTTAATCTATGTTTACAGCTTGTATTCTTTGGGGGAAAACAGCTGTGCATGTCGTGTCCACTCAAGACGTGACTGACTGCTTAGAGCCTCATGTTCTTTTGCAGCACAAACTAGTTTGCGTTTCAAGCACTCCCCTCCCTCCCCCCTCTGATTTATTCCCTGTCTCTTGTAACTTTTGTTCTGCCTTCTTACTGGCTTTTTTTAATGCCACCTTGTGACTTTCTTCCATCTCCCTGTGTAATCTTTTGACACCTCCCCACAACTTGCTTTGCACTTCTTTGCTGCCTCACACCCTCCCCCTCTATTTTCCACTTATTTTTCTCTTTCCCTGTAAACCTGCCATGCTGTGATTAAAAAAAACCCAACACATTTCTACAATAGTTCCCCCTCAGAACTCTCCTCTGGACTAATTTCACACTTTCCTCTGCGCTGCTTGCTCTGCAAATGATGTTTTGCTTTTGCTGGGGAGAGGCCCTGGCAGGGAGGGTGGCCTAAGCGTTCTACAGATGCGACAACTGTCTTGAGGACCAGACCTACGAGGGGTGCCAACACTAGATGCCCCCTGCTGCTTTAGCAGCTCCAAACCACCAACCCAAAGGCATGTAAGCACTAACTGTTAGTCACTCCTCCTCTTCCTAAGCCTCTGGCTTCTCTGCACACAATCGTCTTGGCTGCCTTTTGATATTGAATGCAGCTGCAAGGCTATTGACTATAGTCTATTGTCAAGGGTCATGGCCGTGTTACATCCTTGTTAATATATCTGCATTGGTTGCCTTTATGTTTCTGAGCACAACTCAAAGTGCTGGTGATGTCCTCCTCACATCGTCGTCTCTCCTCACATGAGCCTGCTCATCCCATGAGGTAATTGTTTTGGGCACTGTCACCCCTGGATATACAGTTGCCAGTGACTTGTGACGGGGCCTTTTCTATGGTGGCACCAACCTATGGAACAGATTCCCAACTGAAATCAGAACCGCCTCCCTCTCTGCTGGCGTTTCACAGGGGAAATAAAGTGTTGTGTAGCTTTGCTGCATTTGCTTCCAGTTGTTTTGGATCTGCTGCGCTGCTGATTTGGTTATGTTTTGTTGTGTTTGACATATGTTACACTGTTTTTGTGTTTTTAGTATTGTGTATTTTATTGTTTATATAATAAAATATACTAAAATATAATAAAAAGTAAATATATGTACTTTGAATCGAATCTGCACAGGGCATGGTAGATGTGCAGATGCTCTTTACAAATGGGGCAAAATACCATAATCAAACTGTGATTGTGAGGCTGAAAAACAAACTACTGTATCCAACATATACGGTAGTGATGGAATGACAGAATTGAGCCTATAATGGAGATTTTGCTGATTTCCTGGATGTGATAACTGAAGCAAAAAAATTATATTTGCTATTTAGATATATGCTTGTAACTTCCTATCTATATTGAGTATTTTATATCATATTTATTGTGTTTTAATGGTTTTTTTCCTTATTGGAATGTGATGTGAATGTGCCATACGATAAATAAATTATATATATTCTTTTTTATAAGTCGCCTTGAACTGCTTGTCAGAGTTGGAAATGCAAGATATAAATTCTTTTAAATTGAAAAGAAAGAAAGAAACCACTTTTGTCTGCATTAATCTCCAATTTGTTCACCCACATCTGGGCCATCACTGACCTTGGACACCAGTTCGGATCCTCCCTGGGAGTAGATGCAAACTGGAGATAGAACTGAATATCATCATCACCGTATTGATGATGCTTCTTCACTCCAAATCTCTTGATGGCTTCACTTAGCAGTTTCATGCGAATGTTAAACAGTTGACTATCTCTCTAGAAAAGAGTTTCACTGTGGAAGCAGGGAAAAGTTTATTTTTCTTGTTTCCTTTCTTAACACATTAGGTATTTAAGTAGCAAGTGACCCTTGTGTGTTCTGTGGTGGTGTCTGATTCACAGCTAACACTGGAGAAAATGGACATTATTTTACAGGCTTCTTGTGGGGGGGGGGTAAGGCCTTCTTATAACTAGGGTTACGTGATGTGACACAGCCAACCGGCCAACCAGGAAAGACCAAGACAGTCCCGGTTTCCGGGGACACTGGGGCCGGCCGGGATGCCGACCAGGATGGATCCGAGAAACCGGGACTGTCCCGGTTTTTCCGGGATGTCTGGTAAGCCTTAACAACCCAACCACAAGTGCCATTGTTGCCCCCTCTCTCCCCCCTCCCCCATGTTAGTAGGCACATGTCACTGTTTGGCAGCCAAAGCCCTAGCCTGACCTGATTTGGAGACAGGCAGCTTCCTCAGGACATTAATGCTCTGGGTCAAAGTGCAAGGCCTCGATGGCCAGCAGGCAGGTCTGCCTGTCCTTGTCCTCATTTTCTTTGACTTACGTTCCTGCGACTCTTCAGGGCTGCGAGAGTGTGCATATTTTTGAGATTGTGGGTCAGGAATGGCGGAAGTAATTAACAAGCTATTGATTGCCCAGGCGGGTGGAAAGATTTGGAAGGGAAATGAGGTTGCAGTCAGCACCCACGGCTCAGTGCGAGGCCATCCGAGGGGCGCGGTGCAGATGGCGCTGCTCCTCTGGCTGCTCCTGTCCCTGCTTTGGGGTGGGGGGTGCCTGTTCGAGTTGCACGAGGCCATCCAGGAGCTGCAGAGTGAGAATACACAGCTCCAGGGCAAGATCCAGAACCTCACCGAGGCCCTGAGCGAACTCAGGCTCTTCGTATGGAACCGATCGCAGGGTGAGACCACCTCGGTATCTGGATCGCAACCTCCCTCCCCGGCATCGCCAACACAGTCCCAATCTGTGCTCCCCCCACCGAATCTCATGCCTTCTCCCTCGACCTGACCCCACCCCCCATTTTTCCAATAGACCGATTTGTAGGAGCCTCCAATTAGAGCAAAGCAAGCGGTGGCTGTGGGAGATAAGCTTGCAAATACGTGGGCAATGGGCCTGGCATGTTCGGGGGGTACATGAAATCGGCACTTGCTGAAGCTAATCAGGTTTAGATTCATCTGTGCCTAAATGGGTGACTGTTGGGGAACTCCATGTGAGCCAGCCAGCTTCATTTTCAGGGGGAAGGAAAGGTGGGATAGAGACTGAGCAGTTAAGAAGGTAGGGCTGCTTCAGTATGAAGTATAGTTACAAGTAGTGTCCCTAATATGGGGGCATGTTAGAAAAATAGTTCTTCAAGCAGAACAAGGTTTGCCATCAAATAATGAGGAAAGAAAACTGCCCCACTCAAGCTCTGTGAGTAGCAGGTGGAGAATAAATGGTCCCAAATGACTGAGGATAGAGATGCTTAATATATATTGCAGGATTTGGGTGACTCTTGGGATGGAACGTGAGTGCAGACCATACGCTGATTCCCTCCTTAGGCTTTTAACTTTGTAATAGGTTCAGAGTGCTCACCTGCCCACTGCGCCGCCAACCCTGGTGGGCCATTTTCGCTGAGAACACAGCTCTCGCTGAGGCCAGAGTGCCCAGCAGTTTTGAAAGTCTGCAAATTTTCATGTTTGGGGCAGCAAGTGATTTGCTGATGGGGAAAAATGCATGCATTGAAATATGAAAATGCAGCTGTTTTGACTGCTGTGACGAAGACGCAATAAGGTAGTGACAAAGCTGTGGTATATTTCTCAGACAATTGGAGACATATTTTAGAACAATAACAATCCATATGAAAATCTAAACCCACGAATATCAGTTTTGTGATGTCTGAGGACTCTTATCCATGAGATAACTGTCTCAGATGTTTATGTTACTAATTAGTGAATGGCTGTATATAATGATTCTGTGGGCTCTGTTGGTATCCATGCCTGAAATAACGGTTCGCTTCCCAATACTGTATGTCCTTTCTCTCAGGTTCCGAGTCAGCCACTGAACACCTTCTCCACGAGCACCTGTCTTGTCACCCAGATGCCCATTGGCGAAACACTGGTGCTCCCTGCCTCTGTGCACCTTCCTCATTGCTTTGTATTGTTCTATCCCTTATGGCTATGTTGATCATCAAAGTCATAGGATGAAGGAAATCCTCCACTTTGGACCCTGAGGTTTGTGCCTGCAATACTTCTCCATCTCTGCAGGGGGAGCTTTGACATTTCCCAAGGCTCCCTGCAGTTCCTATCCCCCTCCATAGGGGGAGGGCTGACATCCTTATGTATCAACAATTTGAGCCTATAGGTGGCGCCTGTTCTAGGACTCTGTTCCTCTTCTAAACATCAGATTTCAAGTTCGTCACCAGTCTTGCTGAAAGCAGATGATTGTATGCTCCAATTCCGCTTATCCTGATTCTGTGTTATATTAGAGAGTAGATTTGTGGTTTGGCCTGTTTAGATACTGAGTTCTCACAGAGTGAGACACATTAAAGATCTGAGACGAAATAAGGGGCAGGAACAGCATAGTCTTCTGGTCAGATTACGGTGCCTCAGTGTGTCACATATATACAGGGCTACACTAGAAGCTGCCTTAATACTGTACTAAGTCAGACCATTGGTCCATATTGTTTGCTACACTGACTTGGTGAATCTCAGGCAGGGGTTTTGCCAGTTGTTAGCTGGAGATGCTGAGGATTGAACCTAAGAAGACATTCTAAATGGGCTGTAGGTTCTAGCACTGTGCTACAATCTTGTAGCATAAGATAGGTGGCAATTATATTTAATAAATCATTCATCTCCTGCTAATGTTCAGGATTTCAATTTAAGTTGAGTGGGCTCTGTAAAAGCTGCACCAGTTTAGACAGCAGACACACATGCTAATTTCTGGGTTCTTATGTTGGGAGGGCAAGGTGGGTGGAGGGGGAGAGGAATTTGAAAACTTCCCATATCATGACTAAGAAAAAGACAAAAATACACCTTCTCCCTTAACAGGTTTATTTGTGGTTTTCACAACAAACTTCAAATTTCTGGGAGAGCTCATGACTGGTTGGTGTGGGTGTGGGTGTGTTTTGTGCGACTCCCCCCTCTTTTTATTGGCCCTGCTCTTATGCCCACTTTTTTAAAAAAAAAATGTGCCTGTACATTTCCCCCTCTGCAGCAGATAGTTTGGGGTAGGATCCGAATTGGGGAATCAGTGCAGAGGCAAAGAGTTACAGCACAATCCTATACATGCTTACTCAGAAGTAAGTCCCACTGTGTTAGTGGGATTTACTCTCAGGCAAGTGTATTTAAGGATTGCAGACTCCTTATGTCACAGGGTGGGGAAAGTGGGTCTGTCTGCACCTGCTTTTGGGCAAAAACTAAAATTAAAAAGGTGTCAGAAATGTCACTTTGGCCAAGATCTAGTGCTTATCATCTTAAAAAAAAAAAAAAGACGCTGAAGGCTGCTTGAAAGCAAGGTTGCCAACTTTTCATTTGCCCTGCTCTTACACCTTTAACAGCAACCCAACAGATTGACTTTAAACTTCTATATATTGAAGAGCCTTGACATTTCAGTTTTATGAATGGAGGGTAACAGGAGGTATGTATGAGAGAAGGCAGTCCTTAAGACCTCCAGGTCCCAAGCAATTGAGCAGCTGAATTGGACCTCAATCATCATGCCAGGAAGCGTGACCCTGCTAAATTCCTGCAAGATGTGGCTGCTGTTATAGGCACAGGAACAGGGTCAGTAAAAAAAAAGGTGGCAACCATATCTAGGAAGTTCCCCTCCTCACCAATTCTTAAATGTATTTGAGACCTGGGTTTTTGGCTTCTTGGTGATGTGCACATGTTCAGAGATAAATAGAACACATCTATTTATTTGAGCTACGGTAAACTGATGCGTTGAAGCCTAGTTTCTGTTTTGCATTCCTTTGGAATGGGCTATTGCAGCAATTTCTGTGCGTTTGAACTTTTTATGAGGACAAGAGTCTGAGTGAGGAGTCCCTTTATAAAAAGCCCCCACTCCACTTGAGAGCAGCAGCGTCTCAGCTGCTCAATTCCTTCCTTCGCCACAGAGCCCTGTCCCTGAAACAATTTATTAGAAACTGTTGCTAATCATGCCATCCAAAGGGAGGGGTCAATGCAACTGCTGGTAACTATAGCAAATGTGGGTCATTCAATGGGCTTTTTCCATCACGCAGAACATGCTCCAATACTGTTTGTCCTTGCAGGCCACAGTATAGCCTCCAGTTTGTGCTCAAGCCCCAGGGCAGATTGTCCCCAAAAAAAGCCTGGAGAAAAAGAATAATAATGACCTATAAACTGCAATGGATATGGTCTCAGGCATTGGTGTTTATTGTAATGTGGCCTTTTTCTGTGATCATGAGATGCTGTTAAACTGTCCGAGAATCCAGACATCCTGACTTCCTCTATTCAAAACCACTAGTCAACCCAGGAGTCCTCACTCCTGTCCTAGTTAGACTGATTAGAGGACAACTGTACCATTAATTTTCTATTAATCCACCTAGAGGAGGGAATTTGTGTAATTGCACCTTCTCTTATCCCTGCTGCACTATGATGTGACAAGCTGCATCTCCTGAAATTCTCTCTTCTTTGCAACTATTAAAGGTCCTGGAGCCTTTTCCTCCCCATTACTCCTCTATAGCATCTGTTGGTCATCCTACTCCTAGTTCCTCTAATCCTCTGTGTCTCACTCGCTTCCCACACAGAATCTAGGAGCCCCCAGTTTGCCTATCATAATCCAGTAACCACACAAACATACCGTACTTTTTGAGAATTCTGGAGTCCTGGCTTCCGGCCCATCCAGCTAGATCCTCTCTGTTCTAATTACTTCACTGTGTTTAAGTCCGTGCCGGCTTTGGTGAAAGTGGTTTCGTTCTCTAACATGTTGATCTTAATGAAAGGGACACACAAAAAATCTCCTTATTGCCAGCTGGATGTTAATCCCAAGAGATGCAGACCCAAAAGATGAGGACTGTGAACCCAGGGCAGGGGTGACGGATTGGTTGGGGGACATCGAAGGGAAATGGGACCCAGACATAAAAACAAGCATAAAGCACATATGGCATATAAGCGTAAAGACAAAAAGCACATACTGTACAAGAAGAAAAATATATCAGACAGACACAGAGGAATCAATCGTCTCTCTTCTATAGATCTGCCTGTATGTCTAGATATCCATATACCCACCCACCTCTCTGTAGTCATGCCTGCCACTTCTCCTTCACATCAATAACTTTTTGGGGGTGGGTGGGTGGGAATCGCAATCGAATTCTGCCACACTTTCAAAACTCGCAACTTGTAGACCTTGTCAGTAACAGCCTTGCTTGCTTGCCTACTCTGCAAGTAGGCTGCCTGTAAGAACTGTCCAGCCCTTAAATGCTGGAGATGCAAATTGCTAGGAAATCTTCCACTTCAGAAAGAATTATCTATATGTGGCAGCAATCAATACACTCACTGACATGCATGTCTCCTACCAGTTATCGATTCCTCTCCCATTATCTCACTTCAGTTATCTATCCATATAGCTCTATACAATTTGCCTCTCTCTCTCTCTCTCTCTCTCTCTCTCTCTCTCTCTCTCTCTCTCTCTCTGCCCCTCCATCCACTCCATTCCCTCTGACCCCAGCTGCTCCCTCATCTCTGCATCCAATTTCTCATCCTTTCCTGGGAGCTAGCTGATTGCAAAGGGAAGACCAGAGCTAGCTCGGTGATGCTCTCCCCTCCCCTCCCCTCCCCTCCCCTCCTCCTCCTCCTCTTTCCATCCCCTTTATTAGATGCTAATCCCCAGCACTTGGCACCGGTACCCCCTTGGCACTAATGAAGAGGTTTTTTTAATCAGCAGCCGCTGCACTTCTCTGCCTGATTCCTGTCCCCCAGGGATTGTGCTGCGCTGGAGGGTGCCGGAGCTGTTCACTGCCTGCTCATTTATCACCTCTTCACTCAGTGCAGCCAGCTTTGAGAGAACCTCCTGCTGGGCAGCGATTGGGGAACCTTTTCCAGGGTGCGCAGCTTAACCCTTCTTGGGGAGTGGCACTTGCTTTCTCAGCTCCCTGCCGAAGGAGCTTCTCACCACCTCCCAAACCTTTTGGGACGACATCTGCTCAGAGGGTGAACTTGCAAGTGCCAGTTCTTCACTGGAAATCGAACTCCAGACTACCTGTCCAATGGTGGTGACCCAGGTGTGGTTCCATTGGATGTGTTTGGGTTGATCTTCATCCATCAGACTGACTGAGGGACTCAGGACAACATCTTGACCAGCTTTCTTTGGAATTTGTTTGGCAGCCCATCATCACAAGAAACAGAATTAAAAACTTCTTGGGTATTGAACATCAGGGTTTTTTCCCCTTCCAAACAGAGTACTTTCAGACTGAATCAAATAATTGACCATTGAACAAGAGCATCAAAGCTACATTGATTGTTGCTTTCTGTTGTTAATGGATGATATTTCGGTCTCTTCTTGGAATTAGCTCTTCTTCAAGCAATGGACCAAAAGGCCGTGAACTAATTGCTGTTTTTCTGAGGCTGAGCATTACCCAAACTATTCGGGCATACCTCCAGTCATAGTCTTTTTCAACCCCAGCTTTTTTTTTTTTAGCACTCTTATTCTTCAGCTTTGTATGAACTTTGATTTTGTCATTCCTTTCAGAGCAGCTGTTTGACACGATGGATCTCAAACTGCTTACTTTGAGTTTGTTGTAATTGCAGTGTCATTTTTTAAATTCTGCAGCCTTGTGGGAGAGAACTGGAGGTGATTTTTGTTTCAAAGACACAGCAATGGATTCAGGATAGAAGAGATTGGATTCCTTCTTTCCGGAGGGAAAGTGGATTAGAATATAATTCTTAAAGGAGGACGAACAAACAGCTTTCTGAGCTGTCTGATCCCCAAGGGACACAGCTGTGTGGCTGTCGGAAGCAGAGGCTGGCAGTGGCGCTGAAGAGACCTTCATTCATTCAGGGTCTCTTCAGCCAAGAGGCAGGGGGGACTGGCACAGAAGAGACCTTCTGCTTGAACGGGAGGGCCAGAAGGTGCCTTGCCCTTGACAGAAGAAGTAGCAAAAATCTAAGAGAGCGATAAGTACTTTTTATATTTTGAGCAGAACCTAGAACTCTGTCTCCGTCGCAAAGGACAGGCTTTGTGGGTGAATAGAAGGCTGTGCCTTAAGGCGCAGCCACTTGTAGGCCCTTTGGCCAAAATCCGGACCACCAAGCCACCACTCAGCCCCCATTGCCAATCTAGAGGCAAAGAGGAGTATGGCATGAGAGGTAACCGTAGCAATAGGACTTGCTAGCTAGCCACTTCAAAGAGTTGGGTTTGGCGCCTTGGCCCTCCATCCCTTCCTTTATCCTTAGGTGTCCCCCCAAAAAAACTCCAGTTGCTCATCAGGGCTGTACATGGCAAAAGTTTGGAGGTGGATATAGAGCTCTTGAAGGTTTGCTGTTGAGCCCTTCCTCTCTCAGGACAAGGACAGAACCAGCAAATCAAATTACTGTGAACCGCAAGAGAATTTTAATCTGATCCTGGAGTGGGGGGGGGGGGAGTTTTTTACTCTTTGAAGTTAGTTGGCTTCTCATAGTTTTGACAAAACAGGGCAACCCTAATAACATTTAGACTGTAGCAGGTGTGCGTGTGTGTGTGTGTGTGTGTCGGGACACACACACATCACAATGTTAAGGGGAGCCCCTGCCCATTCAAATGAAACTTTGTTTGTTAAGAAGATATGGGAAAGAAATCATAACTGATTTTAAAGACTTTTGCATCTGCTTTATACCATTGCCATTCTATTAAAATCTTAAGGGATTTAAGATTCTAATTAAAAAGATTGCTTAATCTGGACTATGGCTTATAGCTGCTTTTTAACAAGACATTGAAATATTTCTTTTTTATTAATATAGTAACGAAAGAGGAAAGGATTAATAATGAGAGCGAGAGGAAGTTTTAAAAGATCCCTTGGCTTTAAAGATTTGGCACAAACTTGCAATCTTATCAATCTAACCACAAACGTCCAGTTGTAACTTTGAGAGTTTGGGAGTAGATTCTTAGCCTCTCTGTGTGTTCATCCATTAACCCTTATTCCTTTCCTAGATGAACGTGCTTGGCTCCCAACACCCTCTGGCCTCAACCCTACTCCTTTCTTAGAGAACTCTGGTTCCCTCCCCCTCACATTCTCAAATAACTAGTCACTAATAAGGACAGAACCAGGCTCAGTTGAATTTCCAATACCATTTCCATGTTGTGGTTTGTGTTAGAGAAACTGTGGATATATTCAATGGATGGTCCACAGCATATTAGTAAAGAGGAGAAAACCACGTTCAAAGGAGAGGCAGTGCCTTTTATTCTTTGTAAGAGGTTTGCTCAGAATTAATCTCTCTCTCTGCTAAAAAAAAAAAAAAAGGAAGCATCCAAATTATCCATTAGATTTTAGAACATTCCAGAAGTTAGGGTGACTTTGAGCCCGCGGGTCTGCATTTGAGCAGCAAAACTGTCAAATCCTTGCATTTCTTGAAAAACGTGGACAATGATTAAGTTGAGCCGAAAGTCCCGCTCGATGCTCTCGTTGGGCCTCAACTCTCTTGCCCTCTGCTTTTCCGTCTCGGCATTCTGCACCAGCTACTGGTGTGAGGGGACACACAAGGTGGTGAAGCCCCCCTGCCTCTCTGCTGTCAAGAAAGGGAACTGTGTGCCCGTCAACAGCAACGAGACCATGGACGGCAATGTGACGATGGACCCCCATGTAGTCCAGTATATCTGGGAGACGGGTGAAGACAAGTATGCCTTTCGATATTTCCACACGGGCTTCTGGCTCTCCTGTGAGGAACATCATGGAGGTAGGAAACTGGTGCAGCCCTCAGATTCAGTGCCTATTCTTATGTCGAGTGCCAGGTTCTGCTTCAGAAGGCTAAGCTAGATGGAAGGGGGGGGGGAAGAGGTCAGGGACTGGCAATGAGTTGTGTGGATAGTCAGGAAGAGTCAACTGGTGGCACAAGAGCAGAGGCTGAGGGCTGGGGCTGGTGCATGTAGCAACATCATGCCCTTCTAGGTAAAGGTGACCCCTGACAATTAAGTCCAGTCGTGTCCGACTCTAGGGTGTGGTGCTCATCCCCATTTCAAAGCCGAAGAGCCAGTGTTGTCCGAAGACGCCTCCGTGGTCATGTGGCCGGCATGACTCTCCTTGCCACAGCGCGTAGCATGCGGCTGGAACATGGAGTGCTGTTTACCTTCCCGCAAGCAGTACCTATTTATCTACTCACATTAACATGCTTTGGAACTGCTAGGTTGGCAGGAGCTGGCCAAGCAACAAGAGCTCACCCCGTCGCGGATTCGAACTGCCGACCTTTCGATCGACAGCTCATGGTTCAGCGGTTTAACCCACTGCGCCACCCGCTGGCCTATACCCTCCTAGGCTGCTTAAAATGTTGGTGAGGAGATGCATGTGAGAAACCGGCGCACTCCAAGGCAGGTAGAATCCACCAGGGAAGTGGGTAGGGTGAAAGAGAAAAGGAGGACATTGAAATAGAGACTTTTCATCATCTCAGAATTTACTCTTAGTTATTATTTATTAACATGTTGGTTAATAAGACAATGTCTAATAATAAGATAATGTCTTATTGCTTATAACAATAAGACTCACCAATTGTTATTTACAAGTTCTTAGAGAACAGCCTGCTTCTGTCTCTCCTTCTTCCATGTGTCTGAAGTCAGATTTCTGCCTGAACCTTTGACGTAAGCCAATTTCACCAGCTCCACATGGGGCCTCTTTATCCTGGTGAGCTGTTTGTGAGCTCATTGCCAGGTGAATCTGGCGTTTTTCTCCACATTGTTGCTGCAATCTGGATACTGCTGTACAGTGAGCAAACAGCTCACTGCCTAACAACAGGGCATCCGTGTGGAGCATTCTAAAAGCAGCCCACATGTGGCAGCCATATTGTATAAAACTGGCCCGGAGGTAATTTGGGAAAATGTTTGTATACTAAAGGAGCAAGGTCTTGAGGGGGAACTTGAAGGAGGCGAAGATAGCTGGGCTAGCCCTCACTCTCCACAGTCAAAATAATTAATTGACCATCCAGCAGACATTTGTTGCCTGAGGGTGCCTATTCATTCTGCCTGGTAGTACTGTACTGTAGTGTCATTGTTGACAGGATGCAGGGAGACAGGAGAGAGTACATTTTCAGGTGCAGAGGAAAGCCTCAGGCACAGAGAATGGACAAGTGGAATTAGGAAATAGATGGGGCAATAGTAAAGCAACTTGAACTGAATGTTAGAGGGATGTGTGAAAGGGGAAACCCAGTTATATAGGTCAGATTTTTATGTTAACCCTGTCCTATGGCTTCCCCACAGAACCCCAAATTGCATAGGTATCTACGTGGTTAGCTGGTTGTGTGAACCAGCAGTTATTTTATTTATCTTTATTTAAAGAGTTTATATTTTATGTATTCTTTAAGTTATGTGGTTCTGATCACCCCATAACCCACCCACCCACCCTGGCCGCAAATGAAGCATGGTTCGAGTCAGCATGAATTGGGGCATTCAGCTTACTGTGCAGTTTAGCACATACACAGTTCAGGATTCCTCCCAGCCACAACTACACCAACCAGGATGTGACTCAGGCCATCTTCAGAGACTGACAGCCCAATCCTATGATGAGGGTCTTACGCTGCCAGAACTAGTGCTCCGTTTTGTGGAGCTGGCCGCCACCTGCCTTCCTCTTGCTCATGTGGTACTAGGCTGGCCCTCATAGCTTGCCACCCCTAACATACAATATGTTTTGCTCCCCATATCTGGTGGGCTGGCCCTGCCCACGCTGCAGCTTCTGACTAAGCTAAAGTTACCAGCTAAAGTTACCAGCCGCACCAGAGACAACTGCCTCAAGGCTGGGTGGCTGGTAGTGATGGAAAGTTACCCTTCTCTGGAGGCTGAGCAAGGGGAATCTTGACAAATGTTGGCATGAAGTCATTGCCGAGTTCAGAGCCAGCCTTGGCTAAACCAATGTCTCTTTCTTCCATTGTGCCACCCTTGCCAGAGGAGAAATGCCGGAGTTTCATTGAGCTGCCCCCAGAGTCGGAAAAAGGTGAGTCTTCTTGGGAAGTGTTCAGCAGCCCATTTACGTAAGTGCTAAACAGATGGAAAACGGCTGAGTACATGAAGATGCTGCATGTGACTGTTGAGCCCAGTGTAGTGTCCTCCAGCAATCCATGGTCACCAGCAGTCTCAGCCCTCAAGGCCGGCCTACCTATGAGGTCAACTGGGCGGTCACCTCAGGCAGAGGATTGCCAGGGGGTGCCCACCTCAATCTGCAGACTTGCCTCCACTATTCCTTCTCCTCCAACTCCCTGGGTTGGAAGAGGGAGGATGGAACAGAAGAGAAAGTATAGAGGAGAAGAGAATCATGGGCTACAGTGTAAGAGACTCTTATCTCCTCCACACTTCCTCTTTTGCTCCATATCCTTTTCCTTTTGCAATCCCAGAAGCAGAAGGAGCAGAGGCTGGTGCAGAGGCTACAGTGAAAGGGCCCTTGAAATGGTTGGCATTGTCGTAACATGGACTTTCCCCCATATATAATGGAAATATATAATACAATATATAATACAAAGGCACAAGTGTTCTGGGAATAGGGAGCAGATGCAATTTATGAACTTCTATTTATTGGTTTTCCTCTGGATCCATTATTCTTTCTTTTAAGTTATGCAGAGCACACACACACACACTGTAGAATATTATGATGCTGAATTCCATCTGTTGTCCACTGCTAGATGTCCATTTGTAAACTCTGAAAATTGCATGCAGAACCTTCAAAAAGGAACTGATTTTGAAAACGTGGGAACCAATACTTTAACATTAACAGAGGAACTTAACAACACTGAGGTCTTCCTACCTAGAACGTACACTTTGGAAATCCCTTATAGAGACCAATATTTTCATTTATAGTATGGGAACATGACCTTGATAATACATTCTTACAGTAGATCTGTTGTTGTAAATGTAAGATTTGTAATGTTTTTGTTGAACTAAGTACTGTATCTGGTTATGCTATGTATTAACTTAAATATTTCAGGTCACTACCGGTCACAGCCGCCTTGGGTCCCTTTGGGGAGAAAGGCGGGATAGAAATACTGTAAATAAAATAAATAAATAAATATTATATCCATTTTCAGAACATACTTAGTATTGATTGCTTAGTAATGATTAACAGCACAATCCTATGCATGACGACCCAGAAGTAAGTCCCATTGAGTCCAGTGGGACTTATTTCCAGGTAAGTGTGTATAGGATTGTAGCCTTAGTTATAATTATTGGTGTGATGTGTAGCCCATGCCATTCCAAAGGCTTGCAGTAATATCAATATATTAAAAACATTAAACCTTTATCAATATTAAAACCCTGCTGCTCCCAAGGGTCATTGGGGCCAACAGGTTGTATGTCAGTGGCTTACCATCTTCTCTCTTTCCCCTCTCTGCAACAAATGTTCTTTTTGCAGGGGTTCTGTGGCTGTCTGTTGCTTCAGAATTCCTCTATATCATCTTGCTGAGTGTGGGATTCTTGCTGATGTGTTTAGACGCAGTCTACTATGCCAACTTCATTGATGGACTCAAGATCAATGCTTTTGCTGCCGTGATCACTGTTCTCTCAGGTATCTCAATGTTGATCCCCTTACACCTGAACCTAGACTCCCCAGTTCTGCTTTCCATTGGACCACAGAGGCTCCATTCCTATCTAGCCAAAGCCCAGACTCGATGGTCCTAGCAGGCAGAACCAGTATGTAGACATACCATTGCTGAGTCTCCTCTGAAATAACTTTCTCTTCCAACAGGTCTCCTGGGCATGGTAGCCCATATGATGTACATGACTGTCTTCCAGGTGGCCGTGAACCTGGGACCAAAAGACTGGAGGCCTCAAACATGGTATTATGGGTGGTCATTTGGGTGAGTAACCAGCAGGTGTGAAGATAACTGGGATATGGTCCTTTCCATTTCATGGTTTGACAGCTTGTCTTGTGACAGTGTGTACCGATTGGGATAGAGGGAAAGAGGAGACTTGAGATGGGAGACAGGAAGGAGGAAGAAACAGAATGATGGACAAGGTGTGGAAAGAGGAATGGAAGAATGATTTGTGGATGAATGAACAGTGAGACGTGGATGCTGGAGAACTGTATTGAGCATCAATGATAACATAATGAGTTGTCAAGAAACAAATTCATTATTTGAAATTGAGTTTTTTAATTTTTAAAAAAACTCAAATTTCATTTTTTCAACATGAGGAATATGTTTGAAAAAATGAAATGGTAACTCCTGATAACGAATTTTAAAGCCATAGGACAAATGTCATCTTTTTATACCCTGTGCTTTTTTCCTAAAATCTCAAAATACATCAGATTTGAATTTTAGCAAGCAAATTCAGATTGGAAAAAATTGCTTGAGAATGTTTCAGCCCTCCAGTTTTGTTTCAATTCTGGGCTTTGGGACAAGTTGCTCTTTTTTAACCTCAAGGCCTCCATCTGTAAAATGGGCATGTGATCGACTACATACGGTTATTGTGAAGATGGAGACGTTGAAGAATTCTAAAACACTACCATTTGCTTTGCTGACCCTGTTTCTGATACCTGGATAGCAGGGACGTGTGGTGAAGGGAGGCAGAAGAACTGCCCATCTTAGTCCATCGTAGTGGAGTGCATATGCACTCCACCTGTGGGGAGGCTGCAGCTATTTTCCGTGGACTACAGCAAAGGCAATTCTGCCTCCCCTCACTGCACATCCTTGCTGGATGGAGGGATAGACAGAGGTACGTGTTAGGATGAGCAGATAAATGGAAGGAGGGAGTGGCACTGTTTATATAGTTATAGAGGGCCGGCCAGGTAGTATGGCAATGAAGAATGAACTTGAGTCCTGCATCTTTTTCTCTCGAACCCTCTTCCTGATGTTCTCCTTCACAGCATGGCCTGGCTCTCTTTCACACTCTGCATGTCAGCCTCAGTGCTGACCCTCAATACCTACACCAAGACCATCCTGGAGTTTAAATACCGTCGGCGGATTTTCGAGAAGCACACAGCGGCGTCAGCAGGGAGTGGCGGCGGCCCTGGCTCACCTGCTCTGGCCCCTGACCTTGAACGTTTCCTGTGGGATAAATACATCTTCAGTGTCAGTGACTCTCTCGATTTCTCCCCTGGCCCACCAGGCCCCATGGCTCCTGGAGGGGGACGCAAGGCCTACTCAGGGGGTTATGCTGGGCTCGCAGGGGGACACAGTGGGGATGTTGGTGACGAAGATGATGGGGATCTATGCTAGACAGAGGACACTGGATGGAGAAGGGAACTTTCCTCCTTCACATAATCTCTCTTCTTTCCTTCCATTTGCTTCCTGACTCACCAGGCCATTTGACCCCACAAATAAACCGACCATTTCATAAACCACAAAAACTATAATTTTCTATCTGCTCCACCATGACAGCAGCCTTCAGTCTGGATACGAGGTTTGGGCCTATGGATCAGAACCACCTTGAACTCCAGAATTGATTAGCGGGGCCTAATTTTATTAGAAGCTATTCTAATTATTGAGACTTATTTTGGGGGTTGCTAAGGAAGCAGCAGGCGGGCCAAGTGTGCTTCAGCAGAGGAAGTCCTATCATGGGTCAAGAGGAGGCAGTGGCCTCAGTGGTGGATTTTAATCTCTATTAAGGATGACAGAGTGGGAGTGAACAGATCTTCCCCACCAGGCACAATACACTGGGAAGTTATTGTTGTGCATGAGCCTCTCCAAAATGAACAGGGGCTATGAAAGAGATCAGGAACCTCCTGGTGGGTGGTGCCCAGTGTTAATTACTGCTGCTTGGAATTTCATCCTTGGGCACCAAATCTCTCTAGCCACTCCTGTGGCTCAATATCCTTTACTACTGTGATGTGGCAAGGGGTTCTGGGATGTACCCCTCAGATTGTGCAACACAGTTGCTTGTTGAAGGGGGGCAGCAGAATACCTTGGCCCAGTTCTGACATGGATCTTTGGATTCTTCTGCCTTCTGAAAGAGTCCCTGTATCAGTGTTGTGGGCAGGGGCGTCGCGACGACGCGCGACACCCCTGAGCGGGGGCGCGCGTCACCCTTAAGGGGAGGCTCCGCCCCGCGCGTGACGTCACGCGCAGGAGCGGAGCGCCCTCCCCGCTCCGTTTTTGGCTCATTTTGGAGCCAAACAGACTCAGGGGAGGGCGGGCGGGCCCACCTCCACCGCAAAAATGTAAGTGAGGGGCATCGCGCGTCACCCCTATACGCGCGACGCCCCCCGGCGGCCCGCCCCCCCCGCTTCCCCCGTCAACGCTAGTGGTTGTGGGTACTGAGCTCTCAGAAGCCCTGTGGAAGTCGCTGCAGTGACAACAACCCTTTTGCCTTGTTGTGAAATCAATTTGTGCTGGTGGATCTCTGTCGAGCTCTCTCTGCTTTGCTGCCACTCAGTGTAGTAACAGCAGAGTCTCGTTTACCCAGTATTCATTGCTACACAGGATGCTCGCTCTCTCTCTCTCTCTCTCTCTCTCTCACACACACACACACACACACACACACACACACACACACACACGCTTACTTCAGAGAAAGCAATGTGGACCTCAATGGAACTGATTTCTCGGTAAACCTACAAAGGATTGGACTGTAAATAGTAAATGCAGATGGCATTTTGCAGAGATAGATGCCTTCCTGGCTGATTCTGCAACTCTCCCCTCTTCTAGCCCTTGGATAGCTCCAGTGTATGAAGGGGAAACTCCCACAGCCTTCCATTCCAGCGCAATCGTGTCTTGTCCTGTTTTTCAAACATATATTCCTAGTTGCCACTGCAAGCTACCCCCACCCCACTTTCTCCCAGTCAGAGGCTAGTTCAGCGTGTGAAGACAGAACTTCCCATGCTTCTCTATTTCATTACATCCATGGCTTGCTGCTACGATGAGGAGTGTTGAGCAAAAGCCATACTGTACAGGTGTTCTATTTTCAGAGTTCTTTTTTAAGTATTCACTGTCTTATCTGTTTTGGAAGTACAGTACCCTAATATTTTTTATACACCCACTATCCTGTGCATGAGCCTGTCAGTCCGTGAGGCCCAAGTGTCTTTACATATGTAGTGCTTAGGGTTCTTTGAGTAGTAGAATAGAGAAGACTCTCCACTCTTTTCCATAGCAGTTTCATTACCCATTTCAATCACACCACCACTAAAGGGCTCTAGGGTGGAAGCAACCACAACACGGAGTCCTAAGTGCTTCCTTTCCTTCTTGGGGCTATTCCTACCATTCTAGCCTTGCCCCATCAGCACCACCTGCTGCAGCATCGCACCTCGCGCCCCTCCCCCTCTCCAAATCCCCTCTGCAACTGTCTGGTTTATCTCTTCTGCTTTGCTTTGTATAATGTCCCCATCAGCGGGGAATCAGAAGATCAAGCGTTGTTAATTTCTGGTTGATTAACGAAATTAAAGAATTAATCAGTGTCAATCTGCTTCATTTCATAAGGTGGAGGGAGCCAGGAGAGTGACAGAACGGACAGACAAAGCTGGTTATAGTTTGCAAACTCAATGAAAATATAGGCGGGCAGGAGGGTTAGGGGTCTAAACCCTGTAGCAGATGGGAAAATAATAACTATAATTAGGCTTACCAGATCTCCAACCAGGACAGAGTGCTAGACCTTTAGAAGAAGGAATGTGGGCAGGTATAGCTTGTTAAACCTTAGACTGAGCACAATCCTAGCCATGTCTACTCAGAAGCAAGCCCCATTGTGTTCAGTGGGGCTTGCTTCTGAGTAGACATGCCTAGGATTGTGCTCTAAGGCAGGGGTTCTCAACCTTTGGAGGCCCCAGTACCCCCTATCATGGTCCAATTTTCTGAAGTACCCCCTGAGAAATTAACTGCTAATTAATTGGATTAATCAATCAATTAATTAGGTAATTAATCGTTAAATTCAAGTACTAAAACAATTTTAAATATGAAAAAATGTCTTATTTAACTGTGTGTGGGGGGGGAGAGACACACATGCAAGGATCTCTTTTTTTTTCCAAGTCACAGTTCCCAAAATCAACTCCTCCCTCCCCCACCCCACCAAAGTAGATTTTCCAAAGTACAAAAATAAGCCCAAAACCAAAATCAGAGAGACAGAAGGGCTCCGAAAATAATTATAATTTAAAATCCATGTTAATTAACACTTAATTAGCTGCTGATGGGGCAGATAAGGGGCAGTGCTTGGTGTACCCCCAGCAAGAGGTCTGCGTACCCCTAGGGGTACCCGTACCACAAGTTGAGAACCTCTGCTCTAAGGTTTAACAAGCTACACCTGCCCACATTCCTTCTCCTAAAGGTCTAGCACTCTGTCCCGGTTGGAGATCTGGTAAGCCTATTAACATCCAAATCCAGTCCAGGATCCCTTAGGATCTAGTTGTTGGAGGAGGAAGAGGAGATGGGACCAGTATGCCTGCTGAGCCACATTGCAGTGGTGGACTCAATCCCCAACATCTCCCATTAAAATGGTTAGAGGGAGAACGACCCCAGCAAGAGCGCTGATGACAAAGTTGGCAGCTCTGGGCTAGACAGACCAATGGTCTGACACCGTATAAGGCAACTTCATATGTTCAGAATTCTCTGCAAGAGTGCTGGGAAACGTTCAGAATCAAAAGACGGCCTCTGCATACGAGCAAATGTGATGGGAGCCACCTGGACAGTGCCATGGGTTTTTAAAAGTGGTGCCCATATATAGGGTATTATTAACACTATACATGAATGAGGATAGTCAATATAACGGAAGGCAAGATGACTATGGCCTGACCCTGAAAAGGTCTCTGTTATCTTCAAGGTGGCATAATAGGGAGAATGCCAACAGAAGCGGCTTTTGGGTGACAGGAAAGGCCACAGTCTGTCCTTTTTATTCCAAATCTTCTAGTGCAATCCCAGGCATGTCTACTCAGAAGTAAGTCTCATTGAATTCAATGGGACTTACTTCCAGGTAAGTGTGTATAGGCTTGCAGCCTTAAAGGAACGTTCATGAGGTCACTCTGTCTAGCAGCAAGTATTTTTGCTGCCTCTGTTGGGTCTCAGCAAGGCAGACAGGTGCTCAGAGCCAGGGAAGTGGCTGTCACTCGCCAGAAACAGGTCAGGTGCGTGGTCCAAAGCACGCAGGGGCCACCAACCAAGGCAGCAATCGGGGAAACGGAGCAGGCATTTCAGCAGTGCTCTCATGCCGGAGACAGGCTGCTCAGAAAGAGAAGCAAGCCTGGACACTTAGGGCCCTTATAGGGTCAGGTGAACAAGTACCGGGTTTGGGGTCAGCTGACTGAACGTTCAGACAGGCTGGTAGTGCAGCCTAGTTAGTGCTTTTGCACTGTAGAGCTCAGTTTGCAAGGCTTGCTGAGTGGTGGCACAGGAGGGAAGGCTTCTTGTGGCCCCACTTTGTAGACATATAGGAATGGGGGGCGGGGGGCAGTCCGCCCCCGGGTGGCACGTGGGGGGATGCACAAGCCACCACATCAGTGGCAATTCGGTGGTGGTGGCGGCAAAAAGGGGCTTTTTGTGGTGCGGCAGGGGGAAAAGGAGTCACTTGCCCACCTGGGCCCCTAGTGGCCTTTTTCTGGCGAAAAAACACCGGGGTGTTTTTTTCTCCACAACGCCACCCAGGGGTTGGACTTCTGTCATCACATGCGGGGCAGGGCTTGTGACATCACGGGGGTTGTCACGGGGTGCCCGCCCCCGCAGAGGCTAGCTATGCTGCTGCCACTTTGAGACACTCCCTAGTTGCCTTCCAACCTAAGTGCCAGGTTAGAGGTCGCAGTTGGCCATTTAATCTAATCACACTGTTCTTTTCTAATTCATTTATAACTGGATATCACTATTTGCCTCCCAAACAGAGACACAGCTCTTTCAGTTGAATTCATTTAATTTTTTTTATTTCAAATTTAATTTTTTCCATATTTTTTAAAATCTTTATTACAAAAAAGAAAAAAGTGAGAAACTGGTCAATAAATACTTGGAAGATCCTCAAAATAAAATAACATTCATAAAATAATACTAATAATAATAATGATGATGATGATGACCACAATGACAACAATAATAATTAATATAACAACTCAGACTTGGAACAGATAATAAATTAAAAATAATAACTTACAAGGAAGAAACCAAATGGCTTTATAAATACCCAAGAGAAAGAAGTGATAAATACCTGAAACTGGAGGGAACTACAGCCATGAAAGGATATTAAATATGGGACAAACTTCTCCATCTAAAACATAAGTCAACATTTTTCAGTCATAAACTGATATCTGGAGTGTAGGGTGTCCGGGATTGGTGATGGTCTGGTCTGTGTATTGCATAGGCCAATTTGTCCATTATTCAGCATGGATACGTTCAGCAGGACACACATTCCAGCTCTGTGGGTTAATATGCTTTGTTCAAAAACTCTTCTGAACTTGAAATGGTGTTTTGGTACTTGTTGAATCCCACTTAAAACAGCTCCATGTTGCCTGATGCAACAAAGCCAAAAATAAACCCACAAGGGGGCGCTGCTGGTAAAGGAAAGCCAAGTTTGCCTTGAAATTTTGGAGGCTTGCTTCTGGGAGAGTATTTCAAAGTTCTAACTTCCTCCTCCAATTTAAAAAAAAATCCAAGACTTTTTCTGTGCTGTTAAAAAAAACACACACTCCTCAATTACTAAATTCTACTACAGAGGCATTCCCTTTCTATGAAAAGATGCCACAAACTTCTGATAACCTTCCATACCGTTGGAAGAACTTTAATCAGAAGATTTAAAACTTGCTAGAACTGTCCTCTATGGCCTGTCCTGGCCACTAAACTGAAGGTGATTAACTGTATGAGCTTTCATTGATTAACCAGTTAATTAATTGATTGAAATCTGCATTAATTTGCATATGCATAAAACAAACGTTGAGGGGAAGCATACAACTATGGCTTTTTAGATGATGCAGGTCTATGTTGCAGCCTAGAAGGGGCATTCCCTCCTGTGTGAATGAGAAGGGGATATGCCTTTTCGAAGATAGCATTTGTCATCTCGTGTTTGTTGTGTGTGATTATCTTCACAATAGTTAACATGAAAAAAGATACACAAACACACAAAATGCTACCCAATGAACTGGAGGGGCATCTTTTTTGGTTGAGCCAAAGGCTATGTGTACACACACACACACACACACACAAAATACAATCCAACACATGCTGGATTAGACATGCTGAAGACCACGAATTCTGTGATGGATTGTAGCCTGAGTTCTGGTGTGTTCTCAATTTTCTACAGATAGATAGGGAAAGAACCAGGCTGGGGCTATTACTGAAATCAGGATTATGGGTCTAGGAAAGCTGGCTGCCTTAGAGATGTCAAGCTTCCTATTGTCAGTGAATCCTCAATCCATATGCCACAGAATGTCTGAGTGTTGCAGAGGATACGAGGGTGTTCTTGAGCTCTCTCTCTCAATTAGGTGGGGGCATGTCTAGGCCAGTTGCAGGTCCCCCACCTCCATACCAATTGAGAGAATGCCCTAGATTGTGTACATTGTGGGGAAAATTCAGTACAAATGGACAAGCTGTCTTTTGATCAGGCTATGTATCATGACTGTTCATCTCACTCACTGCAGAATTTCTGATAGCCACTGATTTATTCGAATATGCCACACCAAGAAGGGGTCCCCAATTTTTGACCCAGATCAACCCCTATCATCCAGTGTTCCATCCATAGTGTGCAGGAGAAGATGGCAAATATGTTCCTGGAAGATGAGGAAACACCCTCCTCCCCAAATACTATCCTATGCCTATAGTGCCCCTTAGGAAGAATTAGGAGATGAGATGGTTGTATTGAGCATTTAAAAAAAGTCCCCTCTCATTCCATAATGACCCATCAGTACAAGAAGGGTGTGACTGGGCCAAATGTTTTACCCCTCCCACCATGCTGCACCCCCCAGAGGAGGAATCCAGTGGTGCCCTGTCAGTCTTGTGGACTTTCTTTTCTTCCTTGCACCCTCTTCCGCCGGTATTGCTGAAGCAGCATCTAAGAGTTCCAGGTCTGCGAGAAAGCTTTCCAAAATATTCATGGTGGTTTCGTTTCTCTGCCATTCACAGCTTGTTCCGGATCAGAACCAGCACACGGGCTGCCCAGTCCAGGTAAAGGTGAAATGAATGGACAATGGCATGTCCTGCCTGAACCACAGACCAGTGGGTGCCATGGGCTGGGAGGGTCGGCAGCGGGTCATTGGGCCGTGGGAGGCTGAGCTTTGCCATCTGCGGAAAAAGGAATATGGGTAAATTTGACTTTCAGGAGGAAGAACCGCAGTCCCAATTTAGATGGGAACCCCCCCCCCCTCCATTTCTTTTTAGACCACACACTCTCTCTTTCAGGAGACATCCTTTTCTCTCAAAGACTTACTAGGTGCTCCAATCTTTTGAGAAGGCGTTCGAGCCGGCTGTGCACTGTGCTGATGTCATGCTCCATGGGCCGTAGCAGCAGCGGAGCCGCCTTGCGCAGCCATTCAAAATGCCGCTGGTAGCAGTGCAAGTCAGAGCTGAGTCGGGCCAGACCCCCAGAGACCTGCAGGAGGGAAGAAGAGAGGAACATGATGTAGGGTAGGGATTATGGGGAAGAACTGAGAGGGGGAACACAGGGTCTCAGAGTGGTCAGCATATCCTTGAAGAGAGAAACAACTGATTCTCTCCTTTATTTTAGATCGAAAACTAATATACCCGTGACACCTACTTCGATTCTCTCCTTGTCCCTGCGGCCCACCCCCATCCAAAAACCGGGTGCGCTGTGGAAAACTGGGAGAACCGAGGTTTGCTCCCTTAAAGTTAAGTCACCAAAGAGAAACTGGAGGCATCACAAACAGGAGTCACCTCAGGATGCCACTTTGGGGACAATGGAACCACCACAATGAAGACGAAAATGGAACAAATTGAGAACCAGTTGAGAAAGATGGAGAAACTGGAGGTCGTGTGAGGGAACTGAAACTACTACCACTGGGAAAATGAAGTTCTTAGGAGAAATTATAGGAGCTACAGGGTATTCCCTAAAGTGGCCATCATGTTCCTGTCAGGACGAAGGCTGAGAAATTTTGTGAGAAATTTTGCTGATGATAACAACCTGTGGCACAAAGGAGAACCTCCAGGGGGCCCTGGTGAGCAGGGAGGGGGGGGCGTGGAAGCATCTCACTCTTGCTCACCTGAATGTTGGCAAGTTCCACAGCATTCATGGATAAGACAGGCAATGTTTCCAATTTGTGTTCACCTTCAGCAGGATAGCGGTTTTTCTGTACAGAGAAGAAAAATGGAGGGAATCAACCATAGTGTACTTTATCGAGCAATTCAATTAATAAAGAATTAGCTGAAGGCAGGGGAAGATGAAATCTCAAATTTTAAAAGAAACAATTGGGGAATATATCCTGTAATTTTAAACATATAGTATTTTTTCCTAGGTAATTTTAAGAGAAATTCTTCTTTTGAAGATGAATTTATGTTTTAGTGATTTTTCAGGTAGGAAGCCAACTTACACCCCTAACGGTACGTAGACAACTTACATAGCCAATGGTATGCAGCCAGAAAGCCAACCTACATCTTCCAATGTGTGCCTTGACTGGGCCAGAAGACAAACACTAAACCTAATGCTACTTCCTTGGTATGCTGTCCTAGCTCAGTCCTTGGCAGGATGAAGCTCAGTGGCAGATCACCTGCTTGGCATGCCCCTGATGGCAGGGTTGGTGCCAGAGGTTGCCCAGGCTGGGCACCGCTTGAGGGCCCATGTGCCTCTGAAGGGCTGCCTGGCTGACCCTCCGCACCATATGATGTGCATCCACACTGGGCTAAATGCAGGGTTGGTGCCACTGCTGCCTTCCAAGCATGAGTGGCTGCGGGGAGGTGTGAGGAAGGAGGACCAGTATGAGTCTCACACAGGCTCCGCCTCCTACGTCCTCCCCCATTGCCTGGCCAATCGGGTTCTTCCAGAGACCCTCTGGTCGCAGAAGGCAGGTGTCCCACGTCGGCCTGGCCAGGCATGATCCAGGGCCTGCAGGTTGATGGGACCTATGCTCATCCCTGGTCATGCCCCCCCCCTATCTGCTGCAGTGTCTCGGAAGCATCCTGTGGCTTACCAGGCAATGGGGAAGAGTCTGTCCCCCTTCCCGGCACCAGCCATTTAAAAATGGCTGGATGCACTGCTCCAATGAGTCGGGGGTGACTGGGGCACCTAGGAACTTTAAAATGATTGGCGCCTGGGACAGAAGATGGACTGCTACAAAGGCTGCTTCCTCTCCATCGCCCAGTAAGCCACAGGATACCTACTGGGTGATGGACTGGGGGAAGCAGCTGCAACAGCAAAGGAGAACTCTCCTTCTGTCTCTTGCCTGCCCAGTTTCTGAGCAGGCAAGGGGGGGGCAGGGTAACTGGCATGCACACATATAAAGGGAATTCCCAACAGGGCTTGTGCCCCCACCAAGCTGGTGTCAACATTGGCTGACAGTCCCTGGGAACAAGCCCCAGGCCTGCTTGCCTGGCTGGCTGGCTGGCTGGTAGCCAACCAGCCAGGTACGCTGGGGATGAGATGGGAGAGGGAGCACAGGGAAGGGGGCTTTGCTTGCACACTCGAGGCACCCCCCCCCCCACTGCATGCCCTATGGCCTGCTGCAACCTGGCACCCTCCTGCCTGCTGGTATCTTGTGTAGGACCGCAGGAGTCCCTGGACAGCCACTTTAGACAGTACTGGGTGAGATGGACTAATGGTCCAAGCTGATCTAAAGCCTGATCTACACATGTAGCAGACCGAGCTGGTAGAATTCTGCGGCGGTAGAGTGGACTAGAACTGCAGAATGTGACCCACCCAATGGCGCCGTCCTTTCTTGCATCTCATTCCCACCACCTCCTCGTTCTGCTGTATGTGTCGATTGGCCCTAAGGCAGCTTCATATGCTCCCCTGTCTCTTCCGATGGGGCCGAGCAGAAGTTTTGGGACTTACAAAGTGGTTGAAGAGGTTCTTGGTGTCACTCAGCAGGTTCCTCGCCAGGTTGACGATGGAATCAAACTCGGCTCGGGGGTCCATAGGCCTCAGTCGGGGGCCAGGCAGAGCCCAGAGACCCTCACACAGACTCAGTAGCATCACCAACACTTGACACAAACAGTCTGCAAAGAAAGAGAAAGGCTGCAGATTTAAGAAGGGGCAGGAGGCTGGTCTTCCAACGTATGTGTGTGGGAAGCAGGCCCATATGTATTTTAATATGTTGTAAGCTGCCTTGAGTGCCCTCGGGAGAAAGGCGGGCTACAAATTCCTAAAATAAAAAATAAATAAAATATGCAAGGCACAAAGCAGGGCCTCCCCCAAGTGATTATGACAACAACACACTGACTGGGACTACTGACTCATCTATGCAGATGCCATGAAGGGTCAATTTTGTCTAAGCCCTCGGAAAGCCACCAGGTGCCCTTAGGCAAGGTACAATCATTTGGCCTCAGTACCCCGTTTGCAACATGGAGATAACAACACTGGCCTACCTTTGAGGACTGTGGTACTATTCCAAACATAAGATGTATGAAGCACTTTGTGCATGTAGGGAAAGCGTTATTATCATTCATAAGCCAACTGTCCCTTCACAGGCCTGGATTTATCAGGTCTGTTCTGAAATCTTCCTCTGAGACATGGATGGAAGCCATGTCTGTTTATGCAGCTGAATGAGATGGGAATGAGGTCTTAGAGCCCTAAGGCGGTGGCAGCACAGAGTGCACTGTATACTTCAGGCTGCAGGACGAGTGTCAGGTTTCTCAGGGCTCGCCTGCATTAAAAAACAAACTCTCTGCCTGTAGAAATGAGTTCAGAAGACAGTTGGGAGCACCTTTTCTCCTTGATGTGCTGGCTTTTTTCCTTGCAAGGAGGAGGCAGGATTGGTCTTTTTGACAGGGGGAGCCTCCAACAATACGTTCCTCCACCTGCAATCTGAAGTAGCAGTACAGCCCATCTATCACCACCTCATTCTACTGCATGTGTGTAGATTAGGAGTCTTGCAGGTTAAAGTAAGGAGACTGAGAGTTCTGTGGGCAAAGAGCTGTCTGGTAGTTTTTTTTGGGGTGGTGGTGGCTAGAGAGTCTTGGGTGGGTTCTGTGGAAGAACTGACAATTTGAGGCATACTGTATTGCTCCCCTCCCACCACAGTCAGGACATTACACCCCCCTGCTTTTCGTTTTATTCCACTTTCACCCTCTGAAGCTGTGGGTTCAAATCCTGCCCCACCCTGCCTTTGTCAAGTACAGAGGTTGTCCAGCCTTAGCCTTTTGCCCTTTTCCAAAGGCTCCATGGAGCAAAATGCTGGCTGGCCAGCCTGATTGTGGGATAAAATGTAATTTTGTACATTCTTTCCTCCTCAATCCCACCCACTCAGTCGTAACCCGGCACTGTTTTCACTGTGGTGCGAGAGGAAGTGTAGAGAAACGTATACTGCTTAATACTTCAATAATATTTTCTTGCTGGTTTTGTCTCTGGGGCTTTGGGTGGCCTGATTCCTGTGGCTAAGAATGTGGGAAGCCTGTGGTTCAAATCTTTATGCTCTGGAAAGGTTTTCACCCTCCAAGCAACCCTGCAATGTGATGGCACTATTAAGCCCATTTTACAGTTGGGGAACTGAGGCTGGGAAATAGTGACTCGCCAAAGGCCACACAGTGAATCAGTCACCCTTCTGCTGCTGAGCTTTTCGCCTGTTATTTGTGCTCATGTTTGAGTGTTGCTAATGCAGGATCAGGGTTGTAGCCACGGGGGGTGGGTGGGTGTAGTGGCCTGGTCTTTTTAGTGAAATTCAAGGCCCTGCCCTTGAATATCACTAAGGTTCAGATTTAATTTTTAAACATTTCTAGCCCTTTTAGTCATGGAGATATAAGGAAAAGTGTGCAGGCTGTTTTCTACCCAATTGCTCACCGAGAAGTTGGACAATGAGAGAATTGTAGGTGACTTGTATCTGTGTTCTGGCTGTCCTGCAATGATTACCCCTCAACCAGGACTGCCCCTCTGTGAGGCTGTGTGAGATGATAGTCTCAAGCAGCAGACTGAGGGGGCCCCGCCCACCTCTGCCCTGCCCATCACCTTCTTCTGCTCCTTTTACAGGATAAGAACGAGGACAAAGCGAAAGAGAGCGTGTGGAAGATGCTCTAGCTAGCCCACCACTCTCCTCTCCTCCACACTTCCTCTTCCTTGTCCAATCCAGGCAGGAGGAGGAGCAGAGGCTGGCATATCACCCAATAAGAGGGCAGCATTCGGCAGGGTGCTTCAGTCGCCAGCCCTGGAGGCCTTGCTGGGCCAGAACATTTCTGGCTCTGGGCCTGCGCAGCTGGGCAGAAAGTGACCCTTTTTAAGGCAACTCTGTATCTTCCCAAACAAAGGTTTTGCATCTGCATTAGGAACCCCAGGAAAACCAAACGGCGCTTCTAGGGCTCTTGTGTGGATGAAAACTGAAGGGAAACTGAAGGGAGGAAGGAACGGCCCAAAGGTGGCCCCTGCAAGCAAGACGTCTGGCAGGAGTTCTGAGCGTACGCTGGTTGGCAGGCTGGATGAGGAAGGAGGGGTTGGTTGGTTAGGGAATTCCTGCCCCGTGACAGAGTCGTCCCGGCGCCTTTGCCGTGAGGTAAGGAAAAAAGAAGCCGTCGGTATTCGGAAATAGTGATGCCGTTGCGGGAGGGAGGGGTGAAGGAGGGGGTGAGTCAAGGTGTTTTCATGGAAAAGCCATCCTATGTTGTCTTAGAGAGCGAAGTGAATATTTTCCTCTTGCCAAGAGCTCGGGAAATCAGTCTGGATTTCAAAGAAAGTCCCGTTCCCCCACCAGAACTGTTTGCCAATTCATCAGAGCGACCCAAAAGGCCCATTGATTTGATGTGGTTTTAGAAACCATGAACCCCACATTAGATTTTTTGCCAGAGCCAATTCCTGCGATAAGGGTATCGAGTTGCCAAGTCTTTCACCAGCCCCTGCTTCTGTGCCTTTCACAACAGCTTGATCTGCAGCAGTTAGGATGGGACAACATTTATATCTCCATGCTTTGAAAACCTTCAGTCACAGTTGCATATCAGGACGTAAGAGCTGGCCAGGTAGGCTTTTTCTGGTCAGTTGGCAACCCTATTACTATTTTGATGTTACTTGGAACAACCAATGTCTTTCACTTCATTCCAGTAGTGTATTTATGGCTGTTTGCATATCTGAAGCTTAATTCCCCCCCTCCCCTCATTTCCCACAACTGAAATCTAAATGCAGGTTTGACATGACCCTGAATATGCACCCAATTTTCAAAACTAGTCCATGTGACTTGTCCAGAACAGCTCTCTTTCATTTTCTGTCCCACATCCACTATACTCACACATGTTTACTTGCTTAATTCTTCCACTCAGCAGGATAGCTGACTGAAAATAAGGCCGTCCCCACTTTCACCTAGGCAAGAATTTCACCAAGCAGAAGCAGCTTTTCCCACTGCATTGGATTGGAGAGGTCACACCTGGCAAAATGTTCCCTGCTGTTCAAAAGGGACAGGTGACCTTGCAGGGACAGGACCTGGCAGCCTTATAAAGAGAGCGGGGCTGGTGGGGTCCTGCGGACTGCAGATCAGTTGCAGGAATGCAGCCAGTGAAGCTTTTCCTGTCATGTAGCCATGGGGGGGGGGGGGAATGTCACCTGCCGAATTTCTGTTTATCATGCAGCTGTTGAAGGCTCAGGAGTCCTTCTAAAAGGCCACCTCATATATGAAGAAGAAGTAATGGTGTGCATGTACAGAGTGCTTTTCTTCTAGCAGGAGGTGGTAGCTCCCACATGTCTGGCATTAGAGAAGGCTTTCAGCTCAGAGAGTGCAGTTCCAGGCAGGCTTAAAGCACCACATATTTTTATAAATCAAACACTGCTGCCGCCTTCTCCACCTCCCCTCCTGCCTGCCTGTCTTTCATGCCATCAGATCTGGAGCCAGAGCACATGCTCTGAGTGCAGAAGACCCCAGGTTCAATCCCTGGCTGGCACCTCCGCATAGAGGCTCTCATGTTGAAGGGCAAGGAGAGGACTTCTCTCCCCCTGAGATCTTGGTAGAGTTACTGCTATCTGGAATAATCCCACTGGGCTAGACTGACTATATGGGGTGGGACCAGAGCTCCGTGGCAGAGGTCTGTGGTTGCCTCGGTGGCCTGTTTGTGGCTGTCTGCTTGGTCAATGGGGGAAGTAGGAGGCTGGACTAGATTGACCCTCAGCTGTTTTTCAACAAAGGCAAATGAGGGGTAGTTTTTACGGGATCATCTAGCAATGGATCTTAGTCTGATCCAGCAAAGCATTTCCTGGACCCTTGGGTCACCATGATGTGCTACTAGTACACAGTGGTATTTTATTGCTTTGATTGGAGCAGCAGTATTATCTCAATTGCTTTATTGTAATCTACCTTAGCTTTATTGTTAAGAAAGGGGGATAAAAGAATGTTAAACAAACAGATACTGTATAGAGGACAGAGGCAACAGTGTAAACTCACTCAAGGACCCGTCAGGCTGCATTTATAGTGGAGAGCTCAGAAGTGAGTGGCCAGAAGAGACTGGTTCTCCCACCCATGACTTCGCAAAGCACTGAAACGAGGATGCTGTTACAACAGCCTTTTCCCAACCAACTCCGCTATTAAGATCCCACCAACCCCTGAACTGCTCTAGCTCCTGTCATGAGCAAATGTAGCCTGACATCAATGGAGGTGATACAGCTTCAGCTCCATCTACCATGGAGACTTGTGCATAAATGTTGTTGATGATGTATCAATAAGATCAATAGGTAGGGCAAGCAGGGAGATAGGCATGGAAAAGGGGGAAGGCAGAAGAAGAGGAAGGAAGGAAGGAAGGAAGGAAGGAAGGAAGGAAGGAAGGAAGGAAAGAGAACATTGATGGGAGGAAGCAAATTGAGATTTTTAAAATCAGTATCATGGCTAGGTGAGCGGACAGACAGCCAAAGGGACCAATATGACTGGAGATGGCATGCAGAAGAAAGCCCGGTTTTGCTGGAAGTTCTGCCTTTGAATTCTTCCCAGCCAGAAGAGAGACAAGGTTTGAGTTGCGGGAGACAGAACAAGACGGCGTCGCGTGGCGCACCACAGAGTCCCCCAGGGGGGTGGTTGGTTTCACAGCTCTGGGATTTACGGGTCTGGCTTGGCAGAATGAAGCCTCGTAAAGTGGCTCAGAGAGGCAGCGAGGGAAGGTGTGAGAGGCAGGGGAGAGCCACACTGGCCGCGGCAGGTTCCCTATACATACAGACACACACAGAGCCATGCACACAACTACTGAAACGGCTCGGCTCCAGCGATGTGCTCACACAGCTGCAGGCACACACACACACAGAAAAAGGCTGCAAAGACAAATAGGTAAGCCTTTACTCAGAGGTAGACACAGACTAATTACTTGCAGGGAGTTTTTACATGAAAGAGCATTCAGAAGTGGAAGCTGTCACCTGCAGCCTCCATATGTAGACCATCATGCCACAGGTGCTGCTGTGCTGCCCAGAGGCCAAGAGAAGAAGAAGTGACCTTGCTAACAGAGCAATTTGATGCATGTTTACTCGGAAGTAAGCCCCACTATGTTCAATGGTGCCTCCTCTCAGGTAAGCATATCTAAGAGTGCAGCTGCAGCCATGTTCCCTCTCCATCACCTTGACACTCCAAAACTCAGTTTTATAATCCCCAAACCTATAGCCTGCAGCAGCCACCTCACTCTAGCTCATTGCCAGGCCATTTAATTACTTAATTTCCCTCCATGCTATTAAAAAAATAGCATCTTGTTTCTCATTTTAGCTTGTTTGGCTATAACTCCTTTCTTGGTTTGTCTCACTCTGCAAGATTTGATGTCTGACACTGTCTCCTCATAAAGAAAGGTTTGTACCCCACCATCAAATTTACCCTTCATCTTGAAATATTACTCAGTGTTTATAGAGCACTTTAAAGCATAAATCTCTTAACAATCCTTAGCTCATTCATCCACAAAATAACCCTCTGAGATAGCCATCACTTTACCTACCTCCCAGGGTTGTTGTGAGGCTAAATGAGATAAGGATTGTAAAAACACCATGTCCACTAAAAATGTCTATAAATACTCAATAATCATGGCTGGATACAGACAGCTGGTGCCAGAAAAAGAGAAAGACACATTAGGTAAGCTTTATTTCTTCTGGATCAGGGCTGCTTTTTTTAGAAGATGTGCTGTTTGGTTCCTGACTATGCAAGCTTTCGACCTACACAGAACCCTTCACCCACTGGACTGAGAGACTTCTGTGTGTGCCAAAAGCTTGCATACTCTGACATCAACAGGAGAAAAGTCTGAGGAAAAGCTGAAGTAACTGGGAATATTTAGAGATAACATTCAGTGAAGAAATGATGGTTCAAATTTTACACATCCCAAAAGGATCATAGAAAGAATGAGTGTGGGAGTGGAAAACATTTGCTTAACCCATTTGCTGAGAACTGTATGAGTTTTTAAAAACTACAGGATGGCAGGTTTTAGACAAACTATTAGGGCAATGTTTTCTAATAGTACAAGGACTTCAGATCTGAGATGCTTAGGTATAAGATTCATACAACAGTCAAAGGAGGTGATGGGAATTTGCTTTGTCCTCAGGCTATCCCATAGTCCTTTGCAACAACTAAAGGAAGATGGAAGGTTCTACCTTTCAACACTAACCAGCTATTTCTGCCTAGGCAGGGGTGTCATCACTAAGGGGTGCAGGGGGGGGGCGGACAGACCACCCCACGTGTTACCCCAAGGAAGGGTGACACCAAAATCTTTCTACTGTATTCTATTTGTTATAGAATACAAATAGAATAGAATAGAAAATAGAAATGAAAATGGGGTAGTGGTGTGAAAATGAACCACTGGTAGAAAATGAATTTTCCTGATCCCCGCTGCGACTCGTGCGGGGATTGCAATTCCCAGGAGATCTCCACATTGTGTGGTCTGGTCTGAGAGGAGGTCCATGGGGGTGACACCATGAGATCTCGCCCCAGGTGTCACCAACCCTAGTGACACCCCTGCACCCAGGACAACAGGAGTTACCTTCTGCTCTAAGCTATTTGCACTTTCTCTTTCAAGCAGCCCAGGTGGACAATGGCAATAATCCAGATGGACCTTGGAGCAATAATGTAACACTGAAGTACCATTGGTTGCATGGTGGATGGGGATGGGGGGTAGGCTTGGACTGGTGGTAGGACCATATTCACAACTTATTGCAGCAAGCAATAATGTTTCTATACAAACCCACCTGAAATAGCATGGCATTAAAAGTAAAAACACTTTTCAAAATGGTACCAATTGGGGAAAGAAAGCCTTATGGTTACAGTGATGTCACAGGCAGCATCCAATAGGAGCTTATGACACTAGCACAATCATGATTCAGACAATAACCGTCACCACAATCCTTGCAGGTACAGGTAATGGCCTTAGACCTGCATTTTGACACTGGTCAATGCAGTTTCCCAGATATGAAGAAGGGGATTGAATTCTGCATAACAGACATACAAAAACAATACTGCTGTCAGACTGTTTATACTTTTAGCCATGGGTATTCATATTATGTGCATATGAGTAGGAGGTTCTTTATAAGAATGTTGTTTGCAGCAACCCCACCCTCATCCTAAATGCATTACTTTGAGGAAATGTCAGCAGAATGGTTGGATCTTTGGGCATGTTTACACATGCATGCGCATCACTTCATGACTGCAGCATCAAGTGGGTGACTTGTACCTCTGAATAGGCTATCATAGATTAAACACCACAGACAAACTATTCAAGTTGCTTTCCACCTCTGACTTTAAGCACAATATTTTTTCAGTGACAACAGTTCCCATATTCAAGAGATCATGAAGCATACATGCATGTCTGAACCAGTTTTTATTTCCAAGTTCATTGAAAGTGCTTTGACCCAGGGCTGCCATTACATCTTGTGGCAGGGAGTGCCGCAGATCAATCATGCACTGTGTAAAGAAGCACTTTGTCTACAACTGCCATCAATTTGTTTCCTAAGGACACCCAAGCATCCAGTGTTTTGGCAGGGAAGTCATGTTCTGACTAAAGTTAAGCATGTTTCAGTCCAATGCTAATTGTTTTTACTTGGAAGTAAGTCCCATTATTTTCATTGAGACTTACTTACAAAGAAGCTTACTGAACATGCTTTGTCCCACTGAAGCCACTACAAAGAAGCTTACTGAAGCCTTTGTCCCACTGAAAACATGCTTAAATCTTTCCCACCAAAATCAATCGGAATTAAAAATGCTTACATTTTGTTTGGATCATGTGCAGAGTGATTTTTTCCCATTAACTCTCTCCTCATTTTAGAAATCTCTATCATGCCCCCCAAACGTTTCGTTCATGCCCCCCAACAAGCCCTGCAGCCTATGGCATTCTTCATAAATTGCATGTGTACAAGGAACATCAGAGTTCACAAACATTGGACACTGAACATTCATACCACCTCAAATAATACTTTTCAGACTGGTCTACACTTGAAGCACAAAGAGGTGCCAGAGTTGATTGTACTATGTCAGGTTGTGAGTGGGGATGCCTTTTCCCCCCATTCTTCCCCACATGCAAAAAATTCTTTGCATATAAAAAACTAGCACCTGAGGGGAAAAGGCCCAGTATGTGTGAATCAGTCCAATGTATTTAGAACTGGAGAGTTATAGGGCCTATCCCAAGGGGCTATTGCTTACAGTATATGGCGCAGTGGGTTAAACCGCTGAACCATGAGCTGTCGATCGAAAGGTCGGCAGTTCGAATCCACGACGGGGTGAGCTCTCGTTGCTTGACCAGCTCCTGCCAACCTCGCAGTTCCAAAGCATGTGAATGTGAGTAGATAAATAGGTACCGCTTGCGGGAAGGTAAACAGCACTCCATGTTCCAGCCACATGCTACGCGCTGCGGCAAGGAGAATCATGCCGGCCACATGACCACGGAGGCGTCTTCGGACAACGCTGGCTCTTTGGCTTTGAAACAGGGATGAGCACCACACCCTAGAGTCGGACACGACTGGACTTAATTGTCAGGGGTCACCTTTACCTATATGGAGCAGTGGTTCCCAAACTCGGAGACACGACTCCCAGGGGAGCCACTGAAGCCAGCCAGGGGAGCCACGGAGTGCCACGGAATCCTCTCGGGAAACAGTTTGGGAAACACTGATATAGAGCTTGCTTATTTTATGGAACAGGAATGGTCCAAAATCAGGAAGATTATTTAGAAGTTGCCTAGAAGACAGTTTGGGGTGGGGAAGGCACTGCAAGCATAAAGCACCGTACTGACATTTGAAAAACCCTCCAGCTGAAAACACTTTTACATTCCTCAACATTCAGCTTTGGCTGCTGGAAGAGTTGGGAGCTGAGTCATTGATAAGGGTCTTGGGGAAGGCGAAAATCAAGATAATAAGGGATGGCTGAAACTACCTCAAAATTGTGGGCAGCACTGGAGACAGTACTCTCTAGCCCAGCGTTTCTCAAACTGTGGGTCGGGACCCACTTGGTGGGTCGCAACCTGATTTCTGGTGGGTCCCAGATGATGGAAAGATCAGATACGTAATTGCCACAAGCCCTGAGGCTATTCAAAAACCAGATAGCTGCTAATTGTCCTTTAAAGAGCTGAGCTCCTGCAGTTTGCAAGATAGCTGCTAATTATCCTGCAAGCAGCTGATCTCTTTACTTGTAAATAAATAAATACATTTATTTCGAGATCACTTTTTTAAAAGTCTTGTAAAGCTAGGTGGGTCCCGCTAGACAGAGTTTCATTTTAAAAAGTGGGTCCCTGTGCTAAAAAGTTTGAGAACCACTGCTCTAGCCCATCACTCTCCTTCCCCCTTGCCCTCCACCCCCTTTTCCAATCAAAGGAGTGAGAGGACTAGAAGGCAGAGTAGAAGTGCAGGTGAGATGGCAGCCAGAGTTGGGTGTCTTCCACTAAGCTGCTGCCTAAAGTGACCCCCTCAGTTGGCCTCATGGATGGACCGGCCCCCTGCACAGGCCCTCCAAAGCTGCTTCATTTCTGTTGTAACAAGGAGACTAAAATGTGAGTTCGGAAGACCCCCCTTCAAGACTCACCTCAGTCACAAACGTCTTAGGCGGCCCTAGGAAAGCTTCTCACAACCTCACCTGCCCCTCCTTCTGCATCTGCACCACAGTAGTTAGGCTACTACTGGCCTAACTTGCAGGGCTGTTGTAAGGATTACTGACAAAAAGTACATGAAGCGCTCTGAATACCCAAAATGTGCTATGTAAATAGCACTGGTATGTCACTGGTATGGCATTTCTATAGTGCGCCCAACTTGCACAGTGTTTTACAGAGAAACAATAAGACAGATTCCTGCCCCAGGGAGCTTACAATCTAAAATGCTATACACAGACTAAGCATTATTTCACTCTGCTTCTTCTCAGGGCCAAGTCATGTCATTTCAGGAACACTGGAAAGGGTTTCCAGCTGGCCAGCTCCTGCCTGTGCCCTTTGCTCTTCCAGCTCCCCCCCTCCCTCGATCATTCAAAGGTCACCTGCTCTCTCAAATGACTCTGTCCTTCCTCCCTTGCTGCCCCTTATTGTTGGAATCACCTCCAGGAACACATGCGGGAGGCTTCCTTGCTCAGTTCTTTCAAATCCCTTCTTAAAAGCCACCTTTTCCACAAAGCCTTTGATGCTACGCCTTAGTCCCCATTCCCTACTGGAATGAAGCTGAATATGTGTAACTGAAACAATTGTATCTGCTTCCCTCGTTTTCCTTTGCCTCCATTGCCATTGCCTTGTCTCCCTTTCTGTTGCCACTCTTGTGTCAATATCTACACTGTAAGCCTCTTGGGGCAAGAACCTGTCTTCTCACTCTTTGTAAAGCACCATGGACACTGATGATGCTGTACAAGGTGTCCCCCGCTTAATGATGGAACGCTTAACGACGATTCGGATATATGATGGAGGTCCCCAGTAAAAAAGAGCAAAGGATTTAAAAAGATCTCCAAAGCCCTTATCTAAAGCCAAACAGCTAATGGGCAAGATAAGAGCTTGGATGTTTAATGCTGGGGCTTTAAGCACAGTGCTAAACTTCAAAGCACAGCAAGACCCGCTTAATGACGGCTTCACTTTACAACGGGGATTTCAGAACATATCCCTGTCGTTAAGCGGGGGGAGAGGGAGAAACGGGAAAGAAGAAGTAATTCACATGTGAAAGTCATCACTTGATGCAACGGCCATCAAGCAATGGCTGTGCACGTGTGAACCTACCCCAGCCTACATCAAAGTGATGTACATCACAGAACGTTTGCAGACTTCTGTCCAAGGAGAATCCAAATTCCTTGTGCATTTGTGTGAAGAGCTCACCGCTGAGAGTTGCATGTTATTAACAACAACAACAAAAAAGGCATACAGGCAAGTGGAACAGCGGTTAAGACACTGGCTATAGTGACGGATGTAGGAGCACTTCAGAGAGGAGGGATAATGCATGGTATAGATAGCAGCTTAGCAAAAATAATGCTAACCTTGTGATAAAAGCACAGGTTGCTACAGTATACAAAAGATGTTGTATGACTCTCAGATCAGCTGTTTCACCCTCCTGGGGCCAACAGAAGGTGCAGTAGGGGGCATCCAGAAGAGGTCTGCAGCAGGAGCAATGGGTTAAAATCCCCCCCCCCACTGATCCTGATCCGGGCCCTCTGTAGCTGTTATTTACAAACAAACACCCAAGCATCTCCACTGCCAATGATGCCAATCATGCAACATGTAGTTTGGTCCTAAGAAAGATGGAAACATCTCCCCTGAGTGGGAGATGATTTGATAGAAGACAAGGTTGCATTCCTCTGAGTGTAGGGCACCTAATTTTTTCTTGGCATATTACCAGTATATCTCACCTGTCTTCCAAGGAGCTTGGAGCAGCACAGATGGGGTTATTATTCTCATTTTGTCAGCACAGTAAATGAGGGTAGGAAAGGCTGGCCCAAGCTTCATTGCTGAATTGGGATTTGAGCCTGTTGTCCTCAGCCTAACCCTCCATCCACTACACACCTCTGGCTTTCAGGCCAGGGAGACTCTTCCACTACGCAGTGAAAGGGGTCCAGGTTGTTGTGAGTGGGGTGGGAGGCAGGCAGGCAGGCAGGCAGGAAAGGGGAAATAAGAAACACTAGCCAGGAGCGGAGTGGGCACCTTTCATTTCATACTGAAATCTTACAGAGAATGGGTTGTATCCAAAACAGTCATGACTCACGGCCCAATCCTGTCTATGACTAGCAACGACAGAACGCGCATTGCACCGGTGCGGGCTGCCACAAAGCAGCCGTAAAGTGCTTTCCAGTAGCACAAGCTGCTGGCGGGAAAGCCAGAGCCTTTCCACACGTGCCCGTGGGCATCAGGAGGACTGCCAGAGCAGGTAAGCCTCGCACAGGGAGTGGAATAGGGCAGGGGGAGGGCGGAACGTGGAGGAGATGGGGTGGGGAATGGGCGGATTGAGCCCGGGAGGGGAGTGGGTTTGGCAGCAGTGGCGCCCGCAGAATCCAACCCCCCTTCCTGGGCCTGATCTGCCTGCATGGCCGACTTGCACCAGCAATATTGCTGGTGCAGGTCTGAGTTGACCCAGTGGCTGCTGGGGTTTACCTGAGGTAAAGGTAAAGGTATTCCCTGCTCGAAAGCCAGTCGTGTTCGACTCTAGGGTGCGGTGCTCATCTCTGTTTCTAAGGCTGCAGAGCCAGTGCTGTCCAAAGACGCTTCCGTGGTCATGTGGCCGGCATGACTAACGGAACGCTGTTCCCTTCCCGCCGCAGTGGTACCTATTTATCTACTTGCAATTTCTTGAACTGCTAGGTTGGCAGGAGCTGGGACAGGAGACGGGAGCTCACTCCATCACGCGGCACTCAGGTCTCGAACTGCTGTCCTACTGACCTTCTGGTCTGCAGTTCAGCATCTTAACCACTAAGCCACTGCTGCTGGGGTTTACCCAAGACAAGGGGACAAATTACCCGAGGAGACCTCCAGAAGCCAAAACTACCCCATGGGATGCAGGGGAGGCTGTGCTGGCGCTGGTGCATCGCCACACGGGAGTTAGGTAGGTAGGATTGGCTGCCAGTCCCATTGAAATTAACGTGACTTAAGTTAGTGACAGCAGTGAATGTGCCTCATTGATTTCAATGAAGCTTAGTTAGGATTAACTTTCTTTGGACACAATCTGACATTTGCTATTTAGCCCTTTTTTCTAAATGCATCTGAAAATACGAAATGTCTGGCTTTAACTTTGCCTTTGGTCTTTTGTTCCCCTGGTACCCTCTTGGTTCGCACTTTGATCTCTCCAAGCAGAGTCCTATACTTGGAAATAAGACTGGAACTTAAGTTATTTCTAAGTCAGATGTTTCATTACGACTGCTGCAGTCCTAGGCACACCCACCTTGTGTTCAGCGGGGTTACTCCCGGGTTACTCCCAGGTGAGTGGGCATAGGACTACAGACTGAGTTTTGAGAAAATGCGCATGGGACAGGGCTGCAATACTGGGATGCCAAATGGTGAGTCTCTGTGGGACCCATCATTACTAAGGTATATTTTAGATGGAGAAAGAAAGAAAAACATGCACAACATGCACACAGAATATGCACAGATCCATCTGCATGAATGAGAAGGTGAGCACACAAAAAATCTACCTGTGTGTTCTCATCAGTACAGGAATAGCCCAAAAGCGAGAGAGAGAGAGAGAGAGAGAGAGAGAGAGAGAGAGAGAGAGAGAGAGAGAGAGAGAGAGAGATTCAAAGAACAGAGCACAGGGTAGTGAAAAAATTCTAGACAGACAAATAGACGCAGTTCAGCCCAAATTAAATCCATTTAAGACCCAGCATTACATTAAATTATCCCCCACCCAATTAAAGACATCAACTGACTTTAAAAGAGCATGACAGTATCTTGAATGAGCCCAGGGGTTGTAGCCTAGGTAGCCACAGACTGTAACCAGCAATGCACCAAGCAAGGTGGGCACAAGTAGAAAGGATGGAAGAGAGAACAAGTCTTGGATGGAAGAGGAATGGAAACATTCAGAGCAGCGAGGTAGAGAACAAGAACCAGATCACACAATCCTGGTCCTCCCCACACTTCAAACACCAACCCTGGTAGAAAGCCATGTCTGTACATCCCAAGCCATCCTCAGAAAGGTCTACCTATAAGCAGTGGCCGCATAAGGCAAACATCTGCTTCTCTAAGACAAAAATCGACCACCCCACAAAATGCAATAAACCTGATTTATGAGACCATAAATCATGCAAAGTGAACGAAGTACATACATTATCTGCCAATATGTACATTTCAAGAGAGATAGTGCTGTCAAGACAGGGGCTTTGAACAAGTCCACGGGAAATTGATTTAAACAACAGATTTTATGCATATGCATGCCAAAACAAAAGGAAAAGTTAAAAAGCACATAAAACTTACTTTTCATGGTTTGGGGCAGGATTTGAGGGTTTCTTTTCCCTGAGTTTAAATTCCCCTCTTCTTGAAGAAGACAAATATAAAAAAGTCCTCTCTTGGTTTTAGTTGGGTGTTATTCTTGTAGGGTTTTAATTTGAAAGTTGCATGTTTTGTGGGGGTTTTCCTCATGGAAGAAGAAAAAAAAAACGTTGTTTGGGCTGCAAACTTCTTCCACACCTGCTCTCTGCTTTGAAAGAGGTTCAGTCCTTTGAGGTAGATGAGTTCCTTCACACACACACATATGCACACAAAAACACCCAAGATGATAATAATAGCTCCCCCTCCCTGATAAATAAATAAATAAACAAACAAACAGGTAGATAAATAAATAAATAATAAAATGGATATGCGCAACCAGTTCTTTTTTAGAAAGGATCTATGCTCTCCTAGTCTGCCCCTTGTCAAGGATAAAAATTAACAGGGGGAGACTGCTAAATTATTATTTTTTTAAAGTCACCCAGAGAGCAGCTTTTAACTGTTCAGTATTTGTATATGTGCGTGTGTGTGTTTTACATCACTACAAATTGGTCTTTATATACACCCGGGCTCTTGTCTAGGCGAGTGTGTGTTTTTTCAAACGGTGACACATCTTGACTCACACACTTTTCCATTCAAAAAAAAAAAAAACATACACAGAGAGAGAGAGAGAGAGAGAGAGAGAGAAAGAAAGAAAGAAGAAAACTCGCAAGAAAACTCCTCTGAGCTAACCTTCTGTTTTGAAGTGGGCGGCCGGGATGACACATATTCTCTGTAATGCTGTGTGCTGTCCCTTTAAGATGGATTTTTAAGGGGTGTGTGTATGTTTTAGTGTGTGTGACTGAATTTTTTTGGGGGGGAAGCTGAGTGTGTGATGAGGTCATGCTCTGATCCCCCCCCTCCAAAGCGCCACAGGTTTTGCAATGTCTCTTACTCTGAAAAAGAAAATGGACACCCCTTCCTCAAAAAAACGCACAGCCCTCAAGCGCACATACATTAACTTGGAAAGAAAGAGACAAACATGGAAAGAAAGAGAAAAACAATGCAAGCCTATGCAGGTCTACTCAAAAGTAAGTCCCATTGTGTTCAGTGGGGTTTACTCTCAGGAAAGTGTGTACAGAATTGCAGCCCAAGAGATCAGAATTCAAGTTGGGAAAAGCAAAAAGTGTGGAAGTTTGAGATGAAAGGTGGCAGTCAAGAGAGAAAGAGCAGGATGTAAAACATAGAAAAGTCTGTTGAATTCCTTCCAAGCATTCCTACTCATCTCATCTACCACTGTATTCAAGGGATTTTTCAATGAGAGGACTGACATCTGCTAAATCAGACTGTCAGCCATCCTAATTTTATCAACTCTGTGGCAGGAACAGCTCTCATGCACAAAAAGGTCTTTCCTTCTGATCCCAGAGATTATTTCAGAACTATGACAGACTCCTGGTGGGAGGATTTGAACCCAGAGCCACATACATATAAAAACATAAAAAAATGCTGCATCAGATCACAAAGGTCCATCCAGCCCACTACTCTGTGTCTGCTACTGGCTTTGATCAGCAACTGATCAAATATCCCAGCACTGCAAGGTAGTGGCAGTCATTCCTTGTTGTCATCCTCACCATCCGGCTGTCAGAGGTAGACAGCCTCTGGATATGGAGGCTCTGTCTCTAGTGAATAGTTGCTGATGGGCACCTCCTCCATGAATTTCTTATCTATTTTAATGCCGCCTATTATGTCTCTTATTGTTGCTGCATCTAGGGACAGTGAGTTCCACTGGTTAATCATGTATTTTGCGTAAAGAAGTATTTTGTCCTGGATCAGCAGCCTAATCAGTTTCATAGAATGAACTGAGCTTCTGGTACTTTGATGGAGAGGCCACAATTCAGGCAAAGCAAAGCATTTTTCAGCTCAGTTATACCTGTTTATTTGGAAGCAGGTCCCATTGTTTCCCATGAGATTTACTTCCAAACTAGTACAGTAAACTTAACATTGCTGTCTTTGTCCCACTGATTTCAAAGGGAGAGAATATAAATCTTTCCCACCAAAATCAACAGGCCTTAAGATACAGGTACTTACATTTTGGCTGGATCCTGACAAGAACATGTTTGTCTGTTAACTCTTTCCTCCCCATAATTTTAGAAACCTCTATCATGCCTATAAAGTGTCTTTTTTGTAACCTAACAAGCCCCATTGCTTATTCCTTTCTTCCTAAGACAATCTTCCCTCCACATAATATTTTAGTTTCTCTTTTCTGCGGCTTCTCCAGTTTTGCCATAATTTTATAAAGTGGGATATACCAAACTGCAAATTAAACATGGAGGCACCATACTTCCTAGAAGGTCATTTAAATACTTCTTGTTGATGCACCCTGATTTTACTTTAAATACTTGAAGTCTATCTTTGAGCTGAATTTCACATATGTCTTCTGTCTTTGCTAGAGAAAGACCCCTGTGATACACAAAAGCCTGCAGACCCTTACTCTGACTTAAGTCTATCCAATTAGATATATAATTTTATCAACTACGTATCTCCAGATAAATGCATTAAATGGTTGGAGAGGATGGAATGGATAAATATTTATTTCACTTTCTTCCCATACTGCTCTCCTTCCAAAGAGTTCAGGGTTGGTCCACTTGTAAGCAACCAAACTGAACTCAGCTCACCAGCTGGGTACGGTGGGCCACTAGGGACCCAATAAATGTGTGTGTTTGTGTATGTACAGTAAGTCATAAAGCAGAGCCAGTAGGCTGCATTTGGCTCTGTGGGGGTCATACGTTATATGCAAGCTCGTGTTAATTTATTATACACATTTAAAATTGCCCCTTGCCTGGCATTGAGGCCAAACCAGGTAAGCTCAAACTCAACCAGGTAATGCCAGGATGAAACAGGCCCTGGTGGAACACTAACTATGGCCAAGATCACTAAAATATCCAAGCATAAAACAAGCCTCTGCATTTGGCAGGGGGAGGGAGAGATTAATAAGGCTGCTTCTTACGAAACATTTGTACTTGGTTTCCAGTACCCGAGTTTAAAAAGACGCATATTGGTTCCATTATAAAGAGTGAACGCCTGTATAATCTGCGGCTTTTTTGTCTCAAATACTCGCAAGCGGCAGCCCAATCTTTTTTCCGGTCACTAAAGGGAAAAACCCTAATGATAAAACGAATGCGCCCTTCTAAACTTACGTGATGCACACATATTTTGTACTCGTGGTATAATCGAGACCAAAATGCATCATTATGCTGCAGCTGCCCCATGGAGCCCCACTGCTACAGGCCTGGGGGCAGCTTCCCAAGCTTAACTACAGTGAAAAAGGGACCACAAGTCAGCAAGAAGCTTGAGCACAAGTGAAAGTTAAGTCATTCCCTTGTCCTGGGCTGGCCATTGGGGGAGAGCAGATGGTCTCTCTGCGGTGCCTGTTTTGCCCCAGGAACCCAGTGACCTGAGCAGCCTTGCCCTGTTTCCTGCCTCAAACTTTCACCTACACGTCAAGGGCTGTCTGAGAGGAAAGAGGTACTTCCTTGTTTGCATCGCCTTAAGCAACAGCCTGGCACAAAAGGCTGAACCCGACAGGCGAGGTCCCACTGGCAGTCAGTCCGTGTAGGGTGTGCATGGCAGCAGGGTCAAAGGGTCACATCCACCCTTCCTGCGGATTTCCAAACCACATCAACACACCTGCCCGCAAACATGCACATTCCAGAAGAAGAGGCTTCCTTTCCTCTGGGGGTGGCCACAGCAGTTGTTGACACAGGCATCACTTGTCTGGTCCTGAGCTGCAGCTGACTCTTGGGCTGGAGTAGCAGCACTTCAGATCTAAAAAGAGATGACTGAAGCCCACTTGGTTACCTCCGGTGGTTTGTTCATTAGATTTTTCTCATCCCCACAACAACCCTGTAAGGTAGGTCAGTCAGAGATGGTGTCTGGCCCCAGGTTGCCCAGCAAGCTTCATGAATGAACCCAGCTCATCTCATTCCTAGTCTGACACCCTAACCACTACTTCACCACATTGGTTCTCAGTATGTAGTGGTGCATGGATGAAGGAGAGTGGAGATTATCCCAGGCAAGCACACTTCATACTGCCAGCTAGACCAATTAAGCTATTTTATTGACTCCATGTTCAATCAAGCTGGTGAATCCTCCAGAAGTCAGCTTCAGCAGCCAGGGACCCTCTGGAGGAGCTCCCTAACAGCACAATCCTGTGCATGTCTACTCAGAAGTAAGTCTCACTGTACTCAATGGGGCTTACTCCCACATAAGTATGTATAGGACTGCAGCCGGAGTCTTATGATGATCTGCCAATACAGCTCCCTAATAGGTCAGGTAATCCTCATATTGAGCATAGTGGTTCAGCATACTAATTAGCTGACTAGTTTAACTACACCCAATGAGAAAATAGGGGCAGGATGCTTATCTGTAAGAACCTCAGGAGAGTCCTGCAAAGGCCACTAACTCTCCAGCATCTTGCGTTGCCAACCAGGTGGCTCTCTCGGACATCAAGGGGTAGGATCAGGAAGGCAACAGCCCCCCTTCATTGCTGCTCCCCCCCCCATACACGGTAAGCAGTGATGGTAATCCAGTTCATGGACCTGGAGTTTCCATGATTTAGCCATCATGACTAACAGTCATTGAACTGAATCCAGTTAGATTCAGGGGTGACTATGGGGTGTCATACTCACATCCGATCAGATGTCATGGAGGGTGCTCTTCCAGGATGGCTGTGACTCCCACCTTGGCAATGACAAGGGTTTTTATGTGTGTTTAATTTATTAGCATTAGTCTGCATTTCAGGCCATGATGCTACTTGAGCTGGTAACACAGAAAAACAGAAACGGGGGGTAAAACAGAAACAGGGGCTTTGTTGGGTAAGAATGAGTTGATGATTTTCTTCTCTAAACAGCTCTGTTTAAATAAATGATCATGGGGACAATCATACGCACATTTATTTGGAAATCCCGTTGAACAAAGTGGAACTTATTTCCAAATGAAGAAACTCAAGTAGGATTGCCAGATTCTTTGTTGAGAATGCTCTGCTGCTTCTGGAACAGAGGCAAGCAACTATGACGTTTACTTGTGGGGTAAAACATACAGGTACAATGTATGGGTACCCATCTGTTTTGCACCTTGGGGCAAAAAGCTGCCCTAGGGAAGCAAATGGAATAGGAAAGGAAGGAAAGATTTAATCCTACCTCTCCCAGTGTCATGGTCCCAGTCGAAATTGGGGCTCCTCACAACTGCTTTGTCTTTTTAAAAAACATGGACAGTCTGATTGTGGATCTTCTGACATCATGACTAGTTTGGTCCTAAGAGCCAGCGTTCTTGTATCTTGAAAGTTCTACAAAAGAGGGGATTTGGGCAGTCACAACTCCTAAATTTCTCTCCCCTTTACAACTCTGGAAGGTAAAGGAGTTCAGTTTGGTTTTACCTTTGGTTCCAACCCTCATCACCACCCATCCCTTTTCTCTCCTTTCCTATCTGTCACTTATTATTCCCTTACAAAATGGCAGTCTAAAATGGCAGCTTCGCTCCTCGCGTGACCCACTTGCAGGGCCAACATACCTGCTCAAGACCAGTGCTGTGGGGAACTGAGAACATGTTGTGCGAGAAAAATGCACTTAATTCTCTCTCACAGGTTGTGGGACTTTCCCCATCGCTGCTCTAAATTCTAGAGAGTGTGTAGTGATGGAATATAGGAGCCAGGACTCTTGGGTTTGAAATGGACATTCAAAAATAGCAAGGTGGAATAAGAAGGTCACAGTGTATAGGAGAACAAACAGGGATCTCGTGAGCTGGAAGTCAAGAGACTTGGGGTTTCTGGGAGAGGATGGGAAAGACAGCAGCAGACATTGGAAGGAGGACCTGCTCCAGATGACAAGGTTGGACGGAGTTCACCACAAAGAGTCACAGCAGCCAACAGCACTGCCATTCTCTTATTTTTCACAGAGTCCCAAACAAATTCAGAGCAGCTGGAGCGAATTCTTGGTATTCACACCCTACCTCTTCCAAGTTAAACCACTGAACCATGAGCTGTCGATCGAAAGGTCGGCAGTTCGAATCCGCGACGGGGTGAACTCTCGTTGCTTGGCCAGCTCCTGCCAACCTAGCAGTTCCAAAGCATGTTAATGCAAGTAGATAAATAGGTACCGCTTGCGGGAAGGTAAACAGCGCTCTGTGTTCCAGCCGCATGCTACGCGCTGCGGCAAGGAGAGTCATGCCGGCCACATGACCACAGAGGCATCTTCGGACAACGCTGGCTCTTCGGCTTTGAGCACCACACCCTAGAGTCGGACAGGACTGGACTTAATTGTCAGGGGTCACCTTTACCTTTACTTACTGAAGGTACATTGTCTGAAGACCCCTAAATTCTGTAGTCAGCACTTGTGGGAAGGAAGCGAGAAACTTGGGTTCTTTAAAAGGAAACCCAGATCTAGTCAGAGCAAGGAAAGTGAGGAAATCAAGATTATTCTGCAAGAGGACATGGGATCTCATGGGACATGGGACCTCACAGGATATGGCAAGGGGGATCCGGAAGCCTGGATTCCAGGATTCTCTGGAAAGAGATGGAGTCTGATTCATCTTTCTTTCTTTCTTTCTTTCTTTCTTTCTTTCTTTCTTTCTTTCTTTCTTTCTTTCTTTCTTTCTTTCTTTCTTTCTTTCTTTCTTTCTTTCTTTCTTTCGTAAATGAAAATCTCCCTGGAAGTCATGCCCTGTAATCTGTAGTCCCTGGTCCTCTAATCCTAGATATGTGGAAGCATGCTGTGCTCATATTCACTGATATGAAGGAGCTGTACTTTGCACATGCTCAAAGGCACACTCTTGTTGGGGATTAGGAGGCAGGATGGCAAGAATCTTGAGGAAAAGGAATGGGGTCAAAAAGAGGAAGTCTCAAAAGCAGGGCTCAGGAATTCTCTGGTTGCCATCCTGTCCCTGACTCAGTTCTGGGTAGTTCTGGAAAGGGCAGATGGGGCCGCTAGGTCAGTCACCTTTCCCTGTGGTCAGATTGTGGTTCTGAGACCAGGAGATGAAAGTTTGTGATCGGAGACTCTGAATCCACAGCTCTGACTCTCCTCGGGCCAGTTGCACAAACTCACAGAGCCCCCCACCTGTGTCCAGCTTTCTGAGTCAAGGCCGTGAGTCCTTTAACACTCTCGTTAAGCGGAGTCACTAGCCGCTCGTCAAAAATCATCGATTCCTGTTTTAAAAAAAAGAAGAAAATGTCCGGGGACCACCGGTCTTCCGGACCTAGCAAAGACGATGCGTCAGCTTCATGAAACCCACAAATCACTGATGCTGTCATAGGTTGGAGGGCCCCCGGGCCACGTCACGGTGCTGACACAACAATCGGGGACTGTGACAAAGCGAGACTCCATGTTCGCTGGCAAGAGAGTAGACTCTCTTGAGTGACAGCAGAGGGAACTTAGAGCCAGGATTCCTGGGGCTTCTGGGAAGTTTTCTGGAGCTTACATTCCTGCTCCCCCCCCCCACACACACACACGCACCACACCGTTGCAGGTGCCTTTCATTTCCTCTGTGCCTGGCAGAGATGAGAAGACATGGGGAGGGAGCCAGCCTGGCTGGCTGGGAGGGGATAGGGGGGAGAGGGTCGTAATTGGGAGAGACAGTGACACAAACACTGCACAAAAACTGTGCAGTCATCGCCTGTGCAGTCCGTCTGGGAAAGCAGTATATAGTGGATGGGAAATCTTGCCTCTTCCCACTATCCTCTGCTCTAACCCATTAGGTCGTGCTCCCCTCACGAAGGACCCAGGAGTCCTGGCTCCTTCACAGCTCCTTTTACAATCTCTCTCTCTCTCTCTCTCTCTCTCTCTCTCTCTTTCTCTCTCTCTCTCTCTCTCTCTCTCTCTCTCTCTCACACACACACACACACACACACACACACACACACACACACACACACACAAGGTCCTGCTTCCTTCCCTTGCCCTGTGAGGTCAGAAAAACCAGGGCCAGCAGCCTCATTTACGAGCTTGTTTCCTAGCAACCCCGAAGTCACATTTGTGCTGTGACCCTTGGGGGGAAAAATCAATATCTTTTAGTCCTCTGTTTTAGCAGTGATAGGAAGGGGTCCTCTTAGGTGGTGAGACAGCCACTCTGTGGATCGTGTTGGACTTTGAACTGGGTTCCAATCTCCTCTCAGCCTTGAGTGTCAGTGGGTCACCCCAGGCCAGCCTCTCACTCTCAGCCTAACCGACTCCACATTGTATCATGGTTGGTTTACAATGAGGAGAACCATATGCCCTGCTGAGAACTTGGAGGATGGCGTTTGTTCACATACTGCTGTTACCTACCCTAAATATCTGTAGAGTAACAAATAATTGCATTTTCCTCCCCAGTTTACTCCTGCCTCATTTCCCCCTGTGTACACTGTAGATTGTAAGCTCCTTAGGCAGGAAGTTTATAACTGGCAGATCTTAAAGGGATCATTCACAATATCAGCTCACCTTGCATCAGTGTTTTAAGTCTGCCTAGGTTATATCATGTACTGTATATATGACACCCTGTGATAAGCATGTTCACTTTGGAGCACTAGATCATAATTGTAGTATTTCAAGTTCTTGTGATCCAGTGCTAGAAGCCAACTCGGGCTCAGCTCAGAGCATGACAGGTAGTACACAGACAACTGGCTTGGTCTGTAGCAGTGTGGCTCAAAAAAAAACCACGCAAAAAGATCAAGTCTGTGAAGCTGACAGAACTCCCACCGGGGCCCAACATTCAGATCCACCAAACACGGTCTCCCCTACATCAACCCATCATAGACAAACCCGCACAACCTAGATTCACAGTGTGCCAGAAGAGTGAGCAGGAGTGGACAAGGCGCACTGCACCATGATGCTTGCAGTGCAAATAAACCTAGGTGGCTCAAGTCAGCCAGCCAGCCAAGCCACATGCTACAGGGAAAAGCAAAAATAAATGAAAAATCGCTGGGTCTCCAGCCATTTGAGTTTGGACAAGGAAGACTCTCTCAGCTCTAAATACAGTAATCAGAATGGAGGATTATCAGATACCTTCGTTCCCGGAAGGGGGTGCTGAAGAAAATGAACTCTACCTGTGCAAGTCTAGGTATTGCAGATTTTTGATAGTTCCTGACAAGAGCCATTCTTGAGGCTAGAACCGAGGGAAATTAGCAGCAGATGTTCTGGCACCAGCAACTCACTGTGCACCTCCTCGCAGTGTCGTCTATAACATGTGAAGCATATTTATCAGTCACTCACTCATATTTGCAGTGCCTCTTCATTTGATCCCTACGACTCAGGGTGGGTGCAGCGCTGGTGACAAGTTGTTGGGGGCCCTGGAGCAAAATCCTGAACTGAGTCCCTCATGGTGCCCCACCTGCCCCGATGCCACACTGGGTGCTACCATTGCCACTGATACTGGGGGTTCAGAGGTCAGCCCAGTCAGGTGGGCCCTCAGCCAATGTCCAACCTGGATGACCCTTTGCACCATCGCTGGATGGGTGACTAATATTTCTAAACTCACTTATCCTCACAATAATCATGTGAGGACAGATAATTATTATCCCCATTGAGCAAGTTAGGCAACTGAGGCTGAGCACAGTAATTCACCAAAAAGCACCCCATGATTGCTTTGAGCTCAAGTCTCTATGTTTCAGGTCTAACACTTTATCCTAGAGGCTGGTGACATAAGGTCCATAGGCTGTAACTTAAGAACATAAGAAGAGCCCCGCTGGATCAGGCCAAAGGCCCATCTAGTCCAGCTTCCTGTATTACACAGTGGCCCCACCTGATGCCTCAGGGAGTACACAGCCAACAAGATAATCTGTTTCCTGTTGTCACTCCCTTGCACCTGGCACAGAGAATGCACAGAGAAAGTGCATTGGCACTTTCCAATGCACTTTCAGTCTGAGTTGCCCTACATACACCTCACAACCCATTTGTTCAAGTGGAATAGCAGGTGAAAATGAGCTTTTTCCACAGAAAGAATCAAAACAACTCATTATTCTGTCACGGACTCCTGTGCCTTTAACATCTGTGTGACCAGAAGAAATGCAACTAACAGCGCAATCCTGTCGAACTATCCACCGGTGGAACAGTGGCTCTGCCAGCACCGGGTGTCGTAAACGTGCCATAAGGCCGCAGCCAGCGCTGGCAGACGCAGGTAAGTCCTGTGCCGATTGGGGCAGGAGCGTGGGGTGGGCGGACCGAGGTAAAATGGGAGGGGGCGATTGGCCAGCCAGGCCAGGGCCGGGGAAGGGATTATCGGTGGCAAATCATATCCCCCATCCTGGGCCTGGCTAGCATTACACTGGCTCCTCGGATTTGCGCCGGCCATTTTGCCGGCACACATCCAAGGAAGCCCATAGGGCACGACAAAACGTCCCTTTCTCCTCAGGTGTGCTCCAGCTCCACTGGCGCTGGGCTGATCCTGCCTAGGATCCGGCACAGCGTGCTTTTGCATGCTGCTGCGGCCTCAGACAGGATTGGGTTGGGTATGTTTACCTCACCATGGTATCGCTATGCTGGTGGAATCTGCATCGTTTCAATTTCTGCCGCTTACCATGTTTTAAAGACACAAAAGCCCTGCTAAGAAGGGCCAGACCTCCTGACACCTGAGGCGGCATGCCAAAAGCTCTCCCCTTACCTGTTTACGTGCCAGTCTCTGCTTCACCCACTCACCAATGTTTTAGCACTCCCTCTTCCGCTCTGTCCCGTTCTTCCTTTTTCAATCCAGGGAGTGGAAGAAGAAGGAGGGGCAGTAGTGCCAAGTAGCCAAACAGAGATGAGGGCCACCCCACCAGTCTGCTGCCTGAGGAAACCAATTCAGTTAGCCTCATGGATGGGCTGCCCCCGCTGCCCCAGAAAAAGCTCTGCTGGCACCACTATTTGGGGAGATAGAGGTGTGTGTGTGTGTGTGTGTGTGTGTGTGTGTGTGTGTGTGTGTGTGTGTGTGTCTTCATTCCCAAGAGGAATGAATTCTCAGTCCTACTTCATACCCAGTAGGAGGTGCTATTGAGAGAACTGCTGTAGTGCCCTCTACTGGGAGAAACTGCAGCTGCAGTGTGGGGGGAGGGATGTTGCTCCCCCATGGTCTCCGAAGGAAAGAGAGCATAAACACCAGGTCCTTGGAAGTAGCTTCGACGATGCAGTGAATAGGGCCTGTGTGAGCTGACGGCGTCATAAACGCTCTCCATAACAACGCAGGGAAGCAACAGAAAACACAGGTCAGATACGTCTCTGCCAGAGCAGGTAGTGGGGAAGGGCAGGTGTGCAGCAGAAAGAGAGAAGCCCCACATACACATGCCCCAGGGGGACGGGACACACCTGGGGACAGTTCTACCTGGCTGCATCTGCAGCCCAATGCATCCCCTAGCCGGGGACCAACTGGCTCCTCCTCTCCCAGAACTGCTTCCTTCAGCGGCCATGACACCTGGGGATCACAGCAATGACTGTGATGGCAAGCTCAGACCTAAACTTATTATTAAAAACATTTATTTCTTGCCTTTCCACTTTAACGCCAGGGCACCCAAAGCAGCTTACAACAGTCAAGATTTGTAAATAACAAGACAAAGCACAAAAATAATAGCACACGACACAGGAAATAATAAAACACTTCAAACCACAATTTACTCATTTTCTTCTTCCTCTCCCATTCCTATTTCCTCCTGTATCATTGCCTATCCAGTGGTATGCTATTATTTTAAATTGCAAACTGACTTGAGACTGAGCACTGGCAGAAAGGCAGTACATACAGAAATGTACAGTAATTGGAAAAGACATACATGTGTACAGGCATACATAAATTGTATAGTCTGTCTCTGCTTGGTGCTACTAAGAGGTCTCCTTCCACAGGCTACCCAGGCCAGATACAACTCTATCACCCCATTGCCTAGAGCCTCCGGCGCCACTCTCCTTCTGAGTACCACCAGAAGTGACTGGTGGATAAAGACAGGTGAATGTGAGGGCATACGACAATGTCACAGGGCAGTGTGTGTGTGTGTGTGTGTGTGTGTGTTTGCTGTCACACTGTTGCTGTATTTCTGGCTTTGTTTCACTTCGTTGGTTATTTTTGTTTTAGGCTGTTGTGCGCCACTTTGAGCACAGGAAAGACGGTTTATAAAAGATTTTAATAAATAAACAAATATTTACAAGGGAAACGTTTGGCTGCGGTACTCTAGTATACTTAAACAGAACAGTCAATTAAAAACTCCAGTCCCATGAAGGAGCTCCTCTAAATAAACATGTCTGGACCAATTTTCTAAAAACAAGTAGAGGCATGTGCAGATAAATTTCTCTGGCATCATCCAGCGATTACAGGAGCCAACACAGGAGTGGCTCACCCATAAGGCCGACTGGTGGCCCAGGGGAGGTGGCAAGGTGGCAGAGGGGTGTCCTGCACCCCACGCCCACCTGCCACCTCCCCCAGCCTGCCACTTGTTGGGCTGATCCACTCGGTTGCTGCCCCCCCTCTTCCCGCATACTCTCCTAGCAAGTGAGCGACGATTGGATGGGGGTGCAGATTACCTCCTCCTCCTCCTCCAGCAGCAGAGCCACCACTGCTGCCTTCATGCTCCAGTGGCTGGGTGGGAAGGATGCTGGGAGTGAAGGTGGTGAGGTGGCAGCCATGGGGATGGGATGGAATAGGATTATTGAGGGTGTCCACGCTGGAAGTGGATGGCAAAATATGCCAGGCCTGGCAGAGACGAAGCTGTGCCCCCACCTGGGGGGGCCACCAACGCTATGGTCCCACGTGACGCCGGGCGTGACGTCACACCGCTCCAAATGCCCCCCGCGCCGTTTTCCTGACCATTTCAGAGCCGTTCTGCTCCAGGGCAGGCAGGTGGGAGGGCCCAACCCCCGCTCAGCGAAAGTGGTGGAGGCAGCGACGGACGACCACAACGAGAACGTCCAGGCAAGTCCTACGCTTGGGGCCCACGGCCCGCCCACCCCAACCCCCGCGATGCTTCTGCCTGTCAGAGCTGAGCCATGGGTCAGGGTGACGCTGGGAACCAGGAGCCAGAGAAAGAGACCAAGAGCCAGGACCGAAGAACAAACTGAACACACACCACAGCCAGGAGCTATCGTTGTCCAAACTGGAAGCTTTGTACAGCTCTTCAGTCTGGGAGGGGCCAATAATGGCAAGCCTTGGTAGGTGTGACCTGAAAGTATGTACTGCCCAGGAAGATGTTCCAACCTGCAGTCCTGGTGGCTCACTAGACAGAGCTGAAAGTTCCCAGTTTTAGCCCCAGTAGCCTGATACCACCACCATAAAGGCCCTGCTCCTTAACCTCACCAGTATGTCTTTGTTGTGTGTAATGGGTATTCACAGGAAGGTCTCCCTTGATAAACTCAGTGGACAGTGGACCCCAGAAGAGGATAGATTTTGTGGACAAAAAGTGTGAACTGACCTTCTTCATTCTGCAGGGGCTGGAGAGTTCCTGGCCAAGAAGGATCACTGAGTTGTCCTGGTCACTGCATGTCAGTTTCACATCAGTTTCAAGTCCATCTGTAAAAATGGGAACAACAGTGAGATGCCTCAAAATCTGATACAAAGCATACATAAGAATGGCCTTATGTATACATAAGAATGGCCTTATGCTACATTATTGGTAGGCAGTAGCTAATGGAATGGAAATGGAAGCTACACATTTAGGTTTGTGCCTGGTTTACAGTGAGTGGGTATTGATGGGCCAAACTAGACATTACACATGGATGGATGTACAGTATGTAACTTACTGCCAACCTTAAAAGTAGCAGCAAAAGTGATGCAAAGGTGATCAGAGAAGCAGTAGTGAGAAAAGGGCACTTAACCCTTTCCATGTAGGCAGCTTTTCAAATCAAAATTGCCCTCTCCCAACAGCTGCTTCTCCCACAGGAGGAGAAATAGCAACCAAGAGAAATCTGAATGGAAAAGTAGCAAGCAGTGAAAGGAACAGTTTGCCCCCCTCCCCGCATTCACCATTGCTCCATTCCCAATATCAGCCTCCCAAGACTGATTTGCATTATGTGTGTGCATGCTGCACCTACATGTAACATCTAGTTTGGCCCAGAGATTCAGGGCTTGAACGTTGTCAGAAGCTGGGACTTGGCCCAGTGAGTTACCTGGAAAGGGGGGGGGGGAAATAAAGGGGTAGAACATACAGATATAAGAATACAATCTACAAAAACATATAAAGCTCCTTGCTTTCTCAAATCTGCCCCCAGACACACACGCACACAACACACACAAGCCCTGTTCAGACACAGAAGGGGATAAGGAAATGCAACATCGACCTCCATGATTGGCACATAGTCTGAAACGTCTGGATCAGCCAGGTTTGGTATAAACGCAAGGCTCCCACCCTTGCCTGGGCCACAGGCTGGGCGGCCCTACCTGGGGTGGGTCAGATGTTAGTCGGGTTGAGCTCTGTCCAAGGGTCTCTACATCCATCAGGGCCCACCTGGCCAGGCCGATCACTGAGCCCTCACGGCTGGAGAAGGCACTAGTGCCCAGTAGGGGTGGGTTCCATGCCCAAGGGCTCCCTGCAAGCTAGTGCCGGGCACTGGCCCCACCACCAGACAAAGAGGGGGGGCTGCCTCAGGTGCCAGATTGTGAGTACCCCTAAAGAGCAGCCAGTTGTCAACTATTCAAACGTTGTTTTTTTCCTGCTGGGGTCATTGTGTGGATTTTTCACCACAGGCATCAAAATGTTGTGGCCTGGTCCTGTCAACAAAACAGTACTTTTTGCCTGCTTCTCTTTAAGTTCCCATCCCAGATGATCCACTCCTCAGCTCCAACAATGGACCCGAACAAGGACCCATCACCCTGGTTTGGAGAAGATCCATTCCAGGTCAAGATTCAGGTACACAGTCCTGGTCTGGCTAGGACAATGATGTCAAATAAACTGGCACTACTTGTGGCAGCAAGATCAGTGGCTGGCTCTCATTTGGACATTAGATGTTTGGCCATTATGGGCTCTGATTCTACAAGGCAACAAGGGTTGAGCAAACTACTGTTGTCCTACTCCAAGTGCAGCTTGAGCCCCAACAGGTCAGTCATTTCGCTGGTTCCAGGAAAAGTGGAAGGTCAGTAATCAGTGTACCAGCTGTACAACCCCACTACGAGCTCCTCAACCACTTCACATCAGGGGTGGAAAGCAGACTTGAAAGGATAAGATAGACCTCAGTAGAGAGGCCAAGTTAAGAGTAGAGTCTAGGACAGGGGTTCTCAACCAGTGGTACTTCAGCCAACTGATGGTGGTACTCGGACCGCTGGACCCCCAGAACCTGGCACTGATGCGGCGCTTTTGGCAGAGCATTTTCGCTTCCGAGAGGCTCCTGCCTTTGGCCGAGTCTCTTGGAAACACTGAGAAGGGCCCTTCAACTCGCCCAGAGAGCCCTACCTGCGTTTTCTGGCCTCTGAAAACCTGAAAACCTGGAAGTAACTGGCGATGATGTCATCACCAATCACTTCTGGTGGTACGCAGCAGGAGAGTGGTGCCGGAGGTAGTCCTTGGCCGGGAAGGAGTTGAGAAGCCCTGGTGTAGGAGCCCTCATGCCTTGAGATGGCTCCAAATGGTCGTTCCCCCCCCCCCCCCCCATTGTGGCATGTCTCTGTATAGAAAACAGAGGCTTCGGAAGAAAACTGAGATGGTTGATGCAATCTGGGCTTTTTCAAGGACAGCCCCAAGCTGGGGTAAGTTCCTGTCCATTCCACCCCTGCTGAGCTCCTTGAAATGTCAATGGATCAGCAAGAATGACCAAGAGCTTTGCTGGAGTTTACAAAACAAACAGTTTGGAAATCCTGAACCTTGGCCAAGGAATGAGGATCCTGGCTCACGTCAGCACTGTACTGTAAACGGAAGTGCCGTCTGACTCCACAGTAACCACAAGGTGTGGGGCTTATGATGAGTCTTCCTTACTTGCTTCCCCAAGTGTCCTCTGTTGGGAAGAGAGCTGGGGATTTCCCCCCCTCCTGCCAGCCCTCTCACCCTGGTTCCTTCCAGCACCCCCTGCTGCTGTAAAAAGCCAAAAGAACAACCTATTTTATTTTGCGAATTTCTTTGGGGGACAAGCTTAACTGGGAAGGCTTTTGGAGAACAAAGCCACCTGTGAGCCACTTGGCTTTGCCTCTCAGAGGGGCTCGGTATGAAGAAGTCCCTCGCCAATGATGCAAAGTGCTGGGTTGAAAGCCAGCTGGTGCTGCCACAGTCCGCGCAAGCTTTTGATTTACATAGAAAAATTGCACAGGACTCCTCATTAGACAGCACCCTGGGTAATTTTGGAGGCGAGAGGGTTATATGGATCTAAAAATTCTCCTTTGCTTCATTGCTCGCCTTTGAGGGACCAAGAAATCAGTATTGGTCTGGGGCCAAATGCACCAAGGTTGGGAGGAGGGAATAAAGGGGTAGAACATACAGATATAAGAACACAATCTATAAAAACAGATATAAAGCAAATCTGCCCCCCCAACACACACACACACACACACACACACACACACACACACACACACACACACACACACACACTTCCTTCTCAGGTAGACAGTTTCTGTCTGTCCATTGGAAGGCTGTCTGTCCGGCCCTCCAGCCGGGCGGGCCCCAGACATACAGTTTCCCCCACTGTGACTCAGGCATAAACACAGCCCCAGGCCAAGGTGTGTGTGCAGTGAGGTGGCGTGAGGGGGTGTGTGAGCGTGTGTGCAATCGGAACTTTACCATCAGCCGGCCGCTCGCCCGAGCGAGTGGTGCGCTTATATGTGTGAGGGAGACTGATGTCTCACATGCTCCTCTTCATCTCTTCTCTGGGGGTGGGGGGGCCACTCTGAACCATCTCCTGCCCAGTACAGTAGTCATTTCAGCCACTGTGTCCTCAGAGGCACAGGCACATGGGCAATGGTGTCTTTTTGGTCCCCTCAGAGCAGTTGGTCTGTCAGCCTTTCCACGGAAGACTTTATAAACATTAAACGTTTCCCAGTATTCTCTGCTGCCTTCTCAGACCCTTATTGGCTTCCAGTTCAGTTTTCTGATTGGCTGGATCCATCTATAAGCTGCTTCAACTCAGGTCATTCCCACTCATGGCTAACGTGGCTGATCACTGAATTGATGCTCGAAAACAGAGGATGCTACCAGGAAGTTGGTAGAGAAGGCAAATTACAAATTACAAAATTACATCAACTACAACAATGGCCACTAAACCCACTAACTGGCACATATGCAGCACAGGTCTATGCATGCTTACTCAGGTAGGTTCCTTTGAGTTCAGTGGTGCTTTTTCCCAGGTAAGTGGGCACAGGACTGTAGCCCTAGAGTGTGTGGTATATCCAGTTGGCCTTTTATCTTTAGAATTGGAAATGGAATCAGGTGGAGGTAACTCAGATTTTCAGTATGAGAAGATGATGAGCTAGATGGCAGCAGTAGCGTTTCTGAGGTTGGGGCCCGACCGTAAGTCGTGCCCCGTCCTAGTACCGCATTCAGGAACCGGAGCGAGGAGGCGAGGAGTCTCCTGCCCATTCGGCTTCGCTGCGCGAATGGCTCCGTCGGCAAGGGGGCAGGGCCTCCTCGCTCCGTTTCCTGAACGCGGTACTAGGACGGGGCACGACTTACGGTCGGGCCCCAACCTCAGAAACGCCACTGGATGGCAGTGATGTAGACTTGAGTCTATTCACTCGGAATCAAGTCGCATCAATAACTTGACTCGAACTTGACTCAGCGATTGCAAAAGACTCGAAAGACTCAACTCGAGACTTGGAGCCTTTTACAAGTCAAATTTTATTCAGGTTTAAACCCTTTTCGCCCATTAAATAGATAGGGACTCACAACTCGCAACCAAAGACTTGGGACTTGGGGGCAAAGACTTGGGGACTTGACTTGACAGTTGGACCCAGAGACTTGGGACTCGAGATTTGGAGGCAGAGACTTGATCCATATCCCTGCTAGATGGGGGGAAGAAACAAGGTTCTAGTAAGGATGAGAACACAGTTTTGTCATTACAGTATAACACCATTTAAGAAGTCTTGCTCCTGAATCTGCTGCAAGACACTCACAAAGTTGATCTCTAATTCCCTGTTCCCCCTGTGTTCCTTCTCTTGATTTGGTATGCAGTGGTGGAGCACAAGCCTGCCTCTGACCTAGACGCCTCAGTCTCAGATGTGACGACAAAAGGTGAAGAAGGCACTCTGCACTTGTTCAGGGGCACTAATAATTATAATTTCACACATCTTTCTAAACTAGTTCTAGAACACTTTACACATGCAAAGTACCAGGAGTGGCATGACCTGGAACACTGCCCAATGCCACCCTGAGTCCACTGCTGCTGTCTCTGCACACACACAAAGAGCCCCTTACTTTGCTCCTGGTGCGGTTTCCTCAAACATGGAAGTGCAGGACTTTCGGATCGATTTACAGGGACTGCGCAAATGGAGTGCCCTCGTTTGCAAAGTCCCTTTAAATCAAACTGGAAATCCCACACTTCCATGCACCAGGAGCAAAGTAAGGGGGCAGATAATTCATTTGCTTTGAGAAAGTGGAAAGCAGATCAATGCGGATCACATCCACAGCAGGCTGGAAGGAGGTGGCGACAGCAGACTTGGTGTGAAGGGCACCCCGAACCCACTCCCCTCTTGCCCCCCCCAATCTGCCACCGATGCAACCCGCATCACCTAGCCTCATGGATTATTTGCCCCTGCAAATTACATTATATCAGAGGTCTTCCAGGTGGGTCGGGACCCAGAAGTGGCTTGCCACTCAACTTCAGATGGGTCGCGACAGTGCTGTTGCTGCCATTGTGTTTGAGACTCCGGCCTGCACAGTTTGAACAGTGGCCAGGGCTAGAGGACCTGCTGGAGGCTTTGGGTTTGGAGGGCTTGCTTTGGCCACCCACCCCCCATCTTCAGTCAGCCCCGCTCAACCTCCCACCCATCCGCTTGCTCCCCCCCCCTACTGCAGCAGTCCCTTTGCCCTGCCTCACCTCACATCTTCTTTCTCTCCCTCCACCTTTCAAAAGTGAGTGTCCGCTGTTGCCAGGCTGCTCTCTGGACCTACTCTCTTTCCAAGTGGCCTGGAAGGAAAAAAGAGGCAGAATGATGCAGTAGCAGCAGCACACGGTGATTGGCTGCTACCACATGCTTGCTTATTCTCCCACCCCTCTTATCTGCTGGACTCAGGTCTCATGTTGCAAGTTGGGCTTTGAGGTGGGCCCCAGCTTTTGACACACTGAAAACCCCAGCATTACACTGACCAAGTTCACCCTCAGAACCCTATAATCAGGGTTGTGTATATCTTATTATCATACACAGGAAAAGCACAGCATGAGCTCAGAGTTCAGAACCACGGCTTTCTTCTCCCCCCCCCTTTTTTTTAAAAAGCAAGTTTCTAGACCTTAAGATACCAGCAAAACCAGACTTGAAACTGTGTGGGCACAATGCCTTGTGGTCACGGTCATCTCACCACTTTTCAGGAGCATCTTGGGTTGAGAACAGCCTGTGCATGGGAGACATAGAACAAGAAAACCTGGGATGGAATATCAAGGAGTAGGGTTGTGCCAAGGAAAATAGAAGCCGGATAGGTAAATATTTGGCCATGAGGTGATGGGGGAAACCTTCTCTCTGCCTTTGGCTTGGAGCCCATGGGGGCTTTTCCAACTGAGCACTAGCTCAGCGGCGCGTCAGTGCAGGATCCCAGAGAAAGCAACTGGGAAGGGGTCCATCTTCCTGCAAAAGGGAAAAAAGGCCCTGGCAGGAATCAAATGAATGTATGCACTCTTGTCCACACAGATGAGCCATACTCTGCAAATTGTGAGGCTCTACAAACCAGCATACGTGCCATCTGCCTGAATAATTTGCACCAACAGCAAACTGCACGTGGCAAAGACATTTCCTCTCAAATACAAACATGCAGTTGGTCATGTACAAGGGGAGGGTGTACCGGTAGTTGTGCACATCTAGAATCTCTCTCACGCACACTCCTGCCAATTTTACAAAGCAGGAAGACCATGATTCAGTGACTGGAATGAGATATGCAAATTATTGTATTTATTTGCATTTACAGCTGCCCCCATCCTATATATTTAGGGTGGTTTATAACATTTTTAAAGTATCTGCCTCTAGGTCTTTTGCCCCATAAGGACTGGAAGCGCTTGCTCAGACCTGGAGAAAGAGAGCGAGCATATGCCTCAAAGCTCAGGCACAGTGCACTGCACCCCCCCCCCCAATGCATCACAGATGAAACTCTTCCAATACCCCCATCCTTAATCCTAGGTTCGCTGCCCCCATCTTCCACTGTTAACCCACTTCTCAGGGTTCTACACTTTTTGTTATATCATGTATTATAACTAGTGGTGTGGGGCTTTTTGGTGTTATTTTTTTTTCGAAATTTCTTGATTAAAAATGCAAATAGTGGTTTTCTGTGTTTTTATTCCATTTTTATTTTTATTAATTTTTATTAATTTCTTAATAATTTTATTTGCTTTTAAAGTGTTCAGATAGAGATTATATGTGCACTAGATAGGTGATAGTGTCAGCAAATGCAGCAATTGAATTAAGCCACTGTTTTTTCAAACAGTAGTACTGTATTCACAGATCCACTTAATAAGAACATAAGAACATAAGAAGAGCCCTGCTGGATCAGGCCAAAAGCCCATCTAGTCCAGCTTCCTGTGTCACACAGTGGCCCCACCAGATGCCTCAGGGAGCACACGAGACAACAAGATACCTGTGTCCAGTCGCCACTCCCTTGCACCTGGCACAGAGAAAACCCACTTCTAAAACCAGGAGGTTGCTTATGGCTTGTAACCTGTGATGGTCTTTTCCTCCATGAATTTGTCCAAACCCCTTTTAAAGGCATCTAGGCCAGGTGCCATCACCACATCCTGTGGCAAGGAGTTCCACAGATGAATCACACGCTGGGTAAAGAAATATTTTCTTTTGTCTGTTCTAACTCTCCCTCCACTCAATTTTAGTGCGTGTCCCCTGGTTCTGGTGTTGTGCGAGAGGGAGAAGAATTTCCCTCTATCCACTCTCTCCATCCCATGCATAATTTTATAAGTCTCAATCATGTCCCCCCTCAGGCGCCTTTTTTCTAGGCTGAAAAGCCCCAGACGCTGTAGCCTTTCCTCGTAAGGGAGGTGCTCCAGCCCACTAATCATTCTGGTCGCTCTTTTCTGCACCTTTTCCAATTCAGCTATATCCTTTTTGAGGTATGGTGACCAGAACTGGACACAATACTCCAGATGTGGCCTTACCATCGATTTGTACAAAGGCATAATGATATTGGCCGTTTTATTCTCAATCCCCTTTTTAATGATCCCGAGCATGGAATTGGCCTTCTTCACAGCCGCCGCACACTGGGTCGACACTTTCATCGACCTGTCCACCAGGACCCCAAGATCTCTCTCTTGATCCGTCACAGACAACTCAGAACCCATTAGCGTATATGTGAAATTTTGGTTTCTTGCCCCAATGTGCATCACTTTGCACTTACTTACATTGAAGCGCATCTGCCATTTTGCTGCCCATTCTCCCAGTTTGGAGAGATCCTTCTGGAGCTCTTCACAATCCCTGCTGGTCTTTACCACCCGGAAAAGTTTAGTGTCATCCGCAAACTTGGCCACCTCACTGCCTATCCCCAAGTCCAGGTCATTTATGAATAAGTTGAAAAGCACCGGTCCCAAGACCGATCCTTGGGGCACACCGCTTTTCACCTCTCGCCATTGTGAAAATTGCCCATTGACTCCCACTCGCTGTTTCCTGGTCTTCAACCAGTTCCTAATCCACAAGAGGACCTGCCCTCTTATTCCCTGACTGTGGAGTTTTCTCAGGAGCCTTTCATGAGGGACCGTGTCAAACGCCTTCTGAAAATCCAGATATATAATATCCACGGGTTCGCTCGCATCCACATGCCTGTTGACCTTTTCAAAAAATTCTAACAGGTTTGTGAGGCAAGACTTCCCCTTGCAGAAGCCATGCTGACTCTCCCTCAGCAGAGCTTGTTCTTCTATGTATTTTAAGATTTTATCCTTAATGAGACTTTCCACCATCTTCCCTGGAACAGATGTTAGGCTGACCGGCCTGTAGTTCCCCGGGTCCCCCCTCCTTCCTTTTTTAAAGATTGGCGTGACATTAGCTATCCTCCAATCCTCTGGCACAGTGGCCGTTTTAAGGGACAAGTTGCATATTTTGGTCAAGAGGTCAGCAACTTCATTCTTGAGTTCCTTCAGAACTCTTGGGTGGATGCCATCCGGGCCTGGTGATTTATTGATCTTTATTTTGTCAATTAAGTCTGAGACGTCTTCTCTTTTAACCTCTATTTGACTTAATTCTTTAGTCAGGGGAGACCGTTCCGGCAGCGGTATTTGCCCGAGGTCTTCTGCCGTGAAGACAGATGCAAAGAACTCATTTAATTTCTCTGCAGTCTCCAAGTCCCCTTTTATCACCCCTTTCTCTCCCTCACCATCCAGCGGACCCACCGTTTCCCTGGCAGGTTTCCTGCTTCTAACATATTTGAAGAAGCTTTTATTATTCCCTTTTATGTTGCCTGCCATACGTTCCTCAAAGTCTTTCTTGGCCTCCCGTATCATCTTTTTACATTTCTTTTGCCACAGTTTGTGCTCCTGTTTATTTTCCTCATTAGGGCAAGACTTCCATTTACGGAAGGAAGCTTCCTTGCCTTTTATAGCCTCCTTAACTGTGCTTGTTAGCCATGCCGGCATCCTCCTGGACTTGGTCGAGCCCTTCCTCCTTTGTGGGATACACTCCCGCTGGGCCTCTACGACTGTTGTTTTAAACAGCCTCCATGCACTCTGGAGCGATTGGACTCCTTTTACCTTCCCTTTCAGCTTTTTCTTAACTAGTCTTCTCATTTTGGGGAAGTCTGCCCTTCGGAAGTCAAGGGTTTTCGTGTCAGATTTGCTCGGCACTCTCCCTCCGACATGCATGGCGAAACAGATCGCAGCATGGTCACTGTTCCCCAACGGTTCGGTAACATTTACCTCCCTGACCAGATCTTGAGTGCCACACAATATCAAGTCCAGAGTCACCTGTCCTCTGGTCGGTTCCGTGACAAGCTGCTCTAAGGCACAGTCATTTAACATATCCAGAAATCCAGTCTCTCTTTCATGACCTGAGCATGAATTGACCCAGTCGATGTGAGGATAATTGAAGTCCCCCATGACTACAACCCTGTCTCTCGTTGACACCTCCCTGATTTGCTTCCTTATTTCAAGGTCCCCTTCAGGTTTTTGATCTGGAGGACGGTAGCATGCCCCTACTATTACATCACTCTTGGAGCCTGGTAATCTAACCCACAGTGATTCTACGGAGGAGTCAGAGCCCCCCTCCAGCTCTACTCTGGTGGATTCTACCCCCTCTTTGACATAGATGGCCACCCCACCTCCAACACGCCCCTCTCTGTCCCTCCTATAGAGTTTATATCCTGGAATTGCAGTATCCCACTGGTTCTCCGCATTCCACCAGGTTTCTGTTATACCTACTATGTCAATGTTTTCCCTAGCCACCAAACATTCCAGTTCTCCCATCTTTGCCCGTAGACTTCGGGCATTTGCATAAAAGCACTTATATACCTGGTCCCCCAAGAAGGGCTGCATGTTTGCCCCTTTATTCCTGCAGCCTTCTGTTTTGCTAGACTGGCTGTCATGTCCCATCACGCTACCACTCCCAATTCTTATTCTGTTATTACTTGATTGTTCCCCATCCTCTGCACCCTCATTCCCGAGGAATGAGGAGTCCCGAACCGGATGCCCCTCGGCTCCTGTCGGCTTTCCCCCAGGAGTCAGTTTAAAAGCTGCTCTGCCACCTTCTTAATGTTACGCGCCAGCAGTCTGGTTCCGTTTTGGTTCAAGTGAAGCCCGTCCCTCTTGTACAGGCCCGGCTTGTCCCAAAACGTTCCCCAGTGCCTAACAAACTTAAACCCCTCCTCCTCACACCAGTGTCTCATCCACGCATTGAGACCCCTGAGCTCCGCCTGCCTAGCTGTCCCTGCGCGTGGAACAGGTAGCACTTCTGAGAACGCCACCTTTGGGGTCCTGGATTTGAGCTTCCTACCTAGCAACCTAAATTTGGCCTCCAGGACCGCCCGGCTACATTTCCCCACGTCGTTGGTGCCAACATGCACCACAACCGCTACCTCCTCCCCAGCACTCTCTACCAGCCTATCTAGACGAGAGGTGATGTCCGCAACCTTCGCACCAGGTAGGCAAGTCACCGTGCGGTCCTCACATCCGTCACAGACCCCCCTTTCTATGTTCCTGACTATAGAGTCACCCACAACAAGAAGCCCCCTTCCCCCTCTCCCCAGAGGAGTATCCATAGTGCGACTGGATACGGGCCCATCACCTGAAGAAGGGGTCCCCACTGTGGGATTGTTTCCCTCTTTTCCAGAGCAATGTCCTCCAGCCCTGAGACTCCCTTCCCTGGCAGCTGAAGTGCTGGCCAACTGAGGGTAGGACGATGCCTCCACGTCCCTAGAAGTCTCACCCTGGTTCCTCTCTACCTGTCTCTGCTTCTCCAGGTCAGCAACCGTGGCTTCAAGGGAGAGAACCCGTTCCCTGAGAGCCTGGAGCTCTTTGCACCGAGCACACACCCATGACATGTGCCCAAGAGGCAGATAGTCATACATGTGACACTCAGTGCAAAACACTGGATAGCCCCCACCCTTCTGCTGGCTGTCTGACTGCATAGCTTTTTTTGTAAGTTATGGGTTTAAAACAGTTTGGGTACCTTAATGTTATTGGAGCTCTCCTCTCTTCAAGGGACGTGCCGGGCAGTGTGTGGGGCCTGGCTTCCTCGCCCCGCTGCTGAACTCGCTGTGTCTTTTTTTATCTTGCCACTTTGTCCCCGTGAGCCACTTCGTTCCCGTGAGGCCACTCGCTGCTCACTTCCTGCTTTGGAAGCTTATCCAAAAGAGCAGATATACAGTAACAGTATAGGCTTCACTTCAGGAGAATATCATGCATATTTGGGCATCCTCAGTTTCTCTCTCTCTTTTTTGGCCTATCTTTCCCCTGGACAGTTATGTTTCATTCCCCACCCCCCCATTCATGCCTATGGATTTGTATCTCTACAAATTGTATCTTTACAAATATGAGCAGCATGAGCAGCAGCTTGTTCAAATACAGCTCAAATACAGCAATAAAATAGAAATACTGTACTGTAAAAGAAACAGGAAATAAAAGGTTTGCCTGCTGATTCTTTCCTGCGCTCTTGTCTGCGCCACCTAGAGAAGGAATGCTGTATATGCAGCAAACCATACAGAACCATACAGATCCGAGATAAGGAGCAGAAGCAAAGCAACCGGAAGCAACAGGACGGCCTTCGGAGCTGTTGGAGAGGCTCTGTAACTGTTCCAAGCAAGATCCCTTGCTTAAAAGTACTGGTGGAGTACTCAAAAGTAAGAAAAATCTGTGATATTTCGTTGCATTAAGGCCCTTAAGGGTGGGTTTTTTTTGGCGTTTTTTCACGTCTAGAACTAAAATCGTTTTATATTGCGTTTTGAGTCAAAAATAGCTTTATTATTTTGCATTCTGTGTTGGTCACCAAAAAATCCCACCTCTAAATAATTATAACAGGTAAGCAATCGGGAATGTTAGCCGGCTATTATTTTTATTGAGCTAATAATTCAGGAACCGAGTTAATGGTTCTTAACAACCCCCTAACACACAGTCCCAGATCATGTGCTCCTGGACGGACAACTTCCTTCTCGCTTGCAAGAAGACCCATCATGTAGTCAGACCTGACGACTCAGCCATCGCTGTGCTATGTGTGTGGGAACCTCGGAGCCCTCCCATGCCATGCATTACATTTTTAGTGTTGCTGGCCTAAGATGTTTTAAGGGTACATCTGTATGAGTGCAACAAATTCATTTGTAAAGGCAGGTATCGTACAGGTATACATGTCAGGAAGCCAGGATTGGCTGCAACTCCACATCAAGTGTGCACTGGGGAGGACACCCATGTTTGCCCTTGGGAACATGTGAAATGGTTCCAAGCAATTCTTGTGAGAGAGATTTTTCAAAATTACAGGGCAGATTTCTTGAGTTTGCTTACAAACTCGAGATCAGCTGTGAATTCAGCTAACAGCTATTAATTCAATCCCATTTATTAGAGAGTCTTTTTGCAGATCAACAGTAAAATAGAAGGAATGGTAAAATGAGAGACTATGTGAGGAATAAAACTAGAATGTAATGCAGCCATAACTGGGGGTTTCCTGTTTACACAGAAACTAGTTAGACTGCAAAAGTGATCTAACATACTTAACCAAAACATTAAAAAAAACAAATAGGCTTCAAAATGGACTTTTGCTTAGCCCTAGCTGAAATAAAATTATAATTTAAAACGGGCTATGCAACTCAGAAGCGAAATATCATCCACAATGTGGACATATCATCATATGTTTTAACAATGAGGCATGAGACAAAAACTGGCTTCCTTACCCTGTTAATTGCCATGTATGTTGATGGTGCTATGTAATGATTAAAAGAAAAAAGTTCCAAGTTTACATTATTTTGATTCTTCAGTCAATTTTCTGTCTATTCCAGAAATTGGCACTGCACTCAAATTCATCAGCCTTTCTCATCTTTGATGTAAAACTAGTAGAAGAAATGTAACTACAGGTTTCAACACTTTACACGAATTGGTGGCTAGAAGGAATTTTATTTCCTGAGGTAAAAGATGAGTCTTTTCCTATCAGCAGGGGTTCTGACCACGACAATCTTAAAAGCTGGTAAGAGGAACAATAAAACAAGCCCTGAAGGGGGGGGAAGGGAAATCCTTTGTGTTCCCAGAGTTATACAGGCAAATCTGAGGAAGGCTGCAATAATACAGTATACACACTTTCCTGGAAGTAAACCTTATTGAACTCTTTGGTACTTACTTCTGAGTAGATATGCGGGGGATTGAGCTGTAAAGCCTAGTTTTCTTCAAGGTGGTAAACCTGCTTCCGGTCTGTACCACTTTGGACTGCAGGTGGGGACTCATGGGACTGTTACACCTCCAGACAAAAACTCCCTCCAGCCTCCAACACAGAAGTAAACAGCACAAATATGGCACTTACTCCTGAGTAGACATGCACAGGACTGCTCTGTGCATGACTAGGCTAGAAGAACTCTTCTCCGTGATATGTTAGTTTTGCATGACGACAAGGCATGTTAATTTTTTATATCAGCAGTAAAGCTGCTCTATGCTGAGGTCCAGGCAGAATCCATCAAGCCCAATATTGTCTGCTTTGAACAGCAGTGACTCTCCAAGGTCTCCCGTCTCAGGCACATCTCTTTCTGCTACCTAATTTATTAGAGATGTCATGGACTGAACCTATCACCTGTGTCTGTACATTTTTACAAGTTGCAGGGCCCCCACTCCCATTCAGTTATGGACTAGGGAGGGGAGAGTTTTCTTAATGAAAATCAGCTTCCTGAAACAACTATTTGCCCTGTTAGGTTAGAGAGACAATAGTTTTTTCCTAAGAAAGAGGGCAAATAGCTTGGGGGGGGGGGGGAGAGATATTCCCTGTGGAGATAGTTGGGGGAAAGGGTTAACTCTCTTCCCAAGTTCTGACCCAAATCAGGTGACCCTGCAGCTCCTTTTTACATTTTGGCAAAAAGACGGGATCTGATCATGGATCTCTGCCATCTCATCTAGTGTGGTCCTTACTGCCCAATCCTATCCTGGGCTTACAGTGCTGGATCTTGTGATCTGCCACCGTAAGTCCTGGGTCGACGACGCGAAAGTTGCGCCACTGTCGTGCACTCTGGGGCTGCCAGTGCAAATGGCTGGAGGCCCAGCGCACATGACAGCAACATGCAGAAATCCTTCTGGAGCAGGTAGCTTGGCAGTCTTAATAAAATCGAGTCTTAATATACCGTATTGTCCCGAGTATAAGACGCACCTGATTATAAGACGCACCCTTAAAGTTTGGTGCTATTAAAAAAAATTAATTAAATCACTGGCGTTAAATTGCAACAGCCTGATTATAAGACGCACCCCTAGTTTAAAAACTTAAATTAGGAGAAAAAAGTGAGTCTTATACTCAGACCAATACGGTAATTACATTTAGAATATTTTATAGCAAAAGATTTTATGCAGCAATACATTTATTGATTTATATTACTATGTAAACCGCTTTGTGAACTACTCCTGTTGAACAGTGGTGTATATAAATACTCTTAATAATTAATAGTAATAATAATCTTTTAAAAAATTCTTAGGTTTGGGGGCTCTAAGCATTCAAAGTGCTTCATCTTCTATATTATCTCGGTAATCCTTACAGCAACCCCATAAATTAGGTCAGACTTCAAACAGCAGGATGGGTTATAAATCTAAAATATATTGCTTTTTTCCATGGGTAGCCATGAGTTTCAATGCAAGACCAGCTACGTGTGAGCTGTTGGATATGTAATAATCCTTTCAGTTGTGCGTTTAAATGTACAGAACAGAATTTTGTTTCATTTGACTATGTGATTGGTTTGTGGATTCAAGTAATTTTGTGTGTGCTTTGCTTCATGGGGTTTGGGTGGCCGTGCATCTGTTTTTATTGGTTGAATTTTGGGAGTGGATAACCGTGGAATTGGAATTTATGAATCCATATATTCTTCTGTGTGGATGTGTGTGGTTCTTTGCTTCGCTGCCTGTGTGTGTGTGTGTGTGTGTGTGTGTGTGTGTGTGTGTGTGTGTGTGGTTGTGGTTTTTCCTTCATGGGCAGAACTTTCAGATGGATGCATCATGGCGTAATAGCAATGGTTTGTGACTCTGCCTATATGTGTGTGGTTCTTTGCTTCTTCAGTCTTCTTTGCATGTGTATCATTACAAGTGCTTGCATGTATGTGTCATCGTTCATTTCATGAACAATGCCCATTATTCGGTGCGTACAGTTGTGTACATGACATGTGCAACAGTGAAATTGTATCATTTTATATGTATTTCTGACTATGCAGGGATTCCTAGCAGCCCAATCTTAGGCTCGTCAACTCAGAAGTATGCCCCACTGAGTTCAACGGGACTCACTCCCATTCAAGTAAAGAACTGTGAATTTCCTGGTGTGGCATTATGTATTTTCTGAGCTTGTAAGTGCATGGGGTTATTTACTTCATCTGTGCACGATGCATCACTGCAAATCTGTTTGTGGATGGACACAGAGTTATGCATTTTCACAGTGTACTGTACATGTGCAGGAAGTTGATGGGTGTGTGTTTGGCACTGGCTGCTATATAATAAGCAGGGTGAAGTGAACTGCCTCAGGTTGCAGACTGTCGCCCGGTTCTGGGGGACATCAAGGCAGCCCACCTAGCGGCAGCCTCTCCACAGATGGCCTGCAGAGGAAGGAAAGTGAAACTGCACCATGCTGCTTCATGCTCCTTCTTATGTGAGAGATTGGAAAGAAACAAGGAACTTGGGATGGGATTTTAAAAGAGAAAAGGAGAAAGGAAAGGGAGGGGTGCCGCTTCTTGGTGCTCTGCTTCAGTCAACAGAATATCATGGCCTTGTATTGTGCAAGACTGTGTACATATGTCTATTGACGTGTGTGTGTGTGTGTGTGTGTGTGTGTGTGTGTGTGTGTGTGTGTGTGTGTGTCTGCTCCCCCGCCATGAACTGCTCCCATGAAGCCTCATTCCATGCTTGTTCATATCATACACTCAGATATTTCTAGAAGTAGCAGATGAAGTAAGTGGTCAAGAGCTTAAGGCTCTAGCCTATTCTGCTCAGCACGCGCAAGTTCGAATCCCACCTTTTGTCTGCATTGTCTTCAGAGACTGTGTGGTGTAGCATTTAGTGCACTGGAGTAAAGCAGCAAGAAGACCTGAGTTCAAATCTCGACTTGGCCACAAAACCCACTAGGCCACTTGTTATCTCTTAGCCTAACCCACAAGACTGTTGTGTGGATAAAATGGTGGGAGCCGAGAGAACCATATACATCACTCTGAGCTCCTTGGAGAAAGGATGGTAAACGAAAGTAATAAATGAATATCTGCGTTTCACTGTCAACGCAGAGATGCACACCCAACTGGCTATCAGATGCGAGTTTCCCCTTGCCTGGATGCATAAGCCGGTGTGTACTAATTTGCCTGTGCACTTTAGATTGTATCTTCTTTAGTTGGAACAGATGGCCAAAGTTTGCGTGGGTGGGGGGAACAAAGCAGGAATGGTACAGGAACAACAGACTGGGATTTAGGGGGATTGGTAAAAGTGGAGGGGGAACCCCTGGGCTGGGAGATCGGGAGAGGGCGGGGGGACCTGTGGATCTCTCAACTGACTGATGTACTCTGTGGTCAAGCTGCCAAAAGGTCATTGCGGTCAGCTTCTCCGTCGGCTTATATTGTTTGCATTTTGCTCAGACATTGCCACAGCAAAAGGCTATGATGAGTCTCCGTCCCGGCGTCATTGGCCCCCAGTCACTGGCTTTGACCCCCACCTGGGGGGAAATGGACTCACTATGAAAATATCAAGCCCCGGAAAAGAAACAGCCCCTGAGCGAGAGAGACAGCAGAGAAAGACCACAAGGCTCTACACAGGAGACAGGGAGGGGGCATTTTCATCATGCATGCAATCCCCCTTCCCCCAGTCTAGGGCTCTCCCCTCCTCATGCAAACCCAGCGAAGCCTCACTGGATCACAGGCACCGTTTCTGAAATTCACTGATTCCTTTCAGGCTCTTGCTTCCAGAACCAGATATACTGTGTGAGAACGTAAATGTTGCATTTACATGCTTCACAACTGGGAGAATACTAGGTAGTTATCGAAATGCATGTCTATATTTACTTGCCAGTCAGGCTATGATTGAATATGTATTTATTTAAAACATTTATATTCCACCTTTATGCCAATACTGCCCCCTCCCCCTGGGTGCTCACAATAATAAATAATGAAAAGCAATCCATAATAAAAGAACAATGGCTACTTGTTTATATTTTCAAGCAGCATGGAAATAATCACAAATGCTACCAAGAGCTTCGATGGCTAGAAATGTTTGCAGTCTGTGCCTCAAGACTAACAATGGGGCCATATAGCCCAATGGTAGAGCTCATGATTTGCATCCAGATGGTTTGCATCCTATATTCCAGGGGTAGCCAAACTTGCTTCATGTAAGAGCCACATACGATAAACGTCAGATGTTTGAGAGCAGCAATATTTAAGAAGCTTTTAAATTCTTAAATACATTTACTCACCATTAATATTAAACTTACGTTTCAATCCAGTGGACTCTCAGTTTATACCTGGTATATAATTATAAAGCTTGAAAAATTCTTATTTACCTTTTATATTATTTGTGATGCAAAAAGGAGCTCAGTCAGCATATTTCTGAGAGCCACACATTATAGGTCAAAGAGCCACATGTGTGGCCACCCCTGCCCAGCATCCCTGGGTAGGGTAGGGCTGAGAAAGACCCTTCTTTCTCTGGAACCCCAGAGAGCTGCTGCAGCCAGATGGTGTGGACAATACTGGGCTGGCTGGATTAAGGGTCTGACTCTGACTCAACATCTTGCAGCTTCATATATATTCAGCAGTTTCGTGCCAAACAAATGTGCTTGATGAAGGAATTCATGAGTCTAGCCACCACCATAGAAAAGGCCCTGTAATCCATACCACCCTAATGGCAGAAAGTGAAAAAGAACTAAAGAGCCTCTTGATGAGAGTGAAAGAGGAGAGTGCAAAAGTTGGCTTGAAACTCAACATTAATAAAACTAAGATCATGGCATCTGGTCCCATCAATTCCTGGCAAATAGAAGGGGCAGAAATGGAAGCAGTAACAAATTTTACTTTTTTGGGTTCCAAGATCACTGCAGACGGAGACAGCAGCCATGAAATTAAAAGACGCTTACTCCTTGGAAGGAAAGCTATGGCAAACTTAAACAGCATAATAAAAAGCAGAGATATCACCATGCCAACAAAAGTTCGTATAGTCAGGGCGATGGTGTTCCCAGTAGCAATGTATGGTTGCGAGAGTTGGACCATAAGGAAGGCTGAGCGCCGAAGAATAGATGCTTTTGAACTGTGGTGCTGGAGAAGACTCCTGAGAGTCCCTTGGACTGCTAGGAGATCAAATCAGTCAATCCTAAATGAAATCAACCCTGACTGTTCCCTGGAAGGACAGGTACTGAGGCTGAAGCTCAAATATTTTGGCCACCTAATGCAAAGAGAGGAGTCTCTGGAGAAGACTCTGATGCTGGGAAAGACTGAAGGCAAAAGGAGAAGGGGAAGGCAAAGGATGAGATGGTTAGACAGCATCACCGATGCAGAGCGAACTCAGGAAGATAGTGGAGGACAGGAAGGCCTGGCAGGATATGGTTCATGGGATCACGAAGGGTTGGACACGACTTAACGACTGAACAACAATCCAATAGTCACCCATCTTACATCCAAAGATCTGGACACACACCCATGATGTGTGCTTTGGGTAGTGATTCTTTGGATGAGAAGAATTGACAAGTGTGTTCCTTGGGTCTGACTTCTGGGTCTCTCTCATGATGTTTTGCTCTGCTGCTTCTCTGCTCTATATTGTCGCTTCCCCCCCCCCCCAGTGGATTTTATTGTTTTTAATTTATTTTATGTATTTTTTAATATGATGTGTACTTTTTATCTTTTGCTTGTTGTAATCCTCCTTGGGCATTTGCTTTGGCATTGGATAAGGTGGGGTATACTTTTTTTAAATAAATAAATTCAGTTGTGAAATGTTGGGGGGGGCATGTTGCTGTACATTCTCCTGTGAATTACGATATACCACCTGAGAGTGTTCACATACATGATCTTGGTTGTTCATCCTTATCAGAACCCTGAAAAGGATTGTTTATCTCCATGCCACAGGTCTGGAAACAGAGGCAAAGAAGCTTTTCAGCCATGTTTTTGGCAGAGGTGAAATTTGAAATGGGGAACTTTCCTCCAGGTCACAGCTTAGTCTTCAGCCTCTGTGACAAGACCAACTAAGCTAGATGAACGGACTGATTTAACAGAAGACAACTTCCTATGTTCCTAAAAAGGTAAAGGTGACCCCTGACAATTAAGTCCAGTCGTGTCCGACTCTAGGGTGTGGTGCTCATCCCCATTTCAAAGCCGAAGAGTCAGCCCAGTGTTGTCCGAAGACACCTCCATGGTCATGTGGCCGGCATGACTCTCCTTGCCGCAGCGCGTAGCATGCGGCTGGAACACGGAGCGCTGTTTACCTTCCCGCAAGCGGTACCTATTTATCTACTCGCATTAACATGCTTTGGAACTGCTAGGTTGGCAGGAGCTGGCCAAGCAACGAGAGCTCACCCCGTCGCGGATTCGAACTGCCGACCTTTCGATCGACAGCTCATGGTTCAGCGGTTTAACCCACTGCGCCACCCGCTGGCCTCGATACAAGTAAATTAAATGCTATTTGTGAAGAGCAGTCATAGCTTTTGCTGCAGACACGAATGTCAAATGTGGAAGCCTAGAGAAACCATGACATTCCTCCAGAGATATTCATGGTTATGGTATCTTACTTCAAAGGGAGTATGTGAAGAAGTAACACAGAAACCTGAGTTCATGTTTTGTGCGTCTGCATTTATTCTGTGAACAAGAATGCAGAAGGTGGACTGGAGGTCGAGAAGGCTCGGAGAGGGTGGATAGATTGAGTGACACTTTTGCTGCAATGCTGAGTTTATGTGTTTGGTTATTTTCGCAGAATCCCAAAGCTTGAGTACGAATGCTCAGAGGATGTGCATGATTCTGTGCTTTGTACAGCTGGAACCCAACACCTATTCCCAGACTCTCGGGGAGAAGAATGGCATTTTTTGTGGTATGAAATATTGCACTCTGGTTGCAAGAAAAATGCAATATCCCTCCAACAGAAATGCTACTTCGAGGAAAGACATCTGGATCTATTGCAACAAATGAGTAACAAGCTGCATATTTATTGCATGAAATAAATTATTGTGTGGGACAGCATTGACGTGCGACAGTGCATACTCATGCTTTTCTAGGACCCTGTGCAAATGTGTGTGTATGTGTTTGTATACATGTGTGTATCTACAGTGCATTTCCTGTGCGGCCTTTATGCGCATGTGTAGGTGTGAGAATCTGTGAATAGATTGTTGTGTACAAATGTCTAAGTAAGCATGTATTTTGAGTAGTTTGGGTGTTTATATACGTATATTTGCCTATCTATTCCTATTCCACAAGCCCCTCCCCACTAACTGGCCACTTTGGTGTGAGTCCCATCTCTCTCACTGTCCGATGACACAAGAGCCTGGATCATTGTGCCTGTGTGCTGACAGCAGAGCTTGCTCCTATCTAAACATCTCCCTTGAAGCTTCCTGCCACGTCAGAGCTACTGGGAGTGTGGAGCGGTGGGAAGAGCTGGCATGTCCGACCGCAAAGTTATGACTCTCCTGGGAGCTGGGCAGGGGAGCTGTAACCGCAAGGTCCAGGAGTTCACAGACACAACTGCCTAACCTTAGGCGATCCAATGCTCGGTTACTATCAAGATAGAAAGGTCAGCTAGAGCTAGAGGGAGACACATGTGAGTTGATGGATGGGTGACTGCATGTGTAGAAGGGTTGTAAAAAGGGTGGGTGGGTGGGGAACCCTTTCCAGCATCTTTCCTGTTTTGCACAAAGCATGGACTCAAAGTACACCAGAGAAGCATTTTGAGAGAGAGAGAGAGAGAGAGAGAGAGAGAGAGTTTTGAGAGTCACACACATCAAGAAACAGATATAAAACCAACATTCTGCATTGCACTTTAATTTGTGCTGTGGTGCTTTCAAAACAGATTTGAAATATCTTAAAAAATTAGAGTGCATTTATTATTTTTTAATTACAGTGTTTGTCTCACCTTCCCTCCAAGAATCCCATGGTGCCACATTTTGTTTTCAAAAAACCATGTGAGGTCAGCTAAGTGGAGAGATAGTGACTGGTCCAGGATCATCCAGTAAGTGTTGTGGCTGCAGTGACGTAGCTAAGAGGGGGCCGGGGAGTGCTGTGCCCCCAGGTGCCATGCCAAACGTGCCTGGGGGGGGGGCGTTATACATGCTGTGCGCCCTTAATTTTTAATTTTTTTTTACCAGCTGCTGCAAGGGTAAGTGGGTGTGAAAAGGCTGGGCTGCGGTGAGGGGGGCTGAGTGGGGTGTGTGTGTGTGACAGGCTGGGCTGGAGGCAGCAGGCAGGTGACGGGGCAAGAGGGCGGTGGCGAACAGCCTGCCTTTTTCGCCGCTGTCGCCTGAGTCTCCAGTGAAAAAAAAAGGCAAAAGCTGCTTTTTTCGCTGGAGACTGGCTGAGGCGGCAAAAAAGGCAGTGGCCGGCAAGGCTAAGTGGGGGGAAAGGCTGGGCTGGGGTGAGGGGGCCCCTGAAATATAGGGACAGCGATTAACCAAAAAGCCAGGTTTGTCCCCTGCCAGGGAGGAGCTGAAGCGCTATCTGGGAGTTTGCTTTCTTCTGCCGATGAGCCCTTCCGCCACAGTCACATGTCCTGTGGCGGGGGAGGGGCGGCTGGCTACGGCTACCTGTTAAGCCCCTGCCCAGGCAGTACAGTAAATATAGTTCTTGGAGGGGGGAGTTCTTGCTGGGTTGTTGTGATAACAAGTCGCCTGAGGAGACTGTGGTATATCACTGTGTAGAGAGCCTCTTGCAAAGGACTGTAGCATCTCCCATTTCATGTGAAGTGGTCATGGTTGCATGTTTTGAAAGTGCCCAACATGCAAATTGTGCTCCGTGTTACAACTGCCAATTAAAAAAAAAAAAAAACCTGTGCGATATGTTATGTCACTTCTGGGGGTGACATTTTGAATTCCACCTCCAGGTACCACAATGGCTAGCTATGCCACTGTGTGGCTGAGGAGGGATTTGAATACAAATCTTCCCAGTCTGCACTCTGGGCATCATTACACCATACAGTTTAAACACATTTCCATTGCCAATGCATTTATTAGAGCAAGTGTTAAATGTCCATAATATATCCAGAATTTTAATGAGGCTGCCTGAAGGACTGTGCCCAATGTAAAGAGAAACTTCAAAAATGATAATCAAGTTTTTATATTATACTTGTTCTGTAAAACATGCAGGATCAGCTCTCTTGGTTCTAGGGGCAATGAGTATCAGGACCTGGGAGGGGAGAGCCATTCAGGCGAAAAGCTGAGCAAAAGTAGGAATGTTCAGTATGTCATGGCTCCGGAAATCCAGGCTGCGTTCACCCTCTGGGTGCACCGAGAAGAGGCTGCAGATGCCCTCCTGTAAGCCCTGTCTGGGAAGCAGAATGAGTCAGTCACATTGTTTGCGAATGCCCTCCACCTGTACTCTCCCAGTAGCCTAACACTGTTAGTGCCCCCACCCAGCCTCTACTCTCCTGAAATACTTCACTCCTGGCCTACAGTTATCCCAGCGCCCCCCACCCCCCTGGCCCATCCCTACCAATGCCTCAATCTGCAATTTACACTTATCCTTACACACTGCCACACATTCTGGGCTTTTCCCAGTTGTACCGATATCCTTTTGAGTCTGTCTCGCCACAAATATAGTCCCCTCACATCAGCCAACAGCTGTGCGTCCCGTTTCTCTCTCTCTCCCACCCCCCCACCCCACTCCTGCCTTCTTTTGAGCATGGTCCAAGCACAAACAACAGAGAAACACTGTTCCTGGCCAGAGAGGATTCCTGGGTCGTGGAAAATCTGCTGAATCAGCTGCTGGGTAGCTAGGGATTAAAGAAATGTACAGACACACAACTCTCTCTCTCTCTCTTTTCAACCCCCTCTCAAAACCCCTCAACCCAGCCTATCGATGTCAGAGAACAGCATGAACCTCACAAATGCTGGGCCCCCTCCCCCCAGCAACTGAGTCCTAGTCTAGATTTTGTCCAACCTTTCTCTGACGCAAATATAGTATGTGGCGTTCGTAAGGGGAACTGTAGTGTGGTTTGGCTAAGGAGCTACAGTACTTTGGGGATTGGGATAGAGGAGGTTGTGTTGTGGGGACAGAGAAGAGGGTAGGAGAGTGAGAGCATTGCATTTCCACACAGCAAGCTGGTACAGCAGGCTTATTAACAGAGCTCTATACAGCCCCCCAGCCAGGGCTCTTAAACACAGCCAGTATGTAGCGGAGTTTTTCCTAGTCAAGGAGAGTAAAAGATGGTGGGTGGCAGGGGGAGGCTGGAGGCAGGATTGCCCATAAGGGGACAGTGCCTGGTTAATTCACTGTGCCAGAATACAACACAATAGCCACACACATTTCACACAAATACCCAAAGCTGCAAGCACATTCCCCCACTACACACATAGGCCTCCATGTATGTCCACATTGGTGTACCTCTCTCACAGCGCAATCCTGTCCACCGGATTGCCGGCACCGGGTGTCATAAACGTGCCGTAAAGCACATTTTCGACACCTGGCGAGTAAGTGGCACCAGCGGAGAGGCCAGTGCTGCTCACTCTGCCCAGGAACGCAACCACCGTCAGCAGACACAGGTAGGTCCTGCGCTGGGCGGCGTGGGGTGGAAAGCGAGAGGGCAATTGGCCAGCGAGGCCTGGAACGGGGGAGGGATCATCGGCGGAGCACTCCACCGAATCCTATCCCCCAGGCCTGGCTGGCCTTACACCAGCTCCTTGGATTTGCGCTGTCCATTTTGCCGGCGCACATTTGAGGAGGCCCATTTGGTCTGCTGGGGCTGTACCTGGGGGAAAGGGGCAAACGTCCCTTTCCCCCGAGGAACGCTCCAGCTCCGCCGGTGCAGGCCCAATCCTGCCTAGTTTGCAGCCGCCGCCTTACATGTGCCGCCTCTGCATTATAGACAGGATTGGGCTGCCCATTTGTCTGTGATACAGGTGTATTCATGATTTGAGTGCATATCCACAAAAGGAAGGGTCTAGCATCACTCTTGTGGTGCTTATGGCCACAGTAATTTACTCCATTGTTTTTTCCTTTAACGTTTCTGAGACTGTTTCAGAGTAAGCAAGTCCTGATTTGCGTGCTGTTTATAACACATGTGATGGAAATTGAGCTTCATGTCTCTCTGTGCTTAGGATTGTGCAGTTCATGACAGGTCTTAGTTAGGATAGTGTGACAGGTGCAGCTGCCCACCATGCAGGTCTCAGGCATGTGTATATGTGTGTGCATGCCTGCAGGGGTGCAGTCAAGAGGAGGCGGGGGCACAAAGCCCCAGAATTTCTCCTACAGCAAAAGTGGTGATTTCATCAGCAACAGCACTGAAATGCTGCCTTTGAAACTTTTTTCAAAGGACTTTGAGAAGAAGGCTCAGCAGGAGGCAAACTGAGAAATTTGCCCAGGGTATATGTTAACGTCTAAGTCAGGTGTCGGCAACCTTCTTCCGCATGGGGGTCAGACATTGGGTCCATCAATAGTAAGAACGCATGTGTGAATGCCCTGATTAGGCCATAAAGCTAAGAAAAAAGAAAGTGTGTCCGCATAAGTGTGTATAGGATTGCAACCTAAATTAAGTATGAGTAGTTTTAAAATAGGAATGAGTGGCAGAAGAAGAAGACGACGACGCTAATGAAAGAATTAAAAGTTGATTTTGTTGTTGTTGTTGTATAGTCCTAGTGGGGCATGCCTATAGGACAGCTATAGGAGCTGTCATGACGAGCTCCAGTACTTCAAATCTGATCACTACACCAGTGTGTGTGTGTGTGTGTGTGTGTGTGTGTGTGTGTGTGCATGTTTGTTCCCCATGTGACTGCTTGAACACCTGAATTGTGCATGAGAGGTGCGGATGCTCAGATTAGCCTGGAAGTCTCACTCCCTACTCTCAGGTGTGTGTGTGGAAGGTGGAAGCCTGTGGTTACCTAGTGGTGACGCGAAAGACACTGTGCTCGCAGTCAGAGAGCCACTTCTTATTAATGCACATTTTTCCAGGGCTGAGCCACAGCACTGGAAATTAGTGTTGCTGGTACAAAGTCTTTAATCTGGCACGTTTCCATTATCTCTGATATTATTATTATTGTTAATATTTATATACTGATTTTCAAACAAAAACAAAGTTATCAAAGCAGCTTACATATTTAAAAGAATAAGGAAATGGCTCCCTGTCCCGAAAGGAAGGAGGCAATCGAAAAAAGAGACACAAAAGAGAGATACCTGCAAACAGTCTAGAGAAGACACAATTGGAAGAAGAAACGAACTGATGAAGACATCATGCCAGGGAGAATAAAGACAGTTGCTCCTCTTGTTAAATATAAAAGGAACACTGCTTTATGTCTCTTTGCCCAGCTAACAGGGGTACCTATGTAGCCCCCAGTCCTAAAACACAACTGCGCCATCTTCTGTTACATATGAGAACCCAGGGAATCCACATCGTGGAAACCAACTGTATGACCTTTGAGCTAGCCCTAGAGAGGACGTGACTTAATTCCTTTCACTCTACAACTGCCTTCAGGGAATCCCCCGGCACTAAAGCAAAATGACATCCCTTCTGCCAAGTCCCCCATTGCCAGCCTGGTTTGGCTCCTGTGTGACAGGGAATCCCGTGCAAAGGAAGGCTGGCTTTGTATCCGGACTGGCGTCTAGACATTCCAGGGGAATCCGGGACGTGTTGCCAGGGGTGGGGTCACTTTTTGGGCACGGTGGTTAGACTCTTGAGGTTGCTGTGCTCATGGGGCGAATGAGTTGTTCCAGTGAGCCCTTGTCATTGAGACGGAAAAGTTCTTAGCTAGCAGGTGACGGAACCGAACGAGCTTTGGGAGGCTCCCGTTTTTGTGTGTGGTAGCTTTCCCCATTCTTTCAGCGAGATGAGATATTTGGCAGCACACACTGTTTGGCAAAAGACCCTTTTGCGTTTGACAGATGAAAATAAGTACTGTACTGTATGAAGCCAGTAGACAGGCAAACAGTGCCCCCCCCCCAAAAGAGGGGAGCTGTTTCTGGTGGAGCGACGACAACACACAGCCAGTGTACCCCAGAAACAACGAAAGTCTTTTAACTTCAAAAGCCCGGCAGGATTCCACAATGCTGATGGCAAGTTTTTTTAACTTTTTGATGCCACAAATATTCAGCCAGTTTAGAGTTTCAAACAGAACGCTCCAGAGGAATTAATTTCTGGCTCAAAGCAGTGGAGGGAAGGGGGACATCTGTACCCACAAGGTTGGTCTCTGAAACGGACCCAAGCCTGTGGATCCATCTCCTCCCACAAGGTCACGTATGCACCCAGCCAGCCAGCCCTCCTCGTTATGTTCTAAGCTTGCACTGCCTCCTCCACCATGCAGCCTCTTCTCATTTTAAAGAGGAGGGGAGCATCAGTCTCCCAGGCCTGGCTTTAGATTTTTGTCTGCCTGTGGGTACCTTTCTTACTGGCTCACGGTGGGGATGGGTGGGCCCAGAGGCAAAGCGGGAGTTGGTGGCAAATATTGCTGGTCTTCATCCTCACTGCCGCTGCCATCCCACAGCGGAGACAGGGACGAGAGGGTGGGCAACTGAACAGTTGCTATTTCTGTTTTTTCTCCTCCTCCTCCTCTCCTCCTCCTTCTCCTCCTCCTCACCATAAGGACACTCTGGCTGCAAGTTGGCCCCAGCAGATGACTGACCAGGGCCAGGCCTGCAGTCAACCCATTGCTATTGCCACTCATCAGTCGTCGTCCTCTCCCCCCACCGCTGTAAAACAGCATGGCCACTGTCCAAAAGTGGTTGGAGAGTGGGTTCAGTTGTTATCTGGAGCCACAAAGAGCCACTTTCCCCCTGAATTTGGCCCTGGGACATGTAGGCATTTGCAGTTGCCTAGCAACAGGGCAGGGCCTACTGTCCCATTCAAGGCTAAGAGATGACCAGAAATCTGCTGGGACAGCAGCAGCTGTAGAATGGTATGACTTGAGTTGCATTTTAGCCTCTCTCTCAGCTTTCTATCTGTAAAATGGGCATAGTACGTAGCGGCTTACTTCATGTGGGGCTGCCATTAGGCTCAGCAAGGCGGAAATAAGTTAAGCTTTATATGCATGTGAAAAGTCCTGCATAATAAGTGACTAAAAGCAGCAGCAACAAAAACAACAGAGAAACTGGAATCTGAACGACTGTCTGAAATCTGTTGCTCCATTATTAGCTCCACATCTGCCAGCCATGTTTTGTATTTGTTCTGGCACTATGCGCTAACCATCGCAGAATTCTGGCCCATTTCTCCAGGGTAACTCCAGGAGTTACAAGTTATGGGAAGAACTCAAGAACCTTGGAGATGCTGTAGCTCTTCTTCAGTTTTGGCACTTAGCTAGTGCCTCTGCTACCCCAACACTCTCACCATATTTCTCTGCAGCAGCAGCCCAGGTGCCAGTCTCACCATGCCCAGAGAACCCAGGAAACCTGGCTCCCAGACTCTTGTACTGCAACATAAATCTGGGCTCCATGCTTCACCTAGGGAGAACATGTCTTAGAGAACGCTGCAGTTCACACAGCCATGGTGTGCAAAGGGGTGTACTCTCCTGCTCTCTGTAGGTTTCTTTAGGGAGAGTTGGACCTACGTCAGCACATTCCAACTTTGAACCTGCTGCCCCCATGGGCTCTTCCAGGCATCCCCCCTACCAAGGGCTCCAGGCTTCCTCCCCTCCTTCCAGACCTCCAGCACCAGCAGACAAGCTAAGCCTCCTCTGTTCCATTCCTTACTTGCTCTGAACTCTTGCCCAGTCTGAGGTTTGGGAGGCAGCCTACTTGAGGGGAAAATGGAGCCAAATCCTGTCCCACTCCTTGCCGTCCCTTCCTCCCTCCCTTCCTCCCAAAGAACTCTGATCCTATCCTACTCCCCTCCGGTGGCTTTCCCACCACTATCCCAACTCTCCACAGAATACCAGAATCCTGGCTCTGTGCCCTTTCATTCTGGCCCTTTTCCCCTTTTTGGGCCACCAACCCAAGGTTTGGCTTTGGTTTTTTTTTAAAGGTTAGCCTCAGTGCTAGACAACGGCCAAGTTTAAATTTGCATGCATGTAGCTACAGGCCTCTCTCACCACCTACAACAATGCACAACGCCACAGCAGGCATGAGTTTCCTTCAGACCAAGTAGTGCTGCCATGCTGCTCCATTTAGTTGGGGCTGCGCCTGTAAGCCACCCACTCCACCATGGTCGTCTTTGCATTCTTCTTCCCAACCTTCTGGGCCAGTGCCTAGGGAGCAGGGAGTTCCCTGCTTGCTGCGGCTCTAGCTAGTGGGCCCCAGCGGCTTTGTGGTTGATTCAGACAGGACAATCACGGCCTCTGCCTCCTGTTTTCATCACAGCTGCCCGTTGTCTGCCCCAACCAAAGGTCGTGAGGCCATGATGGTGGGGGGCAAAGAGCCAAGTCTGGCTAAAACAGGGATTGTGGAACTTCAGCCCAATGGATGGAGCGACACATACAGACCCATACAGTCTGTAAATACAGACAAACAACTCCGGCAGTAGAAACGATGCCCTTCTCAGGTCCCTGAGCGTGGCTGACAGCCATGGGCAGGATTAGGCTCCTGCCAGGACCTTGAGATCGCTGAGGGGCCCACTATTGATCCCCGCTGCCATCTTCCTTTGAAATGCACACATTTTATTTATTTTAACTAATGATTTATACCCCACCTTTACCGAGGCCCTCAAGGAGCTAACAAAAAAATAGAAAATTATTATTAAAAAAAACACCAATCAATCCAACATTCAATTAAAACTAACTCCATTAAAAAAGAACACAAGCAGCAGACATTCAACAGCAACCAACGAAAGAACCAGGGGAAAGCAAACACACAGGCCTCTTCCAAGCATTAGTAGAAAAAATATTTGGGGTAATCTACAGGTATGGGCTTAAAAATGTATGAAACAAGATGAGATGTTTGGAGGGAATGGACTTGGCCCTGGAGGCCCCTTCTTCTCCTATTCTCAGGAGTTTTGAGAAGTTATACAGGGTTAATAGAAAGCTCTGCATCTATACTGTGAAAGGCATTGTCAGACACTGTTTGCATGTCTGATGGGGCAAAATGGGACTAGGAGCTTGGCTTGGCTGGTCATGAGGCCGATTGAGTTGGTTGCCTCAGGCTCAGGCAGAAAATTGCAGAAAATCCACCCTCTTGCTTCCGCTGCTGCTTCTCCTCCTCCCTGGATTTGAAAAGGAAGAGGAGGACAGAGCAAAAGAGGAAGTGTAGAGCACAAGATAAGAGGTAGGCAGCGGCATTTGACATGGCACTGCAGGTGCTCAGAGATCTTGGGCTGCTGGCCTTAATTAGGAGGGCTTAATCTCCAAGTGCCCAGAAAAACCTGGCACTGACTGTCCATAAAGGGGCATCCAGAACTGCAGTTTGCAGCATGACGATCCAACAGACATCGACTCTGCATGATCATTAGAGAAGCTTGTGCAGTCCACGCAACATTGCACACTCTGATCCACTTCACACCTTACTTCCTGTTCCCCTCCTCCTTGTGTGAAAGCAGATTTCCATTCTAAAGGGCAGCACTTAGCAACCTGGGAGGGGCACCAGTCTGCTGCTTGGCAGGGTAAAACAGCTGTGAGCCACAAAAAGTCTGACAGCTGAAGAGGAAGGGCTCCAGCCAGCCATATCAATCAAGAGGAGGCTGGAGCACCTCCCAATAGGCAGATTCACATCTGAGGAAGCAGCACCTAAGTCTGTTGCTTGACTCAGCAACAGAGGTCATTATTATGGAACAAACACATTTTTATCACTGTACCACTGGTGTTACCCCAACTATGATAGTGCTTCCACTGCACCCAGCAGTACAGTAGTTATTTCTCCCAGTGACCTGTTCCTAAAGCTTAACCTCCTCCCATCTCGGAGAATCCAAGGCACTCAGCTAGTCCTTTGATTGCCTACATCAGAGGTTCTCAACCTGTGGTACGGGTACCCCTAGGGGTACGCAAACCTCTGGGGGTACGCCAAGCCCTGCCTCTTATCTGCCCCATCAGCAGCTAATTAAGTGTTAATGAACATGGATTTTAAATTGTAATTATTTTCGGAGCCCTTCTGTCTCTCTGGTTTTGGTTTTGGGCTTATTTTTGTACTTTGGAAAATGTACTTTGGTGGGGTGGGGGAGGGAGGAGCTGATTTTTGGAAGTGTGACTTGGAGGAAAAAAAAGAGATCCTTGCATATCTCCTTCCTCTCTCTCTCTCTCTCTCTCTCTCTCTCTCTCTCTCACACACACACACACACACACACACACACACACACAGTTAAATAAGAGATTTTTTCACATTTAAAATTGTTTTAGTACTTTTTTATTTAACGATTAATTACCTAATTGATTAATCCAATTAATTCGCAGGGGGTACTTCAGAACATTGGACCGTGATAGGGGGTACCCGGGCCTCCAAAGGTTGAGAACCCTTGGCCTACATCACTCACTTCTGCTCTGGATTTATCTTGCAGTACAGGGGATACCTTTACCTTTTTACACATAGGCTGAATATGTTGCTTAGGGTGCAATTTCATGCAAATTTTATTGTGAGTAAATGCCATTGAAATCACATGGATCTGGCTGCTGGTTTCTTCCCAGGGCACACAGGTGGGCCAGCCTGTCTCATACACTCCCTCTCCCTGAACTTACAGTTTTAAACTGAAAGCGATCACTGGCTAGGATTTTCTCACAGCAACAGAAAAAGTAGTTTTCTACTTTTATGTAGTTTCTTTGGGTGCCTGTCAGCCCTCCATCCATGGCAATTCTGGGCTGAAAATCTTTTATGGTTTGGTTTGCACTGGCAATGACAGTTGCAAAAAGTTCAGCTGAGCTGAGTCCTGTAAGTGCTAAGCTGCTTTGGGATAGGTGGCTCCCCTGGTGCCTTATCCCGTTTCTCCAGAAGCATCGCGGGGGGGCGGTCTGCCCCCAGGGGACACTCAGGGGGGTGACAAAGCAGGTTGTGGTGGTGACAACTGCTCCATTTTGGCAGCGGGAGCAGTGGCAATGGGTTTGGCCCACCCTCCTGCCCTGCGTCTCTGACAGGATGTGTGGTGGCAGCGGTGACATCACTTCCGGTAGTGACATCACGGGGGCCACATAGCGATGCCACTGCCTTTCTCCCTGATCCAAGCAAATGATTGTGGGGTAGCCTTTAAATCATTGCCTTCAGAGGTGACATAGTTGTTGTTCAGTCGTTAAGTTGTGTCCGACCCTTCGTGATCCCATGAACCATATCATGAGCCAAAATGACAAGAACTGTGGTACAGGACTGATGTACTTACATGAAATCAAGCAGCTATATTCAGAGTCAGGAGAGGGGGTGCTTCCGAGGTCTTGAGTTCAGGAGCCATGCAGTTTTCAAATCATCAGGTTTCCAGGGCAACCATGATGGGAAGCTCTCAGGATCCAGGTTTTGAGAATAACTAGTTGATTGTTGCTGGATTTGTGTGAAATTTGGGAGCTTTGTTTTCAGCTCACAGCAATTTGCAGCACATGTGTTTGCTGGTGACATATGATTAGGCTATGCAAATAATCAAGCTATGCTATGCCAACACCTCTGCAACACTTGCTGCTACAAACTCTGTAAATGATGTGTTGTAGTCAGATGCCAGGTGCCAAGAAAGAAACAAAGGCACTACCTAAAACAAAATATTACAAAGCACGAAGAAACTCTTACATGATATGGAAAAAAAGCTCCAACTCTACTTGCTGAGAGTCCCACAGAACTTCTTTCCTCCCTTTAATAATCAACGAAATACGTTGGTTTCTATACTAAGGCTGCAACTCTATACACTTTTCTGGGAGTGGGTAAATGAGACTTGCACCTGAGTAGACATGCACCGGATTGTGCTGTAGGCTGCTTTCACTATCACTTCAGGTTCCTCCCTGGGGTATGGCCAGGGGGCCAGTGCCAGACTATTTTGCGCCCTAGGCAAGGCTAACTGAAATAGAAATGTTTCTGTTTGTTTTTAATTACCTTGTTTTTAAAGTTTTTATTGCATTTATATTTTAATAAGTTGTAAGACGCCTTGATTGCCCTGTTGGGAGAAAGGCAGGGTAAAAATTCTTTAAATAAATAAATAAGACTTTAAAATTAATTATATTCCATAACACTATTGTAGTATTTAACTTCAAATATATATAAGGTAGGCTTATACAAGCCTACAAGCTAGGCTTCAGCAGTACGTGGACCGAGAACTACCGGACATACAAGCTGGGTTTCGAAGAGGCAGAGGAACTAGAGATCAAATTGCCAACATGCGCTGGATCATGGAGAAAGCCCGAGAGTTCCAAAAAACCACCTACTTCTGCTTCATTGACTACGCAAAAGCCTTTGATTGTGTGGATCACAACAAATTGTGGCAAATTCTTAAAGTGATGGGGGTACCAGACCACCTTACCTGTCTCCTGAGAAACCTGTATGCGGGTCAAGAAGCAACAGTTCGGACCGGCCATGGAACAACCAACTGGTTCAAAATTGGGAAGGGAGTACGGCAAGGCTGTATAATCTGTATAAAACTGTGTTCCTCAAAGGTCAGGACAGTACAGTATTGCACCCCTCTGAGGTCTGCGCCCTAGGCGACTGCCTAGTTGGCCTAATGATAGCACCGGCCCTGGGTATGGCATCCTTACTGAGCTGCATGGCGGTCAAAATAATTTGATTTCCGAACTACCTGTTGAGATGGCTAGCCTGGCTTGGGAAAGCGTGATTCTAGAAGGTCCTAAGGTTAATGGTGATATTCAGAAACTAGGTTGCGAGGGCAACAGAGTGTGTGTACATGTGCACTTGTGTATAACTTTCTATTATTTAGATTGCTAGACTTGTTCTGGTGCTCTAGAATTCAGATTTCCATGGAAAATAAGTGCAACTAAGAGATATCTGGGTACTTCTACCTTTGAAATAAAGCACCAGAACATTTGAAATACCTAAATTGGCCAAATAATCATGAGGGAGTCTCTTTCCCCGTCCCCCGCTCGTGTCTTTTGTTAGAAAAGATAAATTTGGCAAGTGCAGTTCCTTTCATTGGTGTGCTTCAGTACTGGAAAACCTGCGACTGTAAGACTTCTCCTTTCTACGCAAGTTGGAGCCATAGTCTAGAAGAACTTCACGCTCTCTGGAATCAGGCACCATATTTTCCTCTGGACATACAGTAGTTCCTCTCTAGAAGTTTTCCTGTGATTATAACTGGAAACCTACCTCCTCAAAAGGGGTTGGCGACATCTGGTGCCCAAAATCTGTAACTGCAGGATGTTAAAAAGGGCAGTGACCGGGCTCTAAAAGACACATTGGCATCGCCCAGGCATCCTCCTGTCTTGAGCCCCAATTCCTTTTCTTTTGTTGTGCCCCACTGAGGTACCAAGGATGGGCAGATTTCAGACTTATAGGATCTACTATTGTATTTTGAGGTCCACCAACTGGAGCATAGCAGTGGGGGGGGGGGGGAGAGAGAGAGAGAGAGAGAGAGAGAAGAAATTCTTCTTGCTAACCAATTTCATTCACTGCTAATCAATTTCATTTGGTGACACTCCCCCCCCCAATTCTAATGTTAAGGAAGAGGGAGAAACCCCCCCCCCCTACACACACACTCTGTACACTTTATCCACACCATCATGCCTAATTTTATGAACCCCCACCATGTTTCCCTGCCAGTGGTCATTTTTAAAATCTAAACAAAAACTTTCTCTAAACTAAAACTAACTTTTTCCTAAACTGTCGGTGTTATAACAAAGTAGCATCTTGAGATGCAAAACACTTTCCATTCCTGAATCTCACTCACCTACATAAAACAGCTGTTGTAATTAATTAGTACTCCCATTTTACAACTGGAGATACTGAGGCTGAAAGAGTGAGCAACTTTGCCAGCAGGCTATCTTTGTCCTTCTCACTGTCTGTGCAGGATTCTGAATACAGATCTTCCAAATTCGTACTGGTTCCTCCTGGACCACATTTGTTGTTAAGCATGGGGGGGGGGGGTAGTGTAAGGATGGGGGCTGTGGGTTTGGATTGGGGGGGTTCAGCAGATAACCCTGCAGGATAGGAAGTTGGGCGCATATGTAAGAACTGCAGGGTTGGAATCTGCTGGTTCCCATCATTTCCCCTGGGGCACTACAGCCATGACCTCAGTACCCAATAAACGCGAAGGCTCCAGATTTTATGGCCTGAGCCTGCCATGGAAGGAAGGGGGGGATGTTGCTGCATTTAATAACCCTTGATTAGATTGTCTTTCCACGCTGCTGGGCGCCAGGAATGGCGGAGCCACGAGTGGCCGGGAATCTGTACGATGGCTTCCCGCTAGGGTGGGGAGCAAGGACGGTCCCCCCTCAACCTGTGCCCCAGGAAAAGAATGTTGATGAAAGCAAGGAGGAGGAGCAACACAAGGCAGCCGGGCAGAGTAAAGGAAGCACCATTTGCACAACAAAGGACACATTTCTAGAAAGATCTTGTGTGTGTGTGTGTGTGTGTGTGTGTGTGTGTGTGTGTGTGTGTGTGTGTGTGTGTGTGTGTGTGTGTGTGAAAATATATTTCATGTACCAGCTTAGGGGGATCTTACAGGTGCAGTCAGGGCATGGTCTGAGAACACATGATGTGACGCAACCACCTTGCAGCAGCCAAGCAGGTCAAGAGCTGGTCAGTGCCTGGCTGGAAGGTTGCCTGGGAGCCTCAGGTATGTTGAGGCTGGAGCTCCAGTGTGGAGGAAAGGTGGCACACAGATACAGTCATTAAAAAATGTTTGCATTCAACAGTGGCTCGAAAACAGTTTCATTGACCTTCTCATGGGCACCTGTCAAGCCGTAGGACACACACGCAGGAATCCTTTTTTAACCCTCTTTTCTGTATTCACTCTCGAGGTGATTCAAGATGGAGTGTCTCTCCCCTCCCCCTTCCGGCGTACACTGACTGGTGGAAGAGGATTCAGATCCAAGGTGGTAACTGTGAACACAAAACCCCAGGGACTGGTTGTTGCACTGGTTACGTTAACCCAGAGCTGCAGGGCTCTGCTCTTGTGCCTGTGATCTGCACTCCGACTCACTCAAATTGGGGAAGGGGAATGCAGGAGGGTCAGTTGATGTGTTCTCTTGATGTACTTTCCATAGCTAGCTGAGAATATTATCTCCTCAATAGCTGTTGAGTGTAAAAGAGATCTTCAATGAGCATTGAGGGCTGGTGGCTACTGAGCTAAGACGCACCCCACACAGAGGAGGAGCCAGACCATTTTTGATCCGGGGCCCAAACCCTTGACGCCCCCCCCCCTAAAAACGCGCGGCCGTAATCCTTTACGCCCCACAGCGCAGCCGCGCAGCAATTTTTTGGGATTTTTTGATTTCAGTTTGGAAGCCTCCTTGTCCACTTTGTACCTCCTGTCTCCATTTCCAGCAGCACACATGATGAGGCATTCATAATGATGTGAATTTTGCTCTGCAGAATAAACTTGAAAGTGTTCCAAACATCAATTTTGTGAATTTTGCTCTGCAGAATAAACTTGAAAGTGTATTGCCCCTTAATGCCCTCTGGGGGGGGGGGGGTGAATCAGGACTCCTGGGCTGCTAGGCAAGGCTGCAATGCAAGGGGGGGGGAACTACAAAGCCCCATTACTTCTAAAAAAAACCTTTAAAAAACCCGGAAAAAAACGGGAAAAAACAAAAGAAAAAACCGAAACCTAGGATGTCTCCCGCCCCTCCAGAGGCCCTCTACGCCCCCCCAGGAGCCTCTCTGCCCTTACGCCCTGGGGCCCAGTGCCCCAGGGCCCCATATCAGCCTACGCCCCTGACCCCACATGTTGCATGCCTGGGTGGGAATGAAGCAGGCAAACTGCCCAATCCTATCCCCCACCACATTATGGCATGCAGCTGTGCCAACGGAGTGCATGTTACATGCTATGGTAGGGAGCCGATCGGATAGCCTGCAGGAGGTAAGTAAAAATATTTTTTTACTTAGTATACCTCGTAGGCTGCCCAATTGCCTATGGATCTCCTCGGACCTTCACCAGTCAGTTTGCTGGTGCAAGTCCAAGGAGATCCAGGGGACAGGGCAGGCAGAAAAATGGGGGATAAGATCTGGCGTACACAACTGCCACCAGAAATTCAGCAGGCTCATAATGCAGCTGTGAAACTTCTTCTGATGGGGTGGGTGGGACAGAACTGGAGCATGTGCCCCCCTTTTGTACCAGCTATGCTGGCTTCCTGTTCCATATTTATTATTATTTATTTATTATTTTTCACATTTTTATACCGCCCTTCCTCCAAGGAGCTCAGAGTGGTGTACATATTTCCTCCCCTCCTTTTGTCCTCACAACAACCCTGTGAGGTAGGTGGGGCTGAGAGATAGTGACTGGCCCAAGGTCACCCAGGAAGCTTCATGTCTGAGCGGGGATTTGAACCTGGATCTTCCAAGGTCTAAGTCCGACTCCCAAACCACTACACCATACTTAGGCTCGGTTTGAAGATCTGGTCATTATCTTTAAACCCCAGAATGACTTAAGATCTCATGACTACCACCTCTGTCATGAGCCTCCCCATTCTGTAAGATTGTCTGGGGGGGGGCCTTTCTGTGTGCCCCACCACCACCTGAATCTCAACTGGTGGGAGCCCACTAGAGGACACTTTAAAAATACAACCCTCAACTCTGGAGCTGTCCAGGCTCGAAACCCACCTTCTGGCTTATCCCACCTTCTGGCTTGTGAACATTGGCTTATCCCTTTATCCTCAAACATAACCAAGATTTCAGTATGCTTAACAACATTGGTCCATCTACTCCCCCCCCCCCTTTCATTCCCATTGAGTATTTTTAGACTGCAATCTCTTAGAGGACAGGGACCTGGCTGTGTTGCCTTGTTATGTACACAAATGGGGCAGTATAAATATTCAGTCTCCAGAGCCATCTCCTCACAAAGGACCAGACCTTGTCGTGGCTGCCCCTGGAACATTCATCTGGGAGAAAGTGGGGAGCCGTGTGCCCACAAAACAATATTTTATATGATGAAAATATTCATAGCCCGTCTCCCTGCCCAGTTCTGCTACTGCTAATGCAGCTTCTCCACCCAATCACAGCCCTGACCCACTAGGCAAGCAAGTAAAGTCAGCCCAGGAGCCATCCCTCCTATGTTGGTGTCCCCTCATGTATGTTGGCCTGCCCGTGGAGGACTTTCTGGTCAGGGAGCAACAACAGTTGCACGCCTGAGTACCAGTGTTGCCCTTTCAGGCCCCCCATGTAGTATCACTTCGGAGAAATGGGATTCAGGAGCAGAATTGAAGAAGACATTTTTTTAAAGGGGGGCCCAGGAGTCAGCAGAGGGCCCTCAGGCCCTGGCGTTTGTCCAGGGGTGCTATGTGCTGTTGCCAGGCCTTCCTGAACCCTTGACCTCCTCAGCCTCTTCCTGGTTGCTAGGTCACGGTGTATGAATACTCTAGAACTCCCAGGTTCTGTGACACTTCCCTGCAGTTCTGACACCATTCATGTCCCAGGCAGCCTCATGTCCTCCTAACCCCATTAGAATAAGGTGTCTGTCATTCTCTACAATTCCTGGGGGGAGCCCGCTGCGGCACCAACCCCACATGGAACTGGCCGCATCCCCAAAGGGAGAGAGATATGAGCCAGCCTGGACTGGCTTTACTTCTTTGCCTAGTGCTGGTCCAAGAAGGTGCGTTGGATTGGGCCCCTGGGCTGGGACTGCAGTGCAGGACCAAGAGGGGTGTGAGAGGGCAGAAGATCTGGCAGACATTTTGGGGAGGGGGGGAGGCAAGGGTTGTGTCTCTCATTGTTTTATTCTGCTTCTTCCCTTCCATCAGGTACTAGTGCCAGTTTCTTCAAGCCTCTCAGTGAGTAAATTGTTACTTTATGTTATTTTCCTATCCAACTCCTTTTCTTCTCACCTTGCCTCCCCCTCCCTCCCCCCCCAATCCTGGTCTCAAAAAAGGACTAGTCAAGGAAGGCCCCCACTGGAAGCAGTTATAAGAACCACAGCCTCTAGTCTGTCAGTGCTTAAACCTTTTCTTTGCTTTTTGAATGAAGTTGAATGCCAAACGTACATTGCCCACTTGCCTCTAACCCCACCTTCACAACTTAAGGACTAGAAACGTGGTGTTGTTTTGTGGAGAATGATAAAGAAAACCAATACTCTCAGGATACTCAGTTGTGTATTCGGTACTAATTGCCCTTGCATGGTGCGTTGGGGAATACACACACACAGCCCTGCCACAGGAGAAGGTAAGTCCTTATCGCTGATTCACGTTACACGAATCCCGGCGCGTTACGGAGATGCGCAGAGCTCTTTGACAGCATTTCGGAAGCAAGCGGAGCAGCTGCGAGCTCCACAATGCAGAAGCTGGAAAAATGGTTTCCCCTCATCTTTTGAGGGGGTGGGCTTCGCGAAGCTGGGGTGGGTTCGCGGAGCTACTGCAGCCTACCACTCGGATGAGAGAGGGGGAGAGTGGCTGCATGCCAATCAGAACTACCTCCAATCACCTTCATAAGAAGGCGGGACAGCAGGAGGGACAACAGGCGGGAAGACACCCCTTCCGGCCAGCTCTACACGTTGGGGCAGGGGCAGGGGCATCTGCGCCTGGATTCGTGTAGTGTGAATCAGCCATCAGTGAGGCAGGAAGCAGAAGTAAAGAGAAGCATAGTAGTCCTTGTATTATTAGTCAAGTCAACATATTCTTCCCCATGGGGAGGGCAGTTTGAAGGAATCACATTCTGATTGTGCAAACTCTCCTAGGAAATCCCCCTCCTTGCTGCTAAATCACAGGGGCCTTGTTGCTCATTTGAGCACATTCAGTTTTTCCTTTTGTTTCCCTGCTTCCTTCCACTGTGATTGATGTTCCTTCTAGACCCTAACATTTTCTCTCTGTGAAAAAAACATCTAAATGGCTCTAGATTCTGGAGTTCCAGTGCTTTGCTTCCATGTAAGCAGCCAGTCTCTGTAGCATAGAGAGGTGGGATGCTTCCAGGGCAGGGTTTGTGGGCTCATTGCTTCAGTGCATGGTTTGCACACAGAAGGTCCCATGTTCAGTCTCTGGGGTCTCCAGATCAAAGGAGTCCCAGGTGATGGGAAAGCTAGCCCCACATGTATGCAAACCCATGAAGCTCTGAAGAGCTGCTGCTGCTACACAGTCAGCATAGACAATGCTGAGCTAGGTGGATCAGTGATCTGGCTCAGCTGATGACAATTTTCAAGTTTTCCTATAGTGGCCCCAACTCCATGCATGATCTGTCCACATTGCTGCCAAGAATGAATGCATTTGCAATCCACACAATCAGGACCGGCCGGCCCATCCATAATGTGGCCTACTGAGGCGGTCACCTCAGGCAAGAGAGTGGCAGGGGGCACCTACCTCCAGCCACCCTCTCACCTCTTCCCCCTACCTGGGCTGGAAAAGGGACAAGGCAGAAGAGGAACTGTGGAACTGATGCTCTAGGCCTACCACTCTCCTGTCCTCCATGCATGTGTCCTTATAGTGAATCGACCACTAGTCCACCTAGGTCAGTATTGTCAACACAGACAAGCATGGGCTCTCCAGGGTTTCAGACAGAAATGTTTTGCTACCCCTTGTACAGATGTTGGGGACTGAACTGGGGACTTCCATAGGCAAAGCATGCAGAAGCATGAGCCATGAGCACAGTTCCAGCAACTCACACTAAAAATATGAACGTCCTTTCCAAAGGCAAAAATACGGACAGTGATTTTCCATGGGTAGGAGCCAGAAAATAGAGACTGTCCTGCATCAGTAGGGGCTGTTGAAGCCTATGCAATCACTACGTGAAACCAGCTCTTGGGGGTCGTACATTTGTTACCATCTCTTTGATTTTTGATTGATTGATCTTTGCATTGATTTTTGTATATCAAACTGTAGCCGCCGCCTTGTTTAGAAATCACACGTCAGTGATGTGCGTGCACTGATAATGTGAAAAGGCACACAGATTTTCAATTATTTTTAATGCCAAGAAAGGATTTTGAGGGAACCCAGATGTACTCAAACAAACAAACAAACAAACAAACAAACAAACACACACAACGGGCCAGTTTGGGTACTGCCATTCATTTCATTTATTTGTGAGAGGGATGGCAGGATAGATGTGCCACTGACATTGGTGTGAAAGATTCTCCATCTCTTCTAGCATGCCACCAGGACCCCTCAGAGCAGCAGACCTGTGGTGGTGCAGCAGAAAGTTTCTATCCTCATCAGTGCCAGCTGCTGAAATGCTGTTATCATAACCATACCTGCTACCACCTTGCTATTGATGGTAAGACTTGGGAACCTCTCTGTGCAATTTGTGCATGGAGCATCAGTGTGCAATTATTGTTCAGTTGTTGGGCAGTGTTTAGATGCCTTCGTTCAAAGGAACCACTTCTCTTTCAGGGATGACTGTCCAATCGGTTTCAGAGCGCAATCCTCCGTAACTTTAGAATGGCAGAGCGCGCTCTAAAGTGTCGCAAATGTGCCGTAAAGCATGTTTGCGACTACTTTAGAGTAAGGGAGGCCGGCACAAGGCTGGCCACCCTCACTCCGCCGCTGGGATGTCCGTGCGGCCACTGGCGGAAAGTAAGGTTCCCACCGGCGGCCACATGGGCTGTCCGGGAGGCAAGGGAGGGGGGCCATTGGCAAAGCTGGCCCGGGAGGGGGCGGGGATGGCGTCCGCCATATCCCCGGCCCCCACCGGGCCGGCTTGGCTGTTACACGGCCTCCTCCTACTTCCACCAGCTATTTAGCTGGCGGAAATCCGAGGAGGCAGTTTACACCGGGGGAAGGGGACGAACATCCCCTTTCCACGAGTAGACCTCCAGGCCATGCCAGCGCGGCCTGGAACGGGGATAGGATCTGGCGGGTGGCCCTGAGCTGCTGGCTGGATCCTTATGGTGGATTGCGCTGAGAAAACGTTTTTTTTTTTCTTTCCTAGCTTGAAGAGTCATTGTGATTTGCAAAGGTGTTGGGAATACAGTTATGTGTCACAGGCACCTACTGGATAGTGCCTATGATATCATTAATGATAAAGAATACAAAGCCTTCCCCACCCATGAATGCATCATATTGTGCTTAACGCTAATATTCCCTCTTCAAAGAGATCATTTTAACACCTCTTGTTTCATCCCCTCCCCTAGTTTTTTCCCCATGCACACAGTAGTTATTTTTTGGGGGGGGGGATTTCTCAAACAGGCAGTTGGAGAGCTAGGTTACAAATGGTGCAGCAGCTTCTGCTGCTGAACAGTACTATTTCAGTGTAGCTGGGGGAATCGCATGTCTGAATGCAGTAGCAGAGTCAGCGATAAGGTAGGGGCAGGGAGCCCCCGGGCAGCAGGCAGGGGGTAAAAAGCACACTGCGCGGCTTCCAAAAAATCGCTGTGCGGCTTCCAAGATTGGCCCACCTGCTCACCTGGGTTCCTAGGAGTTCTATTCTGGGAGAGAAACGCGGGGTGGTGGTGGTTTCTCACCACAATGCGGCGGGGGCGGGGCTTGTGTCGGTACGTGCAGGTACAGTCCAGCAAGAGCTATCATCCGTGTAGCCCAGCTCTGAGGCTTTCAGATTTTGTGATGAGACTTTAGGAGGATTCTCTACTCCTGTGACGTGGAAGAGCCCCTGGGAGTACCTCTTGTTCTCATGCTCGTTTCCTCATGGTTGGCTGAATGTTCCTTCCCTGGCACACTGGAGCACACATAATCCATCCTTTTTAATGAAGGGGGGGGGGGAGCTACGTAAATGTGCCCCTGTAGCAGAATTTCCTCACTCTCTCAGCATCCATCCCATAGGGACAGAATATACAGGATAGTCATCTTTAAAATGGACCTTATAAAGGCCAATTTACGTACATAGTCACCGTAATGGGAACCTGAAGCTTTTCTGGGAATGAACCACTGCAGGCTGATGGTGTCGGTGGGACTGCATGTTTAACTGTGCCTTCATGGAGGAGACACTAGGCTAGGCTGAAGCTTTAACCCTGACATGCTTGTTTTCTGTGCACAGGAAATGTTTTCCTTGTGGAGAAACAGTCAAACATGCAATCCCACCAACACCACCAGCCTAAAGTGGTACAGTCCCGGAAAAGCTTTTTCCACTGAATTCTGCTGCAGGTATAAACAGTTTTCTGCAGTTGTCAACATCTGGTAGGGGCATCATGCTCTGGATTAGACAGCCTGATTAGGCAATGTTTAGGATTAGACAACCTGAGTTGGGATAATAATTCCCGACTAGAACACTAGGTGGCTTCATTCCAGTGTTGAATGAGAGAGACCTGCTCTAAAGAGCAATCGCTACCACTGACCATTACATCTCAGCAAAGGGCTGCAAGCGAGCTGCTCACTGCATCAACAAATGCCTTTATTATTATTATTATTATTATTATTATTATTATTATTATTATTAACAGTGTTTATATACCGCTTTTCAACAAAAAGTTCACAAAACGGTTTACAGACAAAATCAAATGATGAAATGGCTCCCTGTCCCAAAAGGGCTCACAATCTTTTTTTGACAGGTGGCAGACAACACCGGAATGCTGGGATCCTTGGTGGAATCATTGTCACGGCCGTCGTCTTCAGCATAGGGTTCTTCGTTTGCTGGTAAATCATGGGGCCTTTGATACTGCCACCACCAAAACCGGACCACTGTTTTTGGCTGCAGGGCTTAGGTGGGACCCAGGAGGACAAAAGTCATGGGCAATATCCATCATTTAACCCCCACACAAGGGAGCTCAAGAAAATGTACACACACATAGTGTCAAATTTATTACGCTATAATTCACACATGTACTATAATACACATATATACTGCATATGTGTACACAGAAGCAGTTGCTTGACCCAGATAGTTAATTAATTAGACCAAGTGCTCAAAATGTTCCCCATTGGCTCCTATGCACCTCTGACATCATTGACTAAGGGATCTGCAAAATCCACAAACGTGTGTGCTGAATTTTGGCAGCGGTACACAAAAATGATGCCATGCCCCCAGGGGGCGGGGCTTGTGGCGGCATGTGGGGGGTGTTGCGTCGGTGGACCCCCACAGGGGGGGTATAGGAATGCCACTGCTAGAGCAGGGATTCTTAACTGGGGGTATCCATACTCCTTGGGAGTATGGAATCCAAATGATGAGGGTATGGAACTCGATCTCTGAACTATTAAAAAACATTGTTGTTAGATTAGATAATTAACTATCACCATTATCAATATGGATAGAGGCGTTCTGTTCACCATATGTAAAGTCAAACCAAGCTATTGACATCTTTGAAAGTCATACTGGTAACTAAGGACTGGTGATAATGATGATTTCAACAGTCTGGTGAAGGGGGTATGGGGACATATTGGGCAATCCATTTGGGGTCTAAAGGTTAAGAACCCCTACTCTAGAGAATCCTGAGAATTGTAGTTCTGTGGAAGGGAGGGAATAGGGAATTCTTAGCATCCACACCTAGCTACAGTTTTCAGAATTTGAGGGTGGGCGAGGAGGGGAAGCTCTGACTGTTAAAGAGTATAGACCCAGGAAAATATCCGCAGTGTGAACATATTCACTCTCCTTCTCTCCCCACCCTCCTACCTGTCTACTTCTCCAAAAAAGATACACATCAAAATGTTGCAATCTCACAGCAGAGACCCACATTTGGTCAGGCAGTGACCTCAGGGAGGCCAACTCCCTAACTGTAGACTAGTCCTCAGTCTAGTCCACTATTCCACTGGTTTTCACAGTAGGAAGCAAGTCACCCCTACAGAAGCATATAACTACCCCATGGCTGCGAGGGTAGCCATGGTTAAGAGGGTACTGTAGTTTTCCCAACAAGAGTCCAGCATCTTGTCCATGATGTGTGACAATTTGGCTCAAGAAGCCTCATACATCATTCCCAACTTCCACTTGGGAAGTTCACTTGCTGCATTTTTGACACATATGCTACCTTCTTGCCCAGATCAGGTTCAGGGGGAAAAATGTTCTGGTTTGGAACAGAAGCCAATAATACATAGTGCTCATTAGCTGGCTCATGTGTCGGTCATGAAGACCCTCCCCCTTTTGCAAACCTGGGCTGTGTACTACTGATTGCATCAGCCACAGAGCCACCTCCTTCCCACCCTGGAGCAATTTGGGGGGGAAATACTTAAAAATATAGCATTGCACAAATGTAGGAGCCAATGAAATAAAGGTAGGTGATTGGAGAGGGGAGGTGGAGGACAGAGACAGCCTGCCTGAGGTGAGGAGGGGTGGCAATTACCTTTTGATCAGTAGCCAAGGACATGAGTACATGTATCAGTATAGGGCCAAAGCTGGAGCGAAACAGAGCTTGTTCCGCAGCAAAAAAAAAACAACCCACACACACACACCTGTTTCTCTATGCAACCGTAGGCTCTCACCCTGCTTCCCCCCAGAGTTCCTTAGAATGTAGCCTGCAATCCAGAGGAACTCCCCCACACCCACCATGACCCTTCTCTGAATTCTGATGTGCTTCTCTCCTGTACAGGAAGTTCAAGGAGCTCCAAAAAAGGGAAAGAGAATCTGAGACCCCACAGAGTGGGAGCTCAGAATACACAGCCAGACTCCTGAGTGGTAGTGAGACAGAAGATGACACAATGTACTGGTCACCCCAAGAGAGGGATACTAGGGATACTTGGGTATCAAGAAGACAGGAATGGAGTCCAGAAGAGGAGCTAATGCGAGGAATAGGGCGGCCATTCTACAGTCCAGAACCAATACAACTAGTAGTGAGGCTACAGCAGGAGCCAGAGCCACGATCAGGGCCGCCACAGGGAGAGGCACTAGGACTGCCACTGCCGCCACCAAAGGCTGCACCACCGCCAGCACCAGGAGCTGCAGCACCGCCGGCACCAGTCGCAGCAAAGCAGCCGGCACCAGCTGCAGCACCGCCGCCGGCACCAGCAGCGGCACCGCCACCAACTGCGGCACCAGCTCCAGCAAAAGGTGCAGCACCTCCACCAGCTGCGTCACCCAGTGCAGTTCCGGCAGCAGGCGCGGCACCGGCACCAGCAAAAGCACCACCGCCGGCACCAGGCGCGGCACCGCCACCAGCTGCGTCACCCAGTGCCGTTCCGGCAGCAGGCGCGGCACCGGCACCAGCAAAAGCACCACCGCCGGCACCAGGCGCGGCACCGCCACCAGCTGCGTCACCCAGTGCAGTTCCGGCAGCAGCCGCAGCACCGGCACCAGCAAAAGCACCACCGCCGGCACCAGGCGCGGCACCGCCACCAGCTGCGTCACCCAGTGCAGTTCCAGCAGCAGCCGCAGCACCACCGCCGGCACCAGGCGCAGCACCGCCACCAGCTGCGTCACCCAGTGCAGTTCCGGCAGCAGGCGCAGCACCAGCAAAAGCACCACCGCCGGCACCAGGTGCGGCACCGCCACCAGCTGCATCACCCAGTGCAGCTAAGGCACCAGGCGCTGCACCAGCAAAAGCACCGTGATGGCAGCGTCGCAGGATAGCAATCCAGTATTGCAGTCCCCACATCTTTCCCTCTATTAGTAAAAGAGTTTAATTTTCATTCCATTCCTCACTATGGTCACTGTGTCTTGATCAACGTCCCTCCCTTCCAGGGAACCCAGGGGTCTTGGTTCCCAGCCACCTCTGACTTCAACTCATCCTGATCCCGTCTTTATCTTGGGTGTCTTCAAAAGCTGTGTGCTGGAGGAAGAGAAGTACAGACCGTGTCAGGCAGAAGGGCCAGACAGGCACAGCACCTCATGCAGTGGCGCGTCCTCTCCACTTCCCTCGTCCACTTACTGCTTAGACTAGGTTAATGGGGAATTGGTAGTACAGTATTCCGCTGTTAGGAGGCCCAGACAGAAAAAGCCCTTCTTCCAGGATAACCAAGAAGCCCTTAAAATCCAAGGGGTCACCTTTGAAGCCAAACAGTTACTGAAACTTGGGCAGTCTGTTAAGCAGTGTTCCCTATAAGGTGTGCAGCTGTGCACCTCTGAGCTGAGCTTCACACAGTGTGGAGCTCGGCAACATGGCGATGATGTAATACATCATTGCCGGGAGTCTGGCAATGGCGTTGTGTGCTCCACAGCTGAAGAAGGGGTCTGCACACTGGCATGGATCTCTCAGAGGGAATATAACTGGTAAGCATGACAACTCACCGGGCAGGTAAAAAATAGACAATTTATTTTAAAGGCTGAAGGACCAACACAAAAATTGCGTGTGTGTGTGTGGGGGGGAGAATTCTGTAAAATGATCAAAGCAAGACATGAATCAAAAACAAGCAAGCAGGAATGGCAAACGGAGGGTGTTTGACAAAGGGTGGCAAAGAGTTTCAAATGCAAGCAAAACAAATAAAACACATCCCTGATGCAAATCATTGCATACTTTTCCCCTACTCTTCCTTACGCACTGTGTTCCAGGTCTGGTTTCTTCATGCACTCGGAGAGCCTGTGGCGCCTTTTGATAAAACAGCAGTTTTCACAATACACACAGGCGTTCCTGTGTGTAACCTTATAAACACTAGGATTAATTATGCCATAGTTATATCTAATTGGATGGTTTATGATCCAGACCCCCCCCCCCCATTGTCCCTTGACCTGATCAGGTGGGCCGGGAGGCCCAATTGGCTGGCACATGCCAATCTCGGCAGGGGGGGCTGGTTAGGATCTATTGTTTAAGCTGGACGCAGACATGAAGACAGGGAATCTACGCTCTGACCTGGCTGCCCTGACATGTGGCTCTCTGTAATGGCACTGAATTCAAAGAGAGTCTTGCAGCAGGGTGTCTCCGCAGCCTGATTTAGGAGGCTGAAGCATCACTCCAAGGGTCCAAAACTAGGAGGAAACCAAGGATTTTTTTCCCACAAGTTGCATATAAGTAAACGTTCCACAGACGGCAGCTTTTTGGATTTCTGTATCAACGTCGTTGAATTTCTGCCTATTGTGCAGCTGTTAGAAGCACAGAAGCGGCCCTGGGGGAGGGGGTAGGAAAGGGGTAGTAACTCAACTCAATATGTCGCAGAAACAGAGGAACGAAGGCCTTGTTGCCGACAAACAGGAGGACGTTTGAAATGTAAAGCAAAATTCACGTAAACAGATCCTGGACGCTGATGGCTTTGGGTCAGGGTGATGGCGGGAGGAGTCTAAGGTTCCTTTTCCTGATATTTGTGTGTGTGCCAAAGGTCAACTGCAGTCCCAGGAGAAGACCATCATCCATGCTAGCGAGCCCATTCATACATTCTGCGGGTGGACCACAGGATGCTCTAGTTAACCATAAGGTCAGCATGAGTGAGGAACACCTGCAAAAGAGAAGGATGGAGAATTGGGCAAAGAAGCGGCTGGCAACAACCCCTGAGTTCTCCAGTTGGGTAGAGGGACGAAGAGTGGGCTCTTCGGGAGGGAAACAGATGAAGCACAAAAGACAGCATGCTTGGGCTCTTGAGGAGAGGAAGGGAGAAGACTTACTGTCTCCAAGGCCCAGAGCTCATCTGTGCTTTGTATGGTTGCCAACCTTTCAACCAGCCCCTGTAGCTACACCTTTAGCAGCAACTTGATCTGCAGATATAACCTCTTCCCAAAGTGAGGGGTGTGTCCTGCTAAGGGAAGTGAGACAAAAGCAGGTGGCTGCAGCAGCCTGGTCTATTGACTTAGGAATGACCAGAGGATTCCTAAGGAATGACCACCACCACCACCCCGGAGCTGCTGAAGGAGAGGATGTTGCAACTCCATCACAGTTAAGGAGCCAGAGAATTCAGTGGCAACATGGAGAACCAGTGGTTAGTGTCGGAGTCTTTGATGGGGAGACGCAGGGGTGTATTAACCCATGGCCGGGCCCCATGGCTTTCAGGTATTTCGGGCCCCCTCCAGCACTTCAATCTTCACTCTCACTATAGAGTGAATATAAAGGGACTTGTCCCTGCGGGGCCCCTAGGCTGAAGCCTAGTCAGCCTTATGGATAATACACCCTTGGGGAGGCGCAGGTTCAAATCCCCAAGAAGATAACGGGGCAACCCCCAGACAAGTCACTGTCTCTTCTCCGCGTAGAATGAGGGGAGGGCACGTGTGTTATGCTGCCTTGATGTTCTGGGAGGAACGGCAGGATAAAAATATGACCAATAGGGCTATGCTGGGAGGAGGCAATTTCAAACAGACCAAGAAATAGTGCCTTAGGCCAAGCCGAGACCACTTGTAGCTCATCGTCGACCTGAACGCAATCCACAAACAGTGCATTATCTGCTTGACACACACATATGTTTCCAGTTTCTGCAGTCCCAAGCAGGCAGAAAAAAACTCAGGGGGCTTGCTGTCTATCATCAATCAATCGGCTGGCTCACAGCTAGCAGGTTGAGTTTGGCACAGTGGGTCACAAATTGTGTGGGGCCAGCGGCCTAAAGCCGAACACACGGAAGGTTAGGCAGTGGAGCAGTGAGAAAGATGGGGGGGGGGGGAATGAGTGTCTCTTGTTTCATCCGGATACCAAAACAACATCTGCTGCTGCCTCCATTTCTGGGCCACGTTGTGTTAAAAGTTTGATGAAGGTACTGAAAGAAGAACAAAAGTGAGACGCAAAACACTAAACAGCAGAGAGAACAGAGCTGCAGTTCTCAGAGAACACAAAGAGCCCTCCTGGATCAAACCACGAGTTCATCTAGCCCAGTACCTTGCTTCCAACAGCAGCCTCCCAGATGCCTCTGGGAAACTCACAAGTCTTCTCATATTGTGTGCCCAGTGCCTGGTATTCAAGATATACTGCCTCTGAACATGGAAATCTCATGGAGCTGCCCTCAGGTAAAACTATCATCCCACCTTGAGGCAGTGAGTTCCACAAGCCACTTATGCATTACAAACATGGGCAGCTTAGTATCACCATCGTTTGTATAGGCCCCTGCTCCTGTGCATTAAAAAGGCAAGGTGTGGGGGGGGGGAAGGAAAATCCTTTTTACTGCTCCTTAACAAGCCTGATCGCAGTGACAGTTAAAAAGGCTGCCAAAGGGCAACTAGACCAGGAATGCACCCTACAGTATCTGCTCAAGGAATGGGGCATTGTTGGGACAAGTGTCCTTGTTCACAAAATGTCCAGCTGGGCATTATTGTTGCCAACTGCTCATGTGCTTTTTAACCACCATTTGACGTACAGAAATTGACAGGGGAAGTTTTTCAGAACATGATGGGAAACGTCATCTACAGGTACAGCTGCACAGCTACAGTGGCTGTCTGAAAAGTTGGCAATCCTAATGGACGTAGTGAATAGGCCCGGGGACATCAGCCGAGAGGGAGACCCACGTTACCTCTATGCTGCTTCCCGGCTGTTTGATACAGTCCTCATGGCCAACCCGCCACCTTGGTGTCGCGACCAGGTCCTCGAGATCTTCCTGGCAAGCCGGGCCAGCGTGCCTCCCTTGGCACCGTAATCCCTCGCCAGTTCTTCGGGGGCTATCTCGATATTGCCTGTGTACCACATGATCCAGCCCAACAGACTCAGGAACACCAGCACTGCTCCCGAGTAGATCAAAAGGTCCCCAAAATCCCGGCCATGGAGCCGCAGCCGGGCAAAGATGCCAGTCAGCAGAGCCCCTGTGCCTGCTGCGTCCATGAGCACTGCAAATGCCAGTGCCAGGCGGCAGCGGCCCAGTCCTGAGGACCCCATGGGGCAGGGGCCTGTCAATGGGGTCACTAGGGGCCCCGGTGAGATGAGAGGCAGGGACAGCACAGAAGAAGTTTTGGGGCAAAAGGGAAAGTCACAGAAGGAACTATAAAGAAGGGGGCCAGTTTCAGCCTGCAGGAAGAGACCAATATGTTGGCCTACGAATCAAACCTAGTCGGTTTTCTGGAGAGGACAAAGAAGAAAGGAGGAGGACAGCAGGAAAGGTGAATGGCCTAGGAAGGAAGAAAGAGAAGGAGTGGCCCAGGTGAGAGGCCCAGGAAAGCGGTCCAACCAGTTTCAGAAGGGGAGGGACCAAAACTCAGGTATCAGAGGAATTAACTCTGCCCTGCCCTTCAAAGCCAGGAAAACGGACTCTCACGTCCCCCTAAGTTAATCTGTACTAAATTCCTTCCAGGGCGTCCTGGCCTCAAGACCCTGCCATGAGACTCCTACCCCCCACAAAATTTTGGGGTGGCCGTTCACCTTGCTACCACCATTTGGCATAACTCTCGCTGCTTCAGAAAAATCCAGGGGGTTTCTGGCTCCAGATATGCTTTCTTACCTAGACTACTAATCTCTGATTCTTTTGGCAGTGAGCCCTAGAGCCCAGTCCTCTCCTTTCCCCTCCCTGCATGACAGGTGAATCGGTCAAAAAAGAACCTCACCCTTTTAAGAACTTTACAAGCACAAATACCTCCTGTATGTGTCTGTCCAATCATATTGGCACAATAAAAGCTTCCTGTTCACCTTTGTGTAGTCATCCAGTCAGAGACCAGGAAAAAAAGTTGGAAGGGGTGTGTGGGCGATACTGTTCAGTAAGACTATTTACTGCCTTTGATGTGCAGGGATTCATTGTGCTATTGCAAATTCTGTATCTCTGCAGGAATAAATCCATCACTACCACAATCTGAAACATTAGGGCCATTAAGTCCCATTGAACTTAATGGAATTTACTTCAGAGTAAACATACAGTACTTAGAATGTTGAGAGGGCTAGCTAAGTTTCTGTAGCAGCAAAAACATCATGTGGCATCTTAAAGATGAACTAATTTATTGTAGCATAAGCTTCCGTGAACCAAAGTCCACTTCATCAGATGTATGAAGTGAAATCTTCAGTAGGCACACATATACATGCATGCACACAGAAAAAAAAACAGAACAGAAGAGCATTTCCTTTCCTGCTTACTGGGGATAATCCACAAGCACTTATTCTACAATAAATTTGTTAGTCATGAAGGTGGCACAAGACTTTGGTGTTTATGCTGAGAGTTGCATTGCATATCTCCTCTTTTCTCTCCCAAATACTTACATTTCAAATTTGCTTTCATGCCTGGGAGCATAAGAGTTCTGATGTCGATATCTGCTGTCCACTGCACACTAGTAATGGACCTGATCCTGTGTTTTATGTCCTGCCAGGTTGCTTGCAACTTGGAGAAGAGCCTAAGGTCTGTGGTGATGGGGAAGGAGAGTCATTTCCCCTCCCACAGAAATTACACTGAATAGCTTTGCCAGGATGCCTACTGTACATAAATACTGTATACAATATGTGGCCTGATCGTATGCATGTTTATTCAAAAACGAGTCCAAAGTCAATAGGACTTACTGAAAAGTATGTTTAGGGTGGCAACCTTAATGTGAAAAATGATGTACTAAGTATCAGGGAAGGTTAATGTGAACATGGAAAGGAGGGGGGAGGGCTCCAAGTCTTCCCTCTAGTGACATGCAGCCAGGACACGGATTCAGGGGGCCAGAAACCCCTAAATGTTCACCATGTGGTGCCTCCAAACAGTGGCCAAGCTATAGCCTTTGACCTGACCATGTGGTGAAACCCTACCATTGCCACCTGTCTACAGCAGTTCACAATTTCAGAGAAGCAGAGTAGCTGTTAAACACTGAGCGTAACCATCCTCTTAAGCTAGAAAGGTCTTTATTCATGTTACAACAAGTTGCATGACTACCTGTGCCATGTCTAAACAACAGAATTGTATGAGACCAGTGCAAAGCTAATATATCAGCCCTGCAGGTTCCCAGGGAGGTGTGGCACTGATGTGGGAACCCCCCCATATGATCTGTCTGTCTCACGCGGTTCTGTTATTTCTACACTACCAGAGTGACGTGAGTTCCAGCCACAGGGAAGCAGTAATGGTACCATTTTGGCAATGGTACCATATACCACACTATATGAACCAGACCTTTGTAGCCTTTGAACATCTCTCCACCCCATCTCCAAACAGCTGGGATTTCCACTGTTTTCAGACACCAAGCCTCCAGAGAGGTCCCCCGCATAAAAAAAAAACAAAACACCAGGAAACTTTTTTAACCATACAACATTTTGATCTCTGAAACTATTTGAAGTAGGAAACGTTTTGTAGTTAGGCCTCTGGCTTCTGATGGAATAAAATTATTTCCAAATTTAACAACTTGCACGCTTGCACGCTTCTCTCCTAGGCAAAACGGTAAATGAAAGGCACAATTTCTGTGAACTGGGCTTGGACATTTGGGATTCGAGTCCCACTTCAACGACAAGAAATTACTGTGTAGGATAAAGTCTCTCCTTCAGCCTCATCATCCCCCTCTGTAAAACGGGAATAACAGTAGCAGAGAGGTTGTGAAGAGTTCCTTTTGAACATAGATCATATAGGCCACTTTTCTTTCATGTGTACCATATAGTAACGTTTATTCAGAAGTCCCATTGACTTGCATAAGGCTGACTCACAAATCAGTGTGTATGGGAGTGACATTCTAGACTGGATACCCATGTTAGTCAGTTATAGCAAAAACAGTCTTGTAGCAACTTAAAGACTAACAGATTTATTATGGCTTATGTTTTTCTGGAGTAGAGCTTATTTTGCAAGATGATTATTATTCTCAATTACTATTTTTCTTGCAGCACATGAAATGAACTGGAATCCCCAAACGTTTATACCGGTACCACAATCAATGCTCTAGTCTTTAAGGTGCCACAAGACTCCTTTTAGCTTTTGTGTATATGTGTGCAACTTAAGGTGGCGATTCTTTCAAATGAGAGCAAGCCCCACTAAGCCACTGGGGGGGGGATATACTAGGATGGGGCTGCATGGCGCTATGGGCATATGCACACTTTCTTGAAAGTACATCCCACTGACCCGTGTGCCATTTCCAAGTGAACATGGACAAGAATAGACTGCAGATCCCATTCCACTGCTTTCAGTGAAATGTAGTCATATCTAATATCTGCTGAACCCAGCCATATAGCTGATCCGTCAGCTATATGCCGGTCCCAAGTCCGGATAAATGGGGCTGGGCGGGGAAAGCAATGATGAACTACCCCGCCTGCAGCAATATCTCACCGGAACACTTCATGGCAAGGGTGGCATGTGGAGAGCTCTCGCCTATAAAATCGCCAAGAGTTGGACACAACTGAATGGATAAAGGAGGAGGAATATCTGCTGGGCTGCGACCATACAACAAAACAAACAGAAATGCAGCAAAGAGGTGATAATAATTGTGGAGCAGTTGTTGTATTTCAGTGTGCTCAGCAGTAGAGCACCTACTTTCATGTTGCATGTCCCAGGTGCAATCCCTGACATCTCCAGATATAAAAAAGTATCTCAGGTAGGAGATGCTGAAAAAGACAACTTAGTGAGCTGCTGCTAGTTGGGGGAGAAAAGGACGGGCAAGTTGTGCCACTGACTGGACTAAGCAGAGCTGGCCCATTCATGAGGCCAACTGAGGCAGTTGCCTCAGGTTCATCATCATACAACAGATTGGCAGATGGTACCCACTTCCATCCGTCCACTTGGCTCCACTGCTCCCTCACCTCCAGGATTGGAAAAGGAAGGGGGCGGGAGTGGAAGAGGGAGTGTGGAGGAGAATGGTCTCTCAACGCAATAGCCTGCCACTCTCCTCCCTCTTTGGCTCCGTCCCCCTTTTTCAATCCAGGGAGTGTGAGGAGAGGCTGGCACATCACCAGGTAAGTGGGGGACAGTATTTGGCATGCCATCTCTGTCTCCAGGAAGTCCTGGGTTGGCCCCTGTCTTGTGACTCAGCACAAAAGGAACTGTGAATGTTGCCCACTTATTATCTTGTTGTCTTGTGCTCCCTGAGGCATCTGGTGGGGCCACTGTGTGATACAGGAAGCTGGACTAGATGGGCTTTTGGCCTGATCCAGCAGGGCTCTTCTTATGTTCTTATTTCTTATTATTGAAATATTTGTATCCCGCCTTTGGGCTCAATGGAACTACAAGGCAGCTTACAAATTTAACTCAGAAATAGGAATGAAGAGACAATCATAAACTGAAATAAAGTGCTACAAATGAACAAGGCAAAAACTCAAGCAAGTGGTTTCCGACCGTTTCTCAGAAGGACGAAGCAATCAATCGATGTAACTTCTATATTCTCGAATCAACCCAGCAACAAGTAGAAAAAATTCCACGTAGCTGGACCAAAAAACCAACAGTAGAACAACAAATCAATAACTTTAAAGGTAGGACAAACAAAGTACTGTATTTCCTGTAGTTCAAGCAACAAGTGACTCTGAAGACTTAAAACTGAATTGGCAACCAGAGATCACACAGAAGAATGAAATCGTCCCAAAGAAAGCCACAGACCTGGTATTCAGACGTGAAACATGCACGTACAGATACACACCCCAGCTTGTACATGTCATATGACCCGGAATCATGTGATTGCAGAAAGTTAATACTACCGTCTCCCACCCCTCCTTTCCCCCCCCCCGCGTCGTACCGGCCCTTTGTAGGAAGCTTCCCTTCTCTAAATGCTATTGGTCAATAGGGCGCATCTCGGCGCGCAATTGGCCACCTTTGGCACTTCCTCATGTGCCATTGGCTGTCTTGTGAGCTTCGGGCTCTGCCTATCTTTCCACTTGGAAAGTGACATGAAGTTGGGATCGTCGCAGCTACTGCCGCTGCCCGCTGGCGAGGGTCGAAGGTTTAGCTGGAGTTTCAGGGTGATTGATTGGAGAGTCAGAATCTGAGTTGGGAGGGAGGAATCCGGGACTCCTGGTTTTCACAGGAAGAGTAGACCTAATGGTTAGAGTACAGAGCCTAGATGCAAGCGGTGCTAGGGAAGGAATGTATATGTGGGACAGGATGTAAGGAGGGAAGTGGTGCCTAGTAATTACAGCAAGGGGCTGCGCGTGTGTGTATGCGCTGGAACTAGGAGGAATCAGGGAGGGAGGGAGGTTCTATGGTTAGCGCGCAGGGGAGGGGGGAGGGGAAGAAGAGGTAGAGGACAGAACTCCTGGGATCTCTGGGGTGTATTTTGGGACAGGAGGAGTTAAGATTCCTAGTTGCTGGGCTGGAGTGCGGTGGAGCAGCAGTCATAATAATAATAATAATAATAATAATAATTAATAATAAATTCAAGAAGAGGTGCCCACTGCCCAGACTCCTGTTTTCTTGGCTCAGAGATTGGGGGTGGAGCAAGGCAAGTGGGTTAGAGAGTTAGAGAACAGGAGGGCTAAGAAACTAGGAGTCCTCCTGGGTTTTCTGGAGAGTGCAGTGGTTAGAGCAGGCTGCTGCGATGGATGATCCTGAGGAGATATTTGGGGGAGATGGGGATCCCAGCCCTGCTCCTTATGAGGAACTGGTCACTGCGATGGCTGGGGGATTATATGGGGAACTGGAGCGGCTTGTAGCGGCCCATGGATCTGGAGCGGTGTCAGGGCTGCTGCCGCAGCTGGTCTCTGTTCTGGAGTCACTACAGGGGGCTTGCGGGCAGGTACGGGAGCGAGATCAGGCTCTGGAAAGATTGCGAGATGACCGGCTGCGACTGCTGGAACAGTACGAGCGGGAGCGAGCCGGACGGAAGCGGGCAGAGGAGGTAGGTAGGGATCGCCCGCTCTTCATTAAGCAGCATTGCTGCAACGATGGGTACATTTGAGCATTTATGTAGTCGTCTCATCAAAGTGCTGGATGCTGGTGGGCATGACAGAGAAGGGTCACATCTCTGGCCAGAGGGTTTACAACATGGGCTGGAAATCAGAATCGCCTGGCAGGCAAATTTGGGGGAAAGCACTGGGGGACAGGACGGGACTCAAGTCAAGCCCCTGCCTGTCTTAGTTTCATCTCTAGTGGAAAGTAGGTGACTGCTTGCCTGCCCCTTGTCAGTAATGGGTAGCAAAAGGGAGTTTTTTCTCTTCACACATTGCAGTTAATGACATGTACTTCTGCAGCAGCTCAGGAAGGCCTGATGCTATAGGGGGCAAGAAGAAACAGCCTGGCAGTGGCAACAGTCAGATTTATGCTTCAGGCTACTATCCCAAGCTATTGGACTGTCTGTCCCCGGCCCTAACCCCCTGTATCCAGGAGCAATGGGAGGTATACAGTATCCCAAAAAAACACATTGTACTTCTGGGTATCGGTGGTAATAGGCACTGACCGATCCACCGTTACTATATTAGTGTAAACCTATTTTGCAATCCTTTTTGCTAGTTGCTTGCCACTGCAACATCCCACATTAGGGAATTCCATGGATTGGCCACATAACATGAAAAAGGGCTTCCTTCAGTTTGCCTTAAAATTGTAGCCTGTCCATTCCAGCAAGTGTCCCTGTGTTTGGGTATTCTGTAGAGAGAATGAATAAGGGAAAATTATTCATTCTCTCCACACCACTCATGATTTTTAGAACTTTCTGTCACCTTCCCTCACTCCCTCTCTAGCTAAAACTAAAGTCTCAGTTTCTGAGCCCTTCTTTAAAAAGACAGATGTATCCGTGGCTACTACGGAGTCATGTTGGCTATGCTATGCGCTGTCTCCACGTTCAGCAGCTGTATGCCTCTGAGTACCAGCTGCAGGACAGCAGTGACAAGAGAGAAATCTGCCTTCTTCTGCTGCTTGTACAGCGTCTGGATGGGCCTTTGTCTGAGCCAGCAGGGCTTTCCTTGTGTTCTTACACAAATGATCCATAGTTTCCACTGGATAATTTTCATGTTGGGTGTGATGTATCAGAGAGTAGCCAGCCGTAGTTGGCTGGGACATGAGGAAAGGGCAAGACTGATGGGAAAGAAAAGATGGAGTGGGGGGGCAGGCTGCAGTTGGGACTGGCAGTACTTGGATTGGGCACCTAGGTTACCAACCTGCTCTAAGGGCCGTCTGTGAAGGAAGGGAGTCTTGCTTTTGGGGAGAGGATGGAGCAGTTGCTTGGACTTCCAGATTCTCTTCCTCAGCGATTCATGGAGCTGGAAGATGCCCTGGAGCAGGAACGCAAGGCACACGTGATGTCTGTGACTCGGCTGGAGGGGCAGAGCCGTGCCCTGGACGGGAAAGCGCGGAGCTATGCAGATCAGGGTGAGATGCTCTGTGTGAATGGACCAGCCTAATTCTGTAATGGAAATGCTGTCGCCGCCATGATACTGATGCATATAGCCACCCACTGCAGGCCCTATGAAGAGTCTGCATTTGATAAGGACACTCTAGCTGATTCTCTCTCTGTCCAGGCGGTTGCAGCTGGTTGCCAGGCTGCCCAAAGTGTGGAACTGGATGGATTCAAACAATCAGCAGCCCTCCTGCTGGTGTCTCTTCCCCATCTTCTGCTTGATTCCTCCCCATGCCCGTTCTCAGACATGTCCAATCCTGCACCCTTCCTCTGTCTCCCACTCTGCCTCTTAAGAGCTCTGGCTGGGCCAGTCTATCTAGTTTGCCAGGACTGGGGTGTAAGCAAGCAGAGAGCAGCACAGCCTCTTCCAAGAGTACCCTTTGGGCTCTTTGAAACTGGGGCATATAAAGAGAGGCCATTGGATCATCAGTATTGTCTACCAGGAGATCTCCAGGGTTTCGCACAGGGGTCTTCCCTAGTCCTATCATCTGGAGATACCTGGAACCTTCTGCATGCCAAACATTATGCTCTGCCACTGAGTTGTGGCCCCTCCTCATATGAAGGGACGTCTTTAGTGTCATCTGTCCTTGTGTGTGGATATTTTTGTTAGGTTGCTAGCAGGGCCTCTGAGAGGGGAGTTAAGGGAGTAAATTGTACCTGGGCCCAGGGCCAAAAATGAGTTAAAAAGAGGCCCCAGGAGCAATAAAGGGGGGCCCAGGAGCCAAATTTACATGAAGGGCAGGGGCCCAAAAGAAACTTTGTACCCCCTGATAAAATTCCTCTGAGTGGCCCTGGTTGCTAGATACACACGTGTGTGTCTGTGAATTTTGAGATTAGAAAAAAAAAAGATGACTAAGATGGGGGGGGCATGATAGAGGCTTATACAATTATGCAAAAGTGTGGAGAAAGTGGAGATTTTTTTCCCTCTCCTTCTCTCATGACTGGAGAATTTGGGAGTTGCCCAATGAAATTGACAGGCAGTAGATTCAGGATGGGGGGGGGGGCAGACGAGGTGTGTTTCTTCACACTTTGCGCAGTTCACTTATGGCTTTTTTTTTTTTTGCCCCCAAATGGGGCAGTGGTCATTGGCTTAGAAAGCTTTAGAAATTAGGTTAAAGAAATGAATGAAGGTGACAAGGTCTATCAGCAGCTGCAAGCCATGCTGGCTAAATGGATCTTCCATGTTCAAAAGCACTGAATATTGGTTACTGCAACACCTGGGGACTGGACCAGAGCCCTGTTTGTGGGCCTCCAGGAGGCATCTGACTGGCCATTGTAGGAAATAGGAGGGACATTTGGTCCCTCTAGACCAGGGGTGGCCAAACCTGCTTAATGGAAGAGCCACATACGGTAAACGTCAGGTGTTTGAGAACCGCAATGTTTAAGAAGCATTTAAATTCTTAAATATATTTATTCACCATGAACATTAAACATATGTTTTCTGGGCTAAAGGCATGGTCTATGCATGCAGCTGAAGAGTCAGAGATGGTACGGTAGAAGGAACTGTACCTCTTCAGACTAGTGTGGAAACGCATTCACGAATGCTCTTCTCCAGGAAAAAAACCCCTACACTTTATAAGCAGAAATCTCGCCCTGAGCGAGAACCATTCTCTCTGATGTGCTGTGTTTTTTTTTAAACTTACTGATGTGTTTTTATAGGAGGGAGCCTTCAAAAATGGCATCCTCTGCTTGTAGCCTGAAGTGGATCGCCCCAAATTGTGGAACTCCCTCCTCCATCCCTAGATGTGTTTCCCTGACACAAATTGCATTGTCCTTCAGATGACAGGTTAAGTTTGTCCTGTCTCTGGTGCCTTTAATGAATCTAAAAACTAGGTTTAAAACCGTTTTAAATGTGTACTATAGAAATCTCTCTCTCTCTCTCTCTCTCTCTCTCTCTCTCTCTCTCTCTCTCTCTGGGGTTTTCTTTGCAGTGGCCGGCCTGGAAGAACAAAAATCTTCACTCCTGAAGGAGCTCACAACTCTGAACCAGACCCACACAAAGGTAACTTTGGCCAGGAGCAGCCTTTTCTGGCCTGCTTTCTCTTCTCCACCTTACCTTGCGTCTCCAAACCAGGCCTCATTCTCACTTCTCCCTCTGTTCCTTACAGATGGTTCAAAGCTATAGAGAACTGAAATTGCAACGGGTGGCATTGGCTGGTATGGGCCAAGCTGGATCTCCATCTGCAGCTGCAGGCGCAAAAAGGTGTGGAGAACGAAGTGGGTTGTGGAGACTTAGGGGTTCAGAAGAGGGTCACTGTGCTACCAGTAGCAAGACAGAGGCCCACCCACTGAACACAGTCGATGTTTCTCCAAGGTGCCAAAGCAGTCCAGTGTGTTGCAAGGCCAACTGCCGGGCATCGCAGCTTCCTTTGTCTCCACCACGGTTGCATCTGCTCCACATGAAAGAGCAGAAGGCCCTTTTGCAGTTGCCTAGCAACACCAAGGCCTACTGCCTCCCTATATTCCCTATTCTAAGAGGTCTGTGCCAGTGCATGGACCCCTTCTTCAGCTATGCAGTGTTGTGACTGGGTCGCGATGCCGTCTCCAGATGCTCAGTGATGATGTCATAACATCATCACCAAACTTCCGGGTTGTTGAGATCGCATTGCGCCCAGCTCAGCTTGGAAGTGTGTGCGCAGCTGCAGATCAACAGACCAAATGAAAATCCAGCTTTCAACTAAAATAACAAGTCTCGAATTGGCAGTAATAAAGCGTGATATGCTGAATTAAATGAAGTAGGTGTAAATGAAAATGTTTTTACCGGTGCTGAAAGGTTGCAAGTGTAGTCGCCGGGGGTATGGACCAAGAGAGGGTGTGTCGGGTTGGCAATGTGCCACCACGGAAAAGGCCAGTCCTCTGACCACCTCAGCAGGTGGAGAAACCCAGAGATGGGGCTTAAAGCATGGGCAGGTTCATACAGAAACAGCTGGCCCTTAAGTACTCTGGTCCCAGGCTATAAACTCCTTTTCCCTCTGGCAGGGTGAAGCCCCTGCTAGCCTGTGCACCCCCACAGTTCCTGCTGAGCACCTCTGATCCTGGCCCTCCTGAATCTCCTCATCCCCAAGAGGTAAGCAGCTCTTGGGCAGCAGGGGCGGTTGGGTCTTGAGCCCTGAACTGTTGGTTGGCTCTTGGCAAATGGACATGGTGGTGGGTGAGAAGTTTTGCGTGGGGTGGTGAGGGACTAAGGGGATTCAGGGGTTAATTTCCTTCCACGGTGTCTTCCTCCTCTCAGGAACCTGTCAGGACTCAAGAGCAACCTCATGTAGAGGAGACGCCCCAGAGAGACGCAGAACGAAATGACTTCCCCTTGGCTCAAGAAATGTTGCAGCCAGAGAAGGATGGTATGGAGGGGGGGGGAGGGTCTGTGCCTTTTCCTCTTTAGAATAAGCTTTCAGACCCAGTCAGACTATTGGTCTACACAGCCGAAGACTCTCTCTTCTGATTGGCAGCAGCTCTCTGTAGTCTTGTGCCGAGTTCTTTCCCAGCCCTGTTTCCCAAAGGAACCAGAGATGCCAGCCCTTGAACCTGGGGCCTTCTACATGCCAAATGTGTGCCTTCGATGGAGTTTGACCACGTGGCTGGAGGTGGTGGCTTCCGTACGACAAGGATGGATCAACAGACGCAGTAGAATGAGGTGGTAGAGTCTTGAAGTGGCAGAATGTATCGTATCACTTGGGATTGTAGGAAGAGCAATCCCAGTTTTGAATGCTCCCTTATGTAAAGGGTCTTTCTGCTAAAAGAAAACTAACGCAGGAAAGAGATGACTAGAATCCTTCACCCCAAAGTGCTGAAGTTTATTTAAATGTATGATAGCATCAAGACATTGTGTTCCCCCCACCTGTACTCTGAAGCGGTACCGTCCATTCTGCCACTTCAGGACTCTACCATCTCATTTTGCTTCATGTGTAGATCTGGATAGGACGTAAGCTATTAAGCAAGTACCATGATATAAAAGTCTTGAGAGCAGGCTGAAGGACCATCACCTCACATATGAATCAGCCATCCTCTTTATTCATTAGCTGAGTCTCTGTTTCACATTCCCCCACTGCCAGAGCTTTGGTTGGGTGGGAACATGGAACGGGGCCTTTTTGATTGCCCCCCAGGTTGTGGCTCATTTGGACCCCTTGCTATTGGTGTTTTAGTGCCTGGCGAAGACTTTTTTGTTTTGTTGGGCATTTCAGCAGAGGCGTTGTTAAAGTGGGGGCGGTGGGCCCCAAGCGGTGGGTCGCGGGGTGTGTGTGTACCTGCCTCCGGATCCGGTGCTCCATCCCGCACTGGCTCCTCTTCAAGTTTGACCCGCCCGCCCAAGCTCCGTTTGGCTCCAAAAAGGAGCTGAAAAGCACTGGTATGTGTGTGTTTCTGCGCCACGGCGGCGCGCGAGGATGACGCCATGCCCCCCCAGGGGTGGGGCATATTGTGTCCCGTGGGGGTGTCGCTGCGGCGGCCCCCTCCCACGGTTGTGTGTGTGTAGGGCTGCTACTGTCAAAAAGCGGGATAAAAATTCCTAAATAGAATAAAATAAACTCCAGGTTGTCTGGATGCGTCTTCAGGAAGAACAGGAATTCAAGCACATTGAGCAGTAGCTAGTAAGTAGACTGAAGAAAGTGCCGGACTCTCTGTGTGCTGAATCTACCCTGAAGGTAAAATCGCGTGGCCACTCACTATTGCCTTGGAGCCAACAATTCCTTTCCTTGGGAAGGAGACCTTCCTCTCGAGAATGGGAAGCTTTTGATCATAGCCATTAAAGCGTTTTATCATGTATCTTCTGCTGGTTATGGTTCTTACGTTCCTTGCTAAAACTATAATAAACACTTCGCATGCAGTGACTTTGGCCATGTTCTGAGTTGGTTCTCTGCAGCCTGTGTTGCACCATCTGTTACTATGAACCTGTTGCAGAATTTCTTCTGTAGGTGAATTTCCAAAATCCAATGACATTACGCTGTTAGGAGCTGCTACAAAACTTTTGTTTCAAGGCTTTTAGTGACATGCAACCCGATCCCTGTATGGGTTTACCTGGAAGAAGGTTCCACAGAAATAAGCAGTGCTTTTTCCCCACAAGTAAATAATGTACATGGGCTCACAGCCTTAGGCTGCAACCCTATACACATTTCCCAAGAGTGAATCCCACTGAACATCATAGGACTTGCTTCTGAGTAAACTTGTATAGGATTGCATTGTTAATTCATCAATGGAATGCCAGCTCTGTTGTGTTTCATTGCAATTGATAATTCCATCCCTTGTTACCTTTCCTTATCCCTCCCCTCCATGAGTTGACTCCCCCGCTGTCAACGTTTAGATTGTAAGCTTCTTTGGGGCAGGGACTTGTCTGGTTTGGGGTTGTTCTTTTGGTTTGTTTGTTTGTTTTGTTAGGAAACTCTGTATAGTGCCACTGCCATGGACGTTGATGGCACTCTGTGAGGGTTGTCGTTCTGTTAGTTGCTCCTGCTGTAAGTTGGATGTTGGAGTGAACCATTGTAAAACAGGTTGCAGAATGTCAGAGCTATATAAAGATGAATGCATTACAAATAACGTATACAAGCAATCAACGTGTTGCATTTTTTCCTTCAGCCTCTCCTGCTCGACAGCATTGCTTGGACCTGGATGAGCTCCTGAGCTCTACTCCAGAACTGGGACCTGACCCACAGCGGCCAAGCAGGTAAGAGGGATGTGTGCAGTTTGCAGAGCTCTCGGTCTCAGCAGGAAGCACAAACTGGCCACATGCACATCTCCCCTAGTTAGGCCAGGGAACAGCCAGTTACTCCTGCTCCCCTCCGTGTCTGCATGACCACATGACCCCTAATCCTCCAGTGTTTCCTCTTGTCCCTTCACCCCACTAACGTCCTTACTTCAAGGGTGTTGGTTTGGAGGACCACACACCGTCTTCTTTGATGGCCAAACAGGCAGCTTCTGTTTCTGTTCCTCCTTGATGGAAGACAGCGTCATGAGGGTGATCTTTTGAGGGCAGCTTGTTCTCTGCGTCTCCAACGACTGGGGGTCACAAAATCCTCTGCCTGTTCCCTGGTTTCTGTCTATTGTGGTGTCAGAGTGTGGGTGTGTGTTCCCAGCACAGAGGTGGGTGGGTACTCTGTCTATTTGTCGGTCTGTCTGTCTGTCTCTCAGCCCCCCGAGTACCGCCCTCGAGCGCAACACGGTCTCACTTTTCGCCGAGGTCTCGGGCCTCAGCCCTGAACTTCTCAGCGACATGGATGATGGTGCTGATTTGCAGGGTAGGTGCAACTCCGCCTTCTTCTTCCATGTGTTCTTTTCCTGCTGGGACCTCCAAGCTCCTGTTCTCCCACCCAGGAGTCCTTGCTCCCAATCCAGTGGGTATCACTCCCAGAAAATTGGGTTCCCACAGTCCACCCTGTGAGGAATTTAGAATTGGAATCTGAGGCACAATTAGTGATGTCTGTGTTTTTGATCACCTTTGCAGGGGATGCCTTAGAAACCCTGATGGCAGAGAACATGCACTTACAAGAGGCACGGTAAGAATGAAGCTCTCCCTTTTCCCAACTTTCTCCCTCCATATCTTCCCCCTGACCCTTTGCTGCAGATCTAAAGTCTTGCTGGTGTGGTGGGTGTCCAACCACAAGGAACAGTTGTGGCACCTCCCAGGTTGGCCTGCTTGGACACAATACTTAAATCTTTTTAGATGCTTGACAAACCCCTGGCTTTTTTGGGAGAGGGCTTCGGCATTGCCTGACTGCTGGTTTCTTTGTCTGCCTGCCTCTCTGCTGCAGTGGAGCTATGCGCTGCTCCCTATTTTACTGATTTGTCTGCTGTTGTTTTTCTGGTGGGTTATGCCTTTTTATTTGTGTTTGTTGTTCTGCTGTTGTTCTTTTAAAGCATTTTATTCACCTGTGTGATTTTAATTTGACTTGTAAAGTCACTGATATATTTTACAGTTTTTACATTTTATAAATTCATTTTTCTATAACCTGAATCCCGAAGATGTTTTGCTCTGTTTACATCATAGCTGGTTATAACAGTCTTCGATCTTTTCTGTTGTTCCATTCTCTGTCACTTGTTCTGATAGTTTGGTGGTTACTGTTTGAGTTGTTGACTTTCATGTCATTAGTTGCTTTTATTTTTTTTGGAGTAGACAGCATGGTATATATGTTCTTAAAACAAATAAATGGATGCAACCTGGAAAGAAAAGGCCCCCGATGTCCTTGGCAGGGATTGAAAGAGCCATAGCTTATGGAACGGGCCTGCCTTCCTGCCAGCTTGCCTGCACCTCCTCCGGGTCAGATCCTGTGCATCCCCTTGAGCCATCCAGCTGGTCCCAGGTTAATGCCTTTGCGTCTCTTGCCAACCCATCTCCAGGATCACCCTGGATACTGCCCGCCGCCATCTTATTGCCCGTGTGGAGGAGCTCAGTGAGGAGCGTGAGTTGCTGCGAATGGAGCGCGATGGCACATCTGGGGCTCTGAGCCGCTGCCAAGCCCAGCTGAAGGAGACGGAGTCCGAACTTAACCGGTGCGTCCTTGTAACTGCGCTCCCTGCCATTAGGCAGCCATCCTGTTTCCGTCCGCTGTGCCTGGAATCCCCACGGACCCTTCTTTGCCCAGCTTTAGTAGAGCCAGTATAGTTCAGCAGACAAAGAGCTGGGCTTGGCCTGGGTTCATGTCCCTCCATTTGTGGAGTTGTTCTGCAGCGTTGATCGAATCCTAGCTTCTCTGTTCTCTCCTCAAAAGAAAGAGAATGATGGTCTTCCATTTTAGATGACCAACGTAATAAACATTGTGAAACATTTTGCGAATTTAAAGGTGCTTACAGCAGAATCCTAATCAATTTTCCAGTGCCGGTGTAGCCGTGCCAACAGGGCGCACACTGCATTTTGCAGTGCAGGGGAAGTTAGGGAGGCCTCTTCAAGGTGAGGGAACATTTGTTTCCTTACCTCAGGGCTGCATTGTGGCTGCACCGACACGGGACGTTGGTTAGGATTGCGCTGCCAATTAAATTAGCCAGGTGTGTAGCCTGGGCAAAGACAGTATAGGAATCTAAATGAATAAATAAATTATGGTTTTGTGATTCAAGTGGGACTGAGGTGGCTTCTCTTGCGCCTAGGCCTGTCGGAAGGGGGTGGCACCGCAGAGGAGTACTATACAGCAACAAGCGGGGCCCCCTTCATGACACTCAGAGGTTTATTTGGTAATGCTGATAAACCCCAACATGTTTTGCTCTAGGCCTGGTCTACACATGTGGCAGAAGGGGGGGGGGGAAGTAGTGGAATGCTGAGACAGTAGAATGGACTGTATCACTTTAGACCACCAGTGGGAGCTCCTGCTTTTGAATGATTCCCCAGGTTGAAAACATCTCTGCCTGCAAATACAGTACAAACTAGCACACCAGGGGGAAAAAAGGTTCTATCCCAGCCTTTGACTGCTGTGTTTGCTGACTGTTTCCAGGAAGGTTTTGATGCAGAGCAGGAGCTTCCAAAATGTGACTCTGCACTCTGATATGGTGTCACCCCTGCAGGTTCTGCTGCAGGTGTTGTGTAGTAGACCTGGCTGTAGCGGTTCTTCTTCAGTTAAGAAAAGAGTTTATGGACTTTCAGGCTAACTTGTTTTTCTGTGCCAGCTTTTTCCTCTGAAGAGGAGCAACAAGCTCAGCGTGTGTTGGGATTTACCTGTATCACTTAACACATCTTTGTGTATCTTTTGGGTGTTGGTTGCTGCCTCTTAACACCATGTCACGAGTTAAACATTTCTCTGTGTGTGACTAGGCTGTTTGGACGATACTTACCACATGTGTTAATGTGGGGGCATTCAGGGTGTGCTGCACATGTCCTGACCCCTCTCTTCGCTTCCCCTGCTTTTCTTTTAAATCTCTCGAATCATGGGGTTGTGGGGGAGCAGTTTGTCTGAACCTCCCCTGACACGCAGTGCTGGGTTGTTGAGCAGCACATGTAGGGGAGCGATTCGGACAGACCTTCCCTCATGCAATCAGGGAGGTTTAAATGGAAAGCAAAGGGAGGGCAATGCATCATGCCATTTCATGTGCGGGGCAGGTCGTTTGGGGGATAAAATATTGTCTGAACTGACTCTTTGCTGAGCTGATGACTGGAACAATGAGCCATGTGGCATTTAGTACTTAGCAAGGAAACATGGACTCCTTCCTCCCTAAGTCATCAGTCTGCAATTTTTTTTTTATTATATGAGCTTATATTGCAGCTATTTAATAAAAAGAGGAAAAATACTTGTTAAACAGTTGCAATCTCAAGTATGAGAAAACAGAACAATGGTAAACATGCACATAGCAAAACCAACTCAGATCTCCATGCTATAAGGACTTGAATCAGGCAACACTTCCTATGTAACATTTTCATTTGGCGTAGTCTGACCACCAGTGCTGTGGAAATGGCAACCAGCCTTGAAGGAATTCCTCAGAGGATTGAATCTTTCACTCCCAAAGATGCTTATTGCAGGTTAATTTATGCTTTAGCATTATATTCTGTATTTGGGGCTTCCAGAGATCCATTGTTGGCAACTGAGACCATTTTTTTAGATTTAACCAAATAAATTATGGCTGCAGTCATTATATTGGACACTGAGATCTTATGTTCTTTTGCTGCCTGACTGAAAATGCCCAGTCTTTCAGCTGTTTTTCCTTTCTGGTTCCAGGATCCGACGGGAGTTTGCGGAAACGAGGCGTCAGAGTGATGATGGGGAGGTAACTGGAATGTCTTCTGGCGGGACCTAGCAACTTACGTAGCTGCTTTATACTGAGCCAGACCTTTGAGCCATCTAACTCTGGCTACACTGAATGGTAGCAGCTCTCATGGGTTTCCGACAAGGGTCTTTCCCAGCCCTACCTGGAGATGCTGCCCCCCCTGCAAATTTCTGCATGTAAAGCATGTGTCCTACCACTGAGCTGCAGCCCCTCCCCCTATGGCTTGCACAAATGTTGGGCTCAGGGGAAGAGAAAGGGCCTGCAGCAGAGTTACCCAAGACAGAGGTGGGACTCTGGGCTCTCTGGGAGAGAAGTCTTCATGGTCATGTGCTGTTTGAATCAGGATCCCCATCTTCCTTCCTCTGCAGGCGGAAGGGGGCTTGTCCCGGCCTCAGCGGTTCACCCGGGCTGAGATGGCGCGTGTGGTGATGGAGCGCAACCTCTACAAGGAGAGGCTGATGGAGCTGCAGGAAGCTGTTCGCCGCACTGAGCTGCTAAGGTCAGGTGCATGCAGGACGATGGGTCCCATGCTAGGCTTGTAGGAAGGCAGGCAAAGCGAGCTGCAGTGGCCCCGCCCTGTGCCCCTTCTGCTCTCTGGCCTAACTGAGTGTGATACCTAGTGATGGCTGAATCCCCTTGGACCTGACTCATCATTGGGCTCAGCTGACAAGGTTATTTTCCGAAGAAGTCAGAAGATAGCTCAGTTATTTCTGACAGCGCAGTCCTAACCAACTTTCCAGCGCCGGTGTAGCCGTGCCAACAGGGCGTGCACTGCATTTTGCAGTGCAGGGACAGTCATGGAGGCCTCTTCAAGGTGAGGTGAGGGAACATTTGTTCCCTTACCTCGGGGATGCATTGCGGCTGCACTGGCACTGGAAACGTTGGTTAGGATTGCGCTGTGAGCCTCTTTGGACCCTGTTGCCTTCCTGATGGTATCATCAGAAGCATGGTGGGCTCCACATTTCCACTTCCCCAAACCTCCTTTTCTGGCTGCAAAGGGGGTAGCTCTCTGCCTTCCTCCCTGGCCTCTGGGATGCTACCCTAACAGCATGTCAGGCACCAAGGCGAGGGGGGGGGGAGAAAGGGAGAGCCCTCTCATTTTGCCACCACCATCACAGCCACAGCTAGTTGTTACCAAAAGAGCTGGTTCTTAGGGGAAATTAGCATAGCCCAATTTGGAACAAGGGATCTTTAGACTGGATAAACAGATCAGCGTAATGCAGAGCTTCCCTTTTAACTTAGCAAAAAGAGACTGAGAGAAATAACTTCAAATAAAGGAGTGTATGGATTTATTAAAAACAGAACAAAAGGGTGAAATTGTTCATACATAGGATTAATAGAAAATACGTTTCCTTGTACCCTAACAAACAGTGTAGTATGTTCCTGATTTATTGTGGTGGTTGTTTGTAATGCAGAGTGTATTTGGTGCAAATGAAAGAAAAAAGGGGTTTTAGGAGTGAAGGGGGAGGAGGAAGAAATTCAGCTTCTCATCGCTACCTGTTGTGAAGCCTTCTTTTTCCTGGAGCTGGTTTGGAAACTCAGAAAGAGTGACAAAATTCTGTTTTAAAACTCCTGTTTTTAAGGAGTTTTTGGGTTGCTGTTACGTGCAACTTTGGAGGTAAACAATGTTGCCCCTAAGCTAGATACTAGAAACAGCTGAAATGCAAATGCCTACCAGGTGGATGTATGGGACTAAAGTTGCAATGTGGCAAGAGCAGATACAATCAAGGTATCACATGTAATAAGAAATGCAGATTTTTACAGTATGGCTGGTACGATCAAACAATACAGGAATTTTGTTACAACATTACAGGAGTCAAAAAGAGTTGTAAAACATGAACAAAGGATTTTGCATTCAACTAGAGACGCCAGGTGGACCATCCATCTCTCTTTTCCCAGGATGTGTGTCTCTGGGAGGTAGGACAGAGGTCACGTAGAAACGTTTAAGCTTGAAGAGTTCTTGTGCTTTTGAGGCTTGAACCAAAGTTAAAAACATGGCCTGTAAAAACCAATGTCCTGTTCAGGTTGTAGATAGAGGTGCCAGTAAAACAGTTCATTCTGCACCTTAACATTCCTTGGTGTTGTCATATGAAATATCATGTTGCTTGATATCAGAGTTCATAATGAAGAATGAAACGGGGGGGGGGGGGGGAATCCACTGGTAACATAGTAAGTGGGTAAGGATGAGAGTGAGGGGGGAGCCCTTCTCTATCTTGCATCAAAGCCCAAGCTGGAGAATAACTATGGAGTTGTAATGCTTACCTTGGAGGAGAGCGTTGCAAATTGTTGAGGCTCATAGTCCAAACCAGGGAAACATGAAATTCGGTGACATCACTGATGACCCTTAGTGCCATCTAGAAATCTTCCCATTGCCCCCATGGCTGGCTGAACGTTTCTCCTGCCTGGGTCTCACAGGAAGAAGAGGCCACGGAAGGCATCTTGCTCTCTTTGCCTTGCCTAGGAACTGCTCAGGGAAATCGCTTGGAGGCTGCCTAACCAATGTTGTTTTCTTTTCATATTTATATTACAGAATTGGGGAGAAGGGCAGGGTGGAACTGAGAGAGGATGGCTTATTTAAACTTAGTTTGTGGCGGACATTTAAACCAGTGGTTCTTGGCTCACAGCTCATGCTTGTAACCACTAGGACAGTGGTGGCCAACCCGTGGCACGCCATGTGCCACATTTTATGGAGATAATCTTGAGCGTGTCACTTAAATAAATACATATTTCTAAGGCAATGAAAATATGTAAAGCACAGTGACAGCGCAAGACGTATGAGGCGCAGTGGGGTGCAGAGACCTCCTCTAGTGCCACAGGCTTGGAAAAGCGTGCTGGGGTCAAGAAAGAGAGAGGGACTTCAGTGCTCAGCTCGGGCAGGAACGGTGGCACGTGCCACTTCAAAAGGCTAGGCGTGCCACTAAGTGGCACCCGTGCCATGGGTTGGCCACCTATGCACTAGGAGATGACTGGTTCTTGTAGGCAACCCAGTGTCTTAAACAAAGTGTAGCAATGAACTAGCTGTGCTCATGATTTGAATTATCTATTTCTTTTTTCTAGCCATAAGGACTAGCAGCCCTCCAAATTAGAAAAGGAAGAAACAGAGCTACTGTGTAGCACCAGGGCAGCTCCTCCATAATTGTTTCTCTCTCCCCAGGGCTTCACGGGAGGAACAGGCGGTTCAGATGAAAAAATCATCCTTCTGGAAAATGTAGGTGCCAGTTAACATCTGCCCCACAGCTGCTAGTACTTTGTGATTCTGCCATTTCAGTGCCCAAGTGTGGTATTTGGTATTGGAGGCAGAGTTTAGTATCCTGGGAGTCTGGTCTTTCATTTTTGAAAACAAAGCAGGTTACTAGAGCTTATGACAACGATTGACTTGAAAGTGTTTGAAAGGACAATGGCTGGCCAACCCCGAGAAGCTGGTGGCAGGGCTAAGAGTTCCAGTTTGCAGGGGGTGGGGGCCTTAATTGCCTTTCATAGCTATTTCCTCCCCACGGCCCAAGAGCAGAATAAAATTCTGCAAACATTTTTTTCTATGTTTAATTTATATAGGTTATACACATTGCAGAAGTCCTCTGCTCTTGGTACAGACATTTGTGTTTCCTTGGTACAGAGTAGAGTGTTGATAGCACTCCCTGCCCATCCTGTTTCCCCTAACCATGTTGGTTATCCACTCCCCCCCCCCAGCTTTGATCGCTTATTTAGCCCCTCCGACTCTCTCGAGAAGGTTCCTGCATCCCCCCTCCCACCGGGGAGGGCCCGGTCTAGCCCCAGCAGCCGCAGTGAATTGGGACGGAATGGAGGGCAGTTATCTCCAGCTTTGAGATACATCCCACGAGCTACGTCACCCTCTGAGTAAGTTGTGCAGAAGGGAACATACAAGCTAACTTCAAGGTTCTGGTTGTAAATGGTTCTTAGGCTCATGTAATGCTGCCTTATTCTGAGACCGGTTTGGGCTTTTATTCCATCTAACTCAGTGACTGGCAGCTGCTCCTCAGGAGCTCAGAGAGAGAGAGAGAGAGAGAGAGAGAGAGAGAGAGAGAGAGAGAGAGAGGTTTTCCAAGCCCTTGTCTATCTGGTGTCCTGCAGGGCCGACACCTCCCCGCAGCAGAAGCGTCGGGATCTGTACCGAGAGATCCGCTCACACATCTGGCATGAGCATGGTCGGGCCCAGATCCATGGCTGGAGCCAGCCGCCTGCACTCCAGGTGAGCATTTTTGTGTGCACCTTGGTGTCTTGTGCATCTACCAGCGCTGTGCATGTCTACTCAGAAGTAAGTCCCATCGATTTCAGTGGACCTTATTCCCAGGTAAATGTGTAGGATTGCCGCCTGAGTGAGCTACCTGTGTAAGTCCCATGCCAATGGGCTAGTTCTTGTGCATTGATATTTTTTTTTTGCATTGTGATCGTATCTGTGCCGGCAAAATACAGGTGTGCAGTTCTGTGTCTGCTCATTGCACCTGACAACGGGCAGTCAGGCAACATTCTCTTACGGCACTGATGTTTATGTATGAAACTAGTGCATGTGTGAGTCTCACAGCAGTATAGTTTTCTTGGTAGGCTGTATTCCTCCCATTCCAGCCCAATAATGGGAACCATCCCTGTTTAGGAATTGGCACCGTACAAGGTGAGTTTCCACATGGTAAGAATTCAATTGTCATTCCGCTGCAGGGCCATGACCTGTCTTTGGGGGGTGCCGATGTGCCTATGCTTGTGCAACCACGAATGCTGGACCAGAAGGACCCTAATACAAAGGTAACAAAGCACAGTTTCCCAAGCATTTTATAATGACTTGATGCTTTCTTCCCTGAATTAAAACTGGAGGCAAGTGACACTCTTGTAACAGAAATTTAGTTTTAGAATATATATACCGTACTAGCGTAAGGCTGACCTGCCTCAGAAGAGCCAAATCTGGTGCAGTGACTCATGTAGAGACAAAATGGGCAGGCAGCCTCGCCAAAGGGCAGGTAATTCTGCTGCCTGTTTGTATTGGGAGTGATTGGCTAATTCAGTCACACCTGATTCTGCAGAATTAGCAGGGAAAGCTGATGAGGAGGCAAAACCAGGGCAGTGACTCATTCAGTGACACATCGGGAAGCCTCTGTACATGTGCATGGGGTCTTTTGGGTTCACAGGAACCTTGATTAGTTAATTATTTTTATTCCTCATGGCAAACTTGCTGTTCTGTCATGGCACGCTAGGGCACCCTGGTACAACAGGTGGAGAGTTACCCTGACGAAGGCATTTGATTTCAGATGGGAGGGAGAGAGGAGTGACTCTTGTATAGGCAGCTGCTGCTGCTGACACAAAGGGTCAGTCGATCTGTCAGTGTCCTACTTGTCTCTCTCTCGTCGCAGCTCTGGTGTGCTGCAGCATCCGTTGGACCTCAGGCTCTGGATACCACAGAGACTGTAAGTATCTTGGAAAACCAGCAGTGCTTGTAGTTTAAGGACCTGTTAGGAAAACAGATTTAACACAACTTCTCAAGTCTAGCCTTGTGAATTAGAGTCAATTAATGTTATTTACCTGTGTGTGTGTGTGTGTGCGTGTGCGTGTGCGCCAGAGAGAGAGAGAACAGAAGCAAACTGAGTATGGGTGGGTGTCCCTAACGTGAGTGGCCAAGGCCAGCCTTCTGATGAGGCTGGTGAAACAGCCATTTCAGGGCACAGCAGACTGGCAGGGGGTGCCCAACTTGCACCCTGCCCATGCCCACCAGCTGCCTTTGCCTGCCAGCTGGACCCAGCCCTGCACCAGCAGCTGCTGCTGCTCCGCTTCCCACTCCATGAATGTAAAAAGGGTAAGCATAAAGTATGGAGGAGAAGTTGTGTGTGTGTGTGGGGGGGGGAGAGTAGAGTGGGAGGTGCCCATGGCCATTGGGAGCGGTGACATGTTACTGCAGGGGGGGGGAGGGGGCAGACCTTGGGCCTGCTCTGAGAGCAGCAACAATGGAGATGGTTGTGAAAATAAGCACACAGGTTGTCACGTAGGCATTGCAGGGGGGAGGGGAGGCTTGTTCAGTCCCGTCTCCTTGCTGCTGACTCCTCTCTTTCTCTTGCCTCATCAGTGCTTTGCCGGCAGCTCTCGGTTGTGGGTGGCCTCCGGGACCCACTCAGCCAGCGAAGTCACCCTTTTCGATGCCCAGAACCCAAACCAGCTCTTGGAACATTTTGTGTTGCCTGGCGTCCACATCCTCTCCATTGCATGTGTGCCTGGTCAGTGTGAGGAAGGAGACTGGGGTGGAGAATGAGGGAGGGAGGGGCTTATCTCAGCCCAAACCTGAGAAGATGGAGTTGTGTACTGCAGCGGGATGCGGGGTGGGCAGTGGTATAACAAGAGTGGAGCGGAGGCAAGTAGTTCTGCAAGACTCCGTTACAGTGGAGTCAGCGGCCCCTCCCCCTTGCTGTTGGAGCCATTCCAGCAGCAACAGGGGAGTGTCCTGCGTGTTGCCTTTGCTTCCAGAATGGCTCCAACAGCAAGGGGGAGGGGCCGCTGACTCCACTGTCACGGAGTCTTGCAGAACTACTTGCCTTCGCTCCACTCTCGTTACGCCTCTGGGGGTGGGGGTGGGGTTTCTGAATGGAGAGGAGGTGGGGGCTGCATCAATGTACTAAGACAGAGGTTCAGTTCAGACATCACAGCCAAACCGTGGCTTGGCCTCCTCCCTTCATCCCTCCTCCCTCACTTCCTGGTTCACAATAACAGTCAGTTGTGATATCTGAATTGGGCAAACTTTGGTTTTGCAGATGTTGGTTTTCTCCAGACTAGAAGTGGAAACCCAGTTTTAACGATGGTTTCAGTCCTGGCTTGGAGGCAAACAGTGGCTTGCTCAGACCAGGGAGTGAGTGAATTGGAGTACACCAGGGCCTCTGAGAGGGGGGTTAAGGGGGTTCAATCGTACCTGGGCCCAGGGCCAAAAATGGGTCAAGAAGGGGGCCCAGGAGCCAAATTTACATGAAGGGAAGGGGCCCAAAGGAAACTTTGGACCCCCTGATAAAATTCCTGTGAGTGGCGCTGGAGCACACTAGGGGAGGAGGGAGGCACAAGCACAAAGCCTGTTCATGACAGCCAAAGCCTGGTTGGCTGCTGCACCCGAAGCAGACCCATATAACGTGTAGAAGACTCCAAAAGGGAAAAAATAACAAAAATAGGTGTATTTCTGTAGGAACAGCCTGCCTTGTCTATGCAGACTTGGTTTTCTTGGGTAGGAACCATGACTCCAGCGCAGAGCACATGCTCATCATTGCCTCCCCACTCCAGAGTTCCACTCCTCCAACCCTCAGCTGAGCAAAGGTCTCCTGCTCCCTTGAAAGTCTCCACTCGTTCTCCTTTGCTACCCACCCCTCTGTGTATCACTTTGAACAAGGACAAGGTGCCACCTCTCTCCCTCCCTTCAGACCTCTCCTCCAAATCCACCTGGTACAGGTGAAGCTGCTTTATGCTGCATTTATACGGAGCCTGGTTCCAGCTCTGCCGTTGGGGTTGTCAGTCTGCGGCGCTGACTTGCAGCAGCTCTCCAAGGTTTCCGGCAGGGGTCTTTTTGTGCCCTACCTGAAGTTTCTGCCAGGGTCTGAACCTGGCACCTCCTACCTGCGACGCAGCTGCCCTGCCACTGAGCTCCAGCCCCTCCACCTTCTCTGCCTGAGCGTTGGCTTATCCGCTTACCCTTATTTCTAACAGCAATCAGGCTTTATGTGCGTGTAACTGCATTAGCCAACATTCACCTCTCCCTCCTGCTGGGGTTTCCCTATTATCTCTCCCCCCCCCTTTTCTTCAAACTGTGAACTCTTTGGGAGCAGGGTCTGTGTTGTTTAAGTAACTGTAAGGCGGTGTGTACATTGATGAGTCCTCATAAACAATATTTCCAGCTTCTCTTTGGAAGAGCTGGCAACTTTTTTAAAAGGATGTTTGACATTCTGTCACTGCTTCAGAAGATAGGTTTTGAGCTGGGCTGGTGCCAGGTGAGATCTTGTGGGATTTCTAGGCAGGTCTCCAAATGTTACTGCATCCCTGACAAGGCTACCTTCCCCCCCCCCCCCCTGCTTTCCTCCCACCAGGCCTTACTGTGCCTGGCAGTGAGAACCTGGAGCTAGAGCCAGAGATCCTCGAAGACCCCCTGGCACCTGGATCTGACAGTGAGGATGACATGCTGGAGATGGAGGCGGTTGGCACAGAGGCGACTGTATGGTTTGGGACCCAGGAGGGCTGGTAATTGAGACCAGGGTTGAGTGGGGAAGAAACAAGGGTAGGGGGAGGCTTTGCTGTAGCACCCCATTCTTTAATTGATCACCTACAGGCCCCACCAGTGGACGTGCCTGGCTGTTATAAACATGTGCTGGTCACATCTCCACATTGTCTAAATGTTTGCCATTTTTTTCTGCAAACTCTGTCCCCTGATGTCCACTATGTGGGTCTTGCTTCCCTTCTTGGGAACACAACATTGAATACATTAATTGCATCCTTTGTACAGGTGAAGAGGCAATAGATTCGTTCTCTTTTTTAAGAGCTTGGGAACTAATGGGACCTGGCTACTGATAGTTTTACACATGACCCGAATAGAAACATAGAGGAGACTGCTTGATCTGTGGCGCAACAGCATCTAGGCCAGTGGTGGCCAACCTTTCAACATGAATGCTGGCTCTTTAAATGGTTGCATAAGTGAGGGCATTTCAGCAGGTGCAGCTGCTTTAGTAGCACCATCAGCACTTGCAGCTGCCAAGATTCTGTCTTCTACACAACTCTTAAGAACACAGTAGCCCTAATGGTGGAAGGTTGGCCACCCCTGATCTAGGCAATAAAATCTCTACTACCTGCCTCTTTCTGTTCTCTCCAAGCTTATCCACCACTGCCTCTGTTGTGCCTTTCTCAGTGGGCATATTATGGTATCTATGGGGTACCGCCATGTTTATGGCAGCCAAAACTGAAGTGCTGGTTGCCCATGAGAGCAGCAGGTGTATTGGGAGTCAGGCCAAAGGATGGGGCTGAGGCTGTGGGTGGGGGCTAGGCAGGGAGCCTCCGGGAGTAGCACTGGTGGAAGCTCTCTTTTCCTTGTTTCTTGGAGCATCTACATTCACTCTGCCGAGACCGACCGGCGACGCTGCCGGGGCAAAGTGCAGCTGAAGGATGCCATCCACTGCATTGTGTGAGTATTTCACTCTCCATTGCTCTTTGGGGAGGCCAGAAAACCCCACCGCTGCTTATGCCTGCTGGAAGCGACTGGCCTTCCCGCTCTGGCACCAGTGTGGTTGCAACCTCTCCTGTCTTACCTCCTGTCTTTCTGTCTCAGCCATGCCCAGGGCCGCGTCTCAGCTGCACTAGGGGACGGGTCTCTGGCCATTTTCCACCGAAACACTGGTGAGTCCTGCTCCTTTTGATTCTTTCCTGCCCTAACTTCCCTTGGATTAAGAACATTAGAATTTAAGAAGAGCCCTGCTGGCTCAGGCCAAAGGCCCATCTAGTCCAGCTTCCCATATCTCACAGTGGCCCCAGCAAATGCCTCAGGGAGCACACAAGACAACAAGATACCTGTATCCTGTCGCCACCCCCTTGCATCCATCCGGCATTAAGAAATTAGCCCATTACTAAGACCAGGAGGTTGCTTATCCCCATCATGGCTTGTAACCTGTGATGGACGTTTCCTCCATAAATCTGTCTAATCCCCTTTTAAAGGCATCTTGGTCAGGTGCCATCACCACATCCTGTGGCAAGGAGTTCCGCAGACTAATTACATGCTGGATTGTGTCTTCCTCCCCCCACATCTAACCCCATTTTTTCTCAGTGCGGAATTGGGACTTGCGCTCTCCGCGCCTGGTTGATTTGGGGAGGCCGCGGCGCTCCATCCGTTGTGCCATCCCAGTGCTTGACCGGCTGTGGTGTGGGTACGGAAACCGAGTTTATGTAGTGGATCCTCGCACTGCTCGCATCCAGGTGAGCCCCTGGAGCTCAAGGAAGGTGCTTAAATAAACCTGTGGAGGCTACCTGGCAGATTGGGGTGGCCAGAGTCCTTTAGGATATGCTCAGCAAATTCGCCTTAGAACAAGGCAGCTAGATCTCAGGAAAAACTAGTCACTTAATTGATATTGGTCATTCGTAGTGAAATAGGTGAATCTGAAGGAGCAGTTGCTGGAGTCTAAAAAGATTCTGCAGCAATATGGTCCAGAGAGAGCTCATCTCCAAATATGTGGCTTTGATACTTTGGGATGCAGCTGGTGGAGAAACAAAATCGAGCCAGCTATTCTAAATCTAATAGGAAGGAAGATAAGGAGAGTGGGGTCTAGTGGAATAGTTTCTAGGGCAGGCTTTACAAAATCTTCTGAGTTTACTAAGTAAAGAAACTAGAACTTTGTAGGTAGGTGGTTCTGCGCTTGGGACAGCTTGAGGGGTGCCGCCTGTCACGTTCTGGTTTTTTCCCCCCTTCTCCCAGCGATACTTTGAGGTGACTTCACACCCTGAAAGCCAAGTGCGGCATTTGGTGGCGGTCAACACTGGCGTATGGGTCTCTGTTCGGCTGGAGTCCACTCTGCGCCTGCTCCATGCAGAGACTGGGCAGCCTCTGCAGGAAGTGGAATTGGGGCCCTGCGTCAGCCGTATACTTGGTGAGTGGCTTGGAGGACAAGGGGTTCAGCTTTTGCTCATACTGGCTTTTAGGCACAGGGTGGGATCGAGGACTGGAATAGTGGGCCATTGCTCAGAACGTGGAGGAGCTGCAGAATAAGTATTCTTGTCTTTGGGGAGGTGAAGCCAGTGTTGGCGGAGGGAGGGGTGGATCCGGCAGCAGTCACACATGCCAGATCCTATCCCCGCCGTCGCCCCGTCCAGGAATGCTCCCTGGCTCTTCTTGGACTTATGCCAGCTCCATAGTAGGTATGGGTCTGAGGAGGCCAGGAAGCCTACGGCTCCTCCATGAAGCTGGCTGAGTTGGTTGCCTCAGGTGCACCCAACTCCATCCACTCACTCACCTGCTGCTGCTGCTGCTGCTGCTGCTCTTCCCACAATCTGGATTGAAAAAGAAGGGGCAGAGCGGAAGAGGAAGTGGAGAGGAGAGTGACGGGCTAGAATGTTGGAGACACTCCAGCCCACCACTCTCCTCTCCTCTTTCCTCTTCAGGGAATGGAAAGAGGCAGGGCAGAGGCTAGAACTTCATCAGGAGAGAGGGAGGCAGCGTTTGCCCTGCCACCTCAGGCACTAGGCGGCCTTGGACTGGCCCTGAGTAAGGAGCAGGCAAAGCAGAATGGAGGCTGAAGGCAGGTCTGGGCAGAGAAGAGCAAAGAGTCCTCTCTTGATTGACAGGAAGTTATCAAGAGAATATCCAGGGCTGGATGTTTCTGTGAGGGCAGAAAGTTTTCACATCAAGCTCTCGGCCAGTCATGGCCTGAGAAATACTTCCTAGAGATCTGCTGCTTCCCAGCCTCCTATGGCAGGTCAGTGGCCTCGGCCTCAGCCTCCTGGACATCAATAAGTGGAGTGTTAGCGCCTGATGTTGTTGGTGACATAAATGGAGTGTTAGCACCTGATGTTGTTGGCTCTGGTTTGGGTGTTGGCTCAGGATGTTCCTGCCTGTTTTAATGTAGCACCTCATGCTTGTCTGTCACCTGGCCACTCTAGGACCCGACAGCCTTGGTTTAGCCCTGAACATCTCAGCACTCGGTGCTTTTGGGAAGCGGCTGTGGGTCGGCACATCTGGTGGCACCATCATCTCACTACCCTTGATCCCTGGTAAGTGTGTGGAACAAAGCATGGTCTCCCCTAGTGGCTATGAGAGAGAGAGAGAGTGAGAGAGAGAGAGAGAGAGAGAGAGAGAGCACATAGTGCTGCCCTCTGCTGGCTGGTTTTGTGAACTCTCTCTCTCTCTCTCTCTCTCTCTCTCTCTCTCTCTCTCTCTCTCTCTCTCTTTTTCTTCCTCTGTTTATAGAATTTGCCAGAAGCTCAGAATCTTCCTCCCCCACTGGTGCCCCTTTCTGTGCCATCGAGCAAGCACAGGTCAGCTACCACGGGCATCTGGATGCTGTTCGCTTCTTTGTCTGTGTCCCAGGTAATCAGCAGGGAAGGCTCACTGTCATTGAGGATGGTGTTGAGAGGATTAAAACATTGAGGAAGGACCAGCAGCCAGGTACCCTGCATTCACTGGAAGGGTGTCCTGATCCGTGATCTGATGGCAGACGCTGGTGGTGCTTCCAGGATGATCTTCAGCTTCAGCTGGTGTTGCTTCCTGTTTTGCATTTGTCTCAGGAATCTTGGGTTGGATGGGGAAATGGGGAGGGTTTCGGTTGGTTGGTGATGTGATTTACAAATCCAGGATTGTTTGAAGGAGGAAAGTGGTACCTATTGGGTAAGAGCAGTGAGAGACTAGAAGCCAGAGCCATTTGCTTGTGGGGAGAGAGGATCCTCATGCTTGGGGGGGACTTTGGATAGGGTCTGGATAAAAGTATAAGAACATAAGAAGAGCCCTGCTGGATCAGGCCAAAAGCCCATCTAGTCCAGCTTCCTGTATCACACAGTGGCCCCACCAGATGCCTCAGGGAGCACACAGCCAACAAGATAACCTGTTTCCCGTTGTCACTCCCTTGCACCTGGCACAGAGAAAACCCACTTCTAAAACCAGGAGGTTGCTTATGGCTTGTAACCTGTGATGGTCTTTTCTTCCATGAATCTGTCCAAACCCCTTTTAAAGGCATCTAGGCCAGGTGCCATCACCACATCCTGTGGCAAGGAGTTCCACAGATGAATTACACGCTGGGTAAAGAAATATTTTCTTTTGTCTGTTCTAACTCTCCCTCCACTCAATTTTAGTGCATGTCCCCTGGTTCTGGTGCAGAGGGGTCCCCAGTGGGGTCTGGCAGGGGGGGCGGCATCCTCGACGCCCCCAAACTAATTAGCATAATTTATGCTAATTAGTTTTTGCTGCTTTTTTTCGCCGATTTTCGGCGATTTTAAGCCTAGAACTGGGTTTTTTTCTAAGTATGTATGCTTTTACCGGCACTTTAGTTGTATTTAGTTGCTCCCACGACGATTGTAAGCCAGCTCCCGGGGGCGCAGCGTCTCCGTTAACCCGTTCACTGGGGGCGGCACTCTGTACCGCCCCCAGAAGCAATCTTCGTAGTTTGCGCATGCGCAAACCCACGGCATCTCCAGGGACGCTCCAGGGAGTAGTTTGCGCATGCCCAGAACGTCCCTGGAGACTCCGTGGGTTTGCGCATGCGCAAACTACGGAGATTGCTTCTGGGGGCGGTACAGAGTCCCGGGCCGGGTGCACAGAAGCTGCGCGCCCGGGAGCAGGCTTAAAATCGTCGAGGGAGCGTCCAAATACAACTAAAGTGCCGGTAAAAGCATACATACTTAGAAAAAAACCGAGTTCTAGGCTTAAAATCGGCGAAAATCGGCGAAAAAAAGCGGCGAAAAAATCGCTCTCCCCCAGAGCCTCCCGCCCCCCCAGGAGCCTCTGCGCCCTTGCGCCCTGGGGCCCACCGCCCCAGGGCCCCACATCTGGCGACGCCCCTGTTCTGGTGTTATGCGAGAGGGAGAAGAATTTCCCTCTATCCACTCTCTCCATCCCATGCATAATTTTATACGTCTCAATCATGTCCCCCATTTTTTTTATTTATGTAAGAAACTTTTATAAAAAGTTTTTAAAAGTAAGTACAATTCATGAATGCAGAAATTCACCTTCTTGCAAAAAAGTACATGTGTTATCTCTATTATAGAGTTCAACAATAAAAACCATGAGGCAACAGCCCCAAGAGAGTTCATTTTTCATATCCTTGAATGCCCCCCGTCCCTTCCACCCCTGCCCAAAAATTGATGTTAAAAAACTATAATCCAAAATATACACACACAAGCTGCCTCTCAGCAAGAGTTTTGTTTGCCTTTTAAAAAAAAAGATCAAAATAACAGATCTGTCCACATTTTTCCAGAACCGGTTTGCAATCGAAAATTTTGCCAGAGATCTCCCCACTGGAACAACATGCAGTACAAATCTGATGGCTCAGAGGGGTTTTTCCCCCTACCATTCAAAAAAAAAAAGTTTTTTTTAAAAGTTATAAGTTGCATTGTATGGAGCAGGAAAGACTAGGAGCCAGAGTTCCTTGAGAAGGAAAGTGTTCTAGTTCAGGGGTTCCCAACCTGTGGTACTAGTACCACCAATGATACTTCGGCCAAATGCTGGTGGTACTCGGACCACCGGAACGCTGCTGCAACGCGGCACTTTTGGTGGCATGTTTTCACTCCCGAGAGGCTCCTGCCTTTGGCCAAGCGTCTTGGGAATGCTGAAAAGGGCCCTCCCACCTGCCCAGAGCCTCCTACCTGCATATTCTGGCCTCTGAAAACCCGGAAGTAACTGATGATAATGTCATCGCCAGTCATTTCCAGTGGCACGCAGCAGGAGAGTGATGCCGGAGGTGGTACTCGTCCAGGAAGGGGTTGAGAACCCCTGTTCTAGTTGATTATTTCAGGAGTGGGGCTGAGATGCCTAGGTTATCTATCTTCCTTTTCTTCTAGAGCTGCAACCTTTACCCAAGTTAATCGGTTAACACCCCACCCCCAATCAACTAACAAGGCATCCCTGAATAATCAAGCAACATTTTTTTTTAAATGTTGTCATATAAGTACCTATCAAAACTATAGATGGCAGGTTCCAGTCATTCAGCCGAAACTGAAGATAAAGGGAAGGGGGGGTTGACTCCGCCTCTCCATCTCCCAGCCAACTTGGTTGCTTTCTTAGGCAGCTTGGGGGATGGGGACGGGGAGATGGAGAGGCAGAGACAGCTGTAGCACGAGTGTTTCCTTCCTTCTTCTTCCAGTGGTACTGGAGGAAGAAGGGGGCTGCTACTGCCCAGATCTGATGGGGATTGGAGACTGGAGCGCCTCCACCAGCACCAGACTGGAGGGGATGGTGGGAAAACATGGGGTGCAGGGCTCCTGTCCTCCTTTTACCACCAACCCAACCCACTACAAGAACCTTCAGTGGGCAGACCCTGCTCAAGACACTAGAGTTTACACCTGTCCAATTTCCAACTTGTGCGGTGTGGACTCTTGTAATCCATACAGTCTCCAGACTTTTGTGTATGCGTCCGCGTGCTAATTTTTGTTGGTTTTGCTTACGGTCATATCTGCCCTTTTGCTTATTTAAGGCTGTATGAATCCATCTGCTTCCGAGAACCCCAAGGAGTCGCACAAAGAGAAGTCAACTAAGCCTTGCAGTTTGGTGCTGAGCGGAGGGGAGGGTTATATCAATCTCCGGATAGGTAAGCTAGAGCAGTGGGAATAGGAGGTGGGATCTCTGTATGAATTGCAGTCCTGTCTCATCCCCAATTATCCAACCACTAGGTGTCCTGCCTTTTCTGGCCACTTTTTGCCAATGTATTTTTTCCCCCTGCTTAGGAGACGACACAGACGAGCACTACGGTAACCTGCTGCTCCCAAATCCACGCCTCCGTCGAGCTGAGCGGAGCCACCTCATTGTCTGGCAGGTGCAGGCCTGAGGCGGTGGCGGTGGCCATAAGCACTGCTGCTACTGGGTAGCCCGTTTTGGCTTCCAGCACAGTCACCAGGGGTGCTGTTACCTTCCTTTGCACCCAGTTGGGAATTCGCCCTCCGGGGTCTACAGCATTGAGGTAATGTATTTTGAAGTGTTCTCAGGCTGCTGACGGGGAAAAGAAAACATCATCTGAGCACCAGGATGTCTCCCCTGAACAGGCTCAGCAAAGCCAGGTATCTGCAGCTGATGGTTCTTCCAGACCTGTTGTTTTATGTTTTGAATTATCTTCCCTGCTTTCAGACTGGATGAGTGCATTGCTGTTCAATAGGTTTCCCTGCCCCTGAACAGACTGCACCCTTTCAAATTCTGCTGCTTTGCTCCCTTCCCTTAAAATGCACAACAACTTACCTCTTATAGCCCAGGTGGTTGAGAGAGCTAAGCATTGGGCTGCCTGGGCCTTGGAGAAAGGTAGTACAAGTTGAGAATAAAGGAGGCGTGTCTAGTGAATTAAAGCATATGAGACTGAGAACCAGGACTTCTGGGCATCCAAGTACACTGGAGCTACGACTTTTGACCTCTGTCCATTCTTTGATTCTACGGCCTGGGATACAAGGACAGAAACGGACAAATCTGGAACTATGGGAACTGAAATGTTGAAAAAAATGTATTGACATAATTTGCAGCATTACTTGGAGAGACCTCAAGGGGGAGCGGTCTCAGCTCACAGTGCTGCCCTTGGAAGCAAGAGGGATCGGCAGTATCCTGGTGCTACTTCTGCCTGGAGCTCTGGAATGAGGCTAGACCAGGCTCCCACCTCCTCACCGGTAATTTCTCAGGGTCGCTGTCTTGTGGTTTACCTGTCTCAATAGGGGTAAGGTTCTCTGGCAGCATCTCAGGATCTGTTTCTGTGAGATTATTTCTCAATAAAACTTTGTTCTTTCTTTGGTCACTCTTTTGTTTCCATATTGGGGGGGGGGGGAACACACCTGGAGACTTTCTAAAGGTGACAGATAAAATGTTTGCAAAGGGAGCTAAAGTCCGTTTTGCAGGCAGAGATATTGAACAGATCTTTATGAAAATGTTTATTGATTGGGAATTTCCTCTGCTTTGGTGCTCCCTGATTTATAACTGGGAAAGATGTCCATCACCTGGGGGGGTTTACAGCTCGTGACCCAGTTTCTCAGTGCAATTTGGAAGCCGGGCATGCTTGCTTGTGGATGCACCTCTATAGCCGTCATTTCAGAAAGGAAGTGCCTTCTCTGTGTGAAGATGGTAACTCGTGGTTTCATGGACCATGAGTTGGACCTCCTGCTCCAAACTTCTCTTACCTGGTCTGCCAGCCTCTTCTCCCACTTCCTGAAAGGGAAAAAGAAAAGAGAGATGAAATGGTAGATGCTTGATACTGATTCATTCTCTGTTAATGATGCACCCAAAAAAGAGGAAAATGGCTGCTTTTGTGTGTGTGTGTGTGTGTGTGTGTGTACACACACAGGCAGCAGTGTATGTCCCTAGTTAGCAGAACGTATTTGTGATTATTAGTTAATTGTGAACCCGGGGGGGGGGGAGGAACACAAACATGTTTCCAATTGGGCCCCACAGCTCCTAAGGCCGGCCCTGCATGGAGGTAAGTAAAAATGTTTTTTACTTCCCTCCCATTTGCCTTCAGGTTGCCCTCTGCACAATAGTGTGGAGCTCATGCCTCTTTGGCGTGGCTGCATGCTACAGTGTGGCAGGGTGCAGGGGATAGGATGAGGCTCTTAGACCGGCTCCATCTCTTTTCAGCTAGATCAAGGAACGTCTGGAAACACCTTATTATGCAGCGGCAGTGGTTAAGCTAACTTTGCTCAGTGCCTAGATGGGAAATTTGGAAATTCTACATACCAATCCCATAGGGCTTCTCCACTGCTGGAACTAGTGGTTCCTGCCTTATGGCAGCCGAAGCCATACAGTTGGAACGCCGGCAGAGAGACCGGAGCAGCCCCACGCGCAGCAGCAGGTCAGGGAAGGCCCACCGACTCAGGGTGGCATGATGGTGGCAGGGTGACTCAGGGTGGCAGGGGAGGGCATGATGGAGGCGGGAGGGGACAGGCATGTCTCAATAAATGGACCTTGGTGTGAATGAGTGCAGTGGGTTTGGCCTCACAAGTTGGGCCAGTTAACACAACCGCTTTGGTCCTAGGACCAGGCTTTGCAGCATTGAGGCAGCAATCTTGCTGAAGCTAAGCATCACTACATTTCCTCCATGCAAGAAAGATGGGCTAGGAATAATTTCAGTGATGGACAGCTGTAGATGAAAAGTCTAGCCCAAGGTACTTGTGTGATTCTGCCTTTAACGGCTGGATTTTGCTTTTAACATTTGCACCTGCTTCCTGCTGAATAATGCATTGGCCCCTCGTGCCCACTGGTGTCTACTTTGAGTGGCAGTGGTTCCCCAGGGTCTTAAGCAGGCTGCGTCTTTTCTCAGCAGCTGCTACTTCAGAATCTTTGGCTGGCAATGCCTGGGACTGAACCAGGGCCCTTCTGCATGCAAAGAATGTACGAACGTCGTGCAGTATTATCACTGAATGAAGGGTTCTCCTCTTTTGGGAATGCCACCCCACCCATACAGACACTCCTAATGCAGGTGTGTGCCACAAGCCAAATCCCTGCGGAGTTGGCCCCACAATTAATCAGTGGGGTTAAACAAGCAAAGGCCCCAAGACTGTGAATTCTAGAATGGCCATTGCCATAGAGACCACAAAGAGATGCCTTCCTGTGTCCGTTTCGATGAAAAACTTAAGGCTGCCTTTCCTTCCAAAGCGACCAGGCGGTTTGCTCTGCCCTGGCTCGAAGATAAGAAGCTGCCTTGCGTTGAGCAAGACAAGTGGCCCATCTAGCTCCGCATGATCTACACTGAATGCAGGCAGGCAGCTCCCCCCAATCTTAGCTGGAGCTGCTAGGGAGGGACTGAGCCTGGGACCTTTGCAGGCAGAGCAGGTGAGCTCCAGCCTCTCTCTGAGGGGTTTCTTACAAACAATATGGACCAAGGCTGGCAAAAGCTGAGGGCACTTGGTGAAAATCCGCACCAGCCCCTTCAACGTGGGAGATCTTCCACAATATGGGCATTTGTTTTGGTGGTTTAGATTTGCTTCAGTAACTTGCAATCGCTCTTCTTCCCTCAGGGCCTCAGGTTTTCTCCTCCTCTTGGTTTTTCTACCTGAGAAAAGAATCGGCTCACAGTTTCACCTGCAGACTACAGTACCAGCAGACTACAGTACCAGCTTGCATCATAGGAACTGGAAGCTAAGCTGGTCGCAGCTGAGCCCCAGAATCAGATCTGGAATACTTTTATGTCTTAAAAAAAACCTGCTTACAAACAAAACAGTCAACATAACACCAATATAAAATGTTACTAAGACACTGCAGAAGCAGCACTGAAACAGATCTAACACACATTTTGAAAGAACCTGGGTAAACAAACAGCTGTGCTGGAAAAATGTGAAATTTGGCAGCAAACCTCCACAGTCGGGGCACTACAGCTGAGAAGGCCCAGGCTACAGTTGCTGTCCACATAACATCTGAAGACTGGGGCACCCAGCAGAGGGCCTCAGACTCAGAGGATGACATTAGATTTGAGCAGATCCATGTGGGAGAAGATGGTCCTTCAATTACCCAGGTCCCAAGCTGCAGAAGGTTTTGCGGAAGCTACACACACACGGATAGAGAAGAAGGAAAGGGTAAGCACCAGGACTCCAGACTGTGCTCGGAATGGACCAGCAGTCCGGAAGTAGTTGTCCTAAGGAAGTGCCTCTGGCCATGCATGGAGCACATATCATCCCTGCAGACCAACCATTATTATCCCCATGTGCCACAGATAAGTGAATACAGCTTCCCAATCATGAGGTGGGCCTTCCAGATGGACCACCTGAACTTTGACATCTGTGATTTCAGCTCCTGGCCCAAGGCAACAGTGCCTAATCCACACTATTAAGTGAAACCCCCCTTACACTTGAAGCCCTCTTTGCTCCCCCTCTCTCCTCCTCAACAACCCAGCAGTCTGGCTCCTGGTCCTCAGGTGATGTCACAATGTGCAGCTTTCAGGCAAACATTCCTCTGGGTCAGGGTTGCATTTCAGCTGGCAGGGGCCACTTGCAGAGAGGCCTCCATGGGCAGAAAGTCTGGGAACCCTGAGGGGCATGGGGGGCCCAGCCCCGTCCAGAAAAATGATCCAGTATTTTGTGGCCCAAGGAATGCCCCGGTCCCTGTGTCCCAATAACTGAGGCCTTGTAATTTACCCCTGAGCCCCACTCAGTTGCAGCCATGCTTACATATTCTCCCGGTAAGTCAGGTTCTTAAACTGGGGCAGTGGGGACCTGATCAATGAGGACAGGGGAATGTGCCCAGGTGGAAAGGGAAGGCTTGGCAGAGGGGGTTGCTCATGCCCAGGAGTGAATAGGTGACTGCATCTGAGGAAAGAGAGGATTTTTTTTCCTCAGGTCCAACTGGCTCTCATGCCTTGAGAAGAGGAAGTGGGTGATATTGCCTTTCACTACACCACGGGGCTTGACTCACTTGCTTAAACTGCCCAGAACTGTTACTTAGAAGGCATTTTCTCGACCTAGATTGCAGAAGCTGCTCCGTTAGGAAGAACTGATGGCTGGATGGCCACCATTACCATTATCATTACCATTAGCACTACTGCCCAGTCTCCTACCCTTTGTCTGGAGCATGCTGCTTATTCCCACCACCTCAACATTCCCTCCTCTAGCTCCGCTCTGGATCTTCTCCAATCTGGCTTCCGCCCAGTGGCGGACCTACATTCTTGGGGCCCTGAAGCTTGAACTGTTATGGGGGCCCCTTTGCAACCAGCAATGAGGTCTGGGTAACCCCTGTTATCTTCAATGGGGTTGTTCCACGACAGATCACCACAATTTTTTAAAAAAATTAATCACTACATCTCAGATTTTGATTAAAATTGCTGAACTGGATTAGCTCACATGTCAAAGTCACTGGCGTGAAGAAAAAATTCCTATGCCTTATAGTTTTCGAGTTATGCGAGGATGAAAATTAGGGAAATGTTATGTACATGCAGTGGGTGGCGCAGTGGGTTAAACCACTGAACCATGAGCTATCGATCGAAAGGTCGGCAGTTCGAATCCATGCGATGGCTCCTGCCAACCTAGCAATTCGAAAGCAAGAAATTGCAAGTAGATTAATAGGTACGCGGGACGGTAACAGCGTTCCATGCGCCTTGGTGTTGAGTCATGCCGGCCACATGACCATGGAAACGTCTTCGGACAGCGCTGGCTCTTCAGCTTTGAAACGGAGATGAGCACCGCTCCCTAGAGTCGGACATGACTGGACTTAATTGTCAAGGGATACCTTTACCTTTACCTTATGTACATGCATAGAATGATGAAATAAAACATAGAAAAGACCAGTCAATCTTGTTTTTTTAAAAAAACTTTCTCATACAGTAGACCCAACATTTTTATGCAATGTGGACTAAAGTAGCTTCTGGGGAGAGGGGGCTCCAGGATTAGGGGCCCTGAGTTCCCCCAGCATTTCCCATACACATTCTCTTAATTTTTAATTTTTTTCTGTCTCCCAGGGACTAGGTGGAGGAGGGACCTGAACAACTTCTATCAAGGTATCTGCGAACAGCCTTTCCGTGCTGGACTCCCAGCACCTGGCATTCTGCAGACATTGCTGAAGCAGGGCGAATATGGTGTGTTAGGAAATGTACCAATCTTCGAGAGTACCTTTGTGCAGGTAACCAAGCGTTGCCCCCTGGTGGCAGTGTGTCACTAGAGCACGGAGAGTGTGTTCCTTGGAGTATATCCCCCATGGACAGTGAGGCTGTAGTGTCCAGGCATCATGTCTAAGGGCCTGGTGGTAGAAACCTGTAGCATGCCCTCCCACCCCCGTCCCCTCAGCATTTTGAGAAATGGGAGGATTGATTGTTTAGTTTCATTAAGTCCTCTTTGTTTAAACTCCTTTCATATAAAATACCTACATGACTGCACTGACAAGTGCCCTGTAGACACTGTTCTCTGCCTCTGGGGTTTGGTGTTAGTTCTTCTGTGCATTCTCAAGACCAAACTCCTTGACCCCTCTATGTTCTGGGGCCTATAGTTCCACTGTTGTAAAATGGCTGCCAACACAGTACAGAATACTCCGTCAGCAGCTATTTTGTGCGCACTGCTGCAAGAGGCAGCAGCGCCACAACTCCACTGCCAAACCCTGCTATGTCCGCCGGATCAGGTAAGGTAGCGAGGGGAAGGGGGGGCTGGGAGAGGAGGAGGAGGCAGCGGGAGCTGGCACAGGTCCAAGGAGACCCACTGCAGAGTGGGAGGCTTAAGGAGGGGGAAGGGGAAATAATTCCCCTTTTCCCTCCCAAGCCTCCCGATCTGCCCCGCTTACTGGATACAGCGCGTGCCTTTTTGGTGTGGCTGCATCAGCCGGGGGTGGGGAAGGAAAGGATTGGGCTCTTAGTTAATTTTGCAGACTACAGCCCAACATCCGATGCATGAAGCAAAATACTCAGCAGGCAACTACATACACACACACACACGGATAGAGAAGAAGGAAAAAAAGTTGTAAAAGTTGTTATGTAAAGTACAGTGACGATTCACAACAAGAGTAACAGTTAAAAAGCAATCACCCTAGCTATGCTGAGTTAATTTGAGAAACAATGATTGCCTATTAGAGCCAAAACCTCTGAAGAAACTTTCCATAAAAAGTGACTGGGTGACTGTTCTAAATCTAGGTGATACCAAACTTATGAGATCTGGTTCAACTAAGTGACTTAACAATGGCTTAGTTAGTTAATGACAGGAAAGCTTCATCTTTGTTCAAGCCAAACTGAACCGCTTCCTGATAGAATAGTCACCCACTGCCTTTCTCAGATGCCGTTTACTGGTCCTGTTGCTTGGCCATGTTTTATTAATGTTGTTTGTAGTGACGTCGTTTTAGTATTCTGCCTTTACTGACTTTTGCCTTGGGCTGTCTTTGGCAGGAAAGACGGGATATCAATGTTTTGAAGTAACATAGAGATCGTGTTGTCAGCCACGGCTTGCGTTTGCTGTGGTTTGGGGCTTCCATCACGGTCACCTTTGTTCCATTCTCCCACTCTGTTCACCTCCCCACACAGGTGACCAAGAGAGGAGAGTACATTGGCATTCACAACAACCCCAACATCGTCACCATGGGCATTTTGGCCAGCAGTCCCCGTATGCTGCTTCCTGACCTGCTGATAATTGCCCAGGAAAAAAAAGTTAAATATCAGAAAACCAAAGAACTGGAAATCAAACGGTAAGACCGAGCAAGCATTTTTTCCACCCCGCACCGGCCATTCCACGCCACAGTTTCCCAGAAAAAAAACCAGCTGAGATTCCCAGGCTAAATCGTTTCTTCTCCCCTCCCTCAGGTTGATTCCTTTGGAGCTGGTGGATATTTTCGTTCACAACCTGAGCAAACGACGCCTGAAATTACAGATGATAACGGGGCGAAAATACTATCTGCAGCTCTGTGGCCCTGAAGGGGAGGAGAGCTTCCTCTTTGAACGCTGGATACGCCTCATTTACCTGTTGCGCGCAACCAGAGCCAGAGGCAATGTCAGAACTCCAGTGACCTCAACGGATCCTACACTTCGCACAATATGGAAGAATGCCTACATACCAAGACAGCATTCTTCTGGTTCCAAGAAGGTGAGGATGGCTGCAGGCCAGAACTTCCTGCATGGGTGTGTGTGTGTGTGATCAGAATGATGCCTGACCCACCTCAAGAAACAAAAACATCCAGAAGCTTTCCTTCTTCTTCACCCTGCCCCATATCAGCCCACCCATCCATTTTCCCATCTATTCCTTTGGACAGGTTTGTCCTAACCCAGGCATTGCCATTCATACTTTCAGACTCTCCTGGACCCATCAGTCCACCACTGTGAACATTCATTCATTCCACCCACTTAACCGCCTGCTCGCTTGCTTGCTTCCTCTATCCATCCCTGCATCTCAGTCATTCCCTTGATCCATGGATTCTCCCTTGTACATCCAGCTATCTATCCACCTGTCCACCCAATCGTGAATCCACACAACCAAATATAGCCAGTGTGGTACAGTGTCTCTAGAGTGTTGGATTTGAACTGAGGCTCAGATCCCCACATGAAGCTCACTCTAATGACCTTGGGCCAATCACAACCTCCCACCCTCACCTATCACCCTTCACCAAGCTATTAAGAAGACAAAATGGGGGAAGCTGCAGATTTTTTGGGGGGGCTATTATACCAGGGATGTGGATCAAGTCTCTGACTTCAAGTCTCGAGTCAAGTCCCAAGTCTTTGCCCCCATGTCCCGAGTCTTTGGTTGCGAGTTGCAAGTCCCTATCTATTTAATGGGGAAAACTGGTTTAAACCTGAATAAAATTGGACTTGTCGTAAATGGCTCCAAGTCTCGAGTCGAGTCTTTTGAGTCTTTTACAATTGACAAGTCAAGTCCAAGTCAAGTCACTGATGCAACTTGAGTCCAACTCAAGTCTGAGTCAATAGACTCAAGTCTACATCACTTATTATACCATGCTCAACCCCACACATTCTCTTTTTGCTTTGCCTAACATCCAGCCTGACAAAGAGTTCAAGGTAACTCAAAAGCTAGTTTAAGATTTTGGATCTTTTTGGTTGGTATAAATAGAGGTATTATTAGATTGTGGCTTTTGAATTTTTTTCTAATGCACCAGTATGGCTGCCTATTTTCAATCCACTTAGGAATTCCTAGATCAGGGGTGGCCAACTCCTCTATTACTGGGGAGGGCACACTGTTTTCCAGACAATTGTCTGAAAATGTATGTGGCTAGTGGGGGGGGGGGGGTACATGGGACGGGGCCTTATTGGTTGCGGCACCAAAGTCCTCCTTCAGCAGGGACTTAGGAGGAGGATGAACTGTGCACCTGATTGTTTTTCTGTCTTTTTTAAAAATTGGTTTGTGTTTTGATGTAATGTTTTACAGCGTAATCCTATCCAACTTACACCACCAGTGTAACCGGCGGTGCAACGAGAATGGGAGGCCCCAGAATGGAAAGGGATTTAAATCTCCTCCAAAGAGGGATTCAAAGGGGATTTAAATTTCCCCTCCCCTCCAAAGCCTCCCGCCCTGCCCTCCCCCGCCGGTTACACCAGTGGTGTAAGTTGGATAGGATTGCACTGTTAGTGTTGTAATGCTTATTCAGATTTGTTAACCACTGCCTTGGGGGTCTTTTACAAGACAGAGAGGTAGAACATAAATATTTTTTATAAATAAATATTATTGCACAAACCAACCTTCTTGCACAGCCCAGGTGTAGTGTTGCAAACTAGATGTGTTCATTCACATACATGTTACCTATAAAAAGAGAGATCTAGCATTAAAGTGTGGAACTGGAACAAGTCTAGTTCTTACAACTTGGAAACATTACTTTTCTTTATGAGTACAAACTTTTACCTTACCCTGATGAAAATTTGGTAGAGTTGCCAGAAGCTAGATAAAATTACGATGGGGGAGCTGCCAGTTGGCCATTCTTGCCCCCACAACATTTCCCCTGCCCCCCACTGTACCTCTGTGACTGGTCATCGTGCTCCACCTGTACAATGTGCTCTGTATTCTTCTAGCAACACACGCTCTCATCCATCAAGATTAAAGATTCTGCTGAACTATTCCGAGATCATCAAAACCAGAAAAAGTTGGAGACGTGGAAATACATGTACGTACCTGCTCTGCCAAGCATCTGGGAACTAGAGCTCCTCCTGGGATGAATGATCCTAATTTTGCCAACGGCTGACCACATCCACCTTCCAATTGGTACGGGTAGATAGGTAGAGGAAGACTCTGCCATGCGCATCACTAGAGACATCCTCCCACCTGTGTGTACAAAAAAACATACAAGATTCTGTCTTCAGGACATGTATACTTCGTATCTTCTAACTTTCACAGATGATACTCTTTTACTCTATTTTTAGAGTACCCTCCCTCTCCCCTATTACTCATTCTTGATGGCTCTTCACCACCTGCCGCATGCCGAATTTGTATCCCAGCTTCTGAAAAAAAAGTGTGTTTCACTGTAACAGCCTCCTTTTAATTAATTTATTTAAATTTATTTCTCACTTGGTCATTTGACCTTCAGAGAGCCATTACATGAAATGTGCATCGTGCCCCAGTGGGTATGTTTTTTTTTTTTTGAAAAATAGTGGCAGGGGAGGGGTAAAACAGGGCAGAGCCAATGGAGGGGGTTGGGGGCTTTTGGACTTTGCCAACATGCTGCAGGTCTCACTCTTGACTGTGTCCCCCGCTCTCACACTATTTTAAAAAAGCTTCCAGTGAGAGTCAACATTTTTTAAAAAAACTGTGTGTTTCATTGTTTATATATTGTTTAATCCAAGCAATGACTCACCCCTCAAAGGCATTCAGCAACATTTACTATTGAGATAGGTAGCTGGGGGGGGGGGGTATGGGATGAAAGTAAAAGAACCTGGCGGTCTTAGGGCCCAATTGGCTGGAATGTAATCAAACACCAAGTGAACAAATGAGAATTCACAGTTTGTGCCTCCTGCGAAGTTGATCTTTGCTTGACATTGTTCCAGATCCCATACATTACTTGATAGTTCCAGTGCATAACTCTCCACATCTCCAGAAAGCCAGAGCTATTACAACAGTTTAGCTCAACCAACACAGAAAGGGAATGTGCAAGAATGCTTTTTGCTGCACGAATGTAAGCTGGTGACATGGGTCACTTGCCACTCTTGCCCCAGGGTCTCAGACTCTTGCCACGGACAGATTTGTCTTGGTTTCACATGGCTGCCCTTTTCCGAAGGAGCTATCTTTCTACACTTGCTCTGCAGTAGACAAAAGGATATTCCTTGGGTATGTGTGTCTGTGTAACTGGGCTAAGGGGACTTGAAAACTGGGTGCAGGGATTCCTAGCAGCTGTTTGCTTTTGCCCCTTCGCTGCTGATGGCCACAGTAGCTCTTGTTCCTACAGGGGTCTGTGGCATCCTGGAGTTATGTCATGTGTGTGTGCGTGTGGTGTCCTTGGGCATCTCCCCATGGTTGGCGAGGGTGACTATTACTGTGTTGCTCATTCCTAGTGGCTGGCGGGGGCATCCCCCTGGCAGTGGCCACTCCTTGGCCCTGTACTGCCCCCTGGTCAGTTCATCCTGGCAGTGGTCCTCTGGCTGCTGGTGTTGCTGTAGTGATGAGATCCTGGGATGCCACAAAAATGATGCGTCGATGTTGCATCAACGTCTGGATGCTGCTCCATGGATGACGGGCTGTAGCAGGGTGTCAGTGGACACTGCCAGAATAACTAAAGCCTGAGAAAAATCTAGTTTATTGTTCTAGTAACACACCCACATCTTTACTAAATGTTGTTGAAAAGCGATATATAAATATTCTTAACATTAACAATAACAATAGCAATAATAACAATGTATCCAGAAAGTGCTCCAAATTCTCTTATCAACTTGAATCAATGAGGTGTATATAGAAGTTAGGCTGTCATCACATGCGTAAGATTTCATATTCCTACAGCCCAATCCGATGCAGGACTGGGCTGTACTATGGAGTGCTTTGTGACAGCGGAAGACACTTCTGCTGTTGCAAAATGGCTGCCAACGGAGCGTGCAGCGCTTCATCAGTGGCTGTTTTGGAAGCACTGCTGCAAGAGGCAGCAGCACTCCCCAAACGTCGCCAGACCTAGTCGCGCCCGCCGAAGCAGGTAACGGCAGCAGCGGGGGGGGGGGTTGAAACTGGGCAAGGAGGGAGGGAGGGAGAGTTCCCAGAAATCTCAGAAGGGGGGAGGGTTGTCAGAACTCAGTTTTTCAGTCTGAGACTTGAATTTGAAGGACCAAGTCTTCCACTTCCACTGCCTCCCCGCTCCCTTCTTTCCAAAATGTAGTGTGCACTGCTGGTGCACCTCTTTACCTCCTCCCATTATCCCGAGAGAAGGAGTGGTGGAATAATATGGCAGCAGGAATTTTGCAGTAATGCAATTGGCTGTAACAGTAATATTTTCAAAGACTACATTAAAAGTATGGGATTTGTCTTCATCTTTTTTCATTACTGGTAGTTTTTCATACGGCAGTTTTTTCCTCTAAAAACATTGGGCTGCGGAGAGCTTCCTGGTCGCGTTCAGCGCCTGGGAACTTCGCACAGGCCCTAGATGCAACTGCCAGCTCTGCCCAAACATTGCAGTTACTACGATGTTTGCGGAGAGCTTCCTGGTCGCGTCCAGCGCCTGGGAGGCTCGCGTCTTCGAGCTGCTGACTGGGGACAGCCGGCAACGCTGGATGAAGATTGGAGGGGCTAAACAGCAACACGGTAAGCGGCCAAGCAGCCGGAAAACTTGTTTAAGGAAGACATTCCCCCCCCCCCCATTTTTCGCTCCAAAATACACATGCATCTAATAGTCTGGTGTGTCTTATGGAGCGATAAATACAGTATGTCTCCCTTTTTCCATCTTTCACATATTGGAAGGTATGTTTTCTGCCTCCAAAATGGGAACATTATGGCCAAGTTTATACTGTATTGTGCTGCTAGGGAGAAATAGGATGTTGACAGGTGTTAGGATGTATCCATTTGGCTCCCCCATAGTTATCTGGTTTGGCCAGTGTATGGGAACAAAGGGACATGTTGGCGACAATCTCATCTAAGCTTTTCCATTGCAGACAGAGGGGCATTGCTTCAAAACAGAAGATCCTAAAATCAGGTAAGGATGGAAGCACTGAAAACAGAGCTAGTTTCAGATTAAACTTCAGCCCCACTCCTAGATGCGACGTGGGATGGTGGGCAGGAGGGAGCATCCCCTACAGTCAGCACAGCCCGCTGTATGGTGCGGCCTCCTCCCAGGATGCCGAGGGGAAGTAGCTGTGCAACCTCTACACAGCTAAGTACCTGGAGACAAAGTAGTTGGGAGATGGGGGTGCCCCCCCAGATCCTGGGTTCCTTCATTATTCCTACATGCACCTCTTTACCAACAGATCCCATTGTAGGCCCGTCACAGTCCTGCTCCCTCTTTTTCTTTTTTATTTCAAAAGGGATGGCAGGATACTCATCTCAAGGAACACTCGGACTCTCCGCTACTGAGGTAAGGATGGAAAGAGTCTGTTTTTCTCCAGCATTGTTTATCTTATATTAATTTGTAGTTAACCCAATAATTGGGGCTCGCATGCCCTAGGGACAGGTCAAAGGTCAAAAATGGCTGATCCCAGCCAGCCATTTTTGGCACTGGCTTGACTATTTTGACAGGAGAAACAACATAACTGGAAGTGGAAGGAGCATGGCTCCTTGTGACACTATATCTTTCTTCTATACAGGGGCGCACTTCCAGAGAGAAGTCCAAGGTTTCAGTTACCAAGAGTCCATCGCAGGCAGTGAGTAGGAATGCAACTCAGGGCCGGAATGGACAGGGTTGGAATTTTTTTGCCCCCCCCTTTTTTTTTGCTGCCGTGGAGCGGCCACTTGCCTCCCGTTATGTTAAGTGTGGCCCATGGGCCTCCGGCTGGCTGTGTACCACCAGAAGAAAGATGTCATGGGCACTTTCTTTCGGGTTTGTGGGCGGTCGGAGCTCGGAAAAGGAAAGAAAAAGCAAGGTAAGAGGCAGGGGAGGGTGGGAGGGCCATCACCAGTGCTTAGAGCCTGCATGCTTGAGCTCTGCCGGCTTAGCAAGGCTCGAGGTTCCGTTTTTCAGGCTTGGACTCAGCCAAGATGGTGGCCGCCATCTTGGCTGCCGGCAGCCCTCGTACCATCAGTCTGTGGTCCACATACCACCAGTGGTCCGCATACCACAGGTTGGAAACCTCTGGTCTAGTGCATTTTTTGAGGTTTTGTGTGTAACTGTTTTGATAGTTACTTTGCTTATAGGTTTATAGATTTATTTAAAAAGAGGAAGTGATTTACAGCCCAATCCTATGCCAGCATCGGCCGGTGGTACTGGGTTCTGTGCTGTGGCAAACGTGCCGTAAAGCACGTTGCAATGGCATGGGGGCCAGTCCCGATTGTGTGGAGGCCAGCATCCAGCAGGACTCTGCCGACGAAGCAGCAGCACCCGCCGGGGCAGGAAAATTCCATGCTGTGGAGGCGGATGGAATGGAGGTGGTGTGAGGGTGTTTCGGGGTGGGGGAGGGTGTGGAGGCGGGTGGGCTTGGCAGAGGTCTCCACCAAATCCTATCCCCCATCTCGGGCTTGAAAGCCTGACAAGGGACTGCTCGGAGTTGCACCGGCCGTTTCGCTGGTGAGCGTCCGAGTAGCCCGATAGGGGCTGCTGGGGCTCGATATGGGGGAAGGGGACAATTGTTCCCTTTCCTTGAGGAGACCTCAAGCCCCGCACAGGATACAGCAGAGCCTGCCCTGGTGCCGCTCCATCCCATCGCGGGGCTTTGGATAGGATTGGGCTGCTAGTCAGGTCTCCCAGCAAACGCAGGGAATTCAGACTGATGGTGAGACATCCAGAAAGCGGATGGGCAAAGTAGTCTTTGGAAGCAAAATATGGAATTGCATGTATCTTCCACTGCCTTTGGGGAATCTATTCCCCTTATCACTTGTGACACTATATCTTTCTTCTATACAGGGGCGCATTTCCAGAGAGAAGTCCAAGGTTTCAGTTACCAAGAGTCCATCGCAGGCAGTGAGTAGGAATGCAACTCAGCAATCAGTGTATGGACTGGGATCCCAGACTGGCCATCCTACCTCTCGCAGATCTTCTCCATCACTGAAACCATCTAAGTCTAAACAGGCTTCTGTCCGCTCCTCTGCACGATCCCATGCCTCAGTGGATGTAGAGAGTCCAGAATTCAGTATTCTGTTTACAAACATTGAGCCTTCTGTGCCCTTTATCCCCTCGGAGACATCTGGCCCCTCTAAACCAGGCAGCCAGATGAGTGCCAGGGAACACAAGCAGACAAAGAGTGTTGGATGGCCCAGTGTCTCAAAAGTGGAAGGAAGCGCCAGATCGTCATTGGAATCTGAACCTCCCATTATTAAATTACAAAAGAGCCAAAAATCCAGATCATTGGTAGAAACTACTGGTCTCGCATCAGAGATGGGCCAGAGCCACAGTGAGAAAAAACATGCCACGGAATCTCAGGTCAAAAGACCTTCATCACGAGGAGGAGGAGAAGGAGGAGGAGGAAGAGGAAAAGGCCCAGCCTCCCAGAACTCATCAAGGAAGCAGAGTCAGCATGTATCCAAAGCTGCTTCAACAAGGGCATCAGCACCCAGCACTGCCCCCAAATACCATGCCTCCGTGAGTGGTGGTCCTGTTGGACAGTCTGAGGCTTCTCGAGCAACATCGGCCAAGTCTAGAGCCTCGGAGAGATCAGCATTCACCACTCCTAGTTCCCAGTCAGGCAATAAAGCATCTAGAGCAAGTTCAGGGAAAAGCAGGGCCTCTGATACTAATGCCAAGCCTTTGGAGGCAGTGAATAAGGAGAAAGCTGCTGGGATTGGAGACAGGCCGGTATCTAGAGAGGCGTCACGAAGATCTAAACCTTCTAAGGAATATAAGACACAGACAGCAAGTGTGAAATCTCCGAAGCCAAGCAAGGCAACGAGCCGCAGATCACAAACTTCTGCAAGCCCCTCCCCAGAGCGAGGGCATTCCACTTCTCGGAGTCCAGATAGGAAAAAGGCTGTTGGGTCACAGATTCACAGGACAACAGAGTCAGACAACAGAGTTTCTCAAGCAGATAGGAAGGCTGGGGGTGTTGGACCCTCTGAGAGGGTTAGTATGGATCGGCACCAAAGCCAAGCATTGGAAACAGATAAACGAAAAGAATTGGAGATGCGATCCAGCAGAGAGAGGAGTAAGAGTGGCAAGCAGAAACAGCCAAGCAGTTCCAAAGGGCAACAAGAATCATCTGGGTATGTTGTTGGGCAAACCTGCTGTTTGGAGTTTGGGGGTCAAAGGAATGGTCCCAGCAATATGGGTTGGGGAAGGCAAGAAAAGGCACCTGTGGAGTTGTCTTTTGAAGCCTAGCTGAACAAGCAGGCAAAAGTCAGGCAGGTCTGTTCATGTCTCTGGGATATATAAAGATGCTCAAACAAATGAAGAAAAGGATGAGGTATACTGTGGGAGGTATACAGTTTGACTGACTAATATCATCAGCTGTTGGCAGCTTTAGACAAGATTACAGAGGCCTGGCTATACATGACCTCAGCATGCTGGGAAGAATGGCTTCCCTGTGGTTGGGCCCCACACCACTCCATTCAGATAGACGAACAATGTGAACAGAGTGAACAACATGCTTCCTGCCCCCCCCCCCAATGCCCATCCTCCTGAGGAGGGAGTTTCTGTGAAAAGGAACCAAATAATTCTCCCTACCCATGTTGTTTCTCCAGTGGGGCTGAACGACAAGTAAGTGGTTCTCAGGTTGCTAGAGGCCATAGCCTGCAGCTGGGCTGAAGTAACTGGAGTTCTCTGAAGTTCCCTAATTAGAGGAACTGGAGTTCCACTAACCAAAATGGCCTCCTCAGCTGGTTGCTGGCTTGGAGGAACAGGGCCGCCAGGAGCTGCCTCCTCCAGAGCTGTGGTGGAGCAACAGCAGCAGCACTGTATAAATATCAGTCCCAGCCCTACAGGAAGCTATATCTCTGTACCAGCAGAGCATTCCCAGTATAGTTAGCATTTTTCCTTCAGCAAATAGCTGCCAAGGCCAGATGACAAATTCCCCTTCAAGTTCAAGAATATCGCCATGTCAGGAAAAGCATCACCTGCTAATCGTCTATGCATTAGATTGCTGTTAGAGGCACAAGTGCTGAGCCAATAAGAAAGGTGGCAGCCATATCTGCCCGCAACAGCTTGGGTGGCTCCTATGTCATGCACGTGCACCTCACAATCAGCTGCTACATTTTTTGCTCTGAAAGAAAGATGGTCTTTGAGGAAGCCAGTGGCAACTGGATCCTATGACTCCTTAGCCAAATAACAAATGATTAGGGCTATCCTCCTGTTAAGGATATCTTTGGTCTGGTGTAGTCATGCAGCAGAATGAGATGGTAGAACAAACTGTACCACCCAGAGAATGTGGGAGGATAACATTACTGAATGTTCTGCTCCCTGCAAATAACAAAAACACAGGAGCACAACAGGAAAACTGGACTAGAACGTCAAACGTTTTACTTATAGTGACTTGTTTTTACACGGGGAAGCATTCAAAACTGGCATTTTAACCTGTAGGCTGAAATGGTACAGTCCATTCAACCACCTCAGTGGTGGTTCTCTTATACTTAGTGGGGAGAGCAATTGCCTCTCTTACAGCACAATCCTACGCAAGTTGCGGTGGCCAGCCTAAATGGCCGGCCGCTGCATCCTGCACATGATGCGCGGCCTGGGCTCACCTTGGGGGAAGGGGACGTTCGTCCCCTTCCCAAAGTGTAAGCACTGGAGGCCCCAATGGGCCTCCTCAGATGCACGCCAGCTCTTTAACGGGCGCACGTCCGGGGAGGCCGTGTAAGGCCGGCCTGGGAAGGGGCGCTGGATATTGGCGCAACCCAGCCTCCTCCCAGGCTGGGCCGGCCAAGGGCCTCCCCTCCCTTGCCACCCCTCCCACCACCCAGCACTAACCTTACTTGCGTTGGCAGGGGTGGTGACTGGAGGGCGGTGGAGTAAGCAGTGCCAGCCTCTGCGCCGGTGCAGCTTACTCCCAGGGTGTCAAAAACATGCCTTATAGCGCGTTTACAAAACCCTAGGCTGGCGGAGTGAGAGCTCCACTGGCTTAAAGTTGGGCAGGATTGGGCTGTACGTCTGAGGAGGCCCATTGGGGCCAGGCAGCCCTACACCCGGGGAAGGGGACAAACATCCCCTTCTCCTGAGGTGCTCCCGTGCCGCGCTGACACAGTCCAGGAAGGGCGCAGGATATACTTACACAGGATCAGGCTGTTAATCAGTTAACTGACTGACTAAACATTGAGCCCTGAAATTATGACAAACATGTTTATAGTCACATTGACAATGAATCTCCTGTTAACTGACACCTGGTTTAGCTTCTTTCTCTTGATCCAGATCTGTAACAAAATACCTTTGTCTAAAAAGGGGAAAGTCTGTGGCATAGGAATCTTGCTCTTTGCTGCAACCTACTTTGTCTCAGTGTTTTCTGTCAACTCATTGTTCATATGTCCGAGCTGAATGACAATTTTTTCTTTCAGTTTAGACAGTTGTGATACCATACTACAGTTGTTGGGCATGTAGTGCTTATCTTTCCATAGTCTCCTTTAAAAAAATAATAATTGGTGATCTCAAAACACTAACATCTGAGCCAGCCTGACAAATCTAGCATAATGGAGTCTGAAATCTCAAAAGTTGAAAAACATCACAATTGGGCCTTTAGAATTGTTCGCTTGTGTCTAACTTACCCATTAGTTATTTTGCCTTGATATTGTCCCAACTTCTTTCTGCAACTTCCAACTATGAGGTCTGGAAGCAGATTTTCCAAGTACAAACTTTGGTTTTCAGGATTCTAGGCAGGGTACGTGGTCTTGGGAGCCATTCTGAAATGTAAAAATAATAAAAAACATAGTGTGTATATATACACTGTATATCCTTATTATGAATCCCCTGATGAAAGTGTCTAATTCAAGCTGCCTCTTGCCAGGATCCAGGTGCACGAGTCCAAGAAAAAACTGAAATCAGCTCTGAGTTCAGGTAGGTGGAAAATCTGACTAAACTAAATGAACACTCACTCCTTGTATTCCCCACAGTGCCCCCTGCTGCTGTTATTATGGTAGGGAATCATGCACCTTATGATTGCTCCATTTGCTTTGCAGCCAAACAAAGAAGCAGTCTTACTTTTGTAACCATCTATAGTGTTCTGTCCTCATCCTTGGAGAGAATAAAAGGAGCAAAGAACAATGAATCTAAGGTACGGCAGCACTAAAGGACTGGAGAGGGCATGTCTGCAGGAGACACATTTCGGTGACTAGAGATGCTCTTCTGGTGCATCTGATTGCTATAATAAGGCACATGGTGCTGGATGTTCAGACTGTGGTGGTTCCCCACCCACCTGCATTACAGGATCAGCATAAGCAATAATCTTCTCCACTCAAGATACAGTGCTATAGCTGATTCACACATACATGCACAGCACTTGAGGACCAACAGCCAAATGTGTGTTATGGGAGTTCAGTCTGTGGTGTTAGATCTGTGATGGCCCATACACACCTGCAAGCCATTACTTGATGCTGAAGTCATGTTTTTCCCAAGCCTTTGCAGTCCCCCTTTTCCCCCCACCAAGGATTTCTTCCTGCATTTTTGCATCAATGTAACTCCAACATAGGCTTGCCCTAAATGAATGTTTCTCAGAGCCCTTCCACAAAGCACATTTCAGTTTCTCAGCCAGCAATTTGTAGTTATGCAACTATTTGTGCAATTGATGCACACCCATGCATACAGACAGGTAGGGAATACATATTCTCACTCACTCACTCACTTGCGCGCGCACGCGCACATGCACACACACACACACACACACACACACACACACACACACACACACACACACACACACACACACACCAGCTTTTGGAGGCAGACTGCATCATATACCAAGCATCAACTAGGTTACAGCACAAGTGAAGAAGTAATTCCTCTGAGCACATGCAGAATTTCTTTTGCCAGTAACTCCAAACACAATGGAGGTTAGATTGCATGGCTTGTGGAGATGTTGATTTCTGAGTAGGCTTGGTTTTGCTCAATTTATGGGGGGAACGTTTATGGGAGGCTATTCATGAAATCCACAAACCCCACTCCTTGACTCAGGGGTGATGTCAGGGTTTGTGTAGGATGGATGCTGGCTAGGGCCCACAGTTGACCCCCTGAATCTCCTGCTCCTGACCTCCCTCTACCCCCCCCCCCCTTCAAGCACTCAGTCCCTTGTCCTTTTTACACATTTAAGTCCTGCCTCACTGGTAAGGAAGGTTCTGATTGCATGCTGCAAATGGAGGCTTTGTGCTCAGGTTTTTTTTTCTACTCATTTGCTTTTGGGGCCTCTCTTATATGACCCCCCCACCTTTTGCTCTTCCAGATCCTGCCCGTGACTTCCAACCCCTCCAAGCGTGTGACAATCTCAGGTGTGACTGGCCCATCAGGGAAAACTTTCCTGCAGGAGGAGACAGGACTCGGCACAAGTACTGGTACTCCAGGAGGGAATGAAGGCTCCAATGTAGCAGCCACTCTGGCGGGGACAGAGGCTTCGGAAGCTGGCTCGCCCTCCCAGGACCATGCATCAAAGGCTGCAGGAGCCTCTGGGGCAAAAACTACTGCAGTAAAGGCAGGACCCTCCACTGGGGGGCACATTTCAAGAGCAGCGCAACCTTCCAGGCCAGGCACTCCTAGGGAGCCTAGTGTGGCAAGAAGTGTGACTCCCCAGAAGCCCAGCAGGAGGAGGGCAGGACAATCCAGTGCCCCAGGCAGGAAAGGTCAAACAAAAGCAAAAAAGGCTTTGGCAGCACCCAAAGCAAAATTGCCACGTTCCAAACCCTCAGAAAAATCTGCATTCACTAGAGACGCCTCTAAAAAAAGGAAAGTGGCTAGTCATCCTCCAAGAGCCCAAAAATCTATCCACACGGGAGACTCGGAAGCAGACATTGTACCTGTAGCAGCTGGTTCTACCATCACAGGTGATGGGAGCAGAGCCTGGGAGCAAGAGGAGCCCAGGGTTCAGTCCCAGAAGAGGAGCAGAAGGGATGAAAATCAGAGGCCAAGTTCCCAGCCCTCAGCCGGACCCTCCAAGCCAGCTAGCAGTGTGTCTAGAAAGGCCAGTCAGAGATTTACAGTCACAGGACTGAAAGATACACCAGCAGCGAGGTCCCAGCAGCAGAGCCAGACAAGTCCCAGAGAGAGGACCAGCTCTGCACCAGCAGGGCATGTATCTGAAGGTGTCCGCAAATCCAAGGCTTCAAAGAAATCTGTCCACCGTCTCCAATCCCATTTGCCGCTGGATGCAGGTCACAGCAGGCTAAATACTGAATCCGTGGGCATAGAGGGCTTCTGGATGGACAGGGTTACTAAAGCAGCGGGCCCGTCAAATCTGAGCAGCAAGACAAGACCAATATTACAGGATAGCAGACTGTTCCGGCCTGGGGGATGGGTTGACTATGTGGAGATGGGAGACAAGGAGTGGATAGACAAGAGACCATCATCTCCGAGATCTAATACTGCTGCCCCTTCTAGACCCAGCAGTCAGGCAGCCAGAGTTATGACTAGACCTTCTAGTGGACCTGCTATTCATGCAAGCGGAGACACAAGAGCAAGGTCTGGATTATAGATGAGGACAATGGCATAATGGCATAGCACTTCTCCACCCTATGAGGAATGATGAAAGCATTTGGAGCTGTTTCGTTTAGAAAAAAAGATGACTAGGACAAGATAGAGATTTATAAAATTATGAATGATGTGGAGAAAGTGAAGGTGTTCTCCATTGCCTAAAATGCTAGAACAATGAACATGGGTTCACTCAATGACTGGCAGCAGATTTGGGACAGAGAGGAAAAAAAAGGTCCCTCTTTACACAGCCCATAATTTATGGAACTTGCTGCCACAAGATATGGTGATGGCGATGGGTTTAGAGAGGATTAGAGAAATCAATGGAGACATGATGTCCCTATGGTTATAATAAGCAGAACTTCCCAATTCAGAGGCAGTATGTCATGGAATACCATTTGCAGCAGAGAGCAGCAGCAAGAGAGGGCTGTTGCCTGACATAACCGAGCTAGACTCTTAAGAATTTAACTCAGTCCTTCAGTCTAGGTAGGAAAAGGAGAATTCCTGAGTCCATTAAGAGGGGACTTAGTCTAGTATGTTCAGAGACGGGGAAATGGGTGATCTAGCAATGCTCTTGTGCTTTCTGGGAGGCTTCTCTCTCTGCCAGGCAAGCAAGGAGTTTCCATTGCTTTGATGATTCCATTGGCACTTAGATTTTCCAGTTCTGCAGGAAGGAACTATAGTTTTTTGGGCTAGGATATATCCAGCTTATCCCTGTTTGCCTGATGTGGACGACTTGAAACAACCCCAATTGCACCTGCTCTTGCTGGTCATGGGGAGAGGCAAGGAATCAGGTAGACTCAGCGCTGGGCCCTGGCTGAGTTCTCATGGCCATCAGAGGGCACATGTGGTGTGTGGCTGAACCTTGACATCTTAGTACTGGTGGCAATAGTGGTGCTCAAGGCCCCAATGCACCAGTGCAGGTGGGGGGAGGGAATCTTGGAGTCCAGTGTAGGACTTGGCCCCAGGGCCCTAGAAATCTGGTGCCAGCACTGCAAAAAGTAACAGTACAAAGAAGTTTTACTCCTTGACCAATGGAAACCACAAAGGCAGTACAGATTTTACCCAGTATTGCCCACATGCTGTCAAGCTATGTTTACAATCCTAAGGACTAGAAACTTACCTTTTAAAAAAATGATGCTCAGGATTCTAGATTCTGCACTCAATATCAAATTCTGTGCATGCTTCAGAGTAGACACAGCCGCCCTGGCTGTAGTATAACAGAAAGCCTGGAAGGCTTTGTTGCAGAGGTGGCATCAGGGGTGTTCACCAGGTTGGGTTCTTGCTCTGGGTCCATGCCCAACAGAGACTCACTTAGCTGGCCCACCACCTAGCTGAAACCCTGAAGCCTCAGTACTGGTGGCAGTTGTAACACCCACTGCGCAGGTTAGAAAACAAAGAATGCTGAGAACTAGATATCCTGAATTCCTTAGGAAAGTAGGTATTAGGGGCTGAGAGCAAGAGGGCCAGCCAGAACTTCTGGCCTTCTGGCTAAAGCTAGTGGATTAGAGCAGGAGTCTGAACTCAGGATTTCTCTGTCATTTCATTGTTACCCATCCTGAAGGTTTGGAGAGAGAATAGGGGGAAAAAATAAGGACCCAATTATGTAGGAAGTGTCCATAATACTCCTGCTTTTTTTGTTTTTGTAGCTATTTAAGTGGGGCTTGCGCAAGGGACCATTCCCCTGGATTGTGCCCTGTACATATCCTGGAGGAACAGAGAAGGTGCTTGGGTCGTAGGAGAAGAGGGACAGCAGTGTGCTTTCCAAAGATTTGCAGACCTTCCTGTAAGGATACTGCAGGGTGCAAATGATCCAGCAGCCTCCTTGAGGGTGGTTTCACAAGTTTCTGCAGTTCGGTTCTCATTGCATTGCTGGATTACCACAATGTGGTACACATTGGGGCTCAGTGTTGCCTCTAATTTCCCCCTGGAGTGCACAGCGGGAGCCCTATTGTGACTGCACAGGGGGTGGGGTGGGGTGGGGGGCTGTGGAGAGCTTGGCAATCACATCATTGTCATTGCTGAACTCTGGAGTGCCAGGAGAGAAGCTGTGTGGGGTTTCGCTTAGAGCTGCATGGCTGCGCAGCCGAGAAGGCTGATGGGACTGCTTTTGGAAAGTGTTTGGAAACTTCAGCTGGTGCAGAACAGGGTAGCCAGTTGGTGGTTTACTGAAAGGAACTGACTTCCATGAAGAAAACTCTTCCATATTAAAACAGCTCTTATGGCTTCCAGTTTGTTTCTAGGTACAATTCAAAGTGCTAGACTTACTTGACCTTTCAAGCCTTACATGGCCGGAGTCCTCAGAATTTAAAGGACTACCTTTCCCCATATGAACTTGCCCATCAAATGAGGAGACTATCATCTGAGAGCCTTCTCAAAGCACTCCCCCCTCAGAAGTTAGGTGGGTGGCTGACTGCTACAAGAGAGTGCTTTTTCTCTTCTGGCACACTCACTCTCTCCCTAGACGTTTTTGCCTACAACATGCTTACTACTATTTAGGCACCACCAGGCAAAGTCTGCCCCATTTGCTTTTTAATAATTGCTAAGATCCTTGGTGGGTTTGCTTTTATCTGGGGGACAGACGGACTGCTCTATCTGAGGGTCAAGCTAAATTAGAGCAAGCAAATGACTAGTCATTGTGTGCTTGTTTTTTGCCCTCTAAATAAGGCTTGTGTGTGATCCAGCTTGGTACTGTGCGGGATCATAGGAGGGTTTTGCATCTGGCATGGTCCAGATCTGAATCCAACAGCTCTTTGGCCCAGGAAGGAAGCTGCCACTAGTGCTAATGGCAGTTCCACAGCACACAGAGAAATAGCAGCTGTGGAGGCCCAATCCAGATCAGGACTGTGGCAGGACAAAGGGCTAAAGCCTCCTTCTCCCCATGCTGTGATGTCAATTTAGATTAGCTCCCTGTTGTTCCCCACCACCACCACCAGTTGTTGTTTAGAAGAAAATAACAAGCATGCAAGGACCAATTAAGTGCTAGTTCTAATATGTAGTTTGGCCCCCTATTTAATTGTTGTTATTAACTGGTGTTTAATAAAATCTTGTTATTCTTAATTGTGTTTTACATTGTTTGCATTTCTTTTAAGCTACTTTGGGCATTTTTAACATGGAAAAGCAGGATAGAAATGTCTTGAATAAATACATGTGATGCTCTAATGCGTTGTGCTTCCCTGCTCTCATTTTCAGAAGTGGCAACTGAGACAGTTTCAGATGATCCCCTGTCTTGATGATGTCTGCAGTACGTTTGATCCCAGTCTCAACCTGTGTTATGTAGCAAGCTAGGTTTTAAAATATGGCAACCAGGAGTCGCAGCAGGAGAGAAATAGGAGCAACTGGTTGTTATGGATATGCCAAGGATCAGAGAGTATTTTTAAATTACATTTTTTAATTGAAAGAACGAGCATGTCTGATTTCCTTTTTTGTCCTGGCTAGAGCCAAACAATCTATGACTATGGACTGGACTCAGAGGCGTGGAAAGACTGGAGCAAGCGGAGCAGCGGCTCCGGGTGGCACCTCGGCCCCGGGCGGCGCTGCTCCGCTCGCTCGTCTTTTCACGGAGCGAGCGCGCACCCGCCCGTCCGGTGACGCGGGCGGGCACTCCGAGACCTTCTCCACGTTCTGCGCATGTGCAAAACAAAGATAAACAGCGCGGCTCGGCAGTCGGCACTCGGCAGTCGGCCTGGCCACCGGTCGAGGTGGACGCTCCGGGGCTTTCTCGGGCTCCGAGGCCGGGGGAGAAGGCCTTGGAGCGCCCGCATAAGCCGGGTTGCCCCCCTGCCCCCGGAGCGGGGCCACCCCCTCCGGGAGTGGTGCCGCCCCCCTTCGGGGCGGCGCAGCAGCGAGTGCTCCAGGCAGCACTCGCTGCTGATACGCCTCTGACTGGACTGCTTACCTACCTGCACCTAATCCTGCTTCCTGTCACTGGCCCCACTCAGCTCAAGTGTGACCTGTAGAACCTGGAAGTGACGACATGATCCATGTGGGCACCATGGAGTCTCAGGTCAAGCCATGAGTGGGGAGGCAAGCAGAGATTTCGCCCTAAGCAGCTGTGGATTAATCATTAAGCAAAATGAGCACATCAAGGGGAGGGGGGCACCACAGAGTTTTTTCCAGTGCCGGATTTACCATGGACCATGGTGCAAAAAACATAGTTAACCAAAATAAAGTCTGGAAAAAGAAGGGAGAATCACTGAACCCAAAATATATTAATTCGAAATATATTTTTTCACATTGTTTTGAGGTTTTTTTTTACTAAATTATAATTTATAATTATTAACTAATAAATATATATGGTGACACCATAGTCTTTTCAGTGCTTAGGACCTCAAAATGTCTTAATCTGGCCCTGGTCCTATGTGGTTGCATTGCCTGGTGATCACAAGTAATGTGGGGGTACTTCCCAGAGTGCCCCTCTTTCCAGCCACTGAAAGCAACGACTTGCAAAGGAATTCCTCCCATGAAGGCATATAAAGGACCCCCAGCTCAGTTTCCCTCAGGACAACACCAAGTTGCTTCTCTTTTACATTTTGGATTCAGGTTTGGATTCAGAGGTACAAAATACACATGCAAGTTTGGTGATATCTGTAGCTGGGAATGTTGAGGGAGGAAACTATCAGCCCAATCTTACCTAAAATCCCCGCACAGCGATGCAGCGGCACCGGTGTGGGTTTCCACTGCATTCTGTGGGGGATTTTCGGCTGCTGGAGGTCTCCTCTGGGTAAGGGGACATTTGTCCCCTTGCCCAGGAGTAAGCCCCAACAGCCGCTATGGTGGGGCAACTCGGACCTGCGAAAGCGAAATGGCTGGCACAAGTTGCGTTGACCTGTGCAAGTGGATAAGGCCCGAGAAGGGGGGGGGGTTGGATTCAGCGTACGTTGCCGCCACCGAGCCCTCTCCCCTCCCAGACGCAATTCTCCCATTCCCCACCCCCACCTCCTCCCTGTTCCTCCCCGCCCTCCTCCAGGCCCATTCCATCCCCTGCGCTGGGCTTACCTGCTCCAGCAGGCCTCCCAACAACATTTGCCGTTGCGTGGGGGAAGGCTCTGGCCTTCCTGCTGGTGTGCTGGCTGCTAGCGCTGCCACAAAGCGCTTTATGGCTGCTTTGTGACAGCCTGCTCCAGCAGAACACGTGTTCCACCAGGAGGATTGGGCCATTAAGGGTATTGTGAGCAACCTTGAATCAAGAAACTTCCATCACCAGTACTCCAGTGTTTGTGTTTGTGCATGTGTAGAAATATGGAAGTGAGAGCTACCCTGTTTTCCCTTTACCTCTGGTAGAGGTTGCAACCTTTTGTCCTGACTGGCTCACAATTTTCCCCACATTCTTCCTACCCCTGGATCTGTGGCTGTTATTTCTAATCAGTCGCAGTTATTGCGACTGATTGAAACAATTGAAAGTTTTCGGGCTGAAAAGCTGTGGTCCAAGTTAATACACTAAAAACCTAACGTTTCGCCCACAGCCCACTGCTATGGTAGGCTTCCTCAGAGACTATCTCTGTCAACTGTCAAACTGTCAGCTGTCAAATCTAACTGATTCCATGTTCTCCATGTCATCATAACATTCTTAAGTGCTGGTAACCATGCATTAAAGGTAAAGGTGACCTCTGACAATTAAGTCCAGTCGTGTCCGACTCTAAGGTGTGGTGCTCATCCCCATTTCAAAGCCGAAGAGCCAGCGTTGTCCGAAGACGCCTCCGTGGTCATGTGGCCAGCATGACTCTCCTTGCCGCAGCGTGTAGCATGCGGCTGGAACACGGAGCGCTGTTTACCTTCCCGCAAGCGGTACCTATTTATCTACTCACATTAACATGCTTTGGAACTGCTAGGTTGGCAGGAGCTGGCCAAGCAACGAGAGCTCACCCTGTCGCGGATGTCTCTTCTTTCTTATTCATGTTATTCCGGTGTTTATAAATTTCTGTTGCCTCCCTATACATATGTGCATGATAGTGAACGGTATTAGACAACACTTCTGCTTGTTCAAAGACCACCGTGTGCCCTGTTGCCACTGAATGTTCCGCAATTGCTGATCTCTCACTTTGTTTCAAGCGGCAAAGTCTTTCGGGTTTTTTTTTATTCGGGTGTGTATACTCCTTTTTATAGTGCCGATAAAACCTTTCCACAACAGCATGGAATCCGGTATATTCCTGCCTGGTAACGTGGGTCTCTCTCATCCTTAGGTAGTCACAGGATCTGCGGCAGTTTAGTTGTCGGTTTGTAAATCGTCCCCTTGCCCAGGGCAGGGGTAAACCCCAGCAGTCGCAGTTATTCCTAATCTGTAGGCAACGTTTAGGCATCAAGACAGTATCTGCAACCTGATTGGCTAAAGAGCTTTTTCCCTCCCACATTCCTTCCCTCTAATTCCAGAACATTCTATGGCAGTTATTCCAAACGACCATTGTAGGGGTGGGAGAAGACACAGCAAAACACTAACTTAATTCACTAGAAAACCTTCTCATTGAGCAGCTGCCATCCACACCTAGTCCCAGTTCTAGAAGATTCTCTGATTATCTCTCAAACCTCAGTTAAGGTCTGGATAGCACTTCATGGGCATTAGTGCTCTGATTGGCTTTGTCCTCTTGTGATTCCATTTTCATTCCAGAAAAATCCTTGTGTGTTCATCACAAATATACTTATTGGCTGGAGTTTTGTCCTTTATCTATTCAAGCCGATTCAAGCCTGAGGAAGTATCCCCCCCCCCCATTCGTTCTCTGCAGTGTCTGTTGGAAACCAGAATCAATCACATCATCTTTTTTTCACTCTAGTAATGAGTACATAATTAGGTTTGGAGGAACTTGGGACACAGATCTTAACCAGAGTTTGTGCCTAGAGGTGTAACATGTGGGTGGCAGTCCATGAGGGGTAGAGACATGGTGTACAATAGTCATGACTCATAGGCATAAAAAGATGGAGGTTGAGTGTCAGGGTGGGATGTATGAATTGAAGGTAAGTGCAGGAAGGTAAATCCAAGAGTGGGGCAGGTGATTATGCCCCAATCCTAGTCCTCTCTCATGCCAGTGTAACTAATGTCGTGCCGGCGGAGGCTGCTTTATGGCAATCTCAAAGCAGCCTCCGCCCATGAGCACAGCAGGGAGGCCAGTGCCAGCGGACCCATGGAGACCCGCCAGAGCAAGTAAGCCCACGCAAGGGGTTGGAGGGAGGCAAGGAGGGGTTGAACAGGGTGGGGGTGGGTGGAACGGGGGACAGGGTGGGTGGAACAGGGTGGTGACGGGCAGGGAGGAAGGCGGATCAGACTCGGAAGAGGTGGGATTGGCAGTGGTGGCACATGTCAAATCCGACCCCCCACCTTCCTGGGTCAATGTGGGCTTGCCCCAGCGATCAAGCTGACGCAGGTTCGAGTTGACCGATAGCAGCTGCTGGGGCTTGCCCCAGGGTAAGGAAACAAACGTCCCCCTTACCTCCAGCAGCTGAAAATCCCCCATGGGATACAGCAGTAGTCATGCCGGCACTTCTCATTGCCGCGCTGGGATTTAGGTAGGACTGGGCTGTTACATGATTAATTTACATGATTAGTTATTCTGGATTTTAACAACCCCTACGCTCTGATTTTTTTAATCTTCTCAAGGGGGCAATTCAGAGGTTGAAGTCAGCTGAAAGTGTAGTAACAATTGCCAGCAATAGCTTGATTCATCTCTTTCAACCATCATGGAGACAACCTGTGGGCAGAACAGGGAGAAGATTGGCGGGAGATGGGTGGATCAGGCCCAGGAGGAGGCAGGTTCAGCAGAAGCGGTGGCACCCGCTGAATCCAAATCCCCTTACCCTGGCCTGATCCACCTGCACGGTGACATGGGAAATCTGGCATGATGGGAAAGAGTATATAACCTGACCGTAACCCTTAAGGCTGAACACAACTGACTCCATATTGGTCAGGGTGCTATGCACTGAACTACTTTTGCTGAAAATAGAGACTGTACTTTGTATGCTTTATTGCTCACAGACGTGCTGGCTGATATGCTCTAGTAGTGCTCACTGCCCTAAACTGTCTAGAAAAGAGGAACTCAAGGTTCACAGATGTGTCCGGAACATGGGACCTCTATGGGAGCTCAGAGTAAGAATCAAGGGGAGCCCCTGAGGCACACAGTTATTTGTCTTTGGAAAATGAAGTGTGACCTCATTTATATGCATGTGTGTTAAAAGTATATAAGATTTGAGTTGTGATCTGTTTGCTGCTGCTGTCTGGATGTGAGCAGACTCATCCATTTGCTAGCAAATAAACTGCAGTTACGTAGTTTTTACTCCCTGTGTCTGTGTTGTTGCTTACGGCTGGACAACGAATAAGTCCCATAGACCCCTAGGGGGTTTAATGGCAATGGGTCAACACGGACTTGCGCCAATGATATCGCTGGTGCAGGTCTGCATTCCATAGTGCCTGGAATGCAGCGGAGGTCGCACCGGTGGTTTTGGTAGGATTGGGCTGCCCAGATGTGAATATGCACGTCTTGCTGTCTCTCCCTGTGCGTTTTTCATAATTGCATCATTTAGGGGCACAGCTCATCTGACCTGCCCCCTCAAAAATGGCGTGTGAGGAGGCAGTTTAGATAAATGAACCACAACATGATTACAACATCCCAAATGGTGTGCAGGGAGGGGGAAGAGGACGTGTGCTTTCATGTCTGTATTGCATGGATGTAGAGTCCCAGTTGTCCCAAAGGCACTCTAGACAAGTCCTTGCTCCCAAGAAGTTTACAATGTGAAATACTGTAGACAGTGAGTGAGTAAACAATAGAGGGAGGTATAGACAAGGGCAGGGACTGGGAAGGAATAATGGGGGCCAGTGACATGAAGCTTGGTTCCAGTTGGGAATGAGGATTAAGAGGTAAGCCAAAATTCCACACAGAAAGGGTAGTATTTGATGAATGGGAGAGAGAAGCAGTATCATGTACCGTACGCATGTTCACAACACAAAGAAAGCAGCTTGTGGGGCTAGTAGGGAGTAAAGTAGAGGCTAGGAACCATTCATTGGCTAGGAGAGGCCCATGAGAGTGATAGTGCAAAGTCTGTGCAAAGGCGAGCAGAGGGGTGGGTATCACATGGGAGGCAAAGGAGGGCAATTACTTAATTGGCAGGGTTTGGGAGAAGTGGCTTGTAGAAGACAAGCAGATAGCTACAAGGTCAAAGGCATATATTGGTTTGGATTGAAAATTAGGCTTCCGAGTCAAGAACAGGAATTTATTAATCCTGCAGAGCAGAGAAACTGGGAATTAGATCACTTTGGCATGAGCGTATTATTTCTGAGTCAGAATTCCTAAGTTCTCTAGGAAGGAAGTGAGGGCTGGCTTTGGCGTTTGTTCTGAGGAAGGGCAATGTGGTGACAGGTCAGTTGAGTCTCTTACCTTTCCCCCCCCCCCATCTCCTTCTCAGAAATGCAGACCGTTTCAGCAGCGTCAGATCTGAGCCAGTTCAAGAAAAAACGGGGTGACTATCTCACAGCCCCATTTGACCCACGCTTTCCAAATACCAACCAGACCCGCAACTGCTACCAGAATTACTTGGGTGGGTAAAGGAAGGTTTATGGCTGTGTGGGGTGGGGGCAGCTGAGCCACTGGATCATTCTCGTATATTATATTATTATATATATTGAACGGTTTCTGAAGTATTGTGTGGCAGGACAGGGAAACTGATAATGTAAGCTTGAATGTCTTTGTTTATGCTTGCAGTTGTATAGAGAGTCAGAGTGATTAGTAATGGATTGTCAGGCTAGGACCAAGGGGTCCCAGGTTCAAATTCCCATTTGGCCATGAAATTCACTCTGTGACTTTGGACTAGTCACTCTCTCTTAGTTTAACTTACCTCACAGGGTTGTTGTAAGATTAAATGGGTGAGGTGAGAACCATGTACCCTGCCCTTGAGCTCTTTAGAAAGGGGGTAACCATATAATAAATAAATAAAATGTTTATTTATTGATACATCGCTTCAGCATTAATAAATTCCCAATGGTAAAGGAGCTTTGAAGCTCCGTTTCTCAATGAACAAGAGAATGGGGGGAGGGGTGGAAAAGGTTGTGTGAATCAGTGAAATAGGAACTCCCCTGGGTATGTCATCTGCTGTGACAGCCATCTGATAGCCATTTGATTTATGTCCAAATCCTATTGAGCCCTTGTGCCGGCGGAGCACATGCTTCGCCAGCGGGGGGCGGTCGTAAAAGTACTGTAAAGCGCTTTGTGACAGCGTAGAGGCCTGCTGTGCCAGCAGGAAGGCCAGAGCCTTTATTCTACGTGCACCGGCACAGCGGAGGACACCTACCAGGGAGGAGGGTGGCAACAGGATGGGCGGATCAGGCCTGGAAAGGAGGCGTGATTGGCGGTGCTGGTGTGCACCATATCCTATCCTTTTCCTGGGCTTGATCTCCCAACCCGGGTCAATGAGGACTTGCTCTAGCAATGTCACTGGCACAGGTCCAAGTTGACCCATAGCAGCGGCTGGGTCTTTCCCCAGAGCAAGGGGAAAAATGTCCCCTTACCCCAAGACTTTCTGCCTGCTAAACTCCCCCACGGGATGCAGTGTAGCCTGTGCTAGTGCCACTGCATCGTCACAGGGAAGTTTAGGTAGGATTGAGCTGCCCATTTATCTCAGTTGTTGCGCTGTGTAATAATCAGGAGCTTAATTCAGTTTCAACCCAAGGGCATCTTTATGATTATTCTTTCCAGTCCGAAGCACTATGCCCAACTATAGTTACATGTCCGCTGTTTATTGGTGCCTTCAGGAATAGACATTTGGCAGCTGCCCTAAGACTGCTGTCCTCTAGGGCTACATTGCTCTTTTACTGTCCCAGGAGCCAAACTAGGGAGGAGCCAGGTGCTGTTCTGCTTCAGGTATGTTCGATTGGTGCTTTCAGAAGGAAATATCTTCCTTGAAAGTATTCTTGTTTGACTAAAGGCTGTAGGTTTTATTCCACACAATGATACATGATGCTGAGCTGAGATGCAAGTTAACCAACTACGAAATGTCTGCCAGTGCAGAAACAGAGTGAGAGTGGTGCTACGGAAGCCATGTTGCCTCTTCTTCCTTGCAGATTATTACCGCTGCACAAAAATCTTGGCGGAAAAAGGCAAGGATGTCAAGCTGTGTGACTGGTACCGCAGGGTCTTCAAGTCTCTGTGTCCTATTTCTTGGGTAAGTGGAAGCATCATGTTTCGCATGAAGCACCAGCACTTCTTCCTTTTGACAATGCTGCCAAGGAGGCCACAAGCAATCTGGAATCGAAAATTACTCTTGGGTTTTTGATTTCCTTGTGATCTTGACGTTTTCTGCTTTTATGGCTTTTCTTTGGTACTCCTGGCCAGATGTGAACTTTTCAGAAAAACTGGTAGCAGCCAACGAAAAAAATTGACCCCTTCAAAAGAGCAAATGTAGAAAACTGCAGGTGGATGCCAAATTCCATTGCTGACCCCCTGCTAGGTAAAACTGTTGGCCACTGACACTTTCAATATATATCCCAGTCAAGCGACGAGCAGGTAGTTAGTTAACATGGCGGCAGAGATGCACAGTGCTGACTCATCCTAGCCAGTACCGCGTTGCACACCATGAAGGCTTTCTATGAGGGGGATCCCCATTCACCATGACAGTTCATAGATATATTACCCATAAAATCATGCACATAGTTGGCGCATAGTCATTTTTACCTGAACTTTCTTGCAGGTTCTTCTTCCCTTTCGAAAATGACTGTGGCAGGCAGAGAGCTGGAGAGAAATTCTGTGCAGGCAGTGGCTGGAAGAGGAGGGGGTGGGATATGACAGGATGGGGGTAGTGATGGCGTGTGCACATAAAACAAAGAAAAGGGGGGCAGTTATTGTGAGAAAAAGATGGGTAGGAGAGAACCTTCTGCATTACTCTGAACTCCTTGAACAAAAATAAATAAATATGTAGAGTATGCATGGTTGCTTAATTTATACAGATCACATAATTCGGTTTTCCTCAGCACAAGTTGCAGAGGCAGATAATTTTAATTTTTGTTTTTAACACAAAGTCCATATCCTGTGTGTCCAAAACTTCCCAGGGCTGGCTCTACCATGAGGCCACATGAGGTGGTAGATTTTGGCCCTAGGTGACAGATTTTGGATAATCATTAAAAAGGACAGCAAACTGCTAAATATTTAGTTTATTTTATATTATTTCCACCATGAGGATGTCACTTGATTTTTTTAATCTCAGGAACCAAATGTCTTTGACTGTCTCTTCTGCTTCTTCAACCTCCTGTCTTTCCCTGTCCTCAGATAAAACGCTGGGATGAGGAACGTGCAACAGGAACCTTTGCTGGCAAGATATGAGCTTCTGCTTCACCCTTACCTTATGGAGACACACTGGGAAGCCCTCCCAACAGGTGTTCCAACCCATTCCCAAACCAGTCACTCAAGCTGCTGCATCCCCTCAGCGTGACTTCGAATTACTCAGTAATTTGCATGGTTTTACAATAAAATAAATTAATTATTATTATTTTTTAATGGAGTGAGAAACTATTCCCAATAAACATGTTTCTGAAAACTGAAATGTTCAGTCATTCCCCAGTTCTTATGTCTGAATGTTTGGTTTATTTTCCTCTCAAAAATTCATTTATTTTTCAGAAGTTTAGATATATCCCATTATCCCTCCCTGTTTTTTGAAGCTCCCATCTGCTTCTGTTTCTCATCCTCCCCAAAAAAGCCACAGAAAGTTGGGTATGCATAATTGAAACTAGTGACATGTGAGGACTTGCTTAACTGATACCCTTGGGAAGGGAGCAGGGAAGATCTTACCAACTAACACAAGGGGTTTCTAGACATACAAAATTGCAGAGCTTAAAGTTACTGAATGATCATCTCTTTCTTAGCCCAACCCTTTGCCTTAAGGCAGGATCCTGGATGCAAATACTGAATGCACACCCAACATCTGCTGAAAATTATAACCTGGGAGGCTAGGAAGGTGTGAAGTCAAGAATATCCACACCCCACACACCCAAGCACACTGGCTAAGGAAAAAGGGTGTAGGGGAAATGCATGTTCCACTCATGTACTGAGTGAGCACACACCCAAAATCTCAACTAGGGAAAAAATTGGGCTCGGGGAAGCAACTACACACACCCTGAACAGACAACGGAAGAAATTGCTTATGAAGGAGAGTATCACAAAGGGAAAACAAATCTCCACCCCAAATAATGACTAAGGAAACAGGTGTAGGAAATATATGCACACATGCACATGTGGCATTCACAAGATTGGCAGCACCCATTAAAGGACAGGCTGTCGCTCTGCAGTGAAGCACTGCTTTGCCTGTAGAAGATTCTAGGTTCCATACCTGAGGTCCTGGGGAGTTGCTCCCACTCAGTGTAGAGAGAGACCATGCTGATCGAAATGGACCAGTGGTCTGATGCATAAGGCAACGGCCTCTATTCATACATTAGGCTGCTATTCCTGCTTAGGAGCAACATGAATGTGCTATTGGACACATAGCCAAATATGCTCACTCTATGCTGCCTCTGTCCACCATAGACATAGTACCCACAAAATGCACATGCCTTTCATGTCCTGGGTGCAGGTAGCCTGTTCTTTTTCCTCAGCTTGCAATGACGTTTGCTTTTTCCAAATGGCGGTCATCTCATGTATACCACAATACAGTGGTAGGTGATGATTATAACAACAGTAGTTTTTGAATTATTATTTTTTAAAAAATGTTCCCGGCACACAACTGTAAATATTCTCAATATCTAAGTAACAATTGCAAAAATGCACTGCTATGACCAAAGATACATTTAATACAAAGTCATTGAAAAAGAGCTCCTCCATTAATGTGAAATACTGTATAACACAAGTCCGAAGACTGAACACATTTATTTTGTTTAGAATATTTATAGACAGCTTTCAAACAAATTGTTCTCAATGTGGCTTACTTACATAGCAAAGCCATGAGATGGATCTTTGTCCCTAAGGGCTGGCAGGCAATCTAAAAAGAGACACAAGGGAGACCACAGAGGAAACAAAGGGAAGTGGAAGTAAGGAGAAACTGGGAAAGAACATTTGGCTATTTCATATTTGCATACTGTACTTAAGTTTAGTTACAGTCTGTAAAAGTACTAAGGCCCCAGAGACTCAAAGCCCTGACCTCAAGCAAGCTAGGCTAGCCCACAGCACTAGCCTGCTGCAGCCACCACACAGTTTACACAGAAGCACTATCTATAGTAAAGGTAAAGGTATCCCCTGACAATTAAGTCCAGTCGTGTCCGACTCTAGGGTGTGGTGCTCATCTCCATTTCAAAGCCGAAGAGCCAGCGTTGTCCGAAGACGCCTCCGTGGTCATGTGGCCGGCACGACTCTCCTTGCCGCAGCCTGTAGCATGCAGCTGGAACACTGAGCGCTGTTTACCTTCCCGCAAGCGGTACCTATTTATCTACTCGCATTGACATGCTTTGGAACTGCTAGGTTGGCAGGAGCTGGCCAAGCAACGAGAGCTCACCCCGTCGCAGGAATCGAACTGCCGACCTTTTGATCGACAGCTTATGGTTCAGCGGTTTAACCCGCTGCTATAGACCAAAATACATTATGTTTGGCTCTGGCATATTTGGGGAGGGAGAGCATTATTAAATATCAACCGTGTGGGGCCCCAGTCTAAATTAGGATCAGGGCAGAGGTGGGTGAAAAATTTAACTATCTCCTTCTACTGTAGTCCTGATTTGGATTTTCTCCTTTCCCCTCCCCCCTGCTGCTATTTCCCCAGGGAAGGAAGCTCTCATTCACTAGCAGAGTGATTATGTCACTCGTCTCTCAGGATCTTCATGTGACCATCTGGGCCATGAGAAATGCCTGCAGGCTGCACATGTCAATGCACAGCCTGTGGCTAGTAGCCAGTTCTGTGTATCTGCTGCCACCATGGGCAGGATTCAGCCATGGGCATGCCACCTCAAAGTCTACTTCTTGAGCAGAGGCATTTGGGCTTGCCAACTGACCAGAAAAAAATTGCCTGTCCTGGTTTTGTCCCTTTAACAGTGGCTTGATGCGCAGCGACATGAGCAGAGCAGGTGACGTTTTTCATGGCATTGAGAAAAGCATTATCCCCTGCTCATGTCTGCACATCATCATAGTGGCTGTTAAAAGCACAGCTACAGGAGCTGGTAAAAAGATTGGCAAGTGACAACCGTCCTTAGTGGCATACCAAAGCTGAATCTTACACAGGGCCGCAGAGGTAAAACAATTCATTGTGGGTTGGAGAGCCAAGCCAGGCCGGCCGGCCACATGCCAACGGGTCTCAGCATCTGGAGATTGCAGAGTCATTGAAAATAATTCGAAATGTCTAAACCCACTCCTACCACAACCCCATTTTATTACCGGAGTCTTCCTGGCCCTGCCCTGCTAGTTCAAATGTCTTAGCCTTTCTATCCCACTCCCAGCTCCTCTGCCCTCCCCAGTTCTTGGGAGAGGCCCTGCTTCCTAGCCAGTTTCCTGCCCCCCCATCTCCCTTTCCTGCCCCACCTCCTGTGTGTGAATGACCAGAGGCACGGGAAATCCGTGCGCAGTCATCGCTGGACTCGGTCTCAGCACACACAGGAACACTGGAGCAGAGAGTGGTCGCTGCCATACCCTCAAGTGGAAGATACAGCCTGGCCTGGGGGATGTGTCAGGCAGTAGGTGATGCAGGGAGATTGCAGCGCCTGGGACACCTTCTGAAGCAGGTACTCATGCCAGCCCCGGGCTGTGTGCAGAGGCAGCAACAATCCCATGATAAACGTGGCTTAAAAATGGGGACGACGGTAGCAAACAGGTGGACAAACAGGGGAAGGGGCATTGTCATTGAACCCTGATGTTCTGCTCTACCCCACCACATCCCATTCCCAAAAACTACAAGTAGGTACAGCTTTGACCGTATTTAGTCCTTCTTCTTCTTCTTCTTCTTCTTCTTCTTCTTCTTCTTCTTCTTCTTCTTCTTCTTCTTCTTCTTCTTCTTCTTCATTGATTTCCCAGATTTTGCTGCTGCTCCAAAGAACCATTCTTTGGAAAGGACCTTGAGGCTGATGTTTCTGGAAAAAAAAGGCACTAAAGATACTTCAGTTATCTGGGAGAAGTGTAGCTTACAATTAGGGGTGACCTTTCTGCTAGACAGAGGAGGTATCCTCCTCCTGCCTCAAGTGCTAGGTTTGGCAATAACATTACAAAGCAGCAGATTGTTAGTTATTGGCTTTATTTTACCAGCATGGAGAAGGTCAAAGCACAATTTGGAATTTCTGCCTCAGGGCACCAAAATACTTGAGACATCCCTGGTTACAACCGGGGGGGGGGGGGGGGAGAGAGAGAGAGTGAGAACTCCTGGGTCTAGTGTTTTATGGAGAGAGGACTCTAGATTTTGGAGTGGGACGTAGCGATTTAGATGAAAACTTGGTGAGGGAGAGGGGCTGGAGGTCCAAATTGCTGTCTTCTTATTGTCTTCCCTGTCTCATCTCCTAAGAACCAAGCGACTTAGGGGTGCCCTAGTAATGGGGTGCGGCTCCAGAGAGACTGACCTCAGAGCTGATTATCTCTTCTTTTCCTGTTGACGTCACAGTTTGACTCAGGCATCTGACTCACTCCTCATCATGGCCAGAGTAGCCGTACAGGGTCGGTGTCCCTGCTTCTCTGGTCTGAATTTGAGTTCTGCTGGCCAGCTATGCTACTGAGAGTCCATGTAGTACAGTGAGCAGGGATGAGTGTGTTCCCCAGAAGAGGAATGGGGGGGAGGGTTAAAATGAGAGCCAGAAGTGAAAGTGAGAACAAATGGATTAATAGCTGTGGAGAGCTGGGAGCTGCAATAGCTTTTTAGAAATGCGTCAGGGCCGTGTGTGGATTGTGTAACTATATATACAAAGACCTATGTTTTATCATTAATTACTGGATTAATTTCACTACATTGATATCCCTCTCTCAATGTTATATCTAAAGCAGCTTACCACTTAATTAAAACAGCGCACCATCCCTTTGGTCTTTTTAAATTAGAAGAAAATGAGTGTGTCACATGATTAGAAATGTATAAAATTATGCTTGGTGAAAGTGGGTAGAGATGTATCTCTCTTCCTCTTCTATACCACTAGAATTCCAGTGGATCATCTGATGAAAATGATCGACACTAGACTCAGGACACACAAAAGAAAGGACTTCTTCATAAACTGCACATTTCATGTATGGAATTTGCTGTCACAGGTTGTGGTGATGATGACCACTAGATTAAGATGGTTTTGAAAGGGGATTAGGCAAATTCATGTAGGATAGTTCTATTAATGGCTGTTAGTCCTGATAGTTATCTGGAACTTCCATGTCCAAAGGCAGTCTACCTCTGAATATAAGCTGCTGGGAAGCAACAGTGGGAAACGACTATTGCCTTCAAGCGCTGCTTGTGGGTTTGCCAAACCGACGCATCCAGTGAACCACTGAGGGAAACAGGATGCTGGACTAGAATGTTCCTTTGGTCTAATCCAGAGGGCTCTTCTTATGTTCTTAAATAGTAAACTGGAAAAAGTCACAAGAACGCAACACAACCACAAAGCACAGCACCAATTTATACTGGGAGCAGAATAAGAGATGCAGCAACCACCAGAAGTTAAAAGCCTGTTAGAGAAAAAAAAGAGGCTGCAATCGATCCTATGGACTTACCTGTGAGTAAGTCCCACTGAACATGGCAGGACTTCTGAGTAAATCTGTAAAAGAGTCTGCTGTGTGTTGCACTCCATTGAAGTACAAGCAGGCAAAGACCCTTGTATATCTCCCCGGGGGGGGGGGGCCTTCACAGTCTAGATGCCACCACAAAGAAGGCCCTGTCCCCAAACTCTATTCTGCACTAAACCAAATCTGCTAACAGGATTAATTATACAAATTAAGGGTATCTCCACATATTTACATAGCTTTTACATAATATATTCTGTTTCAGTGATTCAGACTTCTCAGTAATTTGGAATGGGGCGAGGGAAGGCAAGGGTTGTGAGATATGGAGGATGCAGAAAAAAGGATGGAAACATTTCAATGCTTTCCTGCTCTACCATAATAATATCAGTCTCTAGCTCCTGCCAAGTCAGCAGGAGTAAGACTGAGGGACCGTTTCAAAATGAGGTTGGTCTGACCAGGTAAGGCAAAAATGAAAGCAGAGACATGGCTGTGGTATAATCAAAGACCAGAGCAAGGTTGACCTGAAAATTTGTACAGACCTCAGGCCTTATCACATGACATGACCCACCACTGGGGGCTTTTGGAATTCAAAACGTTGTGGGTCTTGCTGGTCATTCTGTACTGTCCTTCCCTCCTTTGGCTGATGCTCACTCATCACGCACAGGTGATATCCTCCCTGCTGTCCCCTGGATTCAGGACTTTTTATAGATTCAAGAGTGTGAAAGCTAGAAACTTGCTCAGGATGAAGAAGGAAAAGCTAACATTTATTTAGCTACATTTTTACTCTGCCCTTCCTCTAAGGAGCTCAAGACAGCATCCACGATTATCCCCCCTCCCTTTTTATCCTCACAACCACCCTGTGAGGTGAGTTAGCCAAGAGAGTGACTGGCCCAAGGGCACACAATGAACTTCATGCATGCCTGAGTGCAGGAATTTGAACCTGAGTCCCTAGCGGAAGAAGTAGCTTTTCATGCTTTCTCTCACTGTCTCTCTCTCCCTATATCCACCTGTCAAAAGATCTAGGTGTCTTTGATCATGTTCTCAGATGAGCGGAAAGACGGGAGTCCCCGTTTTGGGAAGCTTCATTTTCCTGTTGGCCTTTGGATCAACTCTCCAAAGAAACACTTTGCCAAGCTTGGTCGCCGGTGGCCCAGCGTGGGGTCTGTCAAGTAAGTGGTGCCTGTCTTGTGGGCCCAACTAGGCTGATGGTTTCAGGTCTTGTTATCTTGCCACCCGAGCATAGTCATTCTCAGTCAGTACTGTATCAATCAGACACTCCCCTTTGGAGCGCACTCTGATTTGCAATCATCATGCAGTGGGGTCATGATGAAGCAGTCAGAGAGAGGACAAAGCGGCAGCCTCACCATGCCCTCACTCTGGAGCATTATGGGTAATAAAAATGGTAATCACCAGCAACTGGAAATGTGATTGTTGTATGTTGGCTCCACAATTTGCCCCATTTGTGTTTCAGCCCCCCAAATTACTGAAACCCCCAATTTCATAGCCTAGAAATAGGATCACAAAGTTGAAGATGTTGGATTTGGGCTCAACACACTATTTATAAATATTATCATTATCATTATCATTATCATTATTATTATTATTATTATTATTATTATTATTATTATTATTATTATTATTATTATTATTAAAGTATTATTAAATAATACTGTTCAGGGCAAGTTGCAATGCAATTTACCTAATTTTATTTTCATAACAATTCTATGGGGTAGATTACACTGAGTGACTTGCCCAAGGCCACCCAAATACCTTTCTGGCAGAGGAGGAATTGGCCATAGGGTTCCCATATGCAAACCCAGCAGTCTGACTGCTGCACCACCACTCCAGTTCCAGCATCAAACCTGCTGCCCTTTTCAGCCTGCCTCTCCTATTCACAGGTCTACATCCTCAGACACAGCCAGCCGGGGCAGTGAGCCTGTGGAGATGCGCCCAGCCACCAAGAATAAGGCCAGTCGACACAAGAGGCTTTCAACACTCTTCCAGCGAGGCTGGTCTGGAGGGCCAACTGGCGGGAGCGGAGGTCGCTGGTCCAGTGAGAAGAAACTGGCTGATTTCATTGATCCCCTGCCTGAAGACCGAGTAGAGCCCCCATCACGAGGGGAAGTGCCAGGGGTCCTGAAGATCTATGGCGGGGACATCTCCACGGGCACCAATTACAAGAGTGTGCTGGCAACAGTGCGCTCCACTGCCCGGCAGCTGGTGCATGAGGCACTGGAGCGCTATGGTGTGGCGCAGCCCAATGCTGAGGATGCCTATGTGTTGTGTGATGTGGTGGGGAGTGCCTCTGATGGCTCCTGGCAGGCCCAGTATCTGCGGGCAGTTGGCGACTCCGAACGACCACTTGTGCTGCAGGATGTGTGGAAGCCCAAGACTGGCTGCACCCGCCGGTTTGAGATCCGCCGGCGCTGCGATGTGGAGAAGATGACAGAAGGCGAGGATGATGATGGGACTGGTGAGTGTGGGGATTGGGGACAGTGGCAAGGACGTTTCAAGCACTTGCACCCAGGCTCTCTCCCTGGTGCTCCAAAGTACTGGGTCTGGCTTTCTGCTATTGTCTCTCATGGGCTTTTCAACGTCTTTCAGAGTTTCCGCTTTCATTTACATTGAAAGCATTGTGGTTACATTGTGATCCTCATGGCTGTTAGGAACAGCTCAAAAAGACCACAAGCTGTGAAGAGGCTCCGAAGTGGCAAATCAAATGGTAGTATTTATTATTATTTTGGTTAGTCACAGCCAGCCAGCCTGATGATGGCTGGCATTTCCTAAATATCAAGTCTTTCCCTAGGACCTAGGATATTTAGAGGTATTGTCCAATGGGGGTTAAGCCGGTGTCAGTCCTGCGTCCGTTGGCCTACAGCAAGTTACACTGGCATAAGTGCTCTTACACCGGGGGTTCTACTGTTTACACTGGTGCAAGAGTTACACAGGATTGCACCCTGAGTATGAGATGCTGGGGGTAAATCATAGGGGAGAGCTCTCTCCATCATGCCCTCTTGTGGGCTTCCCAGACATATCTGGCTGGCTACTGTTAGAGACTAGGTGCTGGAGTCAATTGATCTTCGCTCTGATCCAGCAAGACAATTCTTATGTTCTTTTGTGTGCATAGAAATGTAATCATATAATCAGAAATGCTCCTGTAATGGCCCCATAGAACAGAATGTGTTTTTGGGAACATCTTCAGCTCCACTGAACGCCACAGTCCTGCAACGTTCCTTATTTCAAAACTTGGATAATACACCAACTGTCTCCAGTTATAGAGGTATCTAGGAGTGGCCTGGCCCAATATGTTGCACAGGGAGCTGTCTAGGGAGGCGGAATGCTAGGGGCTTCAGATCATGAAGACCCCTTTCCCTAATTTCATATTAATTAATAAAGCAATCATTCTTTCCTTTGCTCCATTCATTTGTTTTATGGAATAGGGAAAAGTGGTTGCAATCAAGAAAACCCACGAAGAAACAGAATTCCTGAGTCTGATACAGTATGAGAGGGGGGCTGTGGCAAAATTAATTTTCACCTAGAACAGCAAAATAACTTGGATGTAGCTCATTATTCCTTCCTTTTCATGGCTTCTGCCATGCTCAAATATCCATGAATGACTAGCCAGCCATTGTTTGTGATCATTGCTAGCCCTCTCCCCTCCCAAATGCCGTGGCACATTTGGCGGGATTAGGAGAGAGGTGAAGTACTTCTCTTATGGTGTACGGAGAAGGTAAAGAAGTACAGATGACTGTCCAGAAGTCTTCTGCTGTTTCTTACCTTCTTCAAACCACGGTACAAAGGAAAGCTCCACTGAAGTGATCTGGCCCCTAGGGAGCTGCAAGTAGATTTGTGGATGTTTGTAAATCAGGTAAGTACATCTTTCTCGTGTTTATATATACATTAAACACATACATTAGGTTTTATTGTCACAGGGGAAAGGATTTGAGAAGATTCTAGTGCAAAATCCCACACCTCTTTAGTTTATCTTTTCAACAGAGGGAGTTCAGCCCCCCCCACCTCATGTTTTCAGGCTCTCAGCAGCAGAATCAACTAGCAATGCACCTCATCTTTCAGGTCTTCCCCATCTCTCGCAGGTATCAACTCCCAGACCCGTCGGCCGCAATCCCGCCGCTCCCGGGCTGCTTCAGGAGGCCATGTGGCCCCCAAGGAGAGAGCCGACAACCTCTCGCTCCGTCGCAGCATCAGTGACATGAATCTGAGCACAAAACGCCGCAAGGACCGCAAAGGTGTGCTCAGCATGGCAGCCAGTGAATCGGCAGAAGGATCGGCTGAGGAGCCACGACTCAAGGCAACAGAGGGCGCCGAGGGCACGTTGGCTTCCCCAGCCCCTGAAGAGGAAACCATGGACGTGGCCAACTTAGAACAGCTTTCGCAGTGCCTCATACAACCACCGACAGAGCACCCCTATTTTCTCCAATTGTTGGGCTACAATGAAAAACAGGTAGGGCCATCTTTCTGTCAGGAATTAGAGGCGGAGGCCTAGGTGGTTCTTGGTGGGTTCTGTCAGCTTTTGCGAAATCAGTGTTGGAAAGGGCCAGAAACTCCTGTTAAAAGGGGGTCCATCCCTCATTGGTCACTCTTGCCCCATCTACTACACAATCCAGTCCACAGAGAGAGAACATGATTGAGCCAAGGGACTTGAGGTGTGAAGAGCCTAAGGAAAAACACACAAGGGAACCAGGCTCCATGCTACAAGGGAAGGCCAACAAAAACCACATACTGTACTGTTCTTGAACCTCCTCTGCTCATGAGGGCAAACAATGTGATCTGAGGTGGTGGTAGTATGGACAGAGCCACTTCAGGTTTGTGGAGGGCAGGTGTCATTTTTTCACATTCCCTTATGTAGCAAACTGCATACTCACTTAGAACACAAAGGAGAATAGTAGAGGACACTGGACAAAGGAGAATGTTTTTGTGTGGCCTTAATGTGTTAGACTTTTTAACTTGAAGGGCATTTTTTTACATTAGAAAACATTATGAAATGGTATCCCCCACACCTGCAGCTTAAAATGGTACATGTCCAGAATTCTCAGTTACAGATTCATTCCGCTGCATATATAGACCAGGCTTCATTGGTGAGGCAAGGATTATTCACTGAGTTTCCTCAGTTTAGCCTAAGCACCATTCTAGAGCAAGCGAAGGGAGCCCCATTCCAGGATCTTTGGTGTGGGGGTTCAAGACTTCCTCAACTCAGTGGGCCGCAGCTGAGATGCAAAAATCTCTTTCATGGTGCTATGGAGCTTTGTCATTGCATTAATCACTTTGGGCAATTCTGGCTGTGGCAATTGGAGCACCCAAAGGATGTCTTATCTCTCCCTCACCACCCAAAGGGCTGCACCCTTTTGTTCCTCAGCCTCCCCTCTAGCCCCTCCTCTCTCAGTCTGCATCCTTCTCTCTTCCCCTAACTCAGGAGGAATCAGTTTCCCACCCTTCACTACTAGATTAGCCAGGTGGAGCTGTTGCACCACTGGTCTGGTTTTTCCTCCTCTAAGAACCTGCGAAATGGGCGCCTATCAAGGTGCAGCCCAGACACAAAACTGAGCCTCCTTGGCTGCCAGTGTTTGGGCCACGCATCCCGATGTGTGTGTTCAGAGTAGTTAATTGTCCTTCAGAATCCTGAGTTCTTACCCTTTCTTTTGGCCTTGTCCCATGTTTCTCTCACAGGAGTTTGTGATCCATGTGATGACACGCCGCCGGCACATTTTTGGACGCCCTGAACGCCGCCCAGCTCCAGACCAATCCAGCTATGTGGACACATTCCTGAGTGCCCCAGACATCCTGCCGCGCCATTGCTGCGTCGTGTCTTCTGTGCCCCCCACAGATCCCAGCCAGCCTCGGGGCTCGGCCATGGTGCGGCCCTTCAGGGGAGCATCAATAACCCACAATGGCGCTCCACTCCATCGCCAGGTGGAGTTGGCCCCCGGAGACTTGCTGGGGATGGGGCAGCATTTTCTCTTCATGTACAAGGACCCGCGAGCTGCAGTTGCACCACCAGTCTGGTTGCCCAAGGCATGGGTGTCTCCGGGGTTGGTGGGGGCATTGGCATGCCAGGCCTGTGGCCGATCCCTGCAGGAGAGGCAGGAGGCGTTCCGGGCTTACCTCAAGAGCCGAGAACCTCAGTTGCGCTACCGGCCCCAAGAGCAGGAGGCACTCTTGGCGGAAATTGTGAGGCTGCAGGAGACATCCAGTTGCAGGCTGGGCCCTGCCTTCCTCTTTGGCCTCTGTATGGAGCATGCTGCCCGGGAGCTGGAGCCAGGACACCTCCCTAGGTTGATAGCCAGGATTGCTCAGCTGGTCAAGGAGGCTGTTTGGGTAAATGTCACACAAAGCTTGGTTCATGCCCTCTGATCCCAACTTAGAACATTCCCTTGTCTTAGGACTTCCTCATGACATCTTCCCCTGCTGGTGCAGCTGATTCAGATAAGTGTGTACACATATATGTACACTGTTGGAGTTTCAACCATGGAATGAAATCTCAGTACCCTGAGTATTTCTTGCTTTCATTTAAAAAAAGAATCAAGATTCTAGACCTTATGGTTGTGGATAAAAGCTTGGATTTTTCCATGCCTTTCCCCTCCCTCTGTTCCCCTCTACTAACTATTGCTGCTTCTGATTTTTTTTTAATGGAACTATAGTAAAATATACCTAATTTATATTCTTTCTCTGATTAGACAATGTGGGTTTCTGGGATTCACAATTTGGAATGGGGAAAGGCAGAATATGTACAGTCCTGCCCTTTATCTTAACCTACTGCAACCCCCCCCCCCTCAGTTTTTTTAAGAAACAAGATTGTATTTGTTATGCCTCATTGAAAGTGACTGAAGCAATTCTACTTTCATTGCTAGTTAGATTAGGCCTGACGAGTACCTGCATGAGAGAAGGTGTAGGAAACTCTGTATCTGGGCTGCTGTGAGCTAGATGAAGTTGTAAATAAACAGATGTAACAAAAGTAAACAGATTTCCCCATTAGTTCCTCCAATACAACATATGCTTCTTTTCCTACAGCTTTCAGGTGTGGAAAGGATTTGAGGATACTTATGCAGGGTAACAGCCCTCCATAATTAATTTTATTTTCTTCATACCCTTCTTCCCAGGAGAAGATAAAAGAGATTGGAGATCGGCAGCCAGAAAAGTAAGTAAGAAAAGTAACTGACGGTTGTCTCATGAGATATCGATATCGATATATCGATATAGGTAGCTTCTGAGATATCGATATATGTTGTTCTGTGTAGCCTTGAATCATTGGCAGGTGACATTGCTGAGCTTCTTTATCATATTGTTGCTGCTGAACTATTAAATCAAAATTGTTCTCTGTGATAATCCCTTGGGGTTGCCAACATGGCACAGTCCTTCTGGGTGCTTCTGGGTGCCATCATAATTGCTAATGCCATTTGTATAAGGTTTTTGCCATAGAGATTTCCCCATGGAGCATAATGGTTAATTGTGTCCTTCACTTTAATACTGGAGGTCCAGGTTATGTCAGTCTGGTCTTTTTCTGTCATTATGGAAGCTGCAAACTTTAAGCTTCAGTTGATTTTCTTTAGTATAGCATTGACAGGAATAGACAAATCTTGGGTAGTGAATAGGAAATGTGCAAATATTGCTTGGGGAATTACATTTTCTTGGGGAGAAGGACACCTATGTCCTTACCTCCTCCCATTCCAGTCTCTCAGGCAGGGCTATGTAAAATTTCATTATGTTTTCGCTTTTGCACATAGATCTGCCAAGACAAGTGCACAGGAGGAGCAGGACACAGCAACTGGGGAAAGAACTGCAGTTTCCCTGGTAGAAAATGTAGTTCAGTGGTGCTGTGAAAATGTGATCTTGTCACTAAAAAAGTGCACTTTTGTGGGGAGATAATCTGGACCACATACAGCAAATAGATAACAACTGCACATTGGCTATGCTGAAAGTTAATTGTCCTGAAAGGCCCTAGAAACATCAAGTGGCAAGTCATAATTTCCCAAATAATGCACTAGGTATGTCTTAATAATATACTGTATATCCAATAGCAATATTGCTGATGTGGAAGGCAAATGGCAAATTCACAAGTGAACAATGGGTCTCCTATGTCCTTTACGAACCCAAGTTCACCAACTTCAAGAAACTCTGAACTCAGCATGAACTCTGAAAATGTGTGGAATGGAATGAATTCAAAGTATCCCGCGCAGCTGTCTGTTTAATGGGCAGCTGCCTCTCGGTGGCAGGTGTGAGCGCCCCTCTGTCACTCAGCCCCTAATCTCCCTTGCTCTGTCTGGTCCTTGCAGCCAGCAGGACAAAGGTGAGGCAGGAAATCTCAGTATTGAGGAAGTGGCTGCCGACTTGCGCCCCCTCATGCTCTGGATGGCCAACTCAATGGAGCTGCTCAACCTGGTGCAAAAGAGAGTCCTGGACATCGAGAAGGATCTGGACATGGAGGGTGAGCCACAAATCTTGATTCTCTAGAGTCAGAAGGGGGTGGGAGGGCAGCGCTGAACCAAGGTGCAAGCGTTCTCTGAAATACATATCCAAAGTACTATAGAACAAAGAGCCGAGAAGACAGAACTCCACGATTTTATTATGGAGGCTCATCAAGAGAATTGTGGAAAGTGGGGGGGGGGGGTCTTGGGGGTCTTCAGAAAAAGCAAAGTGTAGAACAGCAAGGGAGCTAATGGGCTTCTCTGTACAAAAAGTCTCATGGAATGAGAGGCTGGAAGTACCGTACTTCTTATTTATTTCATGTATATCTTGCCTTTCCTCCTGAGAGATCAACAAGGTAGCACGTACTGTATATAGGGTTCCCACTCAGGCACTAATTAAGCCTGGACCTGCTTAGCTTAGCCAAGATTTTTACATCATGTACTTTCGGACCATGTCCTGAAAATGTGATTACTCTAAGGCAAAAGACTTTCAGGGATTGGGACTCACAACTGGATCACACTGGTGATACTACCAATATACAGTACACATACAGTATATGCCCCCCCCCCCCAATGAAGTGTGTCTCATAATGTATGTTTGGGTAACAATGGGGTCTGAAAAGGTTGAAGACTCTTGTACTAAGGGTATGTCTATTATTGAACTTTATATTGGTTTAACTCCCTGTTTAACTGTCATGGCTTCTGCTGTAAGAATCCTGGGAATTGTAGTTTGATGAAGGTGCCAAGAATTCTCTGAGATCCCTTACAGAACTACAGTTCTCATGGTTCCTTTTGGAGAAAGAATGAATGACTGTGTTAACCAGGTTGTCTGAAATGTAGAGATGCCCTCAGATTTTATCATCCATCTCTTCAGGAGTTTCCCATAATGCATTGCTCTCCAGCGATCTGGAGATGTGTGACGAGGCAATGGCTGTCTTGGACGAAGTCATCATGTCCACGTTCCAGCAGTCTGTGTACTACCTCACGAAGGTCAGCAAACACCCCCTGAAGATGAAGCCCAGCCCACCCTTTTCACCCACTGCCTGCCCTGTTCTTTATAGTAATCTGTGTTTCTGATACTTTTCCTCACCCGGCAGACTCTCTACTCAGCCCTTCCTGCCTTGCTGGATAGTAACCCTTTCACAACTATGACTGACCTGTCCCACGTTGTGCCGGAGCTTAGCAGCATGCCTGAGGGAATCCGTGGGACTCTTGCCATTTACCAGGCTACGCTCGAGCTGACCCGTGACTGTGACCTCCATCCTGACCTCGTCTCGCAGACCTTTGGATACCTCTTCTTCTTCTCCAATGCCTCACTCCTTAACACTCTCATGGAGAGAGGTGGGCCTAGCAGCACAGTCTCCTTGGGTTGGGGCAAAAGGGGGTGGGTGAGCTGACAGAGAGATTTTCTTAGTTCTTTGTGGCAAGAGAGAGACCATCGTGTCTAATGAAACAGAGCAAGGAGTTAAGGGAACCTGAACTTCACTGGGAATGAGATGGTAGTGGGGAGGGAGAGGTCTAGGAAGGACAGAGGAGGGAGTTTGGGGGACTAGTAGTGACCTCCATTGTGTAGGAGGAGGAGAAGAGAGTCTAGTGGTGGTAGTGGTAGTTGACAAAACAGGTTTTTGGGGACCCAAGACTGGAAAAGGTGCAACAAAGGATAAATGATCAGGGCGTTGGAGCACTTTCCCTAGGAGGAAAGGTTAAAGCATTTGAGGCCTTATCACTCAGAAAAAGATAACCGGGGGAGGGGGGCATGATACAGATTTAAAAACTACTTTATTATGGCGTGGAAAAAATGGATAGATCAAATTTGATTTCTCCCTCTCTCAAAGCACTAGAACCTGAAGGTCACCCCGTGCAATTGATTGACAGCAGATTCAGGACCGACAAAAGAAAAGTCCTTCACACAACGCATCATTAATATATAGAATTTGCAGTCTCAGGATGCAGTGATGGCACCATTAAAAGAGGATTAGACAAATTCAAGGAGGAGGAGAGGTCTGTCAATGCCTATGAGCCATGACAGCTAAATGGAACCTCCATGTTCAGAGGCAGTGTACCGCTGAATACCTCTTACAGCTCAGGGAAGGAGCAACAACAGGGGAGGTCTGTCGCCTTTGTCATCTGCTTGTGGGCTTCTCAGAGGCAGCTGGTTGGCCACTGTGGGAAATAGGATGCTGGACTAGGTGGGCCTTTTTGGTCTCATCCAACAGGACTTCTTGTACGTTCTTACAAAGTCATCTTAGAAGGGAGTACAGCCTAGTGAGTGCAAGGAGTTGTGAAAATCAGGGGTCTTGGGCTCTTTGAGATGGGAGTGGAATATGTACTAGAGCTGAAAATGTTTTCATATATCAAGGCTTAAATAATCACCTTTGAGAGACATTTTGCTTGTTAATGTAGAATAGAAGGCAGGTGAGAGGCATTTGTCATTTCAGTGAACATTCTGGACAATGAAGCGTGTATATTTATGTTATAATCCAATTGGAGCAGGATCCGCTTTTAAGCCTGATGTGTGAAAATGCCTAGAGAGAGAGAGAGTTGAGCCGGGAACTGGGACTCTCAGGTTCAGGTCTCTCTGCTCTTGCCCAGCACAAGAAGAACAAATCCTTTTCAACCCTTCCCCCCTCCTGTTTCCTCCTATTTTCTGTCCTGGTCTCTGGCGGAAGCAGGCCGTTTCCTGCCTGTCCCAGAGTTCAGGGCTGCCCCAAGCAGGACAGGAAACAAGCAGGCCAGCTGGGGCGGCTCCTCATTCTGCAGCTCCACTTAAGCTGGTGGGGGTGGAGGGAGCCCAAAGCGGAGCTATTGGCGGCAAAGTCTGGAATGAAGGGGACACCATCATCATCATCATCATCACCCAGGCAGGCAGGGCTTCATTCTCAACACCTCTTTCCTTTCCAGGTAGCTCCCAGTCTCTGTTCCAGTGGGCCAAGGCAGTGCAGATCCGAACCAACCTGGACCTGGTGCTGGACTGGCTGCAAGGGGTGGGCCTTGGGGACATCGCCACTGAATTCTTTCGGAAGCTCAGCACTTCAGCCAACCTGCTGTGTGTGCCCAAAAACAGCCTGCTTCAGGTGAATGAATGAGCCTTCTCCCTCCTGGGACTTGAAGAGGAAAGGCGCTCAGCTCTCAGGGGTTGAAACGCCCTCAATATTAGAGGGCTGTTCACAAGTACAATCCTGTGTAGAGTTACACTGATTGTTCACTGGTAGGCACATACATACAGTTATTTTTACAGCAGGCCAGTTTAGATAATATTTTTCCTGCTGTTCCAACCCTACATGTTAAATGATATACATGCTCCTATAACCTGCCTCTACTGGCCCAAACCTCACTTCCCCTGCTAATCTCCATAACTGTGTGAGGGGGCAGTTTGCTCAAACCACTGCCCTACCCCCACTGTGAAACCTACTTACTTGTAGGGGCACGCACAAGAAGAGGTTTGGATGATCACCCTCTCCGGCAATTAGAGAGATTTTAAAGGAAAGCAGGAAGCGAAGGGAGGGGCTAGGAAATGTGTGTACTGAGTATGCATGTCATCTGATGTGTGGGGCTGGTTCAGAAGGAAACATATTGTCTGAATCAGTCCAATATGTTCAACACAGAGAGAGTGGTACACACAATTTGTACCCTACTTGGGAGGGGTCCAGTCTTCGGGTTCACTTTTACAATGAATGCACATGCATCATTCACACAAAAACAAACGTGTACAGATGCAAGTACACATGTACAGCGCAATGTGTGAATAGCCCTTAGGTGTCAGCTTTGATCTGGGAACAGCTGGCTGAAGGGAAAGAGGAAGGAAACATTGTTCCCCCTTTTCTCTTGAAGCACACAATTCAAGTAGCTTTGATAGTGTTTGGTTCCTTTAGAGGAGAGTGTGCTGGAGGAGATTTAATTAATGAAGTTTTGACCCCACTGTGTTTCAGTATAGAGACCCAGGCTTACAGTCAGGGCTGTGTGTTTCTGCATCTCATACAAGTGCAGATTTTGCTGCTGTGCTCGGAATTCAGGATCCCGAGAGCCAATTTAGACAATATGAAGCAGCTGCATATTTTTATTTATTTATGTATTTAATCGATTTATATCACACCTTTCCCCAATAGGCGCTCAAGGTGGCTAACAAAATAAATACAATAAATACAAATATCTCTGTATGGATATGTAATATATACGTGTTATGAATATATTTTATCCATGAATATTCCCTGTGTCCATATAAAGCAGTAAGGTGTGTGCAGGTCAATTATTTTTGTGAAAAGAACTCGGGGGGGGGACGACAAAACCCATCAGAAGCTGGGTTCGTTCGATTTACAAAACCCATCCCGTTCCCCTTACCTCATTGCTTTAAGCCAGCGGTTCTCAACCCCTTCCCAGCCGAGTACCACCTCCGGTGATACTCTCCTGCTGCATACCACCGGAAGTGACTGGTGATGACATCATTGCCAGTTACTTCCGGGTTTTCAGAGGCCAGAAAACGCAGGTAGGAGGTTCTGGGCAGGTGGGAGGGCCCTTCTCAGCATTCCTGAGAGGCTCAACTAAAGGCAGGAGCCTCTCAGGAGTGGAAACGCACCGCCGAAAGCGCCGCATCGGAGTGGAGTTCCGGTGGTCCGGCAGTCCAAGTACCACCAGCAGTCGGCCGAAGTACCATTGGTGGTACTAGTACCACTGGTTGAGAACCCCTGGCCTGCTTTAAGCAATTTTCTTTTTAATTGGGTGACAGCTCCAGTTCCTCCCTCTGTGAAGGAAATGTCCTGTACTGTGTTTGGAAGAGAGACACAGTACATGACAGCAGGCGCGTCACCAGGACGCGCGTCACCGGGGAGCGGGGCGTGCGTGTCACCCTTAAGGACGCGGCCCCACCCCCGCGCGTGACGTCACGCGCATGCCCGGAACACACACACCCCGCGCCGTTTTCGGCTCATTTCAGAGCCAAACGGACGCAAGGGCGGGCGGGCGGGCCCAGCTCCACCGGCAAACTGTAAGTGGGGGGGTCGCGCGTCACCCCTATGCGCGCGACACCCCCCGGCGGCCCGACCCCCGCGCTTCCCCCTGTCGACGCCCATGCATGACAGTCAGAAGAAATGGGATATTATGATGGGAATGAACCCTTCCAGGGGTTATTATTCCTAACCGCTCTTCCACTCTGTGTTGCTCACACTCAGGCATCCTGGTCTCGCCTAAGAACCGACTATCCGGCACTGACGCCAGCCCAGCTCCAGCACGTGCTCAGGTATTACCAGCTGGCACCAGGCTGCGTGTCTCCAGAATGCTGGAACCCATCGGAAAATGAGAAGGATGAGATTGCAAACAGTAAGTAAAGGAACCTTCCTGACCCACAGAGCCATTTCACTGGCTGCTGGTCTGCTTCGGGGTGCAAGTGAAGGGCCTGGAGATTACCTTTAAAGCCTTGTCCCGCTAAGGGCCAGGGTGCCTGAAGCAGACTGCCTCCCCCCGTAGGAAGTGGTCTATCCCATCAGGTCAGCTGGAAGGACCCTGGCTCTGTTGCAGCAATGTGCAGAAGGGCCTTCACCGTGGTGGCTCCACCTACGTGGAATTCTTTCCCTTCTGAATTTCTGTTGACCCCTTCTTTGAATGTGTTTTCCAGCAGCGTTCGAAAACTTTTCTTTTTCTTTCTGCCTTTTGTGACTTAGGTTGACTCCCCATTATTTTGAATGGACTTATTTTATTTTATTTTTTGTAGTTTTCTGACTGGTCTGTGATTTTCTTTTTTGAATTAGTAAGTTAGCTTGTTTTATTTTGTCTTATTTTAACTGTCATGGTAGCCTTGAATGCCTTCATTTGGATGGAGAAAGGCAGGGCATAAATATTTTAAATAAATTACAGTTGCCACCTATTAAATTTCTGGCAAGGCTTCTGTGCTTTTGGCCAGGTGGCAAGTGTGAAACCTTCAGCAGGTGAGAACCTGGCCATCACTGCATCTCCACCCTGGGAGTCTGTCTCCATATTTTCCAAAGGGGTTTGGATAGATTCATGCAGGAAAAGACCATCACAGGTTACAAGCCATAAGCAAACAACTTCTGGCTTTAGTAGGTTTTCTCTGTGCCAGGTGCAAGGGAGTGAAAACAGGAAACAGGTTATCTTGTTGGCTGTGTGCTCTCGGAGGCATCTGGTGGGGCCACTGTGAGATACAGGAAGCTGGACTAGATGGGCCTTTGGCCTGATCCAGCAAGGCTCTTCTTATGTTCTTATGTAACCCTGGTCTCTCCTTCTCTCCCTAGCTTTACCAAGCTTTTGTCCCATAAACTTCTGAATGCATTTGGTATCTCATGCTGTAGAGCATCTCCTACCTCCTCCTACACACACTTTACTCAGAGGGTAGGGCCAGCCAGGGCTGTACTAAGGAGCATGGTGGGAGGGGCACAAAGGAGATTGTTGTTACAAAATTGAGAGGGTGGGCCAAAGATGTTTAAATCTATCCAGGCTCATTATGTCTTCTTATGATTCTGGCTGTATCCTCTAGATAAACATGAGTATCAGCATCTCTCATTTTGGAAACTTCTGTTTCCCCCAGGTGACATTTTTGAGAGTTTCACGGAGCACCCACCCCTGATTCTTCCATGTGAGGGTTTCCGCTTGCGGTTCTCAGAGCCCGTATCAGATGACAACCTTCACCGCCAACTTGTACGTCTGCGCCGTTTTCTCTGGGAGCTGGAGCGTGAATCCCTCCCAGCCAACCAAAGGGCAGTGTATGGGTTGGATCCCAGCCAATGAGAAGTGGGGCACACACACACACACACACCAATGTTCAAGATCGGTCTTGGTCCTCAGGAAGCCAGAACATTCCCCACATGAATGAACATGAAACGGATTTTGGAAGTGGCAGAAGAATCCGAAACAGTTGTTGCTTGCCTGAATGCAGGATTGTCCTGAGGTCAGAGGTCACCACAGCACCCAAGGTCATAAAAAAGCCTCATATCCATGTCATCTGATGGCAGATGTGTGAGGCTCAGAGACCAGTCCAGGAATTTCTTGAGAGATCACAACTTCTCCCCAACCCAAACTCTGCTATTCCTTTTGGCCCTCAGACACACTGTTTGTAGCAAGCTATATATTCCCTTCTTCACCACAATAAAATTATTAATTGTGACAAAAATTCAGACACATAATTTTGATGTGAAGGAAGCTTCCATATGATATACACCATTCTGAGAAGAGGGTGCTGTAGGAAGCTGGGCAGGAGGATATTGGGGTAAGGGAAAGTTCTGGCGACACCACTTTCTGCAAGGTTTATCGATCTGTTTTCAAGTGTGTATATGTGTGCATGGGAGGTGGGGTGTTGGGAGCCAGGACTTTTGGGTCCTTTGGTGTCTCCTACACAGGCCTGGCTGTCTCTGGGACGTGCCTCTTTTCCATTGTCCCAGACCACAAGTGCTATCTTTGTCGATGGCGTCAGGCCCACGGCTGCTGCTGCCTCCTGGAATTAATCTCTGAAATCTGAGCCTGGGAAAGACCTATGAGCTCATTCAGATCTCCCCCTCCCCTCCACATACACACACCATGTGGAGCTCCCAGCAAAAGGATCATACTCAAAGGCTGCTTTTGGAGCAGTCCGAGGATATCGCTGCCAAGGCGTGAGAATCTAGAACCAGTCTGCAGAGGGGGACAAGGGCAAGGAAAAGAGCATAGATAAGTAGCGAGTTTTAGCTCTGAATCACAATGGCCCCCTCCCCAACTGCCCCTCCCCTACTGCCTCCATGCCAAACACAGTAATGGGGATGCTGCATGCATGCCTGTCCCAGTCCTTGGAGAACCTGGGGCATGTTATGCCGTCGTCTCTCAGAATATTACATGCTCACTCTCACACCAAGGAATCAATACACTCCTTCTGTATCACACATGCACACAACCTTCTTTCACAGATATAGAGCTGTCTTATTGTGGTCAATACCATCTACTCTGGCTGGCAGTTGCTTTCCAGGATCTCAAGCAGAGGTCTTCCCAGTGCTGCTACTGGAGATCCTTTTAGCTGAAGATGGCCAGGACTTGCTGCACATAGAGCATGTGCTCTTCCACTCAGCTACGTGGCCTGCATATAAAGCAGCAGAAAACAGTCGCCCACTCGTGCACACTTTCTTTCATACAATTTACCTGCCACACAAACAGCCACTCCAGCAAATCATGTAGCATGATGAACATATACATGAGATGTGTGCTGCTGGGCGACTGAAATCCAAGAACTCATTACAGACAGATTGCATTACTGATGAAAGGCACCTGCGTGGTTAAATTGCAGGTGCCCTCTTCTCTTTAAATGCACATGCAGCAAGAAGGAAGGGATCCAGGTCCTGCTTGTGTGAACTGTAAAAAGAAAACAGGGATGTCTATATGCGTGTGCTTTTTATACTTTTATGTGTTTTCACTCAGGTAAATATAAGTGCAAGACATGGCCTAATAAAAAGCAGGTTTTGCAAACACACACATGCAGTCTGTCACACATGTAACATAGTGTATTCCGCTTCACCCACCAATTGTGCTTCAGCAGCCCAATGTAATGGGAGGGGGGGGGAACTGCCTTTTTCATACACAACCAGAAGGGGTCAGTGTTGTTCATCCATTCTCATCAGCTTAACTCTTTCATGCACACACAAAGACACATAGCCTTTGGGCACATCTGTGCATTTTCTTTCTCTTGTGGTCGCTCTCCCTCTCTTACACACACACACACACACACACACACACACACACACACACACACACACACACACACACACACACACACACGCAACCTTTCGTTCCAGCTTTGTAGCTGGTTGGGCTCCAGAGGAAGATGGGCTGAGCCTGGGTGGTGCCAAGGGGCAGAGCCCAAAGCAGGGGGCAGGGCAGGGAGCATGTCTGACTTTAAATACCCTGGTTAGAACCTGATCCGCCGCGTCAGTGAAATCCACTGCGGGCCCTGGACGTCTAGCAACAGGTGACACCTGTTGTGTGAAGAAACGCTCCCTGTGGCCCGACAGCAGCCGCTGGGAAAGGGCAAAGGGGACCCAGCAAGTGCCCACCTCAGTCACTCTGGGTCTTCATAGTATCCAGCATGAGGAGGCGACTGCTTTGATCCCCAGTCTCTGCAATGTCAGAGCCTGTTTGGTTTGCACTGAGGGCTACCTGGAAGAATCACACGTATCGTTTCTCTCCCCATTGTTGTCCTGCAAACAGGGCAGTATAAGTATAATCAGGGACTTCCTTCCAATGCCAGAGTTTAGGCCCAGAACCTGTGGAGAAGAAAAAAAAACAGATTGCCTCTGAGCATGTGAAGAGCACACATTCTCCTCATAAACATGTTTAGAGACAGCCCTCACTGAACTACTCAGACTGCCAGCACAATGCTATCTGGCCGCTAGGCCGGCATCATAGGACCTCTGTGCTGGCCCAGGACTGTTGCAGAAGCTGCCGTAAGGGAATTGTGCTGGGCCCAGACCGGTGCAGAGGCCTGCACCGTCCCTATGGGCCAGATCCTAATGGTGTGCAGCCTATGTAAGCTGCAACTGGGCCACACAGTGCAGAGGAGGGCGGATTGGGTCTGGGAGGGGGCGGGATCGGCAGCAGTGGTGTACGCCGTATCCTATCCCCCTCTCAGGCCCATTTTACCCGATACGGGCAGCCTTGATTTGCGCCGCCAAAATGGCAGGTGCAGATCCAAGGAGGCCCATTGGAGGGACTGGGGCTTTACCTGGGGAAAGGGAACAAAAGTTCCCTTACCCTGAGGAGACTTCCAACCCTGCCTACTCTGCTCAGGACACAGTATTGGCTGCTCCGGCATAGCTGGATCGATCTTGTGCAGAGCGTAGGATAGGATTGGACTGCCAATCACCATAAGGAACACTTCACTTTCACTGTTGGGAAATAGCTGTTTATCAACAGCCACAAAGGTTGTCCAAGTGACTTGCAAACTGCAATTTTTCCATGCACAATTGAACAGATTGCTGCCGCTGTGCTTGAGTCTATGCAGCATAATAGTTAAGAGTGTTGGAGGGAGGCCAGGAAGCCCTGGGTTCAAATCCCCAGTTAGCTGTGACAATAATCTCTCAGCCTCAACCTACCTCACAGGTTTGTTGTAGTGATAAAGACATGCATCCCATTTTACGCTACACTGAGCTCCTTGGGAGAAGGGTGGGACTTAACGGCGAGTGAGAATGCTGCTTGCTGCTGCCATCTCTCCAAATTGCATCACAAGTCCTTCCCCTGCCACTTTGCATATCCTGCCAATTTAAAACAGCCTTGTTTTCTCCTCTTTGTTTCTTCAGAGGCAGTGTGCTCCTCCTCTCCTGGGACAACCCATGCCAGTGACAAGCAAACTACAGTTCAGCAACAAGGCTAACAGTGCCCCCTTCCACTGTGCTGAGATGGAGAGGTCGGGGAAAAGGGTATCTGTAGGACCATCCCCCCCCCCTTCCCAACATGAACCAGCCTGCTGAATAAGATCTCCAAGAGGTCCTTCCCTGAATGGCCCAGCCTTCTAAGATTAGGGCCTTTTCTGGAGAGGCACTCAAAGCATGGAATACTCTCCTTAGGTCTACCCAGCGCTGTCTTTGTGATGTCTTTGGTACCAGCCAGGCTTTTAGTGGTATGAGGTTTTTGTTTTTCAGCCTGCTGGCTCTGCTGCTTTGATTTTGTAGTTCAGCTGTTGTTTAATATAGTAATAGTCAGCTAGTCAGATATACTCTGCAGCCAGAAGCTACAAAAGGGCAGCGAATGCCTTGTTTGCTCCATACTTCTGACGAAGCTCCGTGCAAGTCCGGAGTGAAACGTTAAGTGCTTTTAAATCTGACTGACACAGTCATTAAACTCCTATTTTTAAATTTTTAAACTTAGTAAATATGGACTGTGAATCACTAAGACAAGATATACTCTTGTTGTAACCTGCTGTGAAGCCACTTGCAGCAAAATTGGGACAGGAATTCTATAAATACATTTAAAATAAGTCAGTAAGTACTAAAAGAAAGTGACTTTGTGTCGCCCTCGTAGGATAAGGATCTTTGCTTGAGGCTTGAAGACCTCAAAGGGAATGGTCTCTTTTGGATGGGTGTGTGTGCAGTAGTCAGGCTGTTTTAAGCCCCAATTCTTCACACCCCTCTTTCTAAAATATATTCCTGAGCAATGGCCAGGAAATAAGATTCAAATTCAGCTTACCAAAAATGCAGTTAAAATATAATATGAATTGCACTGCACTAATGCATTAGCACTTTGAATACTTGCAAATTCCTTCCACCGAGCAGAGGATGTTTCTTTTTTGCAATGTGCAAAACACACATGATCCTTTCTAAACTGCTGGGTGAGCCTGCTCAACGGTAGTCAAAACTCCCCTGGGTTTTTGAGAGGGCAGTGGAATATGAAAAGTGGAGCTGGACAGATGGGTGCTCTGGCAAGCAGGGGATGGGCTGAAGGGGTTAGAACAGGGAATGATGGGAAGCATGACACCTGTTGGGGAGAACATGGCCTGCTGGGAAGAGTCCAGTAGGTGACCCTGAGGGATGCTGGGAGCCGGACTCCTGGGTTCTGGAGAACAGTAGGGTTCAGGGATGCTGGAATCCAGGATTCCATCGGGTGACCTACAGTAGAAGAAAGAGGTTTAGTTAGCAGGTAGAAAATGAAATGCTGGGAACCTGGACCCCGGGTTCCCTGGGAAAGGAATGGGGGTTTGACACTAACAACACTAAGATGTACCAGCGGTCTGGGTTCCCTGGGAAGGGAGTGGATAGGATTCTAGTACCGTGTGACACGGTACTGTCAGGAGGGGGGGGGGAGGGAGGGAGGGAGGAGGGACTTCTGGGTTCCTGGAGAGCCGGCGCTGGTAGGACTAGGACTCCTGGGTTCCCTGGACAGGCAGCAGCGAGCGGGGTCTCGTGGCCCAGCACAAGGAGGAGGCCGGCGGCGGGCATTGGGAAATGGTGGAGAGGAGGGGGAGCTGCCCTGTCCTGCTGAGCCAGCAGCGCGTTCCGGGTGTCGGGTGTCGCGGCAGGTGGCACCGGTGGGGGGGAGCATGGCAGAGGCACAGGGACATCCCAGCTGCCCCGGGCCGGGGAGGGGAGCACGGTGGCGTCTGACCCCCAGGCGGGGGGCAGAGCCCTCGGCCCAACCCCCTCCGGAGGTCCCTGCGCCTGGCTGCCCCGCCGCTGCCATCCTCACCTGGGCAGCGAGGAAAAGAAGGAGCCCACCACCACCCCTCCCCCCGGAGAGGCGGGCAGAGCCTCCCAGCGAAGCCAGCGGGACTGGAGCAGGGCGGAAGGGCAGACGATCCCCAGCGCCAGCGGCCCCCAAGCAAAGCAGCCGGAGGAGGAGGAGGAGACGGGCTCTCTTGTCCATTCCGGTGAGTCCGGACTCCTGGGTTCTTCTCGGGGCGCCCGGGGGTGAGGGGGTGACCGCAGGAGGGGCAGGCAAACGCAGGTGGAGGAGGGACGGGGCAGGACGCCTGGGTTTCCTGGGAGGGGGCGACTGGCGTCTTTTGAACCAAATGGCAGCGACATACTGCACTCCTGAGTGCTCCCAGGGGTGGGGGGCATGCAGGCCGAGGGTTGCCACTTCCCCCCCTTCCTGTGCTTTTAAGGGCAGAAGCTCAACAGGTGAAGTTCTCCCCGCAACTTCACATCGTGCTAGGAGGAGTTGCTCCGCTGCCTCCGCCTGTTGAATTTCTGCCTGCCACATAGCTGTTGTTATCTTTTTATCCAACCCTTCCTCCAAGGAGCTCAAAAGGAACAGTGTGCATGGTGTCCCCCCCTCCCCTGCCCCGTTTCTTCCTCAGAACAACCCCATGTGGTCGGTTTACTGATGACTAAACTTTTATCCAGCCTTTCTCTTGAGGAGCTCAGGGTGACATATATGATTCCCAGTTTGTCCTCAGGGAGGGAGGTTAAGCTAAGAGACAGCAACTGGCTCAAGGTCATCCAGTCAACTGTTTAGGTGATGGGGGATTTGAACCCAGCTCTTCTGTGTCCTAAGCCCTATTATTAAATCATTGCACCATATTGGCTCTCTGGATACAGGAGTAGCGCCAGAAAGGACTCCCTGTCCCTGTGGGATTCTCTGAGGGAAAAGCAGTGGGAGAATGTTGCTCTTTTTCTCATCTTCCCTTTGTTTATTTCCCTCCTGCTGAATATAATTTGGGCCTCCTCCAGATTTGGGTGTGTAGCTGAAGGGACCCCAAGGATGACACTCCTGGCTTCTGAACGCTCCATGCTGATCCGGAGCAAGTTCCGCTCTGGTGAGTATGTTTTGAGTTTGATTTGGTTTGGTGTGTGTTTTTTTACCTCTTTCATGTAATGAGTTATTGACTGTTGGTGCTGTTTGTGTTGTGGATTCTCCAGTAGACCCCCCCCCTTTTTTTGTAATGATGATGGTAAACTGGAGGGGCCAAATCCCTGCCTTTTTGCCTTCCAATTTTCAAGTTCTTCTCCTCAGTGCCTCCCTGGGACCTTCTGCTCTGTAAGAAAACATTGTAATTATCAAGACTGTATTTAAAAAAAACCAAAGAAACCTGCCAGTATGCAAATATATGCCAATTCATTTAATTTACATGTATCAGGGTTGCAAATTAAGGCAAAATTGGAATATATTTATTTGTTTTGAGGTATTTTTTTAATCCTTCTGCTTGTTGTAGGAAAGGTAAAAGACCTCAGTCAGGTCCTTATATTACAATTCATTAAAATAATGCCATCAATATGCTTTAGAAAGAATAAGCGATCCCTGCCCAGAGAGATTTACAACCTAAACGTTGACAGAAAGGAGGGGACAACAGAGGAAGGGGAGGGACATGGAGGTGGGGCAGAGATAGACCGGGGAAGAATATATATCTTTTTGAAGCTAAATAATACTGAAGATATATTGAAGTATATAACCAATACTTAGGCTTGGCTACAGTAGGGTATGAGGGCTAGCAGGCTGAGCCACCTGGGCTGGGCAGGAAACTTCCTTGTTCATTGTGCCCCAGGCCAGCATGTCTGCCTCCCCTCCCACTCTGCAGCCTTTCATGGTGTCGAAAATCCATCTCTGTACTTTGCCTCACCATGTCTCATCATGGTAGGGTTGCCATTGCCCAGCACAGAAAAACCTTTTTGCTGCTCTTCAGACATTACAGTACATATGCATTTTTTCTGTGTTTGTGAAGCAGCAGCCATGGCCAGATTCAGTAAGTGCGGGGCCTGTAGCCCCAGGACACCTTGGGGAAGTGACTGGAAGCGATTTCCAGTTTCGTGGAAGTGACTTCTGGTTTCCTTCTGAGACTTCCAGTCACTTCCCCAAGGCATCCTGGGGCCTGCAGAGGCAGTGGCATAGGAATGGGGGGGGGCGGTCCGCCTCTGGGCTGCACACTGAGGTGTGTGTGTCAAGCTGCTGGATGGGCAGCAAAATGGCAGTGGCGGCACACAAAATGGCAGTGGCAAAAACAAGGGTGGCGGGTGGCGAGGGTCTCCAGCGCCCGCAAAGGCCTCTGTGGCTTTCCAGTGGGTGTGCAGAGCCCAGAAATGTGCCCCCTCCTACCCCCCCGGGACGTTTGGCTCTGGCTGACTCTGCGTTGCGAGCCCGGCACATCCCAGAAGCAGCCTCTGGAGGCACTTCTCACTGGATCAGGTAGGCATTATGGTGTAACTTCACCATCCGCGGAATTTGTTACCTGTGGGGGTTTCCAGAGCCAACCCCTCGCGGATAACGAGAGCCCACTGTATACTTAACTAACTCAGCAAAGTTCAATTTGAATGAAATTATTTATTTTTATCTTGTTATTAATGAGTCCGTTATGATTATGTACTATGTAGCATGCATCTCTCCCAACATGTAAACAACAGGGTTGCCGGATCGTGAGATGCTGATTTCACCAGACAGCTTGCAAGCTTTTATAGTGGGGCCCTTGAAAATGCAGGGCCTATAGCTATGGTACTTTTGCTACTAGGTAAACTGGCACTGGCAGCAGCTCAGGCTCAGTTCCCAGCATTCAGCTGTAGATCTTATGCCTGGAGAATGTGTAGAGGAGAGCGCTTCTAAGCATATGCAGAGTATATTTACCACATTACTTGGTAACCACAGTTCATTAGAGTAAAGGGGTGGGGCCTACAGATCAGAGTGTCTACCTTCCATCCAGATAGTCTTGAGAACTTATCTTAAAGAAATAGCCTTTGGAAGTCCCCATCTGCAAAATGGGAGTATTAATGACCTGTGTTGCAGGGGTGCTGTAAGGATGAAAAATAGACACATAGTAAAATAGACACACGAAATACTATAGGAAAATCAGTGTTGACAATTATGGTCTCAAGCCAAAGATTCACCTCCTACAGGATCTGCTTAACAATATCAGCCTTCAACATTTTCATGTCTGAACTCACAAGTCAAATTTCATCACTCCCTGATACATTCCTTTCATTGAGAAGCCGAAGGAAAATGGGGCCTCCTCTGAAATCTCTTGCTGGCCTGAGGTAACTGCTTCCTGGTCAGGCGCAGATAAGCAACAGCTAATCTTACGATGATGCAGATATTCAGCCATTCACTCTTGCCTTGGGCTGCGGAAAACTTGTCTAGGAGAACCAGTAGAAGGCACCTTCCAATTTTATCAGGGAGGGATCAGGTCACCTCAGATGTTTATGAACATATAAAGTTGTGCGTTGATGTGAAGGTCTGGGATGAAGGTAGACTGAAACTGAATGGTAGCAAAAATTCCACTAACTTGAACTACCGTAAGTGTCTCTGAACCTGTGCAGAGTTCAGTTCCGGCAACTGGCCAAGCATTTGCCTTTCTGAGCAGACTCGGTGCCTCAGGCAGTCCAACCAGAATAGGGAGAGGACCAGTTCTGTTTTTGTGCTTCTCTGGATTTCAGGATTTGTTTTAAAGGGCCCATGATAGAATTGTGCTTTTTTCTGACTAGAAGGACCAGTGGCAGTGGTAGGCGTATGGATAAGGCAGTAATAGTCAATGGAGCAGGTCTGGTGGCGGCAGGAGGAGGCGACCAGGAGACCAGGAATGTGGGTCAGAAGGCAAATGGGGAGGATGAACATGTGTGAGTGAGGAAAATAGGGGGTGGAGCAGGTGCTGCCTTCAAACTGAACAACAAGGCCGAAGCAGCAGAACACTCCAATTTCAGTCAGTTGTAAGAACCAACATTGCACTTTTTCTCAGGAGCGCTGCAGTTTGCTAGAGGGTGCCAACTGGCACCTCATACTCCAGTCCTGGCATCCGATGGTTTCATTTTGTTCCAGCCCAGTCTAGTAAACAGCCAGTCTGCTCATGGCACTCTATGGTATGACAAAACTTCTCTGGGGGCCACTGTGGCGCCCTGAGATTCTGAGGCCCACACACCTACCTGCAGTGGCCAAATTACCCCTCTGAACCGCTCTACAAATATTTCTTAAGGTGCAGACAGTGCCTGTGAAATGTGTTATGAAAATAGGAGTTATTTTATTTGGTAGATTTATCAGCTAAAGCTTTACTGGAGTCCATTTTTAATCAATGAGGGCCTGTTCTGATCAATGTAAGTTGAGAATTAAGGGCGTACTTGTTGATTGGGGGGGGAGGCTTTCTTGATTTTGGTGTGTTAACTGCAATAAGGAAAGTTGGTGTTTCCTTCACATATTTGTTTTTATTTACAATATTTATGTGCCATACTTCCACCATGGTGCTCAAAGCGGCTTACAAGAATAACTATTATTATTATTATTGTTATTATTATTATTATTATTATTCATGTAGCATGGAAGTTCTCCTGGCTTGATACAATTTCCAAGGAAGTAGGGTATATGGGTTTATAAGCCATGTAAAATAGATAAAAACGTCTTTAAGAATGCATAAAATGTCTTTGGACATTTTATGCATTCTTAAAGACTTTTTTATCTATCTTACATGGCTTATAAACCCATATACCCTACTTCCTTGGAAATTATTATTATTATTATTATTATTATTATTATTATTATTATTATTATTATTATTATTATTATTATAACAACAATTTGACATGACAGCGGTAATAAATACAGAAAAGCAAATGTTTAAAATATACCATAAACAGCAACTCTAGTCTGAACAAATAAAAACATTTCCATCTGGTGCCAAAAAGAATAAGAACTTCCTTGGGGATGGAACTCCAAAACACATGTAAACGTAGGAATCGGGTGACAATGGAGTGCATTGTACAGATACTTGCGTCAGGAAGCTGAAATTGTCCTGAGGCCCCCCCCTTCCAAAAAAGAGGCAAAAGAGCTCATGTCTTTCTGTGTTGCATATCCAGCGGGTTCCCCCCGAGCAGTTCTTGCAGCCTTTGGCCTGGGAGTTGGGGGCATCTTGTGTTTCCATCCTTTCAAATAAATAGCTAGTGGCGTCACCACAGCTGCTGCTGACAACGGGACAAATGCCCAGGCAGGCAGGAGAGAAGGGGGCACAGGAATAGAAACGCTTGGAGCAGTCCCACCCTCCAAAGGTATGACGTGCCTGCTGTCTTGATGGTCAGGCAAGGGGGGAGGCTCAGCCATCCAATCATGGCCATTAGGTGCTCTTCTTTGACCAAGGTTATTCTTCTTCCCAGTATAGGGAACCATTGCCACATTGGAGCAGTGTTAAAAAAGAGCCCTTTTTAAACCACTTTTGTCTGCAGTGCAGTATAGTGGGGGTAATTTTGGTTTCTAGTGAACCTGGACCACAAGGGTCCACTCTCCCATCTTGCTTTCTGGATGTTCCTTCGTGCTGCAACATGGTAAGCAAAAGGGATCACTGGTGAATCAGATGTACATAACTGTACCCTCTGTTCCAGGTCTGATTGAACTGATCCACTTTCCAGCAGATACATATTGATCCAGTGGAAATATAGCAAAGTGAAATCAGTGTAGGCCCCTCTTTGACAGAAATGTAGATTAGTATGACTGCCGTGGCTTGTGCTCCCTCAGGGAGCCATGGGAAGTGTAGTTTTGTGAGTGTGCTGAGAATTCTGTATGGGTTTCAAATCCCAGACCTCAGAGCCCAATCCTATCCTTCCCCCTCACTGGTGCAGCTGCACCAAAAATGGGGGGGGGGGATCGAGAGGCTTCAGAGGCGAAAGGGGATTTAAATGCCCTTACACCTCTATAAGCCTCCCACTCCACAGTGGGTCTCCTTGGACCTGCGCCATGTTCAAGGAGAGAAAGGGGGTGGGGAGGCTGTGGAAAAGGGGGATAGAATCTGGCATATGCCATTGCCGCCAGATCTACCCCCTCCTGCAGCCTCCCTGCCCCCCATTCCTTCCCTGCCCTGTTTCGCCCCCTCCCCATACCCGCTGCTGCCTTAACTGCTCTGGTGGGTGTAGGTAGCTCCGCCGATGGACTGGGAGCACTGCTACCTCACGCGACACTGCTCCCAAAATGGCCGCTGACGGAGCGCTCCACTCTCTGTCAGCAACCATTTTACGATAGCGGAACTGTGTTCCACTGTTGTAAAGCCCTGCGCACGCCGGCCCAGTTCTAGATAGGATTGGACCTTCCGAGAATAAAAATGCCTACAGCTCTAGATGGCCAGGGGGGAAGGATAAGAGTTATATAACCAACTAAATTAACTCCCAGTCCTTTGTATTTCTCTGTGATGCAGAGACCCTTTTATCAACGTATTTACAAAACTATAGTTTCCGGAATTGCTGTCTGCATGTATTTGAGAAAAGGAGAGAGAGAGAGAGAGAGAGAGAGAGAGAGAGAGAGAATGCAAATTACAATTATGTCAGTTTGTACCTTAAACGTTGTGTTGAATGCCTTTTGACTCCATGCTTTGTAACAGTTATTTGCCTTAACCAGTATTAAGAGTTTCAGTAATGCCGACAACAGTAGCCGATAAGTGTACTGTAGAGCATTGTCTGTGTGTTTATGGAACAGATACATCTGTTTTCTTGGACACTGGGTTACTCTTTGTACGTGAGCATTTGATCCAAGTGACTGGCCCCAGGACTGGAGGATGTGAAGGGGAAAATGAGATACATAAATCTACATGTACATGTAGATGTACATCTACATCTTGCCAATCCGTCATAGTAAGATGCCCAAGGTGGCTCATAGCTGTAAAACATTAAAAACAAATCAAAATTGTGCACGCACACACCCTCAAAACCCCACACAGCAAAGAGCTGTGTGCACCTCTGTAAAGTCAGCTGGAGCAAAACATATCCACATCAAAAGTCCCTTCTGAAAATGCTCTATTGAAAAATGTTTTTTGCATCATGGTGAAAACCAAACAGCGATGGGGCCAGAGAGGCCTCCTTTGGGAGAGTACTCCCTGTGGGCCACAGTTGAGTAGGCAGTTTTGACTGGAGTATTGACTGGAGTATACCACCCACAACGGCACCTCTGACACCAAGGGGAGACAAAGAAGTTCCTCCTGTGTCAGTCTTGAGTAGGGTAGGTGTACATAGTTTGGGCAGGTCCTGTATATACAGATGGAGATGCTCCTTAACATAGCCTGGGCTCAGTCCATTCTTGGGAGGCAACAATTCTGGGTGAAGTTAACCAAGAAAGTTGGAAAGTTTGCCCTGGCTGCTACCAAAATCAGATTTGCTTACTGTAAATCATCTATATCTGATTCATACTTGTCTCTTACTCCACAAATGCAAACCAGTATCATACTGTTTCATTATATCTGGAGCATGTTTCCATTGCTGACCCAAAGGTTTCATCACTGGATCAGCCCGGTGCAGTTTAAATCTGCCAAAGGAACACTTTTGACCCCTGGAAATCCAATCTGTAAGATGGGAAGTCCACCTGTTGTCTTGTCGGCAGGTCACATGGTATCCTAGATGGGCCTATATTGCAGCTATTGCACCTATGCACGGTCATATTTCTTCATTTGGTGTGTGGTCCAAAGAGAATTTTTGCACACATACTATTCCATAAAGCTCACATATTCTTCAGTTATCAGCTAATGTTTTTGACCAACCATCTGCACTGTAGATCACAGCTAGCATGACAAAGGTTAGAAAGTTCCTTTTAGTCTTCATTGGGTAGTTCATCCTCAAGCAATGATTATTTCCTTCTGTCAAAGTTGGAATGTGCTGTCGTTCTTCTGCTGCCATGTTCACCTCCCAGAGTCTCAGGTTCTTCGTTTGTTGGCCAAAGCGAGTCTAACTCAGTTGCTTGGCTATTGCATTTTCCTCTCCAATTCCACTGTGTCATTAGTATTATAGAGTCATCAGCATAACGTAAATGTGTTTGCTATTTATCACCATCAAAACTGATTCCATATTTGTCATGCTTCTTTGTGAACATGGATACAGCCTGGAATATTGGATACTGTCATCTCTGTATTAATAATAATAATGATAATTTCAGTATTTATATAGCACCTTTCTTGGTCATTGGATTTCTCCTCTGACTTTAATTCAAGGTGGTTTACACAGGCAGGCAATTCTAAACCAAACGGTTTTTACAATACAATAATCTTTCATAGGACAACAACAACAACAACAGTATTTATATACCGCTTTTCAACAAAAAGTTTTACAGACAAAATCAAATGATTAAATGGCTCTCTGTCCCAAAAGGGCTCACAATCTAAAAAAGACGCTTCTTTCCAGGTGTTTCACGGTCTGGCCTCTCGCAGGCATTCATCTCCTACGCATTGACTGACATGCAACTCCCCCTCACAGAGTGCCGGCTGCAGCTTCCTCTCTCTCTCCCTCTCTCTCTCTCTCTCTCTCTCTCACACACACACACACACACACACAGAGGGCTTCTGCAGCTTTTTATCAGCGGTGACAGAGTCTTGAACTGCCATCCCTGATCTTCAGGCATAAATTAGTTTGTTCCTTGCTAACGGAGGCTGCAAATTTATACACACTTTCCATTGAACTCAGTCAGTTCCATTGAACTCAGTCAGTAGGACTTACTTCTGAGTAGATATGCCTAGGATTGCACTGTAAGGTTACAATCTAAAACAGAACCACTGAAGACCTTAGCTCTGTTGTATCATCTGATTTTAGTTAACTTGGTTTTATTAGCTTGCTTTTACTTGTCAATTTAATTTACGGTTTTAATCTCAAACAGTGTTGGGAAAACTTCCCACAGCTCAATTCAGAGCAAGGTAATTGCACGCTTCCTCAGTGAACATTAAAAAACACCGAAAACCTTGTCTGTTTTGTCCCACCTCATCATGTTGGTGCATGCATGTTAATGACTCCCTTATTGTATTGCCCTCCCCCCCATCATAGTTCTCAGCACCAACCATGGCAGAGAATTGCTTGGAATAGCAGCAATCAATGAGTATTGCACTGAGAGCAAGGGGCTTAACATTAAAGAACTCTTGCACATGTGCCTACAAAGCACCAGACTTTTAGCACCTAGACTACAGAATATTGACAACCACATACATGCAGAATTGTGCAATTTTGCATTCCAAGCTGGAGAACAACCTTTGGAGGAAAAAGCTTTTGATTTCATAATACAGCTCAGCGTTACGAGCTGAATGAATTTGTATTCCGATCTAGGTAATTGGCAACATCGCTAGGATTCTCAAAGTGTATATTTGTTCCTGTTGGTTCTGGGTTTTTCTTTATAAATGGCTTTATGATTGTGGCTTTGGAATTCTAAACGTAATGTTTTCCCTCATATTTTTTTCTTATGCTCAGCGGACAATACAGATAAACCTTCTGCCCTTACCCATGCCCTGTTCTCTCTCCACAGTACTTCAGCTGCGAATGCAACACCGGCAGTCCCAAGAGCAGCTCTCCGAACGCCACCTGCTTCCAGGTGAGTCCCTCCAAAAATATAGGGAGACATACAGCAAAGAGGGTCGGAGCAGAGGGGCGGATTCCACCCTCATGGACACAGGAGAGATGAATGCCAGAGGACGGGCTTTCTTCCCCCTCACAGTGAGGTATGGATGCCACCTTTTCAGCAGACCACCATTAACAACAGGACAACAGGCCAAATAATAGGCAAAGCTTTTCCTGCCATGGAGGTGAAGTATCAGGAAAGCTGCATCTGTTAATTTTTTTTCCACACCAGGGGTTAAAAAGGCAACTGTTTTTGATAGAAAACTTTAAAAGAAAAGATGGCAATCATCTTTGGAACATTATTTGTGAAGTGGAAAAGGGGGGCCTCCTAATATGATACGTTCAGAGGCAGCATATCTCCCAGCATACCCATTGCTGGGACTGGGGGAAAACCAGCAAGCGAGGCTCATCGCCTTCATGCCTTGCTTCTCAGAGCCATCTGGCCAGCCGATGTGGGAAGCAGGATGTTGGACTAGAATGGACCTTTGATCTGGTCCACTAAAGCTCTTCTTGTTCCTAATTGGAAGGACAAGATGGGCAGGCCACTGAAGTCCCATCCCTGGCTCCTGGAAATTCTGCCCCATCCACCCACCCACCTTGGGTTCTAGCGATTTTTCCCAGGCATTGCCAAATCTCCAAGTTTTTGTCCACCACCATAAAGACCTGGGAATTAAAAAATAAAATAAAATACATTTTGAAAACCTCAGTTTTAGACACCACATTCACAAAAGTGCAATGAAATTATGGATGGGAAGAATATAGCCAGCCTTGATCATTTTATTGATAAGGGAACTGATGGTGAAAGTCAGTGATTTACCCAAGATCACCCAGTTTGATCCAAAACTCTACTGAGATTTGAACCCAAATCTCCCAATCCCTGTGAGATAATTTTCAAACCTACAATTTGATTTCGTAGAAAACCACCTCTTTACAAATGTTCGCTGGCTCCTTTGTTGGAAGTCCAGAGTTGTCTTAATTTGTACATTCTGAAAAGGGAAGACAATGTGTTAGCTGATGGAAGATATATTTTAGTGATGATGCTAAACTCACTTTCGTTCTGCTGTCAAGCAAAGTTGAATCTCTTTCAACTTTGGGTTGCTCTGGTGCCTGACTGAAGATCAGCTGGATTTGTTGGTTTATTATATCCAAGGCCCAGTGAGATTACTGTAGGTTTTGGCTGTATCATTTGTTTGTTAATTTCTTTCTCTTATTTTTGTTTTTATATGTATTTTTACGTAGTTTAATTGATTGAAAGTCATTTAGTAGGTTTTTTGACAAAAAGCTGAGGTAGAATAAATAAATAACAGACATCTTTCTCTTATTTTTGTTTTTATATGTATTTTTACGTAGTTTGATTGAAAGTCACTTAGTAGGTTTTTTGACAAAAAGCTGAGGTAGAATAAATAAATAACAGACATCTTTTATGAATCCTCCAGCACTCAACAAACCCCTCACGACTTTCTCGCAGCCCAATGGGACACAGAACCAGAACAGGGTAAGTATAAGAAGGAGGATTCCATTTTTCCAGTGTTTGAGAAGTTGCTTGGATCAGGCTTGGCCAGCATGCCATAAGGTGTCTGATTTCAAGGGATCAGGTAGCTGGCCTCTGAGGGAGGCTTCTTTGCAGAGTTTCGCATTCCTCATCATCTATCACTGTCTCTGACCACTGGCTCACCTGGAAGCTATACTGTATGGTTCTCTTGGGCCCCCCTTCTCTCTCTCTCGCACGCGCGCACACACACACACACACACACACACACACACACACACACACACACACACACACACACACACACCTAATCATGTCTACTGTAGGCATGACAAACCTCCAACCCTGTATTTTCCTAGGAAGCTGCCTTCTGCCGAGTCAGATCATTGGTCCATCTATCTCAGTACAATCTACTTGACTGGCAGCAACTCTCTAAAGTCTTGGCCAGAGAAGGATCTCTCCCATCCCTGCTATCCGAGATCCTTCTTGCTGGAAAAGCAAGGGACAGAACCGGCTGCATGCAAAACATGTGCCCCTCCGCTATCCCCCACCTCAGTTTCCAGTCTGTTGGCTTTATGGTTGGAGGCCTCCCGGGAGTCTCTCTAGTGATGCTGTTGCCCATATGAAGGGGGAACTCGGGGACATCAGGAGCAAAGGTCTTATTTTATTTATATCCCACTTTTCTTTCATGGTGGAACTCAAGGCCGCATATATCAGGTTTCCAGGCACGGACCAAACATAGATCCATATAACTTCAGCAAGGTGGCTGTACTGTATCATGTGCCGTCTTTCTTAGCCCCAACACCCACTCCCACTAAGGAGGCAATAATCCATGTACAGTACAAACTTCTTAGTCATCGTCTGTAACTTCTTGACTCCACTTTCTGTCCACATGGCACGGGAATCCTTTAGGTGCAGACATCTTTTTGAAGCTAAGCAGTTCCGGCTTGGTCAGTGGCTGGATGGCTGACTGCTTGGTAACCTATATATGCCACCTTGAGTTCCATAAAAGAAGGAAGTTGAGATATAAATGTGATAAATAAACCAATAATAGCAGCAAATATCTCTCCCACCCCTTTTCCCTAGTTATAACTCTATATAGATGTTCATAAATATAATGCTAAGAACAGCTTGCTTTAAATCCCCACATTTCTGAAATAAAATGCCAATGTCACAGTGAGCAGAACTTCAATTTGATTTTTAAAATGGCCTCTCTCGCTTACCGTCACCCATTCATGACAAGTGGAAATGCTGTAAGGGTAATTACCCATGGAAATGCTGTAAGGTCCCATCTTGACAGTAGCCACCTAACGTTTGTGGTTGTAGGCCCTCTATGGAGATGGGAAAAGGAGGAGACGTGCTGGTGGTTGTGGTTTAAAGATCCTTGTTTGAGGCTTGTGAATACTGGCCATTCCTGTGACATGATTGGGGCCTGGGGAAAGTGGCTCTCTGGGCATTTTGCGATTGATGTGGTTCCTTCTGCTTCTCCTCAGGCCAATAAGATTGCAAAGCTGAAAGTCTCACCGCGGCCCCACAAGACCAGCTCTGCTAAGGGCTACCTTGCAGAAGGTAGGGCACAATTTCTGTCTGGGTCCTGTGCTGAAGCACAACAGGGTTCCTGAAATATTGATGTAAAATTCAGGGTGCTGGTTTCCTGTTTTATCTCACCATCCCATCCAGAGATTCTAGGAATCTGGACTGTCAAATCTCCACCCCTTTACCTTACTCCTGAAACCCAGCTGTCCTAAGTCCCTGCATCTTCCTTTTGATATCTCATGCTCCCAGCGGTGAAATGGAGTGATGTATTGTCTGGATCCCCTGTACTATTATACCAGATTTCTAAGCCCAGTGATGAATGTTGAGTGAACATTTTTTCCAAAACTCTATAATCTTTGTGCCAGCGAGAGACAAACTCTCCTTGGTTTGATTCAGAATTGGATGAGTCTTGGATTCTGCAAATCCATTCAAGCCATTTTTCAAAAATTTGGAAGATTGCTTTTTTTTGTGGTCCAATTACCAATTCAGATCCTGTTGGCATGACAAGGGTTTGAACACCTATACCCCCCACTCCCACCATCCCCTGAACCCTATCACCCCACTCCCTTCCTTTTCTACTTACCTGGTGGCAGAAGCATTACTCCCACTGTGGAACTTTGAATGCCGCGATGGTAGCATCCCAGGTGCCAGGGATCCTGGGAAATGCAATTTTCCAAGTCACCCATGTCGGTATAAATCAGTGCTTCCCAATTATTTTAGCACCACGACCCAATTTTTAAAATGACTATTACAACCCACTTAGATTTACTAGGAAAAAAGAGATCTAGAAAGAATTATTATTATTATTATTATTATTATTATTATTATTATTATTATTATTATTAATAATAATAATAATAATAATAATAATTATTATTATTATTATTATTATTAAGTAGGGTCCTGTGCTCCCAAGGCAGGGCGGGTGCTACAGCCTCCCGCCGCCTGCAGCACCCGGCCCAGCACTCCTGGGCGCACCTGGCTGTGGCAGCTGTTGCGGCAGCTGGGTAGCACCCCACCAGGCTTTGCATGGGACCTCAAGCCAGCTGGCTGACTGTCTTTGGCCCATTCCAGCGGCAGCTGTCGTCCTGCCAAGCTGGGTCGGCTCCTGCAGCCACATCCGGCAGTCGGCCGCCAGCCCTCAGAGAGGTCCCCAGGTCTGTCGCTCCAGCCAGGTAAGCCTCTCCTGGACAAATTTTAAAAATCACATTTCAAAAACTTTTTGTGACCCAAAGGTCAGCTCATGACCCACTGGTGGGTCATGAACAGGCCAAGGACGGTCACCTACTGGTGGGTCATGACTCACAGTTTGGAAAACTCTGGTATAAATGTTTATCTTTCCACAAGATAGGCATTAACTTGTGTGCTGGTGCCCATTAGCTTAGATGACTCAAAGCAGATTACAAATTAATGAAGCACAGGTCTGTCTTCTAAGGAACCTTCATTTTTCAGAGGCAACATGCTCCTAATTACCAGATGTTGGGGATTAGCAAGGGGGGATGGCTGTAGCTATCATACCCTATTTGCCAACTTCCCAGGAGCGTCTGGTTGGCTACTATTGGAGATAGGATGGATGGACCTCCAGTCTGGTTCAGCAAAACTATTTTTATGTTTTCTCTTGTGCTCTTCATGAACTCTCGGTCTCCTCCCCTCCACTCCAGTGCCTCCAGGGGACACTTCTGAGGTGCCAGACAAAAAGGCTCGCCTGGCCGAAGACCTGAGCGAGAAGATCCTACACCGCCCTGGGCCACTTGAGTTGGTAAAGAAAAATATCCTCCCCTTGGATCCAGGCATCAAGGATGCCATGACAGGTATGCCATGACCTGACTGCTGCTGAATGCTGATTGGCAGGGTGGAATTGGAAAGGAGGAGCCAGCATTCTTTAGGGAGCCTGTTAAGAGTGGGAGGGATCCAGTGGATGGGTATGGAGGGGGGCAGTCCTAGTGGGGTGCGGAAGGCACTTTGGGATTCTCTTGCAGAAGGCCAGCATCGTGGGATAGAGCAAGCGCAGACAGGGGCTCACGCTGACTGGAAGAATTGTGTCTGAGTCCTGCCTCCAGCATGGACTTGTCAGGTGGCCTTGGGAAACTCCCTCTGTTTCAGCCTTGGTTACTCATCTGTAAAATGGGAATCTTGGCAACACAGGGTTGTTATGATGGGAAAATATAATTGTAAAAGGATTTACATTATGCAAAATGTAAACGCTGCATAATTAGCAGGCAAGCCAGCTGGCTGGGGGTCAGCTTGGCTCAGTATATGGATTGTTCACTGGTTGAAATCCCAATTCTGTCGACACCCATTTCATCACTCTCAGTCCTGTGCTGCCTTTCGCAGCCTAGTGAGGATCTATGAGTGCAAAAGCATGTCCAGGAACAGCTTTAGTCCAGTAGTAGATGCTTTGCATGCGGGAGGTTCCTGGCATCTCCAGGCATCAGTAAAGAACCTCAGGAAACAGGACTGGGAAAGATCCCTGGTTGAGGTCTGGAGAGCAGCTGCTGCCAGTCAGAGTACACATGACTGGGCTAGATGAGCCAGTGGTCTGACTTGGCATATGGCAGCTCATTTCTCTGCAAAATGCTCTGGGAAGGAGTGAGTGTCGCCCTGTTATGTTCTACAGCAGTAACGCCAAACATTCTTTCCTGCTCTCTCCTACTCTCTCTTTCTCTCTTTCTCTCTCACAACACCACTCCTCCAGATAGAGCTCCTGCTGCTCCTGATTCCTTCAACTTTGAGGAAGATCTCAGTAGTTCATCTTCATCTTCCTCCTCCTCCTCCCCGTGCTTTGCACTATCTCCTGGAAATGCCCCTGGCAACACTTCCACCATCTCTTCAGGTGCAGCCTTTCAAGTAAGCAACTGCGTAAACTGAAATAGGTGTGTGTGTGTGTGTGTGTGTGTGTGAGAGAGAGAGAGAGACAGAGAGAAGGAGAGAGTCTGTGTGTTGATGGTGTGATGCAAAGGAGAAGGGGGGAAGGCGAAAAAAGCACACTCAGGCTGGAAGAGGTGGGGCACACGGTCAAAACAATTTTTCCACACTGACCCAACTTTCTTGTGTGCTGTTGGTAAAGTGAGAATGGCCTGCTGGTGTGCAGGTCGGACCATTGGTCCCTCTATCCCAGTGTTGTCTGTGTTGATGGGTAGCGGCTCTCCAAAGTCGTCTCAGGCAGAGAAAGTCTTTCCCAGCCCTCCTTGGAGAGGCTGCCAGGCCAGGGATTGAACCTGGGACCTTCTGTATACAAAGCCGGTACTCTGCCATGGAGCTACAACCCCTGCTGGGCTCTTTGCTGCTCTTGGGACTCTGGCTAATGTAAGGCCTCATTGTTTTCTAAGCCAGTTTGAGTCCAGTGAAGCAGTCGTGACATCAGGCACTGGAGCTAGGTCATGACACCTCTTATGGGGGAACGAAGCCTATTCACAGAGGGTAACGGGATTAAAAGCCATGAGTAGGAACTTATTAAATTAAAACACTCGTTAGAAAATAATAAAATACTATAAAGTTAAAATACTATGTTTCAATCGTCCTTTGACAATCTTCCTCAGGTAGATAGACACAGCGGGCTGCGATAAGGTGACGCTCTTCAAAGCAAAGTTTGCAGTTTTTAAAAGACGTGCACCCACCAGCCAGCTGCAGATGATTAGAAGCCTATTCACATTTGACTTGAGAGGTCCAATGGAACTGAAGGACAAATAGACTGTACCTGTGGTTTTCAACCATTTCAGGCTTAGGGCTTTTGACCTTTGACCTTGGTCTACAACATGGGACCTGTGATTAATTTTGTACTGCATGCACCCATCTTTCTCCATCCCTCTTTTCTTAAAATATCTTGAATGTACAAATATATATATATATATATATATATATATATATATATATATATATATATATATATATATATATATATATATATATAATGCTGGTGGTGGTGCTGTCGCCGCCACAGATGCAGCCCACCTCCCACCAGGGCTGGCCTAAGATCTCCTGATGCCTGAGGTGGCAATTGCCAGATCTGTCCCCCTTACCCGATGATGTGCTGCTAGCCTCTGCTTCTCCCACTCTCCACTTTTCTAGATCAGCGCTCTCCTCCCCCTTTCCACATTTCCTCTTCCTCTCTGTTCCCCTCTTCCTTTTCTAATCCAGGGAGTGGAAAGAGGAGTGGTGGTGGCAAGTAGGTGAACAGAGACGAGTGCCCCCACCAATCTGCTGCCTGAGGCACCTGCCTCAGTTGGCCTCATAGATGGGCCAGCCCTGGGGCCCACCACGACCCACCAGTTGAAGACCTGGGGAAAAAAACATATAATAGCAGCAGTAGGACGACAGCCTCAGAGGCCTTTAATAGGGAGAATTAATAAAATGCAATTAGAGGAAAATATCTGTTATTAGCAGAAATGTTGTGTTAAAATAGACACAATATCCAATCTCAAAAAATGTAAACTTCAGGCTTGAGCAGGTGTGAGCATAAAATACATGTATGTGTGGTCCTGCTGCCCCCTGCAGGGTACTTTGGGACATTGCAGGCCATAAGAGCAACAGGCCCCAATAAAGCTTCCCTCAACTTTCTGCAGCAAAACTCAACAGCAAACTTTGCTGCAGAGCTGCTACACTCGGTGTGTGAGGCCACCCTGAGCAAAGAAATAGTTTGGGCACTGCTATATTAGAGAGTGAAACACCAGATCTGGGTGCAAGGACACCTGCGTTCTATTTTCCACCTCCTCTCCCTGCAGCTGGACCTGCCCCTGCTCCTAACAGATCAACAGCCCCCCGTGTCATCATCGACTTTGGAGGCTGAGTTCCCCCTCCAAGAGGGGAGTCCCCTCACCAAACCCTCGATTTCACTCCTCAAGGTAGGGATAATCATCAGCAGAGCTGAGCAGCGGTGAACCCGTGAGAAAGGGCACTCTAGTCTTTGGGAGGCTGTGGGAGAGGTCTGTGGCGCCATTTTCATCAGAGAGAAGTATGGGCTGCAAGCAGGCTCTAAGGAGGCTCACAGATCCAGAAGTCTGGGGTCCCAGCTGCCTATTCTGAATAGAATCCTTCAATATTTGCATGTCTAGGCTTCAACTTACCTGGCCACACTACTCTGGAGTCCTATTTCTGGTTTTTTGTAGCATGAGCCCTGCTGCCTGAGATGCAGAAACTGAGCAAATGAATTTTTTCCTAGGATGGGAGCAGAGAGAGAGAGAGAGAGAGAGAGGAAGGCTTCACTTGCTGAATTTTTGTCTGTCACAGCTACGGCATTTATTTTATCCAGACACACCCCTACCACTAACAGAGGTGAAGGGGATGGCAGTGAGGAACAGGGCCTTCTCGGTGGTGGCACCCCAATTGTGGAATTCCCCCCTCTTGGAATTGGCTCCCTCCTTGGAGACCTTTCAGCGGGGCCTTAAGACTTTTTTATTTAAGTTGATGTTCGATAGCTGACATAATGGGTTGGCTTTTTAATCAAATTTAATTATAATCTGTTTGACGTGATCCATTGGAGCTTGTCTGGTTTTAATGTTGTTTTAATATTGTTTTAATGTTGTAAGCCGCCTTGATTGCCTTTATCGGGAGAAAGGTGGGATATAAATTCTTTAAATAAATTTTGTGGGCATGCTCAAGGCAGCTAACAACATCTAAATTCCAGAAAATTAATTATTATAACAACACAAGTATTTAAAAAAAGGACCATGTGATGGTCTCGAAGATAAATCTGGGTTTTTTTTAGGGTTGTTTATTGTTGTTGAGTTTTATAATGTAGATCTGGTAAGATTTCGTATATTAGTGGGAAAGTGAGACTGACAAATAATCAAATGGAAAAATTGACTACTGGTTTTGGCCCCTCCTACAGCTGACAATGACATTTTCCAATGCTGAAGGCCCAGGAGCCCTGCCACAGAAAAAGGTGGCAACCTACCTAGCTCCAGGCTCCCTGCTGCTCTAACCGACTAAGTCTGCAATCGTATATGCTTTTACCTAAGAGTAAGCCCTGCGGGTGGCACAGTGGGTTAAACCGCTGAACCATGAGCTGTCGATCGAAAGGTGGGCAGTTCGAATCCGCGACAGGGTGAGCTCTTGTTGCTTGGCCAGCTCCTGCCAACCTAGCAGTTCCAAAGCATGTTAATGCAAGTAGATAAATAGGTACCGCTTGCGGGAAGGTAAACAGCGCTCCGTGTTCCAGCCGCATGCTACGCGCTGCGGCAAGGAGAGTCATGCCGGCCACATGACCATGGAGGCTTCTTCGGACGATGCTGGCTCTTCGGCTTTGAAATGGGGATGAGCACCACACCCTAGAGTCGGACAGGACTGGACTTAATTGTCAAGGGTCACCTTTACCTTTTTAAGCCCTGTTTAACATAATGGGAATTACTTCTATAAGATTGCACTGTTAGTGTCACTGCCTTCTAAGAGTTTTGACTTGGTTCTTCCTGCTCTCTCACACTTAGGGGCCTCTCCCTTTTTCTCACCAGATCCCACCCAAGGTTCCCGAGGCCAGGAAGCTCCCACGGCCCAAGAAGGCAAAGGAACCACGGCCCAAGGTGAAGAAGCTCAAGTACCACCAATATATGCCGCCTGACCAGAAGGGAGAGCAGGTGCCGGTGCCCATGGATGCAGCCTATGCCCGCCTCCTGCAACAGCAGCAGGTCTTTCTGCAGCTCCAGATCTTAAACCAGCAGCAACAGCCAACACCAACGTCGCCGGCAACATTCTGCGTTCAGGCCGTGCATGCTGTCCCGGCCAGGTAACTCCTTGTGTTGTCTTCTGCCAGGAGTCCCATAGGCACCACGGCTCATGCCCTGTTCACAGTGGTGGTTGACTAGGGGCAGAACCACTGGGCATGCTTCTTCCATGAATGTATTCACTCTTGACCAGTAGATCTGGAAAGATCTAGCGTTAAGAGACAGTTGCTTCTCTGTGATACTGAAAAGCAAAAATGATCAACTTGTTTAGTCATTACAGTACATTTAGTAAATGCATTGGTTGCCCTTTAGTGTAAATTCCCAGTACAATTAAAAGAATAAAGCACTATAATACAAAGATAAAGCACTAAGAGCACACAGAGAGCGCAGCACTGACCAATAAAAGTAACTATGCAACAACAATTGAAACCAGCTGGAATTCCTGGCACAGGTGAGCTGCTGTGAGGAGGGCGTTCTGTATATGGGGCACCATGACTGAAAAAACCCTCCATTTGGTCACGAATGCTGGTCACTAACCTCAGGTGGTGGTGGAACTTACCTCTGATGAAGATGGTGCGGTTCAGGCAGTGTTGTGTGGGCCTTCTGGTTACCAAGTCCCAAGCTGCTTAGAGCTTTCTAGGTAACAGCCAGCACTCTGAATTGTGCTTGGAAATAAGCTGGCAACCAGTATAACTTTTTCATAGCCGGTCCCAGTTAGTAAGCTAGCCCCTGCATTTTGTACTAACTGTAAGTTCCCAGCAATCTTCAAAGGCAGCCCCCATGTGTAATGCATTGAAATGAGCTCATCTCAAGGTTTCCAAGACATGGGTGGGCACTACGAGATGGAGTGTGGGGCTCAAAATGGAATCTGAGAGAGCTGGACCAGTGTGGTGTAGTGATTAGCATGTTGAGCTAAGGGCCGCTGGTGCAGCTGTGAATGTCATAAATAATAGCAGCCCACGGAGAGGACCCTTGTTTTGCATGCAGAAGGTGCCAGGTTCGATCTCTTGTCTCTCCGGATAGAGTTGGGCAAGACCCCTGTCTGAAATGCTGGAGAACCGTTGCCAGTCAGGGTCGACTGTCCTGGCCTAGAAGGTTCAATGGTCTGCCTCTATGTAAGGCAGTATTGTGAGCAAGCTCCAGACTAGCAGTCTCCTCTTCCTCCTCCTCCTCTTCAACAGGCCAACTTTGTCTCTTGCTTCGCTTCTAAGACAAAACACAAGCAAGACCAGGACAGGTTGGACGGGCTACTCAAAGTTCATTTTTCTTTTTTTCCTTTTCCCAGCAGTGCTCCAGACCAGGTGCTGAGCTTTCCTGGGACCCCTGCCCCACCAAGTGGGCCTCCTCCACTTCCTCTTCCCTCTCCAGCTATACCAACCTCCCCTTCTTCCCCTCCGAAACCGGAACTTCTGCCTGCCAACTTGGAGGAACTAACGGTGAGTTGGGATGGCACCCTAGGTGAGCTGCCAACCGTCACCACCCACCCACCCAGTTCTGCATCTGCTAAAATCAGAATGGATTCTGCAGGTCACGTACACTTGCAAATAACTGCTTCCAGGGCCAGCCTGAGAACTCCCAGCACCAAGGCAGCATTCCAGATGTTGCCCCTGCTCCTTACCTAGTGGCACACGAGTTGTTGCTCCCACTTTTCCTGCTCCCTATATTTGAAAAGGGAAATGGAGCAGATGAGGAAGTGTGGAGGAGAAGACAGTGGTCAGCCAGAGCATTGGAGACAGAGTCATTCTAGTCCACCACTCTCAGAAATGACGGGCGCCCTCCCGGAGCGAGGGCGGGGCCTGCATCGTGTTGCATTGACGCGGGGGCCCCCACCCGTTTTGAACTCATTTTGGAGCCGAGCGAGCTCCAGGGAGGGCGGGAGGGCCGATACGACGTGGCGCCTCGCAACGGTAAGTGCTCCGAGCGCCCCCCTCACCCGCCCGAGTGCCTGGAGCTCTTGCTCCACGTGCTCCACCCAAGTTCCGCTGCTGATTCCACTCTCCTCTCCGCCCCTTCCTTCCATACTTCCTCTTTGGCTCCATTCCTCTCTTCCTTTTCAAAACCAGGGAGTGAGAGGAGGAGGAATAGTGGAGGCAGGCGGGTGGATGCCCCCAAACAATCTACCACTTGAGGCATCCACTTAATTCAGCTTCATTACCAGCCCTGACTATTCCCGCTACATGTTACTCTTTCCGAGAGCCAGGTTTTCAAAGAATCTGGAATTACCGTATTGTCCCAAGTATAAGACGCACCTGATTATAAGACGCACCCTTAAAGTTTGGTGCTATTAAAAAAAATTAATTAAATCACTGGCATTAAATTGCAACAGCCTGATTATAAGACGCACCCCTAGTTAAAAATTTTAAATTAGGAGAAAAAAGTGAGTCTTATACTCAGACCAATACGGTATATGGAAAGATCTAGTGATCTTCTACATGAATCTACCCATGGATTAAGATCCACTTCAGAAGACCTGCTTCAGGTACCACCACCTTTAGAAGTCAGGCGGGCGACAAACAGGAAAAGGGCCTTTTTGGTGATGGTGCCCCAGTTGAGTTGGTAATTTATGGTGTTTCTCCCTTTGGGGAGAAAGGCGGGATAGAAATATTGTACATAAATAAATAAAATACTTCCAGCTGGTATGTTTGTGTTGTTTTATTGTAGTTTTGTTTCTTGTTTGAAAGCCACTTTAGAAAATTCAATTTAGTAGTATAGATTTAGCATTTAGTATGGAAGGAGTTAAGGGTATGAAGATGAAAAGGATGGACCTGAGGAGAAAACATGGACCTATGGAGTACAATCCCTGAATTGCACCTCATACCAAATTCATGGTTTTATGTTGTAGAGAACACTTAAGGGTGTGTTTTAAATTCTCTTGCATGCGGCACTCTCTGGAGAATATTCCCATCTTCAGCATTCTTAAAACACGCACCTTGGCTCCCAGGGTTCATTTAAATTGCAACTATGTTATGGAGGAAGAAGGAAGCTGAAATGTTTCACTAAACAGTTTAAAACCTTTGTCTTGTCATTCACTTATTTACGTTTGTTGTTATAAGTTAGTGTTTGACAATATCTTTCTAGGATCCAAAGAGCGAACTTGTTTGCAGCAATTACTTCTTAAAACTCAACATTTTGGAAAAGGTATTCCTTACTTAACTATATGCAATTGAAACAAACACATATGCTTCCTCTTTTGTGTCAGTATATAGAATGTAAGCCCCTTGGGGCAGGGATCTGTCTCTTATATATAAATAAATAATAGTTTCTCTCTCATACACACACACTACACACACGAAGAGCAAGGGAGGCAGTGTATGTATATGTGTGTAGTGTATCTTGTCTAATTTATTTGTCTGTTAATTTGATTGCCAGGTCTCTGAGCTCCGCCAGCAGCTCCGTAAGAGGGGTCTACCTGTTTCAGGAACCAAGCCAGCTCTGTTGGAGCGCCTCAAACCTTACCAGGTGGCCCGGGCCAAGCCTCCACCTGTCCCGCTCTCCACCCCCCGCTTGACACCTTCCGACCTAGAAGAGGAGGCCCAAACTCTGCAAGAGAAGCAGCGGGTTGCTGAGACTCTAGCCCTGAAGCTCCACCAGGAGCAGAAACACCGTGACGACGACCTCCGTGTGGAGCTGGAGATGCACAAGCGGATCAAGAACCGCCGCAAGGGAGCTCTGCCGTCACCCGGACAGCAGGGGGCGCCTCCACCGTACATCCCAAAGAGAGAGTGCGCCAAGAAAGGAGGAGCCAGCGAAGATGGTTTCATGGTGAGCAGCAGGCAACCCAGGAAGAAGTGAGGGGCTGCAAACATGGGCGAGTGAGGAAGGAACTCCTGAGTTGTTTGGGCAGAGGGTCATCTCATGGGTTTGGGCTGAGTGACGGGACATAGACCGCTCACACTTGATAAGCCTCTCTAGTAGGTCACCCCGTAGTTCTAATTAAACGAAAAAGCTTCAAATGCTTTAGCCTTTCATCATAGGAAAGTTTCTAGGAAAATGTCGTTTGATGGGGCAGTGATGGCTGATCAGGGGGCTGGGGGCCCTCCCTTTTCCTTGCTGAGAAGTGCTCCTCTCACCCCCTGGTCGGTCACAGTTGCAATGCCCCATCAAGCTGCGCTTTCCTAGAACTGTTGCTTCTTCTGGAGCTATGATGAACCAATTAGGTTTTTCCTTACTTCTGGGGGTTATGAAAATCTGTTTGCATTTGCCTGTTTCCTGATCTTACCTGAGATCTAGACAGAAAGGGCTGGGTGGCCCTTTCACAAATATTGTCAGCTGGAAAGAGTCCACAATGCAAATTTGCTCCTTCCTGATTCGGCAGTATCTAGGTCAGTGGTCAGCTGTTGGTTGGCAGCCCTTGGATCAAAAATCCAGTCCACAGGCAGCCACTTGGGGTGGGGTATGAAACTGTGTGCCTGTCGTATCTGTTAACAATGTGCTCAAGTTAGAGGAGGGAAGTGTGTCATATAGTAGCTGCTGACCAATGAAGACTCACTTTTTGTATTTCTTCTGTCTCCCTATTAGGTCTTATGCCCTCCATCCTGTGAGCCAATCAGTTCTGATATGGAGCTGCCCCTCGAAATAACAGCCAGCCCTCCTGACCCAGTCCCAGAAGTCCGGTCCCTGGAGGAGGAGCTCCAAGAGGCCATCCAGAAAGCTCAGGTACTGTAGGATGCCTGCTGTACTCCATCCTTGGCTCTTTCACAGTTTGCCTGCTTCTTAACACTGTTGCACTTTCCGTATAACTAACAAGCTTTTCAGTGTTCTTTAATGCCTTCATCTCTCCTTCTGCATGCAAAGCATGCACTCTATACTACAAGTGCCTCCCCGTTTCAGGTGAAACTCAGCACCATGTGGGAGACTTTGTCCAAATAAGAACCGTACCCCAGATTTGGCTACATGACTGCACTGATGAGAGACCCCTTATATCTTTACTCTTTCCGCAGCTGGTACCAAGCCAGTCCATTGAAGACATCTTAGAAGAACCACTGATGTGTACAGGTGAGAAAATAGGCTCCACTACCCCAATCGGCCACAAGGGAGCACACTTCCACCAGGCTTAGCTGAAGTAGAAGTTTTGCTGCAGATCAATCTGCTAGGAACACAGCTGCGACAAAGCCAGTTTTCTAAAATATGAGATGCTCACACCTCCTCCATAGTCAGAGCCTCTGCCCTGGTAGCCTTCACTCCCCTTAGCACAGCTACATGGGATATGGTTGGCTGGTGGTGAGTGATAAGAAGAAGGCACTCGACACACATGTTCAAACGCTTTAGTCCCATGTTCCAGTTCTATCATAGAATACAGGTGATGCGGCGCTAGACCTTAGTGAATCCTGGCTAGGTTGTGTCTTGGTAGGTGGGGTACCACGCTGAGGTATTTAATATATTTATATTCTGGCGTATCAAGAAACTGTTCAGTATCAATGTACAAAGAGTTTGGGTTTCCGGGATTATGTAGACATGTAAAAACAGTCTAAAAACAAGTAAAAACTGTTTAAAAACATGAAGTAAAAATGACGTTTCGTCCACCTTCCATGGACCTCCTCCGTGCCATCAGTGTTTGTGACGCTACTTCCATTGCGCAGGAAAAACGGGTGATTACAGAAACTTTAACAGCGAATGGTTATAGTGCAACACAAATTAACAGATGCTGGGCTAGTCAGGATAGAAAACGGGATCGAGAGAAGGACACAACAAAACCAGAAGAACATGGCTGCATACCTGAGGAGGTCCACGGAAGGTGGACGAAACGTCGTTTTTACTTCATGTTTTTAAACTGTTTTTACTTGTTTTTAGATGTGTTTTTACGTGTTTTTAACATGAAGTATTTTGTTACATGGCGTTTAATCCCGGAAACCTGAACTCTTTGTACATTGTAACAGACCATGAGAACTTCGATTTTTTTCTGTTCAGTATCAGTTTATTTTCTGACTTTCCTCGTCTGCTTGTAGATGACCTTCTCCAATCCCCTTCCTTGACCCCAGAAGTCTCCAACCGAGTTGCCCCATCCCCCCATGTCCACCAAGAAGCATCGCCACCAAAGAAGCCCCGGCCTAGCAGTGAACCACCTTTGGTGACTTCCACCATCTTTGACTTCCCCGGACCCTACGATTTCCTCTCAACAGCTTCCTCCTCGTCTGGCTCCCTGGACTCACTGTCCTCTGTTTTCTCCCCTGACTCTCTGGAGATGCCCCCGTCTCCACCAGATGCCTGGCAAGGGACCCGTGCTGGATTCGACCCTGTTGATTGGTTGGAGGCCTTGACCTCAGGCTCTGCCTCGGGCCTAGGTTCCACCAGCCCTGTTGGTGGCAGTATCTTCTGCACAGACTTTTTTGATTCATCTGACCTTGGTGTCAACCACATGATAGACCTAATGGTGGAGCAATGGTAAATGGGGTACCAATAGTCTGTCTGGGTCCCTGAAGGGAAAGGGGGAAAATCCTCCTTATACCCTGTAAGGTCACAGTGGCACTGGGTACCAGCTTGAATGGGTGAGAATGACTGTTGGACTTGTCAACATCAAGCTTCATCATGGACGGTCTTGTTTCTGTTAATGCCAAGTCCGGTTGCTCCCTTGGAGAAATTAAGTCACTGACATTTGGGTTGTAACAATGTCATGCCTCATCTTGAATGACCAGGCAATTCCAGAAACCTTTGTTGTTTTCAATGATGTGGCTCTCTTGAGAGAGGAGACCAGTGTGTGGGAGGCCAACAATCACCCAGCCATATTAGAGGGGTAAAATCATGGTTCTGGCCGTCACTGAGCTTAAGAAGGCATCATGGATTTATGAAATCCTCTTGTGTTTTTCTGAGATGTCAACTTCCAATGTCGTCATGAAGCCATTAAACTGAAGTTTGAAATGGCACTAGGTTTGGAAGGCATCTTGGTTTCAGTTGACATTTGGACCCTTCACTTTGGAAGCCATCTTGGATGCTTAAGCTTTGGCATAAGGATTGTATCAATTCCACCTGCCATTTTGAAAATGTGCATCATGTTGATTCCAGATGTCAATAACAGAATGGGAAATGTTGTGGCCCACGATCATGGCATCTTCAGGGTGCCTTATTAGCTTGATTGAACCATGACAACAACATCCGCTCTGCACACATCTGGGCTGCTGCACTGATTTAGATGCACTGTGGCTGAGGACAAGAAGTGCAATTCCAGCTTGGTTGAGGCATACCATCTTGTTGTACTGAACCAAAGAGAAGGAGGAACGTGCCATCTCTGAAACCAATTCGGATTGTGCCATCTCAAGCCCCTGCGGGGGTGGACAAGAAGCTACAATTTCCAGGGGCCACCTTGAATGGACTATACTAGCAGTGGCAACCTCTTTTGTTTTGTTTTGTTTTAGAGTAGGGGGGTGAAACACCTTCTGTATTGGGGATTGTAGCAGCTAAAAAAGAGATGTGATGGGAAGAGGAGGTGCCACTCTCAATGGCTTATGCCATTCTAACTCTTAAATTCTTATTTTCATTTATACTTGGCGTTATGAAGTGGAGGGACCGTATGCATACACATGGCTCAAAACCATTTTTGACCATGGGAGGGGTGGTGGAACAGCTCCCTAAGGGAGTTGAAAAAGGAGGATGCCACTTTTACAGGGAGATGGTGGGTGGCTCATGTCCAAGTAACCAAAGGTTGCTGGGAAATGTAGGCCAACAGGGTTATGGATGGTTCAGGGCCCAGCTGTGGTAACTGCTTGTGCTATGTGGGGACTGACCGCATGTGTAACTAAAGACTTAAAACTGGTTGAATAATAACTATGCCTTTTGCCTAGGAAATCCTGAAAACCATAGTTCTGTGAGAAAAGCAGAACGCTCATCGCCCTCACCAAACTATAATTCTCAGGATTCTTGGGGAGAGGGGGAAACCGTCAGAGCCGTTTCTACGGTGGGGGCGGTACTGTAAGTTGCGCCCCATCCTAGTCCCCGTTTACAACCCGGATCGTGGAGGCCCCGCCCCCTCACCATTGGAGCCATTCCGTCCAGCGAAAGCAACGGGCAGGACTCCCTGCCCGTTGCTTTCGCCATTCAGAATGGGTCCAACTGTGAGGGGGCGGGGCCTCCTTGTTCCGGGTTGTAAACGGGGACTAGGACGGGGCGCAACTTACAGTACCGCCCCCACCGTTGAAGTTCCTCTGGAAGCCGTGACTGTTAAACTGGTCTAAAATCATATGTTTAAAGTGTAGGTATACTCTTACGGTGTGTTTGCTCTCAGACTCTGGGCCAAACCCATGTGTCTGTGAGGTTTCCCTCATGGGGCAAACAGCTTCTGGAGGGGGAGAATTTTCATCAGGAAAACGGGTGTAGGACAGAGGTAGGATTACACTCCCCCCTCCCCCAGCACTGCAGTTCAAATTGAAATTCTCCACTTCCTTGGAGCTGATCCCAGATCAGCACCCTCTTATCAAGTGTGACCCTAAAAGGGGTGGATTAGATGTACGTAAGACCAAAGAGCCACCCTGCTCTGGAAGCAGTTTCCCCACAGTGTTATCATGTCCAATCTTCTCTTGAGAATCAAGCTCTAGGGGAGCACATTCTGCCACTCTGAAGTGGAATGAGCTGTGCAGAGTGCTGAGGGTTGGGTGCCTCCAACAACACCATGAAGTGCCTTCCTTGCCACCCTCCAGGACAGCTTTTCAGCTTAAAAACAATTCGGCTTCTTGTGCTTGTGTAAATGTAGGCTTACCAGATCTCCAACCGGGACAGAGTGCTAGACCTTTAGGAGAAGGAATGTGGGCAGGTATAGCTTTTTAAACCTTAGAGCACAATCCTAGGCATGTCTACTCAGAAGCAAGCCCCATTGTGTTCAGTGGGGCTTGCTTCTGAGTAGACATGCCTAGGATTGTGCTCTAAGGTTTAACAAGCTACACCTGCCCACATTCCTTCTCCTAAAGGTCTAGCACTCTGTCCCGGTTGGAGATCTGGTAAGCCTATATAAATGGCTAAAGTACACAGTGGGCTTTTAATGAACGAAAGCAACAAATAAATAGCCCACCAGAAGCAAAAGGGGAAGGTGCCAAAGTGACAAGGAATTAGTTTGCTCTGGAGGCAGGTATGGCTGTCACCTAACGAGTGAAGATGGAGGGCAGCTGAGCTGATTCTGCAAGGGGAAACTAGTGTGTTTGCTTTTGTTTTTGTGGATATCCAGCAGTTGTTTACTACCACAACTTCAGCAGTAAAGTGCTTCACTTCTGTACTGTCCACACCATTGCTGTACACGAACACAGCAGTGTGGATAGTACAAAGTGATATGCTTTACTCTGGAGCAAACTACTGCTGTCTGAGAGTATAGGTACAAGCACACCCTCACAACAAATGTTGCCTGAGGCCAACAGACCGGCGCCCTCTGTTTGGCCCTCTTTCCCCTTGTCCACGACAGCTTCCCGCTCATGGTCATACTACTCATAAGGCTGCATTTGGCATGGGAAATGGCAGGTTTTGCTAATTTTGAATTGGTCCTCTGACTCATTCAACTTTGTTTTGCACAAGCAGGGAGCTGCCACAGAAGGTGGGCTTCATACCCTGTATTCTCAACACACAGACATTCAGATGTACCCATCATCTTACATCTCTTGCTCACTCTCTGAATAAACACCATTTCTCGCTGCCTCAAATATAGGTGTTTTTTTTTCCCCCTCATGAAATTGACTCAGGGTGGTCCAAGGCACCTCACAGGCCTTGTACGCTAAATGAGAAATCTGTGGTACCTGAGAAGTCAAGTATGACCCCCAAGAGGCCTAGTGTGTTGGGATCAGCCAGGACACAAACCACAGGCCTTCCCTAGTCTGTTGAAACAGTGTCCCTTGTGGTGAGACTGCAGACTGAAGAAGGGCCAGTGTTGTCCTTCCAGGTTTCGATATGGCTCAGCCCCTTAGATGGCCTGTTGGTTCCTCTTCTTATGACCTCACTATAAATGCTTCCAGCCAGGCCAGCCTTGGGGAATAGATCTGTGGTTCCTTACCTTTGCTCCATGTGTTTCTACCTATGTGCTTGCCAGCCCACCTGCCTGCATCTCCCTGTCTATCTGCTCCCTGCCCGTTGAAAGCGCCATTTGGAACGAAAAACAGTTGGTTGGGAAAGGGTGGAGCAGCAGGTACCGATTCCCCATCCTTTCTCTGCCCAAACTGGGTCCCAGCTGAAGCTGTTCATCTTTAGAAAAGGGAACATTGTGATCTTGTGTGTAATGTGGAGTTTGCCCTTCAGGTGTCCTGGTTCTCAACTCCCCCTTCTCCAACTCTTTAGTTTTCCCCAGTAGACACACACCAAGAGAGCTTTGACTACCAAGTCTGCCCATCTACTCCAAAGGTAATTCTCTCCCAAAGAACCTAGGAGCCTCTACAATTAATTTGCATCCACTAGCTTTATAACTAAAAAAATATAAATTAGACCAGCAAGTACAATACAGGGAGAATCTGAGGCAGGAATCTCTGGGTGAGGATCATGAAAAGTGTGTGTGTGGGGGGGGTATGTATGGAGGCTTCACATTTCCACCAGCTCCGATGCCTTGCTCTCAGTTTCACTGACATCATCATCCTCTTCCTCTTCTTTCTTGAACTTATGACGATAAAAACATAAGCTAGAAAATAAAGGGGTTAATGAAGTAGAGAGATAGGAGGCTCGCTTTCTACCTCATTGTATCTGCCGAGGAGCCCTTCTTGCACATCAGCCACACTGCACAGATTTCTAGAAAGTGTTCAAGGGGGCAACCACTCAGATCACCCAGGGCCCTGGATAGGCCTGCTGCTGGACCTCACTATTGCTTTGTGTGAACAGGTAGTGTGTCCTTGAGCGGGTCCAGTGCTCCCTTGTGGCTGCACGTTTGAGGGGAGCAAACTGTCATGTACGGGAGCCCATCCATCATTACTGATCTTTTCATCTCACCAGGCATTGCCTACACCTTATTTACCACAACCATTAGCACCAAATACTTGCTTCTTGTGTGTTTTTTAAAGCAAAATTCTTAGCATCATTGCTTCCATGGTGCAATGGCCAAAGTATGGCCAGAACACACACCTCTGATGGCAGTCCATCTCGACTGTCGTTCTGTCGTTCACCCCTCTGTCCAGCTGTGCAGACTTTATGGCCGACTGTGGGATGATTGGGCAAGCCAAGTGCCCATCTCCTGCCCCATGAACAGGGCTACACAAGCAGCAGCAGCAGACTGAGGTGGTAGACTGGATTGTACCACTTCAGACTGCAGCAGGGAGGGAGGGGGGTCATATTCTTGAATGCGACCTTATGTAAAAACATTACTCCCTGAAGCAGAAAACTGGCCCACCACAATGAAGTCTAGGTTAGAACCTTTTTTCCCTGGTGTACTGCTTTTCTACTTGCAGGGGTGCGTGTTTCTTATATGTGGGAGGCCATTCAAAAACCGTATCGTTCACATGCAGCCTGAAGATGTGTATACTCCATTCTGCAATCTCATTCTGCTGCATGTGACAACCAGGCTAATGAATCCAGGCAGCGGTGGTGCCAGGAACAATAAACTCCTGGGGCAAACTCTTGCATTGCCCCCCCCCTTGGTGCACGTATCTATCCCCATGGTGCCCAGCTGCCAGGGAAACATAAAAGGGAAGTGAGAGGATGCTATCCATGATCTGCTCCCTTGCTTTTTACCTTTCCCAGGCATCTGGGCACCATCAAGGGGGGGGGGGAGAAGGAAGCGAACAGATACACAAGCAGCAGTGCTGAAAGAGGCGTGTCTGCTGCCACTGTTGCCCACCACCACCACCACCACGTGATATTGGGCCCTGGCAATAAAGCCTCTTCTCCATGGCAGTGCCATTTTCCATGCCCTGCTTGGCCACAGCCCCTGATCGAAAATGGCACTGCTGCCGAGATGTGCGCCTGCTGCTGCCAACCATCACCAGCGAGACATTGCTCAGTGAGGTGGCAGCAAATGCTTCAGGACGGTCCATAGGGTTGCTAACTCTGACTGAAGATATTCCTGGAGATTTTTTTTTCTCTCCCTGATATGATGTAATGTTGGATATTCCTGGAAGCCTTGCTGAAATTTCCAGGATTGCCTTCAGTCATCGCCTGGAGATTAATGTCAGTTCCTGGAGCCTCCAGGCCACTCCTGAAGGGTTGCCTGACCTCGGGGTCAGTCAGGTCATGGGTGGGCCTGGGCCTTTAAATGGGCCTGCATGAGTCTTCAGGCCTGTTATGTACACAATTTGGCCAACCCCCAGTGCTGTTCCCGAAGTCAGGGAACAGAAGAAAGGAAGAGAGTGAGGCATAAGCTCCATGCAGATGTTAGCTTAACCTGGAGACGAATGCACAGTAAGGAAGCAGCAAGACAGCAATGCTGCCCCCCCCCCCCCCGCTGACAACATTTGTTCAAAGAGACACTGTACCCAGGGATAGATCCTCCCCATGATAAGGAGCACTGGGCACCTTTCTATCGGAGTGGGGAGGATAATTGTTATCTAGGCACTGACTGTGCCTGAGCGAAACTTCCAGCAAATATCTTACAGGCACTTCGCCTGTCTTGTCATGGAGTGATCTCTCCCCAGGTGCAGCGATTGTTGCTGCAGACAAACACTGTACTGTATTCATGGTGGGAGCACTTTTGGTTCAGGGATGGGGTTTGCTGACATGCTCTCACTGTCCCACCCAACACAGGGGCAGAGGAGAAGACCAGGCATTTCCTGTTGATGTTCCTCATCCCCCTCAGAGAGGGTAAATAGGCTATGTGTGGGGTTCCCCCCTCCACTCAACGACTCACAATCCTACGACGAGAATGAGAAGCAACCCTCCCGTGATCCCAATCACGATCCAAGCTGCCCAGTCTTCCTGGGGAGGTGGAGCCCTGGAAGAGACACCCAAGGCGAGAGGGCCATCCCAAGTTGTCATCGGACGGGGGAACCATGTGGTCTTTCCAACCGGGGCCACCACTGATGAAGAAAGAAAAAAGGTTAGAAAGAGAAGCTGGTGCAGGAAAAAGGTCTCCTGTTCCTCAGGATGGAAGGGAACAATTTAATCTCTTTGCTTTAGGGCTGCAACATTTCCATAATTAATTGGTTACTTAACTGATTAAAAATGGATTCAATTGGCCAAAAAGGCATTCCTGATTTCTCCCAGCCCACAAGTGTATGCATTTAACACCTATTGCGTATATACACCCTTGGGTAAAAATGCCTTAAGGCTGCACTCCTATACACACTTACTTGGGAGTAAGACCCAATGCAGAGTAGACATGCATAGGATTGCACTGTAATTGAACAACACATTTATATACATACGGTATTATAAATGGAAGTGGTTATAAAAATCGTAGCACTATCTTAGAAGAGGCATTCCCCCCTTACTCTCACACTAGAGGGAATGCCTCTTCCAACATGGCACCTGCTGGGAGGCGGCAGCAAGCCCATTTGCTATTGCAAGAGTTACAACAACATATAGACGAATAGTTAGAGAGTACGAAAATATAGGGGGTTTTCTATCTCTACATGCAACTCAGGCAACTCAATCCTACATAACTCCCTGTACGGTGATGCAGCTGCGCCAACAGGGGAGTTTCAGGCCACGAAGTTCTCCTCTGTGTAAGGGAACATTTATTCCCTTGCCCGGGGATAAGCCCTCGCCGCCTCAATGGGTATACTCGGACTTGCACCAGCTATATAGCTGGCACAAGTTCGAGTGGACCTGGGAAGGTGGATCGAGGCAGGGAAGGGGGATAGGATATCGGCGGCACCACTGCCGCCAATATTGCCTCCTTCCTGGCCTAGATCCACCCTCCTACCACCCCGATCTCTGCCCCCTGCACTGACTTAATAGCGCCAGGGGACGTTGATAGCCAGGCTGTGTGGAATGGTGTGTTGCGCTTTGTCACAGCTGTATCGGCCCTTACGCTGCTGGAACGCTGGCATAAGGCCCTATTATTTGGATTGGGCTGTGAGTCACATATAGAGATAGAAAAATAGAGTCTATATTTTCTTACTATTAGTTTATATGCCGCCAGGATGACCCTACAGGGCCCAATTCATCCCTATATGGGTGTGTAGGCCGTTGGCCCATACTCAGCAAGGCTCCTTGTGTGGCACCACCTCTGGAGTGAACACATGATGGCAATTGCAGAGAAAAGGGCTTGTGTGGAACTCAGGTCTCATTCGGAAGATCTTCGGGGTGGGGCTGGGTTGGAAATCAAAGTTCCCTCACGAGTTTCTGTGCTAGCCACTGCTACAGTCAAAATAATGGCCCTCTAAAGCTGGGGATCACGAAGGGTCAGACACGACTTAATGACTGAACAACAACAAAAAGCTGGGGTGTGGGGCGGATGGGGAGCAACGAATGTTTCAGAGCAAGGAAACTCTTGCTCAACCTCCTCTGCCCAGTGGGGATGAGCGACGCTTTGATGGGAAATGGGAAAGGTGTTGTTAAGAATGGCAGCAGAAGGGAGATCAAAGATTTGAGGACCTCTGAACAGACACTGAAGTCCCGAAGGTTAATGAAGGGATGGTGGTCACTGGACAGGTTCTACACCTTGGCTAGAGGGCCACGGAGGGGAAATGGCTCAGTGGCAGCGCTTTGCCTGTCCAAGGCCCCGAGTTCAGATCCCCACTTGAGGGATCTCAAGCAGCAGAGCTGGGAAAGAAACCTTGTTACGGCAGCAGACACGAGTGAGAGACACGGAACAAACGCTGGACTCTTCTGTTTGCAGCCCCCATTCCATCCTTTCACTCGCCTTTCACTCGGAAGTCAAGCTGGCTAGCAGTGTATCCCTCCACGCCCAGCATTTTGCAGCGGTATCTGCCCGTGTCATTTACATTTGCCTCCTTCTTCACCAGGAAGGAATCCAGACCAGTCGTCATCAGCTGCTCTCTGCCACCCACCATCTGAGAACAGGAAGGTTCAACTGAAACAGAAGCTGGAAGGGAGAACCTGGATTTGTTGCTCCGGCTGATTACATGGGTCCCCCTGTACTCCATTCCACCCACTCACCCCACTCACCATATGAATGGGTGGTGTATTTTGCTGGCTACTAATATAATCCGAGGGAGTCGCTTCCAGAGAAATTTGGCTCCGAGCAGGAGTGGCCCAAGACATTTTGATGCAGCCAGAAGCCTCCCCCAATTCATCTGCACCCTCACCTATTTGTCTCCCACCCCCTTTCCTGGCTGCTTGGCTAGGACAGTGGCAGTGGTGAAGATGGGCAGTCTGAGTCATGTTGTGCCCAGCAGGCTGGCAAATGGCCTTGCCTCCTCCTCCTCCTCCCTGAGCACTCCACTTAGGAATGAGGAAGAAGAGGGAGTGACGGTGGAGGAGGAACTGATGCTCCAGCCTAGAGCTGGCCCTCTCCTCTGCATGGCTGCTGGCCCTGGCCCATACACAACAGGAGGCAGTATGGCCATGGCTCCCCAGAAGCACCCAGTAAGCCAGGGCCCATAGGAATGCTTAGAGGGCAGTTGTGGGGAAGCAGTAGCAGTGGACTCGCTTCTTTCCCCCAGCACCATTTTACAAATCCTGCTACTGCTGCTGCTCCCCACCTTTTTACCCAGTAAGCCAACCAAGGGCCCAGTGCCCAGTGGGGAGGGAGGCTTACTAGGAGGTGGTGGAGAGCAGGTGGCAAGTCCTCCATCATGCCGCTCATATACTGTAAATTCAGCGGTGGCCAAGGACTGCTGCCCGTCCACTGCCTGGTCCCCGGGCCTTATGGAGGTGGGGGGGTCAGCATAGACGTGCACGTTGCAAAGCATGAAGGTAGCATGCCATGGGGGGGCACAAGGCTTCTGCTGTAGGGATCCTCAAAAGCTGGAGCCGCCCCTGATTTACCCCGGCTCCACTCTTTTGAAAAGAGAACTGCTGAAAGAGGGGCTACAGATCAGGATGTAAAACCAGTGGCAAAAGCTTGGGGGAGGCAGGTGGGCTGGGCCGGGAGAAGGTGGCTGGCTGGAGTGCTGCCTACCCGGAAGTAGGAATATCTCTTCACCCCGTGGCTTGCCTTGTGCCACGTCAGAGCACAATCCAGAATCAAATCTTCGTCCATTTCCACTTCTACGTTCCTTTCTGAAAAATCCACCAAGATCTATTCCACTGTAAGGCCTCTTCATCAGTTACCAGTTATTCAAGTTACTGATTTTAGGGATATATATCTCACTTTTTGCATAAGCTCACAAAAAATTCGATAATGATAATAAACAATAAAACAGTAAAAACAACAACAAATGAAACAGGAGCTTCTATAGCAATTATGAGCTGGAAACTAAAAATCCATAAAACAGCAGTCAATTCATTTGAAAAAGTGTGTGTGTGTGTGTGTGTGTGTGTGTGTGTGTGTGTGTGAGAGAGAGAGAGAGAGAGAGAGAGAGAGAGAGAGAGAGAGAGAGAGAGAGAGAGAGAGAGTCATCATATGCCTTTAAAAATCCAGGAGGACAGAATGGTGGCCATAGGAAAGGTCCACTGTCTGGTACCTCAATTCAAATATTGTAACTGATGGGGAGGTTCAGGACAGGTGAGAGTCCTTGCTAGCTAAACAACCCAATCCTATCCTCCGCCACCAGCACAGAGCAGCCGTGCCAAAAAAGAGCGTGCTGCATCCTATGGTGGGGGAGGGGCAACCCGAGGGCGAACAGGAGGTACGCAAAAATAATTTTTACTTACTGTACCTCTGCGTAAGCCCTGGGGCCGCCTATGGGTCTCCTTGGACATATACCATCTATTTTGGTGGCACATGTCCGAGGAGGGAAAGGGACGGGGAGGTTTACAAAAGAGGGGACAAGATCCAGCGTGTGCCACTACCTCAGGAAGGATCCACCTCCTCCCTCCCCACCCAGAAACGCCCCATTCCTCCCACTGCCAACGCACCAGCGTCAGTGACCTCTTTGCTTTGCTGGCCTGCAGGCACAGCTATCAGCCATTGCGCAGGCAACCTCATTGCGTTCACTGGCGGAACATCGCTTCCGCTGGCATCATCACACTTGCCAGTGTCATTACACTACCGCCGGCAGATAGGATTGGGCTATAACTCAGATCCAGGGGGCCCATCTAACCTGGCATCAGATGTTCCCTCTACCTCAGATTCCCACCAGGCCCCATTTTCTACCGTGCTAACTTATTTTATTTATTTATTTACTCGTTTTGTACCCCCACTTTTCACCCTGAAGGGCACCCAAAGTGGCTTCCAGGGCCATAAAATCACATTTAAAACTATAGTTCACAATAGTTCTAAACATTAAAGCAACCTTAACATATTACAGATATAAACATTAAAACAACTTTAAAATGTGCTCCAACCAACAGCCCATTTGAGACCCATTTTCACATCTCTCACCTCCACAGTGGAAGTTCTTTGCGCATGAGTAAGAATTCATCTTGCATGAGAAGCAGCTGATTAACACATAAATCATGTGACCTGCAGAGTAGGAATCTTAATGAGAAGAGGACCAAGGTTTTCAGTGTGGGAAGAGCCCTGAAACTCTCTGTGGGTGCAGGACAGGGAAGAAATGGGCAGCAGACTGGAGAGGAGATGACAGGCAGAGGGCAGCTCTATCAGGTGGCAATGAGCGGACACTGCTTCCAGTGAAACGAGGGCATCAGAGCTCTGGCCCCATGGGAACCAAGCCAATGGGAAATGTTCTTGTGCATGCCTCACTGAAATGAACGATGCTACTCTTGTGCAGGCCCCATGCATCTCAATACAGCTTGCACACAGAAGTTGCCAACTGACCTGAAAAAGAACAATCTGCTCTGCTCCTGTGCCTTTTACAACAGTCTGATGTGCAGAGATCAACCCATGAAGCTTTCAGGGCACTGCGATGGTCACTGGCACCTCCTGAAAAGGCACAGCTACAGGAGCAGATAGCTCCAGCATCTAGCAGAAGAAAATCAGAACACTGGTGCGAAACACCGACCTGATAGGAAACCTGCTGCAGCAATGGATAAAGGCAGGAGAGGTTCCTCTCCTCTTCTCTCTCTCCCCCACCCCCCTATAAAGAGACTCTTCTACGAAGAAGCAGGTATTGTCATATACCTAACCTATCTCTGGGGAAAAGGTTCTTACACTGACTGTGTCCTTAGTAAGAACTGCTCAAACTCTTTCACAGCTGCAGCTAACTCAGAGTTTTGAGCTAAAGAGTAAACATAGGAGCTGCTTAAAAATGCCTTTCAAAGAAATACAGATCTCTACTGCTGCTTTCTTTTTGCACTGGTTACTTATTATAGCAGTTTTTGATACTGTGTTCAGAGTTTGGAAAACCCTAATCAGTCATACTGGGAGAGAGAGAGATGGGGCATGTATTCTCCAATCCACATCAGACAGGGTCCAGAAAGGATACAAATTTAGCCCAAATTGACACTTACCACACTCGTTGCTACAATAAACTGCAAAACAAAAATGAAGGGTGTTAGAAACCAGGGTCATCTCACCTGACTGTTGTCACCCCCATCACCAGTTACCCAGTTAGGGTTGCCAACTTTTCAACTAGCCCTTAGACTAGAGCAACCCCTTTCACAACAGTTTGAGCTGCAGCTATGAGCAGGAGATCAGATTTTGTTCCGTGCTTTGAAAAGGGGCTCTTTTCTGACAATCAAACCTCTGTAAAAGGCACAAGAAGAGGCTAGCCTGCTTATTTTTTTTCCCAGCCAGCAGGAAATCCTAAGTGATCCTGGGTTAGCAGGGAAGAGTTTGTCTGCCCATTATCTGACAAACTGAGGGTGGGAAGCAAAGAGTCTGAAAGAAAGCAGTGGGTTATGTAGATTTGGGATTGGATTTACTGGTCCCATCCTATTCCTGCTGCTGCTCTATGGATTCCAAGGAAGGTCGCAACAAGCTGTGGTTGAAGCTAGTCCTCAGGAAAACCAAATCCACAGATGAATACATCTGCAGCATTGTGTCCAGTTCTGGTCACCACACCTCAAAAAAAAGGATATAGTTGAATTGGAAAAGGTGTAGAAAAGAGCGACCAGAATGATTTGTGGGCTGGAGCACCTCCCTTATGAGGAAAGGCTACAGCGTTTGGGGCTTTTCAGTCTAGAAAAAAGGCGCCTGAGGGGGGACATGATTGAGACGTATAAAATTATGCACGGGATGGAGAGAGTGGATAGAGAGAAGTTCTTCTCCCTCTCGCACAACACCAGAACCAGGGGACATGCACTAAAATTGAGTGGAGGGAGAGTTAGAATGGATAAAAGAAAATATTTCTTTACGCAGCGCGTAATTCATCTGTGGAACTCCTTGCCACAGGATGTGGTGATGGCACCTGGCCTAGATGCCTTTAAAAGGGGTTTGGACAGATTCATGGAGGAAAAGACCATCACAGGTTACAAGCCATAAGCAACCTCCTGGTTTTAGAAGTAGGTTTCTCTGTGTCAGGTGCAGGGGAGTGTCAACGGGAAACAGGTTATCTTGTCTTGTGCTCCCTGAGGCATCTGGTGGGGCCACTGTGTGACACAGGAAGCTGGACTAGATGGGCCTTTGGCCTGATCCAGCAGGGCTCTTCTTATGTTCTTATGTTCTTATGAATCCCAGACTGTCTGAAGAGATCCTGCAGGCAACAGACTGGCCAGTGATTTCCCTGGTGGTCCCAGGACTACGGTCTGGATGCTGGTGACCCATGCAGAAGATGAAGTCACCTTGGTGAAGCATGGCTGGATCTGGGCAGTTCCTGGATGCAGAGCTGAAAGAAAGCTATGCAACCCAGAATGCTTCTGTATCTTTAAGAGCTGCATAGAAGAAGAGGGAGTCCAGCAAGAGTTCCATCACTCACAGTAGGTCTTCTATGAAGCCCTTAAAAAATATACTGTAGGTGGGTGCCAATGTCATGAAGTCCCTGCTCAACTGATTGTGCGACTTTGGGCCAGATGCTCTCTGTCCATGATCTAATCCAGTGCTTTTCAACCAGTGCTATGAGTATGGCAGGCGGTGCTTGACCTTGGAGATCATTCTGCATGTGTGATGATGCATTCCTGCTGCCACAGGGAGGGACCATGATACAGCCTGGCCCAACCCCAGCAGAAGTGGAGATGGCTGGAGCGGCAGAAAGGTGCAGCTGTGCGACAGGCCAGACCTTGCCCTTTGGAAGGCGTGCAGGTTGGAGACGGAGGAGACGGTGTTGTGCAGGGGCCAGGAGGCAGCAGTAACTGGAGAAATGTCTCTTGGAGCAGGAATGACTGTGTGGTGAGCCGGGTCCAGACACAGCAACCATGCCTGGATGCAGCAAAAATGATCTTTGCAAAGAAGAAGCCTTGGTCTAACCTACCTTGCAGGGTTGCTGTGGGAGGAAGAAATCCCATGGAAGAAGGGTGGGGTAGAAATGGGACAGAGAGAACGGAGTTTTCTCAGAGCAGGGGTCTGGGCTTAGCAACCCTGACATCAGCTTTCCGCCTCAAGGTTTAATTCTTGCCTGAGCTCATCACTTGAATATTTGTGACAAAGAACTTTGTTTGCCACACGTCTGCCAGGACTGAGAACTGGTACTAGGAAGGCGATACTGGGTTTGAGCAGTGGTCATCTCCGTGCATGTCAGTGAAATATCTAATTTCTCAACTCTTTTACTGACGTGGCACAATGATGAAAAGTGTCTGTTTTGTATAAAAGCTCATGTTCCTCCCAGAAGTGCAAAGATTATACACCTGAGATTTTGGGAGGAGATGGGAAATATTCCAGAAGCAACTTTCTCACTTAATCCAGCCCTGCATATTATTTTAATGGAAGATATCCGTCACTGCCTGTTACATTGTCCCCTGTATAAAGCTCTCAGAGAAAGATTTGTGTCTATTCTCTTTAATCACCCTTGGATATCAGATTTGGGGGGGGGGGTAGTTTTCTTTTGACTGCTTGGGAAAAATCATGCCACTTACCAAACTTCATTATTTGTAGTGGCAGCAGCTTTCAAAATCAGACAAAGGCAAATAATTTACTATCCCGCATTACAGAACATTTGTTCTAAGTTTTCTTGTAATTGCAGTTCTTTTGTCCCAATTTTATCATTTTATTGACCACATATGTATATATTTACCTATGCTTTTAAGCAAGTTAGTGTGAAGTGCAGTGAAGAGTGCCTCTGAGCATGTCGGGAGGATTTTTCTTTACCACAGCTTGTTCCAGTGCATTAAGCAGGATCAAGGCACAAGGTATGGTTCATAGGCCAACCTGAACTCGAAACCTCCCCTCTCCCTCTTTTTTGAAATTAAGCACAGCAGCTTACTATTCTGGAAAGAAGGCAGCATCTTCTCGAAAGTAGCTTTCAGATTTTGGATGCTCCACACCACCTCATTAAAAAGCTGGTCACCTGTATAGGAAAAGCAGGAGATCAAGCTGAGGAACTAAGAGAGTCTGTGAAAACATCTGCCCTCTGAGCGCCCGTTGGAGAGAACCCTAAAGAATACCGTAGATCCAGGAATTAAGAAGTTAAGCGTGTGCACTGTTTCAAAAAGAACACCAGATGGCAGTGTCTGGGTTGACTGAGAGCTATAAGGCCTTGCATTGAAGCACTGGCCTAGCTTAATACCAAGAGTCCAGCTGCAATGAAAGCAAAGCTAGAGGGAGGCTGGCATTCCTTGGAGGACCATAGAAAGACTCACCCTTGGTTTAATGCAGGGGTGTCAGCTGCCCTTTAAGCAGTGCTGCTTCTGGTGGGGCTCTGGAAGTGAGAGACGGAAGGAGGTTCCAGAAGGCAAGGAACGCTACAGAGAATGGGGCAGACCAAGAGGGGTGAGATTGGCTGCCGAAGTGCTAGGAGAGCCCAATTATCATGTGAGCCGCCCTTTCAGCAGCATCGCTTCTCCCGAGGCGTCACTTTGCAGAGCACCCACCTAAGCTGCAAAGTGATGCCTCGGCAGAAGTGGCGCTGCTGAAAGGGAGGCCTGCATAATAATTGGGCTCTCCCTTATCTTGAAAATATGGTCAAGATTTGCATATTTCCTCTTCTGTCATTTACAACAAATGAGTTCCTACATGAGAACAAAGTGCTTATTTCTGGCCATCATTTCTGCTTAATGATGTCACTTCTGACCCTTAGCAGGCACCCATGAATGCTTTTCAGCCTGCTGTATGAAACGAGTTTGACTCCCCTGGTTTAAATACATTCTGATGGCCATTTGGTGTGATCTGATATGCCCGTACCTTCAAACTCGTTTTCCATGATCTGGTTCAGAGAGCGTTTGTAGTGGGCCACCAGGTTTTCTAGTGAAAATTCATCTGAAGAAAATAGAAGAGAAGGAAAAAACCTCTTAAGAGGGGGAAAATAACTAGCTGATCCTAATTTCTACTTTCCTATTCTTTTAAACATCCTGGCTGTCTTTCTTTCTCCATGCCTTGTGGAACACAAGCCTTGCTGCCAACATATTGTCACTTTCATACTATGCCGCAGCAAACTTTCAGTCAGGGCCTAATGAAGACAAAATAGGCATCTCCATCATTTGGTGGTAATGAAGAGTTGACTGCCTTCTTTGAACATGGAGGGTTTTGTTTTTTTAAAGAGCCATCATGGTTTGTTTTTTTTCTTCTGCTATCAATTGTGTCTATTGTTTATTATTTATTAAAATATTGAAATATTCTGCCTTCATATTTCAAATTGGCTAACAACATTAAATTAAAACAAATCTTTGAGAGACACTAAAAAGCTGTACAACCAAATCAAAATCTCAACCCACAAAAAGACCACCATAACGGGAAGGAAAAATTAACCCAACAAGACAACTTATCAGTGATTAGAAGGACTCCTCTAAGGTCTTGCTAGAGAGCAATGGTTTCACCAAAGGGAGAAAACTAAACAATGCAGAAGCCAAGCAGGCGAGAGGGAGTTCCAGAACAAAGGCACCACCAAAAAGACCTCTATCTCAGGTAGGGACAGCCAGCTTCCAGATGTCAGGAGTTGGCATCACAGGGCAGCTATTGAGGGCCCACTGCTGATTCTTGAGATCACCTCTGTGCCCTGCTTAGCCTTCGCATGGTGGTGGCAGAGGCAGAGCAACTCTCACGGGGCCTAGGCCCACCCAGGTAGGAGGAGCCAATGAACAGCAGTTTGCTGAGGTCACACTGAAACCTAGTGCTGACCCAATCTTTGGTTGTCCATCTCCTTGTGTCCAGATGCAGGGGTCTCAGAAATCTCGCAGGGAGGGGGTAATTTTACCACTCAGGCCCTCCTCCACAGAGGCGGACAGACTCGTGGGCTGCCGCATCTTGCTCTGGGGTGTGTGCTCCTCTCTTGGCCCAAGCCCTTGGCTGCCAGCCTTCATCATGAGCCAGCAGCAAGCCGTTTATACCCAGCCATTTCCTCTTCCCATTCTTCCCGCCCCTCTCTTGAGAATTCCAGATGTGGCATCTCTGTTGCCAGGGCAACTGAGATGTCAGGCAAACTCCAGGCGCATTGATGGAAGGACTGCCCTCGGTCCTGGCACTGGGGTTGTCAAGAGCGCAGGCAGCCGCCACACCGGAACAGTGGCAGGAGGGAGGCCGCATTGGGGACATGGCCAGAAGCTGCACCGGAGGCTGTGCAGAGCTCCATGGAGCTGCTAGAAGGGCTGATGGGCTGCGGCCTTTGTCAGGACGGTTCGTTCTCCAACACTATGTTATATGGCTGAAACATAATGTTTAAGTCATCTTATCTTTTTCAGATCCACCCAGTCACCTTAATGGAAATCATCCAGCTCCTCAGGAAAGGTCCTGCTGTGAGTTCTCTGGTTTATATAATAAGAGCATCTAGTAAGTTGAATTTTCCTCCTCTACTAAAATGTTAATCTTAGCAGCAGGGTAAGCAATGTAATGTTTACTTTTGAAACAATCTGTGCATGTGGAGATGGGAGTTGGTTCCTCTGGTCCTAGTGCCCCTAAAATTGCTAAAATCCAACCCGGAAGTTCTGGATTCTCTGGGAGAGGCATTGGAATGGGTGCAGCCATACCAATAATACCCTTGAATTTCCCCCCTTTTAGGAATTCAAATGGTAGCTGCTCTATCTCATCGTCCATGAACTTCTCCAGTTTTGTTCTGCGTTCCGGATCTCTACGCAGTTTCTTGTACAGGTAGCGGTCCCTGAAGTCCTTCAGAATTGTCATGCCGTCCTGACTGCATTTTAGGCAGCCCTGAGATCCTGTTGCGACCAGGGCTATTAGCCACAGCTCTAGCCAAGACATCACTCTTTGCTGTGGTTGGCAGAAGGGGGTCTTCTTAGACTGCCCAGAGGGTGACACAGCTACGACATCACAAAGCCTGCACACTTACAACCAATTGAAAGGGCATGGTGGTGGTAGTTAAAAAATCCCTCCTGCTTTGGTGTTAGTACACGATCACAATAGGTCTCTGAAAAAGGAAGCAAGCAATACTGGCGGTGGTAGTCATCTCTCCATTTGCAGTGGTTAAGGTAGGAAGTAATTTACAGTACTTCTAATTTACAATTAGCTTCCTCTATCTTTTGCCAGATCAGCGGGAGATAGTTTAGCCTTTATCCTCATTGACACATCTTCAGTACAGAACACCACTGCTCATATTTCCTTTAAATTCCTCCCCAAAGCTCACCTTTTTCAAAACCATGGTTGGGCCTTTGGGATTCACCCCCCCCCGCACCCTTCTCACTCCTCCCTCCCCCCTTTCCACAAGCTGATTCCTCCTCGTTTCTTGGTTTTTGAGCATACCGTAATTTGTCATTATTACACCTGAACTGGCAATTATGGTTGGTTTGTGCTTGCTCTGCTAACCAGAACTGTAAACTGAGGTTTGATCCTGGTTTGGCTTGTAGGGCAAGCATACATGGGTTTACTGTGGTTTGCCACCAATCAGGAACGGAGAGAGTGAATTGCAGTATATGGCCAGGGAGGGAACACATGAGCCTGTGGCTTCTGTCAGGCTCCATCACATAGCCACATAGCTTGGAGTTAATACCGCTCAGTTCAGACAGGAGTCTGACTCTCCCCTATCATGATATTGCTTCTCCCTCATGCCCTGCCGCTCCCCACAGCTGACCTTTAAGAGGCCAGCTCCCCAAAGGCTGTCTCTCTCCCCACTTTGCCTTCCCCACTCGCCACGCCTCATAATCCTGTAAACTCCTGGGCCATGTCGCCCTTTCATCGCATCTTGTATATCGGGGCTCTGGGACCACCTGGCCCTGTGGGGTCAGAATAACTGCAGTCACGGTCTGCTCTGCATTAATTAACCTTTGATCCTTATCGGGCACCCTGGGGAAGGAGAGGAGGGGAACCTCGTAAAAACAACAGGAAGATTAATAGCAAGTAAGCAAGTTACTTTCAAGACTTTTGGACAGCTGGAAAAAGACCAACCCATAAGATGATGGTGGGATAGTGAAAGGGGGGCAGTAATTTGAGGGGGGGCATCAGGTTGAAACAGCAAAAGCACTGTGAATAGGGTTGCCAACTGACCGGGAGAAAAATGCCCTGTCCTGCTTTTGTTACTCTGTTTTGCAGGAAACAGCAGGTGACGTTTTTCATAGCAATGGAGATAACATTACCACCTGCTAATACCTGCAGATCAAGCCACTGTTACCGGTGTTGCTACGGAGGCTGGCTGAAGATTTGGCAACCCTAAAGGCTGTGAGGTTAGACTCCAACCATCTGAGGTTAGCGTCTAGCAGACAGTCTAGAAATTGATTTTAAATTTTGAGATGAATGTTGCAAGCTTCAAAATGTTTACTAATAATCTTCTGCTAGGATTTGTATATTTTGTATTCATGAATTCAAAATATGACTGATGGTTACTCATTGTAATAGTATTTTAATTTTATTGCTGTCGTAGCATTAATAAAACATTGATCTAACATATTTTCTGGCCAAAAGACATTATTAAACATTTTAACTCTATGTACAGCGGGTGGCGCAGTGGGTTAAACCGATGAACCATGAGCTGTCGATCGAAAGGTCAGCAGTTCGAATCCGCGACGGGGTGAGCTCTCGTTGCTTGGCCAGCTCCTGCCAACCTAGTAGTTCCAAAGCATGTTAATGCGAGTAAATAAATAGGTACCGCTTGCGGGAAGGTAAACAGCGCTCCATGTTCCAGCAGCATGCTACGCGCTGCGGCAAGGAGAGTCATGCCGGCCACATGACCACAGAGGCGTCTTCGGACAGCGCTGGCTCTTTGGCTTTGAAATGGGGATGAGTATCACACTCTAGAGTCGGACACGACTGGACTTAATTGGCAGGGGTCACCTTTACCTTTACCTTACAGATTTCAAAGGGTTTTCTGCCATTTTCCCTTTTTCCTCTTTTTAGTTCAGTATTCATTGACTGGATATTTATTATTTGATATTACATTAATCAATTGTTGTTATTTAGTATTTTATTTATTAGTGCATTCATCCATCCTTTATTAGATTTATTTGATGGTATATGAATCAATTATTGCTATTATTCCTGCATTTGTCTCTGGTTGTGGCAATAGATCAAATTAGCCAATATTCATTTTCTCCAATATTATTTTCTAATCCCATCAAGTGCTTAAAATGTTTAGTTGGTTATTTAAATGTCATAAATTAATTGACTGATTAAAAGCCAGATGATTAAACTCGCCTATTATGAAACCCTAATATTGTTTCCTTTTCCTGAGGATATTAAAAGAGGGAGATAACTTACAGTTTAATAAAGGAAAAGCTACACTTGTTTGACAGAATGGATGTCTTTAATATTTTTTTCCCATTAGTTTGGAGCTTGTACTATAGGATATTCCCACCGGAGCTCAAATGACTTTAAAATGAACAAGTTAGATCTCAACAGATCAATTAGGGAAGATCCAGATTGAAAAGGTGTATTGGCACCAATTTTGGCGGTAGCATTCTCAGCTTTACTTGATCGTGGGTGTTGCTGCTGGAAAGGAAAAGAGAAGTCGTGTTTGGTCTGTAGAGAAGTAGAGGTGGCCCAAGACTGGTGCCTGAGGCGGTGAGGTCCCCAATTATTTGTGTATGTGAAATGTGTGAAAAGGCATTCCCTGTGGAGGCACCCAGGATCAGAGCTCCCTGCCCAGGTTGGGGGTGAGGAGATCTGTGTAGCTCCCCTCCTGACATCATTCTGGCATCTGAAGATCTTTCTGTTCCACCAGGTATTCAGCCTGACCAATGTTTGATCATACCTGGCAGCTCACGCTTCATAATTTTAACACACTGGTCCGTCTTTTTAACCTGTTTATAGTTATTGCTTTATAGATATAGGTGTAGACTGAGAGATTTATTTATAGTTATTATTTATATATCTGATTTGCGTGTGTATGCATATATGCACACATCCTCACAGTCACACATGACAGATGTTAGCTGCCTTAGGCTTTCTTGTTAAAACGGAAAGGTGGGAAAAATAATTTTATTTACTAATTAATATACATAAGTGAAGACGTTTATCAAGCAGTCAGCAAACCAAAGGAACAAACAGTTTCTCTGGGGTTCAGTGAAATATTCCATGTTACTTGATGGTCCATCCTCTGGGGGGGGGGCTCTCCTTTCTCCTCTGAAGTATGGCTTGTGGGGGCACACAAGGGGGCCAACTCTCTCATAAGTAACCCCCTCCATGTGAACCTCCCTCCCACAGGGGACCCATAGAGCTTCTTCTCTCCTGCATTCAAAAGGCCTTTACAATACACACCTTCAAATGTGCTTTTTAGATTCTGTGTAATGTAACGCTGGGTTTTTGTATTTGGATTGCTTTTATTTATCCTGTTATAATTATTGTTACTGATTTTATTACTATTGCTTTTATGCTGTGGGCACCTTGAATTTTTAAAAGAAAGGGGGGGATAAACATTGTTTAACACAAGCAAACAAATAAAATATTCCATCAGAATCTGGACATGTTTAAATTATTCACTCGAGGAGAATTTCCTTACAAATTCCACTCCTACCCCTCCACTCCCATAAATTTTGAAGTTTCTGCTTCTGCACTGGGTCCCTGATATATCCCTGAATACAATGCTGAAGGATAAAGGAAGCAATAACCTTTTGTGGCTCACAGCTATGGAGATCAACTTCCAGTCTGCACAGTTCCAGGAGGACAATTTCATTTCTTTTCACATCTCTTTAGCAGTTTCCTTTTCTTGCTTGGGGGATGAAGGTGGAAGAAGTCAAACTCTGCATCCAAACTCTGCTGAGGGTGAGTTTGCCCCTTGTTTGCCATCCTGCCCCTTGTTTCTCCCACCTAAATTATATCATCACTATCTGGCAACCCATGACCGCTTCCATCTGTTCCTGTGTTTGTGTATGATTTCTATATTTAGTTCTCTCTCATTTCTTAGTCCTGGATGGGTTCGTTCACACAACCATAAACCTAGAGGTTATAGGTTTAGGTAGAAGTGTGCGAATGTACAGTACCTAGCACTACTCTGAGTTAAAGAGGTCAGGCTTGTCTCTGTTCCCTGATCTCTGTGCAGTGTTGCTGCCCTACAACAACTCTCTGTGACTTGTCTATATTGTATTACAACAACTGTCCTGTGGAAACTCCAGACAGTGTTGAGAGTTATCCACACCTACTAGTGAAAATGTCTCCAGCAGCTTGTGCTGCCGTGAAAAGTCTCCACACCATCGGGGTTTCACATGATGGAAGATATTACGGAAAGTAGCTCACTATGGAAGACCAGGTAATAATATGTAGACCAGCCTTTAGAGCCAGCCTCTCCGATTTAGCTCTGATAATAAGGGTTGATGGTTGTGTGAATGAGCCTTACAGTGCTGGCTGGTCCTTAGTCAGAAGGGCTAAAGGTTTCCTATAGAGAACCACTGTGCACATAGTTCTTCACCAGAGATCCACTTTGGTTAAACCTTTTTGGAGGAGGGACCTTAAAATAGGTCCAGCAAGCTGGATGTGGCCCATTGGCTCTATTTTGTCGCCTTCCAGTTGCTTGGTGCCACTCCAGCTTTTGCCGTCCCAGGTAAGTAGTTCAAAAGAGAACATTCACCACAGCTGCTAGTGGGCCTATGCATGGCAGATGGCTTGCATCCAGTTTGGTGAGTCACCGATTATGTTGGCTGCTGTAAAATATTGTCTCTGTTTCTAAGGTAAAACATTAGCTACAAGGTGACTTTCCCCCTTGATGTACTTGTGGTAAAACATTCTTGAGAAAGCACAGTTCCCTACACCTAATAGTCAAGTCTCTTCCTACTTCTCCTTCAAGTACCTCCTCAAGGTCAAAACAACCAAACAAAAAAATCCCTGAACACAAATAACCACAAAGACATGCTACTGTGTGTGTGGCTACCCTGAGAAGTTTTTTTCCCCCTTCTGCTTGTGTGTACAGTCCTGGGGTCTCAACATGTAGCTCTTTTGTGGTGTGTGCATGGGGCATGGGTCCATTTGTGGTTTGCCTGTCTCTCCCTCCCTCTGCTGGCCCACCTGTCTGCAAACGTTTGGGCATCTGTCTTGTCTGTGTGCTTGGCCCCTCTCCTTGACACACTGCTCATCACTGTCAGAAGCCCACTCGCTCTTGTCCTGTGCCATCGGGGAATGTAGCAACCACAGATCAAAGGGTTCTGGAACCCTCTTTCACCCCCCGTGGCTCACAGCTCCATTTCTGGGCGAGAAACCTGAATATCAAAACTTGCTTAACCTATTAATGCTTCAACAGATCATTGGAGGCTCTGTTTCCCCTCTCCCATCAGTAGATCCGATCAAATTCAACAGGGCGACTGTCTGCCATTCACCCAAGGGCTTATAAAACTCGCCAAACTTCCTCATAAACTCCCAGCAAAGAGGGTTTCATTTTTTAAGAAACTCCAGCCCGGCTGATATCGGATTCCAGAAACCTCGGCGGAGAGTGTGGTGGACGTTGTCTCCAGACGTGGAAAAAAGGTTGGTTTGCTATCATCGCTGTATTGTGTCACTGTGTTATTGTATCCATGTCGTTTTTCTGCATTCTTTTCCCTAATGCATGATAAATTCTAGCGCAGCTTGCATAAGCAGCTGAAACCGAAAAATATGATCAGAGAAATATTTAAGACAGCCAAATCTGCAGCATTCATATGGGTACGTTTATCTGCATTATATCGGCCTTACCGATGTTTTGAAGTATAATGGGATAGATAATTCCCTTGCTAGCAAATGCAACAGAAAGCGGACACGGTTATTGGAGAGTGAGATTTGCGGCATCGAAAGCCTGCAATGTTTATCTGAACGAAGCCGTAATATCTCTACTGACGCAGGCAAGAAAAATTAGGTAGAGATTAGCCAAGCGATCGAGACAGCTAATGTGCCGCTGCTTAGGTTGCTAAATGTATCCATATTTACAATAGACATTTTGGTAATAAAATGTGTAATGGATGCAGGAAAAGGAGAGCAGTTGAGTAGCTAATGGTTCATTCAGTGGTTGTTGGGGGGGGGGGCTCGGTGACGGTGACAATTTTATGGAGAGCCAAGGGTGCTTTCTAAGGCTTCCTAAACTATATGCGGGAAAAGTTGCCCCAAGCGTTTGAGATTCAGAATGTGCCAAGCTTCAATCTCTTATCCTTCTATCTGCCCCAAATTACAAGAAAATCTTGAACTGTTCCAAGTGACATATTGATATTATTGTAACCTCTTTTATAACATTTATTCAATTAAAGTCTCCACTGTGCACAAAGAAAACAGGAGCTTTTCTCCAAATGGGAGCAATAGCCAATATTTATGCCCATGTTGATGTTAGCTAGCTGATTTTAGAGCAATGGATTTCCAATACAAATGCTTTCGCACGAACAAATAAAAATATTTGTTCTTTCACATTATACAGAAGTTACAACCTAAATATGTAGTAGCTACTACTGCAAAATGTAGATCATTCATTTCATGCCTTTGGACAGAGTTTGAGTTGGGGCTTTTGAATCAAATCTTTGGCACATTTGCATGCTGAGTGATTCACAGTCCCATGTGAATTTCGGTGAAAATCCATTTTAAAAGACATAATTTTCTCCATTTTGGAGGAGCCAGCCCTCCAATTGGGGGGAAATCCAAATTTTTCTTGCAGATTTGTATTCGGTGAAGCTGAAAGATTCACTGATGTGAAGATTACAGAAAATGCACTGAAGGAAACAAAACTATTTTTTCTTCAAAAGAAGAAGGGGATTTCATCTTTTTAAAAAATGGAAAATTGGATTGTGCCTATGAGCTATGATGCTGAAAAATGTCTTCTTTGTAGCTTGCATAGTTAGAAATTGGGTAGAACTTCTACTTCTGTCTCCTCTGCAAGCAGCTACTTATGTATGCTTGTGTCTGATGTGTGATAGCAGGTGTTTTGTCTTCATGGCACAGAGAACAGGTAGACGAAATGCGACTTAATCCCTAAGCCAAACAAAACTAGAATAGATAGAAATTTCAATCGCCATAAAAATTACACTGATGCAAGAGTAATGAAATGGATAGATAGTTCAAGGGTTCTTGAGCTAAAACTTCAAGATTCAGATCAAGGTTCCCCTCCAATATTTGTCACTCTGCTGAATTTACCTTAGATGTTCCCTCCCCCTTGCATTTATACCCCTCCTTTTTCCCCTGCGGGAACTCTTTGATACCAAAGAGTTTGCTCTCCTAGTGCAGTTGAAAACAAGAAGCAAAAAATATACTATTTCTGCGTGGTTTGGCATTGGTACATCCTGAAAAATAGTTCTGGGAACCTTCATAACGTGTTTTCCTACCACTTAGAACCACACACTTTGTACATGTACATTTTTCAGCGGGACGTCAATCTAACTCCCCACGACTACCATTTTTTTTTTCAACATTTTGGGGCTCAGTAATGTTGAGAGATCTGGTACCAAACCAGGAAAGCTGGAATTTGAAAAATATGTTAGATACAAATTTGGTATATACAGTAGCCCCAACCAGCACAATGCCTTGAGAAACTGCTACAGCAGGAGGGAACATTCCAACAAGAAGCAATTACAAAGGAAAATGGTATATACAGTATAACCTTGTTCAGCTATACATTCATGTCTTTGGAACCTTCTATAATACCGTATTTCTTCGAGTCTAAGGCGCCATCGATTCTAAGGCGCACCTTTACTTTCAGTACCACCACCAGGGGAAAAAAAAATCCATTGTAAGACTCACCTCCCTTCATTGAATCTACCCGCTCAGCACCAACTCTCACCAGCATGTCTCCTGCAGCTGAGGATGACTGAGTGCACTGCCTTTGCATAGCATTTCTGGCCCCGCCAGAAAGTGTCATTTCCTTCGTTACCTGGGCTTGGAGGAGCTTCAGGGAGGCCTGCACAACCCTCTGCAGGCCTCCCTGGTCTTCAGTTTGGCGAAAAACAGCGATTTTTGGGCATTTCTGGTTTTCGCGAAAACCGGAAATGGCTGAAAATCACCGTTTTTTGCCGAATTGAAGATCGGGGAGGCCTGCAGAGGGTTGCACAGGTCTCCCTGAAGCTCCCCCAAGCCCCAGTAAGTAAGAAGATAGCATTTTGAGGTGCTTTTTGGAGACCTTCGATTCTAAGACGCACCCCATTTTTTGAAATGCTTAATTGGGAAAAAACATGCGTCTTAGAATTGAAGAAATACAGTAGGTGACAATATCTAAAGCCATCGTTGGCTCCTCTGCAAAGCTCACATAGCCACGAACAGCTATTGAGGTCGATAGGATATTGGCCCAAGAGCTCATTCTGTCCCCCAGAGAACGTTCAACAGCATCTGTACCCAATAGATGATTTTTTTTAACTAGGCATGATTGTTAATCATTTATTCAGTGCTTTGCAAGCACTGTAATTCTATCCACATGCCACCACTAACCTTGTCAGGTAGGCATTTGATTCCCATTTTACCAAGAAATGAAACTCCAGCAGAGTGACATGACCAAGGCAGTCTAGACCTCTGTGGCAGAGGAAAGATTTTAATCCAGGTTTCCCACTTCCAGCAATCTATCCCTCATGCCAGTGGCTCTCAAACTGTATTCTAAGGCATCCTCCTGTTGCTCCTTGGAAGCTTATCAGGAGATCTTCGGTGAGAAGATCACTAGCCGCAGACAAGCTTTCCTGAAATAGACAGCTTACCCACCACAACCAATCTTCCCCTCTATTCTGTAGCAGCAGGAGAGTGCTGAGCATGTTTCCTCAATTACAGTTTCAGTTCATGTAGGGTGACAGTGAGGCCCAACAGGCCTGGCCACATAAACATATCAGGCGCCCTGGAACACGTCCCATCAAAGAAACCAATGTGAAAACTTCGGGAAGAGTTCTGTGAAGGTGGATTCAGCCCAATCCTATACCGTTCCCTCCCATAGCATGCAACCATGCCAAAAAACAAGTTGCACTGCATGCGGGGGGGGGGGGGCTGATCGAGAGGCTTGAGAGAGTCAAGGGAAAAAAATTCTTAAGTCCCTTGATCGCCAATGGGTCTTGCCTTGCCAACTCTTTAGCTGGTGCAAATGCAAGAGAAAAAGGGGGCAGATCAGCAGGCTCCAGAGGGGATAGCATCTGGTGCAAGTTGCCCACATAGGGCACTACCCCTTCCCACCTTCAGCCCACCCCTGTCCCTCCCCTGGATCCACCCCAATCCTCCCACCCCCTTACCAATGTTGGTGGGACCTCTCCTCGCCACCCTATTCACGGGGTCCTGCCTGTGGTGGCAATCCAGAAGTGAGTGGCTACTACATGCACTTCCAGAACGGAGTTCACAGCACTGTGAAGTGTGTTCTGCCACCGGAACACTGGTTCTGGTAGTAGTCACATCGCATAGGATTGGGCCGTCTGAAAACCACTGCCTCAAACCACTCTGCTAATAAATGTTTTCATCTTATCTGCAGTGTAATTAATGCTGCTTTTAAAAAAATGGACACATTTTTTTCAAAGGTACTTGGGTCATTCATGTTAGGGTACGTGAAAAGCCAATAGTGTCTTTTGGGCTTCCACCATGTTATCATACCTTCCCAGCTGTGCTGAGGGTAGCAGCGGTGAAGGTACAGGTTACAGAGTTGCCAACCCTCCAGGATTGTCCTGGAGAGTCTCCAGGGCTCAGCATCAGTCTCCAGGTGACTACTGAAAGCAAACTTGGAGATTTTAAACAAATGGAAATAGGGACGTGCTGGTAACCCCCCTACTCTCATAGCAAGCTCACTTCCATCCCCGTAACAATTATACCCATTGCTTCAGGCTCTACTCTGCCCACCACATGTTGTATGAATTCATTCTACCGGTACACTTATTTTTTACTTTTTCACATGTTTATACCGCCCTTCCTCCAAGGAGCGCAGGGTAGTGTACATGGTTTCTTCCCTCCTTTTGTCCTCACAACAACCCTGTGAGGTAGGTGAGGCTGAGAGATAGTGACTGGCCCAAGGTCGCCTAGGAAGCTTCATGGCTCAGCAGGAATTCAAAGCTGGATGTTCCAGGTCTAATTCCAGCACCAGAACCATTACATCATCTCAGCTCTCACTACCCAGTCCATTGATTTCAAAACCAAGGCAGTGTTTGTTCTTTTGGTTAAAGGTACTGTATATTAGAAAACAGATTTTTCTGGCAATGTTTTTTCAGGTTAAGCTAGACCTTGGCAGCTACAATGTGTGAAATGGCAGGTTGTGCATGGCACAGCACTTTAACGTTCATGCGTATGCATTGAGATGCATGTGCGTTAATGACCAGATGCATCCATTCCCCCAACTTGGAGATTTAACTTCTGTAGAGCCTGGGAAAAGGACTCAGCCCTGAAGAGTGACAGTGCTAGTAATTCACACTAGCAAGATTTTAACAAGGCATCTCCAGAAGAAAAAACATTGAGAAAAACCAGGGACATGATTTATCAGGGATAGATACAAGAAAACAAGGACTGTGTTTGGCATGGATGTCTATTTGGGCCACAGTGTCCCTAGAACTGTAAATCTGTATATATATTCTTTCTCTGTTTTAAAGTGAAGAATCAGACTTGTACTGTTTCAAAACATGGAAAGCTCAGATCATCAGTCTGTGAGTCTGCTTTTTGTGTGTGTAATCACATTTAATATCAAGATGTGATGCCAGGGATACATTTTCAATGTTTAGTTCGGCTTTCCCTCTAACATGTCATACGAGTCAGACGGGAATAATGTTTGAAATACAGAAAAGTTCCTGTGAGTATTTGTATCCACATTATGCTTATTTTTCCACAACTTAAAAAAAGGAAACCGACCCTTCAGGCACTGCAGTCCACTGCCTAACTTTTATATCGCAAGCAGAGTTGGCAAATGCTGCCATTTCCACCCCACTATTAAACATACGGACTCGGAAATGTCGCATGGATTTCAATGGGATCTGATTCCCAGTATTTATGTTGTGGATTGCAGCCTCCAGCTCTTTTCCCAAACCATTCTTCCAATAAAAGCCACTGTAAATATTTGCCATTTTTCCAGCAACATTTTTTTTAGCAACAGGCAATAGATTTCAAGTTTAACTCGACATGTTTTTCTTTTAAAACCCTTTTATTTTAAAAGCCTTACAAAAATTTTACAGGATCAACAGCAACTGTTCAATCTGTCATGGATTTAAATTCTTTAAGTAATTTAGCCCCCAAATTTCATTTTAAAGGAGACTTTCCACCATACATGGTTTAAAAAAACAAACACCTAAGTTTTTTCTACAACCCTTTTTCTAGCATAGTTCTGGTCTCATTTTGTATATTGTACAAAGTCTGCTGAGTGTGATGGATTTTTGTAGAATTTGGAGAGCAGGGAAATAAATCTAATCTGCCCTAGAAAAGCAAATTATTACACTTTGAAGCGTATCAAAAGCAAATCGCTGATGAAAACTTACAATTTCTGGGCACAAACCAGCCATAGTTTACACATTTTTGAGACCTGCTGATGTCAGCAGAGATTGAGGACAAAGTTCTTCATTTTGGCCAAGTGACGGCTTGCTGGCTTCAGGAGGAAACTTTCAATCGATGTCTGAAACGTGAGACCAAAAGGAGAGAAAGAGACAGACAGAAAGGCAGAGAAAATATTTGGTAATGTTGTTACCCTACTAATTACAGATAAATATAAGAAAGACTAATTCCACACGTTGCTGTGGTGGTCTATGATAATGCAACCACCACCATCATCATCTGAACAATTGGCAATTCAGAGCAAAGTGTTGGAAAAATTTTATTCTACCCCACACACCATGGCAGTTCTAAGTGTGGGCTCTTTCTACTGTGAAGCATGCAGGTGAAATCCTTCACTGGAACATGCCTGAAATTATTCCAAGGAAGAATAAGCATACAGAAATAACAGAGATTGCAGAGCCCAAGGCGGAGGGTGAAGGAGGGCAACCAAAGCTGAAACTTCACTCAACAAACTAAGCAAAAGGTTTTGGGAACAGAAAACCGTTTGAGATCGTTCACTTGTTCTCTTTGCTAGAGGAATCTTTTGATTATCAATAATTACTGTTATTACTGAAATGTAATCCTGAAAATAACTGCGGTATAACAAGAATGCCAAAGCCCGCAAATCACAGTGCTTGTTTAATGGAGTAAAGAACGGGCACGGTTGTGAGTCCTGCCATACTTCAGATTAACAGCACAATCTTATGCATGTCTACTCAGAACCTCAGAAGTCAGTCCTATTAAGTTCAAAGGGTGTTTTTTTTTTCCAGATAAGCATGTGTAGGAGGGTATCCTTAGTCTTCAATCTTGTGCACGACTTAATTGTCAGGGGTCACCTTCACCTTTCACTTTAGTCCTCCTATTGAATGCAGTAGGACTTACTTCTGAGTAAGCATGAAGAGGACTGGTCTGCTCATCATCAGGACTAGTTTCTCCAACTTTTCCATTCTCCGCTAACCACTGAAAATCAATAAGTAAATTAATAGTACCTATTTAATACAGACTTGGGATGAGTAAAGATTTCTGAATAGCACAACAACACTGGAATATCAGCAGAGGAAAAGAAAATAAGAACCAAGTGGCTTGGGTGATGACAGTCCTGGAGACAATAGGAAGGTCAGCACTCAGTCAAATAAAAGAGTTTGATTCAAATTCTGAGAACAGGGAAGAGGATCAGTGAGGGGGGAAGGAAGCAGTCAAGGATTCTGAAGAAGTTTGCAGGAAGGACGGAAGGAAAACTAGCGAATCACTACAGAAACAGGTTGATTTATTATACAGTATCACAGTGTTTCCCAAACAGTACGGTACTGTTTGTTGGCCCTGATGAGGTTAGTTTTTCCTTGCTAAATAGCAGCGGGGGGGGGGGGGGATTGAGATGAGGACTGCAGTGTGTGTGTGTGGGGGAAGCTGTTATCCTTTCTTTGCCTTGTTCCTGGCCCAGATTCCCCCCCCCCCCCAGCCCTGATGCTATTCAGTATAAAAACAACTGAAGCACATCAGGGCCAAGCATGTTATTATTGCAATACATCATTTGATCCCAAGGGATACCTTTATCTGAATTAAAATTGGCACATTTCACTCACATCCAAAATGGCTTGTTTTCTGAGTGTGAATGGGTAAGCTGTCACCCACTCCCTGCACTTTGGCTGAATCCTGAGTCTGCCTTCCAGTTAGAAGAAACCAATCCCAGAGCAGTAACTCATGGAGAGATGCAACATACAGCCTCCTTGGTGGGTACTGCGGGGTCTCTGCCTCAGGAGGTATCCAAGAAAAGAATACCTAATGTAGAGATATGGCACCATCCCTTCAGTGGGAGCTCAGTGGAAAGAGGCAAGGCTGGAATGTACATCGTGTAGAGATGCAACGGTTAGCCCCTCCATGGGCGGTTCTTTGATTTATGTCTTATGGTGCACAATTTGAGAATGACTGCATGGGTTGTTGTCCATGGAAGGAGGGAATAAATGAAGGCAGGAAGACCAACACAAGCTAATCTGTATAGATCAACGCAACTGAACCAATTGCTAATTGATGGTAATAGCTGGGCAGATTGCAATTGGGTGAATGTTGATGGAATTTGGGGTGAGCGTTGAGGGAGTAGCTGCGTCTTCAGGAAGCGATGCAGCCAAAATCAGGCAATGTGCGCATCATTTTTGGACTTTTCGATTCCCTGTTGTACACATTGAGGAGTGTGTATGCTACGAAGGTTTTAGTGCATGTTTCAGCACAGAGCAGGGCTCCTAACCATGAGCAAAGGAGTGGCTGCAATTTCAGATTACCGGTAATTAATCCATGGGAAAAGGATGTGCTTTGCAATATCCACTTCGATCTTTCTATTTTTCATCTTTGAACCTTTTGACTCTGAGGATTTTTTAAACCCACAAGGCAGGGGAACATGTTCATGATTTTTAAATGCCAACAGCAATACGTCAGCGAAGGCCATGCGCCATTGTGGCAGATGTATTTCACAGAGTGGGGGGGGGGGGCTTAAAATTTGTGTTGCTTATAACCTTTTCAGTATAAATCACAACACCCTGTTCTTGCTGTTAGGAAGACCGGGTGCAATTTTACTGGCCAATAAATGATGATGTTTGTAGGGGGGGGGCAGAGTCCTCCTTTCATCTGGCAACACTGTAATTTATTCTGATAAGGTCAAGGTGACCTAATGCAGATTCCAAACGTTTATAAAGGTTACTGTGGATTAAATTACACAAATGAAGAAGGGGAGGCAATAGCATTTGATATTTTTGAATTCATATGCGTTAAAAAAGGCATTGGGTTCCCACCCAACCTCCCAGCATGGATAAAAATTGCATGATCTTATAATTTGCATAGGCATAACCAACATCTCATCACATTTCCTTTAGCTTAGTGGTTTCACAGCACAACCCACTTTACACATGAAGAGTCCCATTAAAATAAAAAACTAGAGTGCACTAGTTGTGTATTGTACTACACAACCCCCCTGTTGTGTGGCTGCAGCAACTTTGGTGATTGAAACTGAAAGGCTGTCTACTAGCTCTTACTGGATACGATATTCCAATAGCAAGTAATGTCCACTTGGAAGGATCTGGTGGGTCTATCTCCCTAACTCTGACTGTAGAAAAATTCAGCATTTTAATTGGGGGGAAAACACACATGCTCCATAACATCTGTGGCTATCTCAGAGGTTTCCACCTTTTAACCTAGCAAATGATGGACAGTTGAATAACTTGCTCCATCAGCAAAGGAAAACACAAGCACTTGACGGACTTGAATTCATCAAGGAGCATGAGAAAATCACAGAGGGGCTTCCCTGTCTTTAAGCCAGTGCAGTGCACCAGAGCCTCTGGGAAGATCAATTTGAATTTCCCTGCAGTTTGGGGTTATTACAAAATTTCCCTTTGTGCTCTCTGTAGAAATTTGTGCTCCAGTTTTCTTACATCAAGGGAAATTCCCTCTTTGAAGCGACAGGAGGCTAATGGGGAGGAGACTTGAACTCAACAGGATTTTGATAGAAGAAACATTGTTTTATTGAATCCATCAAAGTGACAAATACTACATCATCTGTGGTTCATCTGGTTTTTTTTTTACATGAAATTTATATTCATCTGGGATTCATATGAGAAAATATAGAAAAGCTCCACCCCATAAGAAGTTTTCTATTAAATAACTCAACGCTTCCAAAAATATGGAACACCCCACAAACAAACACCTTGGCAAACAAAAGACACTGATGTGCATCTTGCTCTGTGTTGGAGGATCGTGGCCATGGTGTGTACCAAAATCCATAACATTCTTCTCAGATTTCCCAGATTTTTCCAACATTTTGCTGATGAAAGTAAAGACTCTTGTATCACCTGCCTACCCTGATCCTCAGAAGTAAGTCCCACTTTGTCGAGAGATGCTTAAGGCACACATAGATTTCCCTGGCATTTTTCTTGTCCCTGGTATTACAGGTAAATACACTGTAATCTGTGGAAAATCAGTTTAGAAGAAGGGGTTTTGGTGGTTTTCCCCTTCCAAAGCTGCTTTTCAATTTACCGTATAAAAATGCAGATACCTGTATGCTGTAATTTCTCCTGGAGGGTGAAAAATAGCCTTGAGGAGGCCACTTTTGGAAGAGAAATTACAAGACAAGGAAGGGTTAAGAAGCCCTTCTCCACCTCCTCTATATATTGATCTTCTGCTGCAGATTGCAGCCCCCCTGTTACCATTTTGTAAAAGAAGAACATGTCAGAGACAAAACACAGCTGGTAAAGGAGGGCCATATCCCAGTAGAGATGGGACAGGACAGGCCCCTCCCTCTCTAGAGAGCCACCCCACCTCCAGTCCATGAGGATGAAAGGGGAACAAAGATTCCCCCAGCAGCAGGGGCCGGAAAATCAGGACTGTCCCTAATCAACTGGCACAGTCAAAAGTCTATGCGGATCATGCCCCTGGATTGTATCCAAAGAACAAAGTGAATCCTGGCTGTTGAAACTAGTGGAAGCAATTTAGGTTGCAATCCTATACACACACACTTACCTGGGAGTAAGTTCAATTGAATTCAGTGGGACTTTCTTCTGAGTAGATATGCCTAGGCTGCACTATCGTGACTTAGGTCCCATTAATTTCAACAGAACTTAGATACTTCCCTCTGAATTGGGTAATACTTTTTCAAGCCCCCAAAAAGCTCTCAAAGTAATTTACAAAAACATAATCCTGACAATCACATGCTAAAATCACTGCAAAGAACGTTCTAAAATGTTAAAATAACTGTTAAAAAGTATTAAAATAGGTTAGCTAAAATCTTATGATTTGTTAAAAAAAAAAAACCAGCAGTACCAATACCAGTAGAAGTGGAATGCTTTGTATATAAAAAGATGTGCTATAAATCATGTCAAGAGAAGGAGTTGAAGTCAGTGATTAAGCTGGTCCCGCTGGGTAGAAAATTCCAAAGGGTGAGTGCCACAACAGAAGAGGCCCTGCTCCATACCCATTCTCCCAAAAAGAAAGGAACACAGAGGCCTAAATTTGGAGGTTAGTCATGCGTTAGTTGTTGCATTGAAATTAACGGACTAAAGTTACAGCCCAATCCTGTGTAAACATCTGCGGCTGGCCCATAGGGGGTCTTCCCGGACTGGACAGGGGTCTCCTCGGGGGAAGGGGACGTTCATCCCCCTTCCCTCGGTGTAGGGCTGAAAGACCCCGATGGGTCTGTCCGCAGGCTCTCGAGCCGGAGGAAATCCGAGGAGGCAGTGAGCTCGGGAATAGGGATATTGTGGCCCACATCCCTGCCTCCTCGGCTGGCTCAGCCAATGGCCGGCCACCCTTGCCGCCTGGACCGCCCTCACCCCGCCCCTGCTCCCACCGGAGCAACCCTTACCTTCCTCCAGCGGGAGCAGGGTGCCGAAAACACACTTCACGGCGTGCTTACGGCACCCTCTGCCTGCAGAGCGCGCGCTCCGCAGGCGGGAAGATAAGTAGGATTGCGCCATTAGTCACATGATGATGAGTAACTTATCTCATTGGTGTTTAACAGCATGGCTATCTTCTCTGCGTTTTGGCATTAGCAAAGTCGCTTTCTCATATGAGGGGGACTTGGAGAAACTTTGAGTTTTCTAAAGGTGTTTTTTTTTGTTTTACAACATCACAGTCCCATAGGCCATAACAAACCACCCCCTATTTCTGGAAGTATTATTTGGCCAGCCTAGTAATCCATCAATATCAACGTGTGTACGTTTTTAATAATTTCGTGGCAGCTCCTGCTGCACTGACCAGAATCATCTTAATAGTAAGTTCATCAACAACATGGAAGCAATTATAACACGATCTTGAACATTATAAATACAACGTTGCCTCCCTTGTTATATGCACTATGCAGAAACTGACATGCTTTATTCACTGAGATATGTTTTGTTGTTCAGGAAAGAAGTTGAGGGAACTGCAAATTATTCTGAAACCTGTTGTAGTGCAGGAAACTCTGATAGTGACAGTTTGCTTTTGCAACTGATCCTGTTTGAAGAATCAGATGAATCTGCGAACAGGCAGTATTGCTTTCTGCGGCAGTAAGTAAGGCTGCAGCCCTGTTTACCTGGGAGTAGGTCCTACAGAACTCAGTGGGACTTACTTCTGTGCAGGCATGCATAGGAGTTGGCTGTCAGATGATGATTGATTGCTTAATTGCTAACTTTTTAAAGGGAGTTCACTTTCACACCAATTTGAGGCCTGCTATTTGAAGTAGAATTATGTGAAGAAATTATGTAAATGGTTCAAAGGTTTGACTGTTCCTGTTAGTAGGACGATGTAAAACCTGGTTGCAAACTCTGTCTGAAGCAATTCCAAACATGATGTAACATCATTAAATCAGGGAGGTCCTGATAAAGTCTTCAGGATTGCTTCAATCAGTAGTCATGCGGAGATGGATGTTGATTTCAGGAGGCCCCACGCCAATCCTGGAGGGCTGGAGAGACCTTCACATTAAGGGTCAGGAGGGACCTAGAATTGCATTGAGTGCCACCACTTTTTTCATGTTTCCCATTCCTAGGGTTAGTTCCAGCCCTCAACTATTTTTCCTGCCTATGCCTGTGGTATTTTTGCTTCAGGCTTGGAATCAATGGTTTTATAAACCAGGTATTCTGAGCTGGGGGTGCGTGGGGGTGGAATATTTTTTCTAGTAATCTTGCTCTTTGAGCCACTTGGCTCCACCCCCTGAAAGCTCAGGCTCTGTCTCCTGGCCAATCAAGCCCACCCTGGCTTTACCCACCACTGGTCTGCTCTCCAGCTTCATCCACTGACCAAATATTTTTTAATATTATCACATGTCCCAGCAAGAACAGTCAAGAGGTTTCTGGGCCTGTGTTCCAATTCAGAGAGGGGAACCCTCCCCGCATTCAGTGCTTGCCTCTGCAGAAAAATGCTGAACATGGGGATTGCTCCTCAGCAGCATAGCCAGGTAAGCTCATCATGCAACTTCCCCCATGCAAATGATAATGCCTACAAAGGGCTGGAGAAGGCTCTGGTTAGCATCTAACCCCTGTGGGGCACACGACAGATACCTTGATCTCAGGCTTTAGTGTCCAAAAATTAACGCTTGTTGACTTGCACCCAGAAACACAGTATGAGCCAGCGGAGATCTCTAAGGCCTGGCAACACATGTTCACAATGACAGACTCTAGGTAACAATCTGGCCACCGTATCTTAGCACAGCCTTCAGCCCGCTTGCATACGTAACAATTTTCTGAGGGGATCTAATTAGGATTGGGCTGCTAGTCCAAATGTTTCCATAAAAGCATTTTCTGCAGAAGTCAATATTACATTGATCCATCATTTTCTCTCTCTTTTTACGGCACAATCCAGCACAAAGAAAGGCCGGCAGAGAACATGCTCTGCAGGCATAAAACGTTGCGGCAAACGTTCCGTAAAGCATGTTTGTGGCTCCTTGCGAGTAAGCGGCGCCAGTGCGAAGGCTGGCACTGCTTACTGCGCAGTGGAACCGGACCTGCGCTGGCCGCCGCAGGTAAGTCCTACGCCGGTTGGTGCAGGGGCGGGGGGAGGGCAGACAGGGATGGTGAGGGAGGGAGCCATTGGCCGGCCCGGGCTGGGAGGGGGCAGGGATATCGGCGCTGAGTTGTGCCTATATCCTGAGCCCATTCCCAGCCCGGGCCGGCCTTACGCAGCCTCCCTGGACACATGGCAGCTCCAGAGCTGGCACGCATCCAAGGAGGACCATTGGGGCCCACGCCGCTTACACCAGAGGAAGGGGACAAATGTCCCCTTCCCACAAGGTGAGCTCGGGCCATGCCGCCGCAGTCCATAATGGGTCTAGGTTGCAGCGGCCGGCCCTTTCGGCTGGCCACCACATCTTAGGCAGGATTGGGCTGTCTATCTGAAGAAACAAAATTCCTGAAAGTGTTACTTTCCGCTACACCAGAAGGTCCACCGGAATAAAATGTAAAGTCTGCTTGGATATTTCGTAGTAACACCTCCAATAATTGTAAGTTGGGGGACGGGGCGCGGGAGGGAGAATTATTTGTTTATTAAATGGCTGTGCCACTTTTCCACAGTAATGCCCTCGAAGTGGTGCAAAACGTATTAAAACGGTTAGATAATAAAACATCAGTAATAATCATTTCACGACAGCGTAAAAACAAAGAAATTCTTCCTCCATGATCACTCAGACTAAAAGGTCCGACAGAACAAACAAGGTTTTACTGTTTGTCTCAAGGCCTGGAGGGAAGGAGTTGAATGGCCCTGCCTGGGAGAGAGCGAGAGAGAGCTCCAGAGCTTGGGTGCTACATGCACCGACTTTGTGTGGGGTGCTGGGAGGGCAACGGGCGGATGTCGAGCCGAGGGTTTCACCTGCGCTCAGTTAGTTCCAGGTCAGGAGCTGGATATTCCACAGCACAGATGGAAAACTGCCCTTCTCCTCCGTGAGGTATTCCTTGACCTTGTCAAGAGAGGGGCTTGTTTCCGGCATCACTTAGTCCCTCCTGGGTTTAATTTGGTGTAACAACAAAAGGAGATGAAATGGAGACACGCCAGTGGGAGCCGAGGCTTGTGTATCCGCAAAAGACAGGAGTTAACGCCAAAAAGACTGACATCATGGAAAGGATGTCATGAGAGCCAAGGCTGTGAGAGAGAGGAGGAGGAGGAGAAAAAAGAGACAGGAGGTTTGGCCAACAGGAAGGCCTGCTGCTTGCAGTTTGTTTAAGTAAAGACACATGACTAAATAATGTATCCGTCTAATCCTGAAACCACAAATCTTTTTATTTTGCACTGATGGCCTCCTCTGGGAGGAGGTGGGGAGAATTGGTAGCACAGAAACATAAAACTGGGAGGAGGGAATCTGAAATTAGGTGATCTTCCTGCCTCTCAACTTCAAAACAGATAAAAAGGCTGTAAATCCTCACTGAGAACCAGTGCCATGCAATGGACAATGTTGAATTTGGCCCTCAGAGGCTCACTGGAGGGCCTTGAGGCAGAGTTGCCCAACAACAATAATAATGGAAATAGTCTCCTCCTAGCTCACAGAGGTCATCTCATGCTGGCTGGCTGCCACAGGGTAAAGAAAGCACTCTAGATAATTGTGGTTCCAGCAGAGGTCATGGGTCATCCTGGACCTGCACCAACTCTATAGCTGACTGACACAAATCCGTTTTGACCTGTGAAGGTGGATCAGGCCTAGGAAGGGGGTTAGGATTCGGTGGGCACCGCTACTGCTGAACCCGCCCTCTTCCCGGGCCAAATCTGCTCTCCTCCCTGCCCCGTTGCCACACTGTTCCACCCATCCCCACCTCGTTCCGCCCCATTCCACCCCCTCCCTGCCTTCCACCTGCCCCCGTGTTGCCTTACCTGCTCCAGTGGTGGGCAGGTGGTTGCGTTTGCGACAGCCGTAAAGCTGTTTACGGCAGCAGAACATGTGTTCCGCTGGTGTAAACAGCCAATAGGATTGGGCCGTAAGGTACTTTTCTCCAAAGAAGGCAGGCAGGCAGGCTGATTCGTATTGAAAAGTAGCAGCAGTAAACTCTTTGTCTAGCATTCTTGGTTCCAGTGGGGAGGGTGACGGGGGGAGATTCACAGCAATATGCTGAGTATTTAACTGCCAACAAATCCAGTGTATTTTAAAAGGATTTGTTTTGGTAACTGTTTTATACCACAGAATAATGATATAACAATGCTACCAGCATAAACATTACACGCTTCAAGATTCCTAACAAAAATAGAGACCCACTTGTACCATCTCAACTCTTATACTAAAGATCCCTGCCCAAATTTTCCCCCTTCCCTGCCATTGTTGAAGGCTCTACCCTGCCTTCTGTATGGTATATTAATTTACTCTGCAATTGCCAGTCTCCTGCAAATGTAAACGTCAGGAGAGTGTTTGTCCTTTTGGTTAAATATACTGTATACTAGCACAATATAATGGACTTACAAGAGATTCTCAATAACCAAAATGTACAACTGTGGGGCACCGTAGCATTCATGTGCATATCTTAGATGCATCCCCTTCTAATCCCAACTCAGAGATTTAACTTCTAGGGACCTGGGATGGGGACCCAGGGGACAAAAGAGCAATGACCACTTTAGTAATTTATACTAACAAAAAGTTAGCAACACATCACCCAAAAAGGATAACATCCAGAGGCGTCGTTAGAGGGGTGTCAAGCGTCATGTGTGTGTGTGTGTGTGTGTGTGTGTGCACTTTTGCCGTGCCAACGCCAAAATTCAGTGGCAGCATGGCGCGAAAGCACACACACACACCCCGTGGCATTTGTTCGGCCATTTGCGGCACCCTCCCAGGCTCCATAAGGCCAAAAAACAGCCCAAAAAACACCCAGGGGGGTGCTTTTGTACCACGCCGCCAGCGGTGCAGCAAACGTGACATCACTCCCCAGGGGGCAGGGCTTGTGGTGTCACGTGGGGGTGTCGTCAACTCCCCCCCACGGGGGGTGTAGCGACGCCTCTGATAACATCGGGAGCATGATTTGCCAGAGACAAACAGAAGAAAATAGGGATTGTCCCTGGTAAATACGGACAGCTGGCACATATGCATGAGGGCCTGGTACTAGGCAACCAAGAGATCTGAGTGCAGCACATGAGATAAGACAGAGGTGTCTCCCAGAATCCCTTGCAACAAAAAGTCCATGACAAAAAGGCCCTGCCCTGAGCCTCCTATATAGCCACATGTCATTGAAGGAGGGGAACTTACACAAGGCCCCCTCCTCCTTGAAGTCATGATGGCAGAGGCTCTGCCGCAGAACACTCCCTGATAACACATCATATCGGAGGTGGCCAAACTGCGGCTCAGGAGCTGCATGCAGCTCTTTGATGTAGTATAATGTGCAGCTTTCGGAAATATGTTGGCTGAGCTCCTTTTTGCATCACAATTAATATAAAAGCTAAATAAGAAATTTTCAAGCTTTATAATTATTTACCAGGTATAAACTGAGAGTCCAAAGGATTAAAACATAACTTTAATGTTCATGGTGAATAAATATATTTAAGAATTTAAATGCTTCTTAAATAGTGTGGCTCTCAAACATCTGAAGTATGTGGCACTAACATTAAGCAAGTTTGGCTACATATTCTAATAACAACCGAGATATTTGAGAACAGACATGAAATGGAACCACCCACAATAAGGTAGAGGTTTCTACATGCTTAGGGAACTCCCTACATATACAGAACTAAATAAGTTGTAAATTAAAAGAAAAGGAAAAACTCCTCCCCAGAAAAATAGTCTGAAATGGACTGAGCACACTCAGTGGCCTCCAAGAGCCATGGAATGTGAAGGTGTCGGAGCCAGAGCAAACATTTAATTATTGTATCAGAATTTACTCACTTGGGATTTGTTCCTCGCAATCAAGTGTTCGAAGATTGGAGCTGTTCACTGGTGGGAAACCTCAGGTCCTGCCCTGGTCTGTGTCGGTTACTGTGAGGAGGAGGTTTTCAGCTGGCATACTTCTAAACACACACGTATAACACAGAACCACATGAATTCCCTATCCAACATTACTTGGAACAAGTGGGAAAGGTTGAGGTTGTGGTTTGGGGTGTTGGGCAGGGAGGAAGGAACCCTGTTAGGTCTGTAGAGAACAAACTGTGGATAAAAATATCCACATGGAATTGTGATCAAACAATAAAAAAAAATACATGAAGGCATTAAAATTCAAATGTTTATTCTGTCTCTCAATTGGGAAAAACCACACAGCTGAGTGCGGGGAGCGAGAATTAGCCTGCTTGCGTCTTTAACGTCTTAGGGTATCCTGGAAATGGCAATTAGGGTTGGGGAGCCGTAACATTTTGTTGCAGGTTCCAGTCCCGTTTACTGAGATTCTGGCCAGAGGTAAGGTCAGGATGCTCCTGAGAAATTATAAAATGTAGTCTGAGAAATGGGAAGGGGCCCAGAGGGGGGCCCAGAGGGGTCTCCCCCCCCCCGCTGCAACCACTTTCTGAAATGGCGCCCCAGCTTCTCTGAATCCCTTTCTGAGCCAAAGGGCCTGAACCATCACACCCTGCATGATAGAACATCTGTGGAACGAATTAGTACAGAGCTGGTCCTGTGTGGAAGAATGGATGGAGGAGGAGGGGGTCCTGTGGCTGGCTGGTGGGGAGAGGGAAGCCGCTTTTAGCGATGATTTATGCTTCCCGTGCCCCCTCCTGGAGTGGCAGTGTCTCCAACCACCTGGCCTCTGGGACGCAGAAGAAGTGTCAACATGTAGAATCCGGCAACGGCCAAGCCAGCCACCACCTGCCCCTGCCGACTTGCGCTTTACGGGGCCCAGAGAAAGGAATGTCTCCTTGCTGAAATTCTGGCTTCACCTACGTTTATTTTAAGCCCTGTGTCTACTGACGGTTCGGTTTTGATGCCCAAAGCTAATGCGGAAGGAATCCCCAGACGCCCCTCACGGATTCTTAGTCAGTGTGTGCTTTCTTCCCCAGAGGTGGAGATCTTAGAACGGCAGGGATGGGGGGGGCAGGGGAGAAAGGAGGCCAAATCATGGGGTGCTGCAGTGAGAAGTTGGCTCTGTGCCCTGAACCAGCAGTTTGCACCTTGCTCCAGTTGAAGGATCTGATCATCATCTCGGGGTTCTAATCAGAACAGAGCAGATCATCCTGCACGGCTAATGCCTGCCCAACCCTGCCTAGAACACCCTCCAAGATTTCACAAACGAAAGCAGAAACACTCCTGTAGCAACACTCCTTTTCTCACTGCCAGGAGCTCACGCGCCCCACACCACAGAGCTACTCCTCTACTCCTGCTTCTGTCTGCTGCATTCATTTGCCCTGCAACAGCCGGTCCTCCACCCATCGAAAAGCCATAAAGGTGTTTCTTCTTTAGATTTAAGATACACTTTAAAAACACAAATTGTCCTAGCATAAGTTATTAACCCTTCTCAACATAGTGCAGCAGCTGCATGTGTGTAAAATGGCTGGCTGGGCACTGCATGTTGCCTTCGCGCTCACACACATGTTTACATGTATGTGCACTGGAGACCCATGTTGGCACCAGGCTGCGGGGGCGGGGCTAGTGACGCCACATGGGGGGTGCACGGCGAGCGCCCTCCCCTGTGGCGGTGTAGCTACGTCTATACTGAGCACCCCATAAGCCCCCTCTCTCGCCCCTTGCATTGGGGACTACCAGTGCCCCTGTGCTGATGATTCAGGGGTGGGTCCTCAGGTGAGTCCTGGTCACTGCCCAACCTGGCCGACCCCTCCAGAGACAAAACGATGCATCTGCTCCCCACTCTGGGATTTAGCTTTTGCGGATTCTGGGGAGGGAGGTGACCTCTGAAGATGACAACTCAAAACAACTCACATTAACCAAATATTAACAAGGTGTTAACCTCACAGGGCAAGTACAGTACAGTATATGCAATTCTTTCCGTTTCATGTACTTAGAGAGTTACAGTAGTAGGTACTGTTTGTCCCTGGGAAACAGGTTCAGCTGGATGAGTCTAGCAGGAAAGGGTTGTTGGAGAGGGAGAAAAAAAACAGCTCTGCCCCCGAACAACTTCATGTGCACACCAGCACGGGAGTGTACAGCCACACACGTGTCGGCTGCCCAAGGCGATGTTCTCTCGCGGTGTGGATGATGATGGCAAGTACAGGAGAGCCAGCGCCACTTCTTCCCCCTCCACACATTGCATTTCCATGTGTGGAGGCAAACATGAGAAGATGGCTATGGTGGTTGCCAACTGACATAAGAACATAAGAAGAGCCCTGCTGGATCAGGCCAAAGGCCCATCTAGTCCAACTTCCTGTATCACACAGTGGCCCCACCAGATGTCTCAGGGAGCACACAGCCAACAAGATAACCTGTTTCCTGCTACCACTCCCCTGCACCTGGCACAGAGAAAACCTACTTCTAAAACCAGGAGGTTGCTTATGGCTTGTAACCTGTGATGGTCTTTTCCTCCATGAATCTGTCCAAACCCCTTTTAAAGGCATCTGGGCCAGGTGCCATCACCACATCCTGTGGCAAGGAGTTCCACAGATGAATTACACGCTGGGTAAAGAAATATTTTCTTTTGTCTGTTCTAACTCTCCCTCCACTCACCTGCTCAGTTTTATTGCTTTCTGGCTAGCTGCAATGAAATACTTTTTTCGTTTCTGAACTTATTTCTTTGGACCCTTTTGGGATGCAGAAAATGTTCTCCCAAACCACGCACGAGGTCGTGTTTACATGTAAGTCTGGTCCAGCCTAATGGGCAATGCAAATGACATCTTGGGGGCACCAACATGCAGGAGGTTCACAGTTCCTCTGAAAAACTGTTAACGGGGGGGGGGAGAATTGCACCCATTCTGCCTCAGAACTTTGGGACAATTATCTGGGCATCACATTTAGAATGTGCCCTCATTTTTACCTATTACAGTCCCCTCACACCATTCACATACACAGCTGAGGAAAGAAGCTACCCAGGGCTCTCCCTTCCCCCGACCTACAAGAGGATATGGGGGGAGAGAGCAAGCAACAGCACTGTCTGATCTTCATCTAGGGCAGCAGAGGAGCTTGAGCCAAGCCCTGCTTACGTCTTCCCCAAACCAAGTGGGATGTGACTGTTTCTGCAAAGTATGTGAAAGAAAGGAGGAGGTTCCCCAATCTCTTCTCGCTCAAAGCCAACACTTGAAAGGGAAATTCATTCCCAAGGAAGAATAAAGAAAGCTACACTGTAAGATAAGTGAGCGTGAAATAAAGCAGCTTCAAACACCAGGATCCCTGGAGTCAACAAAAATGGAAATCTGCTCACCATTAAAAAAAGAAAAAAAATCAAAAAAGTTGTAAATGAATGAAGCAGTGCTTAATTTGTAAAAAGAGAGGTGCTGGAGCTCCAGCTGTCCTCAGCGTTGTGCCTTCTTCCCTAACAGGTTCAGATTTGTAGGAACCGGTGCTTACAGAGTGGTGAGTGAATGGCACTCCATATATGCTCAGAGGCCCTCTCGTCCTTATTATTATTAAGATTATTTATATACCACTTTTCAACAAAAAGTTCACAAAGCGAATTTTACATAGCAAAATAAATCAATAAATGGTTCCCTGTGACCAAAGGGCTCACAATCTAAAAAAGATGCAGAGGAGACACAAGCAATAGCCCCTGGAAAAGACGCCATGCTGGGTGAAGAGGGGCAGTTGTTCTCCCCCTACTAAATATAGGAGGACACCACTTTAAAACATGTTTCTTTCCCCAGCTAGCAGGACTGATGTATTTTTACATCATATGCCCAGGGACAGTAAAGGAATGTATGCTTGGAGCCCAAGTGTTGCAGAAAGAGGTTCCAGGCCTTATCTCTTGTGAGTCGTGGCTGGAGCAAAGCAAAGGCTGTCTACCTACCACCTCTTGAGCTAAATCTCATCAAAAAGGTCCTCTGTGACTATGGCATGATTGTATTGTTGTGTGTTCCCCACTTCCTTGAGCAATGGCATATATCAGGAGCAGAGGTTCAGTTTTCGTTGGATGAGAGAGGGCTCTGGAGGCTTAAGGTGTAAATATTACCTTTACAAATATACAAGCAAGAGAATAAGTGGTGATAAAAAGGCACTCTGCCAAGACAGCAGATTCTCTACCTCACACTAAATCCAGATCTTGGACCACCATGGGGGGGGGGGGGTACAGAAGGGGCAGAGTGCATTTTTAAGGGGAAGCTTTGTTCCACATTTTAGGTTTCTGAAAGAGAAATAATGGCATACTCCACATGAATGCTTCCATCCTTAGCATAAATGGACATGAGTGCATGGGGAACTTTTCTTTGGATATACTGATGCTCTTTTCAGCCAATGAATTATTATTAATACAATAATATTTCATAAGAATGCTTAATACTTAATAGTAACACTAAAGAAAGAAAAATCACTCTGAGTATATGCAAAGTGTCTTTCCATCAACTAATCATAGGGGTCCAGCAACGGGGTGGGTGAGATCGCCCTTTCTGCCCAGGCTGCCAAAGTGCCTTTAAACAACGCACAGCTTGCTGGCTATGCCCATTTTAAGAACAAACATGGCTCTTTCTCATGCACTATATGCCAAGCACTCATCTCACACCCCAACCCTGCAGGTGAATTGGCCATTTAGGAAACATATGCAGCTATTAAAGGACATCAACAGACTTTTATCAAATCCTAGACTCTAATCAGGTGGCACTTTTGAGGGAAAATCATAGCAATAGACTCATGCACGGTCGTCAGATAGCAAACCCAGGACGTGTTTGGAATAATCCTTGCCCTGCAGCTCTTCACTTTACAGTAAGACCAAACCACAGACGCTAATCGTAGGCAAACTCTGTCAGTAATGGTGAGCCATACTTCCAAAGCAGAATATATGGGAGCTTTCAGAATTTTTCAGTCCTATTTTTTTAAGCTGAAGTGCTATTCCCTTTTCAGACACATTTCTGTTCCTGCACAAACATAACTCTGAGAGGTTCTACCACAGGGTGTTAGTTTTTAGCAAAATTGGTGTTAGTAAAGTTGCATTTTCCCAGCGACAAATTATTTGTGGTTTTTAAGTATCAAGAAAATGCAATTTCCTCTTAACAGTAGCACTACCTTGGGGAAGAACTCCCAGATTGATCACAACAGCCTTGGAAGGAACTATGCATATTTATAAAGCAATTGTCCAGAAAAGCCCTGTGAGGTGGGGGGATGTTGTGGCTACTGAGGCCAAAGAATTGATAACTATTGTAGAGGGCCCATAAATCAGTGCCAGGGTTTCTATTGTACCTGCAGAGGGACCCAGCCAGCCAGTTTTAGTCCCTGGCATCACTAGGGGCTGGGGAAGATTCTTGCTTGAGGGCTTGGAGAGCTGCTGCCAGAATAGGCAGCTCTGGCTTGTGGACCCAAGATCAGCCAACTTCATATGTACCTCTGCGTTGGTGCCCTGTTATGCCCCATCTCTCTCCACCACTCCAGAGCTTTAAAAAAAATCCAAACAACTCAGTTTTTGCAGACAGAATAAAATCAATGCTGGGCAAAGGAAGGGCATATTCACACAACTAAACAGGCACAGCCCAAATGCAAGTCACCTGCATCTGGTTTTGCTCACCAATCAGTCCAGTTTGGGTGGATTTTCTGGAGACACTAGAAATGTGGCTTCGGTTGCAAACTGTGCTTGTAATGAGGTCCAGACATGCTGCAGTTCTGCCTGTGCTTGGCTGGCTGGGTGAATTTGGTTGTGTGAATTCATGTCTTCAGTAATAGACATACAGCTCTTACCTGCTGCTGGATCCTAAACACTGACGCTTGTTCACAGAATTTGATTTTCTGGTTGCTGAGACTTGGCGTAGGTCAGCACAGTATCCGTTCCCCCTTATTCCTCTGCTCCACACACCTCCCTTCTGAAAAAAAAGGCTTTTGTTTTATGTTTGACAAATGATTTATTGAAATTCCAGATGTTTTCAGACCCATCCTCCAATTTGTCAAGATAGTTTTGCTACTGGAAGAAAATTGTGTGGGGGGGGGGGACTCTTTTGCAGGGAAAAATAATAAAGAGATTTTTTGTTGTTGTTTTTAAGTCTCTTAATGATTGTGTCAATTTTTCAAGAGTAACAATAAAACCAGCAACGCCCCCACCCTAGCTCTACTTTAAAGTCATGGCAGGTGCTAAGACAGAAGGGTTGTCAATGGGGATGTTAGGAATTTCACAGAAGGGCGTGAAATCAGATTTGAGATGTTTCACTTGGTACAGTGGAGAGAAACGGAAAGGGAAATGTTTTGAGCATCTGAAGCAAAAAGGGACAGCCATATGGGTTGAGAAGATTGGGACATTCAGTCCTTACCTGTGGTTCGTTCCTTAGAAGGGGGGGGGAAGCAGCACTCAAGCCTGCCAAAAACTTCACCCTTTGTCCCAGAAGTCCTGTCCCTTAAGCCCCTCACGTGTTACGGTGAGGGAACTGTGCTTTGTATATAGCAACATCTTTTTTACTAACCTCTCTCTCTTTCTGTTTTTCTTTGTTCCTCCTTTCCCTCTTCTCCCTCCAGTGTCTCCCCCACTGTCAAAATTTAGATTGTAAGCTCACTGGGGCAGTGACCTGTCTCATTTATTTATTGTACTCCACACAGTGCCATGTCTATGATGGTGTCATATACTGTCATAAATTATTATTATTGCTCCACATATTCCAGAGTTGAACATTTAACACTCCAACAAATTTCTGGGGCTAAGCCCCAATTAGGCTTAGTTAAATTAAACCCCAGTGGAATATCTCTGACATGCTCTGCTTGAAGAGCTCCTGGGAGCCAAACAATGTAGAAAAATAGTTATGTCCGAATTGATCATTCACAAGGCTGTGGCTGTAGGATCTCCAGGCCCCTTCCCTGAACGTTCGTTAGCAAATGTCTCAGGGCACAGTTTGAAGGCACATGGATGGTGCTAAAGTTCAGAAAGGCTGGGTCTGAATGGGAGAACACCCAGGAATGCTTTGAGTACCACAAAGGAAGAAATGAGGGTATACATTGCCTAGTAAGTAGTGAACCTGATCTGGCAATTAAATGCACTTGTTTCTTAAATATTTCAGTTTGTTAATGTTTAATTGAGTGTGTGTGTGTGTGTGTGTGTGTGTGTGTGTGTGTGTGTGTGTGTGTGTGTGTGTGTGTGTGCGTGTGTAGATAGATAGATAGATAGATAGATAGATAGATAGATAGATAGATAGATAGATAGATAGATTAGTGTTGCCTCCCACTTACTGGATTCTCCTGAAAAAATAAAATCCAGGTGGACGACCAGTTCCAACATATTTTACACGTAGACCTCCAAGGGAGTCATTTCAGAAGCAGCCCTTGCACAAGGAGGCAGAGATTACATGGATGGAAGAGACTTTGAGGCTGGTCGTGCCTGGGAACAGGGGAACAGGAGCCACACACTGTGAGAGACAAGACCTCCCTGGTGGCTGAGGAATGCTCAACAATCAAAGCCCCCCGGGCAATTAGCGATCAGAAAAACCAGAGACAAGACAGAGAGGCATCACTTACCCCTCTTCCAAGGATTAGCTCCCTATCAAGGGAGAAGAAACCAAGATCAGGCTTCATGGGCCGCCAGACCTCCATGAGCGCCTAGGCGCATCCTGTAATCGACTGTCTCGCCCAGAGCCCAAACTTTGTTCAGGACATGTCATAAAAGAAGATTACACGGTTGTGGCTTATGGCCGTCTCTCTGCATCTCACACTGTGTGCGTTTTCATCATAAGTGACACACTAAAAGCGCCTCTTAACATCTCTCTAGTGTTGCTTAACCAGCTGATATTTGACCTGATGGCAGCCTAGCAAGCAATCCCTTAACTCCAGATTCAGCCAGGCTCTGGCCATGACCTGCAAGATTCAGGTGACCTACCTGATCCCTTCAGACGGAACATATAAATTTGCCTTGTACTGACTGAGTCAGGCCTTTGGTCTACCTGGCTAAAGATTGTCTACTCTGACTGGCAGCTACAGTCTAGGGTTTCAGGCAGCCTTTCCCATTGCTTCTAGCTGACATCCTTTGAACTGGAGACGGAACCTGGGAGCTTTGGCTTGCAACATGTGTGCTCGACTACTACTACTACTGAGTCATGAGTCCTCCCCTAAGGCCCCCCCCCATTTCATCCTTGCTCATTGCTGTTCCTCCAGCAACACTTTTGATGCGTTGTGTTTTATCTTGGCAAGTCCCCTGAACAGAACTGCCCATTTCCTCTAGAGTCCACCACCCCTGCTCAGCCAGCTTCTGCCTCAGCCCCTCCGTCCTCTGAATCACCAGGTTCTGTGGCAGAATCTGCTCACCTTGGCGGAACTTCCTTGCCCAGTCTGAACCAAAGGGGTAGCAGCACTTTTAAAATCAAGAGTTGGTGATGCAACTCTGCCTCTCGTGAACATGTGAATAATGACTGCAACATGTAGCATGGCATGTGCAGGAAGAAATTCCTTTTTCAAATCAGTTGCACAACCTTCAGTCTCTTTCACCTGTACTTTAGCTGGAGCTCATACATTATTTGGTCTTCCATCCACCATTATTACCACATAGCTGTATACTTTCCATACTGGGCAAGTTAGGGAGCACTAACTGGAATATCCTCAAAGAGTAATAAGGGTTTCAGTTACTTGCAGCAGAGTGGGAGTTGTCTTTTCAGGGGCAGCTCCCATGGGGTCAGGAAATTTCTTCTTGGGGAAGTCGGACAGGCTCCTTCTTTCACAGTTTTTAAATAGCACTTACTTGAAGACCTTTGTGTTTTGCAAGCCCATTTAAATTTTATTTTGTAAGTGGAACAATGCTTGTCTTTGTCACTGCTTCTTTTAATACATGTATTGGTTTTATGATATGTGGGGGGGGGTTAGCTGCCATGCCTATTGGGGCACAACAAGTGGGGGTAACCATTACTTTAACTAATGAACGGGCAGCCCAATTCTGTGCCAATTACCGGTATAGACCGGCTCACTCCGCCTGCCTTTATTTGCACAGGATTGCGCTGTAAGACTGCAATCTTATCTGCATTTACCTGGGAGTAAGCCCCATTGAGTCATTGACTATAATGGGATTTACCTCTGAGTAGACATGCATAGGACTGGGCTGTAACTAACTGCTTTGGACATTTTCCTTTAAATGAAACAGATGTGAGTGTTTGTAAATACAAGTGAAGAAAGAAAACCGAGAGAATCCAGTTATAATATTTAGCATTTCTGTAGGGCTTTCTAAGTGTGCAAAGTGCTTAATGTATATTATCTTGATGTAGTAATCCTTACAACAATTGTGTAATGTAGGTATTATTATCCCCCATATCGCAGCTGAGGCTGAGAGGGAGCGGCTTGCATAAGGCAGAGGTCAGGTTTGAACCAGGGTAGTCCTGAGAACTAAGTCCCATATTGTTGGCTCTTACTTACCCCAAAGGTGAGCTGAGATCATCCATCCTATACTGTGGTGATAAAGAGGCAGTGAGGTGGACCCCTAGCATACATAGCTGTTGTAGTGAAGTGAATCCCGGGGCTGGGAGGCAGGTGAATGCAGAAGATAAAAGCAAAGCTGCAGGCTGCAAAATGGAAACCTTGCTGAGCAGGAAACTTGAGGAAACATATATAGAACACAGGTCAGGGCTCCAGGACTTTTTAACAGCTGAGGTTCAGCAGCTGGGCACAAGGCACAGGGCCTTTTCAGTTGTTGTGGTGACACCCCATCCCACCCACCCACTCCCAGCCAATGGTGGCTGTATTTGGTGTATGGTGTACAGGCTGTATACAACTGTGCACAAAGACGCAACATAGTAACATTTAAGGTAAAGGTATCCCCTGACAATTAAGTCCAGTCGTGTCCGACTCTAGGGTGTGGTGCTCATCTCCATTTCAAAGCCGAAGAGCTAGCGTTGTCCGAAGACGCCTCCGTGGTCATGTGGCCGGCACGACTCTCCTTGCCGCAGCGCGTAGCATGCGGCTGGAACACGGAGCGCTGTTTACCTTCCCGCAAGCAGTACCTATTTATCTACTCGCATTGACATGCTTTGGAATTGCTAGGTTGGCAGGAGCTGGCCAAGCAACGAGCGCTCACCCCGTCGCGGGAATCGAACTGCTGACCTTTCGATCGACAGCTTATGGTTCAGCAGTTTAAGATGACCTATATTTTATGTTCTGGCTGTTCTGCAATGATCCCTGGCCACCCACTAGCCACGAGCTTAAAGTTCCCTTGCTGCAAACATATCTGGCCACATAGGCTTGTTGGGCATTGCTAGGGAAAACTTTGCCATTGCTACGCTGGAAGGAGACCACCTTCTTCCTACTCCCTCTTCTTGCCCTTCATATTTTTCTGCCCAGGAGCGTGATGGTTGTGGGTCCCGTGGGGGACCAATGTGTTTATTCAACCCCCGGTATGCTGGAACGCAGGGAAAATCAAGAATTTAGCTTATCATAATCCACAAATTAGCACTCCCTGATCCATCGCTCATTGTCAAAGACAGCATTCCCCTCCCCTACATGCACACACTCCAGTGACCAGATGCAACCCCTCACTGCTTATTACGCTTTCCCCTCTCTCTTTGCTTTCCCCACCCCAGCCTTGAGACTGGGTTAATTCCCATTCGTGCCTCTACTGTGAAAAGGGAGTTTAAAGCTAGGTTCTCACGCTCATTAAATTCTCATCTATTTGGCTTTTTCGACCTGGCTGCTAGATTGAAGCAAGTTGTTGAGATGTGTGTGTGTGTGTGTGTGTGTGTGTGACAGAGAGAGAGAGAGAGAGAGAGATTGTTCCATGAATGATCACAGAACAAAGAACAGGTGAAGTAACAACTTGGAGGGGGCAGGGGCATTTGTCTCCCTTCTTGTTACTGAGGGTGGCCACCTGCAGGGACATCCCATTTTAAATTCAAGAGAGACTGAAGCCTCTTCTGGCATTCCCAATCCATGCAGAAAGTGTGGAAGGCCCCTGAGATCGCACCAAGCTAGCCTGCAGCAACAAATGCTGACTGCGTGGAGAGTTTCTCTCCATGATTACTGCCCTGGAACGTTCATCACATCTCATCAGGCTAACACAGGGCTAACGTGCTGTGACCCTGGGGGCACTCCACACATCCTATACGAATTTAGAACATTTGAAGGGGTCTTGACAGGTTTGGAAAACGAGGGTGTCGTTGAATGAGATCCAAGCTCACAAAGGGCACTGCGTGGCCTCGAGATGCACATTCAGTTTTCGGTGGATGAGAAAACACATGTATCGTGCTATAAATGTAGTGTCTTTGATCAGGCCATGAAATAAGGAGGAAGTAGGGAATTCGGAGGTCTTGGGAATATGGTGGATGAAGTAAGCAGGGATGCGAGGGCAGGGAGGTTGTCATGTTGTCTTCTTCTCTAAATACCAGTGGCCCTATTACATCAATTATATGTTTCCTTCCAGGTGATGTATAGTTAGCTTTGGTTCCTGGCTCCTTCCCCCCAGAGATGCTTCAAATCCCATGGGGCTTTGCAGTTTTTCTTCCGCTTCTTCTGGGCCTTGCTTCCGAACCCCGTGATCCTTGCTATGATGCCAACCAACATCCACACTACTGCCTCCCTGAGCTGTCAGAACTTGCATCAGGGCGTCAGGTGGACGCATCCAGCACATGTGGCAGCCCTCCTGGGCGATTCTGCGCCTTCCGAGAGTCAACCAACCTGGCCTCTAAATTCTGTCAGCGCTGTGAAGAAAACTCCCACTCACCAGAATTCCTCACGGATGCTGATGGTGGCGCCACCTGCTGGTGGTCCAAGCCTGTGGCCAATGCCACACTTACTTTGGCACTGGGCCGCCGAGTGGAGGTTCTCTATGTGGCTCTCCGGTTCTGCTCCCCACGCCCAGAATCCCTGGCTATTTACAAGTCTATGGACTATGGCCGCACTTGGATGCCCTTCCAGTTCTTCTCCACCCGCTGTCGGCGGCGCTACCACGTGCCACCAACCACCATCATCATGAAGGCCATGGAACATGAGGCCGCTTGCATCGATGCACAAACAGCCCCCAAACCTCTAACTGGGGGACTGGTGGCCTTCATGCCTCTAGCAGGCCGTCCCTCGGCTAGTATGTTTGAGTACAGTCCTGTGCTGCAGGACTGGGTGACAGCTACAGACCTAAGAGTGTCATTTGACCGCATGCACCCAACACGGACCCTGGGGTTGCGAAGAAAGGAGGCATCCTATGGGGTAGCTGAACTGCAAGTTGGGGGCAGATGCAAATGCAACGGGCATGCATCACGGTGCACAGCTGGGAAAGATGGAGGGGCACCCCAATGCGATTGTCGGCACAACACAGCTGGGCCTGAATGTGACACCTGCAAGTCCTTCTACTGGGATAGGCCCTGGCAACGGGCAACACCCAAAGAGGCGCATGAGTGTGTGGGTGAGACTGAGTGAGAAACTGAGCACACATGGCAGAGAACGAGAGAGGGTTCAAAGCAGGGCTGGGCCTAATTATCTGGTACTCCTCATAAACAGGGATGTATTTAAACCCAGGGAATGCTCTCCATTCTCTTGAGACCAGAGTTCTTCGAGTCCAATCCTCCTAGAGGGCCTCTACCTCCATCTCCAAGATTTAGCTTTGGGTGGTAGATCCAAACTTTCCTCACATTATTCTTACCACTGTGAAAAATAAGCTCTGCCCAGTAAACTTTAACATGCAGCAGCTCATCCCCCCCATAGCCACAACCAATTAAGACTATAACGCCTCCCCCCCCCAGTTTAAAGTTCTTCATTACAGGGGGTCCCCCCCTGTCGCTTATTTTTACTTTGAAACTTATAGTACAGGTACATCATTTAAAAATCATGTAAAGATCTAGCTCATTTCATCCCAAAACATTGGACTGAATTGCAATAGGTTTAGAGCAAATTGAAAAATGAAATTAAAAAATATTCCAGATAAATATAAAAGGTATAAGTAAGTCCAACTGTGTTCATTAGGACTTACTCCTCAGTAAATTTGCATAGGCCTGTAGCCTTAATGTAACACAAGCTACATACTGTCCTTCAGGTGACCCTTGGGAAAAACCATACATATCCTATCCAACTTTCCAGCACCGACGCAGCCATGCCAATGTGGGGCATATGCTGCATTGTGTGTGTGGGGGGGGGGCAGTCATCACAGAGGCCTCCTCAAGATAAGGGAACATTTGTTCCCTTACCTCGGGGCTGCATTGTGGCTTCATCAGCGCTGGAAAGTTGGATAAGAGATTGGACTTTTATCATGCCCCTAGACAAATGTCTCAGCTTGCCTCCTACTAAGCCCAATGTTTCTTCTCAGCTAAGGCCTTTTTGAAAAAGTTTCAAAGGTAGCACCTGAGTGCTCCTGCTGCAGGATACGTTCTGGAGTTCTGCTCCCCCTTGACTGCACGCCCGCCTGTCCTGCCCATTGTTCAGTTGAAAGTTAGGAAATTTTCAGAGCTACAGAAAACCGGTATAAGTGAGGGCCTTGAACAAACATCTACCCTGAATCCCTGATGATAAACAGAGCCAGGTCTGGTTGAATGAGAGGGTTGGGACAGAGAGGGGATAGTGGTTGGGGAGAGCTTTCGGTCAGGGTTTGGGGAAAACTGGCAGTGCTGATAGACCCCTTCCTGCGTCCTCAGCTTGTGACTGCAACCTCCACTCTCACCGCTGCCGATTCAGCATGGAACTCTTTGAACTCTCTGGGCGCCGAAGTGGGGGGATCTGCTTGAACTGCCGCCACCACACAGCTGGACGCCACTGCCAATATTGCTTGCCAGGCTTCAAGCGTGATCTCAGTCGCCCCATCACAAGCAGCAAGGCCTGTAAAGGTGAGTTAGCAGGGCAACAAGGTGTTGCTACGGGCTACGCACCTATGGAATCTTTCTGCTTTACGTATCCCTGTCCTAAGGACAAGCAAATGAAATGTGGAATGTTTAGTTTGTACTCGGGTGAAAGTGCTGAGAGTTTGGTATTCGAAGGCTCCTGGCCTCCTAAATCTCCCACAGTGCTTTGGGAATGGAAAAAAAAGCTCTGACAGTTACACTGGCTTATATTTGTAGCAGATAATAAATAAGTTTAACTAAGGGAAATTACGTTAAACTGAGTACTGACATACGTCAGTGTAAAATATCTGAGAAGCTCCACCCCCCACGTACTATTTTCTTTTTTGCCTTTTGAGGGCGAGGAAGAACTTGTTGTTAAAAAGAGGACCGGAGCTGGGCCTCATATCATACCTCTCTGAAATCCAGACTGAGACTCTCAGGCCCGGCAGCCTTCTACAGGTGAAGTTGTAGCAAGTTGAAGGCTGCCTTCTACAGCAAACTCACCTCAATACTGAAGTTTGGAGGAAGTTTGCTCCTGGTTTGCTCCTGGCACCACAACTCTAATTTGCACTCTTTCCCCTTCCTTTCACTGCTGTGGGAGCAGGTCCTCACTCCAGTTTCCAAGTTGATGTCATGGCTGCCTCCACTAAGGAACCTTGGGAAATGTAGTTCTGTGAGGGCACGGAGACATCTCAAAGATGTCTCTATCATACAGAACATCATTCACGGCAGGTAACATGAGTCAACAATAAAATAAAAACACTCTCAACATACACATGCTTGTTTCCTTTATTTCCAAATCTAGGGCTTGAGAGAGATATAACCTTGAACAGCCTCTGAGCTTCAGGGGAAGAGATGGTATTATTGCCAGTTCCACTGCATGTGACACTGCAGTGGGGAAGGTTACTGGTTACAGGGCTGGAGTAATTGAATGCAGGAAGTCCACATTCCTGAAGTACCTCTGGCTGGGGGTGGGCAGGCAGAAGAGGGCTGCGCTGGTGAAGCTCACAACATCCCAACTCAACAGCTCCTCCTACTTTGTTTCCTCCTCAGCTTGCCAGTGTCACCCCATTGGAGCAGTTGGCGCCATTTGCAACCAGACCACAGGCCAGTGCCAGTGCAAGAACGGGGTCACCGGCGTAACCTGCAACCGCTGTGCTCAGGGTTTCCAACAAAGCCGCAGTGCTCACGCCCCCTGCATCCGTAAGCTTTGCCACGACTTACACAAACACTGCTCCATATATTGACCTTTCAAATATTGTTCCAGGTGACAGCAGGATACATCCAAGAACTGCATAATTTCTGTGAGTCAGATTTCTGTTAAAGGCGGAGCTGCCCTGGTACCTCTGTCTCATTAAGCCTTTATTTTCTACCCAGTGTCTTGACATTATGGGGTCTCCTGAGTTTTGACTCGGGGCTTCACACAGATGTCATTAACTAAACAGATTTATTAAGAGGGTTCTATACTATACAGCAATCTGACTGGCTGGCCGCCTAACCCAGGCCTGCAGCAGGTTTTCCTAGACCATAGAAAGAGAAATCTTTTCCCAACAAGACCCTGATCATTCTGCTATATCAGGGAATAACGTCATAGTCCTGACACTGAGCATAGCGTAAAAATTTGCATCAGTACTACTAACAGCCCAATCCTCTCTAACTTTGGAGCGGCGTAACGGGCGCTATGCCGCTCCAAAGCATCGCAAACGTGCTGTAAATCACGTTTGAGATTACTCTAGAGTAAGGGCTACTGGCGCGGAGACCGGCAATCATTACTCCCCTGCCCTCCAGACCCGGCACCCACCGATGGAGGCAAGTCCTGCACCAGTCGGTGCAGGGGGGGGTGGACTGGGTGGCGAGGGAGGGGGACCATTGGCTGAACCAGGCTGGGAGAGGGCGGAGATATCGGCAGTGCGCTTCGCTAATATCCTAGGCCCTTTCCCACCCCGGTTCGTCCTTACCCTGCCGCCTCGGATGTACGTCAGCTTCAGAGTTGCCATACATCCGAGGAGGCCCACAGGCCCTGGGAAGCCCTACACTTGGGGAAGGGGACAAATGTCCCCTTTTCTCGAGGTGTTCCCGACCCGCACCAGATACCACGGCCAGCCTACGTTGCGCAGGAGTGCGCTGCAAAATTGATATGAGGCACACAAGATGGCCAAGCTGTGGGCAAAAGGTTCCACAGCAACATCATGAAGACTTCATGGGAACGGGAAGCCTCCTTCATGAGTTGAAAGGAGGCAACGAGGGCATTTTAAAAAGCCTCAACTATAGTACAGGAGTTCGTGATAATCCTCCCCTCTGGAGGATGAGACAAGTGTCATTTCTACAACACTAAGATGATCTTTAACCAAAGGGCAAGGTTCACAATGCTTGAAAATATTATGATTGTGATACCCAATTAAATGCTAGAAACTAGAGTGGGGCTGAGGAGTTCAGTAGCTAGGGGGTAGATCTTCAGCCCTCTGTCCTTTCCCATGTTACCAAAAAGCAGCCTAACTTATGCAAAAACATTTATTCAGACCCAAGAATTTACCTCCAGAATTATTATTTTTTAAAAGCAGTAAAGGACTTACTCTGTAATCGTCCATCCCACAGGGATCCAGGAAGTGATGACGACTACAATGTCCCCTCCACAGGAGTGGAACACAGGTGAGAAAGCAAGGCAATTTTCTTTTTTGCCTTTTGAGGGCGAGGAATAACTTGTTAAAAACTAGAGTCTGGAGTTGGGCCTCAGACCTCTCTGAAATCCAGACTCTCAGGCCTGGCAGCCGTCTACAACTCACCTCAATACTGAAGTTGTTTGGAGAATGGCTGTGGTTACCCAGTGGTTAGGAGAAAGGCACTCTGTCCATCTCAGAAACACTCTGTTATTACTGGGCTTCTTCCAAAGCTAAGCCCTGGCTTTGAAAATAGGCTCAAATAGGTGAAGAGCAGGCTATTGACATAGTTAATCCTTCTAGAGCAAAAGAAAGGGAAGCAGATACAAGATTGTTACTGTTGTCAATTTTTATAAATAGAGTTTCCCAAGGGAAAAGCCAGAGGAAATACATACCCCCCTTTTTTTGCTAGATACTTTATGAATAGGCCAATTTTGCACTGGGCTTTGCCTCCCCAAACCCACCAAAAACCACAGGACTGCACCACCACCTCAGCTCTACCCCCAGACCGTCTTTAGGCTTCACCCCAGCCCCCCCCATTGTATCCATTAAGAATTGGATACATAGCTCACTTGGGAATTATTACAGAGCATGTGTGGGGTTTACCTCAGTATTCCCAAATCCCAGTACCTTCTTTTACATGAACATCCCCCCCTGCGAAAGCTGTCCATAATTTACTATGTGTGTTAGACTCCTCAACTTGCTTTGCTTTGGCAACCATTTTGAATTACGAAGCAATAATTAGAGCTAATGATGGACGCTTTGATCTGGGAACACATTAGCTCAGCACACGCAATTCATTGTATTCTAAACATCACCCATCAGCCACGTCTTGCTCTCTGCCATGCACATGTCCATCATCATCACGTGGTAGAGGTGTGTGAATTGTCAACCCGGTTGTACAATGCAATGGATACCGCCACAGCACAAGTAAGATCACAGGGACTAGAAAAAGCTGAGCTATGATGGCAACAAAAAAAAGTGCTGCTAGCAATTCCTCTGTACAATCCCATTCTCAGATATCATGGGCATTTGGACAACACTAATCATGGCAAATCAGTTCAGCCCTTATTGAAGCCCAAACATGAGGTAGGCCAGAGACGGGCTACAAGGAGAAGATGTCATAACTAATGTAGCTAGCGGTTTCACTTCCTGGGACTAAGGGAGGGTTGATTTGGGAGGACTGAGTGAGAATTAACCCCAGCCTAACTGTGAATGTTTGCCAGGCACTGAATGTCAGACCCACTGTAAGCCACCACGAGGACGTGTCCAGATGAACCTACGGAACTACTGCAAGAAGGATTATGGTAATATTGACTTGCACTCCAATCCACAGCTCCCCCCAACACTCTGCCCCAGCTCTCTGCCCCCAACCCCACTTGGTAAAGTGGTGCAACCCAGAAAGCTAAATCAGAAATGATGTCATTGCAGAAAAAGGCAAGCCTATCAGGAAGCCCCGATGCCACATGAAATGCTAACTTTAGTAAATATCAAAGTTCTAAAATGAGGAAATATCCCATCATCATAGGAAAATATGAGGTGAAGTGCACAGGTTGTTTCATTCAGGGATACTATAGTTCTCCCACAAACACATATATATCGTATCTGGAAGCAGCATACCTTAAAAAAAACCAATACTTCCCAAAAACTATTTTATTTATTTTTCACATTTTTATACCGCCCTTCCTCCAAGGAGCTCAGAGTGGTGTATATATTTCCTCCCCTCCTTTTTGTCCTCACAGCAACCCTGTGAGGTAGGTGGGGCTGAGAGATAGTGACTGGCCCAAGGTCACCCAGGAAGCTTCGTGGCTGAGCAGGGATTTGAACCTGGATCTTCCAGGTCTAAGTCCGACTCCCAAACCACTACACCATCCTGGCTATCCTATTGATTTTTTTTAAGGTATGCTGCATCAGGAAATGGCTCCACTATAGTTGATAGTGGAAGTGCTGTTAAATTTCCCCCAGACATATATCATAGCTGGGCAAAACCTTTCTGAGAAGTATTGATTGTGTGTGAGGAATGTTGTATTAGGCAGTCCTGCTTCTGGGGAATGTGTTGCTTGCAAAGGGAGTGATATCCTCGCTCCCAGATTTGAGCTATGTCATGTGACAGATCATTTCCTGACGGTTATTTCTCTCTTTTTTCCCTTGCGTGGAATGCCAGTCCTCCGTGCACAGCTATTGGCCATGGAGAAGTCTGGCACATGGTGGCAATTCACTGCCTCAGTCCTGACTGTCTACCGCCAGCGTCATGTGCCCATTCGGCGGGGTGAACAGCCACTCTGGGTACCAGAGCAGGATTTGGCCTGCCGATGCCTCCACCTGCAAGTTGGCAAATCGTATCTGGTTATTGGCAATGATGAAGAGTCGCCTGACCCAGCCCGGTTAATTCTTGACAAAAACAGTCTTGCCTTGCCTTGGAGGGATGCTTGGGCACACAAACTGCGCAGTTTCCAGCAGCAAAGCCGAAGAGGAAAATGCCGGATCGTCTGAGCCTTGGGGGGGTGGGAGAATCAGGCTGAAGAACAATGAGCTGGGGAAGGGAAGGGGCCAAAGATGTAACCAGCTGATTCAAACCTTGAGGTACCCCCAAGTTCTGCAAGCCCAATTCCTGCTATAGGACATCAGGAAAATATAGGTCCCCAAAAAATGGAACTGATGGCAATTTGGGTTGTTCTTATTATTATTACCTATTTTCCTTTCTTCTGAGTTCTATGTGCCGTCTCATCTCCTCAAGCCTCCCAAAGCTCCTGTGTGGTGAGACTGTTATTCCACTCTTACAGATTGAGGAGCTAAGGCTGAGAAAAAGGAACGTGTCTTTCTTAGGCCTTGGCAGTGGAAAATATTTGGGTACAACAAGGCTGTCAAACATGGCCGTGGGAGATACAATGCAGACTGTTTAACAGGCTGAAATGACATGTGAGGCAAACGTGGAGGAAGGGGGCGGATAAATGATCCGTCCAGGTTGCCAACAGAACAGGTGGATGCCCTCAATGATTCCCTACCACCCCAGGAGACCTTGAAGGAAATGGTACAGTGTAAAATTGTCTTTTGTCAGACCTCTAACCCAGGATATACTTGTTGAAATATACAAAATGACATGAAATATATATTTCAAAAGTAAACCACTGCCTCGTTCTTGATAATATGGAATGATAGGTGAGGGAGGAAAGAGGGGAGAAACAAAGACTAGTGACTAGGTTTTGAGTAGTGTGTGCGACACCTGGGTTGGCACTGAGGAAATTAAAGACAGGGGTTTTTTTGTGATGGCATTGCTCCAAGATTGGGTGCTTCAGAGAAGCACGAGTCCTTAGGATTTCCTTGGGGCCTAGACAGGCTTACCAGATCGCCAACCGGGACGTTCCTTTTTGCCCTTAAGGGCGGCGGGGGGGGGGGGAGAGGCGATAGTAGCCGCCGCCCTTAAGGGCAAAAAGGAACGTCCCGGTTGGCGATCTGGTAAGCCTGGGCCTAGAGCTTTTGAGGAAGGACAGGCACAGAAATGCTTTCCAGCTAAGGCCACTTTTAATCCAGTCTTGAGCTGGAAACCATGTAGAGAAGATGGCCTAAGATGAAATCTAGTTTCATATGAGTCACTAAGGCTAAGTATAAACTGCAAGCCTCAAACTGGTTTATCTTTCATGGCTTTCTTCTACAGAAGAAAAAACTGGGAGAAAGTGGGGGGACGGGACACAGAGTTCCTGGGAAGAAGTCATGACAGTTAAATCAGTTTATAAACCACACCACATTAGCCAGTGATGTAGACTTGAGTCTATTGACTCGGACTCAAGTCTCGTCAATGACTTGACTCAAACTTGACTCGGCGATTGTAAAAGACTCGAAAGACTCAACTCGAGACTTGGAGCCTTTTATGACAAGTTGAATTTTATTCAGGTTTAAACCCGTTTTCCCCATTAAATAGAGAGGGACTCACAACTCGCAACCAAAGATTTGGGACTTGGGGGCAAAGACTTGGACTTGAGACTTGGATCCAGAGACTTGATCCATATTCCTGCCATTAGCAGATTACAGTACTGATAGATCCAGTCTCACAGGCCCATTTCTTAGTTATGGCTAAAGCAACAGCACCATCTGGTGGACACTCAGAACAGCCATTACAGTACTGTATAGTTTTATTATTTATTAGCTTAGGAAGGCAGGTCTGTCAACAACCCATACTGGCTGCAATATACATATACACTGTATATAAAACCAGTAACAGAAAATAAAAGCAGTAAACCTAGATGTCTAAAGATAAAAATAACAGCACAGAATTATATAAGGCAGAACAAATAAAACAGTGCAGGATTCTCAACTACCATTTATTTCTATCAAGGTACTAGTTCTTGAAACTTCCTGCATGCAGAAAACTAGTGTGTTAAGGAGGAGGCCAGGATGACTCTTTCTTCCTGCTAGTTTTCCATATGCGGGTAATGGGTGAGCAGTCAGATATGCAACCTCACCACCACTGCAGCCTGATGGGGGAAAGTCCCAGAAAAGCATCATTGCTTTATTATTTATTTAGTGCCTTCGATGTACATGACACTTTACAGAAAGCCAGGCTTCTGCCCCGTGGGGTTCACAATCTAAATATTGACACAGGGGAGACACGTGAGGGAGGGAAAGAGATAGAAGCAAGTGAAGTAGATGCAATTGTTTCAGTTCTACATTCTTGAGCTTAGTTACAGTAGGGAAACTGCACCCAGGCATGATGCCAAAGGCTTCATGGGAAAGAAGGTTTTAAGAAGGGATTTGAAGGAAATGCTGATTGTATAAACGACCCTCAGGCTGGCTTCAAGGGGAGCTGCTAGAGATTAAGAAGGTTATTAGGAATGGGAGAGAAAAGAATTCCAGTATTGTAGTGCCTTTATACAAATCCATGGAAAACTATGCACAGTTTGGTCCCCAAACTTGGGAGGATAGAGCTGGACAAAGAAAAAAGGTCAACCAAATAATTGGGGTTGGAGCATCTTCCTTGTGAGGAAAGGAGACATCATTTGGGGCTATTTTATTTCTTTTAAACATGGCTGTCTCCTGCTTTCTTTTCCTGCTCAAGGTGGCTAATAGTGCAACATTAAAAACAACAATAAAATCAGCTGAGAGAAAAAAGACAGCTGAGAGGGGACTTGATAAAAATGTATAAAATAATGCGTAGTGAGGAGAAAGTGATAGGGAGAAGGTTTTCTCCCTCTCTCATCATACCAGAACTCAGGGTCACCAAATACCATTAATTGGTAGTAAGGTCAGGGCAGACAAAAAGAAGTACAGTATTCTTCATACAATGCATAATTAACTTATCGAATTTGCTGCCACAAAATGCAGTGATGGATAGCCTCTAGTTTAGATGGCTTTAAAAGGGGAGTAGACACATTCATGGAGGAGGAGGGATCTGTCAGCAGCCATTGGGCCACAACAGCTGTATGGTATCTCCATGTTCAGAAACACAAAAAGCAGTTGCTGGGGAGCAACAGTGGGGGAGAGAGAGCTATATTATTTTATTTATTTTTCACATTTTTATACCTCCCTTCCTCCAAGGAGCTCAGAGTGGTGTACTTATTTCCTCCCCTCCTTTTTGTCCTCACAGCAACCCTGTGAGGTAGGTGGGGCTGAGAGATAGTGACTGGCCCAAGGTCACCCAGGAAGCTTCGTGGCTGAGCAGGGATTTGAACCTGGATCTTCCAGGTCTAAGTCCGACTCCCAAACCACTACACCATCCTTCATGCTATTACCTTCATGCCCTGCTTGTTGGCCACAGCGGGAAAAGGAATGCTGGACTAGTTGGGCATGAGAGTTCTCACCTCTAGGCTTGCTCAAAGCCTGAGCCCATGGCTGAGTGTCCCATGTTTTCCAAGAAGGATGTGGAGCCTATTAGGTTAAGACAAGAACCAGGTTCTCAAGGCAAAGTGGCATATTAATGGGTTAGAAGAATAAGGAAAATGCAGCCCTCATGTTTCCCGTTCCAAAAACTCAAGGTTCCTGGTGGATTTCACTTTGGAGTTCATCCCAGGGAAATTTGATCCCCACATGTTTCATCTGTTCCTGGTACAGGCCATCAAATGTAGCATTCTGTTCTGCTGTGAAGTGATTTCTCCAGTCCCCAGAAATCCCTGCAAGGTGGGGAAGGAGAGAAGAAAAAAAAAAGACCTTACCATAGAACCACCTGCTGGAAGATCACAGAACTGTAGACACCCCCCAAAGCATTTTTTTTTCCTCCATTAGTTCTACCTTTTCTGAGGAACGGGCTGACCTTTTGGTTCATAATATCTTCTGGCACAAGGCTGTAATTCACCATTTTGTTGCCCTTCATGGTCTCAAAGGAGGCATTCTCCACAACAGAGTCAACAGCAGATGCGTCCAAGTCCTTGCCCAGGAACTGGCAGAGGCGGAGAACGCTGCCTCGAAGGTCCTAGGAAGTTGGAATACCAAGAGTTGGATCTGGAATGCCAAGATCTGATTTCAGGGCTAGAATGACCCACGGACCTGGCCTGGGGCAACAGGGAGTGAAGGTAAAAAATAATGCAAATGTGAAAACTTTCACCTGAATCAATTCGTCGTAGGTCAGAACCAGAAAATTTGCCCGATCCCGGTAAGTCAACCAGCTCTTGACATGATCAAACCAGGTGCCAAAGAAAACTGAGATAAACAGATAAGTGTTGTTAACGTTTGTTAACTGCTTTGGGAGGTTCACTTGAAAAATTGTATACCAACAGAGGCTGGTTCAGATAGTGGTTTGCTGGATTGAGAACCTGAGCCATAGGACTACTGAGCCCATGTACTTTCTTTTCCCCTCTCATCTTTCCTCCTCAGCGTGGGATCAGAGCTGTGCCAGAAAAATGCTAGTTTGTTAAAATCACAGTTCTGTGTGGCAGCTGGACTCAAAAACGGTGGGTTTAACCATAGCTTACAAAGCAGGACAAGAAACCTAGACTTAATCCTGGTTCTTTTCAAGGCAATGAAGAATTTAAGGTGAAAGATAGAATTAAGAAGAGATGTTAACTTTCTAAAATCTTTCCATTTCAATCTGTGATTCATTGACACGTGCAAAAGGGTGAATAGGGGAGATTAAAAGGTGTTAAAAGAGAATCTAGTCTGATCTATTTTTGATTGCTAACTAAAGCAGAGCATGTGAGCAGACATGCCGTCTATCGAGCATGGATACTTAGTACATAATACAATCATACAAAGAGTAGACACTATCTTAGACCTTAATGTGATTGGTTCCGGGTCAGAAGAACATAACCTGGAACCAGGAACAGACCACTCAGATTTGCCAATTGCATCTTCCACTTTATGTAGTTCAGTTCTGTGACTCGGCAATCACAAATATTTCAACTGAAAAATAGCAAAAATTTGCTCTGTGATCCAGCAGATCTTATTTGACAAGAGAGACAAGGGAGGAAGTATGAATAGGACAGATGTATAGGGAATTACAAATGGGATGCCGAGTGGGACCGAAGGGAAGACAAAGCCACAGCCTCTGGACAGCTTCTGATACCAAGGTAAAGGTAAAGGTGACCCCTGACAATTAAGTCCAGTCGTGTCCGACTCTAGGGTGTGGTGCTCATCCCCATTTCAAAGCCAAAGAGCCAGCGTTGTCCGAAGACGCCTCCATGGTCATGTGGCCGGCATGACTCTCCTTGCTGCAGCGCGTAGCATGCAGCTGGAACACGGAGCGCTGTTTACCTTCCTGCAAGCGGTACCTATTTATCTACTCGCATTAACATGCTTTGGAACTGCTAGGTTGGCAGGAGCTGGCCAAGCAACGAGAGCTCACCCTGTCGTGGGAATCGAACTGCCGACCTTTCGATCGACAGCTCATGGTTCAGCGGTTTAACCCACTGCGCCACCTAAACTCCCTAATAAACACTAAACTAAACCAAACTCCCTAATAAACACTAGATCCCATTGCCCTCCCAGGGAACACAAGAGTCCAAGCAACTAGCTTCTGCCTGCATACTTTTTCCTGCACAAAACATCTCAATGAATTCCCCAAAATCTTCCTTGAAGTCCAGGAATGAGGCCATCTTGGCATAATAATAGAGTGACACGCAGACATCCTTGGGATTACGGACCGTGTAAATGGCCTGGATGGAAGAGAGAAGATCGTCAGGCATAGGAATAATGCTGTCCCAATGTTTCTCAGTCACACTGCAAGGCAGGCCTCCCTAGGAGGCACAAACAGTGGCTGGGGAGACACAGACCTCTTTTTCCTTTCCTAGGGGTGTGTCCAAATTAGGGTCAGAAGGAAGTGCCACCCTCCACTGCCACCTCAAGCCAATCAGTGCAGCAGGACAGGTTTTGCATGCATCCAATCCCATGAACGGACTGACTCCCTAGCATGACAATTGTGCCATCCTCCCTTTTATCCCCCAACCCATAGAATCACCTTCGCCTGTGAGGTGAAGAAAGACTCTGGAAAGACCGTGGGGGGCAAGTGAGAGCTTATGAGACGGGGACAGGGCCGGTTCCCCAAGTACTCAGCGGCCGTGTTCTGTTCAATCCAGGGCACTCGTTCCCAGGAAGGCACCAACTGTGACAGTGTGGGATCCCCATTGCTGTGGATCAGGGTGAGAATTTCTTGCATCCAAGTTGTTCCTGGGGGAAAAAAATGAGGAAAACATTATCCAATGTTTCCCCAAGCCTTCAAGGAACATTAGCAGGGTATCTACTAATGTTAGGGACAGAAGGAAGTGCACAAGGCCAGGGCATCTACTAATGTACTAAAACTACATGCAGGGTGTTGTTGTTTTTTTAAGCTTCAGAAATATCCAGATTAAAATGATATCCTATTTTCTGGCAGGGCTCCTGTGCCTATATCAGGGGCCTGACATGCAGCAATTCAACAGGTGCCATTTTTGAGGCATCTCTAGAAAAAGCTGCACCTGTTAGCTTTCTGCCTGTCACACACAGGGATAAAAATGAAAGAGCCTTACCATACCATCTGTAAAAAGCATTCCCACTTTGTCAGTTATCAAACTCCAGGGAGGCACGGGTTGTATACATCCATGACTCACCAGATTTCGGGTATGTAAGGTTGAAGACATCACCATCTCGCACCTGGAAGCTCTGATGGGCATACCGGACACTTGCCTCGCTGTGCACAAGGCCAGGAAGGGTTATTCCACCATATTCTATGGAGTGCAATACCTGTTTAGCCATAGCCTTCGGGGGGGGGGGGGGAAGAGGTAGAAAAATATAAAGCACATATGAATCTTGAAATTCCCAGAGCTGGGAATGAAAAATATAATAATAATATAATATACAGTATTTATATACCGCCTTTCTGGTCATTGGATTTCTCCTCCGACTTTATTCTAGCTGGGAAGAAGCTAGAATAATGGGGAAGAGGGCCTTTGGATGAGATTGTGGGGCATCAGCTGGGGAGGGGGGGGAGACAGCAGCTTGCATTGTTCCCTCCATTTCTCAGCTTGCTAATTCCTTCCCTTTTTCAAGAGGGAGATAAACCATCCTCCTTCCCGGCTCCCCCTTCACAGGCCTGTACCCCAACAGAACAGAACCTGCTTTTTTCAGTCTCTTCCAAGTCTCCTTCAGTTTCTTCGTCTGGCACCTGTTTCCTAATCGTCTGCAGCACAGTCTGTGCGGAGGGAAAATTCTGCCTAGCAGCTACAGAGAGGCACAAAGGGAGACGTTGTTCTTTGGAGGGAAGGGAGCCAGCACAGGGAAATCGAGGTCACATTTCGATAAGAACTTACAACCAAGCTCCAAGATAGCATCATTCCACCAGCTCTCCCTTCCATGTCTAGGTAGCAGAAAGATGAGAACATTCTTTTGCATTGTTCAACCCAGAATGCGTTATTTTTCTCCAAGCAGAAAACAATGCATGCATTGCTCACTCTCCAAGCCAAAAAGGCCTTGGTTCCTAGTACACTCACCTCGATTCATGGACCCTGCTGCTCCCTGCGTGCCGCAGACCCTGCGTGCTGTTGCCCATCACCGCTGTGCTCCTCCTCACCGTCATCGCCACCTGCCCAGCCGCCGGCGCCGGTTTTAAACTGAAGAAACTTACCTTTTTTCCAGCGCCGATATCTTGGATCGCGAAATTTCACGAGATCCAAGATATCGGCGCCCAAATCTCGTGAGGGCATCATGCCCTCACGAGATTTGGGCACCAATATGTTGGATCTCGCGAGATTTCGCGATCCAAGATGCTGGCACCTGGGCTACATTTTAAAAATGGCGGCGGCAGCGGAGGTTTGCTAACCGGTCCGGAAAACGTTCCGGGATCGTTCTGGGACCCAAACCCGGATTCTGGTACGGTCCCGGAAATTCCGGGACGGATGGTAAGCCTACATATATGCCTCTCCTGCGGCTCTAAAGTCAAGAGCTAGTCCCTGCCCACAGGCTTCCTTCCTTTTTTCATGGCTTTTTTTAACAGAACTGAGGCAATTCTGCCTGCTGCCTCCCCAGAGCTTGATGATGCAGGCGCCCTGCCTTTTTTTCATTGGATGCCAGCTACCCTGCCTGTTTTTCATTGGAAGGCTGCCATGATTGCAGCCTAACTGACTAATGCAGCTCATTGACTGTGCTGGCGAGGAAACGAGCGGCACAGAAAGGCAAGGAACTTTTTTTTTAACTTGTTGGGATTTTTACTCCCCTGGCTGCATATCCCTGCTCAGAGCGGCTCGCAACCCAGAAGTAATTGGCGGTGACGTCATCACGTCACCACCAATTACTTCTGGGTCTTCTGGTACTGGGAGTGATGTCACAAGACAAGGTACCAGAAGACCCAGCTAAGCCTCTGGTCTTCGCAACCATCCACCAGGCAAAGCAGGGATACCAGCTGACCAAAAAAACTTGACCTGGCCTGCTCTTGTGCCTTAAAACAGCAGAAATTTGTTCACAGCAAGGAGATAAATATTACATCACTAATGTGTGTCACTCAAACTGTTGTTAGAGGCAACAAAACAGGGACCAGTAACACATTTGGCAACCCTACACCTAGCTTGCTGGGGACCTCTCCCTTTTCCAGGGAACCCTGAAGTTCTGACTCCTTTCTCCCCACTTGAACTCTAGCTAACTGGCATGTGTGAATGAGCCATCACAGAGAGGCTGGATCTGCTAATGCAGTAGAATGAGGTGGGAATTTACTGGTAAGAGTTACGAGACAGCACAATGGACTGCACCATTTCAGGTGACAGCTGGATAGCCTGAACGTCCCACTATATTGGAGAAACAAACAAACAAACAAACAAACAAACACTAAACTCTCTGGGAATAGAAGAATAGAAAACTAGCCCCAAGAAAACAGGCTGAGCTAGAACCATTCTCTCTGATATGCTCTTTTTTTTAATGTGTTGCTGAGAATGCATTACATAGGAGAGTGTTAAAAAAAGGCACCCCCCTGCATTCTGAAGTGGCACAGTCCATTCAACCACTTCATTCTCGTGCTAGACCGGAGATTGTCCGATCTTCTGATGCCAAGTCAGACACAACAGAAAAGAGTTCACACAACCGAGCAACGACAGATCGATCGTCATCATGATACACGTGCCCGCCAGACTTCAGATGCCGCTGCAGCAGTGACCCCAAACTGATCTCACTCTGGCCTTTCTTTCTCTACGATCCCCAACCTGTGGCACTGGCCAGAGGACCTTTAAGAGCCCCACTCACTTCCTCCCCGCCTTGGCAGGGCTCTCCTGTCTTTAACAGCTGACACGTAACATGCAGCAGTTCAACAAGTGCCGCTCCCCGCCCTACAGCGTGTGAGTGAAGACGCAGGAGGAGGGCAAGCTAAACTTGCTGGATTACTGCATATGTTATGCAACTGCGACAAATCACTGTCGATCTTCTAATCCTCCTGTTCTTAGCTGTTACGTTATTTAACTGCTGTTCCGCTGCGTTTCGACGGTTACTATAGGGGTTTTTATGTTTTCTGGTTTTTAACCTACTTGGGAGCCCTTTGGGCGGACGAGCAGGATATCATTATCTAAAATGAATGAATGAAAGCCACAGGACTTTGCCGGGTTGACGGTGGGGGAAAAGCGCGAGAAAGGGTTAGAAAGTGGGGGCACTTTAAGGCAGCTTCCCGGACTAAAATCATTCGCTCTGTGGCTTCTACCGTAGTGAACCCGGAGTCCTGGCTTCCATCTTCACCGTAAATGACTCTTCTCCTAATCCTGCTTCCCAACAAAGTCTTACCACCACCCGCCCGCCTCTTCCACTCCGTGGACACAAGTCTTCTCAAGAAAATTCGATCTAGGCCTTTCTGTTCTCACTCCCTCTTTCCTCGCCTTAATAATAAACCCAAATTCCTTCCCAGAGAACTGGCAAATCGCGGCTCTCAGCCCTTCCCTTTTCATAACCTGCTAAATTTCACTTCAGTCCCAGTGGACCCAGGAGGAGTCCTGATTTTGCGATAACCAATCCAGCGAGGGCAGCACTGGGCGGGACTTCCCTTTGAATAAACTTTCAAGCTTTGCTCCTGGCCAGCGAGCTTCATTATTAAGGTGGCACCGCAGAGATGCAGTTGGGTCTTGGTAGCGAGCAGGCTCGCCAACTGGCTGGAATCTCACAAACCTGGGCCAGAAAGCGGCCCTTTTGGCCAAGCGCCAGAATTAGATGACGAAGAGCCCAGGGAGCGAATGTCCAGCCAAACCATCTGGAGTTGCGTTGCATGTCAGTGTAGGTTTGGAAAGGAAGCAAAATATTTACTAGAGGCCTGCACCCCTCCCTCCATTAGCTGGTTGATTCAAATCACTGTATGAAATAAAGGTTCCAGGGGTGTCAGAGGTTGGACTCAGGTTCCAGGGGTTCATTCCCAGAGGGCCCACCTGGCCAGATAAACTCCCAAGCCTTCCACAGTTGAACATTTTCCTTGCATTGAAGGGGGGGGGGGGAGAGAGCAAGCATATAGCCTGCTTCATGGGATTGCTCCACCTACATGTGCTCTCCAGTTGCTTTTGGGCAACCTATTACACACCATCTTCAGCCTGCTTTGTTCCCTCTCTGTGCACCTTAGTTTCTGTGAGAAAGGTTTTCACCCACCAAACAAATCTTACCTCACCACCAGTGCTGAGCTATGTTTGCTCTGCAGGGGCAGCCTTGCTCCCTGAGGGACTGGAATGTGGTGACATCACAGCAGCTCAGCCAATAGGTCTCAGAAGCGTCACTGCCACAAGGGAAATACAGTTTAGATACTAAGTCACCACAGTGGCTTGTGGGTGAGGCTGGCTTTCCTGAGGAGTTGCATCATACATGCAGTTGCTAAAAGAGGTCTGAGTTCTCCCTAGCAAGCCCCATATATCAAGAGCTCAACAGAACACCAATGAGGAAAATCCATCGGGCCCAACTTGCCCATTGAGAAGCTACTTATTGCTTGAAAGGACATCACTGTCTTCCTTTCCTTGAGGAGGGAAGTGCGTACATAGTTGCTAAACCACCATATTCTGCCCCCCCTCTGGTTCCAGATGTAATAGAAATGGTACAGTGGCTCAGCAGTTGCCTAGCATCTCCCCTAAAAAAGCCAACACCAGGCCTCATATCTAACCTATAGCCCTCCTCCAGAACTGATTGATCTGGAATAAATATTGCGACGCTGAGCTCCATACGCAGAATCACTATCACAGGTTTGGATCCCTTACTCTCTAGAATAAGCATGCATTGAAAATCAGGAAAACATGACCTTTTGGGAGAACACAGACGACCAACTTAGCAAATGTGGAGAAGTTGCCTGTTTCTTAAACACGTGCTAAAGAGCAGGGATATGGATGACCATGGCTGATTGTGTAGCTTTTGCTGGTTGCTGATGTTGCAGCCCCCTCCACAACTTGTTCTGTTGCCATGGAGTGAAGGTCTTGCTCTTCCTTCTCGCCCTCCATGCATTGCTGCAGTGTTTTGCCACTACTTGGTGCTTCTTTGTTTAGGGAAGTGAAATAGTTCATCCATCTGCATAGTCTTAAAAATGTACTGTATTCATACTGGTAATAATGGTGTCACTTCAAAGAGATCAGTCCCACATAGGGGAAAAAACCAGGCATTAAAAAAAACCACATAGGGGAGAAAAAAACCAGGTATTGCCTCACTTTTCAGCTTGTGAAGCCATCTATGGTGAGTTGTTTCCCACATTAAAATCAAGGTTCACCATACACGCACCCCAGTCACCACATAACTCGTATACAGCCCAACTTCAGAGACTACAGCCTCTCACTCTCTTATGGGAGGCAGCCTTGGGCCAAACAAACTAGAAGTTTCATTAAGCCCATCGTAAGCACTGATGGGCTTTACTCCCCCCCCAAAAAAATAGCAGGTGTTGGGGGTGGGGGAGGCTGATCTGGATCAGGACCATGGCGGGTGGGGGGCTTAACTTTTGTCCCTGCTACAGTCCCAAACCAGGTCAGCCCCCACCCCTGCAGCTGCTATTTGACAAGAAAAAACAACTCGCATTCAGGGCCAGAGCCAGGTTGGTGGTGGCCCCATGGCATTCCTGCTTGTCCCCTGATGGAGCATTAGCACTACCACGGTCTCCAGTACTGAGGGTTCAGTGGTTGGCCTACCCTGGTGGGCCCTCTGATGGGTCTATGGGGCTCTCAGCCAGTATAGGACATGCCCACTGCTGACAACATCCCTGCTCCCATTGGGGCCAATGAAAGAAGGAAGGAATTGGAGCATGTGTAATTTTAAAAGGGAAAAAAAGAGGAAGGGGAGGGGGATCATTCAGTTGTCTGCTTCAGGCAGGAAAATCTCATGGATGGTCTAGGACTGGACAGTTTGCTGCCTGCGTTGCCATGTGATTGAGGGCACCCATGGAGCTGAGGAGGGTTTGGTGCTGCTCAGGCGAAATCTATGGTGCGAACTGATGCTTAGATGCAAGGCTGCTATATGCAAGGTCAGCCCTAGACCCATTGGTGCCCCAGGCGAGGAGGGTCTTTGGCATCATCACCCACCTCCATTTGTCAACTCTTGAATGTCTTTTTTTTTTAATTGCATTTGTAGCACAACTTTGATGCATGGTCTGCACAAATGATTTGCCCCTGTCACATAAGAGGATGCATTTGCACACATAGATGATCTGTAAATCTGTATCTATTCTTGCCACATTGAAGCAAATAAAGCGAAGCTTGTTTTCCTTAGTTTTTTAGAAGCGTTTTAATGTTAAGAATAACTGAAACGCCAAAGCATTTGCCTGGATCACCTGCCCCTAAATCCATCCCTGGCTACCTATTTGCTACATAATATTAGAAGCTAGGCAAATTCTATCTCATTGCATCAATGTAGGTTTTGAGAATCCAGACTTTCTCCTGATCCACCTTAAACCATCACTCCCCCCCCTCCCTCCCTCAATTGCATCTCTCTGGGTCCCTTGGGAGTGGGGAAGGGAAAGTGAGAGAGAAGATCTGTGCATTTTAGGAGGGGGGAGAACGGAGGGAGGGAGGAAAAAAGGGAAGCTGAGGCTGTGAGCGATGTAAAGAAGGAAGGAAAGAAAGAAAGGCAGAAGCGGGCAACGGAGGTATAAGAGAGCGAGGGAGGGACTAGGGGTGAAGAGGGAGAGAGAAGGAAGGAGAGAGGGAAGGCGGGAGAGTCAGGGCAGAGAAGGCGAAAAAGCGAGGGAGAGTTTCACAAAAAGAGGAGGAGAGGAAAAGCAGGAATCCCAGGGACTACAAGATAGATGGGGGAGATACAGAAGAAGCGGGGGGAACGAGAAGGTGGAAGACGAGGCTAGAGAGAGAGAGAAGGGAACGGGAAAAGACAGGTGAGGGAGGCAGGCAAGGATAGACCGAAGGTGGAGAAATAGGCAGGAGAGAGAGAGAGAGAGAGAGAGAGAGAGAGAGAGAGAGAGAGAGAGAGAGAGAGAGAGAGAGAGAGAGAGAGAGTTGGAGAGCGGCGGCGGACAAGAGGGGAGGAAGAAAGAAAAACGAGAGTGAGGAGGGAAAGCGGGAAAGGAAAGTTAGGGACTCCAAAGATCTCATCCCATCATTTCCACCTGCCGCCCCTCTTCTCCATTTTCTTCCCCGGTGACCATCCATTCACAGCAGGACCATCACGAGCCGTGTAGCAAGGAGTCCCACAGCTCAACTCTCCTGACTCCGCCCCAAAGATCAGGGGCAGGGTGGGGCGAGGGGGGCTTGTCGAATGTTCACTCCCATGGAGTGATATCCCCCATCGAAACCCCCCTACCACTTCCCCCTCCCCAACTCGCCACCTCCATCTTCCCAATCTAATGACATTGTGAGAGGAGGGGAGCAGGGGGTATCCCTGGAGAGGGGGCGGGAGGAAGATGGAGGGATGGAAAGAGAGCTAGGAAGGGGGGCGCGGGAGGGAGAAAATAGATTGATAGATAGATTAGGCATGGAGAGGGCAGCGGAGGACTTTCGGGGGTGAGGGGGTATCTGGGGGGGCATTTGGACTCACCGGACCACGCGTGGATCTCGGGGGGGGGTTGTCACCAACGCCATCTCCAGAGCCTGCGGACAGGGGGGCACTGCCAAGCGAGATGCTGAAAGGGGGCCATCTACTATCCTGAGACCCCCCTTGTCTACACCATGATGGGGACCACACTGGGGGGGCTTTGCCTGCTGGGAATATTGGCAGCAACTTGTATGGCTGGTAAGGGTCCTCTCTGGGGAGAGTGATGAATGGGGAGGGAGGAAGAAAAAAATAGCTCCGGATTTGGGGGGGGGGTGAGTTACTGGTTGTTGCATGGCAAAGGGAATTCCCTGGAAGCGAAAGATTAAACGAAGCTAAAGGCAATGGAGGCAGGCACCCGCTAGCTACCCAGTTCTCTCTGCCTCTATCTGTCGCTCTATCTATTCATCCTTCTCCTCATCTGTTTGCTCGCATGCAGACCACCACCCCTCTCATTTATCCACACTAGCTAATCTAACTATATAAAACCCACCCACCCAATTATCTTCTTTTGTAACTCTTCCTTTCTGGTTATCTCTGATCTAATCTCTCTCGCCTTTTTCTAATCTCTCTCCCGTTCCTTTCTCTGTCCCTCCATCAGCGCATCTGTCTTTCTCTATACACGCCTAGTAGGCAAGGCTTCAATTTGTACCCAGGGCTCAGTCCTAAGTCCTATAGTTCCTTTTCAGTGCTTGGGGGCTCAGATTCAAAGTGTGATGTGAAGCAATGGTAATACTGTACAGGGGGAAGTGCCTCTGAGCATGTACAGAGTGCACGTTCTCCTCATTGCTGCGCTATTGCTGGCAGCCTATTGTCATCTGAAGGGCTTGCTGTGGTAGGCGACGGTGCCTTTGAACACCACTCGCCTAAAAACTTCAGCACTGTCTTTGCATCTATTTGTCTTCCTAGTACAATCTATCTAGTTACCAGCCAAGAAAAAAGGAATGAATGGAAATGATGTCAAAGGCATGAATCAAGTGTAGTGGGGAGGTTTCCAAGCAGATGCATGTTACCCTTAAGTTCCCACACTTCTGCCCCTCCACCTCTACTAATTAACCCTTTCCCCTCCAATCCCTTTTTTCTCCAGTGCAGTTTGTTCCAGCAAAGACCTACGAGGATTGGTGGGCCTACAAGGAGACTCTTCATGGCAGCTTTGTGCCAGGTACAAGCCCTTGATGGTTGGTGGGAAGGGGGAACCTCCAAAAACCTGGTACGGGATGCCTGCCCCCCTCTTCACTTGCTTGCCTTCTTTATGCCTGTCCCAGAATACACCTTCCACATCTGTGACCACTGACCAGACAATATGTCTGCTGAAAAACCCACTCACAACAACTGTTCTCAGAAATGAAACATATATTATGTGCTCAAGGACTGAGCTGCTTAACCACTAAGGCAAAAGTATGTGTTTTAATTTATTTATTATTTTATTTTATTTATTTATTTTTTATTATTTTAATAAATAAATTTATTTATTATTTTATTTTTCACATTTTTATACCACCCTTCCTCCAAGGAGCTCAGAGTGGTGTACATATTTCCTCCCCTCCTTTTTGTCCTCACAACAACCCTGTGAGGTAGGCGGGGCTAAGAGATAGTGACTGGCCCAAGGTCACCCAGGAATAGTTTTCCACACTATATTGTATTGGCCAATGCCCTGTGGAACTCACAGCCACAGGATGGTATGAAGATCAATATAGCTGGGTCTGGATCAGCTTTTTCACTGAGAACAGGCTATCAAGGGATGGAGGGAGGAAACTGGAAGGTTGGGCTGTAGAACAGTAGTTTGGATTTGTTCTGTTTTTTAAATTAGACCTATTAATGAAAAAGATTATTCACAGATATTAGCCATGAAACCAATGAAACTTTCATGATTCGAGGAAACACACTTCTGTTGAATGCTGGGGGCAAAGAGCAAGGCTTGGACATTGCATGATGCCCTTCCTGCAGGCTTCCCATGGGCATCTCTGGCTGTCCCCTGTCAGAGACAGAGTGTTGGACTCTGATCCAGCAAAGCAGTTCTTGACTGGGGTGAGTGGTGAATTGATCTGAAGAATGTAAAAGGATTACCAGAAAGGGGAATATTGGAATGGATGGGCTGGAAAGGGCATAGATAGATAGATAGATAGATAGATAGATAGATAGATAGATAGATAGATAGATAGATAGATAGATAGGTTTTGGGATAGAAGAAAGATCAGTGGGACCTCAGGGTGGATGGACAGATAGATTAATCTGGGAGACAGAAGTTATACGAAGCATTTGTCTCCACTCCCATTATGACATTATTCTGTTCCTCCCTTAATCCACTAAAAAAAAGTTTACAACTGTCCTTGTGAGGAACTAGAAGTTTGGCCTGCTTTCCATGTGTTAAGTGGTGCATGTAGAGACTGACATTTTTGCCATATCTTTTACAATTCATACATCTTTCATTTAAAGGAAAAGCATGCATCTAGTCCTCATGTTAGCAGCTAAAAACTTGACTTTGTGCAGGCAGTGTTTGATTAAAACAACAGAGGAGGTCAGGATATGGATTTCACTTGGCAAAAAACGGAGCACCTATGCCATGACTTGTGCTCCCTTGAGCTCTTGCCTTCGTATTTCACAACATTGATTTCTCCCACATAAGTCTTGCCTGCCTCGATGTTATGCTTTTCCCACCATAAACTCATATTATGTCCTCTCCTTTTTTCAGACAGCATATGGCATATGTTCTCTCTTCCTCTCTCCTTTCCCAGGTCATCGCTCTTTCAAAACATCAAAGTTCAGTGAAAGCCCCAATATTGCAATCAAAAAACTAAGCTAGGCCAGTTTAAATAGATGCATGCTAATTGGGTTAATTTGCATGATTTATTCTGAGCTCAGGATTTGGGTTTCTTGGCGCAGAATGTTGGCACTGATTCCAGACGGCCAATTAGATGTTGGTGCCAGATGGGAATATATGCCTCACTCATGACCCCCTGCGTCGAAGGTTGGGGATGACTCGCAGAGTCCCAAGGGGAGGGGGTGTCTTCGTAGTCTTGCTGAGAGAGAGGGAACGCTGAGATACGGGAGGCTGCTACGCCGTACATGTACGCAGTGCTGAGCCGAGGTGGGGGCTGGGCTCAGCGACTGCAAGAGGCTGCATTAATATTTAATATCTGCCTCACCCGCTCCGGTGATGCAGTGAGTGAGCAGAAGGCAAAAGGAAACAGGGCCACAGTGGGTGGGTGGGTGGGCGCTCAGGGGGGCTGCTTGTGATGGGGTCGAAACCCCAATGGCCCCGCAAGCCTGGGAAGTGCGGAGAAAGGCAGGGACAACCTATATCCCCATAGTTACAGAAAGAGGGAAAATCAATTAAGTATACAGATATAGAGGAGAATACAAAAATACACAGGAACCACACAGAGGGAATGAGGAATGAAACAAGCATGCGGGCACACACAGAGATGAAGGAACACCAAGAGAGAGATGAGACCAGACATATTGCGGTGCTAAAATGCACATATACACCGCCAGGTAAAACTCTTCCTCTACCTTATTAAAATATACACACATGCAGAGATACAAGGCCTTCCGCTAAATAATGTTTTCTCTCTCTCTCTCTCTCTCTCTCTCTCTCTCTCTCTCTCTCTCTCTCTCACACACACACACACACACACACACACACACACACACACACACAGAGTGTTTAGTTAAATTGGTTAAATGCTAAATTAGTCACATGTGCCACATACAAACAGGATAAACTTAAGCCAGGTCTACATGGAGCAGAATGAGATGGGAAGAAGGCAATAGAATTCTGAGGTGGTAGAAAGGGAGGCACCTACTTTTCAGTGCTGTTGCCCCACATTGAGACAGGAAAACAAAACTCCATGCAGGTAGAAAGCTAGTACAACAGGGAGACGGCTGGATTAGAACATGTCTTTCTAATGTACTAGCTTTCTACTTGTATGGAATTTTTTTCTGGAGGAATCATTCAAAAATGGTATCACTTACTTGCAGTTTGAAGTGATAACATCCATTCTCCCACTTCAGGTTCTAAGATTTCATATCGTTAATTCTATTTATGGTATCTATTTTAGGGATTTATATCCTGTTTTTTCTTGTCAGAACAGACCCAAGGCAATTAAAACAATTAGACAAGTAAGATCATTAAAAATAAAACAAAACAGAACCACAATAAGCACATATGCTAATCTAATAGCAGCAGTATAAAACCAGAACCAGAGTTCAATGGATTAAATAGTACACATTACAAGGATTTACAGAATTGGGGAAAAAAATCAGTAACTGTTTAAAACAGCAAGAAAATCATCAGCCTGAGTGGGAGAGAGGAGAGGAGTCCAAGGTTTTGTTTATTTTTGAACATAGCAGCAGCTTTTTGCAATGACCCCAACACAGCATACATAGTTAAAACAAGAAATGCCATAAACAAAAGTTGGACTGCACAGGTGGATCTGCATCTGGGGTCGGAAGGAGGCGGCAGAGATTTATTTATTTATTTTGCTTCATAACCCGCTTTGTGAACTTTTTTTTGTTGAAAAGCGGTATATAAATATCCATCATCACCATCATCATCATCATCTATGGCAAAGTCCCACTTTTCTCCATGTAAAAAAACAAAAAGCACAACTCCATGCAAGTAAAAAATGGTCAGATCATGGAGAAAACGTCAGCCCAGTCCTTTGCCTGCTGAACTGGTTTTTTATTTATTTATAGGGAGTTTTTAACATGGTGCTGTGTTTTTTTCAAAAATATGATTTCACCCATAGACAATTTGAAGTGGTGCATCCCATTTTATCACCTCAATATCATTCTTCACCATGCATAGACAGCCTCTCTCTCTCTCTCTCTCTCTCTCTCTCTCTCTCTCTCTCTCTCAGGGAGCTGTGGTGCATGAGGTATAGCCTTCCCCACACCCAGCTTCAAACCCATTTGCAACATGTCTAAAATCTACATTAACTAGAAAGTGCATTTGATTTTTCTTCCACAGTCTACATTAACAATGAACACATAAAACCAATATTGGGCGATAAACACCCAAAGGTGCTTTTAAGCCTCATGCTGCATAAAAATGGCCTTTGGTGTATTTAAAAAGTAACACTGGAAGCTGCTGCAAACGCACGTGCACACACACACACACACACACACACACACACACACACACACACACACACACACACACACACACACACACACACACACACCGTAATGTGCCTCGCCTAGCATAATCCACAAACTCACATGTACACACCACACGTGCCCTTGCATTTCCCTTGCTCTTCTTCAATACCTGAACAGGTTTCAGTCCCAGAATCTATTGGCTTTCTGTTGTTCTCTGCAGGTCCACCATTCTGGGGTCTGGTGAATTCAGCTTGGAGTCTCTGTGCCATTGGGAAACGCCAGTCGCCTGTGGATGTGAACACAAGCCAAATGGTGTTCGATCCCTTTCTTCCTCCACTTCGGCTAAGCACCGGCGGGAAGAAGGTGTGCATGCAGGTGTACTGTGATGAGAATTGCAGCAATAATAATAATAATAATAATAATAATAATAATAATAATAATAATAAATGGTGGGACCACAAAGTTTATTGGAAATGAAGAACGAGTGAAAATTCTGTGGGATTTTTGTATTCAAACAAACACCTAGCCCACAACACCCAGGATTTGACAACTGTGGGAAAGAAGCAAGTCTGGGTAGTGGATGTGGCAATACCTGGAGATGCGAGAATTGAAGAGAAAGAACAGGAAAAGATCATGAAGTATAAAGATTTGCAAATTGAAGTTGAATGCCCATGGCAGAAAAAGGCTAAAATTGCACCAATTGTTGTCAGTGTTCTAGGAGCAATACCAAAAGCCTTTGAAAAATACCTGAACATCCTGGGTGTAAATGAAATTACTACACACCAATTACAGAAAGCAGCCTTACTTGGGACAGCAGCACACATATCTATATTACAAAAATATCTATGAATATCCTAGGTCCTTGGGAAGGACCTAGGATGTTCAATAGGCCAAATCTAGCATCTGGCCAACATCTGGCAGGCTGTGCATAATAATAATAATAATAATAATAATAATAAATCAATTAATAGTAACATGAAATGCATTTTAAGTTTTCAGAACACTTCATATGCATTGTCAGGATTTGTGACAATAGCCCTTTAAGGCAGGCCAGTTTTACTATTTCCCAAATCTGGGGATTGTGTTTGTGTGGTTGAAGCTGATAGTATGAGGGCTTTCTTCAGGCCACCTAGAGACTCTAGGTGGCCTGCTAGAGAGTTCATGCCTGGGTTGAGCAAGGGGTAAAATGTAGCCTTGTTCATGGATTTGTCCCGTCCCCCCGTCCCCCTTCATCTCTTTTCCTGTCTCACTGTCTCTTCCTCTAGATCAGCGGTACGATGTACAACACAGGGCGCCACGTCTCCTTCCGGCCAGACCCACCGCACTTGGTGAATATTTCTGGAGGGCCTCTGCTCTACAGCCACCGGCTTCAGGAGTTACGTCTACACTTTGGGAGCGAAGATGGGTTTGGCTCTGAGCACCAGATAGATGGCGAGGGCTTCTCTGCCGAGGTAATTCCAGTCCCTTCTCAGTCCAAAGAAAGCAGGCTGACATATTTCACAGGTCCCCTGCCTCTGAGCTCAGAGCCAGTTTATACATACAGCAGAATTACAATAAGTGTCATTAAAACGTCTTTCCTGGATTGTGCCCTTTCATGGCTAAGGGTGAATCACTGGTTACATGTTTAAATGCTTCCCTATGGGGAAAAAAGACCCTTGTACATAGAAGAAAGCATTTCAGCGAGAAAAGTGCACTTTACCTTCGTCTTGGACATGCTAAGCACAGGGAGGATTTTTTCCACGAGGAGCATTCAAATAAGTAACCCTCTGCCTGAAGTGGTACAGTCAGGACATAATAAGTGGTACATAATAAAGGACAGCTTTATTATGGTACCTTGATCCTGCTGAATGTACTGGATAAACTGTGGCCCTTTAGAGAGAGCATAGCATAAGCACCATGTTTGGACAGAATTCCATTATGATTTGCAGTATCCCAAGCCAGCTGCATTTTCTAGCCTGTGTGTACATGTAACACTGTTTCTCTCTTACACTCACCTCTAGGTGCAGCTGATCCACTACAACCAAGAGCTGTACCCCAATATCTCAGAGGCCTCCCGTAACCCCAATGGTTTGGCTGTCATTTCAATCTTTGCTAATGTGAGTTCCCCTCCTCCAGCGGGTATCACACTTGCCCGGGTTAGCTCAAAGTGGGGGAAGAGATCAGGGAACAAGGCACAAGGCTTTTAACTGGTTTTTGTTTGCAGATTGGGTCAAGCCCCAACCCATTCCTAACCAGGCTATTAAACAGAGAGACCATTACCCGGATCTCCTATAAGAGTAAGTGGGGCAGCTTTGAGGGATGTGGGTCATGTTAGGTGAAGACAATGCAGAGGTGAAGACAATGCAGAGGGATGGGGAAAGCTAAAGATGGGAGGAAGATGAGCAATAGACATTTTAAAATTACAGTACCTATAGTCTGTATAGTCTCTCTACATACAGAGAACATTTTATCCTTCCCTCATTATATTTGAATTCAGGATCACCTAATGAAATTGATTGGTGGTGGGATCAAGACAGATAACAGAAAGCACTTCTTTCCATAATCTGCAGTTAACTTGTGGAATTCACTGCCACCAGATATGTCAATAGCCACTAGCTTAGATGGGGTGATGGGCTTAAAGATGGGCTATAAAACAGGAGTGGCCAGCCTTCCACCAGTAGGGCCTCTGCGTTCTTAAGAGTTGTGTAGAAGGCAGAATCTTGGCAGCTGCAAGTGCTGATGGTGCTGCTAAAGCAGCTGCACCTGCTGAAATGCCCTCACCTATACAGCCATTAAAGGGCCAGAAGTATTAATGTTGAAAGGTTGGCCAGGCCACCCCTGCTTTAAAATAAGATTAGGCACATTCATGTATCATGTACATGATACATGAATGGTACTTGATGAGCTATAATGATCACTGAATGGGACCTCCATATTCAAAAGCAGTGTACCAGATGCTATGTACAAAGAACAGGAGAGAGTGGTTCTTTCATGCCCTGGTTGTCAGTTTCCCAGCAGCATCTCTTGGTAACAGAGAGTAGGACTAAATGGAGCATTGTTTGATCCAAACCAGCAGGGCTCTTCTTATGTGCTTAAGCTGTGTGTATTTCTTTTCCAACAGACGATGCCTATCTTCTACATGACCTGAGCCTTGAGAATCTTTACCCCGAGACATTTGGTTTTATCACCTACCAAGGGTCCATGTCAACTCCTCCATGCTACGAAACAGTCACTTGGATCCTCGTTGACCGACCCATCAACATTACCTCTGTGCAGGTGGGCCTGTGTGACAGCAGCCTTTCTTGCTTCAGGACAAATTGCACTGCTCCAGTCACTCTTTAACCTACCGTATTTTTCGCTCCATAAGACGCACTTCCCCCCCAAACAATAGGGGGAAAAAGCCTGCGTCTTATGGAGCGAATAATAAAAAAGTAAAGAAAAAATACTTACCGGGGTTTCAGGGAGGCCTGCAGAGGCTCGTGCAGGCCTCCTCGATCTTCATTTCGTCAAAAAACGGCCATTTTTGGCCACTTCCGGTTTTTGTCAAAAGAGGAAGTGGCCGAAAATGGCCGTTTTTTGACGAAATGAAGATTGGGGATGCCTGCACGAGCCTCTGCAGGCCTCCCTGAAGCCCCGGTAAGTGTATTTTGCTTACATTTTTTATTATTTTTATTTTTATTTAAAAAAACCTTTTTTCCCCTATTTTTTGCTCCATAGGATGCATGCGTCCTATGGTCCGATGCGTCCTATGGAGCGAAAAATACATTACTCGATGCCTCTCCTCTAGCTAATAGAACCTAGAAGTTCTGGCTCTCAGGTCTTCTCTCCCCCAGCCCGTTTGATTTTTCTGCCCTCCCTGAGAATATAAGAGCAGCCCTGCTGAATCAGACCAAAGTTCCATCTGATCCAGCTTCCTGCTTCCCATCATGGCCCGGTAAATTTCCCTTCAAACCCAGAAGTGGGACATGTAGGCAAATAGCCCTCTCCCACCGTGGATCCTTAACAACTGGCATTCAGTCATGTACCATTATATGTAGGCTTACCAGATCTCCAACCGGGACAGAGTGCTAGACCTTTAGGAGAAGGAATGTGGGCAGGTGTAGCTTGTTAAACCCTAGAGTAGAATCCTAGGCATGTCTACTCAGAAGCAAGCCCCATTGTGTTCAGTGGGGGTTGTTTCTGAGTAGACATGCCTAGGATTGTGCTCTAAGGTTTAACAAGCTACACCTGCCCACATTCCTTCTCCTAAAGGTCTAGCACTCTGTCCCAGTTGGAGATCTGGTAAGCCTAATTATATGGGCCACAGTGGCTTAGTGGTTAAGATGCTGAACTGCAGACTGGAAAGTCAGTAGGACAGCAGTTCGAGACCCGAGTGCCGCGTGACGGAGTGAGCTCCCCTCCCATCTCCTGTCCCAGCTCTGCAGTTTGAACGCAAGAAATTGCAAATAGATAAATAGGTACCGCTGTGGCGGGAAGGTAACAGAGTTCAGTTCATCATGCTGGCTCATGGAAGTGTCTTTGGACAACGCTGGCTGGCTCTTCGGCCTTAGAAACGGAGATGAGCACCGCACCCTAGAGTCGGACATGACTGGCTTTCGAGCAGGGGATACCTTTACCTTTACCGTACCATTATACATCGCCATCAAAGTGCCATTGTACGTCATGATTTGTCTTATTCCCTTTAAAGCCATCTAAGCCGCTGCTCTCACCACATCCTGTGGCAGCAAATTCCATAAATTAATTATGTGTTGTGTGATGCGGAGGAGGACTTCCTGTTGTCTGTCTTGGACCAACTGTTATTGATCACATTCATTGACACTGAGGTCTAGTTGCAAGAAGTAAACAAAAAATTTCTCGGTCCACACTCTGTACATCATGCATAGTTTTATAAACTTCTGTCACTTTACTCCTTGTCTTTAATCTTTAGTCTTCCCTTGAAGGGAAGGTACTCCCGCCAACTATTTTGGTTACCGGCTTTTATGCACCCTTTTCCCACTCTCTTTTTTGAGATGGAGCGACCAGAATTGCACAAAGAATTCCAAATGCGGCTGCACCGTTCAAACCAGAGTATCTCTTGACTTCCTTACGCTCTTTTTTCTTCCACCTCTCTCTTCATCAGATACATTCCCTTCGCCTCCTCAGCCAGAACCTTCCTTCTCAGATATTCCGAAGCATGAGTGACAACTCGAGACCCCTCCAGCCTCTCTTACACCGAAGCCTTCGGGGCAATCGAGACCTGCGGCGTCCCACTCGACGTTGCAAGGGGGGCAACTACAGACTACACGGTATGAAACCCAGGAATCAGAGCGTTTTTCTTCCATACTTTGTCCTACTAGCCTGCATTCACATTCCACTCCCCCATAGGGAGCACTAAGATGCGTCATGTTCCGAGTTTCCCTTATTAAAGCTGTGAGAACAATTATGGTAAAGAGCAGGGCCTTCTCTATCATGGGCCCTGTAATTTTGAGACACTTTGCTGACTGAGCTCCATTGAAGTCCAACCCTGCAAGCTGTCACAGTGTCATAAAAATACTCCTAGTTAGAACTGTTTGTTTTTGATGAGTACGAGAGAATTACAGCCTAACAGCCCAATCCTAACCAACACTGTTTTCAAACACCTCTACTCCTAGGGCATTTCCACACCACACACAAACTGGTTTACTATCAGTCTAATCTAAACCAGTGATTTTGTGCCACAAAACAAAAGATCTGCAGGTGTGCCATGGGAGTTTGGAGCACAGAGGTTGAAAATCACTGAAAAACTCTTCCAGGGTTTGCAGCTCTGTTTCTAGGGCAACTGTCTGTAGTAACAAATTGTCTGTCCCTCTTCTTCCGCCAGTGGAGGAAGAGGGACAGACAATTCATTACTATATAGACAGTTGTCCTAGAAACAGCTGCAGAGCCCCGAAGAGTCTCCCAGAAGCCAGAAGTGACATCACAAGAGGCAAAGACCATAGAGGGTCAGTATGCCATGAGAAGAAAAAGTTGAAAATCACTTGTCTAAACAAAAAAACTGTCCTTCCTCCTTTCAAGGAACCTTGGGAATTGTATTTTCTTTGAGAGGCATTCAAATTCTCAGCCCGGTCAGCAGTGCCCAGGGTTCCTTGGGGGAGCCATTCCTCCGCAGTTACTTATCCTCTATTGATCTAAATTTAAATATGAGAGTGTTTGTTCTTTGGGTTAAAAAGATGTACAGTTGAAACATATGAGATACAATAATCAAACACACACACACTCTCTATCTTTCTTTTAAGTCCTTTGCCTAACCTGTGTTTTTCTTTCTCTTGCAGTTGATGGTGCACGACCTCCTAAAACGGTCATGTAGCTGGGATGGGATCTGTTGAATGTTTGAGGGTAGCTGTTGTTCCCTCAATAGGTCTTACTGAGGAAGCTACAGTCTCCCACCTCTGGGCAACTGTTATGCCACGCCTTATGTGAAGGGGAATAATATGGGATCCTTATGAACCACACTGAAGTGTTTGTGTTGGGTGTTTGGAACATCACTGCTTCTCTCTCTCTCTCTCTCTCTCCCCCCCCCCCCCGAGGTTTAAAAAATGAGACAAGGCGCAGTAGCAAAATACGGCATGTCCCAATTGAACAGCCATATATGAAAAATGGTTGGGGCCCCCAGCGGCTTGAGAACTAGAATCTTGTCGTCTATATTGTCCCCCTGCTTTCCCAGAGGCAAACACTTTTTGTCCCAGACATATTCCCAAAATCACTAAAAGATCCCTAATAGTGGGGAAAGTGACTGTACCCCAAACTTTGGGCAGTCCAGCCAAGCTGTAGTTGGCAGAGGGCTGTACCCCAAAAATGCTGCACACACTTCAGAATGTTTGTTAGGATGTATAAATGCAGAATTCTCCTCCTCACAACGATTGAGTGCATGCCAAGACATTTGCAGGACATTTTGCAAACCGCAGTGGTCATGGGGCACAAAAATCACAGCAAGACTGCGTCCCCGCAATATTAATGTCCTGAACCTCAGGAAGTTTAGGAGGGGTAGAAGGGCACACTGGAATGACCCCACATATTCTGGTCCCTTTTTCATGACTTTTTGGGAGGGCTATAGAGTTGGAATTCACCCCACTTTCAGTGTGAACTTGAGAGAATCTGGGGAAACAATACCAACAGGAGCCCACTCCAAAATTCTTACTGCATTCAGGGAAGTTTGCAGGGAGAACAGAAATATACAGAAATTATCACCAATCTCTAAATGGTCTCTGAGAAGCTTTGCTGGGAAGCAGGGAAGAATTTTGTTGCCATAATAATCCACTGTTTGAATAAGGACGATTATTAAAAATTAAAAAACAGTTTTCAAATCAAGCATTGATTTCTTTGGAGTGATTTTTTTTCTAATTAGATTGGCCCAAACAAGGAAGTACAGAGACAACTTAAGTCATGCTGGGGGGGGGGGGGGGATGTAAGTGTTACAGTCGGGGAGGTTGCGGAAAGAACTGAACCCACACACACTTGCACTTTCCCTGCCCAAACCGCTTCTTCTCAGTTGTTTTTCTTCCAATGGGGACTAGTTGAAAGACAACAATACTCACCAATAAAAGACGCAGACACTGATTGGGTCACAAATATTTCCCTCCGCCATTCAGAATTAATGGCGTCTATAGGACTGTACAGATGTTAGTTTCACAGAAAGAGAATGTATGTACCAAGGAAGCAGGGACTGTGCTTCCCTTCCCTCCAGTCAGACTAATATCTGCAGCAAGCCTGCAGGGTGGGTGGTTTGTACATTTGTTGGCTTTGTTCCTGCAACTGTAAATCCTTCCACAACCAGGGCACCCCAATTCCTAAACGAGCCTATGTGCATACAAACTACACACACACACACACAGGCTCTCTGCAGGGATGATACTGAACATAAATAGGAGAAGGAGGGGCTAACCCACCTCCCTGTACGCATGTAGAGTCTCCATGAAAGTAACCAGTGGCGTAGCTAGGGAGGGCCGGGGGGGCACTGGGCCCCGGATGCCAACCCTCTGGGGGGTGCCATGCTATGCCAGCCAAGATGGTGGCTGGCGTGCACCCTGCAGCGCTATACAGCAGAGCGCACTAATCTAGTGCTGAACAGCTGATTGGCACTGGGGATTTAAACCCCAGTGCGGAACAGCTGATCAGTACTGGATTAGCGCTTTGCTGTAGAGCGCTAGAGTAGCGAGGGTGACTGGAGTTTCTGTAATAACAACCCCCCCTCTGGCTTGGCACCCTCTGAGGGGGTGACAGAAGCCACGGGGGGGGGGGTGCCAGAAGCTCCAGCCCCCACCCCACCCCAGCACTCTACAACAAAGCACTAATCTGGGGATTTGAAACAGCCTCCAGTCTTTGGTGTCGTCACTTCTGGGGCATCACGAGGTAGCGGGCCCCAGATACCACAGTGGCTACCTACACCACTGAAAGTAACATCGACACAGGCCTAGTGGTCCATATAGAAATGGGCGCCTTTGGGAGCTGTTTGGTACAGATCTTGAGACAAATAGGATAGAAGGGGTTCCAGCTCATAGACAAACATCTCCTTGTTTGGCATACAAGAGGCCAGATTTCAATTTTCAGTCTCCCTCGTTCGAACAATCCCGAGTAGCTGGGCTTCAGTCTTGGAGAGCCATTGTCATTTGTAAGAGAGTAGATAGAGCCAGCACTGGTCTGACTCAGTAGAAGGCAGTTTTGAATGCAAGATTGTCTATCGTTCTCACAGTGACCTCCAGAATGTAAGCACAGTGAGTCGCCTCAAAGCAAAGAAGTGGCTTCTGATGTTCCCTGGAATGAACTGTAAGTGATTCACTCTACCCTGTTGAGTGAACCAGAAGCTGGATTTGAATATGATGATGATGATGATGACACATAGTGGTTGGATTGCTTCATATCAGCTCCCAACCCTTATGGAGTCCACTGCTTACCTAGTGGTATTAAAACTTAACTACCCCTGGAAGATCCAGCAGCAGCTGCTAGCCCACATTACAAAGGGACAGGAAGCGGACAGCTTCAAGACATCAGCTCTTCTAGACAGAAATAGATGGCTAGCGTGACCTTATCAAATACAGCTCCCTTGAGGGTAGCCATTCCCAGCATAAAAGCCTGGAACAGAGAAACTGGGGCATCAAAAATACCGGTAATTACAATGTGCAAAGTTGTTATCATGCTGTAGATATATAACAGATGGGAGGAGGGGGGACAATTCAAGTGAGAAGGGATCCTGGGTTTAATCAGCAGGTTGTTGTAAAGACTGAGATTCTACTGCCCCCTGGTGAAAATCTGTCTTTCTTGATTCTGGAGGGGAGGAAATGCAATGTTTTCAGTGGATAAAAAAAGCACACAAGGTTCTGCTGAGGGAGAAAGGAGGGGAAGAGGCAGAAGCCGAGAGACTGAGTGCAGCATGACGACATGCTCTGTGTGCAGGCTTCCTATTGAGTATATTGCAGCTTCTGGGTCCAGAACCTGGCACCCTGTTTGCCCAGGCCTGATCTCTTAGAAAAGAGTGGGTTGATTGATTCACCCTGCTCCTCCTCCTCTTCCTGCTGTGCATGTATAGGCAAGTACTCTAGGAGGCCACAGCTCCATGATCCATCAATACTAACACACAATACGCCACTCCAGCTGAGAAGGGGAGGGGGGGTCTCAAACAAACATTCAGCACCACCAACCCTCTTAGAGTTTTGGAAAGGGCCTGGGCTTCAGCCAGGGGTACAAGACTATTAGCAGCTATCTTGTCAACTTCTAATTCCTTTATTTACACCACTGTATATTTATTTGTTTGTTTGTACTTATTACACTTATCTCCCACCTTTCTTCCATCACAGATCTCCAGGTGGCATATTACAGGATTCCCAGCTGGCCTCCCATCCATGCGCTAGCCAGGCTTTGCTTCATCAAGGTGGCTGTTTTATGTGCTCAGGGCCATGCCCTGGGGAACCTATGGCTTCTGAAACACAATCATAGTCACCTCTGGAATCAAATTCATCACATCATCCCATGCACTTTCTGGAGCCCTGCTGCTTTGCTCTTCTTACCCACTCTACCTCACTCTTCTCCCATCAAGTTCAGGAAGCCTGCCCCACCCCAGATGTTCCCACTAATCTACGTGATGCAGTAGTGCTAGACAATTAGTCCTGTTGAGTCATTAATCAGTCCAACGAGGGAGAGAGGGAAGAGAAGGGGCCAGCTTCATTCTTTGTCCCATGGAAATGTGACATCAAAGTCCCGTAGACGCTCCTGGTAGATCTGGTCAAAACATTCACTCTGCTCCGCTGTCAAATGGTTCCTCCAGTCACCAGAGATCCCTGGAAACCAATGACAACATTAATAAGCAGATAGATTCAGGACAGGCAACGCGAAGTATTTCTTCATACAGCTGATGACTAACATATGGAATTCATAAGCACAAGCGATGACAACGGCTACCGTCCTAGATTGCTTTAAAAAAGAAGAGATGCATTTATGAAGGACAGAGCTATGCCACATTATGATAAGCCACATTAGCTAAAAGTGGAACCTCCATAGGCAGAGGAAATATACCTCTAATTACCAGTTACTGGGGACAACAACAGAGAGTGTCTTTGTCCATCAAACCTTGTTTATGAGCTCCCTTGAGAGCACCTGGCTAGTTGGGCACAGGGTGTGGACTAGATGGATCTTTGGTCCAATCCAACAAGGCAATTCTTATGATCTCATGAGGGTCACACAAGGACAGCAGAATGTTCTGGGACTGGCATCCGCGTGTGTGTCCGATCCCGAAGATGTGGGACCAGCACTTGACCCAGTCCCAGGCCCCGATACCAGGCCAGAGCCTGAAGGCACCTTGTGTGCCCTCATGCCGGCACACCAGTGCTGGCAACGGGGTAGGTGGGACTTGACAGAGAGGAGGAGGAGAAGTGCAAGGCTCTGGGTCAGAAGACCCTTTCAGGAGCAGTGAGTGGCCTCACGGGAACGAAGTGGCTCACGGGGACAAAGTGGCAAGATAAAAAAAGACACAGCGAGTTAAGCAGCTGGGCGAGTTCAGCAGCGGGGCGAGGAAGCCAGGCCCCACACACTGCCCGGCACGTCCCTTGAAGAGAGGAGAGCTCCAATAACATTAAGGTACCCAAACTGTTTTAAACCCATAACTTACAAAAAAAGCTATGCAGTCAGACAGCCAGCAGAAGGGTGGGGGCTATCCAGTGTTTTGCACTGAGTGTCACATGTATGACTATCTGCCTCTTGGGCACATGTCATGGGTGTGTGCTCGGTGCAAAGAGCTCCAGGCTCTCAGGGAACGGGTTCGCTCCCTTGAAGCCACGGTTGCTGACCTGGAGAAGCAGAGACAGGTAGAGAGGAACCAGGGTGAGACTTCTAGGGACGTGGAGGCATCGTCCTACCCTCAGTTGGCCAGCACTTCAGCTGCCAGGGAAGGGAGTCTCAGGGCTGGAGGACATTGCTCTGGAAAAGAGGGAAACAATCCCACAGTGGGGACCCCTTCTTCAGGTGATGGGCCCGTATCCAGTCGCACTATGGATACTCCTCTGGGGAGAGGGGGAAGGGGGCTTCTTGTTGTGGGTGACTCTATAGTCAGGAACATAGAAAGGGGGGTCTGTGACGGATGTGAGGACCGCACGGTGACTTGCCTACCTGGTGCGAAGGTTGCGGACATCACCTCTCGTCTAGATAGGCTGGTAGAGAGTGCTGGGGAGGAGGTAGCGGTTGTGGTGCATGTTGGCACCAACGACGTGGGGAAATGTAGCCGGGCGGTCCTGGAGGCCAAATTTAGGTTGCTAGGTAGGAAGCTCAAATCCAGGACCCCAAAGGTGGCGTTCTCAGAAGTGCTACCTGTTCCACGCGCAGGGACAGCTAGGCAGGCGGAGCTCAGGGGTCTCAATGCGTGGATGAGACACTGGTGTGAGGAGGAGGGGTTTAAGTTTGTTAGGCACTGGGGAACGTTTTGGGACAAGCCGGGCCTGTACAAGAGGGACGGGCTTCACTTGAACCAAAACGGAACCAGACTGCTGGCGCGTAACATTAAGAAGGTGGCAGAGCAGCTTTTAAACTGACTCCTGGGGGAAAGCCGACAGGAGCCGAGGGGCATCCGGTTCGGGACTCCTCATTCCTCGGGAATGAGGGTGCAGAGGATGGGGAACAATCAAGTAATAACAGAATAAGAATTGGGAGTGGTAGCGTGATGGGACATGACAGCCAGTCTAGCAAAACAGAAGGCTGCAGGAATAAAGGGGCAAACATGCAGCCCTTCTTGGGGGACCAGGTATATAAGTGCTTTTATGCAAATGCCCGAAGTCTACGGGCAAAGATGGGAGAACTGGAATGTTTGGTGGCTAGGGAAAACATTGACATAGTAGGTATAACAGAAACCTGGTGGAATGCGGAGAACCAGTGGGATACTGCAATTCCAGGATATAAACTCTATAGGAGGGACAGAGAGGGGCGTGTTGGAGGTGGGGTGGCCATCTATGTCAAAGAGGGGGTAGAATCCACCAGAGTAGAGCTGGAGGGGGGCTCTGACTCCTCCGTAGAATCACTGTGGGTTAGATTACCAGGCTCCAAGAGTGATGTAATAGTAGGGGCATGCTACCGTCCTCCAGATCAAAAACCTGAAGGGGACCTTGAAATAAGGAAGCAAATCAGGGAGGTGTCAACGAGAGACAGGGTTGTAGTCATGGGGGACTTCAATTATCCTCACATCGACTGGGTCAATTCATGCTCAGGTCATGAAAGAGAGACTGGATTTCTGGATATGTTAAATGACTGTGCCTTAGAGCAGCTTGTCACGGAACCGACCAGAGGACAGGTGACTCTGGACTTGATATTGTGTGGCACTCAAGATCTGGTCAGGGAGGTAAATGTTACCGAACCGTTGGGGAACAGTGACCATGCTGCGATCTGTTTCGCCATGCATGTCGGAGGGAGAGTGCCGAGCAAATCTGACACGAAAACCCTTGACTTCCGAAGGGCAGACTTCCCCAAAATGAGAAGACTAGTTAAGAAAAAGCTGAAAGGGAAGGTAAAAGGAGTCCAATCGCTCCAGAGTGCATGGAGGCTGTTTAAAACAACAGTCGTAGAGGCCCAGCGGGAGTGTATCCCACAAAGGAGGAAGGGCTCGACCAAGTCCAGGAGGATGCCGGCATGGCTAACAAGCACAGTTAAGGAGGCTATAAAAGGCAAGGAAGCTTCCTTCCGTAAATGGAAGTCTTGCCCTAATGAGGAAAATAAACAGGAGCACAAACTGTGGCAAAAGAAATGTAAAAAGATGATACGGGAGGCCAAGAAAGACTTTGAGGAACGTATGGCAGGCAACATAAAAGGGAATAATAAAAGCTTCTTCAAATATGTTAGAAGCAGGAAACCTGCCAGGGAAACGGTGGGTCCGCTGGATGGTGAGGGAGAGAAAGGGGTGATAAAAGGGGACTTGGAGACTGCAGAGAAATTAAATGAGTTCTTTGCATCTGTCTTCACGGCAGAAGACCTCGGGCAAATACCGCTGCCGGAACGGTCTCCCCTGACTAAAGAATTAAGTCAAATAGAGGTTAAAAGAGAAGACGTCTCAGACTTAATTGACAAAATAAAGATCAATAAATCACCAGGCCCGGATGGCATCCACCCAAGAGTTCTGAAGGAACTCAAGAATGAAGTTGCTGACCTCTTGACCAAAATATGCAACTTGTCCCTTAAAACGGCCACTGTGCCAGAGGATTGGAGGATAGCTAATGTCACGCCAATCTTTAAAAAAGGAAGGAGGGGGGACCCGGGGAACTACAGGCCGGTCAGCCTAACATCTGTTCCAGGGAAGATGGTGGAAAGTCTCATTAAGGATAAAATCTTAAAATACATAGAAGAACAAGCTCTGCTGAGGGAGAGTCAGCATGGCTTCTGCAAGGGGAAGTCTTGCCTCACAAACCTGTTAGAATTTTTTGAAAAGGTCAACAGGCATGTGGATGCGAGCGAACCCGTGGATATTATATATCTGGATTTTCAGAAGGCGTTTGACACGGTCCCTCATGAAAGGCTCCTGAGAAAACTCCACAGTCAGGGAATAAGAGGGCAGGTCCTCTTGTGGATTAGGAACTGGTTGAAGACCAGGAAACAGCGAGTGGGAGTCAATGGGCAATTTTCACAATGGCGAGAGGTGAAAAGCGGTGTGCCCCAAGGATCGGTCTTGGGACCGGTGCTTTTCAACTTATTCATAAATGACCTGGACTTGGGGATAGGCAGTGAGGTGGCCAAGTTTGCGGATGACACTAAACTTTTCCGGGTGGTAAAGACCAGCAGGGATTGTGAAGAGCTCCAGAAGGATCTCTCCAAACTGGGAGAATGGGCAGCAAAATGGCAGATGCGCTTCAATGTAAGTAAGTGCAAAGTGATGCACATTGGGGCAAGAAACCAAAATTTCACATATACGCTAATGGGTTCTGAGTTGTCTGTGACGGATCAAGAGAGAGATCTTGGGGTCCTGGTGGACAGGTCGATGAAAGTGTCGACCCAGTGTGCGGCGGCTGTGAAGAAGGCCAATTCCATGCTCGGGATCATTAAAAAGGGGATTGAGAATAAAACGGCCAATATCATTATGCCTTTGTACAAATCGATGGTAAGGCCACATCTGGAGTATTGTGTCCAGTTCTGGTCACCATACCTCAAAAAGGATATAGCTGAATTGGAAAAGGTGCAGAAAAGAGCGACCAGAATGATTAGTGGGCTGGAGCACCTCCCTTACGAGGAAAGGCTACAGCGTCTGGGGCTTTTCAGCCTAGAAAAAAGGCGCCTGAGGGGGGACATGATTGAGACTTATAAAATTATGCATGGGATGGAGAGAGTGGATAGAGGGAAATTCTTCTCCCTCTCGCACAACACCAGAACCAGGGGACACGCACTAAAATTGAGTGGAGGGAGAGTTAGAACAGACAAAAGAAAATATTTCTTTACCCAGCGTGTGATTCATCTGTGGAACTCCTTGCCACAGGATGTGGTGATGGCACCTGGCCTAGATGCCTTTAAAAGGGGTTTGGACAAATTCATGGAGGAAAAGACCATCACAGGTTACAAGCCATAAGCAACCTCCTGGTTTTAGAAGTGGGTTTTCTCTGTGCCAGGTGCAAGGGAGTGGCGACTGGACACAGGTATCTTGTTGTCTCGTGTGCTCCCTGAGGCATCTGGTGGGGCCACTGTGTGACACAGGAAGCTGGACTAGATGGGCTTTTGGCCTGATCCAGCAGGGCTCTTCTTATGTTCTTATGTTCTTATGTTCTTACCCTCCCTTTAAGGCTCCCTTTCTCCAGGCAGGGAGGTGGGTGTCCAGGAGGAGTAATCAGCATGTGGAGGTATTTAAGGCTTTAGTAAGCCTCTGACCTTGGTCAGACTAGAGCAACTTGTCCCCTTGGAGCTATGCCTCTGGTCAAGCTTGCTGCCTAGTCTCGCCTTCATGGATTTCTGCTTGTGGTCTGGGCACAATGCAGGATAAGGGCAGGCAAGGGAGCTGCCAGCAAGTCCAGGCCAGGTAACCAAGATGCATGTATAGTGAGCAGTCGCAGCCTCTCCACATGAAGGAACCAGGTCACTGAGGCTGCCTGCATGAAGGGAGGCATATCTCATCATGTCAAATGGAGCTTTGCACGTTTGAAAGCGCCGGGCTGGACAAACTCTGGAAAGGGAGTGTTTGTACAACCTAGCCTCAGATGCAGTGTTCTGAACTGAGGAAGTTCACACCGTATTGCTGTGATTAGGGGTACTACTTCCAAAGTTCTCTTCATCCACATTTCTCCCTGGCTTTTGGGAGTTCAGAACTCCCTTTTTCCCAAGTGGAACCGACCAGTAGGAACCCCGCATTGTTCCATTTCTTTCCAAGCACAACCATGCATGGGCAGCTGGGCCACAGTGTTCCGTTCCTTCACTTCTTTGTGTCTTTGTCTGCCCGCTTATTGATGCACAAATATGCTTGATAAAACACTACATAAAAGCAATTTGGATGCGATTGTACATATTGTTGCCTGACATGTCTTTTTACATTGATGGGCGGTGCATTTGTTTGCAAATGTACGTGGTACCAGGTGCAGAGCAGAAGAGCATGACCCAGACCAGTCTCGCGGCACTTGAATTGGACTTATGATGACAAGAGACCTGAAATCCCACAGACCGCAAAGGCGGCCAAGAGACAAATGTGGGCTCATTAGCGCAATCCCCCCCTCTCCCACCCACCCCACTCTAGATGGCTGACTTTGTCAGCCAGTCCCGGTTCAGGCTACAGAGAACCGCAACTCAGCCACAGTCTTGTGCTGCAGCAAGAACCTTAATATTTCCCTGCTTCTTCCCCTCACTTCTCTTAGTCTTCCTCCCACCTTCCCTCCTGCTACTGCAACCCCCCCCTTTTTCAGCCCCTATCCCCCTGGGTAACCCCCCTGATTTCCCAGTGTCGTGCTCCCCCTCCTTCCCCCCTGTTCTGCTTGCACCATTACATGCTCCCTTCACTTCGTACAGATTACCTCTTTATTCTGTCTTCTACCTAGAAACTCCTTACCATTTAGGGTTTAGAAATGTGAATGATTGATAGTGCATTGCATTTTATTATTATTACTATTACTTCCCTCTATTATTGTATTATTATTCTCACAATAATGCATTGTTGCACCTTTAACCTCATTTCCCTCCTCCTTAATGGCATTCCAGTGAATTATGCCATTGGCCATTATACTTGGTTACCGCACACGGAACAGGTCCCCCACGTGCACATGATGATACACATGTTTTAAAAGCATACCCAGTAGCAGTATGGCTACATCAAGATTCTATTTGTGTGGTTTCGTCCTCCCCCCCTCCCCCCACTCCTGCATGTGCAGGAATGTATGTGCGCATCAATAAAACATCGAAAAATATTACGGTGGTCATAGATACAGCCACATCGAGAGTGTTGCACCCCACCCAGCCCCATCATACTGTCACCTTTGCGGAGGAAAGCACTTTTCTTCTGGTTCATGATGAAACGTGGAGAGAGCGAGAAGTTGGACATCTTATTGTTTTTCATAGTCTCAAAGGAGGCATTTGCCACCACAGAATCTATGGCTGCATCATCTAAGTCCTTGCCCAGGAACTCACAGATGCGGACAACACTCCCCCGCAGGTCCTAGAGAAGGGAAGGGAATTAAATTGGGGAGAGTAAGTGGTGGTGGTGTGCATGCACATATGCGCGCGCGCACACACACCACCAACACCAACAACAAACACATGACAAACACTCATAGATGCAAAATAGATTGTAGGAGGAGCATAGAAATGGTTAATAATCCCTGTGTAAAGATAGACCTATCTGGCTTCATGCACACACATGCGCTCACTCATTCATCAACAGTGGTATCAAAAAGGACATTATTAAAGTACTTCCACGGCAAACTGAAAGATGACTTTAATGGCAAATAGTCGACGGCTGTGTGATTACTAGAAAAAGTCAGAAGACTAGACATTTCTCTAGCTTGAAACGTAGGAGGCGATATCTACCTTATATAAACTGAACCACCCCCTAGCACAGAGCAAGTCAAGCCCCCCCCCCCAACACACACACACACACACACACACACACAAGAGGGGTTAGCCACTGAGTTCAAATCAGCCTTGGATTGGGTGCTAGCTAGGAGGTGTGCCAGTCAGGAATACAATGTTGAGAGAAACCCAGACAGCCACTCATGGAATATAATGGAAGGTGGGCAAATTCCACACCCTCCAACATTTCACAGATGAAAACAGGGCTGTATTACAAAAAAGCATCCCAATACAAGGACCACTGCCTGAGCCCTCCAATGACGCACCTTCATCTTCACTGCCTGTGGTATTCATTTCCTCAGAAATAGCCCTGCCCTCCACTAATTTAAAAACCGGGAGGGTGTGATGGTTCTTTGGGTTAGATATGCTAGGACAACGTGGCTGTCCTGCAATAGATTATCAACAGTTCAGAGCAGACCTCAGTAGCTGCCAGTGGGCAAAATGGCTGGCTGGCAACCATGTGATGCCACAATGTTTGTACACATGCATTTACGTGCGCTAGAGACAGACAAGATGCACCCATTACCCTCGCAGGGCCAAATTATACATTAAAGTTAATGCGTAATGCAATCCTGTGTGCTCACTTAAAAACAACATATATATTTAAGATATGCATGCAAGTTTTCATGGCTAGTTATTATGTTACAAGATACAATGTCCATGGGATTTTTAGCCATGTGATTTCAGCTCTTTAAAAATGAAGAAATAAAGATCGATCTTACATTTTCCAGTTGAAATTCCTTTCCTGCTTCTACCGCGATGTGGAGCGGGCAAACGGGACGGATTATCCAAGGCTGACAAGCGGTGAAATCTTAAAATCTTCTGCGCTTGACGTTTCTCCCCAGGCATTAGGGGCTTCTTCGAAAGCAAAAAGAGAACCCAGCTGCACGCTGGAAGGTGTCCATAACCTTGTCTTAGTATCAACTAAGTTGCAACTGCCTGTATATTAACAGAGAATACTAAGACAAGGTTATGGACACCTTCCAGCGTGCAGCTGGGTTCTCTTTTTGCTTTCGAAGAAGCCCCTAATGCCTGGGAGAAACGTCAAGCGCAGAAGATTTTAAGATTTCACCGCTTGTCAGCCTTGGATAATCCATCCCGTTTGCCCGCTCCACATCGCGGTAGAAGCAGGAAAGGAATTTCAACTGGAAAATGTAAGATCGATCTTTATTTCTTCATTTTTAAAGAGCTGAAATCACATGGCTAAAAATCCCATGGACATTGTATCTTGTAACATATATATTTAAAGCAACCATGGGGGAAGAAGGGGGAGGGAAATCAAGACTGATACCAAGAGTGGAAGCAGTGTTAAAATGTTTTGGGTCAGGGTCCTAATAAAAATCATCCCCCCAAAGCTGCTATTAGCCTCAGGGCAAACAGATTCAGGATATGTGTTTTCCATTTCTCTCTGGATTGTGGCACAGAAGGAAGGGGTTAAAAAGACCGCATCACAGTCCTTGATCCTGATTTTCCTCCCCTGCCCCCCCCCCATGGCTGCAATTTAATGCACCCAAAACCATGCAGGGCCCAGGCCAAACTACACATTTAACATTACATGTATTTTTACCCTCTGATGCAGCAGCAATGCTGGGGAAGGGGGGGGGTGTGAGGGGGGGGGTCTGAACAAGGACAACTTAAGTAACTCATACTAACAACATTTTATCAAGGCACCCCCCCCCCAAGAGGGGCAATGATTTACTAGGGGAAAGGATGAGAACAGAGGGGCTGGTAAATAAGGATGCTTGGAACACAGGGAGCATCCCCCCCCCCCTCGCACCCTTTAGCCAGCCTCAGGTTCTGGCTACCATTGCAAGCTAGAAGGGCATCTCTGCTTGCTAAAGGCAAGCTGTATTTATTAGTAAAATAATATAATAACCTCTTGCAGCTCCTCGTAGGTGATGAAGAAGAAGTTTTGCTTGTCTTTCAAGCTCATCCAGCCTTTCACGTGGTCAAACCAGGATCCAAAAGGCACTGCAGTAGCAAACAGAATCAGGCAGGAGCACAGATGCAAGGGACATGCAGGGAAGGGAAGAAGGGGTGATCAGAGGGGGAAGTGGAAAGAGGAGACCCCCATTTTTCAGACACTCATTCACTTACCATCTCCCTTCAGGAAGCCCTCCAGAAACTGATCAAAGGTTCCAGGGTCTTTATAAGGACGGAACATTAATGCAAAATAGTAGAGGGATACCAACACATCTTTCGGGTTCCTGACTGTGTAGATTACCTGTTGGGAGAGGAGGGTGTTGCTGCCATCAGTTGAGAGAAATGGGACACAATATCAGAAGATGCAAGGGGAGCCCACCTGCATGAAAATGGCAGATGGATTGCAGAGGTGTATTATGTACCCAGTGAAGTGGATCACCATTTTGGGGGAACATTTTTGCCCTACTGCTGAGCAGTTGCTAAAATGAGAGCAGCTGGAGATGAAGTTTGCCTGGCTGTCAGCGCCTGATTTTAGGCATGCTTAATTCCTAAAATGAGCGGTTGCTGGGACTCAAGCCTGCCTGGAAAAAAAATAAAAATTTCTAGGTTTGCCAGCCCTCCAAGATCCAGCATAGACCTCCAGGTGACAACTAAAAGCTGGAGATTTTAACAGGGCCTCCTTGGCTGAATGACATTACAGTACATCATGTTGGCTATCTGTATGTTGGCTATCTGAGAATAGCTTCAGTCAGAGTTGGCAAACCTACACACCTCTGAGGTGGAAGTCTTGTCCCTTTCCCTAGACATATGGGCAGCAGTTAGGATGGTACACCCACAGCACTGTCCCAATTAGCTCTTCTGGTAATCATCATAATAATAAAACTTAGCACTTATTGAGTTTTTGTGGTGTTCAAAGCACTTCATGTACAACACAATAATGAGCTCATTATAACAAACCCTGTGAGGTATTATTATCCTCCTATTGCAGAGAAGTGGGAGGACTGCTGAGGGAGAGCAAACTGCCTAAGGCCATTCAGCGATTTCTGACAGAGGCGAAATTAGAACCAGAACTTCCCAATTCATAGCTCAGTCTTTTAGCCAGTATCCCTGGTTCTATTCTCAACTGGATCCTTCACTGCTCTGGTTTCCAATGCAAGGTATAGCCTATACCTTGCATTGGAAATCAGAGCAGAGAAGGATCCAGTTGAGAACAGGGATAATGGCTAAAAGTATAGGGCTTTCAACAGAGATGCAGGGACAGGGTGATGCTACTTCCTACATCCAGAGAGAGAATCACACTAATGTGGGCTAATGGCAGCTTTCAGTTTAATACCAGAATTTCAGGTTGGGTGCAATTCTATCCTTTTACTCTCTCTAGGGGTGGTAGTAGTTAATCAGTGGTACAGACAGAGTGGGTTAGGGCTACCAAGTTTTCAGGCCTCTTATCATTGTGCTTTTAGTAGTGGCTCTGATATGCAAGAATCAGCGAGTTAAATTTTTCACATCTGAGAGATACATACAGTAAGTCTTTTTGCCTGCTAACTACTTCCAATTAAGCTGCCCTTAAAAGGCACCACTCATGAGGCCAATTGAGAAGTTAGCAATGCTTTAAAAAAAACAAAACACAACTGTATATGCTTGAAGATATTCTTTCTTATTTTGCAGAGCTACGCCCGGCCCTGACATAGCTTGAGAGCTGGCTGAACGTACGCAAGTTATATTATGGAGGGAGAGGAAGATCTTGATCTTACCTTGGCTTTGGAATTGAAGAAGGACTTTGCAAAGAGCTGTACTGGTAGGTGGGAGCTAATGATGCGTGGGGACTTGTTGGTCAGACATGTCCTGTAGCCGAGCACTGTTTCATACCAAGGAGCCCGCTCCCAGTTGAGGACTGTTTGGCACCAGGTGGGGTCACCGTTGCTACGGATGAGACTCAAGATCTCCAACATCCACACGGTCCCTAAGAAGAAGCCCCCCAGACCACCCCAAGAAAGCCATGTTTAATTGGTTAAGGAGAGATGCCAGAGGACCAGTGTGCCCAGAAGCTCTTATGTCCTGATCTAGCAGGATGAGGTGGGAGCCAGGGTTGCACCACTTCAGAACAGGATGGTGTAGTGGTTTGGGAGTCGGACCTGGAAGATCCAGGTTCAAATCCCTGCTCAGCCACGAAGCTTCCTGGGTGACCTTGGGCCAGTCACTATCTCTCAACCCCACCTACCTCACAGGGTTGTTGTGAGGACAAAAAGGAGGGGAGGAAATATGTACACCACTCTGAGCTCCTTGGAGGAAGGGTGGTATAAAAATGTGAAAAATAAATAAAATAAATAAATAAACACACAGTTGTGGGCGTCAGATTTTTTGAATGCTCTCCTACGTTGAAAACAGCCTGCAAACAGAAAACCAGCCTGGCAGGCAAAAGGGTTATGCCTGTGCATCCCTGTTGTGCTGGTCTTCTATTTGCAGGAAGCATAGTGGCATCAGAAGGAGGCCAGCGCTGCCCCCCCCCCCCCGCTGGACAAATAGCTCACCCACACTTTCCTGGAATGCCTAAATGTGAAATATTTAGCCATTCATTTCAAGCCATTATTTTTCTTTCATAAATCAAACTCTTGGGATAAAGTTTGCCTCATCAGAAATACACTTTGCTCCTTCTCCATCCACCCTATATATAACTTTTCTGGTGCTACCACTGGCAAGGGTGTGGCTTGGGGGGGGGGTAGGGGAACATTCCAAAGTGGTGCTGTGCACCTGCAACCTTAAGTGGTACCCTCCACCCTGCCATCCCATTCTGCTGCATGGGTATCTGTACATGTGAATCATCAGAGATAAGGTGGGATATAAATCTTTTAATACATTAACTTTTTATTAGAGAACGTTTCAAATGCATTGAGCAAGAATAAGGTGGTAAAGTCCTGAGGAATTAAGAGCACAGCAAGTCCTCAAAGTTGTCGATAGGTTCTTCTTGGAAACTGCAACTTTAAGCGAAACAACTTATAATGAAACCAATTTTACCATAGGCTAATTGACAAAAATGTAAATGTTCCCATGGCATTTCCCCATCAACTTAAAACAAAACGACTTTAAGTGAGGACTTACTATACAGTACATTGTGTCATTTCAGACTGCAGGTGGGGAAGTACAGTTTTGACTGTGCTTAATGTGCGACTCCCTGTGAGTAGGAACTATCACAGGCACAGCAGGAAACTGGCCAAGCCACAGCCTTTCTGCCTGCTGTTATTTTTGATTTACAGGGATTTTTGTAGGGAAGAATTCAAATGTGCAACACTCACATCCCAGCAGCTTGAAGTGGTACAGCCCATTCTACTGCCTCAGGATTCTATCACCTCATTCCACTCCATATGTAGACCAGGCCTGTGGTTCTATGTTACCTCAGTAGTCTTCGCAAAGCCATGCATGCCCAGTGTTTTGGAGTGAGAGCTTGGTGGAACTGCAAAGCTTGGATTAGTCAGGAGGGAAGTGGGACTGCGATTGACAGGCTCCTTTTTCAACACAAATGCTTTAGCAGGAGTGGCCCATTCATGAGGTGAGATGATGAGGGCCTGCATCAGCGGCAGATGGCAAGGGGGAGAGAGAGAGCAGCAGATTGAGGGTGCTGGGCACCCTTCCTGGTGCCCTTCACCCAAGTCTGCCGCTGCCACCACCTCCTCCAGCCCACCGTGGATGCAACCCACACAGATCCACTTTCCGTCTGCTAAAAGCGAGCGCAAAGTAGACCACCCGCCTCCTTCCCAAGCTTTTTGTGTCGTTTCTTCAAAACACGGAAGTGCAGGACTTCCAGTTTGATATTCAGGAACTGTGTGGATGAAGCAGCTCCTTCATTTGTACAGGCTAATTTAAATCAAACGTGGAAGTCCTACACTTCCACAACTGAAGAAACAGAGTTGTGCATCAAAGCACCAAGGTGGCATCAGGAAGCGTTCTGGGTTGTGTTGCTACTCTGCTTAAAAAGCATACAACTCAAAGTCTTTGTTGTTCAGTCGTTAAGTCGTGTCCGACCCTTCGTGATCCCATGAACCATATCCCGCCAGGCCTTCCTGTCCTCCACTATCTTCCTGAGTTTGCTCATTTTCATGTTCGTTGCATCGGTGATGCTGTCTAACCATCTCATCCTTTGCCTTCCCCTTCTTTTGCCTTCAGTCACTAATATGCGCGCCTCTCTCTCTCTCTCTCTCTCTCTCTCTCTCTCTCTCTCACTCACACACACACACACACACACACACACACACCTATAATTTCAACTGTTGTTAAACCCCTAATTAGATACATCCCAACACTCCGGGTCAGCTCTCAACACTCCGGGTCAGCTCTCTTAGGAGTCACACTCACTTGCAAACAGAGCTTACAAACAGGGCGAGCCAACAGAAACAGATTGACACGAGAGTGCAGTGGGGAAGTGTGCAAGGGAGTCCAGAGGTTGCTGCTAATGTGTCGGTACCTTCAAGCAAAGTGGAGAATGAGAGAAGTGTAGTGGTGACCTGCAGGGTATGAGCCGAGCTTCTTTTCCTACCAGAAGAGGATATGAATGATTACACCTGTGGCAAATGCAAACTAGTTTCCCTGCTGGAGGAGAAGCTGATAGGACTTGAAGCATGACTTTCCACACTGTGGCTAGTTAGGGAGGACAAGACAGAAGGAACTCTCCATGAAGAGAGAGGAGAAAGAGATGGAAACATGCGTCACAGAGGAACATGAGACATTCTGTGCCACTGAAACTGAACACTATAAGGCTCTCTGTGAAGGATAAAGCCGCCCTTACACTGCATGTGTCGTGTCCCAGAGTAGCTGACGTGTCGATTCTGATTGGCCCAATGCGATGCTCCGCGTACCGCCTGCACAACACCGAACGTGGCCTCTCATTGGCCGAAGTTCAGTTTATTCAACTTGGAACGCACCAGAACAACCTTCGGCCACTGAGAGGCCACGTTCGGTGTTGTGGGGGCGGGATGTGGAGCAATGCGTTGGGCCAATCCGGAATAGATTCCGGGATGCAATGCAGCGAGACGCGTACGGTCTATTACAGCTTTGATTTATGTCCATCTGGAGAAGAACTGCCACTCTGACTTCTGCAGTCTCACTTACCTATGGATGGGAGGAACCCAATCTCCGTCTCAAAAGTGGACATGTGGGGGGGGGGGGCAGGCTCCCCACTGAGAGAGACCAAGACAGCAGTGTGAAGACTGGAATGTTATCTCAGGAAGTCTGTTATCTTCATGCTGCATGATGTGATGCAGGATGTGGGCCCAATAGGAGCACGTTGTGCTCCAGGATGAGATGGAGAGGTTGCCAAGACTCATCAAAGCCAGTGACCCCTTCCTGCTGTTCCATGTAGGGATAAGCAATATCGCCAGAAGTAGCCTTGGAAGAATCTCAAGACATTACAGGGGAGGGAAGAAATGTGAGGCACAAGTGGTGTTTTCATCTATCCTTTTGTTGAAGGTCAAGGTACTGCAAGAGAAAGCAGGATGCTGATTGTGAACAGCTGGCCACAGAGATGGCGTTGCCGGGAACAGTTTGGTTTCTTGGACCATGACCTACATTATGAAGGACTCCTGGCAAGACATCATCGGTTGCACCTCACAAGGACTGGGAGGAATGTATTTGGCAATAACTGCGCAGCTCAAAGCCCTCCGAGGTCAAGCTCCAGACAGCTGAGCTTGGAGCTCAGCATTCCTGGAAGTCCTGGAATGATGACATTTAACATCATTGCATCCGGACACGATGAGGAGCTGCCGTGCAGCCAGGTCCACGCAGTAGTGGTGACCCCTTGGCGGAAAGGAGAGCTTTAAACAAAATTGAGAGAGGATGGGAGAAAACAACACAGAACCAAATAAAAGACAGGTACTGGAGGCAAGAAAGGAAGAAGCAGGCTTACAGAGGTGATCCAGGGAAGCTAGTAGGAGGCACTACCTGTGGTTTCCAATGTCTATATATATTAATGCAGAGAGTATGGGAAGCTAACAGGACAAACTTGAAATCCTAGTTTTTGTTGTTCAGTCGTTAAGTCAGAAACATGGTGGGATGAGACCCAGGTGTGGAATATAGGACTTGAAGGGTACAACTTGTTCAAAAAAGAACAGACCGGACAGAAAGGGATGAGGAGTTAAGAACATAAGAAGAGCCTTGCTGGATCAGGCCAAACTAAGGCCCATCTATTCCAGCTTCCTGTATCTCACAGTGGCCCCACCAGATTCCATTACATGATGTACAGAATGTATAAACCTGCACAGAAATCAAGGAATCTGAGCATGGAAGCCTGACAGAAAGTGTCTGGGTAAGAATAAGAGAGGAATAAGAGCAATACCATCGTGGGAGTCTACTATAGACCACCTGACCAAGCAGAAGTCATGGCCAATGCTTTCCTAAAACAGAGTACCAAGCTTTCCAAGAGGCAAGCCATAGAGGTAATGGGAGGCATCAACTATCCTGACATCTGCTGGAAGTCTAACTCAGCTAAGGCCCATTACATTCTTGACTTGTCTTTCTGATAACTTTATCATTCAGTAGCTGGAGGAAGGAATGTGGGGGTCAGCTATCCTGGACTTAGGACCCAATCCTATCCGACTTTCCAGCACTGATGCAGCTGCAATGCAGTCTCGAGGTAAGGGAACAAACGTTCCCTTACCTTGAGGAGGCCTCTGTGATTGCCCACCCCCACTGCAAGATGCAGCACATGCCCTGTTTGGCACAGCTGCATCAACACTGGAAAGTTGGATAGTATTGGGCCCTATTAATCTTTACCAATGGGAAGAATTGGTCAAGGAAGCAAAAATGCATGAACTTTGGGCGAAAGTGATCACATCATCTGGGAATTCTTGGTATCTAAGGAAAGGAAAGCTAAGAGCAGTTACCGGTATATGCAGAGGCTGGATTTCAGGAAAGTGGATTTTAATGGGCTCAGAGGACAATTAAGTGTTAACTCACAGCTAGAACTGCTAAAGAAGAAAACAGTCTGAGGGATGGGATATTTAGAAAAGCAAGGTACTGAAGGCACAATCACAAGAAGTGGAAGAAAGATCAATTAACAAAGGAACAGTATACAAGCATAGTCTACATTTGCAGGGATGATGTCAGGAAGGCTAAAGCACAGAATGAGGCAAAGCTTGCAAAGGATGCCAAAAACAACTACCGTACTTCTTCGATTCTAAGACGCATGTTTTTCCCAATTAAGCATTTTTAAAAATGGGGTGCGTCTTAGAATCGAAGGTCTCTAAAAAGCACCCCAAAATGCAATTTCCTTACTTACCGGAGCTTTTCGCAAAAACCGGAAATGGCCGAAAATCGCTGTTTTTTACCGAACTGAAGATCGGGGAGACCTGCAGAGGGTTGCGCAGGCCTCCCTGAAGCTCTCCCAAGCTCCGGTAAGTAAGGAAATTGCATTTTCTGGCGGACCGCAAAAGCACTGCTCAAATGCAGTGAGGAGATCATCAGCTGCAGCGCGGGGCATGCTGGGGCGAGCTCCCAGGTTCAGGAAGAGAGAGCTCACCGCTGAGCAGAGGGGGCAAAATGGCGTGGTAAAAATCGGACTGCCGTGGCAGACAAGCTGGGGAGAGTTGGTGCTGAGCAAGCTGGGGAGAGTTGGTGCTGAGCAGGAAGGAGGTGCGTCTTGCAATTGATGGTTTTTGTTTTTTTCCTGCTGGTGTTCCTGAAATTAAGATGCGCCTTAGAATCGATGGCGCCTTAGATTCAAAGAAATACGGTAAAAGGTTCTGTTTTGGTTTGAGGTTGTGTGTGTCTGAAAGGAGAGAGAGAGGTCAAGGAAGTGGTAGGCCTGTTGCATGGAGAAGATGGGGACATGATGATAACACAAGAGAAAGGCAGAGCTGATTCATTCTTATTTTGCATCTGTTTTCTTGCACAAGGGGAAGGCGGCCCAATCTAACAGTTGCACTAATGAAGACCTGGATGGAGGCATCATCATAGCTCCAGATATGCAATACAATGGTAAGGGAACATCGGGTTACTTAAATTCATTTAAAGTTCCTGGGAACAAATGCACCCCAGCATATTGGAGGAACTTGCAGATGTGATCTCAGAGCTGCTGTCTGCAATCTTTAAGAACTCCTGGAGATGCTGAAGGATTGGAGAAGCATAGGTCATCCTTATCTTCTTCTTCTTTTTTTTTTTTTTTTTTGAGGAGGAGGAGGATCTGGGAACTACAGACCAGTCAGCTTGATGTCAATATCTTGAGCAGATTATTAAGCAGAATGCCTGTGAGCCCTTAGAGCAGCGATTTTCAATGGGTGTGCTGCAACACATTGGTCTGCGGGTGTGCCATGGGAGCACAGTGGTTGAAAATTGCTGAAAAACACTTCTGGGTTCTGTGGCTCTTTTTTAGGACAACCATCAGTAGTAATGAATTGTCTGTGTCCCTCTTCATGTTCAAAATGTTGAAACATTTCTGCCTTGGAGCATAATGGGGTAATTTTTACGAGCAGCATGGATTTGTTAAGAACAAATTGTGCCATCCTAATCTCACCTCCTCCTTCGATAAAGTGACTAGCCTGGTAGACTGTGGAAATGCCATGGACACTGCGTGCCCTACGTTTCAGCAAGGCATTTGACAAAGTATCTCATTATAGCCTTTTGGACAAAAAGGTAAAATGTGGGCTAGATCTTTACGATTGTTAGGTGGGTTCAAAGCTGAACAAACAATTGTTCCCAATGAGTGCTTTTAAATGGATCCACAGCAGAAGATTTTTGGTTTTTCCCAGGCTGCATCGCTTCTGGGCGGCTTCTCCCACTCGCTCCGCAGCCCGGAGGGTGAAACTACAGCCCTGCCGATATCTCCCTTCTGGCGGGAGAAGCCGCCAGAATGCACCGCAGCCCGGGAAAAACGGGAGAAAAATCCCACTTATGGGGGGTCCACTTTTGGGGGGTCTAGGAGTACTTGGACTTTGGGGGCCCGCATAGGGGGTATGCGGGCTCCCAAAGGTTGAGAAAGGCTGATCTAGATTCTTGGAGTATCCCCAGCAAGTGGTCCGCGTACCCCTAGGGGTACGTGTACCACAGGTTGAGAACCCCTGATCCAGAGGGAGGTGTCGAGTGGAGTGCCACTGAGCTGTGTCTTGGGCCCTCTGAAGTTCAACTTTTTTTAATAAGTGACCAGGGGTTTTTTTTGGGGGGGGGGTAGAGGGACTGATTATCAAATTTGCAAAAGACATGAAGCTGGGGAAGATAGCAAACACCCTGAAAGACCGAATCAGGTTTCAAAATTATCTTCACAGGCTCGATCATTGGACCCATATCAACAAGATGAAGTTCAGTGGAAAAAATGTAAAGTGCTGCATGTAGGTACCAATAAATAAATAAATCAAAGACACAAGTATAGGATGGGGGAAACCTGGGTTGGCAGTAGCATGTTTGAATAGGATCTAAGTGTTGCACAGCCCAATCCTACCTAATCCCCCCCCCCCGCCGATACATGCACGCCAATGGAGTACACACTGCATCCTAGGGAGGGGGGGCAGTTGGAGAGGTCTCCTCGGTCAGGGTAAGTGAACTTTTACTCACTTGCCCTCCTGCTTTCCCCAGGGCAGGAGGACTGGCTCAGTTGGTAGAGCTGCAGCCTCATATGCCTGAAGATCTGAGAACAGCAGTTCAAGATGCCCGGAATAATCCGTGAGCAGTTGAAGAGCTGTTGCCATGCCACTGATGAGCTACAGAGTCTCTGAGAGAGAGAGAGAGAGAGAGAGAGAGAGAGAGAGAACGAACTGCAGCTGGCTCTCTATGTACGTGGGAGGCAGAGTTTGCCTTGTCGACACATGGAAGGCGAATTCCAGAGAGAGGCCTGATCGTGAAAGGAAACCACCTGCAATGAAGCATTCTATGAAAGACTAGAATATTTATTGTAAAATGTAAAAACTGCTTTGGTTTAGAAATGCCTGCCTATGTAAACCGCCTTGAATTAAAGTCGGAGGAGAAATCCAATAACCAAGGAAGGTGGTATATAAATACTGGTAGTATTATTATTAATAATGTAAACATCCGATTAAGAAGGAGAAGTTTGGCAGGTGTAGCCTCTCCCACCAGACAACCCCTGCTGGATCTGCCCAAAGGTCCATCTAATTCAGGACCCGTTTCCTACAGAAGCCAACCAGATACTTCAAGGGAAACCCAAAAGCCATGGTCCTCTCTCCTATCCCCAGTAACTGGAATTCAGTGGTACACTGCCACAAATATAGAGAATCCACAATCACCATGGCTAGTAGTCATTAACTCCATGAAATTGTCTACTAATCCCCCTTTTATAGCCCTTTTCATCACCACATCTTGGGGCAGCAAATTCCATACATTACCTAATTACATATTGGTTGAAGTATTTTTCTTTTGTCTGCCTACTCTACTGCCTAATCGACTCCCCATCAATGTCATTGGGTGACGCCGAGTTCTAGCAGATGGGGGGGGGGGAGTTCTCTTTTCACTCTCTCCATACCATGCATCATTTTATAAACCTTCACCTCCTGGCATTATTTGCTATTTATTTCACTCCCTATTCTGTCCCTTGCACAAAAAGCTTAGGGTGCATTACCATAGTTTCCAAAACTCAACACCCTAGGCCAGTGTTTCCCAATTTTTTTCGACCTACGACTCCCTTGACCATTGGGGACTATTGGCTGTGGCTCCCCATTACGTTGCTGCCTGCCAATTGGCATTGCACTGTATTCCGAGAGGATTCTGTGGCACTCCGCGGTGCCCCTGGCTAGTATCCGCGGCTCCCCTGGCTGGTATCCGCAGCTCCCCTGGGAGCCATGCCTCCCAGTTTGGGAACCACTGCACTAGCCTGAAGGAAGAAGCTGCACTTGATAAAAATTATCCTGTAGCATTGATCTGAGCCTTGTCCCATACTGAATCTGAGCCCCTGACTCCCAAATCCCTGCTCCAGAAAACATGAGATGCAGCTTGCTTCTATCCACCGGTCACCACTTCCCTCCCCTTCCCAGAGAACTCAGGAGGCCTGTACCTGATTTCTGGTAGGTGACATTGAAAATATCATCATCCCGAACTTGGAAATTGTTTTCCACCATCTGCAGCACCTCTTGTGAGTAGATGAGCTCCGGAAAATTGATCCCCTTGTACTGGAAATAGTCTTTGAACATCCTGGGACCCGGCAGATAAGAGTGTTAATTACTGGCAACAGTTGGTTGTAAATTTGGACCCAAATGAAGATCTTCTGTGGCTAGGGGATGTCGATGGAGTCTCTGAAAGAGGAAGTAGATTATGAAAATAGGTGAGACAGTGGTGGGAAATGAGAAAACAGTGGAAAGCCAGCCAGTGTGGCAGTAGCAGCTAAAGAGGAAGGAAGCAGAGATTCAAACTCAAATCTTCATGGTCTACACACACTCTAACTATCCACTCCATCACACTGGCTCTCCTTGTGCTGAATCGATCCCGCCTTTCCTTGACAATGGGAAGCAGGGGGACAACAACCTGGCAGTAGGAAGAGCACTGAATTCTACCCCACAGCCAAAGGAAGCCCAGCTCAGCCTTTTCTGGGCTGTGGTGCTTTATGCACATTTTCAAGCTTCATCAGAACAACAGACGCGCCCTGCTGGATTGGACCAAATCTCCATCTAGTCCAGCATCCAGTTTTCAATAGATTTTTCTGGAAAACCAAAAGACAATGACCTATTCCTGTGGTTTATCCCTAGATATATATAAAGTGAATTCCACATTAATTATGTGGTTGTGTAAAGAAATACTTCGGTTTGTCTTGACTCATCAGTTTCATTAGGTGGCCCCTACATTCTAGTATTTTGAGAAAAAGGGAGGGAGAAATCTCTCTCTCTCTCTCTCTCTCTCTCTCTCTCTCTCCCTCTCCCTCTCCCTCTCCCTCTCTCACACACACACACACACACACACACACACACAGTCTAGCATCAATGACACGCCAACAAGCACTGTGTCATCAGATAGATTACTAAAGTAGTGGGTGTTATGCATCACATCGCCCTTTCCACCCCCTAATCAAAGCAGGATCCCCTCAACCTCCCGCTCCCCCTCCCACCAGGCCTATTGGTGACATTGTTAGTTAATATCACAGGGCTCAGAGAAACCAGCCCTGCTAGTTAGACCTGACCAGGCACCTCCTTCAGCACAGTCATAAGCAATACCTTTTCAGTGAATGGCTCCTTAGTCAAGGTCAGTGTTTCCCAAAACAGTGTCCAAGGTACACTTGTCGACACTTTTCGACGTGAGATATCTGGTAGTGTGCCACAGGAAACTCATTAATTAAAATTAAGGCTTCTATGAGCCCAAAGCACTGTTCTATCATGGTGTGTCTGTGATTTACTGCTTGGACCTTCCAATCCATCTCAGCTTGGAGGCAGCTACCCTTCTCCTGCGTCTCTCCGCTGGATGAGATTGGATACTTCCATTACTCCAGGCGCACAGATTCAGTGGAATTGCCACTTCTCGGACGAGGCCTCCTACCTCCAGCCCTACCAAACTGCTCACTCACTGCAGCAGCACTGGAAGGGGAAATGGATTATTGCTGCTGCTGCTGCTGCTACCTGATCCTCTTTTCCCTCGGTCTCTTTGTGTGATGGAAAGCAAGAAGAGAGAAGTGGATCACTCTGGGCGGCCGGTCACAGGAGCCAGGGATGCACACATCACACACACTCCTGCTAAATTGCTGCCTCTGCCAGACGGCCACTCAAAGCTGCCACTTCACCGTGCCTCATGGGTGGGCCATGCTCTATGGGTGGGGGAACTCTTACATGCTCTATAACAGCGGTGGGGAACCTCAGGCCCCAGGGCCGGATCAGGCCCCCGAGGCCATCCGGTCCGGCCCCCGGAGAGATTGCTGGGAGGCCGCCCAACCTGCCCCTGGAGGCTCCGCTGGGTCTGCACATCACCTCCGGAGGCCAGGAGAGGGCCTTTGCATGTCCTCCCCGGCCGCCGCCTTGACCCCTTCTCACCAGTCCATTGGCCATTTCGCACATGCGTACCATGCCGATGAGGGCAAGCTCTTGCCCTCTTGCCCTCATCGCCATGGTACGCTGGAGGTGACGCGCGGACCCGGCGGCGGCTTCGGACGGTGAGCGCAGAGCCTCCGGAGGCCGAGGGGGGGGGGGGAGAATTAAATAAATAAATAAAAATGGCGCCCGGCCTTACAGCCGGCCCTCAAGCAAATTTCTAATATTTAAAACGGCCCTCGCCAGGGAAAAGGTTCCCCGCCCCTGCTCTATAAAGACCAAACTACATGTTACAGCAATCATCATGCATTTTGGCCCAGGCATTTTATTTTATTTGGTAAAATAGCATGCAGGGTGGTAGGAAGGATGTACAAAGAGAGTTGGAACCATGCTGGGAGGTGGGGGGGGGGCTTTAGTACTTTGCCCCCCAGAGCCATTCCGTTTCCAACTGCATCCACACACACACTCTCCTCTTCTGGAATGAATCAAGAAGAACCTGGATTCCTTGACTCCCTTTTCAGCCTTTGATTCAGCCTCTGAATGTGTAAACAAGTAATTCTCAAACAATGTACCAACCAGGGCCCATTAGGGTGCTGAATTAGGTAGACGTATATTCAGTTCAATAATTTAATCGCACAAAAGCTGCCAGGAGATGGTGGGCACCCTTCCCTGCAGGTGTGTTGCATTCAGCACAACAAAGTAACTGCACTGTCCCCTTCCTTACGTACAGTACAGTCTCCCTCTCCTCTCTTCCCCCCAGGACCAGGGGCCAAAAACTACAAATAATGGAGCTAATGTTTGTTTTTTCCTTAGTAAGTAGCACATGGGAGCATGATCCAGATCAGGACTGGGGAGAAGGAGGTTATAATAACCCTTTGTTCAAGTCAGGTTGCAATCTGGGTGAGTTCCCCCCCCCCCCCCCGACTACTATTTGTTCTGGAAGGAAACCTCGCAGTGACACTAATGGAAACTTCCCACAGAGCAGAGGGCAGGGCAAAGGGTTAAATCCCCTTCACCACTACCCTGATGTTGAGCTCCCCTGCATGCACTATTTATAGAGGAAACACAAGCACATCAGGGTTACTGTTATGAGTAGTTTGACCCTAAGAGAAAGGCTGCTGCAGGCCTGTGTTTGGAGACCTCCCAGGGAACAATATATAACCTTGCAAATAAATCAACACCTGTGTGGAGTCCTCTGGCTTTGCCTTCATCTCTGAGAAGCTTTCTCTGGGGTGGGCAATTTTGCAGTGTCTCCTCATCGGGTGCAACCAAATAGTTCAACTTTTCCCAATGCAATGAGGCAGCAGAACTGCTTTATTATTACAGAGGGGGAAGGGAAGGCCAGGCCATCTCGTTTCTGTATGAATCACAGTTCTGGGCTGGTTTGATTGCTTCCAATGAGGAGGCAGGCTCTGAAAAGTGATTCACACAAAAGCACAGCAGGTGAGCTTCTCTACATAGGTTTTACTGGTTTGGGAAGCACTCACCTGTAAACCAACAACTAGAGGTACATTTGGCTATATTATTATTATCTACCATAGCAAAGAGGCTGAAGTGTAAGCACCAGGTGACTCTCCTCCCTTTGTGTAGTCAACAACAACAACAAAGAAGAGTGTATGGGCAGCAGATTCTGGAAGAGATGGAGATAGGATTGGATCTGAGAAAGGCTGCAGTGGAAGACTTGGCAGCTAGGAGCTGCAGACCTGCTTAGAACTGACACTTGCAGCAGGTGATGTTGCTCACAAGAGCACACACTACCTAACTCCATCCAGGCCCCGTTGAAGACGGGGCGCTGCCTCAGGCAGCCCAATTCCACCGCCTCTCCATGCACACTGCTGCCTTCTTGCCCAGCTCCCTGCTAGGTATGGGCAAGAAGGGCGAGGAGGGGTGCAGCAAGCCAGAGCCCACCCTCTTACCTGGAAGTCTGGTGTTGTCGTCTTCCTCTGTGCCCACCCTCCCTGTTTATTTGAAACAGGATGGTTCAGAGGAAGTAGGAGATGCCAGAGTTCCAGGTAAGGGAGTGGGTTCTGAATTACTGCACCGTGCCCTCCTTGCCCACACCTGGTCACCCTCCTAAGCAGCCAGGTATGGGTGAGGAGGTGGTGGTGGGTGGCAGCAGCAGCATTTCTCCCCCCCCCCCCATCTTAGTCTTTCCTCCAGCGGCACTGGAGGAAGAGCTGGGCTGGCCCTCACCTCAGCCTTTTTCTACTCGCTCTCAGCAAGCGGGAAGCTGATGGGAAAGTTGACTGAAGCAGCTCAGTGAGCAGTGGGCTGGGGCGGGGGGCAGCAGGCAGACACAGGGTATGGGGTAGCCCTCATCAGTTTGTTGCTCCCCCCAACTCTACACTTGATGCAAGCCTTTCAGTCATGGAGGAGCCAGCCCTGGTCAAACCTGTATATCTGTAAATAAAGCAAACCTGACCAAGACACCATAAGCCTCCAAGTGATTTCTCCTCTATCTAGGAAGTCCAAACCCAGGTTATACTATATGGCCCCTGGAAGCTCTCAGTTCCCATGCTCAGGAAAGGGGGCTCAAGCACATAATATCATCATTAAGTGTATCATAATCTGCAACCCTCTTGTTCAGGGGGGCTTCAGCCAGTCTGGAACGAGAGTCTTCTAATCCGTGATGTAGACACTTACTTGAGTCTACTGACTCGGACTTGAATCGGACTCAAGTCACATCAATGACTTGACTCGAACTTGACTTGACGATTGTAAAAGACTCAACTCGAGACTTGGAGCCTTTTACAAGAAGTCTAATTTTATTCAGGTTTACACCCACTTTCTCCATTAAATAGATATGGACTTGCAACTTGCAACCAAAGACGTGGGGGGAAAGGCTTGGGACTTGACTTGAAGTCAGAGACTTGATCCATATCCCTGCTTCTAATGCTGTTTGAGGCTCATAGATTTTGGAGAGGGTGAAAGAGGATACCCCACCCACACACTGTACTATACAACACTAAAGAAGGGGAAATAATTCAGGTTCTTCCAGACTGATTGCCAGAAGAGCTTTATCCTTTATGCTACATAGCAGAGGGAGGAGATTTCTGGAGGATAGAAAGAAAACAAGGATCCTTTTTTCTTCCCCTCCTGGAAGGAAAAGGAAAATGGGGCAAAGAGGAGAAGAACTGGTCTAATTAACCCTCGTATTTTAGGATCCTGGAGGGGGGAGATGATTAAAGCCTCTCCTCCCTGTACTCTACAGGTTTTGTCTTCCCCCTCCAGGATACTAAAAGAGAGTCAGTTTTCATCCTTGCTCCATTTTCCTTTTGGGAAGGGTCCTTTTGGGTTTTGAAAGTGTCTTTTTTGTTGAATTTATAAATACACTTCTGGATATTTGGTTCCCCCTGAGCATGCAGAAACCACTACCTTAGTTTTGGCTGGCTTCTTCATGTCACCTTCAAATTGATAGACTTGATACCAAATGGATACCTCCCCCCCCCCCAATTGGGAATTATAGGGAATGATTAGTAATTGGATAAGAACAATATTATTCCAGGACAGCTGATCACGTATGCCCTTGGTTGAAGGTTGATTTTTCTCTTGCAGAGGACTTGCAAAATGTTCCTGTGGGGGAAAGGGCGGGCTTTTCAATACAGAGCAATCTACCTCTCCAATTATAAGCCAAAGAACATCTAAAGCAACCAGGCAACACTGCCTCCTGCATGTTGCTCCCTGGAGAAATTAGGAGCTAACCTACAGTGGTCAAAATAAACACAGCAGCTCTATTTTTGTCTCAGCAGCTCCCAAGCACAGAGGTCGGTAACATTTCCCGAACTTGCTTGCTAGAGGAACAAGATCATTTAACTCAGGGAGCCAATGAAATCCTGGCAGCCTGTTCTTTGCCTGCCTCCGTTGAGAGCCCCAGAGGCCAAACAGGAACAAGGTTAACTGTGGACTCCTTTCACAAAGGGAGCCAGTGAAGTTCAAGCACCCCTGCGGTCAAAGTGGACCAAACTTCTCGCTGTTGCACAAACATGCAGCTGAAGCGATCACACAGGACAGGAGATGGGTTGAGAAGAAGGTGCGTTCGGGCTCCACCCAATATCCTAAAAACAGGGTCACAAACCTCCTCCCACAACTCAATGTCCAGGGGTAATTAGTGTAGCTACTGGGTGTAAAATTAAAAGGGCTCCTGTTTTATGAGTTTACACTCTAGTCTAGATGGTAATATTTTAATCTCCCTAATTGCTCTTTCAAAAAACTATCCTCACACACATCCTTCTTTCTCTTTCTTTGTTTATTTAGCCACAGGTATACACTAGGTAAATAGGTTTAGTATAAAGGATCTTTATTCCTTTCCACCAGGGCCAGCTTTAAGCCAATTGGGGTTCTGCGCTAGGGTAATCTAGTCTTGTCAAATATACACGACAACACATATTTGTACTAAATCATTCCACAGTCACTAAAACAAGTGGTTTTGTAACTATTTACTTTCCAAAGGTAATCTACACATTTTGTTTACTTGTAGGCTTAAAGGTAAAGGTGACCCCTGACAATTAAGTCCAGTCGTGTCCGACTCTAGGGTGTGGTGCTCATCCCCATTTCAAAGCCGAAGAGCCAGCGTTGTCCGAAGAAGCCTCCATGGTCACGTGGCCGGCGTGACTCTCCTTGCCGCAGCGCGTAGCATGCAGCTGGAACACGGAGCGCTGTTTACCTTCCCACAAGCGGTACATATTTATCTACTCGCATTAACATGCTTTGGAACTGCTAGGTTGGCAGGAGTGCACCCTGTCACGGATTTTAACTGCCGACCTTTCGATCGACAGCTCATGGTTCAGCGGTTTAACCCACTGCGCCACCCGCTGGCATACTTGTAGGCTTACATGTATGCAATTTTATATTAAAATGTGCTTCGATCTGGTCCATAACTCACACGTACACTTTTTAAGGGCACATTTTGATTGCTTTTCATTCTACCATAGAGATATAAAGCCTATAATATTTTTTTATTTATATCTCTAAGATTCTACAATTCTACAGACATTGGCTGTGAACCCGGGGCCCCACAAAATATGTTTCCAATAGGGCCCCACAGGCCAGCTCTGCTGCTCTCCATAATTCCTCCTCTGCTTGGATCCATTAAACCTCACATTCTTTCTATCCATCCTACCTCTCTTTCTTATTTTGGTGTTCTGTCTTCCATCGTCCTCTCTCCCCTTCTAAGATTTCTCATTCCTTCTTGTTCTCTTCTTTCCCCCTTTGCTTTCTCTCCCTCCCTCTGTTCATGTTCTTCTACCTTCACAGTATTTCTTTCCTTCTCTCTCGTTTGTTTTGTGTTCCCTCATCTTTTTTTCCTCCCTTATCCTTTGTTCACTCTCTCCTCCCTTCCTTCCCTTCCTGCTCTGTGCTCCTCCGCTTCTCAGACACACTCGTCTATTTGAGTCTTCTTGCCCATTTTGGTGGAAACAAGTGAGAAAGAAACAGGCCTGTGGAGATGCCACCCGTGTGCCTCTCCATTGGGCTTCCCGAGTCATTTCACACACCCTTCTCTCTTGCATATGGCACCCAGCCTGCCCCAATACTGCACATCCATACCAAATCCATTCTCCCAATCTGGAACACCACCACCCCTTGCTTTAGCCAATTGTCTCCCAGTTCCTACTACAGGTACGCACCTGTCTGATGTCTTGTCTAGAACAACCGTGCTTCTTTCCAAGTGTTCCAAAGGTGGCAATTTCTCTTTAAGGCTCTTTGTTTCAAGTGTTCGCCAAGACACCTTCCCCCATCACACACACCTGTGTGTCTCTGTGCCACTTACCTAGATTGCACACAACTGTTCCTTCCTCCAGCTGATCCCTAGAGTTGTTACAGTTCCAAGGTTGTCTCAGGGGGTGGTTGACTCACTCTAAATGGGTGTTGCATTTCACGACTGCTGCAGGGTGTGGGCTTGTTGGCATCTTGGAGAGAAATCAGAAGGCTTCCCACGCCAGACAGATGGACAGGCAGAGAATGCACATGAACCCTAGCTATATTTCCACACTTCAGAATACAGCTGCAGGGCAACTTCATAATAAACAAACCTCCCATTGTTTGTGAAATGAGTAGAAAAGGATCTGTTCCTTCCTCTGAGATTAATGACTCCTAATTATGCTGGATCCAAGTCAGCTTTGATCCTTTTTTTGGATAAAGGTATTGCAAGGTCTGGAATGGAGCTTGGTCGCACTGGGGTAAGTCCAGAACCACCCTTGATTGCAATGCATTGCAAACTCAATTTCCTCTGTAGGAAAAAAATCAGTAATACTTTTCAATGGCAATAAGGTATGCAACTAGCCACTCTTAAGTCCTTATTGGCCAATGCCTTGCTTTCTGATCTTGGTCTCAGCGGTGCGCCAGCCAAAAGCCAGAAGTAACTGGCATGGCGTGATGATGTCTTTGTCAATTATTTCCGGGTCACAGAGCCACGAAAAAGCCGAAGACAGCAAAGGGGTGACAGCCCCTTTGCTGCCTTCAGCTTTCTTCGTGGCTCATGCCTGTGAACTGAAGGCACGCAAGTCGTTTCCAACTCGCGTGGCTTCGGCTCGCAGGGCGTAGGGGAGCGGTCGAATGAGCCAAGGGGGGGGTTACCTCTCCTGGGGAAGGGCGACACCCCCTTGGCTTCTTCTGGTTTTTCGCGGCTCTGCCTGTGAGCCGAAGCCAAGACTCTGATTTGAAAATTTCTCCAGTGAGAAATACCACTCCCAGCTGAGCCTGCCCACCTGTGGTGTCACCCCCACGTGACCCCCCAAATTGATGTCACTCAGACGCACCACACGCACCCCCCCTAGCGATGCCAGTGGTTTGTCTTAATGCACACCGACCTACTCCAGTACCTTCCACAGGAAGCTGCCTTACATTTAATCATACCATTGGTCTATCTAGGTCAGGACTAGGTCAGGACTGTCAACACGGACTGACAGAGGCTCTCTGTGGTTTCAGACAGAATTTTTTTCTCCACCCTACCTGGAGATGCCATGGATTGAACCTGGGATCGTCTCCATGCAAATCATTGGCTCTTCCATGAAGTCCATATTCTAATAGCCAGGTTGGGTGTGTGGATGGTTGAAGTCAGTCATCTCCTATTCATTATTATTACATTTATACCCCACCCTTCCTCCGAGGAACAAAAGGTAACATTATCCCCTGCATTTTATCCTCACAACACCACAATGAGGTGTATTAGGCTGAGAGAGAGAGAGAGAGAGAGTGAATGAGTGGCCCAAGGTCACCCAGGAAGCTTTATAGTTCTAGTCTGACAATCTAACCCTCACACCACACTGGCTCATAATGTTGGTATGCCCACTATTTTTAAAGTGCCTTAAAGCTATTCCTGAAGTCTCCCTCCCCCCCAGCGCCGGCCCGTCCTGATGCCTAGCTGAGTCAGCATGCCAAATGCACAGCACCCCCCTTACCTGATGATGTGCCAGCCTCTGCTCTTGCCACTGTCCAATATTCTAGCTCAGCACTCCCCTCCCCTCCATATTTCTTCCTCCTTTCTGTCCCCCTCTTCCTTTTCCAATCCAGGAAGTGGAAGGAGGAGCAATGGAGGCAAGTGGGTGGGGGGACAGAGATGGATGAGTGCCCCCCACCAACCTTCTGCCTGAAGCAACTGCTTCAATTGGCCTATGGATAGGCTGGCCCTGTCTCCCCATTCAGGTCATCATGGGTTGTCATGTCCCGTTCCCCCCCCCCTTTTGGCATCATAATCCCCCACCTTATCAGGTTCCAAAACGTATTTCCAAGATTCTAGGTTTTGAGCCCACCCACCCCTTGGAATAGATGTAGGTCAGCTGAAGAAGAGACCCCAAGGATCAGAGCACCTGCAGGTGGCCCCAATCCCCCAGCCCCACCCCAGAACTAGATTTCTTAGTCCTTCTGCTCTCTCTCTAGGTCTAGGACAAACAGGTCAGTTTCTACACAAAAGATGAAGAATAAATGGACAGAAACGTGACATCAAAAAATGTAGCACTCCAAAACTAGTGGGAGAACACTCCAGTCTCTCAAGGCTTACTGGGGTCTGTTCTCAAAGGTCCCGTTCTTCAACAATGAAGCATCCCAGGGAAGGGAGACTCCCGCATGAAGTGAACCTGCTGAACTACAGTTGGGAAGAAAACAACAAAGAACCTTAAAGATGGACCATGGTATTTCAGCAGAAGCTCACGGACTATAGTCCATCAAATGCATGAAGTGAAATTCTTCAGTAGGCAGGTATGCAGCATATTCATAGAAGTATAAAGAAATAAACATTGCAAACAGGAGTGTCAGATGGCACTCTGCAAATGCAAGTGGCCTAGATTCGTGAGGAGCTGAAAAAGATACAGTACTGTACATCACCGGAACGTAGACATCATTAGCATCCAAGCAGTGGAGGATGTCATTACCACCTTTCACTGCCACTGTGTGCCCTGCTAGGGGTGCTTTAAGCATTCCCTTTGGCCCAGCATGATTTCTGTGTGTTTTTGCTAAATAGCAGCCATGGGGATCAAAGACTGGATCTGGACCATGGCATTGGGGAAGGGGCTTTAACTCTATTGTCTCCACTACAGTCCCAATCAATACTGAGGTTGGGGGGCACAGCTGCTGTTTGCTCTGGGAGGGAAGCTGCCATTGGTACCAGTGGAAGCTTCCCGCTTGGGACAAAGTTCAGGGGCCACCACAGAAAGGGTCTTGCTGACAGTTGACAACAGTCTAACAGTCTAACACCGGACAGGGATGGTAGCTGGAGAAGGGCTTAATTGGTGGGATTGCAAAGCCAGGGGAAGGAACAACATAAAAGGGAAATGCTCCTTAAGATACCTGGGGCCCACACAGCTGGCACATCAGGCAAAGTCTGGGTTAAAAAAAAAAGAGCACTCCAGACCACAGCTGCTACCTGGGTATCCAGGGACAACACTGCGTCCAAGAGAAACCCAGAACTGTGAACTTGACCTTTAAGAGGGAATGAGCAAGAGACTATCTTTGAATAGGTCTTTCTCCAGCTAGCCAGTCCACTGAGCTCCCCACTATCATCATCTGTTCTCTAACTTATCTGGGCTAAGCTCAAGTTTATTCATCTTCATCTAGTCCATCACTGATGTCAGACACTAATTAAGCGTGGGTACAACCACACCTAGATCTGAAGAAATGGAAAAATAGAGATGGCTTTCATCAGCCATACCTGTGTATTTATTTACAACCCACTTTTCTACAAAAAGTTTCATCGAGGCAGCTAACAGGAAAAGAAAGAGATAGTGTATGACAACAATTTAAAGTCATGAAAAAATAACAGAATAAAAATTAAGACAACAGCACAGCAACAGAACAGCACAGCCAGAAATAACATTACAAATTCAGAGTATAAATTTAAAGTCTACTAGAACAGAAATGTCTGGATTGTCTCTTTAAACGGAGGTCATGAGGGAGTCCTGATGAGGCCACACCCCACACCTCTGGGTGACTTCACCCAGTAGCTTCACATAGATATTAAAAAAACATTGTCCTACAAAAAGTTCACTTTTGTCTCCAATTTTCATAGAGAAGATAGAACAAGTCTCCCAGCAACACTTTCCGGCACTGACTTAACCTACAAATAGGAGTGGAACAATTGTGAAGCCCAGCTCCTAAAGGCAGTCCAGAAGGGTACCAAAATCAACAGTAACACACGCTGTTGAGAGACCCAGGAGAATTTACAAAGTCACACTCTCCCTGTGTCCTCCCGGTTTTAAGCCATATGCTTGTTCTTGCGTCTCCCAACAGCCGACATCCTTGAGCATTGTCCTGTGGTGATGAGGATGACCACTGGCATCACCTTTCAGCATCACCAGTCAGTGGACATGAAGGCCAAGGAAATGCCCAGAAAAGAGAGCTCACCGATGGTGGAGCATATACAAAATGCATGTAGAAGGTCACATGTTCAATCCCCAGCACCTCAGAGATCTGGAAAAATGCACTGAGACCATGGAGCTCCGTGGTCGAGACAGACAATAAGGCACAGAGATAGACCAAAAGTCTAACAGTGTAAGGCAGGACTGCCTTACACTGTTAGACTTTTGGTCTATCTCCGTACCATGCTATCTCAGTCCTGCCATGGTAGGCCACTCTCCAAGAGGGGTATGGGTTGAGCAAAATACAGTATGTTGGGGCATCATTAATTCAATATCTGCTAAGATGGGTTTCCGAGAATAAATGTGAGCATAAACTAGGGTGAGCAGAGACAAGGGGGGGGGCCTTTAATAGTTTGGCAAAGGCAGCTTCTCTTGCTTCCAGTCCAAAGTTGAGAAAAGGTACGCCTGACAGAGTTCTCTCTTTTGCATGACTGTTAAAGATGTATTTAAAAACATTTTTCTGCCTTTCCTCCAAGTAAATGGGACACCCAAGGTGGCTCAAAATAGCAAAAAAAAAAAAACAGATTAACATATTAAAATACAAATAAAAACAATTAAAAAAAAACACAAGCAGCAAATAAAACACTCCTAACAACAGTAGAGGCAGTAAGAGAGATAAAATACAGTGAAGACAACCAACACAGCAGCAGAGCCCAGGGCAGAAGAACAATTTCTTTTGTAGCCGTCATTACAACACAGACAAAAAGCAAAACAGCAACTAAAGCTTTGGATGGAAAAGTCAGACAGAACAGAAACGTCTCGAGCCCCTGTTGGAAGGTTAAGGAGGAGGGAGTTCCCCTTGTGGCCACCAACCTGGCCTCAGCCAGGGATGGACACGCAAGGGCCCCCTCCAATGACCTTAGGCAGGGATAGGCCAGCTGATATGGAAGAAGAAGGCAGTCTTTTAGATACCACAGTCCCAAACCATAAAGGGCCTTAACAATTAAAACCAGCACCTTGAATTGTGCCTGGAAATGAAACCAGCAGCCAGTGCAGCTGTTGGAGCATCAGCTCAACAGAATCAAACTGCCAGACATGTCCACCACATGGCCAGCATGTTCTGCAGTTTCTGGGCAGTCTTCAAGGGCAGCACCATGTAAAGCGCATTACAATCGTTGAGTCTCGACATCACTGATGCATGGACCACTGTGGTTAGGTCCAAACAATTCAAGTATAGCCACAACTGGCGCACCAGCCTTAGCTGGACAAAGTCAGACCCCCTGGCTCTGGCCACCTCTGCAGTGTTAGCTGGGCAAAGGCCAACCCCCTGGACCTAGTGATCTAGAAGGAGAACCCCGAAGCTGCAAACCTGCTCCACCCCATTCAGAGCATTTTGGTAATGCAATACCTGCATTGTAGCTCTCAAAACCAAGACCACCTCCATTTCATCCAGATTTAATTTCAGCTTGTTAGCCCTCATTCAGACTGATCCCAATTGCCTGCAGGCCTAGGCTTACCAGATCTCCAACTGGGACAGAGTGCTAGACCTTTAGGAGAAGGAATGTGGGCAGGTGTAGCTTGTTGTCCTAGAGCAGAATCCTAGGCATGTCTACTCAGAAGCAAGCCCCACTGAACACAATGCGGCTTGCTTCTGAGTAGACATGCCTAGGATTCTGCTCTAGGGTTTAACAAGCTACACCTGCCCACATTCCTTCTCCTAAAGGTCTAGCACTCTGTCCCGGTTGGAGATCTGGTAAACCTATGCAGGCCGCACTCCAGGACTTCAACAGCCTTCCTGGGCTGAAGATAAAGGTGAAGGAGCTTTGTCTGTGAAGCTTTCCCATCACATCGCTCAGCTCAGCTAAGCTTAGTCCCAGGAAAGAACGCCACTTGTTATATTTCTACATTTTAGGATGCTGATAAAGCCACAGGAGCAGGACCTTGGAAAAAGGGTGGCAACTCTACTTGCCTGATTGAAGGTGTTATTTCAAAAGCTGTGGCCACATAATCCCTTTTAACATCTTAAAAAAACTATTCTGATTAAAAGAGGATTAGGCAAATTCATAGAGGTCTGTCAGTGGCCATATAGAACCTCCATGTCCAGTGGCAAAATGCTGCCGACTGCTAGGAGCAACTTTGATTGGGAAAGAACTATTGCCTTCTCGATCCATTTGTAGGCTTCCTCTGGGGTAGCCTCTGTGGAAAGAAGGATTTTGGATTAGATAGACCTTAGGTTTCATCCAGCAGGGCTCTTATATTCTGCAGCTGAGACACACAACACCAGTCTCATTAATAGCAAAAAAAACCCACCCCCAAATGAAAGTTTATTGATCTAAGTATACCTGGTTACACAAAGCAAACAGGATATCTCAGGATAGTTACCAATTCCTTGCAGTAGCCTTGGGTTCAATGCTTTGGTTTCTGGAATAGCCAGATCTTTATCCAGATACTTGAGAGATAAATCCACACGAATCCTGAAAATGCTTATTACCAAATCAGAAAGAAATTCGGAAGTGCAGCTTTTATATCAGTAGCCACAGCTACTTCGCTATCTTCCAAAAGTTGTTTCAATGTCATCTGGGTATCTGGGCACTTTAAGGCAACAGAGATTTCATGGGGACATACATAATATGATTATTCCAACAGGGTTGCTAAGAGCACATCCAATCACTCCCACTTTCTCAGGCCTTAACTGTGAAACAGATAACGACATATAACACATGAAGGCCACTTGTTAGATAAAAAAGACTGGTGGCTTTGTTTGAAGAAAGGAAACAAGAAAGAAACTTTTTTCTTGCTCCCTTTTCTTGCTTTTTCTGATTAAGTTAACACAAATGTTTTCCTTAATGGCTGACAGGGAAACTAAACAAAGAATAAAAGATGGCTTCTCTTGTGCTAATGCCTTTGCTACTGAATTTGTCACCTGCTATGGACCATTAAGCTTAATAATGGGGGAGCAACAAGGTGTGTAAAACTAAAAAAAAAATCACCCACTGAAACAAATAGTTGAACTTCACAAATGTGTGTGCACACACATGTGAACATTATGGACACTGCTATTCCAAAGAGAACATTTGTGAATTTCATCCATCTCAGTGGACAACCTGACTCTACCTATTTGTTTGGGGTTGTCCACCTTTTTTCTAGCTTTGTTCCTGTACCTTCAACATCGGGCAGCCCTGCAGAAATTTAGCAGGTGAATCTTTTCCTATCATGGAAATAAGTCATTGGAGAAACTCCTCAACTGTTAAAGTCACAGGAACAGAAGGAAGATAGCAATGCTTCCTTTGCCACCGCCACCACCTCCTCCTCTCTCATCATAAGAACATAAGAAGAGCCCTGCTGGATCAGGCCAAAGGCCCATCCAATCCAGTTTCCTGTATCTCACAGTGGCCCCACCAGATGCCTCAGGGCGCACTCAAGACAACAAGATACCTGTATCCTGTTACCACTCCCTTGCTTCTGGCATTCAGAGATAGACTACCCAGAGGTTGCATATAGTCACCATGACTTATAGCTTGCGATGGACCACAAATCTGTCCAATCTAAAGCATCTAAGCCATGTGCCATCACAACATCCTGTATCAAGGAGTTCCAACAAAGTAATTACACGCTGGGTAAAGAAACATTTCCTTTTGTTTGTTCTAACTCTCCCACCATCAATTTTAGTGGATGTTCCCTGGTTCTGGTGTTGTGTAAGAGGGAAAACCCTCTATCCATCTATACCAGGGGTGGCCAACATTCCACCATTAGAGCCTCTGCGTTCTTAAGAGCTGCATAGAAGACAGAATCTTGGCAACTGCAATTGCTGATGGTGCTGCTAAAGCAGCTGCACCTGCTGAAATGAAATACAACCAGTGAATACAACCATTAAAATGAAATACAACCAATAAAGGTCCAGGAGCATTCATGTTGAAAGGGCCACCCCTGTTCTATACTGTATGTTATGTCTCAATCATCCCCCATGCCTTCTTTCTACAATGCTTAGCTTTTTCTCTCAACAATGCTTAGTCTTTATGCAGCACAGGAAACAGTTCAAAATTATATGTTATCTTGCTGCAATCTTTACGACAACTCTGTAAGGTTGGTCAGTTTGATCATCATACCCCTCTCTTAGAGACAGAGCTGAAATTGCTGGAAGTCTAATGAAATTATGACTGAGGTGAAATCTGAACAAGGGATTTTCTTGATTCAGTCTGGTTAGTCCTGGTGCTTCTTTCAAGAGCTATAGCAACATAAGCACACCAAAGGGCCAGCTATTCCAGTATCCTGCTTCCAACAGTGACCAGACAGATACCTCTGGGAAGCCACAAGCTTAGCAAGAAGGCAATGGTCATCTCCTGCTGTTGCCCTCCCCAGCACCTGGTTTTCAAACAGATACTGCCTCCTCTGAACATGGATGCCACATATAACCATCATGGCTAACGGTCATTGGTTGACTCAATCTCCTTGAATTTATCCAACACCCTTATTAAAGCCATCTAAGTCGGTGGCCATCGTCTCATGTTGTGGCAGGAGATTCCATAAATTAATTACACATATTACATATTAATTATTACTATAATTAATAGCTCTTTCTTTTGTCTGTCCCGAATCTACAGCCCATTAATTGTATTGAATGGCCCCAACATTCTGTAATTACTGTGTTATTATGGTGAGGAAAAAACAACCCAACTTCGGTCTATCCACGCTTGGGACACCATGCATAAATCTCTGCCCTGTCTCCACATAGACATAGTCGTCTTTTTTTCAAAACTGAAAAGCCCCCAAGAGATAAAGGGAAAGAATTTCCACAGTCTCTCTAACTCCATCTGACTTCTAAGTGTCTGTATGTTATATAAAATGGTGTGCCTGATCAGTCTTGTGTTGTGTACTTGGGAAAAAAAATTAGACACTCCCCCTCAACAAAACTATTCTCACACTTTTAAGTGCTCCAAAGGGGCACTTTTGCGTACATATGCTGCCTTCTGCTGAGTCAGACCACAGTTGCAGCGACTGCCTGCTTTGCAACTCTCCAGGACCTTCATCAGAGATCGTTCTTCTCATCACCTGTTCTTTTTATCTGGAAAGGACAGATGTTGAATCTGGGAGTATCTTCCACATCCAAAGTGTAGTCTGTCTGTTCCTTCCACTGAACAAGCAGTGTGCCTTGCCTGGTCAGATCAAGATCCACTGGCTGTAAAAAGAGTCAAAACATGTTTACTTCAAAGTCCCATTGAGTTCAATGGATCTTACGCCCCAGGAAGTGTGCACAGGGTTGCAGATTTTGTCGGGTGTCTTTGTTTGCATGAATCCCAGCAACCAGCACATGCTAGTGGTTGCTGCCTGCGTACACAGCCTACTTTCTGCCCACACCAGTCCTTCTACAATAGTGGCGTGGTGTAATGGTTAGTGAGTTGGACAGAGACCGGAGAGTCAGAGACCCATATATTCAGCCACAATGACCAGTCACCTTCCCTCAGCCTGACCGACCTCAACGGAAAACACTTCACACATCTGATGAAGTGGACAGCAGTCCACGAAAGTTTAAATTGAAATAAATAAAATAAAGTATTTAAAGGGAATACAGGACCATTTGTTGTTTTTACTACCTCACAGGGTTGTTGTGTGAGATCATGTACAGTGTGCCATCAGCTCCTTGGAGAAAAGGTGGGCTAAACATTACTGTACGGCACTCTTTCTTGGAGAAAAGAACAGAAAGACACTGGTGGCTCTGAAAATAACTGTTTATGTTTTGTGATGTATTTCTCTCTGCATGTCGTTGAGTGAAGAAGCCACGTCATTGACACTCAGCAATTAGGACCCAACTCCTGGCAGAATTTCTGCCATTCTCCCTTCTTCATCCCCATCGAGGATAATGCAACCATCTTTGTTGAGGGATGTCTTCTGTCTATTTAGCTGTAGGGACAGATAGGGCAGGTTCACAACGGCCGCCATCTTGGATTGGAAACGAGGCGGCAGGGAGCGGGATGGAGATCAACAACTCTGCCTTCCAGGTACTGAGTAACGCAGGTGCACCTGCCCATGCCATGCCCAAAGAAGCTGTCTCTTTAAGTCCATGATCTATGGCTCACGTGCCCCGCACTGTTGATGATGCCTCTCATGCTTCATATTTGCATTTGTACACCCTCCCTCCCGGCCTGCGCCCTTTAGCGCGATGGGGTTTTAGCAGGATCAAAGTTCTGTATTTTTAATCACAGGATTGGAAGCATTTCAAGAAGCACGGTTAAAAAGAACAAAAAAGCGACATTGACTTAAAAAAAAAGTTGTAGGGTTTATTTTTTGAGTCGTCACCATTCGGGTTAAAGTTAAAGTCACTGTCAAGGTGCGTGCAAATTAATACCGATTAAAGGGAGGGATGGTGATTTTTTTCTTCTTCACGATAAGATAGTGCCACCTAACAGTGATTCACCAACTGTGATCCAACAGGAATACCATGAGGACACATGTATGCTTGCTGCCCACTACAGGCCAGAAGTGGAGGTGCCTGCTAGAGCCCGGATACCCAGTAGGAAGAAGGAACAGAAACGCCGTTGGCAGCTGACGCAGGAATCCCCTGGTATCTTCTTTCACTCCTCTATGCAGACTGGGCTCAGGGTTAATTCCTGATGTGAGAGAACCTTTGGCAAAGAGACCCTGGTGGGCGCCCTCTTCCTACATGGTTGTCCTGCCTTGCATCCCCATTCCTTTGGTAGGAATCAAATCTGCATAATTGGCTGCTCTGACCTGGCCATCTTCCATTCAGCCTCCACTGGTTATTACAGATGAGTATTGTACTTCTGCCACACCTCTCTGCATCATCAGTGTAACTACTAGATCATTTTATCACTCCCAGTTGAGGTTGCAATCCTATACACACACTTTCCTAGGAGTAAGCCCCATTGAACGCAATGAGATTTACTTCTGAGTAGACATGCATAAGATTGTGCTGTCATGTCATGTAACAGAATTACTTTCCTGCTGAGGCTCCCCATTGCATCTCTGCATGCATTAACTGCATTGGGTTGGCATTCTTTCAGTCAGGGAGCACAACCAGTCAAGGACTCCTGTAGAAACAAGGTAGGCACTTCTAAGACTGGGTACGTCCACTATGGGGGTGCACACCAAAAGGTGCACATTTGAGGGGGTGGCGCGTGGCAGAGAAGCCTGCCACGCTGCCCAATCTTGGTCGCTTTCTGGCTCTCTGAGTAGGAGCGACAGAAAGTGGCTGAGCAAGGCTGACACCCCTGGGTGTGTCACCCTTGCTCGCTTCTGCTGCTCCAGCTTGGCTCTGCTCACTCAGCTCCGAGCTGAGTCGCGGGGTCAGAGCTACCGAAAACAGCTCAGCCGCTCCAACTGGGTGACTCAGCTCGGAGCCGAGCAGGCCAAGCCGAGTCAGAACGCTGTGAGTTGGCTGCTGAGTTAAAAGTAATTGACGGTCACATCAACAATTACCGGTACTTCATGTCGCCGCCAATTACTTCCACGTCTGCGCACTCGGTGGGTGACGCCAGACTCACCACATCAGGTGCCCAGATGGCCAGCAATGCCACTAGGTACGTCTTACTCTTGCACTCTCTAAAAGTAACCCCTTTGTAAGAGAGATGCGTACCTGGGAATGCTGCACTAGTGGAATCTGGTAAACTTAGGACCCAACCCTATCCAACTTTCCAGCGCCAATGCAGCTGCAATGCAGCCCCTATGTAAGGTTCCTTTACCTTGACTGTCTCCTTGACTCCCCCCCCCCCACACACACACTGCAGAATGCAGCACATGCCCCATTGGCAGTGCTGCATCAGTGCTGGAAAGTTGGATAGGACTGGCCCCTAGGCTACAATCCTATGCCCACTTAACTGGGAGTAAGACCTACTGAGAACAGTGGGACTTCTGAGTAATCATGCATGCAATTGTGCTGTTAGTTACATTGTTTTATTATTGTTTTTATCTACTGTATTTCTTCAATTCTAAGACGCATGTTTTTTCCCAATTAAGCATTTCAAAAACTGGGATGCGTCTTAGAATCGAAGGTCTCCAAAAAAGCACCCCAAAATGCTATCTTCTTACTTACTGGGGCTTGGGGGAGCTTCAGGGAGACCTGTGCGACCCTCTGCAGGCCTCCCCGATCTTCAGTTTGGCAAAAAAACGGTGATTTTCAGCCATTTCCGGTTTTTGTGAAAACCAGAAATGGCCAAAAAATCGCTGTTTTTCGCCAAACTGATGATCAAGGAGGCCTGCAGAGGGTTGTGCAGGCCTCCCTGAAGCTCCCCCAAGCCCAGGTAACAAAGGAAATTGCACTTTCTGCGGGGCCAGAAATGCTATGCAAAGGCAGTGCACTCAGTCATCCTCAGCTTCAGGAGACATGCTGGGGAGAGTTGGTGCTGAGCGGGTAGATTCAATGAAGGGAGGTGAGTCTTACAATCGATGGATTTTTTTTCCCCTGCTGGTGGTACTGAAACTAAAGGTGCGCCTTAGAATTGATGGCGCCTTAGACTCGAAGAAATACGGTATTGTTGTGAGCCCTTTCAATGTGGCTGAAAGATGGCCCAGAAACATTTTGAAAAGAAGATTCAGCATTTTCTATATTATGAACTTTAACAGGTTTTCACAGTAGTTTAAATTTCATGTGACTTCCCTCGAGGCATTCTGGGGCTTGTACGTTTATGGTTGTGAGAGTTAGCACCCTGGCTCATTCAGTGAACTACATTTCCCAGGGTCCCTTGAGAGAAGCCGTACTTAAAGCACTTGTAGAATTGACATGTTAAGAAGGAGACGAGGTAGGGGCTACAGAAGGCCAGGCTGTTGGTTCCTGAAGGTGACAGCCCATCAACGGTACTGTGAGATACTCATAAACCATCTCTCTCCACAGCAGATACCGCCTCTGGCCTCGGTGACCTGGTCCTTGCAGCAGAGTGGATGAAAAATACCAGTGTGGCACCCTGTCACCAGAGCAGCACAGAGGTGACTGCATTACATGACCATCACGCATATTGTATGCCTGAAGAAGCAGCAACATTGAAGAGCCTTGTGAGGGAATTGAAGGAGACAGTGCATCACCAAAGTGAGCTCATTCTTAGCCTGCAAGAAGCACTAGAAGCCAGCCAGAAAGAGTGTGGGGAACTGCAGGTGAGGGGGCAGGCCCAGGCCGGCACAGAGAATGTTCTCATCCAGGGAGCAGAGTACTTGCGGGACGGGTGGGGGGGGGGCACGAATAAGACCAGATCAGCAAAAGGGCTCCTTCCATGGGTTGGCATGTTTACTGTTAACCAGTCCTACCCTATGTCTAGCTGCAGGTCCTTCTGCTCCATCTCTAGAGGTAATAGCCTGGGTGACAGGGGGACCACCTAACTAATAAACTTCTAGGGTCCACAAAACTGCAGATCATGGGAAGGAAGACCTGCTTCTATGGGTTGTATCTTTAGTGTCGGGCATCTGCTGCTCATTTGAACCTCTCCCTCTAGTGCAGTGTGTTTCCCAAACTTTTTTGACCTGCGGCTCCCTTGACCATTGGCGACCATTGGCCATGGCTCCCCATGACATGATGTCGATGCCTGCCAATTGGCATTGCACGGTTTTCCAGGACGATTTCGTGGCACTCCGCAGCTCCCCAGGCTGGTTTCCGCAGCTCCCCTGGGAGCCACACCTCCCACTTTGGGAACCACTGCTCTAGTGGGAAGAACCAGGAACCTGGATAACAAAATCAACTTGACTAGAGAAACCTGCCACAAGCACCTTGACATCTCTAATATACTGTTACCTTTTTGTAGGTTTTAATTGTGAAATGCTTTACAGGCCAATCTTGACGAAAAAGCGGGTATAAATATAGTAAATAAACAAACCTGTACGTACTAAGGCTGTATGTACTAAGTATGATACGCTGTATGTACTAAGGCTTTCATGGCTGGTGAAATTGGTATTTCTGTTAAAATTATTTGGGCTTGATGGCCAGTTTCATAAAAAACCACGATAATCAGTTTTCTTCCTCGCCACACAGGAGAAAGCGGATGCTGAGAAGTGGACTCTCCTCTCCAACTTCCAAGAGCGCATCTCCCAGCTTGAGGCACAGAACCGAAACCTGCGTTGTGAGCAGGACCAGTGGGAGGCCACAGTGCAACACTTACGCAAGGAGTTGGAGGCCAGTGGTGCAACCGTCCTCTCCCTGAGCAAGCAGCTGAGGGGAGAGCACAAGGCTCAAGCCCGCCACGGAGCCTTCTCCCTTGAAAGCGTCAAGGGCGATGCCAAGTGGCTGAGGTTTTATACGGGCTTTGATGAATACCCCCGCCTCACTGCCTTTTTGGACTTCCTTCTTGATAGGAAGGGGCCGGAGGGCAGCCCAGAGAGCAGGCCCCATAGTGCCCTCAGCCCCGATAACCAGCTCTTCTTGGTGCTCGTCCGGTTGCGCCTGGGGCTGCTTCTTCAAGACCTGGCCTTCCGGTTCCACATCTCTGAATCCACAGCCTCTCGGTACTGGCTTAGCTGGATGGAGCTCATGGAGCAGAGATTGAGACAGGTGAGTCGCTGGAGCCATGAGACGTCCCTCCCCAATGCGGAATTAGAAAAGCTTCGTTTTGGAAGGCCTTTTTTGCACCTTTCCTAGACCTATAATATCCTCCTTGCCTTGAGATATGGCAACCAGAACTGTACCTGGTAGAGTAATACCTCCCATAACATGAGGGATATGTCCCTGCATAGCCAAGCATTGTGTGGAACAGCACTATATAGGTGACATTGTTAAAGATAAAGTAGGACACTGGTGCTGATTGGGCTGTGCTAGCCTGAATACACTGCTTCCAATGGCTGCAGTTAGCTGTCAATCATATCCAGGGCAAAAAACACTGTAATTAAATAGCAGTAAAGGAAGCATTTTGGGAGGCATGACAGTGTTCCAAATATGACTGCACTGTAGAAGTGCATAGAGGCATTACAATATTAGCAGTCTTATTCTCAGTCTCTTTCCTAATGACCTGTATCACAGAATTTGCCTTCTTCCCACTGGGCTGACATGGTCATGTTGCTATCTATCATGATCCCAGGAGCTCTTTCCTGGTTTGTCACCAAGTGTTCAGAGCCCATCTGTGTATATGTGAAGTTGGGATTTTTTTTTGCCCCAGTTTATATCACTTTATATTGAACCGCATTTGCCATTTAATTGCTTGTTCACCCAGTTTGGAGAGGTCCTTTAGGGCTCTTCACAATCTTTGGTTTTTACCACCCTGAATCATTTGGTGGTATTTGCAAGGTTGGGCAACTTGCTGTTTACTCCTAATTCCAGATCATTAATGAACAAATTGAAAAGCACTGGTCCCAAAACAGATCCTTGCAGGACCCCACTTCTTACTTCCCTCCACTGGGAGAATTGCCATTTATTCCTGCTGCCTACTTTCTGTTCTTTAACCAGTAATCAATCCATAACAGGGCCTGTCCTCTTAGCAAGTGTATCAAGTTGACCCTCTTTAAGCATAGCATTGAGCTTTCCATGTGCCAGGAAAGGTTTTCCCAGCCTCACTGATAAAAACATGCTTATGGCAGGTCATGGGACAAGGGCCTACCTTCAGAATGGGTGATTAACTTACTTTTTCCAAAAAAACCCCATTTTCTTCCCTATATAGAGCTCTTAGAAATGGCACGTTGCACAGCGCCTGTGTTGGGCCTGCTTTTTCAAGTCTTCCTATGAAGTTGCGTCCTTCTGAGTACGATCCTTGGTCCAGCCGGCTCAGTATTATCTACACTGAGTGCAGCGACTCTCCAGGGTTCAAGACAGGGGTCTTTCCCAGCCCTACTTGCGAGATGCTGCCAGGGATTGGACATGGGACTGTTGCTGCTTCACTGAACTATGGTCCCTCCTACAGCAGCCAGTTAAAACTGACAACTGAAATGCAACTAAAGTGGAGCTGTAGCATCTCTTTCCCATTGCAACCTTCCTCCAAGCCAACTGTTCCTTAGAAATCCTCATCCACTGAACAGAGCCAGCAACCATCTACCATATATCACATGCAGTACCTTCCCCTCCCACCCCACAGGCACGATGTCAAAACAAATTACTGTAATCCTTTTTCCTCACCTACAGATTCCAGTTGCCTGCAGCCAGCGCTATGTAGAGGCCTTCAAGCCACAGCGGCTGATCCAACATCATGATATGCCCCTGGTTGCTCTGGACTGTGCGGAGCTTTTTTTCGAAGCCCAGGGACAGATGCGAGGCAAAGATGTGCTCCAGGGTCCTAGAGCCCGTTATTCAGTGCCTGGCTATGCTCTGGCTGCACCCAGCGGTTTCCTGACCTTTGGTGCAGGAACTGGTGTGCCCATATTACCCCCCTTCCTACAAGCAGGACCCGTGGAGCTGACTACCCAGCAGGAGATGGCCAAGAGGCAAGTGCTGAGCTTCCGTAGCCTCACTGACAAGGCTTTCAGCTTCCGCATGCTGCGTGTGGTCCACCCCCAGAACATGGAAGGCCAAGTGAGGAGGGCCTGGATCATTTCTTGCTATCTGGCTTGCCTGTTGCATGAACCAATGGGACTCACCTAGGGCGAGGAGCCCTTCCTCTCCAGGACATTGATCTTCAGTCCAATAGTAACACACCTCTGCTCCAGTGGCCTCATCTCTGGAACGGTTCCAGTGGAACCTCTTCATTGGATTTTGACCCCGACCCCGGAACCGACATCGCTTTAGACCACTTGTGCTGATGCTCTTTCCCTGACAGCTACCAACATAGTGCCAAATAACCCACCAACATCATTCTCCTCCCATCCCCAAAGCTGGCCATCTCAAAAGTCTACGATCCTACATTACCAACTCTGCAGATTTGGTCATTGATTTTAAACATGAAGGGGGCAGTTTTATAGCTCCCCCTTCTAATCCAAAGCTTTTCACCATCCCCTTTTTCCCCCTCAAACAATCAGTTCACCAGGCAATGTGGCATGACCTGTCTCCTGTACTCTTCTGTTCCTGCTTGCAGCCTCCTCCAAAACCTCGGCTAGAAATGGCTTTCAAATAAGATAAGACCTCCCATCGTTAAGGATATTTTTTTTAATGTCAGTTTTAGAATTTTTGCTAGCACTTTTCCTCTGATAGGTAGTAACAGCTTTTATTTTTATTTGCAGCCCCTTCAGATCTACTCTGCTCCCAATCTTGTCACAGATCTATTTCTCCCTGAAGGTTCTGCCAAGGTTCCTGCAATTGCTTCTAGCCCAGGCCCATTCTGCAGATACATTTTTATACTCAGGAATGTACTGCATTCCCAAAACACTCCTCGCCTTACCAGAATAATCAATATGGCCAATTTAAATCGCCCCATCTTCACCTCACCATTGTATTTTACATAAATCTCTAATATTGCTGGAACATCGTGCCAAGGCAAGTTCAATAAATAAAGACTGTAGAAAGAGTTTGCTGGAGTGGATAGGGAAGCTTATGTGTGGTGCTTACTTGTGCACACATGCACGCACACACAGCTTGTGCTACTATCTGGAAACCAGGCTTTGTTAAAACAAAGAGGCAATTGTAGAGCCATCCTACCACTAGATTATTTAAGAAACAAGACAGTGTCAAAAGTGTTGCATGGCAGCTTTAATCCCATAATCTCAGCCTTAAAATATAAGAAATAACATTAGTTTTTGTAGCCTCGACTGGCACGGCGACCTCTAGCCCGTTCAAATTTGCGGCCCTTAGACCGGACGTATGGCCTGGAAAGAGGAAAATTGAAGAGGAGTTAGTGATACAAACCAGTTTAATACTACACAGTGGGGAAGGAGGGAATGTATAGCAGCCTAGGACTGAGATGATCCTCAGAGCAAAAAGATTCCTTGTTCAGCTTTTTTCCTGCCTCTTTCTGACAGGGCTGCCTCCACCCCCAACCCAGTGTACGAACATAAGTAAAGCCCTGCTGGATCAGGCCAAAGGCCCATCTAGTCCAGCTTCCTGTATCACACAGTGGCCCCACCAGATGCCTCAGGGAGCAAACAGCCAACAAGATAACCTGTTTCCACCAGTACCCCAAGATCTCTCTCCTGATCCGTCACAGCCAGCTCAGAACCCATGAGCGTGTATGTGAAGTTTTGATTTCTTGCCCCAATGTGCATCACTTTGCACTTACTTATATTGAAGCGCATCTGCCATTTTGCTGCCCATTCTCCCAGTTTGGAGAGATCCTTCTGGAGCTCTTCACAATCCTTGCTGGTCTTCACCACCCGGAAACGTTTAGTGTCATCCGCAAACTTGGCCACCTTGCTGCTTATCCCCAACTCCAGGTCATTTATGAATAAGTTGAAAAGCACCGGTCCCAAGACTGATCCTTGGGGCACACCGCTTTTCACCTCTCGCCATTGCGAAAATTGCGAAAATTGCCCATTGACTCCCACTCTGTTTTCTGGTCTTCAACCAGTTCCTAATCCACAAGAGGACCTGCCCTCTTATTCCCTGACTGTGGAGTTTTCTCAGGAGCCTTTCATGAGGGACCGTGTCAAACGCCTTCTGAAAATCCAGATATATAATATCCACGGGTTCGCTCGCATCCACATGCCTGCTGACCTTTTCAAAAAATTCTAAAAAAGGTTTGTGAGGCAAGATTTCCCCTTGCAGAAGCCATGCTGACTCTCCCTCAGCAAAGCTTGTTCTTCTATGTGTTTTAAGATTTTATCCTTAATGAGACTTTCCACCATCTTCCCTGGAACAGATGTTAGGCTGACTGGCCTGTAATTTCCCAGGTTCCCCCTCCTTCCTTTTTTAAAGATTGGTGTGACATTAGCTATCCAGTGTGCCTAGATTCATGCTATTCTCTTTACATTTTAAGTATTACAAAGCCCACAGGGTGAAAATGTTCAACAGTATTAATGTAATGGCAAATACAGGTTCCAGGGTTCAGAGTAAGTACTTCCTGAGCTGAGTTGCCCTATATGCCCTTTTGAAATGCAGCCTGCTCCATGCTTCTTAATCAGGGGGAATGTGAGTCTTAAAAATGCTTTTGTTTTCCCAGGATTTCTGGGTGGGAGGGGGGATCTGTGTTATTGTAATTCTGCAACCTATTAGTAATTTATGGATTTTGCAACTTTTTGTTGACTTGGATTTTCTGTCAGCCCTTGTTAGCAGAATGTAAATGGTTTAAAATAACCAAAACGAAACAAAATGATGGGGTGATCATTTTGCTCAACATGAAGTGCTTCCTAGGGGAAAGAGTGTGTTGCTGCAGCTGGAGTTCCTGAGCTGGATGTGGGAAAGGTCGATTCAGCTACAAGCTCAGTGGGTGGCCTAACAAACCTTCCCAGGACAGTTATGAGGTTAGCAGTACAATCCTAGGGATGTCTACTGAGAAGTTCCACTGAGTTCAGTGAGATTTACTCCCAGGTAAAAAAAAAAAACAAAAACCTTGTAAGACTCAGCTCCTTGGAGGCATACTGTAAGCATACACAACTAACAAAGTTGGAAGAAGAGAACCAGGCACACGAAAGGCAAAGTACGGTAGGTAATGCGGACGCTACTGCAGGAGGAGAATGAAACGTTCCGTGAACATGCCAACGCAGCTCATGGTACATTGTTGTTTTCTTTTCTTTAAAGAAACTATCATTTCCCCATGTCGTATGGCTTTAGGCAAATGCAAAAACAGGGAGAAAAAGCGTGTAGGGTCCTGGGAGACCTAGGGATCTGGGATACTCACTTAGTGTGGCTGTGGGGGGTGCCAGGAGCCTTGCCAAAATGCCGATAAACTTGACGGGCCTTCCTGGGTCCTGCAACAGGAAAGCAGAAAGAGGCGGTTCTATTATATCAAAGTTATCCGCAGTAGGCTGTGACCAAGGAGACTTCCAGGAGGGTCTGTGCACACAGTGCTCCCCTCCTGACTCACCAGAAAGCAACACAGTTCCCTTGCCCTTGGGGGCAGCCAAGGCCAACTGGTCAAAAGTCATAATCTGGCCCCCAGCTTTCAGGATGCGGGTACGGGCTCCCTGGGTCACTCGGAGGGCACAAACCTTGAGAGAAAAAATGAAATGGGTTGTAACGTCCGAATCCCCAAACATGATTGTATTGCTGCAACATGTCTTTAATTTGTTTAATCAAACGTGTGTTTTTCTTTGCAACATTTGTTTTTATCTCATATGCAAATCCAGAGAGATTCCCCTGCTTAAAACTCACGGATTATCTGAGGTTTCTTTAAGGCATTTTTGCCCAAGGGTGTATATACGCAACAGGAGTTATATGCATACACCTGTGCGCTGGGAGGAAATGTGACGACAATCTATTTATAAACCAGCTGTTTACTGTGGAAGCAATTACACAAATATGCACCAACTACTCCCATACAAATCTCACACTGATTATTCATTCTGATACATATCTAAAAAACAGTGTACGTCACCCAAGCTATCAGGCATCCTTCACCTCTTTCCAAGCCTCTTGACCCCACACCCTTTCCCATCGGAATGGCTCCTCCATCACTGATAAATAGGTGGAGATGTTATGCTGCAGTGGCATTCAGGTCACATTACCGTAGATCAGTTTCCCAAACTTTTTCGACCTGCAGCTCCCTCGACCATTGGTCCCATTACATTATGATAATGCCTGCCAGTTGGCATTGTACTGTTTTATGAGAGGGTTCCGTGGCTCCCTTGGCTGGTTTCCACGGCTCCCAAGGGAGCCGCACCTCCCAGTTTAGGAACCATTGCCGTAGATACTCATGTATATGTAAAAAAAAAAAATTTATTTTAAAATCTTAAAATTGATTTTAAAATTGACCCTTAAAACCTCGCTCAACTTATCCACACGTCTATGGATATAGAGTGAGCCAGGCGCAAGGCCTACTGGGGCGCTACCTGGCCGGTGCGGATGCCAAGGAGGCTGGCTGTACCGCTGCAACCCCTGATGCCAGGTGGTGAAAGAGGGGGTGTCCACTGCCCTGGCACTCAGTTGCAACACTTCTCTGTACTAACCATCGCTCCAGTTAAATATCATTATCCTGGATAACATTCTTATTATACTTCAATTAATGAGTGAGCCAGGAGATGCAGGGTCAGATTTATGCGAAGAAGAAAATGTTGAATGAATACATTTTTGGAGAGGAAAGATCAAGCATGCCATTCTCGTCACAACCTTAGGGGGTGAGAACCATACTCTATGGCAGCCATGTGGAAGCGGCCAAGGGGTATGAGCTCATGAGAAGACCACAGCTTGCTATCTGGACCAGCTCCTTGCTGTGTGGATCAGCCCTGTTGTCTGAAGAACCTACATGTCATGGAAGTCACTCACCTCTCTGATGGCCATAATGATGATGATTGCCATAATGTATGACTCACCCCTACTCAAAAGGTTATTTTTACAATCAAAGTGATTTCCACCATTGTTTCAAATTGTTTTGTTTCCATAAAGTGGCCATTTGAGATGTCCATGCATTGCGTAGTTCTAAAATGTGGCAGTATTAAAAATAAAGCCAGAAAAATGAGATGACAACAGGGAATACTGCATTGATACATGCCTAGAGAGCAGAAGGCAGGTGCAGTATGTATTTCAACTGAACCTCTGAGCCCATTCCAAATCACAAAGGCACGAACCAGTGGTGTAGGAATGGGGGGGGGCTGGTCTGCCCCTGGGCGGCACGCGGGGTGTGTGCACAACCACCACTAAGGGCGGCAAATCGGTGGTGGTGCAGCAGAGTCTTTGTGGTGCTTTTTCGTGCCATCAATGGCCTCCGCGGCAGCTGCGAGCCTCGCAGCACCGCTGCAGAGGCTTCCGGAGGGCCTGGGAGGTGTTTACCGCCCTCCCGAGGTAATGTTTTTGGCCAGTGACAGGCTGCTGACATCACCCCGGGGGCATGGCTTCCGCCGGGGTGTGTGTGTGTGTGTGTGTGTGTGTGTGTGTGTGCGCGTCATCGCAACCTGCAGCCCCCAGGCGGAGACGGCATTACGATGCCACTGGCACGAACTTTAACTAGATGTTGGCACAATTCTGTAAACTGGCCGAATCGGCCGCCTTCTTGCCCCCCACAATCTGCCATCAACCCAACCTGCATCACACCTAATGGATGGGCAGCCCTGCTTCCACGCTCCCTGTACCTATCCCAGCAGCAGTGGGGAGGGGGCTTCTTTCCCCCCAATTGACCTGGCATGCAAAATGCCAAGGTGTAAAGAAGTGCATGCAATTTTTTTTCCCTCATCTCCTCAGTCCTGTCCTAAACTAATAAGGAAGAAAGCCATGGCTGATGGAAGTGGGGGCTGATGGCAGTAAACCTTGCAACAACTTAGACTTCCAGCCTGTACACCTTCCTTTCTTGTTAACACAGCTTGGGACTGAAATAAAACTAACTAATGAAAATACACCTCATGATTTCACCTTTACACTGTACTACTCTTCAATAAATTCGACTGTAGAGTTCTTAGGTAACAATTACTGGAAAGTCGTTTGACGTGCGTGAATGACCGTCCCTAGGTTTTACACTCAACTTATCCACGGGTCATAGCAAATTCCGTGCGTTTTGGTTCAAAGCTTGTCCTCGACATATCTACGAGAGCAACTAATAGACCAGTACCCATGGTAATCCGCACACCAGATCTTGGTTCAAGCAGCCTTCTCCATGTTCCTTTTTGGGTCATGAATTTAGTCAGCTGCCAGATCCCTCTAGGTACCATAGTTTTCAGAAGAGGACAACAAGCCTACTGTTTTCATGAACGTGATGAAAGTACGTCAATTAATGTCTCCTCCACCCCACATTGGGTTACCTTGAGTTTGGGGATTTTCTGGATGCGAACATCATCTGTCACGGTACCCACCACCACAGCAGTTTTGTTATCCCGGCCCGGGAGCTTCATTTTACGGATCTGGAGTGGGAGGGAACAGCGTTTGGTTATTGCGCCTACATCAATCAGCAGGTAACAGTTTGCCTTTACAATCAGACATGAACATCTTCTTACACAGACATGTACATTCACACACCCCAGATTTTAGGTTTGCTTAACCTGAAGGAAAATATAAAACACAGCAGGGGCCCATACTCCCTTTTCCATGCTTGCCTCTACCGCCTGAGCTCTGTGGGCCAAATCGCCTCTGTCTCAGTTGTACTCTGAGATGGTTGTTTATTCCATGACTCAAAGCAAAAGAGGTGTTTTTACAGAGCTTGGCAACACCTGGGTCCTGGGGCTCATGGCATCCTAGGATGGATGGGCATGTATGCAACTGGAGCAAGATCATAAAGTGGACTGGAATCGGGGTGTGCATAATCAAGCAGACGCCAGCACTTACCATGCGAGATATGGACAGTGGAGGCCGGTTGGTACGGCTCATGAAGAGTCTTTTGAGTATCACCTTGTTGAACTTTGCATTGGTTCGTCGAGCAAGAAACCTGTAGAGCTGAGGAGGCAGAAAGAAGTTGAGAATAATCACAGACTCCCTGCTGGCCAGTTTCCTCCTTCAGTTAAACCCACGGAGGTCTTCACTTTCTGGATAAGCCCCCCCCCCCAAAAAAAATCAGCTTCCAGCACAACCACGACCATCCCAATATAATCCTCTCTTCTTCCAAAGGCATGATTCCCTCAAACACCCTCTTTGCATTTGTCCCAAATTAATTAGATCACAACTTCCCACAGATCTCAGTTTGCCTCTTCACAAATAAGCAGGATGGTGAGAAAACCAGAAGCTCCTTTAGATGCTCCCTGCACCAGTCATTTTCAGCCACCTTTCAATCCATAAATCTTCAGTCACCCCAGTTCTTACCTTGACCAGGAGGCGAAGATAAATATCCTGACTCTTAGGCTCCTTGCGCCGAACCTTCCGGTCCTTGTTATGGCGGATGTCAACTCCCTGGTGCAGAAAGAGTGATGTGCAAATTGGTGGGAATGTGCCAGTCACTGCCAAATCTAATATACTATCTGCCGCCACACAATACCCTCTTCTTGACAAATGCAGGACGGATTAATTTATTTAACCCTGGGCAACACCCTGCACTGGCATAAGGATGCCTTATGCCCATAAAGGACATGGGAATGAGTTCAAGTGGTAAGATGTTCCAACCAGATCCTAAGGAAGTTCCTCTTCCAAATGATGAGGTACACCACATATATACCCTTAAAACAGTCCCCAACACAAGCCCCTCCCTGTACTATCCAGCTGCTGGAAGCTCTCGAAGACCTGCAGTCACTGTCCTAACTTAAGTGATATTTGCCCCTTAGTCTCATTGTCTCAATTGAAGAATAGGTCTCGAAAAATGACCTCTCATAGAAGCAATGTGAAGACAATCGAACACGTCCAACTGCCCTTCAGTTAAAGCTCTCCAAAATCCTATGCCACCCTTCTCAAATACTTGCATCCTGTGTTCATCACCCCAGTAGCCTACCCTACACAGATCTTGCAACCTTACCTCTTATGGCATTTCTTTCATTCCCAACATTCTCCCCTTGCCCCGCTTATATAATTATATTCTTAATTTGCTGCTTTTTATTGCGCTCCCATTACAGTTTTGTGTGCTGGTGGCTTTAATTTTTTCAAAAAATCGTTTTAATGAAATTTTAGAATGTCATTTTGTTAGCCTCCTTGGGCATCCATGAAAATGGGGGAAAGGCTCCACCTTCTGCTTTTAAGATGCCTCCTCTCATTCCTACATGTAGAAATTCCCTAACTCACAATAAAATTTCATCTCCTCACTATAACCACACTGATTGCTGAAATACATGCATACTTCATGGGTTAACATCTCTAACTATTTGGTTGGACCTGTACTGCGTGTCCGATAATAATCACGGTAAATAATCACAATGTGAAACCTTAGCATTTGTATAGCACTCTAAGCCACAGGATGTGGTGATGGCACCTGGCCTGGATGCCTTTAAAAGGGGGTTAGCCAGAGTTATGGAGAAAGTCTATTGTAGGTTACAAGCCATAATGGGTATGCAACCTCCTGATTTTAGTAGTAGGCTATCTCTGTATGCCAGGTGCAAGGGGGTGGTGACAGGATACAGGCCTCTTGTTGTCTTGGGGGCTCCCCAAGGCATCTGGTGGGGCCACTACAAGATACAGGAAGCTGGACTAGATAGGCCTTTGGCCTGATCCAGCAGGGCTCTTGTTATGTTCTAAGTGTTCAAAGTCTTTGATGCTGTCCTTACAACAACCCTGTAAGGCAAGTATTCTAATATCCTTATTGCAGATTACTACGCAAAGCAGCTTACCTAAAGTCGCCCACTGAATTCACAGCAGGGGCTACATTCAGAATGGGGAAGCTTACAAAAACGGGCTGAATATTACAATTCTGGAAAGTGTCGTATTTTGAGATCAATACTGGTACACCAATGCTTAAACGTTACATCTCCACAGCACCCAAACATGCGTTTTTAAAAGTGATTATATTTGAAGTAAACGTTTTGTGATGGAGCACACCACAAGGCTCCTATATTTTCTCACTGGGCTTGCTGGTTGCCATACAACAACTTCCACCACCACCATCATCTGAAACAGACAACGTGTACCTATTTACAGTACTTCTTTCAAGTGTCAGAATGGACACGCAAGTATACAGGCTCCCTTCGTCTACCTAATATTATATTAAGTAACGTCTTCCCCAAATACTCCATCCCACTCCTTTCCTGCCGCGTGCCTAGGTTCAAATACGCTCCTGCAGTAATAGCCTCCTTTCCGCAAGGCCTGTTCTATCTCCCTCCACAGTCTTTCCTTTCCTGCGTCGGGGTATATCCGCCAATATTGGTCCCCCCGAGTGTTCCAGGCCCTTCTCCGCATCGTCGCAACGCTCTGCGATGCTTCTACCGCCTCCTTGGGGAGGATTACAGCCGATTCAAGCCCCCGCTCTCTCCGCTCATAAGACTCACCATGGCAGCGTCAGCAGCCCCGGGAAGCAAGAGAAAGGAAAAGGCCCCAGCCGCGCGAGGAGTTATGGGAAGGAAGAGAAGAGACAGGCAGGGAAGGGGTGGGACTTCTCCTCTCTATGGTGATCATAGATTCTAATCTAAGGTGTGCAGTGCAAATACAGACTTTCCAAAAAGTACTAGACTGGGAATTCCTTTACGTAAAAATGGGACTTCATAGTAATTTTCAACGCCATTTCCCCCCTCCCCGTTGAAGGTTTAAGTGGCAGCTCCTCTTAGGAGACGGTGGAGAAATCCAGGACCTTAGCGAGAACTTCAAGTTCTGAACTTGTGATTAACAGTTTGCCGCCTCCCCAGACCCTGTAGAAGAAAGGACAGGAGTTTATGCTCTTTCAAACTGAGGTCTTATTAGGTAAGTAAATTATTTGAAAAAAGAAAAAGTACAGATGCAAACATTGTCTATAAATTAATAGTTATTATCCCGTTAGAAGATGAATGTGGGACTGAGGCTCCGTGATTGGTTTACAACAGCCCTGCTGCAATGTAATTGTTGTGCTGTGTAATTAAGGGCAGGGTGTCCTAGATGCGCAGCACAGCTAAGAACATAAGAAGAGCCCTGCTGGATCAGGCCAAAAGCCCATCTAGTCCAGCTTCCTGTGTCACACAGTGGCCCCACCAGATGCCTCAGGGAGCACACAAGACAACAAGATAACCTGTTTCCTGCTGCCACTCCCTTGCACTGGCACAGAGAAACCCCACCTCCAAAACCAGGAGGTTGCTTATGGCTTGTAACCTTGGATGGTCTTTTCCTCCATGAATCTGTCCAAACCCCTTTTAAAAGGCATCTAGGCCAGATGCCATCACCACATCCTGTGGCAAGAAGTTCCACAGATGAATTACACGCTGGGTAAAGAAATATTTTCTTTTGTCTGTTCTAACTCTCCCTCCACTCAATTTTAGTGCATGTCCCCTGGTTCTGGTGTTGTGCGAGAGGTGTTAGGCTGACCGGCCTGTAGTTTCTTGGGTCCCCCCTCCTTCCTTTTTTTAAGCTGGTCCCGGATTCCTGGTATCGGTATGCAACCATACCTGAATCGTTCAGATTTGGCCACAGTGACCCATGCCCTAGTGTCCTGACATGAATGACATCTAGATTAGATTACTGCAACGTTTGGCCTGATCCATCAGGCTTATATTCTTATGTGGGGCTGCCTTTGAAAACTATCCTGTGTGTCTGAAATCATGTACCTGAAGTCATATTTTTGCACCCTGTAGAGCAAAACTGATGTCACATGACATAAAACATACCTCAGGTTGCAGCAAGGTTAAACCTTGATTTTAGGCTGCAATCCTATAACACTTTCCTGGGAATAAGGTTGCCGTCCTAAACACAACCTGGGAGTAAGGCTGCAATCCTATGCACACTTAGGCAGCAAGCCTATAACACAGAGAGAAGTTTCATTGAACTCAGTGCAAGTTACTTCTGAGTACGCATAGGATTGCGTCGTAACAGCTGTAACTGCACGTGTGCATAGGACTGCAGCCAAAAAAAACTATATACAAATGGATTTTCCAAAGCAAACAAGAAACTGGGGGCGTGTTCTACTCTAGTCTTTTTCTATCTCTAGGAAGTGCACAGGGCAGAATGGCCGTTACGTTCTGCCAATCAGAGCCCGTTGTTTGACCTGGGGGCGGGACACCAGACACATACGGAACGCGAACTCGTACAATGTAGCTCCGGGTACTCTGCGGAGATCTCCCAAGCGGCCTAGTGTAATAATAATTGATATTGACTACATCCGCAGCGATGCAGCTACCGCCTGTGAACTGCTAGCGGCGGGGAACGGGATACTGCTCATGATTCATGAAAGACTGTATTGTAATCAGTATACCAAGTTCACGCTCCTCTATATGCAGTAAAAAATGTCAATATGTGCTATATTTATTGTAAGTACCCCCCCTAGGCTAGATATATGTTATGCGTCACTAGAAACATCCCTTGGCTTGGGGAGTTGCTTAAATTATAATACGTGGAAGTGGTATATATTGTTCCAGCGAAAATAAAACCATATCTAAAGTGGGCCGCTGTCTCGTGTTGCGCTCGCTCGGTTGCCGTGGAGAGAAGGAACCAATCGAGCAATCGAAGCTGGCGTTCCCGTAACAAGCATGGCTGCCGTCTTCAGTTATTTTGTACAAACCGTGTTGCTTTGTACGCCGATAATAACCACATCCAAGATGGCTGCAAGGCTGTGAGGTTTTTCATTGCCCTCGCAGATAGTATGGCCATCTGATGTGGGGCACGAACCCGCGCACATTTATTTGCCCAAGTTCAAAACGGCGGCTGCGCCTTCAGTTCCCATTGGTTGGGACTGAAATCGATGTATTTTACTTACTAAAGATGGCCGCCGTTTAATCTGTGGAAGGGGAAGGGTGAAGCCGCCATCTACTTTGACCTTTCCCACACCCCAATTCCGGCGACCTATCTTTCTGACCACTATGGCAAAAGTCTCTCTTCATGAAAACACGTCTCTAGTATAAGTGAAGAAGAATGACGCCTTCTTTCGTTTACTAAAATGATGATTGCTACAGGAAGAGGTGCGTTCTTTCGCTTCCCCCCTCTTAGCTAATATAATAGTGGACGTTTTACTTCCCTACATTTTTGCCCTTGTCAAAAATGGCAGCCTCCACCACCAATGCTCTCAACGCTTGTCTCTGCGATGGGTAGGGATGACAATTCTGATTGGGTCAGCCAAAAGATTTCCCTATTTTTGATAGGCTGCCAGGAGCCTTTCTCCACCCCTTTCTATTTTCTACTGTTCCCCCACCCGGGCAGAAAACAGAACACTTCCTGGTTTAGCATGGGGGAAAAAGAGTCGAGCAGGGACAGACAGAAGGCGAGAAAGCAAAAGGAACGAGAAGAAGGGTGAAGAATGATGAGGGACAAAAGAAGGTTGGAACGAGGCAATCGGGAAAAGGGGAAGAAAGAGATCAGCAGAGAAAGGAGTTTGGAATAGATGCTAGAGCCAGGAGATGATCAGGTGTCGAGACAGGCGTTAGAAAGTGTATGGCTACTATCCTTCTTTTCCCCATTTCTCAGTCTCCATCCCATAGGTTACAAGCAAGCTCTATTACTCAGTGAGGTTTTGTATGTTTTGGACAAAGGCGCCTGGTGAGGGGGTGAGTTAGGTATTTCCTTTTTAGAATTTTATTCAGAGTCCCCTGAATCTGCTTTATTTTTACAGCTGCTTGCTTGCTTCCCCCCCCCCCCCCATTTCATTTTTTAAGTGGGGTGTGAAATTATCTAAGGATTTTCTTTCTCTGTCCACTTTAAATGGTAGGTGTACAAGCCAATATAAAATTGAAACTCCTTTTAAGATTTGAGAGGTGATACTACTGGGATAAGCTGCTGAAATCTGCAAGAATGGAATTTTAGTCTTTTTAAGCTGGTTCCTAGTGGAAATATAAAACATTGCCACCACTTCTCCAAATAGCACTTTCATAATTGTTCTTATTCTTCTATTTCCATTCTTGGCATAATTGGAGCAGATTAAATGGTCTCAGCATCTTTTGGGGCACAGTTTACACTTTTTCCTTGTCTGATCCCTAAGCTTTTGGAAAACAGCTTCTTTAAAAAATTATATAAAGGAGGGAAAAATACTGAGAACTAGATATGGTCTGAATCAACCAGTTTGAATCTGGAAAACCTGCTTGGTAAATTTTTAAATACTTTCGCTGAGGGTGAAGTTTTCTCGAAACAAGATTGTCTGGCTTTGCATCTAAAGTAACACCTGTTTTACCAGTCAATACAAGAATCTGTACCAGACAATACAGGATAGATCTCTTTCCCCTTCTATTCACCACCAGAAACTAGGACTTACTCTTTTTTGTTCCAAATCTCTGCTAGCTCAGACAGGTTGTTCTTCATTTCTTGAACTTTAATTATAACCCTGCCAAATACTTTTGTGTGTGTGCATGCAAAACGTTGTGTGTTTCCCTTTGCTTTAAAAACCTGTCTGGTTTTTGACACAAAGTTTCTTGTTAAATGAAGGAAGAGGAAACTCTGTGCAGTGCTTCAGGAGTTTGAACTGTGGAGGAAATTTGTTGGTTAGACGGTTGTACTAGCTACTTAGTAGATTAAGAAAAATATTTGGATGTGGAAATTACTTTAAATCCTGTTTGTTTGTTTGTTTTTAAGCCCAGTGCTCTGAGGGCGGGGTTAAAGGAGGAAAGGGTTAGGTTCAACTGGCTTGGAGCTGGCTGCTTGAGAAGCGTTTTGAAAGGGACAGAGCAAAACTGCAAAGCTGGTGCTCTACAGCGAGATGAACTTCGGTTTGGGGATGTGTCGGGATGGCTCCGAGACCCTACTCCATGGGGAATTTGGGGCCTATCCCCCCAAGGGGACCCGTTATGCTCTCAGCCTCACACGGACAGAGTTGCATATCCAGCGCCTGGTGCCCAAGCCGGATACGGATCACCGGATGGTGGTGCGACTGATAGATGTGGTTGGATGTCACACAATGCGCAGCCATACCATTGCAAATCAGTCAGCTTACTTCTGTGTCTATGCTTACCCACTGAAGAAGAGGAAAGTGGCAGTGGGCCGGACACGGCAGCGGGCTGCAAAGACCTTCCAGGTTGATAGCTCAGAGTGCTATGAAGATAACCAGAAGGTGGCAGAGAAATGGGCGGCTGCAATCAAGTGCTTAGTGCTGGGGATTTCTCTTGCGAGCGAAACAGGTAAGAGAGATGCTCTATCTAACCCTCCTGAGTTATTGCTCCTTGAGAGACCATGAGTCCTGGCTTCCTGCAAGCAATTAAGTCTGCAATCCTATCTACATTTACCCAGTGTAAGCTACATTGACTATAATTGAGACTTCTGAGTAGATATATATAGGATTGGGCTCTAAGTCTTCCTTGGACAGTAGGGTTACAAGTAGATTATTCTTTTGTCCTTTACTGGTTCACCTTGTGTAAACCTCCTTGCCTGTAGAAAACTAGCACATCAAGTTGAAGCTGATTTGCTAGCTTTCTACACATAGGAAGATTTTTATACAGGGGAACATCTGAAAAAAAAATGCAATTGCCATTCCTACCTGTTTTCTGTACTGGTATGGTCCCTGTTGCATCAAAGGTTTAGATCAGTCCTAACCTAACCAGTCCTAATTTATTTATCACACAAAGAATGTACTTTCCTGTTGTATCTGTGCTAGCTCCCTATCTTCATTTAAACTATGGACTCTTGGCTTCCAAAACCGCAAAAGCTGCATGTCCAAGAAGGAAAGACTAGCACTTCCTAATGTTGGACAAGGGTGGTCCATTGGCAAGCTGTGGCCTAGGCTCTCTGTTCCATGTCTGTTTCAGTTCTGCCGTAGTGCCTGCCACCCAGTTCTGCCACTTAGTGGCACGCCGAGCCTTTTGAAGTGGCACACACTGCTGTTCCTGTTCGAGCCGAGCGCTGAAGTCCCTCTCTCTTTCTTGACCCCAGCATGCCTTTCCAAGCCTGTGGCACTAGAGGAGGTCTCTGCACCCCACTGCGCCTTATTCTTATTGCGCTGTCACTGTGCTTTAAATATTTTCATTACTTTAGATGTATTTATTTATTTAAGTGGCACGCTCAAGATTATCTACATAAAATGTGGCACATGGCGTGCCACGGGTTGGCCACCACTGGTATAAAATGTTAACCTGCCTGAGAAGGCATTGAAGTTCTGTTCTCCCACCTCTGCTGTTTTAACCATGCCTTTTTTTAGGACTTCCATAAAATTATTTTGTTTCTTAAACCTTTTACCGTCTACTCTTGTCAGACCCACTAAGTACCTAAACACTTCTTATGATTCCCAGGAGTAATGGCTTCCAGTGCATTGTTAACTCGTTAAATGAGTGAGTTACTAAATGATTCAAGTTCTGCTTGCAAGACAAGCAGACGTTTATAGCGTTAAAACTTTTAAATAATTGAGGTGGCTGTTTCTCAGGACTCTGTGTGTTGGCACAGCTGGAGCCCTTGGCTCAGGAATGAGATGTTTAGGGTGTTTGCAGCACCTATAACCCTATCGGAATAAGGGAACTACTCTGGCAATAATCTCGTTGTGATGTGAACGTTGAACTATTTTCTTTAGGGTTGAGCTCTGGGGGTGGGGGGGAAGTGAAGCAGTTTTGCAAAAGCCAGTTGTGCACACTGCCGATTGGTCAGAGCCTGTGATGTCACAAACCCAGTTCCCACAGAGCAGTTGTGCAATCCCTTGAAAGAGTGTCACTCTCAATCTTTTTTTTTGGAAGAAGCAAATGTTCAAATGAGTAAGTGGTATTTTTTTAAAAAATTAAAAGCACGTACCCTTCCTGACACATGGGAGAGAGGGGCAAGCCTGACAACTGAGCCAGCATTTGATTTCCTGACAGATACATCTGCCATTTACAGTGTGAACATGAGTGGGTAACCAAACTAAGCCTGTTAGAGAAAAATCTATTGCAGCTCTTCTTTTAATGTTACATCTGTAAATGCCCTGAAGTAGTCATAGACAGGTTTTGGGACTGGCTTTCTCTGTTATGAATACAGGAGCCAGAGCTGCTGAATTCACCGTTTCCAAATCCTTGGGCCAGAAGCTCCCCAACTTAAGAACTTTCAAGATATGACCATGGTTGGCTATATGTGCATAGATGGCATTAGCACCCATTCCCAAATATTATTCCAGCCAACTCCAGCAAGCCCTGTTAGCCTGCTTTACAAGGTAAGACCACACAATATAGAGTGCTGTACTGTAGGTGTACTTTAAATACATTGCACCATATTTCACAACAATTTCACTACCAATAATAGTGATACTTAAGAACAAAACGAATTATAAACAAACCCTGGAACCTAACATTTTCTTAAGGAGGGGAGCTTCTATATTTGCCCTTCCCTCTTAATTGACAGGAGCTGGAATACAGTTCTTGGACAGGATTGATTGACAAGAGCTGGAATACAGTGAACAACAAAATGTTGCTAATGTTTCATTTAACAGAAATGTTGTGATTCTTAGTTGTTCCCATTGAATTATATGGTTGGAGGCAACATTGCAGTGGGCCAGAGTAAGGCATAGAAGAGGAGACATTCTGTCCATGGGGGCAATGTGCTATCTCAGAACTTAGAGAGCCAGCTTTTGGTTTCATGTTGTTTATTATGATGTCTCAACAGCTTCCTTGATGGAACATGCTGCTGAACCCTATGGAAGCGACTTGCTTCTATAAAAGTGTCCTTTCCTCCCCGGTCTGGCAGACTTGATGGGCCTTTTAGCTTGGAAATTACATTTTAGCCAGACTATTGCAGGGAGGCTGGTAACATGGAGCGAAGGATACTGGCCTACCTCTTGGGTCTGTAGTATGCATTTACTGAGACTATGCACGAAGCACTTTGAAATACCCTAAAGTGCTGTATATAATACTAATGGTTGAACCTCTGAATGTCAAGGTGGATGGGTGGTGCTTTGGTCCGTTCTGGCTCTGTGATTCTCTGTGGGTGGCCTGATGCTTGTCCATTATCATGGGTCTGTATATACAGCAGACTGGGGTAGTAGAATAGACTGCACTACGTCAGGCGATGGGTGAGAGCATTGCATTCTGGAATACTTCCCTACTTTCAAAACAAACTTGCCTGCAAACTAATAAAGCAAACAAATTAGCACAGCTAGTTAATGGCTTTGCTAGACCTTCTCCTAATGTGCTATAGTTTCTGTTTGTAAAGTTCAGTAAAGTACTAGATTTCTCAATTAGGTGACAAATGGATGTCTCAGGCTGTAGGGGAAGTTGACTTGGAGCTCAGAGCAAGCTGTTCAGAATGCAACAGCTTTGTGAGGTAGGCAAGGTATTCCCTGGCTCCTTGCTGAGCTTTGGTCAGAATTGAGGTTGCTTCCAGTTCTCCAGGGTTTCTTTGAAGAGCCGTGAGTGACTAACTACAAGATATTTAAAACAAGCAACTTATAATAAAGCAAACAGCAGTAGTATAATTTTGCTGTGCAAACTGCTTGAAACGTTTTTGTTGAAACATGGCAAATAAATATTCTTAATAGGTGTAGAAATTCTCCCCAGAGGTCTCATGAAAGAGTTGTATTTTAACCAGCAGCCAGAATGTGTATAATGTTGTGGCCAGGTGAGCTTCCACAGGCAGGCCGTTCCAAAGCTTTGGTGCCATAACCAAAACGTCCCTGCTCCTCCTAGCCAATCTGCTGCACCTCGGTTTGGAGATCTCCTTTGTGTTGTCCTCCCCTGTTGATGCGAGTGCGTATCATTGCGCAGGGCACCCAAGAAGGGCAGAGGCGGTGCGAAAGAGTTCTTGGCTGCATGTCCCACCACTTCCAGGCTCCGCAGAACTCTTTGATGATGCCTTCCACGGACGCACCCAAAACCATGGCAGTGAGACTTACAGAAGCCCAGTGCTGCCACCAAAGCACCGCATTTAATCACATTGCACACGGACCTGTTTCCAAGGCATCACATATCCAATTCTATGCCTTTAAAAACCTGTGAGAGAGAGGTTATGTCAAGGAAACAACAGGCTTGGCATCGATGAGTTTCAAGGTTGCGTGCAGAGCTGTTCTGTCTACAGAGGGAAATTGGGCTACCAGAATTCCAGGGCAATTACCTTGATAACATCAACTATCCTGTTGGGAGAGCGTCTTTCTGTGCTTTTGGAGCAGGCAGGATAGCAACTTGAACTTTCAATCATATTATCTGTGCTGGGGTAAACCACAAGAACCTTCTTGCAGTGATGGGGACTCGAGTCGAATGACTCGACTCGCAAGTGTGACTTAGCCACGTTTTCCCTGACTCGTACTCGTACTCGTGACCCATTGACTCGCACTCGCACTCGTGACCCAAGGGACTCGTACTTGACTTGCGCTCGTGGGGGTAACGACTTGCCATTTCCAAGTCATTTTCCTTTAATGGCCGGCATCAACACAGGCAGGCAGGCAGGCGCAGTGGAGACGGAGGAGGAGGGCAGCAGGGAGGAAGGGTTTTCAAGGGGGTAGGAAAGCAAGCCTGGCTCTGAGTCCGCCCCCCTTTTGTTGCTGTCTGTTTGGCATTGGCCACAACTCCGAGCGCGAGGGGTGGGGAGGAGTGAGGGAAGGCGAAGCTGCTGCAGCAGTTACTCCTCATTGACCAAAACTCCGAGCCCAAGGGATGGTCGGCTCAGCAATGGGAAGGGGCAGGGAGGGAATAATACATGGTTTGAATGTAGACACGCTTGTTTTTTCCCAAACCAGATTTGTGGTGACAAGACTGAGAGGTGAGGGAAAGGGCATAGGGGGAGCCAAGTGGGTGCTTTAAAAGTCTCAGAGGTCCACACACACACACCCCACACAGACACCCACCCACCCCATTTTCAGGGGGAAAAGCCATTTTCCCCAAAGTGACTCAACTCGTGACTTGTGACTTGTGGTTTCTGGCCTTACTCGTACTCGACTCGCACTCGTGACCTAGTTACTTAGATACATCCCTGCCTTCTTGTAAGTGCTGGTTGCCCAGGTCGTAGACATGGCTGTACATCACCGGGAGAGAGAGCGAGATAACATCTAGAAGCAGCCAGGGTACTGAATGTGTTATTGTAAGGCTACTGGGCATGTGCTAAGATATATGGCAAGGAAAGCAAACCCTCAAATTGCCAGGGTGGCAGACAACCTTGGGCCGGCCCTGGCTTGGCACGAGTCTGAATGCAGGTGTCAGCATTCTGTCCATGGGGCAATGTGCTATCTCAGAACTTGGAGAGCCAGCCTTTGGTTTCATGTTGTTTATAATAATGTCTCAACAGCTGCTGAACCCTATGGAAGCGGCTTGCTCGTTTTTGCTGTCGTCTTCCCCCACTGCAGACCCGCCTCCACCTTATACAGCAGAAAGAAATAAGAAATTTTAAGAAATAAGCTGTACAGGGATTCATTTCCTCTGCCATGCTTTAAAGAATATGTGAGGTATCATCAGAAGGAAGTGAGTTTTTATATCCCGGGGGGACCCCAAAAGTCAAGTGAAGAGGGTGGCCTCAGTTGGCACTTTTGTGTATGGTAAACTAACACCTCTGGGCCTAATCTTGGCAACTGCTAGGCCAGAATTTAAGACTTTGCAGACTCAAAGATCTTTGGACTGACTTTGGACTGTCTCACTTCCTTGTTGTGGCTTGGAAACAGATGTGTACATTCCCAGCTGTTTGGTTGCCCCTGCTGAAAAGCATGACTGTGGCTCAAAGGAACTAGACATACTGTATAAGCATGTGATTAGGGTTATGCTTGGTTAAATTCAGTAAAGAAAAGCAGATCGACCGTGGGGTGGAGGAAGGAACAGCCACCGGTCCCGGAACCTTCCTGCTGGGGCAATTATTGCCCCTTTCCTCCTGGGGCAATTAGCAGCTAGAGGAGGAAATCTGGATCGGGACTGTGGTGGAGACAAACGGTTAACTCTTTTCCCCACACCATGATCCTGATCTGCAGGACAACCGCCCCACAGTAGTCACAGCCCAAGTAGATGCAAATTGTCTAGGGAGAACAGATTTGTGTAGGACAACGTTGCTCAGTGTAGTTTAGTATAGTGGTTAGTGTGGACTAGGACTAGGGAAAACCAAGTTCAGATCCCCAATCAGCTGTGAAGGTTACTTTAGGCTAGTTACTGTGTCTCAGCCTTGCCTACCTCACAGGCTTGTTGTGAGGTTAAAAGGAGTGATTTGGGGAGAGAACCATGTATGCCACCCTGAGAGAGGGCCGATGAGATAAAAATGGAGTAAGGAAATAAAAAGAGAGAACTGATTTTTCTGTGACTTGTTTAAAGTTGATTTGGTATCAGCATAGCAAAGTTATCTGAAGTGTGTAGGGTACAATTGCAAACATTCAGACAAAAAATTACCGTAATGTCCCCAAACGACAGGTAGGAAGGTTTAAATTTAAATAACTTCTCTGTGTGTGCAGACACCTCAATGCAGAAAGCTGGGATGGGGGAGGAATTGTAGCTTAGTTTAATGTAAAACTAGTACGGATTTTTAAAATTGGATGAAAGCGCTTTTGAGCAAATTCTCCTTCACCCATGTACATTTGAAATAGTACGGTCCAGGAAAGACTTGACCCTCTGAGTCCGGCAGGTAAGCCTTAAGAGCTGACTCAAAATGTACAGTGTTTTCCATAGTTGAGATGCTTCTTGTGTGACCATTATTACGTTGGAATATATTGGGACAGGGAGGAGAAAATGGCTTCTTTGAAAGTGCCTCTGTTTCAACAATTCGGTAGAAGTGAATCTCCAGCCTTGTGTGCAGTACGTGACCTCTTTCTAGGTGGAGGAAGGGGTATACTGAAAGTCCCAGGTTCAACCAAGTTAAAAGGCCTGACACCTCGGGAGACACTGCAGCTCGGAGTAGACAGACCTGGGCTAGGTGGACCCAAGTTGTGAAGCCGCTTCAACCTGTGCATGACCCTGGCCTCGCGTTCCTTTGTGACTGGCTGCCTAGGCCAAAATTCATTCATTTATTATTAGAGGTGCTTGAAAATGGTGTTTTACTCAGAAGTAAGCCCACTGTGTTCAGTAAGACATAGGCTGTAATCTTCTGGTATTCAACAAAAACAAAGACCTATTTTATTGACACTTGTGGTTTTATAGAACAATGTGACTGGCGACAAGATTCACATTGCATGCCCTTCTCTATTGCTGTAAGATAAGCAAGTATCTTCCACAGTGACTCTCTTCCCCCCCCCTTCCTCCCTCTGTCCTAGAAAAACACCTTGCATCAAGGCATCTTCTTGCAGACATCTTCTTGCAGACATACCTACTAATTTTTTAAAACTGAAAAGGAATAATTTTGTCCTTTGGAAATACCAGTTTTCCTGCAGCATCTGACTTGGGTTGTCAGAAGCGATTCTGTTTTGCAAGCACTTTCCATAGTGTAGCTGCAATCTCCTTGGGGCGCACTCCTGTCTGTATTGCACAGGTAGATTGGGTGGGTGCTGGTGGATGCAGTATTGTATTGCTGCAAGGGGGTTGGATCAGCCGCTAGAGGTGTGCGTTGATTTTGGAACATATGGAACCCAAAACAAATGGGGCCCATTTGACTTGGGTTCAGTTTTGAAACAGAGGGGTCTAGGAACTAATAGGTCCTTGTTTTGGAACCCTTATTTGCTTGCATTTTTTTTTTAAATAAAGGAATCTTTCTTGGTACAAATTTGTTGCTGCTGCCTTTGGCAGTGACAGGAGCTGTAAGGTGCAGCTGTGTGTGGGGGGGGGGAATGGGGACCTCTAGAAGGTCCTGGGACACTGTAAGTAAAGGTAAAGGCTGCTGATATGGAAAAATGGCACCTGCTCTGCCATTAGCTACTGTGTCAAGGTGCTTATGGGTAGAAAGACAATCAATCAGGAGACATCCAAAAAGTGGAGTTATTTTTGTTGCTGAGAAGTAGCAGCAAAGAGCTGTTTAAAAGAAAGGGGTTTAATCTCCCTGAAAATGAATCGGGACCCTCTGAATGGATCCTGAAACACAGGTGGATCTAAAATGGCGTCCCCAAAACGAACCAGCTGAAAACCTAAAAATCAGTACAGCTCCTACTGGTACAAGCTGTTCTTTGGATCCCCTGTCACTCCATAACTTGAGCTGATCATTTTGCTTTCATTTGACTGTACTGTATATATTAAAGAAAAGCTGCCAAATGGTCTGTCATCTCTCTCATCTTCTAAGCCAAATAAAAATACACTTGTATGTCTTGATGTATTATCTGAAGGCACATGGTGGTTATGGTTGTCATCTCTGACTGAAGTCATTCCTGGAGATTTTTGGTTCCTAATGTGATGAAATGTTGTCAATTCTTATAGGCCCTGTTAAAATCTCCAGGGTTGCCTAGAGACTGATACTTGGTGTCTCCCGGCCAATCCTGGGCGCTTGACAGCCCATACACATGGTACAGGGTTCGGGCAGTGCCTGAATCAGAAAGTGCTTGAATTCCACGTGCGCTGCTTTGAGTCCTATGCTGAAAGAAAAGCAGGCTATAAAGACAATGAGACTTTGTTGTTTGAAGGACGCTTGAACACGATGAAAATTAAACAGCTGACAAAGCCATTTGGCTATGATGGGTCCCAGCAAGGAAACTAGAAGCACAGTTCTCTGTTGGTGCTCAGTGTCCTTGCTCCTCCGATGCAAATTCTAGAGACGCTGTAACAGTCAGGCCAGATTGTGAGGCACAAATTTAAAACAGTTCTCCCCAAGGGTGGTACTTTTCTTCTTGGCGTAGGAATAAATGGGAGCCCTGCTGAAAATAAAAGGGATATACTCAAGCAGGCAATTGGGGTGTAGCCTAATTTGTCTTGGCCCCATGTGCTCCTCGTTCCTGGAGTGAAAGGCAGATTTCTGCTTGCATGCCGTCTCTTCTCTTCACTCTCCCGCTCAGCTGGTGTCCCAGATTCCAGCTGGTTTATTTTACGCAACTGAATTCCTCAGGTGCTACTGAGAGTGGAGCCACCCTTCTTTGGCTTAGTCCCCTCTCTTCATCAACAGAACCTCACCCAGGCTTGGTTTCTTAGGTCTGTGTGATGGCAGCTTGTAGGAAAGGTGGTTTCTGTGGGCTGATGCTTTTTTATTGCTTTCTTATTATTTTTAAGCCCGTCAGCCGGCCCCTGAGTTAACTTGCAGGTTCTTTCCTCTAGAGCAGGAGTCAGCAACCTACGGTCATGGGCTGAATCCTGTCTGCCACTCAAAGTCATCTGGCCTGCGCGGAGCACGGTTTGGGAGGCAAAGCCTCCGGCCCAATTTGCCGTGCGCTGGACAGGGAATGGCAGAGCCGCAAATTTGGCAGGAGGCAAAAGTTGAGCTCCGCGCTGCCACTTCCGGGAACTCGGCAACCTGGAAGTTTGGCCCCTTTGCTGAAAAGGTTGCTGACCCCTGCTCTAGAAGGAAGAACCTGAAACCTGGAGTACATCAACAACCACCATGGCCGAAAAGTCTCTGTGCAGCGTGGCAGGCTTACTTTTGTGGGTTGGCATCTTCATTGTTGTCCAACCTATGACAGGGGCCAGAAGTGACTGCTATAACCATCCTCTCTAGGTATCCCTTCAGTCCACAAAAAAGATACACTGTATGTAAGCTGAGTTGGGAATCATTTGGTGAAAAAGTGGGGTATAAGGAGAATAAAAGAAAGTTGTGTCAAGGCTGTACTGCTCACGTGTTCGAGTGCTCCTCTAAATAAGAATAGTCCCTGCTCATAGAAAGCTAGCTGGAATGCTTCTCCCTGACACCTACTTTTCTATGTGGAGTGGATTTGTTACTCTGTTCTGTGAAGTGGGAGACCCCCATCTCTCTGCAGTCTGACGTAGTCTGGTTTGGGATTCTACTACCTCTTTCTCTATAGCTTGGACCCAAACTAGACAATGTGCCTTTTGAATGGGTCCTGCATGCTTAATTTTTTTCTCTTCAAATAGCAGCTGCAAGGGGAGCATCTGGATTGGGACTGTGGGGGTGGGTTTAAAGCCCCCTGCTATGATCCCGATCCATGGGAGGGATAATCTGGCTGCTATTTGTGTTTCAAATATCAAATGTGCAGGCCCTAATAACGTCACAGACATATCGTCTAGTTTTTGCACCTTATAAAGCTGCTCTCTGCTTCCTTGTTCCAGGCCTAGTTTTCATTGAGGTAGCAAACCTGTGTCTGGGCTGTACCATTCCAGACTATAGGTGGAGGTGGCCGTGGCTGAATGCGCCTCTTTATGGAAATTCCCTCTGCATAGAAAACTACTATGTTGAGGGAGGGGTTCTAGCCTAGCCATTTCTCTGACATGAGCGTGAATGTTCATGACACTAGACCTAGTCAACCCATGCAGAAGAATGTGGTGGTAAATTCCTGAAGTGATACAATTCATTCTCCCTCTTTAAGACTGCATGTGGGTGACTCTACCATAATTCTTTGTTTGTTTTTACTGCTCCCGGTGTTTAAAAATTCTCTCCAAATGGAAAACCAGCACAACAGAGGAGCTTCTGAGTAGACATTCGTAGGATTGGGCGATAAGTGGAGGAGCAAAAGAGCCCCCCCCCCCCCAGTAGTCTGAAAGAGTCCTGTGATAGGATGTCGGCAACAGCGTGCCAACAGATAGCGTTGACAATGTTTTCTCAAATGTAGGTGATATAACCTCTTACAGTGTATTTATTGTGGGTGCAAAGGGCAGACTACTGTACGATGAAGACTTGGCAAGGTGTGTCTGGAATTTCAGCTTTCCAAACCTTGCAAATTGGCGTTCACCTTTGGGGCATTCTTCAGAGGTCGATCTCTAGAGAGAGCATAGTTAGCTCATCTTGTATTTAAATGGACACTCCTGCTCTGTTTTCAGTTTCTGTGTGTGTTACAAAAGGATCTCAAGCTACCAGAAAGTTCACAGTGGGCTCAATGTATTAATTTGTACATTACAAATGTATCCCAGCCCATCTCTCTCTCTCTCTCTCTCTCTCTCTCTCTCTCTCTCTCTCTCTCTCTCTCTCTCTCTCTCTCTCTCTCTCTCTCTCTCTCTCTCTAAACAGTGCTACACAAAAGTCAAGATCAGACCTCAAAGTGGCTTAGAAGCAAAGACCAGTTGTATACGCCACCTTGTGGGAGCATTTCTCTGAAAAGTGACTTGTATTTAAAAGAAATTAAAAGGAGCATTGGTGCCAACCCAGTAAAAACAGCCTTCAACTGAAACCAGGCTGTAGCATCTTCAGGAGGAAGTGCCTAATTACAAACCTTAGTGCTTGCAGTGCTCTCCTTTCTGTACGAAGAAGAGACGCTGGTGCTGCCAGGAGAGTAGCTTTCAGCATCCAGGAGAGGGAGGGAGCCAGTTAAGCTGTCTGGTCCTCTGTGAATTAGGATAAGTTCATCAGCTGCGCATTATACCAAGATGAATCTTTGCTGCCTCACGCTTCCCTTCTTCCTCTACGGTCTGCTAGGCTGTTTTATCTTGTGCCTGTTACACATGAAAAGCCAAGAGTGGAGTGAGGAAGCAGGTTTCTAGGTGACAAGGTGTCAGTGTTTCAAAATGGCTCTGTCGGAAACCAAAAGGAAAGTGTCTCTCTATTGGGCAGGAGGTCTGGCTCAGTTGGTAGAGCGACCGTCTCATATATGCCTGAAGATCTGAAGGACGGCAGTTCAAGATGGCCGGATGTGTCTGTGCCTGTCGGAGAGCTGCCAGCAGAGAGAGCGCTGGACTGTGAAAGAAACCATCTAGAGTGAAGGGTTATACGAAAGATTAGAGCATTATTGTATTGGTATTGGAGAAATGAGGAGGGTGGAGAGCTGGGAAAGGAAAAGATGTTTGAAAGAACCAAGCATTCCAACTATGGTGTGACTGTGGATTAGGTCGGAGTTCTCTGTAGCTTAGAACCATGGCTGCAGGAAAAGAGCAAGCCCCTAGATGTGCTGTAAAATGCTTCCCTCACTTGACTCTCCCACCACATGATCACTTTTAACTGAGGCTTCAAGTCTCCAAGGAGGCCGCGATCAAGTGGAGAAGCCATTCTCCTTGTTTCTTATGCTCTTGGAGGCCTGGGCCTCCCCCTTAAGGGTGAAAGATAGAACTGAGAGCACTAGAGTCATATCAAAAAAGGGGGGGAAGGGATAAAGCAGCACTAAGCATGTAATCTGTTTTACTGCACACAAGATAATGCACAAGGGAGCCAATGGTCAGGAATACCAAAGGCCAAGGTAACATATCTGTGTCTGTTGGGAAGAGACTGGAGTTGATGGTGGGGGTCATGGGGCTCGGTGGCTAAAGTGCACCGACCTCCTGTTTCAATGGAGGATGAAGAAGAAAAGAGTTTGAGAAGTAAACCCAAAAAGGGGGCTCGGCAGAAGTTCCAGCTGGTTTCAGGGTAGAAAGCAAGGTAAGGGAGCCAAGATTGCCCTCCCCCTTGGAAGGTGGCCCAAGTGTCCACTTGAGCTGCGGCTTGAGGAAGGGAGACAGGCTGGATACCTGTGGTGGTCTGATACCTGTCCTGCGATCCAGCAGACACAGGTTGTAGACGGACACACAACATAGGGTGTGGAGGACAGCATGGCAACTAGGGGTCTGCGATCAGTCTTTTTATAGGGAATTTCTCGGTAGGACCACGTGTCGTGGGGTGAGTGCCTCCGAGGCCATTCTTTTCTTTCTTGATTGCCTTTGTTTGCTCCTCTCTGGTAAGAAGGGGTTGTCTCTTGTGGTGTAGCACCCTTAGAAGGGTGCAGCCACAGGGGCGCCCTGCCTTGAAATAGCTTCAGGCTCTTGATTGAGTTTCTTCTGAAATTTTTTTTGAAGTCCTACCGAGCCTGTTGACTGCAGATTATGGCAGGACAAAAGAAATGAACATAACCTCTCATGACAGCTCTCCTTTAACTCTGTTTCTAAATAAATAAATAAATACCAAACTGTCTGTTTCTAGTCTAAATAGCTGCATCTTGGAGATGGATCAGGAAGAATCTCTGAACAGCTTTAAACTAGAGGCAACTGCATCACATATATAATGGCAAAAGTATGTTTGCCAGCATGTGTACAGTGAAAGTATACAGTATACAGTGAATATCATATTCACATGTGAGCTCTTCCAGAAGGGGAGGTGACACCAACAATTCCAGATGAATTTTGTGAATATCTTAAAAAAAGGTGTGTCTCTCCACTTTTGGAGGAGACATCCGTAAATGCTGGCCATCCCCTTTAGGTGACTTTTGACTTATTAGATGTGGTGTTGCAGTTTACTCTGGGATTCTCAACCTTACAATGAATGTCTGAAATGCAGTCGGCAAACATTTACGTGGCAAGGGAACTGCGGCCAGTCCCAGCTCTCTCCTGCATGTCTGCACAATGTGGCCGAAAACACAATTTTTCATGTGCGCATATTGAAGTGAAATGTTTATATATAATCTTGTGTGCGTGCGTACGTGTACCTGTAACTGTAAAACATCTAATGTGTGAAGCATTCCTCGGTGCCAGGCGAGTACCTGGACTAGAAAGCCAGGCGTATTGCAGGGGCCCCTTAATTTTTGCACCAAATACGTCCAGGGAGAAACAGCCACCTGTACCTCGGAGGTCGCAGCACCTGTCTGCTGCTCATGCCTTTTCTCTTTTTCCCTTCTGCAGAGATCACCCGTAGCCTCCTGCCCCGTCCCCGCCGCTTGCTCCTTCTGCTCAACCCTCATGGCGGCAAGGGAAACGCCTTGCAGTGGTGCCAGAACCACGTCCTGCCTATGATCACAGAGGCCGATGTCAGTTTCAACTTGATCCAGACAGGTGAGGCTTCAAGAAGGGCAAGGCGGGGAATGAGTGCCGGGAATGTGGGGAGCTCCAAGCTGCTCTCTGCCAGAAACTCCGATGGCAATCCGCACTAGATGCAGGGCTAGCTTTCAAGCTCAGGGGGCTTTCAAAGGAGATTAGACCAATTCATGGAAGAAGATAGGTCCATTGATGGCTGTGGCCATGCTGGCTAAATGGAACCTCCGTCTGGCTGGCCGCTGTGGGAAACAAGCCGGAAACAGGAATGAAGCAGAACCCTCTCTCTGATCCTAGTTCCTCTTTTATTCTTATGTAATTTCTTAAATTGAAAATAGGGATGTAGTGATATTTGGTAATAAAACATGGTGGCCAGGTTTGTGGATGATTTTCCGGGTGGTCAAATCTGGAATGGATTGTGAAGAGCCCCAGAAGGATCTCGCCAAGCTGGAGAATGGGAGGCAAAATGGCAAATGTACTTCAGTATAAGTAAGTGTGAAGTGATGCACATTGGGGCAAGAAATAATAGTTTCACATATACGCTGATGGGTTCTGAGCTGTCTGTGATGGATCAGGACAGATATCTTGGGGGTGGGGTGGACCGCTTGATGAAAGTGTCGAGCCAGTGTTCAGCAGCTGTGAAAAAGGCCAATTCCAGGTCGGGATCATTAAAAAAGGGATTGAGAATAAAACGACCAATATTATGCCATTGTACAGATCATTGGTAAGGCCACATCTGGAGTATTGTGTTCAGTTCTGATTGCCGCATCTCAAAAAGGATATACAGTAGTGGAACTGGTGCAGAAGAGAGCGACCAAAATGATTAGTGGCCTGGGACATCTCCATTACGAGGAAAGGCTACAATGTTTGGGGCTGTTCAGTCTCTAGAAAGAAGGTGCCGGGGGGGGGGGCAGGTTTGAGACATAAAAGTATGCCTGGGATGGATAGAGTGGACAAAGGGATGTTCTTTTCCCGTTCACACAACACCAGAACTAAGGGACATCCACTAAAATTGACTAGCGGGAGAGTTAGAACACACAAGTAGAAATATTTCTTAATGCAGAATGTAAATTTGTGGACCTCCTTGCTGGCACCTGGCCTTGATGCCTTTAAAAGGGGATTGGACAGATTTATGGAGGAAAAGTCCATTACAGTTTACAAGCCATGATGACTATGTGTAGCCTCCGCGTTTGAGAGGTAGCCTATCGCTGAATGCAAGGGAGTGGCAACAAGATACAGGTATCATGTTGTCATGAGTGCTCCCTGAGGCATCTGGTGGGTCACTGTGTGATGCAGGAAGCTGGGCTAGATGGGCACTTGGCTTGATCCTGCAAGGCTCTTAGTTTTTGATATGAACTTCCATAAAAAGAGGTGTTGTAGTGTAGTGGTTTGAGAGCAAGAGCTGTGAGCCACCAAGTCCTCGATTCAAATTGCACCTCCCCTGCAGACAGCCTGACACAAAAAATTTTGTCTCTTTGTCTCGGTCCCTCCTACCCTTCAGATGCAATAAAGGGATACTGGGCTGCTGAATACTAGCATGGATACAGGCTGTTGAGAAGGTTACTGAGAGAAAATACGGGAAATGCGTTGAAAGGCATTAATTAGAACTACAGTAGGGCCCCCATATCCGTGGGGGAGATACGTTCCAGGTCATCGTCTCCTGCGGATATGTGAAAACCGCAGATGGGGGCGAATGCCCCCTCTGTGGTTTTCTGAGGGGCTCCTGTCATCCCCTGCGCATGTGACACCCCCCCCCCCCCCGGCTCTTACATTTAGTGAAGCAAGGTTCGTTTCTTCTCGTGCTGAGAAGCCTCGTGCTGCTTATTGCAGGCAAGTACCGGCCAGTGGGTGGCGCAGCGGGTTAAACCACTGAACCGTAAGCTGTCGATCGAAAGGTCGGCAGTTCGATTCCCGCGACGGGGTGAGCGCTCGTTGCTTGGCCAGCTCCTGCCAACCTAGCAGTTCCAAAGCATGTTAATGCGAGTAGATAAATAGGTACCGCTTGCGGGAAGGTAAACAGCGCTCCGTGTTCCAGCTGCATGCTACGTGCTGCAGCAAGGAGAGTCATGCCGGCCACATGACCACGGAGGCGTCTTCAGACAACGCTGGCTCTTCGGCTTTGAAATGGAGATGAGCACCACACCCTAGAGTCGGACACAACTGGACTTAATTGTCAGGGGATACCTTTACCTTTTACCATGAGACTAAGTGCTAGAGAGGCTCTGCAAGGTTAACAGGAAGTGCTTCTGTTAACCTTGCAGAGCCTCTCTAGTGCTTAGTCTTGCTGTACTTGCCTGCAATAAGCAGCACGAGGCTGCTTATCGTGTTGGTTTGTGTAAGGAAGAAAGAAACCTTGCTTCATTAAAAGTAAGAGCCGGGGGGGGGGGGGTTGTGCATGGGGGGAGGGGCCCTGTGATCCATGGATAGCGGGGGCCCTGTACTCATGCAGATTTGATTAATTTCATCATGTTTAGCCTCAGAGGTTCAGCAACCAGGATAAATGTCCTCACTATTTTCAGTAAAAACAACAATTTCCAGAGAGAGAATAGCTTCTTGGTTTCACAGGACAGTAAATAGGCTTGGTAGGTACCAGTGGCAGTCAGAGCTGTTCTCAGGTGGCTGGGCAGGGGAGCAACCCATTGGGACACCTTGGGGGGATGAGGGCAGGACCTTGAGCCATCTCCTTAACTGCATGTTTCTTTTTTTCCTTTTCAAAAAATGAACCTCAGAGAGACAGAACCATGCCCGGGAACTGGTGCAGGGCATCAGCTTAGCCGAGTGGGACGGCATTGTGGTCATTTCAGGAGATGGGCTTCTTCATGAGGTATTGTTTGCACAGTATGGTAGGCAATCTGTGTTGTCAATTGAGTTTTCAGCCTTCCAAAACTTTCCCCCTGACTCTTTAACTACTAGAACTTGCTTCCCATCTTCTGTCTCCCGAGTTGGTCTGGTCTGGTTGCTCAAATTTGCGGCAGTCAACCACTTGTATTTCCGCATGGTAGATGGGAGCGGGTTGGGGTAGAATTCTAAGGCAGGCAACTTTTCCTTTCCTTTTTTATTTTTTAATACAAAAGGAAAACTTCTAGGCCTCCTGGATCGAGAAACACGTTTGAAATGTTGATTCCAAAACTGAGGTTGGGGCAAAGAGGCAACCATAATATCTTTGGATGCCCCATCATTTCTTAAATCCTCATTTGACGATTTCTCAAAGTTTGGCTCAGATATTTATGAATGACAGCACTGTGGAATATGCAAACCGGTCATGGGTCTCCTCTGGCTGTGTTGATCCTTTTCTGAGCACTTAACTTTCAGTGCTAAGAAAGTGACCTGCCTCATCATAATTTATGACTGTATTATTCATATACTGCTTTTCAACAACTTCTTTGTGTCTTTCAAACTTTCTGCCTTTTGAGGACCTTTCCCAGATCACGTTTCTGTCCAGCGCCTCTTGCTCATCTGGCCTGGGCCCCCCTAATATTGCAGAGGATTTGGGGGTGAGGTCTGGGTCACATGTTTGTATTACATGGCTCCTGTTGTCACTCTGCAAGAAATGAAAGCAAGCTCTAGCCTGCAACTGACCCTCCCCTGAGGCTGCCAGAGGAGATGAGTAGTAGAGATTGGGCATCTTTCAGGAAAATCCCATCTATTAGTAGAATGTTTACTCTTGTCCTCCATTAACAATTTCCTCCGTGGAAAACCTCAGAATTCCTTGCAAGATAGATTGAAAACCACTGTATTAGGGCTCCCTGCCCCTTTGTTTGTATGGAACGTGTATATACCACCTTTTGCCAAAAGGTTCTGACGGAGGATGGTACATTTTGAATCCTTCTTCGTCTTCCCCTCCCAGGTTATTAATGGCTTGATGGAACGACAAGACTGGGAGGAAGCCATAAAGATGCCCCTTGGGATTCTCCCCTGTGGGTCTGGAAATGCCCTTGCTGCATCCATTAACTTCAGCGCTGGGTAAGTAGAAAGCTTAATGCCTCTCTGCCCAGGCAGGAGAAAGATGGATTCCAAAGCATTAACAAGGGCTTTGTTTTTAGCTTAGCCTCACGAGGGCACAGGTCAGAACCAGCTTTCAGGGCCAGGGCACTCAGCTCTTGAATATGTGAAGGTGTAGCATACATGAATCTCTTTGAGCATGCACAGAGTGCCTTTTTCCTCATGCTAAGTAAAGACCTAAGTCCTAACCTGTCTGTAAAAATGGCATGTTTCTCCTAATACGAGTGGGCAGAATTGAGGTGGTGAGGATATAGGGTGCAGCAGCAGCCTTTGGCCTGTGCTGATCCTTCCCTCCACATCCCTACGAGAGCAGGACTGTCCCAAGGTGACAGGACAGGCTGGTCCTAGTCTGATGCTGTCACCGTTGCCCCACATTGGCTCTTGCACCATCGAACGGGAGCAGAGATGTGCCCCTTTCTTGCAGAAGTCGACCAACCCTGCTTTGCTTCTCTCAAGCACAGTATGTGTAGCGGAGTTTCTGGCTATTGCTTGTCTGCTAAAGAACCTGCACGTAAACAAGCAATTACTGTTGCCCCATAACAGGCAGTTCTCCCTGTTTCTTGTAATGTCTCCCTTGATATCTATTCCCATTATTCTTCCTTGCCCTCCCCTCTCCCATTAGAAGAATCGATAAATCAGCTTCTACCCTTCTGATACTTTTCTTATTGGGCAGGTTTGAGCAGGTCTTGGGCCAGGAACTGCTTACCAACTGCACACTCCTGCTCTGCCACGGGGCAGTGTCCCCCTTGGACCTGGTGTCCATCACAACCTCCTCAGGGTCCCGCTTCTTCTCCTTCCTGAGTGTGGCCTGGGGCTTCATCTCGGATGTAGACATTGAGAGTGAGAAGTACCGTCACATGGGCTCGGTTCGTTTCACCTTGGGAACAGTGGTCCGCCTGGCCTCCCTCAATACTTACCGGGGGCGGCTATCCTACCTGCCTGCTCCAGACTGTACCACCCATCGCCCCATCTTGCGTAGTATCACCATGGCTGCCAACGGGAGCCTCCCCTTCCAGCACCTGCCTCTCCACCGCGCAGTCTCTGACCTGGGACTGTGTGAAGAACGCCACACTTTCCGCTTCCGGGACGTGGCGCCCAGTGATGCGTCCAGCCCCTCGCCCAGCTCTCCACCTCCTTCCTCCAGCTTCCGCTCGTCCAGCTTCAACTTTGAGACCTTGACTGACAACCTGCTTGCGGATGGCCATGGGCCCCTGAGGGCCAGCTCGGCAACGGCTGCTCCCGGGATCTCGTCTGCGCGGCAGGTGCATGGTCCCCTGGATGACTTCCTGACCCCTCTTGACCAGCCAGTACCTAAATCATGGGTGACGGTGGAGGACGATTTTGTGTTGGTGTTGGGCATCTACCAGACTCACTTGGGTGCTGACCTGTTCACAGCGCCCTATGCCAGTTTTAACGATGGTCTCATCCACCTCTGCTACGTCAAGGCAGGCATCTCCCGAGCAGCCCTGATCCGTCTCTTTTTGGCCATGGAGAAAGGCACCCACTTTGAGCAGGAGTGCCCCCACCTCACCCACTTACCTGTCCGGGCCTTTCGCATTGAACCTCTCACCGACAAGGGCATCATCACTGTTGATGGTGAAAGGGTGGAATATGGCCCTATTCAGGGACAAATACACCATAACATTGCCAACCTAGTCACAGGGACCAACCGGGTTAAGGTTACACCCTTCTGACCCAAGTTCCCAGCAGCTCCCTTGCCAGAGCACATAGCCCATCTGGTCTGACTTTGCATTCGCTTCTACCACTTTGGGGCCAGAGTGAGAGCTGATGGGCAGGGGAAAAAGTTTACTGACTTGCAATGCTGCCTCCAGCCACCAGAGGGCAAGCTGCTTAAAACCACCTATTGCCCTTCTAGGCTTTTGAACACGCACACCATGTACCCCTTAATCATGAGACTGTGGTAACAGGCCCTGGCCCTTTTTTCCTTCCTCCCATAATCTCTGCTGCTTTTCAAGAGGTATGCAACAGTTTGAAGGACGACGTTTCACCCCTGCATAGGCCTAATGCTGCAAATCTGTTCCGTATCTCCGCTCAAGAGGGAGCAACATGACTAAAGGGGTTGTTTGTGTTAGTCCGGTGGAATAGAGAGGTGGGATTCTTCCTGCCCCCCTTTTCCTCACAAAGAATATGGTAGTCCATGCTGCTCTGAAGGCCTCCCTGATCCACCTTTCCAACTCCTAAGGCTCTTGCCCCTCACCTCCTGCTGGGGACCTGCAGACACTTCTGCACCGGTGAGGGAAGCAAGCTGGAAACAGATCAACTACTCTCCCACTTTGTGGGTTCGGTACCTTTGCTGAGCCCCTAAGTGATCCGAGTTGTTTCAGTACTGAGGGTTGGGAACAAAGATGGGCACCAGCTTGCTGAGGGGGAAACTTGGGGACCAGGGAATGCACTTGACCCTTGACTCCCTGGGGCCCCTCCCCGTCAGTGTTCCTGTTCGTCCTGTTCGTGCGTGTTGGAGGGTCGCCCCATGCCTCCAGCTGACGCGCACCCTACCCACCCCTCTCCTGCAAAATAGAGGAGTCCCCGAACCCAGGGCTGCCCTGAAATCCTGCACACTCCTTGCCTTTTACACATGTTTCATAAGAGTGGAAAGGGTGGGACAGAGCAACACAAACCCTGATTTTCTCGTCTTTGCCATTCCACCATTCACTAAGGGATATGGGGGGGGGGGGTGTGCGCGCGCGCTCACCCGCACACTCTAAAACACCTGCAGTTGTATACTTGTTTGTCCCCCTTTTCAAACACTTAACATAGCGGATCCCTGTAATGTCACCTTCCTGCTGGGTTTACAGGAAAGGAGATTTCTGATCTTTCTGGGATCTTCTGCTGTCCCTCCTGCAGGGGGTGACCAAGGATGTTTGGGGAGGAAAGAAGGGATCGTGCAGTCTTTTATGGCTCATCCTAGCCAGCTGGGGGTGCAGTAAAAGGGGGTGGATTCAACAACCCTCCCTTTTGTGCCCTTGACCTCTGCTCCTAATCTGGTTCCTTCTGGGAACAACACTGGATGAATGTATCTCAATTTTTTTTTTGGAGGAGGGGTTTAATTTTGATAGGGTGGTTGGTGTTTTTTTTTCCCCACCATGTGGGGGTTAACAAGCAATTAAAATGATCTAATACTGTAATAGATGTGTGTGAATATGAAAGACTGTTCAGCCTACATGTTCTCTCTCTCTCTCTCTCTCTCTCTCTCTCTCTCAATGAATGTCAGACCAGGTAAGCTGCCCCATGGCAGGCCAGTTCCACCTCTGCCTTGGTCTGCAACCAACCCAGTTGGCTGCTCCAAAGCAGAGCATAATATCAAGGGACTTGCTGCTGCCCGTCTGTTGAAAGCCTCCAGCTGGCATGCTGACTTTAAAAAAATAATAATTTAGGAATTTGTTTGCTGGGTCAGACCAAAGGTCCATCTAGTCCAGTCCTCTCTCTGCCAACAGTGGCAAGCCAGGTTTCTCCTGAAGGTCACAAGGCAGGGCTTCTTGACTAGACCAGGAGGTGGGGTGGATAGATAGCTTCTGAAGTTGGAAGTTCTATTCCCAACTCTCATAACTAATTGCCTTGAATAGACATACAAATATCTGTGTTTTCTTTCCTTTTTTTAAAGCCATCTAAGCTAGTAGTTTAGCCAGGCGTGCCACTCTCCAACACCTGAGGCGGCCGAATAGGGACAAAATACTTTTTATCCATTAAAATGGTAGAGAAGTCTGATGGGCCAGCTGTTGTTGTATCTGCAGACCAAACTAGACTCCGAGGCTGTCATTTGCTATCACTGTCACATGTGGTTCCATAAAGGGTTCCAGGGGTTCCCATTAATAGGTTCACTAATTCTTCATGTTCTTGAACTGCTGTCTTATTTTTCACTGTGAATGTAGCCACTGAAGAGTCAGTGAGGAGAGAGCAGAATTTAGGTCTTACTCCAACCCAAAGGAAAAAAAAAATCCCTGCCAAGTTTTCATGCCACACAGGTTATCCTTTTGATAATTGCATCCTCATGTGCATTGCATAGTTGCAGGGCCCCGTCTACCCCATGGGCCCAATCCATCTGATTCTGTGGAGAGCTAGGAAATCCATTGTCTAGGAGAGTTGACCACTCCAGCTTGGCTTTTTGGGGTGGGCTCACAAAGAGAAAAGGATATGTGGAAGTTGTGTGTATGAAAGCACAGAGCTGAGGTGCTTCCTGACTAGATGTTTTGCTGGGAATTGGCATCCTTTATTCGCTCATTTTTTAAAAAGAGAAGCCAGACAATGTCATTGTTAACTCATTGCACTCTTCCATTGGGGGGAGGGGGAACAATCTGATTTATGGTGGGTATTTTTACTTAAAATATAATTACAGTATCAGCCTGTCCAATATGGATGGGCAGAGTGCTATTAAAGGCTACTATGCCTTTAATTATAAATGGTTTAATTTCTAATTCCTTCCTGTTCAGCGCTGCCACTTTTACTATTGAATAGCTGATGAATTGCCCCATAATTAGTTCCTGTTCCCTATGTAAGGAAAACTTTAGTTTTCCTCTGTTTTCTCTTTTTAAAAATCTCTCTCTTATAGTCAAATAGCATTATTTTGCAATAAAAGAATGTAAAGAAGCCAGTCATTGAAGCCCCACTGCAGGAAACAGGAGTGACAATTTATCTCATATGCTGCACTGTGCTGAACAGGAAGCAGTTGGAGGAAGTAGCTGCAAGGAAGATGCTTCTAATTAAAGTTGCTGTGGAGATTTACCGATCATGCCTTTGTTCTAAGTAAACATTATAGAAGAATCTTGGCATTGCCAAATGGTATAGTGGCATGTCATGTGCCATGAGGAAATCTGGTTTTAATTCTGTTTCCAGCAGATTGCAGAAAAACAATGCCTCGGCAAGGTTTAAAGGTTGTAGTATGGAGGCATCCTCAGACCAGTACCGTAGGAGCCGGTTGGAGAGGCAGAAAGCAGGTGACTGATCTCTCGAGATCACACATGCAGAACTTGTGACCTGCCATGTATAATGGTGCAGCAGGGACTCGGCTAGCCTGGCTTTGCTATGGAGTTGTCAAGCACATGGCAGGCCACAAGAAATGGCTGCTGGGCCTCATTCAGCTTGGCAGGTCACAAGCTGTGCAGGCCTAGTTTAAATGCACCGGTCCCCCAGGCCAAGTCTCTTTCTCCCCTCCTTTTTTTTTTTTTTTTTTAAGGTGGCTTACCTCATGGGTAGTGTATTAGGAGAGATCGCTCTTTCTTTGCTGCTTGTTGCACTTTAAAAAGAATTTTAACATATTTTTGGATATGTTGCAGTCTACCTTTGGTTGTTGTAGATTTGACGCTAGTATGATGGTCGAGAAAAAAATCATTTTAGAATATCTTGCTAACGATAACTAAATATTTTGGCCCTGATCCAGAGTCCTGCAAGAACAGCAAGAGACTTCTTGTGCGCGTGCTCTCTCTCTCTCTCTCTCTCAAGAATTGGCCAGTGTGCTGTCGAGAGCTGATGGCATTGCTAGCCTTTTGGTCACTGAGCAAAACAGCACTGTACGTGCCCTCCTAGTGCTGGATGGGCTCTGTTCTCTCTTCCCACCCACCCCACCCCAACCCAACCCACAAAGAACTCTTCCTACATTGGTGGGAGGGGAGATAAACTAGAGAGAACCTAATTATGCCTGTAGATGACTTTTGCTGAATTGGGGCCCTGTGCTCCCAATTCATTGAGGAAAAATATTACTCTTGTTGCCCTCACTCTCTTAGAGACCACCGAATATCGCCGGAGGGATTTTGGATATCATTTCCAACCAATAATGCATATATAGCTTGGTAGTTATGTAAGTAGGGAAAAATAATATAAATTATGCAAACAAAGCTACTGAGCTGCTGCTTGTTCTTAATTTATTCTGGAGCCTGTAGAATTTAAATTAGCCTGCTGGAGCCTGCTACTTTTAAATTAAAAAAGCAAACCTACACGTACATCTGTGCTTGGGTGTGGATAGTTGGCCCTGATCCGTTAGAGTTTTTCAAAGGTTCCCAAAGTCAGGAAATGTCTGTCTCTCTCTGTTGCCTTATCACTTTCACCTGGCCTCATCCTCTTCCCTAATATGTACAGTATCTTTGGCTGCAATCCTTTGCACGCTTACTTGAGAGTAAGTGCCATTGCATACAATGGGACTTAACTTCTTAGTAAATATGTATAGGATTTCACAGTTAGTAATTGTGTAGGGAAGGCTTAGCTCAGAATGAAGGAGACTGATGTCTTGATCTGGGATTTGCATTTTGACTTGCTGAGAATCTCATCTGTATTTTTTTAAAGCAAGATTCCAGTTTTTATTTTTGAATAGGGAAGTTTTTGAAAATGGGCTGAGATACTCAATGGGTAAGGTGAGATTTTTATTTTTTAACTAGAATGTTTGTATTTGGTAAAAAGGGAGTCTCGGACAGCTAAACTGCTTAAGGCAGACATGCCTTCATTGCTTCCTACTAAGAAATCCAGGCAATTGTGGTTCTGGATAGGAGTTGTGGAGCTTAACAAAGAATTCTCAGCGGCCTCTCCAAACCACAAATTGGTTTCAATTTGACTTCTTTAGAGAAGTGTAATAATAAAATGGCATCCAAAGGGGGCTTAAATGGACAGGTTGGGCTTATAGCTACACAGAACTCTTTGCTAGACAAAATGCAAAGGGAGCTCGGTCCAAGAAAGTGGTTGTAGCAATGAGCGTAGTGGTCTGAGTATTGACATTAAACTGGGAAAGACCCAGGTTCAAATCCCCACTTAGCCATGCAACTCATCATGTGACCTCCTCATCATAGGGTGGTTGTGAGGATAAAAAATGTATACCACCTTTAGTTCATTTGGAGGAAGGTTGGGATAAAAATAATTTTAAAAACCCACACTTTTCTCTGTCACTTCCCTTCCACCCCAATCTTCTCCTCCCTTTTTCCGTATTGCAGTGAACCCTCGATTTAATGGACTAATAGGGGGGAAAGGGGTTTTGTTAATGCCAAAAATCGTTTAATCCGAATGCATTAAAGTCAGTGTAGACACACATGCGCAAAGCATATATGCCTAGTTTTTAATGAAGCAAAAAATATTCATTTCCCAAGTCTGTTAAATCAAGGTCTGTTCACCGTATTGGGATTCTGACTGTATTTGGGATTTTTTTCTCCCTGTTCCAAAACAAGCCACAGTATAATTGGGCAACATCCATGAATATCTGACATGGTGCCATTGCTCTGCAGAGCCCTAGGTTATGGTCTGCAGGCAGATGATGCTTGCTGCCACTTTGCTGAAGCTGAGTCTGGTCAGGGTCTGAATGGGAGAACACCTGGCCAAACCCCCCCCCCCCATGCCTGCACCCTGGAGTTCTGTGGGAGAAAGGGGGGCTTAAAATGAGACCGATAAAATGAGCATGGCTGAATGTCTCTGCCCGACTCCGTGCATTTGGCAGTTGTTAGAGAAGTGGAAGTAACTGCAGCAGCAGTAGACATGTGAAGGCCAAGGAAGGATGGGAGTTTTCTTGAGTTTTATGAATACAGACTACGATAGGAATAGCAGATTTGGTGATGGGGTCTCGGGCATGGGGAAATGCAAAACCCTATATTTGAAATTCTGTCTTCTTTTAAAGACCAAATGTTTTGACTAGACAACTAACATCTCTATACGGACCTAGTTAAGAATGTTAACCGTGGTATACCCATACTGTTTGGGAAAGAGCTCTGTGTAACTAAAAAGCTTGCATACCTCTATCAACAGATGTAATAGTTCTTCCTTCGCTATATGCTGCGTAAAGCAAGCTGCTAAGAAAACATGTGAGGTGGGGGAGGGACAGCGATACACTTCACAATGTCCTGTCTCTTCCCTCCTCTCCCAGGCCCTGCTATGGTCTCATTTCCTACTCCTCTTTCATCCTCTACCACAAAATGCTCCATACAAAACATAATGTTGAAATGAGGCTAAATAATGCTGCGTAAATGTGTGTGTGTGTGTGTGTTTTCATGAACTGCATTGTTGTTTGGTCTACAGTACAGAATGTGGGTGTTTGATCTGACCCAGAATATATTCAAATTTGCCTACAAGCAAATCTACTCTGACATCAGAGTATTCTTGCCCTGCCCCCACATCAAAATCTGCAAGCCTGTCCACTCCAGGGTTTCCCCCTTCTCTAACCAAGTTTCCACATTTCATAGGGGCTGTACCTATAGCTCTAAAACCATTTTGACTGGAACAATGCAGGCTTTGTTTGGTATGTGTCTCTGTCTGTCTGAAGTGCTGTATTGGTTAACCTTTTGTCTGCAACTGCCTCCTTTGTGTTGCCTGTCAGTTAGTTTAAACAAAAAAAAACCTATGCAATAAAAGCAATAGCATGGAATCCAAGGGTTGTCTTTATTTTCCTGAGTTGGGGAGTGTCATACTTTGCCTTTCAGCTATGAAGATGCATCTTTCAAATAGATAATCTCCCTTCAAAACCTTATTTTGAAGGAGAGGTGTATCTTTTGGGGTGGTTTGCAGAAGTGTGTTGCAAACCATTGGATAGAAACAGCTCCCTGTTTGGTCACAGTGATTGGGGAGGAGCTGTAGCTCAGTGGAAAAGCACTGCCAGTCGGTGTCAACAGCTGGACTCTGCCTACATTGGACAACGTCCTTTGTCCCACCATTGGATGTGACATGTAAATTGCCTAACCAGCTAACATCTGCAGTACCCAACTGTAAGCACAAGGTGGCAGTGCTGCAGTAGAGAAGAGCATAGAGACCTGAAAGGCTTAACCTGGGAATTGGCTAAGAGACCTTTTGCAGACATTATCAAGGTGAGCTTTGGAAAAACAGAGCAGTAGCTCTGCCTTTTTCTCCATTGTAGCAGACAACAACCTCAAACTTGCCTAGCTCTACCCCGGTGAAAATCTGTGTACCTGGTAATGTCCGTACTTGTTCTCAGCAAAGGGCGAGGCAAATTTTTAAAGGGGGGTGGGAGGAGAAGCCCAAACTGGCCATGAGAATGAAGTTGGGCCAATGTTACAGCTTACGCAGCGTCCTGTCCCATAACTAGCTCCATATGAACCCACTAGAGCCCTTTGATCAGCTTCAGAGGCTCTGCTCTCATGTCTGTGATATTTGCTTGGTGGTCACTGGATAGATGGGAGTTTTTCTGTGGTGGTGCCACCACAGCTAAGGCCAGAGCTTAGGCTGGCTCTGGCCACAACTTTGGGATGCCCTCCCCAAAGTTATTTGCCAGCCTTCCTGCCCACCTGTTTTTTAGGTGGGCAGTAGATTTTTGTTCCACAATGCTTCAGTTAGTGGGTTCATATTTTTACTGGTTGGAGCTAGGAACTGCTGGGAATGTGTGTGAGGGAGAGATTTCTGGTTTTACGTGTATTTTTTGAGCATTGGCCACTTGGGATTGTTTCAGGAAAGGTGTGGCATACATTTTAGTAAGTCAATAGCTACCTTCTAATATATAAGCCCATACCCCTTCCCATACCTGCAGAGAGATTCCAGCTGTCCATGAAGCAGTTTCATTTTAGGATGATAGGGAGTTTGATGTATTTGCCTTGAAGTTTTGGCCATTTCAGATGATATCCCCACTGGCTGCTTTTGTATTGTTTTTGTATTTGTTTTGTTCTAGTATAACATCAGCAAATGTTTGACTTGGATCTGAAGAAATGCTTGGGCAGGCCTGAGGAAAAGGTCAACTTCTTCCTTTTGAGTAGCAGTTCTTCTTTCCATATCAAACTTTCCTCAGTGTTTGAAAACCAGTTTGTGATGGGGCATGAAGATCTGTCATTCGAAAGCAATACGCCATAGATTCCATTAGGTACATCCAAGCAATTCTTTGGATCCAAGCCAAATATTTGCTGTAATCAAAAGATCTTCTATTACTGCATTCACCTGCCCAATTCTTACAATCTAATCCAGAATCCCTCCCTCTCATCCTGCTGAAAGAAGTTGGGGGAAATAAGCTAGTTTCAGTGGTGGTGCTTCACCCTTGGAATGCCTTGCCCCATCTACTTGTCAAGCCCCTTTGCTGTGATTAGAGAAAAATGTGAATGTGTTGCTTTTCTCTTCAGTCATAAATACGATCTACTGGTGCAGGTATTTCTGCAAAGCTGACTGTTTTTAGGTTTGTGACTTTGATTGAAGTCTCATCATTAAACACATTTATACGTGCCTGTTAAATAAACACATCCCTCCCATTCTAAGCCTTTGTCCTGCATTTGCTGCACAGCTTGAGCTGCAAAGAAGAGAAGTACAAATCTGGAACACCACCACGTGGCTGAGAAACTATCTTGAAAAAGTGGTGGGCCCTGCCTAACTATTTTTGTAGAAACTAGAGAGAAAGGCAAGCATGATTGCAGCTGCTGGGACAGCCTTTGTCCCCAGGTGAACGTATAAAACTGCCTTCTTTCTACCAGGCCCATCTAGACCAGCAATTCTCCAGGTTCAAGACGGGTCCTTTCTCTAGCCCTACCTGGAGATACTTCCATGGATTGAACCTGGGCCACAGCCCCTCCCTGTGACTACTGGAATAAATTATGCAAAATAATCTAGTCAACAATATGCAAATTGGCAGAAGTGATCAAAGTTCCAGGGTTTAGCTTTCTTGGATCCTGCCCACCAACTCCCAAAAGAAGTCTTTGTCTGCTATAGCAGGGCATCCGCTGGTGACGTGTCAACGGCAGCAACTAACATCTAGGAAAGACAAGCCTGATGTATAAGATAAAACCCTACACTCACCTGTGCATATTACAGGTGCACAAAGACACAAGACATGTTCCTGGTTTTGTTTGTTCATTTTTATCCCATCTTTCTTTATTCCTCATTCCTTGTAGTTTACAACTGTAAACATCCTTTTGAAAAAATGTATCCTTTGTAAAGTCCATTGTTTTTTCCAAAAGTCATCCGCAACATTGTTACGTGGAAATTAAAAAGACCAAGAACCTCCCCACAGGAGATAAAAACACCATATTCCCCCCCCAAACCGCTTTCTGTACGAAAGAACCAACCTTTCCCAAATAGAAGAACATAGTTTAGTCTCTCAAGTCTCTCCTGGAGTCTCTCTATATTTTTTACAAAAAAAGAAAATTATATATATATATTTATATTTATATATATGTTCATATTTACGGAGGGTCACCAATGAGGTTTTGTGTTTTTTTTAGTTTCTATACATACGGCAACATCTGACAGTGCTGGACACAAAACATGAGGAAACGGGGGGGGAGGGGGAACAGAAACCATCACTTGCCTTTTAACTAAAAATAGGTACATAATAATAATATAATCATAATAATTAAACTAATAGCCCCTACACCTGCCCTCTGACACAAGCCCCTTTCATCCAATTGTGAAAAAATATGAGTGTGCAACCCGTTTTTGTTTTTAAAATTTGGCATTTCGTAGGCAGAAGAAAACTTACGACGTTTACTGGTATGAAAAGGAAGAAAATGTTTAATGTCCCCCTTTCAGAATGCCAGGATTCCTGGGTTCTCTTTGTGAAGGGCGTGCATGTGGGTTTGTGTGTGTATGTAGTGGTTTAACACCTGGTGCAAGATGAGAGCCGAGAACCTCCGAGTTCCATGTCCATTTGTGTAGCTGGTTGCTTTTCACGTCGTACGTCGTTCCCTGTTTCCCCCCTCCCCACCCCTGTCCCGGCCTCTGTCAGAGAGCCAACAGGAGAAATGAGGAAGGGCTTGTTATGTGCAAACCATCTGCTGAAAAAGGTGCACCTGCTGTCAAAAGAGAGCGAGAACCCAGGCACCCTGACACACCCGGTGCCTTCTGGGCTAAACCATGTCGTCATCATGAACAAGCCAAATGCTCTGAATAGCAAGCAGAGGTGGCAGTCTGGAATTGAATTCTGCCCTGCGGATAGAAAAGTCTACCACGAACCAAACTCCTGTGTGTGTGTGTGTGTGTGTGTATGGGTGTGAGTGTGCGTGCAATACATCTTCCAGCGTGCTACGGAGCCCTTGTGTGTTCGGTATGTTCCATGTGCCTACAATGCCCAGTTCAACGTCTCGAAGTCACTGCCCTTTTATCTTGGCGAGGGTCAGCACGTGCCAAGCCAGGAAATCTTATCCCTTCTGTCGTGCACCCGGACCACGGTAGTCCTGCATGTGGGAATCACCCGCCTCGGACCTTTCCCCTCGTTCCAAACATCTGTTGTTTGATTATTTGTTTGCCCGGTTCGGGAAGACGGGGATCAGGGTTGAAAAACCAGGGTGGCCCCACCACCTCGGTGGTGAGACAGTGTGAAGAAGAGCACAACATCCCTGTCGTAGGTTTTACAAGGTGCCGTGCTGCGATTCATACTTGGAGAGGATGCTGCGGTAGCGGGTGAGTTCCTGGCGGATGTTGGCCACTTCCTGGCGCAGGACAGCGTTCTCCTTCTCCAGGAAGGCCGCCCGAACAGTGATCTGATTCTCCTTCAAGCGGCGCGCATCCCGTGAGCGTTTTGCTGCCTCGTTGTTCTTGTACCGCCTGTTCCAGTATTTCTCATCCTGGTCCAACAGAAATGGAGGCAGAGAAAGACGCAAAGGATCAGAGACAATGGCACACAACACAGTGCACAGGAAAGGGCTTCCTCCAGCAACAACTCCATAACACAAACCTTCACAACTCATTTGCCAAAACATTACCAACAGCGACATTTTTATTCCACCCTTTCTCCAAAGAGCTTAGGACAGAGTGTACAGAGTTTTCCCCTGGCTATTTGCTCAGCACAACACCACTGTGAGGCAGATTAGACAGAGAGCGAGAGAGATTGGCCCAATGTGGCCAGGTGAATTTTATGACTGAGTTCCCCTTACCCTAGTTCAGTACATACCACTACAGCACCCTGGCTCTCCCCACCCAAATTCATGACCACTGCAGATAAAATCCATAGTAGCAAATGCTTTCTTAGCCAAAAGGCCGAGAAGCGATTCTTTCATGCCCCTTGCACTCAGCTCAACATTTGAAATATTTAAATCCGATCCTTACATGCTGTCAGGGGTGGGTGGAAATGGATATTTTACGGGCCCTTTTATCAGTAGGGGGGGGGGAAACTTGAAAATGTTGCCTTATTTGCCCATACTATAGTGTCCTCTCGGAGTTTGGGTCTAAATATATAGATGTACAGAGGGTTAGTTATTAAGCCGATTGGCATTGTCTGCTAATAGTTGGTTGTAAAGTTTGTAACAATAATTGTAGAAAGTTTTGGTTGATCTTTTGTTTGAGGCAATGTATATATACACACACATTGCCTCAAAAGGTCAACCAAAACTTTCTACAATTAGTTACAAACTTTATATATAATTTGCTTTTTTATGAATGTAAGTGTGTGTTTGTGTGTCTTTGTTTTATGCCAATAAAGGTTGATTGAGTGATTGATTGATTGATTGATTGATTGATTGATTGATTGACCACTGCAGACTTATAAACAGTTTGGCACCATTTCTTTGTCAGATTGTTGAGGCACCACAAATGATTTATTGTTGTTGTTGTTTACTTACAGCATTCATATCCCACTTTTTGTGAGGGCACTTAAGGCATACAGCTCCCAAGTGGTCTCTCACCCAGAAATGGGCCAGACCAGTGCTACTTAAGGGGCCGATATCATGCGCCTGCAGGCCATGTCCTGAGCATATAACGTAGGCATATGTGTACAGGAAGGCAAGGAATCAAAGGCAAGTAACTTGCAGGGCTGCTATCAAGCTTTTTAAAAATGATGGAAGGTCTTTTGAGTGTCTTTGCACCCAATTGTTGTTGTTCAGTCGTTAAGTCATGTCCGACCCTTTGTGATCCCATGAACCATATCCCGCCAGGCCTTCCTGTCCTCCACTATCTTCCTGAGTTCGCTCATTTTCATGTTTGTTGCATCGGTGATGCTGTCTAACCATCTCATCCTTTGCCTTCCCCTTCTCCTTTTGCCTTCAATCTTTCCCAGCATCAGAGTCTTCTCTAGAGTCCTCTCTTCGCATTAGGCGGCCAAAATATTTGAGCTTCAGTCTCAGTACCTGTCCTTCCAGGGAACAGTCAGGGTTGATTTCATTTAGGATTGACCGATTTGATCTCCCAATACCTGCAAACTATTTGGGGACTGTACTAATTCCCAGTAGGCCAAAACACAGCCTGTGGGAGGAGTGCAAGTCCAACACTATCTGCTACACCATACTTGGAAAAGGTTGGGCCACTCTCCTGGGCCAATCCATTTTAATTGGTGCCACCTATTTTGTGTGCAGCTTCATACATGCCCCAGTGTCCTCTACAAAGCACAGGGGTTCCTTGGCAGACAGGAACATGTAGAACAAGCTCCCAAAAGGTAGGAAGTCTTGCCACATGAAATCTGGTCCTTACAGTTACCAATGACACTTACTCATTTTAAATACCCTCACTAATCGAGGACTTAATATTCATTCACTCAATATTTATGCAACACACATTCCCATGGAGCAGCAGCACGCATTATCTGACTAAACAGGAGTTAAAATGAGCAAGGTCTCAGTGGTGCTGCTGGATTGTTTTGCTGCACCAGGAACAAGCCACACTGGAAACATGTAATGTTACAAGGGGAATCATTCAGTGCCTGCAATTCTGTGCACAGAGCACATTTGGAGCTCTCCAAAATGGTAGCACAGCAATGGAACTTAAATGCTATAAGGTGATCATGTTGTGTGCAAGGTAACCAATACTAGGGGAGGGGAGAGAGCACCAGGAAGACCATAGGCAGCGGCTTCCCCTATTTACACTGTGCTCTTGCTTGGCAAATGATGGCTTTCAATTGGGAACCAGAAGTTTAGTGCTGTGTGCAACACAAATCTTTCCTTAGCTATATTGGCTCTCCTCTCCCCCCCCCCCCCCCCACACCACCTTCATAGAAAACGGCTCTCCATCAGGTATCATGTGAATGCGTAACAAGGGGCAGAGCTTCCTGCTGAAAGTTGACAGAGGCAGGGCCCACTCATGCCAACGTTAGGGCACGTACCACTCTGTTCATTCCTGCCAGCAATCTCCAAATTGGTTGAGTGTCACATATTTCTGAGCAGGACAGCTGGCAGAAATGCTATTAGAGAGAGCCAGTGTAGTGGCTGGCTGACTTTGGCCAGTCACTCTCTCAACCTCACTATCAAATCAATCAAATCCATCCAAAAAACATTTATTGGGGGGAGAGGGAAATGCCTCCTAAAAGTGGCAATGCCTGCATTGTCTCATTTCAGCCAGACAGTCTTGGAGGCAGTGACCCCTACACCTGGGTGTGGGTGTGTGTAGATTTGCTCTGGACTCACCTTCTGATCATCTGGCACCTGTATCTTCCGGGCCTTTTTCATGATGGGTTGCGGTTTAAGCTCCTCTTCAGAGAACCGATGCTTGCGGGGGTCAAAGGTCTCATGTCCTGGAATGCTGGAGAGTGCCAAGTCAGCAGGGTCAGGGTCAAAGTTCATGAGAACCTCCACAGCCTCGGGGTCCACGGGGCTGGGTGTGCTTCGGGATGCGGGTGTGATGGGACCTGAGGCGGGTGAAGAGTCATGAGAAATCTAGGTAAGTTTCACAAGAAAAAAAAAGAGCCACAAGGGGGCAGCAGCACTCAAGTATGCTACCTGCACTGCCAACCTCTCAGCCCCACTCTTCCTTATGACCCCTACACAAAGTCCTTTGTACACAAAATGCACACATAACATACACATATATTCAACCCAACATGTCTTTTCTCTGCAAGACATTCTTAAAAGACTGGCTAAAGGACATCACGAGAAGGCTAAGGGCATGGGGTGGTGTGTGTGTTTTGAACAACTGGAACAGTGGATTGGGGACACATGGCTCTGTACAACGCAGCCAGCCACAGCTGCACACACTACAGACACGCAGAACTTAGGGCTGGCAAACTTCTGAAGATTAAAGAGTACCACAAACCCATTTTGGGAACAGCACCACGCAGCATCCAGCCTGCCACGTGGCCTGTGAAATGCCTAACAGATGGGGAAAGAGGCATATGACAGAGTGGATTCAGACAACCACTACCATGTGATAGCCACTTAAGAGAAGCCTAACATGGGCCCCCACAAAGGAGAGGAGGGGGTGTGACAAGGTTGTGCTCATTTGGTGGCCAAAGGGGCAAATGACCAAGACCCTCTGGACTTGCTAGAGATGCAGGACGGTTGTCAGGATGCCCAGGCAGGCAGAGAAGGGGTGAAAGAGCCCAAGAAGCCATCACTCCATGCTTTGCACTAACCCACAAGGCTTCATTTCTCTCTAAGGAAGCAAAATGTGCCCTTTCTCGGCTGTGACAGGCAGCAATGCGCCCTGCTGCCTGCTGTGACGGTTCCTGAATGCCAACAACAGATATCCCCGGGACTCAGTCATCTAGTTGCAGCAACACCCAAGTAGTCCGGATTCTCAGCCCCACACTGAAAAGCTGCATCATCACACCCCTTCCAGTCACACACACACACAAACCCAGGCAGGTTCTGTTCCCACGCCCCCCCCCCCACGACACCCCTTCTCCAGGTAGAGCAGCTGCCTTTCTTCACCCCAGCATGGCGGCGTCTTTTCCAGCGGTGCCCTTTTTGCAGGTGTTTTAGATTGTGAGCCCTTTGGGGAGGCCGGGCAGGGAACCATTTCTTGATTTATTTTGCTATGTAAACCACTTGTAGGCCAGCGGGTGGCGCAGTGGGTTAAACCGCTGAACCATGAGCTGTCGATGGAAAGGTCAGCAGTTCGAATCTGCGACGGGGTGAGCTCTCGTTGCTTGGCCAGCTCCTGCCAACCTAGCAGTTCCAAAGCATGTTAATGCAAGTAGATAAATAGGTACCGCTTGCGGGAAGGTAAACAGCGCTCCATGTTCCAGCCGCATGCTATGCGCTGCGGCAAGGAGAGTCATGCCGGCCACATGACCACAGAGGCATCTTCGGACAACGCTGGCTCTTCGGCTTTGAGCACCACACCCTAGAGTAGGACTGGACTGGACTTAATTGTCAGGGATCACCTTTACCTTTAAACCACTTGTGAATAACTTGTTTTGAAAATCAATATATAAAAATGTGTAACAACAACAACAACATCCTGGCTGGCTGCCAGTGCCTCCGCTTCCACTAGACTCCTCGGGATACGGATATATACCCGCCTGTCCTCAGAGGACCCAGGCGTCCTGTGGCCCTCATGCTACTAACCCGTTCTCTCGCCGCCCCGCCCCCCGCGCTACTCTACCCCCGTCTGACTGGAGAATTCAGCAGCAGCAGCAGCAGCCCCGCCTCCCAGCCCCTCCTCCGGCGGCCCAACCTGCGGGAACTGCCCTCCTGCTGCTGCCCAGCTGGGACAGAGCGTCTCTCTCTCTCTCTCTCTCTCTCTCTCTCTCTCTCTCAGGCAGCACAGTCTGTCCTGCCTCTCACACCGCAGCCCCACGTGCCCGCTGGCCCCGCCCTGCGCCGAGGAAGGGGGCAGGCTGCCAGCTGGCAGCCAGAGAGAGCGAGCGAGGGAGGGAGCCAGAGCCGAGCGACATGTGCTCGGAGAAGCAGGGCAAGGAACGTGAGCGGGAGCGGGTGGCTCCGTGCAAAGACACGAGACCGGGCTTCCCAGGCGGGAGCCAAGGCAGGATTTCCGCGCACAACACGGGATTCCCCGCAGCCCGGCACGCTGGATCAGACCCCCCCCCCACTCCCCCAAATCAGTCTTCGGGCCTGGACTCCTGGTAGCGGAGGAGACTTGGGAGCCGGGGGGAGAATAATAGGGGCGCATGCAATGGGGGGGGGTTGCTATCCAGGAGTCCTGGGTTCTCTGGAAGGGAGTGGGGGCTGCAATGACTGAGTCCCGGGGATATCTGTTGGCATTCAAGATGCCGCGTTCTGTGTTTTTTTTTTGGGGGGGGGGTCGCGTTGGTGTGTTAAGGATTGCCAAATTCTCAAATGAAGGAGGCGAGTTCTAGTGATTTGAAACGGGGGGGGCAGCAGCGATATCCAGGTCTACTAAGAGTTCTGTAGAACAGCGGCTGGGGGGGGGGGCTGCTATTCCGAATTCCCACGTCCCCAAGGAACGGCGCTCAAGGGCGGGGGCGCTATGGATACTCAGTACAGTATTCCTGGATTCTCTGGTAGGAAAGGGGGAGCTTTGGAGGAGAAGGAGAGTGCTGTTAGCAGTCGCAGCTAGGATCCTTGGGGCAGGGAGTGATGGTCGGTAGGTTAGAGGGGCGGGGAAAGAAGATGAGCGTCCAGATGTCTGTATTACACCCGTGGGAGGAGACTGGGATCCAAGTGGCAAACAGGTACTTTGGGAGGAGCAATGGTAGGTTGGGAGCCAGGATTCCTGGGTTCCCTGGTTAGAGAGTGGAATCTGGTGAGTTACAGATGGGGGAGGGAGGAACAAGTTGGACAGAAATCTAGGGTCTGGGGGTGGGAGTCTCTATGGGCTTAACAGCCCATGTACCAATATACTGTACCTTCTCAATGTTTATGTAACCGTGTTTCAGGACCTTATATTTGCTACTGTCCTGCTGATTCCTTCTTTGTAAACTTGAAACATTCTCTAATGAAAAGTTAATCTGTAACAGTGAATATCACTCCTTTCAACTGCATCACCTATTATTGTTAGTGTGGGGCGTTACCCATTTCAAATGAAGGGGAAGTCAATTTGGAGCACACTCTTATGCAGGTGTAAAAACATTTTCTCCTGTGAGAGATCATTGGGACCACATATTCTCAGCGACCCCCCCCCCGGGCCTGAATGGAGGCAGGGGTTGCATTCACTACAGATGAAGTCAAACTATCCCACTACCTTGTTTTCTTGAAATGTACAGTAACTGCAAGCGCTACCTATGACTCCCAACTCTGTTCTTCAAACAAAACCCAAACATGCCATGATTTCTACCCTCTCATGTATCAAATTGCACTAAATCCACAACTAAAAGCAGGAAAAAGATGTTCAGAATCAAAACTGAAAGATGATTGCAAAACAAAAATCCAAAACATTCATAAAAGAGTTTCACCCCAACTCCCCTAAAGCGGGAGGGGGGTATTCTACCCTCCCATTTTGAATCAAACACACAAACTTCAAGAAACAAAACATGTGAATGTAATTGCAAAGAGACACTTTGTTAAGGTAGGGTTGGGGACAGCTTACAATATTTCCAAGACAGGGAAACCATAATTTTAGAAACACTTGGCACCTTCAGAATGAAACATTTTCCTCTTCCCCCAGATTTAAAATAAAATAATTTTCCCCCAGCCAGCTGGGAAGTACAGGTTTTTCAAACCCATGCAATTATAAATTAACACACACACACCTAGTATTTAAACATAATCATCAACTTGCAGATTGTCATTATGTGATAAATTGTATCCCCTCTTTCTCATGTACATAACTAATGCAGCGGGGGGGGGGGGGCTCCTGAAATCCTAAATATTTGCAATTCAGCTGGGTAAGCAGAACTTCTGTCCACAAACCAGAAGAGGACTCTCTTCTTCTTACAGCCACAGCACCACAACATGCCTTTTCCTTCTGCAAAAGGGCGGTGCATGGGAGTCTAGAAACAGACTATTATTTCAGCAACACTGGAGAAGAACAATTAGAAACCAGGAAGCGAACTAGCAGTGCAGTCGTTTCAGTAAATGGGAGAGGGTTGCCATCTGGAGAGGATGGCATTACCACTGCAACCAGAGGCTGGGCTGAAAAATGCATTGTCTCCCTGCAACTAGGGAGGAAACTAGAAACCATCAGGCATTCAGGGAGGGGACTTGAAACTGCCCTTATTCCTGGCAACCAGGGAGGGTGCTTGTTCTCTCCTTAAACCACATGCTACACTTGGAATAAACACTGCATATTTTGCATAATTTATTCCAAATTTTAAAAAATAATTCAGAATTTGACAAGTACTGAGCACATAACAGGACAGAGATGTGTACGGACTTGCACTGTGTGGCATAATTATGAATTATGGATTCAATTATGAATAGAGGAGCAATGAGAGAGGAAAGTACTCAACTTTTTCCCTGCTCAAAATACCCTCTCCCCAAAGCGATCTCCTCCCCGTACATCTGGAACCCCATGAGGGTAGACCCCCCTGGGCGGTGGGGGGTCAGGGTGATGAGAAATGGCTAGTGGGGAATGATTTAGGCCACCTTCTTCCCTCCCACTACTCCTGCACCCAAATTTGCAGCCTTGTGAAGCTGCTTTTCATAAAAAAGCAAACACCAGGACTTTCTTACACACTTTTTCCTTGTGCACTTTTGATGTCATCCAGTTTCAAAAGATTTCACATGATCTCCCATTGTAACCACTGAGAAGATTATAAAGCATCATTTGTCCTTGCAATTTAAGGCAACCTACACATTATGCAAGGGTCAATTCAGGACTGCTAAAACGTTCTTGACAGGGAGTTGCAGCCAATTTTGACTCCCTGACTAGCACATCTTCGTAAAGACACACGTTTGCAAACATTCACATCTTAGATGTAGACTTAAAACATATTAAGTGTACTATACATCTAAGAGATGAAATGCCTAAAGACTAGCGAGACACAAAAACTATAATAATTTTTTTTTTTTTAAATGGACATTCTCACAGCTCCTTTGAGAGCCACCTCCAGAAAGCGGAAGAAACTCAGATGTCAGCAACCGCATCTTCTCTATGTTTTCATGCACAACCCTCACTCACACCCAATGTACGGTATTGTTTACCTGTCTTGCTGCAGTGGTGGTCATAATCGCTACCCACTAGGCCTTCGCCAGATGAGGAGCAGATGGAAGACGATGATGCACAAGAAGCTGGGCGGCTAAGGTCTACCACGACCCCACTGGAAGGTGAGGCAGTGGGCTGGCTACCTGGTGAGAACGGCTGATGGGCTGGGCTCGGTGGCAAGCCATTCTCCAGCAAAAACTCATCCAAGTCAACATATTCAATCTCATTGTAGGGCAGAGTGCGCTCCCACAGGAGAGAACCCAGGTATGCGCAGTGCCCAGGTCGTGAAATGCTCAAGTCGTCCTCCATTTTACGTTCCTTGTCTTTGATAACACCTGAAATGGGGCAAAAAAAGGCGGGCAGAAAGAGAAATTCAGATTATGGAATGAGATTTATGGGATTAGAAAACATCTGGGAGCAGGGGAGTGGGATCCAACTAAGAGAGAGGCAGAAAGCTAGGTGGAAAGTGATGGTCTGGGAATAATAATAGACATAGGCATAAAATGTTCACATAGATTTGGAAATATGATAAGCATGAGATCCACTGTTGTCTAACCAGCAACACTCCCAGAAAAAAAATCAAACTATCATCAATAAATCTCTTTCTTATTCGGAAAGGCACTCCAATATTTCATGCGTGCTTCCTGAGAAGATTTGCTTTTTAAAAGCAGAAAAATACTATAATTGATATCAATTACATATTGCTGTTCATTATTACTGCTATCCCATCAATGCATTTAAGACTTCACAGAGTTTAAAAGGAAAATATGGCAGGTCCCCACTCCCCACCAACTTACAATCTAAATTTTGTAAATGGGAAAACAGCCGGGGGGGGGGGGGCAGTGAGACAAGGGTTGAATGTTAGCAAAGACAGTTATATGCATTTAGCTTTTGTTATAGTTGGTGAGGAGGATTAGAAGAGTTAAGCCAAAGTAGTTTTAAAAGGGAAAAAATTGCATGCTACGGGCTCAAGTCTTATCATTGCTGTTTTAGCACCAACACATAGGCCTACCCCAAGCAGAGGTCTGCTCTTCCGAACATGGAAAATGCATTCCAAAGGATAAATCAATATTTTTGGTTGCTGTTATTTGCAGTCATTCCCCCCTCCTCCATTTTTCATATCTGTAATGTGAAACTTTGAAAAAGGATTTGCAAATGTAAATGCAAAACTAGAGCTTTTCAGTGACATATTAACCTTGTCAAAAATCACCCCGGATCTAGTTAGTGGAGAGCAGCTGGAGGAGTCAAAATTTCCTTTCCCCCCCCCCCAAGAGGGGTGTTCACTAGTATGTAAACAAGTGTGACAGTGACTGCTATGCTACTGGAGTTTATGAGTTCCTCTTGCACATGTCCATGTTTGTTTAGCACACTGATGATGATTAAATCATTGAAAGAGAAAAGTGAGATTATGCAGTTAGGAGAGATGCACAGATAACATGAAAGTGGACTCTGAACAGAGAAGTAAGGCGTACAAAGACAGAAGGATAAAATAATCACTGTCAGCAAATCACCATGATTGCAAGGGTTTGTTTTTTTACGTGTGTGGAATAGCCATGGGTCTCCCTGCATCAAAAAAAGAAAAAAAAAAAGGATGATCCAAGAGGAAAGTGCAGTATGACCTACAAATCCATAGTACTCTCTCTACGCATACGTGCAAAGCTGCACAAAGATGCACAATGCATCCCCAAAGCACTGCTGGCTTCAGGATTTTGTGGGGCCTTGAACAAGGCACCATCAGTAGGTTTGCTTAACCTGAAAGAGAGATGGCAGGCAAACCGAGAATTTTGTCACACCGCCTCTTTCTTGGATGCTCAGTGTGTGCAACATTGAAAGTGGCATTATTATGATTGAGGTGGTAGGCCTTGGGCTAAAGGAAAATGCCTGGCTTTGTCACCCTCTGGATCTAGTCTTAGCCCCAGGCCATCTGCCTGAGACAGGCAAAGGCCCAGAACTGCATCCCATCTCTGTGATGTATGTGAACACCAATATAAGCCCCTGAAACTGTCGTCTGCGACTCAGAGCATTGTTCCACCTAGCCCAGTAATGTCTACTCTGGACAACAGCAGCTGCCAGGATCTTTCCCGTCACCTGTTAACTGAGATGCCAGAGACTGAACCTAAGAATGTCTACATGCGAAGCTCTATCGGTTTCCCTCGCACTGTACGTGTGTGTTGTGCACAGCTCTCTGGACTAGGCCCAAAGTGTTCTTTAGTAGTTAGTTAAATAAATTCTTGTAGCCCAGGGGCTCCAAGTACAGAACAGTATTCTTTTTAAATTATTATTATTATTTTTTAATGGAGATGGGTGAGACCATGTACGTAGATGGATGTTAAAATAAAGAACAGACAGATGATAAATGGACAGATGGATTTGGACGGATAGCTCCGAGACTGGCATCCAAAGCAGGGATGCTGCTAAAACCTGCCCGGCCTCATTCCTATCTCTCCAGTCCCGGAGGTCTGCGTGCTGTTCTGCCAGCAAAACGTGAGCGGTCGCCTCACCCCAACTGACCCCAGCGCTCAGCCACGCTTGATTGGGCTCTCCGGCTCTCTCGTTCTCGGGAAGCTTTAGCAGCCCATTTGCCTGCCTGAACCTCTCAAGCTCTCGACTGCTCCTCGGTCTCAGTGGGGCAGCTGCCACAGGGTGATGGGGGGGGGGGGAGAAAGGAAGTGTTTACCGCTCTTCAAGGGCAGTTCTGATTGGCGACTCTCCTTTGCCGGCATTCATAAAAGCTGGTTTTCTGCCCATATAGCAGAAGGTCAAACAGAGAGCATGGGGAGTATTCAAGAGGTCCCGTTTCTCAGATTTCTCTCTCCATTTCTAATCCCATTAGGTTGTCTTTCCTAGCAAAGGACTCCGGTGCCCTGGTCTTTTCCTCAAGTCTTAACCACTAGATCCCCCCTCCCAGTTTTGTTCCAGAAACCATAGGAACCCTTGCTTCAGATTATTGGGTTAGAACAGAGGCAGGTTTCACCCATTTTCCAGTGCACCCAGGAGGAGTCCTGGCTGCCAACCTCACCAACCCTGACTAGGTCTCAAGCCTTGCGGGTAGGGAGATTTACAGACCAGGATTCCCTTGATGCTGCCAAACCCTCCGCACGAGGCTCATGCAGGTCTGGGAGTGGCGCACCATACCTGAGCCTTGACTCTGCCCGGACACGTGGGAGAAACGTCCAGGCCCAGCTGACAGGCTGTGGCGACACTAGCTTGGCGCCCCGAAACTGGGCGAGTCACCCACAACGCCCCATGGACCGTCTAGGATCAACTCGCTCATGACTCGCAATTCCAAGCAGCTGCCCCCAGCTATTCTCTCTCCCTCTCAATTTTTCCTCCAGTGCACCCCCCAACAACTACCAAGAAGTCAGTGTGACTTGGAGGATAGAGTGTCGGGAGCTGGCAGCTGCAAGATGCTGGTTCAAATCCTGGCTCAGGCACTGGACTCACCAGGGCAGCCTTGGGCAAGTCTCAGTTTTCCCCATCTGTAAAATGGGAATAATAATGAACTACTTTGGCAGGTCTGTTGCAAGAAAAGGACATCATGAAGAAAAAAAAGAACCACCTAGTCATGCGGATAAAGAATAGCAAAGAACATGGCACAGCTAACCCACTGTTGAAATTATAAAATATGAGGAATATTGTAAACAAATAGTACTATAAACAATTTGTCACTCCAACTTGGCCTCTTAATCCTGACTCTTGACTTTTCTGATTCTTCATTAGCTTGACCCCAAGTTCCCTTTGTCCATTCATTGTACTGTTCCCCGTTCCTTAAACATTTTCCCTCCTCAGGCCACTCTCCTCCACTGAGCACAGGCCTCGATTTGGAGTTAGGAGTTAAAGCCAACTCTCCCATCTCAGCTATGAACACATCAAGGAAGCTACATCTCCAACCTCAGTTTTCTCCATCTGTAAAATGGGAACACATGGCTAGGCTCAAACTAAGGAGGGAGATTTGCAAGGATGGCAGAAATGTTCAGACTGCTCAACATTTTAGGAACAATACAATGAAATGGCATCTCTATCTACCTTCCAATTTCCAGCATTCAGTCACATTTTAGGGTGACCAAGAACATAAGAAGAGCCCTGCTGGATCAGGCCAAAAGCCCATCTAGTCCAGCTTCCTGTGTCACACAGTGGCCCCACCAGATGCCTCAGGGAGCACCAGAACCCAGGATCAGGCTTGATTCTCAGTGGCTGGGGATCACCAGGAGCAGATTTAGTCCCCAAATACAGACCCTTTACTTTCTCCTAAATAGAGACATGGTTGCCATTCACTCCTATGGGGAGAAATAACAGTGCACTAGGGGGAGAGCCCCCCCTTGCCCAGATCTTACAGGGAAGGGGTATACACCCAATGTGCCTCTTTGCAGAGAGGCCCTGCATCCTTGTGTGTGTGTGTGTGGGGGGGGTGTATTGCAACAAGCCCTCCCGCTACATATACACTCTGCCCCTCTTAACAGGCACATTGCTAGCAATATACTGTATTAAATAGCAACATAGTTTTGACCCTCCCCCCCAGTTCTGCTGCTGTCCCCCCCCCCCCCACCCCTGACCTGGGTTGTCAGGCGTCCAACCCACAGCGGGTCTAGTTGGGTTCCCCCCACAATGCGCACCTTTTGTGCCTGCCAGCGTCCTAAAGCTGCCAAGATACCCACCGTCCGTGTCGGTGCGTCCGCCTCCCATAGTGTCTGCCAGCCAGAGCCCAAATGTCAGCTTGCAGGCGCTGGACGGTGCTTCTTGCCACTCTTCCTCCTTCCCGCCCCCCACTTCTTGAAGGGCGTTGACCCCGGGTGGAACCCTGGGTGTCCCTCTGATCAGGAGCAGCAACAGCCGACGTCGCCACCTTCCTCCTTGCCCTTCGCTGCCCGTTCACTCGTGCGAAAAGACTTTGAGAGTGTTTCCTGGGGCGAAGCTCCACAGCGCGCCCGCCCGCACGTTTCGTTCCCTCCTGCTGCGTCCCGTGGCCGGGCTGTGTGCAGCTTTAAGGGATTTACTGCTGCCAGCCAGCAGATGTAAGAGTGCGAGTGTGTGTGTGTGTTGTATGGGAGGGTGTGCGCATGTACAAATACACCGCTTGGTGGATCACCCTGGAAAACCCTGATGAGTTGGCATCTCTCCAGCGCCCGAGAACCCAGGAGTCCTAGCTCCCAAATCTACTCCTCCCTCTTCCCTCAGCCCCTACACCACTTTCTTTTCCTCAAAACCCAGCCGTTTTGGCTCCCCTCCCCCAGCCTCCCTGTCCCCGTTCCGCAGGATCCCACCGCTTCTCACAGAACCCAGGAGTCCGGGTCCGCACTTTCCCCTCTCTAGTCTAGCCCTAGACCATGACAATCGGTCCCTTCCCAGAGAATGCGACCCCCATCACCTAAAATGCTCTGTAAACTGTTTAATTAAAACACACACATCAGAATTGCCTGACCACTTGACCAAGAATTGCCCAAATTAAAAACAACCAGAATCCGATGAATTTTAAACTCTCTCTGAACTAATCAGCTGCAGCAACACACTTAAACATTGCATCTCTAAAAGGGGGGGGGGAAGGGAAGCAGACAGGTTTCCACTATTAGACACCCCCTCCCCGTCGCCCAAATCTTCAGGACTCAGGCTTCTTACCTTGTGCTTCTGACTCCTCCTACACCCCATTAAAGACCTTCGATTCACATGCCCTCCCCACAACCCGGGAGATCTGGTTCCCAAGTGCTCTCCTGTACAACCCCCCAATCCTCAATGAGATTCCTTCCAAAAAAAGAAACAGAGCTCTCTCTATCTCTCTGATGGCAAAGGCTATAGGATCCCAAAGGCATCTTTCTGTGAATAATCCCTTATGGCTGGGCCTCCCTTGGGGCAGGGCCTCTGAGAGGAGGGTTAAGGGGGTAATTTGTACCCAGGCCCAGAGCAAAAAATGGGTAAAAAGGGGGCCCAGGAGCCAAATTCATATGTAGGGAAGGGGCCCAAAAGAAACTTTGTACCCCCTAATAACATTCCTCTGAATGGCCCTGCCTTGGGGAGTACATGAATGCCTTTTAGTCTGGAAACTTGGGACTTCAGGAGCCCAGTTAGATTGAAGAGGCCTGTTCCATGGGGGGGGGAGCCTCTGAGAGGGGGGTTAAGGGGGTAATTTGTACCCAGGCGGCAGGCTTAGGGCAAAAAATGGGTCAAAAAAGGGGCCCTGGAGCAAAAAAGGGGGGCCCAGGAGCCAAATTCATATGTAGTAAAGGGACCCAAAAGAAACATTGTACCCCGATAAAATTCCTCTGAATGGCCCTGAGGGGAGGTAAAATAGGGGTACCACATTGGAGGCAACACATTTGTTTTTTCTGTCGCTTCCCCTCCATAATCCAGATGGAATACAACAGGCAGAGGAGAAAGCAAGTTGAGAGCACCAGATTTGAAGGCCATCTGGGTAGAAGGGGAAGCAGGACGGGAGCAGACATACATTGCACAGTAGTACTGTATATTCATAAGGACCTCATTTCCATAGTACCCAATGCATGCCTTTCCGCATGTGTGTCCTGTTGGGGGGAAGGGGAACACATTTTTGACAGAGGGATGTGTTTGAAGGACAGGTTGGAAGAAGTAACAACTACATGGAATACAAGATGAAGGGGCAGGTGGGCCTATGAGCAGGCAACACAGATATACAGGCAGGTATAGATTAAATGCATTGGCAGGCAGAGCAATTTGGGTAGGTACAGGTTGTGGGTGAAAGAGATGGCGGGCAGAGGATTATTTTGGAGACACATTAGATTGGAGACACTTATGGCAGCGGAGAATACACCAGGCGAAACAGGGAGGTCTAAACTAATATGAATGGATGAAAGGGCCTGTAAGACACAGAGTGACAGAAAGACAGACACCTGAACAGCTTGGCTAGGGAGATTTGGATTCAGATTCTGCCTGTAGGGCACTAACCTGCCTGCCACATCACTTTCTCAGTTCCCCCATCTGTAAAATGGGAATAACAGGGACCCTGTTGTTTCAAGGACAAATGTAATGAAACATTCTACAGTGCGTCCAAGATTATTATTATTATTAATAATAATAATCCTATTGTGTGAAATATATGGATAGCTATGGGACGGATGAGGAAAGGCAGCCAAACATTTATGCGTGCGGAGAGACGGACATGCAAGCTAAAATCTAAGCAGGAAGGAGAGTGTCAGTGGCAGCGCGAGGGAGGGGGACACTCACATGAGCCCAGGTCCTTGGTCCCCCGGCGTTCGGGACTCTTGACCGGTCCCTGCAGGAGGCTCTTGAGACTGACCATAGCAGAACTCGGGCTCCCTAGTCCTACAGGAGGAGAGGAGAGCATGGGACTAGGACTCGGGCTAGCCTGAGCCGCTGGACGGGCCATGGCGAGCGACAGCAGCAGAATCCAAGAGGTGCCCACACTGACGAGGCGTCCTTTTCCCCCTCCCTTCGACGGTGTCGGGAGAGGGGAGGAGAAATCAAATAAAAATGAAGAACCGTGGAAAAAAAATGTAGCAATGATCCCCGGCTGGAGACCGAGCGAATAGGTGCTCAATGACAGTAAAGGTTTGGAGGGGTTCTCTCTCTTCTTCCACCAGCCTTGAAATAAACCTCCAGGGAGCACGCGATGCCCCCCTGCCCCGCTCCAAATTTAGCAACCAACCGAGTCTCGGAGGGATCTCCCAGGAAGATGGGTAAGAAGCATTTCCTTGTTGTGGAGATTCGGAGAAAGAAAGGACAAAGTATCTGTTATAATAATCAGAAGCTTTCCTTGCATCCAAAGAGATTTCCCAATGAGCAAAGGGGAGAATAATCCTAAACCCTGAAATCTTAGAACAACCAATTAACCAAAACAATATTTTCTTTACAGTATAAAGTCACCAGTTCTTGGTGATCCTTAGGAGATCTTCCTCCAAATGTAGAAAGACAGCAGATCAAACATTAAATTTAAAAAAGCAATGGATTGGATCCTTTCCCCAAATATCTCGTAGTCGGTCGATGCCCCTCGAAAAAGGAGAGGGATACTGCTGCTTTTTCTGCAACCGAATTTTACATGGGTTTTTTAAAAAAAGGTGCCCGTGATCTATAATGGGGAGGAGCCTCTGTCTTGTCCTTTAGTAACGAGGAATCTTGAACTAGTCGTCCCCTGAAAAATAAAAAAAGATTCTGATGCTTTCCAAAAAAATTCTCAGCTTTTCCAAAATCGGAGCCTACGTTCAGCACATTAAAAATGTATACATATAATACAGCTATGTACGGTATGCACTGACTGTATGCATATGATCTGGTTACTTTCTTCTATGCACTTTACAGCCGTCTCCAGATCTTCTACCCCCCCTTTTGCAACATTCGACATAGGAGGAGCTAAGCGACCAAGGTGGGAGGAGCTGAGTGCACGTTTTCCACCAATCGGCAGCCTCAAAGCGTGAGATTTGCAAACACTGCTCCCCCTCTCCTTGTTCTGTCATGTGCGCCTGCCATGGGGCAGGTGGGGCTCTGACCTAGATTTGGCCAATGGCAGCAAAGGGGATGGGAGGAGCCTGACCCAGTTTTGGCCAATGGAGAGGCTGCAGGAGGGGGAAAGGAGACGGTTCATGAGTGGGAGCACGTGGGGAGGCACGTGTTGCTGATGTTGTGATGAGAGAGCAGGGAGAAAGTTGGGTCTTAAAGGGACAGCAAATAATATCACGGGAAGGATAGGGTGATGGGTGTTGTCCTCTCCCGCAAGGGCTACATATGAACTTTCCTAGACTAAATAAACATGGAGTCATTCCTGATGCTTTTGGGGTAGGAGGACCTGGGACCATCTTCTCCTTGAAAGATTCCCCTCTGCTCCTCACAAACAACAGGAAAAACAAAAACTTTCCAATAAAGCTGCTCACTAGCTACAGGACATTGTAAGCCAGGGGAGCAGACTGAACTGAACACATGCCACTTGACTTACTTACTGAGAGCAGGCTATATAAGAGCCAGCGTGGTGCTATAGTAGTTAAGAGTGCCAGACTGGCCCTGGGAGGCCCAGATTCTAGTCCCTATTCAGCCATAAAACGTATTGGTCGACCTTGGGCCAGCCAGTCTAACCTACCTCACGGGGTTGTTGTTGTGAATGAGTTCCTTAGAAGAAGGTTGGAATATTAAGTTAATGAATAGTTCATATATAATATCAGTGTATACAACATGCTCACAAGAAGGAATTCAACAGAAAAATATGCAGAACTCAGGCATGTTCTTGCCAAACTCACTCAGTGTCACTTAGCATGAACTGGTAAGGCAGAAAACTCACTTCAACTCCAATGAGGACTGAGAATACAGACCCAACAGAGGTGTTGTTTCTGCTCCAAATAGGGTGGCCAGGTTCAGCCCAGTCCTTTGTTGCATAGAAAGGTGTTTTTTGTTTTTAATTAAGCACAGCTTCTCTCATCTCAGTACTGGAGTGGGGAAAAGAAAATAATTTGTGGAATTGTCCCTATGCTTTGCAACACTTAACAGTATAGGAACCTACTCAGAGTTTTGGCTTGACTATCTCAGGTCCAAGTGAAGGAAAGCGTTGGGGAATAATAGATGGTTTGAACACCGGACTGGTCAATTCTGACAACTGACCAGAAAAGAAACCAGGCTTCTACCTTTAACAAAAATTTGATCTGGGCAAAGAGGTTAACACAATCACTTGCTAACACCTGCACATTAAACTGCTGTTAAAGATAGTACTGCAGTGGCTGGTTGAAAAGATAGCAACCCTAGTGGGGCCCAGGAATGTACATACAGTCCTGCTTGCTCTGCAGAGCACTGAGAACACCAAATGCAAAACATAGAAAACATTATAGAATCATGAAGATCTGTTGAACAAGACTAAGTTTCTAGACCTCATAGTTGTTGTGGGCTAAAAATACTAAAAACCATGTAAAAAACAGTGCTAAGTGGGGTATTCTTCAGGTCAGGACACAAGACTCCAGTAGTTTCCACCTTTCCCAAGCCTTATCCTGCTGTATTAATAGACCTACAGTGCAATTTTATGCATGTTTACTCAGAAGTAAATTGTACTATATTCAGTAGGACTTACTCCTAGGTAATTCTGTATAGGATTACAGCCCTCTACTTCCAATATTTCTACAAATGCAGACCAATATTATGCATGTTTATTTTGTTCAACAGGACTTACTTCCAAGTGTATGTACATAGGATTGTAGCCTCCTTTCCAAAAGCTGGGGAACAAAAACCACACACACACACACACACACACACACACACACACACACACACACACACACACACACACACACAGAAACGTCAATTATACATTAGAGTAAACATGAAAAAATCAATATCATTTATTCAAATTTCAAAGTGTAGATATTTTTCTAGGTGCAGGTTCTGGATTCTTGAGTGCAGAATTCCAAATCTTTGCATACAGTTTTAGTACCAAGAAGAATTATAGATCCACCACAAGACACAAGTAATGTGTTCTTTCTCTCTCAACACACATACACACAGACACACCTACCTACCTACCTACAAAGCAGCTCTTCTATCCCACTGAATAACCACAGAAAGCTCCCACAAATCTAGAATTCGGGTCCAGGTTTTTCAGGCAGCCTAGATCTCTCTGTTGAAAAATTAAGCAGGCAAGTCTTGAGTCTGTTGCTCCCTAACCAAATGGCAGCACAGACTGATTTAAATGGCTGAAGGTGCATTAAAACATTATCTTCCTTGAAGTAGCCACCTTAGCTGAAAAGAGGGCTTGGTCCTTTCAGGAGGGGAAGAAGGCCACTGTCTGGGGCAGGGTCCATAATCAACTTCTGGATCTGAAAGACAGAGGAGCCAAAAGTGTGAGACTGCCCCGGTGTCACCAGCTGTGCTTTCTTTAGATCAGAGACAGTCACATGCTAGATCTGGACCTACTGGTAGATCTTAAGATGGTATGCAACAGATTGGCAAAGGATTCTGAATCCCAAAAGTTTTAACAATAGCTAGTAAAAAGTTATCTGACCTAGCTAGCCTTGGGCTAATTACTTATTATCTCTCAGCCTCAGTGTTCTCATCTGTAAAATAGGAGGAGATATTTGTTGCCTTTGACCAGGTCTTTGTACAGCTCTCCTGGCCAGTTTTAAGAGTTTGTGTTACAATCCCCGATCTCAATAACACAGTCGTAGATTTGTATTTTGCATTCACAGATGATCATAATGAGAATAAAATGAGGAGACCCTCCATCAATGTATGCCGCCCTGAGCTCTTTGGAGGAAGCATGGTATAAAAATGCAAATCAATTACAATAAAATAATTAGATTAACAGAGAGGCCAGTCAAAAGACTGTTATTTGACAACTGGGGCTAGTGACGGCGGAAACAATTCTCCTTGGAACAAGCTTGCATAGGAACAGAGTTATTTGGCTGCTAGACCACTGTGGCTGGGAGCTACCAGCTATTAAGGGCGATAGGCTCCAAGGGAGGCTGGAGAATTACCTCTCGGAAACGGGGGTGTGCAGCATCTCTGACAAGCTGCAGGATAAGCCCCTCGCTGGTAGTGAGAAAGGCACCGCTCTGGCGCAGTCTGGAGAGGGCTACGATCCTATCCACCTGGCTGTGAGAAAAAGGCGGGGGGGGGGGGGAGAAAACAGAACATAAAATATGGAGTGGGAGGAAAGGAGCCCCCCCCCATAGCAAACCGCCCCACCAGTCCTCCAGTCCTACCTGCGGGAAGAGCAGGCATCCACCACGACATGAACATCCAGCCCTCGCTCCATAATGTCCAGTGCAGTGCTCTGTACTCAGAGAGAGAGAGAAAATGCACTGCACTAGGATCAAATGGGGGGGGGGGGAGAGAAGCATTGATTGTTCACTCTGGCTTGGAGGGAGCAAATGCTACCAACATTGGGTGGCTCATACCAAGAGGCAGCTGGGATTCAATGGTCTACACCAGGGGTGTCAAATAAGGGTCACGGGCTGGAAATGGCCCATGGAAGCTCTTTATCCACCCCCCTTGATAATTGGATTCTCCAACAACTGCCTTTTCAGCAGTGCCCATTAAGCGTACTTCTTTACTAATTGCAAATAGCCATGAAAATCTTCATACTTTTCTGAAGTGCCACTTCTGCTGAGGCTCTGGGAGGGAGAGACAGAAGGAGGCCTCAGAAGTCAAGGAACGCTATGGGAGAAGGGGCAGACCAAGAGGGCGAGAGAGGGAGATACTGCTGAGGCTCTGGGAGAGCCCAATTATCATGTGCCCTTTCAGCAATGCCGCTTCTGCTGAGGTGTCACTTTGCAGAGCACCTGAGCTGCGAAATGATGCCTCGGCAGAAGTTGCGCAGCCCACGTGATAACTAGGCTCTCCCATATCATGAAAATATGATCAAGATTTACATATTTTCTCTTCTGTCATTTGCAACTAATGAGTTCCTACCTGAGAACAAAGTGCTCATTTCTGGCCATCATCTGCTTAATGACATCACTTCCTGCTTAATGATGGCACTTCTTCTGGCCCTCAGCAGGCACCATGAATGCTATTCACTGTATGAAATGAGTTTGATACCCCTGGCCTTTGCTATTTGGCACCTTGGCCAAGGGGAATGCCATCTCTCCCCCCACCCCAATCTTAGAAGCATCTCCTATGGTTTGAGGGGGTAGGAAGTCTTGTGCCTTGTTTTCTGTACTCCTGAGGGTTTGAAAATAATATATCAAGACCAGTACACTGATGACTTGGCATGGAGGGAGAAATGGCGAGAACTGATCAAAGGAGCAGCAGTACTATGGAGCCTCATTGCAACATGGAGATCCTGGGTTTACTAGCCGTAAGCCAGGCACAGGTCAAACCCATAGGCCCATCTACCCTTGCATCAAGTTTTGTGCCCCACATCACATGTCAGAGCCATATCATCAAGGAACAGGCCTCTAGTCCCATACCATGATGCAGGCTTGTGTCTCAATCCCACATAAAAGCACAGATTTCAGGTCGGGAACAGCCGCCATCTCCTTCTCCACTTCTGGGATGAGCATGCTGAAACACGTCTTGCTGTATTTCTGAAACTCTTCAGCACCCAGCTCCGGCACGGTTGGGCCCAGGCCCTTGGGGTATTGTTCAGTCACCACAGTGGGGATTTCAAGAGCCTTGGCAACCTGAAGGAGGATGGGAGAAAGCCTTGGAGGGTTAGAAGAAGCAGCAGAACTCCTGGGTTCTTTAAGAAGAGGTTTCTCATAGGAGACAGTGTTATTTTGAAAGTTGATGTCAGACTGCCCCCGTGTGCCCATCTATGTTACTGCAACTGGGTAGTACAACTGCTTTTATCAGAAACATCAGCAGAACAGAAGTAGCTTTTTGATGCTTGGTTGGATGCCATATATAGTTGGCCCTTGTTATCTGAGGGGGTTCCGTTCCGGACCCCCCAAGGAAAACACGAACTGCAGATGCTGGGGTCCAGCCCTGATGTATCCATTACTCCTGGCGGAGAGTCTTTGGAAGCCCATTCCAGGTCACACCGGCCTGCAAAGCCATCCTGAGGCCTCTGTGGGCCTCTGAAAGCCTCTCCTACATGAGGATTGAAAGTGACTTCTGGTCTGACCAGAAGTCACTTCCAGTGGCATTGGAGAGGCTTTTGGAGACCTCTGGAGGGCTTTGCATGATGTGGAACGGGCCGCCAGAGGCTCCCATGGTGAATAATGGACACATCTTATGCTGGACTCCAGGACCCTGTTATTCGCGGGCTGCTTCCACAAATACTGAGATCTGCAGAAGCAGAACCCGTGAATAACAAGGGCATAGCTGTACAGTAGAGCTGTCACTGTCAAAAGTAAGGTACACATCTTCATTTTTCTACCCTGTCATGGTCTCTGGTCAAATTGCTTTTGCAGGTTTCTGGAACAAAATACTGAAAGTACTTGCTAAGCACCAAAACTAGCTCCCAGCATTGAAGGGCCCTGACAAATCAGACCCAATGTTCATCTAGCCCAGCATCCTCTTTCCCACAGTGACCAACCAGCTGCCCAGAAGCAGGGTGTGTAGGCAAATAGCCTTTTTCCACTGCTGTTTCTCACTGGCTGCTGCCGCCATATAGATTCTGCAGTGGTGGCAGCACTAAAGACCAGTAGAATATTTCCCTCTGCAGTGCCCCAGAGCAAATTTGGAGCTAGTTTACGGTCAGAACACCTTCCTCCCCCCATACAAAATACATTTCAATGTCTATTTGTCAAAAACACCAGATGATGCAATAGCCTCCCTTTCCCCCTCTGGCTCCCCACCTATCCCCCCCACCTGTTCCCCAAAGCACACCCCTGCTTTGCATCCATGACACCGTTACCTTCAGCATTCGAGCTGCCACAGAGACAATCTGGGAGAAGTAGCTGATATTGGGCCGGAATTTCTCCTGCATGTCACACAGGAACAGGATGCTTGTTTTGGGAACCACTTTTCCAAGGTGGGTCACTGACATTTTTGTGCTGAGACCAGACAGAAGCAGAAAGGACAAATATCCTAAGCATGGGTTCTTCTGGGTGTTTTGATTAAGACAGACTAGCTTGGGTTTTAGTAGGGAAAGTTCAAGGAAAAGAGAGAAAAATATGCATACATACATGCCGTTTAAAAAACGTATATTATTTTATAAAATGCTCAGATCAGGTTTCCACGTATACCCCATTTATGCCCTTATATATACAATATATGAACATATACTGAATCAGACTAGGTCTACCATCTCACCCAGTATGATCTACACACTGATCGGTTCATTAGTGGCTCTTCAAGGACACAGGCAGGTGTTGTTTTTTCTCAGCCTTGTTATTAAGTTAGAGGCAGATAAGACAAGGAATTATTTGTGTGGAGCAGAAATCCTCCCCCACCCCAGGTCCTTTGCTTCCTTTTCAAAAAGGGCTGCAGAGGGAGCCCCCTTTCCCTCTCCAATCCACCTTCAGACTGGCAGAATAGTGGTAGATTATTTGGTAAGTAATTAGCAGACACTCTTTTATTCCTCTTTTGCTGTTGGTTTTAGAATAACTTTGTGGTAATTACTACTATTTTAGCCATGTATATATATTTAAAATTGAAGAACTATAATAGATTTTATATAATCAATTTTATATAATCAATATAATCAATTTTAAATCTATATACATGGCTAAAATACCCTTAAGCTGTACTTTTCTAACTACAACAAGTCATGGAAATCTCTATGCTACTTTGAATTACTACTATTATTACTGTACTTTCAAAAACAAAACTATAAGTCACTTTTTGTTGCGGAATCTGATTCTCACAGTAGCTGCTGTACCCCATCTTCCCAACAACAGCCCTACAAACGTCTCCCCTAGAATTAAGGAGAAGGCCTTGAGTTATGCAAGAGGTGAGGAGACGAAGGTAATAGGTCTGCTTGCGTATCCCTTCACACACAGCAGCTAATAGCAACCTTATGTGTGTGCATGCTGAGGTTAGGATGATTGGTGTGCTGATTCTTATTCCTACATAAGGGGAAAAAAAGAGTAGTGGAGTAGTTTTACCACGGAAAGGAGGCCGGGAACATTCAAAAGTGAATGTTGCAAGTAAGACATAGAAGTTTGATCCTATGCATGTTTAATTGGAAGCACAATCTATTGACTTAATCAGTAGAACTTACGCTCAGGTGAGTGTGCTTACTACGCTAGGGTTGCAACTAACGGAGCGGAGCAGAAAACGACATTCTAGCTCTAGCTAATATATCTAGCTGCTGACTCCCACGGAGTCAGTTATTATTATTAATCCACCTCTAGCCTTAAGTTAACCACTATTCCCACGAAGGTTTACAATGTAAAATGGCGACTCTGAAGGACATGATGGAGACTTCGGAACCCTCAACCTGTCGAGTCTGGTTTCCGCATAATAATAATAATAACATACCCCCCCTTCCCAGGCCCCAATCCAATAACAACCCATGCTGCACCACTTTCACCAGGACTCACCTCTAATCGCCAGTCCCAATACTTCGAATTGCTAGCCAATCAGGAACGGGATTTCTGACCCTGCACTGCCACGCCTACAAAACAGCAGTTAACCAATGAGCTGACCGCTTTGGGTGAAATTTTGGTGTAATAAAATCCTCAGCCAGTGGCGTGCCTTCCTTTCCCGTCGAAAAAAATGCAACGCAACGTTCCAAAGTCCCGTATATAGAGAACCGCATTTAGAGCAACAGAGTTTGATCGTGCTTGGTTTGGCTGCAGCTTGTAGGGATACTGGTGGCCGCGTTTGATAATTAATGAATTACTGGACTGACGGGCGGATCTGGGCTCCTAGAAACTTATGCCTCTCCTCCTCCTCCCTCCACCCCCAACATATGGGTTGAGTGACTGACAGCAATTATCGGCCTCGCTACATGCGTAACAAACTGCCGCTATTTACTGGGGGCACACTCCTGGTTTTCTGTGCTTGCTGGCTGGTACTACGAGTAAATCAATCACCATTTATTTATTTTTGCCTTTGGGAAAGTACCACGTTGAAATGTTGTTAGTGAAGTGTTGGCGTTGTTATTCTTCAGGATTCAGCAGCTCCCCGTCCAGGACCTCTAGAACTTCACTGTCGAAGTGGGTACTTGAGTTGATGCATTGCTCCCTATCTCGATAGATGCAGGCTTACTTACACCAATATGCACACACACCCGAGCCGACCTGTCGTTTTGCACATTGCAGCTTCGCAGGCATAGTTTGAACTATTGATCATGTCCTGCAGCAGGCCAATTATGTGTTTCTTGTGTATATATCTAATCAAAAGAAGTGTTCGACTGTTCTAGTTTTGAATCAGCAAAGGATAGGTTGAAACAAATGCATCATGCAGTAGACCAGGACTTTTCCAACTTCTCCCACAACCACCCCAAGTACCACTTTTCTGAGAACCACCTTTGCAAGTGTCACTTTTCTGAGTATTATCATCACTGCAGTGTCACCTCAGATAATTGCTGTGCTATGCTCAGATGTGGGCAGCTCCTCCCCCCCCAGTAAGTTGCCCCTGCAGCAAGGATAGCGACTTCTCCAGTGGCACTTGCTGCTACCTCCAATGTCTCCTCTACTCTGCACCCTTTTTGCCCAACCTGTGCTTCTTCTGAAAGGTCAGGCTGCCACACAGCCACACTTTTCTACCTCTGCTCCACTTCTAGCAACAGGGTGTGGCCAAGCAGGGCAGTGCCATGCGGTTCCTGTGGCAGTGGGGATAAGTAAAAAGGTAAATATATTGTGAGGCGTCTTCAAGGGGGGGGCCCTGGGGCCCAGGGCGCTGAGGCAGGGGAAGGGGCGCAGGACCCCTTAAGTTTCGTTTTTGTTTTAGGCTTTTTTTGTTTTTTTTCCAAGGGGGGGTTCCGGCTGCCACCCCCGCTGCTTCCTTTTGTTTTCACTGTTCTGTCCCACTTAGCATTCAGTGCATGAAGGTGAAGGTGATATGGGGCACCCCCCAAATGTTTGTTTTTCACCCTAAAAAACCCCAGAACCCCCCCCCCCAAAAAACCGCTTTATTAAAACCGAAACCTAATTTTGACAGTTTTATGGGGGGGAGGAAAGGTCGGGGCCCCGGTCGAAAAATGTCTGGGTCCTTCTCTGTATTGTAAAGTACCACTAACTGGTGGAAGGCACTGTGGTAGACTAGCAATTTTTAACCTTTTTCATCTCACGGCACACTGACAAGGTGCTAAACTTGTCAAGACACACCACCAGTTTTTTAAGGATTTTTTTTTCATTTTAAAAATGAGTATTAAGATTGCGTTTAAAGTTAAATAACTAAAATTTTAATCATTGTGTTGATGTTTCAGTTTCAGTCCTCTACTATTTCTGATTTCTGTCAGCTCATCTTCTTCTGCAACAGTTAATTCTGCTGACTCACATGCACTTCAAACGGATCTCTCACCCAGTCCAAGGAAGATAAATCAAGTGACAGAAATACTTGTCAATGCTGAAAATACTTTTCAGTGTTTTTACTCAGCAGTGACAAACTGTAGAATTAAATTGACAAGTTTTGTTCAGTCTCCCAATGTAACTAACTCTTTCCAAAAAGCCACAACCATGCCTCTTTTGGGGTTTTGATTGGTCTGCTTGGCTGCCACTTCCTGACTTTGATTGGCGCATATTAAATAGCTTCGCCTCTCCTTGTTTGGACAGGAAGCTTGGCATTGCTGAGCCACCTGGAGTTTCACTCAGGCTTGGAAATAACACAGTGAGGCAAAGAAGCCGCACGCATCAAAACTTGTGCGTGTGCTTTTTCTAGGAAAGGTCACAGGATACTAATATATACCTACTAATAAATGACCCTCCCCCAAACTCCTGCAGCACACCTGTCCTGTGGACCATTTGCGGCACACCAATGTGCCATGGCACAGTGGTTGAAAATCGCTGGTGTAAAGTTTTCAACTGTGTCCTGGTGGAGGCAGTAGTTTGGGAAATTATCTTTGATATGAGAATGGGTCTATTAATAGGAGCATGTCTCAATTTTCATTTATGAAATGTACAGTAGACCAATCCTACGCATGGTTACAGGGCCACTCAGAGGAATTTTATCAGGGGGTACAAAGTTTTTTGGGCCCCTTCCCTTCATGTGAATTTGGCTCCTGACCTATTTTTGTACCCCCTTAACCCCCTCTCAAACCCCCTGCATGGTTACACATACAGTGAGCCTATTTGGAGCTAGTGTTGTAGCTGTAGGCAGGAATTTGCGCATACCAGTAATGATCAGTCATCAGTGTATATGATGGTTACCTTGCATTCTCTCTCCCCACCCATAAGGAGCCCAGTGATAAAAAAAAAATAAGAAAATAATACTCCTTATGAAAGACTGGATTGCAGTCCAGTCTCCTCTGGTCACAAGCCAATAATCTCTAGGACTCGGCCCACTGCAGAATTTCTTTTGTGTCATGAAGCAAAATCCTGCTGAAAAAACACCTGCACATTCCTGCTGCATCACAGAATGCTCCTGTTTCTTTCAAAGAGGCAAGAATAACAGAAGTACCAATGCTCTGAGCACAAATCACTGTTCTTGCCACATATGGCCAAGAAATACACTGTATTAGATGTAAAATGTACTCCATGTGTAGGCTAAGATGAATTGTGTAGGCCTGAAATGGTACAGCTACTGAGAGGCAAACTACACATTTGAGAATGTAAGATGTTAAGCCCGCCGCTTAATGGAATGGGCCTTTTCAGGGTGTGGGACCGGACAGCATAAACCCTGCACATAGAAAACTGGCATGGCAGGGAGGCAGTTAGGCTACAGTCCTTCCTCCAGCCATTCTACCTTCTCATGAGCACAGGACTTTTTGATAAAAGGAAGCATTTCATCATGCTGTTGGTCTCCTGAAGTGGTGCTATGCAATAGGGGCTGATGGTCTTAACCCATTGTTTCCCAAATTTTTGTGACCCACGGCTCCCTTGACCATTGGCGACACTTGGCCATGGCTCCCCATTACATTATGTTGATGCCTGCCAATTGGTATTGCACTGTATTCCGAGAGGATTCCGTGGCACTCTGCGGCTCCCCTGGGAGCCACACCTCCCAGTTTGGGAACCACTGTCTTAACCTATAAAAACACTAAATGGCTTGAGATTAGCATATCTGAAGCATTGCCTATACCCACCTGAATTTGTTTGTTGAGATCTTCCTCCCATCTTTGGCTCAGAGACTGCCTTCAAAAGGCAAGTGATAATCTGTGATTAAATTATAATTTTACCACTGCCTTTTCAATGGTGGCACAGTGTCTCTGAAATGCTCTTCCCAAGGCGGCTTGCCTGGTGCTAATAGTGTCTTTTTGGCCCCAAACAAAGACCTTTTTATTTGCCCTAGTCTTTTTCTTCATTTATTTTATGCTGCTGTGCTGTTTTAATGTTGCTTTTATGGTTCTCATTCTTGATAGCTGCTCTGAACGTTCTGGGCTGAAGAGCAGGGATTAGCCCGCCCAAATAAACAACAAAACATTTCTGAAGATTTCAGCTCTAGGCCTTGTGCACAATGGTTTCGTGGTCTTCAACATCTAAGCTAGGGAAATGCATTACAGTACTGTTGTGTGTGCTTATTCTTTTATGTTCTTTATTATTTTAAATCTATAGCTTTTTGACTACAAATGACATGTATGTTCAGAGGCAGTATACCACTGAATACTAGCTGTTGGAATGCAACAGCAGGGGAGGGCGATTGTCTTCAAGTCTGGCTTGTGAGCTTCCTGAGTAGATGCACCTTTGCTATGATCCAGCAGGGTAGCTCATATGTTTTCAAAGTTGCTCACACAAACTCAGAATTCCAGCCAAGGTCTTTGGTGATGGATGTTTACAAAGCATCATTTTACAAATACTGTATTCAGTAACACCAAATAATCTTTCAAACAGCAGTTTTGTAATCCGAGATGAGCTTTTAATAGAAGACATACTTTTTCTTAAAAAGTATTCTCTCTTTCTTTTCTTTTTTTTAACAAAAAGGAGCAGGATAATTGCTATGGCCCTTTACATCAAGATAAGAAACTCCAAACAGATCCAAGTCAGCAAGGGAAAAAAAATGACAAAAAGATTTTTTTAAAAAAAGCAAACCCCCTGGGTCTGAGGAAAAAAAATCCAATTGCTCAGAAGAAAAACTTTTTGTTAGAAACAAATAATAAAATAGACAGAATTAGAACAAATTAAGACAAGAAACCACCATGCAAAAATATGTATAAAGAAGGCAGACCCACTCCCAGATCCAGGTCCTGGAGCCAAAAGAGCATAATTCTGGATGTATCAGTATGAGTCAAAGCTAGGATTTGCAAACCCTTCATTTGGAACTCCTAAATGCAGGACCAGGTGGGATTTTTCTGCCTTTCTGTCCATCAACCGTTGAAAACTTGCTACTGGAAGGTGCACAATGGATTAAGTCAAAAGTTTATAATGAGATAATATACGTAAAACACTTTCAACACACTAAAGCACTATATAAATGCCAAGTAGCATTATTAAGGCTGCATGTCTCTGCACACTTACCAAGGAGTAAGCCCCCTTAAGCACAGTGCCATTTACTTCTGAGTAAACATGCATAAGATCATGCTGCAAATTCTCAAACTTTGGGCCCATCAGCCAAAACAATTCCATTTTCACAACTTCCTCCCAAAGAACTAATGGAATATGGAGTTAGTGCTGATTCATGAGGATCATCATAAAGAAATTAAAATGGAAGCCAAAGGGAGGGGAAAAATGAGCCCCTGGATAATTAGGAGCTCTCGACTTGCCTCCTATTCCCCTGATAAAGGTTGCTTCACACAATATGTCTTTCCTATATGGAAGCAGCAGTGGGAACAGCTCCCAAAGATTTGCAACTGTGCCAAGAGAGATTTCAACTATTTCCACATATGACAATATATGTGTTTTTCCTTACATGCTTGTCACCTGTGCCTAGGAAACAATCACATGTGAAGCAGTACTAAGTCTCTGTGTAAGTAACGTTGCTGATCCTAGGACAGGTGAAGGGGGGGTAATATTCAGAATTCGTTGTGAAGCACTGAAGCGGCTGGTGTGAACACAGCCCTGGACTCTTAAAAGCTGCATGAGGCTGGTTGGATTTGGGGTAAGACCCCCTGCCACCACCACAGCCCAAACTGTATCCCAGTACTTGAGGAGCGGAACAAGGACAGAGTTTGGAAGCAGCCGCAAAGCCTATCGGAACTCTTCCTACACAGTGCTCTAACTGCACCATCACTGAGGAATTCAAACCCTCTGCTGAATAAATATGATTCTGCAAATACGTTTATTTTGCATTGATTTGCTCAAATCGCATGCTTTTATTCTAAGCCAAGCATTTGAATTTTTGCAGAACTTGGTTTGTTTGTTTTTATTTTGGAAAGGAGCCACATAGCGGCAGAAGAGCTTCAGATGCCAAAGCAGAAAGCCATAAGTAACTCCAGGGGGAGGGAAGCAACAGCCTCTGAACAGCAAACAGTTTTGCAAACATAGGATGTTTTCAAAATGTACATCGGTAACTCACAAGGACTAGAAACCCGAGCTGTTTTTTTCTTTTTAAAGAAAATTGAATGTAAAAGAGAACATTAAGAATCCAAACTCTGTGTCCGATATTCTGCACATGTGTAATCAGACACGACGGTGTGGGCCAGGATATGGTCTATGAGGCAGCCTGTCACAGATATCGAAGCTACAAGGTTTGCAAATCCTGACTTTCTTGACAGTTTAAAAAATAAAAACAAAAACCAGCAGATTTGGGGAACAGGGGAAGAGGAGGAGAGATCAAAGTGCTCTTGGCTGCTGGCAATGATATGCAAAGATGATGGGATTCAAATGCCACAATGGAGAAGGCAGGCTGAGATGAATGGTTTCCAGTTCATTCCTTGTGTCTGTCCAAGGTCGGGGAAGGTGCTAGAAACTGGTGAGGTTCAGATAACTCCAGCAGGCCAAGGTATGCTGGAAGAAGAAGCTGCAGCCTTTCAGAGATAAGAGATTCCAGACATCCTTCATGTGAAGGAACACAAGAGGCCCTCTGGGGAGTGAGGGGGGGGGGGTCTAGGCAAGGAGACCTTGGGATTGAGATGCAATGCAGTGACTCTAGTACAAAGGGAGCAAAAAGCACCCCAGGCACAGCTGCATCAAAGAGTGCTAAACAAAGGATCTCCTCTCTAAAAACAGCAGCTTCCCCCCCCACATGCTGAATGCATCTGGGCACTAGAACAGGGGGATTGCTGTCTAAACAAACACCTTAACCCCAGGAGTAAGCTGCATGGTTGCTGCATGGAGTAGCTGCATGGAGACAGGGCTGTCTCAATAACCATTTGCTGCCCCCCATTTTTCCTTTTTCAGATAGTGGTCTAGAAATTCTGTTGTGTTTGGATCAGAGCTGGGGTGAGAGAGAGAAAATAAAGAAGGGGAGGGGGGAAGTGCAGGAGAAATAGTGTTGGCTATTCAAGTTGGACTTTTTCTGTCAAAAGGGATATAGATAGAATCCTGATCCCACCCCTCCCCGATTTCCACCCCTCAGGAGTGGTTGATATTAAAGTGCCACCTGATAGGAGAAGGAATTACTCAAAGACCTTCGAGACCCTTGAAAGTGGAGCCAGGACTGGCAGTGGGAGCAGGTGGGCGTAGGGGGCTGTTTCTGTATATATGTCAGACAGTGCGCAAGGTTAGGGTTCCTACCCCGGATCCACCCCCGCCCACCTAGGGTCTCACGCCCCCTCCTCATTCACTCTGGGCTGGTTCAGCAGGTGGTGCTGGCTGCTGCCCCTGGGAGGGAGTCAGAGGCTGGGAGGGCTGGTGATTTGCAGACGGGGAGTCACTCTCCGGGTCCTCGGTCTCTTCATCTGAGACGCCATCCAGGCGGAAAACCTGCCGCACAGTTCGGGTGGTGAAGCTCAGAGGTGCGCGCCTGTGGCGGGAGCGGGAGGGGAAGAGAAGCGGAAGTTATACCACAGAGCAAAACGCAACCAACCCTCCCTGCTCAGGATTGGGAACACCCCGCACGCACCCCCCCATAAACCCTGTTCCAAACAACTCCCTTTCAGGTGTACAATACTTGTGGTTAAATGAACACAGGGGGTAGGGAGGGAGGCGGCATTGTGGGAGCAGCAGGCTCTGCTGTATGCGTGGAGACCCTGGCAGTCGTTCAGTGAACATGCATAGAAGAAGGCCACAGCCACAAGGGTACCTGTGGAGGCTGGGACCCCCTCAGGAATATTCCACACACACCCCTAAAAAATGTTCAGCTTTACAAAATCTTCAGTACTTTTTCTTGTGGAGATATAAGGAAATGGATGAAGGCCTTATTCTACCCAACTGCTCACTAAGAAGAAATAGATCAAATAATGTTAAAGATACGAGGTTACATGCACTTATGTTCTGGCTATTCTGAGATAATTCCTCACACCCTTTTCACGACATCTCTGGCTATGGGTCTATGCATGTGTGAGGGAGAGTCAGAGCCTGCGGCCACAATGCCCCCTCCCCCCCAGTACACGTTCACTGAATGCTTGAAAGGGGTCTCAGCACTCTAAGCTGGGACTGGAGCAGCTTTCTCTAGCAAGCGCCCCCCCCCCCATGGCCCTCACTTTGGCAACACTTCCTCTAGTAGAGCCCCTGCTGCGGTCAACACAGACTAGAGTCAGAGGCTGCTCTTCTCAAACTGTAAACACTCCCAATGCAGTTCTGATTGTTCAATTTAAATATCAGAAGTTGTGAAAGTCACCGCCCAAATTGCCAAAATGCCAGGCAAAATGGGGCTTGCCCCATAGAGATGCAAGGGATAAAGAGGCAACAGCACCATTTGGGCCTAACAGAGCATTATCGCCAACAGCAGGCTTATATTCAATCCCAAAGTTCAGGCTGTATGTGTCACTCCAGTGACTAGTCATTTTCTTAACCCTGTGCTTCCATCTTGCTTTTTAGAGGAAGACTGAAAGAGCCAGGAATAGCTTCAGTTCCCCCTCCATTCCCGGTTGCTTCTGCACTAGGGTCCTTAAGTGCTGCCCAAACATTGCTATTCTGCAACTAGCTGGAAGGAGAATTAAAATGGTACCTTCAAATGACACTTAATATTAGCACTATACTATCTAGCAAAGACTATCTGCATGGCCAAGATTATTCTATAATGTTTACTCGTCATCAGTCCTGTTGAATAAAGGTCCCCAACAACTTTAATTAGAAGCTTCTGCCTCTAATTGGTTGCTTCATTGTACTTGTGGCATTAGTGATGAATTGCCCCTTAATTAGTTCCTGGTTCCCAGCTAGGGTTGCACTTTCCATACTAGTTTCCTATAATTTTTTATCTTCTATTTTTAAATTACAAGGTAGCACTATTTCACAATTTTTTTACAAAAGGAAAAAAAATATATGAGGAAACCAGTAATTAGAGCGCCTCCCCACAAGTAGAGAACGGGCAATTCATCACTAATGCAGTGCTGAATAGGAAGCAATTACAGGTGCAGTACGAAGCTTTTACTTAAAGGTACAGCACCTCTGAAAACCCTCAACAGCATTTTGCCAGCCCACCCTGGGCAGGCTGGTACAGCAATTCCATGTCAAATGGGGGGGAAGGGGGGAGGCCACAAATAAGGCCAGCAGGGAAGACAGCACAGAAAACACTGGTACACAGCAATGTTGTCCGAGTTCTCCTTAAAGTAGTGAACGAATAAGGGCAATCTGGCTAGTGCGGAAGCAACCTCTCTCTGTGGGCCTGTCTAAATTCTGTCCTTTCCCCAGATTTACAATATTCTAACACCGGGAAGGCTCAACTGCAAATGCTAGGAAACAATTATATAGCCTTAGCAGAGACAACCTTGTGTGTGTGTGTGTGTGTGTGTGTGTGTGTGTGTGTGTGTGTGTGTGTGTGTGTGTGTGTGTGTGTGTGTGTGTGTGTGTGTGTGTGTGTGTGTGTGCGCGCGCGCGCGCGCGTGTGTACCTGTCCATGTGTCCACGGTACATACGTACACTGTGTACGTATGTACCGTGGACACATGGACAGGTCTTCATGTGGCTGGCACCAGCACAGTGTCAAGAGAGAATCATGGCTTCCTTACAAGAGGAGGAGGTGTCCCACACTGGGTCTGGAGTAGCTACACATTCTTTGGACAGAAAATGCTCCTAGCCAAGGTCATGCCAAACACTCCTGGTCTACAGTACTTGGGAATGAAGCAGCGAGGGGTATCAAGCAGAAGCTTTTCTGGGTCCCTCTACCACCACCCCTTGCTGGGGCAGGGGCACCTTGATAGCAAGCACTCCCAGGCCTCCCGCTACAAGCGCTCCCTCTATTGGGAGTCAAACTGCCAGAAACATCAAGCAAGCCCTCCTGCTCTTGTACGGCCAAAATAGACATGGCACAGGAGATCTAGAATCAGAATGGCTTCAAAATGAAGAAAGGGACGGCAGGGGCCTCTAGACTGGATCAGGGCACTGGTGCTGGGTAAGAGAGTATTTAAGTCTTTCCCTGTGAGCAGTTTCCCCAACTTAAATCAAAATCCCAACCAACCCTTCCCCCAAACAAAGCCCAATCCCGCTTCAGACAAGGGTAGCTGAAGGGCTGCCTGATCCCAAATGAATCTGTTGGAGATCTCCGTCGGAGGCCCTGCTCTGGGCACCCCACCCCACCCCCAGGTAAGATGGGCAGCAACCTGTACCAGGGCCTTCTCTTGGTGGTGGTGATCCTGGCTGTGGAACACCCTTTTCCCAAGGATGCTTGACTAGTACCTATTCTTCACATCCTTTTCGTTCGAGAGCCGTTTCCTTGCTATGGTGGTTTTTGGGGTTTTTTTTTTAAATTAATGTGCCTCTTTCTTGGTGTTTCTATTTTGATCATTTTGGGTATGCTTTTTATAGCTGCTCGTTACACTGACGTTTTAACTCTTAGTAGCGTTAAAAAGTAAATAAATATTGGGCTTGCTTGGGCAAAAAAGACAGATTCTTGTATTGCGCGTGTCCTTTTTGTATCCCTGCACTGTGGTGGTGGTGGTGGTGGTGGGTGTTTCAATTTAGATTTATGTACAATATTTACAGGCTGGCTTTCTGTTCAAACAATTTCAAAGCAGTTTATATAAACAATGTCAATATTAAAAATTAGCAAGGAAATAAAGTCTTAAAAGCATAAACTCTGTGTGTGAGAGTGTCATTTTTTTAAACTCAGGAAATCAGATCATGAGTGTCATTTTTTTAAACTCAGGAAATCAGATCATGAATCTGCTGTGTCATGTTTATTTTGATCCTTACTGGAAACTGGCAAAGCTGAAAGGTTTCTGCTCTGCAACTGTGCGCGCGCGCACACACACACACACACACAGGCTCCCCCTCCCAAAAACTGCACAGCACACACATGCAGAACAACAGGGGAGCGAGAACGTACTTCCTCTGCCGGCGCTCTAACTTGCTGTTGGGTCGAGAAAAAGATGGAATATAACAGAACAAGAAAGAGAGAGGGGGGAAAGAGAAAGAGAGAGAAAGAGATGCGAACATGAAAGAATGATCTGGAAAAGAACCCACACTGAAAAACAAGGGAGGGGCCAGAAGGAAAACAGTACGGGCCATGAGCTGAGGCTCTGCCAGAAGAATGAGGGTGCTGGGAGGCAGGACTGCTGAATTTACCAGAAACAGAGTGGGGGCTAACAGAACGAGGGAGGCAACTTGTGCTTGTGGTTCTCTCCGCTGTTGCCTAGGAACTAGGATTCTTGGGTTCTCCTGCATGAGGGAGGGAGCGATACCGATAGGACACTGAGGTTCTCTGCACGGCCGGGAAAGGATTCAAGTGTTTAAATTATTGAGCATTTATAAATGGTCTTTTTCAGGTCTGGCACAGCACTGAATTATCTTCTTTCTTCAGAATGCACATGGGACCAGCAGCAACAGATTGAAAAAAATGGCAAATGGGAGGTGGGCTAAGCAAGAGGGCCCCACTCCTGTCTGCTCCAACTCCCCTCCTTCACAAGTACAGCACGCCTACAAATTCAGGCGCAAAGAAGCAGTCATAACAGACAAAATAGGGGCCATCTTTCTGGTAGCCAGCGAGGTGTAACGGAAAGCATGTTGGATTTGGACCAGAGAGATCTGGGTCCAAATCCCTGCTCCACCCTGATGCTCACTGAGTGCCCTTGGACTAATCACTATCGCAGGCTAGCCTACCTCACAGGACTGTTAAGTCCTTGGAGAAAAAAAAAGAACAGAGATGTGCTAATAAATTACCACTGCATCACAATGTACTTGTCTCTTAGCTTCACTACAACTAAGAATACTGGTCCCCGCCTTCCATGTGATAAGGGTACATCTGCCACATTCTCAGCCACAAGGGAGGATGAGAAAGGGGAGCAGGATAGATCCATAGTCTGCAGAAAGATCACGACTTTCAGATCAGGACATTCTCATCAGGGCCCCTGCAGAAAACGAGGGTTCTGGACCGGAGGTTAATAGCAACCACAGAAGATTTGAAATGGGGCCAGGGGGAGAGCAAAGGGTTGGTTAACAGGTCACAGATGAGAAGACTAGTTAAACCAAATTTGTCTGGAGAGGTTTCCAGTGATCAGAAGCAAAGAGTGAGCTAATTATGTTATGTCTGAAATAAGGTCATGTCTGTACCACCCATTTAAGCCAATTTAACAGCCATGGCTTCCTTCCCAATGAGTTTTGCAAATTGTTGGGAGTTTGGTGAAGGGGAAGGATACAGATACAAGGACAGATCTGTCAATGGCTGGTAACCATGACGGTGGAATGAGACCTCCGCGTGCAGAGGGAGGGAGCCGCTGAATATCTAGAGCAGCGATTTTCAACCGGTGTGCCACAAAAGGTCCGCAGGTGTGCTGCGGGAGTTTGGAGAACAGTGGTTGAAAATCGCTGAAAAACTCTTCCAAGGTTCTGCGGCTCTGTTTCTAGGGCAACTGGCTGTAGTAACGAATTGTCTGTCCCTCTTCCTCTGCCAGCAATTCACTACTACAGACAGTTGCCCTAGAAACCGAGCTGCAGAACCTGGAAGAATCTGCCAGAAGCTGGAAGTGACATCACAAGACCATAGAGGTCAGTGTATGGTGAGAAGAAAAATGTTGAAAATCGCTGATCTAGAGTCATACATACACCATTACCGTTGCTATTGGCACTTCCCTTTTAAAAATGACCTGGTTTTCTACTCTGACTTGCAGGGCAAAGGATTGTTGTTGTTGTTCAGTCGTTAAGTCGTGTCCAACCCTTCGTGATCCCATGAACCATATCCCGCCAGGCCTTCCTATCCTCCACTATCTTCCTGAGTTCGCTCATTTTCACGTTCGTTGCATCGGTGATGCTGTCTAACCATCTCATCCTTTGCCTTCCCCTTCTCCTTTTGCCTTCAATCTTTCCCAGCATCAGGGTCTTCTCCAGAGTTCTCTCTTCGCATTAGGTGGCCAAAATATTTGAGTTTCTCCAAATATTTGAGTTTGGCTCCAGGGCAAAGGATACAACACGCCTATCACCCTAGAGATTCCGAGGCCTCTAATGGAGCAACACAACCAAGCCCATAAGAATCATGGCCAGTGGCAGCGTTCAGTGATTTTACTGGAAGTTAAGGCTGCACATCCCTCTAGTATTTTTCTACCTCTATGGTCACATAAATGTGCTTGGAGCTCTTATTCTATAACGTATTTATCGTAATGCTTAATCCAGGCCTAGGGATTAGGGAAATATGAGAACAGCAAAAAAAGAAAAGGACAGAGACAAAAAAAACTCGAACATTGGGGGGGCAGAGGAGAAACATGTGGAGATGGGAGGTCAAACAATACGCAGAGCAGGGTGAATGTACCCCAATACTGGCTAAGGACTGGCCACGGATAATGGAATTTTAATCTTCAATAAGGGTTCTATTCAGTGGCATTGCTAGCGTGACCGGGGGGGGGGGGGCAGGGCAATGACGGGTTTCGTGTCAACGCCTCGCCCCCTGCATTCCCGGAAGGCTTCATTTGAAGCCTTCCAGGAGCGAGGGCGGCCGGGCGGGAACACCCAAAGTGCCAAAAACAGCGTGAAACCCTCCGTGGCCTCGGCATGAAACCCTTGCGAGGAGACCGTGGCTGTCACCCGGGGCACAGCACTCCTCCCCGGCCCCAGCCTGGCTACACTACTGGTTCTATTTTCAAATCCAACTAGTCCCAAGCCCTGCCCATGTATACCACCCACCTGAGGCGATTCCGGAGGCTGGTAACCTCACGGTTCATGGACTCCGCTGACTCAGTGACATCTTCAAGTTCACGTTGCATGCGGCGGCGGCTGGCGTTGGCCCGTGAGGCCTCTTCCTCGGCCTCTTCCAGCTGCCGCTTCAGCTGTTTCAGCCGTAGGTGACCCTTCTCGACCTGTCAGAAACATGAAGAGAAAGAGGATGCTTAACGCAAGCACCATGCAGATCTTGGAGGCAAGAACCTTCACCATAACTCAACACAGGCAAGTTCAACGTGGCTAATTAGTCACTATCTTGTTTGCCACTTTTCTCACCCCAAAATCATACTGGTATTGAGATACAGACGATGGAGAAAGCATTTAAAGATGGGATAGGTGCTTAAATGCCAGATAAGCCCTGGCCTAGCCTGGAAACCATCAACCCTCACCACAGCTGTGTGAGACATTTTAAATGGTGAAGGAACAACACTCTGCATTTTTCTGTCCTCTTTTTTTTTGGTTGCTAAAAGATTGAGCTACAAATCAGAACACCTCCCAGTCTGAATCTTGTCTCTGCCACAAAAAGTTGTGAGGTGGCCTCAGGTAACCCATTCATAGCCTCAGCTCCTCATCTGCCCTGTTAACCGTGCCGCCATTGACGGAGATGAGGGGGATGGCGGCGCGGAATAGGGCCTTCTCAGCAGTGGTGCCCCAATTATGGAATTCCCTCCCCTTGGAATTAAGAATAGCTCCCACCTTAGAGACCTTTCGGCGGGGCCTTAAGACATTTTTATTCAGGTTGGCATTTGATGTCTCACATGGTGGGCTGGCTTTTTAACAAATGGCTTTTAACAAATGTAAATATAGGTGACTCACTGGGGCTGTTTGTTTTAATTAATTGTTTTTAATCATTTTTAATGTAGGTATTTTAACGTTTTATCTGTAAGCCGCCTTGATTGTCCTTGTTGGGAGAAAGGCGGGGTATAAATTCTTTAAATAAATAAATTTAAATAATAAATATGGGTATATTTTCCTTACGAGGCTGTTGTAAGGATGACAAAAATCATACCTGTGAAGTGCTTTGAATGCTTGAAAGTGCTATACAAATGCCAAGTAGCAGTATTATTCATTCACCATTTTCCAGGTACCAGGGCTCAGAAATGCAGTGGGGAACCCAAGTGTCTGGACCATACCTGATCCTTGAACTGATCTGCATTCCTCCGCTCTTCATCCACCTGCAAGATCACCTCCTTAAGTTTCTTCTCTGCCCGTCGCACAAGTTTCCCTGAAAGGATCCTTTCCCTAAAAACAAAAACCCAGAAAATGTAGGACGAAAGGACAAAATGTTACTTCATCGTCAATGGTCAATGGTCCATTCTCATTTCAAACTCACTTATGGCCACAGCCCCCTGCCTATAAGAGAGGAGCACAGCGTGCTTCGTACCCAAGCAGGGAGGATTTGCACCAAAAGGCCAACCAGAGGAGACCACATCATGCACAGGTCTCCTGTAGTTTTCAGTTCAAAGTAACCATGGAGGAGTCTGAAGAGGAGAACAGGGATAGCTGGGGGGGGGGGGCAGTGCTCAGTTATTCTCCCCTGTCATTTGCAAGATCAAGCAGCCCAATCCTAACCAACTGTTCAGCACCGATGCAGCCATGCCAACGGGGCACATGCTACATCCTAAGGTGTGCGGGGGGGCAGTAAGGGAACAAATGTTTACTTCCCTTGAGGCTGCATTGCAGCTGCATCGGCACTGAAAAGCTGGTTAGGATTGGGCTGTAAGGATTGGGCTGTAAATCACACATCCCTTAGAAGCTGCTGGTGGGGAAAAGATACAGGCACCTTGTCTAGTTTTGCCCAAGGTCTAGTGAATAAACACGGCACGGCACTGGCTTACCCACCCACCAAGCTTTGATCCCATCCCTTTACCTGGATTCCTGCTCCAACTGCTCCTCCAGCTGGGCCACTTTGGACTCCAGCGTCGCGATCGCCAATTTGTATTTGGACTTGACGGACGAGTCCATCTCCCCTAGCTTGGCCCTCAGGTCTTTGTTCTGGCGCTCAAGCTGCTGCCGGGAATTTTCGGCCTTCTGTGAAAAGCTGCGTTCAGCCGCCAATTCCGTGGTGAGGGTCTCCACCTGCAGAGATGACAGGGGAGTTGGGTGGGGACCAGAAGGCGGTTCCTACGCTGTTGGCTGGGAGCATCCGGGAGAGAGAAAGGCCTCCCGGAAAGGCACACTCACCTGCATACTGAGCTTCCGGTACCGGTCGTTCAGGAGCTCCATGTTGCTCTGCTCCTCATCCAGCTCCTCCTCCAGCTGTGCAATTCTCCCCTCCAGGTGGCGCTTTTCATCCAGGAGTGCTGACCTGAAGTGCAGATGGGGGGGGGGGGGAAAGAGGGATGATGGCAATTCATCAGAGGGGTTTTTTCAAGGAACAGCCTCACATCCACACTAGGGTCCTTTGCTCCTGCTAAGGCTCTGCTTTTCTGCAACCAGATGGGAGCAGAATTAAAGCAGTGGTTTCACACAGCACTTAATACAGTACAGCACTATTTCATCTGGCAATGCCTGTCCCCATGGCAGAGGCATGCCTTTCTGTTATTATCCTTCCTACTCAAAAGTCAGTCCCATTCAGCAAAAGCCCCCAGCAACATTAATTAGTAGCTTCCTCCTTGTTGCTACAGCCCCTTTTATTATTACATTCTGATGAGTGCAGCAGCAGCATTACTGCTGAATAGCCTCTTAGCTGCATCTCAGTTACATGGATCCTATATTTACTATGGGGTGAGAGGTCTTTATTTCCTTTTTTTTTTTTACCCCCAATCACTTTTTTTTAAATAGTGAAGGAAATAAAACCTTCATCCCACCAGGGAAGAGAAACTACGTATTTAAAGTGCAATTAAGACACAGTTCAACAGTTGCGATGCTGCCTCATTCAGAAGGGACAGAAGCCATAAGGAAGAAGCTACTAATTAAAGGCACAGCAGTCCTGACAAGCTTCAGTAGTACTTTGCCAATCCACACAGGACAGGCTGGTGCTGCAATTGTGTTGTTTTAAAGGGGGGGGGGGAAGGAGAAATTACCACAAATCAGGTCTGACCACACACAAAAAAGGGCAGGGGCCAACACAAGAAGACACTGAAATGTAATCTGTTGGCAACGATGTTATCTAAATTCTCTGTAATGTGTTCGTGAATGAAAGATGGCAATTCCAGTCTAAACAGCAAGTGTGGAAGCAACCTTAATCCAGATTAATTTTATCCAACAACTAACTAAACATTTCAGCTAAGGCAGGGGCTGTAGCTCAGCGGTAGAGCACCTGCTTTGCATGCAGAAGGTAGTGGGTACAATCCCTGGCCCCATCTTAAACCTTGGAGATCGCACCGATCTCGAGGGACAATGGTCTGATACAGTACATGACAGGTTCATATGTCATTATGTATCTACAGTCAAGTCAAATGGAGGGGGGGAAATGTGGCCTTGAAGAGGTCAGGGGCACTCACTTGCCACTGTTCCCATTGGCCAATTCATCTGCCAGGTCATCTCGTTCCTGTTGTGCCTGTCTCTTGGCTCGTTCTGAAGCAGCCAGATCCTGCAAAAATGGAAAGCAAGAGCAGCGGGGGGGGGGACACATGGGGGAGAACGGGTCAGAGTCTTGCTGTAGGACTCACTCAGTCAGGGTCAATTTCTCATTATCCACCGTCTCAGGGAAAGGATGCATTTCCCAGCCCCGCTCCTCACTTGCCCCCAACAGGGGAAAAGGAATCTGCCCTGTTGATGGACTCAGCACAGCTGCAAAGAAGGGGGGGGGGCGCCTGGGATCACATTTATTAATATTAACATTTATATGCCACTACTCAACCTGAAGGACCTCTGAAGCAGCATAAAATCATACTTAAAATACAACTCAAAGAACAACAAAACAATTTACAATTAAGTAGCACAAAAATCACCACACACACACACACACACACACACACACACACACACACACACACACACACACACACACACACACTATGCAAAGTCAAATGAAGACCTTCAGGTTAGGAGGCACAAATTAGTCAACACTGAAGAAGTGTCAGAAAAAGATACTCGGATGGTTTCTGAAAGGTTAACAAGGAAGAGCTAGTTAAATTTCCTGAGAGTGGGAGTCCCAGGGTCCAGGCGCGACAACAGCGAAGAGTCTGTGTTGGCAGCATTAACCACCGGCTGCAGTTCAGATGCTGAAGGACCAGAGAGCAGAGCCTCCCTCCAAGATCTCAACGGGCAGACAGGGTCAGGGTGAGGCGTATCTACACTGCCCAACCACAACCTCTCTTCAGCTTCAAATGCCAGTTCCGTCAGAGGGCTCCTCTGATTCCCAGAACATCGCCCTCACCTCCTGCAGCTGCAGCAACTCTGCCTCCAGATTCTTCAGCTTCTTCTCGCTCTCCCGGGACTGGATGAAGATCTCCTCACGGGCTGCCCGGGCCTCCTCCACTTCCCGCCAGAGCTCCTTCATCTGGGCCTGGAGTCAGGAGAGAGAAAGAGGTACCAAAAGCAGCACAAACCCCTGCGACTTCCCTCCAGGGTAACTATCTTGAGGGCAATATCTTAGCAAGAAGCTAAGAACATATGGGAAGTTCATAGGCATCTCCCCCCTGCCCCATCCCAGTACTATATGATCAAGACGTGCATCCCCCTATAGCCCACGCGCTCTCCCTCTCCTCCCCAACACACACCTGCAACTTCCGCAGCTGCTTCCCTGCCTCGTCCCGCCCCTTGTTAGCAGCGTCCAGCTGTGCCAGGGCCTCCTGCAGGTCAAGCTCCAGTTTCTTCCGGGCGGCCAGCGCTTGGGCTCGTTGCTTCCTCTCAGCATCCAGCTCAGCCTCCAGTTCCCGCACCTGGGGGGACACAGCAGCAGGGAGAGACCATTACAGAAGACGCTGGAGCCCTGATTTCCAATATACATGGCAACCAAAACTCTCCCCAGCACTGCCGACATGGCGCTTGGGAGACATCACATAAACAAGAGAGGGAGGACCCAAGACTGCCCCCCCAAGATGGGGACAAAACCACCACGTCCCCTACAGCATTGTTGTAAGGACAACATCAAGCTAGGATACACAAAAGGACTTTATACACTCACAGCGCAATCCATACTAAACTCTCGAACAACGGAGTGCGCGCTCCGCCGTTTGAGAGTGTTGCAAACATGCCGTAAAGCACGTGTGCAACGACTTTAGAGTAAGGACGACTCTAGAGTCATTCAGCCACCAGATCGACCCTGCGGCCACCGGAGAGAGGCCATTGGCCGAGCCAGCCCGGGGGGGGGGAAGGGCAGGGATGGTCCCATTCCTGGGCCAGCGTGGCCATTACACGGCCTCCTCAGACTTGTGCCAACTAAATAGCTGGCTGAAATCCAAGAAGGCCCATTGAGGCCTCCCCACGTTATACCAGGGGAAGGGCTTCCCCCGAATAGACCTCTGGGCCGATCATGATCAGCCTGGAATGGGGATAGGATCCCGCTGGTGGCCCAGGGCCACCCACCGGATACTTAGTAAGAATTGCGCTGCCCAAGTGCTAAACAAATGCTACATATTATTGGTAACATGGCACTGTTCTGGGACTCCCAGAGGATCCACACAGAGGCACCTAGTACTTCTACATGTTCCAAACAGCATCTTCCTTGCTGTGCCGACATTTTCTGGTTTCACTTGCCCCCCTTCTTCATCTGTGTGTTTCCTCTTATATTTTGGTCCTCCCTTAGTATGTCCATCCAGACTCTGGTTGTCTTTGGTTTTCCCATTATCTTTTGCCACCAGAAGTTTCAGGTACTCTTAGGTGTACTATGTTTTCAAAATGATTACGTTTTTATATCTCATCCTTCTTCCATACAGTCTTGGGTTGGGTATATGGTTCTCTTCCCCTTTTCCTCACAACAACCCTGCGAAGTGGGTTAAACTGAGGGGTGGTGACGGATTCAAGGTCACCCAGTAAGCTTCGTGCTCATGGGGGACGAACCCATGGGGGACTTGTCCAGTTCTGGTCACCACACCTCAAAAAGGATATAGTTGAATTGGAAAAGGTGCAGAAAAGAGTGACCAGATTGATTCGTGGGCTGGAGCACCTCCCTTATGAGGAAAGGCTACAGCGTTTGGGGCTTTTCAGTCTAGAAAAAAGGCGCCTGAGGGGGGACATGATTGAGACGTATAAAATTATGCATGGGATGGAGAGAGTGGATAGAGGGAAATACTTCTCCCTCTCACACAACACCAGAACCAGGGGACATGCACTAAAATTGAGTGGAGGGAGAGTTAGAACAAACAAAAATAAATATTTCTTTACCCAGCATGTAATTCATCTGTGGAACTCCTTGCCACAGGATGTGGTGATGGCACCTGGCCTAGATGCCTTTAAAAGGGGTTTGGACAGATTCATGGAGGAAAAGACCATCACAGGTTACAAGTCATAAGCAACCTCCTGGCTTTAGAAGTAGGTTTTCTCTGTGCCAGGTGCAGGGGAGTGGCAGCAGGAAACAGGTTATCTTGTTGTCTTGTGCTCCCTGAGGCATCTGGTGGGGCCACTGTGTGATACAGGAAGCTGGACTAGATGGGCCTTTGGCCTGAGCCAGCAGCAGGGCTCTTCTTATGTTCTTATGAACCCGGGTCTTGTTCATCTAACTGCAACACACACTAACCACTACATGACTGACTTCCTTCTGCTGCCCTTCTGCTCTGGGTTGTACATCTGCCTGGGCAGATGGCAGTGGGGGTTCGGCCAGCAGCCCCTGTCACCAATGGCCTTCCAGGCTCCCTTCTCTGCCCAGCAGACTCTCACCTGCTTGCCGAGTAGCTTCTTCTTATCATCGTTGGCATCATCGCGGGTCTGCAGCTCCCTCTCATGCTGGGCCTTCAGGGCTTGCATGTTGACTTCCAAGCGGAGCTTCCCATCCTCTGTGGCCTGCAGTTCGTCCTCCAGCTCCTCCAGCTGGGCCCGCATTTCTTGCACTTGTTGTTCCAAGGCCCGCTTGGAACGCTCCAGCTCGTGCACCTGGTTCAAAAGAGGGAGAGAACAATGTCATAGGTATTTACTGTATATAAGGAACTGAGCGTGAGGATCACAGTGTGCAGGGATCCTGGAAGACTATCCTGTCAAGTTGTCCAGAAAGCTGTAGGACTTACGATATGCTACCAAGTAAGCAAAAGTTACAGTTTCGGAAACCTGTTTTTTTTTTTAAAGCAAATATCTATTTTCCTAATTTTATTGCAATGCCAGAATATCAGAGATTTGTCCGCATACTTTTTTGGGGGGGGGGGGGTTCTTTACTTCCTACCCTTCAAAACCCTCTCCCAAGGCATAGGGGTCTGATCTCTTTGCACTTCTTTTGTGCTACTTCACTGCCCCCCCCCCCACACACACACATAACAAGAGCCCTGCTGGATCAGGCCAAAGGCCTATCTAGTCCAGCTTCCCATATCTCACAGTGGCCCCACCAGATGCCTCAGGGAGCACACAAGACAACAAGATACCTGTATCCTGTCGCCACCCCCTTACATCCATCCGGCATTAAGAGAGAGCCTATTACTAAGACCAGGAGGTTGCTTATCCCCATCATGGCTTGTAACCTGTGATGGACGTTTCCTCCATAAATCTGTCCAATCCCTTTTTAAAAAGCATCTAGGCCAGGTGCCATCACCATATCCTGTGGCAAGGAGTTCCACAGAGCAATTATGCACTGGGTAAAGACATATTTTTGTTTGTTCTAACCCCCCACCAGTCCATTTTAGTGGATGTCTCCTGGCTCTGGAGTTGTGCAAATGGGAAAAGAACTTCCTTCTATCCATCCCATGCATATTTTTTATGTCTCAGTCATATCCCCCCCTCAGGCACCTTCTTTCTAGACTGAAGAGCCCCAAACGCTGTTGCCTTTCCTCATAAGGGCAGTGCCCCAGACCACTCATTATTTTGGTCGCTGACCTCTGTACCTTTTCCAATTTAACCTCCCCCCCCCCCCCCCGGATTCGATTTCCAGCAAGCTCAGGCGGTCAGGCTCCCTTACATTCTTGCCCACGTCGTCCTTGGAGCTGACCAGGTCGTCCATCTCTGCTCGTAGCTGCTTGTTCTGCCTCTCCAGCTCCTCCCGCATTTCTAGGGCCTCCTCTAGAGCCCGGCTCAGCGACAGCACCTTGGTCTCCTTCTCGCGGGCATCGGCTTCTGCGCGGTCCCTCTCCTCGGCATACCGGGCGGAGATGAGCTTCTCCTCAGCCAACATCTGTCAGAAATCCAAACAGGCTCTAGTAATGTAAACTGTGACCAGCCCATCCTTGAGTCCTGGACAGCAGTGAGGTTTGAACCCCGGGATTATTTCAGATGAAGTCTATCACACCGACTCCTCCTTTCAAAGGGTTAGGCATGTCAGACCTAGTCAAGTGAAAACTAGGAAAGCAGGCCGGCATCTGTCCTAGGGTGGAGGCGGCAACTTGGGGGAAATCGTATCTGTGCTGACAGGGAGAAGGTGATCTGTGGCAGAAGGAAGGAAGAGGCAGCTCAAAGTCCCAGAGGGAAAAGCAACTTCATGGCTTTCCTGAGAGAAGGAGGGGACAGAAGACAGTTTTGAGGAATGGCTCTCTCAGGAGTTCCAGGCAAATATGTTTATGAACTGAATATGGGGGGCAGAGAAATGGGCCTAAAACTGCGATGGGAGAGCAATTTAAGGGTATGTCGGAGTAGAGTAGTAGACCATAAAAAGAAAGGCAGTTTGGGGAAAAACAAGGCCACAGCTTGGCAGAGAGACCTCATGGGAAAATGGAGGTCTTACCTGGTCAAATTTCTTCTGTTTCTTCTCCAGCGCAGAGACCACCTGGCGTTGCTGGTCAAGGGCAACAGTGACATCATCCAGCTCCTGCTGCAGCCGCGTCCGTCCCTTCTCCAGCTTGTCGCAAGCCTGGACCCGCTCCTCATACCGCAGGGAGAGGGACTCCAGGTCTTTGGCTGCCCGGCGACGAGCGTCCTCGATGGACTCGGCTACTCCAGCATCTTCCTCCAGCTTCTTCTTGGTCTCCATCACCTGGTGAAATGGCCACAGGAAACTCACACCACACACACATATAGACTAATGATGTTGGGAAATTGGATATCAAGTTTATGAGTGGTTTTTTCAGTGGGGAAAAAGTCCAGCTCTTCTCTCATTCTGTGACCTTATCACACTCTTTATTTCTTTCTCTGTTGATGATGCGGAGTGACTTAAAAACTCACCATTAGTGTGCGTTTACTCAGAAATCATCTTTTTTTCTTAGTTATAATTTTCTACATTGCACATTACACTTCAGCCGAAGCACCAGATATTTAAGCTCATAGGCCCTTTTCCAAGCCCAGGAAGGAGGTGACAGCGAAGGAGGCTCAACACATGTGCATATATTCTGTGTCCTAAAGTGCATGCACGAGCACACGTATGTGTCCTAAAGTGCATGCACGAGCACACGCATGTGCACATGCGCCCACACACGCACAAACACGGAGGCTGCTGAGCACTGCCATTTACATCACTTAGTGCCACCCTGGATGCATCCATGGTCCACCCCCTGCTGCCCCTCCTCATGTTTGTGCTCCCAAACCTTCCTTGCACAGGGACCCCCCAAACTGTCCAGCCTTTTAATCCTATCATTCCTACCAACGTGCCGCATTATCTTGCCAGCACTTTGTTCCCACCTGCTGCTGCAATGCCTGGATCTGACGGGTGAAGTTTGCCTTGACAGCTTCCTCCTCCTCCAGCTGCTCCAGCATAGCCCCCTTTTCCTCCTCCAACTGCCGGACCCGTGAGCTCAGGTTCAGCTTCTGCCGTGTCTCTTCCTGGAGCAGCTCCTGGCATAGGGGACAAAAAGCACAAGCATTGGAAACCCAGAACACACCATTCTCACCCAAGAGGGAAGATCCCCAGGCCTACCTCATCTCCCCTCCTGCAACTCCACTCCAAAGAACCCTGAGCCCCCCTAACAATGACCACCCATTTAGTCTAGCCAGGTTTAGAATTCCCTGCAAGGCAGAAAGAGAAACTGTTACAGGACAGAGCAGGGCTTTCTTGGTAGTGGCCCTGAAATTACAGGATACACTCCTCAGAGAGGTCTGTCAGCATTCATTCATACTAAATGTTAGTAAAATATTTTAAGTAATTGCTGTTCAACAAAAACAGGTGATTTTTTATTTAGCACTGGATTTCTCTTTGTCAATTAAAGCCCTTTTATGTTCATTTTGTGATGCATGCTTATGTAACATATTTGTAAGCAGCTGAATATACAGGAGCATTTTTTAATAGTACATTCAATGTACAAAATGCTTTAATTTTGTTCCTTCTCATGAAACCCTGCAAAGTAAATCACATTTATTCCCATTTTACAGACACAGAAATCAAGATCAACAAAGAACATGGTTTGTTCAGTGTAACTCAGTGAACTAGGCTCAGCTAAGCTTGGATAAACCAAAATTTTACAGGCCCAAGCTATGCACTGTGCTGTTCTTCATCCTTTATCCTTCAGCTTACTTAGGGCTTCTCTTCTCCAAACCTTTCAGGGAATCCACTATTGTGACCTTCAGAGAAACAGGGCTAAGCATTGCATCCTGTTCTGTACAAACACTGCTGTCTATCCAGTTTTCCCTGCCTCACACTCCTAGGTTTGCCAGGTACCTGAGTATCTTGAAGGTGAGATTCTATGCTGGCCAGGTCTTTGGCAAGCTTTATTGTCTTGGACTCCGCAGTTCCCAAGGTACCAGAGACTCCGTCAAGCTCGTTCTGTTTCCAGAAAATGAAGACAACAGATAAATGAGATATAGTGAAGATGAGTCCCAAGTGTATCATGGGAAGTCAAAACAACCACCTCTCAAAAGTGGACAACTAGGGGTAAGATCACGGCTGTGTCTGATCTTGTATGATCAAGCAAGGGCTCTTGTATTTGATGCAGAATGTGGCATCCTGAAAAGCTCAGTTTTCTTTTCTGTTTAAAAACAAGCACATTACTAGTCTTACGAATGCACAGGACAGCTTGAAGCCACATAGGCCATGGCTCAAGAATCAGAAGGGCACTGGGAACGGCTTGGAATAGTTCTGGTTTTCTGACAGTCTTGCAGTTGCAGTGACCCATAACCAGGGCCTGCTCACCTGCACCCAACGTTTCCCATTTTGGTGCCCGTCCTCCTCTGCCTGAGCCACCTGTCACCCCAGCAGCCACTCAACATTTCCTCCGTCTTCTGAAAACCTTGATCTTTGTAGCTACATCATGCAGACACTCTGAAGGCAGTCTACATAATGCATAACTAGCCTAACTAAACGGAATTCTAAATACAGGATTCAGTGGGTTGGCTTGGTGCAAATTTGGCAGGGCACAGAGAACGTATAGAAACAGAGCCTAAAATAAGGCTAGGAAAAGAACTAAATGGAAAGGAGGTTTTGAAGGAGAAGGCGATTTGAAATATGATGGTCTCCAACTACTTTTTTTTAACTCTCTCTCTCACACTCTCACAAACTCTCACACCTGCCTACAGCTGTGGCTGCAGTTACCTGCTTTGCAAATAGAAGGTCCCAGTTTCAACCCCCAGCATCTCCAGTTAGAAGGATCAGGTAGCAGGTGCTGGGAAATACCCCCCCTCCCCGGCCTGAGATCCTGAGAGGAGACAATACAGAGCTAGATGGACCAGTACTCTATCCTCAGTAGAAGGCAGCTTCAGATGTTCACCCTGACACCTGCAGATTTAAAAGATGAGCCTGTTCTCGGAGAGAAGCCACATAGCTCAACAGTAGAGCTTTTAACTCTGCATGCAGAAGGCCCCTGGTTCAATTCCTGGCATCTCCAGGTAGGGCTGGGAAAGAATCAGGTAATGGGAAAACCTCTCTGCCTGAAAAACCCTAGTAATACATTTGTTTGTTTATACATTTGCAAGTTTATATACTGCCTTTCCTCAGGTAACAAAACCTGGTGCCCCGAGGCGGTTTATAAACATGGATATACATGCATAATAAAATCACATACAAATAACACTCCGCAAGATGGATCAAGGGTCTGTCAGGAGAAAGCACCTATCGATGTTCACCTGCAGCTTCACCAGCCTCTCTGTGAGCTCCGCCTTGGTTCTTTCACTCTCAGCCGCCCGGAGCTGCAACTCCTGGACTTGCCCCTCCAGCTTCTTGCGCCGCTGCTCTGACTCCAGCTTGGCCCCTTGCAGGAGCTTCAGCTCCTTCTGCATCTCTATATTCTCCCCTTCCAGGGCTTGCTTGGTCTTCTCAAGGTTAGTTTTGAACTGGGGGTGATGAGAAGACAGAAACGTAAACTTCCAGGCCCTGGCTCTCGGACACTCCCCCTCCTGCAAGCTTCTCAACTGGAGCCTTAAAAACGAGACACAATGCCCCCCCTGCTGGAACCATTCACTCCTCGTAACCCTCCAGCCCACTCTGAAAACCCAGGAGTCCAGGCTCTCAGACCTTCTCCAACTCTAACCCAGCAGGCTCCTTGGCTCCCATCCAAGTCACTGGAGCTCCCTCCCGTCACTCCAGCAAATCCAGAAGTCCCCAGCGTCTCTCAGCAGCGTACCCGGCGTGACTGTTCCAACTGTTCCGACAGCTCCTCCAGTGTGCTGGTGTGACGCTGACGCATTTCCAGCACCTGGGCTTCATGCATCTTGACCTCCTCCTCAATGGTCCTCTTTAACTCTGTCACTTCCTGCTCTCGTTTTGACCTGCGAAGGGAAGGGAGGTGGCTAGCAGGGAGACAGGCAGTTCTGGTGCAGCCACCTCTGGGGTGGGGAACGGAAGCGTATACCAAGCGCATACCAAGATGCTCTGCCCGAGATGTGGCAGCCTCTAGGATGAGGCAGGAGCGGAGCCTATTCAAGCCTTTACCGTAGTTCCTGCTGCGCGGCTGTTGAGTCCAGGGTGTCCTCGAGTTCTGTCTTTAGCGCTTCCAGCTCCTCGCCCAGGTCACGCCGCTGTTTCTCGGCCTTGGCTCTAGCTGCCTTCTCAGACTCCAAGTCCTCCTGCAGTTCTGCCAGCTGCGCCTGCAGCTCGCGCAGGGACTTCAGCACCGCATTCTTTTGCGCTGATTCTTCCTCCACCCTGCGAGGTGAATCGGAAAGGTCAGAGGAACAAGGAAGCCAGGTCAAGAGTGGGCCAAGGGAAAAGAGGAGGAGCGAGTGGCACACAGGACCCAGTAGGAAGACAGCTCAAACCCCTGGAAGGAGCCAAAGGAGGCAGTCATCCCTGTAAGCGACCGTCCGTTGTGACATTGGCTAAGGTTTATCCTGGGGACGACTTATTCAAATCAGTAGCTATACTTCCTAGCATTTCAAACACAACAACAGAAATCTGATACCTCCATCCGAGAGTTCCCAAATCCAAACCATAAATGTAGCATGAAAGCCTGGTGGAGATTTGGGGCCCTATTCAAGAGCTACTATGGGCTTTCTGAAGGACAAGGAGAGGGAAATCTAGATCAATGGGTGGAGAGAGAAAAGGCCCTTGTTCGAGGAAGGACTGGGCCCAGGTTGAAATAGGAGCCAAGGTTCAGTTTGGAATTAGCTAGGTACTGACCAGGCTCAGACCTGGTTAGCTTCCAGTAAGGTGGCTGCCTCCCAGTTCATAGCCTGGGGATCTGTATTCTTTGTATTTAGAGACTACAGGTTTTGTGGCTATATTAACCTGATCTCTGTATAAAGCATCTAGGTATGCGTGGGAAAAAAAGATTCTTGAAAAATATGAATCATTATTACCAGATCCAAGGAATATCTTGCAGAGTCTGCAGGAGACGTCACCGAGGCTCCTCCCCACTTCCTGCTATTCCCATGATAAGGGGAGAGGCTCCAGACAGACAGACAGAGTCGTTTCCCCCTCACCCCGCCCAGGCCCAGCTCACTTACCTGGCCAGTGCTGCCTGCAGCTCGGCCTCCTTCCTCGCCAGGGCTTGGCGGAGCTCCTCCAGCTGTTGCTGCAGCTCCACCACCTGCTCCTGCAGATCACCTGCCTCCCCGTCCAGTTTGCGCTTCAGCTTCTCCAGCTCCTGGCGCCCCTTTTCTTCTTTCTTCAGCCGGTCTGTAAGGGGGGAAACGGGAGGTTAGAGCACAGAACGCCACCTCAGAGAGAGGTCAGGAATCCCAGAGCTACGCGGACAGGTGAAGCGGCCTGACCCAGGCTGCCTGCTCTGACTGACTGACTGACAACTCTGAGGATTCAGACATCGTCTTTCCAGCCCAGCTACCTGCGACCTGTCAAGCATGTGGCTGACCACGGAGCTTTGGCCCTGCTCAAGCTCCCCCCTCAGCGCCCAAATGGAGACTGTGGCTGAGAAGCAAAGGGGTGGGAGAGGAGGAAGACTCACCGCGCTAGTCTCTGCTACACCAACTTGCAATCTCTACCACACGGGAGTGCCGTTTCCGTGGTCAGAGAGAGAACTGCCCATGGCGAACCTGGGCAGCCTCTCCGGACCTGCACACCTTGCCCTGCTGCCCAGCTCACCTTCCATGTCGGCCATGACTGCTTCGTATTTGTTGCGCAGCTTGGACAGGCTCTTCACCTTCTCCTCCTCCTCTGCCATGTGAGAGGTGAACTCGGAAAGTCGTTCCTCCATCAGCTTCTTCTCCTGGTGGAGGGAATGCGGAGTGGGGGTAGGGGCGGGGAAGGGAGATGGTGGTAAAGGGTTAAAAAAACAGCAATCCTGTCAGGGAGACCAAGAGTCCTGGGTCCTAGGTTCTTGACTATCTAGCTTTGTCATTAGTCATTCCCCTGCTCCCAAGCTCCCCAACTTTATTCATTTAATTGTAGTACAACCCCCACCAGTATCCATAGGGGCTAAGTTCCAGCCTCCCCCCCGGATACGTGAAAACCACAGATATGGGTGAACCCCATATTGTATCAGTGGTTCTCTGTACCCCCCCCCCCCCCCGGGCTGTTACCTTTTTTGTTTTAAAATTTGTGTCTTGCTATTTGTTACCGGTGGTGCAAAGACACACCACTGGTAGAAAATGGGTTTTTAAATGTCCCCCAATTTGCATGGGGATCACATTTCCCAGGAGGCCTCCACATCGTGTGGTCTGGTATGGCTCTTCAAGGTCCATGGGGGTGGCACCCATGAGATCTCGCCCCGGGTGTCACCAACCTTAGTGACACCCCTGCTCTGCCTTTAGCTTTACTTCTCACCTTCCTGTAAGCTCAGGTTTACCTTTCGCTGCAGACCTGAGGGAATTTTTGCAAGGTTAGACCACTCCTCCCAAGCACTAAGTCATGATTTGTCTCCTACTTCCAGCACTCACCAATTGGGATGGGCCCAGAATTTGCCCAGTGTAGGATGTGTACATACACACACATGTGCACACACATGCATATACCCTACCCCTTTCATTGGTAGTGCTGGACACGGACGAGGGAGAGAGGTGCACACCACACTCACTTTGTGCAGCTTTGAGTTTTGGTCTTCAAGCACCAGCAGATCTTCCTCCATTTTTTTCAGCTTGGCTTCTGTGCTCACTTTCTCCAGCTGCAGCTTCTGCCGGGCAGCCTCCTCCTCCTCCAGCTGCTCTTCAAGGTCCTAGAAAGGCCAGAGGGAAAGAAAAAGTGAGCCAAGATAATGGCCCAAGACTGCACCCGGGTGATGGAGGAATATCTAGGCCCAGAACTCTCTCAACTAGATGCAGGATTAGCAGAGCATTCTCAGCTTGGTCCTCAGTGGAGCCAGAATGGTGTAGCAGTTCAGCTCACACCAAGGAGAATCAGGTTCAAGTCCCCACTCAGCCACAAAACGCATTGGGTCGTCTTGGGTCAATCTCCATCTTTCAAGGCAAAAACAACGGTCCCTACTCACCCTTGGATAGCACCTTTCCAATGGTGGTTTGCTGGTGTCTTTTTCATTTTATTTAGTTTAGATTGTGAGCCCTTTGGGACAGGGAACCATTTTTTTCATTTATTTTGCTATTGTGAAATTTTTTTGTTGAAAAGCAGAACATAATAATTATTGAACAACAATGTATATGCAAGGCTGCATATACTCTGCGCTAACACACGCCCCGTTCAAAATTTTGTCTCAAGAATGTTGACTTCTACATAATAACAGAAAGTTAAGCAAACCGTGTTCCCCTCCTGGCGATTCACAGCCTAACTTACTGTTCCTCCTCTAGGAGAGTGGGCAGCATCTTCCCCCTCGGTCCTTCCCAAGGAGAAGGGAGGGGGTCCTCTTCTCACCATGCCCATCACCTCCCAGCCTCACCCCTCTCTCACACCTGAACATGCTGCTGCATCTTCTTCTTGTCCCCCTGCAGCTGCTGGCATCGCTCCTCCTCCTCTTCCACCCGCGACTCCAGCTCGTGCAGGATATCCTCCAGTTCTTGTTTCCGAGCTGCCAGTCGTGCCCGCATCTCCTCGGCTTCAGCAAACAGCTCCGTCTCGGCCTGCAGCTGCTCAGCCAGGATGGACTTCTCTTCCGACAGCTACCAGGCAATTAGAATCAAAAAGGAACAGACATGAGATTCCTGGGGTCCCTATATTTTGTCAAGGCTTTTATAAAATGGCGCATGGTGCAGAGAAAACAGATATAGAAAACTCTCTCTCTCTCTCACCCCCCCCCCCCCCACTAGCTCACCCAATTAAACTGACTGGTGGTATAATTCAGGACAGACAAAATAAAGCACTTCACAACACAGCAACACACAAGCTATGGAATTCCCTGCCACAAGAGGTGGTGATGGCCATGGGCTTAGATGTCTTTAAAAGGGGATTAGACAAATTTGTGCAGGAAGCAGAGAGGTCGGTCACAGGCTATTGGCCATGACAGTTATGTGGAACCTCCATGTTCAAAAGTAATATACCAGTGAATACCAGTTTGCTGGGGAGAAGCAGTGGGAGAAGGCGATTGCCTTCAAGGTCAGCCTGCAGGCTTCTTGGATGCACCTGGCTGCTCACTGTGGGCAGCAGGATACTGGACCACACACAGAGCTCTAGTCTGATCCAGCTGTCTGGTTCACGGGCACTATCTATTCTGAGTGACAACAAAGATCTTGGGCAGAGGTCTTTCCCCCTCCCCACCTTGCTTCTTGAGATCCTTAGTTTAAAGAACTGTTCAAGAGACAGGGAGCGGGATGTCAGAAGGCACAGAAACTGGAGTGGAAGAATCAGACAAAAGTGGCTGACAGCAGGCTGGCTTGGGCAGGGGCAGAAAGGTGGAGGCGTCGGCAGGGGCGGGAGAATTAGCAGTATGGACTAGAAGCTTGACGTGGATTGCAACAGAAATGCACAGTGTGAGGATCAGAGGAGGACAAAGCTCCTAGCAAACAAAGAGAAAGGACTCTAGCAGATCTATTATGAACTGACTTGAGAGAGAGCAGGAGAAAAGTCCAGTAAAGTAAGTCGATGGTGCAACAGGTCTAGGTGACTTGTGACAAGAGAACAAAAACAGGTTTTAGAGGTAGCTGGAGAAAAACAGTGTGCAGGCAGGAGCCAAGGCATCTTGGTTCCCTTGGAAGAAGGCATGGCGTAGTGGGTTAGAAACGGCTGGTGCTGGTGCGTGTGTGTGTCAGGATTCCTGGGTCTCTTTCTCCCTACTCACCTGCTGGTATTTGTTCTCCAATTCCTTGAGGTCCAGTTGGGTTTTTGTGTGTTTCTCTTGCACCTTTTGCAGCTCCACGGCCTTTGCTTGCATCACCTCATCCTGGCGTGTCACCTGCAATAAGGGTTTCACCTGGGGAAGCAGAGAAGAGGGTTATTAAGCATTACAGAGGTTAAGAGGGTTACACTGCCTAAGCTCCTGGCTCCCAAAGATCTTGACCCCTGCCTGGCTTGAACTATGCCCATCTCTGGACCCTGCGGTCCTAGTTTGTGACTACAGAACTTGACCCTTCCCTCTTTTAGGCCACATACAGTACATGCTTCCAGTCCATTTGGGCTCTCGGCCAGCTTTCCTGGGCATGGAAACCCGGCTGCCTGAAGTCTGACCCTTGCTGGCCAAGACGCGACACAACCTTACGTTTTGCTCATGTAAAAACTTTGCACAGGGTTCCTAAGCCACATAGTGTTACATCTGATCTGGTCCACTTGACAGGCGGTGGTGAAACATAAGCCCCTCCCCACGCCCATTAGAACTAAAGGCTTCGAAGCCTGACTGTTCTATCTCACCTTGGTGAAGAGACGCCACCACTGCCAGTGGCGCAACTTGAGGTAGGCTGCGCAGTTGCGTTGCATGACCTTGAGGGCGCTCATCTGCTGCTGCTTTTTCATGAAAGCCCTGGGAGGGAGAAAGAGGAGAAGAGAACCCCACACAGAGCATTAGCACCATCCGGATAGTTCTTATCTGTTCTTATCTGCATCTCTGAGAGAAGAAGGGAACATAGCTGGGGATGTGGGTGTGAGCATTTGGTAACTGTGCAACTCCTTGCCCTTCCCCACATGAAAACTCATCAATGGAACAGTACTTGACTGGCATAACCAATAAAGATTGCAGCAGGTGGGAAGGTGGCTAGGCATGGCATCAGTCAAGAAGCCAGGTGGGGAGCGATCCACTTGCCAGATCTGGCCAGTAGGCCACCAGTCACCAACACAGATCAAGTTCAGCCTTGTCTTTTCAGGGGAGGGGCCAAGCTTGCTTCATAGATATGATGCCCCAGATTCAATCTCCCATTGAAAAGGACCTTGGGTGGCAGAACTGGAAAAAAAAATGTTGCCCAAGACAATGGGAAGCTCCTGCCTGACCTGTGTAAACTGACACAGCAATCATCTTCTTTGCAAAAGTGGGCTGTATTGTCCTGTCCCTGGGTTTAGTTGCTATTACTGAGTTTTGTTTTCCATGATGTAAAAGAAAAAATATTCAATAAAAACAAAGTTTTAAAAGAACAACTAAGGTCATTTTGCTTGATGGGGACTAGTGGCCTGACTCAGTAGAAAGCAGCTCTGCATGTCTAGTAAAAGCTGGAGTTGGGCCCTTGGGAGGTGAAGCAGACCGTTAGCAGCAGGAGGGCCTTCTCTGTGGTGGAACCCAAACTGTGGAAGTCTCTCCCTTGCCATGTCTGCCTGGCACCGTCCTGTTCTCTGGCGCTCTTAATGGTTTCATTTGGTTTCGAGTTGCTATTGTGAGTGTTCGGTTGCTGCCTCCATCTTGTGTTTTCAGTTAGGTTTAATTTTGATATGGAAATCTGATAAGATTTATTTTTAGGATATAAATGGCTTCAAGGCTGACAAATAAATGGTCATAAAAATTCACAAAATGTTTGTAAGAACTAGACCTCAGTTGTGACTCGCAGTCTGCTTTGTCCTAATCCACCAGGGTTCCACTCCTCTGAACACTGGAAGTCCCAGCATCTCTTGCCTAAATCCTTAAGTTACCACTCTCTCCAGAGAACCCCAGGCATTTTGGCTTATCCAACTCACTAGACCATCCACCCCTTTCTCAGTGACAGCTCTATGAGAGCTGCTGTCAGCTGTCAGTTCATCCCAGTCATTGCTCACTTGCGGGCCAAGTATCCCCGGGCAGCTGCCTGGAAGGACACTATAATATCTGTAATCTTCAGGTCCCGTTCCTCCTCCAGGTGAGCCAAGACGCCAGCCCGAAAGAAGATCTTACTCTGGCCGATGCGGTAGAGATTAGGGTCCAGCTCAAGGGCCTTGATCTGCAAGGGCAAACACAGAGGAATAGAAGATTAATCTGTGGAACTCCTTGCCATAGGATGTGGTGATGGCACCTGGTCTAGATGCCTTTAAAAGGGGATTATTGGACAGATTTATGGAGGAAACGTTCATCACAGCGTACAAGCCATGAAACCTTCTGGTTTCAGTAACAGGCTCTCTCTCAATGCCAGATGCAAGGGGGTGGCAACAGGATACAGGTATCTTGTTGTCTTGTGTGCTCCCTGAGGCATCTGCTGGGGCCACTGTGAGATACAGGAAGCTGGACTAGATAGGCCTTTGGCCTGATCCAGCAGGGCTCTTCTTATGTTCTTAAGAGCACGATGGGCACTATATGCTGGGAGTCTTGGGGTCTGTCCTTCTCAGTACACCTTGCCTCCCCCCTCCTAGCCTGTAGGCCCCACATACCATGCGTTCGCAGGCTTGCTTCCCATCCATAAAGCCCTTAGGGATGGCATTGGGTGTCAGGATCTCATACCTACCAGGAAAAACCAGAGGATTAGTTATGACTTTTATGGCACACCTGAACACACTGTCCGACGAGGGGATCAATTCAAAAGCTTCAAGGAACATGTCTAAACACGACAGAGGACGGGCTTGATCCAAGATGGCTGGGAATGGCATCAAGTCACCCTGGGCGTATGTCACTGCCCCATACTGTCACCGAGTTGGTTGCTCGGTTGGGTACCTCTGTCGGAATTCCTGGAAGATAATGCGGTTGGGAAATCCCTGGCGGCAAATGCGAATTCCCTCCAAAACTCCATTGCAGCGCAGTTGGTCCAATACAAGATGTGGCTCCAGTTTGCCAGCCTGTAGAGAGGAGCCAGAAGCAGGACCAGTCAGAGAGTGCTTTAGATGGCCTAAAAGGATTGTCTATTCTCAGTATTAGGGGTTCCTCAATACTCCAAAGCTGGCCACTAACCATCCCTCCCCAACCCCTCTTCTATTCCTCACATGACTCCAAGGGGCTCAGGGTGGTACGCATGCAAGTCTGCTCCATGTGACCCTCACAACCAGCCAGCAAGGCAGGTGAGGCCAAGCAGGTATGTCTGAACCAACGTCACCCTGTGAGTTTCAGGGCGAGTAGGAATTTAAAGCCAGGTCACCTGGGTCCAACTCCATCCACCAAACTATGACACCATCCTGATTCTTTTACTCCCTTGAGGCCTCACACAGCATTTCCACACATGGCAAAAGCTCTCGCTCTCTCCCCCTCCCCCACCTTCCAACTACGGTGCTCAAGTAATTCTCTCATTCAGCTCCAAGGTGCTGCCTCATAGAAACATGTGCCACAGAGCAGCCTCCTCCCTACCAAGAATTTATCCCCTCAGCCAAGAACACGCTCTCGGGTATGTGCAACTGTCCTTTCCACACAATATATATATATTTTACACACACACACACACACACACACACACACACACACACACACAACTCACTCTCTTCTCATGGTTGGGTATGATGCAGCGCACAAAGTTGGGGTTGGTGTTGCGCAGAGTTGACATGAGTTTGGAGAGAGACTCCTTATACAGCTGCCCCACAGTCCGGAACATTCCCTTCTTGGTCTTGTACGAGGAGCCAAAGGCCAGGTCGCCCATCCCACTTACTTGGTCCAGACCCACAATCCGGTCAACTAGGAAGCAGGAAAAATACTTCTCACCTCAGACCAGTATTTCCATCCTACTTTCTGTTATAACAAGAGTAGCTGTGGGTTCTACTCCATCCGCCACCCCGCCACCCCCCACAACTGGCCCACATTCCACTGAGCTCTTCTGAGGGAATGCCAGTAACCTGGAGTTGATACTTTTTCAACCTAAATATGTTACGATGAGTTTAAAATTGTACAGCTGGAAAGAACAAGATGGCTCTTGTTATTTCTTAATCCACATGATCTAGATCACAGATAGAGTGCAGGAGTAACAAGGTTATTTGTCATGTCTATACAAGCAAGTTGTGAGAGCACTATCTAGCAGTGAGAGTGGACTTGCTCTAATGTCACAGTGGGCCTTGGACCACAGAGGCACCACAGACCTTCAGGTTTAACTTCTCTGATGTCCCAGAGGGTCCAGGGAGCCTTGGGCCAAGCAGCTGAGTTTAAAGGAACAGGATGGAGGAAGAAAAAATACCTCAAGATTTTAATTTTGAAGGCCATTAGCAACTTTTAATAAAACAGCGCAATGCTAGGCATGTCTACTCAGAAGTAAGTCCCGCCGTGTTCAATAGGGCTTACTCCCAGGAGAAAATGCACAGGATTACAGCCTAAATCACATATGCATTGACTAGACCAGGGCTTAACAAAGTGTGGGTTGTGGCCCGAGGTGGATTGTGCGTTGGGTCCACCCACCCAACCTTTCCTTCGTTTTGCTCCAAATTGGAGTCGAATGGAAGCAACCAGAATCCACTTCCGGGGGCCAACCCACCTCCAGGCACTGCTCCCTTGTCACTCAGGCCTGGGGACAGCCTCTGGAGGCCTTGGAAGGCCTCCAGAAGTGACCTGGAGGTCACTTCCGTTTTTGCCGATGTGACTTCCAGTCATGTCAGGATGCCTTTCTGAGGCCTGCAGTCCCCAGGCTGGACTGACAAAGGAGCAGCGCTAGGAGGTGGGTCACAACCCACCCCCAGAGGACAGAGGTGAGACACAGCCCCCGCAGGTGTGAGAACTGCTGGCCTAGACACTACTTTACCTCACTTAAGAGGAAGAGATGCATTTCCCCCCCACTTCTCACATATGCCCACACCCCTCCCTTACTATAATCTGGTGTTTGTGTGTGGGGGGGGAGAGAACGTACTTTCCGCTGGACCCTGAGGTGCCACAGCATAGCTGTCAAAGAAATAGACCTTCTGTATATTCTGGATCTCTGGAGACAGGATAGGACAAGACAAGGAGGACAGGCAGAAGGGGAGAAGGGCACGTGAGGATTCACAAAGCCAACCGTTACGGAACAGAAGAGACGGGTCAGGAGAGAAGAAAACAGAGACAGCAAATAGCAAAGTGGTTAATAACAGTAGCAATGGAGAGATTTCAAGCAGTCCTGAGGTTAAGAAATGTTAAGATCTAAGAGCCAGACGGTTAATGCACAACCATTATTATTATTATTAAGAGGTACAGGCTCAGATTCAAGGAAGGCAAGGATTCCTTTCTTGTGGATCTTCACAACCACCCTACCATCCTTCCACAGCTCTGCTGTGAACTTGTCCGCACTCTGGTGGAGAAGTGTTGCCACATTGTCGTTCAAGGGGTCCATGTTCTTCATGAGCCACTCATCCGCTTTGTAGTCGACCTTTGAAAGGGGAGAGAAGAAAGGAAAACAAAAACCAGGGGGGTGACACACTGCAGCCAGATGTTCACAGCTACCTTACACCAAGCCAGGCCACTGGTCCATCTATGTTCGTGCTGCCAGCTCAGGTGGGTTGGAAGCATCCCCTCCCCTCCCCCCCCCCCCAAACGGCTCAGGCTGGCATCTTTTCTAGTCCTGCCTTACCCAGAAATGTTGGAGATTGAACCTGGGATCTGCTGTATGCAAGGTATTTCTGCCACTGAGCTGTGGCCCTTCCCTGAGCTGCTAAAACATCCTGGATCTTCTGGCTGCTGAGGACTCAGGGTGACCCTGCTGTGCTTTTCCTTTTAACAATAACCATCACAGCAGGACCTGAAAGTGCCAAAGTTGCCCATCATTGGGGAACCCAGTAACAGACACCACTTACCCTGCCAGCATAGTGAATGATGCAAAAGTCGGCTTTGTCCCGCAACTGCCGGGGCTTCTGAAACTTGGGGTGGGATCCCTGCTCCTGAATGACTTTCTCCACGAAGCTCTTGTCGGTGGCTTTGGGGAACCAGCATTCCTCATCTAACAGAGCCAGTACCCCTGGGGGGTTCGCCTGGGACCGAGCAAGACAAGAGTGAACACTGTTAGCAAGGACATCTGAGAGCGTTCAAGGCAAAAGTCAAAACTGTGAAATTTGAGTTGGGGAGGGAAAAAGAGAGAATTGAGTGCATGGAAAGCATATGAAATGAGGCAAATGGTAGAAATGAGAAAAGGCAGAAAGACCATCCAGTCCTCCCTCCCCCAAGGCAGGATCTCCCCCTTCTGAGAGAGGGTCAAAATGTTAGGAGCTAGGGTTGTTATTAGAACGTCTCTTTCTTACAAGAAAAATACAAAGTACTTTTCAGACAGCTATAAACAAACCAATTTTTCCCACTTCTGGGTCAAATGGGTGGCATGACTTTAGACGAGTGGTTCTCAAAGTTCTCCCCGAGGCGGGGAGAACTTTGAGTGCTTGTGGGGGCGGGGCCAGTGGCGGTGGCAATCCCGGGGATTGGTGCTGGGAAACAAAGGTGATTTGCTACCCTCTGCAGGCCTCTCCGAACCCTCCAGAGAGCTCCAGGACCCCCGGTAAGTGCACAAATCACCTTTTAAAACTTTTAAATCCCCAGGACTGCCACCGCCATGCTGTCCCCACCCCTTAAGGGGACAGCTTTTGGTTCCAATGGTGGGTCGTGACCCACCACTTTGAGAATCACTGTTTTAAACTGCAGGTGAGGTAGATAGCATTTCTGCGTTTCTCTATCTAATCTATCTAATCTATCCATCTATCCATCTATCCATATATTGGGGGGGGGGACTTCCTGCAAGTAAAAAAACTAGCATATCAGTGACAAGTTTCCCTGCTCTTTGTTGTTGCTACCTGCAAGGAGATGTTAGAAATTTTTTTAAAAGAAACAGAGAGCACTCAAAAATGTGATTTCCCTGCTTGGAGTCTGAAGTGGTAGAGCCTCACAACGCCATCTCTTTTCTTTGGCAGCACCTTATCTTTGGAATGCGTTGCTTCCAGACAGCCGTATGATTTGGGGCCGAGTTTTGTTGTCTTATACCGTGCACAGCCTTGTTTGTTTTTAGGAGGTACTTAAGTGATAATAAAAATTCCACCACTTCATTCCGCTGCACGTGCAGACCACGCCAACGTGTCAAGAGATGATGGCTTCCTAGTGCCCATCACTGGCTTGCTGGCCTCTGGCATTGTTGAATGATTTTTCTCGCTTCCAAAACACCTTTAGGGAAAAGCCTTCTTCCCATGAGCAGGACAGAGATCTTCTCCTGCCTTCTCCCAAGCAGCAGCAGCAGCATCTCATAGCCTCTGCCCCAGATTACTCACTGGTCTCTCAATGAGGTCAATGCAGGGCTGAAGGTCCAGGCCGAAGTCAATGAAGTTCCATTCAATGCCCTCTCGCTGGTACTCTTCCTGCTCCAGCACGAACATGGTGTGGTTGAAGAGCTGCTGCAGCTTTTCATTGGTATAGTTGATGCAGAGCTGTTCAAAAGAATTCAGCTGGGGAGGGGAGAGAAAGGTATTAGCCGGGGAACAAAAACTGGGTGCAAGAGGGAATTGCCTTTCATGACGTGAGAGTCCACATCTCTGCTGGGGCCACGGAACTCACTGGATGACTTTAGGCCAATCTCTTGTCCTCTCAGTCTCACCTACACCTCATGTGACTGCTGTGAGGATAAGTGGGGGAGACAACCCACTCCGCGTATGTCACCCCAAGCTCCTCGGAGGAACGCTCGGATATAAATGAGAGCCATGATAAAGTGCCTGGCAGGTTCTCTCTCACCTGAAAGATTTCAAAACCTGCAATGTCCAGAATACCAATGAAGGATGCTCCCTGGCGCTTGGTACGGTCTAAGGCCCGGTTGATCCGATGCACCAGCCAGCGGAAGAGCCGCTCATAGGTGGCTTTGGCCAAAGCTTCAACAGCAAAGTCAGCCTGAGGAAGGCAAGAGAGACAAGCATGGAAGCAGACATACAATGCCTTCAAGCCCAGCCATCCTGGCAGGTCCTTCCTCCCTCCCTCCTGCACCAAACATTCCTACCCCACCGTAATTCCAGCCATCACCACCACCACCAACCTGCTCTTTCGTCTGGGCCTTCTGCACGTAGTCTCGGCCGACCTTGATGCGTGGGGTAAGGATGGCACGGGTGAACTCGGTAACGTTCATGCCCAAGAGGTGGCAGAGCTTCTGGGCCGCTGGAAAGGACATGGAGCATTCTGGCAATGGCTCTTTTGTCAGTCCCAATCACCACCAGCCACCCCTCATCCCAGCTAGTCCACCTTTCCAGGCAGAGGGCTTACAGACTGTCAGCTATGCAGATTCATTACTGGGGGAAAGGTGGGGCAAAAATGAATTCAACCAATCAAGGAAGCCTGAGGCCTTCAGCCTCTTCGCACACTGCACTGATCACTCCTAGTCCAAATGGCACACTGGGAAATAGCAGGATCAGCTCAGTCCCAAGAGCAACGCTTCCATGCACTACCTTTGCCCTGTTACAGAGCTGAAACAGCCACGGGGGAAAAGGCCATTTTGACACCACCCTAGAGAACTGAAGACTCCTCGCTCCCTACTTGAACTTGAAATTCAGGATTCTTGCAACCTCTGGTACAGAATTTCCATTTTATTTATTTTTTTGCTTTCTAACCACATGACTTTAAGCTTGTTAGAATGTTTAGCTTTTTACTTTTAATCAAGGTTACTCATGCATTTTTTTCTTAGCATAGATTTTAAATATGCTAGCATGAAGTCTCAAAGGTCAAATCAAAGTAAACAGGGCCATTCATTCAACCCTTTGACTTTGAACCATTCATTCAAAAGGTATTTTGAAAACATGCAGGGGATTATCCATGTAAAATGCAGGAACCAAATCATTTTACATCTTCCAGGCCTGAAGGCAGGTTAAGCTCAAGTAAGAACTGCACCCTTTACATTTCCCCAAAGGTGGCTCCTCCTCCTCATAGCCAGTTTCTTTCACGTACCTGTATTATCAGGCATGGAGGCCTGGTCTGTGTTTCTCTCTTTACGGAAAACAATGTTCCCAAACTGCAGCACAGCCGAGACCATCCGCAGCATACCTGGGTGGGGGAGTAGGATCCAGATATTTTTTATGTTATTCCTTCTTTCTTCAATCTTTAGCAAAACCATACTTCTCAACCTCACCCACTGCCACCAGTCCTAAATGCACCCCTCTTTGCAAATAAAAACATCTGCATTGAGCAGTAGTTTTAAGTCAAAGGTGAGGAAGTGCTTCACCGTACAACGTATTAACCTGCGGAACATAAGAACATAAGAAGAGCCTTGCTGGATCAGGCCAAAGGCCCATCTAGTCCAGCTTCCTGTATCTCACAGTGGCCCCACTGGATGCCACACAGTCAACAAGATAACCTGTTTCCTGCTGTCACTCCCTTGCACCTGGCATAGAGAAAACCCATTGCAACACGATGTTGCTAGCACAAACAGCAATAATATTGTTTAGCATTTACACAAGACTTCAAAGGTTCAAAGTGCTTCAAATACATGATGTTGCTGTAATCCTTGCAACAACCCTGGAAGGTGGGTAAGTACTATTACCCTCACATTGAAGGTGAGGCCGAGGTAAAGAGGGAACTGTTTGCCGAAGACACCTAGTGAGATCACAACCAAGATTCAAATCAGGGACTACCCGATTCATGGTTGTCGTGGTCATGCTGCCTCCACTTCTCCCTCCTCCATCACCTGGAGCCCCAGAGAAGTCCATTAAGTCCACCTACAAGGGAGGGGGCCTATGCCTGCTCAAATCTGGAGCCAGCCATCCTGTCTGAACTGCAGGCTCCACATTCAAAGACAGCACACGTCAGCCTACCACACGTCAGACGACAAAACAAGCCATGGACGTCACTGTCACATACTGCTTGTCAATGTCCCAGAGGTACCTGGCTGGACATGGTCAGCAAGCAAAATGCTGAGTTAGAGAGATCGCTGGTTTGATCCAGCAAGCGCCGTCTCCGAGTGCCCTCCACCACCATCACATCAGAAGGACTCACAATGTATTTCCTCATGCGAAATGCCCATGATGCGCATGGACTCCATGGTCTCATGGAAGATCTCCTTGTCCTGCTGTCCTGGGATGGGCAGGTACCCATTTGACAGGAAGCGATACTGATTGAATGGCTCCAGTAGCAGCTCCCCTGCAAGACATGCAAGAAAAGGGGCCCGTGAGGCGCCATTTGCCCTGCTATAGGTCAATCCCAACACCCAGGTGCCCCCACCCACATGACAGCAGGCCCCACCCTCTCAGCAATGAGCCCCACGGCTCCATATCTCGTTTTCCATCTGTCATCCTCTTTGCCTGCCCTGGCAGCTGACTTTCGGTCAGATTCATGTGGTGAGAACAAAAGGTCAGATAACCATCTTTTCTGTCTACTGGTCTCCTAACGACTCTTGTCTACTAACTTCCCAACGACCCTTTCTCCTTCAGGTTTGTTGCTCCCCTCTCAAGACTGGGACATCCTAATTTCAGGAAACTATGGCCTAAGAATGGGGAGAAACAAAGAACCCTCCTGTGCTGCTGGAGGAATGCAAGGAACTCAGAGGCGTCGTTAGGGGGGGAGGGCCCCCCCAGGGCAGTGGGGTGCCACGTGGCAGGGGAGCGTACTTGCCCCCGGAGTCGTCATCGCTGTGTCGCCCCCGCCACCGCTTTGTTTATCCTCGTCGTCGCTCCGCTCTGGAGCCGTTTGGCTCCAAAATGCTTCGAAAAGTGGTGGTGTGTGTGTGTTTTTGCACCACCGCCGAAATTTGGAGGCGTGCACGAAAATGACATCACACCCCCAGGGGTGGGGCTTGTGGCGTCATGTAGGGGATGTCGCGACGGCGGCCCACACAGGGGTTGTAGGAACGCCACTGAAGGAACTGACTTACCTTTCATGTGCTCGCCAGCGCCCACTAAGAGCTGGTAAAAGACGTGGAAGGTCCGTTCATCCTTGGCCTGGCGGATGGCTCGCGATTTCTCTAGCAGGTCTGGGCCACTCAAGGTTAAGGATGATGAGGGACAGAAATGCATATCTGGACACAAAACGTGCCTCTGTTTTCCTCACCAAGAACAAGGATTCTGGCTCCCCAAACCCCATCCTTGCTCTACTCACCCAAGCTCCCAGCCTCCCTTGCTCCAACCCATCTGGTTCTAGAATCCCCTATTTGCTCTAAATCAGACTCTACTCACTGCCTACAAAATTCAGGTGTCAGAATTCCACTCGCCCACAAGCAGGATACAGGTTTCAATATTGGCTCCAACAATGTAGCCAGCTACATCAAAATTAATCCGAATAAATTTACCCTGGAGAAAAGACAACATGGGGAAAAGAAATGAGCCCAAAACCAGGATAATTGAGTGGGCAAAGACAACTTGTTTCCCTTCTACTCTTGTTTACCTTACAGCCCTGACACACACAGACATCGCAGCCAGAATGCTTTTTTTTTTAGCGGTACCATGATTTTAAAATGAAAACGCTCTCAATCTTTGATTCTTTACATCCTACCAAGCTACAGAGGCTAGAAGCAGATATTCCTCACCAGGTCAGCTAGAGACAGAACTAGAACGGGCCAATTCTCCCTTTCCTGGAAGAGTAGAATCTCCTCACAACCAGGGAGAACTGGTAGAAACTGACCTTACAGGGGGGGGGGGATTTGAAACAGACATTTCTCCTTTTAACAAGGAAAAAGAGAAACTTTTTTTAAAAAAACTCCCTAGGGAGGGGCTAGAAATGGACCTTTCTCAAAGCAAACTAAGAGAATTGAAAACAGATCTTCAGCAAAGAGGGGGAAGAAACTGTTTTTTCTTCCTGAGAAGGAAAGGCTTTGCTGGCATACCTCAACAAAAATGAAGGGATTTTAGATTGACATTTATAAGCCCTGCCCCTTTTGAAGGATGGCTTAGAGCAGGGGTTCTCAATCAGTGGTTCTAGTACCACCAGTTGTACTTTGGCTGGCTGCCTGTGGTACTTGGACCTCCAGAACCCCGCTCCGACTCAAGTTCATCCAACCAATTGTGGCTTATGGAACATGACATCTGAAACAGCCCAGTGAGAGGCACGTAAACATGTGCAATGAATCTTAAACATGTGCAAAGAAACCAGGGATTTCTGATGTGGTGGGTGCTGGATTCCATGCATAGCCTTTTCCACTGCTGAAGTAGGCCCTCACTGATGTTCTAAAACTGCAGTAACTCCAGGGTTCAATTCTTTCAAGACTACCATCATCCTTGATTTCTACCCCAGACAGAAGGGGTTCTCCATCCTACTACACCAACTTACAAATCGCGAAGAGTTGTCATTTTTGACAGTTTTTGCATTGCCAAAGGCCTCCAAGATTGGGTTGGCTTGTAGTAGCTGACGCTCCAGTTCACCCTGGAAGGAAGGAAAGGGAGGTGGGGGGGGGGGGATGGAGAGTGTGTGTTACAAAAGCCCAGAAGCGGCAAAGATGCAGCTGCAGAAACAACAATAAAAAAGGCAGGACTCCAGCCCTAGCAAAAGCTATTGGGCAGAAAAAATGCTCCAAGAAATTCCAATCCCAGCAGGGGGTGGTGCTTTGGGAACAGGAGTGCTCCAAGCTACTGCAGTCCTAGCAGGGGCACTGTTTGGACACAGAAAAACAAAAGCATGTACACTGGGAAGCAAACCCCCCCCCCAGACCCCCAAAAGCACAACAGAAAACTACTCACGTAGGAAGCAGGGTTGGAGGTCTATGGAGGGCAGGGTGGGAATGACGTCACGCAACATAAAATGGGGGGAGCAAGACAGCAAAACAAAAAGCAAAAAAACAAAACAACCAAAGTATTAAATCAGACAATGAACAAAAACAACAAACGATGCAGTAACATGAACCAGAAACTAATGAAGGGAAGGGGGAGGGGAGGGTTCCAGGACTCCTGGCTCCCTTTCCCAGCCCTTCAAAATCCGTGTTCCTTTCTCAGAGAGAAGCCACTGCCTTGGCTCTCGTGAGGGAAGAGAGTTGAGAAAGTTGCTTTTAAAAACAAAAAACAACAACCAGACACAGACGTTTAAAGCCAACAATAAAAGCATCTAAGCAAGTATTGCAGCCAAAATGGAGGCAGGGCCAGGAGCAGCAGCCAATAAGTGACCAGCAATCAGCGTTTGGCGGGAGAGGGGAGTTTGGCGCTTCAGCTGCATGCAGTCAGTGTACTCTCTTGCCTGTTGTTTGGCTTCGTTCGGGTACTCCGGCTGGGACGGCAAGACAACAGAGGGGAGGTTAATACTAGCTCCCCTCCACGGCTCACAAGAACCCTCCTCCCTGCACCATCCCCATAAGAGAATCAGAGTTGGATGGGACCAAAAATGCCTAACGCAACCCCACCAGCCAGGTAAGAACCCACCCACCCAACAGCTTCCCACGTGACCAAATAGCTTGTAGCTCACAAGCAGAGCACAGGAGTAGGACGGAAGAAGCGCTTCGGCAGGAAGGGCATACTTTTGTCTGTCCTGAACCTAGGTAAGGTAAAGGTGATCCCTGACAATTAAGTCCAGTCGTGTCCGACTCTAGGGTGTGGTGCTCATCCCCATTTCAAAGCCGAAGAGCCAGCGTTGTCCGAAGACGCCTCCGTGGTCATGTGGCCGGCATGACTCTCCTTGCCGCAGCGCGTAGCATGCGGCTGGAACATGGAGCGCTGTTTACCTTCCCGCAAGCGGTACCTATTTATCTACTCACATTCACATGCTTTGGAACTGCGAGGTTGGCAGGAGCTGGTCAAGCAACGAGAGCTCACCCCGTCGCGGATTCGAACTGCTGACCTTTCGATCGACAGCTCATGGTTCAGCGGTTTAACCCACTGCACCACCCGCTGGCCTGTCCTGAACCTACTGTCCGCCAATTTTGTTGGATCTAGTATTATGAGAGAGGGAGATAAATTTCTCTCTCTCTCTCGCCGTTTTCTCCACAGCATGTGTCTCTAGATGGCGGGAATAGGACAGATCTGTCTAAAACCCTCATGGTCAAGGTGGACTGAACATGGAGACATTAAAAGACTCCATAAAAGCTGATTCTAACATAGCTTTAGGTAACTGAAGCTGGAGGGGAACCCTTCCAAGCTCCAGTAAAACAGTGTCACTAACTGTATGGGGTGGGGGGGAAGAACACTTTTTTCTTTCCAAATAGAACAGTCAATCAGACCCTGAACAGGGGAATGTTATTAGGATGCAAGCAACTCCCTCCCCTATCCCAAGCCGATAACCTTCCTCACCTGGGATATCCCAGGCCCCTTCCTCAATGTGTGTTCCTTTCTCTATAGAACGTTAAGCCTTGCAATTGCACAACTATAAGGAAAAACAAGCAGGCAACATTGTACCCAACAGCTCACCGAGAAATAAACTTGCTCCCAACTCCTAGCGTTCTGGCCAGTGAGTGCAAAGGTACTAGAATAACTGACAAGCACCAGGCCCTTATTTTTAAGTGTTATAAAAGTTACCTTTTGTTTTATTACTATTGAATACAATGAACACATATTAGGCTTCCTGTATTTTATGTTGCAGCTGTTCTGCCACGTTCTTAGGCCACTCTCACCACAAACATTTCTGATCCTGACCCTAGCTAAGAAATCCCAAATACCACGAAAGGATAAAAAGAGGAAGTCTGTATCATGTTTGGGGACAGAGAGGGAGGGCAGACCACCTTTCTGACTCTCTCAGGCCACAACACCTTTCTGTGTACAGCAGGGGTGGCCAACCTTCCACCATGAGGGCCTTTGTGTTCTTAAGAGTTGTGTAGAAGACAGGATCTTGGCAGCTGCAAGTGCTGATGGTGCTGCTCAAGCAGCTGCACCTGCTGAAATGCCCGCACCTGTACAACCATTAAAGGGCCAGGAGCGTTCGTGTTGAAAGGTTGGCCACCCCTGATGTAGAGCATAGCTGCTGCTAGGGTTGGGTGGACGGATTGCCTTCTCCTGCCTCACTGCGGCAAGAGGCCCGAGTGCTCTGGATCAGCCCTCTGACGGAAGACCTGTCAGGGTGTCACGTCAGAACTAGAATGACAGAGCAGGAGGCAGACAAATGGGACACAGAGACCAGGAGGAACACAGGGGAGGTGGGGAGAACAGTGAGAGCAGCAGCACAGAGGTCAAGTGGAACGATCAAAAGGTGCAGACAGGGGACTCATTTCCTTTTTTGAAAAAGAATAAAAAAAAAACGAACAAGAAAATCAGTGCTGGGGCTCACACCAAACTGGGTGCCCTGGCCTTGCACAGGGTTTGCAAATTCCAAAGTGACACGGGCCTGGGTGGGACTGCTGATAGGAGGAGAGAAAAGCAGTCTGTTCCTCCTGCTTCAAGGGGCACTTAACTTTTTATCGTGACTTTGCACATTCCAGAGCTGAGCCTTGGCTTTGAAATGGCTTCCTGGGCTAGGCCTGGCCTAAGACTCAGCCACAGATACTGGGAAGCTGTTATGCTGTACAGGTGAAGCAGGTTCTTCTACCTCATAGCTGTCAGGTGGGTGGGAGAGAGAGAGAGAGCCTGCATGCAGGGCACAAAGAGACAACCAGCTCCAATTCAGGAACACAGAATGAAACTGGGGTTGGCAAAGAGGTCAGGCCAGGCTGTTTACAAAAGGACTCTCAGAGAGGTAAGTGATGCAGTGGACCAGAGCAAAGTGTTGGTTGCACAGGTGGGCAGGACAGAAGCTACTATCAGAGGCTACGAGTCAGAAGCCACTCACCGGCACGTTGTGGTCCTTCCGGGCTTTGTGCGACGAAGCCACATGTGCCAAGTACTGGATCACTTTTTTCGTGTTCTCTGTCTTGCCAGCACCCGACTCACCCCTGTCAAGAAGAGCAGACATGGGGGGGGGGGGTGAGAGACAAGGACCCTGGATGCTGGGTGGACCATGCACATTCCCTCTCTCCTCTTGCAGGGCCAGATTTAGTTGTATGGTCTCTGTGAAGGAAGCCCCCCTCCTCCTTTTTGTCCCTTTTGGGCCTGCACCCCATGCCAATTGAGCTGGAATACAATAATGGCCATGAGTGTTAGCTGTAGCCTGGAAAGTCTCCATCTTAGCTCATCACAAACTCATCAGCTAAAGCTAACCACATTCATCTGCTTTATAGGCTGTCTTGCAAGGAGGCTGGGTCTGTACATGCAACAAAATGTGGCTAGAGATGGACTACACCACTTCATACTGCAGGTGAAGGATTGCTACTTTTGACTGCTTCCCCATCTAAAAGATACCCTGCAAATATAAAACTAGCATTTCAGGGTGGAACGTTCTAATCTAAGCCCTCGCCTACTGTGTTTGTTTTTCCAATTGCAGGGATTTTCTTCCTAGCACACAGGAGTTTTCAAATGTGTGATTCACGCCCCTTTTTAACGTGCAAGTGGCTCAGCCCATTCTACCACCTCATTTTGCTGCATGTGATGCAATGCTGTAAAAAATGTACAGAAACTCCTTCACACGCCTACAGCGATATAGAGACATTTGGTGCCATAAGCATCATCATCACAATCTACTTCCCTCTTACACTTGGAACAAACACCAATTTTAGCTCCAAGTTAGCCATTTTGTGTCAGAAGGGGAAAGAAGCAAGCATTTTCTAAGGGGAAGAGAGGGTCTTCTTCACATCAGTCAGCTGAGCCTAGCACGTAGATGAAGTAAGAGGATGGGGTGAAGGAAACGGGAGGTTAGGATGGTGTTCACAAGGCTGATTGTACATGCAAAGCAGCTGCCTGTACAATGGCTCTTACAGGACCAATATCATGCAGAGATGCCAACTGAACAGCAGAGATACTGGCAATCCTACTTTAACTGCTGAACGCCACATGACATTTATATAACACTTCCCTATCAATTTTCTCAAGGCAGTTCCCAGCTTAAAATAATGGCTTGCAATGCAGTCAAGTTTATTTAGGTTTAATAGCCCATAGGCCATATATACCATTTAAATTTAAAATCCAAGCACACCTTAAAAACAAGTTAAAACAGAAGTTTGCTACATCTGCAACACAGTTTTTAGACTTGCGATGTAATATTTGTGATACAAAGGGACAGGGACGGAACAGGAAAATAAGCAAATTCAGAGAGCACAACCACTGCCTGAGACAGTTCTAAGGGAAAAGGAGCCAAACAGCATTGAGTCCCTGCCAGGCCAATGGTGTGTAGAGGCCTTATTGCTTCACTTCTTCCTCGGATGCCTTAAATACCACTACAGTATATTCAAGGCTCAGCACCCTTCTAATGCAAAGATTTACAGAGTTTTCCAACAACAGGCATGTAAAGCAATGGGTGTAGAACCACTGTTGATCTGCCTGCAAACCTGCCGCCCCAACTTGTAAGCCACCCCAATCTTGGCAACACTCACGTGCACAAGATGGACTGATCCTCTCGGTCTGTAGGGGGCAAGAAAAAGAAAGACCATTCAGAGTCAAGTTTCTCCTGCATACAGATTCAGGACTGCTTTCCTCCACCAGAGGGCACTACAGAGACACATTCAATCACCCACATACCCAAGTTCAACAACTGCAAGATTTTAGAATCTTCCCCTCCCCACACGACACAAACCACAGTGCTGCCCCTCCCTCCATGTACTTTTTCTCCCATCTTACCCAGTGTGGGAGAACTGTTTGACCTTCTCTCCCTCCCCAGTATGCAGCAAACGCCGTCCTACTCTGCGTCCCAGTCTAATTCTAGCTGTCCCTTGCTCCAAATTCATACCCTGCAACATGCTTCGGTAGGCAGCCTCAGAGATGGCATAGATGTGGGGGGGCATCTCATGGCGTTTCTTGCCCCGGTACATCTCCACGATCTGCTCCGTGTAAATTGGCAAGTTTTTATAAGGGTTGATGACCACACAGAAAAGCCCTGAATATGTCTGTGGTAGCAAGAGAAAAGAGAAAGAGCATATCAGAGCCATTCACCACTCCACTCCTCCCAAAACACACATGCACACACAGAGCAGCAAAGTTCAAATATGCATCCATCAACAGCGTTTTTGTAAGTTTGTTGGTTGTGCAAAAGCTCTCTCCATTTGCATGCTTTATTCCAAAGCCAACTTTTCAAAACTTCAAAGTTATTTTGGTTTCAGCCAGAAGCAAAGTGGTGGAAAAGTTGTGTTCAGTTGCTTCAGCTTATCTACCAAGATATCTGCTTTGATTCTGGGTAGGAATCATGTCACTTGTATAGTGACCTGTGCAGTGCCTAGAATAAGCAGAGCAGCAGTGGTGGGAAGAGGAATGGGCATGTGGGGAAAACGTGCAGTTCCAGCCCCCAGACATGTTCACCCTAAAGGGAAAACTTGAAGTGACACCTGCTGGCTGTGGTTAGAGTGCTGGACTTTGGTCGGCAAATCAAAGTTAAATCCCGCCTCGGGCACGAAGCTCATTTGGTGACTTTGGGCCAATCACCCTTTTTTGGACTAAACTACCTCAGAGCGTTGTCAGAGGGATAAATTAACACCCACCCTGAGTGCAGCGGAGGAAGAACAGGGTACAAACGTGAATAGTTAATCTTTTAAAAATGACGTTGGAAAGACGGAGGTTATTGTGGCTCCCACTCTGGAACCTGCAGTCAAGAGCAACTGCTTCATAGCAAGGCCAGATCTGAGAACATAGTGACAGTTTTTAAAAAAAATATGTTTTGGTAGCCTCAGGAAGAAGAGACACTGTTTGCAGATAACCCATCGTTCTCTCAAAGGCTTCAGCCTACAGTGGCCGTGGTTTTCAGTAAGTGGCACTGCCAAGCTGGTGGCCAAAGTGAGTCTAAAATGCTGCTAGCCCATGTCCAGGGTGAGATTTGTTGGCATGCTAAGAGCCAAATTCAGCTTGCAGTAGTGCAGTCACACAAAGAGGCGTTCCTACAGTAGGGGCCGCACCGTAAGTTGCGCCCCGTCCTAGTACCGTGACTACAAACTGGAGCGAGGAGGCCCCGCCCCCTCGCCCTCGGAGCCATTCCGCGCTGTGAAGGCGAACAGGCAGAAGACTCCCTGCCCGTTGCCTTCGCAGCGCGGAATGGCGGCGAGGGGGCGAGGCCTCCTCGCTCCGGTTTGTAAACACGGTACTATTACGGGGCGCAACTTACGGTGCAGCCCCTACCGTAGGAACGTCTCTGGTCACACAGCTGTCATACCATTGGTGAAAAAAAGCTGGAAGCCTTTAGTACAGATGGACAAAAAAAAAAAATCATCGCTGCTACAGGCTGCACCGTTTCAGAGAATCAGCCTTAAGAACGTGAAGCAATAGGTTGACATTGACAGGGAGGAAGATACAGGAGAAACAGGAGGAAAAAACACCAGAGCAAGTCAGGAGTGGAAGCCACTGCCCAAGGTAGCGGAAGAATCCTGTTCCAGGTGGGTTTTTATCTTTTCAGGAAAGGCTAGACATCTGTTGGGGACACAAGTCTCCTGCCTCAAAGCAGGAGACACCAGGAGGTGATTCAGCAAGGCCGTCTCTACTTCTATGATTTGCTGTGTTGCGACTGTGCCCTCAGGAGGATTCATTTCACGCCCATCGCCGGCTCCTGTTCTGGCTGAACAGGTCTAGTCCGTTCCCGCCCCGATACCCAGCTGCAGGGGTGGGGATGGGGGGGGAGGGTGCTATGCTGCCCACAAGTCAGGGATGACGTGTGGATGAGAGAATGCCTTGGCGAGCTGCCTCTCAGGGCAGCCTTTTGTGCCCGCTTGGGTGCCACGGAAACCAGAGTTGACAATACCAGCAGGACAGAAGGCAAGGGACATACCTCCCCTTCTTCTCCCCTTTGTAGCTACAGGGGTGGAGGAGACTCAGCTTCCTCTTTCTGGCATCAACATCATCATCACACACGCACACTCTACGAACTAACAAAAGCCCAACCTTAGTGCCCCCAAACCAGCTCTTCCTCCTCCTTGCTGTGATTGAACAGCTTGGCATGTGAACACAACCACACTCTGCTGGGGGGGGGGGGGGAGGACAGCCCCAAGGACCTACCTCAGAAACCACCTGGAATCAATCCCCAGAAGGGAACACACTGGTCTCAATTTGGCTCAGGCTAGAATGAAGGGTCTGGTAATAGCCAAAGAGGCAGAAAAAGGCTAGAGTCATACACTATCATAGTCCCTATCAGAATTTCTGATCTAGAATTTGAACTCCTCTTCCACTCTCATTCCCAATGCAAAATATATAAAGCTTTTACCACAGAGATGCCAAGGCCTGGTGTGACACAACTACTACGCCCATACAGAATCAAGGCTAATGACTGGTTTTTACCAGAAGTCCAGGCCGTGCACTGCCCTGGGCTTCTCTATTTCTATGGCGGCAACAATGATGGGAGTTGGGATGTTCGGATCCTCTGGCATCAGATCATTTAGTGGGAGAAAGAGGTGCTGGGAGTCAGGGTTCCTGGGCACTGGGGGAGAAAAGGCGAGTCTAGTGGGTTAGGGAACAGGTCTGTGAGCCAGGACTCCTGGGTTCCCTGGGAGGGGAGTGAGTTTAGTTGGTCACAGCGAGGGTGCTGGGAAACAGAGTCTTCCCAGGAGCAGATTACGATTCTTTTGGAACCGAGTGGGGTGAGAGGGTGAAGCGTTGGCTACATTGAGAAGGCTTTTTTTGTGTTTTTAAAAAATGATCATGTTTTTTGTATTTTTTGTTTGTTTGTTTGTTTGTTTGTTTGTTTGTTTGTTTGTTTGTTTGTTTGTTTGTTTGTTTGTTTGTTTGTTTGTTTGTTTGTTTGTTGTAAGCTGCCTTGGGTCCCTTCGGGGAGAAAGGTGGGGTAAAAATAAATAAATAAAATATAGCTGGTGAGAAAAGAGGCAGCAGCAGAGAGCGAAAGGCTCCTAGCCGACTCACGTAGATGAGGCCCGAGTAGTAGCGGTCCTTGAGGTTGTGCAGCACAGAGGCCTCATTGAGGCAGGTCAGCTCCGCCATGTCCTCCACCTTGGTGAACTTGGGGGGGTTCATCTTCTGGATGTCGTCTTTGGCGACCAGCACCTGACGGCCATTCTCGGCAAGCTCCACCAGCATCTCATCTCCCCGCTCTTCGCGCAGCCCAGCGGCCTCGAAGCCATGACGCTCCGATGGAACCCAGACCAGGCGTTTGGCCGTCCAGTCGGCCTGCGATGCTGGGTTACCCACCTGGTTCCGGTCCACAAACAGGTATCTCTCGGCACTGCCGTCGCCCCGCGGCACAGGGGCCCGGACAGCCATGGCTGAGAGAAAGAAGGGAAAACCAAGAAGAGCATTAGACAGGGCATATTTGGTTACACTCCAGGCCTGACCCTTAGCCCTCCCATATCTCAATCCCAGGGTCTCACTCTGTGTCCCGCAATCCCACCACAGCTCTCCTTTGGCTGTGGTCTGTTCTTGGTACCCATCTCTTGGGGGGTGGAGGGGGGTGTGATCTCATGCCACGCAGCTGAAAGATCACACATACAATACCCCAGGAGAGGTTAATCTTTACAATACATTTTTCCATTGTTCCAGCATTTTCTACATCTACATTTTCTGCACCCAAAATCAGAGATGTACGGTCATCCATCTGGAAAGTTTCAAGGTACATGGGAAAAGAAGTGGGACAGTTTCTCCCCTTTCTTCCTCTGAGAAAACAATTCAGATTTGGCAAGGGGAGGCAATGGAAATATTTGTAGCATTCACTTGATTATCAAATACGAAAGTTGACCAAAGGTTTTGGCCTCATTACAAAGCCAATAAAAGAAGAACTTGTATTTCCAGAACAATCACTGGGAAACAAAACGTGGGTTTTGGTGAGAGTGGGGTATACTGGAGGATAGCAAGGGGTATCTGTCGCCAAGATGTTGCTTCTAATGGATTAAGAGAAGATGGCGGCTTGACTGGGATGTGGGTGTGCATGACCAGCTAGTAACAGAAGCGTGGCTGACATTTCAGTGTATTCATGTTCAGATGTAGGTATGAAATAGATTCTCTCTCATCCCCCCCCCTTCAAAGTTTCTAGTTCTACTGCAAGAACAAAAAAAGTTACCAAAACAGTAGGGTTTTTTCTTTCCCTCATAGGCCCCTCTCATCTACACTAGCTCTTAAACACAACCCACCACTATTTCCTTCCAAAAAGACAAGCACTGCAAAGCTGGAATTCCTCAAGGAAACCCAATACATTTTATGTAATTTGCACTAAAACCTATTGTGGTAAGTAGTTTTCCTGTGTTGCCAAATTTGCATTTCATTGCAGGACTTGGGGCATTTGTACATTTGCTTGTGTGTTCAAGTGAGAGAAAATGGGGTAAGGGGAGGCAACACGGAGCCAGAGGCGTCCCGGCAGCTGAGGCTGCCTGGAGCACCTCCGCAGTGCCACCCCAAAGGTGCGGCGTCGCCGCTGGGGGGGGGGGCGACCCGGCCTACCTGCGTGCCCGCCCGGTGACGTGGGCAGGCGCTCGAGGCCTTCTCCCCCGGCCTCGGAGCCAGAGAAAGCCCTGGAGCATCCGCCACGACCAACGGCCAGGGCTTTCTGAAGGCAACTGACTGCGGCACCACGGTATTTATCCTTTTTCTGCACATGCGCAGAACGTTTAACGTTTAACGTTCTGCGCATGTGCAGAAAAAATAATAGCGCGGTGCCGCAGTTGGTCGCCTTCAGAAAGCCCTGGCCGCCGGTCGTGGCAGACGCTGCAGGGCTTTTTCCGGCTCCGAGGCCGGGGGAGAAGGCCTCGAGCGCCCACCCACGTCACTGGGCGGGCGCTCCAGCGGAATGCCGCCCGAGCCGCGGAGCCGAAGTGCCGCCCAAGCCGCAGAGCTGCCGCTCCGGTCGCTCCGCCCTTCCTACGCCTCTGCACGGAGCCTACACTGCCATTCTGCTATGTTCCCCAAACTACACACAACAGATAACCCAAGCTCACAGTACAGTTAATGACCTTGCACTCCAGCAAACAAGGCTGCTGTGAGAAAGTGTAATGGATCACTAGGATTAGCCCATTCATAATAACTGCAAGTAATGGCAGAGGAATCAACAAAGACAGGGAGAAATTGGGATGAAGACATTTAAATGTTTTAAAAGCAAGGGGGTTTCAAAAAGCTGGCGCGGTTCATAATTTCACACACACACACACACACACACACACACACACACACACACACACACACACACACACACACACACACGCTCCTCAGCTATATAAAAACACTGGAACAGCCCAATCCTACTTAATCCCTCTCCCCAGTCAGTGCAGCTGCACCACTGGAGCACGTGCTACATCCTGCGGGGGGGGGGGGGGAGAGGAGTCCTGGAGGTCTTCTCTGGGTAAGGCAACATTTGTTCCCTTGCCTGGGTTAAGCCCGTGCAACAGGAGGAGGCTGCCCAAATATATCTATTCGGACCTCCACCAGAGATTTTGCTGGCGCAAGTCTGAGTGTACCTAGGAAGACAGACAGGATATCGGTGGCACTGCTGCCGCCGATACTACCCCCTCCCCAGCTTCAATCCCCCTCCCTCCCCACCCCAGTCTCTGCCTCATTCCTCCCCCTCCCTGCCCCCTATGCTGACTTGACAACGCCGGGGCTTTTCCTAGGTCCGTTGGTGGGTGGCAGTAGCCTGGTTGCCCTCTATGGCATGTCACCTTTCGCAACAGCTGTGAAGCAGGCTGCACTGCCGGAACACAAGTTCCAGTGGCGCAGTGTGCCCATAGGATTGGGCCCAAATACACTGAACTCCTGGACACTAAGTTCTAGGTACAGGAGGGGGAGCTGCTCAGTCAAGGGCCTTAACAAGGAAGCTGGGAAGAGACATAGGGTGCTGTGAATGCAAGACAAACTAGTCCAGAAAGTGGCTGGAAATGCAACTGTGTCACAGAGATGGGGAGACACCCCAGGAATCCTGCCTCCCACCCCACCTCTGACCCCCTGTTATGTACCTACTAGGTTGCTTTCCCCTTGCTGAAAAATCCAGGCTTCCGATCTCTTCTCCTTCATTCCTGGCCTAGCGACCCCAGTCAGCATCTGGCTGATGAGCTAGATTTTCCAGCTCTCCCCCCACCCCAGCCAGACCCCTGCTGGGCTGGCTGGCGCAAGCAGCAGTCTTGCCTGCTTGGGCCGCTGGAGCCAGACACTCGCGCCCTTGTTCCAGCAGTGCAGTCGGCCGTGGGGATCTCCTCTATGACAAGAGGCTTTGCCTTTTCTCCGCATGAACGGCTCTGCAAGGACCACTCAGTCATGGCTATTATTTCAAAGAGTTTGCTACAGTGCTTTGCACCCTCTGTGTTCTATGCAATCCTCTTCCCGTTCGTCTTGGCCTACCGCAACCCATGCCAGTTCCCGACCCTTGTGCTTGGCTTCTGGAAGCAGAGCCGCTGGGGATCCAAAGCCTGCCTGATGCCAAGTGCTTGGAAGGTACAAGCTAAACCCAAAGCCAAAACCCAACTGTGTAGATGCCACTGAGAGGGAAAAGCTCTTCTTCAGTATTTACTCTTATGTGTCCAAAAAGCATTTAAGGCACTTTAAAAAAGGTATCCGAGTCCAAATGAGCCCCAGCAAAAAATGAAGCTCAGTCGAATCCAAATGCTGGGTCTAGTTGGTACCTGGATGGGAGACTAGCTAGAAAATGAGTGGTTAAAATGCTGGCGGATGAGACCTGGGTTCAAATCCTCACCCAGTCATGAGCATGCTGGTTGATCCTGAGCCGGTCTCAGCTTAACCTACCTCACAGGGTGGTTGTGATTCTACAAGAGGTGGAGGGCAAGAGAACTGTGTGTACCGCCCTGAGCTCCTTGGGGGAAGGAGGAATGCAAACGTAACGCAATGTCACTTTGAGTCCCACAATGGAAGAAAGCCGGGATATTAATGTGCAGAAGATGGATGGGAAACTCTATCTGCTTCCCCCTAGTGGCCAAAAGTTCAGCAGTTCCAGGGAGGGGGGGCAAAAGGGAGGGGAGGCTCAGTGCAACAGGAGGAGGGTGTTTATTCGGCTCTTGTTTGCCAACATAGAGTGTTGCAGGACAGATGAGGGAAAAAAGTAAAGTCTTCATGGTGTAAAGGTGGGGAAGGAAAAATGGCTCCACTTATTCTCACAAAGAGCAAAGGGTGCTAGGTGACGCCCTTTGGCCGCCAACCAAGGCAGGTGCAGTCCGCTGACTAGCGTATCTTTGCCTGGCAACCACCTGCTGCAGCTGCCACACCCAAGAGCACCAATTTCCTTCCCAGCTCTGTAACGTGCTGGGCCCTGACCCAAAGTACCCAGACATCCAGGTGCCCAGCCCAGCCTCCCCTCCCACCCACCCCCCATAATAACCCACAAGGATTCACTACCCTCCTAGGGAAACCTGGACTCCCAATTGCTCTCCCCCCCCCCCCCCCAGTAAATCCTTCTACAACCTACTCACAAGTCCGTTCCTATTTACTTTGGATTAGTCTGAAACACATAGCTACCTTCCTGTGGGGCCATATTCACAAATACTAACAAATGTAAAATCCCCCGCCTCTGTGTGGGATCTCTCCCCTTTGAGTGTATGAGGCCCTTTATAGACAGAGCATGTCATACATGCTGCACATGATTCAGCCACGCTTTACCCTACACACCCCTCCTACTTACTGAGCCTGGCTCAGCAGGCCTCCAACGCCCCAGGACCTATTACGACCAACACTTTGGATCCCCAGAGCTTGGACCATTTCGTAGGCTGGCTATCAGTAAAGCACGGAAAGCTATCTGCGCACACAGAGTGCTAGCACACCACACCTACCAGTTAGGAAAACAAACACACACTGCGTTTTGCCAAAAGAATCCAGTAAGCAGGGCTCCCAGTTCCACTGCACAAAAACCACAAGGCCCTGATCCATAGAAGCCCTTGGAGGCCCTGTTCTAGCCCTTGGCCCACCCCGGTTAACCCTGTGGTGGTTTCTGTTTTGACATTTTGCAGAAAGCTGACTTCCAGCACATTCCATTCGGTCTCCCACTAGGCCCCACTTCCACCCCACCTGTGGGGATTGGATGACACCCGGCCAAACAAGTCTGAGCCAAGCAGCCCCGAGTCCTGCCAAACGGTGCCCGGCCAAGTGGCACTAACAAGCCAGCTGCGCCCTCGTTAGCTAATTAATTTGCTGAGCAATCCCAGGGCGAGGCCATTAGGGTGGTGGCAAACAATTGCCTCAGGCCCCCTGGGGCACTGGCAGAGCAAGGAGTCTTACTACAGAGCCTCTTGCCCCCGAATCACCAAAGACTCCAAACCTCTTAAAACAAAACACCAGGCTGGGGAGGGGGAACAACCGTGAGACCTTGGGGCGGTTCGGTCAGAGGATTCTTTGTCTGCCGGCCCTTCTTCATGCATTTGCGGGGTGAGCACATATGCCCTGCCCACATCCTGGAATGCTGGACCTTGTTTGCTTATTAATCCTGAGGGGGCATTTTAAAACCCTCTAAAAATGCACTGCAAATACTAGAGACTATTTGAACAACCCCCCCATCCCACACAATTTAGCTAAAAAGCCCCCAGTATTCCAGGAAAGGGGGGATTCATGCTCATCCCTCAAATGCATGAAGAAGGGCTGGTGGAAAAAGTATCCTCAAGTCTGAACAGGATCCTTATTATGAGGGAAATCTTGAGACATAGCGAGGAATTCCTCCTTCCACCGCACTGAACCAAGTATGGATGCCACCATTTTCCACCAGCGGAGTTCCGATGCCTTTAAACAGCTCACTGATACAAATCCAATGTGGTGCGGTGGTTTGAGTTTCTGACTACAACCACAGAGGCTTGGATTCAAATCCCTGCGCATGAAACGTCCTGGCCCACTCACTCACTCTCAGGCTGGATTCACACTACACAAATCCCGGCACGGAGGCCTCTGCCCCTGCCTCTGCGAGCAGAGCTGGTCGGAAGGAGTGTCTTCCCATCTGTTGTCCCTCCTGCTGTCCCACCTTCTTAAGAAAGCATAGCTTACAGATTGGAAGTAGTTCTGATTGGCATGCAACCACTCTCCCCCCCTCTCATCCGATTGGTGGCTGCAGTAGCTCCGCGAACCTGCCCCCTAGCTTCGCGGACCCGCCCCCTCAAAAGATGGGTTTCCCCATCTTGTACGCGGGAGATCGCAGCTTCCGAAATGCTGTCAAAGAGCTCCGCGCATCTCCGTAACGCGCCGGGATTTGTGTAGCGTGAATCCAGCCTCAGACTAGTCCAATTTAACTCACCATAAGGCTGTTGTGAAATAAAGAGGGAGTAGTGAAGAGCTGTGTGTGTGTGTGTTAGACCGAGATCCTTGGAGGGAGGGTAGGATAATGAAAATTCAACAAGTGCAGTTTTCCTCGGCAGGGGGATACAGCACTAGATAAAGCCTTATCTTTGATATTTTGCCCCCCCCCCCCCGCATAAATGTCAACTGCAGGATCCTTGCCAGAAAAAAAAGGTGGCAACCCTAAGGTGAGCTAGGCTGCCCTAAGAGGGGTTTAGGATTGCTACCTGACCAAAAAGAACAAGAAAAAATAGACTAGCCTGCTTTGGTTCCTTCAACAGGTTTGTTATGCATAAATCAACAAGTGAACCTTTCTCAAGGTTATCACCTGCCAATGGCTTCAGATCAAGCTGATGTTAAAAGGACAGCTGCAGGGGCCAGTGCAGAAGTTGGCAGCAGGGTGCCCTAATGCAATCCCAATGTGATTACAATCTTGCCTAAGCGAAACAGGGCTAGCTAGGTCTGGTCAGTGGCTGGATGGGAGACTGCGTGGGAACTCCATAGAAATTCCATTATGATGGAAGAAGAAAAGGATGCAAGTAATAATAAGGATGTATTTATTTGCATCCCAGGGAGCATCGCCTCCTAAATTCTCCCAAAAAGAAACTGAGGCTTAGCAAGGCTGCTGGGAACCCAGTGCATGTGCTACACACAGAAAAAAAAAGACTTTAGTTATTTAAAATGGTCACAAGACGCATTTTAAATAGTCAATGAATCATGTATTCATTTTGTAATAGACTTCTTGGACTGTAGCAATTTGATTATTTATTTAAACTCAGATGAGTGGAAATTAACATACACAAATGAACAAATCAGCAGAGGGGTTCATCTTTGGCCAAGGGGGTTACAACGGTGGGGAGAAGGGTGCTAGGAAGTTGTGATTTCCGGGGGCACTAGGGGAAGTGGAAAGGCGGTGGAAAAGAAGAAGGCAATGCAACCTGGTATTCACATCTTTTTTTTTTTTCTTGAGAGAGTAGGAAAGTCCCTCCCTCCCTCCTGCTCCATGGAGACTGCCCGGCCAATGCCCTCTTGCACTCAGCTGGTGGACTGAGGCTGCAGCGCCCGCAATGGAATCACAGGAATGCCCTTGAAAGCCCACAATCCGACTGGCACTGGCAAGCATGGCAACCTGGAGAGTGACGACTCCAAGCCCTCCTCGCCTTCCGGGTACAGAATGGACAATGAAAAAATGCAGCTGGGTGGGTGTCAGGGGCAAGATATAATTTGGATAAGATGGACCGTTCATATTATACTGGAAAAATGGGGGTGTACTGGGTTTTTAGGCCCCTGTAGGTTTGATTTGGCCTGGATACTCCAAAAGGAAGCCACAAGGCGTGGCACTGTGCCCAGGGGTAATTGGTTCCAAATGCGTCTCCCTCTGGGGTGCGGCATGGGTAAGGAAGCAGAAAACGCAGATCTGTGCAGAGGTGCCAGTTGAAGACTCTCATCTTCAAAGCTGGTTGCAGATGAGAGAAGCTGGAAGGGAGTGGTGCCTAGTGCTCAAACAGGGAGAGGCTAGGAGCCAGGACTCCTGGGTTCTCTGGGCCAGGAGAAGACCAACTGAGATAGAGGCTGAGGTGGGAAGGAAAGACAAGCTGGGAGAGGAACTGGCTCGAGAGGGTTAAGAGTGGGAACCAATCTTCCGTGGGCTGAGACCTTCCTATAATTGTTAGTTAAGGCGGCCACAGGAGTTTGTTTTGCTTGGGATGGTTGAAATATTTCTGGTGTGGCTGCCTCCCCGAATTCAGAGGCTCCTTAAACCCCCAGAAGGCGGTGCCCGCCGTTCGCACGCTCTGCTTGCTCTCAAGGCAAGGAGCCTATTTCTGTTAAGTGTCATCTTCTGCTTTTCACCTGTCAAAAAGTTCTTGTCGCAACAAAACTGCAAATATCACAAGGAGGGAGGGAGCTCCCTCAGGCCAAACCTTCCATGTGCTTCAGTGAATTCAGGAGTCGCGGCTGCCAACGTCCCTCGGCTCCAGGCCTGCGGCCAGAGAGGAAAGGCCCATGAACCCAGATGCTTCCGAAGAGTCGACAAACAGGCACTGCTTCTTTTGTAGTCAGCAGCACACAAGGCAGTAAGCAAACCCAGCGAGCAGTGTCCCTTCTGCAGGGTGGGGTGACATGATGAGCCTCTGAATGAACCCCTGAAATATCAGGGCCTTGTGGTACTTTGCCACTCCCCTGCCACCCAAGGCGAGGAACCATTGCCAGTGAGCAACCAAGCAGTGGCAAACAAAGCAATGCTACTTTGCTCGCTCGCTCTCTCTCTGGGGTGTTTGCCCACTCAGACAACAAGAGGGGAAAGGTAAGCGGTATGTCATGTGTAGCAAGCTCAGCGCGGCGGCTCATTCTGTCTGCCCTCTGTCATAAGGGTGAACAAAGGCAGGAGCACAGCAGTTGTTTGGCTCCAAGGAAGCAGTAGCAGGAAATCATTCTTGGGCTTTGGGGGGAAGTGGGTGGAAGGAAGATGGACCAATACAGCTTTCCTTGGACTCGGAAGCACCCCCAACATGCATTTTGGCTTCAGACAAGGCAACAGCGGAGACGACGCAGGAGCTGGTACAGTAACAGCACTGTGCTTTCATGGTGCAGCATATAGTGGCTGCCCATAGAGCGAGTAAAAGCTGTAACAGACCGCACACGTCTCGCTGCGTCGTGTCCCGGAGTTGACTATGATTGGCCCAATGCATTGTTCCGTGTCCCACCCCCACAACATCGAACGCGGCCTCTCACTGGCCAAAGGTCGTTCTGGTGCGTTCCATGTTGAATAAATCGAGCTTTGGCCAATGGAAGGCCGCGTTGCGGTATATGTTATAATCCTCATATAGCTGGTTTTCGGTGTTGTGGGGGCGGGACACGGAGCAACGCGTTGGGCCAATCAGAATTGACACGTCGGCTACTCCAGGATGCAACGGGTGCGGTATGAGGGCGGCTTTAGACAGACAGCAAGCAAGTTAGCACTCTTCTGCATTTCTATGATACAGTGCTAGAGCATTTACCAGTACCTCTCCAAGGAGGGGGAGAGGAACAGGCAATCTGAGCAGGAAGTGGGTGCTCATCCACTCAATCATTAACTGGAAGGCTACCACGCAGACTTCAAAAATATGCATTTGCCTATACACCCTCTGAAAGTGATCCATGTTCAGATGTCACAAAAGTGTACATGACATCTCATTCCCAATATACTGTACAGCCAGTCCTCACTTAAAGTTGTTGATAGGCTCTTCTTGGAAACTGCAACTTTAAGCGAAATGACTTATAATGAAACCAATTTTGCCATAGGCTAATTGATAAACGTAAACCCTATGACATTTTCCCATCAACTTTAAAACGAAACGACTTTAAACGAAACGACTTTAAGTGAGGACTTACTGTACTAGCATTTCAGCACTCCGAAGTCCTATAAAAGCTGAGGGATTCAGTTAAACACACAGGTACTGCTGGAAGAATCTGCTATAAAGGGGGGGGGGGAAGCAAAGATCTATATGAACTGGAATATAGATGCTGCACATGTTAAATGGGGACGAACTGAGCGTATGAGATCCCCCCCTTGCCAGTGAGTGTCCCAGCAGGGCTCATGTCATGGTTCAATAGAGGGTACAGGCCCCATATATTCGGTTTCTCCACTATGTCTCCACCATTTGTCAAAGCAAAGGACGGCACTGGTCCCTACAGGATTCCTGCCCCTTTTTCCAGGTGTGTACAACAGTAAGCCCTCCCCCACAGTCCATTATCTCTTCTTCCTTCCATCAAACTCTTCTTGAAAACGCACATCTTCCCTAAAATAGCTGGCAAGTGCATACAGTACATTTATATTCTTCCCCCACCACACACAGCCTTAATATCGTTCTGCCTTTCCTCGCTTATTTCTTCTGGGTCAAACTTTAAACTGTAAGCTCCTTCAGACATGCACTTGTCCTTTTATGCTTAGATGAGTGCCAAGCACATTGATGGCACTAAGTAAACCCCAAATCTCAGCTCACTTCACTACCTGGTCATTACCGTATTTCTTCGAGTCTAAGGCGCCATCAATTCTAAGGCGCACCTTTACTTTCAGTACCACCAGCAGGGGAAAAAAAATCCATCGATTGTAAGACTCACCTCCCTTCATTGAATCTACCCGCTCAGCACCAACTCTCCCCAGCATGTCTCCTGCAGCTGAGGATGACCGAGTGCACTGCCTTTGCATAGCATTTCTGGCCCCGCCAGAAAGTGCCATTTCCTTCGTTATCTGGGCTTGGGGGAGCTTCAGGGAGGCCTGCGCAACCCTCTGCAGGCCTCCCTGATCTTCAGTTCGGCGAAAAACAGCGATTTTGGGGCATTTCTGGTTTTCGCAAATCATCTGAAGCTCCCCAAGCCCCAGTAAGTAAGAAGATAGCATTTTGGGGTGATTTTTGGGGGTGATTTTTGGAGACCTTCGATTCTAAGATGCACCCCATTTTTTGAAATGCTTAATTGGGAAAAAACATGCGTCTTAGAATTGAAGAAATACAGGAAATTAAATATCCAAATGTCAACAAAAACTGGGGAGCCAGGATGTTGGGCTCCTCTGAAGGGTTGACTGTCATGGATTATAGCAGGCAGTCAGGAGCTCAGGGGTGTGTGCAAAAAGTCCCCCCCCCCCAAAAAAATGGCTAGCTATGCCTCTGACCTCTGGGATTCTCTAAGAGAGGTCAAGAGAGAAACATGGTCAGGGAAGAGTTGGGAAGTCAAAAGTCCTGGATTTCCCAACGTATAATCCAGGGAAGTCAAAAGTCCTGGGTTATATGTTGGGGAAATCACACTGCACACATTACCCAGGATGCCTAGGAGCTGGGACTCCTGGCTTCTCGGGAAACGAGTTGGGGAAACCATGTGGATTACAGCCAAGGGACGAAGAACCTGGACTCCTGCGCACTCTGGGCCTTCCTGGGATGATGGCCGCTATCTTTATAACTATCAGTCACAGCCTGAAAAAACAAACCTGACTTGAATGTGTGTCACTGTGAGTGTGCTGTGAGTGTGCTGTGTGTGTGCGTGAGTGAGTGAAGTTTATATCAGAGAGTATGCAACTTTTGTGTCTGCCCACATGGCACCCGCCCCTTCTCCAGAGCACACGACACGCCTGTTAATTGTTTTGCCGGCCGGCTCATATGACTCCCAACGTATCTAGACCCTTCTGCCAAGATCCCCATTCCAAGTTTAGGACTGAGCTGGGAGGGTTGGGAGGCAGGGAACGAGCTGCTTCCATGGCACAGACGCGCTCACTGCTGCTATAAATACCGGTTGCCTACAACATAACTGTTTGGTGCTCAAGTCCGACCAGCGGAGAATGCTGGGGGAATCCAGAGAGGCCAAGTAAGCCAACGAGCTCTCTCTCAGTTCGTGTCCCAGCTCAACATGGAGCCAGCTTATTTGGAATCTAGTCGTTTTGATGGTTGCTTGATTGGGAGCTGGAGAATCTCACCCACCTCCAAGAGTTTAGAACTAAATGCTCAGGTTTGGCCCATCACTGAATGGCCCACAGTCAACTGACACAGGTCTCCCCAAAAAGCCCTGTCATCTTCTTCTACCACGACTCTCATACACGGCAGCCAAAATTCCAACCACAGTTCACAGACTCACAGAAATGTGTGTGACATGAAGAATGGGGACACAAGACCCCCCCACCAAAGTTTTCCCCAGCTTGCTTCAGCCCAAATATGAATCCGACCATCCAGGATTATGGAATCAGACAGACAGTCTCTTTGGATACAAAGCGCTTCCCCCCAGCTCACGGCCAGCAAATGCCTTTTGGATAACGCATTCCACGTTGGCTGAAGGGTACAAAGGAAGAAACTTTTGATTCTACACCAAATAATATTACTTCTGTACTAAATCTCTCACCCCACTACCATTTCCCACTAGTTCAGTTGCTGGCTGCCACTTACTGTTCTCGCTTCCAGGAACTCATGAATACTAAACAGGGGTGGGGAAGGGTCATTTGAGGGTCACATAATCTAGACATTAAGTCACCTGTCAAATGTCACCGTCAGCGAATGACACCGTCTTTCCCCCTTCAAAACACAACACACAAAGCATTGGGTTTCCACTATTCTGTCTCTTGACGCTCTGGGCTCCAGTTCACAAAAACTTCTGCCACAATTAAGTGACGAGTCTTGAAGGGGTCGCGAGACTCTGTTGTTTTCACTGTAACACAGCCTAGCATTGCTACCCCTCTGGAATTCACTATTGTGTTGACACAGCAAGTTCCAAATACTAAGCATTCCCCAGATTTGCAGATCAGTTCTGAGCATTCGGTGGCCTTTTTAGATAAAACTCCTAATTGGGCTGATTCAATTCAGATGGTTCTTTCAGCTGCTTTGAATTAGAATTTGGACACATCCAACAAACCAAACCAAACAAAAACCCTCAGCAACAACAAAGACCTTTCCTATCATGAAAACACACTGCAGCATTCCTGAAATACTTGATATTACTTTGGGCAAAACACTCAGAAATTTCTGGGACTTTTGACCCAAAATGCAATGCATGCATGTACTCAATCACCACTTTCGATTCCATCAGTGACATTTTCAACTTTTGCAACCAACAGACAATCTCCCTGCTCTCTCTGCACTGGGCCATAGCAGATAGACACGAATGTGGGTGCTGCATGCAATCACATTACCTTTGGGGATTTGACTGTCGGCAAAGAACAGCCCCACAAACTCTTTGCGGTAGGAAACCTGTGTGAACAATCCACTTTGATTCACGTAGCCTTGTCCTCCTCATGCTGGGAAAACCAGCTATATGAGGTCTATAACATACACCCCTGTAATGACAGATCCTTCTGCAATGCCATCCCCCTTTGCAATGCCACCCCCCTCCAGATTAAGTCAGTTTACAACCGCCAGTTCGCTTTGCGCCTAAGCACTCTCTTTCCAGTAACCTAGCTTCAATGCTAGACATACCAACCCCTCCGCGATGCAAAAAACAGAGGCCTTTGCGGTACTGTAGGTATTTCTCCTTGGCAGAAGAAGTTCCCCCCGCCCCTTCACAGCAGCAGTGTTTTTTACGCTACCGGGTCACAGGATCGAAGATGAAAAAGAACAGTATACTGTAGTCATACCTGAGTAATGAGGGGAGGGGAGGGATGGGGTAAGGGCAAGCATCTGAAGGAACCCTGCAGAAATTCACCCACTTACATTTTCCAGCTGGACATCGGCAGACAGAATGGAGGGCTGAATGGATGAAGGAATGGACAGAGGCGAGTGAGAGTGAACTACAGGAGACACAAGGGATTAAACAGAAGAGATGCAGGGGAAAGAGAATGAAGGTTAGGGATTGATTAATGGAAAGCCAGAGATCCACACCTGACAGTAGCAGACAGGTGCATCAATACACAGAGCAGGGATCAAAAGCAGCAGGCACAGGGAGAGGCAGGAGTGGGGACAGACTGGGAACATCATTTGTAATATGGAGACAGACAGAAGATTATCTAGCCAAAATGTTTCCCATAATGCCGTATCAAATGCCACTTTTTCTCCCATTTCCAGACTGAAGCAAGATCGCCCCCGGGTAACTGCAAAGGAGCACACCTCTGTACAATCTCACCTACAAATCTGACCTTATTAATACAAATATATGGAAACCGAGACACGCTTTGCCCTTGCCCCTCTCCAGGCCTGGAGGAGTCCCTTCTCAGTCACTGTAACTGACAGGAAGCCTAAGAACAAGGAGAAGAACTGCACAGAATGAAAGAGGGCCCGCTGGTATACTGTACCTTAGCAGAGACAAGAGACGCAGCCACCGACGTTGACGCCTCCAAGGCCCAACAGCAACTGAGCTGCCACTGACAAAGGGGAGGAGTCTGGGTGTCGTAGCCGCGCCCACCCTGGCCAATCACAAGGGAGAGGGTGTGGTAGCGGCTCTTGTGGTGGGGGAAATCTGACTACAAGATCAGCATAGGTTGAAAAAAACCACTCACACACCCCCTTAGGGTGGGGGGATAGAATGAGTGACAGGGAACCTCACCAATCAGAGAAAACAAAGCAGTTGGGCCCTCTTGCAGCCTGAATGGGTCTCTTTGTGTGTGAACAGATCGTGAGAGGATGGGAGGGGGGAGGGAAAGGATGAATGAGGCCTATTGTCTGTTGGGAGGGGGATTGGGGTTACGTCAGAGGCGGGACCCCCCCACAAGTCTTTCCCAAAAACCCCACCAGAGTCCGGTATCCTCACCCCCGCAATCCCAATTCCAACCGGGGACTCTTCCATGCAAGGTAGGAATCTGGACTTCCTAGCCTCCTTGGCATAACCCACTGGACAGTAATGCCCAAACTTCATATCCAAATAGGGAACGGCAACAATTCCATGAAAAATAAATGAATAACATAATTAAAGGCTCTTGTTAGCCCTCTGCAAAACAGGAGGTTGCCTGCTTGTCTCTGCATGATTTACTGCTCTAGCCTTGCCATCTTTGTTGGTGATGTAATTCCTCCGCATCTCTTCATTGATGCGATTGGATCACACTGTTTTCCTGATGTAAAGACCTCAGAGGAGGCTGTCTGTGGCATCTCTGCATGAGTCAGTGCATTGGTTTCCATCCAAACAGGAGTTGGTTTCCATACAACATGGTGTTGTAGCATAGTGGGTAAGAGACTGAGCTAAACATTAGTATGGATCTCACCTCTGCCATGAATTTACTAGGTAGCCTTAGGGCCCAATCCCAATCGCGTTCTAGCAATGCAGTGTGCTTTATGGCTGTCACTAACGGCGACATGCCATAGAGCGCAGCCAGGCTGCCACCACCACCACGCACCAGCAACCCGCTAAGGAGCCCAGCGCCAGTAAGTCAGTATGGGGGGGCAGGTGGGAGGAATGGGGCAGAGACTGGGGCAGGGAGCGGTGTGTGTCCTGGACCCACTTGGACTTGCACCAGCAAATCGCCGGCACAGGTATGAGTAGATCCATTCAGGCAGTGAAGGCTTACCCCTGGGCAAGGGAACAGACATTCTCTTCCCCAGAGGAGACCTCTGGGATTGTGCCCCCTTGCAGGATACAGCATGTGCTCTGGTGACACAGCTGCATTAGCAGGGATATTGAGTTAGGATTGGGCTACTAAGCAAGTTTCTCTCTCTCACCCTCAGTCCCCCAACTGCATGAGGGCAATAATAATACAACTTATCTTATGGGGTTGTTGTAATGATTACAAGATATAAGAGAAATGCTATGTACACTTGAAAGTAGCATACAAATGCAACGTGTTATTCTTATGACCAAATCAGTGGTTCATGTGGAACCCGCACACGGAGTAGGGCTCCTCTGAAGGCTGCTAACACTCAGGCCTGGCCAAAGCTGGACTGACTCCTGAAGTGGTGCCCAAATTGTCTTCCCCCCCCCCCCGTGCTCTCATGCCCTGCCACATCCCACTCCCCACCTCCACTTTCTTCCTCCACTCCCCAGCTGCTTATCCAAAACAGGCCAAACCAGGAGGATGGTGGGAATGGAATATTGCCTGGTTTAAAGAAGTGACCAGATACTAGTGGTGGAGGAGGAGGAGGTGGCAGCAGAAAGGGGTCTGTGGCCCTGTTTTGATCTCTCTCCTAGATTGAAGAAGCATTAATCAGAACAGAATTGCAGCAACTTCTCCAGCACTGCATATGATGTCCAAGGCGGCTTATGAAAGTGTCAGTTGATCAGATTGTCAGACTGTACCTCTTGCATTTCATAGTCATTTGACCCCACTGCTTACAATCTCTCTCTCTCTCTCTCTCTCTCTCTCTCTCACACACACACACACACACACACACACACACACACACACACACACACACTGTCAATTGAAGATAACTCTACAAACATCTAATTCACGAAAACGTATGCTATGGTATATTGAATACTTACCCTCCGGTGTTTTTGCTGCAAGAGAAGCATTGCTAGCCCCCCTGGAATTTTACACAAATGGATTCAAGAGTTGTTCTGCAGCAGTAATTGCAACAGGACCTGAGGTGCACTTTGCATTGATTTGTGACATTTGCATCCCCCAGCAAGCTCATGGCAGCATGCAAGGTTCTCCCCTCCCCATGTATCCTCACAAGCACCTTGCAAGGTAAGTTAGGTAAATTAGGCTGAGGGGTGGAAGGACTGACTGGTCCAAGGCAGGACTGGTCCATCCATGAGGCATCGTGAAGCAACAGCAACAGAAGGATCTCGCAGTGCCTTTCCCCCAGAGCCCTGTTCACACAACCATGGAGATGCATAAAAGCCAGCCCACACTGGGCCACAGGCCACTGCAAGGAAGATCTGTGCACACCTGCTGGCATATGTATGTAGGAAGAGTTCAGCTTTTCTGGCACACCACTGCAAACATCAGATCTGGAAGGATTTGCTGAAGCTATTGTGAGCAAAAATGAAGGTGTGAACAGGCGCCCACGCATGCGCACATATAGCCTTGTAGTTCCAAATCCTACAGAACCCTTCTTTGCATTGGCTCTCTTGCCAAACCTACACTGCCCCCTTGTGTCAGATCAGTGTCTAGCTCTATCGCTTAATGTCTGCTGTGTCCATTTTTATTTCCAGGCCAGAATCATGCTGCCAATGACACAGCAGAAACGTCAGGGGAGGTGACCAAAGGGGACCCAGGGGGAAGTGACAGAAACGTAAATATGAGCTAGGATACGGCCTTGAGGAAGTGCTTGCCGAGCTACTTTTAGAGGTAGAAGGTGACTCAACAAATTGGCCTGTTACAATCCTCCATCCAGAAGGATGATGCACATGGAGTGCGTTGCTATATTTATATGTGCAATGTTCAGACAGACTCTTGCCAAATGCAAAGCCCATGAGCAAAACTTGGAAAGTGGAAACTACGTCCAAACTCAAACAGGAGCATGCAGTCAGCATGGCAGAGGAACGATTGTAAGAGGCATCTTTTACACAACTTGTCACTCTAGGAGAATTCAAGCTGTCAAATTACACCAGACCTTTCATCAAGTAACAGGGAAATGCAGTTCACTCACCGCTGGACAGGATACAAAGAGCCATACAGTGTGAAAAACTTGTTACTTTGGGGAGGCAAAAACAACAAAGAGTTTTGTGGTACTTTGAAAAATGACACGATTGTGGCACAAACTTTTGTAGAATAATTAGATGCACACAGCCATGTCAGAATCCTGTGATTTGGTGGCACTTTGGCACACAGTATAGGTGCTTTTGAGCCATGGCCTTTTAAATGTCATATGAATGGGCTGCGTATCAGCAAATGACTGATATGAAACCAATCGGTTATACCTTCTTCTAGCTATAGATACTACATGTGAGACACCTCTGGCCAGTATAGCCTCTTTGCTTAAGCTGACCCTTTGAATCGCCTTGTGTTCAGAATACCTCCTCATCTCCCCTTTCCCAAGCAGGAACCTCCTGCCCAGCCTCAATGCTGAAACCACTCAAGTCAGGAACAACTCAGTTCCTCTTCCAAATACCTGATCCCCAGTGGTAGATGTTAGAAATTAGACAGAAGAGGAAGAGGTAATCTATGAAGCCTTATACTCACTTATGGCCCGATCCGATTGGCACCTAAGGCCGCCAGAACGAGCAAAGGTGACACACCAGAGCACGCAGCCTGGCCACCACCGCGGGTAACAAGCGGCCGGCTCCGCATGCCAGCAGACAACGGATGCCCGCTAGCACCAGTAAGTTCGCGCAGGGGTGGGAGGGAGGCAAGGAGTGGGTGGGGCAAGGTGGCAATGGGTGGGGAGGAGGGTGGATCAGGACCAGGAAGGGGGCAGTTTTGGTGGCAGTGGCACACACTGAAACCTAACCCTCTTCCCAGCCTCGATCTCCCAATCCTCAATCTCCCAATCGATCTCTCTGATATAGCTGGCTCAAGTCCAAGTAGACCTGGCAGGCTGGCACTAGCTTACCCAGGCAAGGGAACAAATGTCCCCTTACCTTGAGGAAGCCTCCAGAGGCCAAAATTCCCCCACAGGACGCAGCAGGCGCCACGCTGGCAGTACTGCTGCATCACTGCAGGGGGAGTTGTAGTGGATTGGGCTGCCCATTGATCTAGCTCCGTTTTGTTTACACTGATTGATGGGCAGCAGCTCTCCCAAGTTCAAGACAGGGGTGTCTCCCAACCCTACCTTGAGATGACAGAAACCAGGACCTTCTGTGTGCAAATCTGTGCTCTGCAACTGAGCGACAGTCCCTCTCCAAAAGACACCAACTATTCTGCTTCCACCAAGCTTTGAATTCAAATCCCTGGATTCAGACTCCAGAGTACTAACCTCTGCCAGAGTACTAACCTCTCGCAGCGGGTTAAACCGCTGAACCATAAGCTGTCGATCAAAAGGTCGGCAGTTCGATTCCCGCGACGGGGTGAGCACTCGTTGCTTGGCCAGCTCCTGCCAACCTAGCAGTTCCAAAGCATGTCAATGCGAGTAGATAAATACCGTATTTTACGCTCCATAGGACGCATCGGTCCATAGGACACATGCATCCTATGGAGCATAAAATAGAGGAAAAAAAGTTTTTACTTACCTGGGCTTGGGGGGCGCTTCGGGGAGGCCTGTGGGGGCTTCGGAGAGGTCTGCGCGAGCCTCTGCAGGCCTCCCCGATGTTCAGTTCAGCCGAAAACAGTGATTTTCGGCCATTTCCGGTTTTCGCGAAAACCGGAAATGGCCGAACATCACTGTTTTCGGCCAAACTGAAGATCGGGGAGGCCTGCAGAGGCTCGCGCAGGCCTCCCCGAAGTCCCCACAGGCCTCCCCAATGTTCAGTTCAACCGAAAACACCGATTTTCGGCCATTTCCGGAAATGGCCGAAAATCGCTGTTTTCGGCCTAACTGAAGATCGGGGAGGCCTGCAGAGGCTCACGCAGGCCTCCCCGAAGCCCCCATAGGCCTCCCCGAAGCGCCCCCAAGCCCAGGCTTCGCACCATAGGACGCACGCTTTGCCCCCCTTATGTTTTTTTGGGGGAAAGTGCGTCTTATAGTGCGAAAAATACGGTAGCTACCGCTTGCAGGAAGGTAAACAGCACTCCGTGTTCCAGCCGCATGCTACGTGCTGCGGCAAGGAGAGTCATGCCGGCCACATGACCACGGAGGCGTCTTCGGACAACGCTGGCTCTTCGGCTTTGAAATGGAGATGAGCAGTCGCGTCGCTACGACGCGCGACACCCCAGAGCGGGGGCGCGCGTCTCCTTTAAGGGAGAGGCTCCGCCCCTGCGCATGACGTCACGTGCAGGAGCAGAGCACCCTCCCCGCTCCGTCTTTGGCTCATTTTTGAGCCAAACGGACACAGAGGAGGGCGGGCGGGCCCAGCTCCGCCACCAAACTGTAAGTGGGGGGGTCTCGCGTCACCCCTGTGCGCGCGACGCCCCCCGCACTTCCCCCTGTCGACACCCATGGAGATGAGCACCACACCCTAGAGTCGGACACGACTGGACTTAATTGTCAGGGGTCACCTTTACCTTAAACCTGTTATGGAACCTCTGTAAAAAGAAGGAAGAAGGATGCAATCCATCACTGGGATTCTCTTGCAAAAGCCCTGATGAACTGAATGGGAGATTGTGAGCTCTGAGTTCTTGCACTGTTGTCATTCATTCATGGGCAGCCCAATCCTGTCTAGGACCGCCACAGCGTACAAAAGCACGCTGCGCCAGATCTTATCCAGGATTGGGCCAGCACTGACGCAGGCGGAGGCCTCCTTGAGCCTGAGTAACGGCCCAATCGCCCCAATGGTTCTTCGCGGATGTGCGCCGACAAAATGGCCGGTGCAAATCCAGGAGGTCCGTGTAAGGTCAGCCAGGCCTGGGAAGGGGGATAGGATTCGGCAGAGCGCGCCACCGAGGATCCCTCCCCCTTCCCGGGCCTGGCCACCCAATCACCCAGTTCCACCCAGTTCCACCCTCCCACACCGCTTACTCTCCAGGCATTGAAAATGTGCCTTATGGCACGTTCACGACTCCTGGCGCCACGGGGGTCACGCATGGTCAGGATTGTGCTGTAATTCATTCATTTTCAACAGGGCTTGTGCAGGAGAATTCCCTCAACATATTATGCACAAGGAGTCCAAAGAAGAGTGGCAAAATAGCGCCCTCTGGTGTCCAGCTCGACTTTTGCTGCGTCCCCACTACGTCCGGCCAATCAAAGCCTGTTGTTTGACCTGGGGGTGGGACACCAGACATGCACGGAACGCGGCCGTGGCCAATGTAGCTCGGCCTTAAGCCCTGGAATGGACTCCTAGTCTGGGCTCAATATCCAGGGCTCTCCAAATACTGGTCTGGACCAAGGAATGACTTAGTGACAAACTCAAAAGAGAGAGCCACTGGCCGGAATGGCTTTGAAAGGGGACATGGAGGGTGTTAATCAATGGCTACTACTAGTTAAGATGGCCATGGGCTGCCTCCGAGTTCAGTGGCCATCTGAACGCCAGCTGCAGCAGGGGAGCCACGACAGGCTTTCTGGGCTTCCCAGCCGGTAGATCACTGTGAGAAACAGGACGCTGGACTAGATGGGCCTTTGGCCAGATCCAGCAGGGCTGCTGCTCTTATGTTCTTATTCATAGGAAAAATAAGATAATCATGCAGTTGTTCATTATAAGGAATCTGAAAGCAAAATGTAAAGATTGGGAAATGTAACAGTCTTATTCAGCAAAGTGAAATCCTGAGCCAAAATCAGATTCTGGAGTTTACCATATCTGCTAAGGGAAAAGAAGGGAGGAAATGATGGCAGTGCTTAGACAGATATGCGAAGTGTGTGTGTGTGTGTGTGTGTGTGTGTGTGTGTGTGTGTGTGTGTGTGTGTGTGTGTGTGTGTGTGTGTGTGTGTGTGTTACAGTGCTCAGAGTGCATTTGTTTGTACAGAGTCAACCCTGTCCCAGATATTTCTCCTGCAATTAACTCCTTCTGCCCCAGACATGCATCTGTCTGCAGTCTGGGGGTGGGACTTGCACTTTCATTGGCTCAAATGAGCTGTCCACCTTGGGGCGAGGAGGCATTAAATGGCCATTCCCCTTTTTCTTTACAGGCAGTTCTCCTTTTCTGCACCCTGACCATATGTCTGGCTATTTATAGTTCGGTGGAGCAAGCAACGTGGCTGACTCGTCCCTTGTCGCTTTTTCTGCTAGCCCAGGAAAAGACAGGCGGTTGGGGGTAATGACTGCAATAAACATGGGCAGGGGGTAGTAGCGGGGAGAAATGTGAGTGGCTCAGAGGGAGACAAAGAGGGGTGTGTGCATGCATGCATGTGAGCATTGCTACAAAGTGTTTAGTTTCTAAGTCTTTACCCATCTGTTTTAGAGTTAATTTGCTTGCTCAGTGTCACTTTGAATGTGCTCTGAGACACTCTCTCCTTTTTGATTGCTTCACATGTTCCAGGCCTGAGTGCTGCCACTGAAACAGGTTCAGAAACTTAAACAGTTGCTCAGGTCATGCCCATTTACAAAAAATGAATACAGTATTTGATCACTGAGTCTGCCATAGGGTTTGTCACTGACAGGAGGACTTTTTGAAGCAAGCTTGCAAGAGACAGTATGTATACATGATGAGCAAAGCTACTTTGGGATTGGTTATCATTCAGGCAGGATACCATGTGCAAACTCCTTGATTCCTGCCAGATCACGTTCACATATCCGCACGCATGCACACACAAACTCTCTCTCTCTCTCTCTCTCTCTCTCTCTCTCTCTCTCTCTCTCTCTCTCTCTCTCTCTCTCTCTCTCTCTCTCTCTCCCCCTTTGAAAAGGAGAGTTGCAAGGGGAGGTGTGCAAGTGTTATGCACAAAAGGACTGTGTTGCTTCTTGAAGACTGTGCAGAGGATTTGTCATGTGGGCACAGAGAGGTGGGCTGAAATCAAGGTTGGATTTAGAAGTATGCAAGAAATTTAGTGCATAACGTGTAGTTTGGCTTTAGGGGTGCAAAGAGGAAAAGGGTGTCATTGGGTGTTAATGTATTGCATATTCAGCAGCAGCAGCAGCATGCTGAAGTAATTTCTGAAAAGCAAAAAGGCACACACACCACATCCAGCCAGCAGGAGGCAGGCTTTTCAGCCTGTTGAAGAACACAGCTGCAACCTTCAAGCTAGGGGAGTTAACAGCTCTCTCTCTCTCTCTCTCTCTCTCTCTCTCTCTCTCTCTCTCTCTCTCTCTCTCTCTCTCTCTCTCTCTCTGATTTCAGACAACATACCTACAGAAGACAGCATTACAGCACACGAGCCGCGAGCCCTATCATCTCAGGAACTCCACTTCTGTTGCACCCAGTGCCCTAATTGAATGCGCCCCCTGCTGGCCCTAGTGCATCGCTATCCTTGGTTGGTGAATGTGGCCACCTATGGGACATTATTTTCAGCGGCAGATGTGGCCCAGCAAGTGTTGGTGGCTAGGCCCAGTTTGGATCTTCCTGGGCACAATGCTTTGGATCTGAAGCAGACAGGGAAAGTGGCTCTGGTGGGGTTTGCATTCCACGCCAATTTCAATTACATCTGGTTCCGGACTCTGGAGCGTCTTCTTCCAGGAGCGAATGCTACCATGGTGATAGCAAAGGTGGCTTGTGACCAGGTCGTAGCAGCACCAATCACCACTGGGGCGTTTTACACAGGTGAGAGACAGAGAAGGGTGGGGTGGGGACTGGAGTAGGGGGACCCTTTGGAGCAGGTGATGTCATTTTCCAGTCATCCTCTACCTCTTCAAGGTCTTTCTCTCCTGGATGGTGAAAGTGACATCTTCGGGAAGCTACAGGAGAAGTTTTGGCCAACGTACAAGGTAATAGTCGCACTCATTCCTGAAGAGCAGCCATGTCACCCTGTTACAGCTAACACAAGAAAGAAGCTTGTGGCACTCTAAGGATTGACTTTTCACTCCCCCAGGACACTTTGCTGCCATTCTTTAGCAAAAGTCCTGTATCTATAAGGGAAATTCCAGAGTGAAATTGCTGACCTAGAATTTTTCAGTGTTTGGTTGCATTCATTTTGGACTAGTTGGAACCAGGGTTTTCTCTTCCACTACAAATGTTGGCATAACACACCTAGGAAGATGGTGTCATCATCGCATTTACTGCCATTGTGAATGGTCACTGTGCTTGCTTACCTTATAGACATTTAAGTTTTACACAGAAGTGTCACAGACTGTACCTGTTGCATTTCATGGCCATTTGTTTACAGTCCTTTTTGCTATCACCATATATATGTACCTGTCATAAGAGAATAACAATCAATTCCTGCATCTGATGAAGTGGGTTCTGATCCGTGATGGTTTATTATGTTACAATATATCTGATAAAGGTATCACAAGGCTCTTGGCTGTTCCTCTTGAGAACATGGCAGAGATGAGATTCGAAACAGGGGCATCCTAGTTCACAGCTTAGACTCTTGGCCATTATACTTAGGTCGCTGCTGAACCTCTCTGCCTCCCTCAAGTTTGGATGTGCATGTACATGTTACAGCAGGCTCCATCTTAGAAGAGGCATTCTCTCTAAGTGTGTGAGAGAAGAGGGAATACCTCTCTTACAGAGCAATCCCATGTTTCCCCACTGTATTCAGTGTGCATAGGATTGCAGCCCTAGATGGTACCTGCCACCAGTAGCTTTTATTAGGACTTATATTTTTAAAAGCAGCATTAAAAAAACATGTTGCCTGATTAGTCAGGATGGCTTTTTAGTCTATTTAAAAGGTTTTCAATGTATTAACCTAATTGATTCAAGTTTGCAGTCCTAATAACAGCACCTTCGTGCTAAAATATAACACTATATTTATTTATTTTAGAAGATTGCTATACTGCCTTTCCCCAGCCTAGAAGCCTGTGTATAGAGCTATATGGAACTCTAGCTAGCTATAGTCTTTAACTTAAGCCTGACCTTGAACTTGCTGGATTTTCTCCTTCAGGCTGGGGTTCTGTGCTGGACTTTATTCCAGGTAAGTGTTGCTGCCCTCGCTTTCCTTTCTTCACCTCCATGGTGGAAGCCTGAGGTTGCCAGCTTTTTTTCTGGCAGAGCTCCTTTGCATTGAAACAACTGCAGGGCAGGCAATGAATAAACAGGCAGTTTTCCTGGCACAGAACTGAAGCAATGGTGAAATTTCCCTTGCTTCATTTCTGCTTGACTTGCAGCTGTTTAAAGGCACAGGAGTTTGGGATATAGTAAAAAGTTTGGAATGCACCGATCCCTTCCAAATGCCCACTGGAATGCATTAAGCAAGTGTGACTGGTTGTTTGTACAACAGTGGTCTTTAGGGACCATCTCTAAAAGACCAAAAGAGAAAAGTGCACTGTAGTTCCTTCAAGTTCCTCCCAAGATAGCTGCAGAGACTGAACAATGTTCTGTATGTAAATTAACGTCAGGAGCCCCCCCATCACACACTCACATGGGGAATGAATGTACAAAGTCCCCCGTAAACACAAGATGTTAGTAGCGCCCCCAGCCATTCCTCTGGCCAATCAGAAGGAACCAATGCATTCTAATGGCCACTCTACGTCACTGGTTTTAGAACTGTACTTCTCAAGAAACAGGCATGTTTAGAGAAGCCAATTTCACGAGGAAGTGGATTTGCCAAACAATACAATAACTCAGTGAATACAAATAATGATCTCTTACAGGACAAATGGCCCAGCACACAGAGAACCAGTGTAATAATACACAGCTGTCAGAACATCAGGTTAGGATCAAGAAGACCCATATTGACATCCCCCCTCACTCATAAAGCTCATTGAGTAATCTTGGACCAATCACTATGTCTCAGCCTAATCTACCTCACAGGGTTGTTGTAAGGACAAAATCTGGGTGGGTGTAGGAGGAGAGCCAGGTACACTGCTGTAAGTCCTTGGGGGAAAGAGTGAAATAAACATGTGATAAGGCAATAAAAGAATGCCGAGGTGGACCCAGCCAATCCCAGATCAGGACAGGAAATGATGCTCCGCCCCTGAACCTGGCACTCCATTTTCTCTCTCCCGCTACCAGGCAGTGAATTTTACTCTCATGCCCCCCGTGCTGCGCACAGCCTACGTGGGTGCCTGCTCCTTCCTGTGGACAGCTTTTCTCTGCTACCTGCGCCAAAGCGATGCCCGTGATGCCACCTCTCGCCTCTTCCATGCAGTGCCAGGCTTGGCTGGGCTATTTCCACCGACAGCAGGGGAAAGTCATGTAAACCAGCCAGCTGAGAAATAACCAAGGGGGAGCCCCAATAAATCCCTTTGTTGCTAAGTATTTTTTTGTTCCACATGTAGTTTTTCTTAGTCTCCGCAAACATTATCAGGCGCTGGTTGTATTCACGGTCACTCCTACCCATCTCAGAGCTGGGAGTGGCACCAACAGATTCAATGCAACAATGATGAGCCAGGATGGTGTAGTGGCTTGGGAGTCGGACTTAGACCTGGAAGATCCAGGTTCAAATCCCCACTCAGCCACGAAGCTTCCTGGGTGACCTTGGGCCAGTCACTGTCTCTCAGCCCCACCTACCTCACAGGGTTGTTGTGAGGACAAAAAGGAGGGGAGGAAATATGTACACCACTCTGAGCTCCTTGGAGGAAGGGTGGTATAAAAATGTGAAAAAATAAAATAAAATAAACAACAATGGAAAAGTCCAAAGTGATGTGAGCTAATATTTATTGAGTCCCAACATGGTTGAAACTTCAGGGGACTCAGGGCCAAACTAGGTGTTACTTTAAGTCTGTCATCATTAGCACTGATGGGCTTCACCTTTCTTCACCTTTCTTTCAAAACACATGTCTGTGTTTGCGTGTGTGCAATCTGTCTTGGGACCACAGCAGGTTGTTGTTCAGTTGTTAAGTCGTGTCCGACCCTTCGTGATCCAATGAACCATATCCCGCCAGGCCTTCCTGTCCTCCACTAACTTCCTGAGTTCACTCATTTTCATGTTCATTGCATCAGTGATGCTGTCTAACCATCTCATCTTTTGCCTTCCCCTTCAAAGGGCTAAAGCCCCCTCCATCCCGGATCATTCAACGGGCACTGCCATTTCAAACCACGTCTGAAAAAACATGAGAGGGCAGCATTAAAACCCTGAAATGCAACAATGCCTTCTGGATTATCTGCACTGCTAGAAAGTGAATGGGCAAAGGAATTCCAGAGAAAAGGGATGGTGCATTTGCCACTCCACCCCACTCATGGTAAACTCTTAAGCTCTTATAGACTTGACTTGGAATCCTGATTTTGAAAACTCCAATTTGATCCATGTTCCATAAGCAGCCAGCCCCCCATTGTGACACAATTCTCTGTGGAACCCTGGGGTCCCCCGTTTCCTCAGGCGTCCATTCAGCCATGCAGCTTCTCTCAGGCCCTCTGTTACGGCTGCTGCTGTACCTGGCCTGCCTGCCCACAGGCCTTTGGAGCTGCCTGCAATGTGACAAAAAGCTCAAGGACAGCCTGGCTAAGCTCCGGACTGAGGTTGTGGAGCGCCAGATCCACGATACCCGTCTCAAGGAAAGAGCCAATGAGCTCCTCAAAGGTCTCGAGGGGAATTTTTTCCGGCATTACGCCACCAGCCAGTTTTCAGGTTTTGCAGGTATCGCTTTGGCCCTGCTGAGCAAGGGCCTATTGCACACTCAGCATCTTTCCAGACAATCATTTTTACCGGGCAATGAATGCACAGTTTTTATTCAAACATTGCGAGCCATCCAGTCATCTTTCTGCTAGTTAACATGATATTGTGATAAAAGGCAGCTAGTGCATCTATCATGGTTTGTGGTTTGCAGTGTGGAGTGAGTGTCAGAAGCAACTACTGGCTAGTGCCTGTGCCATCACTGCTAACACCCTGCGTCTGTCACCATGTCTGGCAGCCCAATCCTGTCTAGGACCGCCACAGCATACAAAAGCATGCTGCACCGGATCCTATGCAGGACTGGGCCAGCACCAGTGCAGCTGGAGCACACCTCAGGGGAAAGGGATGTTTGCCCCTTTCCCCTGGGTAATGTCCTAGCTACCCCTATGGGTCTCCTCGGATGTGCCGGCGCAAATCTGAGCAGCCCGTTTTGGGCTTGACAGGCCTGGGATGGGGGATAGGATTCGGTGGAGTACACTGCTAAGGATCCCTCCTTTGCCCCTGGTCCAGTGGGCCAATCTCCCCTCCCGTTCTGCCCTCCCCATGCCCCTCCACCGCCTGGCGCAGGACTTATCTCTGTCCACCGGCGGTGGCTTCTGTTGGGTGGAGAACGAGCAGCGCTGCCCTCTCCGCTGCTTACTCTCCAGTCTACGGGTGTTGGAAATATGTCTTTCGGCACGTTTGCAACACTTTGGAGCGGCGGAACAATCGTTCCGCCACTCCAGCGCTAGACAGGATTGTGCTGTGTGAGTCATTTAATAAACCTTTTAAAAGGAAGATTTTTAATATATTTTTCTCCTCTAGAGGCTGAGCACATCCAGCCACCGTACTCTCCCGCCCTGGCACCTGATCAGTGCAGTACAGTATTATTATTATGAATATTTATATACCGCTTTTCAACAAGAGTAGTTCACAAAAGCAGTTTACATAGTAAAATAAATCAAATACATCATAATAAAATAAATCAAATGAAATAGTTCCCTGTCCCCAAAAGCCTCACGCTCTAAAAAAAATACAGAAGAGACACCAGCAACAGCCACTGGAAAAGACGCCACACTGGAGTGAAGCGGGACTTTAAGAGGTGCATCTTTGTCCACTTAGCAGGTGGTCAGTTCAGATAAACTATGGTTTATTTGGGCTCAGGCACGAATATGAACCAAGCCTGCAGGCATCTTGCACTCCTCCTGTGGCTTGTTGAAATCACAGGTTTGTGGCTCATCAGAACCTGGAGCTGTGTTTTAACTGTGATTTTCGAACATGCGCATTTTTCAAAGAAAACATAAAACGAACTGATGATACCAGCAAAGCTACCTCATCTCTCCTCATCTATGCCCTACCACTACCTGTCATTTTAAAGATACCTGCTCCCACTCTCCAGCTCTAGAGCACAAATTACCCTGTTTTTGAATTACAAATTCAAAAACAGAACCTTGTCAAACATGCCATTAATTCCCTGTCTTCAATACAGCTACATTCCTGCAGCAAGGCTGCCTGCCGCTCATACCCAAAGGGAGTATATTATTGTTATTTCACCATGAATTACTATAGTGCTTTATAAAGAACAAGAGAACAGGCCTCTGCCCCAAAGAGCTTACAAACTAGAATTCAACACAGTGAAGACAACAGTGTAGTGGTTTGGGAGTCGGACTTAGACCTGGAAGATCCAGGTTCAAATCCCCGCTCAGCCATGAAGCTTCCTGGGTGACCTTGGGCCAGTCACTATCTCTCAGCCCCACCTACCTCACAGGGTTGTTGTGAGGATAAAAAGGAGGGGAGGAAATATGTACACCACTCTGAGCTCCTTGGAGGAAGGGTGGTATAAAAATGTGAAAAATAAATAAATAAAATAAATAAGGAGGCAGGTGGAAACAGGAACAACATCAGTTAATTTCAGTTACGAATACTTGGGCTCAGTTATGAGCAAACATTGTCCCATGAGCAAGATTGGTTTAGAGGAGGTATTTGAAGCGTTTAAGAGATTTAAGCGAAGGGGCACCATGCAGATATTCTGAGAGGCAGTTATAGGCAGCAAGAGAACACAGACCATTGGTCCACCTTGGTCAAAAGCATCTACCCCAACTGGCAGGAGCAGCATTTCAGGCAGGCCTCCCTAGAGATGCTGAGATTGAACCCAGGGCCTTTTCAATGCCAAGCATGCTCTACTACAGAGCCATGTCCCCTCTCCAAGGGGAGAGAGGAAGCAGTAGATCTTCACATGGCTGAGGGTGGTGGAGCTGCTGACATCTTTTTTACACACACATACATAACTGTGTGCTAACTGCAGAGGTAGTGTCATTGTTCAATAGTGGGCCCCTTCAGAGGGTCCTTAGCAGCTGCCCAACAATGCTGACCCCAGATGCCGGCTCTGGCCACCGCTGTCATTTCCTTTTCCCAGAAAAAAAGAAAGTTGATGACCTGATCTGGAAGGAGAAGCAGAGATTGGAAGGTCTGCTTCAAACCTCTCTGACAGGTGAGAACCCCTGACTGACCCACCTCGAAGTTGAGTGCCCTCTTGTTGGGACTGCAGTTCCCAAGGATCTGCTGCTCCTGTCTGGTGCGTCTGCCCGCGGGCTCTTTTTTGGAAAAGCCCACCAACCTCCATGTCTCTTTCTCTGTCCACAGACCAGGCTCTGTTGGAAGAACTGGTAGAATTTCGGAGGGAAATGACCATGAAGCTCAAACTGGTATTACAGCAGCACCAAACAAGAGGTAGTGAGCCTCCTCCAGGCACATGTCTTAATTACCTTTTCCTCATACCAACTGTCCAAAACTCTGATTTAGGATGACAGAGCAGAGGAGAAAATGCATGGAAAGAAGTACCGGTATTTCTCTCTCTGATTATACTAGAATTATTAGTACAAATGGGAGTAGAAATACTGCAATTACTGTACAGTACTGAGATTTTAGGGTAATAGCAGTAGCTGTAATTAATCCAGGGTCATCCAGAGATACTGACTGATAGCAATAGATAAAATGTACACTACAACAGAAAATATGGAATCCATTGTTGCAAGTTGTGATCATGACCACTACCTAAGGAGCAGTTATGCATTCAGCAGGGTTATGTGGTAAAGCCTTTTCTGGACTCTACCACTCCAGGGCACCCATGGGGGTGTTCCTTGTTTGAAAGTTCATGAAGGTCTACTTCATGAAGGAAGTTCATGAAGTTCCCTGCACATACAAAAAGAGCATGTAAGTAAGGGAGAAACCTAACTATTTCTCCCTAACATGCAGGGCTGTTCATTATGGGAGAGCATTCAAATGTACCACCTCACCTCCCCCCGCCACAATTTGAAGTGATACAGTCCATGAAACATGTAGGGTCTGATTCCATGGCCTGTATAAATTGAAATATTCCTGGAACAGGAGGGGAGAGTGGAACGTCTCATAGCAACACTTTGGATGTGAACAGTCTGTGGTTAATAGAACAGCTGGGACATACCGGTACTCATTTGTTGGACTTTCTCTTTCTTTTCCCCCACAGCTTGTGACCCAAATGACTGTGGTGAGTTCATCTAGCTGCATTGCTGGCTGTTGCAATCAAAGACAACAATGTGGTCCCTGGTGGGAGCACGTGTGGCTTGGGAACAGCCCATATGTGGCTCCCAGGAGTTCAAGGGAGCAAACCAAAGTGACAGGAAAAGTCTCTTAGCCAGACAAACATCAGGGGCACACTAGGGCTGCAATGGTTAATCAGTTAGATAAAGCAATTTAAAAACTGTTGATCGACTACAAAGGTATAGTACAGTATAATAAATAATATACTACAATGTTACTACAATAACACCTGTAGATCATGGCACACACTGTTTTAAAGGAGGCATTCCTCCCTTTCTCTCATATATAGGAGGGAATGCCTCTTCTGAGAGGATCCCCACTATGATACAGGCATGTATCATCTAAAAGCAAAGGAATGCTTCTAGCTTCAGGTTTTTACCCATATGCACATGCTAATAAATTAATCACTCAACGAAGGCTGCAAATCCTGTAGGCACTTATCTGGGAGTAAGTCCCACTGCATTTAATGGGACTTATGTGTCTGAGTAGACATTTAGGCTTGTGCTGTAAAACTCACATAATTCACTAAGATGTCTTTGATTGGGGGACAGTCTTAGCTATCACTGCCTTCAGCTCTCTTCTTTTAACCATACTTTGGGCCTTGGGTAAAAGAGGCAAAGGAAGGAAGGGGGTGGGTGATTCACGTGGGAGATAAATGTCTTAAAAGAGATGTACAGTATTTGTTGTGAGTCTCAGACATGCAAAGTGCCAATCTGAGCTTCCCTTCTGAGGTAAACAGCTGCAGGGCGAGGGGGTTGTCCCAATCAGGGCTACAGCTGCAGCAAAGGGTTAATACCCCCCTCCCAGTTTAGGTCTTCTGCAGCTATTTAGAAAGGGAAAAAAAGACAGGACACCAAAGTGTTAAGCATGCAGTAAGCATCCCACACCTACCCGTAGTTTGTGCCTCCGTCTTAGGGATTTGGTACAAACATCTCCGGGAGAAGAGTGCTGGACTTGGGCCTAGCAGCAGCAGGCCTCGATGAAAGATTCCGGTCCTTGCCGACAGCTTAGCAATGGGCTCTGCTGCTGCATGAATCCGTGGCTCGTGTTTCTCATGGTTTCTTTTTCCTCCCACCCCACATCCCTCCACTGCAGCTTGGCTCCAGTACAAAGTGTTTAACTGCATAAAATGCCGAGATGCCAGCGTTGCTTGCTTGACACTGAGGCAGTGCTTCGGTAGGTAGACTTGGAGATGGCAAATTGGATTGGGATGTGTATTGGGGGGGGGGGCAGGTATATAATATCACAGGGAAGTGGATTTTGTGTAGGGCGCAATGTGCTGGACCCAGTGCCTGGGGGAGGGCAAGGTGAAGGTGAGAGAGAAATAAAATGGCCCAACACCGAGAACTGCAGCAGGACATTCCTCTTTCCCGGGCCAACATGAGCCTAACTAACTGGGAACTTTTTATAGGAGTGGGTGGGTCCCAGAGTATCACCTGCCCTGCAGTAGCCTATCATGGCTAAGAAACTTCCTTAACTGGCTACTTGGCTTTCCCCGTCGTTCCCTCCCTGCTTTGGCTAGAGCTGAGGGGTGGCACACAGCTTCCAGATTCAGGCTCAAATCCCAACCAGATCCTGGATGGATGGAGGGTAGCGCAGCAGAGTTTGGGTGAATGAATCAAAAGGCTGTTTGTGTGCGTTCCCATGTCCAGCACAGAGAACAGCACCTACTCATCAGTGTCAAAGTAAGAAAGAGACAATCTTAAAATGTATCACATAAGTGAACACACACACACCTACCGGTACCTACCTTTTGGCACAAAGAGGGTATGAGGAATTTTGAGTGTCCCACTGTCCCCAAACTTATCAAGTCCCCCATACACAGGTCTCTCTACCTGCCACATCAGAAGACTTACATTTTCCCCCCTTCAAGCCTGAAGGACAAAGATTTAATTTGAATTTGGTTCACAACGCCCCTAATTATGAATAAACTTATCATTTATAAGCATTTTAAAATGTTCAAAGCATCCTACAAATATTATCTTAGAAAGGTCGGTCCCATATTATCCCTACCCTGCTGGTAAAAGACTGAGGGGCCTAGAACTTTTTGGTTGCCTAAGACTCCCTGAGGTGAAGTTTGAATTGGAGCAGGAGGTGGGGGGGGGGGGGAGAGAGAGAGAGAGAGAGAGAGAGAGAGAGAGAGAAGGAAGGAAGCGCGCGCTGTTCAGGGTATGGGGTCTTACTGTGGAAAAAAAACAAATTAGATTTAACTGATGAAATCTCTCTGGGACAAATGACAATGACATACAGTATGCTAAATGAGTAGTTCGGCCCAACCTGTTCTCTAAAAAATAGTCATATGTGCAATCAGGATTGAGAAGAGTTTTAACCATTTACCTCTGAGTCACAATCCTGACAAAAATCTTGCCTTCCCCCCCCCCACCTCCTGTAGCTGCTATTTGCTCCAGGAGGGGTCATTGATGGCAATCTCTCTTTTGCACACCAAATCTGGGATTTCTGTACCCAGTTGATTCCCAGGATCGTGTATCCCTTCGCTTTGGACACCCCTTGCAGGAACCAAAGATTGCCCAAAATGGAGTTGCAATTGTCCTGTCCATGGGCGGAGTGCTTTTCCTCGTGATTATAGGCGTGTAAGTATAAGCAGCCACCACCCCAGAGTCAGCTGCAGTTTTTCCCCCAAGACAGTGAACTCTGTGTCAATATGCTAGGCCTCACATCAGAGGCAGCTGCAGCTCACTCAGCATTGGTAAAAGGGTTAGGGAGGGTTTGGGGGGGCACTAACTCTCTCTTTTCCCCAGGATTATCACATACTGGAGAAATCGGCTATTTGAGTACGTTTAGCTGAGACCAGCCCTCTTCCTGCTCCTAAGGGACAGCCAACAGAAAAAGCGCTCTTTAGCTTCCAAATTATGAAGTCTGAGATTCAGTCCATATATTGTTTCCTCTACAACTCCGAAATTTCTTTTCTGCCTTAAATCAGTGTTTGCTCTTCTAATCCTCACAACGTCTGCTAACCGTCTTCCCGTTCCTTAAATAAACCATGATAAACCTCAGTTGTGGTGTATTTGCTATGCTTCTGTTGTTGTCTGCAAAGGTCTGACTTTCACCCAGGTGTCCAGGCACCGCCTCCCCTCCAGTAATCCTCTGGGCACTGCTGCCCTCTCAAAGAATCAAAACGTCCTAGATAGAATAGTTATAAAGAGGGTTGTCGGTGGGAACAACGACGGACAGCCACAGCAGCAAAAAAGGGAGATGGCATTCCGTAAGGGTGCCAAAACCATGAAATTTATTACAAAAACGTATTCTGTTTGAATCTGGCATAAAAAGAAATATTGGTAATGGCAAGGAATCCCACAGGCAGTCCAATCCTGCCCAAGATCTGCTGCAGTGCTGGATCCTGTGCAGGATCGGGTCCACACTGGCGGAGCTGGGGAAAGTGGCATTTGTCCCTTTCCCCCAGGGAAAGCCCCAGAAGCCCCTATGGGCCTCCTCAAATGTGCGCCGGCAAAATGGCCAGCAACATCCAGGGAGGCTGTGTAAGGCCAGCCAGGCCTGGGATAGGGGATAGGATATCGGTGGAGTGTGCCGCCAATATCCCCACCCCCATTCCTGGCCGGCCTGGACAGCCAATCGTCCCTCCCCTGCCACCCTGGCCCTCCCGCCCTCCCACCACCTGGTGCAGGACTTACCGGTACCTGCATCCGGTGGCATGACCTCTGTCTGCCAGCAAAGTGAGCAGCACTGGCCTCAGCACTGGCGTTGCTTACTCCCCAGGTGCCACAAACGTGCCTTTTATTTATTTATTTTATTTATTTATTTTTCACATTTTTATACCGCCCTTCCTCCAAGGAGCTCAGAGTGGTGTACATATTTCCTCCCCTCCTTTTTTTTGTCCTCACAACAACCCTGTGAGGTAGGTGGGGCTGCTGAGAGATAGTGACTGGCCCAAGGTCACCCAGGAAGCTTTCGTGGCTGAGCGGGGATTTGAACCTGGATCTTCCAGGTCTAAGTCCGACTCCCAAACCACGACACCATCCTGGCTCACCTTTTGGCACCTTTTGGCACGTTTGCGACACCCAGCTCTGGCGGAGCTGTTGCTCCACCATTGTGAGTCTACGCTGGATTGCGCCGTAACTCTGGTAGCCCTTGCAGATCCTGTTTCTGGAATCCCTATGACAAGGAATTCTGTAGGTCTCAAAAGCTTGCTGTTTGATGCGTTGCTATTTTTCTGTTGGTCTTAAAAGGATTATCCTTCTTGGATTAGGAAGATATGTTACATCACCAATTACTGCTGTTGTGAATTGCAAATGACTTTAATCTATATCCAGTGAAGCTTTACACAGAATTGTCACAAATTGTAGCTCTTGCATTTCATGGCCATTTCTCCCACTCCATAACATTTTGTGGGGTTTTTTCTCTATCCCCGCATGTGTGCGTGCACACACCTGTATATACATACATATACATACCTGCCAACCGAGGATAACATTTCAAGCTATTCTGGTGGAGTGTACTGCATTCCTTGAAAGCTTATAGCACAATAAATAAGTCGGTCTTTTAGGTGCTACAAGGTGATTTGTTGGTTTTTTGCTGAATTTCCAAATGGAATGCCTTAAAACCAGGGTGAATTATTGTACAGTACTGTGGTCTTTCGAGACTGTCCCCAATTGGTCCAACAGAAAAATACAGTCCTCCTGCATGAGCACTGAAATGTCTGAAAGAAATGGAACAATGATCTGCATGAAGCATCATCAGGAGCCCCACGATGAGTCCCAGGGGCATGTAGGAATCTGAAGAATCTGGGGTGCCTTCCTAATCATGCCTTTCCTCTGTCACCAGCCTTCATATCGTGCTTTTGCTGGGTGTTCACACACATCATCCCCTCCCCCCTCCACAAGTTTCTAATGCAGATCAGAATCCACAGCTCCCGCTTAGGCCACCTTGTTTTCCTGGCCCGTGACAGACACACAGCGGCAGAAATTCAACAGGTGCATCTTCTTTGGCTATTTCAGAAATATAAAAATCTGGAGAAGTTTGCCTGTTTTATTTCTGTCTGCCACACATCTGTTAGAGGTGCAACAGTCCTGTTGAGGGGGAGAGCAGAATGTGGCAGCCTTCTGGCAAGGTAAACAGTTTATGAACTGTGTGATCTTGCTGGTGGGCTCCCAGTGAGTTCTCTGCTGTAAAGAGGGAAGCACAACCATTCTTTTCTAAGTGAGTAAGCATGTTTAATTGGTCTGATTAGCTGAAGTTCAAGGATGGACTGGAGTTAGGGGTGTCCTGGAAGAGCTTTCTGGCCTCGAACGCACCTAATTGGCCAATGCTTTTTCTAGCATCATCTTCTTGTGTTTGTAGCACACCAAGTACCTGTGGGGACAGGAAACGTGTGCTTAGTACAGCCAGAAAGAGAGGGATTCTGGGTCTTTGGGGGTTGGAGTGGGGCCTGTTGGTGTACAATGGAGCTAGCCTAGACATGCATGGCGAAGACCCACTGTACAGCGAGAGAGGGAGGCAGCTGCACCCAGAGAGGGCTGAAGATTGCCAAGTGGGGGCTTTGGCGGTGCATGGTGGGCCCCCCCAAGGGTGGTGATGGGTGTCGCCCGCACTCCCCTTGGCACGCCCCTTGGTACGAGAAGTACATTCTTCCACTCACTCTGCTGCAATAGACCAGACCTGAGACAGTGTTCCGCAAACGTTTGGGCCCCCCTCTGAATGTAGAGGGCCCAATTTAGGGGGCCTACTTTCTGAGGGGCCCGATAACGGAAGCATCCTGAACACAGAACTCCACAAATATATTGAGATTTCCTGTTCCTCTGCAGCTGCCCATGCTGCACCTCCCAAACCTGCCCAACCATTTAGCTAAGGAAACATGCAACTATTCAGTCAGCAACAGCCATGCTGGCAATCTTTCCCACCACCACCCCATCCCCAAGGCCCCTTGCTCCCAAACAAGGCTTTTGCCACTGTTTGAGAAACGCTGGACTAGGAAAAAAATGGGAACTGGGCTGCCTGGGTTCTTTGCAAAGTGGGGAAAGAAAGGCTAGGAGGTGCTCCTGCATTCCATCTGCACCCAGGAGACCTAAAATCTGCAACCAGAAAGCATTCACTTAGTAAGATCTGTCTATCCTGTAACCATCACTCAGGTTTTCTAATCATTTGGAATTTAGTGGCAAGGGAGGAAAGATGACAAAGAAGAATGGGCAGTTATTGACAGGGGAACACATTCCTAGGCTTTCCTTAGAACAATGTGGGCCAGAAACTTGCTTTAAAATATTCTCTCATCTGAATTCCACACCAGATTTCACAGTCACATTGAAATTCCTCTTGCAATGTGTGGAATACAGATAGATGCAGACCAAGTAAGCTGGAACGGTGGGGCAGTGAGAATGTTAGGAGGGGCGCATGGCCAGGCTTGTGAATCAGAATAGGTTTCTAGTACTAGAATCCTGTGAATTCTTCGGGAAGCTAGTACAGACAGCTGGATGAGGAAGCCTAAGAGTTTGGTCCCCTGGATTCCATGGGAAAGTGGAGGGGTTTGGCAGAGCCATCTACTCACACAAGCACAACTGAGGTTACCAGCACCGATTCACAAACGAGGAATACGTAAAGAACGATTTCTTTGTATTCTGCAAGATGTCTGTCTTCCACTAGGGGGCAAAAACACACACCCTGTCAACTGTTAATCTACTACTGGATGCAGTAGTTCACAGTGACCTGTGAATGAACTACAACAGCCCAGGGGAAGGGGCTGGATTGGAATATCCTGGGTTTCCCTCTCCAGAAGGCAGCTGTTGTCATTTTAGGATAGCAACCACAGGAAATCAATATGGAGAGGCCCTCATCTCCTGCAAACTGATGGACAAAAAAGACACAGGTTCTTCCTTGAACAGGATGAACATTCTTCCCCCAAAATGTGGAGTGGAAGGTGTTTTTGCCTCCCCCCCCCCGAAAGCTGGAGGAACAGGCCTGCAAGTGTTAGAGACATCCCTGCCCCAAATTTGCTTCTTCACAGTAATTATATAATATATCCCACCCATCTTCCAAGCACCTCTCTGAACAGTGTGCATACAAGTTACCACATACACAGTGCAATTCTAACCAACTTTCCAGCCCCGGTGTAGCCGTGCCAACAGGGCATACACTGCATTTTGCAGTGCATGGGCAGTCATGGAGGCCGAGGGAACATTTGTTCCCTTACCTCTGGGCTGCATTGCGGCTGCATTGGCGCAGCGGCACTGGAAAGTTGGTTAGAATTGCACTGTTATTGTCACAACTAGGTAAAGGTAAAGGTGACCCCTGCCAATTAAGTCCAGTCGTGTCCGACTCTAGGGTGTGGTGCTCATCCCCATTTCAAAGCTGAAGAGCCAGCGTTGTCCGAAGACGCCTCCATGGTCATGTGGCCGGCATGACTCTCCTTGCCGCAGCGCGTAGCACGCGGCTGGAACACGGAGCGCTGTTTACCTTCCTGCAAGCGGTACCTATTTATCTACTCGCATTAACATGCTTTGGAACTGCTAGGTTGGCAGGAGCTGGCCAAGCAACGAGAGCTCACCCCGTCGCGGATTCGAACTGCCGACCTTTTGATCGACAGCTCATGGTTCAGCGGTTTAACCCACTGTGCCACCTGCTGGCCTATTGTCACAACTACCCTGTGACAATAGGGGTCTGTTATTGTCACAACAACCCAGTGTGCTGCTTCATGGCGAATGGAATGGGAATTCAAACCTGACTCTCCCCAGTCTAAGTTCAGCCCTTTCGTCAGTACATCATCCATCTGACTCCTAGAAAGGAGAAGCTAAGCCGCTCCGCTGCTTCTCACCCCTGGTCATACCTCCACAGAGCTCTCCATCAAAGCACTGGGCAACAATACGCAGGCAGGTCCAGCAGTCCAACACGGGGCCCTCAATCACCGCTGTGGAAGGAAGAGCATCAGGTATGGGAACCAGGGCCTTTGGGGGCACTGCTGAATTATCTAATCTAGGAGGCTGTCGGCATGGACAGAAAGAAACGGGGTGCAGGCGGGCGGGAGGAGGATTCTCAGGTGAAGTGAAGAGGGCGGATGACTCATACTTACTACAGTCTTCTGAACACGCTGAGAAAGTGGGAGAAAAAAAGGAGAATCGTTTAGAGACATCAAACTCGGAGGAGGCCTTCCTTAGCCAGCATGCAATGTGGCAACCTTTAGTGGGGGGACCCCTGGGTACTTGGGGTTCCTTTATTTTTATTTTATGTATAATAAATATACTTTAGCACCCAGAGGGGCCTTCACAGCAACTTACAATTAAAGACAGCATAAAACAATAAAACAGTGGAAGATCATATCATCTAAAACATAACACAGCAACAGGGAAAAACCCATAACCACAGCAGAGAGCCAGGCAGACTGTGGTCAAATGTAGGGCTGTTAACTCTGAAGATGTTCCTGGAGATTTTTTCCCCCCAACATGATGTAATGTTGGAAATTCTTGGAGGCCCTGTTAAAATCTCCAGAATTGCTTTCAGCAGCCAACTAGAGATTGATGCTGATTCCTGGAGACTCCAGGTTAGTTGTGGAGGGTTGGCAACCCTAGTCAAATGCCTGATGAAATGAACAGGCCTTACAGCACAATCTTATGCACGTCTGCTCAGAAGTAAGTCCTATTGCGGTCAATGGAATTTACTCCCAGATAAGTGTGTACAGGATTTCAGCCTTAGTGTCTCATTAGGAAGCCTCAGTGACTCATTGGGGTCAGACAAGCCTCCAGAGGGAGGGAGTTCCATAAACTAGGTGCCAGTACCAAAAAGGCCCTGTTACAAGTCACTGCCAACTGTAACTCCAAAGATGGTAGAGCATGGGGCAAGTCCTTTGCTGATGATGATCATAATAAGTTGTTCGTAATAAGTTCTAATATATGAGAAATGAAATTTACAGCACAATCCTATTGTCTTCAGGTGCCGCTGCTGTGGCCTCGGTGCCGGGTGTCGCAAATGCCGGGTGTCACAAATGTGTTGTGACACTCGGAGAGGAAGCAGCGCCGGAAGGAAAGCCTGCGCCATCCTGCCAGCGCTGCATCCAAGGCCCCCCCCCGTATGATGGAACAGGTAAGGCCGCCCCAAGCAGTGGGGGGGCAGGGGGAGGAGGCTAACAACAGGGTGGGGTGGATTGGGCCTGAGAGGGGGTGGGACGAGCATCCTTATTGGACACTGTATCCTATCGTCCCTCCCAGGCCTTGAGCCCCAACACGGGGCTGTTCAGTTCTATGCCAGCTAAAGAGCTGGCAGAGAACTGAGTAGCCTCATTGTGGCAGCTGGGGGTTTACCTGGGGTAAGTAGGCAAATGCTCCACCCAAGTAGGCAAATGCTCCAAATGCTTACCCTCCAGCCACCTCCTTCCTCAGATAGGATTCAGCAGTTGCAGAGCCTACGCTGGGGGGAGGATAGGACTGGGCTATTAGTTGTAAGTGAGAGCAAGGGATGTTGGAGGAGTTTGGTTCCCCCCTGGTTATCTACCCTACCCTACCCAAGCTCCTCCCCTTCAGGACTGGTACCTAGATCAGCAAATTTCTCCAGGGACTGTTGCATGTGTGCTCGCAGGGACACCCTATACTGGTACATGGAGAGTTGCCACAGGAAGACTCCTAAGAGATGAGGGAAAAAGAAATTAATGCAAAGGGGAAAAAAATAGATTTTTTTAAAGGGCTGGCAAAATTGAAGGACTTTGGGCTAAATGCTTAAAGTAAGATTGCCACCTGTCTTTCAGACAGGGTTCCAGTGCCTTTTTTTTAAAGCTACATAGCAGACAAAAAAACTGAAACCTAGCTCCAAACAAAAGTATTATGTTTGTTATGGTATTTAGGATTAGAAATATGCTTTGAGTGAATATCCATATTAAAATAACAATCCTGTCTTGAGGATGTTGGGTTTTGTTTGTTGCTTTCTTTCACCCTGTATGACTTCACCTGTCAAGCTGGATGCAGCCATAAGATACGCACATTGTGGTCTGCCACATGGCTGACAACTGCCCCATTATTATTATTTTTTGCAGCCCCAGGCCAGCTGCAAAACCAGGTTTATGGAGTCCTTGTGCAGGAGAGGGGAGACACTATATATACATGGCCAGTGGGTTGCATTTGGATTGGTAGGTGGGTAACAAGCTGTGCAGGCCTGACTGACTTTCATCATTCTTGGGTTGAGGAGTGGGTACCGTGGTGGATCAAGATATTGTCATTTAGGGAAACAGCCTAAATATATATTTGATTTTCCAGAGCAAACAGCTGTATAAGATTCAAGCAGAAGTGTAGTGACTGAAGGCAGAGCAGCCTACATCCCCGCCCCTTTCACATCTCCTCCTCCTCCGCATACCCAGCTCCCTCCCTCACCTTTCCATGTGCTGTTCTTGATTCCACGCAACTGGTTAATAAGGTCAGATTTGAGGGACATCACTCCTCGGACATCTGCAAGAGACATTTGTAGATGTAACTCTATTGCCTCAACCCCACAGGCCTCTCCTTCAGTTCCCCCAGTTCTCCCAGTCCTGCTGACGCATCTCAGTTCAGACCGCACCCAACACGCGCTCATGTTTCCTTTGGAGGAAGGTGCCATGCAGATCTGCCAAGGCCTGGATGTGCTTCTCCATGAGGGCGTCACGGTCAGGCACGTCTTCCGGCAGTGTCTCCTTCAGCAGGGTTGCCACAGAGTCCAAGAAGCGGCGATCACACTGAAAGCAAGCAGCTGCTATTTGGAGGGGGAAAACCAGCAGGAACTGGGGCACCATTGCCATGGCAACTGCCTCCCTGCAATGGTCACACACTGTAGTCGAGGCAACATCTTCCCTGAGGTCAGGAACTGTTGGCAAGACAACTGCCTCCATGTTGCAGAGAAATGTTGCCAAGGAGAGAGCATAAATAGACAATGTGGTTGGCGTGTGTTTCTGTGATGCTAGAAGTAGAACAGGAAATGATGTAAGAAACAGCTGGGGAGGCTGGAGTAGAACAAGAGCTGATGTCAGGGTCTGGACAGGAAGTGGCTACTTTTATTCTGGTTTCCATGGCGAAGGCATCTCTTTTGGCATGGTTAGCCTGGGCCCTGCCTGTGCACTCGGCTGGCACCTGTCTCCGTTGCTGGCCAGGTGCTGCTGAGTACTTCAGCTACGATGCACACCTGCTGCTTCAGGACGGAGAGACTACTGACAAGTTGGAGAAACTTTTCCTGGAAATCTCTGAAGAAGACCAGGCCAACTATGGTGGAAGATACTTGGGTACAGAATTGAGGGCCGGGCCAAGAAATAGCTCCTCAGTTATTAGGAAGGAACATACCCCTCAAGCCTGCAAAATACCCCAGTTTTAAAACCCCAGAGCATTGCCCCCTCACATGCCTGTTTCTGAAATACAAACATATGAGTTGTGTGGATACTGACCATTAGACAGGGATAGTGCCAGAAGCCAGTATCTGAGGAAGAAACAGGGTGGGGCCCTTCTGACATCAATTTTAATAGTTATATTACATAGTGGCATGATGATGAGTAGACCAACAAGGATCAGCATACAAAGAAGCCATCCAGAGTGGATGGTAGGGAAACAACCAATAGATAGAGGAGGAGAATCAGTTGCAGGAAAAATAGGATTCGGCAGGAGGGAGAGGTGGCAAGGGAATCATCCAGCCAAGTCAGTCAGGTCCCAGTGAGAATGTCCAGGCTGAAGAAGGCTGCCCTTCTTAGGCCGCTGGTCTAAATTAGGGCTCTCTCAGGATCTGAGGAAGCACAGAAGCTAACATGGCGGCACATTGAAAGGCACAAAGCTGCTGGCCTTTTCCCTGAAGGCGTTGTGCTTGAGGGCCCAGCCAGCTTCCATGCCTGCTGCACCAAAGTGTTTGTTTAATGCGCCCACTTGTGTCATGATCTCTTGGTTGCCATCGTGTGCAGTGTGGGAAGAGAAGGATGGGTGGTAGAAGAATACTGCGGGGGGGGGGAGTCACAGGTGTGTGTGGGGGGAATAGATTATGGAAATGTGCTGGAAGCTCATCTGGTCCATCTATTGTACAGGATTGCAGCCTTGGGCAAAGACTGAGCATCATCAGACATCTTGTTTGTTTTTCTACCCTGCTGTCTTAATAACAAAAACGCATTACTGTGGGTTTTCATTTATGTAAGAACACCATACAACACATATACACACCTGCCCCATCTTCCTTACCCATTTCTCTGTAACTCTCACTTTAACCCAGCACAACTCTATTAAGAACCCTCTCCCCTGCTGTCTGCAGAACAAGAACATATGGAGCGCGAGGCTGGGAATCTCTTTCTTCGCCTTGAACAGATTATCCGGAAACGTGGAAAGGGTAGGTGCTGACCCTTTCCTTTCACATTGGCTGTAATGCAGCCATGTCAGGTAGCTGTTGACTACTACCAGAGTAGTGACTATCTAATGCCAAAACACCTTCAGGTATGTACACGTCAAGTTATCCTCATCCTTTTTTAGAGAACGTACCTTGATTGTATCTCTATGTGCCTGTTCAATTTGGATAGGAAAGGACAAATATGGAATACTGGCAAACCACTATGGAAGTGTTTGGGGTGAAATTTATTCCCCAGTAAGCAATGGGCTTAAGAGTTCTGAGATAGTATTATGGGAGCTCCAGATCAACACATGAAATCCAATTTCATCCTGTTTCATAGACAAGAACATAGATATGTTCGACTGAAGTCAGCCTAAGATCAGCCCTGCTGGATCAGGCCAAAGGCCTATCTAGTCCAGCATCCTGTTTCCCACAATGGCTCACCAGTTGCCTCCAGGAAACCCATGAGCAGGGCATGAAGACAATAGCCCACTTTTACTCCCCCCCCCCCCCAACAACTGGTATTTAGAGATTTGCATTAGGTTGCATCCAAAGGTTTCTTTCCTCCATTAGAAGGAACTTCCATCCTCATCCTCATCCAGGCTGTCATACAACTAAATAACCCGTCAGTTAATCAATTGTTTGGTCAGTCAACTGTATCTGCATAAATTTGCACATGAGAAAAAAGTGTACTCTTTCTGTGTGGTTGTCCAACCAATTGTGAATCCATCGTTGAAGGATGATGTGTGCGTAAACTCCCCTTTGAGCACAAGACTCTCCCATCCCTCATGGACCCAGAAGTATTGCTTCCCTCCCCTCTCCAGCTCTCTTGATTCTAACCCTGCTATGAGACTTGAGAATCTTGGCTTCCATTGACCCACTTCTCTCGACCCACAGATCGTGAACTCCTTATGAAGGAGGCAGAGCAAGAAAAACAGCATTTTGAGAAAAAGCTGGAAGAGGCGTCTAAAGCCTTCCTGGATGAAAGTAAGTGCCTCACTGCTCCTCGTGTGTGTGTGTGTGTGTGTGTGTGTGTGTGTGTGTGTGTGTGTCTGTGTCTGTGTCTGTGTGTCTGTGTCCCCCACAAAGTCATGAGGGTTCTGGAGAGTGCCTGGATGGAAAGGGGGGGATCAGGCAGCCATCTGGCCTTAAGAGTAATTTTGGTAGCTGCAACTTGTCACATAGGGGTGAGAAAACCAGCACCTGCAGAAATTCCCTCTCCTACATAATTGTTCAAGACACAAGTGCCCTGTTCTCCTTTACAGTTCTCTTCAATCCTTGCCTATTGTTACATTTCCTTTCAGCCCAGACATCTGGGAGAGGGGACCCCTAAAGAACTGGGAGACTACTAGTTTAAGAATGGAGTATTGAGGAGATGGGTTTAGTAGACAATGATTTAGTTGTAAACCACTTTGATTATCTTTTTGAAGGAGGAAGGGCAGTATATAGCATTTCTTAAATAAATAATAATTTAATGGTGCTCCAGGCAAAACGTCCAGGTTTTCTGGGCTGTAAAAACAGTGATAGGACAGAGTGAGGCCATCTCAGTTGTGGCCCCAACACTGTACAAGCCCCCCCTCCCACACCCACACACACCTGAACCCAACCCTGTGCTGCAAACATTTAGGAACCCATGCAAAGATGGTTTGCAGTGCTGTACTGCCATTTTAATGAGCTCTTTGTTGCTGTAAGGACCAAACAATTTTTTGCATTTAGGTGTGTATAATTATGCTGACAACCCTTTTTAAAGAGGAACAACTACTGTACTTCTGGGAGGGCAATCAAAAACAGAGATGTGTGTGTTTAGCCCTTTCTCTGCTCATACCAGGCCTCCTTTCCCTGGGTCCCAAGTCTGTGCTTGCAAGGCGACCTTCCTTGTTCTTCCAAAGCCTGCTTACAAAGATTCTCTACTAAAACCCATTTTAGCAGCTGTGAGCACAGACACAGTTCTTCTAGATTAACTACTGTATTTCTTCAATTCTAAGACGCATGTTTTTTCCCAATTAAGCATTTCAAAAAATGGGGTGCGTCTTAGAATCGAAGGTCTCCAAAAAGCACCCCAAAATGCTATCTTCTTACTTACTGGGGCTTGGGGGAGCTTCAGGGAGACCTGCGCAAACCTCTGCAGGCCTCCCCGATCTTCAGTTCGGCAAAAACCGGTGATTTTCAGCCATTTCCGGTTTTCGCGAAAACCAGAAATGGCCAAAAATCGCTGTTTTTCGCCGAACTGAAGATCAGGGAGGCCTGCAGAGGGTTGCGCAGGCCTCCCTGACGCTCCCCCAAGCCCAGATAATGAAGGAAATGGCACTTTCTGGCAGGGCCAGAAATGCTATGCAAAGGCAGTGCACTCGGTCATCCTCAGCTGCAGGAGACATGCTGGGGAGAGTTGGTGCTGAGCGGGTAGATTCAATGAAGGGAGGTGAGTCTTAAGGCTGATTCACACTAGCCCTTTCCGTGCGCGTTTTGGCTTAACGTTTGGTCTTTTCGTGCATTTTTCATGCTTGCATCAGACGCAGCATGAGCTTACGACGCAGCCAGGAGAGATGGTTTCGGTTTATCTTTTTGCTGCGCTCGCGTTTAAGCTAGCGTTTATGCTCCCGGTGCTAGGCAGCTCACCAATCAGAGAAGCGTATTTCTCTTCACCAAATCACAGCTGCGCTTTCTTCAAGAACGCGGGCAAACGTTCAGAGAACTGCTAGACGCACGTACAGACGCTAGAGTAGAGCAAACGTGCACGGAAGGACTAGTGTGAATCAGCCTTTACAATCAATTGATTTTTTTTTTCCCCTGCTGGTGGTACTGAAAGTAAAGGTGCGCCTTAGAATCAATGGCGCCTTAGACTCGAAGAAATACGGTAATGCATAGAATTAGGGGGTGATCTGCAAGCTCATGCTTGTTCACCAGTTAGATGAGCTAAAGGTGAAACTCTAGGGATAAGTCAGTGGATATACACTCTACCTGACTTCTTTTGGGTGATGTGTTGGGCTGGGGAGGGGAGAGGTATTTGGGCAAATGGAGTCCGATGTTCTTTGGGCATCAGGATTCCTGGGGTCTTTTTCTCTCGCTCATGTTCATTGCTTTGTTTTTGTCTCTCTCTTCCTTTCATAACCTAACAGTCTGCAGCCTCTCCTGTGGTGAGTCAATCTGTCCAAACCAGATGTGTTTCTGTCTGACCATCTGGTGTCTCTTGTGTGTGTTATTTTAAATGTTTTCAATTTGTGCGCACGCCCGTATGTGTCAATGGTACTAAGCAGAAAGAAGCATTGGATGCATCTATTCCTCCAGCCCAAAATTGGATTCTGTTCCCTTGCAAATAGGACGCAGGGCAATATGTATAACATTATAGGGTTGTTTTAAATGCACAATTATATCAGTAATTCTTGAATGCCTGCGGGGGGGGGGGGGAGGCAATATTGGCTTTGATTCCCAATAAGGCATACCAAATGTTCCACCCCCAACTGCACTTCCTACCTTAGATGCAGAAGAGGGGACCCTATGCCGTAAGATTCACATGACCAAACAGCCCAGAAATTAGGGTACGAGTCCTCTTTAGAATACAACTATTGTCCTTTTCCTTCTTCGCTTTGGCTCCTTTGTCAGTGTGAATGGTAGGGTGCTATAGTGTCGACGGCTTAATGTATACAGTATTTGTTAAGATGAAGCAACTGTTTGTGTGAAACATTATATTTTGCGACTACAGAACAAGCTTGTGTATGTGGGGAAATTATTTGAGATTAAATTAGTCATGAGTAACTGGGAGTGATTGTGTTTAGGCACCCTGGGTGTGTGTATGGGTTAGGGATTCTAATCTGAATTAGTGCACGTGAAGCTACAGTGGAGAATCTGTTGGTTTTTGTGGTGTAGTGGTTAGACTGCTGGACTGGGCTTCCAGTTCAAATCCCCTGAAGCTCACTGAGTGTTTCTAACCTACCTCACAGGGTTGTTGTGATGTGATGATGAAATGGGAGAAACCACCCTGAACTCTTTGTAGGAAGAGTGGGATAACAATGTAATAAAAGTAGATACATTTAACCGATGATCAATTATGTGTGCCCGCGTGGGCTGACTGAACCTCTCCCTGCCATTCCCACAGTCAAGACCAGGTACAAACCTTACAAAGTGGCAGACTGTAGAAGCTGCACGGTTTTCACAGCGCCCTGCCTCGCCCCCATTGTATGTGCAGGTAACTCTCTCTCTCTCCCTCTTTACCCCCATCCTCCATGCGCAGCATTGTCCCAGTCTCTCTCCAGCTGTCGGCATGATGTGAGAGTTGGTGTGGTGGGTGGAATGCTGGGCTTGGAATGGAGCCTGAGAACTCCTTGGAGGGCCTCAGTGGGCATCTTGCCTTTTTTTTTTTCTCTCAACCTAACTCACCTCCCAAAGTTGTTGTTTTGCAGATCAAATGGGAGAAACCCATATACTGTATCTGAGATCTGTACAGAAACCATGGGATACAACCATCCTGATTATTATTGATATAATAATATTAACAACGCAACAGTGATGGTTCGGGTGGAACTGCCACCCTGAATATGCATGGGAGGCCACTTCCTTGAATCCCTTCTAAAAAAAACACCACCTTTTCTGTGTGACCTTTGGATTGTCTTCTTAATTTCCATTCCTAATTGTAACTGGGCTTTAAACAGTGATGGAGACTTGAGTCTATTGACTCGGACTCGAGTCGGACTCAAGTCACGACAATGACTCGACTCGGACTTGACTCAGCGATTGTAAAAGACTCGAAAGACTCAACTCGAGCCTTGGAGCCTTTTACGACAAGTCAAATTTTCTTCAGGTTTAAACCCATTTCCCCCATTAAATAGATAGGGACTCGCGACTCGCAACCAGACTTGGGGGCAAAGACTTGGGACTTGACTTGAGACTTGGAACCAGAGACATGGGACTTGACTCGAAACTTGGGAGTCAGAGACTTGATCCACATCCCTAGTTTTAAATACAAGTAACAACATCAGCACACACTCCCCTCCTTCCACCGCTGGTCTCTCCTTCCCTCTGCTGTTTCCCCAGCATCTGTTTTAGGGTGCAGGCTCTTTTGGAACTTTCTAGATTGCTTCTGTCAGGCACGACAGACATTGATGGCGCCCATGCAGAGTCCAGGCAATGTAAGCAACAGGACTGTGGCAATATCCTGACTCCATCTCCAACCCCTCACGTAGCTTTGAAGTCTAAATTTAGGCATCAAAATACTTTCTAACCACTGCAGTTGCAGAGTAAAACCCAGGACAAGGGCTATTTCCCACAATGTCATTCTATCTAGCCCCATAAGGATGACATAGGCCCCGATAGCTTTTCTCTCCCAATCCCATTTATCTGCTTTGCTCTATGAGAAGAGTAATATTGCACCAGGAATATTTTTGCCTCTCTTATTTTTGGAGGTGCCTGGACTCACCTGCCTGGAGAATCCCTGTCCCAGCAGAAATGCTTCTTTGCACCCCTCCCCTTACCACACCCCTACATTCTAGGAGCTTTTTCCCTACATGTCCAAACCAGACAAGAAAACAATAATAGTTGTGGGCCAATTGAACCATGCTGTATTAATGGCGTTCATATTTGCATAACACTCTTGTTTAGGATTGCCAACTTTTTAACAGCCTCTGTGCCTCTGCTTTCAACAGTAGATTGATCTGCAGCCACCAGCAGTTGACAAAGCTTATCTCTATTCTGTGAAAAGCTTCACCTGCTGATTTTTCTGCTCATCAAAGGGGGGGGGATTTTCCCCCAGGTCAGTTGGCAATCCTATTCTGGTTGCAGAAGTCCCAAGGCAAGGTTCCCCCTAGTACAGATCTTGGTCCTTCCTTCTCTCTCCCAGACAATCTTCTCTGCCTTTTGAAAAATGTTATCTGGTCCCTTTTTCTGCAGGGCCCAATGTTGTTGCAGCAGTGTTGGTGACATTACTTCTGATCCTGCTTGGTATTGGAGCTGCAGTGTAGTGAGTTCATGGGTTGTGTGTTTGTATGATTGGTAAACAAAGTCATAAGATTTCAAAGGCTTTCAAACCCTGTGGGTGGGTCCCATGTTGCAGGCTGGGGGTTGAGCTGGGTCCGAGTTGAAGGCCTCTGGGGTACACTGAGTGGCTCTCTAGGGTTTCAGATGGGAGGGTCATTCTTCCCAAAGATGCCAGAAATCGAATGCGAGACCTGCATGCAAAGCATGCACTCTTCCACTGAGCTACAGTCCCACCCCTATGGACCAAGCCACATATTTCGAGTAACATGTACTTTGGCCCTTGGTCAAAGATTGTACACTCTTATTTGCCGCAAGTCACAATCATGATGGGGTGAGGGCTGCTGAGCAGCTTTGGAAACAGGCCGTGTAACCTTTTCCCCCTCACTGTAATCTGGCCAAGAACAAACCAAAAACAACCCCCCCCCCCGAAGAATCGGATTCAAATCTCACCTCTGCCATGGACCCGCCACTAGGCTGCTTTGGACTTGCTACTTTCTGCCTCAGTCCTCCCTCACACCAACCTACAACATGGAGATAGTAGTAGTAGTGACCGATCTTATTGGGTGGTTGTAAGGCCTACAAGAAGAATCTGTGTTGTGAAATACTTTAAACAAGGAAGGCACTAAGTGTTGTGCCTCAATGAAGTATTGCATCCGTTTTCACTTCCTATCTGGAACAGAGCAACTAAAAAGACAGCTTTGTTGCTCCCCCGCTAGAGCGGGTTGCGCATATACAGCCCCCTGTCTAGTCCAGCCCCCTGTTTCTCACAGTGGCCAATCAACTGCCTCTGGGAAACCCACAAGCAGGAAATAAAGGCATGCCCCCCACTCCCTCACAGTTGCTCTCCTGCAACACACTGCCTGTGAACCTGGATAGGGCATAACCACCATGATGACCAGTGGGTAGTGACCACATCTTGTGGTAAAGAATTCCATAGCTTAATTATGTGCTGAGTGGCGACTACTTCCTCTTTTGTCTGCCCTAAACTGATGAAACCAATCAGTTTCATTGGATGGCCCTTGGTTCTAGTGTTGTGTGAGGGGGGGGGACCCCAACTTCTATCCATCCTCTCTACACCGTGCATAATTTTATAAGCCTCAGTCGCACCCCCCTCGAGTTGTCATTTTTCTAAACGAAGAAGCCCCAAATATTGTGGCCTTTTCTTGTAAGAAGGATGCTCCAGCTCCCTAATAATTTTGGCTGCTAACCCTGTGCCTTTTCCAGCTCTAACATATGCTGTTTTTCTTTCTTTGACTACAGTTATCGCTATCGCAAGAAGGTCAACGCCCAAGATGGAGGAGAAGCTAGGGAAGGAGGAGCATACAATAAGGAGAGTTCTTCTGAGAGCACCGAGACCTCTGAGTGGTCAGATGACACCATCCCAAGTGTGTCAAAGTACTACAACATGCCACAGGCACATTACTGGAACATCCCAAAGGCACCGCATTATGAAAACATTCCACAGGCACCACATTATGAAAACATCCCACAGGCACCAAATATCCCAAGTCCCCCAGAATTCAACATCCCAAGCCCCCCAAACCTCAACATCCCAAGCCCGCCAGAACTCAACATCCCAAGCCCCCCATAGTTCAACATCCCACGTCCGCCAGCAGACAATACTGAAGATTAAAGCATTAAACAGAGGTAGTGATTCTTCATCAGCTCTGTGCCTGACATATTCCTTCTTCTGACATCAAGTGTGCCATAAAGTGAGCCATGATGGGCACTTCAAATGCAGCCGACCGACACATCATTCCTGTGTCATGTCCAAATCTGACACATTTGACATTGCTCTTTCACCTACTGAATTGTGAGTAATCAAGAGAGTGAATGATCCAGTAATGAACATTCACGTGTGATCCAGCCCTTAAATCATACGCACATACATACTAGACTCAGATGCCTGCCTGCCTGCCTTCCCTCCCTCCAGCCCACTACCCAGACTCCAGTGCCATGATCTTTCCTTCAAGAAACAAAAGGATGCCTACCAAAAGCTGCCAGTTCAGACTGTTGGCCATCCTGAGAGCCTATTGGCAAGTCAGTGTTTCCTGAAGTGGCAATGCCAGAGCAAATTTCAACTGTAATTGAAATTGCTTGCGCACTGTCATTTGCACACACTTGTAATTGCTTGCACACTGAAAGCTGAATCAGAGGTCCGAGTGGAAAGAGGTTGTCATGCTATAGCAACAGGAGGGGGCTTTTGCTGCATTTATTTTAATGACAGGGTTGTCCTCTCTGGTGGGTGGTGTTCACAGTTGCATGAGAATATGACTTCTGAATGATTCAAGATGGTCAACACTGGGTATAGCTAGAACACTCTGAATTTCCTTCTGGTCTGCAGAAAGTTATCTGAGGGCCACTGTAGGTTAGTGGTTAAGTTTGAGCCACGAGGAAGAAGGAGCTTAGTAGTGTCCAATTAGGACCTGGAAAACCTAGGTTCAAACCCTTACACAGCTCGGAAGTTTGCTTGGTGGCTTTGGGCCTGTCATTGTATGGGCCAGTCTAACCTACCTCACGGGGTTGTTGTGAGAATATAAGAAAGCTATGCTGGATCCAGCCAAAGGCCCATCTAAGTCAGCATCCTGTTTCCCACAGTGACCCACCAGCTGCCTCTGGGAAGCCCATAAGCAGGAAAGCTAGGCAGACCTCTTTCCCATCATTGCTCCCCTGTTACTAGTTTTCAGAGGCATGCTGCTGCTTCTGCTGCTGCTGCTAAACCTGGAGGTAGTGCATAGTCAGTGAGGATAAAGCGTGTGCCTGTAGGGAACCCCTGTGTTTAGAACCCTAAACGTTTTGGGGGGAGGGCAGCAGAAAAATGAGAGTTCAAGTCTCACAACACATCCAATGGTTGTATCCTACGTTTTAGCCAGTAAGTCTCACTGAAATCAATCCATGGGACTTAGTCATGACTAAGTAAACTCAGGAGACAACCCAGTGTGTGTAAAGCACTTTGAGCACCCCAAGGCTCTCAGTGCTGTCCCAACCAACTGTATAAGCAATGGAAGTGGTCACTGGAGGCAGCCAAATATTTAGGGCTCTGCCAATGAAGCCACTTGCGTAACTAACTGCCCTGTGAGAGAGAACAAGGAGAAGAAACATCATCGCATGTCTGCTGCAGGATTAGCGCTGGAGCACGTGCAGGAGACCGAGGTGGGAAGGTCCCAGAGGGGGCAAGAGTGGACTCTACTGTTTTGGATTACAAGGGGAGGTTCCAGTTTTGAATGCTTCCCCCACATTAAAACATAACAAATGTCGCCACAAGTAACCGCAAGGAAAAAGGTTGTGGTCAATTTCACGCCCCATTTCTTTATAGAAGAGTATTTAAAAAACGTGATTTCCCTGCCTACAGCAGGACAATCCTTTCTGCCTCCTCCTAGTGCTACCTGTGTAGCCTCGCGAGTTGGTCCACCTCCTGCTCTCCTCTCTCATGTTGAGAGGAAGGTCGCTACAAGTCAGAGGTTTTTGTGTTAGGTATTTACAAATTGTTTTCTAATCCGTTCTCTTCCGTCCTCTCCTCATGCATCCATTTCTTTCACGATTTTACTTTTTAAAGTGTAAGTTTTTTTTAATGGAATGGTTGCATTTTATGAATGCATTAATTGTAAGCCACTGTGGGGACTAAAAAAAACACCAACAGGATGCAGATCCATCAAACAAAAAGAAGCCAGCCAGCCTGCTAGATCCTTGTCAGGCGGGCTGACCCAAGACCAACACATGAGGTAGCATGCCAAACGCTGCCTCCCCCCACAACTGGTGATGTGCTTGTCTCTGCCCCCAACATTCCTTGGGTGCCGCTAACACTTTTCCATTCATCCACCTCCTTGGATTGGAAAAAGAAGGGGGCAGAACGGAAGAGGCATGTGGTGGAAAGTGGTGGACTAGAGAAGTTTCAGCACTCTAACCCATCCCCCCCCCCCCGCTTTCTCTTCTGCTCCGCCGCTGCTTTCTATTCCAATCCAAAGACGAGCAGTGGAGGCAAATGGATGGAGATGAGCACCCCAAGCAATCTGCTACCTCAGGTGGCCTCAAGAACAGGCTGGCCTGCATGCTAGTATCGCACAGGATGCTGGGGTACAAGCTTGACCAGCACACACAATCTAAAGCTGTTGGGTCAGCACTTTGGGTGATCCTGCATGGGATCCTGGCTTGGGGCAACAACCCCCCTGCTGCTTGCTTGGAGATATTCTCCATCTCAGAGCTATCAAGCCCAAGTGCAAGGGGCTCAGGTGGGCATCTCCTCCTCTCCCAAACTCCACCAGATACAGGAGCATGAGCTGCCTGCAATAGAGGGGGGGGGGCAAAGGGGAAGAGCTTGAGGGGACAAGAAAAGGAGCAGACCTGCCTTGGAAGCAGCAGGCAGTCAGCGCCTTCAATCAGCTGGTTCTGCGGCAGCCCTGAAAGGCAAAGAGGCAGAACGGGAGGAACCACTTCAGACTGTAGGTGGGGGGGAAGGGAACCACATATTTTAACAATTGCAACTGTAACAATTGCAAGTGCAACACTAACATAGAAGGAAGTGGACTGGACTAGACTCTCTCCCCATCCTGTACTAGTTTTTCTACTTGTATGTAGCTTTTATGTGGCAGAGCACTTTTAAAAAAATGGTCTATACACGCCTGTAGCTTGGCGTGGTACAATCCATTCATAAAGCAGAATTGATACGGCTAGAGAGCCAGTTCTGTGGCTCTTCCTGGGCAGAGAAGGCAAACATGACAGGAATTTTGGAGAAAGAAGGGGGGGGGGTTAATACCCTCTCTCGCTCTGGCTGCAGTGCAAAAGCCTTGTCCCACCTGGCTTCTTCATCCTCAGACAGCCATTTTGGACTGAAACTCTTAGTTATCCCTGGGGCATAATAAACCACAGCCCTCTTGAATTAAAATCACAGAATATGTTCTTGAAATCCTGGTCTCCATTCTGCTCCTACATTAGTGGGCTGATGTGAACAGCAGCCCGGTCTACATACAAAGGAGCATCCCTGTAGCTCCTCCTCCTCCTCCTCCAGAGGGTGGGTAAAAGAACAGTGAATTGATGGGATAGAGAGCCAAGCAGATCAGTGAAATAGGAAGGTAATGCCACCTAGACCCACAGGATAGCTTCATGTCCAGAAAGAATGAAAGAAAATCCTAAATCTTCTGCAAAAAGATGACCCTTCAATACACAGATACACACCCAACTGCCCATCTTAGCAATATGTATTAATCTGTATACTGCTTCTTGCATCAAGACACTTAAAAAAAAATCCAGGTCTTGGGGAGCCTGGAAGGAGCTTGTTCCTTTACCACCTTTTAGTTGCATCTAATAAAAGATATTACCCTGCTTAGGTATGGTTTATATTGGGCACGTGCAGAGAAAAGGCTGCCTCAGACTTTCAGACCTACTATCTGGTTCTAGGGAGACTTCTCAATAAAAGAATGAAGAGCCACTGATTAGTCAGGGACTTTCCCTTGCTTCCAATGCACCCTGGCCTCAATTTAATAATCCACTTTGATTTTGTGAAAGCAGAGCTGAAAAGGAAGCACAGGGGCTTATCTCAAGAGAAACTCAGCAAACCTGTTGCATGTTACAATGGTCTCTTAAATGAAGGAGCAACCCCCCCCCCCCAGCCTAGCTCTACCCTTCTCCAGCAAAACGCAAGCCCAGGGGTTAACCCTTTGGGTGCCATTGAAGAATTTCCATTTATTTTATTTCATTAATAGCATTTTTCTGATGCATACCAGAGTAGGCAGGGTGGGTGGGTGGGTGGAGGAGAGGGAGAGACAGAGCCAAGAGGGAGGGTCACATACAGTCAAGATCGCTCTGCCCATCCCCTGACCAATAACACAATGATTCTTCAAATATACTGGTACGTGTGGGAAATTATCCCCGGCATGATTGGTTGGGGGGGGGGGGAGGAAGTAGGACAGTTCACCCACTTTGGAAACACAATTGTAAGAAATGGGGGGGGGGAGAATGAAGGATTGGCAGATTGTCCTGGGTGCTAATGAGTGAGTGCCCCCTGTAGCATAAAACAGGAATTGATATTCATTTACAGCAACACACACAGCCACACACACACACACACACACACACAGCCTTTGACCCTCTCTTCCCCCAAAGCTGCTGCTATAGAAGGGGTAGGTGCAACCATTCAACACTCCACCCTCTCCCTTTTTCAACCAGTCCAAATACGTTTTGCGGCTTCTGTCCATTGTGCTGGTTGGATGAAGGCAGAGCTCCACAGATAAGTCAAATGCAGCCCTTTTCTCTGGGGGGCTGGGCGTGTCAGCAGCTGGAGCAAAACACCAATCAGAGGAGGTCACCTACCAAACGTTGACAGCACATAAGCTGCGTCTGAATCTCATGGGTGAAGAGCGCTGCCAAGTGGGGTCCTTGGATTGTGGGTGTGACCCCTCCCTTTATAAGCAGTATTCACATCACCTCCTCTCTGCTGCTTTTTTCCCCCCACACCCTTTACAATTGTCATTTTTCTTGTCTACCATAGCCGACAGATTGGCGAAAGGTGAGTGTAGCTTACGTCCCATTGTTCCGAAAACCACAAGAACCTCTGGCTGTTTCTGGGCTTCCAGGAAGGCAGACTGTCCCAGTCCTTCAACAGTTTTGCCCCAGGAAGCAGCCTTTGGACAATTCTGTAGAAGCTCAGAGGTCCTTGGATGACTTTTGGGTTCCCCCTTCACAGTAGGCTGCATCGGTTGTTTCAAGATTCCCCAAAAGCACGATGCACTGACAAGGTTCCATGCTCCTTGGAAAGTTTTCTTAGGACTGGGAGTTTTCAGAGGGCAAATCGCAAGGCGTTGCTCTGCCCCCTGCAGCAATGGTCCAGTTCCCCTTTCTAGATCCAGCTTTGGTCTCTGACCTTAGATTAGTGGTATCTGTCTTGGCCCCAGAGATGGAAGAGACAAATATTCCTTGCCGCTCAACCATCCCCTATGTAGTGAGGGGCTCCATTGATTTCTATCCTCCATCCTACCCTCTACCCTTCAAAAAAAAAAGGCAGAGAAGGGCTTGACCCAGTTAAAGGAGGATGAGTGGGAAATGGGAGATGTAACAAACACAGTGAAGGGAAGGGAAGGTCTAGAGAAAAAAAAATCCATAGTTTAAAAGGGGGCAATTAATTCCCCCACCCCCCAAAAAAAACTTTATTTGGAAGAGCCTAGAGACAGGGTTGTTTTCTTACGCTATTTCCCTTTCTGACTCCCTTTCACAGGGACAGGAGAGAGACTTGGACCAATTATGTGCAAGAGGATAAAAATGGCCTACCTGACCATTGTCTCTAAAAGTGGGGTAATTCCTGTGACAAGTACGAAGTAGGGGGCATCAAAAGCAAAACATTGGAGAAGGTCACTCCCACCCCCACTTCTGCCGCTTCCTTAGCCCCCTCCCCTCATAGGTCATCCTAACCTCAAGTAGAGTTGTTGCGAGTGGCCACTGCTGCCAACCAGCAGAAATGGATCCTCCCAACCAACAGAACCACCTGAGAAGGAAGGGAAGTGGGGATCCATGCTGTCTTACCTGCTCCCAAATGAAAAAGGGGAAGTCCAACGTACCCCCAACATGGGGGTGGAAGAACTTGCAATAAGGACTTAAGTCTCTCCCCTTCCTTCCTGCCCAAGCCCGACTGCCCCATTTTGTAGGTGGAATCTTAGGGGCCCCTTTTGCAAATTGAGAATATGGGGTGCTGGTGAGGTAATCACCACAGGGCAAAAAGGTCCAACTGATTATAGCAAGAAGGGGTTGGTGTTTCCCATGGCGGAGGCCGAGGTGCTGCTGGGGACAACACCAGCAGGTGGCAGGTTTTGAGGGGGGAGCCCCATAGCAGGGAGCCCCATAGGTGGAACAGCACCCAAAGACTGCACCCCCACCATGGGGGAAACAGAGGCTAAGGGTATCCCAGGGGCCATGGGTGATACAGAGACCATTGGAGCAGTGGCAGGAAAGGTGGGAGGTGCTGGTTGGGACAGAGGGAGAACTGGGCTGACACGTAGTTGGTTCAGCGAAAGCGGGGTGGTTGCCGTCGCCTGAAAAGGGTTTGTGGCTGAGGCAGACGGGGCTGGGGCTGAACCTGCAGAGGACAACAAGAAGAGAGGAAGAAGCTGTTACAAGGAACCCAGGAATCTTGGATCCTTGCCTCCCTTCCTCAAACCCCCAATTCTTATACACCCCCTGTTCAAATCCATCCAGGGAGCCCCCAATTCCAACCCTGCTCTGCTTTAATCTACCAGACTCAAACCAACAAAGTCCTCAAAAGCAAGCACGGCTCATTTCATTTCTGCATTATAACAGCAAAAGCTCAGGGCCAGTTACTACTCATCTCATGTTATCATCATCACTGTGTGACGGAGCAGAGACCTGAACCCGGGTCCAAGTCTACATCCAACACCATATTTCACTGGCTTTCTAAGCGGCCTGGGACCAGCAATCTTCAAAGACCGCCTTTTCCCATATGAACCTCCACGGCAGCTGAGATCTTCACAGATGGTCCTTTCCCAGGTGCTCCTGAATGCAGAGCTCAGGGGTCTTCTCTACGGCTGCACCACAACTGTGGACTCCTGCCCCAGGGAGATCCACTGGCATTTTCTTTTTTATCCTTTAGGTACCAGGGAAAGTCAATCCTGTTGTTCAGCAGGTCTTTGGGATTTAATTCTGGTGTGTATCAGTGGACTAAGTTTGGCTTTGTGTTCTGGTTCTGACAGGACAATACTGGACTTCGTTGCTTCTGTGGCTCAAACTCTTATTGGGCATGTTTTGAGTTTGGCTGCTATTATGTATTTGGTACTCTGCAGGTTTATATTGGGTTCTGTTGTACTCTCTCTTAAACCACCTCAAATCCAATTTGTAGAAAAGCATCAGTTGTGGGCACTGAATAAGATTACCAGTGGTTGGAGAGGGGGCCCCAGTGCCCTGCATAGCCCCTTTCCAATTCAGAATTAAGCAAGGTAACTGGGTAACTGTGCTTCATAGGCATACTCCAGTTATTCAAGTCAAAGAATGCAGATTACTTCTGTGTAGAATTCTCTTTTCTTCTTCTTCAGAGCCGAGTATAGCAGACACACCGCCCTCCTTTCATGCCCCACTTCCCCCTTCCAGAGAACCTGGTCTCTGCCTTGCTCTAGTCCCACAGATCATCCTCGCTAGAGGATTCACGTGCCCGAGAGCTTACCAGGGGGCAGGAAGGGATTGGAGGCCTTTGTGCTGCTGGAAGGGGCAGAGGGTTTGCTAACCAAGGAGTCCAGATCCACAAGGGCAGCGTTGGGACCCAGGAATGACTCTGGGGTCTTGCGTGTCGGTTTGGAGGCCTCAGACAGAGATCCGCTCACGGCTGCCATGTCAAACGTGTTGGGGCTGTCGGTGCCACCACCGGCCCGGCTAATGGGAACCTCCCCGGCTAAGAGTGACAGCTCACCTGGGGACAGAGAGAAAGGGAGACAGACAGGATACGCAGGGAGAGGCAGTAAGACAAGTGTTGAGAAAATCCAGAAGAGCAGCGAACAAGGAAGTAAACACAAACGCAGGGAAAGATGCATCAGTGAGGAGAAGGGTCAGCTCTGCATTTGCATTCGTACCCACACCTGGCCAATGCAGGTCATGCAAAATCTCAGGCAAGCCCCAGGTTAAGACATGCCAGTAAGACAAATGCACATTCCTCTCAAAAGACATGCAGAAACAAAACTGGCCCCTTGGGGGTGCTCTAGAGCAGGGATTGACGGGTATGGAGGGCTGGGGGGGGGGATAAAAACAATAGAAGAGGAGCGTTTTTTATGACAGGGAACAATGGTTGCAATCCAGTCCCACATGGATCAGCAACCATGGAGAGATATGGGGGTTAGAGAAGAAGGTCAGCGTCGGGTGAAACATGCAAGGAGGGGCAATCAGAGGCCAAAGGCAGAGCCATGCAGGTAGCAGGGCTCACCTGTGCTGCTTCCGGATTTGGGCAGTGCCGGGCGCAGGCTGTCGAAATCCGAGAATTCATCCCCGTCTCCGGGGCTGCTAAACTGCTCAAAGCCTCCGCCAGCTGGAGGGGAGGGACAAGGCACAGGAAACGGCAGGAAAGGATGGGGCATGAGGATTATCAGGGAGCAGGGGAAGGTACCCATACCCATGTCTTGCAGTTCTGATCCAGGAGATCCTGGATCCCTTTCCTCTGCTCTTACTCAGTGGACACAACATCCTGGAGGTTTTTGTTCCCAGCCCGCCTGCCCTCTTCGCCTCTCTCCCCAAGCTTGGGGGTCCCGGCAGCCTCACCTGCAGTGCCATTGGTGCTGGGTTTGGAAGGGGAACCACTCCAGGGATCTGAGTAAGTTGATGCTGGAGCCCAAGGATCAGGTGCAGGTTTCCCTTGGGACGGGGGAGCTGGACCAGACGTCCAGGGGTCTGTGGATGGTGCTGCTGCTGCTGCTGCTGCTGCGGTCCCAGCAGAACCTCCACCTGAGAGGAGAAATTAACCATGCCAGAAGCCATTTATAAGGGCTGAGAAAAACAACACATTCCATCTTGATCAGGGTGGACACCCCAATATGGAGAACCTTCCCTGCTGAGCTATTAAGAAACCTTTTAGGCAAGAAAAATTCAAATCCTTATGGAATGGAAAGAAAACACCACCATTACCACACGCAAACAGGAACAAATTATGGATAACCTACCAGTTAAAAATACGGGGAAAGGAGAATCTGGAAGCATACATGGCTGAACTCTACAGAGACGAGATCTCAGGCATTGTTTATGTATTTATTACATTTATATCCCACTTTTGTTCTGCGGTAGAATTCAAAGCGATTTACATGAGGTTCCCAGGCAAGTCTCTCATCCAGACACTGACCAGACCCAGGTAGCAGCATTATGTACCTTCAGGCCATAGCCCTGAGTCTAGATGACATCCTAGCAAGTAAGCTTCCATATTTGGGCTTCCTGCACAACCTGGTTGACCCACCTGCCACCTACAATCCAGATATAGCAATCTCCAACACCCTGAGAGGAACAGAAAACTACCCATGCCCTACAATATATTGAGGGGGAAGGAGGAAAACTCCATAGGGCTACTTTTTTTTTTTAAAATTCACTAAATATTCTTCGGAATGTATCCCAATCTGTTCTTACCTTCAGGTTTCCAGGGGTCGGCACTTGCAGCTGGGGTGCCCCCCCATGGGTCTGACGGAGCTGCAGGAGGTGCTGTGGAGGTCCCCCATGGGTCGCCTGTAGAGGATGCTCCGGTAGCGGGTGCTCCCCAGGGGTCAGTGGGAGCTGCGGATACAACTGGGGCAGTGCCACCCCAAGGGTCAGCGGGAGCCGGAGGCCCACCCCAGGGGTCAGCGGTGGGTGGGGCGGTGAAGACATCCGCAAGATCCATCAGAGATGACTGTGGGATGGTAGCAGGAGAAAAACATGCAAGGGACCGTATGAGAAAGAGTGGTGACAAAGCATGCTTCCACTACCTCACTTATGCCTTCCTTCCCCCCTGCCCCCCATAGCACCTTGATGAGCTTTGTCCTCCTCCTGCAAGGTGGTTTAGGATCCAAGGACCCTCCTGCTCCAGGTCTGGTTGGTTTTGTGTGTGTGTGGTGTGTGGTGTGGCCATTTTGAACAGCAAGGAGATGGAGAAAAGGAGAGTGTCAGTGTAGCACAGAGGATGATGGAGAGCAGGACTTTTAACTGGAGAGACCTGGATTCAAACCCCTCCTGCGCCATGAACGTTCTCTGGGCGATCCTGAGCCAGTCACACAGACTCAGCCTGAACTACTTCATAGGGTTGTTGTGAAAACAAAATGAGATAACACAGGCCAGATGTCCTTGGAAGGAGGGCAGGAACCAAATGCAAGTTAATAAAAAGCGGCAGCTTCATCAGAACGGACTACGGTTTTTCTGCACCAGCATTCTGTTTGCTTCTGTGCACTCACAAGCAGGGTATGAAGGCAAAGCCTTCCCCTGTTGCTTGTCCCAGAGGTACGGCCTCAGGACCTGAAGATTCCTGTTAGCTATCATGGCTTGCAGTTGTTGCTAGACCCCTTCACCACTTATAGCCACCCGTCCACAGACCACGTCTCCTGTCCCACCTCTTCCTTAGCAGGCACAGTCTCCTTTTTGCTCTCCTCAATGGCCATCTGGAGCCGTAGGTCATCCCCACGCCGGATCCGCTCCTCCTGCAAGAGGGTTGTGAGAGGGACAGAGGCATCAACACAGACAGTAGAGAATGGCAGGCAGCAGATTACTCACCTTTAGCAGGTAGGCAGAGTGGAGGTTTTATGGCACCACAGCAGCATCTGGGCCATACGCTAGATGAGGTTTCAAGCAGGTGCCTCTATGTTTCCATTCAGCTCATGCATGAAAACGTTACCTTCAGGAGGGTACTCTGAAGAGCCGAGAATGCAGAAGAATCAGGTGCTGCCCCCCCCCCAGCCCCCATCTCACAATGGAAGAGCCCTGGAGTCCTGACTTCCACTATCTTCCTTCCCAGAAACATATAGGAGCTCTAGTGGAAAGCAATTTACCTACATTCCCCCCCCCCGCCATCTAAACACCCTGACTCCAAGCGCCCATTCATGCTCTAACAACTTGATCACAATTCTTTGTTCTAGAATTTCCTCTCATTTCCCATCACTGGCCTGGCCAAAGCAGCCTAGGCCTTCTTGTTCTAGAGCTTTCCCTCATCTCTCTCCCCTTCTTCCACTGATTTAACCCAGTCTCAGAGAAACTCAAACACCTTTTGTCCCTTGATACCCACCCTTCCCCTTGACTCTAAACTGCTACCCATTCTCCTCTTTGCCCTCAGCTAAATCCCTCCAATAGGAACCAAGAATCCCAATACCTGCTCCTCCCAACCAACCAACCAGCCGTCGTCCCCGTCCCGTCCCCCCCACACACCCTGCAGACCCCTTCCCCTCTTCCAATTTATCGTCTAATTTCTTCTGAAGATGCACACAGGAACGCCTCATCAGCAGGCATGGGTTATAATAACTGGCAGCTCGAAGCCGGCTTCGGACACACAGACTGACCTGTCCTACCTTTGGGCCTTCCTCGAGGGAAAGCATCTTGGGAAATCTTGATTCTACAGCAGACAATTAAAGAGGTCTACAAAAAGTGAAAATGGAGACAGGGCACGTCGTATCATTCTGCTTGGGAAGGGGATGTGGAGAGACAGAGAACGCTGAGTTAGTGGTAAAGTGTGAGGCTGGGGCCCGGGTCAGAGCGAGGACGGTTTAGTTGATTATTCTGAGGGTCTGTTGTGGGGAAAGGGCGTGGTCAGAGTCTAACCTTGTCGTGTTCCTCTTTGCTCAAGCTAAGGGCTAGCTGGAGCTGTAGGTCCTCGTCGGCCACTGCAGGGGGCTGGGGGAGGGAAGAAACACAACATAAGAGGCATGGAATGGAGCTCGACACAGTAGAGGTAAGAGGAGGGAAGGAGGGAAGGAAGAGATGGACGGACAGACTGGCAGACGCCTCCATTTAGCACAACCACGACAGCTTGCTTGTGAAAGTCCATTCTGATTAGCTACCCCCTTGCCTCCCAGATTCCCATCGCTCAAATCCAGTTCCATAGCTAGCCTAGCTGAAATATTTGTAGGTTCCTCTGGGAATCTACCTTCTTTCTCTAAGCAGCTGCCCTAAGAAGGGGACAACCCCACATACTACTCTGTCATTTACTCAGGCTGCATTCACAGGAAAAGCAGCAAACTGCCCTAGGTATGCGTTTGGAGGTGCAAGTGAGTTTGTGGCTAGAAATATGTTTGCCTTCATGAGGAGCCGCAAGTTCCATGAAGTTTTGGAATGCCAATCCCATTAGTCTTTACTGCTGAAGGCCCCCAATTGCTTTGCAACCACGGAGAGCTGGTATGGTGGAGCAAACAGAGGGCTGGGTTTGAATGCAAGGAATCCAAGTTCTAATGGCTGCAGCTCAGACATGCAGTTCAGGGAGAGCCCCTAGGTTAAGCCTCAGGCATGCTCAGCCTAACCTGCCTTGCAGGGCTGTGGCGAGGATAAACTGCTACTCTGAGCTCTTTGCAGGGACAGCAGGATACATTCTGTATCAACAAACCTCATATCATAGTAGACTGAATAAAATTTACAGGATTAAAAGCCATGGCTAAAATCAATAAACATTTATTTTAGCCCTAGCTCTTAATCGTGTAAATTTTATTCAGTCTACTATGATTGTTGCTGGCCATGAACATTTTAAAGCCTATTAAACCTCATATATTACAGTGGCTTCTAAAGAAGCAGGCATCCTTACTATAAGTAGAGGAAGGCGCCCTTTTCGGGTTACACGGTCACAAAACAATTCAAGTGGAGGGACATGCAATTCCTCTCTTTTTCAGTGAGAATTGGAGGGGGGGGGTGAACTGCCTCAAATCTGAATTTTCTTGGTGCAAAAAACCCCTAGGACTATAACCTTGAAAATTATACAAATACAAAAACCTACCCAACCTCCACAGTTGAATCCTTGTAGATTTTTTTTTTTTTTTTGGTGCCTTCAAATTTACAAACAATGGGGTGGGGAGGAAGGAAACATGGCATGAAGGAGTAGAGGGGAAGTGGAAATAAGGAGCCAAAAAATAAAGGAGCCACAATTAACTGAAAAGGGGGGGGAAGGGAAGCAAACAATTGCCCCACTCAGAGGAGCTACAGAGAAGGGAAGGAGGCGACAAAACAGCGCTGCAAGATGGGGCTTGATGGGTGGTGGCAGGTGAAGGGCGCATGGTCTATCACCACCGTTGCAGTGGTGTCACGCTGTAGTGTTACTGAAGCTAAGTGGGTGGGGACCTGTCACTGCCTGGATGGGAGGCTGTTTTTTTTTCTCCTAACAGAAGAACGAGTATAAGTAAAATTGAGAACCACCACAACAGAACGAAGGACCGAAAAGGACCCATGTGCCAGGATGGATTGTCCAAAGCAGCCAGAAACGACAATATCCAAAGTTGGGTCACCCTGTTGAGGAAGACAGCAGCAGACACACTAGAACATAGCGGCAACCTCTCAATCCGGATCGCAAGGAAGTGCTTGACGCTGTGGGGTGTGCAACATACAACAGAGAAGGGAAAGTAAAACCTGTGTCTTTGAGGAAACAGGCTCAAGTCATGTGGACCCTGCGACAGAGAGCGGAAGTATTCCCAATCTCCCCAGCCAGGATGGGGGGGGGGGAAGAGGGGTCGTCACCGCATGAGCTGGTAATCTGAATGAAAAATCTTCATCAAAAAGCTATTTCCTGTTGGGAAATGTCAGTTCAAACACACATCCTTCCAAAATGTAAGACGTTCTGAGAAAAAAAAATCACCACTTTTTTTAAACTCGGGTTGCAGCGGCGTGTCAGGCGACAGCTCGAAGAATGCTCAGCCGCCCACCTTTTACAGAGCTTCTATTACCGCTCATGCTGGGAAAGAGGGGGTTAAAAAGAGTCCCTGGCCTCCGTCTCCGCTTGGGAGGAAGCATCCCAGACAGGTGTGCAGTACTGCAAAGGTTTGTGTGGGTCAGACAGGTTCCCAGTTGAGGCCCATCACCGCAACACAGGAGGGTTCTAGCAGACCAAGATAATTTCATGTATATTAAAACCAGATACACTCCACTTCTGTTCTTCTCACAGTGAGCTGGTCCTCTGTCAGAAACAGCTGCATCAACTGTGGGAGATGAGCTCAGGAATGAGGACTGCAGGTCTGCCCACTAGCTGGACCGGGGTGGGGTGGGGTGAGAGTGCACTGGGAAGCTTGGCAGCTTTTCCTCTGGGGGTGCCAAATTAAATTAGGTCATACCCCTGATTGTCTAGTCAACTTTAAAGTTTACCTGCAGGACTGATCCTGAAGGCTGGTGATTCAAGAGCTCACACCTCAAGAACCAGCTCTGTAGCAGGGTGGATGGGTGTACGTCAACCTCTGTCTCCATCCTGCCACAGTTCCCATAATCCCTTGCCTCCCCAACCATCCAAAGAGCCCCCAGTGACAGATTTACCTTGGCGCTTACCTGCTCCGCTTCCTCTTTGCTCATGGCCAGCGCCAGCTGTAGCTGCAGCTCTTCCTCCCCGCTGCTCTGGGGCCAAGCCTGCTCCGCTTCCACTGGGGCATTTGCTAAAGACGAAGAAGCTGAAGAAGCTAAGAAATGAGAATGGGGGGGGGGGGGGACAAGAAAGAGGGAGACATGGGAAAGAGTTAACACCACCAAGATGCACTTCCTCCAGAAGCAGGAAGGAAGACCCTACTTCCCCACAACAACTGAGGGAGCAAAAGGTAACAATTGTGTAGCGCAGGGGTTCTCAAAGTGGTGCTCCAAAGTGGTGTTCCAGATGACCAAAGTGGGTTCTCAAAACTACTTTTTCTGGAAGTGGCTGATATCCCCTTAAGGGGGGTGGCCAGCAAGAATGTCGGAGGCGGTGCTCCAGGATCGCACCCACCCCAACCCAAAAATGCTTTTAAAAACATACCTGGTTGTCCTGCCAGGGGGTCTGCTGCCGTCTCTGCAATCCTCCCCAAGGCTCTAAACAGCGGCGATTTTCGGTCGAAAACTTGAAAATGGGCTTTTTGATGCAATCGCCGCCATTTAGAGCCTTGGAGAGGCCTGCAGAGATGGCAGCAGCCCCCCCTCCCCGGACCCTTCGGGGAGCTGGCAGGATAACCAGGTATGTTTAAAAAAGTGTTTTTGGGTTGGGGCAGGCGCAATCCTGAAGCGCTGCCTCCGACATTGCCCCGCCCCCGCAAAGACTTACAGTAAACTCCCCTGTAGGACTTTGAGAAACGCTGGTGTAGCAGATAAAGAGCTCGACTATAACCAGGTCTAAATACAGGTTCAAATCCTCATTCAGACATGAAGCCCACAGAGTGATCTTGGGACAGTCACAATTCACCACAGTCTACCTTACAAGGTTGTTGTATAAGGGGGAGGAAGAACCATATGCACTGCCCTGAACTTCTTGAAGGAAGGGCAACAAGTGTAGGAATTATTCATGGGCATGTACCTTGTTTCTACATTTTTTAAACACTCAGGACTATGAAAATATACCCACGGAGAACATACCAGACAGAAGAAGGAAGAATAAAAACATAGGATAATAAACAGGTCAGTTCTCATACCCAGGAAAGCCTTGAGCTAGGACACTATAATATTCCCAAATCCTAAGAGGCAGTTTTATGTAGGACTGAAGCATTATTTGCTGCTAATGTAACTACTGAAAAATCTAACAAAATCTAACAGTGCAATCGATTTGAATTTTCCTATTTCCTATTATGCTGAATGGGGCTTACTCACAGGAAAGTGTGTACAGGATTGTAGCCTTGATCCCTTTAAAAAACCCTTAGCCACCCAGAAGCCTGACGCTTTACCAGTTCCAATCAGGGCAAGCATGGCCCAGATAGAGAACACGGTGTGCCGTTAACTGGGGGTGGGTGGGAGGAGCACCTGCAATTAAACATATTTTTCTCCATCCACCTCCACAGCTGTTCTGGCCTCTTAATGGTGCAGTTCTTATAGGACTGTACATATTCTGTGAGCCGAGTGGATTTGCTGAGCAGGCAGCAAGAAATCTGGCATCTCAAGAATATGAGCTGCACTACTTTTTTCCACGTCTCTAGCCCAGTTTCTGCAGGGCCACACAGAGTTGCCAGGGAACTGAACTGTTGCATTCTAGCTCCTTGTCTCTCCCTCCCCCCTTAATCTTGCCTTCTATTTTTACCTTTCTATAACCTGCCTGCCCTGAGCCACCAGGACAGTGCTGGACAGAAAGTTGAAGAATTAGGGGAAAGCTGAACATTAACAATGTATCATTTCTCTACCACATAAAAGAGAAATTTCCACACAACCATATTTAAAAGGTCGGAGCGCACTACCTATCCTAGAAGAGATGGAAGATGTGGTACCCAAGAAAGAAAGCTGGCATTCCACTGGCCTAGTTAGGGACTACTGAGATGGGTTGACTACAGCAGCATGGTCAAATCTTGCACATGTCAGCCACTGGTATGAGCAACAAGGAAAAGCAACCACTCCTGTTCATTTGGCATATGCAGAGAGAAATAACCCTCACAGCAGAAGATCTAGCACGTGGTTGGCTAAACGTTGGCAGAGATGGCGGGGGGGGGGGGGAATGGTGCAGCCACTGTGCCATGACCTGAATACCAATCTCGTGCCCCTCCTCCCATCTCAGACAGCCTGGCACCAACTGTCATCCCTCATTACCACAGGGCCACATGAAACGGCACAAGCAGTGTCATCGAGGGTGAGAAGCCAGCCATTGCAAAGGCGGACAACGGGGTGGGGTGAGGGGAAGGAGAGTGGCGCTTTTTATGCTATATTCAAGGACCCCACAATATTCCCCATGGGGTGGAAGGTTCTGTGAGGCTGCCCTAAAGAAGGAACTTGTCCTGGTGGGTGTGTTTATATACATACACACATACAGTACATGCAGGAAAATACCCAATAGGAATCATTGCTGTACCTACACGCACGCACGCACCTTGTCTAGACACAACTACATAAGGGAAGTATCTATCACTGGATCAAATTCTGCTGGTGAATGAGAGAGTGCAAGCTTTCTCATGTTAGCAGAACGGAAAGTTATTTTGCCTGCAGGGAAGAGTTCTGTGAAACCAAAAACGTGCATGTGGTCCTTTGCCAAGAGACACTGATCTGAAAATGTGTATAGGGCACAGAAAGCAGGGATCTCTACCACCTTTGCTTCTCCACAAACTGAACGGGATGGACTAGAATGGAATGTCTCCACTGTACTAAGGGGAGTCACTGATGCAAGTGTAGTCAAGCTTGTTCCCTGTAGAAATAAGATATTTGTGCCCAAACTCGATTGAGCTTTTGAGGTAATTCTTTCTGGTAGCTTCTGTATGGCCGCATTGACCAACTTACTGGGCTTGGGTAAGGAAGAGACTACAGCTGCAATCCTAAACACAGTTACAAGGGAGTAAGTCCTATTTAACAGTAAATATGAATAGGATTGTACTGTAAATTAGAGTCCCTATGCAACAGCAAAGATGCCATTTCCGTATGCCTGAATGCAGGTACACCCTGCAGCTGCCTAGCATACAGAGTGCTTATTACAAACCTGTGCCCATCAAATGGGTGGCTGAAGATGAAACTGCAACTGGAGATGGTAGTAGATAAAGGAATTTGAAATCTCCTGTCATTTTGAGGGGGGCAGGGGTGTTTCTGGACATCCCATTTTGCACTTGGTGCAATCATTAGTTTAATATTTGAATGCAATCATAAAGAAAACAGACACACAGGTAATGACATGATTTTGCAGTGTTGCTTGTTAGCCATCAAGATGATTCATTAGAAAGTAAAGCAGGTAAGTCATGGAGCACATCTACATATTAACAAGTGACATTTAATAACATTTCATCAACTTCAGAGATACTGCACTTGGAAAATTAGTGTGCTGTAGTTCTGTTCACATAGCTTGCAAGATTGGTGTTAAATTGGTCAGGATCTGGCAATATCTGGACCACTTGCTTTTTTCCATCCAATATTGCTCTCCACCAGGGATGGGGGTGGAAAATGTCATCCCAACTCTGTTGTTGAAGTTTCTTTTTTTAAGACGCACATGTGGCTTAGACACGGAAACAATTTGACCCATGTACCACCTTTTCCGTTTTCTTCCCTGAATGGCACTACTTCACACAGTGCAGTGGAATTCATTGCCACAAGATGCGGTGACGGTCACTAGCCTGGATGGCTTTAAAAGGGGACTGGACAATTCCTGGCAGACAAGCCTGTCTGTGGCTATGTGCTACCCTCATCTTTGGTGGTAGGATACCTCTGAATACCAGTTGCAGAGGAGCAACGGTGAGAGAAAAGCATGCATCTCTCTTCAGCTTGGGGGTTTCTCAGAAACAACGGGTGAAAGAGGATGATGGCCTAGATGGGCTTTGAGCCTGACTGAGCAGGGTTTTTCTTCACGTTTTTATAGAAGAACATAAGAAGAGCCCTGCTGCTGGCTCAGGCCAAAGGCCCATCTAGTCCAGCTTCCTGTATCCCACAGTGGCCCCACCAGATGCCTCAGGGAGCACACAAGGCAACAAGATACCTGTATCCTGTCGCCACTCCCTTGCACCTGGCACAAAGGAAACCTACTCCTACAACCAGGAGGTTGCTTATCCCCATCATGGCTTGTAAGCACACTTGTGAAGAGCCTTTGAGGAAGAAATGTTTTATTGTTCCGTCTAAGTTTCCATCTCTGAACTGTGCCCTCCAAGGAGAGGCCAGCTGATAAGAAAAACAAGGGGGGGGGGGAAAGGGTTCAAAAAGGTAATCTGTACCAGTCAGTACTAAGGGCAGGTGAACGTAAATATGGAACACTGATGGGGGGAGGGGAAGAGGGGCAGAACGTTAACTTCTAAACTTCCAAACCGCTAGGACAGGATCATGAAAGAAGAGCTTAGCCAAGAGGAGCTTGCTTCTCTCTCTCCCTCCCCGCACACACGCACACACCTTGCCCCCAAGAGCTTGGGGGTCCATTTCAATGTTGGACCCTGCTTTGAATACTGCTAAATAGAAAGGCAGCAGGTCAGCTGTCAGCTAGAAACATGGGTTTTTAAATAGGCTAGGAGGAGACTAAGGAATAAGGCTAAGTGTTTAGGATGGACCACAGGCCCTCCAGCAATTTGGAAAGAGGACCACCCCCTCCCTTTCTACTACATACCTCTAACTAATGTGTCATATTTTTTGCTGAGCAGCTCAGAATAGGAAGCAAATGCTACTCCCATTTCCTTATCTCAACCTGCCTCACCAGGCGCTTTGCAAACAACCGAGGTGGAATTTGATCTAGGGGTTATCGACATGGAAAAGTGGCACTGACACATTGAGGAGGCCTGTAACTCAGCCTTGGAGCTGGCAACCTGCCAAGCTGAAGAGGGAAGGAACACATTTCCTCAGCCAGGGTTGCATTTTCATCAGGGAAGCTGCAGCCCTCGTTTGAGCGGGTGTAGTTTCAAGACAGGACAGATAATTAGACGGGTGCCATCAACTTCAGCATACAACCCAACCCCCCCAACCGCCCCCCCAAAAGAGGCTTTTTTCCTTCTGCCTGCTGGGTGACAGATTAAGACTAGTCAAACATCTGCACACTCCACTCACATAACCACAACACACACACACAGACACCACAAATCAAGTATTTTTCTTCTAGCCTCCAAGAGAAGAGCAGTGTCTATATCCTTAGGGGACCACTATATTCTTCAGACAATGACTTGGGGGTCCAGAACAAAGTATGAAGTGTGTCTTGGCCACCATGGTGTGATCAAGGTGCAGTCGGTGTCGAACTTGTGAATCCTCTTGATGATCTTGTTTGTTCACGGGGAGGAAATGTATAAACAGGGCTCCTTCCCATAGAACTAGAAATGCATCCCCTCTGGAGGGTATCGTGTCTAGCACAGCTGCAGGATTCCCAGTCCTTGGTGTTGTGGCTTGGGGCAAGCAGGTTCACCACAAGGCAAACCCAATGATCAACTGTGGACTGAAAGACCTCGAACTGAGATAAATACCACCAATATGGCTTTGGCACCACAGCTACACTTCGGTATTGAGGATTTTTATTGCCTACAGATAATTAAGCCCTCAGTAGCAGGCTCAAAATTAAAATGGTGAACTATCTACTACAGTATTCCAAAATATATACTTAGGTATTTGCCAGAGACCGAGGTTTTGAGTTGCCCATATCAAGGAAACTCAGTATGAAGATCATTGCTTGGTATCAAAGCTGAGATTGCTCAGGAACCAAAAATGAGATACCGACTAAAGTTAGGCACTAAGGTTTAGAACTGCCCATAACAAAGAATGGAGTCTGTGGTTCAGTACCAATAAGTGAACTGCTTATCACGTGATATGTACGGTAGAGACAGGGGCATGAGCTAGGTACTGAGGTTTGGGGCTATCTGTATCAAGGGAGCTTAGCATGGAGACCATTCCTCAGAATTGATGTTGCCTCTCAATGAAAAGCTAAGTACTGAGGCTAGAACTACTTACCAAAGTCTCAAGTTGTTCATACTGAAGAGGCTGGGTATAGAAACCATTCCAAAGAAATGAGATACAGAGACCAACCCTTGGTATTGAAGATTAGGGTGCCGGTAAAGCCAGGGTTATATATCAGGGAGTTGAAACTGTACCTATCAGCGGTTTTGCATGAAGGTTAGGGTCCGGTGATGAGGCTTCGTATAGGACGAGTCTGGATTGGAACTGATCCCTTAAACCGGGAATGAAGCCTGGTGGGGGAGTTCTGGGGCAGAAGGCTTCTTGTAAGCATTGGAATCCGACTCGACAATGCCGTGGCTTTTAAGCAGACAATTAATTCAGTCACGACAGACTTAGAGGCAAAAGCTGACCGATGGATCGCCTGATTCCCTTCCAAGGCAGAGCTCCTTTAAATGGGCCCACTACAGAGGCATATGCACAGGCCAAAGAGCCATGCTTCCCGCATGAAGCTGGATGCAGTTGTCTCTTTTTGATGGGATGGAACCTGGTTAGTTAGCTTTGACACTGAAGGCTGACAATATGCCCAAGACTTGAAATCATGTTTTTTGCCTGTATGTGAGTGCCATAATCCCTCTTGGGATTGAGATTTTGGCAGCTTTGGTTTAAAGGACTTCTGTCCAGGCCTTGGCTTCATGCTTCCTGTACAAGACGGACTGCTGGAGTCCCTCTTTGTATCAAGCCTGATGATCAGCTAGCTTCAGTTCAGAAGACTTATGCCCAGGCCTGGGCTCCACACTTCCCATCTGACTCTGGATCTCAAAAACGTTTTCAGCATGGATCCTGTGTAAACAGCTTCAACTCACAACATGCTCATATCACAGTTCTATACAACTTACTTGAATTTGAAAATTGTAATTGTGGTTCACTCTGCGAGGACACTTTTTTTTTCTTTTAACCAAAGGAGAGGAGATAGGTTCACAGAAACAGAGGTAAAAAAAAAACAAAAAACCTCCCCCATTTCCATTCCTACTTACAGCAACAGTAGAAGAAAATAGAAAACAAAAATCTTCTACCTCAGATTTTTTTTTCAATTTAAAACCCATTTCCTCCCAGTTTGCAGGTATACACATTTAACTCCTGTTGCGTATATACACCCTTGGGTACACCCTTGCGTATATACATGTCTTATTAAAGAGTAACCTATTTGCCATATAGCGAACTGGGGAGCAACTAAACACACACACACACACACACACACACACACACACACACACACACACACACACACACACACAATTTTGGTTTTTTTGCTTAAACTACTAACATTAAAAGTAAACAAAAGTAAAAATGAGGTTAAAGTTTCTTTTTCCCATTGAATAAAGTGAGAGGGAAAAGGACAAGCTAGAAGCAGGCTTTTAGTGACACTGCTGAGGAAATGGACACTCCAGTCAAAAGGAAATGGAGGGACTGGGTGTTCTTCCCATCCACCCTTGAGGCACATGGTGTGCATGGGCTTGCTGTCTGAAACAACGCTATAGGAGACATCATTGACTATAAGGCAGGAAACTGGCACTGATTGGTCAGAATACACCACTCTCATTGGCTGCAGTCACTATAAATCAACTTAAGACAAAGAACACTGTAACAAAACAGTGCTAAAGAAAGTGGTATTATTGGAGGTATTATTGTACAGTTGTGGTTGCCACATGTCAAGAAGGATAATGCTGAACTGGAAAAGGTGTAAAAGTGGGCAACCAAAATGACCAGAGGACTGGAACACTTTCCTTATCATAAGGCTACAGTATTTGGAGCTTTTTACCTTGGGGAAAAAGGTGATTAAAGGGCACACGAATGATTGAGACCTATAAAATTATGCATGGTCTGGAAATGCATGGACAGAGGAAAAGGTTTTCTCCGTCTCTCACGATATTAGAACCAGGGGTCATTTATTGAAACTGACTGGTAGGAGATTTAGGGCAGACAAAAGGAGGTACGTCTTCACACAGCATGCAATTAGTTTGTGGCATTTGTTGCCACAAACATGTGGTGATGGCCACTAGCTTGGATGGCTTTAAAGAAAGACTGGACAAATTCATCGACAACAAGACTATCAATGGCTACTAGTAATGATGGCTATGTACTCTCTCCAGAAAAGCAGTTGCACGGGAACAACAACAACAGGGAAGAAATATACCTTTCTCTCCCTGTTTATTATGGGCTTCCAAGAGATAGCTCATGGGCCATTGTGGGAAATGCTGGACTTGATTGGCTTTTGGCCTAATCCAACAGGGCTTTTTCTTACATTCTTATGTAAAGCTACACACATTTCAGACAGATAAATATATAGGAATGACTGTGAGCCCGCAAGAGCTAGATTGGAAATGGAAATGGCCCTTTGCCATTCCATAACAAACATGAGGTACAACAGAACATATACCAGTACATGAAACACACAGAGGCTTGTTGCTTATTTTCCTTACATAAGAAAAAATTATAGGCAAAGGTTTTTTTTTTTTACCACATCTTGATTAATATTTCTCATTTCAAAGTGCTTCAGGTGCTGGAGCTGACCTGTGAATTTCCATTTAGCCTTTCCTGCTCAGAGAAAAAGGATCAGAGTGGTGTCCTACAGCCCAAATGACACAAAGGGACAATGTGTGAGCTGGGAGAGGTAGACAGAGAACTGTCATCTTCCCTAGTACCATTTCCTACAGAGGCTTACTTTTATTTGTTTACTAGATTTTTACCCTGCTCTTCCTTCAAGGAGTTCAGTGCACTGTACACAGTCCTCCCCATTTTACTGTCAACAACCTTGCAACGTCGGTTGAGCTGAGAGAGTGATGGGACCAGGGTCACCCAGTAAACTTCATGGATGAGTGAGAAATTTGAACCCAAGTTTCCAAGACCTAGTCTGAAACTGAGGATGATATATCATACTGGCTTCTGTCTGATATAGGCAAAGCAGAAAACCCTGCTAGCTAGGTCAAGACAGTCAATGTAGGAATGAGCACTCACCGGTTGCAGTCTGGGCCAGCTTCTCCTTGGTTTTGAGAGCGTGGGCTCGCTCCTCTTTGAGACGCTCATCATCTTTAAGGAGGGCCACCAGCTGCTTGGCCTTCTCCCGCACATTGACCCCTTGGTCCTTGCCATCACGGTCAACGTACTGGAAATCCTTTAGCGTCTGAATGGCATAGATGTTCTCCTTACATTGCTGCGCCACCCGCTCTGAACCAGTCTTGATTAGGTATTCCATCAGAGTCATGGCCTGGTGGAAGTGAAAAGGAACTTAACCTCTGAACTGAACAGAGAAGTTGACAACCAGAAACTCAGGTGCTCGTGCAAAGGGAGGTCTGGTCTACAGATGCAGCAGAATAAGACAGTAGAGTGTAGAGGTGGGAGAATGGACTGCACCAGTTTGGGACATCTGTCTCACACGTTGAAGAACTGGGATCTATGCACAAGCTACAAGCCCCTTTGCTCACTCAGAAAGCAGGATCTAGCACAGTGCTGATTAAAAAGATCAAGCGTCAACCACAACCCCCTGGATTTGCACCGCAAGCTGGGTTAGGATTCTGCCTGACCTCTGTCGCTCCAGTCTCATAACAAGACCTGAGAGTCACAGAGCTATCTTACAGTGGTTTCCATATACTCAGGGAACTCCATAGTTTCCAAATCAAAAGAAAAGGTAAAAAAAACACCAGAACAGCCCAATGTGGACTGAGCTTGCTCAGTGGCCCCCAGAACCCATGAAATGTTGAGGTATCAAACTGGAAAAAAAGCAGAACACAGGGGTGGGAAGGGTCAGTCAGAGAGAGAGAGAGAGAGAGAGAGAGCGAGAGAGAGCTGGGCTGCTTGAACCAACAGAGCAACTAGGGCTGGCGAGATGCAATTTTGTTTTGCAAGTCATTCTTGTTACCACAGCTGGCCCATCCAAAGCAGCTGGCCCATCTATGAAGTGGGTGATGCGGCTTGCACTGAGTGGAGGGGGTAGAGTAGAAAACAATTTGGGGTGCCCATCACCCCAAGTCTGCCCCCACCTCCCTCCAGCATGCCGCATCCCCACTCACCTCGCTCCTTCCTCGTATAGTTCCTTTAAATAAGACCGGAAATGCAGGACACACTGGAAGCTCCTCATGTGCCCTGCACTTCCTGTTTTGTTGAAAAGGACTGCACAGGAAAGAGCAAGGTGAGGAGGAAAGGGTCTGGGCTTTTTTTGTGTGTGTGTGAAGACACACATGCGTGACAGCCACAGATCAAACCGGGCCATCCCAACAGTGCCCTTTTATTTTTATTTGTTTGTTACAGGGTTGTTTATGTGCATGTTGCTTTACAAAGAATTCAAAGAGATTCCTGTCCTGAGGCCCTCACAGTCTAGGGATTGTCCTAAAGGTCTAGAGATGCTAGGAATTGAATCCAAGAACTTGCATATGCAAAGCATGCACACCGCCACTGAGCTATGGCTCCCCCCTGGCAGATAGGAATCTGCAGATAGGAATCTTTGGGCAAACAGTTTAAAGCCGAGACCTTTGACCACCTGCATTACCTTGTAGACGTGGCGCCAGTTCTTGCCGTGGTCATTGAGACGCTTCCAGATCATGCTCATGATTTCAGAGAAGGCCACCACATTGTAGGTGAGGTCGGCAATTTCAGACATGAGGGAACTGGACGGGCCCCAGGGATCATTCGATGTGGCCTCTCGCACCTTGATCTCTGCCTCAGAGTAGTTGTGCACTATGTTCTTCATTTGACGGCGCAGAGAGGAAGTCGACATGGTGGCAATGGTCGGAGTGGACGGTGGGGAGAGCAGCCCCTCCCCACCACCGCCACAAGCCTCCTATTGATGACTTTGAATTAGAACTAGTTGAGGCTGGGCAATGGGGTTCCCCAGGTTGAAAATCAAGGACTCTTTAAGGCAGAGAACCCCCTTATTGGGACGCAATGGATTCCAGCTTGCTTCCTGAGGAGTGAGGCCACAGCTGCAGCTGCTCTTGGTTCCTAGTGTGCCGCCTGCTCGCTCTGTGGCAATCTGGGCCTGGCAGTCATCCTGAGAGACACCTGAAAGACAGAAGTGAAGAAATTTTAACCAGCAGTCCGAGAAATGCTCCCCTTTCACACCTCTAGTCAACACAAAGTTGGGATGGGTCCAAACATTCAAAGCATTTTAAACCCAATCCCAGAACCTGCTTTCAATCAGCCCAGTTCCAAAAAGGGGGCATTAAAGCATTTTTATCAGTCATGCCTTCTGAAAAAGGGCCTCATCCAAGACTTTATAATACTCAAAGTTCTCCACCAAGCAAATCTAAATCCTGTGCTAAAAAAAGCTGGATTCTCTGTGAATTATACAGATCAAACAAATCTGCTGCATACATTTGCTTGTTCTGTATTATTCATTCAGATTCTGCTAATCAGGGGGCAGAGGAATACTGAACCAAGGAACGCCCCTCTTCCTTGGTTCAATAAAAATCCTGCTTGGTACCCTCCTCCTTTCTGAGATTTTACCACAACTTGTCTACATACCACCAAGCCAATGTGCAGAGTCTTAAAAGCAACAAGACAAAAGTTGAGATCCTTGAGATCCTGAACTCTAGGCTTCAATCACTACGCAAGAGCCTTCTAGACTGGGTCGGAAGCACGTCTATCCAATTTGCTATTTCAACAGTGGCCAACTCCATGTCCCAGGAAAGATGTGCAGCATCTGAATCTGTTTCAACACCTGGCATCTCTCACACTCATTTATTTATTACAAAATTACCCTGCGAACTGCAGTTTTGGTTTCCCTTCACCCCATTTTTATCCTTAAAACTAGGCTTACCAGATCCATACCGGGACGTAGACCTTTAGGATGGAGCAGGAATGTGGGCAGGTGTAGCTTGTTAAACCCTTAGAGCACAATCCTAGGCATGTCTATTCAGAAGCAAGCCACATAGACATGCCTAGGACTGTGCTCTATCTAAGGGTTTAACAAGCTACACCTGCCCACATTCCTGCTCCTAAAGGTCTAGCACTCTGTCCCGGAATGGATCTGGTAAGCCTACTAAAACAACTCTGTGAAGTAGAGTAGTTTGAGAGGTGGTGGCTGGCTCAACATCAACTTCATGGCTGAGCAGGGATTTGAACTCAGATTTCCCCAGTTCGTCCACTACTCCAGCCACTACACTACACCACATAGACAACACCAAGCCTCCTCTATCATGTACTACTGAACAGTCTCTACACATGTTAACTCAATGGTGAGGAGACTGCATCTGAGCATGCACAGAACTCCTTAACCTTGGTCAGCTGAACTATCTGTGATTTTGACAGGGCTTCCAGGAACGTTTGCCGTCTGGATCAGGGCAGGGAGGTATGGAAACCAAAGCTTCTGATTTCTCTCTAGCAAGGGAAAAGCATTTAGGAGATTAGAGCAGAAGGCGGAAGATGTGACATTTGTCTCAAAACCATCCTCTACTTCCTGGAGCCCCAGGCCCTGTCTGACCCCCCACATTCTTCAACGCAAAAAGGAAGGAAGTTCACATTTCTAAGGAATGAGTCACAGCAGCCAGTGTTCGGAAACTTCCCTTTTCCATCCCTTTCTGTTTCTTCTCAAGGCTGCTTCCAGCTTGAGAATTCTGAATCTGGATCTCTGAAAGCAACTGCAGAGGATGTAGCATGAGAAATGACTACACGGCTCAATCCTAAGAATGTCTACGTCTAAGTAAGCATTCAAATAAATAAATGGTTAGAATGGAAATGACTTTTAATGAACTCCTGCTGAGGATCTAACTGTTAGAAAAAATTGCAATTGTGTGTCACCCTCCAGACCACTGAATCAGAGCTGGCTATAAATTTGCATACTGGAGACCTCAAGAGAAAGGGCCACTTTTTAAAAGTATAAAATAACCTACAGTTTAATAAAGAAAAGCTACTATAGCTGGAAATGCCACTTTAATATTTAGTGGTTAGAGTGTATAGACTAGGACTGGAGAGACTTGGGTTCAAATTACCGTTCAGGTATGAAGTTCACTTGGGTCCCAGTCATACTTTTTCAGACTAATCTACCAACCTCACAGGGTTATTACAAGAATTAAAGGGCAGAAAAGAACCACATATGCTACTCTGATCTCCATACAGAAAAGGTGGGAAAAGTGTAATAAATAAATGAAAATATCAAAGGAGAAGAAGCAAAAAAACTCCACAACATAAGTCACAACCAAATATTAGAAAAAATCTACAACACATAGAATGCCAGAGCAATTAAAAAAGTATTTGCCTAGTGCCAAAAGGGACATCAAAGTTGACAGGAGAGCTTCTGTGGGAGGGCGCTCTGTAGCCAAGGCACCGCAACTGAGAGTGCAATCCACCGTAGAGATCCGGCTGGCAGATCCATTCCCCGTTCCGGGCCGCTGCGGCCTGGAAGTCTACTTGGGGAAGGGGACGTTTGTCCCCTTCCCTGGGTGTAAACTGGGGCAGGCCCAATCGGCCTCTTTGGATTTCCGCCAGCTAAATAGCTGGGTGAAGTAAGAGGAGGCCGTGTAACGGCCGAGCCGGCCCGACGGAAACGGGGATATGGCGGACGCCATCCCCGTCTCCTCTTGGGCTGGCTTGGCCAATGGCCCCCCTCCCTCACTGCCCGGACTGCCCCTGCCGCTGGGAGCCTTACCTTCCTCCATGAGGTTGTCCCGGCGGCAGAGTGGGGGTGGCCGGCCTTGCTCCGGCCTCCCTTACACCTGAGGTGATGCGAACGTGCTTTACGGCATGTTCGCGACATCTTGGAACAGCGGAGCACTTCGTACGTCCCAGAGGATTGCGCTGCCCAAAGGCATTTTCCCTGATCACCACCTCTGGTTGCAAGAGAGCCTCACATAATATTTTCTTCTTCTTCTAGTTTGGGAATATGGAATAGCTCACATTATAGAAACCTAATAAAATGGCTTTCTAAGGAAACTAACAAGTTCAATTTTCATCAGTATTGTGGAAAATCAGATAAGAAGAGATGTATCCAAGATTGACTTCAGATACATACTGATTGCCTCAACTGTCTATGATCTTTAACTGTTAGAAGGAAAGCCTTAGTAATTTCAGCATGGAAGGTTAAATGCTGTATAGGCAAAGGTATATTTTGTTCCTAAGGTGGAAAAAAGATCCATCTTTCGGTTTCGTTTCAGTGCAGAAGCAAAGGAGCTGGTACAATTAAATGGGTGGCCTTGTAAGTCTGATAGAAGCCTAAAGGCCTCTGCTTGTTGTCACCCTGGCTGATTAAATTGGGGCCAAATTTTAATCTGCAATTAATGAGCTTCACAGAGTAAACTAATAAAATTTGCAGCATTGATATATATACATGAATACACGCACCAAGAAAACCAATCTCTGCAAGTTAAAGGACAGAAGTTTGATCACTTACACTATTTTGCTTGCTTTGCAGAAGTTATATCAGGTTTATAAATATCCACTCACCTAGGATGAGTAAGAATGACCTCTCCCAGGTAAGCAGGCAGAGCTTACATTAAATGGAAGCATACTGGTTCTCCTTTAAAGTAAAGGTGAGTCATGTGGCATCCAAGACTTACAGATTTCTATAAATGTGGAACTGCGGGCAGCGACTTGGATGGCAAAGGGCAAGAAATCAAAGAACAAAGGAAGTGCTTGTATGAACACTGGGCATAGGTGGGAATGAGGAAACAGCCATTCGGATGGGGCAGGAAATGGGCTGCGCTATCATTTGCAATATATGTAATTTTCAGCCCAATCCTGAGTAACAATGCGCCTGTGGAGCATGTGCTCCGCAGGCACCAGGTGCCGTAAATGAGCCGTAAAGAGCGTTTTCGGCGCCCAGGAAGGGCCGCTGGCGCGCAGGCCGGCAGCCCTTACTCCGCCGCGTACCCGACGCTGCAGCTGCCGGAGCAGGTGAGAGTTGCTCTGGCAGGTGCAGGGGCAGGCCAGGCAGCAAGGGAGGGTGGCGGTTGGTCAAGCTGGCCTGGGAGAGGACAGGGGTGTTGGTGGCAATATCCCCGTCCCCATTCCTGGCTCGGCGGCCCTTACTCCGCCACCGCGGATGTGTGCCAGCTCAAGAGACCCCTGGCATCCAATGTCCCCTTCTCCTGAGAAGACCCCGGGCCACGCTGGAGCGGCCCGGGAAGGGCACAGGATCCTGCGGTCGGCCCTATGGGCCAGCCGAGGATCTTTACTCAGGATTGGGCCGTTTATCAAGGATTGTGTGCTGCTTCGATCACTGCCAGAGAAGCAAAAAACAAGTGCAGAAGACCGCTGACCAATGGAAGCTCTTTGCTCTCTTTAGCTTTGGCGCTTAATACATATCACTTCCAACAGGGACTCCCACACTAAACAAACCCACTTGCCAACAAAGGTCTAATCAGCAGCCTGGCCTCCGATCTGTACTGTCTCCATGACAGGATCGGGTATTTATATTGGTATTAAAAAAGATGTATATACTGCTATTTATAAAATTATTTGTGGAGTACAGGTTAAAAAATTAGGCAATAAAACATCTAACAAATCAACAATAAATACCACTCTAATCAATCACCAGATCTAATACAGCTGAACAAATTAGGAGCAAACAGCATCAGGATCAAAAGCCAACGGTCCTCTTGAAAAAAAAATAGTTTTCAGTTGCCTCCAAAAGAAAGCTCAGGGCTGTCCAAACCCCTCGTGAAAGAGAGTTCCAAAGATTTGGGGGCTACCACAGAGAAGGTTGTGCTCTTTGTACAGGCTGGTCTAGCCTCTCCATCCATGTGATGGAATCTGGAGCAGGACCTCCTCAGAAGATCTTAAGTGTTGGGGCAAGAGTGAACATATGGAAGAAGACATTCCCCGAGATAATCACACCAGCCCCATCCAAAGTAAGGAATCTGTCCAGTATGAGGCAGGATGATATTTGTAGCACTTAATATACATTACCTTGCTATAAACCTTGAGAACAAGCCTATAAAGTAGGTCAGTAGTGTTATTCCTACATTGCAGGCATGGGTGGGGCTGACAGGGCTTAAGGCCACCTAATGATTTTACCAGCAGCGGCAAGATTTGAAGGGAATGTCTTGATTCGTAGCTCAGTCTTGCAGCATTTCCTGGGGCGAAAGAACTAAATTCAAGTATTTTTAGAGCAAGACTTTTCAACCCTTAAAATGCATTCATTCATGCAAGTACTGTACCAGTTTTTGAAGTACCACTTTTGCAGGTACCATTTTATTTGTTTAAAAGCATTCATATCCCAAACCAGACAGGAAAGCTTGAGGCCGCTTCCATCAATAAGCTAAAACTGCCCACACAACAAAAAACAACTCCAAAATCTAAATAAACAAAGCAGCAATTCAACAATAAAGAATCAACTGGAACCAAGAAACACTCAAACAAGCAAATCTTAGTGGAACAGAAATGTTTCAATTCCCCTTTGAAATATCAATAGGGGGGGCAGTCCTGATCTCAGTTGGAGTCGATTCCCAATAGGGGGGGCAGTCCTGATCTCAGTTGGAGTCGATTCCACAGACTGTGTGCCACAACAAAAAGGCCCTGTTGTGAGTCACTGCCAGCGGTATTGCCAATAGTGACAGTGCCAGCAACACAGGATCATCTACAATGATCTCATAGGACAGACACCCCCAGATGGAGAACTTGATCCTTCAAGGAGAACGCAATTCCATTGAAAACAGTAGATAATTCCGCTCCTGGGTCACAGGGCTCCACACTAAAAGCACCTCTGTCTTGTCCATATTTAATTTCAGTTTGTTAGCCCTCATCCAGCCCCATTACCAACTCCAGACACTGATCCAGGACTTGCACAGCCTCCTCAGCCTGACAATAGGAGAGATAAAGCTGGGTGTCATCCACATTTTGGTGGCGCTGAACACCAAATCCTTCATACAGACATTGGTTTCATACAGACATTGAACAGAATGGAGGTCAAAAGAGAACCCTAAAAGACACCACAGACCAATGACCAAATATGGGAGACTGACCACCTTCTGTTGTAATGTGTGTGAAGCAAGTGGAAGCCAAACAGGAAGCTGATTCCACTGCTGAGTCTGTGATGATTCTGTTACGGTGTATTATGGAGATGTTTTTTTAAAAAAGAGCAAGTATTGTGGCAAGTTGGATCACGAAAACTGTTCTTGCTTACAATGACTTGGTCAGTCTCCCCTATTTGACCACCTATCACAAGACCATAGTCAGTACAGTTATTTCTGTACCTTGCTTCTAAATAGTTCTGAGAGTGCAGATTTACATCGATCTGTGTGTTGGGGGGGGGGGGGTTGCTGCCACTTTGCAGTGCAAGTATTTTGTTAGGAAAGAATAGACCGATAGTAACTGGGAGGGAAAAAATTCATTTTTTTTTCATGATAACAGAATCACTGTAGATGCATTAGCAGAATCAGTTTGGCTTGAACATGTTCCATGCACAATCCAACCGTGGTCAGTCTCCCATATTTCAACACCAGTCATAAGGTATGGTAGGCCTACTTAAGTATTCTTTATAGCTTTTTTGTGGCATAAGAGCTTTGCATTTCTAAGTGGTTGTGGAGACTGATGGTAACCAAGAGAAACTGGATAACAGATGGCAAGATATATCTGCACTTCCTAATGCGCTGCCTATCCATTTTATCCATCCAGTGAAGTGCTACATTGTTGAGTACAGCTTGTACTTTTTCTGTTCCCACAGATACAAACCCTCCATACTTTGGAATCAGGAGGTAATGATCCAAGTCACATCAAACTGGCCTGTACCCAAATCCAGCACCTGAGCTCGGGCCACTGGTACTGTCAACTGGCGATTTTGCTCTTGTATGGCATTCAGGAAAGAAAGCTGAAAAGCGTATGTGGGCTAAGTTATTTCCATGTTTAAGTCAGACATGGATGTTTCTTGAGAAGCGCGACAGAAGGAGAATGATATTTTCCTCCTCCCTCTCCAAATGGAAGATCAATGTTGGGTGGAAAACCAGCATGTGGTTCAGAAACCAGATCCTGTTGTTAGTTTTAGGATCTACCAGTTCCAGGTTATCACACAAGCAGTAGGAACTGAACTATAGCACACCAATTTTCCAAACACAGTACCTCTAAAGGCCCAATCCTATTCAACTTTCCAGCACTGATACAGCCATGCCAATCCTGTGGTGGTGGTAGTGCAGTCACGGAGGCCCACACAAGGAAAGGGAACGTTCGTTCCCTTACCTTGGGGCTACATTGCAGCTGCATTGGTGCTGGAACGTTGGACAGGATTGGCCCCTGAGTTACTTAATATTTTAACGTCAATGAAACGTTAAGTTAAATATTACATTATTGTTAATAAGTAGATGTACTTACCTGCTTTCCTTTCTGTTAATGAATCACCTTGATGGCTAGCAAACAATACTACAAAATGATGCCATTACCTGTATGTTTGCTTTCCTTTTGATTAAGCTAATATGCAGAAAAAACTAATAAATGTAAAACCTTGAACACTGAGTGTAATTTATAAGAAAAAAATAGTCAACTGTCACAACATTGTGCACTGGGCTGAACTAGCACATGATTGCACTAAATGTAAAATGGGATGTCCAAAAAAGATGATTCCATTACTTAAGTATTTAGAGCGTTTCAGACACTGTCTATATTCAAGGGTTTCCCAAATATATGACATTACAGAAGATGTTCTCCTTTTGGTGAGCCCTTTTGATTTTTTTTAAATCAACTTAAACATGTGTCCACAGCTACAATAATTATAACAGTAGTAGTATGGGTGATTCCCTCAGCAAATTACCCTGCTGTAGAGTTTCCTGCTTACCATCATCTCTCAGATTTTACTGAAATCTTTGGTGGTTTTAAATCTTGTTCTTAGCCCTGAGAATCATTGCACTGGGCTATATATACATGTTTTAAGTAAACATACTATCACATTGGCTTGTCCCAAGTCTTCTGCACTGGGCAGAACCTCAACTCTTCCCAATACCCCCTTGGAGTTCTCCCTTAGAACCAGCTCTCCCACCAACCAGCTTTCAAGGACAACAAAAGTGACTCTTTACAAAGAGAAAAGGGTTTGAAGTCTCCTTGTTACAGGACGTTCTTTCACCCAAGTCAGTTTTATCTAATCTTCTCCCTGTCCTTCCCTGCCCTCCTGCATCCCACAGCAAGAGCTGGCAAGAGGTAAAAATGATTATTTGAAGAAAACAAAGGCTCTAAAATAGAAAGTTCCCAGTGTCTTATATTTGATCAAAATTACTAAACAGTGAGAAGTATGGTCTTTTGAGCCAAGTGACATGTAAGATTACCGAATAAAAGTTCAGTAATAACCATTTTTCCTCAACCAAATGCACCAAGAAAACAACTGGTGTTTTTTTTTGGGGGGGGAATAATAAATTCATTGCCTGACTGGAGAGGTAAAACAACACCATTATCACTAAATAACCCTTCAAAGCAGACAGAGGGGATTCCAATCCAATTAGGCTCCAGACGTTTACGTTAACAAATCAATTGACCACAGCAATGCCTTCCATTCTAAGCACTGCCTCCCATCTGTCTCACTCCCACCCCCAGCATAGTCTGAACTCATATTCCTTAAGAATCTAAGATTGTCTCCCATACTAGTTGGGAAGAGCCATAGCCCAGCAGTTGAGAGCACATGCTTTGCAGCATGCAAAAGGTTCCAGGTTCAATCCTTCACATCTTTAGTAACAATGTGGCATGCTACCTGAGAAAGACCACACTGGTCTGACACATTGAAAAGCTGCTGCCAATCAGAGTTTACAAATACTTGGTCAGATGGGCCAATAGTCTGACTCTGTATGGCAGCTTCCTGTGTACGTTTGTGTAGAATCTGGCATTTGGTCCAGAATGTGATCCCTGTGCTGATAAAACAGCGAGTTTCCAGACGTGACGGATCAATGAAATAGCTGCTTCTGGGTGGTGGCAGTTTTACCATTAGCCATCCCCCGAGTCTACTGCAATCCTTCTGTCTGCCTGCCTGCCCTCCCCTCCCCCTTAAAGGGAAAGGCCTGGAACCTAGACTGCATCACCAACTGCCAGGGGCCCCCAGAAAGAAGACCATCTCCATCCTTCCCACATAAACAGATCTCTAAAGATACTGTATACAGCACGTGCCTTTGTATGGATTTTAATTGAACGCTACTTTCGAAGCCAATCTTGCCTACAAAGTGGGGTATACACTAGATCATCAGAGCAGTTCAACACGCGGGCCGCGGGCCGCATGCGCCCCCCGGAGCCTTCTTCGGTGGCCCTCTTGCCGCTCAGTCAGTGTCCCCCCCTTTTCCTCCCCCAGTCCCGATCGCAGCAAATGCACTCAGCTCATAAGCGTGATCGTCAGCTGGAGCGCGGGCGGGGAATGCTGCGGCGATCTCTCCCGAGGCTGCTGTCCCATCCCACCCTCTTCCGGAGGCTCAGGAAGAGAGCAGGTCGGGCTGGCGGCCTCGCGAGAGCTCGCCCCAGCATGCCCCGCGCTCCAGCCGACGAATCACATTCAGGAGCCGAGTGCCGTTGCTCTCGTCAGTGAGGGCGGGCGGGGCACACTGATTGGGGAGAGTTCGTCGCTAAAGTGCCCGCCCAGCCAGCGCTCCAGCTGACGATCGGAAAGGCGCTCGGAGCTTGAGCTGGGGCCGGCACTTCAGCGACGAACTCTCCCCAGTCAGTGTGCCTTGCCCGGCCTCACTGACGAGCGCAAAGGCATTGGCTCCTGAACGCCTTTCCGATGTCAGTGGAGCGCGGGGCATGCTGGGTAAAGTCGGTGCTGAGCGGGCAAATGCAAGGAAGGCGGGGCCAGGGGTCACATGGGAGGGTTTCTGGGCGGGAGAAATGTGCAAAAGGGATGGACGTCGGGCCACCCCAGAGGAGCTGCGTTGGTGCTTGGATTAGGAGCAGCAGGAGCTGTAGACCCACAAAGCTTCCTCTATTTATTGGTAGTCCTCTACTCATCTTTAAAAAGTATCCCAGTGTGGGTCTTTCAGCTTTGCTTCTGCAGTGCTCATTCGTTTATTTTTGTTTTATTTAATTATAATAGTGTGTGGGTCATTCAGTTGCTTTTTTCAAAAATTCAATTAGTATCGCAATCTTTAGCAGATGTTCCTGTGTGGGCAGTGACGTTGCTGGAGGTGGGGCAGAACACTAAGTTCTGCACCGTGCTGACCTATGGCACGAGGCGGCCTCGCCTTTAGAGCCATTCAGTGGGCAAAGGCAACGTGTAGGGGGTGAGTCCGCATCGTGCTGGTGAGTGATGGGAGGTCAGCACGGTGGGAACTTAAGGCCGATTCACATTACACGAATCACGGAGATGCGCAGAGCTCTTTTGACAGCATTTTGGAAGCAAGCGGAGCAGCTGCGCTCTCCCTTGTACAAGATGGTGAAAGCCATCTTTTGAGGGGGTGGGCTTCGCGGAGCTGGGGCGGGCTTCGCAGAGCTACTGCAGCCTACCAATCGGATGAGAGGGGGGAGAGTGGCTGCATGCCAATCAGAACTACCTCCAATCACCTTCATAAGGTGGGACAGCAGGAGGGACAACAGGCGGGAAGACACTCCTTCCGGCCAGCTCTGCGCACAGGGGCAGGGACATCTGCGCCTCCTGGATTCATGTAGTGTGAATCCGGCCTTAGCGTTCAGCCCCACCTCCAGCAACGCCACTGTTCGTGGGTTTCAACAGCTCTGCTTGTGCAGTGCTCATTCCATTTTTTGTTTTATTCAATTAGTATTGTAATCTTTAAAAAATATCCTAGTGTGGGTCTTACAGCTCTGCATGTGCGGTGCTCATTCAGTTACTCCTAAACTCCTTAAAATTAAGCAGCTGCTCCTGATTGCAGGGGTCCACAAAGCTTTCAGTTTGCATCTGTTATTGGCACGAGATATTGGTGCTCACTTTGCTTTTCAATTTTGTCAGCCAGAAGGGCTAGATTACAATTAAATTGTTTTCTATTTTTGAAAATACATTTCATTGTTGCTTGTCCCAACACAATGAGTGGGAAGAAGTTGGTTCAAGATGAAAAATGGTTTTCAGGATTACTGGACATGGGAATATCTTTTTGTAAATCTGATAAGGCATAATGTCTTGAGTGCAAGCAAGTAATCGGTGTGCTCAAACAGTACAATATCAATTGTCATTACGTTACTAATCATGCCTCAAAGTATTGTAATGTCAAAAATGAAGCGAGAGAAACACTTATCAAGGAACTGAAGAAATTTGCTCATGAGATGCAACTTTTTGAGAAGTGGACCTCTGACTTCAAAGTATCATTTGTTGTGGCAGAATCTGTTGGGCAAATCATGATGGTGAATTTGTGAAATCCTGTGCTATAAGCAGTAGCGTCACTACGCCCCCATGGGGGGGAGCGACGCAGCCCCGCCCCTGCGCGTGATGTCATGCACAGCCGCAGGACACCCCCCGCGCCTTTTTTGGCTCATTGTGGAGCCAAACGGACACGCGGGCGGGCGGGCGGGCGGAAAGGAGATTGACTGCACTTTGTGAAATGTAAGTTTTGGCCCTCCCCGCTCTCCCCAGGGGGTCGCGTGTCACCCCCGGCAGCCCGCCCTCCCCGCCGCAGGCCAGCGACACGCCTGGCTATAAGTATGGCCAAAGCTTTTAATGATGAAAAACAACCAAGTGCTTTGAATTGGTGCCCTTGTCACATCAAACAGTATCGCGCCAGGTACAGTCTTTATCTGAGAATGTATTTGACAAGCTGCATGAGAAACTGTTGAATGTAGAATATATTTCGATAGTGGTTGATGAGTGTTCCCATAAGCATAGGTACATACAATATGTATTATTGGAATGTATCTACCTCATTGATTTTGTAAAATAAGATTTCCAATCCCTGCCTAATTACTGGCAAGAGTTCTAGATAACCAAACCAATGCCAATGTTAACTAACTTACTGACTGGACCACAGCAGTTGCTGTTTCAAGCAAAGCTGCCTATCCTTGCAACACAGCGGTTAGTATCAGACATGGGGCACAATCCTATTGATTACGTGGGCCAGCGCTGGACCTATTGCAAATGTGCTATAAAGCACATTTGTGACTATGCACAAGGTGACACCAGTGGGAAGGCCTGTCATCCCAGCACCAATGGAGGCCCAGCGTGCACTGGAGCAAGTAGGAACTGCATCAAGCGGCACAGGGAGGGTGGAATGAAGGGCAGATCAGGCCTCCACCATATCCTATCCCCCTCCCAGTCCTTCCCCAACAGAATGTCACAGGTCTGTCCTAAGTAGCCCCCCAAGACTGACTGGGGCTCTACCCAGGGTAAGGAGATACAAGTTCCTTTACTCCAAGGAGACCTCCAGCCTGCCCCAGGCATGCATGGGATATGGCTTTGGTCTCAATGCCATACCGTGTGGTGCCCGCCTAGGACTGGGCTGTAAGACAAGGGAGACCTGGGATCAAACCCCCATTCAGCAAAAATACTAACAGGGTGACTTTAGGCCAGTCACTCTTTTAGCCTAATACACTTTCACAGAGTTAGTGTGAGGAGGCAGGAGAGGGAAGTGAAAAAGTACTGTGTAAACCCCCTCGAAGTCCTTGCAGAAAGAGGATAAAATAGAAAATACCCTGTTGGAAAGAGTGCAGGAGGTACAGAAGCCACGACCAATGCACCAGCCAGCTTAGTAATATTGTGTTCTCTCTGCAGCATGTGAATATAGCTCATACTATTTTCCCATGTGCAGTCCTGCACTGCCTGCATGTTCTTTAGGAGACAGGGTATGTAGATTTTTTTTTTTGCCAACTCCTGTTGGGCTACCCTCAGGACTTACGGTAGGTTGCAATCTTACACACTCTTACATGACAGTAAGCTCTACTGAGCAGCATAGACCTTAATTCCAAATAAACCCACACTTGGCTTGAGAGAAATCTAAGCTCATTACCTTTAGCAGAGATGCCATTTTATCATAGCTGAAGTTGCAAGTTCTCTGCTAAAGTAGTCAAGATTTTGCAACCAACAGTTTCAAAATAAGGCAAATTAGCATTTTGTGTATTTTTTTGTTGCTGCTAGTCATAAAAGGGGAAGAAACTGTAAGGCACAGAAATGACTACTGTACAAATCCTATTGAGCAATTCTCCTGGTTTTTAGCAGTTTCACCATGCATTATCCACATAATTTCAGGCATATCTTTGTAATCAGGAGGGCTAGAAACGTAAGTGAAATTTGAAATTATTGGGCAGTTGAATTCTGTGGCTTTCCTGCACTTCTGAGGCAGTGCTAGAATTCCAGACAGCCCGAGGCAACTAACAACCAGCCTCCTGTCCCATAAACAGCAGCATAGCTAGGAAAAGGTTCATAGGTAGTATGGCTTCTTCCATGAAGAGAGTGTTGTACTAGAAGCTCGAGGGCTACCAAATCAGCAACTACCACTGTAAGAAGTGAACGCATATAGGTTCTTCACCAAGAGACACAGGCCTAAGGACAGACAGCTACCAGCTGTGTCATTGGGGATCCTACCTTTCATTAGAGTAGTAGAGTTTAAGTTTCTGAATTGCAAAAGCAAATACAGTACATTGTCAGAGATTCTTACAACTCAAGCCAGACATCCTATATGAATATTGATATGACACTTAAGAATTAATTATAAATATCACTTAATTTCATGCCTTTGTTCCCAAGACTAGCCTAATACTAGTCTCTGTACAACTAGACATGTTTTTAAAAGTTTTGCTAGCATCTATTGTACCACTTTTCTTTGGTCAAGGTCTGGATATTCTCATGCCCATTTTGCCCAGGGACTGCAGCTCTAAAGGGAAGTGTCATTGGCCAGAGGACTAAAGGCTACTAAGGGTCTGTGCTCCTTGCCACCTAGGAAGAATATTGTGACCGGGGAGGGGGGGGTTGGGAGCACGAGCAGCCTGGTCTCAGTTATAAGCCATAGAAGGAAGAGCTGTGAAAGTGTGCTTTCCCTCTCCCTAGCAGAAAGACATGTTCTGCTGTACTCCAACTGCCAGTTGCGTGGGGCTTGCAGTTCTAAGCACCCTGTCATTGGCCAAAGGGCTCCTGAGTTGTGCCTGGAGTCATGTGTATGTGTGGGTTTTTCAAATGTTATTTCTGCAACTCATTGTAAGCTGCCGTGAAGACCATTAGGTCAAAAGGCAGGATAATATCCTTCAAAACAAAACAGGAATACATTCACAACTGAAGATTAATAAGTCAAAGATTCCTAAATGACACCAGGGAATTGGAAAAAAATGTTTAATGAGAGACAATGTTAGAGAAATAGTTGTCCATACACACAGCGCAGAAGAAAGGAAAAAACAAAATGGGCCTGACTTTTTGAGAGCAAAACTCCTCTTAGCAAAAATCAAGAAACGTCACAGAGAAAAAAGGGGAAGGGATAACACAACATTTCTACTACAGAGTAACCATCACTGGGAAACCGTGGGGGGGGGGGGCTGGTGGCAGGGATAGAAGAGGGAAGGAGTGGGGTGACTGGAAGAAAAAAATACAGGAGATTTGGCCATAAAATATAAACAGGCTACGCTGCTAAAGGAGCTTCTCTGGCCAGCGAGCTGCCCCCTCCTCAAACACTTCCCAGGCTTGGCTCAGAGCTGGGCTACCAGAAGTCTCGGCGATGGTAGGAGTCAGGGTCACAGTACTTGGTGACCACAACCCGGTTAGCAAACTTGCGGCCAGTCAAGCCTTGCATGGCCTTCTGACAGTCAAAAACGGATGTGAACTCCACGAAGATCTACAAGAGAGATGGAGGGGAAAAAAAAAGAATTTTAATAGTGCACCCTATATTGTAACTATCGACTTAAAACTTGAGGGGATGGGCAATTTGAGCAGCAATACAAGACTTGGGCCACCATGACAGACAACCAACTTGGACAGCAGAAGGCTTCTGTACCTGGGAAGGTAAATGGTCACAATGTGTCTGACCATCATGAGATACTGTTTGAACAGGATTGGCTTACATGCTAGGCAAAATATGAGGAAACCTCTCTCAATACTTTCTTTGACAAACCAACCACTGAAAGTCTATGCTGCTGCTTTGTAATTCTTAAAGCTATCACGTTTTACAGATAAATTTACCGGTAAGTCTAACGTCGTGGAACTTGATAAAAACATTTTAAGCATTTGGTTTAAGGAGCTATAATGAATGCCCTGTTTTTCCCTATTTTTTTAATTTGGACACTTCTAACCTTCCAGAAGCTTCTGTGCTAATTGACCAGCCTGAACATACTGGAACACGTTCCTGCACAGTCTTTGTCCTTTGTTATGTCTGACTAGCCAAGCCTCCTATTGAGATTGGAAGGCACCTACCAACCGGGCAGCCAAGTCTGTCTCAGTGAAAGGGTGGGATGGAGTGGCCTTGTGGGTTTCATTCTTCCAATCAGACAACTCTATATCATCATCAAACCCAGGTTACAAAAGTTCAAGCATAGGGACACACGTATGTTTCTGCCAGGTCTGCTGTGTCTGCCAGCCTCTTACTCTTGTAAGTGCAGGGACTGAGATTCGTGGGACAAAGTAAGTAGCTAGCAATAGCGACTGTAATCCTAGCTACAGGGAATTAAATTGAGTTTCATTTTCTCTGTTCACTTCAAGCCAGTCTGCAATTAGTGATACATTGAGGGCTTTGTGTGCCTACTCCCGAGTAGCTTCCTGGCTTCTTCTACTAAGCATTTTTAGTTACTGCATCCATGTGATCAAGCTTTTCTTGTGTCCATCCAGCAGGGTACAGACACTTTCCATAAGCCTGCTTATACTTTGTTCTATCCCTTTCTACCCCCTTTTTGGTGAATTCCTTTTCTTTTTGGATTTTTAAACAAGTTATGTTTTGATTACATGCCTGCCTAAGTCCACATTCACAGGTAATTCAGTGAGTTGTCATGTCCAATTGTTCAGAAGTCGCTACTGGAGTTTTGATTTTAAATAAGAACACCTGGAATTCCATGATCTCCTGGAAGGGGGATTTTCCCAAATGGCCCTCCTCTGCCTGATCTATAGAACTACTAATTTCCTTCCCCTTTCAGTGGATGACCCGCTGGAAGGAGTGCGTGAGCACTAACCACTGGGTACTACTCTCCTTTGCCAGCCTGCCTTCAACTACCTTTTCTGACCGGAGTCCACTAACTTCCATTCTTCTCCCCATCTCTCTCCAAGAGTTCCAATTCCCAAGCTCATCCAAAGAGCTTGAATCCCAGTGAGTAAGTTCTATAGCCCTTTTAGGAGTTAACAGTTGTACTTCAAAACCCACTGCTTTTTAAAACCCTAAAGCCTTTCCTGGATCACCAAGCCTCACTCCATGAGCTGCTGACTGTTAAGCTGCACTCCATTCTTGTCATTGCTCTATGGAGGCCTGTAACTTGTCATTGCTCTATTGAGGCCTATACAGGAGCCTTCTGGTCAAAAGCCATGTTACTTTTGCTTGTTTTTTCAGCGCCTCAACGACATTAAATAAATGTTTGGCAACAGCTGCATTGTATTTGGCACTACTACAGCTTCCAGTCCAGTTTGCTGTTCTAAACTCAGTCAACCCTCTGCCCCATTCCATACAGACACCCCATACTAAGCAACTGTCAAGTACCTTGCCGCAGCCGGGCACCTCAACACCATCAACAGGCCGGGGAATCTCGATGGATTTGACCACACCATACTTGCTACACTCATCGCGCACATCCTCAACGATCTCCTCATATTCCTCATCATCCAGCAGCTCCTCAGGCAGCACCATGTTCATGAGGCACAGCACCTCAGTGGGGTGACCACCCATCTGCACCTGCGAGCTCATCAGGCCTGGTACCTGCAGTGTCACTGGGGTCTGATTTATTGTGCTCTATATGTTGAAGTGAGGGAAGAAGGGGCAAGACACAAGTTAAATGCCAGTCACTTGAACCCCACCCCTTCCACATCTCTATCTTCAGAGCTCCCACGTCATTCTGCATTCTGAGAATCCTGCCTCTTCAATCCCCAATGCACCCAAATCCATTACACTAATGCTTTTCAATCAGGTTCTCGTTTTTGTGGAATTGTATAGACTACTCTCTTCGTCAACAGATAGGGAGTTAGCTCAGGTTTCTAATGACAGGCAAAGAAGGCTGGCACAGCAGCAGGAAGGAGCTGTTGCCTCTCTGATAAGACGATTTTGGAGGGATTCTGAACCAACTCTGCTCTAAAGCACTGGCTCTCAATGCAAGGTGCTCCTTGCCCTGACTCCCAAAACAGATGGTTCAACACCACCAGGTACAGAGTGCCAGTTGATGTTCTCCTAACCAAAGCGCTATGGGTAGCTACGAATCAAGCATCAAGGTGGGAGTTGGGTAAGTAATTCACCTTTTATTTTCAGTATTATTTTTTTCTTTTTGGACTTCTCTGGGCCTCTTGATCACAGTTTGTGGCTATGTGCATTTATCATCAAGAGCTGGTTGGTGCAGGCATGGAAACACAAGTGGTGTTTTGCCTTAGATACACCAAAGGAGATTTGAACAGATGCTTCATTGACTTGGCCCCTGTTTTCAAGTTCAAGAACTGTAGTTCCTGCTCTAGCAAGAGACCCTTCAGAACACAAGGGGAGCCCTGCTGGATCAGACCAAAAGATGTATCTAGTCCAGCATCCTGTTTCACAAAGTAGCAAGCCAGGAGGCTCTGGGAAGCCTGCAGCCTTCCTCTGTTATTGCTTCCCAATATTCAGCTGATATTCAGTAGGATACTGCCTGTGAACATGGAGGGTCCATATAGCCATCATGACAAATATACACCGAGACTCCCATCCTCTCTCTTTCAAGCTTGGGTCACTTGATACCAAGTCTTGGTTACCCAATGATGAAGGGGCAGCCCCACTCCCCAACCACCTGTGACTATATGAAACAGAGATCAGTCTTCAGTATTTCCCCCATCCCCTCTCTTCCTGCCTCCCAGTCCCCTTCGTTCCTCACCAAAGTAGCATTCTTGGCTCCCACGCTGGCTCTCTGCACCAATAGCTTCTTGTCACCCAGCTGCATGCCATTCAAGCCCGCGATGGCCTGCGAGGGCAGAAAAAAGTGAATCCAGACACTTCAAAACTTGAGCCTCCAAGGGCTGCCAACCACACATCCAACTCCACCCTTTGTCCCCACTTCCAAAACATCCACTCATTCATACACAAGAAAGGTGGCTTCTTGCCCACCCCCCTCCCAACTCCTACCTGAACTGCACTGCCATGAAGTAAACACCATATTTGGCTTATTTACCTGCCGGGGCCCAAACGGGCATGGTAGCGAGAGGATTAAAAAAAAAACACGTTGGAAGGGGTTAAGGTGGGTCAATAAGGACTGTCTGCATGAAGGAGAAAAGGTCAGAGGTGAGGTTTCAGCTTCAGCTAAACATCATTAGCATAGACAGAACACTCAGGAGAGACAAGACCTTACTCATCCCAGAATGCAAGTACCACTATGTTTTAGAAGCTAACTTATTCCCTGCTCTTGAATAGAGCAGATTTACTTTCTCTAGCCCAGCTATGACAGTTATTTCCAAGGACTTTCTCAACAAGCCCTCTACAGCATGGGGTTCTCAACAGGTGGTATGCGTACCACTAATGGTACGTGGGTCTCTGGCTGCCAAGACGGCGGCTGCCAGGGAGCACACCCCTCCCCGGAGCCCTGGAACCAGCACCTTGAGTTCTGCAGAGCTTGTGTGCGTGGGTTTCCAGGGTCGGGAAAGGCCCTCCCGCCCGCCCTTGCCCCTTAGCTTACCTCTACAAGGCTCCGGCACAGCAAAAACCCGGAACTGCCACTGATGCCATCGGCACTTACGTCCGGTGGTACGTGACGGGAGAGCGGCACCGGAGGTGGTACCCAGAAGGTAAGACGTTGAGAACCCCTGCTCTAAAGTGTTGCAGATTTCACATCCTCAAGAAACATTTCCCACCCAGATGAATCTCAGAAGAAAATGTCAATGGCAAACCACCTCACTGAAATACAAGAACTGTCCCATTTTTAGGAGCCACAGATAGCTTTCTGCCTTCGTTGTACAGCGTGTACGAGCAACCAAACCCAAAAAAATCCAGCCTCCAAGGAGTCCATCCACTTCAACCCAAAGTGTTCACTGAAAAAAAAGGATGTCTTGTCTATGGGCAGACAGGATTCAAATTAAACCCCCACTTGGTCATAGGCTCACGGTGTTAACTGGGAAGTCATGATCTTAGGCCGACTACTCAGGGCTCTGAATTCCAACTAAAGATTCAGTCAGGCTCCTGGAGAATCTCAGGTTCAGTTTCAAAGGGGCACAAATTTCCAGCCATACCTTTCTTCCAAAGAAAGCTTGGTAAAGCGTGGGCAGCTACCTTGCAAAGGATCAAAGCAGAGGGTAGGCACATCTTCCAGTACTAAAAGAGCAGGCACCACTGTCCTACACAGAAACATTACTCACACACCCCTGTTCCCAGGCTCTCTCACTCAGATGGCCTAACCCAGTGGTTCCCAAACTGGAAGGCGTGGCTCCCAGGGGAGCCATAGAGTGCCATGGAAGCCTCTCAGAAAACAATGCTAATTGGCAGGCATCAACATAATGGGAGCCGCAGCCAATGGTCAAGGGAGCCACAGGTCGAAAAAGTTTGGGAAACATTGGCCTAACCCCAAACTCCCTCCTCTCTCGATGCAGTTTGTCATTCTGCTTCCGAACCTCAGATTTTCAAGGAATTATTTTTGGCAAGGCGAGTGACAAAGTTAATATACTGTACTACACACATTTTTGCAGGTTAAAACTTTGGTTCTCTTGGATCACAGAACATCCAGCACTATCAGGACCCCATCAGTAAAATGGGTATAAATTAGAAGTCAGTGTCTCCAGTTAGGATGCACAAGACCTGGGTTCATGAAGCACAATCCCATCTAAGGAGATTGGGTAAAACACAACTTTCAGAATAGTTGGGCGGATAAAATGAGATCGTTGTAAAGCACATTGCAAATTGAATCATTAAGTGCTAAAGATCAGTTTAAAAAAGGCTTTTAGAGCCAAGTAATTTTGTTTATTTGTTCTAGTGTCCAAAGTGCTGAAAATGTTCTTGTTGCTTTTAAATAACCCCAGGAAAATGAATAACCTTCTGAAGTAACTTTGGATTAGTCCATATGGTCTTAATTTCAATTCCTCCATTTCCCTCCAAGCCCCCAGTTCTGTCCAATATAACAGCTGCCTGGCAAGAAAGTACTATACTGGTGAAGTCGCTATAAGTTGTGACTCGGCGAGTTCCGAGTTTGCGCCGCCGCCAAGTAAAAAAAGAGGGGAGGTTGGACTTACCTGTTGGCGGCGAGAACCCAGGTAGTGTGGAGTTCTCCAGCTGCTACCACAGACACGTAAATCCAACCCCCCTTTTTACTTAGTTGTCGGTGGCGCAAACTTGGCAGCGACATTGCTGCTGGCTCACCACTCCCCTTACAGGGAAAGACACTGTCACCCGGTGGACCTTGTGGTCACGACCCCAAAGTTGAAGATACAACCCTGAAATCAGAGCTCTTGACCACTGTTGGCCCTACTCAGTCACTCAGCCCCATTTCAAGCTTCTCTTTACTACCACAGAGACTTTAACTTGATATTAAAACAAATTAAAAAGCAGAATTTTTGAAGATACTGAATTTCGCAGTGGAATCTGAATTCACTGCTTGTGTAGTCCAATTACAAGTACACCCTGTTCTATAGACAGAACTGTACTCAGAAAAGGACCATCAACCTCAAAACCCTGTCCTAGGGCAACTAAATTGCTCTCTGTCCTATCCTCAAATGCAGAACATAATTCTCCTCTCTTCTGAAGTCCTTAAGAAAATCCATGAATTGTCAACATGCCCCCTCAGTTCTCCTTCCCCCCCCCCTTGAAAAAGCCCAATCTGATTATGAATGTCTAAACCAAGATTTTAGCTCTTGCTAAAAACTCGTATCTTTTTCCTTAATGCAGAGAGACCAAAGGAGGTAGTGGAGTGTGGGAAAACAAAAACACACTTCCCAAGTAGCCTATGGGAAGAAAGATTTGTGGGGGTATATAATGACACATGAATCCATACACACTAACAGAGGTACTCATTTACAAAAAGAGACATGCATAACCCTTATGAGCTCAACCCGGAAATGAGAGCTTGCGCTCGGCATGCAAAGTTACCACCGACACTCTCCGAACCCTATAGGGATTTGTGGGGTGTTTCCTCTCTACCACAGATCCCCCCTCTCCAACAGGGACAAGGGGAAGCTGGGATGTTTTTCCTTTGGCTTATTAATGTCAGTACTTGCATTTTACAACTCCCACTGAAGTCAGCAAGCAGAGCACATCTGCAAGTTATGGGCCTGTTCCACCTCCTCCCGCTGTAACAAAGCACAGCGGGAGAAAGGAAACACAGCTAAGAGTGCAGGAGAATTTACTTGGGGTTGGAGTGGGGGGGTAACGGGCAGAATGCGCTACGGACCCGGCTCTTCCCTGGCTGGTGAGGGGAGGGCTTCTTACCGGCTCTCGGTCGGGCACGGCGGCCGGGGTCTTCGCAAAAAGGCCGAAGCCTTCTCCGACTAACATTCGGGGAGAGTTGTTGATTTTTTGGGGGGGAACAAAAAGCAGAAGTGATCAGAACACTAACTCGATGGTGTCTGCCGCTAAGTCAGCAGCTGTGCTGTAAAGGAGAGAAAAGCTGGCGCCCCCTAGAGGGGAGGAGAGAAAAAAACACCCCACCTGCTCAAAGGACAAAGAACCCCCCTCATCCCACGGGCAGGTCGGCGTGCCGCTGTGGAGCAAAACACAAAAAGATGAGCAAAGAAGGCTGGCCCTACCTGGTCTGTCACATTGATATCCACGTATTCACAGAAGGCGTAACCTTTTGACAGGCCAGTGGCACTGTCCTTCACCAGGTTGAAAGCCTTCAGGGGCCCAAAAGAGGTGAGCAATTCCTTGACCTGAAGAGGAGGAAAAAGAGCACAGGTGATATTCACCACAAAATGGACAAATAAATGTTTGCGATGGTGTGGAGGGAGGAGAGAACCTTCTCCATTTGCACGGGAAACCAAACAAGTTATTCAATCCAGCAGGGAAGCAAAACAAAATACATGGTTAAAAACTGGGCTACAAGCATTTGCCCCCGCCAGTGCAGAAAGGGTTTAAGCATTCTGTGTTGCTAAGGAAGGAGGCACTCCCTATGAAACACAGATCAAAAGGATACTTTTGTGAATTAGCATTGTCGCAGATGACCTGATCTCTGTTAGAAAGGGGGGGAAAGAGAGAAATGAATGACCCTTTAAGAATGTCTTGGTGTTCGTTAAACAACCTCACTTATTCCAGACTCACCTGATCATCATTAAGGTAATTTGGCAGACCCCCAATAAACAGTTTGTGAGCAGAGTCTGGAACCACTGTAGACACCACACCTGTGAAAGAGGAGAAAACCCAACTAATGTAAAGGTGTTTATCAGTCATTTTTCAATCACATGCAATCCTGCCCATTCCCTTAGGACTTCTGTGTATTATACAGTATAGCCATCTCTTTCCTGCTTTAATAGAGATCTAATGAACTCACCTGGCACATAGACTGAGGGATTTTCAGACATGCCAGGAAGTGGCTGGTAATCATGGGGACGTCTGATCTTCAGTGACTGTCCCTGGAAGATGATCCCATCAAAGGCCATAGCCTGTGTGGTTTCATCCACAGAGCGAAACTGCAGCAGGAAAGAGACGGAAATGAAACATAAGGAAGCCATCTTGGTGTTGGATGTCCTATCCCAGCAGCCACATGGTGAGAAAAGCAGGCTTGGGGTTTCTTAGCTAGGAAACGTAGACCTGTGGTCAGAGGAGTTAACAATCATAACAGTGAAACGGATAGAATCCCCAAGTCATTTTCGAATCCAAACACCACTCTCCCCTGACCCCAGGCTACGAATTTGCAATGCCGATGTAAGTCTGAACTTAGTAAAAAAAAATGGTCTGATTAGGTTTCTCTAAAAGCACAAGGACTAGAAATTTGCTCCTTTAGAAAAGCTGATTTGAAGAAAAAAAAACAGCCAGCAGTTACTGTGGAGTTCTGAACATTGTTAACCTCTGCATGCGGACGTTTGCTCCCTTTCTGAGATGCCTTCTGACTCCACATGCCATGGCCCCTACTCACCTCCAAAAATGCAAAGTTCTTGTCCTGGTTGATCTGCACAGCCAAGACAGGGTTACCAGGAGCCTGGGTAAGACCACCAAGGCGCATCTGAGCATTGAAGAAATCCATCATAGCCTCCTGTTAAGGTGGGAAGAAAAAAAGAGAGATGAAAGGGTAGAAGTATGACACAGGCTTGAAGTGTTGTCAGGACTGCAAAGAGATTACAAAGCAAAACTGCCTACTTGCCTGCTGCGATGGTAGCAAACTTTGGGGTTACGAGGGGATTGCAGTCCCACACACTATTCACTTTAAAGAGAAACGGAAACAACTCTTTGGTCTTGTTTTTTCGGTAGAGAGATTTAAATAATGATCAGCCATATTTAATGCCCTGCTCATCTAGACATTAAATATGGTTGCTCCCCTGCCCCGCCCCAAGAAGATTCAGGTTTTCTTCAATCTGAATCGACTACTATTCCAGATATATGTTTGGTGATCTCTACCTCAGACATAACAATATGCACCTGAAAGAAGTATCTGGATTAAGAGCCTGGGCAAGAGAAGTTTAGATTGGACAGGAGGAAGTCTTAAAGACACAGTAGTGTTACTTCATCTCAAAAGTAATAGCAGATTATAGACGGGGTTTCCTCACATCTATATCACATCATTCCACTGTACAATTTAGATGATATGCTCAGAGAAAAACAATGCTCAACAAGGCATCGCATGCTAGACACACCTGCCCAATTCAATTAACAGTTCAGTAAACCCATCTCAATGACTCAAGCAAGCCAGGCCACTCACAACTGAGAAATGCAAACATCCCCATTCACAGCCATGTGCCATCTCAATATTGGAATAATTCCCTAACCCAGCGGTTACCAAACTTACCACAGTGATGGTGCCCTGTCGTAGCAGCATCATCGCCCAGCTCTCCCAGGCGCCACCATCTTGAATCTTGCACGATTCAAGATGGCAGCACCTAGGAAAGATGGTAAGAAGAGGCCACCGGGGACATCCCATGGTGCCCCTGTGAGTTCACTACAGTGCCCTTAGTACGCACACAGTTACGCACATGCACTACAGTGCCCTACGGCACACAGTTTGGGAACCAATGCCCTAACCCCAAACTTACTGGACCCTGGACACGAATAAACTGAATCAATTGAGCTTCCCCAAGAGTGAAAAAACCTGGAGGTTTAAAGCAGAACAACTGCATTTCTATTGTTCCCCCCCAAAAGGGACTCAAAACTGCACCTCCTTGCATTTCAAATACCGTATTTTACACTCCATAGGACGCATCGGTCCATAGGACGCATGCATCCTATGGAGCATAAAATACAGAAAAAAAGGTTTTTACTTACCTGGGCTTCGGGAGGCCTGTGGGGGCTTCGGGGAGGCCTGCGCGAGCCCCCGCAGGCCTCCCCATGTTCATTTCGGCCGAAAACAGCGATTTTCAGCCAAACTGAACATTGGAGAGGCCTGCAGAGGCTCGCGCAGGCCTCCCCGAAGCCCCCGCAGGCCTCTCCGATGTTCATTTCGGCCGAAAACAGTGATTTTCGGCCATTTCCCTCTACAGGCCTCCCCGAAGCGCCCCCGAGCCCAGGCTTCGCACTATAAGACGCACGCTTCCCCCCCCCATGTTTTTTTTTGGGGGGGAAGTGCGTCTTATAGTGCGAAAAATACGGTAGCTCAACAGTAGACCAAAGGCAGACTGGTCTAAAACATGACCTCACAGGAAGAATGTCTGGACTTAGTTAAGCCTGCCACACATGTGAAACTACTAGGGTGAAAAAAGGTCACAAGGTTGGCTAGCCTTTCTCTGTTCTACTACACATTTCTCCCCTCAAACTCCTGAGTGAAGTTTCCAAATGAGTCCTCCTCTCACCACCATCACCAGCTTGAGAAAAAGATTAATGATGCACTGCTGAGATCAGAAACCCATCTGAGAAAACAAGTGGTACCTCAGTAATTCCAAAGGGGATGTTTCCCACATAGAGGCGCCGGGCTTGCCGTGTCATCTGGCTGCCGACCACAGGCACAGGAGTGGGTGTCACTGCCAGCCCATCTGGTGTCATAGTTGGCAGGAGGGCTGTAGCTGGAATCTGCCCCGCAGCTGGGAAAGAAAAAGATGTGCCACCAAGTACAAACCAAAGGCTCCTTGCACTGAGATCAGCAGATATGCCAAAAAGGTACATACCAGAACAATGATTCCAAAAACATACAGCTTTTGTTAAAAAGACCTGTGTTATTATAAGCAAGGGATTATCAAGATACCATCAAAAATGTATGCCTGGGGAATGGGGAGGCTAGAACTAATCATTTTCAGGAATTTTAAGAAAGACTAATAAATGAACTGTTAGTTCCATTTCAGCAAGCATAGGAATATCAATCAGTAGTCACTACTATTGTCCAAAGACAGGCAACAGACAGTCTTCAAAAATCTCCCATGTACAATGGAGCTTTCCTCAGAAGAATGAACATTCCATTTCCTTAACGTTTTTAGCTCCTGTGACTGCTGGGATGACTCTTGAAAAGATAGATCCATATTCAGGTAAAACTTTAAGTTGTCTTCTTAAAAAAAATAATTGCCTCTACTTCAACTAGTGGCCAATTGTAAAAGGAGGACCACATAAAGAGCATTCCTTAGCTGGTTTGTGTGGTGCACTAGGAGCTATGGTGCCCTTCTTTTTCAAAGGGAATTTCTCCATCAATAAGAAGGGACAAGGTTTATCCTCAATGTTATTCAATAGAGCTGTTTCCCCCTTCCAACTTCAAGTGCTTTCAACGCAGCTGACAAATTTTGAAAATCAAAATATGAAACACTAGACATACACACAAAAGAACAGAGAAGCCAGACTGAAATGCATAAACTTGAAATGCAAAAACGAACTGCAGGGATCAACAGGAAATAATATGTCCACAGATCTGCATTGAAGAGGGGACACAGAACATAGCACTTCTCAGTGAAAAGAGGGCAAGATGACCAAAGCCAAGCCAGCTCTACCTTGCATGGCTTTATACTGCATGGGTGTGATGTGTTCAAAGCCTGGGGGCGGGACATCCCAGTACTTGCGAACCTTCTTCTTCTTCTCATGCCGAGGAGAACGGCTATAAAGAAAAGAAAGTGAAGGAAGATCAGCAGGAATTGGCAAGGAAGTAGGGGCTTTCATTAACTGGGTTATTAAACTCTGGGCTAGTTTCAAGTAGGGACACCACCATCATAGGCCCAAGAGCCTCTCTCTTTTAATGCAGCAACCCTCAGGATGATTCTCAATATGGGCATCCACTAAACACCTTAGCTACAATGCAACTACTGCATAGACAACGATGGGAACTGTAACCAGGCTCTGAACCTCTTGCCTCCCCCAATTCTACGCTGTCTTATTTACACCTCTAACACACCTGTCAGCACAAGCGAGAATTAGTATTACTCACCTGAGGGGACCTGAGAGGCTTAGGGGTGACCTGAAAAGGAAAAACAAAATGGGTTTGTACCCTTCCTTGGTGGACAAAGCAGGCCTTAGGTGGCCCATTCACAGAGATCCAATAGTGGCATCAGGGCCCCATCTACCCTGAGAGCGTCTGTGGGGGGTAAAGAGAGAAGGGGTAAGAGAAATTCTCCAGGTACACATCACTCATCTACCGATGCATCAACTGCTAATTTTATACCCAGGTTCAAATGTATAGAGGATGAGTGTATTTGTTCAGAGAAGTTGTTGAACGCAGGAAACCATCAGTAAGTAATACTCTATTATCATGTCTCAGTGATGCAGTTCTGAGCTTTTTTCCCTTTTCTTTTATTAAAGCAAGTAGTTTCTCACGCCACAGTTGCAAAGCAGTGCTATTTTGCATTATACGGTACACAGGACAAAGAAGGGCAGAAGCAACAGGGCTGCGGTGCCCATTCTAGCTAGAAGAAGAAACGCAGCAGGGGCGGTGATGGATACCATTAGAAGCTCTTTGTAAGAAAACTTATACTTTCTAATTACAAGATTATAAAATGGGTGCCCCCCCCCCACAAAATGCCACAGTCTCAGAAACCAACAAAATTTGGCTAGAATTTCTATTGCTTAAAATGGGGAGAAGAATGAGATTTTTCTGCCTTGAAGCGTTTCCTTCTCATTCTGCTATTCTACTCAATCCTTGGCACAAAGAGTATATCATCCCCTTTTTCTTGCTTGCTTCCCAAGTCATTGCCAATATAATTGAGTTCTGCTGTTTTCTGCCTTGACAAGCAGAACTGAGGACAATACTAGGATGTACTATGAGCATGACTCAGTGGAGACATCTCCTTTGCTAGCCCTGCATTTGCAGGTGCAGCACTAGGACAGCTCCCTTTCACTGCAATGAGGCTTGTGCATAAGACATTTGCAGAGAATGCTGCATGCTGTCAGCTCAAATTCTGAGCAGAATAACTGGGATATTCTTGGATAGTGTCACCTTCTGTTCTGTGAAAGAGCCATTTAGGGTTTTTTGGACTTGCATCCAGAGATGTGCCTGGTTTTCTCTTAACAAAGAACGTGCTCCTTGTGCTCCTCTCTGAACTCACTGCTGTTTCAAATCATGATTTTTAAGCATGTACACAATTGACATTGGAGATGAGACTGTAAACTTGTATGCAGGAAGGAATGTCTTTATGCACAACACATGGCCAGTTCTTAGGCATTTTGTGAATAAGCAACAACAATGGGAAAAGAGGTTACTAGGATTTTTTTTTTTAAAAAAGCCCTTTCTTCAAGTTTTCAGGAAACATCAGAAAAATGCTTAAATTTCCGCCTCCCACCCACCGTAACAGTATTACAGTCAGTCACAACACTTTAACAACCCCTGGCATAAGACAATTGGTCCATCTATCTCACTATCGCTTACACTTACTGGCAGCAGCTTTCCTGGGTTTCAGAGAGGAGTCTTCCCCACCTCTACCTGGAGATTCCAGGGACTGAACCCAGTTCTTCAGGGCTTTGCTCCCCCCCCCCCTTTCAAGCTGCTCTTTGAACACCTGTCTTGAGCAATATCTACTCAATTATGGAGAACACAGGGCAGCACAGAATTGGATGAGGCAGCAAACTCTTTCCATTTCGGTGAATTTATATAGGACTAGTACAGAGGTTCCCAAACTGGGAGGCGCGACTCCCAAGTGCGTTATGTCAAAGAACAATTAACAACTCAATGGATAAGTTAAGTACTTTGCACAGAGCTGGAGACATTGCAGGTTTGCAAATAAAGTATTTTCTTTCTGTTGAATGTTTTTAAGAAAGCAAACACAAAACAAATGCAAGACCTGCAATTGAAAATGGTGCAGAGCAGGTTCGGCTTTACAGTCTTTGATTTCTCACTCTTTGATTAAGAGAGGTGGAAAAAGTTGCTTGCATGATGTCTCTTCTAAGCCAGAGGAAGAGGAGGCAGTCGCTATGTTTGTTTGGTTGATTAATTATTAGGATTGCTCTCCTTCTTCCTTTTTGACCCACCTCTAAGTTAGTTCCCCATTCTATTTGCTGGGACAACCCCCCCCCCCCCCATTGGAGACTGCCAGGCAGTATAAGAATCTGTTTTTCAACTTGCAAAGATGCTACCTAAAGGAGCTCTCGCTCTCTCTCATGCAACTGGGGTGGGGCATGACCAATGGAGGGAAAAAAGACCTCCCTCCCATGCTTTGATGTTTCTCTTGCCATGAATAGGACTAACGCAGACGACATCAGTGCCCTCTACCCAGGCCTGCCAATGGAGGGAGGGCAGCATCCCAACCCCACCCTGTGCACTCCTGGCTCAGCATAAGCACGGAAAACCCACTTTAGGGCTCATTTTGGGAATATACACATACATATAAGGGTGCCTCTGAGCATGTAAAGAGTGCCTGTCTGTTCAGTGCACTGTAATGGGGAGTCACGGCTAACGGCGAGGGAGGTCAAGGGAGCCGCGAGTCAAAAAAGTTTGGGAACCACTGGACTAGTCAAATCTCAATTTCCCATCTTCTGTTCAACCTGGAATCACCAGAAGATTCTTCAAGTCTCAGATGAGTTTACTGCTTAAGGGGCATCTGTCAAACTTATTTCATCCCTGTGGCTCAATAAAGCATCTCAAATAAGGTCCCCTTATGGACATTTGTAGAATGGATGTAAGCAACATAACATATAAATGGTCGATGTAAAACCCACTCTTGTTTGGTGGCAGGGAACAGAGAGGCAAAGAGACCCGACCTTTTCCCCATCTTAGGTGAGATATGCCCAGATATTCTAACACACAGCCATATGTGCTTCTCCTCCTCCACCCAACTCTGGGGTCTTATCCTTTCCATTGGGTTGTATCCTAAATTATCCCTTCAGTCACATAGTGCAAGATTCTTGTCCACAGATAACCTAATGGAATCCCAACTTGGCTTTGCGCTAGCACAACTTGTGGCACAAAATGTTATACATGGAGTTGTTATGACCTCATTGTTGTGCAATTTCTTCCACATGCACTTGTGCAACTGCATATAGAATATTGCAGAATGCCACCTTATTTCCACATTCATTGCTTAGGGTACAACCCACTATAATCAACTAGGTTCAATAACCCAAGAATGGGGATTTCAGTGACAGGCCTATAATTGCACAAACTGCATATTCAGTAAGCAAAGGAACAAGAATCGTCGCGATTACAAAGAAAATGTGTTTTACAGTTTGCCAAGTAACAGGGGAGACTGAAAACAGCTCTGACTGGTTACAGAAATTATGATATCATTGTTCAATTCCTCCAGCTACTGAGCAGGGTGTGTTCTCTCTCTCTCTCTCGCTCATGTCTTCATAACTCTATTGTCACCGTACAGCCCCCAAATCCTGTCAGGCCTTTAAAGTGAGGGTGTTGCAGTTTTTTAGGTGGATAGAAGATGAAAGTTCTGGTCCTTCAACATACACTACTGAGCTGGACTCACTGCATCTCTGCCTTTCTAAATCAATCTGCTGATACCATAATGAGTCCATAAAATCTCATCCTGACACAGAAGGCTTTTAAAGAATAAAAAGTCCAGTGTCTTTATTTGGGTATTGACTATGTAACTGTTGACACATTGAAATTTGACGCTACTGAAATTCAGAATTGTTGGCTCCTGATCTCCGCTACCCTTGTCTACTAGGTGCCATCATTAGTCATCTCCCAATAAACCTATGAGTTCTGGATCTCAATCACATACACCCCAACTCCGCAAATCACAGGTGCTCACAGAAGAGACTTCCATTTACACTTTCTCTGAATGTCAATGAAACCCATGATTTTAAGGCTTTTGGCCACAGTTTAAGTTCCTTGCTCAGTATGGGCAAGTAGACCTCATGGACTTAGGAGAGGAAAGGAAAACATACTACCCCACCATGCGGCCCCCACCTGCGTCTCCTGCGATCCCGTGAGACACTTCGCTGGTCTCTGTTGCGCCGATCACGGCTACGGCTACGGCGTTTCCTGTCACGACTCCGAGAGCGACTGTGGCTGCGTTTCCGGTGCCGGTTCTCTTTATCACGTTCTAAAGAGGAAGGGGAGAAGACTGTGAGCCAATGGCTGCAACATGGGGATAGTCACACTTTCAATTGCCACAAACTTTTTCCACTCCCATTGGAGCCAAGGTAAAGAATTTTTGGCTGGCTCTGCCAAAAGAAACCACCTCATGCTACCCGAAAGCTCAGCCTGTAGTTATCCAGGCTACTCCCAGAACTGCATGGAATCTGGGCTCAGGGATAACGCAAATGCTTTGCATGCAAAAGGTCCCAGGTTTATGTCCTCATATCTCCAGGTATTGATAGAAAAATCTCTTGTTCTAAGACTTTAGAGAGCTGCTGCTAATCAGAACAAACAATACTGAGCAAGAAGAACCCCATGATCTGACTCGGTATAAGGCAGCTTCATACACTCTGCTCTAAACATAATTTTGTATGGTTGTGGAATTATCAGATATACTAGGCAGGCTGTTGTCCAATACAGAAATGGCAACATGTTCAAAATGGGGGGGGGGGGGAGAAGGGAGCAGAAAGCCCTCACATCATTAGCAGAAGCTTAACAAGAATACTGACTTTCCCACCTGTCCACCCCACAAATACAACATATAACCTTCATGAACCCACCTGGATATGGAAGACATGATGTCCTAACTGCCCCTGGGAAAAGGGTTAATATACTCTCATAGCACAGGGAGAGATGGGGTTGATTTGAAATTTCCCTCAATGCTAATGTGATAAGATTTATGCAAAGCATGAATATCCTGGGACCAGAATTTTACCCCCAAACCCAGCAAGATGGCAAGAAACACCAACTGCCCTGTGATGAGGAGGAAGAAAATAAGAAAATGCAATAATGTTTTATTACTGCATTTGCAGGTGCTATTTTTGCTTTAATATCTGCTGTAAGCTGCTTTGATAGCCCCTACAGGAGTGGAAGAGCACAGGTTTTTTTTTTAAACCTCTTAATTATTATAGAATAACCTTGACACTCATGCTGGACAAATCTGTAGGACCCGAGCCAATCCTAGTTGGATCTTCCAACAAAAGATGGGCATGATCATCCACTATCAAGTCTATAGGGCCCAGGATCTTCCCGGGAACCAAAACTCAAGTGATCTAAAATAATATATGACTGTTAACACCTATTGGTGGAAAATGGGTTTCTGTTCATATCCCAAGAATCTTCGGCTTTTAATTTTTTAAAAAAACAGCAGTTGAAAGACATGTGGACAATATTCTGACATCTACTTAGTCTAGATTCTCTTTCAGTTCTAAGGTTTTATCTTCAGTTGTCACTGCCTCCTGCTTTCTTATAAAGGCTGTCCAGCCCCATTGAAACAACTCAATTCTCATTCTCTCTCTTTCTCCTCCCCGCCCCCCCCAACCATTCTGGAGATCTGAGAGGACCCATGCAGCTGTGCTGGAAGTGAACAATAAAAAGCAATGTTGCAGAATGACCAGCACAAAGCTGTACTGTATTTGTGATCGTACATCTGTTATACCACGCAAGGCATGGCATGTGTGTGGATGCGTGCTCTCTGGTAACAGGCACATGTAAATTACTGGCCTAAGTTACTAGCCTGGGGAAACTCATACAAAACAGTGGTACATAATGCAGCTGGGAGCTGCGACACTTCAGGTTTAACCTCCATGGTACAATGCAATACAAAAAGGAAAGCATGACATGGCATCAATATACATTTTTGAAGTATCAAAGAAAAAGGAAGGTTTCCAGGGAGCACTCAGAAGCATTTAACATGTTCTGCAGCATGGCACTACCATGGAAAAGGTTATGTTCCTGGTCACCATGAACCAGAGAGCAGGGCCTGAGATGATGATTTTGGTTTCTGGGCAGGAATGTGTTGGCTAGTCACTGACCAAGTAGTGGATTTCTGCGCCAAATAAAGACATGCAGGTTTGATAAATAGCCTGCAGGAATGAGAGGGAAAACCTACTGGTTTCACTCAAGTTTTAACAAATTGATTTTATCCTAGCTCTGCTGTGTTATTGTTTTATATTTTTTGGCTGCAGAAATTGTTTGATTTTATTGTTATTTTAGTGGTGGGTGTTTTATCTTTTATTCTAAAAGGTTTTGTGTAAGTCTTATTTAGAAAAGCAGTACAAGCAGTACAAAATCTATTCAATAAACAATGCTGAAGTGCTGAATGGTCCATACAAGGCCTAAAAAAGTGATAAACATTCTGTCTCCATACAGCTCATGCTTCTCCTGCTTGGTTCTCCACAGCCATTGCCAAGGTACTCTAAATCCAGGGAAAATCCAAACTTGCAGACAAAATAGGCATTACCGGCGACCATAGTTCATTGCAGTTCTAAATGAGTTATGTCTAGTCAGTTCATTGCAGTTCTAAACTTATGGTACCTCCTCGGCCCCCAAAACCTCATTTATCAGGTGAATACATAGAGATCCCTTGCACACAATCACGTATAAGCATTCTCTCTCTCTCTCTCTCTCTCTCTCACACACACACACACACACCATATTAAACAAGAATTAACTGCTGGGGGGCACTCACAAGCGCAATCCTAACCAACTTTCCAGTGCCAGTGCAGACACAATGCAGCCCCAATGGGGGCTTCCCGTTGCGGATCTCTATATAATATCTGATTCACTGGTATTAATATGCCCAAGTTAAAGGTGGAAAATACATTGGCTATCGACAAAAAGATCAGTTAACAACAGTGTGAGAGAAGAAAAAGGAGAACAGAAACAAATTCAATAGGATCAAATGTTGGACTTGTACTGGGGAAGGTCTAGTCCCCACCTTTGGGTGACTGAGCCAGCCACACACTCTCAGCTTAGTCTATCTCACAGAGTTATTGTAAAAAGTGAGATATTGTAAAATTCCATATCTATTTACTAAATTAAGAAGTGTAATGAAACAAGAACTTTTGACAATGAAAACTGAGTACTGACTGGACATAACTTGAAGACCAATGTAATATGTACAATATAGACTCAGAATTCTAACAGGGATTTCTGTTCAAATAGCAAGACCCAGATAAGAAAATGTTACTAGCGAACTTTGGGGCGCAAGGGCAGGACAGAAATATGATGGATACTGGCTGTGTCATTAGCGGGGGGGGGGGGGAGAGAGAAGAGAAGCATCACACTTCGGTGAGTGCATAAAAAGCCATAGGACTTACAGTATGAAGAGGAGGGAAGTAGAGATTGCTACTGACATTATTCTTATTGGTGTACACTGTACATGGAGTTCCCAAATGGTCTTCCAACCAGGTACTGAGCAGATCTAGGCCGGCTTCATTTCAGCAAGGTGGCTGCCTCATGTGCCTTCAGACAGTAGTCTTGGACCCATCAGCTTAGAAGGGGGTGTAAGAAACTATGCATTCATAGCCCTTTCTCCAATAACAAACTTTGAACAGAGATGTTTTTTTTCTCTCCCCCTTCCTATTTTACATCACAACAACCCTGTGAGGTAGACTAGTGGCTATTTGCTAGTGTCCCCTTTGCTACTTTGCATCTTTGTAAATATTGAGAGTCCTTTGGGGACAGGGAAGCACCTTGATATTTATCTTACTATGTAAAAATTGAAAATAATAAAGTGAAAAGAGAGAAACAGAGTGCCGCCCCAGTGAGTTTCATGGCTAAGAGGAGAAATTTGAACCCAAGACTCCCTGGTCTAACTCAAAACGCTCGAGTCCACGGACCACGCAGATTATTGCTACAAACTATGCCCCCCTCCCAACAGAGTAAAAACAGCCTCGGGGATGGGACCGTGGTGAAGCACGTGCTTTACGCAGACAGAACCGCTGCTAGAGTAGTGTAGAACTGTAGATAATACTCAGCTACATGGGCCAGTGGTCCGACTCGGTACAAAGCAGCGTCATATGATTTCATACAGTATTTCTCTCTTTCTCTCTAGCCTCAGTGAGCAAGCAAAGAAAGCCCCCTCCGCTAGTCCCGTGCTTCCCCAACGCGGAACCAACGGCCATTCTCCCCCTCCCCCACACAACTGCCCCCTTCAGAATCCCGCCAAATTGAACCGGGGGGGGGGGAAGGGAGAAAACAAGGGGAGGTTGCCGGGCCACCCTAGAGGCAACCAACCCGCCCCCTCCTTAGCCAGGCGCCGCCGCCGCCACATGCTCCCTTCGGCTGCGCCAGAGAAACGTGTGGCGGATGCAAAGAGGCTCCATGTCGAAGGGCGCGGAATTAGGCCGCCTTCTTTTTCTATCTCATCCCCATAAATTCTCCCCCCACCTCTTCCCACTCACCCTGTTTGTTTTCGTTGAGCTGCCGCTCGAATTCATCGAAGTCGGACATGGCGACAGAGGAAGAGAGGAGGACGGCGTAAGTCCGGCCTTGCTTCACCAGCGGCTGCGCCTACTACTACTACTACTACAGAGGCTCCTGCAGCTCGTCGCGCACTAGGCCGCAGCAGCTCCTTCCTCTGAGTTCGGCAACTTCCGGAGACAGCTTCGGGTGTTAACGGAAGTGCTCGGCTATCTCCGGAAGGAGCTTCTGAAACGTGGTTGAGTTGAGATCATGAGCCACCGCAGCCGTCCTCAACTAGAACCCTTGTGAGTTGGGCGTTGGCGTTGGTTTTATTTTGTGTTTTAAAGAGTCCTCCTAGAAGAACCGACCTGGAAAAGGTGAGCCGCCTTGAAAGGACTTTTCGGGGGGGTTTTCCCGGCAAGGCTCGGCGGGTCTTTCTGTTAACGTAACTTCCTCCGCTCAGACACAAATATAGAGATACAATTCTAGGGTGACAGACCTCATCACCTGAGGGTTGTGAGTTGGTGGCCATGTTTTTGTCTCTGGAGCGAAAGTGAGCATTTTCGATAGGAGTAGATGTGATTGGGCAACAAAATAGCCACACAGAATTAAAAAAGCAGCAAAGTACGAGCTGACGCCGTGATGCTCTAATTCACGTCTTGGTTTGTGTGAATGTGATTCTTAATAATGACACAGTATGTGTGTGTCGGTGTCAATGGCACACAGGAGAATATCAGTCACCTTTTACCGGAAGTTGCGACTGTATGCCATTCTAGACTTTCTCTGAGCATAAGTGCATTCACGCCACATGAGCGCGGCCCCTCCTTTCGTGCTCACGCTTAAAAAAAAAAAGTCAAGGACCCGAATCGTTCAGTCTTCGGCTGTTTCCGGCGGCTCCGTCTTCTATTAGAGACCACGCGGCGAGCCTCCCTGTGGACAAAGACGGACGCAAAAGGAAGCAGCCATCAGTTATGTAGCGGATGTGATGCAAAAAGGAGAGCATTACACACACACAAAAACCACACCTCACCCTTTTCATTCCGTCCTAAATTCTCCTTTCCAACCGCTGCCTCGGTTGGAATATCGTATTTATTCTTTTCCGTTTATAAGGCCTTTGTATATTCCTGGCGCTCAAGGTCACCATGTTTCAACAATGTATGATATAACATGAAAACCGGAAAATACTACGGCTGCAGTACTAAGCACGCTAGGGAGTAAACGTGAGGACGATGTTAAATCCCGAACGGAATAATAGAACGGACGTCGTTAATAATAAATGAAACGGTTCAAAAACCGGCAGGAAGGATGTATATTAGCAGTACTGGAGAACTGTATTTTTGACCTGAAATCGTTCAAATACAGTACAATGCTTTTATTATTAACCGATTCGATTCTGATTGGCTGGAGAGAGGGAGAGAGAGAGCCATCCAAGCCCCTCCCCCTCTGTATATGGGAAGTGGCGCGATGCGACACGAAGCGAATGCAGGCTTCACTTTGCACCATGCCAGGGGCTCTGAGAGGGGAGTTAAAGGGGGTAAATCGTACCCGGGCCCAGGGTCAAAACTGTGTCAAAAGGGGGGCCCAGGAGCCAAATTCACATGAAGGGAAGGAGCCCAAAAGAAACTTTGTACCCCCTGATAACATTCCTCTCTGAGTGGCCCCCTGCACCATGCCATGCGCCTTTAGGCTGCAATCCTATGCACACTTACATGGGAGTAAACCTCATTGAACAGTGAAACTTGCTTCTGAGCAAACATGTATAGGATTACACTTAATATTCCTTCAATGGCTGTGGAAGTTTTTTTTACTTACACAAACATTTCAAAGGCACAATAAGTCACCAGAGTTCCCCCTTATCAAAAGGAAACAAAGGGCCTAATCCTATTCAACTTTCTAGCACTGATGCAGTCCCAAGGGAACAAACATTCCCCCTTACCTTGAGGCCTCCATGACTGCCCCACCACCACCACAGGATGCAGTGCACGCCCCTATTGGCATGGCTGCATCAGCACTGGGCCCAAAATCATAGTGTAGTTTGAAAAGTCATAATTGTAGTTTGTCCCTGGAATTTTCCATTGCTCAGAAATGGGGAGCATGTAAGGATTTTCATTCAGCAATCTATATTGCATTATCTTGGTAAATTGAAGTCACAGCAGATGAGTCACAGGGGAGGTGAACAAGTTCACAAGACAGGCAAAAGAAAGAGACAAGAAAGGGATGCTTCACTCTTATTTCAAGAGAGGAAAAGGTTGTGTGTGGGGAGAACGCATGGTGTAGGGAAGCCCATGCAGAAGGCTCCACTGATTGGGAGGCGATAGACAGTGTTGTGTAGGAATTTAGCTGCCAAAATATTGGGTGCAAGCTCCTGCTGTTCCCATTTTATCTCATATGCACTTCTTTAAAATCACTGTGCAGATTTCATTAATCTAGAAGTTCTCTCAGCTACCTTTGCATTACATCTTCTGCTCTTATTTCCCAAGTGACCCCTATGTTCCAATCAAGGGACTGCTAAGCTTACATATCTCCTTCAAAAGGAGAGCAATCCTACCTTTCTGGCCCAGTAGCTTGTGCAACCTGAGATCTTTTTCCATCAAGCACGTGTGCCCTAACCTAATTATGTATAATACTTAGTTTATTCAATCAAGGTTATTACCTTTTTCTTCAGGCCCAGCAATATCTTTTTCTGGTCCCCTTTTTTTGCTTAACAACTAGCCCAATGAAATTTTGATGGAACTTGAAAGCTTGCTCACTTTTGTCTGCGCAAGTCATGGCCGCCGACCAAAGTCATCATAGAAGTGCCTTAAGAAGGCACTTTTCCGACGACTTGAGAGCAGGAAAGGCCAGCACAAGGCCGGCCTTCCCTGCCCCACTGACCGAGCCCTCGCCCGCCCGCCAGAGGTCCCAGGTAAGGATCCAGCCAATAGGGGAGAGGTTTGACGGCAAACGGTGGGGGCCAATAGACCCAGCCAGCCAGGGAGGGGGCGCGGATCGGCCTCAGCCAAATCCTGACCCCTGCTGCTCGGTTGGGCCGTTACATGGCCTCCTCTGACTTCTGCCAGCGATTTCACTGGCGGAAATCCAAGGTCGATCGGCCCCAGCTATACTCAGGGAAGGGGATAAGCGGGAGACTGCCCGCAGCGGAGCATGGGATCCAGTGGGCGGCCTGGGCCGCCCAGCAGATCCTTAGGAAGGATTGGGCTGTCCGACCTTTTAGTTGCGTTACCCTCTCGTAACTCTTGGATTTGTTCTATCAGAGAAAGACAACCTTTATATATATATATATATAATTAATTACATATTACACACAGCTTGGCTTTATTCAAAATGCTTTGTTTAATTTAAATTCTCTTAGTAAATTGATTTTTTTAAACATTTTGTGTTTTATATTTTTTTTGAAACACAGAGGGGAAAAAGGACTGGGTGAGAAATTACAGGCACAGTGGAAACAGTCCATTAATTACACTGCAAAAAAAAGGATGCACCCCTAAGGAGCAGGAAACACACAATCCAAATCCTTGCACGCACACGCACACACAGCAGCAGCTTGAAGCCACAGAGGTGTAAGAACACCCACACCCACATACCCTGTCTCAGGGTGTAAAGGAGGGGAAACATGTTGATGGCATAAAATTGCCAGCAAAACAGTGCCCAGCTTGGGGGCCTGGAATGGGACAACAGCTAAGGAAGGTGGCGTCCAAGGATGCTTCCCAGGATAACCATGAGGTAAGAGATGCAGTGGAACCAGGGATTGTGGGAACATCTTTGGGAGACAACAGGAAAATGTTTGGAGGCAGCCGAACAGTGCAGTTAATTCCTCTGATATAAGGAAGTAAAGGAAGCAAGATGACAGAAGCTTCAGGGGGTACCAGGAGCATCTGCTAGCTAAAGTATTTGAAAATAAGCAAACAAAAACATAGGTAACTGGAAAAATTGGGGGCAGGACTATTGCAGTCTGTTCAGCAACTTCATCAACCCTCTATCCTCCTGGTTCTAGTCCTGCCCCAGAGTAGGCTGGAGCAATGGATGAGGTGCGCATAAAAAAACCAAGCGCAATCCTATCTACATTTAAGACCAGCGGAGCGCCACCCTGCTGGTTTAGGGTGTCACAAATATGCTGTAAGGCACATGTGCGTCACCCAGTGAGGAGGCCACGCCGGCAGAGAGGCTGGCCCCGCTCTCCCTGCCCCAGACCCTTTGGAAAGCCCACCAGGAAGGTAGGTTCCCCATCAGGTGACGGAAGGGCAGAACGGGGTATTCCAGGGTGGTGGTGGGATTGGTTAGCCAGTATCTTGTTGTCTTGTGCTCCCTGATGCATCTGGTGGGGCCACTGTGTGATACAGGAAGCTGGACTAGATGGGTCTTTGGCCTGATCCAGCAGGGCTCTTCTTATGTTCAGGCCCAAGAAGGGGTAGGAATTGGTGGCAGTTCCACCAGAATCCTATCCCCCTACCCGGGTCTGGCCACTGGTACACAGGCTGCTCGAATGTGCACCAACAAAATAGCTGGCGCACATCCGAGTAGCCCCATCAGGTCAGCTGGGGCTTTACCAGGGGGGAAGGTAACAAATGTTCCGTTCCCCTGAGGTGACCTCCTGGCTGCCTGCTTTGCACCCTGGATGCAGCAGAGGCTGCACCAGCCTCACTGCATCACAGGGCGTAAAGTTAGACAGGATTGGGCTGCCCAAGGCAATAAGCATCACTATGAGGTGGAAAGCATAAACACCCTAAGCAGTGGGGTAAGAAGCACAACAACTACATCCACTCTCAAGGCTCTGAAGCTGTAAAAACATGCTTGTCTTCTCACTTATGGCCTATAAGAATGGCCGCCAGGCAGGGAATTTTGTCAATTTTATTTTTTTGGTCCTTCCAGTCACTGGTTGCCAGAAATGACTGGTATGTTGGGAAGGTGGTGTAATAAGAATTTATGGGCTAGAATTTGCAACACTTTAGACACCATTACCAGGTAAGGATCTGGCAACCTCATCCATAACAGTCCATTTCTACCATTACTTGCAAGCAACATATCCACTGCTGCACTTTCCCTTCGAATAGGGAACAGTCTCCTATTAATTCCACCACCACCTTTTTCCCCCTGGACAGACTTATAGTCAGTTCTCAGAACAGAATTGGGTATTGACTGCTCAAACACAGTCAAGCATTAGTGTTCTTTGAGCAACAAGATCTGAGGGGGTACTCCCTGATCCCTGCACCAAGCAAGATGGCATGAAGGATGGTCCAAGGCAACAACCTTTGCCACTAATGATTGCTTCGCTTGGGTTCTTATTTCTGCAGTTAGAGCAGGTGGTCACTAGGAAGAGCTTTGCTATGCTAAGTTTGCCCATGACACTTGCAGGGCTAGGGGCAAGTGGTCCTCACTTATGCACTGGCTAATAAATGAAACCATCATGAATTTTTTAAAAGCTGGGCAGGACCACCTGTACCATGGCACTGAAGAAATTCAGTCACCATCAAACAACAGGCAGGCCACTGTCTGGCACAACAGCCATATCTCACGTGAATAAGGAGAGTGGAACTCAGTGGCTGCTGGGAAACCTTCACTGGTTGAAGTACAGGTGGGAACACATCTGGTCCATGACACTCTCTAAAGAATAGGTGCGTGGGAGGGTAAAGCATCCTGCTCGCCTTGTGGGTGAACCAGCCCTGCCTGTGCAGCAGGGACCTAATTCAGTATTTGAAAGTGTGCGAAGGGGTGGGAAGTAACTGAAAAGAAGGGTAGAAGAGCCCTGGGGAACAAGGCAGGAGTCTGGTCAATACCCAATGGGGAGAGAGGCTGAAGGGCTGGTGAAGTGGGTTCCAGCAACCAAGGAGGGGTGATCATCGCTTGAAGCAATCGGCCATGGGTAGAAGTGGCTTGGGTGGTGTTGCAGGCGAAGGTAGGGGGTTGCAGGCAGCGGAATTGGGAGAGTCCGTTTTCCGCTTGAAGCGGTACGTGATAGGCAGCAGAAGTTTGCTTTTCTTGAGGGCCTGGACCTTCTTGAGAGTCTCATCATCCAGTGCCATGAAGCAGCGACGGGAATACTCCAGCAAGCGCTCCTTGGAGGAGTCAAATTCACCCACTTCGGCCACCTTTTCAGGGGCCACGATGAGAAGCTCCGCGATGGGTGTGGTCAGGGCCACAGTGTTACGGTCCACTCGATGGTGCTCAAAGGCTCGGCTCATGCTTTGCAGCTTCTGAAAAGTGTACAGGATCTTCTTGTAGCGACAGAGCACCCCATCCACATCTTTAACTGCACAGCAGGTCCAGGTCCAGAGAGAGAATGTCCCAATGATGACCCGTGAACCAAGGAGCGTGGGAGACAAAAAGAGCAAAAGAATGTTTGGGGAACAGGAAGCAAGGGGCAGAATAGAGAAAGAGAGACGAGAAGCAGGACACCAAGACCCAGGAGCCATGGAAGTCAAGGCACAGGAGGTGGGAAGGACCAATAGGATGGGGAAGTGATGAGACCAGAGTCAAAGGATGGGAAACAGATAAGAAAACACAAGGGCATGATATGTAGAAGCCATTGACCAGTATAGACCAGTACAATGGGAAGGGCAAGTGAGTAAGAAAACACAAGGGGGGGGGGAGAGACCAAACAAAGGGATGGGAGGCAAAAAAGCAGCCAATTTCAGTGGTAGAAAAGAAATCAGTAGGTATGAAAAGAAAAGAGAGAAAAAACACGCAAGACAGGAGCAATGGAGGAGAGCAGACAGGCACATAACAGATGGAACAGGGGAAATCAGCAAGAGAAACACATTGTGATGGGCAAGACCAGATGGTTTGCAAGAGCAAAAGGAGAGGAACAAAGAAAGGGGTGATGAAGATTTAGAACAGGGAAATGGGGTGGGGGAGAGAAATACAGGGATGAGTCAGGAAAACAAAAGAAAAAGAGAGAGTTCATATTATTGTTGTTGTAATCAACCAAGATCTGATGCTTTTGTGAAGGAAGGGCAGCTGGGCAATTGTCAGTAGTTTTACAGAAATTTGAATTCCTCACTTCATTTATTTCTTTTTTGAAAAAAAGAATCAATGAAATCTCTACCCTCCCTTCAGAAATGCATAGTGTCACTTCCCATTCCTATGACCCCCAATTCATGGGATCAATGCCCCTATAAGTCCCCCTTCTGTCTATCGCTGTTCTGGAGAAAACATTCACAGATGTTGCAGGCAAAATAAATTAGACCAATTAAGGGCATGTATGCAAATCTGGTCAGGCTGAACTGATTAGGGCAGACTTGTGCTTCCTTCTTTGCAAATATGATGCAACAGGACAGCTTTATGGATATGCAATAACAGAGATCACATCAGAAAACCTGGGAAAATGGAAACTTTTAACCTTTTCCTCTTCCGTATTGATACTGATACATTCATGTCTATTAGAACAAGAAGTGAATGTGGACTTTAATCATACTCATCCTTAAATCTAATAATGGTGAATCTCTCACTATTCACCACACAGATGAAAGGAGGAAAGGGGGGGATCTAAGTGATTACTGAATTGTTTCCCCCCCATTTTTCAGAGCTTAATTTTCAAAACAACTCAAACGAAAGTGGTCTCTAATGGGCTTTAGACCAGCAGTTCTCAAACCTTTTGGTCTCTGAAGTCCTTTACGCTCCTAAAAAGAATTTCGGGGCGCCCCAGAGCACCGGTGCAAACTGGGCAGGAGGCCGATGGAGGCCAATTCTGGTGTGCTCAGGGAGCCTCTGAAGGGGTCTCAGGGAGCCCCAGGGCTCCCAGGAGCACACTTTGAGAAACGCTGGGTTAGACAACCTGGTTGAAAGGGAAAAAATTGTGAGGTGGCTTAGAAAATAAAAATCTGATTTTTGAGTCCATTTTTTGTTAACCTAAGCAAAATGGACACATTAACTTGATTAAAATGCCTATGAAACAGAAAGGGAAATTGTAGTTAATTGTTGCAGGAATGGGTACCATCTATTACATACTAGAATAATCCCTGTAATCACAGTTAATTGGAAGAATATCTGTTTTCGATATAGTAATGTATAATGTTAATATTAAATAATATAGAATGAGCTCAAAGCTGACATTGCCATCCTTGGGTTTACAAGTGGAGTTAAAAGTTTCACCCTTTCTGCCCATAGCCTGGCAACCTTGGGTTTACAAGTGGAGTTAAAAGTTTCACCCTTTCTGCCCATAGCCTGGCAGACTAGGGAGGTTAAAACACTGGGCCTTCAGTTTGAGTCCCTTCTCCTTTGCTTCCTGCTACTCACCTCTCTGCCTCTCACGGACTTTGGGCTTGACAAAGCGCCGCCGGTTCACCCCTCCTTTCTGCTTCTTATGCTCCGCAGAACCCCCTTCTTCAGGGCTAGCACTCAGCCAGGAGCCCATGCTGTCATCATCTGTCATGTCACCATTCCGGTTCTCGGACCCCTCGGACCGCCGGGGGGGCTGCTTGCTGCGGCAGTGATCATCTAGGCCGGGCAAAGGTGAAAGAGTAGAACTCATCACATGGACAGGGAACCAGAGGTTCAGTGCCACAGTCCGCCCAGCTTCCCCCAAATCAGAGATTCCAATAGGCTTGATCCTGATTATTATTCTGATACACTAAAAAAGACCTATGTTCCCCTGCCACGGGCATAACAGCCCCTCCTTGATTCTCAACTCATTTATACTCTGCTTGCCTCCCTGGAGGACACAGGCACTCAATCCTCTGCCTCCCTCATTTTCTTCCTGGAGAACCAAGATGTCATGGCTGCCAACCCCCCTCTTGGGAGCCTTCATCTTGGGAGAATCCAGAAGGCTTCACTCTAACCCAGCACAAGGACCCCTTAGTTTCCAAAGCCCTCCTGTTACCAGCATCCAGGCGGGCAGAAGAGATGAACTTGTCTAACTGGCAGCGCAGGAAGTCTCGTTCTTCCTCCAGGTCCTCGATACGCTTCTGTAACCAAGAGTTCCTCTCTAGGGCCATGTGGAGCTGGGTTCTCATACTGGTCACCAGAGTCAGTGAGGGAGCTGGCATCTCAGGCACCTCTGAGATTCAACAAGTTGGGGGGGGGGGACACAATTGGGGCACAATGAAAAAGTGGCTCTCTTCATCTCATCCCTTTCCCCCTTCTCCTTAGCTAAGTTCTGTGCCAGACAAGAAAGAGAAAGGAGGTACCAGAGGTTTGCCTGCCCAAACCATCTTCAACTTAAGAAGTTTACACTTTGGGCAGGAACAAATCTACATGGGGTGGCTTTTCCTTGCCATTCTTCTTGCTAAAGCATCTCCATGTGGCCTAACTTAGCATTCAAAATCTTTCATTATGCAAAATGAAAAAGAGAACCCACTCCACCACTGAAGTCTGCAATTGGAAAAAAAACAACATTAGGGAAAACTGTGTATTTATGCAACATTGTCTAACTTGTGTCTTTCTTTTGATTTCTTCCAAGCCTGCAACCCAAACACACCTACCACATTCCACAGAAAAAGAACATTTCCAGGTCACACAGGCCAGTACCTCCATGAAATAATCCCCTCCATGAAATCATCCCATTCCTGGGATCAGGGATCGCACGGAGAAACAGATCATGTGAAACTGCAACTCCACCACTATCACTTTCTGCCAGGATTCCTGATATCGCTCTCCAGAATGACAATGATCACAGAAATGATGGCGGGAGCATATTCAATACCAGGGCTGGCTGCAAGAGGTTGCACAAAGGCCATTCACCTATGCAATCCCATGAACGCTAACAGGGTCAGCATGGATGTGCATATATAACCGGGGTGGGAGAATGTGGTTTCTTACCATCAAAGTTCTGTGGAGGGCTCAGTTCATAATATAACTGCTGCTGAGTTTGCGTCTGAGACTCCATCTGGTGTGGCTCGTCCAACGGTACGGATATTTCATAAGCTTCATTGTCTTCCTTCACTGTAAATGTTATGTGAAGCTGTGATTTAGCCAGAGTCAGACCATTTGTCCATGTAGCTCAGCAATGTCTACACTGACTCTGTCTCCAGGGTTTCAGGCAGGGGTCTTCCCAGACCCCAGCCCTAACTACAGATGCTGCCAGGGACTGAACTGTATGTTCTATAGTTGTATCACATGTTTTCTCCCAGTGCCTGCAAGCCTAGAAATGGGATTGTCTGGCCAGACTAAGAGTCTATGAACAATAAGGCAGATTAAAATGGAGTCTATAGCAAAGAGTTAAATAATGGGAGCGATTCCAGCGAAGGTAATTTGGGGAAGGTTAGAAAGTGTACCTGCATTACCTTTTTCAACTCTCAGTCATATCATTACGGCACAGCCTCAGGGACATTTTAAATGACAACACTTCTGTACGGGGGGGGGGGGCGCACAGAAACTGCCTGTAGAATGTCCTGTGTGACCTTCACCCATACATCTGTTTGCGTGTATGGTGCAAACAAAAAAAACCAAACGTCTTATTCTTGTACTGAATCTTGTGAATTTCGCATTATGTATCAATATTTTAAAAAACACAGTTAAGGGTGAGATTGTGTGCAATTCACCCCCAAAAGTGACACACATTTATGGAGTATTTTCTCAAATGGGATTTCGAAGTTCTAGGATTTTTCTTTCATCGTGTTAATCTTCCTCGACTGTATAGATGTGTTTCTTTCAGCTTGCTTGCTCACACTCCCTCTAAATCATTTAGGAATACAGTAATGGTAACCTTGAAGTTCTGCTGCACTGACACAGAGCTGTCATTCCACAGGGACTATTTATAGGATCCATAAGCTTAGGAATTCTCCCCAACAGATCTATTCTGAAACTTGTGGCAAAACATATGATTCAGAGGCAGATGGCTCTTCCACCTCCCGCCAGACCCTACGTAATCCATTCTTCTTCCTATTAACATACACCAACCTTGGTTTGCTCCAGGTCCACGACGTCCCCTACCCGTAGTTGCCCGCTGGGGGTTACTCTCACTCATCGTCCTCCGTCCCCGGGGGGGACAGATACTGCCAACCTGAAGAGGATTGGAGATGGATTACAACTGGGTAGCTAGTCTGTTAATCCATCTCCGAGTTTCCCATATCTGTTCGTAGGTATCTTCGTTTCCCATATCTGTTCGTAGGTATGTTCAGGCTGTCCCAAAGGGTGAACTAAACTAATCCCTCCACCACAAGAATCCTCATCCAATAAACAAGCTGTCTCAATTCTGAGGCCCTTCCAGAACACTAAGATGCTGGCTTTTGTATCTTTCAAATTTCCAGGAACAAAATTGCACTTTCAGAAAAATCACATTGTACAGCTGTTTCAAGACCATATCACTGAACATGAAGGCTGGAGATGGCGTGTTTGAATGCGTCCTGCCCTTGTAACTAGCATTTGAATGAAGGGGGATAAGATGGGGGGGGGGGTCCCTTAATGAGATCATGGCCTACCTATAGCCTTCCAAATGCAGCAGCAGCAGCTAAGGGGATCACATTCAACCAGGGGTGAGGGGAGGGCAGGGACCTCGGTAATTACAGTACTATATGTAAAAACTGCACAAGTGGTTTTTAGGGAACACGAGGACTCCTTCCCTGTAACGTACTAGATCAGTGCTTGATTTATGTATGGTATTTATTTCTAAAATACAGTATATACTCTACTTTCTGTATTAACTTTGTGTACTCAAAGTGGCTCACAGGTTTTGGCTATGAAATTATCAACAACGTATTTACTGGTGCATGTTAGTTGCTGGCTCCTCCTCCAACCTGGAGAAGAGGAGGAGATTTGTCACTCCCTCCAAGCCTCTTGTCTTTTCTCCCACTCTCTCCTGCTTCTTTACTGCTCTACTGGAGCTGGAGTGGCTGTGTGAGAAACAGCTGCTTCCCTCTGGAAGCAGAAATAGGGCTTCCCCCAGGGCCAGGCCCCTCCCACTGGCTACTGGTTTCTCAGTCCTCAATGCTTGAGTGGAAACATGGGGTGAAGCCTCTACATAAAGGGAAAGGCACTCTATACATGCTCAAAAGCACTTTCTTTTATTCTTAATTCAGATATTCAAGACTAGTTCGGAAATGTGATTCTGAAACTGAGCCAGGCACACACTGAATCCGATATACTGGGCAGCATCACAAGTTCTTCCAGGGACAATTTCTTCTTATCTTGCCCTTCTTCTAATTAGGTCAGGGTGGTATACACAGCGTGTTGTTGTCGTTCTCAATTTTATCCATTTCAGAAACAGGGAGCAGGTTAGGAAGAGAATTGATGGCTAGCTGATCATCACCCAGAAAGCTTACTTGGGATTTGAATCCTGGTCCCTCTGTCCTCTATCCACTATACCAGCAGCCCCCAACCTTCGTGGTGTCAGGGACCGGCATTGACGTGTTTTTTTCTTCCACGGACAGGAGGGGGCGCCGACACCATGCCCCCACGTGACCCGGGTGTGATGTCAGCTGCGCGCGCCCAGCGCGGCTCAACACGCCCCCCCGCCAGTTCAGTTACTCTTTTGGAGCCGTTCGGGCTCCAGGGAGGGCCAAAAATCAAGATGGTGGAGGTGACGCTTCGCGATGGCAGATACGCCCCTTCGACCCCAACGCTACTGCCTCCCGCGGCTTGGTGTGCGGCCTGGTCCTGAACGGGCCACGGACCAGTACCAGGCCGCGGCCCAGTGGTTGAGGACTCCTGCACTATACCACACTGGCTCTCTAGGCGCTTCTAGTTTCTCGGGGTATGTTCTATTTCTACATGTCAGAGGATATCTACCTGAGCCAGGATGATGTACTTAGAGATCCAGCCTCCACACAGCTACCTGTCCACTTGGAAATAACTCAGAACACCTGCAAGAAAACAAAAATCAATAGGTTATGGCAGCATTTCTCAAAGTGCGCTCCTAGGAGCCCTGGGGCTCCCTGAGACCCCTTCAGGTGCTCCATAAGCACTCCATAAGTAACTGTCATCTGCGCTACACTCCACACACACATGCGCTCTGGGGCTCCCCAAGACTCTGCACATGTGCCAGCGGGGCTCCCCAAGACGCCTTTTAGGAGTATAAAGGGCGCCAGAGACAGAAATGTTTGAGAACCGCTGGATTAGGAGATCCTGACGGAAACAGACAACACACCAAAGTGCAGCAAAATAAACCATTCACAATTTTCAAGATGCCACCCATGAGATGGGGTGGGTGGGTGGTAAGTCCTCCAAAAAAGCTAGGTATACAGTACTGCTACATACATAGGCCTCCTTCTCATGGTGCTGGTGAGGAAGAGGGACAGGGTTAGCAGCGACTCTACATCTCAGGGTAGCTTCTTTTCTCAGCCTGAGAGCAAATATCAGGAATTCCAGTTCACGCAGGCATCTAACAAGTTCCCTGAAACCTTGCCTGTTTTGGGTCCAAATGGAGCAACTCACTCAGATGCAACTTATCATTAGGCGTGGGATGAGAGATAAAGAGAGATAATGTGTCTAAAATAGTTTAATGTGGGTGTTGAAACAAAAATGTAAATTTTTTTGGGATTGGAAACTGGATTTCCTGTACAACCACTTTGATTGCAAAGATAATGGCTCCTATGGGGGTGTAGAAGACAGAAAACCCACTTGCTGTTCTGGGAAGGGGAGACAACAATTCTGAGCCCTTAGGTTCCATTTCTACTCTGCTACTAACCCTGTGCAATAATGGATTTCCTCATCACCACTAGCAATAAGTATAGAACTGTCTCTCCCTCTCCACACCCCTTGTGCAACCTCAGCCAACAAAGGGCTTCACACCTCCATTCGTAACAAACATACTTTTTTTCTACCTACACATCACATGCCAGACCAAGTCCCAACCTGCAGAATTTGCTGCACTCTTCCCTCTCCAGTACAACTTCTCATCCCTGCGACTCAGTCCTCCCTGTATTCCACCTCTCATAGCTAAGCTTAAAACAAAGAAGTCCACTTGTTGCTGTATCCCATCTCCACCACATGCACAGATAGGGAGCAGAAAGAAACCAGTTATCACCCCACTATTTTCCCCTGAAATTCCCATACCTCTCCCATTCCCTCCTCAAAAGTAAGTCACCTGAGAAAGCAAACGGAAGATGAAAGAGATGAAGGAACTGATTTTATTCTTCGTAATTACAATGTGCACACAGGCTTATTGCAAATGGTAGTTATTCTTGTATTTAATTGCAGATTCCATCACTAAATATCCTCAGAAAACCAGTCTATCTCCCTGTACCTACCACCACTAATCACCCCCAACATGAGGGTGTTGGTCAAGTTCTACCACAGTTTACTTTTTCTCATATTGTCTTATTCCACAGATTTATTCCTTCACCAGCTATCCCAGTATTGCTCTGCTTAAGCTCGAAAAATCCTCAGTTGCCTGGATGTTCAAGGACATACAAAATCTGACACCAGTGCAAAATAATTTGCATATTTTTCTAGCCCTGGATCTGGGGTTCCGCCACTCTTCAACCCTACCATCAATTCAATGTTTAAACACATTGCCCTGCCTGCAACCTGCTCCTGTCCTCACCCATCTGCAAGTGGACTTCGCCTCATTTGGTCCATCTATTGCCGTATGCCATTCTCCATTGTCTTCACAACCATTCACATACCAAGCTACCTGTGCTCAATCCATTCCCAGCGTCTCTCTTGTAATTCACCACATCCATCCATTGTTAAACGACAAGCTATGGGCTCTCAGGTTTAGCTACCCCCCCCTCGTAATATATGGATAAAACTGGGCTACAGAGCTGTTACAAGATGTGACCACAAAATGGTATGCCTGAGAGTTTGAGCACTTAGAAAAAAATACTGTATAAATATTATACAGTATTATATGTATAAATACTGCAACTGGAATGCAAAACCACCCAACTATCCCACCCCTAAAATCAACCACCAGTTTGGGAACCAGTACCCAGCCTGCACTTGTGCACCATCTGATCAAGGCAAGGTGATATGATTGTTGAGGGCCCAATCCTATCCAACTTTCCAGCACCGATGCAGCTGCTTTCTTCTAAGGGAAGAAATGTTCCTCTACCTTGAGGATGGAGGCCTCTGTGCCTGCTCCCCCACCACAGGATGCAGCACATGCCCTGTGGCATGGCTGCATGCATCAGTGCTGGAAAGTTGGATAGGATTGGGCCCTGACTCTGTCAAGAGAGCTGAGCTCCAGTATTTCAGTAGTGCCACTGTGAACTTACTCTATCCCAACACTCTACAATTATGAGCTGCAATGATGCTTAAATCATCATTGCATTGCTGCCTGTAGGCTCCCAAATTCCTCTCTTCCGGGCTCCCTCCCACATACGTCACTCCAGCATGTCCAGCTAAAACCCCAAAGGGGTATTGTCCAAAACAACCTTCTCAGCCCGAGGAACCCAAATCCTGAGGTCTAGCTCCTTAGGAGGACAGTTAACTATCTTGGGCTGGGCCCAACCAAAGCAGTTTTCCGACCTCTTCTCTCCAAGCCCCACACACATGACTTCCGTGTCTATCCAGACCCCACCCGCCTTCCTTTACAAATCCAGTTTCTTTGCGTGCTCCTCATTTGGGGGGTCCTAAACTGACGCACGATCATCACAAATCCAGAAGGGCCACAGCAGGCCAGCCTCCCTCTCGCTCCCTCCCTCCGCTAGCCACCCACCTCCCGATTCTCTGTCTCCTACCAGATTCAAGCTTCTCCCACACGAACTCCCTATTACTGTACAAGCCTGCTTGACGACGTCAATAAATCGCCTGGGATGGGGGGAATCTGGAAGAACCTCCTCCCCAAAAACTGGGCCTTTGGCAAAATAAAATCAGAGCCCATTCACCACCACTTCAAAATGGCCCCGGATGCTGCCCTGTGATGAAAGATACCCCCCCTCTTCAAATGTTAGTGGAGACACGCACCCCAGGATTTTGGAAACGCCAAAGGACCACCGTGCGCTTAGGCGCTGCGCGGCGCCCCCCGGGCTTGGAGAGCTTAATGCATGGGATGTTTTGAACCCGAGGCCCCGACCTCCAGGGAAACGGCAGCCCTCCCTCACAGGGAGGGAAGCAGAGGGAGGCAAGGATTACGAGACAGAGAAAGAGGGTTTGCGATCCCCCGCTCCCGCCTGGCCAGCCCATCTATCCTACCTTGCTCCTCTGGCCGCATCCGCAGCAAAGCGTTCTAGCTACAGGCAGCTCAGGGCAGCAACCAAACGAAACGAGTAGGGGAGCGCCTGTAACGTGCGGCGGGAGGAGGCGGACCGGGAGCGGGAGGCGGGGCGAGACGGCCTTGAAGGTGGGAAGGGAAAGCGGCAGAACCTGGGCAGTGAAACTCAGGCCTCGCTTGCTTCACATAGCATGTTCCTCCTCACTGCAGAGGACACACATGCAACATCGAATGATGACCCGCATAGCATATGTGAATAAACCATTCATATTATTACCCGACGTCACCGCAAACGCAGCGCTTTCCACGGTAATCAGTTCACACGACACGTTCAGGTGGCCAGTTATCGGTGCAGCGAAATCAGGCAGTGCACATGTGTATGTGTGAAACAGAGCCGGAGGAAAAGTTATTGAGGTCAAACAGAGAGTCAGTTGTCTCTACGAGGGCATTCTCATATTACGTCCCCATTTTGTTCAGGCCATCAAATCACATTTCCATACAAACACAACTTTCTTTTTAAGAATGCCCTGATCCAGCATTTCAACAAGTTAAGTATAGGGACTAGAGTGCGTCTGAGATGTGCTGAGTGCCTACCTTCCCCAGGCTAACCATTATCATCTATTACCCTCGGGCTGTTTTTTTGAAACTTAACTTCCAAAGGGTGTTTCGACCAGATTCCCACACTTCGTTCATACATTCGTGATTGACGACTGACATCATCTATCACCGACTTAACCCATAGTTAAATTGCTGCATTCATTTATAATGAGGAAAACCTAGCACAGGCCTGACCCAAGATCTCCTAGTGCCTGAGGAGGCGGTGTACCAAATGCTGTCCCCCTTGCTTAGTGATGTCCCAGCCTCTACTTTTCCAACACTAGACCAGTGTTTCCCAAACTTTTTCGACATGCAGCTCCCTTGAGCATTGGCCGCAGCTCCCCATTACATTATGTTGATGCCTGCCAATTGGCATTGCAGTGTTTTCCAAGAGGATTCCATGGCACTCCGTGGCTCCCCTGGGAACCGCGCCTCCCAGTTTGGGAACCCACCACTCTCCTCCACCCTTTTATTTTGTTCTCCTTTTCCTTTTTCAGTCCCAGGAAAGGAGAGGAGGATTAGTGGAGGTGAGCCGGTGGGTGCACCGGCTCACCTCCACTGGTGGGCTGGCGCTGATCAAGCAGGAGTACAACAGTGCAAGAACTACACATATGGACAACTGGTAGCATTACTCAGGACTGGCCCATCCATAAGGACAACTGAGGCAGTTGCCTCAGGCAGCAGACTGGCAGCAGGCAACCACCAGTTTTCCCACTCACTTCCACTGCTCGGTCTTCCACTCCCTGGATTGGAAAAGGAAGAGGGATATGAAGAAGTGTGGGAAAAAAAGCCCACTACTCTCCTGCACGCTTCTGCTCCACTCCACCCCCTCTTCCTTTTCCAATCCAGGAAGTGGGAGGAGCAGCTAAGGGGGGGGGGCATTTCACCTCAGGCACTGGAAAGCCCAGGCATTACTGTTCTGTCTCTATTTACCATGGCTTTGATGTGTTCAAAGACTTTTTGCAGGCTGAACCCCACTTCTACACTTTTCTATTTAATTTTATTTCATTTCTGGTTGGGATGCTGCCATGGGAGGATTTTGTTTTTGTTTTTTGGAGGAAGGAGCAATAGAATTTTGTTTGCAAATTAACAATATATTGAATTAGTCTTCATATTGTATTAGCATTCAAATTGTATTACTGGTTTATTCGCAAGGAAGAGGCTGGAAAGACAGGAGTAAAAGGGGGAGAGTCAGTCACACCATCATCCACTTGGCACTATATTTAATGGGGGAAGAGGTATGGCCAATTGTGAAACAACAGCAGATCAATAAAGCTGAAATCCTAAACACACTTACATGAGAGTAAACCCCATTGAAATAACTCAGACTTACTTCCAAGTAGACAGGCATAGGATTGTGCTGTAAGTCACGATGTCAACATGGTGCCAATCTTTTCTTTTTTAAATTGCAGAGGTGGTATGTGTCATTTGCTGCATCTTTGCATATCAACATACAATAAACAGGAGGTGTGAAAGGGGTAGGATCAGCCACACCATCTTGCCCTATATGTGGATTGCCCTCTAATGTGGCCTGAATATAGCGAGATGGAAGTGCACAAAACCAGGCTACTTGAAGTTCAGTATGGTATGACTTTTTTGGATTTGGAAATACTGTAGCACCGATTGTTCAAAATTTTACATCCCATCAGTCTTTCTAGAAGGATCTTCTTGGCTAATATACTTTGTCCTGCATTGCCATGATGGTGACACGTTTAAAAGCTGCAATCCCATACACACTTACCTGTGAGTAAGTACCATTGAACCTAATGAGGCTTACTTTTGAGTAGACATGCATAGGAGTGCACTGTAAATCCTGTTAATTTTTCTTACTCTGAGTCACACTCTCTTGACTATTTCTTTTAAACTGACTTGAAATCAGCCTCCTGAACTGTTACATTTGTTTTTTTTTTTAATTTTTAAAATGTGTTGTTGTAATCTTGCTATTCATATAATAAAACTTTATTTAAAAAAACCTGGTTGGTGTGGATGTAGCGATGCCATTTCACTTGCAATTAATTGCAGAAAAGCAATGACTTGGTGGCACTACAAGGAGCATGACTAGAAATGCCCTATCATACAGTAATTTGAAAATTCTGCCCCCAATTGCAAGAAAGCTGTTTTGTTTTTAAACATTATATTTTATAGGAAGATAATAATTTTCATATGGCAAAGGAACATACAACACCCATGATAAAATTTTGAAAACAACAACAAAACAATAATTGGCTAGGTAAAGGATCAAAGAAGGACTTTTAAGGATGGAGATTAAGCATGATATCTTCTTAGAAATCATATGGCACACGAAATCAGTTCAGAGGGAACTGAGATGCTTAACTAGATACAGTACATGAGATAATTGGCTAACCTAACATTAAAGTCAATAAAGGACTATACAGTACATCAACTTGCAAGTAAAGTTACCAGAACTTAAGCATAGACCCTGGGACATATGAGAGAGAGAGAGAGAATATATAGCCTGCTCCCTTGATTCTGCCCCCCCCCCCTTCTCAGATTTTATTCCTTCCCTTGGAGGTCCCAAGAAAGAAGCTAAAACCAAACCTTCAGGTCAAACTGAGTACTGACAAAGTTACTTGTAGGTAAGCTTGAGTCACTGCCATAGTAGTAACGTTTTTGAAATTAGCATTAATCCCACAGGTGTACGCATTTAACTCAGGATGCATTTACACCCTTGGGTAAAAATGGTTTAAATGAATTAATTCTCACTCCTAATCATCTCCACAAGCAAGACTCTCTCCATAAATTCATTCCACCCGCTCTCTGGGTTCTGACTGAGCCACATGTCCTTGTCTACACTTTCCCATTCCTTTTGTTGTCCCCCATATTGTAAAATGTACAGTATATTGTAGTCTACTTGGGGCATGGATTTTTTGTGTGTATATGTTACCCTGGAAATCACATATGCAGAAGACATAACAACGTAATCTTCTCCACTCAGCCCCACATCTCTTCCACTCTCACAAACAGCATCTATCCCATAACCCAGCGGTGGGGAACCTCCGGCCCCAGGGCCGGATCAGGCCCCCGAGGCCATCCGGTCCGGCCCCCGGAGAGATTTCCAGGAGGCCGCCCAACCGGCCCCTGGAGGCTCCGCCGGGTCCGCATGTCACCTCCAGAGGCCAGGAGAGGGCCTTTGCATGTCCTCCTCGGCCGCCGCCTCGACCCCTTCTCACCAGGCCATTGGCCATTTCGCACATGCGTACCACGCCGATAAGGGCAAGCTCTTGCCCTCTTGCCCTCATCGGCATGGTATGCTGGAGATGACGCGTGGATCCGGCGGCAGCTTCGGACGGTGAGCGCAGAGCCTCCGGAGGCCGATGGGGGGCAGGGGCAAAAATTAATTAATTAAATAAAAATGGCGCCCGGCCTTATGGCCGGCCCTCAAGAAAATTTCTAATATTTAAAACGGCCCTCACCAGGGAAAAGGTTCCCCGCCCCTCATAACCCTTTCCCACAAAATGGTCGTTTCTAAAACGAATTCTCAAGACTTTCAAGTTATGCCCTTGGATCTTGAAGCCCTTACCCTGAAATCCCACATTTGTAGAGCTCGTTGTAGTTGGTGAGTCACGGGGTGCAGGCAGGCATTCTCCGATCTGCTTCTGCAGCTAAGTACTGGTGAGCTCAAGTCCTGTTTCTCTGTTGACTACCCACTTTGACATCCATTTTTTTTGTTCCCCATTACATAAAATCAAAATGAAAAGTCTTAAGTGACTAGCCAGGCTTGAGAAAACCAAAACCTCATGAAAAAAAAATGGCATATTTTTGCAAGCAACCCAAAGGCTTGGAGTGACCATATTTTCAAGGGCAATCAATACATTCTCCTGATCAGTACATTGTCCTGAAGCATAAAACTTCTGTTTATTTATATCCTGCCCTTCCTTGGGTAAGTCTCTCCTCCAGAAGGTCAGATGATCAGCACCGTAGTGGTATCCTGTGCCACAATGTCCTCTAGGCTGGGAATAGCCACTTTCTGTATTCACAGGGGCTGCTGTGCTCACCAGACCATGGCCCAGGCAGGAGCCAGACAAACCAGCCTCCTCATGAGTGACCAGGTGCCATAATAAAGTTGGCAACAGCTAACAGAAAGCACTTCACATTTATGGAGCACATGTGCTCGGCATAGCTGGGGTTATACATACAAAACCCCAGAGAGAGGTGCAACAGTAAATTGTGAACCATATCTCTTTTACAATTGTACTTTTTCCCCTTATGAGCCCAATTGATGGGGAAACATAAAATTTGGTGGGGTTACCACGGGCCAGATTATCTTCACCTACCTGTTCATCATCCTTATTGTAGGCCCATCGATTCCATCTTCCCTGTGTATCCCCTCCTTCCTTAAAACAAAGCACATGTTTTTATAACCCATCATTTCACTATTGTTAAGGTACCTTGCTGTCGTACCTTGCAAGGTACCTTGCTGTCATTAAGGTACCTTGCAGGCCTAAGTCTGGGCAGTGGTGCCTGGGCAGAAGAGCGCCTGGGAACCCCATGTACACTGACTACAGTTTCTTTATGGAACAAAGGTAGGGGTCCAAATGTAAAAAAAAAAAAAAGATTAAATCTACCTCTTTCCTACCTGATCTTCCTAATATTTTGGCCCCCTTTTTGTTAAATTTCTACATAAGCAATGCAGCTGATATTTGAAAGAGGATGCTTTTCATCTCCCTAAGACAGTTATGCTTTCCTACTCTTACTGCATCTAGACAATGTGACACCCATGCAAGTTTGATATAGGCTTTCCAAAAAAAACCACTATTGGTCAATACAGCAAATCTTGCAGTAAAAGAATACTTAACAATAACCTATGAGGAAAAACCAAGACTCCTTAAAATATCTGCAGAAATAAAAATGTTTTACACTGCTTTCTAAAAAGCAGAAGGTTAGGTCTTCATTCATCAAAGGAATCACAGAGGACTGGGGCTATTCTAGAGAAGGGCCTGCTCTGGATTCTGGCTAATTTCATAGAATGGATGGAACTATAAGAAGGTCCTCTTCAGCTGACCATAAAGGCAGTGGATAAGGGCAGATATCACTAGCTAGTATCACTAGCTAATATAACTGAAGGTGGAAGTTCTTACTCTGTTGACAGGCAGTTAATCTTAGACCGTGGAATTCTACGAATGTTTCAGAAAAATCAATGGGGCTGTTTAAGGCGAATCCACACCGCACGCGTTTGCGTTGGTCGCATTCCGGCACGTTCCAAGAGCATCCGACGTGCCAAAAGTCACCTCGGACTCCACTTGAGATGGGATGCAACCAGCCGGCGGGTGAATGTTACACGCAAATAGCACCACACCGGACACACGCGGACTCAGCTGGACACAATGCCCCGAGCTGCGTGCGGTGTAGATCCCCCTTTACTCCCAAAGAAGTCTGCGTAGGATTGCACCCTGACTGGGACCGGTTTTCATCCTTCCACAAAGGAAAACATAAGACACAAAAGTCAATGACCTGCATAAACACACAAAGCTGTTTACTATGGAGTTTTTCCATTGCCCCATCTAGCTCCATTTTGTCCACTGCCTCTCTATTATTTCAGGCAGGGATCTTTTCCCAGCCCGGCTCGAAGCTACCACTCAAAGCAAGCATGCTAACACTCAGCTACAGCTCCTCACAGTCTGATGTCTCAGAAGAACTATGTGGAAAGCCTGACTGGCTGGTTGGGTGGGCTGAGTACATTACAAAGCCTGGTGGATGTTCATCTTCCACATAAGAGGGAGAATCTCAGGGGGGGGGGGCTGAATTGATGAAAGGAGATTTAGCAAACAACAAGACCCCTACCATAACTGGTGGCATGGATGCTTCTAAAGGGGGAAAGGGCAGGAGGAGGGGCCTGAACATGTCAGAACAGTGTCTAGGACGAGCAGGCACAAACATGATTTTAACTCCAAGGCCCGTAATTAAGACTAAAAATAGGATCCCAATGCCATTATCCTAGCAGGTGGGAGAAATCATAAGGCCCCATGTGGTAGAGTAAGACCTCACCCTAAACATATCACATACCCTCCATCTATCATCTTCTCTGCGTGTATGTACGTGTGCATCTGCAGGGGAAGAATGACTGTGGATTCATTTCACGACACTGTGCTTTCGTTTATATCCTTTTATACATAGATGTGTGTTATGAATGAGCACGTGTATCATTTGCATGACTGTTTCTGAAGTGAAAGAGTTAGTACAGGCTGCTTTTTTTCCTCAGCTTTCAAGTGGTAAAGCAGCTTTGCAAAAAAAGTCCTCATATTTTAAACTTGCTAGTTGTTTTTCTAGCTGAAAAACCACAAAAAAACAAATGTTTTCTTCAGGACATGGTATATTACAATCTTATCACTTTTACAAGCCAGGTGACCCTAGAAGCTGCACAAATAAAGCATGATGGAAATAGCCATCTCTTGTTTGTACCCAGTGTCTGGCAGTCAAAGGTATGCTGCTTCAAACTATGGAGGTTCCATTCTAAGCGATAATGTTTAACAGCTGTTGACAGACACAGCTGAAAGGAAACTGCATCAATTTAGCGTCAAGTCCTCACATGGGCTATGAGTCATGGTGAATGTATGGTTCTCTGTGTGGAATGTGTGGTTCTATGGAGCAGAAGTCTCACAGCCCCTCTCATGCGGAAAGTTTATTAGACTACTAGTTCCCTAGTTCAGGGAAGGGCATTATGCAGACTGCAATCCACCAGTGAAACACGATCATTTTCCAGTGGTTGCTGATATTCTTGTCAAGAATGTTGAACTGGATGAATCTTGGTCTGATCTAGCCAGGTCCTTCTTACATCCTTAAGCATGAGTGTAGACTCAGAATCACTTCCCATAGATTAGTTATTCCTTAAGTGGGAAGAGATTTTGAGAATGCAGTCTTGCTTTGTGAATGTCAGACCATAGGGAATTCTAGAAAATAAAGTCAGCCTGCTAGACTGGAAAGGGGGAAGAAATTCTAACTTATTGAACTGAACATTACCGATGGTAAATAAGGTGGGAGGGATCAAAATTCCTAGGTTATTATAGGGGGAGTGCAATGGGATTTCATTAGGAAAGGAGTCAGATTAGAAGCCAAGACTCAAGTTGGATGCCCTATCTACCTCCCCAGGTTAGTAAAAAATGCCGGTTGGGGGCCATTTTCAATCCAGCTTGACCTTTTTTGATGGATTTGCTCATCAGTTCATTCACAGAATAAAGTATGAGAACACCTTTTAGTGGAAAAAACAATCATTAAACTATTACATTTTCCAAGGACTGATCGTGCCGGTCTGTGGTAGCAAGACAACAGCACTTTGTTGTGCCTTGAAGATGGACCAATTACAGCATAAGCTTTCATGGACTAGAATCCATTTCATCAGATGAGTTCGGGAAAGCTTATGCCATAATAAACCTGCTAGTCCTTAAGGTGCCACAAGACTCTTGGTTGTTTTAAAATATTAAAGTGTTTTACCTGCAGGGTCTGGAGAGAGCATCAGTATTCTCCATCATCAAGAGATTAAAATGTGGCACAACCACACTTGTTGCAATTTAGACAGCCTTGCTATTTCACTAAAACACACAGGTCAGGAATCCTCTTGAATCCCATACATACCTCTCCTCCAGTGTCAAACTAGCAGAAGTTCTCCAGACTTTACCAACTAGGCGCCTCTGTCTCTCACAGAGAACCCAGAGAGTCTTATTCCCATCTCACCTTGGCTAGAATCTGGCATTGTTCTTTTAATCAGATGGGAAGAATTCGTTTCACACATACCTCCCTGCAACACAGTCAAGATCAGGGTACCCCATACCATAACAATAATAAATAATCCCCCCACCTCCATTGCTGGATACCCTAATGTCTTCTGACCCCGCCCCTTGCTGCTCCTCCCAACCTCCAACAGTACAAAGGGAGCTGCTGGAAAAGCTATCCGACAGGAAACCTTTATTCCCTACCCCACCCCGCTTTCAAGTTGGACTCCCCAGCCTTGCCCCTTCACATCTGCTACTTTCTCCCCACATCTTGGGCAGGGTTCCTGTGCCTATATATCAGCTGCACGACAAGCAGAAATGCAACTTGTGCCGTGTTTCTCCGGCTTAAGTGAGGACACAGTGATGGGAAATTCCAATTCTCCTATTCAAATTCTCCATGTCGGGAAAAGCGTCCACCTGCTGAAGTTCTGTCTGTCACGCCGCATAAATTTCACACACAAAATTGCTCGATCGTGGATAGCGTTTGGCATTCTGCCTGCATTTCAGGCAGAAGACCCCCAAGACGAAAACAGAACATGAAGCAGAAGTAACTGAAGTGGAGGTGGGCGGGCGCCCTTGCGGATTCTCTGGGGATCGGGGAAACAAGTGGGTTGTAGCAGAAGGGGAATTCAGGACTCCTGGGTTCTCTGTGCGGAGAGGAACGCGTTCTAAGTGAAGAAGGTGGGGGTGATGGGAGAGAGCAGGATTCTTGGGTTCTCTGAACAGGGTATGCAGTGGGTGGGGCTGGCAGCCAGGACTCCTGGGTTCTTAGCTTGCAGTTGCACCCCAATCCTATGCAATATGCATAGATCCCACCACAGTAAAGTCCCATAGAGCGAGGTCGCCGCCGGTTGGAACTCTGACCTCAATACGCCTACCGAGTAGTCCGAGGTTAGCTAGAAGTCGCCCAAACCCATCTGCTGCTGCCTGGCATGGAAAGCTAGGCTCTTCTCTCTTAATCCCAGAGAAGAGTGGTGTGCTCACCTGCGATGTCTCAACGGTGAAGGGAAGGCAACGACGCAGAGGCAGGTTTCGGGGCTTATGTTACATCCCTTCCCATAATATTTCACAGGCACTGAAAACAGAATCCGGGTCTGCAGACATGGAGCACAGGCGAGGAAGGAAAGGCTTAAGGGGCCCGGGGTCGGGATGCAAGATTTCTTGGTTCTCTTGAAGGCGTGTGAGAAGTCTCCCCCTTTCAGTCTCTAGGGAAGCACTGTTTAGCCAGGAACTTCTTTCTCATGAGCGGGTGGGAGAAGCTGCTGCGTTTCCGTCAGGACTCCTTTTGCTGTAACACCCACTCCTCCTCCTCCTCCTTCTCCTCCACCACCACCACCGCCACCTCCACCCCCCCGCGGCATAGCTAGGTAGAAACCCTTCCCAACCCACGCCCTAGATATCCTGGCCTTTCCCCTCAATGTTCCCTCCTCTTTTTTCATCTTCATGTTCCCCCTCCTCTTCCTTCAGGACACTGGAGCTGCCATTGAGCAATTGAGGGTGGGTGGGGGAAAACAGGCACCCTGATCTGGATCCTCAAGTCGTCTATCGATCATTTTTGCGGGGTGGCGGAGGTGGCAGCAGCAGCGGGCATCTTTGGAGAGTTATCCCCCATTTGCTCCCACTCATCACAGGGATCCTTTGGCGAGCCTTCAAGCGGAGGGCGCTGCTGCTCCAACTGACGTTTGGCGCCCGATACCAACTTCACCAAACCTCCAAGCAAATAACCAGCGTGGCTTCTTTTACCCTTGCCAGAATGCATTGGCATCGCTGGTTGCCAGCTGTGCCTGCTGGATAGGTGCCACCTGTTCCTACAGTTTCTTCAGGATCAATGCTATCGGTTCTGTCTTGGGTAACTTTGTTGCTTCTTGGATTGGCGCTTCTTAGGTTAGCCTGCTGCTGCCCAAGGTGTCAAGGTCTCTTCTTACTTCTTCCTGGTAACCTGGGACTAGGGCCACGTTCTGACAGTCGCAGCCCAACAGTGCCCTGCCCTGTACTGGTACCACTAACTGTTTCATTTGGATCAATACCATCGACTGCCTACTGATTCTGCCACCTTGGATTGGTGCCCATCCATAGAACCTCTCTGTTTTCCACAGCAACATTACTGTTTACTTCACTCAAGATGGTAGCAAAGTGCATATCCTGGTGCCCACCCATCTTGGCATGAAACTTTGGGTGCAGAAATGAGAGTTGAGACGGACACTCTGGAACACCATCCAAGCAGGGTAAGTTGGGAGGGGGGCAGGGTACTATCCAGTTGTGCATATGGGGGATGGTGTTCATTATGAAAGAAAGCCAGGATCTTGGGGAATTTTTATGCCAGGCTCTTCAGGCTGCATGTGAGATTTAGAAAAGTTGTTGCAGAAGCTAGTGTGGGATGCCCTACTGACAAGTTGATGCTTTCACTGATGCTCAAGTGAGACAGCCACAGAACTGTGGGTGAGGAAGGGAGTTGGTGGCTCCAAAAAGTGGGTGTGCTGAGTGCTCCAAGTCCCCTAAACTTGCCAACACAGACTTCTACCACCTTCCTTAACTCCATCCATCCAAAGCTCCTGCTACTTGCACTCCAGCTTTGACCATGCAAACTCCTCCTTTAAGATACGATAACTAAATGGAACCTCTATTTTCAGAGGCACTATACCTCTCAGTACCAGATGCTGAGAATAAGCAGCAAGGGAAAACTGTTGCCTCTCAGAGGCATTTGGCTGGCCACTGTGGAAAACAGAAGGTTGTACTAGATGGAGACAGTTGCTCAAGGCCACAGACTGAGTACAAACTAGACACCAAACCACTCCTTTGACTCCACATTTGCTGTGGAACATGGCATTGCCTGGCATACTTGGGCATAGCTAGGGTATAACCTTGGGAAAGATTTCCTGCCCCAAAGTGGTTTTAGGGTAACAGCCCTAATTCTTAGGGTAAGAGTTTTCAAAAACTGTGAACAAGTTATACAAAATGTCTAAGTGTTAGCCCTGCAAAGAACTTCATAGATATATTTGTATATGCTAGCATACTTTATTATTATTATTATTATTATTATTATTATTATTATTATTATTATTATTATTATTATATAATAATAATAATTCCTCCATCCTTCCTACTGTGACTCTAGAGGTTTATGCCCCACTATTTCCTAGGGAGATTACAGGATTTCTAGGGGATTTCTAGATTACCCCACTATTTCTAGGATTACAGCCTTAGACACACTTACCTGAGAGTAAGCCCCATTGAATACAATGGGACTTACTTCTGAGTAAACATGTATAGGATTGTGCTGTAAGGCTACAATCCTACGCACTTTCCTGGGAGTAAGTATCCTTGGACGTACTTCCAAGTAGACATGCATAGGATTGTGCTGTAAATTTTACCATCTCAGCCTGCATTGGGTTCTTAGCCAAATTTTGTGAAACCTTTTGCCTTCTCTGTTGTTGTTACTGGCTTATACTGCATATACCTGCTACAGACTGGTACTTCTACAAGGCAAAACCTGTTTTCCACAGATGGCAAGGACTAAAGTTGCATTCAGTTTATCAAAATATGTTGAGTACCTCTTTAGGGTTTTTGCAGAAGTCTGACTTCTGTAGTGTTCATACACTCTTTGCTCTCTGTTGTGGGTAATGTACTGGTTTCCTTAGGTTCTGCTGAATCACAGTTCATAGGGAAGGGGAACAAGACAGAACAGATTAGTCTGGCACTAGCTAGAATACTTTGTTGTTATTTGAAACTCAACATGTGTGAACTCTCCAAGGCTTAGAGAGGTGCAGCCCCATCTAATGCATGTTTGTTCGGAAGGAAGCCCTATTGTGTCTAGTGGGCTTTACTTTTCAACAAGTGTGTTTTAGAACTGCAGCCTTTGATAGCTCTGTCTGCTAGGGTTGCAGATTTTCATGGTAATTTGTAAACTAATTAACTACATTTTTGCAGCCTACCTCTGTGCATGTTTACTCAGATGTAAGGCCTACCAACTTCAGCGGAATTTACTGCCAAGTAAACGTGCCTAGGATTGCAGCCGTAGCTGGCTGATTGGTAGAGGTTGATTTTAATTGGTTGGATTGTAAAGTAAGGGTGCACTTATGTATTTTGATGATATTGTGATTCTGATGTGTTATTGTAATAGGGAATGAACAAGGAAATAGTCAAGATGCCTTTCTGTCTCACAGTGAGTGACAGCCATTCTGTATTACGTTTTATTAAATTCTGTAATTGCCTTCTAGAACACCTGCATGATGCCATCTTTCCTTCAAAACCCACTTTTTCCATGAAGTCATAAGGAAGATGCCTTCAACCCTATACCCACTGTAACTACAACTAAATCCTGATAACTGAAAGAAGCATATGTGCTTTTCCTGCTTACTCCTGCCACCATTTCCTTCCCCATTCTCTGTTGCCTCTCCTATGTTGAATTATCCCTTGGGGTAGAGCCCTGTCTTCTTGTAGGTTATACTTTTGCATTGATGATGCAATAAAGAAGAAATCAATAATTAAATTGCAAGTTATTTTATACTTCCCTTTGATATATCAGAAAGACACCCATACTGAACATGTGACAAAATGCTAATTTATTCGGATCTGATTAATGAAAATCAGATTCAGGTGATTAATCTATTCTATGCAATTGTTGAATGAGTTGGCCACTCTACTAACTACAGCTCTGATACATCCATATGAATCAGGATTTTTTATTCCTTTTTTTTCTTCTTTGCAGATTTGGTGATCAACCACAAGGCATTAGGCAATACTAATAAAAAAAATACTTATGGAGCTGCAGAGACATTCCAAGTCAATAGCAGATCCCCACAGACCACCAGAAGCCTTGGAACACCCCCATCTACAAGACCCCACAAGTAACGTGGGACAGTCCATCAAGATGGAGCGGGAGGATGAGGGAGGAGACGTCCAAATTTCACCTCCTAAACTTTCTCGCCCACCAATACCTTCTCCTGGTGGTGCCCTTCTTCAGGGTTTGAATGGGCTGCCGGCAGGTAAACGGGCACATGTTCCCGGAGGGACAGCAGGCACGGAACAAGGAGAACCCTCTCGATTGGGGCGTTACTTGTTGATTGACAGCCAGGGGCTGCCATACACGGTACTAGTAGAAGAGGGGGTGGGGGCGGCGGGAACAGCAGCAGGGAGCACTGAAGGCAGTGGGAGTGGGGGGTCCTTGCGCAAGGTGTACTGCTGTCCTGTGTGCTCACGGACATTCGAGTATCTATCTTACCTGCAGCGTCACAGCATTACCCACTCGGAGAGCAAGCCTCATGTCTGCCGAGCATGTGGCAAAGCTTTCAAGCGCACGTCCCACTTGGAGCGCCACAAGTATACCCACTCGGGACGCAAACCCCACCAGTGCCCCATCTGCCAACGCAGCTTCCGTGACTCTGGAGAACTCTCGCATCACCAGCGGGTGCACACGGGCGAGCGGCCCTACCAGTGTGAGGCATGTCACATGCGCTTTGGCGAGCGCAACACCCTCCAGAGGCACATCCGCCGAAAGCACCGTCTGCAGCTCCTCCCCACGCCATAGAGACTGGTCTTTGGAGCTCTACCTGTGCCACAGAGAACTGGCATGGAGACTCGGCTGCCTGTCCAGGCTTTAGAAAGTGGTCATCCAGGCCCTACTACTATCCACACACGCTGTGGTGAGCCTGGTGGGTACATATCTGCCCACATCGTATGGACATGGAACATTCACAACTGTCAGTCAATGACCATCTGTACCATGGATAAATCTAGGATGGAAAACCTCACACACCTATGCTACAAAGTACCGGAGATGGGAAAGCCAGCTTGCTAATACCTAGTATGAACACTTCCTGACTTATGCCATAGGGACCTGATATTGACCCTGGTCTACCACCTTTTATAGATACCTAGACTGTCATGCCCATCTGTGCTCCTGATCATCTGGCAAGGAGCTCCTTTCCTGCTTCATTCTGCTTCCTGGTTACCAATGCCCCTGTAGGCCGTACACATTTAGCATGGATACCTTGGCCTATCATTGCCCATCTCTGCAACAGAGCACCTAGCCTACTACTAGCATCCAACTCTCTCATAAAGTTCTAGGGAGGAAACTTTGTCCAATGCCATGGATATGTGGAAGGGCAAATCCAGTCCATACTGCCCTGACCCTGCATACATGACACTGATATGGTACCCACTATATATGCCCTAAGGACATGTTAATATGCAGACTATAGCCTGGCAATGCATGCCTGTTAATAGCCTCTGACTCATTAGTAGATCCAGCCTCAAAATCCTAATCCTTTGCCAAGTGCTAGCCTAGAAGCATACATCCCTTGACCCAGAAATACTGCATGGAGACCTTGGCCTGATGAAAAACGAGAACCTACCCATTTTATAAGTCTCTACTTCACAGTTAACCTAAATGTCAGTCTACTTGCTGTGGAGGAAAAGAGGCTAGTTGAGGTAGCCAAGTGGATAACCTTCCTTCACAATAGGCAAGTATAGTTTCAAACTGAGTTTAGAAGAAGTTCAAATTGACTTTGAAACACAAATTGGTTTGGTTGAGTTCCCTACAAATGCCTCATTGTGTAAAGTTTAGTACCAGCCTGGCAAAGGATAGGACCTCTGGCCTTGAACCTTGAGTTCCCATCTCAACACACTTGTGCTCAAACGTCTGCTGCCTCATCCCATCTCCCCTGTAATAAAGTGAAAGAGTTTTCTGAAGGACTGGGAGGAGGTGGTGGCTGGAATAGGCTGGATGGTACTTTGACTGGGGCGGCAATCCTATGCCCACTTACCAAAGAGTAAGCTCCATCAAACACTTACCAAAGAGTAAGTTCCATTGAACACAATGAGTCTTCAAGTTCTAAATAAACATGCAGAGGACTGCACTGTGAATTCCATAGTACAAAGAGAAGTTACTTTCCATTTAAGGGATTCTGTTTCAGATTTGAAAACATCTAAAAACCGAAGAGGGGAGTAGGGGCATTGAGGGATGGAATATTTTCCTGCTCTCGGGTCTTATCCTCAATCTTGTATTTTCAAATCCTCTAGACTTTTTTAAATGAAAGTGTTGGTGATACTACATTCCTTCCAAAAGTCGCTGCTACTGCTATTCTAGCTTCCAGATTCGATTCATAAATGGGCTTGTCTACCCTGGTATCAGGCTTTGTTTTCTTCTCCCCTGGATTAGACACTAAAAGCTATTTCAACCAGTTTCCCCAAACAGTTGTGATTCAGAGGCCGCATGTTGGCTTTAAACCCCAATTCTGCAGCAAAAGAACATGCTGGGCTTTATCCCCAACTTTTGGCGTGTAGGGTGTAAAGACTGCTGTGGCTTCCTGCAATATTTAATGGAATTAGAATTTCTCTGTTTCCGTGATGAGGGGAAATAAGCGGGAGAGACTGATATACAGGCATCTGTTCCAAGGTGCTGGATAGACTGGTACCTCCAAAGTTTGCCAGGGAGATCCCTGGATCATGTTTCTCCACTTGATACTTACTGTGGAATCTTTGAACTCTGTGTGTGTGTGTGTGTGTGTGTGTGGTTTTTTTAATTAAAAATAATTCTCTGAGGTTTTGGATCATCTTTATGTGCTACACAACAAATAAAGTGAAGCTATGTTACTTCCATCTTGTAGCTGCATTGGTAGGAAGTCAGCCCTTTGGGATTGAGAAGTGTGCCTTTCAAATATATAAAAAACAATGCAAGGAGGTTTTTTAATCAAGATATGGGAGAGCAGTTGTTTGCTTTGACCATAGAAACAACAGCCAGAAGGGGAAGAGGCCTGATTGTGGGGTGGGTGGCTGGGAGTATAAACACTGGACTCATTTTATACATTGAAATATCTAAATATGTGTCAAGAAACTGCCAGCTTAGTGCTCAAAGTATGCAAATCAATAAAATGTGTGCATAGTGCCTGTCCTCCATATACGTTCTGGGTCACATGTTTTGTTCTAAACGTGTCACTTTAGAAACTTTAGCATGCTTGTTTAAAAATACAATAATAAACAGAGGAAGAGGGTCTGCAGGAATGATGGGAATATCTCATGATATGGGAATGTAAATAAAAACTTTAGAGTGACCAAGTGAAGTATAGAGCTGAACATAGGAAGTCTTTCCAAACCTGACTTGTACGTTTGTAAACATCCTGCAGCCATGAGATCTGGAATCTTGCTTTTTAGAAAAGTAGAAAGCTGACACACTTGGAAGTTCTGATTCTGCTTTGAAAAATTGTGGATGTACAATGGTGGAAAGCAAATAGACATGAATAGGCATTTTGGTGAAGAATGTATCGGCTGTTGCTGATCAAAATACATAATACTTCCTGAAAGGGAAGATAAGCTCTTGGCAGTGAGAGTCAGGGTTAATGGTATCTGTTAGAGAGATATTTTAAACCTGCTCTGTCATGGAGGGAAAATAGACTTGATTGGAACATGGCCTCCTGATGTATACAATACATGGATGTTCAAGTATGTTTAATGTTCATTGTTTACCAATGTTGCATGCAGTTGGAGCTGCTCTGAGTTTCCTATAATATTCATCTGCAAGTTGGATGAAAGTAGTACCTCTGAGCATGTGTTGTTGTTGTTCAGTCGTTAAGTCGTGTCCGACCCTTCGTGATCCCATGAACCATATCCCATATCCCATGAACCATATCCCGCCAGGCCTTCCTGTCCTCCACTATCTTCCTGAGTTCGCTCATTTTCATGTTTGTTGCATCGGTGATGCTGTCTAACCATCTCATCCTTGGCCTTCCCCTTCTCCTTTTGCCTTCAATCTTTCCCAGCATCAGAGTCTTCTCCAGAGAGTCCTCTCTTCACATTACGTGGCCAAAATATTTGAGTTTCAGCCTTAGTACCTGTCCTTCCAGGGAACAGTCAGGCTTGATTTCATTTAGAATTGACTGATTTGATCTCCTAGCAGTCCAAGGGACTCTCAGGAGTCTTCTCCAGCACCACAGTTCAAAAGCATCTATTCTTCGGTGCTCAGCCTTCCTTATGGTCCAACTCTCGCAACCATACATTGCTACTGGGAACACCATCGCCCTGACTATACGAACTTTTGTTGGCATGGTGATATCTCTGCTTTTTATTATGCTGTCTAAGTTTGCCATAGCTTTCCTTCCAAGGAGTAAGCGTCTTTTAATTTCATGGCTGCTGTCTCCGTCTGCAGTGATCTTGGAACCCAGAAAAGTAAAATCTGTTACTGCTTCCATTTCTGCCCCTTCTATTTGCCAGGAATTGATGGGACCCGATGCCATGATCTTAGTTTTATTAATGTTGAGTTTCAAGCCAACTTTTGCACTCTTTCACTCTCATCAAGAGGCTCTTTAGTTCTTCTTCACTTTCTGCCATTAGGGTGGTATCGTCTGCATATCTGAGGTTGTTGATATTTCTCCCGGCAATCTTGATTCCGGCTTGCGATTTATTCAGCCCTGCATTTCTCATAATGTACTCTGCATATAAGTTAAATAAGCAGGGTGACAATATACAGCCTTGCCGTACTCCCTTCCCAATTTTGAACCAATCAGTTGTTCCATGGCCGGTTCGAACTGTTGCTTCTTGACCCGCATACAGGTTTCTCAGGAGACAGGTAAGGTGGTCTGGTACCCCCATCTCTTTAAGAATTTGCCACAGTTTGTTGTGATCCACACAATCAAAGGCTTTTGCGTAGTCAATGAAGCAGAAGTAGGTGGTTTTTTTGGAACTCTCGTGCTTTCTCCATGATCCAGCGCATGTTGGCAATTTGATCTCTAGTTCCTCTGCCTCTTCGAAACCCAGCTTGTACGTCCGGTAGTTCTCGGTCCACGTACTGCTGAAGCCTAGCTTGTAGGATTTTGAGCATAACCTTGCTAGCATGCGAAATGAGTGCAATTGTACGGTAGTTTGAACACTCTTTGGCACTGCCCTTCTTTGGAATTGGAACGTAAACTGACCTTTTCCAATCCTTTGGCCACTGCTGAGTTTTCCAAATTTGTTGGCATATTGAGTGCAGCACTTTCACAGCATCATCATTTAGGATTTTAAGTAGCTCAGCTGGGATATTATCATCTCCACTAGCTTTGTTGTTAGTAATGCTACCTAAGGCCCACTTGACTTCACTCTCTAGGATGTCCGGCTCTGGGTCAGTGACCACACCAGCGTGGTCATCAGGAACATTCAGATCTTTCTTGTATAGTTCTTCTGTGTATTCTTGCCATCTCTTCTTAATCTCTTCTGCTTCTGTTAGGTCCTTGCCTTTTTTGTCCTTTATCATGCCCATCTTTGCACAAAACGTTCCCTTGATATCTCCAATTTTCTTGAAGAGATCTCTAGTCCTCCCCATTCTGTTGTTTTCCTCGATTTCCTTGCATTGTTCATTTAAGAAGGCCTTCTTATCTCTCCTTGCTATTCTCTGGAACTCTGCATTCAGTTGTTTATATCTTTCCCTTTCACCCTTGCTTTTCGCATTCCTTCTTTCCACAGCTATTTGTAAAGCCTCATCTGACAGCCACTTTGCTTTCTTGCATTTCTTTTTCTTTGGGATGGTTTTCGTTGCTGCCTCCTGTACAATGTTACGAACTTCCGTCCATAGTTCTTCAGGCACTCTGTCTACCAGGTCTAATGCCCTAAATCTATTCTTCACCTCCACTGTATACTCATAAGGGATATGGTTTAGGTCATATCTGACTGGTCTAGTGGTGTTCCCTACATTCTTCAGTTTAAGCCTGAATTTTGCAATAAGAAGCTCATGATCTGAGCCACAGTCAGCTCCAGGTCTTGTTTTTACTGATTGTATAGAGCTTCTCCATCTTTGGCTGCAAAGCACATAATCTATCTGGTTTCGGTATTGACCATCTGGTGATGTCCATGTGTAGAGTCGCCTCTTGTGTTGTTGGAAAAGAGTGTTTGCTATGACCAGCGTGTTCTCTTGACAGAACTCCGTTAGCCTTTGCCCTGCTTCATTTTGCGCTCCAAGGCCAAACTTGCCTGTTGTTCCGTTTATTTCTTGATTTCCTACTTTAGCATTCCAGTCTCCTATGATGTAAAGGACATCTTTTTTGGGTGCTAGTTCTAGAAGGTGTTGTAGGTCTTCATAGAACCGGTCAACTTCATCTTCTTCGGCATCAGTGGTTGGGGCATACACTTGGATTACTTGAGCATGTAAAGAATGCTTTCCACCTTATTTCTGACTAACCACAGGCAGCCTCTGTGCCTTTGATGGTAATGGGGAATATCTAGTACTAGGAAGGCAAGAATCTCAGCACCTTTCATTTTACAAATTCAACTCTGGCTGCTACTATTTCTTGTGGAAGAGTGTCCTGCCTGACAATTATTTGATGTGTTTTAAGAAAAGAGCAGGGTTTTTTTTTTAGAATCACTAGTTCATTAGGTAGCCTTTAATTCTGTTGCAACTAGTACATGTATATTTATAGTATTTTTTACAAAATAAACTATCTCAACATTTGATAACAGTCCATGAGCCTCAGAATAGAAACAGTTGCACAAAAGCAAGTGGATAACATTTTTAGGATTCTCCCCCCCCCCCCATATAATTTTTCGTGCTATTTCCCATTTTGCTGAAGTGGTACATATGCAGTCTTATACTGTACAAATATATATTCATTTGAAAGTAAGACCCACTGTGTTCAATCAACCTCCTCATGCCAACAGAAGCAACTAAGGCTGCAATCCAATACACACTTTCCTGGAAGTAAGTCCCATTGAATACAGTGGGAGTAACTTCTGAGTAGACATTCATAGCGTCGTAAATGGAACAATATTAACTCAAAAAGTAAAACATCACACAGTCTTCCTCCCTTTTTACTTTGTGGTGCTTGTCCCTTTTGATTTGGTATTATTATTATTATTATTATTATTATTATTATTATTATTATTATTATTATTGCCTAAAGAAAATGACATTACGTATTATTGGTGTTTTTTGTCCCTTCACCTTTCCTTAGGAGGTTGCAATATTTTATTATTGTTATTTTATTTTCCTCAACTTTATTTTAAGAGTGTGCAGCTGAACTATGATATATTGCATATTTTCAATCTTACTACAGTATATATTTCAGGAGGTTATTTATCACCTATTCCAATTTTATAGTACACACATGCATGTGTAGGACCAGTCCATCTATGAGATTGACTGAGGTGGTCACCTCAAGTAGCAGATTGGCAGAGGGGGCACCTGCCCCTATCTGCCCACTAGCCTGCATTGCTCTTCTTCCTTATTCCACTTCCTGGACTGGAAAGAGAAAGGGGGGGGGTTTGAGCAAAATAGGAAATATGGAGGATAATAATAATAATAATAATAATAATAATAATAATAATAATAATAATAAGTATTTATATACCACCTTTCTTGTTTATTGGATTTCTCCTGACTTTAATCCAAGGTGGTGTACATGGGCAGGCTTTCCTAACCCCCCTAATGGGTTTTTTTATAATATATAAATGTCCAATCTTTCATGAACAACAATATTTCATCCTTTTTCATGAAACGGATGGTATCCTTTTGCAGTCTGGCCTCTCCACTGGCCTTCGCCTCCCACACTGGAAGGACACAGCTGGCAGCTCTTATCTCTCCTCACAGAGGCTTTCACAGCTTTTTGTCACGAACTTGCATGTCTCGAACTTGCCATTCACCAATCTTCAGGCTTGCAAGGTGGCAGCTCTACCGACTGAGCCAGACCCCTCTGAGTAATAGGTAGTGCACCCCCCTACTCTCTTCCACACTTCCTCTTCTGCTCTACTTACCTCTTCCTTTTCTAATCCATGGAGTGAGAAGAGTAGAGTTTGGCATATCACCAGTTAAGAGGGGCAGTATTTGGCATGCCTCCTCAGGTGCCAGAAGAAGGTCTTGGGCTGGTTCTGTACTGTACACATACTGGATATGTTACTGACTGGCTAACATTTTTTTAAGGGGCAAAGTTGAAAGTACTGTATGTTATTTTATTTTGCAGCTTTATTCTGCATGCTCAACGAACGGAAGCCACAGAGTGCATACAAACCCATATGTATTGAGATTTTCCATAATAAATTCTTTTCCATCCGTAGTAAACGACACGTCCATCCCAGTTGGCATTCATTTTATTTCTGCTCCTACAATTAGGCTGGCACACAGCTTTAAGCTGGTAGCAATGAGAGCTTGTTTAAGTTTTTCTCCCTTGTGTAAAGATGGAAGGTCGTATCCTTAATTGGAACACCAAATAATAAGACAAAAATGGTCTAATGGGATTTAGCTCTGTGAAAATGTTGAAACTATTATTAAACCTTACCAAACAAACAAACCCTTTGGCAAAGGGCCTTTGCCTGTAGCAATTTTAATCGTATTGTTTTACGATACGATGCCGATCTAATTTGACCTGGTTTATTACGTTACTGAAGTTAGTACAAGTATACTGTATTTGAACAAAACTGAATTATAGAACTGACATCAATGATGTCAGTCTCTCATTCGAGTCTTTCGTCTACAGTTGTTCCTGTTTCTTTAAATTAAAAAAAAAAGCGAGATCAGTTTTGCCTGGCTTTTTGACTACAGACAAAAAACGTCACCATCTCTCCGTTCCCTTTAATTCCTTTTTTCGTTGCATTTAAAGGGGAGGCACACGTTAGGGAAGAGGATGGGCAGAAAGCTAAGGAGGGGGAAGGGAGTTTTCCCAACTGTTTCTTCCCACTGAAGGCGGCTGAAAGTTGGAAAGAGACGGAGGGAGGAAATAAAATCGTCCAGCGCACCGGACTGGATGGAACTGGTGCAGGTGAGGATCTATGCTGGAGGAGGGAATGGGAAAGAGCCGAAGAGGACTGAGCGCAATTCCAGGGATGATGAGCAGGGACTTTGCATGCAAATAGGGGACAAAGAGACCAAAGTAAAGCGGGGGGAGATGTGGGGTGAAGAGAGAAGTAGGGCGAGCTTGCAGTAGGAGTGTAATATATGGGCTCCCCACGTTCAGGTCCACCCTCATCTGCAGATCTCTTGCCCCGCGCCTGTTGCAGCGCTTCCCCAGCTCCGGGCTATTGTTCTCTGTTATCCCAGTAAGGAGGACGAGCGGGTCCGCTGGATTAGACGAGCAGAAGAAGGGGCTGGGACAGTTGGAGCTGGCATGGCGGCTGGGTGCCTGGGTTCGCTGGAATAATGAAAGGAAGAGAGAGAGGCTCTGCTGAGGCGGTGGAGAGAACAGAGCCCGAATGCCCAGGTTCTCTGGGAGTGGGGTGAGTTAAAAGGGGTGACGGAGGGAGGGGATATTAGAGCTTGGAAGGACTGAGAAGAGGGTTTCGGATTCTGGGTTCTCTGGAAGAAGAGGCAGCGGCCGGGATGGGAAGCTCGGACGCTTGTGGCGGGGCAGGATGCCTGAGTCCTCCGAGTCTGGCTTAGCGGCTTGAAGCAAGGATTGGGATTCTTTAAACCCATAAGAACTGCCTTGGTGGGCCAAACCAAAACCCCATTTAATCCTGCAACTAGTGACCAGGTGGATGCTTCTGGGTACCCAGAGAATGACCGCTCCTCTTCTATGCAGAGGTATACTGCCTCTTTACGTGGAGCCGGTTCCATGTACTGTAGCTGTTCTGCTTGGCCTGAAAGGGAGAGTCTAGCAGGTGAAAGCTGGGAGGGTCTTTGGAAGCAGAGTTCAGTGGGTTAGTTTGGGACTGGAACTCCTGGGGAGGAAAAAAAAAGAGGGTAGTTGCTGTTTATCCTAGGGATGGAGAAATTGGGTTGTTAAGAGAGTTGAGGTGGTGGGACTGGGATGTAGTTTTGGATTAAGGCAGACAAGTTGGAAGCTGCCAGCCCAATCCTATGCATGTCTACTCAGAAGTAAGTCCCACTGTGTTTAGTGGGGCTTACTCCTAGGTAAGTGTGCATTAGATTGCAGTTAAGTTCTCCTAGGGGGTGGGGGAATGATGACTCTCCTGTCTGAATGGTGGGGAGACATTTTGAGCCTGGGCTACTGGGGTTTATTCATCCCTCCATGCACCTACTGCTTACACATCTCCTTTTCTGCTTTTTCCAGGGACAGATTTTGTGAAGCTGGCACTGTGCTGGTGTGAGCTCACTGATGGAGATCCAGCTGGTTACAGTTAAGGAAGAGACTGGAGCAGTAACACCCCCTGTCTGTCCCCTGTGCCAGGAGGAGCTGCCAGACGTGGCTCGATCCCAGGGTCAGATTCCACAATGTCAGGGGTGCAAAAGTATCTTCTTGGAACCCCACAACTGGTTGCCTGGCAACCAAGAGGTCCTGGCCCTCCCTGCTGAGAGGCCCTACAGCTGCTCCTTCTGTCCGAAGCGCTTCAAGAGGGCCTCGGATCGGCGTGACCATGAGCGGGTGCATACAGGTGAAAGGCCCTATGGGTGTGGCATCTGTGGCAAGCGCTTTACTCAGAGCTCTGTGCTTTCTGGCCACATGCGTATTCATACTGGTGAGAGGCCCTTCCAGTGTGGTGTCTGCTTTAAGTCTTTTAACAACGGCTCCAACTTTCGTAAGCACCAACGCATCCATGGCCAACCTTGTGGTGATAGTGACAAGGGGAATGATGGGTCTTTTCCTTGTGCCATCCTTTCTGTAAAGAAACAGAGCGACCTGGTAGAAGGACAAGATGGCAGCAATAATACAAGCCATAACCTCATACCAAGGCAAAATGGCCACCAAATCATCGAGGAACTAAGGGAAGGTGAAAGCATTAGGGGCCATGACCTCAAAGGGAGACAAAATGGTCCTTGTGTGAATGTGCTAAGCCAAAATGGCAACCACAGTAGCAGCCTAAGGCAACCTGGTGAGCGTGTGGCCCATTTCAAGAGAATGAAACTAAGACAAGATGGTGCTAATTGTGATCAGTATCTTGAAATGAGGCAAGATAATCAAGGAAGCAGCAGCATTCAGGGTCTGAGGCAGGCAGGTGATGGCCAAGGACATGCTGGTAGACTGAGGGAGGATGGTGATTGTAACCATGACCAAGGAGTCACTCAGAATGGCCACAACTACAGGCAACTTGAGTATGATGGTGAAAATCACACTAAAGGCCTGAAGCAAAACAGAGCAGGGGGAAGCCATGCTCTGGGAGAACAACAGCAACCTGATGAAAACCACACTGGTAGATCCCAAATGGATGGTGACTGTTGCAGAAAGTACCTCTTGCACACTGGTGGCAACAGGGGCCATGTTCACAAGCTAAGTCAAGATGGTGGAGTTGGGAGCTCTCTGAAAGGGCTGAAGCATAGCGGAGGGGAGAGCTCCAGGGCAGATGTAAAACAGAATGGCAGAGGGGGGAGCCATGTTGATGTCTTTGCTTGGACTCGCTCCACCAGTTCCTCGGAGCTGAGGCAAAATGGCAGTCGTGGAGACCACATCAACAGTTTGAGGCAAAATGGCACTGGCCATTTCAGAGAGCTGAGACAAGATGGTGGCACCCACAAGGAGAAGCTGGTGAACTTTCAAGTGTGCACTGCAGAAAAGATGAACACTCCCATAGCTAAAGTATCTGCCTGGGCCTATCCCAACAGGGGAGATGTTATGGCCTGCAAAGAGCTCAGTGTGGGGATAACAACGAAAAGGGATGGATTTGATGGATGCTCTGCATTAGACAGGCCAGCTGGCACATCGTCCTGGGAACTAGACAGCCCAGAGCAGCCCTCTTTGCCTTACAATATTTCTGTGTCTCTCGGTCACCACTCGCTACAAGACCAGTCTGAAAGCTCCACTCAGCACTGGGAAGAAGAGGGAAGTCCTACATCTTGCTTTTCTTTCCAAGATCCTGAGCCCTATGATCAGCATTCTCCATCATCCTTTGATTCCAAGCCCTTTCTGTGCTTTGCATGCCCCAAGCAGTTCCGTCGTGCCACAGATTTGAAGGAGCATCTGCGGGTGCACACAGGTGAAAGACCTTTTGGCTGTGGTGTCTGCGGCAAGCGGTTCACGCAGAGCTCAGCTCTGGCCACTCACCGGAGACTGCACACTGGGGAGAAACCTTTTGAGTGCACCGTGTGTTGCCGGCGCTTCAATAACTCCTCCAACTTTGCCAAGCACCGTCGGCGTCATGGGCAGGACAGCATGGGCCGTGGTGGTAAAAGTGGTGGAGAAAGAATGGAGAGTCGAGCCACAGTGACTTCTTAGGCAAAAGCCTTCCCTAGGAGATGGAATGCTATAGCTTTGGACAGAACTGTGGGTGCTACTCCACTATTGCAGTATTGGGTGTTAATTGCAGTGTCCCAAAAACCTCATTTTTCATTTAAGAGCTGGTGTGACACAGTGGCTAAGAGACTAAGCTGTAGGCCAGGACTGTCCTGGTTTGCACCTTGCCTCTGTTTTGAACTCACTAGGTGGCCTTAGGCATGCTGCTCCCTAATATGGGGATATTTATGTTGCAAGGTTGTTGTAAGGACTTCATCAAGATAATACATGAAGTGCTTTGCACGCTTGACAGCACTATACAAATGTTATTTAAAAATAACTATGCAGGTTTCTAGGCCTTACGGCTTAGTTTAGCTATAATGCAAAACCATGTTTGGGCATTACATGAATGAGCCTCAGATTTGTGTGATTCCTCCTTACTGTATGCTCCAGTTCCCTCCTGCACTTTCTGGTTCTCAGCAAACCATAGTTTGCCTGCAAACCAGAACTGGAAACCAGAGTCAACCAATTGTTCCCTTTTCTGGTTGGCAAGCAAAGGAACTAGAATATGGTTTGGTGGGAGGAAGCATGTACTATGAATGAGCCTCAGGCTTACATTAAAATAATAGCCTTGAGGACTAGGATCTTGCTACCCCTCATTTTTTATTTTTTATTTTGCTTTTTGGCAGTATGTCTGAACTGACTCAATTAAGTGTCCTGAAAGTGCACGGCTAATGCCTGGTGAAATCTCTGAAGTGGGGCAAGAGGAGGGGAAGCTGAGCAAAATTTCTAGTAGTCAGTGCCTTGTATAGGTACCCGCCCCTTCTTACAATTAGCAGAAATTAGAATATACACAATAAGCAAGTACCTGCACATTTGTGTAACTTGACACAAGTGGTAAAATTTGGGTAGGTGGGGGCGTTGATACAAATGTTTTTTTCAGCAGAGCATGCTTGGCCCTGCTTCTAGCAGCCACCACCCTCAAGTGTTTGTCCTTTTAGTCGAGAGAACAAATTCTAAAGTGACTTTTTTTTTTGCTTTGAAAATGTATTAATAGCTGCAACTAAATAAAAAAAAAGATTTGTTCATGTGATGCCAGCAGTGGAACAAGTTGGGATAAAAAGAGACTTTAGGTAAACATTCTTCCAAAGTGTTGTAAATACTGTCAGCAAATAACCCAAAGCCGGAAATAAACCTTTTGAAAAGTCATTGCTGTTGTGTGTTCATATAATCCTGAGGGAAAACGTCAAGTAGAAACTTGACATGACCTGCAGCATATGCCATTGTGTTTCCTAAAAGCGCAGCCCAATTCTACCTTCCGTCCATTTTGACCCTCATGCTTTTGTTTCTTCCTCTGCCGTAGCAGAAAACAGTTGCTCTCGACTTTTAAACTAACCTTCTGAAACTGCTATGCATTTTTTTTAAAGACTAAGCATTTTCAGTTCTGTATCTTACAATATAAACCTGGGTAGAGTCACAGGGCCATTTCCCACACATTGGCTTTATTGACTGTTTGGGGTGAATTATACCAGGCTCACAATATCTAGATCACTATTCTGTCTGCCCAGCTTCAGACTACTTTTTGAAAGTTTCAGGGAACCTTGATTTCTCATCAGGCTTTACATTCTACTTGCAATGGCAGACTAACATGCATCCACCTTTTTAAAAAGGCAGCTGGTTCAAACTGGAGTATTACAAGAATCTCTGGTAGTGGAGTTCAATGCATAAGGTACAAGAGAAGTATTAGGGAGCTCTCTATCATAGAAACATCCAGATGCTGATCAAGCTCTCCAAGGCCTTCCTGTATACAAGAGGGGCTTTGAGTTAACAATTCCGGGTCAAATTCTGCTACATGGGATGGCACCCTGCTTCTTCAACTACACATCCTCCTGACTTGCTGGGAATGAGCTGAAAAAAAAGTAAGTGTGTGTGTGTGTGTGTGTGTGTGTGTGTGTGTGTGTGTGTGTGTGTGTGTGTGTGTGTTCTCAAGCAGATTCTCCTGACTTAAACTTGCTGACAATTTTATTTCATATTCTTACATTTTTAAACTTGCACAACATATAGATACTGTCTGATAAGGAAACAAAGTCCCCAGGCAGGAAGGGCAAAAAGTATAAATGTATTGCATTTGGTGAACTGCTACTTCTCTTGTTACTTTAAATTATGATACATTTTGTTTAAAAAAAACATCCCAATTTCAAAAGCAAAATTTAAAAATGTGTGAAATTACAATTTGGAAATTGTGTTGCACTTTCAAAGCCTGCAGAATCTTTCTTCTGCTAGGTTACATGAAACTTGGGCTTCAATCTTATACACACTTACTTGGGAGTAAGTCCCATTGAACTCAGTGGGGCTTACTTCTGAGCAGACATGCATAGGTTTGCGCTACAAGCCTCCTCCGGCTCTAGTCCTCTGCCCAGACGAAGAAGGTGGGCTGCTGGTACTCCAGTTTCCTTTAGTTTAGACTGCTCTATTCATAGGCTTGACTTCAACATTTAAAAAGACATTGGGGTTCTACCTTGCTTCTCCTTCAGCTTGCCAACAGTTTTGTACCCCTGTGTCATAGTGCCTCAACTTCTGAACTGGCCAGGGAAGCCTCACTTAAGTATACTCATTTGGCCTCTCTGTATACAAGACTGCACCCTTTGTGCCCTGATTTAGCAGAGGAGAAAAGGCAGGAGTGTTGGAGTGTACTAAAAGCTTTCTACTCAAGCCTAGCCTATACATACAGCAGAATGAGGTGGTAGAATGGGCTACACTGTTTCAGACTCTGGAAAAAAAAAACACCCTCTGCAAACAGAACACAAGCACAAGGGATTTGTCCAGAATGTGCTTTCTGATGTGCTAGTTCTCCATTTGCAGGGTGATTTTTCCTGCATGCTCCAACTGGTATCCCTCATACACTCCCCTGAAGTGGTACAATCTATTCAACTGCCTGACACCACATATGGGTTGACCCGCCCTCAGTAGGAACACACTCTTCATAAAGGTTGTTGCACCATCCACTCTGATCTCCTTTTCAGGTGTGGGAGGCTTCTGCCTTCATACAGTCCAGCCTGTACCTAAGTGTGTGCCCTGTGTAACCCTATACTACACCCTGCAGGGATTTGTCTGCTTTTTTTTTTTTTTGCTTTAATATTTTGGGTAGTATTGTAAACTCTTGTCATTGGACCCAGATGCTAACTCTAATTGTACACCCTCATGGTCCCAACTGTTCTGTTTCAGGAAGCCTTGCTCAGTGGTCCAATCATCGAGTCTTAAATGGGCACTCACCTGTGCCCTGGAATCCCCTTACACAAACACTTAATTTAAGCAAACCAGGCCCCCTTTCAATACATGGCACATACATTTTCCCTTTCTTTTTTAATGTTTGTTTAGTCTGTACATTGTAAATCAGACGCATTTAACAATTGCTTGGTTTAAAACACAAACACTCCCATCCCCCACCCCAACTGAGAAAAACACACACTGTACAATTCCCAAGGGGCACAAGGGAGGAAGGGAGGGGTTATTGGTCCAGACCTATCAGCTGCCTGGACAATAAGAGGGCCCTATACATGTTTTAGTACACTTGTTATAAGGGACTTGAATCTTGGCACCAAAAGAACTGCACTTCTTGCTCTCTGTGGCCAATGGGAGAAAGGGGTAGTTAGAAAAGAAATATTTAGATATAAATGTATGTATTTATATACCCATATTAATATAAAAATCATCTGCTAACATGATAGCAATGAGTGGGGTCCTATTGGCAGCATGACTCTTCATCCAACATCTGAAAGCATCACCAGCTTGGAAATGTTTGAGTCCTGCCTCAGAAATATCCATCTCCCAGTCTGGCCAGCGTGGATGCTGGGGAAGTATGGGAAAAATCCTGCTGCAGTCAGAACCACAGAATCCAAGTTCTCCACAGAAGGAGGCTGGCCGAAGACATTCTCAGAAGATGTATTTTGCAAGTGTCTGAAAGAGTCAGGTCCAATACAAGGAAAAAACAGAGTTTCTTCCCACCCCCTGCTTCACAATCCCAATACACAGCAGACAAGGCATTAAGGTTGATGAGGATCTGTTCGACAACTGGCACCCTATGAATGCACACAATTTAGGGCCAATAACCAGCTGGGTAATACAGCATGAAGGATGGCTGATAACTCATGATCGCATTCTCCAAGCTGATTGCATCTTCAAAAGGACTTCATTCCCCATCCGGAAATTACACCCACATCTTTCATCTCTTTTGCCTTGCTAATCTCCTCCTCTCCCAGAGAAATCAACCCAAAGAACTCTGCCTTCCAGGTCCCTTGCTCGAACAGCAATTAGATCCCTCAAATAACCAGAGAAACTGTGAGTCCTAGCTAGCTTCTCTTCCACACGACAGTGATGTGTTTTAAGGGTATACAGTCATTTCACATCACACCAGCTAGCAAAAACCCAACCACAAGAGATGATGGAAAAATATACCTGGAAAAACAAAACAGCTGCTAGATTGAAGAACAGGTGCAAGTTTTCAAGCAGTTCTGATCCATCAAGTATAAAGTGAGCTTTTGCTTGCCAACACGTTGTGCCTGCCCTCTGCCACAACATATTTGGCTGGGAAAGAACTGGTAGCCATTTTGTTCTCTCAACTTTCTCTCGTCATCTTGAAATATGCCCTGACAGATGGGGGTGGTGGAAGTCTCTTCTCCCCACCACCCCTTGCTATTTTCTAATAATCTTCATTGTGAATACAAAAGGGTGATAAAAAGGAAGTTAAAAGGTTAACTCATTCATATTAAGTGAAGTCAGAAAACTTAAAAAACGTAGGCAGGTCAGACTTCGTTTTCATATCTGCAGAAAACAGCCCCAAAGCCTAGCTGAATAGGATAAAATCAATGTTGTGGTTGAAGCAGAAATCTCAGTCACTATCAAATCTCAACTGTTTGGACCAAAGGCAGTCATCATAATAGTTCTAGAACCAAACATTTACTCTTAGGCCACCCAAGAAAGCAGGAAACCTTTTTCTCCACTTCATGTGCCATTGTCCATTGGGAAACTACAATTAAGCAACTCAAAAGACACATCAATGACTGGATAAGTTGCTGTGAACTCATTTTATCCAGTGTAAAAAAGATGGATGGTAGATAAACAATAGCCTTGAATGTGAGAACTACCTACCAATTGGGGGAGTGGGAGTGGGCTTACTACTTGTTTTCAATGGGATATCCATGGAAGCAATGCTCAATTAAATGTAGACACTACCGTCTCTACTAAGCCGGTACAGTATAAATAAGGTGTGCCCTGGATTCAGAAGGGTTAGGAAAAACAGTTTCCATACAAGGCAGGCAGAGTATAGCCACCACTGTAGGAAGAATCCACTGAATTTCAGCTACAAGTTCAGACCTTTAACCTTTAGGATACAGGTAAAACAAGAAAAGGAACATCTGGTATCAGCTGCAGTTGGTGGCAGGACATTAAAACTGGACCCAACTGTACATGGACAAAAAGAGTTGTCCATGAGTTGACTTAACACAGAAATGATGTTGAAATCAACATTTTTGCTGTAAGAAACCCCCCCCCCCCCCAGCACTGGAAAAATAATGTTCTTCATTCCTTTCCCTATCTGCTTGATGTCCATGTGGAGTCGCCTCTTGTGTTGTTGGAAAAGAGTGTTTGCTATGACCAGCGTGTTCTCTTGATAGAACTCCGTTAGCCTTTGCCCTGCTTCATTTTGCGCTCCAAGGCCAAACTTGCCTGTTGTTCCTATCTGCTTACCATCCTTCATATTTCTGTACCTAGCCTGTTTAAATTGCACACTGGATCACCAAATGCAGAGGTCTGTTTCTATCACAATTCTCTACCTGCCAAGCAACCCCTAAAATTTGGCAAAATGATCATCTTTCCTTCTTCCAGGCACTGGACAACCACACTGGAGCAGTAATGAATCTCTCATATCCTTGGATTGCCATCCACCAAGGTAGGAACCATGTGTATGGAAATGAGGATGATGGACAAGAAACAGCAAGGAGGCCATTTGGTATTGCCACCTGAAAAAATATTGGCATGCTCCGATCTCACCAGAATGAAAAAGCATTGCTGTTTCCCCATCACAACAGTCTATGTATCAGATAAAGGGGGGAGAGAAATGGTGTATGGTGGTGTCCACAAAAAGGGGATATTTTAGAATTCTGTAGTTAACAAGCATCTCCTGCCTGCCTGCTCAGAGCCAAAGAACGATCTGCCCTGTATCCTAAGCAATTTGCTGAAGGTGGAAAAAAATGATGAGAATTGAGGAGGTACATGGGAAGGCTGAAGAGTACGAAAGGAACGCTTTGTCCATATCTTATCAACGTTCCTGCTTTGGGGAGACAGGGGTGGAACAGTCCCACAATAGACCTGAGAATGAAGACAGAAGACATTAGCATGGGATGTTCCAGCCTCAGCTTAGAGAGTCTACACCTGATTTGATTGGGGGGGGGGGGTTTGCATACAAAACACATTATCAAGAAAGGAATGGGCTCGTGGAAAAACTAGCAAGTGGGGAGACATGGACATACAAGTGAACTGTAGGATGGGGTGGACAGCAAAAACCACAGACAACGATGGCCTGGGATGTGAAGCCACCAGTTTAGCTTGTTTCCTCTTTCAGCTTCACATCCAATCTCGGGGTGATTACATTAAATGATGACACTGACTTGTGCCGGGGTACCCCATGCGGTTTAAGATCTGCTTGGAGTGAAGCTCTAGCTCAAGGGAAGGTATTAGGTATTCATGCTGAGGATCTCAACTACACAAGGATGCAATGGTGCGTTGGCTTGTGCAAGAATCCCAGCACTCTGGGGCACAGAGAAAGAGGCACCATTGACTAATCTCAGGCCCATGCCACACAAATGGGGACAGCCAATGGGGACAGCTGTTTTTGCACTTCTCTCTGCTCTGAAGGCCAATTCAAACTAAAAAAAAACCATTATAACAGTCTGCTGAGGCCATACCATTTTAAGAGGCATATGGGGGAAGGACATGCCTAGATGCTTTTCCATATTCAATACCTCCTTGCATGTGGAAAGCTAGCAAGGCAGAGAAAGGCTTAGGCTAGAACCTCTCTCCTGGACTTGCTCGTTTTCTATATGGAGGGATTTTTTTTAATGCAAGGGAGCTTTCAATTATGTGATCCTCCATTGCATCATGAACTAGTACAATCCTGGAGGTAGGACAGTAGAGACTCTATGGTGCAGCAACATCTAGGCCATAGTTGTTTTATTCTACTGATCTAGGCCATAGTCTGCCAGACTACAGACCAACGTTCAAGTAACCTCCTCCAAGTATCTATTCAGGTCATGCATAAAGCTGTCTTCTGTCAGCAGCCAGGCCCCGCTAGTTGCCAAGGTCTTAAAATGAGGACAGCCAGCCTACTGTCTTTATAAACATGAAGAAAGCACACAGATTAATACCTTCCCCCAGAAAGAAAGCAAGGCCCACACTAGGGGCTGGGTTCACAGAAAAGTTTGGTGAGCAGTCTGGGAGGACTGTACCATCTGGTGTTTCTCCTCCCTGAATGCACAAAGTGGCTCTAACACGCCATTCTGGCTATAAGGGGAGTGCAAGAAGCACTTCCTTTTCCTGCAAATGAGAACCCAGGTCGGCTTCACCTCCCTGTCAGTATGTAGGTTTGGAACAGAAACATTCCCATTCCACTACTGCCCACCCCAAAACTAGATTCCCACTCAGTGGAAATGGTAGGCAACTACCACCTCCAACACAGCAAAATTATTGGTAGGAAGGATAACCTCTATGACAGCCATCTTTCATCTCCCCCTCCCTCCCTCTCATTCATGCTAGGGAATCCAGGGTGGACAGGACAATACCTATTTGTTCTGGGGAACAAAAGGTTCACCAGCTTACCTTGCAGGCGACCTCTTCCCACTCAGGCCCTCCTGCATTCCACCTCTGGAATTCTACCATGCACTTATGACTATAGAGTGGACTTCCCCAAATCCACCCCCAATTGTGGTATCTCACTGCTGACACGTGCATCTTACCTATTATATGGAAACCTTGCCCTTATGGTTCACAATAGCCTGGAACTACCCTCATTTCCCACCCTAGGGTATCAGGATAAGGGCCAACCATCTTTTCTGTTGCTACCTCAACACTAGGGCTGTTCCTTGTGGGCCCCCATAGCAGCAAAGCGCTCCATCTTATGAATGTGGCGGTGCTTCTTGAGGCCGTAGGTGTTGGAGAACGCTTCCCCACAGGTACTGCACTTGAAAGGCCGCCCGCCTTGGTGGGCCTGGAGGTGTTTGCTGAAATACTTCGGATCTTTGAAGAGCTTGAGGCAGGCCCCACATCTCAACTCTCGCTTGGCATCATGGGAGCGCTGGTGACGCAGGATGGATGACAGGTAGAAGAAGCTCTTGGAGCAGCGGTCACAACGGTAGACCTTCTCACCCAGATGTACCCGCTGGTGTTCCAGAAGGTTGCTGCGGTAGCGGAAAGTCTTGCCACAGGTGGGGCAACGCTGAGGCCGGGCAACCACATGAAGACGCTGATGTTCGGCGAGGCTGGAGGACTGGGCAAAGCGCTTGTTGCAGAGAGCGCACTTATAGGCACGCTCACCAGTGTGGACCACTTTGTGTTGACGCAGGTACCATGAGCGCAGGAAGCCACGCCCACAGACAGCACAACGATAAGGCCGCTCCTCTGTGTGACAGCGCTGGTGGCGCATCAGGAGGGCAGCCTCCCAGAAGCGCTTGCCACAGACTGGACAGGAGAAATGGCGCTTCTGCAGGTGGGTGCGACGATGCAGCAGCAGGTCATAGGCCCCCGCAAAACTCTGCCCGCACACTGAACAGGCCAATGTGCGACGCACCAGGTGCACATACTTGTGGGTCACGAGACCCAGGAAATGCTTGAAGGTCTGACCACAGATGGAGCAGGAGAAGCGCTCTCCGCTCGGCAAGGTAGGGTGATGATCTTCATAAGATGTCATGTTGTCCCCACCAGCTAGTCCATTCTCCAGTGGTGCCACCGCTGCTGCTGTCTCATCTGGTGGCAGGAGCCGCTCAGGAGCAGCCTGGTGGACCAGTTTGTGCCACATGAGGTTCTCAATGAAGCCAAAGCACTTGCCGCAGACATCACAAGGATATGGCTTCTCGGCCACATGGACTTCCTTGTGGCTCATGACGTGAAAGAGATCAGGGAAACGCTCTCCACAGTCAGAACAGCCATAAGTCAACCCCTCAGGAGGTGGAGGCAGTGAGGGCCCCATAGGTGCCAGTGAGGGCCCCATGGGTGGCAAAGAGCACGGCAGCTGCAACCGGTGGATCTGTTTGTGTCGGGTTAAGCTCTGTGGATATCCAAAAACTTTCCCACAGATCTCACATTTGTAGGGCCTCTCCCGTGTGTGCACCACATGGTGCTTGCTGAGGTGGAAGGATTCACGGAAGCGCTTCCCGCACACTGCACACTGGTGGGGCTTCTCACCCGTGTGGATCCGCTCATGCCGCTTAAGTGTCTCTCGCCTCCCAAAGCCACGGCCACAGATCCCGCAACAGAAGGTTTTGCCTGCCGCTGTCCCCACCAGCAATGGATGGGCACCCAAAAGCCCATATGAGGTTGGCTTAGTATCTCCTTCAGAGCTGGTAGCCTGCGGGTCTTGTGGAAGGAGATAGGCCCCTGGCGGCAGATAGGACAGGGCACTGGTGCCATCTTTGGGCAGTTGGGCCCCCTCATGTTGCAGCTGCCGATGGCGCAGGAGGTTCTGAGGAGCCACGTAGCCCTTGCCACAGATGTCACACTTGTACTCCGGACGTGGCGGTATGGTTCCAGGAGGAGCATGGGTTGCCTGGTGCTTGAGAAGGTAAGAGGCATCCCGGAATTCCTTGCCGCACACACCACATTGCACTCGCAACAGGTCTGAGTGGGTCCGCACATGCCGCTTCAAGCTCTCACGACGGTTGAAGCTCTTCTGGCAGACGGAACACGAGAAAGGCTTTTCACCAGTATGGATGATCTGATGCTGGTGCAAGTGGCTTGGCTTTTTGAACACCTTCCAGCAGAGAGAGCAGGTGAACGGGCCCTCGGCCTGAGCGATGGCGGCACCAAGGGCTGATGCAGTAGCCCCCCCAGCTGGTGTGGGTACCACCTGAGGGTTGCTGCTTTGGGCAGGTGGCTGGGCTGCTCCCTCAGCACCAGGCGCAGCGGTTGTGTTGGTGGCTACAGCAGCCGCCGCTGCCGCAGCTGCTGCCACATTAGCAGCTGCTGCTGCATCCTCGGTATCTTTGTGACAGCGGCGATGTCGGATGAGGCTGGAGATATGGTTGTAGGTGCGCCCGCAGGTGGTGCACTCATACGGCCGCTCACCCGTGTGCACCAACATGTGTTGCACCAGGTGAGATGACTGTTTGAACGACTTCTGACACACCCCACACGGGAAGCGCCGGTCAATGAAGTATTTTAAGCGCCGGAAATAGTTCTTGTCGTCCTTGCCTGCCTGGCTGTCAGCAGCTACAGTGGTGGTAGCTGGCGGTGGTGCCTGCCCACGTTTCAGGCTGCTGAAGAGGTGCTGGTGGCCAGAAAGATCCACAATACCCCACTGGGGCGTGTTATAGGCAGCGGCAGCGGCGGCAGCAGCTGCTGTGCTGTCGAAGAGAGGCTGGCCTGCCGATGGAACTACTGTTGGAGTGCTATATGGTGGCTGCTGTTGCTGCGGTGGAGCGGGGGCTCCAGCTTCGGCTTTTTTTACTTGAACGTTAGCAGAAGAGGCGGAAGAGGAAGGGCCCTCGGCTTTGGGCTTCGAAGTGCTGACGGCTCCAGGGACACGGTCAAAGTGGGCAGGTGGGGCAGCAGTGGGCGGCTGGGCGTATTCGTACTGTGGCTGTGGGCAGGGGAGGGCGGCAACGGCTTTGGCATGCTCGTGGTTGTAGGCCTCCATAGGTTCAAAGCGCTGGTGGTTCAGGAACTCCAAGAAGTCGAAAGGGTAGCTTTGGAAATGCACACCCTCGTCGCTTGCTGCATTGGCTTCCATCTCCGCCCGGGAGGGGGCACTGCCTTGAGGAAGGAAAGAAATGCAAGATTAGCATGTACACACACCACACGTCAAGCACATCAGCCTTCTTCCTGTGAGGCAGCCCCACATTTTAAGAGCCCCCAATATTTGCAATGCCCCACATGTAATGGAGAGGTCAAGAATCTTACAGTTTTTGTACAGAATACAGTCATTGCTATTCCTGGAAACAAGATATCTCAAGTTATTGAGCTAAAGATCAATACTGAAAACTCCTGATTATCATGATGCCAGCAACTTCAAAGTCATTCTGTACTAGTCACTGTCATGAGTTTTATGAAGATTTACAGAGTTCTATGAGTTAGCATAAAACCCCCCAAAAAATTGCTGAAGTTTGCATAGTCAGGCATAATCTCACAGTAAGATAACACTTGAGACCTCAGTGGAAAAATGAGGAACAAAGAGGAAGTTATTTTGATCTGGAAAGAGAAATCTATGGTCAGGCTAGACTTGGGGAGTCCATGAATCAATGCTTGCCCCTGCTCTGATCACATATATACTTCCTCTATGGACTATGGTGGAAATCTCCCACGATAACAACATAAGAGGAGCGCTGCTGGATCAGGTCAAAGGCCCATCTAGTCCAGCTTCCTGTTATCTCACAGCGGCCCACAAGATGCCTCAGGGAGCACGCAAGACAACAATATACCTATATCCTGTCGCCACTACCTTGCATCTGGCATTGAGATAGCCTACTTCTAAACCAGGAGGTTGCATATACCCATCATGGCTTGCAACCTGTGATGGACTTTTCCTCAATCTGTCTAATCCCCTTTTAAAGGCATCCAGGCCAAGTACCATCACCACATCCTGTGGCAAGGAGTTCCACATATTACACACTGGCATGCCTGTATACCATACACCAGGGGCGGGGAACCTTTTCCCTGGCGATGGCCATTTTAAATATTAGAAATTTGCTTGAGGGCCGTCTGTAAGCCCGGGCGCCATTTTTATTTATTTAATTAATTTTTGCTCCCGCCCCCCATCGGCCTCCGGAGGCTCTGCGCTCACTGTCCGAAGCCACTGCCGGGTCCGCACGTCACCTCCGGCGTACCATGCCGATGAGGGCAAGAGGGCAAGAGCTTGCCCTCATCGGCGTGGTACGCATGTGTGAAATGGACAACGGCCTGGTGAGAAGGGGTTGAGGCAGCGGCCAGGGAGGACATGCAAAGGCCCTCTCCTGGCCTCCGGAGGTGACGCGCGGACCCGGCGTAGCCTCCAGGGGCCAGTTGGGCGGCCTCCCGGCAATCTCTCCGAGGGCCGGACTGGATGGCCTCGAGGGCCTGATACGGCCCTGGGGCCCGAGGCTCCCCACCGCTGCCATACACGCTGGTATGATGCTTCCTTAGAGCTTCTGGTCTGGCTACTGCTGGGGAGGGCAAAGTGCTGGGCTAGGTGGACCTTGTTGTATTCAACAAGGCAATTCTTTTCTGTTCACATGGAGGGGTCACACCTCTTCAAACATTTTTTCCCAAAGTTACCAAGTCCGGAAGCAGCAAATGTATTCTTCCCAACCCTCCCACCAACTCAAGTTCAACCCTCCCACCAACTCAAGTTTCCAAGTTTGTGAAGATAGCTGAGAATATAGACAAGTACAGGAGAATCACAGAGAAGAGAGGAGGGGCACAGTCATAGATATTTGATTTCATTAGATGAATAACATGGCATTTGCAGAACCACCACCAGTCCCCATCACTGTGACCTTGATTGTGGCTTTGCTTAACAATTCTGCTTTTGAACTGCCAGGGACTTTTAACAGCAGTAATGGCACTAATTAAAAATGGTCCGTCTGAACCCAATACCTGGATGTTTCCCCCACAGTCTTACAACTTGTTAGATGGGTAGAAACCAGGCAAAAATGAAAGGTTAGGATAGAGTCACCCCAAGGAATAGGCAGGGAAGAGCTGTCCAGTAGGAAAATAACTGGGTAACCAGTTTTATAGAACTCTCTTAGAAAGGGGGGTTTCACACTTTCTCCAACACAAAAGGGCTTTCCAAATAGAAACAGCCTGAGGTAGCCTCAGGAGGATCAATGCCATGGGGGGGGGGGTTTGTCAGCCAATGCAGTGAGAGATTTCAACTGTGCTTTGTGGCCTCATGGAGAGGATCAGAAATAAAAACTTTTTTTGTAGTTCCTTAGTTTGCCTTCCCTACGGATCACCTCTTTTACAACAGCCTTACAAACACACCCACCCCTAATGAGAACTTGGGATCTTTCCCCCAGCTTTTTATTTTCAAAACGTTTTTCTAAAATTCAGGAAATATGCAGATAAGATTCCTAAACCGCTGCCGTCTCTCTCCACCTCCCCCATCCACATGCACCACAGAGATAAGAAGCTGTACCACAGCATTATTTTAATCTACTGCCATCCTAACCTCTATAATGGACAACTGCCTTAATTTGCAGGCATATGTCCCAGTGGCAAAGAACAGCAAGTGGCAATGTTACAATAAAGAAGACAAAGGCTTGGGAACTGGTCTTCAAGATTCTAGGACAGGGGTCAGGAGTGAAGGGTGCCACGGCAGGGAATGATGGCAGCCAGAACTCCTGGATTATCTGAAAGAAGGCAAAGTCATATACAATGGCCACCTTTATTTATTAAAAGCAGCAATCTGCAAGAAGTTGTTCTGAGCACAGAAGTGGCTGTCTTTCACTGGAGCGATATAAAAATATGCAGATATTATGAATCATACAGTGTCTCCCTAGAAGAATTAAAGTCTATATGAGATGGGGAAAAGTGGTGATGGGGAAGAGAAAAAGGAGTCAAGCAGCAATAAAGGTGATGGTTCAGTGAAATCAGGTTGGTCCAGGAGAAGAAGGGCCTAGTGGGTTCCAGCAGAGTGGATGAGACTGGAAAGATACAATGATGGAGGTGGGGTACAGCAGCAGGGCAAAGAGTCAAAGAGAATACCACTGAGGGTGGAAGCATTGAGGAGATGGGAAACTACTGCATTAGTTCAGGCACACAGAGCCAGGACTCATTCAGCCCCAAAGTCTGTCCCTTCTTAGATAGTTGGCAGCCAGAGAGAATACAGTACTCTGCTCCAACCGCCAGTTGCCCAGGAACTGCAGAACGGAAGGGACTGCTGGTTATGTATGTATTCATGTGAGGTTTGGGGGTTTCTTTTTTTCTCTTCTATTATTGCAGTCTCTTATAAGCTATCCTGAAGATCACTGGATCACGAGACAGATATGAATCTTCTAAATAAATAAAAATAGCTTGGTTCATTGCTGGCTTTTTCTAGACCTGGAAAAAGATACTTCCCATTGTCATCGGTTGGGATTTTCTATCAAAACCAACACATAGAAGCCACACTTAAGAAGCACCAAAAAAAAAAAAAAAAAACCCCACCAACACCTCAATTTATTACAGTACAGGTTGAGTATCCTTTATCCGGACTGCTTGGGAAGCAAGCTGGGCCTATGGCCACCCTCCCGGCTCCGCCGACCCTCCCAGCCGTCCGCCGGATCCTACTGTGCTTGGGTCCGGCAGTGGCCCAAGTCCTCAGCGGGCGGAGCTGGAAAGGCTGGCCTTATGCCGGCCTTCCCGACTCTAAAGTAGTTCGCAAACGTGCTTTATGGCACGTTTGCAATTGCGACTACTCCAGGTGGTGGAACGCTAGGTCTGCCGCCCGTAACGTGCGCAGGATTTCGCAGTAAGACATTTAAAAAAACCACCTGTATGAACATGTTTATTTGCATGGGTTACAAATGTAGCCCTTCAAGATGCAAAATGTAGGCTACTTTAATGCAATATTTATAGAAGGTTCTTGGGTAGCAGGGCTGGGAATGATCTCTGCCTGAGATCTGTGTGAGCCAGTACTGACATAAGAGCCAGGATGGTGTAGTGGTTTGGGAGTCGGACTTAGACCTGGAAGATCCAGGTTCAAATCCCCGCTCAGCCACGAAGCTTCCTGGGTGACCTTGGGCCAGTCACTATCTCTCAGCCCCACCTACTTCACAGGGTTGTTGTGAGGACAAAAAAAAAGGAGGGGAGGAAATATGTACACCACTCTGAGCTCCTTGGAGGAAGGGTGGTATACAAATGTGAAAAATAAATAAATAAATAATGGGAGACCTGATTAAGGCAATTATATTCCTCAAAGTATACACAGCCCTGGACATAAAATGGGAGTGGCAGGTAGGGCAACAAAGGGCATTCTGGATGCACTGGTTGAAACAGAATTGGAGTAATTTCTCTTACTCCAAAAGAATGTGAAAACATTGGCCGAGGGTGATGACACGATTCTGGGACAGAACTGGGGTACAGAGTGACAGAAAGAGACAAGAGATGGCATTCTGGAGAAATATGGACTTCCCTCACACTAATGAAGAGTGATACAAGACAGCTACATATCTGGGGCCTGTTATAAATTGGGAGGGATACAAGACACCTTTTCTTGTCACTGGTGGTTAAGAACAGAGAGGAGAGGAGACTAAAAGCAAATGATAGTGAATTGGAAGCATAAACACAACAGGAAGGGCATTTTCCTGCACTGGCAAGATATTGCTGTGAAGATACATCCTGCTTATCTATAAGGTACAAGAACAACATTTGGGAGGTGTCTTTCAGTAGGATTGGGGGTTACACTTTCTTGTTGTAAGTTACCTCAAGAATTTGAAGAGGTGGGTAGAAATAAGTACTGGTAATATAAACAGCATGTGCAAGAACCAAAAGAACATGGAGTGGGATACAGCGCATATTAAGTGATTTGCAACAGGGTTATGAGATGAAATAGGTTTGCAGTAAGCTAGAGGGTGAGGGTTGAGTTATAGTTTGAAAAACAATATAGAGTGGACTATAAGGGTAAAATACTGGTGTGGAGGGAAGAAAGGAAGAACAGCTACCGGCCAACATGAGAGATATAAGCTATGCAAGACTATACAGACTAACGATTTGAGGCAAGACCTTATCTCAAGGACTGAGATTTGTCAAGGAAGTCAAGATAAGGGGTAACAACAGAAGTTTTGGGGAGGATGTTCAGTTAGAACTGGGGTGAGGGGAGAAGCGATATATAATCCAAGCTTCTGGTTCGGGTCAAGTATTTGGACACAGGGCGGAGAATAGGTAAGGGCAGGAATGGACCATGCTGTTGAGAGGGTGCGGTGGGGACTACAGGAAAGGGGGGAATGTGGGCGAACCGAGTTTGCAGAGTCACTAGGGGTGGGGCTACACAAGGAATGGAGCGGAATATGAGAAGAGAGGTTTGGTAGGACTCGGGTTGGCAATAAGGCGGGGGGGGGTTCAATCTGTGGGGCAGGGCTGCTCTAGGGTGACACTCACCGGTGTGTGGCGCTGCCCCAGCCTCCTCGCGCCCCAGGCAGGGGCTAGTCCCTGTGCAGCGAGATTGGTGGAGGGGGAAAGCCCCCTGGCCCTTGCCTTGCCCCCAGCCTGCACAGGGGCGTTTCTGGTCCCTCTAGGGTGGTGGTAGGGGGCCACTTCCAGGCTGCAACTCACACAGGCCCGGCCGGAACCGGAAACCTCCCTCCCCAAGTAACAGCAGCGTTTCCTGCCCTCCCCTTCTACCCACAAGGCTCTGCGCGCGCGTCCATCCCCCGCTTTGCTTCCCAGTGTCCTTCGCGCGTACCCTTCTCATTATTACCCATAAGCTGTTGAGGAGGTTGGTAGTGATCCTCCTTCCACCCCCGGTTCCTTTCTGATTTACGTTCAATGCAAATTCAAGAATGCAATTCAGTGCAAGAGTCAACGAGCTCAGCACGCTGCAGAATACAAACGCAGTTAGGTTTGCAAACTTGTTTTTCCCCCGTGACGAGGCTTCTGTGCCTTTAAGGGCAGGCAGAGTTTTAAGCAGGTAAAGCTTCACCGGCTCTCTATAATGGAGTACTATGAGACAGAAGATGAAGGTCGTTCCTGCTGGATTTCTTCTAGGCAACCGTTAAGAGCACAGAGAGCTATAATCATAGGAAAGATGGATATGGGCCGGGGTAGTCCCAGGATTAGAGAGCCGTAGGTTGTGCTGTGTTGTTAGAAACACCTGGGCCACAGAACGTTATTCACAGTTTCCCTCCCTCAAAGGTGTTACCGGTACTTACAGTGGCATGCATTGATGCCGTTCCTCCTAATCTTTACAACAACAACCCTATCAGAGGTAGATTAAGTTGAGAAATAGTAACTGACCCACCTACAGTGCAATCCTAGGCACTTTACTAGTCATAAGTAAATTCCTGCAATTTATTTCAGTGGGCTTGCTCTCACGAAAATATGCATAGGATTGCAGCCTTAATTAAGAGCCAGTGTGAGGTAGGGGCTGGTGAGTTGGACTAGAACAGGGAAGACTTTGGGTTCAAAACCCTCTGTGCTGTGAAGCACATTGGGTGTCCTTAAGGCAGTCATTACCCCAAAAGGTTTGTTGTGAGGATAAAATGGAAAGGGGGGGGGGAGGGAGAGAACCATATATACAATGCAAACTGCTGTGAACTTTCTGAGTGAGTGGAGATTTGCCTAGATCCTACTCCTATCGCTACACTGGCTCTGACTATACAGGACTCTCACAGGGCTAGAAATATCACTGGGTGCATGTTGTGTTTGTGGCATACAGTATATCCCTTCCTGTATATCCCTTCCTAATAGTGTCATGTCCATATTCTATTATTCTACAATGTTGCTAACATTACTTCAAAAGTAGTAGCATTGCACTAATATACACAATGTAGTGCAATGAAAGTGAATACCATACCAGCAATACATTTAAACTAAGAGAGTAAAACAAATTATTTGGAGGGTCAAATTCATCATCCAGCAGTAAGTAGGGATTTATTACTGTATTCCAAAAAAGTCTATTTCGTTTCAATTTGATGAATATTTTCACACACATACACAAACTTGGGCATACATAGCGGAACATTTCATTCTTTCTACACATATTACACTGTATGGTATATGGTAAGCTATACTGGCTAAGACTTAAGACTAAGAGGGTTTAACTGGGATTGGGGAGACCAATGGTAAGTTAAAATGTCTGCTCAACAATGAAACTCACTGGGTGACCTTGGACCAGTCACTATTTCTCAGCCTAACTTAGCCCGCCTTTAGAGGGTTGTTTTGAGAATAAAAGGAGGGGAACAGAACCATGTATGTTGCCCTGAACTTCTTGGAAGAAAGGTGGAATAAAAAGGTTAAGTTGTAAAGGCCCCATGTGAGCTTCCTGAAGAATCCCAATGACCTGCTAAAACCTCAGGCCCGTCTTAACACTCATGCATTTAACAATATGTTGCACATTAACATAGATTCATAGTTATCCTAGCCATAAAACTCAAGATGAAGAACCACAGTCTCCTTTCTCATTTATATCTCCTTTAATTGTGAACTTGATTGGAGGGGGTGGTAGTAGGGCTGCCAATTTTTGTAATAAAATCTGGCACCTCTAGCAGAGTTTCTTTGAGTATATGCAGAGTTCCTTTTCCCTGTGATAGGAAGCAGCTAAAAAAGGCAGTAGTATAAGGAAAATGTGTCTGAGCTCATACAGCGTGCCCCATCTCTGAAATATATATTTTAAAACAATATACAGTAAAGTTAGGGTAAAGGTAAAGGTGACCCCTGACAATTAAATCCAGTCGTGTCTGACTCTAGGGTGTGGTGCTCATCCCCATTTCAAAGCCGAAGAGCCAGCGTTGTCCAAAGACGCCTCCGTGGTCATGTGGCCGGCATGACTCTCCTTGCCGCAGCGCGTAGCATGCAGCTGGAACACGGAGCGCTGTTTACCTTCCCGCAAGCGGTACCTATGTATCTACTCGCATTAACATGCTTTGGAACTGCTAGGTTGGCAGGAGCTGGCCAAGCAACGAGAGCTCACCCCGTCGCGGATTTGAACTGCCGACCTTTCGATCGACAGCTCATGGTTCAGCGGTTTAACCCACTGCGCCACCCGCTGGCCTACAGTAAAATTAAACAGTACTAATTAAAACATTTTAACATATAGGTTCCCCAGCCCCAGCTTTACATTCTTCTCTTTTAGGAATTGGCCGTGGGGATGTAGTTTTTGCTGTCCTGGTAGAATTCTGGCTGGAAATTGTAGAAACACATGGACTGAGCTTCCAGGTCTGAAAGCCCTGGCACCTGTTTTTCACACAGCACATATTACTAGCATTCACCCCCTGTCCAGAAACACAGGAAACTGAGAGGGATTTTATTTGTTTATTTTTAGATTTTTAACCCACCTCTCAGACCAAAAATTGGGCCCTTAAGGCAACTTACATAATTTCATACATAAAAATACAATTATAAATACAATAAATGTATGATAAAAGGGACAGACCAGAGCATCTGGGTACTGACTCAATCTAATCTGTATATACTTTTCTTTGGGCTTTGTTGTGCGTGTGTGGGGTGTAGATTTAGAACTAAAGGTAGGTTACCTCAGCACTAGTTCTTAACAAATTACACCCTTTTCTGTTTCTCTTCTGGTTGATTCACACATGCATATTCATTACTTGATGTCTGCAGGATCACCTGATGATCTGCACGTGTGAACAAGCCATCACAGACCAGGTGCCACAGAACTCACCCCAAAACACAATGCCTTTAATTAATGGTGAAAGAAACATGTGGAAGGCTGGTCTGTTTCCTTACGAGCAGATCTTCTCCCAAGTAGGCCCTCTCTAGTCCACTGTTTCAAGTGGCAACTGGAGTGCTTACTCAGGAGCACATTTTTGCCCTATAGTGGTTCTTATGGTGTCAGTTTAGTCATTGAGGGAAACTCTTCAGGGTCATTTGTCTCTCTCTGATGAGGCACTGAACAAACTAACCCCCAAAGAAACCAAAGCCAGGAACCATCACCCAGGATGGAGGAGCGTGGACTGGATCAGCTGCTTAACAGATGTCCTGAGCCATATCCCATGAGAAAAAACACCCCCCCCCCAAAACCACAGCTGGTGTAAACATACACTTAATGAAGTATTGCACTGAACTAATCCCAGAATACAGCTTCCATAACTCTTTTTCCCTCTTTCCAGAGATTCGCATCCCAGTGGCTAGAAGAAAACAACAACAGAGATGCGATCTGTGTGTTTTCATTTAATCCGTCTGCAGCCCTCACCAGAGCCAAGGCCTTGGGGCCCTTCTTAACAAAGATTCTGCTTGTAACAACCAAACTGTGCACTCAAGGTGGTCTCCATGGCAACAGAGATAACTTGGAGGCCTGGGCATACAAGAGAGCCCTGGAGGTAGTTCAAGGCAAAAGGCCGGTTCCATTCCTCCCACTAGCATGCAATTTATGGAGTTAGGGAGGGAGCTCTTTTGATGGGAAGGGAGGAAGCAATCGGATGGAAATGTGCCAGTGTGGACAACATGGATCAGTGAAACAGGGCACCATATTTTACAATGCTAGCCAGGATTCAGAATTGAAACAGTGTTTTCATCTCTAGTGGCACTAGGGGTGGGCTCGCTTGAAGGAGGCATGTATGCAAAGTACTTATGTATGAGCTAGCTGTTGAAGGAGGGAGTGTAAAAAGTGAGGTTGCTTATATTCACTAGCTGCACTTTGAGCTGCTTGTCAGTGCTTATACTGTTCCATGAGGAGGGGAGAGTAATTTTTCAAAGGGGCAAGCATTTGCCCACTGTTCCCCCTGCTCTGTTGTGCCATCTACAGAAGAGAATAGAAGAAATGGCCTTGAGAGCTCAGCACTGTGTAGATAAAGCTGACATAAGCAGAATTCTTAGAATCTTGTCTTTCCCTTAAAAGTGCAGACAAAAAAAGGCATGATTCAAGTCTTCATAATGTATAGAGCAGTGATGAGAGACTTCTTTGCATGTAGGTGCCACATTGCCAATTTTAATTGGCCAGTCTGTTGGACACAGGCACTCTCACAGACATGCAAAGCTATTCTCTTTCATGCATTCTTGTTTCTTTTCTACATAAACAAAAAGCACACCTGCCCTGCACTCCCAGTTTGTCAGCTTAGTGAAAGCGCTTAGTGAAAGAGTTATTTTATGCTCACATGACATAGATACACACACACACACACACACACGAGTCTGCGTGGCCTCTGCTGTTTGGAAATCCATGCTCTATTGCTTGTGTAATCTACTGGGTACAGTGAATGAGGGTAACCACCACCCCACAAACACCATGAGAACATTCATAAAGTCTTCCATGAGAAGACTGTTTCAGACTATTTCATGACAACATGTCATGGCAGCCACTTGAAACTGAATCTGTGACAGATACTGCATGTTATGAGCAGAGGCTCACTTTGCATATTTGAATCTGCCACTTTGTTTGTGCTGCTGCAAACTACTTGCAAGAGCATTTTGCAGGGCTGTGGAGAAAACTATTTGGCAATAACAGAGCCACATAGGGAATTGCTGCACATGAATTCAATTTTAAGCCAGTTCCACACTCACACTGCTGGTTGCTTATGTAAAAAATATCTTGATTAGGAGAGGAACTACAAGTAAATAGCATATCCAATGCTATAAGTGAAATGAAGTCTCTAATCAGCATTGATGATTGTGAGACAGGAAACAAGGGAACATTTGCCCTTTCAAAATAATGCACAAGACTACAAGGCTGTGACCTTGTATACAAGTCATTGGCTGTTTGTTGTGCAAGTATGCCCCTGGGCAGATTTGAATTGGTATCAAGTGCAACAGCAGAAAGAGGGCAAAGCACTCAGTATATGAAGATCACATTCATTATCCATCAAATGTATGCAAAGTACTTATAGAACTCTGACTGGCTCACTGTATGTTCCAGCAGTAGGACCTCCCCAGTTCTGAAAAAAAAATGCCAATTTTAAGAGTCTAAACACTTCCTATATCAAAAACCTAAGCATTTTATTTATTAGAAGGGACAGGGAATTCAACAACCCTTCCTTTTGCCATGCCTTTGAGTAAAGTCCATCTCCCACTCCAAGGGCCACAATATATTGGTCTGTCCATCCACAGGATCATCTGTACCTCTTAAGTTCCCTGTATTGTGAAGAGCACTGATTTCTAAATGTGATACAGGCAGACCTAAGGACGTGTTGATGGGAGTTGTGTTCCTCCTTGGTTTGCTCCCAAATACGTCTTGATTGGACCTTGAATCAAAATGGCCACATTTGCTTGTCAGCAGTAGCCATCCCAAATAGCCTTCTTGTTCATTCACAAAGCTTTGTGCTCTTTACCTTAGGGATTCTTTTGTTCACTTTACAGCCAAGCAAGTTGAAAGTAGAGTCCACTTCTTTCAGTTTGCTTGGCTTTAAAGTGGACTCCTCTGTTGGTCTAGTATGGAGATGGGGTGGGAATTGAGCAATTACCTCCTGGATTTGGAAAGACTCACAGAGTTTGAGAAACCCTCAGCCAATGGTATCTACTTTTGTACTACAAACATAACCCCGATTAACTGACATGGCTCCTTCCTCCACTGTTAGGAACCCTGAAAAATGTAGGTATATGAAAGGGACTAGCCTCCTCTAACAGAATTCTCAGCATACACCCCAAATAAAAAATTCCATAGTTCTTTGGGAGAAGCCACGACAGTTTAATTAATGTTTGTGGTGTAGGTGTAGTTTTGGCACATCTGCCTTGCACATTATCTCACAGCATGTGTGGTGTTCTGGATCAGGTGGTGGCCTAACATTTCAATAGTCAACACATTTAAAAGTAAATCTGACTGATTTTAATTGAATTTACTTCTAAATCTGTAAATTTAGGACTAGGACTGAAGTGCCAATCTCACCACATTTCCAGATACTGAGGAGAAACAGGAAATACTTCTGCACAGTCAAGAAGGGTAGACCAGACACATGCTCTTCCCCTTGTATATCCCTTCAGTCCTTCGCTTTCTCCTAGACATGTAGTCCTAAACTGGATGTCAACCTGCTCTTTCAGGTTTTGCCTCCCCCCACCCCAATACCTGCTAAGAAGCATGAAATAAAAAAGTATACAACTCCACATATACCCAGATGTTTTCACTCCCCTTCTGTCAAACTCTAAATGTAGGCACTAGCATTATGGGCAGCTGGGGTGCCTGTGATTCTTAGATAACGTTTCCTTGGAGCAAGAAGGAAAGGAGAAAACACCACTGCTCTTTTGCATATGTAAATTCATTGAAATATTTGCAAATTGAAAATGCCCCATTGCATGGAGGCTGATCTTAAAACAAAAAAAGCAGCAAGGAAATGGGCAATAAACTTGCAGAGGTCCACAACGTATCAACATTTCATTTGGTACAACAGGGAGAAGGACCCACCTCTCTTAGCACCCATTCTTCTGAGAAGCTACAAGAAAGTCAGAGACCTCAATCCCCCATCTCTCTTGCTCTACCCTTACAGAGTTTAATTCATGATGCTGTTCCTCCAATTCCTCAACAGCTCTGGATAGCATGATACAGTTGTTGGAAGGAAGAGGACTGCCATGATTCCCTATCCACCAATAGCATTCTCGAGTCTTTGCCAATGCCCACCCAGTGACCAAATCATCGATATTTCAAAGCCTTCAGCATTCTAGAGCAGTTGTAGGAGGGGTCCCATACCCTTCCTTGAGAAGTCTTGGTGCAGGTAAAGGGATTTAAGTCCCTATAGATATTTGCCGAGCAGAGTTCATTTCCCAGTCCTCCTTCATCCCTGGTGCCCTCAACATTTGCATATTTATGAGGGCTGGATCCCAGGTTTGTCTTTGTCCTTGATATGTTCTGTCTCTGGTAGTTGTGACACGGGTACAGGAGTGTCTCCTGTCCCACCTTCGACAGCATCCCCCCATTGGCTGCCATCCCCAACCCAGTCCTCCACCGTTTCATTGGTCCAGCCACTCCCAAGCTCTTCCGTCCCCCAGTCACCGCTTCCTGCCACCACTTCCGATTCCCAGTCCCCTGCTGTAGTCCAACTGCCACCTCCCTCCTCCACAGAGCGCTGGTAGTAGGTTTCACGAGCGTGCTTTCGCTTGGCGTGCCGGCGGAGGGTGTTGCGCTCGGTGAAACGCAACCGACAGATCTGGCACTGGTAGGGCTTTTCACCCGTGTGCACCCGTTGGTGGCGCAAGAGCTCGCCAGATTCACGGAAGCCCTTGCGGCAGACTGGGCAGCTGAAGGGCCTTTCACCAGTGTGGATGTGCTTGTGCCGCTGAAGGTGCGAGGAGCGTTTGAAGGCCTTGCCGCACTCGCGGCACACGTACGGCTTGCTCTCTGAGTGGGTGATGCTGTGGCGCTCCAGGTCCGACTGGTACAGGAACGTCCGTAGGCAAATGGGGCAGAAATACAGCTGCCGTGGGGGAGGAGCCGATGCCAGTAGCTCAGGCTCTGAGGATTGCACCTGCCCAGCCAGCTCCACTTCCTGTCGTGACACTGTGTGGGGCACCCCTTCAGCATCAATCAGCACCAGGGACCCCTCATCTGTTGCATCTCCCTCTCCTGGCTGACCACGATGCTTGGAGACAGAAGGAGAGGTCTGAGCATTGGACCGCCCTCCTCTGTGTCTGGTCAGTGCTGAATGCAGTTTTGGCCCCCACAGGGCAATGCTGTAGATCTCAGGGTGGGAAGGCCTTTCCTCTATAGCAATGTGGTTCTGGGGAATGTCATTGCTGAGTGGGGTCTGCATATAGTGAGCCCAAGGAACTGGGGGGCAGGTTTCTATCACCTGGTTCTCAAGCCCGATGCTGCCATGGTTTTCCGCTCTTGACCAACTACTCCCGCCTGGCACCAGCACCCGGGCCTTTGCCTGCAGCTCCGCTGGATGCCCATCACCCCTGTCGACATGCCACCTGTGAGATGGCTCCATTGGGCACCAGGAACAAGAGCGTGTTCAGCTACAGAGACATCGCTGCGAAGACGGGAGAACAGTGAGAACCACAGAGAAGTCCACCAGGAAGTATCCCCACCCCAGAAATGCATTCTGTCATCTCAAGAGCACAAACATGATGATCTTTGCATTTTAAACCATGAGAACACATTTTAAAGCATTCATTCCAGAAAACCAGCTGCCTTTATAGTGGTAAAAAGCACGGAGGCACCTCACAGACCAAGCATGCAAATCTCTGCAACATTCCCTTGGGAGTAAGTCCCACTGAACTCAGTGGGTCTCACTTTCATGTAAGTATGCATAGTAGTGGACTTTTAAGTGGTGCTTTATACATTAGCGAATGAACCAATTCTTTAGCCTCTTCTGCAATTAATAGTTCTTAAAACAAGGTTAAAAATCTAAAATAAAATCACATAGCTCTGTGTGTGTGAGTACGTGTGCATGCACATATGCACCTGAATCATATACGTATGGAGTTATTTAAAAATGTACACTGAATTGCAGGTGCAACTACACATTCATGCTGTGCACAATGTGTGTGTGTGCCTGAGGGCAGTCCCAATTGAACTTAGAGATGCTGCATACAGTGCCTTCCCTTGTGGACGCAGATGTGTATGTGTGCATGCCTGCAATGTATCTGTAAGTATAACCATACATGCAAACATTCATTGGATGCATGGAAGAAACTGTGTGCGCAGTGTACTAATACCATTTCCATGGGTATACATCTGTATGTGATTGTACACCAAATCCAAAAAGAGCTAGGTGTCTATACTACTCCATGTTAACATTTATAACATGGATTAACCATCTTTAACCACTCTGTGGTACTCAAAATCGGGTTGGTTAAAAAGAATACAGCTTTCCTCATGCTTTCAATGTGTGCTTATGAGTTATTCTAAACTGCATTAGTGATTCTGAGTAAGAAATCAGGAGTTAGTAGTTAATCCAGGTAAATTAAAGAAGGAAGCACAAGAGTAAGCATGCATGTGAGAAAGACACACCATTGAATAAGATGCAGGGGAGGAAGGAAGGAGGTAGCAATTGTGTTTGACCCTAACTAGTGTCACTTGGTCTGAAGGATTGTGTACCACCAGATTACAATTCTGCTACACTTGTCAATACTTTTGCAAATACAATGGGGGCAGTTTACAGATGTTAAAGGGGCGACTAATCAATATTGATCAGGAGGACTTGAATGTGTGCTCTAAAAAGATACAAAGGACCTAAATCAGAAAATTGTAAGTCCCAGGGTTCCTTGGGGGCTGCTTTCTATTCCCAAGGTACAGTGGGTGTCAGTTTCAGAAACTCATTTTGTTTTCTCTTGTGAATTACTTCTAGGCACTGCTTAGATGTAGAACAGAGTCTACCTAGAGACAAACACAGCAGGTATTTCTTGGTACAACCACCAAAGAAAGGCCATAGGGCTTAAATTTGAGTGTGTTCTGGAACCCATTTTCAGCTTACCCTGAAAAATACCAATACAGTCTTGCTGATCTCTCTAGTCCTAGCCTCCGCCAATACCACCTTCATACTGCTACACCAGTTTTATGGAGATATGCCAAGCAGTCAAAATACAGAATAGAACCTATTGGAACTGTAATGAAATCTCACGCAGATTTTGAAATGTGGCAACATTTCAAGAGGATTAATTTAAATATCTGACTTGAAATTCAACTGTGATTTAAAAAAAAAATAAACTTAAGCTTTGTTGATTTAACACAATTACACTGTGCATCAAGTTGCTGAATTCCCATCTCCAAATGCCCTAAGTCTAACAGCATTCATTTCTGGAAATGTTGAAAGAAAAAATGAATCTGAGAATATAAAGTTCAAGTGTAGCAAGCAAATTTGAATTAGGAAGAGAGATCCCAGGACCATCACCAAATTCTTTCCAGCTTTACTGTCTGTCATCAGTCCTACAGGTTTTTAATTCAGTGAAGAGGAGGGAGAGGGAAAGCATGCACACCCTCCAGCTAAATTCATGTGACCAAGTCAGTCACAGCTACAGCAGAATAACCACCTTCATTATTTAATCTGAACTGAGACTTTGGTAGCACTGGGACAGTGAATCTTCCAGAAGCTAGCAACAGATTCTAGAAAGAGTCTGAATATCCCTGTTGTGTGTGTTTGAGTCTAGTTTTGCTCTATACTGAGGCATGTGCACCTCTGGGCATGTGTTGAGTGCTTGGACTATCACAAGCCAGCCCTCAGGCACTTGTGATTCGCAGACAGGGTAAAATAGAAAGAAAAGAGGAAAGGGGAGGGGATTTCAGGCAGGTTGAACGCCTACCATCTTTTAAAATACAGTACATAAATATATGTACATACATCGGTGATTTTAAAAAAAACAAAATATGATCCAACTGTATCCATTATGAACGCAAAACGTCTCATAACGAGAGCGGATACCTAGCAAAGCAACCAACCATCCATCCATCTCACACAATAAGGACTCGGGTCAGTCACTGTTCCTTTCCTCCCTGAGCCCCCAGCCTACAGATAAGAACCCAAAGCGTTAAACCTTCCACTATCCCATCCCCATTTCTGCTCCAGGCTGTGCTGGAGAACGAGAGGGGGGCGATGCTACCCACCACCCAACCCAGGAGATACAGGCGGCAGCAGCAATAGCTATTACCTGTTTTGCATTGTGATCTGCGGCAGCTGATGGTTTCAATGGGCCGGCGGTGGGTGGGGAGGAGATGAACGTCCGGTGGGAAAGCTCTCACCACCCGGCCGCTGCAGAACAAAAGAGGCTGGCTGGCCTTAGCTGGGCATCCGGGAGGCGCACGGACCCAGCAGATGGACCGAGCAGAGAGGGCGATTCCTCCATTCAGAAGCGGCTCCTGGGTCTCAGTGCCGATCTATACATCCTCACAAAGAAGCCGGGAAAATCACAAAGACAGAAAGCCAGCGAGTTACCAGCTCTGGCTCTGATTGAGGCGCCTTGTACCGACTGGTTTCATAGGATACGCATTTCTCGCCTGGCGTAGCTTTTCTCGTCATAGTGCTGAAGAAATGGGAGAAGCTGCATCTGGGAGAATTTTCTTGTCTATGTAGCTCTTAAAGTTACAAGAATCCTTCATGAGGTTATGGCAATTCCCATTTGCTATGCTTGCTAAAGAAGGTGAAGTCAGAATAATAAAAAGAGCAGTCATAATAACCGCCCTTATCGTTTGAAGAACAGTAATTTATGGGCTGTAGTCTACAAAAGACTATACTGTGCAGTGTACTACAATTCCGTTAAGACTTTTAAAGTACCACAAGACGCTCCGTGGTAATTCAAGGGTGTTTCTTCTCCTCATCGCCGTTGGAATAGGTCATAGACGCCTACTAGGGGGCAGAGTCAGCAATTCAGCGCAGCTTCTCCCTTTTTATACTAGAAACAGCTTCACCTATTGAATTTTTCCCTGTTGAGCAGCTGCTAAAGGCATTAAACCTGTTATCTTTAAAGGAAGAAATGGCAACTTTAACTGTGCTTTTGGAATAGGAAACAAAAATATTACTAGCCATTCCAATTGTCCAATATCCGTGTATTAGCTGCACAGAAACTAAAATCTGAATAACGTCATCATTGTCTAACATTATTAACTACTGTATACTGGAGGTGGGGCGGGATATTCTACTGTATATTGGAGGTGGGGCGGGCACGTAGGATTGACAGCTGCAGCAGATCCAAAGATAAGAAGCCTCTTGTAAAGTTGTAACATTTCCAGTTGTAAAGTTGTATCTTAAAATCGGGTTGGAAACCTGAAGGTAAAGGCGTGCTGTTTTATCTCTGTCTGTACACTGTCGCTGCCTACTTTGTGTTAAGCTCCTAATGAAGATAGAACCGCTCTTAAATATTGCAAGTTGCACGGAAGAGAACATTTCTGCAAATTCACATTTTCTTATCACACCCACCAATCTGGGTCCTGAGTATCTGAAGGAGCATCTTCTCAATTAATATGATCATCCACAAGCCTTTAGATCAGCAGATGAAGACATTTTAAAATTACCTTTTGTGGATGATACTTTGGCATCTATTGGGAGCGAGTCCTTATCAATGGCAGCCCCAGCGTTGTGGAAGGAACATCGCAATCGGAGGCCAATCCCTATTCCTTTTTAGGAAAAGGTGTTTGAGTATACGATAGAGGGGCCCAATTCCAGAATTTCTGCTCACTGCATACAATACATATGCTCACTGCATACACTCGGGGGATCTCCTAAATGTTTGGCGTATGTGTCTTTGACATGTACCACAGAATGAAGTGGTAGAAAAGGCAACAGGTGAGACAGAACTCTTTTGACTGCTTTTCCACCTAAAATATTCGCTGCCGAGAGAAAACTAGTGCATCAGGGATAAAGGTTCGAGCCCAGCCCCTTTGCTTTGCTAGTTTTGGTAGGGAGTTTTAAACTTAAAGTTCCACTCATAAAAGGCACCCCACCTCCAGTCTAAAATGGTTCAGTCCATTCTGCCACCTCATTCTCTAAAGCATGTGTACAAGAAATCTGTGCGATACTTTAGGGATATGCCTCAGTAATCTGATGGGAATACAGTACACGATAAAGGACAAAGGAAGGAACCCTGCGTCCCTATTTTCCACCTCACATCCTGTGATCCTGGCGGGGGGGGGGGCTGAGTCTCCATTTGCTTTTCTCTTCTCATCCCCCCCTCATCTGCTTCACGTACACAGTCGCTCCATTCCTCGCTCTTACCCAAACGGAGCTGAAACGCTTTTGGTTTCCATTCCTTTATGCTCACACTGAAAACCGAAACTCGCCGCATAAGCCCCCCCCCTTTCTCCAGAATAAGTCGAGTGGAAATGTAAACTAACACTTACCTTCCACTTACCCACAACTTTTAAGTGCCATTTCTTTTGTTTAGTTAGTATTAAATTATGGAGTACTAATAGTCCATAAGGGCATTGGCATAATACAGTAGGAAAAGTCCCTATATTTCTGGGGGAGTCTGAATAGATCCTGGAAATGCGTGTAAACGCTGTGCTGAGCGGAGCCTGAAGCATAGCTAGCAGTAGCCGAGAGGAGTTGCTGGGAAAGGGAAAGTATAAACAACTAAGCATTTAAAGATGAACACATTTATTTTTAGGATAAGCTTCAGATGGGTAGTGGTCCACTTTATCAGGTGAACTTCATACATCAAATAAAGTAGACCAGGGGTGACCAACCTTCCACCATGAGGGCCTCTGCGTTCTTAAGAGTTGTGTAGATTGAAGACAGAATCTTGACAGACAGCTGCGATTGCTGATGGTGCTGCTAAAGCAACTGCACCTGATGAAAAGCCCTCAGCTATACAACCGTTAAAGGTCCAGGAGCATTCAGGTTGAAAGGTTGGCCACCCAAGCTGATGGAAAGCTGCCACTTCTTTCCTAATAGCAACTCTGTACCTGGAAGAGTGCCATGATGACAGGCAGGAACTCAACAGGCAGCACCGTTCCTCAGCCCTGAAATGCAATCCTAAGGCGAAATCCTTAATATTGGTTGTACTGGCTGAGCCCTGATGGTGAAGAATGTCTGCAAGTCATGACCCTACTGAAGGCACAGGACCCTAACTAGAAAAAAAGTTGGCAACCTCAGGCTGAGATGGCGTGATATGGTTTTCAAGTGAAGTCACACGGAGTACTTGAATCAGGTTTCTCAGGATGCCATCCCAAGCACGTCTGGAAGGAAGGAAGACCCGCTGAGCTCAATGGGGCTTACTCGAGCAAACACGTTTTAAGAGTGCACTGCGCCTGTCAGCTGGCTGGCGCCCACCACAACATTACAGTCTCGGCCCTTTACAATCCTCCTCACGGGGGGGGGGGGGCTCTAAAAGCTCTTTGTTCCCCTCCACATTTCTGGGAATGTTTCTCTACGTTAGCGTTTCTGTTCCGAGATGCGCTGCAGCTGGTTTCGGTTTTAATTTCCCCGCTTCCAAAGTCGAGAAGCGAAACTGATCGGAGGTTTAAAGGGAAGTGGAAACCAGCGTGACAGGCAGTTCTCAGTGCTGTGCTGAGGAGGTTCGGCGCACACTTTCAGCTGAATCATCAGTATCAGGAATACTCGCGCGGGGATCGACACCTACATCGTCCTAGAGCAGGTGAGCAACACGAGCTGTCAGGACTCCTGGGTTCTTTGGAAGGGCGGCATCCGGTGCGGTAGGAGAGATCCTGGGCTTTGAAGCGCCACGTAGAGTGAGGGCTTGGAAAGACCACAACGGGTGGCGCCACTGGGGAAAAACATATATGGGGCCCCCATACATGGGGAGCAAAGAAGGAGAAAAGTGCATTTCGGGGAGGGCGAGATTTTTAACCCCCCCCCCTCAAACTTCTGAGAAGACCAGTATAACAGTACATTTCACAGTAATGCTCCTATCCTTCTTTCCTGAACATACTTTCTCTGAAGTAAGACTTATAGATTTTGGTAGAAGTATCTTTCAGCGAATCAGCTAAGTGTGCTTAGAATCGCAGTCTTGCATTATTTCCAGTTTATGACTCAGCTTTGGGCCTGGTAGTGGGGGAAGAAGGTGGGGATGCTGTCGTCACCCTCTGGAGCTGCCTTCCGGCCCAGTATGTGATACGCCAGGCTGGAACCTTACTAGGTTCAACTTCTGGTCCCATCTACCCTTCAATCTGTTTCCAGCAGTGGACAACCAGATGTTGCAGGGAAGTCTGCAAACCGAAGGGAACACCATCTCCCCTTATGTCTCAACATCTGATATTCTGAGGTATACTGCCTCAACATGGTGGTGGTTCTATAGCTATAATGTTACACAGTATTTTCCTCGTATAACAAACTTCTTGTAAACAGTAAAACAAACCAAGAATGAAACATCTCCTCTAGTCTAGGGCATCCTCCTTGCTATGTAAAGCTTCTACTTGTATGCAAGCGGAGACAAATAGTAAGCAAGTTCTCTGTAACAACATGTTTAGTGTAGTGGATGATGCTGAAGTTGGTTCCTCATTCCCTATTCGTCACAGACAAAAACTAGAACTGCAGAAGCAGCCTTACATTTTCACACACTTGCACCCCAAAATAAGAAGTGGGGTACTATATAGCAGGATATTACCGGAGTGGGGAGTATGTACATTTAGTATTGCCCTGTGCTCACACATGAAAAGCCTTGGATCAGACACAATGCTAGTGAGTAAACGTAGAAGAGAGCCTCATGGTTGTGTGATTGCATGACTTGGGATGACTAAAACCTTATTTTGGGGTGTATATCCTCAATTTCTTATTAGTGTTGCCTGGGGGCCTCACATTTCAACACATTCTATGTAAAAATAACACTATGAAGTGTTTTTAGAATGGAAGCTTTCATGGCTGGTTATAATAGTAGAGGACACAGGTAATATGGGTTTGAAAGCCATATATTATTTGTTAGAGACCGACGTTTCAACCTCCTAGCCAAGGTCTTTGTCAAGGTGGTTACAGCAAGGCTGCGAGGATGGATGGGTGGAGGATGGATGAACCATCCTCGCAGCCTTGCTGTAACCACCTTGATAAAGACCTTGGCTAGGAGGTTGAAACGTCGGTCTCTAACAAATAATACATGGCTTTCAAACCCATATTACCTGTGTCCTCTACTTTGAAGTGTTTGGAATCCTTGGGCACCTCATAGAAGATGGTCTTCTGGGGATGATATGTGATGTCCCAAAGCTTATTTTGGAGTGCAGTGTCATGCACTTATTTGTTCAGGCTGTTCATGTAGGATTTTTTTTGTGTGTGTCTCCGTGCCAAATAACAGGACTGGGAAAAAGGAACCAGCTCTGGCACCCTATAATTTGGACCCCAGGCAGAAAGCAGTGAGTTGGCTGCAGATGGGGATCCAACAGGGCTCTTCTTATGTTCTTACAGCTTCTCTCCCTGGGCATTTGGTGCAGGGCTAGCAGATTTGCTGCAGCTGAAGAAGCTACTTCAATATTCCCTCTTGACTTGTATAGTTGTAAATCCCACATACAAAACAAAGATGCTGTAAGTCTCCAGTGTGTACTTATCCTAAGAAAACTAACAGCACCATCCTATGCATGTTCGCTCAGCAGTATGTCCTTCCTAAGTCCAATGGGGCTTACTTTGCAATAAGCATGTTGTTAAGGCTTGCATAGTGCTGTCCCTGGAATTTGCAGCCACTTTGGCAAATGGGAAGCATGGACCAATCCCAAGTTGTACAGATGTTTGTATATGACGTCTAAACATGTTCCTATTTTGCCTGAAGACTAGTGTGTGTTTTGCTTTCTCTCAACTCTCTTAATACGTCTAAAATACGCAATTCATGTTCCTCAGACTGGAGGTAGGTGATAGTTTTCAGTGTTGGAGGTGCTTTGAAAAGATGACGTTTGTGGTGGGAATGATCTACCCAGTGTCACCTCCAGTAAATGAGGTTTACAGGGTTTTCTATTGTTTCAAAAATCCTCAAAACTTTGACCAGAGACCACAGTGGGACAAAGCTCTCTCTCTCTCTCTCTCTCTCTCTCTGTGTGTGTGTGTGTGTGTGTGTGTGTGTGTGTGTGTGTGTGTCTCCCATGAGAAGTGATGCTTCCTCTCAAGCCATTTTCAGCCCTTGTAAACAGTTGTCTGTCTCCAGGGTAAGATATCATAAGGACCAGTGTGAAAATTATACTGATGAGATTGTAAGAGAATATACTTTTTTAAAATTGTCTATATTTTTTCTTCCCTTTTACTTTTACAGGTTCCAAAATGTCACCAAGGGGGAAGGAGAGGTGAGTATATGCATGCTTGCATGAGTGAGTCAGAGAGAAGGCTAGATAAGTTCATTGGATTCCTCAGGTGTGGCAGAAAATAAGGTCTGATACTGTTAGATGAGCTGATTAAAACAGTCTGGTGACACCTTTATTTTTATTTATTTGCTGCATTTTTATCCCATCTTTCTAAGAAATTCTGGGTGGTATGCATTGCCTTCCATCCCCGTCCTATCACAGCAGCCCTGTGAGAAAGGTTAGGCTGAGAGATAAACCTTATGCAGGTGTGTCTTGCCACAGGGCAATGTGGTTCTTTCTTTTGGATATTTACTTATTTTTCACATTTTTATACCGCCCTTCCTCCAAGGAGCTCAGAGTGCTGTACATATTTCCTCCCCTCCTTTTTGTCCTCACAACAACCCTGTGAGGTAGGTGGGGCTGAGAGATAGTGACTGGCCCAAGGTCACCCAGGAAGCTTCGTGGCTGAGCAGGGATTTGATCCTGGATCTTCCAGGTCTAAGTCCGACTCCCAAACCACTACACCATCCTGGCTCTGAACAATGAACTATGAAGGCAATGAACTATGAAGGCAATGAACACACCAGTGGGTGAAGAAGAACTTCCATTAAGCAAGATATGAATAACTTCCAGTTATTAAAGCAAGCTATCAATAGAGTACAAACAAGATGCGCAATGCTGCCTATGTCCGTTCTGTTGCCTGCACACCTTCCAAGTGCCTCTGGCAATGGACGAACTCCAACAGCCAATAGGGTGTGTAATGCCTTTCCTGGAGCCTAGGCTTATGCTGAGATGTCCACCTGGTAAGGGTCTCAGAGAGGGTTTAAATACCTTAAGGCAGTGGTTCCCAAACTTTTTAGCACTGGGGCCCACTTCTTAAAATGACACTCTATTGGAACCCAGCTTTATGAGACTTAAAAAATGGTGATCTTGAAATAAATATCTTTATTTACAAGTAATAATTATTTTTGAGTGGAAGCTCTCATGGCCAGCAACAATTTGTAGAGAGATAGCAGTCATGGGCGTAAAAGCCATGTAAAAAACTTTAAAATCCAGCTAAAAAGAAATAACGATCGATCGATCCTGACAGCAGTCTCCGGTTTTCCCAGCACTGTAGTCAGACAAAAAATCATTAAAATCCGAAGCTAGGACAAAGTACAACCTGACGTTTCGTTTCTTGCCTCTAGAAACATTTTCGAAGGGCAGTCAAAAGACTGGCAGATGGTGTCTGAAGTCTGCCAATGTAGTCTGCCAAAACCATCTGCCAGTCTTTTGACTGCCCTTCGAAAACGTTTCTAGAGGCAAGAAACGAAACGTCAGGTTGTACTTTGTCCTAGCTTCGGATTTTAATGATTTTTTGTCTGACTACAGTGCTGGGAAAACCGGAGACTGCTGTCAGGATCGATTGATCGTTATTTCTTTTTAGCTGGATTTTAAAGTTTTTTTACATGGCTTTTACGCCCGTGACTGCTATCTCTCTACAAATAATAATTGTTTGCAAAAAAACTCAATCCATTTCTCATAATGAGGCAGCCCTAATGAATAGCTTTAAGGCTTGAGAGGCTTGGTTATGTGACCCAGCCTTCACCTGCCCCCACCTGTCATTGGCAGACTTTGGGGGAGGGAACACCAGAAATAATACTCAAACATTTATCTCCCTATAGCAGCTATCTGATTTTTGAATAACCTCAGGGCTTGAGGCAATTACTTATCTGATTTTCTATCACCTGTGTTTTCATTGGTGGCTCTCCAGGACCCACCAGAAATCAGGTCATGACCCACCAAGTGGGTCCGGACCCACAGTTTGAGAAACACTGCCTTAAGGCTATGTGCTTACTGCTAATTATGTGACTACAATTAATGATGTTTATAATAATGATGTTTGAGTAAAAGGTATATTCAGTTTGCTCTCAAACCATATCGTGTCTCCTGCCCCCAAGCGCCTGGCCTTGCAATGGTGCCCAGTGCTTTCAAAGATGAAATAAGCAAGGGCAGGAAGAACAATACTTTTTAGATAGCCTCTACCTTATAACAAGCTTTGCGGTCACCTCCAGGTGCTCAATCTTGGAACTTTGCCTGGGACAGTTAACACTAGCAGGGCTCAGATGACTCGCCCAGTTAAGGGATAAGAATAAGATAAACCAAGGGCTAAAAATGTAGGTCATGAAATCCCAATGGAACAATGGGAACAATTTTGGTTAAAACAGATAAATTTACATTAAATGTTAATATTAAGGAAAATATGTTTAAAATGATGTATAGATTATATATGACCCCAAGTAAATTGGCAAAAATGTACAGAAAGATGTCAAATAGTATTTGGCAATGTAAAAACAGGATCTTTTTATCATATGTGGTGGACATGTACCAAAACAACAAAATATTGGGTTCAGATTCACAAACAGATACAGTTGATTTTAAAGATTAATGTGGAAATGAAACTGGAAGTCTTTTTTTTTGTTCGGTATGATGAGAGACTACCATGTAGGGGAAAAAATGAAACTTTGTTTTTATATATGACAAATGCTGTGAGAATTTTGTACGCACAATACTGGAAGAACTCAGAAATACCTTGCTGGAAGATTGGTGGACAAAAGTTTTGGATTTTGCAGAAATGGATAAACTCACAATTTTAATTAAAGAGAAGTCAGTACCGGTAAATCTTGTGAACAATTGGAAACCACTTGTTGACTTTTTACGTGAGAGAGAGAAGGACATGATAGTATGTGGATTTGATGAATAGAGTGTCGGAGATATATTTGGCTAAGTTGGATAGTACAAGTAGAAAATAGAGAATAGTATGTTAGTAGGATACACTGCTTCATGCTTGCTGTAATCTTACTTGTTCATATTTACCATGGACAAACTGCCCTAGTTTAAAAAACAACAACAACTAGCCTTGTGCTGTACCTTCTGCCCATCTCTCTTTTCAGGAAGGGCTTTCGACAGAGATCACCTCCTGTCCTCAAATACTTGCAGGGTATCCTCCGCAAATACCCAGATGGGGGCCAGATTTTAAAGGTGAGCTGAAGGAGCTACAGTATATAAGTGGTGGGTATTTTTTGTGTGTGTGTCAGGGGAGTGAACTCCATTTGGTTAAAGTATAGTAGAAGATGATTCAGAGTCTTCTTGAACGGTAGGGTAATCATGGGAGATTGAGAGGTCAGCTGGAGTTTTGGATTTTCTGGAAGTGGGGCAACAGGGTTAGAGAACTAGATGCTCGAGGGGTCTGGGATAGACCCATAGCAAATCACTATATATGTACACTTAAGGAAAGAGATCATTCCTCTGTGGAGACCACGTTTTCCTCCCTTCAGGTCCTATTTGTGCCCCTATAAGCTCTGCATTTCCATTATTGAAATAATGCTCAAGGTGACTTGCAATCATGCAATAAAAGCATAATAAACAGGAAAAACAAAACGGCAATGAATAGACTAGAGCTAAGGTTCTCAAACTTTGTTACTGCCCCCTCAATAATATATAGTATATATATTTACACAACCCTTCCCCATATTGCAGCTAGTTGCAATCCACAGTATGGGAACCCCTGTAGTAAGACAGTTAGATCATCTTAACTCAGCATTGCCTAACTTGCTAGCAGCAGCTTTCCAGGGTTTCAGATCGCCCTACCTGGAGCTTCCAGGGATTGAATTGAATTCTTCAGAGCTTTCCCGCCCTCTTCCAAGCTGCTCACAACCTACCCTCTCTAGGCTAGAGAACATAAGATCTCATGTGTATGTTTTTTTGGAGGAGGACAGTACTGGAAGATGTCCGTTTTCTGAGTCCTATTCTCTGGTTGGGGTCTAAAGGGACAGAGTTTGGAAGGGGTAATGCTTAGGTCCCCTAAGGAAGAAGAGGAGGGTCCCCTAAGAGAAGCAGAGAGACAATTTGATGAAGTTGTTTAGAGCGTCAATACCTGGGAGCTAGTCCTTCATTTGCCTCTGATTGCCTTCCTCTTTCCAAAGGAGCTGATCCAGAATGCAGATGATGCGGGTGCCACAGATGTGATCTTACTCTACGATCAACGGGGCTTTGGAACACAGAGCCTTTTCTCAGAGGGGCTGGCGAGTACCCAAGGTATGGACCATGACTTGTCTACTCTTGTCATCTTGCCAAACCACAGTGAAACATCCTAAACCATGATTTGGCATGATGCCTGAATTGAGCAGTTGCTGGAGTGGATGAGCAATCCTTAGATGACTGCTTTCCTTTCTCTTAGGCCCTGCACTCCTTGCCTACAATGACGGCCAGTTCTCTGAGGCTGACTGGGAAGGGATCCAGAGTCCAGGCCTCAGTCATAAAGAGAACGACCCCTCTACTGTTGGGCGATTTGGCTTGGGCTTCAATTCAGTCTACCACATCACAGGTGAGCAGCTTCGTGTATCTTGATTTGAGAGCTGGGAGGTCTTAAAAACCAAACCTTTGAGAGCAGGGAGGTGTGTGATATCAAGTTGTTTCTGCAGCGATGTAGATCTTCATTTTAAAATCCAGGCTGCGCTTGCTGTGTGCCTGGCCCCTCCCACCACCACTTCTTTGTACCTAGGAAAGTGTCATTCTGCGCTTTGAAGATATAAATTGGAAATCCATTTCTATCATTTCTGCACAACTTCATTTGTTTTGTAAACTGATGCTACTCATATAGTAGAATGCCTTTGTACCCTCTGGGCACAAATTGTTGGAGACACGGACTGAGATAGGGATGGTAACTTAAGGTAGGGGCATTCATATTTTTGTGAACCAGTTTCCTTCTCTCTCGCCCCCTAGATTTCCCATCAGTACTCTCTGGTCAACTGTTAGGAGTGCTGGACCCACAGCAAGCAGCATTAAATGAAGGGGGCCAACTCTGGCATGTGGATGAATGGGAAGAGATGTCTGACCAGTTCCAGCCATTCTGGGCAGCACTTAAATCTCTGGGCCAGCCTTGCCCACCTGCTGAGGACTACTTCCCTGGCACTCTGTTTCGCTTCCCACTAAGACAGTCTCCCTCGAAGGTCTCGGAAAATCTCTATAGTTCAGAAAGGGTGCAGGAGCTGCTGCTCACGTTCTTGGGTGATGCCCCCATTAGTTTGCTGTTCCTCAAGAATGTCCGGCGATTGACGTTGGGATTAGTTGGATCGGATGGTGCCATCGATGAGCTGCTGAGGGCTGAGGCCTCTACTCACAGGCTGGATATAGGCCAAGGAATCCCTTGCAGTGTGCCAAAGGCTGCAGAATATTGCGCGTACAGTGGTGGAAATCCAAGTGTCTTCCTCCATGGATCAGAGCCTCTTCACAGTGCCACAAGTTCCAAGTTGGACACTGTTGCCAACATCACCACTCTGGCTTTGTATGGCTCTGGGATTGGGCAGGCCAGCAGCGGTGATTGGCTGGTGCTGTCGGCTGAAGCGAAAAAAGATGCCTTCCAAGAACTGTGGGATCTTACTGTTTCGGTTAGCTCTAAACCAGTGCTGTCCTTGGCCTATCCCCTGCAAGGCAGCTGTACCGGGCGCCTCAGCTGCGTCCTCCCACTCCCTGCCACAGAGGAGAACAACACAGGATTGCCACTGCACATCAGTGCCCCTTTCCAACTGACGGATGACCGAAGACACGTGCAGTGGTCTGAAGAGGGGTCCCAGGCACGGGGAGCAGATGGCCGTTGGAACCACTTGCTTATGGAGGAGTTGCTGCCTGTTGCGTATTGTCAGATGGTGTTGTTGACATCTGGCTATCGCAGCAACCCATATGGCGCATGGCCAGACCCGGAGCAAAGCCAGCAACTTCGGTACAAGGCCTTAGTAGCTCAGATCTGCCAGAGACTGATAGACATGAAACTTTTAGTGCAAGTTGGAGATGGAAATCCTAGTCTGCTCCATTCCCGTGAAGCGGTCATCTTGCCAGAGAAGGTGATAGATAAACCAGTGGGATTGGCGCTAGAGAAGGCCCTGAAGTTGGCAGGATCACTGATGGCAGTTGCTCCTCCCCATGTGCGCCGAGCCTTGGCATTGGGTGCTAAAGACGGAAAAGCAGTACAGGAGGCTACGACAAAGTTTGTGAGAGAAACGCTGCGACAGGCCGACCACATCTGGAGCGGAATATCGTTTTTGGAGAAACAGATGCTCTTAGAGTACATGGCTGCGGATGGACGTTACCAGGAGCTGAGAAATCTGCCACTGTTGCCAACAGCCAATGGGCAGTTTGCCAGATTTGGAGATTCTGGAGAGACCGTGTTTGTTGAGACTTGTACCTTCCCCAGGTGAGCAACTTCCCTGCACACTAGCCCTCAAACCCAGGATTGTCCCATTCTTTTCCCATATTGCGATGTCCTTCCCCATCAGATGTTCCAAGTTTGGTAACTTTTATTCTTTTAACTACAACCAAGGCCATGATCCACAAACTTTTTTACCGTGAGTCTTGAGCCCTGGATGGGGTTGGGTGTTTTTTTTTTTTTTTAAATGTTTGGTTCTCTGTAACAGTATTTGGAGGTCCCTCTTCCTTCGCTGGTGGTAGGGTCATATCAACCAGCACCAAGTTGGATTCATTTGGAAGAGAGAACCCTGGAAGTGTAAGGTCTCTGTCTTGTTTTAAATTGGTTTATTTAAACACGTAGGTTGAGAAAGTATTATGGAAATATATAGCAAACGCGGGCAATGCTTGTGGTAGTTGTATGCCTTGTTGTCTAGTAAATAAGACTCTCCTTCAGGCTGGGGACAAAGAGGTTTTAGGGCTTCTTGCTACTTCACATGGTTAATTTAGTCAGCTATTGATTTCTCCTGTTTTTGCAGGATACTCTTGCCTGGCCTGGCTCACCGGTTCTTGCCAAAGGATCTAAACCCTATTCTGCTGGAGCATCTGCAGGCAATTGCAAAGAAAGGTTGGTCACATCCCTGTGTGTGTGCATGTTTGTGTGCGCGTGCACACATACATACAGCGCAATCCTACCCAGCTCCTCCACTGGTGCAGTGGTGGAGGGCAGAACAGGAGGCTTTGGAAGGGAAAAGGGATTTAAATCCCCTTTCCCTCCCAAAGTCTCTTGTTCTCCCTCCACCACTGCTGCACCAGTTGAGGAGCTGGGTAGGATTGTGCTGTTAGTTGAGAGGTTAGTATTGGTCCAGGGTTAAGGTTTGTGTCTACAGGGAAATGGAGACAAGCTGACAATTGTGGGGGGGGGGGGGAGAGAGAGAGAGAGAGCAACCCATTCACCCAAGAAGGGGTCAAAAGCAGTAGAGAAGACACAGGGCCCAGTTATTTTCTTTGCATCCTGTGTGATGATGATGCTGCATATTAGCAATTATGTATTGTTAAATTTTATATTGAATGAACTGCTTTATTAATATGTTAGCTTCTCTGGATCAGTTTAGGAAAAGCAGGACAGAAGCTTCTTAAAGATTAAAATAAAAATACTGTATAAATGCCTGCATACCCCAACTCCAAAGCTGTATCTTGGGACTCATTGATAAATTACTAAATATATCACAATTGATAAACTACTAAACAGAAGTTGCTTCCTTGCATGAATTTGTGATTCCTGCATATAGATATGTTTAGTGATCCTACGTGTGTCAACCTGCACACAAGTAGGATTGTCATATCGGGTTCTACATGCATATTTTTTTTTGTAAATAATGTATATTCTACTTCTATCCTGCACTTCCTTGAAAAGTCTAGAGCAGCTTATATAGGTCTCCCAATATTTCTTTTCTATTTATTATACTGTATTTTTATGCTGCTCTTGAAGGAAGCTCGAGATGGCACATGTGATTCTCTTCTCTCTGTTTCTCTCCCCCCCCATTTATCATCCCAACAACCCTGTGAAGTAGGCTAGGCTGAGACAGGCTCCAGTTCACCCAATGAATGTCCTAATTTAACAGGGAATGAAATTGCATCTCCTTTACCTTTCGCTGACTACTACATCATACTGGCTTTCAGTGTTCTGACCAGGTCCAGATCTACTTTAGCATCAGCAGCACCAGATAATCCCAAATGATTCACTGAGCCTATTTCTGTATGTTATGTGTGAAGCAGCCTGCACTGCCACACAAAGGGTTCTTGTATTAACAACCACTTTGCTCTAGCAAGCAATGTGAGTGCACTCATATTTTGGTTACTGACTCTTTCTCTCTCTCTTGCTCCCCCCCCCCCCAATCTCATCTGCTGCAGGGATATTTGGGAACCTGGTCGTCCTGGATCAAACCATTATTGAGCAGAACTTGCGCTCCTCTCTTCCTGCGGACTGGGTCAGTAGCAACTCTGCCACCCTAACTTGGTACCCCAAGGAGGACCCAAAACAACCGCCTCTGGAGTGGCTTGCTGCTTTCTGGACCTTCCTAAGTCACCATGCCTCCTCCCTGTCGCCCTTCAAGGGCTGCCCCCTCATACCACTGACTTCTCTACACAATTCTCACAGTGGCATCCGGCTGGCTCGGCTGTTGTCTCAGACTTCCCTGGTGTTCCAAAGCCGTGACAGGCACTGCTTGTCTGATGAAATGGCTGGTATCCTGGAGACGCTGGGGTGCACTGTGATCCGGAGCTGGAAGCCAGACTGGTGCCACCGCCAGCTGAAACAATACATCCTAGACCCCACCCCTGGCAGTGTCCTGCAGGCTTTTGCTCATTTGGGGGTGGCATCTGTGGTTGATCGTCTGGCATCTCTGTCTGCCCACCAGATTGAGACCGTTTGCACCTTCCTTTCATCAGCTGCCTCATTTTTGCCCAAGGAGATTGAAGTACTAGCTGTGTTGCCGCTCTTCTTCAAGATGCCCTCCCTCCTTCCACCCTCCATGCCTGGTTTGGTGCCAGCTCAGTGCCACTTGGCTTTAGAGAAGAGTTTGGTCCCTCCTGTGCCCACAGATCTGCTGACTCCTGAGCCTGTGTTGTTATGTCGTAATGAAGCTGAACGTCGCCTTCTCTTGCAACTTCAGAAGCACCTCTTGGGGGCTCCAGATCTGTGTCTGCTGTGTGTCAAAGCAATGAAGAAGAAGGCATATGCCAGCTGGGCACAGGATGCCAAGAGGCTCATGCTGTGGGTGCTGCGCAATGGGGATGCCCTCTTCAGCCAGAACCAAGAACTGCAAGCTTTGTGCTATGACCTGCCATTTCTGGATTGTGGATCTGGAGAGTTGGCTCGGCCCAGAGAGCTCTATAACCCACAGAATTCTGTTTTGCGGGCCTTGTTAAGACCTAACCGCTTCCCCACAGGGCCCTTCCAGGAGCCAGCAGCATTGCGAACCCTTTGTACCCTGGGACTGAAATCTGATCTCTGTTCTGTCTCTCCAGCTGATGTGTTAATGGCTGCACAAGAAGTGAATCAACTGCAGGAAGCCACAGTTGCCAATGCCAAATCACAGGCACTCATCCAGGTCTGCAATGAAACCCCTCTACTGTCACGTTTTTCTTCACAGGAGCTGAGGCAACTGTTGTTCCTGGCTTGGGTGCCTGCCACCAACTCCTCCATATTTTTGCCAGCCAAACAATTCTTGGCACCTGAATCGCTTCGCTCAGATAAGTACACACCTCTGGTGGAGTTGGTCATGGGACTGACAAATGCTTTTCACCTGCAAGCTGCGAAAGCGTTGGGACTGGAGCGCCCACCTCCACCAGAGAAAGTGCTGGAGAACCTAGCTTTGCTGGCACAGAAATATCGCCCCGAAGGGACCCCAGCATTAATTACAAAGTTGCATAGTATCTACCAGCACATGCAACAGCATCTGAGAGATTTCCAAAAGCCACCCAAGGGCCCTGCGGTGTGGAACGGGAGCGGCTTCTCTTTGCCTGTGGACATAGTGCTGGCCTACCCTGATGGTTTGGACCTTGCTGCCCTGATGTCACGAGTGCCCCCAGACTTCCAACGCTATAGCCAGCTCTTTGCAGCGTGGGGTGTCCGTCGGTCCCCAAATGAGGAGGAAGTGTGCCAGGCCCTTCACAAGTTGGCAGATCAAATCAATGCCTGTCCTCAAGGTGGCTCACAGGCAGAATTACGCCTTGTGGTAGCTGCCTTGGATTGGCTCCGTGTGTGCAATCACAATGAAACCAGGGAGATGTTGGTTCCTGTGAGGATTCCAGGATCAGCTGGCTTTGCTTTACACCCAGCCAGTTCCGTACTATACTGTGACATGGATCGAACCCGGCTTGCTGAACTGGATGGAGACCCACCTACCTTGGTGCATGAAGCTGTTCCTCTTGCCACAGCTGCCTTCCTTGGCGTGGAGATGCTGAGCACACGGTTGTCAGGCTTAGAAGTATTTGAGGCTTGGGGTCCTTCAGAACAAATCACCCTCCGGATCCGTAACATCCTTCGTGAGTACAGCCAGGGTCCAGATATGTTCCTAGAACTGCTGCAGAATGCGGATGATGCTGGTGCCCAAACATGCGGCTTCTTGGTGGATCTCCGTCGGCATAATGGCAGCACTAAAGGACTCTTGGACCCTGGTATGGCTGCCTGCCAGGGACCAGCACTTTGGGCTTACAATGATGCTCTGTTCAGTGAGACAGATTTCTCCAACATCATCCGACTAGGTGCAGCCACCAAGGAACGTCAGGATGACAAGATTGGTCATTTTGGTCTGGGCTTCTGCACTGTCTACCATATGACTGATGTGCCCTCTCTTCTCAGTGGCCGCACCTTGCTCATCTTTGACCCCAACATCACACACCTCCAGAAGTATATCCGGAGTCAAGCCCAGCCAGGTATCCGTTTGAAGTGGACTCGCCAAGTTGTCACCATGTTCCCTGAGCAATTTCAACCATACTCGGGCATCTTCAGATGTCAAGCTGGGGAGGATTACCAGGGCACCCTTATCCGCTTGCCTTTCCGCACCGAGCAGGAGGCAACAGGCTCCGAGATCTGCCCAGAGCCCTTTGGACCCAGCCAAATTCAAGCATTGCAAGTTGGCTTCCAGGAGATGTACCAGTACCTGCTGATCTTCCTACGCAATGTGCAGGAGGTGTCATTGACCCAACTTCCTGGTGATTCCACTTCCCCACAAGCTGTGCAACCACTGGCTACAGTCAGCAGGCAAGTCCTCGACCTGAAGGGTGCTCCCAATATTGTGCAATTGACAGCAACTTGGAAATCTGAGGTGGTTACCAGCCATTACCTGCTGCACTCCTGTTTGGGTAAAGGAGAAGCCCTGGAGCTATTCCAGCAGGGAGGAAAAAAGGGGCCCCATTTCTCATCTCCCGATGCGGGTGTGGCCTTGCCCCTCTGCCCTGCCACTGTTGCTGGACGATGGGTCCCAGATTTAGATGACTTTAAGGGCCGGGTCTTCTGTTTCCTGCCTCTTCCTATTGAATCTGGCCTCCCACTGCACCTCACTGCAGCCTTTGCTGTGCTTAGTAATCGCAAAGGACTCTGGGATGCTACCGAGAAGGGCCAGTGGAACAGGGCACTCTTACGGGACTCTGTGCTGGTTGCATGGCTTGGGGCACTGTCTCAACTCCGGGACATGTCCAAAGAAGGGTTGCTGGAGGACTATGAGTACCACACTTTCTGGCCTGCTGTGAGTGATGCCAAGTATCCTTTCAGTGAAACAGCCAAGGCCTTCTACCAAGCATTAGTCAATGGCATTGATGGGGAGCAGCCAGTTTTATTCTCGAATGGGGAGACATGGTGCTCGGCCCAGCATGCCTGTATCCTGGATGCTGACATTACCAGTGACAAACAGCTGAGACCTATTGCTGCCAGGGTCTTCTCTTTAGTCTTGCCAGAGCCACAGGTGGCAGTGTCTGTTCCACACTCGGTGAAGATGAGTTTCAAAGCAAGCTTCCAAGCGGATGTCCTGTTGCCCAATACATACAACTGGGAGCGATTCCTCCGGGAACTTGTTTTACCCAACCTTTCTCAGCTGAAAGTGGATGATCGTGATGCCCTGGTCCTTCGTGCCCTGGACATGAATAGTGCCAGTGTGGATTTGATCCTGACATCTCTGCCTTGCATTCCCACCTCTCCCAATAAGCTGCTAAAAAATATCAAAGGACTGGTGCACCCAAAGGGCCGTGTTGCGCCACTCTATGCCCCAGAAGATGGGCTCTTCCCTGTTGGTGACAGTTTTCTGAGTCCTGAGAGACTGTGGCGCTTGGAATGCCTTGGTATGACCAAAGACTGGGTGGCCATGAATGAACTGATAGCCCGAGCCCGAACTGTGGAAGCTTTGTGGCATCGCAACCCAAACAAGGCATGCCAGCGTGTCCTCTGCATCTTGAATCTCCTTGATGACCATCTCCAGGAAAGCTCCAGCAATACTGCCCAGGCTGTTTTTAGAGACATTCCCTTCTTACCAGCAGTACTTCCTGGCAAGCATCACAAACTCTGCTGCCCAAATGAAATGTATCACTACAAGCTGCTGCCCTTGGTGGGCTTGATTCAACCTATTCTGGACGAGGAGGCCTTTGGTGGAGGCCTGAAGCTCTCCAGTGAGATAAAGGAGTTCTTAGGACTGAGTCGCACACCTTCGATTGCCACGGTACTAGGGCAACTGGAGGCAGCATCGCAAGGCTCTAATGCCTTGTCCAGAACTGAACTGGCTAAGATAACTCAAATATGTTATGCCTTCCTGAATGACATGGTGAAGAAGAACCCTTCTTGCAAAATGGAGATATCGCAAAGGGCACAAACGTTTCCCTTTGTCCTGGTAGATTCTGGCTTTGTGTCGGTGGGTAATGTGGCCCATGACCTGGCCTTTGATGCTGCTCCATATCTCTTCCAGTTACCTCCAGAGTACCAGGAGCAAAAGGAGCTGTGGGACTGCGTAGGGTTAACTCATGCCTTTAAAGTGCAGGACTATGCCACTGTGTTGCAAACATTGGCCAAGCATGCAGCTGGACAGCCCCTTTCCAAAAGGCAGCTGGATCTAGTCCTTCGGCTGATCAATGTAGGGCTATTGGAGATCTTAGAAGAACAGCTGGAATCTTATGAGGCCCAGAGCATCTTTTTCCCAGACCAAGACAATGTTCTGCGTCCACAGCCCAAGCTGCATTTTGATGATACACCATGGATGCCACGTGATAAAAACACCCTACTGTGCCATCCCAAGATCCTCCGGGAAGTTGCCATGCACTGTGGCATCCCCACCACAAAGCATCGCATCTTGTCACGCTGTCAGATCCACGATGTCTCCCCATGGGGCATGGATTTTGGAGCCAAGGAGAAGCTCAGCACTCGGCTGGCCAACATTCTCCGTGATTACTCCTCTTCTTCACGGGATGTGCTGAAGGAGTTGCTACAGAATGCAGATGATGCCGGGGCAAGTGTGGTACACTTCCTCTGGGACCAACGTTGCCACCCAACACGTAGTGTCTTTAGCGATGAGTGGAAAACTCTTCAAGGGCCAGCATTCTGTGTGTACAACGATCGGGTCTTTCAGAAGAGTGATATTGAAGGGATACAGCAGTTGGGCTGTGGCGGCAAGGGTGGGAGGCGTGATGCTACCGGCAAGTATGGGCTGGGCTTTAACACCGTTTACCACTTGACTGACTGCCCTGCCTTTGTGACTGGAAATAGTACCCTATGTATCTTTGACTCCACATTGCACTACCTACCGGACTCCAATGAGCACTCTCCTGGAAAGATGTACAGTGTCACTAAAGATTTCAGGAGAAACTTCAAGGATGTTTATGATACCTTCTTGCCTGAGGTGTTTGACCTCGAAAATGGCACCCTTTTCCGTTTACCCCTGCGTACTCCTGCTGGTGCGGCGTCCTCCCCTATCTGCCAGCGCCCTGTGTCCAAGGAGGATATGGAGACTATGGTGTTGGCTCTTAAAGAAGAAGCTGACCTCTTTGTGATGTTCCTCAATCATGTTTGCCGTGTGATTTTCTCTGTGATCAGTGAGAAGGGAGGGGCACCAAAGGAGGTACTGAGGGTGGACGCTGAAGGTGAGGGGCCCAAAAGACTGGAATACCAGAAACTGCTCTCCCAAGCAGCTGCAGCAGGTGGCATGGATCAGGGCAAGCCAGTAAGAGTCTTCTACGAGATGAAAATAAAGCACAGCAACTCCAGGACCCCCAGCAACTGGCTGGTTGGGAAGCAAATTGGGTTGGAGAGTACAGATACTGTGGAGGGCATGACGCTGCCACATGGTGGTGTAGCTGCTTGTCTTGATAAACAATCGCCTGGCAGGGCCTTCTGCACACTCCCACTGCCAACAGGAACTGGCCTACCCATCCACATCAACGGGAACTTTGCTGTGGACTCGGCCCGTCGTGACTTGCGGAAAGACGAAGACACCCGTGAGGCGGCATGGAATAGTGTGCTGCTGCGGTGTCTTGTGGCTCCTTTGTATTGCTCCCTGCTTGAGGAGCTGCGCCAGGGATTGGGGAATTCACCACTGCTGCAGTTCCACACCCTGAGTGCATGTGAGGAAAGACTAGATTCAAAATATTTGTGCTATTTCCCACTGGTAAACGAGGCTGTCCCTCCCATCTGGCATCAGCTGGTAAACCGTGTGTATGAATTGGTCTGTGAGGGGCAGTGTCCCTTGGTGCCAGTGTACCAGAAGCAGAGTACTGGCAAGGGTATACACAGAACGGAAGTGGTGAATGTGTGCTGGTGTGCACCCAAACTGGGCCACCCAACCAGAGAGCCCTATTTCCTACAATCTAAAATAAATGATCCCCTTGAGGGTACTCTTCAGAATCTGGGCATGTGCTTAGTCCCTCCCTTCCAGCGTCTGCAGGAGATCCACGGCCAATTTGTCAGGGCAGGTATTGATGTCCTAAGGCTGGATTGTCCTTCCCTCTGCGGCTTCCTCAAGAACTTGTCTACCTTGTGCCTGCCATGCCCACTCAACAAAACACCTGTGAAGAATAGCCACAGCTGCTCTGCTCTCCTGAACTTCTGCTTCCATGGGATGAACCCTGAGGACACTAGCTTCCTGGAAGGTCTTCCTTTATTGGTGACCCAGGATAAAGTGCTACGGCACTTCAGTAAGCAGAACCCTGTGTACCAGAGCAGTGCTCATGGTCTTTTCCCTCGCCATCAGGACCGTTTCTCTGCCTGTGTCATTGAACATTCAGACGCTAGGATGCTGTTAGTGAAATCGGGGTTCCTGAAGGATTTTGCTCTCTGTGAATCTGCTGTCTATATCAAGGAGATGCTGACATTGGACAACTGGGTCAGTAGTCCTGAAGGCTCCAGCTGGCTATGTGAAGTGTGGAAGTTCTTTGAGAAACAGATCTGCATGTCTGGAAAACAGGACATGATGGATCAGGCATTTGCAAAGCTAGTTTCCCTCTTCAGAGATTGGTCTGTGCTCCCTGTGTCTGGCTACAGTAAGTCTTTGGTTCCCCTTGAGCTACTCGGCACAATTGTTCCCAGCAGCGGAGATGATGTTGCTAAAATTCTCTGCAAGCTGGGTTTTGCCGTGCTAGACTCCACTCTTCTGCCTTCACATCTCACTGTGTATGTCATCTTTCCACGACTGTTGCAAACGGAGGATCCTTCTGTGGTGCTGGAGCAACTGGCTGCCCATAGTAGCCTGTGTTGGCAATCACTTAACCAATGGGACTTTCGCAGCCTCTTGAGGTTTCTATGCAAAGATCTGAAGAAGGCAAAGGGTGACTGTGGGTTCCTAGACAAGTTGAAGGCCTTGCCTGTGTTTGAGACTCATCAGGGAGAGCATGTGGCACTATCGTCCTACCAGAATGTGTATCTCCTGGAGTCCAAGATCTCAAAGGAGTCCAAAACCTTTAAGAAGCTTTATGAAGTAGATAAAAATACAGTTATGTTAAGGGACAGTAAACTGAACAGGGACCTGAGTGAGTGCTTTGATATTGGCATAATGAATGATTTGCAGCAGTTTGTACAGCAAGTCTTGCCTCGTCTGCCTTATGTCCCAGAGGCCCAACAGCTAGAGGCAGTGAAGTTGTTCCTTATCATCAAAACTTATTATTATAATAAAAAAGAGTATGAGGAACAGAAAAAGACTGTGATCTCAAAGTTCCGGTCTCTTGCCTTCATTTCAGACAGGCAGGGTGTGTTGCGTCCTGCATCCTATTTCTATGATGAGGCTTATTCACTTTGTAAGCTGTTGAAGTTGGACTTCCGGTTTGTGCCCAATGAATTCTACCAGGTACTGTGGCCTGACAATAAAGAGGAGGTGAAGAGATTCTTACGGGATGTGGGTTTGCAGCAGGAGATATCGGAGGAGGATTTTCTGGCATGTGCTGCCCAAGTTGAAAGAGAAGCACTGAGGGATGGTGCCGCAACCAGTGATCTCCCTGCAAGAAGGGAAGCGCTCTGGAAACACCTGCTTTCCAGGTCAAATGATGCCCTGTCAGATGCCTTCCTGGAAAAGGTGTCCAAGCTCCGATTCCTTGTGCCGCGGCCAATCTCTGCTCCTCTACGTGCCCTTCACTCGCCATACATGTCTGGCAATGATCCAGTGGCTCCCCGAGGCTCTTTGTATACTGAGCACAGGGTAGACTTGGTTTGGACTTCAGGAATGACTCTGCCTCGCATTGTACATGTTGGAGAAAATGAAGAGGCCATTCTGACACGACTGGGGGTGCAGTGCACCTTGCCAGTCCACTTGGTCTTGAAGAATTTGAGCAATGTATGCCAGGCACCGTGTCACACCCTTGATGCCAAAGAAACCCGAAAAAGGGTCATAAAGTTGATGTATCAGTATTTATCCGAACAGAAAAATATAGAGACTGGCTGCCTAAAGGATTGCCCTGTGGTACTGGTTGATGGTGACGACCTAGCAAAGGCCAAAAATGTAGTTGCCTCCTTGAAATGTTCAAGTTACTTCCGGCCATATCTCTATAAACTGCCTCCAGAGTTAGGTGTCTATCTGAATCTACTGGAAAAATTTGGAGTGAAAGCAGAGCCGAGCATCCATCACTATGCCAGTGTCCTGGCCAGGATCCATGAGGAGACACTGGACAAGGTCACACTGCAGGCCAATCTCAATAGAACGGTGGTCAGAGCCACTCAGTTCCTTTTCCAGCTGTTAGATGATGATGATGAGGAGCCCGTGGACTTGTCGGAGCTGAAGGAACTGTATCTGCCGTGCATTGATGGGAAGTTGTATCGATCAGACACCTTAGTCTTCAGCTTATACACCTCTGACCCAATGCTCGAAGTCTTTCACAACACACTTCACTTCCTGATCGATCTCTCCACATGCTCTCTAACCCATGACAAATACCAACAGTGGGAACTTCTCTGCCTGCTGCCTGCTGCCCTGCGCCCCAAGAAATGGTCAGATATCACTGAAGAACAGCTGGAGTCGTCATCACTGGAACTGTGTATCTATGGGGAACACTGTGAGTTCCAGAACCGTCTCAAAGGACTACTAGTTTCTCCTGAGTTTCAGTATGCTCTGATTGCACTGCTGAAATGGCAGAATGGAACAAAGGTGATAGAGGAGACAAAGTCAGTATGCAGTGGACTCTTCTCATCAGAGCAGCTAGAGGTTGTTTGCTGTGAAAAGGTGTGCACAGTAATGGTACACAACTTGCAATGCTTGGATGGGACCCAACGGGCCACGACAGTGCATGTTGAAAAAAAGCCAGACGGCAAGCAGCGGATTTACCTTTTGCATCAAGAGAATGTGGATCCAGTGCGAACCATGGACGTCACTATCTGCCTAGCCACAGAAGTGAATAAGACCTTGGGAGAAATATTTCACCAGGCTGCCAGAGACGTCCTCATGAAGATTTTGGTTTGCCAAGGGCCTGAGGAAATTGCCACAGTGCTAGAGAGTAATAAAGTGCCCCTGCAACAGACCACCAACCGAAATGCCTTCACCTTGCCTCCTCCTGGAGAGGATATCCCTGAGGAATGGTACGACAGCCTGGATATGAGCATTCTCCATACTTTTGTGCCTGGAGATTATGTGGGTTTTCTGGACTCTTCCCTGCCTGGTGAGCATTACTTCTATGCTGTGGTCCTGGAAGCACTTGGGCCTCGGCAGAGTGGTGCTGGCCAGGTGCACACATACCGTGTTAACTTGGGAGGTGGGCGGCAAGTGGAAGTCAGTGCCCATGATCTTTACCACTTTCGGAGAAGCAACCCTGTGTCTGACTTAAGTAAAGCTATGGTGTTAGTACAAAGCTCCCCCAATGCTGCCACGGCTGCAAATCCAAGAGGTGGAAATTGGTACCAACGACCGCTGAGTGAGGTGAAAAAGGAAGTAGATGCCTCCCTAGTTGAGATCTGGAGTCTGTCGGAGGAAGAGAGAAAGAAAGCTCTAAGAAGACTTTATCTGTGCTATCACCCAGATAAAAACGTGGGTCAAGAGGATTCTGCCAATGAAATCTTCAAATACCTTAAAGAGAAGATCAGAGAGATGGAGAACAAGGAAAAGTCCAAGAACTATAGCGGGGAATCAAAAAGTAGCTCTAGCAACAGGAATGTTTGGACCTTCTCTGGATCTTGGGCTGAATGGGATCAACAAGCCCGTCGGCATCAAGAGAATCGTACAGAATTTACCAGGCAAAGACAACATGGACATGGAGGAGGAAGAGGTAGCTGCCACTTCAAGTATGACTTCTGGACATTCCACCACACTGGGCCAAAATGTGAATCAAGGCAGTGCCTGGAGGAGGCCAGGCGCTGGCTACGGCAAGCAGAGTGTGATCTGCGGGCAGCAGTCGGTAGCGCTGGGAACGGTAGTACCGAATGGCTACTTTACAAGACATACCGAGCAGTGGAGAAGGCTCTCACAGCAGTGAAGTACAGTGAGGGTGGATCCTTTGACAAGCACCTGTCTCTTGCAATGCTGGCTAGCAACATAGCATCTTATGGACCTGAACTAGCAAGTCTCCCTGGTCAAGTGGCTAAGCTCCGGCAGCTTGGTGTGGATGACAAGAAGACGCAGTATCCCAGCTACCACAATTCACCTACCATTCCCAACGAGGCCTTCTCTGAAAACAAGGAAGAGGCCGTGCTGCTGCTGGCTCAGGAGCTTCTAGATATAGTGAAGAAATGGCTTGGCCATTAATGGAAGCTCAGGGGCTTTGTTTAAAAATCTCATTTTGATTATTGGTAAGCAACATAAATACCTTTAACAAACTTTGGGATCAAAACGTATGTAATGTGCAGGGAGATTTGGAGTATATCATTAAAAATGTAAATATTAAGCTTGAATATAATTGTATGTTTGGGTGTGTTCATTTTGTATGTTGTGTTTTTTAAAAGTTTTAACAGTTAAAAAATTTGAGAGACCTGTTTGGGAAAGACACGATGCCTTGTAGAACAACTTCGGGCTGAGTAGGAAATGGTTGTATCTTTTGAAAGTTGGAATAGATAACGAGTTACTTGATTACTTATATTCTAATTTGTATTAACAAAACTGCATTGCAATCCAATGCATGTCTACTCTGAAGTAAGCCCTGTTGAGTTCAATGGGATTTAATCCCAGGTACATGTATAGCTTTGGTTCCTTAAGAAAAAGAGGAGCTGGTTTTATGCTTATGGAGGAGAGACTGCAGGAGGTAAGGAACACTTGTTTTCTGTTAAATAGAGATAGTGCCCCCCTGATCGTGGTTATACTGTACTCTTGATCCCAAGTTGTAACCTCTGCAATGTTTCTATATGTTTCAATCAGGAGTTCGTTCCTTCACCTGAACCTTGCAACTTCTAGACAGTGCTTTCCCCACCTCACCTCAATCTTGTCCCAATCTACAACTTGCTTGTTGATTATGCCTAGGAGGATCAGAAGCAATGGAGTAGTAGCCTTCAAAGACTCAATTTTTAATCCCAAACTATAACACCGCAGCTCACTTCTAATTTTTACTGTACATGTCTATCCTCTTTCTAGGGTGACCAGACTCAAGTGAGGGAACAAAGAGGGGTCCAGATGGTCACACATGTCTACTGAAATCGTTAATTATTTTATAAAAGAGGAACTTGACTCTTCCTTTGCATCTAGTCTCGATCTGCTCTGTGTTTTCCCCCCTTTTTTGGGAGGGCATCAGTTGGGGGGGGGCAAAAAAAGCAGCATCAGTAGTGGCATTACTGCTGTGACTTGCCTTAGCTCAGGACGCAACTCACTTGTCCTGACTCAGAAGTTAAAAACCAGTGCAAGTGCAAAGCTCCTGTACATCAAATACCTGTGTACTAGAGGGAATTTTGGCAAGTGCAGTTTATGTCCCTGTGCTGTAAGGCTTAAAGGCTGTACCTGCTGAAAGTCCATCTTCTGTAAAACTAAACTTGACAGAATTTTTTGTCCTGTACTACAGATATTACCTGTCATGTCTGGCTTGTAAGAGTCTTGTTTGAGTCCCTACAGCAGCCTGGCTTGTTCATTCTTTACATTTATAGTCTAACCTGTTCTAAAGCCATCCAAAGGTGGAGGATATGAATTATTGTTATCCATAAGTCCAGCAGCCCTAGTGCTGCTGCTAGTGCACCCTAGCCCTCATTCTGCTTCCTGTCCACCAACTGTGCTTGCTAGTGCTTTGAAAGTTTGATTCATTTAATGACTCTGAAAACGTTCATTGACCCTTCATGAGTCTCATGTATTCTTAAATTACCTATCTGGAGGCACTGTTCTATAGGGCCTGCTCACACAACCAGAGTGTAGCATATTTTGTGTACTTTCTTCAACACATGTTTACACTTTAGCTTGTATGTACTGTGTCACTGTGATGTCCAAAAGGACCAAATTGTGAGCTGGGGCCCACATCTGAAACAGTATTGATGCACTCAGAGATCATAAACAAATCTGAGGAAAACGGGGATTTTAATCACAGGGATTCTGTATCACTTCAGTACACATAGGAAAATGTCCTATTTGCTCTGTTTTAATTCTGCTCAATTTGGGACAAAACACAGGCAATTTTATCACTTCAATATACATAGGAAAATGTCCTGTTTGCTCTGTTTTGTTTTAGTTCTGCTCAATTTGGGACAAAACACAGGCAATTTTTATGGAACACTTTCTCATTAGACCATCCCATATAACTGTTTGGGACCATTTTGCAACTCTCTGGGAGTCCTTTTGGATAGAAGAGCAGCATATAATACTTCAAATTTTAAAAAGGGCTTTTCAGTTGCACTTTGGAAGTAAGGTCTCCTGAAAGTGCTCATGCTGCATCTACACATGCAGCAGAATAAGGTAGAAGAGTGGCCTGCATTACAGGTGGAAAATCTCCCTCATCTTGTTCCCAAGACATAAGAACATAAGAGATAGCCCTGCTGGATCAGGCCAAAGGCCCATCTTGTCCAGCTTCCTGTATCACACAGTGCCCCCACCAGATGCCTCTGGGAGCACACAAGACAACAGGATACTTGTATCCTGTCGCTACTCCCTTGCAACTGACAAATATCAGTTCACACTATTTTTTTTTTAAATTTGGACAGATTACATTAAGAAAGCAGTTAAAATGGAAGGCTGCTTCCCACTCTCTTATGTATGTATGCTTTTGGTAGAACAGGGGCTCCTCCTGGAATGAAAAGGTGTGGTCTTATATTTGACACAAATAGGGTTGGCTCTGATCTTGGAATTCTAGCTTTGAGGATACACTGGGAGGGGGGAAAAAGATTGTCTAGTTTCCCATACTAACTCAGGGTACTTCTGGATTAATTGCTATAAAAGGAATCCCAGACCAGTGCAATGAGCAGGACAGGAGTGTTTTGAAGTGTTTTTTTCTACCTGATGACCTGTCAGCTAAAATTCATCTTTCATATCGTGAGGCAATATAAGACATTATGAGTCAGGGTCTGCCCTTGATGATTGTTCAGATGCTAAGCTTTTGCAGGACATGGCAGCTCGTTGCTTCACAGGGTAAATCGCCAGCAACAGAATACAACAGTGTTTCACCAGTTGCATTGGCTACAATTTATGATGCAGGATTATTTGACCTACACCAGGTGCTAAATGGTTATGTCCAATGCTGCTGAGAGAATATACTTCATCCTTCAAGATCTGAAATTAGCGAAGTGCTGATACCCATGATCCACAATTCTACAACTCAATGGGCTAGGGCAGTGATGGTGAACCTATGTGTGTCAAAAAGGTGACATGCCATGATGTTTTGGGTGACATGCTAGCATTCACCAACACCCGACGACAACTAACAGGATCTCAGTATCCGTGGAGGCCTTTGGTAGTACCTATAGGGTACTGCTCTGACACAGAAAGTCTGATTCAGCAGAGCCACTGAGAATGGGTTAAACAAGAGACAGGGTATATATTCTAGAACTAGTATGGGGAATGGTAAGCTTAAGCTAGGATTGTGGCTTAATTTTTTTTCCCTGGGCAGGCCTCCTGTGCCTTTAACAGCTGTGCAGCTCCCTACATGCAGTGTTGCAGTGATAGGAGGAGCGTCGCCTGTTGGACTTTTGCTTGTGCAACAGCAAAGTCCAAGTCTGGGTTAGGGTTGCCAACCCTCTTGGATTGTCCTGGAATCTCCAGAAGCAACCCTGGAGATTTTAACAAGGCCTTCTTTAATGACATGATGCTGTTTCAGAAAAAAAAAATCTCCAGTAATGTGTGTGTAGGTTTTCATGGCTAGCACTTATTCTCACAGAAGCAATAACGGGGTTAAAAGCCATGACACAGAGACATTACAATCAGAAGTCAAAACCACAGTTAAAAACTCTGTTGAAACTTTATGAATTTTAAAATTAATCTAAAGGCAACGTTTCTGTCATCTATCGATGACCTTCATTAGGCAAAAACAAAGCTACAGTGAGCTGTAAAGATGGCAATAATTGTCTCTCAAACTGCAGATTTAAAAAGACACAGCAGCACTGGTCAGCTGAAGATCGTAAACATCGTTTATGAACAAGATCTGGGCTCCTGCATTGAAGAAGAAAGCCGAGAATTCGGTCCTCCCATATGCAGGTCTGAGGTCACCTCAGGTTGTCTGAGAGCTCTTGCAGGATCACTGCTATGGGCTACAATCGGAACTCCCATGTTAACGATCTTCAGCTGACCAGTGCTGCTGTGTCTTTTTAAACCTGCAGTTACTTTGCCATCTTTACAGCTGTTGCGGAATTTTAAGCAGATGATAATAATGGAGGACCAGGAAGACTGGTGAACAAAGGAAAAAGTATGGGTTTATTGTTGCGCAGCGGACAGCATCCCAGGTTTGCTACATGTGAGTACAGTTTTTATACATTTCCAAGCAGAACATCACATGGTTGCTGAGAATGTGCATAGTCAAGGAGGCATACAGGTTTCTACAAGAACTTTGGATTTACATTTTACAGAAGACAATAGGAACAATAGTGGGCTGAGCTAGTCAGAGAACTCCTTGATGGTCCGATCATTGAATCCAGGGAGACTTAATTTGAGTTAGCTCAGCCTCTGGGAGTCTCCTAGATGCCAGAGTCAGCCTAATGTGTGTGCCCTCCTGAAAGGAGAGAGAGTGAAGTTGCAAAATGCGAGATTCTCCCTTGTGACTTGGGGAGGCAGATATGAATAAAAACCAGGAAAATATTTTTCTGCATCACAGCTCACTGTAGCTTTGTTTTTGCCTGATGAAGGTCATCGATATGACAGAAACGTTGCCTTTAGATTAATTTTAAAATTCATAAAGTTTCAACAGAGTTTTTAACTGTGTTTTGACTTGTGATTTTAATTTCTCTGTGTCATGGCTTTTAACTCCGTTATTGCTTCTGTGAGAATATCCAGTAATAGCTTCAGTTAGAGCGGGCAACCTGTGCAACCTCTGGCAACCTCCTAGCGTTCAAAACCTGTGGGAAAACGGTGCAAACAGTATTTCCTTTCCTCCCTGGCACCTCCTCCTAAAGGAGTCCCTTTTTTGCCCAGATTAAATCTGGCACTTCGATCGATCACACAACCTCCTCTAATTTTTTTTCACTGTGGCGAAAATTTGGCGCCGCCCAGTACTAAACACGGACCTTCACGTTTCTTTGCCCATACCAAATATGGCGTATGGCGACTCGGTTTTTCCTCAATTTTGTCGACCGTGGCAATAGTAACGATGGCGCCTTGCTTTCCTCCCCAGAACAAACATGGCGATTTCTCTGCCAGCACAAAAGATGATGACTTCTCTCACCACCCTGCCTCACTCTCCGTAACATGAGACTCTCCTGAAATACGAATATTAAGACTTTTGTTCAGTCTGGTACGATTTTCGTACACCCAGCCTAAAATACCTGACAATATCACGCCAGCCTTTCTCCTCCACCGCAATCCAATCCGCCCACATAAAAAATGGCGCCACAATGGTCCCCTGAGCTCCCCCCCCCACATGCCCACAGTAAGGATGGAGATGATGTGACCGTTTTTACTCCTCCCCTTCTCTTGCCCACAGAAAAGATGGAGGCAGAGTGGGGGGGTTAGGTGCCCAGTTAACTTCCATAGGGGCTGGATTTGAGGGTGGAGGGACAGGCTGCCGCAAGAGGTCATTCCTCTCCCCCCCCCCGCGACTGCTTGCTGCTCTGGGGGTGGGAGAGGCTCTGCCCCCTCTGAAGAAGTGACTCCCCTCCACTAAAATGGCACCTATAAGAAGTTGTGAGTACCGGGGCGGGGGGAGGAGGGGATATATATATATATATATATATATATCATGGGGAGGGAGGGAGTCCCCTCAGACTGGGAATGGGGCAGGAGACAGGCAAACGGAACCCCGTCCCTCCCAATGCCCGCACAGCACGCAAGGAGGGGTGTGTGCCAAGAAAGAGGGTCATGTACGGAAAGGCTAAAGAGGCCCCGCCAAACCAAAAGGAAGGGAGCCAGGATTCCTGGGTTCTTTAGACAAGGAGCAGAGTTCGTGCAGTGACGGGCAGCGCAGGGACGGTAGGAGCCCTAGTATGGGGGGCGGGGGTGCAGACTAAAGATTACTAAATGCAGGTTACCTACCTAGTCAGGATGGTTAAAAAGAGAGTCAAATGGGTGGGTTTCCTCCACATCCCCTTATGCATGATTGTGGGTTATTATATCGCCGATATATGTGTTAGTGACTGAGTGATCATGATCCTAGAGTGGTGATAGTAGTACCTAGGCTATTCTGGATTATCAGAGAGGGGATAAACATGTGGTTTTGTTGTTCAGTGAAAGTGGAATCATGTGGTGGGAGGAGGGGTCTGGGTCTTTGGGGTTCCTTGGAATGGGAGATTCCAAGAGGAAAGGGTAGCAGATGCCCTTCTTCTGCCGCCTAATATTTTTATGCAGTCAGAAAAATAGAATAACTTAGAAACAAAACAGTAAAATGGGCATCATAATGTTCAGGTATACATTTCCGAAATAAATAATAAAAAAACCCAGTTAAAATATCATTGAAACATTGGTTAGTACACATTTTTAAATGTGTGTGCTATTTGGGTCCTATGACTGTCTTATCTGTTTATATAAATTATTTGTCCTCTTAAAACCATCAGCGTTTCCCAAACTGTGGGTTGGGACCCACTGCTGGGTCGCGACCCGATTTCTGGTGGGTCGCAAGCAAACTATTCAAAAATCAGATAGCCACTAATTGTCCTGGAAACAGCTGAGCTCCTGCAGTTTGCAACATTTCCCTGCAAACAGCTGAGCTCCTGCAGTTTTCAAGCTTGTGCAGATATAACGAGATAAATATTTGAGTGTCTTTTTTCTGGTGTGTTTTTTCCCCCAAGTCTTTCAATGACAGGTAGTGGGGGCAGGTGAAGGCTGTGTCGCATAAATAAATCCCCAAGCTTGAGGCTATTCATTAGGGCTGCCTCATTACAAGAAATGGATCAAGTTTTCTGTAAATAAATAAATAGAAATATTATTACTTGTAAATAAATAAACAAAATAGTATTTCTTTCTAGATCTTTTTTTTTAAGTCTTGTAAAGCTAGGTGTGTCCCAATAGAGTGTTGTTTTAAAAAGTGGGTCCCAGTACTAAGATTTGGGAACCACTGATATAGGACGTAGCAAAAAATCAGTGCTTCATGAATGGTGATTTTCTGCAACTCTGGACAAATCCTTATAGTGCTGCATCTACTGGAGGGTTGTTGGGTGTATCTGTGTAAACATATTGGGTGCGGGAGTCAAGATTTGGGTTCTTTGAAAAAAAGGGTAGAGTTGAATGATTTGAGTAGGGATGCCCTAGTACTTTGGAAGCCATTCCTAGATCTCCTGACTGTGATCCAAGATGACTAGTGAGTGAAGACAGGTGCCAGTAGTTGGGGGTGGAGAGGCAGGTGTCATTTCCATAGGGGCGTCCATGTCCCCCACGGAGGGTGCAGGATCTTTCTTGGACGGTTGCCCTCGTCTTAGTTCCTTGCTGGCCTGGGCTGCCGAGCCGATAAGCTGGGCTGCCACGAGGCAGGGTGACATCAGGGTATAAATATTTAAAATAAATAAAAGGGGCACCTGTGTGCTGGTATGACTGGCCTGAGGAAACTGCCCTGTTGGAGAGTGGCAGTGGTGCTCCTTGGTGGAGCAAGCACATGCTTTGCATGAGAAGGTCCCAGGTTCAAGCCTTTGCATCTCTAGGCAGGACTGGAAAAAGACTCCTAGCAGAGACCCTAGGGAATCAGTCAGTACAGATGATACTGGACCAGATGGACCAAGGGTCTGACTCGGTACAAGGCTAGTTTGTATGCTCAGGGCAGACTAGATGCTGAGCATGCTGCAGGTCCTGTAGCACTGCTGCTGCCAGAAGATGGTGGATGGTCTTAGTTTTCATCTCTGCCCAAGATATTTGGGGAGGATGCAATAAACCCTCATCTAATTTCTGTTCATGTCATCCCAACAAGACAAATTAGGTTGAGCGCTCAGATGATGACTTGCCTGAGGGATTTGAACTCTGCACCTGCTCCTACATCCATGCCCAATAGTGTATCCACTTTCCCACACCCTCTTTTGGAATTAAGAAGACCGGAGTATTCTCAAAAGCCTCAGTCTCCTTTTCATGCTAAACATTGAACCTTCCCTTAATCAATCCACCCTGAAAAATTTTGTATTTTCCACTTGTGTGTTATTGACCTGCTGTGTGAAAAGCCATTTTCACATAAATGCACAGCCACGTCCATGTGGATTAAAGTTCCAGCCCTGGCCTTTTGTGTGAGTCGTCCAGAGCTATTCACTCTGCAGGCACCTTCTGTGTTGCCTCCAGTGGTCTAGATGGCGTGGGTTAATCTCTATGTGGGGAATTTGGGCTCAGTGTCTTTTGGGGCCCTTTCAGCTCTATGAATCTATGACTGTTCTCTTTCCGCTCCCTAGAGGCACTGTTGGGTAGATGGAGAACTGTGATGAAGAGTGGCCAGAGGGCCAACGCCCCCTTGAGGCACCAGGAGTTGGGGCTGCCACTGGAAGCATGGAAGAGTGTGCGGTTCTGTACTCGGACACCGAGGATGACCCATCACTTCTAATGGACAATGGAGCGGGCGCCCGGGCCCCCTTTCACTGCTCCGAGTGTGACAAGAGCTTCCGGTACCGCTCAGACCTGCGCCGCCATTTTGCCCGGCACACGGAGCTGAAGCCTTTCCAGTGCCCTCACTGCGTCAAGAGCTTCAAGCATTCCTTTAACTTGGTGAACCACATCCGGAGCCACACAGGGGAAAGGCCCTACCGTTGCACCATGTGCCCAAAGGGCTTCCGTGACTCCACGGGGCTCCTCCACCACCAGGTGGTGCACACAGGGGAGAAGCCGTACTGCTGCCATGTCTGCGAGCTCCGCTTTTCTTCCCGCAGCAGTTTGGGCCGCCACCTCAAACGACAGCACCGCGCTTCTCCTGCTGCCACAGCCCCTCAGCCTCCCACCCCCCGCTGTCTTGCCTGTGGCAAAGAGCAGAGCCCTCTGGGACACCTTTGTAGTGCTGGGCGAGGCCGAGCTGCCCCCTTTGGTTGTGGGGCCTGTGGGCGGCACTTCCAGTTAGCATCTGAGTTACGCCGCCATTGGCTGGCCCATACTGACATCAAGCCCTTTAAATGCCCAGACTGTGAGCGGGACTTTAATGCTGCGTCCCTCTTGGAGCGCCACAAACTCACTCATGCCAAGAACAGGCCGCCACCTTGCCAAGTTTGTGCTGGGAAGGCCCAGCAGGATGATGGGGTTCTGGAGCCGCAGGGCCTGGAAGAGGAGCAGAAAGAGGGGGAGCAGGAAGAACAGGCCCAGCAGCATAGCAGAGGTTGCCCAACATGCCAGCCTCCAGACATGCGTCCCCCAGAGACTCTGTATCAGTGTGAATGTGGGACCTTTTTTGCCAACGGCAACACCCTCGCAGCTCACTTAACTGCTCACGGTGGCGAGCCCTCCTTCACCTGTGGCATATGTGGCCAACCCTTTGTGAACTTACAGGCCCTGGAGGAGCACCAGCTGAGCCACACTGTGTCTGCTTCTCCGACATCCGGCCCAGGCAGCGAGCTGGAACGCCACCTCTTGCCCCAGCTGGATCTTCGAGCGTTCCCAGCTCGGCCTGGCAAGAAACTCTACAAATGCAGCGAATGTGAAAAATACTTCCGCAGCCCACGGGATCTGGACCGGCATGTCTTAGTGCACACTGGCGAGAAGCCCTACCAGTGCACTGAGTGTGGCAAATTCTTCCGACACGAGTGCTACCTGAAACGGCACCGGCTGCTGCACAGTGGCGAGCGACCTTTCAAGTGCACCGTCTGCCATAAAGGCTTCATCACCCTGAGCAACCTGTCCCGCCATCTCAAGTTGCACCGTGGGATTGACTAGTGGGGGAACCCTCAGAACAACCCTCCCCTCCAGCACTGCTTTCCTCTACCTCCACCTCACTGTGGCAGCCGGAGGTGCTCCGGTTTGGGAGGCACAAGTCTGCCTGATGAACGAGGATGTCACTTGCCCCACCCTTTTTTCTGGTCCATTACTGTAGGACAGGGACTTGAACTGATTACAAAGTATTGTTGATATTGACTAACGTTCCACTGCTGTTAGTGGAGTATGTTGCACAGACTTAGCAGTTACAAAGTTTTAGTGGGGCAGGAGTGCGCCTGGCTGGATGTGTGCTAGGATAAGTAATTTAGCCCTTGGGATTCATTCCCATAATATGCCATGCGGAGGGAAGATGTGCCAGGGAATTCACTCCTTGAGCCAAGAGTGTTGCTTTCGGGAGCTACTTACACCTGAATGAGTGTGATCACGCTGATGTCCCAGATAGCTATAGGTACCCTTGGACTATGGTTCTCAGAGAGTGAGGAGGGGGCTCTATCTAGAAGGGTCTCTCAGTCGTCATGGGAGTCGTGAGCTTTTCCCAGGATGTGTCACTCATTGGGCCAGGAGGCAGATTGTAACCCAGCTGTAACACTTCTTGCTCATTATAATAAAGGAGGCCTAGCCTTTGTGTTAATAAGCAGTGCTGTTGGCTAATAGATATATAGATATCTAATATAAATTTGCAGGAACCTTGCCTCATGCTGTGAGACTGTATGTCTCTATTCCTTCTGTTTTCCTTTGATCTCTCTGCCCTTGTGTAGACAAGAGTGACTGCAGTTAGGTGAAGTTTCTGCCTCTCTCTTCCAGCTCTAAAGGTGTGTTGTTGTGATACATAGCAACTGGCTTAACTGCCGTGACTTCTGTTCCCCAAAGAATCTTGGGCATTTTTATTATATGGGATTGGGAGAATCGATTAAGGATCTCAATACCCCCTCAAAACTACTGTTCCCAAGGCATCTTGGGAAAAGCCAAGGTAATTAAACCAATTTAAAGTTTGTTTCAGTTTGGAGCATGACTATACATACTACAGTTACTTATAAGGTGGCCCAAAATGATTCAGTTGATTTGGGGAAGCTCACTATGATAATGCTTTGGATTGAACACTTGCTTCATAGCCCTGATGTTTCTGATCATGTATGTAAAAAATAGCAGGCAGGGGGCATGCCCATTTAAAAAAAAAACAAATCACAAGATTAGTTTAACAATTGCAAGATTCAACAACAACAAAAAAGTTTCTGATACGGTTTCTTAGCTTTAAGTCGCCAAAGGCATTTTGACGACTATTTTTCAACATTTTCTTTGCAATCAAGAGAACTAAAACAATGATCAGAACAGCAGCTGAAATTATCATGAGTTTTGTTCATCATCAGTTAAAGCAAAATTAGATGAAATGCGATGTGCCACCCGGAGGTCTGTCCCCTCTGCCATAGGTCTCCAAGGTTAAATGGGGCCTTGTGTGTTTGCATAATTTTTTTTTCTGAAGGTTTTCTTACATTGTTAATTCAAGCACCCTTCATAGTAGGCCTGTTGCTTATTTTACTTCCACTTTATTGCTTCTATCCCCATAAGATGCCACTTCTCTTGGCTTTAATTTGCCAATCAGAAGTATGTTCATTTCAAACAAATTTGTACTGTTCCTTTCTGAAAACTGGTTGAATGCTAAAGGGATATGTCTGCTTTGATATAAAGATTCAGCCCTTGAAACAAGTTGAGCTTCAGTATCCGGCACTGTTTAGCAAAATAGTTCAGTAAAGAGATCATTGCAATGTTTAAAATGATGTTGGGAAGCTGGAGACTGTTTCTCTTTCATGCCTGCTAGGTGGCAGGGGAGGCTTTCAGGTTGGCCTAAGCGCATGTGTTTCAGTGGCGTGAGGCGTCTCTCAAAATGCTCAGCCTGTGCAAGGAGTGGTAGAATCCAGGAAGGTTGGGGTTTCCCAGGAGCCTGGGAACTATGTAGGCTTTGTCCATAGTAAAAGAAACTTGTGTCAGAGAACAAAACTGAAAAAAGAAAGGCTTTGCCTACAAGCAGAGAAATGAAGATTTAGGGTGGGAAGAGTAGATGTGGTCATTTCCCTGCTCTAGTCATAAAGAAAGAAAACCAGAGTCCTCTTGTCCTTGCTCTGTTCTCTGCCTGCCTGCCTGCCTGCCTGCCTGCCTGCTTGCTTGTGCCATCCTTACAGCCTCCCAGCTGAACAGATTGGTTCCTGCATGCCCTATTCCAGTGGTTCCCAACCTGTTTAGCACCAGGACCCCCTTTGGTAGAATGAGAATCTGTCGGGACCCTCCTAAGACCTAGGGCCGGAAGTGATGTCAGTAAGCAGGAAGTGATGTCATTGTTTTAATAAATTACACTTTAATAAATCACACTTTTAAAAATAAATAAAGTAAAATAAAGTTATACTCATAAGCAACCCTGTGGGGTTGAGGACCGACCTACTATTAACAGAGATGCTAAAAGGCAAGCAGAAAGTAACACAAGGTGAGCAAACAAGCCCCAAGAGAGCATCACACACTTTTCTCTGCAGTGTGTGTGTGTGGGGGGGGGGGAGAAATGAGCCTCCATCTTGGGTGTGGCCATCCAGCCGACATCCCGCGAACCCCCAGAAACCGCTTTGCAAACCCCTTGAGGGTCCCAACCCCCAGGTTGGGAACCACTGCCCTATTCATTAATTCAGAATCCAGGCCAGAGGTAACTTTCTCTACCCTGCTCCCCCATGGAATTATTTACTGACAAATTGTTTAGTCCTACTCTCTTTTTTGTTTAAACCCTTGATAGATCCTTGGAAAATAATCTAATAAAAGTCTGCTCCTGATCAAGTTCATTCCTTCTATGGAATAAAAGTCTTCTGGCTTTGCTTTTCTCTACAGCACGTGTGTGTATTTTACAGATTGCAAAGCTATCCTAAGTACAGTCACAAGAGGGTGTCCAAGGATCAGGGCATTTTCACATGTGTGTCTGAGATGGGTGTTTTGTTTAAATTAGTCTGTAAAGTGAATGTAAAACCTTAATTAGTTGGAATGCACATTTCAATTAAAAACAGCTCTCTTCTTTGACCATATTAAATGGCCTCACATTAAGTCAGAGCTTTTGAGTGCATACTGTAACTGCCAAATTCCAGAGGTGTAGATGTGTATACTGTTACAGGAAAAACAACAGTCCTGTGGCACATTGACAGATTTCTTAAGGTGTAAGCTTTTGTGAACTAGTACCCATTTCAGTCATATGAAGTGCTGTCCTTCTTTGGCAGATATATATGGACATTAGAGGAAAAATGCAGATAATGGGGCCAAAGGCCATGAAATGCAAGAGTCCTACTGTCTGTGACATTTCTGTGCAAAGCTCCAGCATATACGAGATAAATATACTGTGATGACCATTCACAGCAACAATAATTGGTGACAACACAATCTTCCTTGCTTTGCGATGCTAATTTAACACCTGTGCTGTGTGAGAGAACCCTAGTCTTGATTGAGCCCTAGACAAATAGAATCAAGCTTGCTCATAAATTTTGTAAGCCGCCTTGGGTCCCGTGGGGAGAAAGGCGGGACAGAAATATGGTAAATAAAATAAATAAAATAGTGAAACAGTTGCATGCTAGAATGCCCTTTTGTTAGAATGTTGACATTCTGTTCACCAGCAGCCACCTGAAATACAGTATTATCTCGTTGCTGTTACGCTGATCAGGGTGGAAAAATTTGAGTGGAAAATTTAAATAACGGTTCCAGTCTCACGTGCAAGTGCATGCTATTGCTATCTAGCTGCAGGACCTGGGTGTCCGCACTGCAGTTTCGGGCATATAGCACAGAGCTGTTTGGATGCGTGGAGGGTGCGGGACTGGCGCACCAGGCTTCAACCAAAGCTACTGGCCGCCCAAGGAAGGATGGGGGGGGGGGGAAGGAGGGGGGTGAGTTTCTGAAGGACGACAAATCTTAAAGCGCCGGTGGCTGTCGCCACCCCTCACGCACCTTGGCACCTCCCCCTTGGCGGCGGGGACTGCGGACCCAGGGCGATCGATCGATGATGTTTCGAGGAGGGTGGGGAAGAGGGCCCCTGTCTTCTGTGGGAGGGGACAGAGAGAGCGGGGAAGAGGGATGCTTCCCTTTCCACGGAAAAGCAAATGCTTGGAAATAAAGCTTGATGGGGTAGCTGTGAGGTAGGCACCGACAGGGGATGCGCCCCCAGGTGGCATCCAGCCAGGTCCTGCGAAGGTAGCAGCCCCACCGCGCTCTTAGCTACTGAGTTCGGCAGCAGGGCTGCTATCATTGAAACCTCTCCGTTGTCTTTTGAATCTATCCTTTCTTTGAAAAGAGACTGAATAAGAGGAGAAACAACACCGACACGACACACGCCCCCTTCATTTACCTGAGACTGTCATGGAAACCAGGACTCCAAACCCTTTGCTTTCCTCGGGCTTTAACTGGGAACGACAAGTCCCTCCCCTAAACGTTTGCGCACATTATTCCCCCCTTTTATCCTCACCAGAACCCTGTGAGGTAGGCTACGCTAAGAGAAAGAGTGACTGGCCCAAAGTCACACAGAGAGTTTCATGTTAGTGAATTTGAACCTGGGTCTCCTCAGTCTACATTCAGTGCTCTAACCACTGCACCAGGGTAGCGCTCAATGTTCTCCATTGGCTGGCAGAAAAAATAGGGGCACTTACTTAACCTCATCAGGCTACCTCATAAGGCTGTTGTGAAAATAAAATGGGGGCAGGGGAGGAACCTTGAGCTCCTCAGGCAGGCTAGAGATAACACACCTGCATTTCTGAAAGCTAAAACAAACAGTTATCTGCCCATGAAAGGTGGCGGAAGCCCCACCCAGCCTAGTGGTAGGGTGTAGCTCCGTTTTAGAGGATGTGCTAGCTTATCCTAAATTCCCCCCCGTAACATCTCCAAGGGCTTGGAAAGGATACTTTAATAGCATTCGTTTGCATCCGGTGTCCTGTGGAACCAGCAGCAAGTAGGATTCTGCAAAGAAAAAAGAAAGGCTTGCGCGACTGAGAAGAATTAGCAAAAGTAGGCTGTGCATTTGGTGCGATATAGCCACAGTCCTCTAAAATGGCCGACGAAAGACTCTCTTTGTCTTATCAGAATGTAAAGAGTCACGCTAATCTTGCCGGGAAGAACAAACAAAATACAGTAGAATGAAAAAAGTAACAACATAAAAAATCCAGCGGGTTGATGGTTTTGGTCTTGATTTTTCCCGCGCCTCTTCTCCGAATGGTCAATAGAAAAAAAAGTCATATATAATCTTCCTGGAAAATGGCCGGAGCCGGGAGAACAGCTATGGGGGATGGTAGCTGATCTTTTTCCGCAAGGGGCTTTCAAGTGAAATTTCAATGACCTTTTCATTCGGCGACGAAGCAAAGGATGCTTTCTCTGCTCTTTTTAACGAGGATGTCTGTTTCAGAAGTTTTTTCCCCCTGAAATGTCCTTTGTTCGATTTAAATTGCTCTCATTCTCCTACACTGCTGTACAAACGGGTACTGTATATCAAGACAAAATGACAAAGCCTTGGTGGATCTTTCAGGGCTCCAAGGGACAAAGTTACTCAGAGAGGCTCCCGTACTTCCAAGAGTAGAGTACAGTATTTGAAATTACATTTTCTCTTCTGTGCAACTTAAAATGGGTAGCATCTCGTTTGTTAGAATGCACGCGCAGAATTTTGGATTCTGTTCTAATATTGCAAGAACAAGCACTATCACATTTACTTCGAAGTCCTATTGAACCCCGCCGGATTTACTTTTGAGGAAATGTGCATACGTTTAGTTGGCCTGAGTTCTGATTGGACAGCTTTCAATATCCCTTCGCTTGGTGAGAAAGCATGGGCGTGTCCAAATTGTGCCGAAACAGGGAGGCGGGAACTACAGCATAGTTAAGAAGGTTTTCACTCTGGTCGGATTCCATTCTATATAAATGCCGTCCGCCGCCTTTTTTGTGTCATTGTAGCAGTTTAGCTGTAAACATGTCTGGTCGTGGGAAAGGAGGCAAAGGTTTGGGGAAAGGAGGCGCTAAAAGGCATCGGAAGGTGCTTCGTGACAATATTCAAGGTATCACGAAGCCTGCAATCCGTCGCTTGGCTCGCCGCGGAGGAGTGAAACGTATTTCTGGTCTCATCTACGAAGAAACCCGCGGGGTGTTGAAGGTGTTTCTGGAGAACGTGATTCGCGATGCCGTGACCTACACCGAGCACGCTAAAAGAAAGACAGTCACCGCCATGGATGTTGTTTACGCGCTGAAGCGCCAGGGCCGTACTCTGTATGGTTTTGGAGGCTAAACGCTCGTTTTCAGCTATCCGCAACAAAAAGACCCAAAGGCCCTTTTCAGGGCCACCCACTATTTCCTTGAAAAGAGCTGTTTTCCTTCTATTTGTAAGTAAGCACACACCTTTCTTAAACTTTTGTTTCTATTAGATCTTATTTCAGAATGATTTTTTTTTACACTGGCTGGCTATATACTATGCTGAACACTTAATGAAAAAACTGACAATTACTATTGGGCAAAACTTGTTATAGTGACTACTCTGCTATACCCGGTAGATCTTGCAAAAGTTAAGCTATAACTCCATACATATGATATGACCTGGGAACAAGTCTATTGAATTCAGGATTTGCTTCTGAATAGACGATTTCCTAGTAAGTAGCTTAACGTTCTCGCATTGCTTAACGTTCTCGCATTGCTTATCTGTTTCATCGAGACCGCGCGCTATAGTACTAAAAGTAGCCGCCATTTTTCTGTCGCCCATTCAAGGATGTCGTTCTATTATCCCTTACACACACAAACCCTGTTTTTCTAACTTATTTATATTCATATAGATGCTGTGTCTTGTTACTCCTGCAGCTGTTTTATCAAATACCTTATTTTTAAAATGAGCATAGTAAATAGTGAAAGGACCGGCTACCTCCTCACCGCCCCTCCTGCGCCATGCTCTTCCCAGAGAACAAAGAAAAGCTGAACGAGAAGACGGGCGTGGTTTCGCTCCCGCCACAACAGCAGCGCGGCAAATTCAAATCCTTGTATGACGAATCTTCATGCTGCATGCTAAGAACATAAACTACCACAAGATGGCAACAGATCATAAAAGAATGTGAATTAAACCTCACCCGGTTCCCAAAGTTCTTAATTCTGGGTCTGTGTGTATATTTCTGTCCTTCCATTACAATAATACCTGAGCAAGCTGGAATATACAGGTGGGCCCCCATATCCGCTGGGGATATGTTCCAGGCCCCTCCGTGGATACTTGAAACCGTGGATAAGAGCGAACACCCCCTCCATGGTTTCCTGAGGGCCCCCCCACCCTGCCTCCCCTGCAGGCAGGCATGCTTGCACCCCTGCTCTTATTTTTCTTTCAGCAAGCTTTGTTTCTTAGAAGCAGCCTCCATTGAAGGCAAGTAGAACGAGATTAAGTCCTAGAGAGGCTCTGCAAGGAAAAAAAGTAAAAGCCTGGGGGGGGGGGTTTCCCACGATCCGTGGATAACTGAAACAGTGGATAGCGAATCAGTGGCTATGGGGGCCCACCTGTAGCTGGACTCAGATTCTTTGGATCAAACCATTCATAGATGTTTGGCATCAAGCTATTGGGGTGTGTGGTGATATATTCTTTTTTAATAAAGAGAGGCACTGAATTTTAGAGATTTCCCCTTAATAAAGCACTACTACAAATCCTATATTTTCTACATCTGGGTTGGTGCCTGCTTTCTTTATCCTCATACTTTGGTTAGTACCATACTTTTTAAAAACCATCAACCTCAGTTTTCTTGGCTATTTCTTTGAATATAAAGTTAAAACCCCATTTGCCCTAGGCAACTGGAATACACAGTAACACCTGAAAAGTGTTAAATGGTGAAAATTCTCAGGTCACTTCTGATATCAAGATCTGTTATAAAAATGAATTAACATGTGTCAAATTTTGGCATTTCTGGTCAAATTGAGTTCCCTGCACTGTCCGCATCACTGTTGTGGTTTTTTTAGGTCTTACAATACAAATAGTTACAAAGAGCAAGTTAATAAAAAAATTAATGAACACTTTAGTTCTATAAGATTTGAAGCTACTATCTCAATAAGGCATGCATACCTTTGCTGAAGCTAAGTAGCTCTGAGGCTGGTCAGTGCCTGGGTGAGAGCCTGCCTGGGAACCCTATGTAAGTCACCATGAGCTTCACAGAAACATACATAATATATCAGTATATACTTTATGGCCTTCAGAAGAACCAAACTGTTACTTACTTAGCAATATTAATTCACTAATTGACACTTAGAATTGAGTGATTCAGCAGTGCTGTGAAGTGGACAGCTGTTGTTCCCATTGTACAGACATAAACTGAGACTGTCCATCTAAGACAAACTAGTGGATTCATGGCTAAGCTAGAATGCAACTGTAGATCTCTGAAGTTCATTGTCTAGGTGGAGAATAACACAGTCATATTACATTGTATTTATTTTAAGATAGTGTTTCTCCTGGATTTTGTGTTGAAGGTGGGATAACACTCCAGCCCACTGGAAGGAGGAGATGAGGCAGTCCTGTCATGGGGTACATTGGTGATGTAAAGCATCTATTTTAAATACTTTTGAAAAATACTCCATTGTTGCCATCAGCCTCTTTGCAAGTTGTAGTTGCAAGCAGGGCCATTCAGAGGAATTTTATCAAGGGGTACAAAGTTTCTTTTGGGCCCCTTCCCTACATATGAATTTGGCTGCTGGGCCCCCCTTTTTGACCCATTTTTCACCCTTGGCCCAGGTACAATTTACCCCCTTAACCCCCCCCCCCTCAGAGGCCCTGGTTGCAAGCATGCATTTGTTTATATTGCCTTTCTAATATTGTAACTGTGAGCCTCCCATAAAGCCAAATGCAGTTCTTAAAGGAACACACACAGATGTTAACTAAAAGGAGCTAAGAGGATAATTTCCTGAAAATGCCTTCCACTTCTAGAACAGTTTCTGCTTATACCACCAACATTCTGTGGAAGTGGTCTCTCTCTCTCTCGTGTGTGATTGTGTGTGCGTGTGCGTGTGCTCTCTGTACCTGCAATGCAAAGTCCGAGACATTACATGTGAGTCTCAGAAAGCAACCAGACATTTGCACAGGACAAAAATGCTTTGTTTAAGATGAAAGCAGGTAAGAAATCTATAACTAGATTTCTATGTGTTTCAAGATATATTTTCAATCTCACAACAATCATGGGGTAATGGCCATCTTACTCTGTAATAGGAAATCCAAGATAGTCTTGTGGCACTTTAAAAGTCAGTTTATTTTATTGTCAACTTAGTCAGATGCATGAAGTGTTCTGCAGCCTCTCTCTCTCTCTCTCTCTCTCACACACACACACACACACACACACACACACACACACACACAGAGAGAGAGAGAGAGAGAAATGTGTGGGAATGTGACTACAAAGTAAGGCCAGAAGAACCATCAAGGTATGATAGGTGTGTGTCAGTGTCATAAGTTGTGGTACAGCAACAATGAAAAAAGAGATCCACCCAGAGTGGGTGTGACCCATGACTAACTGATGATGAATTGGCAAAGCAAAAATAAGTATTTCAAAAGCATGCTTAAAAAGGGATAATTACTTCCTGTAGTGAGCTAGTCTCTCCCAGGCTCTAGTGAGCCCAAGACTGATAGTGTCAAGTCTATAAGTGAATTGGAACTCAGCGGCTTCATGCTCAAGTCTCCCTTTGAAACCTTCTTGCTGAAATATGACAAATGCCAAGCCTGCAAAGGATTTGCAGTGTGGTGTATGAGTGAGAACTGGCCAGTAGCCACTCACATGGACATAGGAGGCTGCCATTTACCAATGCCATCTACCAATAGACCATCAATCTATATCGCTCACACTGACTGTCAGCAGTTCTCCAGGGTTTGCCAGGGATCATTTCCCACCCTACCTGGAGATGAAAATCTTTAGGTTCTCACGGCCGCTACAGATAACAGAATTAAAAAACAACATTTCCTGGTCAACCGGCCATTTATTAAAACAAGTAGAACAGGACAAGTCCTTTCCTGACGTTTCGTTGGGATCCATACCCAACATTTTCAAAGGAACAGCAAAATTCAACAGCACAAACCTCGTTACAAGGTTTTTCCGACTAAACACCAGTCAAGTGTAACTATTTAAGAGAACTTGGAATGCGACAGTGTGCACAGCAGCCTAGTATGTGCTGCTGAGTTTTGTTGTTCCTTTGAAAATGTTGGGTATGGATCCCAATGAAATGTCAGGAAAGGAAATGTCCTGCTCTGCTTGTTTTAATAAACAGCTGGTAGACCCGGAAAAGTTGGTTTTTAATTCTGCTACCTGGAGATGTTTGCCAGGGCCAGAATTGAACCTGGGGCCTGCATACAAAATTTGTGCTCGGTCACTGAGCTATGGCCCTTTCCTAGATAGGGATTTGAACTCGCATTTGTATCCATAGTCAAAGTTGTCTGATGTGCCATGCTGGTTTCAGCTGTTATTACTGTTCCTTTACTATAGAAATGAATAATTTTAAAGTCGTGGAAGCTTCAAAGTCAAAAACAACCAAACTACCCAATACCTATACATTGATTTGGGATTTACTGTAAGTTGGAATTCTTTAGTGGCTCCCATTAAAGGATGCCCATCATGTACTGTATTTCAGAGGAAATGGCTTGCAGTGGAGAAGAAGTATGATGCGGACCAAGCATGCGGATATTCACCTACCACGGCAAAAGCAGCCTTGGCAATATGCGATGGGGTGGGAGACCTGGTTTATTTTCAGCCATTCTGGGTTATTTATCAGTTATTGACAGTTCATGGTATTGCTACCCAGCCTTTCCATTTTAAAAAGACGACTTAAGGCAGCTTACAGTACAATCAATAAAAAATTCTGAAGCAACCAGATGTTATAAAATGTAGCACAACACAATCAAAAACAATAGAGCCAGCAAAGACTTCAGCCAGGGCTTCTGGAAGGTGAAAAAAACACAGGAGAGTTCAAGGAATCTCCCAGGACAAGGAATTCAACATTTTGGGTGCCACTGTAGAGGCAAGTAGGTATGTTACTGCATCAACCATTCATCCCAAGACAACCCCCATTTCAACCCAATTAATATCACAATTATTAGATCTCAAATTGCGAGTCAGTTCTTAGGCTTTCTGGTTACAATCCCAGAAAGAAAAGTTTGCTTTTCTCTCATTCCGGTTTTCATTGTAACATATTTTTCCAATTTGAAGTGAACCAGCCCCTGCTAGATTATAGAACTCACTGCAATCCAGTGTCTGGTGCTGAACTAATGGCGTCATCCTGAAATTCTGAAGGTAGTTTATGAGCCCAAATCTTAACCTTCATATTTACTCTCAAGCAAGGGGGGAAAAAAGAGTCAGAATGGTTTTTAATAAAAACATTTCTACGTCCTAAAATTAAAAGCAATTAACTACAAAGCACCTGCTCTTCTAACCCAAAGTTAATGAATGAATGTGTTACTTGAGACAATTCAAAGAGCTTTCACAATCAAATGACCATTCCGGAACAGTTGGTTCTCTTACCAACGGGGTCCAGACCCTTCAAAGATTGACCTGGCACATTTTTTCAGTCCCTTGTCCCAAAGAGAAGTTTTTAATTCACAAGAAAAAGCAAAAGATTTCACAGGCGAAGACACGTGAAGCTGGAAGCTGTCGCGTTTCTGCCCGATTTTCTCCGGCGCGCCGCCTTTGCCAAGACGCAGACGGGCAGTTTCAGAAAGGCGAGGTCCTCCTTGTCAATTTCCAGAGGGAATTGCTACGTTCTGAAGAGGGGACGTCTATATTTTTGCAATTTTGTGACACTCAAGAAACACAAAGTTGCAGGGACAGGAGCCATTTCTGGCTCTGGGAGAGCAGGGCCTGTGAACGCACCAATCAGGGCGCAGCTCCGCCCCTATAAATACCAGGCAGCCCCGGCGCTTCAGTTCAGACTTTACTTTTGCAGTTCCTGGCGATTGTTCTACTCCAGAGACGAGACATGTCAGAAACGGCTCCCGAAGCTCCCGTGGCCGCTGCCCCTGCAGCCAAGGCTCCCGCCAAGAAAGCCAAGAAGCCCGCGGGCGCCTCGAAGCCCCGCAAGGCTGCGGGACCCAGCGTCACCGAACTGCTCACGAAGGCGGTGGCCGCCTCCAAGGAGCGCAATGGGGTGTCTCTGGCCGCCCTCAAGAAAGCTCTAGCGGCGGCTGGCTACGACGTGGAGAAGAACAACAGCCGCATCAAGCTGGGCCTTAAGAGCTTGGTGAGCAAAGGCACGCTGGTGCAGACCAAAGGCACGGGCGCCTCGGGCTCCTTCAAGCTCAACAAGAAGCAGCAGGACACCAAAGACAAAGCGGCCAAGAAGAAGCCAGTCGTCAAGAGCAAGAAGCCGGCCGCCAGGAAGCCGGCCGGTGCCGCCAAGAAGCCCAAGAAACCCACCGCGAAGAAGAGTCCTAAGAAGGCGGCTAAGAAACCAGCGGCTGGCGGAGCTAAGAAAGCAGCCAAGAGCCCCAAGAAGGCTAAGCCTGCTGCCAAGCCTAAGAAGGCGACCAAGAGCCCCGCCAAAGCGAAGGCAGTGAAAGCCAAGCCTAAAGCCAAGCCGAAGACCCCGAAAGCCAAAGTGGCCAAGCCCAAAAAGGCAGCGCCCAAGAAAAAGTGAAGCGGCTTTCTTGGAGACTGAACTTTCTGATCCCAAAGGCTCTTTTAAGAGCCACCCACAATCTCTTAAAAAGGGCTGACTTCCTTTTGCGTAAAACCTGACCCATCGCATTTCCTAATGTTAGACAGCATAGTTAATACTTTCGGGATTCTCTTTTCTATCACATGGTACTTTGGGGAGGAGGGTAACACTACACATTTTCCGCATAAAGCTATGTTGGAATAGCTGCGGTGACCTGAGCTTTTCCTTCTAAGCAAGAATTCTGTACCCTTTGTTAACATTTTTGTGTCGCCTCTTGCCCTTCGCTTTATTAACCGGATGATCAAGGTAAGTTTCAGGAAGACCAGCGTACTCTTCTAGTAAAACAATTGTCTAACTGCAGTTATTGTACGCACGCAGCTGGAATTAAGTCCTACTCGAGTATCACCTTAATGTACCTTTAAAAGGCATGTTGCAAAGAGACGGTGCTGCCCCTCTTTCTCACGAGAGCGGAAAACTGCTGAAATCCCTAAGATTATTCTTCCACCTTGAAACATCAAATTGAGAAGCCGATATCGTACTTAACCCCCTTCCTGGTTCCTTGTTAAACTTTAATGACATTACAAAGGTAACTGACGTAGCAAAATTTCAGCATGTTATACAGACTGCAGGTTGATTTTTCCCCCTTTAATTTTCTCAGGTTTCCAAACTTCACAATATTAAGGCTGCCAGTCCCCAACTGTTTCCCTCTTTTCTTCAGCCGTCTCAAATCCCTACGGAATTACGCAACGTACTAAACCAGCAGTTTTGGGAGAGCAGTGGATTTGCATTCAAATTCTGTCTATAAACAGTATAGCAAACTCCTAATGGGAAGTCCTACGATCACTATACCGGTTTGAAAGGAAAAATCTGCCTATTGTCTACAGTAGTAAAAACCTAACTCTTTTATGAAAACGTGGTGGCTCTTAAAAGAGCCTTTGGGTTAACGAATTGGAGGTCTTAAAGCGACCTTAAGCTCTTTCTCCACGGATGCGTCTGGCAAGCTGGATGTCTTTGGGCATGATGGTGACCCGCTTAGCATGGATAGCGCAGAGATTGGTGTCTTCAAAAAGACCCACCAAGTAAGCCTCGCTGGCCTCCTGCAGGGCCATAACAGCAGAGCTCTGGAAGCGCAAATCCGTCTTGAAGTCCTGCGCAATTTCACGCACTAAGCGCTGGAAAGGCAGTTTGCGGATGAGTAGCTCGGTAGACTTCTGGTAGCGCCGAATCTCCCGAAGAGCTACGGTGCCAGGACGGTAACGATGTGGCTTCTTCACGCCTCCGGTGGCTGGGGCGCTCTTTCGGGCTGCTTTGGTGGCAAGCTGCTTGCGGGGCGCCTTCCCACCAGTAGACTTACGAGCGGTCTGCTTGGTTCTGGCCATTCTTCCAGCAAAAACGCTACAGAATCAGACTGTACTCCTTCCAAACACTTGCAACAATAAAACAGCAGTCTTTCTGGAGGGTATTTATAGCCAGCTTCTCCTCACCTGATTGGCTGACAGTAGAGTAGCAGCCGTTACAACATTTGAATTTCCCGGGCTGTGTTATGATTGGACCTCTGATGGCAAAACGTTTCTATTCGTTCCTTATTCTTTTTCCACGCCCAGCCTTTGTTCTCGGCTCCTGATTGCACGCTCACAATGCGCATTGCTCCCGAGCCATGCAGAGGTGTCGGGTTCCTATATCCCCGCGATCCCGTAGACAAAGGGAACATTCCCCCGGAGCACCTTCTTCCGCAATGTGACGGGAAGAAACACTGTAATGGCAGTTTCCTCTTCCATGCAGCTAAATATGAGCGCATTAGACCAGGAGCCCGCCTAGTCTACCTCAGGTTCCAAGAGATGAAAAACTGTTGGAAAACCCTGACAAACTCTCGAGCAAGGCAAGATAACTGTGATGTGATTTCCACCCTGTTCTTTGTCCTCGGCATCGTTCCATCCTGAATATGGCGCTTTCGTGCTTGTGTGACCACACTTTACAGAAGGAAAGGCTTCTCAGCTTAGCCGGACTTTGAAACCTTATGGACACAATTTATGTCCCCTACTACCACAAAATGGCCACTAGACAGAAGCTTCTGCTATTTGTATTGGTCTGAAAGGCTGCAATGGGGGGGGGGGGCGCAATGAAAGGGGGGAAATAGATTAGTGTCCGGGAAGAAAATACGACAGCAGGTCAGATGAAAAGTTCAGGGTGGAAACCAATAGGGGTGGGGTGGGATCAGGAACGAACAATATATTGTAGCAAAATTAAAGCGTTTTGTAGCACCTTAAGGATTTAACTGTAGCACACATTCTCACGGAGCAGAGCCCAACATAATAAAGCGAACCTTCGCTCAAGAACGTTTCTGCCACTATAATACACGTGTTCTTCTAAGGAGCCACAAGGCCTAGTATTTTTGCTTTCGTTGCTTAATGTCTTCTCCATAGTGAGATGAGTAAAAGCAACATGGAAATGACTTAAAAACTTTTACGGCCTAAAAAGGCTATTCTTTTAGCGTCTCCTTGTGGATGAGGGTTTTCGCTTAGCTACGAAAACATTGAAGTAGATAGTCCTAATTAATTAGAAATAAGGAGCAGATAGATGACTTGGAGTAGATTTTTTCCATGCTACGCTGCCCGTTCTACTCAAATATAAAAGAACGACTTCCCCTTTAGTTGTGCGTTCTAAACCAACGTACGTTTTTAAAAGGCTATTGGACCAATAGCGATTAGAACATAGCTTTACGGTTTCGTCTTAGTGTTCCATTTCGTTCTGAAAACATGCTATGCAACTGTTGAAAGAGCGATTCTGAACGTTTTAACTAGGACCCATTTCACGAGTTTACTTATCGCTCCTTTCCTCATTGCTGCTCTGTCCCCAGTGAAGGAAGAATACCACTTTCCAGCTATAGAGCAACAGCTACAAAACAAGGGACAAACATAACACATCAATTAATTCAGAGTACACCACAGCTCCTTTCGTGTAGAAGTTGGTGGCCCTGAAAAGGACCTTTGGGTTATCAGCTGAAGAGTAGTTTTCTAGCCTCCAAAACCGTACAGGGTACGACCTTGGCGCTTCAGAGCGTAAACTACATCCATGGCTGTCACGGTCTTCCTTTTAGCGTGCTCGGTGTAGGTCACGGCATCGCGAATCACGTTCTCCAGAAACACCTTCAACACCCCGCGGGTTTCTTCGTAGATGAGACCAGAAATACGTTTCACTCCTCCGCGGCGAGCCAAGCGACGGATTGCAGGCTTCGTGATACCTTGAATGTTATCACGAAGAACCTTACGGTGCCTTTTCGCACCCCCTTTCCCCAAGCCTTTACCGCCCTTTCCGCGACCAGACATCTTTCGTTCCAAATGCACCTAATACCTTGTCGCTGTGAAAATGCTAATTGCTCTGTGACTCGGGTTTATATAGTTTGAAGTCCGACCAAAATGAAAACGGTGCTGTTAAAAAGGGGGCGGCACCAAACTCACATTTTCTTAGTGGGAAGACCAACCAATGAATAGGCAGTATGGAATTTTAAACTAACCAGTAAGGATACAGTAGTCTTTAAAGGAAAGGACAATTTTGGCGCTCATTCCCCCCCCCCCTTGTAGGTTACATTCTGTCCAAGCCACAATGGTTTCTTTTCATTTGAGAATTTCCAGATCAGAAACAGCCACTTTATCAGACTCCCATGTTATGTTATATCATCTTTATTGATATAAACCCTTGCTAAGAAGGATTTCCTTCCGCTCATTTGAGTTTCTAGACTACCAATGAAAAACAAAAGTAGAGAGGATGGAGGCTGCAGCTAAGAAAGTGGGTGAGGTATATTGTTGCCTGTAGTTTGCTTTTAATTACTGTAACCAAGGGCCCAATCCCATCCAGTTTTCCAGCACCGATGCAGCCGTGAGATAAGGGAACAAATGTTCCCTTAGTTTGAGGTGGCCTCCATCAGTGCCCCCCCTTGTAGGATGCAGTGCACAGCTACATTGTCGCAGGTTTTCAGATGAAAACCAGAAGTGGTCACAAACACATCGGAGCATGGGGAGGCCCACAGAGAGAGGGGGTCGTTGACCTCACTGCACCCTCTGGAGGGCCACCAGGAGCCCTGGTGCCCCCAGTGGCGGCACGATCCCTGGGAGCGCCGCCACTGCTGTCCCCACCCCTGCAGACTCATCATGGGGAGAATTTTGAGAACCTCTGCTCTAGAATAAGAGTTCCTTCATCTGAAAGGGGGAAACTGGGTGGTACCAAGAGCTTATACTTCTGTCCAAATGTACGATCAGATGTTTGCAACAACTGGAAGTCAGCCCAGTTAGCAGGGGCTAAGAAATTGTTGCCTTGAATGTTATCATGGCTCTCTTATATTTAGTTCCTGAAAGAGCAATTGTCTGTGTTCATCTCGGCATATTTTCTCCAATGGCTGGTGGTATACCTTTGTTGGATCCTCTGCCCAAGACAAATAAGTAAACAAGTTGCTTGCCTTTTAAAACAGCTTTAAGAAAATCACTATATGGGTGCATTTGATAGCAATGCTCCTTTGGAGGCCCAGGTTCAAAATTCTGTTCTGCCATAAAGCTGAAATGATAGCATTAAGCAAATCACCATCCCAAAGGGGTGTTGCAATAAGGAAATTATACAGCAGTTATGGGTATTGAACATAAAGCAGTTATGGGTATTGAACATGCAGCTGTGAACACTGTATCCTGTTCTGCAGAACCAACAGGGTGGTCTCACTCTAACAGAGTATGCTAAAAGAAAGTCACTGCCATGGATGTTTATGCGCTGAAGCGCCAGGGCCGTACTCTACACTCTAACTGTAGCGTTTAAGAGACAAACACTAATGCAGAACCTGAATCCGTACAGAAGTCATGATTAATATATAATTGTACTATATGCATTTGAAGTGTTAACTCCTCCTGGTAAACAATGCATCTAGTTTTGTTAAGTCTTATCTTTTATTATCACCACCTAAAGTTCTCCTATTTTCTCAAAAGACATAATACCAGTATTTATATACCGCCTTTCTTGGTCATTGGATTTCTCCTCCGACTTTAATTCAAGGTGATTTACATAGGCAGACATTTCTAAACTAAAGTGGTTTTTGCATTACAAATGTTCTAATCTTGCATAGAATGCTTCATTCCAGGTGGTCTGGCCTCTCTCTGGCATTCGCCTCCCACAGTGACTTGATGGCAGTTTCCCAGAGTGCCAGCTGCAGAATTCCCTGCATCTCAAACTGCTGTCCTCAGATCTTCAGGCATATGAGACGGCTGCTCTACCAACTGAGCCAGACCCCCTGAAACAGACATCCTTCCTTTGTGCCTTCAGCTGCTTCCTAGAAAACCTGAGTCTGTGCCTTTAAGGGAATCAATATCCAATCACCAAGTTGTTCAGAACCTTAGAATCATTTTGTTTCTCCCCCTTCTCCTCATATCCCCTCCCCCACTCTTGACTTCTCAGTCACTTTACAGACTGTTAGTCCTCCTTTTCATTCACTGCTACAGCACTGCAAGCCAAGGTGAACTCTACAGGAATGGTAAATAGCACCCCTGTACAAAGCAAGAACCCTGCTAAGTCTCTGTACTTCTAACCAAGTTTCTAGATCTGTATGCTTTGGAATATGATTGAAGTGATGCATATTGCTGTATTTTTTGTATGAATCTGACTATCTAGTAAATATTGGAAAGTAACCACGTGTGTTCTCAATGTATTTAAAAACAGAATTCTGGGCTGGACTCTGGTATACGCAGGTATAGATCCCTGTACATTCCAAATTGCCATATTTAAAAGCTATTCCCTTAATTACAAGGGCAATTTGGCTAACAAAGTACAGTTATCACCACTATTGGACTTCTATTGTCTTGGATATAAATGTCTAATTTGGATGCATGAAACACTGGAGATGACAAAGAATTAGCAGAATTAGAGGAGCCAGATTATCCAGATATTGCAACAAGTTTGAGTAGCACAACCCTATGCATGTTTACTACATTCAGTGGAGCTTACTCTCAGAAAAGTGTCTTTAGAATTGCAGCTCAAGTCTCCTACACTTACCTGTAATTGGACAGGAAAAACTTGTTTTTCTAAACATGCAGCATCTTAGTTGCTACAAAAGTTAATCTGTAACATAACATGGCACTTTCACACCACTATCAATTACTTCCATAGATTAGGACAAAAGTTTGTAAGTAGAACATAACATTCAAAGCTTTAGTCCCAAAGTGACCCCAACTGGTATTGATTATCACAGAACAAGCAATCTTTGCTAGAAACAGAATATTTTGCTTAAATAAGCTAACTGTGCTACCTTCAGCAGCTGTGAAACAAGTGGAACATACATGAAAATAATTCCAAAACATCATTAGTACAGCAGTTTGTTTACTGATCCTTCAGACCTTTTTATGAGAATTTGGTGGCCCTGAAAAGGGCCTTTGACTTAGCAAACAAGGTATTTTGTACTGTACAGTATACTCTTTGGAAGTTAGCCACCAAAGCCGTACAGCGTACGACCTTGGCGTTTCAGAGCATAGACAACATCCATAGCGGTTACGGTCTTCCGCTTGGCATGCTCGGTGTAGGTCACAGCATCCCGAATGACATTCTCCAGAAAAACTTTGAGGACACCCCTTGTTTCTTCATAAATCAAGCCAGAAATACGCTTAACGCCTCCACGACGAGCCAAACGACGGATAGCAGGTTTTGTAATACCTTGAATGTTATCTCGAAGCACTTTACGGTGCCTTTTGGCTCCCCCTTTCCCCAAGCCTTTACCCCCTTTCCCACGGCCAGACATCTCTAACGCCGATCTCGTAAATCAAAAAAAGCAATGATTGTACCGCGCTATGGCACAAGCTTATATGATTCAGTGACGGACCTGAGTGGAAACTGCTAAGGGAGTATTTCTGGCCCGCCCCTTACATAATAGTTCGGCTTCTTCACCAATCAATAGCCGGGAATTGGAATGTGACCAATCAGATTTCTCAATCATTTCAGCGTTTGTGTGGAAGGCGATGCCTCACTGCATTCGGGATACATGCAAAAATACGGAAAAAACCTTTCCTTCACTGACATTTTAAGCCAACGTTGTGAAGCTTTGGAGAAAGCAATTTTTTTTAAAGTACCCAGTAAAGTACCCAAGGAGCAAAAACATCCACTTTAAATGGTCCGTTTCCGTTTCAACATGCAAGGCATGTTTACTCGGAACTAAGCCCCTTGGTAATCAATGGAATTTCCTCCCAGGAAAATGTCATAATATTGCCGTCCAAAAGTGTAACCCTCTTGAAATTCATTTTAACGCCCTACAAGAACATTTATTCACTGTTCACTGTCTCTGTAGTGCAGAGTTCTTCCTTTCTACCGCTAGCACTTTGCTTCTATTTTTCACTGCAATGAATGAGGCGTAGAAGAAAAATTAATTTTAAAATGCACTTCCAAGCAAACGAGATCCAGCTCCTCCCATACTGAAGTTTGACACTCATGTCATTATCCGGGGGGGGGGGGGGAATGAAAAGTCACAGTATTTTATTAGGGTTGCAATCCTATAAACCTTTTTCTGGGAGTAAATTCCATTGAACTCCCAGAGTTTCTTCTTGTTCCTGCTATCAGTGTTTCTCAATACGCAGTATTTCCTATCTGAACTTGAGAAGATATAAAGAGGTTTTCTATTGACATATGAAGACTCACTATGATGACCGAGTTTGAGGAAGCTCATGCGTGGTTACTCAGAAGTTCAATGGGGCTTACTCCCAGGTAAATATCGGCTGCAATTCTTTACAGTGTATAGTATACACATAGCTAGACTTGCACGGTTAAAAATTGGCTACATTGGCTACTGACCCTGACCCATTGCACACACCATGTTAATCTGTTCTGTTTTTCCTAACAGTTATTTATGTAGCGCCATATGTCTGCATGTCGGATACATGTTAGCAAAAATCCAAAGGGATATGTGTTGCAATAAATACAGCTAAGATCCTTGCAGCACTTCGAAAACTAACCGTGCAGCTCAGAGAACAAAGCTCAGCTAGTCAGGAGGGAAGGAAAAAACCAAAGTCTCCTTAGCAGAAAGAAGAGGGACAGTCTTTCTCCAATCATTCCATAGCCCGGGAATTTTTTAAAATCTCTCTCAGCCAATCACGGAAGGGGAGGTGGCTATAAATATACAGAAGCAGGCGTAGTCTTTTTTTTTTTTTAAGAGGGTGTTCCTCTGCAGGAGAGAGAATGGCTCGTACAAAGCAGACCGCTCGCAAGTCCACTGGTGGGAAAGCACCCCGGAAACAGCTCGCCACTAAGGCTGCTCGCAAGAGTGCTCCAGCCACGGGGGGCGTAAAAAAGCCTCACCGCTATCGCCCTGGCACCGTGGCACTTCGGGAGATTCGGCGCTACCAAAAATCTACTGAGTTGCTGATCCGTAAACTACCTTTTCAGCGCCTGGTGCGCGAGATAGCCCAAGATTTTAAGACAGATTTGCGCTTCCAGAGCTCTGCTGTTATGGCCCTGCAGGAGGCCAGCGAAGCTTATTTGGTGGGTCTCTTTGAAGACACCAATCTGTGTGCCATTCATGCTAAGCGAGTTACCATCATGCCCAAAGATATCCAGCTTGCTAGGCGAATCCGCGGGGAGAGAGCCTAAACTCCTCGCCGGACTCCGTCCCTCCAAGTGTGATAATCGAATCCCTATAACCCAAAGGCTCTTTTAAGGGCCACTATGTGTTCGTATGGAGGAGCTGGATTCAACCCATTTGAAAGCTTAAAAGAAATTTTAATTCCCAGTCAGAACTTAAAACTTGCAAGTTAAGGAAATGCCTTGTCTGAAATACAAGGCCCCACTGGTATTCAGATAAGGCATTTCCTTAACTTGCAAGTTTTAAGACCTCATGTTAGAAAGGAAACTTGAACGGGAATATTGGGATTGCGCGGTAAAAAGCATTGTGGAAATTTCACTGTTTAAATTCAGGTTTTGTGCCTCTTACAACTAGGGGACAACTTCTATTCAGGTGCCCAATGGTGTGGTTCACAGGCTGTACGGTTTTTTCACGTACCGTACCTGTTGATTTGTGCGTATCAACGAAACGCATCTCCTCCTCCCTTCTTCACATGCAGCAATCTAATAGTATCAATCTGCAAAATTATAGCGTTCTGCCTTACACACTGACCCGGTTTTTACGCAAGAGAAACTCAGCCCTTTTTAAGAGATTGTGGGTGGCTCTTAAAAGAGCCTTTGGGATCAGAAAGTTCAGTCTCCAAGGAAGCCGCTTCACTTTTTCTTGGGCGCTGCCTTTTTGGGCTTGGCCACTTTGGCTTTCGGGGTCTTCGGCTTGGCTTTAGGCTTGGCTTTCACTGCCTTCGCTTTGGCGGGGCTCTTGGTCGCCTTCTTAGGCTTGGCAGCAGGCTTAGCCTTCTTGGGGCTCTTGGCTGCTTTCTTAGCTCCGCCAGCCGCTGGTTTCTTAGCCGCCTTCTTAGGACTCTTCTTCGCGGTGGGTTTCTTGGCGGCACCGGCCGGCTTCCTGGCGGCCGGCTTCTTGCTCTTGACGACTGGCTTCTTCTTGGTCACTTTGTCCTTGGTGTCCTGCTGCTTCTTGTTGAGCTTGAAGGAGCCCGAGGCGCCCGTGCCTTTGGTCTGCACCAGCGTGCCTTTGCTCACCAAGCTCTTCAGGCCCAGCTTGATGCGGCTGTTGTTCTTCTCCACGTCGTAGCCAGCCGCCGCTAGGGCTTTCTTGAGGGCGGCCAGAGACACCCCATTGCGCTCCTTGGAGGCGGCCACCGCCTTGGTGAGCAGTTCGGTGACGCTGGGTCCCGCAGCCTTGCGGGGCTTCGAGGCGCCCGCGGGCTTCTTGGCTTTCTTGGCGGGAGCCTTGGCTGCAGGGGCAGCGGCCACGGGAGCTTCGGGAGCCGTTTCTGACATGTCTCGTCTCTGGAGTAGAACAATCGCCAGGAACTGCAAAAGTAAAGTCTGAACTGAAGCGCCGGGGCTGCCTGGTATTTATAGGGGCGGAGCTGCGCCCTGATTGGTGCGTTCACAGGCCCTGCTCTCCCAGAGCCAGAAATGGCTCCTGTCCCTGCAACTTTGTGTTTCTTGAGTGTCACAAAATTGCAAAAATATAGACGTCCCCTCTTCAGAACGTAGCAATTCCCTCTGGAAATTGACAAGGAGGACCTCGCCTTTCTGAAACTGCCCGTCTGCGTCTTGGCAAAGGCGGCGCGCCGGAGAAAATCGGGCAGAAACGCGACAGCTTCCAGCTTCACGTGTCTTCGCCTGTGAAATCTTTTGCTTTTTCTTGTGAATTAAAAACTTCTCTTTGGGACAAGGGACTGAAAAAGTGTGCCAGGTCAATCTTTGAAGGGTCTGGACCCCGTTGGTAAGAGAACCAACTGTTCCGGAATGGTCATTTGATTGTGAAAGCTCTTTGAATTGTCTCAAGTAACACATTCATTCATTAACTTTGGGTTAGAAGAGCAGGTGCTTTGAAGTTAATTGCTTTTAATTTTAGGACGTAGAAGTTGTTTTAGAATCATTCTCCTTCCCTTTTTCTTTGCTTTACAATGAAACTGAAAGACTGACTATAAACGACTTACAACTTTTTAAAATGTTAAGTTCTTCTTTAGTCATATTGATGGGTTTCTATAGCTTAACACAGCGAATTGGGAAGCATTATATTAATTCTATTTTATCTTCTCTGATCCGTTTTTCTCGTTTATCATCAAAGTGTTTGCTGTTTATTGTATGCTTGTAAGGGGAAAGTACAACAACCAATCCCCCACTTAACATGCAATAACTGAATTGAAGGTAATAGAGTCTTATTCAAGTCAGTAACAGAGAGATGGGCAGTTGAATGTAAGTAGATTGGATGAAAGGTAAATGGATAGACTGACAGGTGAATATGTATACAAAACTCCAGAACTGGGTTGCTGAATTAAAAGCATAAATCTGGATCTCAAAGTACAATAACGAACAAACTACCAGAAGCTTCTCTTAGGAACCAACTTTAACTCCACTTGCAGTGTTTTTGCCAATTGGCAAATCATTTCCATGTTGCAAAAGCCTCCAGCATGTCTTCTGGGTCAAATCTTCTGCATCAAAGGGAATTGGGTGGATTTTTTTTTCTAGAAAAGCAGTGATATTTTAAGGGGTATCACTGGAGTATTGCAGCTTAATCCACAAGACCAGTGTTCTTCAACCCATGGGTCCCAATGCTTCATATGGGGGGGGGGTCATGACTGGAGTTTTATTTATGCAAGTCTACCTACCTAATTTGCACACTGGCATAGTGTGTGCTATGCCAGCGTGCCAGACCTCCGCGCATTGCAAAAGTGCAGTAAAGCTTTTGCAGTGGTGTGGAGGCTAGGTGCACTAGTGTGAAGGCCAAGGCCTGTGTGTGTGTGCTGACCCAGTGGAGGAGGCCCGCTGGAGCAAGGGGGCAGGGGAAGGCAGTGATGGGGGGGGGGGCAGCTCAGGCCCAGGAGGGGCGGGGCACAAAAAAGGTTGAAGGCTACTGCACAAGACCATTAATATGTACTGAAGTAATATGTAACTCTACTCAATTTGGCTTCTATTGACTTTGAAAATAGTTTGCCTAAAATTAATCTCTTCCAACACTCCATCTTAAGACTCTTTAAGCTGCAGGCTTAAAGGCGCTGTCACCAGGCCTTCCTTCCTTCCTTCCTTCCTTCCTTCCTTTCTTTCTTTCTTTCTTTCTTTCTTTCTTTCTTTCTTTCTTTCTTTCTTTCTTTCTTTCTTTCTTCTTACCCCCCCCCCCCTTAACCATCCAGCTTGGTTAAAAATTCTCAAGAAATTATACAGTTGCTACTCACAACTTTGTGTCATTTTGGTTGCTCCTAATAAGATTGTACAACTAGACTGTGGCTTTTGCATCCTATCTTTGGTTTGATTTTCAGTGTTCAGGATTTTAAAATGATTGCTTTCATAATCTAGCAAACATACCTCTGGCATGGCTGAGATCCCTCTGGTACCTTAAACAGGGGTGTTGGCAATGAACGTGGGAAACCTTGGTCCAAATCTTTACTCAGCTGTGATGGTGGCTAGTTGTGAGGCAATCCTTCCATCTCTCCACCCCTCTCCCATACTGACCTACCTTGCATGGTGGCTGTGAAAGCAGAGATGAGAATCTATTGCAATCTAATAATCTAGGATATGGTAGGACAGAAATGTAGTTGAGACCATCTGCCCAGAAAGCACACGCCTCCACAAATACACAGATTGCTTTCTCTGCAAGGCCACCTGCTCAGTCTATGAGCTGTTCAAGGTTAGGGTCTTGGATGTTATTTTGAAATAACTTATCACCCTTTAAAGAGAATGCTGCTCACACAGAATGAAAGGTTGCTGGAGGACAAGCTAGACAGGCTGTCAAAGTGATTCTCCATTGCCCCAGACAGACTGCCAACTTTAAAAGGCTCTCTATACAGTACATTGTTACTACACCCCACAGGCTTACCAGATCACCGACCGGGACGTTCCTTTTTGCCCTTAAGGGCAAAAAGGAACGTCCCGGTCGGCGATCTGGTAAGCCTGCCCCTATATACTTTTGGTCCTCCAAAAACACCATCAGCAGCTTGAAGGTCTTCCACCTCAGAATGCCTCTCTTCTTTCCTCAGCACCATTTCACAAATTTTGCTGCTGCTACTCCCCTCCCATCATCACTTGGGGCCCAATCCTATCCAACTTTCCAGTGCTGATGCAGCTGTGCTAATGGGGTGGTTCCAATGGAGTGTGTGCTGTATCCTGCAGTTGGAGGGGGTCATGGAGGCCTGACTGATAGGGGAATGTTTGTTCCCATCCCTTACCTCGGGGCTGCATTGTGGCTGGCTGCATTGGTGTTGGAAAGTTGGATAGGATTGGGCCCTTGGTCAGCCAGCCAGGGATCCAATGGGCTTACAGGGAAGTGGTGAGGAGCAGACAAGCAGCAGCAGCGAATGGCTCTTTCACGCCTCACCCACCCACCCACCCACCCACGGCTGTCTGTCTGCTGGTCTCTCTCTTTTTTGCATCTAAACACTGTAAGACCTTGGGGGACAGGGGGACCATCTTTTCCTTTAATTTGCCATGTTAATCACTCTGTGAACTTTTATTAAAAAAGCAGTATATAAATATGTTTATTAATACTAACAATAATACTTATCAATCCTAAGGTGGTCAATTGTCCTTGGTGCTTCATGTCATCCATCCCCCCTCCCCATGATTTTTTTTTTTTGGTAAATGGCAGTGCACACTCTGACAGTGTTGGGGGGATTTTGTACCCCAGTTGCTTTGTCAAGGAAACTGAAACTGACAGTACCTCCCATACAGTGTCATTTCTGTATTTTCAAAAATATTATTGACTCATTATCTTTGATGCTGTTCTCTTCTTGTGCTACCAAAGGATCCAATTGCAGATAATGAAAAAAGCTTCTGCCTGAGAATTTGAAGAGCTGCTGCCAGTCAGTGTAGGTAGTACTGAACCAGATGGGCTACCACTCTGACTTGGCAGCGTCATATATTCACATGGTCAAAGAAACAGAACCTACTGCAACACTGTGCAAAAAGGAACAGTTTTGATTCTTAGCTAATGGAAGGAAGCAGATTCAGAGGCAGGAAGCAGAGTCATGCCCACATTGCCAATGTTCCACCCTTTTACTTTTTCCCATAAATAAACACTGGCCATTCACTCCTGTGTGAGAAAAGTAACATGCGACTCTTAGGAACCATGTTCTACTGAGGATGAAAACCAGGTCTTGATTCTTGATGTCATGTGGCATTCTCTTCACTGACAGGATCTAACAAAGGGTTGTATCCACCAGGCAGGAAGGGTCCTTAGAGCCCTCCCTCACACTGCAGCTATCACAAGGATGGAGATTTTGCTAATACTGTACTGTAGCTGAAAAGTAGTAATTGAACAGTCCACTAGGTGGCAGCAAGAAACATTTAATGGTCTCTGGAGGCATTGAGCCAGATACAGTTCATGGGACATCCTAGTATTCTGTTGATATGGGATATATTCACTTACATTTCTTTTTCGCAATTATTAAAACCAAAAAAAAGAAGGGGAAGAGAGAAGAGTGCCAGAGAGCCGCATATACAAAATGAAGCATGAAAGGATACTGGTAAGGGAGGAAAGAAGTTATATTTCCCCTAAAACATATTTGGGGAGGGAAGGGAGAGGATGTTTCTCTGAGCCATCCGATGGAGACAGGCCAGGACATCAGGGAAAATGGCTTGATGCTGAAGCACACTGAGAACAGTGTATGTCTGTAACACTAGGTGTTACTCTTCTTCTCTGTGGATCAAGCTGAGGTGGGGGTTTTTGTTTTTTGTTTTTTTTACACATTGGGAGGTGCTCTGGTCCAGGTCAGGAGCATAAGAAGTGTGGGAGAAATGTGCTTCTCTAAGGAAAGGAAGTTACCACATTGCCAGGTCCCAAAAAGGCATGTAGGTATCATTGGCAGAAAGCACCGCAGCCCCTGGGTCATAGGCAAGGATGGGGCATTCAACTGAAATGGGAGGGCAGATGTTTGTGTCCACGGAGGTGTCATAGGCTGCAGAATCTATATGGGATTGTGTGCCAGCTTGCATGTCACATGCCAGGAAGCTTGCTCCAAAAGGTTCTGGGCTAAACAAGGTGGAAGAATTGGTTGCTGACCCCATCTCCTTGGCAATGGGTTCAAAGAATTCATCAGGGTCTGGTGTCAGAGAATCAAGAGGGGGGGTCCAGGCAGGACTCAGGTCAGGAGCCACAAATGCTTCAGCTATGCCCAAAAAGGAGCTAGGAGGAACCAGGACTGGGTGTGGTGTGCTGCAGCGTTGAGGACTCATTTGTTGGGGGGCTGCAGGAGGTGCCACAGCCTCCTGGGACAGGATGGAGGAGGCCAAGCGGCGAGTAGCAGCCTCAATGTCTGAAAAGCTCCTGAGGAAGAAAAGAAAGGGCTGCGAGGTTATCTGCAGCAGTGACATGGAAATCAAGCAGAGATTGTGTTATATGGTTATCCTCACAGAGGCGTAGCTAGACTGGAGCGGAGGCAAGCAGTTCTGCAAGACTCCGTTACACCGGAGTCAACGGCCCCTCCCCCTTGCTGTTGGAGCCATTCTGGCGGCAAAGGCAACACGCAGGACACTCCCCTGTCGCTGCCGGAATGGCTCCAACAGCAAGGGGGAGGGGCCGCTGACTCCACTGTAAGGGAGTCTTGCAGAACTACTTGCCTCCGCTCCAGTCTAGCTACGCCTCTGGTCCTCAAGTATTCCATGTCCTCCAAAGCATGGAAGAACAGCCTCCTCCCTGAAGATACAGAAAAAAGTTCTATCGTTTTCTTTAACTTTATCCTGGCACATTAGATCATGCCTGTGAATTTCCTTATTGATTCAATGTTGCTCTGAAGTAACACGCTATGGGGCATATGACACAATTTGAAAACATCTCCCATAGATTTGAGATCTATCTCCCTAGGGCTGTGAGATTCCCCTAGGAATACCTCAAACCCACTAGAAGTTTGAAGAGGGGGGACTGGGAGGCAGCTGATCCAGTTCATCTTACCTGCATATCTGGTTCTGTAGAAACCGTCGGTGATTCACCTTCCTTTTGCTAGGTCGAGTCTTGCGGGGTCTCTGTAGTGTGCGCATGACATGGGAGGCTGCTGTTGACATGAAGGTGCATAAGTCACGGCCATGTTCATACGTGGTCATGGGCTGTGGAGGTGCCAGAAGAGGCAAGGCCAGGTGACTACTGCGAGGCATTCTCTGTTTTGCTAGCATTCTCTGTTTTGCTTGCATTCTCTGTTTTGCTTGGAGAAGGGCTCCGTATTGTGGTCGTCGAGCAGCTCCAAGAGAAATTCTGTGTGAAGTGGCATTGACACTTCAGGTTCCAATCGCAGTGTACACAGAATGTCATGAATTACAACACACATACACACCCCACCCCACTCTTCCTGCCTCTTAAGTCATCTGGGAACTGTGAGTCAAGATTGGAGGGCACTGGCAGACCTGTTGGGTGGGAACCCGAACTATGATAATTTGGGAAAGGGGATTGCGATTGAGAGGCACACATGGAGCTGCACGGGAAGGCTGTCAAAACATTCCTCGGTCCTTATTTGCAGGTGATCTGCAAATGTAGTTTGGACATATGATTTGGGAAGTTATTTTGGGGTACAGAGCTGTTAAAATCCTAGTTTCTTATTCATGCTTATTCCTGCAACTCTGAAATGTATAGGGGGGGGAATGAGGAAACAGAAACTGCAAATAGCAAGCAACTTCAGTAGAGGGTCTCAAGCTGTAGTTAATTTATAGATCAGAGAGACAAGAAAAATAGTCTAAACAGATATGGATGCTGACCACAAGATGTGGGTACCCTTTTGGGGTGAAGTGGCACCTTCTTCTTCCCATTCCCCACTCCCAGCCAGACTGGTCCTTCACACAATTTTTGACAACATACAGTGTATATATATATACAAATATGTGCTGTCATACTAATAAAGTATCTCCCGTGGAATAAGAAGGGGCTGCACTACTTTAAAAGAAAACTCACCCTTATTATATTTTCAATTCCCCCACATACCTGTTCCTTGATGAAGAGGTTTGAGATGGTGGATTCCTGGTAAAGATGTCAGTGTTTGGAAATCTGTTTATCCACCTATTTATTTCCTCCATTCATTCCCCATATTGCCCTCAATAAACTCCTTTAACTTTTTATTCCAGCTATTTCTTCTACTGCTTTTCCTAGAGCTCCCAGCTTGGAACTTGGCTGCCGGTTTGTAGATTGGGACCCAGTGCAGAGTAAAGGATGTTAAAGGATGCTTAGGAACTCCGCCCCTTTCCCTCTTCCCCCTCCCTTAAGGAGAGTCACATTCACTACTGTAGAACATGCACAGTGTAATCAGTTCCTGCAGGGAATTCATTGATGGTGTCAGCTAAAGAGGATGTGCTGGGTTTTTTCCCGCTAGAGGGTGCTAGCTCTAAAACAGGAGAGTCTGACTCGGGTGTGGCCCAAGGAAAGAAGGATTAAAAGATAGAGCTGTTGCTAGAATATTTGGAGAGAACACAGAGTTAAGGAAACTGTCAGAGAAAAAGGGGTGTCTGGAAACATTATCCTGACTTCTCTGGGTAGTGCCACTGCCTGCCAGATCCCGTGGCCGAGATAGGTGTCTGAAGATCCAGGCTGCAATCGTGTGCACGCTACTTGCTAGGCTATACGTCCTATTGAAGTCAGTGGGGTTTACTTCCAAATAAACATGCCTAGGATTGTGCTGCAGACTGCATTAAGCTCCCACTCCTCTCATCTCTCTGTCACCTCCGAACTTGCTCCTGTCAATCCCCAACACACAGAAACCTGAAGCTGCCTCCGTATTTTCACGCTTATATCCCCCCTTTCTTCCTTCACTGAACTTTAGGTGGATCACACAGGAGTTCCCAGGCCACCTCCTGTCCAGGCACCAGCCAAACCCAGACGGGCAGCCCAAATCCTGTGCCCAAAGGGCTGGCCGCTGTATCCTAAGCCCGTTCCTGGGCAGCGGCAGCGCAGGAACACCTCAGGAGAAGAGGATGTTCATCCTCTTCCCCAAGTGTAGGGCTGCCCGGGGCCTATGGGCCTCCTCGAATGTACGCCAGTTCTGAAGCTGGCATACATCCAAGGTGGTGGAGTAAGGCCAAACTGGGCTGGGAACAGGCAGAGGATATTGGTGGACTGTGCTGCTGACATCCCCACCTTCTCCCAGCCTGGGTCGGCCAATGGCCACCCCCTGGCTGCCCCTGCTCCCCCTCCCCCCACCCCTGCACTGCCCAGTGCAGGACTTACCTCCACTGGTGGCCGCGAGGTCTGGAGGGTGGTGGAGTGAGGGCTGCAGGCCTCTGCGCCAGTGGCCCTTACTCACAACAAGTCATCACAAATGTGCTTTAAGGCATGTTTACAATGGTTAGAGCTGCAGAGCGCACACTCTTCCGCTCTAACCTTACGCAGGATTGCACCGTGACTTAGGTGGCTGCATCATGCTGTGGTTTGGGTGTCAGAGTAGGGCTGGAGAGAGCCTGGTTCAAATCCCCCCTTAGCCCTGAAGCTCCGTAGGTGACCCTTAAGCCAGCCACTATCTCTCAGCCTAACCTTCCTTGTGGAAGGAGAGAAATACATACACTGAGCTCCTTGTTAGTAAGAAAATGTAATTAAGCATCACTTGCTTTCATAGGGAAATAAATACAGGCGTATCTCGCTTTAGAGCACTTCGCTAATAGCTAATAGGGCGCTTTTCAGTTATATTCATGTTTATTATTTTCGGCGCTTGCCTTGCACTTAAGAAGGGTTTTGGCCGTGACGCACACATCAGCGGGCTCCAAGCTGAATCGAGCAAGTCGACTGACACCATTTTGTTACCCATGCTTATGTACTGTATGTACTGAAGCATTTTTTATTTATTATTTTTACTTTTGCATCTTCTTTTAGGCCTAGCACTATTATGCACTTGATAAATGATAGTGTAAATATGTTTTTAGGCTTTTATTTGCACTGGCAAGTGAAAAAAGGCAGGTGATATTTGCTTTACGGTGTTGATCAGGAACCCAACCTGCCGTATTATTAGCGAGGTATGCCTGTAGTGGGGGACATGTCATCACCCGGTTAATTTCTTTATGCCAGGTTGTTACAAAAGACATGAGAATAGCCTAGGAACAGAATTCGGCAACCTTGTCACTTTTATGGAGCACATAGATAGATAGCACACCACCACCCCTTATCTGAATGACCTTTCTGGCATTTCTTCCCTATAAAAGCCTCCTGCCGACACACAGCCCCATTTTGACTTTTGAGGTGATGGATTAAAACCTATGCCCTATTATTTCTGGCACACTCTCCTCTCACTGTTCTCATCCAATTGTGTTTGCTTTCATCTCCTCCTCCCCCACTCCTTGTTGTGCCCCCTCCCTTGTGACCCCCCCCAGCTTGAGTCAATCACCAGCACATTCCCAATTAGCACATACTCCTTACTGGGATGTGGATGTTATTGCTACCTGCACCAATTATGGAGAGCAGAGCCTTCAATGGTCTCTGGGCACTCAAGGCACACTTAAGGCAAAGAATTTGCCAGCACAAAAGGGGCCAACCAGTCTTCTCCCTCCCCCCTTCATCTTAACCCCCCTGAGTTAGTGCCCTGAGTCAACAGAATAATAGGAGCAATTAAGAGGCAATCAGTCATAATAATGATTAAAGACAGGTCTGTCTGCTGCTTGCAGGGAGGCAGTGGGAAAGACTCCAGTCGTCAACTGTATTTCCTTCCCCTCTGCACACCAATTATATCAGGCCAATTATTCAATTCAATTTCTTGAGACTTTTGCAGTGGTTTTGCTGTTGACATCAACATGCACAAGAGGGCAAACACAATCGGTTTGTTTTAACAACCACAATATTATTATTAGATAATCTTACCTGGGAAAAGATTTCAATGATTTAGTAGTTTTACTGTATAAGCTGCTTGGGTGGGGGAAATCTGCTATTGACCAAAAAGCAGGGTAAGGAAGAAAGAAATCATATATACTATATCATAAAATTCAACATTGCAGTCCTATGTACTTACACTTACTTCCCCCCCCCCCCCGTGTACATCCTATTGAATGCAGGCAACAGCATTGCATAGCTGCAATCCAATGCATACTTACCCAAGAGTAAGCCTAACTGAATTCAGTGGGTCTTATTTTGAATAAATCTGCCAGGATGCAAAACTGCAATCCTATAGGTTTACTAAGAAGTGAAACAACAGTGTTCAATGGAACGTACCCCCAAGTAAGTGTGATTGCAGGCCTAAAGCTAGCATCCTAATCATACTTACCAGAAACCAAGCCCCAGTGTACTGAATGGGACTTGCTTCTGAGGAAACACACAAAAGAGTTGGCTGTATATTTATTACGTCGTTTTCAAGGTGGCCAGTTTTAGTACTGTGTGAGGGGGAGAACTGCAGCCCAGCTTCTGCAATGCTATGAAGTGAAAGAGAGTATCTGGGGAAGGTCTGTGATGATGTACCAATAATAGGGAGGGCAGCCAAGACCCTCTGGCTGCCTTTTTAACTTGCCCACTTTCAAAGTCTCTAACACCCTTCCTTAAGGCCCACTCCCTGCCCATGCTTTTTTGGAAGTAAGTTAATCTGTGTTTAATGAGGCTTCTTCCCACATAAATGTGTCGAGGATTGCAGCCTCAGCACTCCCCCCCCCCCAATTCCTCTCTGAGTACACATCTGGGTGCCAGCATCTGCCCCGGACCTGGCTTTCCCTCATCTCACCTCTGCCTGTCAGCAAATACTGCTCCCCCTGAAGAGTGGAATCAAAGTCTCCCCCCAGACTCCTCCACCTCTCCTCAAAGCGCCTGTCACACACAGGTGGCAAAACAAACTCTGCCCATGAACAAAGATCTCTCTCATGTTCACAGGCTGGCGAGAGAGAGACTGAGGATTGCACAGCAGGGGAGGCCAGGCAAAACATTTTTTTTTTTTTGCCCCAAACCAGTTTCTGCTGGACCCGGCTATTACATCTGATTCCTACTGCTGAAAGGATTGGCAGAAGAAACCTCTTCTGGAGAGAGGAAAAAAGGAGTCAGCAATATTTTTTCTGGCTTCTGTTAATGTAAATACCTCATTTGCATCTGCAGATTTAACACTGTACATTAGTAATCATCTGACAGCTAGTGAGGCACAATGCGGGCTATGTTAGATGGAGCTCTGAGAGCTCTGAGTTCAAATTCCTGCTCGTCGGTACTGTACTTACTGCAGTGCTTTAGCCAACTCCTCTCACTGTCCTACACATCTGTAAAATGGAAAGAAAATTGACTTTTACTGCACAAGGTGATTAGGAAGATAAGAAAAATATTGTGCAATGTCTTATTAAATAATATGCTGTAAGGGTGAAACATAATACTGTAAGTGATAATATTACCAGAAAAATAGTCAGGGGACTTTTTTTCTGTAAGTTTGTTACTTACAGAAAAAAGTTACCACTCCAGGATTCTTGGGATTTCTAGAAGGAACAACTCTGAGCACATGTGAGGTGAGGTGAGAGGCTGGGGCTCTCTGCCTGACATCTGGTGCTGGTGCTGCTGTTCCCTCTCGGTTTATTTTTCTGCGAGCTGCTGGCGCTGGGTGTGCAATCCAGCCTTCGCAGCCTGGAGCCCCCTGCTGTCCTTGGGCTCCAGCCGGGGGGGGGGGGGCAGCCAAGGAAGGACGTGAGCTGTTCCCTAGGAATCACACTCTGCTCTCCTGATCTCCCACCTCTGAACCCTGTCTGTCTACCAGGTGGTGGAGCGAATGGAAAAAAAGAGGGAGAAAAAAATGAAAGAGCCAGAGAGCTATTAATCACCATGGTTCTGACAGTCATCCATACCGTGTATGAAGCAGACAAAGGTGCCATGCTGAATAAGGGACCCAGACTCCCCATGCATGATGTTCAGAAGTACCCCGGAAGAAAATCTGGATTCCAGGTCAATGAACAGGAGCCACACAGTGGTTTCAAGATCAGTTTATGATCTGGGCCCAATGTGCTCACCAGGACAGTTGCAGAATGGTCAGACTTTCTGGTATAAAAAGAAGCTCCTAATTTCCAGGCTGCGTCTCACATGAATACAAATTGGGTTCCTGTGGCAACTTGGTATGAGGCTCCCAAGCATGACGGAATTGATTGTGAAGTGCAAAACACTCTGTACATGCACAGACATATTCTTTATTAATGCTTCATAGTGTTGCAGGATTCAGTCATGGCTACCAGCTGGCCAATTCTTCTGAGTCAGGAGGCTAGCTGATGCTTATTCAGGTCTTTTAATGGTCCAGGATGCTTCTTTCAAGGGGAATCTCCCTGGATGTATACATAAAGCTTGCAAAGCGAGTTATCCTTCCTCCACCCTCCCAACCAAAATGATGTGAGAGAGTAAGGAAGAGCAAAAGAAACCGCTTGAGACAGGCCGAGGGAGAGACAGAGTTTTTGGAGGCACTAAATGGAGAAACTGAGAACTGGAACACTTTGGGGTGCAGCAGGGCCTTTCTGTGGGAATGTGATGTAAACTGTTGCTGACTCTCTGCTCCTGCTGCCTTCAACTAATGCTCAATCTGTACATTTGTAAATAAACCAATGTTACAGACACCATATAAGCCTCCAGGAATCTCTCCTCCAAAAGAAGCCAGAATCCAGTTAGTGCTGCCCCTCTGGGAATTCCTGGCCCGTCAGGGGTGCACGCATACCTTCTTTCGACCTGTTCAAATGATATTTCTAACCTGAAACTGGCCCCATACATTAATTGATGTTCATGTGTACAGTGTACGTGCATCCTGGCCCCTCCCTTCATTTCCCCCACTGTCCTCCTCCGACATTTCCTGAATGGGGAGGAATGCAAATCACTCGCTTACACACACTTACTAAATCTACTTTAAAAGGTGGGTTTACCAATTCACATGTGAGGCCAGTTTCAGGTTAGAAATATTGTCCAAGCCGGCCCGGCCCATTTGAGGGTTGTGACCTGCTGTTCCTGTCAGTTTCTGTGGCTGACCCCTGCCCAAGGCACAAACTGTCCGGCTTCAAGGGTTCTGTTTGCCTCCTTGCTTGAATTGTCAGAATATTCCCCTCTTCCCTCCCTGAGAGCCCTGCCTGCGCTGGAGGGTCAGGGGGTTAGACAAACCCAGCAGCGCCAACCCAGTTTGCTTTGGCCAAGGCCCTGGCTTGCTGGCCAGGATTCCCCTCTCCACATGCTCCCCCTCCCTCAGTACAATCCTCACAACTGAAGCCAGGAATAACCTCTTTTCAAGTCCAGCCAGTGACCAGCCTCAGATGGGGGTGAAGTGGCAAGGCCAGTGAGGGAGCATCTAAGAGCAGGGGCAGATGACGCGAGACTGTGCCCCGCCCGAGTGTGAAAGGTAGAGAGGGCACCACTCACAGGTACATACAAGAAAGAGATCAACACACAAGAATGACACAATATGACAGTAACGTTGAGAGAGATGCCCATTTGATACGATAGCACTCGGTTTTTGAGCCGCACACACACACACACACACACACACACACACACACACACACACACACACAGAGTTGGGTGGGTGTACACACACACCCAACAGAACGACATACAAATGCAGTTCAGAAACACACATAAACAAAGACTGTGAAAGCACCCAGGATACATAAACATTTCGCACGTGTACACAGTTCCACATTCACAAAGCAGAGACTTGTATTGCTCACAGACATTGCTCTGTCAAATAGACTTCATATCCTTACTAGAGATATTAGACATCCCTTAGATAGATTAGACTGACGAATGTCAGGACACACCAGGTTTTAGCCATATGCTGGACCTATTGCCCAGAATCCTCTCTCCTAAGTTCCTAAAGTCCCACGTCAGGGATTTGTGAAATAATAACACAGAAGTGAATTATGTTGAGCATGTCCAAAAGGGCCCATTCCTCACAATCAGAACTCGCTCCCACAGCAAAAATGGCCACTTTTATCTCTAATAATAATAAGGGTCTTTGTGTGATTTGTCTGGCCAGCGGGTGGCGCAGTGGGTTAAACCGCTGAACCATGAGCTGTGGATCGAAAGGTCGGCAGTTCGAATCCGTGATGGGGTGAGCTCCTGCTGACCTAGCAGTTCCAAAGCCTGTTAATGCGAGTAGATAAATAGGTACCGCTTGCGGGAAGGTAAAGAGCGCTCCGTGTTCCAGCTGCATGCTACGCGCTGCGGCAAGGAGAGTCATGCCGGCCACATGACCACGGAGGCGTCTTCGGACAACGCTGGCTCTTCGGCTTTGAAATGGGGGTGAGCACCACACCCTAGAGTCGGACACGACTGGACTTCATTGTCAGGGGTCACCTTTACCTTTTACCTTGTGTGATATGCACAACTTTCAACAGGTGAAGATTTTCCCCTGCTTCTCCTGGTTGGCAGACGATATTGAGTACATAGGCAATCTTGGATGTGTCAGCGAGTGGGGAATTAGCAAATCTATACTTGTGCTTGTTTGGTCTGTCTTCTGCCACTTTCTCTGCTTTCATCTCATGGGGATTTTTTGTGAAAAATTAATTATCCAAAGCATTCTTTCAGAACAGAAGCCCTGGAAGAGATCCGAGCCCACTATCCCCCTCCCCATTAAACAGAAGTCTTGCACATGGTCTCTGGCAATAAGGGTGCCAGAATGCAAGGAGCAGGGCAGCAAAATGGACTGAAACGTTGACGTATAAAACACTTAGGACCACAGAGTTAGACAGCATTGCCTTCCATGGCAAATACATGTCCATATTGCCACCAGTCAAGCTGCAGAAATATTCAGCGACAATCCAGATTTTCAGCATTATCAAAGCTTATATGCTGAATATGAAAATTGGATTCTTTTTTGAGGGTTTTTTTTTTGTGAGGAGGAAAACAGTCCGAATTTTAACTAGTCCTAATTCTGAACAGCCTATGGTAACAAATCCTTGGATAAATCTCAAACTAATCTGAAACCAGGTTGGCCATCATTTTTCCATTTCCAAGAAGCTATTTCTCTACTCCTCTTCATGTATTTTTTTTTAAGGATCTAACAACCACAGCCAGTTTCCTAATCTTTGAAAGATCCATGTCAAGGTGGAAAATGGCATCTTGATAAAGAGAAGGCTGAAATTTATGTACTAAATCAATAATCCATCCAACACCATAAGGGTTTTGTGGCCGAAATTTTACTTTTTAATATAGTCCGTAGTTCTACATTCAGTCACACCTCATTGTCCTCCTTTTCCTTTCAAACACAGACCAGGGTTAATTATTATGTCTGAGTTTCTAAAGCAGAAAAATTAAAGCAATAGGTGGCCCTTTCCAAATTTTTCATTTTGTTAAAAATTAAAGCAATAGGTCAGGTGGCCCTTTCCAAATAGTGACTATCAATTGTTCTGGGTACTCGCCAAGGATGCAAACAGATGTCCATCTATTACAATCTATCTGTGTCTATAGAACTGGTTCTCTTGCAGGTTTTTTCCTGTACGTTTCACGGCAGCAAAACCCCTGTTGTTGTTTCAGGAAGAGTAGACAGTCCAGGTCTCCAAAATGCTAGCCACTGAACAATCTTGTCTGCAGCCCATTTTAAAACATTCTCATGAGAGAGTCATTTGTTGTTCAGACATTGGTCCTAGTATTTATTTTCTAAAACAAGAGGGGTCTAACTGGCTCAAGCCAGTCTGAAATGCTTTGATCATCTGGCATCCCTGCCTGCCCCCCCCCCTTGCTGCCCTATGTCTGTCAAGGCAGGCAGCACCATAGAGCTAAACAAGACTAGAGCGATACACACAGCTGAATTTTTGGTACCAAATGGAAAAGCCACGTTTGAGAGGTAGGATCATGAGGCATATGGGGCAGTCACTCTGTCTAGTCCCACATCTCAGTGGCGAGGAAAATGCATTCTTCACAGCGATCAAATAATGCAGAGTCAGTGCTCTCAAATGATGGTGGTGAAGGTAGAAGTCATTGATGAAATCCATACGTTTCACCTCTTGACTTGCCCCGGGAGCCTTGACCCCCATACCTTTTCTGAAGGCCTTAGGGCCTTAGCAGGTCCTCACTTTAGAAGGTTGCACTTGCAGGTGGGGGAACATGATTTGGAAACAATAGGGGTAGGAGTCAAGAGGTGGAGCTTGTAGATTTCATTAATGGCACTCCTTTTTCCCCATAATTCAAGCATGGATTCTGTACATGTCCAGAGGTGTTTTCATCTTCATTATTATTAAACATGGTGAGTCCTTAGGCCTGAAAACGGTCTTCAGAACTGAGCCCTCTGACAAAGTGGACCTGCTTCAGCCATTTTATCGAGCTAGGCAGATGAGCTCTCCATGAGAATAAGACATGTTTCAGTTTATTTCCTTATGAGTGGGACTGGGGTAGAAATGCAAATCAACAGTCAGAATACTGAAAGACCATTTAAGTTTCCTTAGCTTAGTCCAGGAAAAGGTGAGTCTCCCTCATTGCCCTACTCTTGATCATTTCTCGCCTTTCTGTCTCTGTCTTTGTATTTATGAGTTTCTTTTGTCTATTGATCCATAAAGACTCCTTCTGTCTTTCTATCTCTTAGTTATTTTTTTCCTCCCGGTTGGCACAATTCCATGGAAAGCTGCATGATTATGCCAGCAGGGAGTTGGGCCTTGAGTGTTCATCTGTTATAGAGAGAGGAGGTGGGTGGAGGTAGTAATTCTGTCTATTCCAAGCTCCAGACCAATCGGACCCCTCAACGCTGTCGTGTCACCCGCCCCGTAGTCCCTTTAGCCAACATGCTGTCAGAATCCCACCCCAAGGATGAAACGGACAGGTTCCTCAATACAGACAGGAGCTGAGACTGAGCTGTGCTCCCCGTGAGGGGCCAGGCCGAGGTTCAACCTCGACATACCAACACTAGCAGGGTGCGAGGAATGTGAGAGAAGAGAATTCACAGCCCCAGACGGACACACGCAGATACATGCTGGAGACCTCTTGCTACTACCACAGGCTTCGGGCACACTGAGCAAAGGAACAAGAGACTGAACAAAAAGGCCTTCATGTCCGGATGTGGACCAGTGACTGTGTACACCAGAGATTGGGGAGGGGGCTGAGCCGGGCCCCCAGAATATTCCTTGCAGCCCTGGATTGACATTTTTGGTACAAGGAGCAACAGAAAGAGAGTGAGTGAAAGAAAAACAGACAAATGGATGAAGCAATTGAGCAGCAGATAGAGAGACAGAGAGAGAAACAGACGACGGGTGAACAAAGTTTTGTAGTCTTGTTTTTGCTTGAGGACCGGAAGGGACCTTAAGTTCTTTTGGACTTGGTATCCTATGCTGTCTCCCCATGGAGGCTTCACCAACCAACCTTTCTTTGTGGATGCCACTGGCAGTGGGCAATGTCTCTATGATGCTGGATGGAGGTGAGTCAGCTGCAGCGGCCCTAGGAGCGGTGCTGAGTCTGATGTGTGCCACAGGGGTGGCTGGGAACCTCTATGCCCTGGCAGTCGTCCGGGGCTCACCCACAGCCTCCTCGCTTCGTGTCCACCTGGTCAACCTGGCTCTGGCTGACCTGCTGTACCTGTCCACAGCCCCCTTCATTGTCCACAATGGGCTGGTGAAGGATTGGCCTTTTGGCGAGGCCGGCTGCCGGGTCCTCCTCAGCCTGGACCTCCTCACCATGCACGCCAGCATCTTCTTGCTCACTCTGATGAGCTGTGAGCGCTACACTGCTGTGGCGCATCCCTTCCAGGCCGCACGCCGGGCACAACGATGCCGCCGATCGCTGGCCATTGCCATTTGGCTCCTCTCCTTTGCCCTGGCCCTCCCCATGATGGTGATGATCCACCAAGAGGAGCGCGCCGTAGGGGACGGAGCAGTCATTCGGCGTCTCTGCTCCCCAACCTGGAGCGAGGAGCAGTACAAGGTATACCTGAGTATCCTCTTCAGCACCAGCATTGTGGCGCCAGGCATAGTCATTGGGTCCCTCTACTGGCGCCTGGCAAGGACTTACTGGCTGTCACAGACCCGTGGCGGGTTGGGCCGCTCTCCCAAGAACCGTGTTTTCCTCCTCATTTTTGTCATTGTCTTGGCCTTCTGGGCCTGCTATTTACCCTTCTGGATCTGGCAGCTCCTGCCCCTCTATTGTGCATCAGCAGCCCACCTGCCCGTCCACACTGAGATCTCCATCAACCATTTGGTGACGTGCCTGACTTACGGCAACAGCTGCATCAACCCTTTCCTGTACACCCTGCTGACACGCAACTACCGTGAGTACCTGCGCGCTCGCCAGAGGGGGACAACGCACGCCTCCCTGCGGTGCCTTCAAAGCAGGGGCAGGCCTCAGGGGGAAAACGCAGAGGTCTGAGAAGATACAGGTAAGGAATGACGGACCATGAAGAATGCCGACATGGGTGTTGTGCATTTTGGTGTGAGCCTGAGATCACACTGGGGCAGAATGTAAACGCTGGTTTTGAGAACTCTGGCCTTCTTTCAAAGGCCTTTGCTTCTTGTAAATAGAACCTCCAGTTCTCAGGATGCAACCTGAAGTGTCACTCAGAAGAAGAGGGTTACCACCAGTTGCCTGAAAAACCCGAGTGGATGTGGGGGGAAATGTACAGCGCAGCGGTATGGCCAGATTTACAGCTGAAACCTTCACCCACCTGCACTTTCCCCCTCTGAAATGTTTTCTCCTGTGATTCTTCTCTCGGTGAAACTTTCTGACCAAAAGTAACCTCTGCTGGGAGAAAAGTGGCTGGAGGGAAGAAATTTTGGAGTGATAGGAAGCAGGTGTAGGAGCAGGGCCTGTCAAAGATCTCCTGGCACCTGAGGCACTGTGCCAAAGGCTGCCCACCCTTACCTGGTGATAGGTCAGCCTCTGCTCCTTCCACTCCCTGGATTGGAAAAGGGGAAAGGAACAGAAGAGGAAGACTCAGCACTTCCTTTTCTGATCCATCCCCTTCTTTCTTTTCCACTCCTGGGAGTTAGTGGAGGCAGGTGGGCAGATGGAGGTGGGCACCCCTCTGCTTATCTGCTACCTGAGGTGACACCTTCAGTTGGCCTCATCGATGGGCCGGCCCTGGGTAGGAGAGGGGTTTATACTGTACCCCTATAGTGTGCTTTCAATTTTATCTCCACCATCCCACCTTCTGTATGGGGATTTGGCATGATTCTGGGTTGGGACGTGCTGTTTCCACTTGTTGCGCACTGAGAAATGCAGGTTCTGTTTAAAAGAAAAAAAATGCTTCTAGCCCTCACTGTTGAACAGAAATCCCAACAAGAATTACACTTTTTCTACTCGAACGCACGTCCTCCATGCCATCTAGTGGGACCATTTAATAATTTACACAAATGCAAATTGCCTAGGAGAGGCCTTGTTCCTCTTTCAAGAAGTAGCAGCAGCTTGAAGGAAGAAGAAATGATGGGTCTTTTATTTACTTATTTAGTTATTTATTTAAATAATGTCTACCTCGCTTTTCTCCTTGTAAGGGCACTCAAGGCAGCTTACAAAATGGATCACATAAAAACAAAAATTATATTTAATTACATTTTTTTTTATTTTTAATTATTCTTTTCTTTTTCTTGGTAAGTGGCTGTAGCTTTTGCATCCGTGCATGTCTCAGAACCTCCCTGTCTGTCTGATTCTGCCCCTAATCAATTAGTAGTCACAAGAGAGCCAGGACGGTGTAGTGATTCTGGAGTTGGACGGGCAGCCCAATCCTGCTTTAAAGATCTGCCGGGCGACCAAGGCCGCCCGCCGGATCCTGAACTCCACCGGAGGCAGCCTGCAGCAGGCAGCCCGCGTTGGAAAGTCTACTCGGGAAAGTCTACTTATGGTTGGATAGTCCCTGCCACAAAGTGATCTTTGCAGCTCAAATTGCAGTCGTGCTCTTGACTTGACTTTAACTGAATTTTTATAGGCAATAAAATTAAAGCAGCACAGGTTTGATATTTTCTTCTTCTGTTTTTAAAATCTGTCTTCTTTTCTGTCTCAACCCATCTGCAAAATTTGCTACCCCAAGAGCAAGAAACAGTACACAGTCCCAAGAGATACCGCACAATCTGGGTAGTACGCATTCTCTATTTTCTTCATTCCTACAGTTTTGAACATCCTGACAGGGGAGCAGAAGAGTCTTTGGTGTGCAGGACATAAAACGGAGCTACTGCTGAGTATTCAATCAAACCTTAAATAAAAAATTTTAGTGGCTGCCTCAAGAAAGCAAATGTTTCACCAATTCAGACGTATATTGTAACACAATTTTCTTGCTGTGCAATAAAGAAATATTGATTTATCAATTTAATCATTTAGGCACATATATTTCTGAACCTCTCAAAATTTCCACTCTATGAAAATTTCATATTCTGGAAGCAAAGGAGCTAATCTGCAATACATACATCTGAAGCAAAATTTCACACCAATTCGAATTCAGCTAACTGAGAATTCAGCCCTGACTTTCAAATGTTGGACATGTTCAAGGTTTGTTTTATTTTCAGGGAATATTTTTCAAACTTACATAAATCTTGTGGCTTGATTTCAAAGCAATAAGGTTATGCATACATTTGCAGTACTGTACCTTGTGGGGTTTTTCCCCATTTATCCCCCCTTAAAATTCCCAAATACAATAAATGTGTTAGACAACAATACATATGATCTGTTGCATATTAATATCAGCAGGGAAAAGTTGTGCTTAAAAAATATCCTTCACATATGTTTCAGGTCTGGAATATACTTTTTTTCTACAGGGAATTTACTGTACTTCTCAGAAATGAAGGTGTAGTATCCCCACAACCAACCTCCCTCTCCTCGTGGCTCAAAACATTGATCCAAATACTGTACCTCCAAAACCAAGTCCATGGTTTTGGGAATCCCCTTGCAAAACACTGTTGAGGCACCCTTCACCTCAAATTGGTGGGGAATGTGAAGAAGATCATTATTCACATTTTTATTCTGCCCTTTCTTCAAGAGAATCAGGGGTGACACACATTTTCCCTGTCCAAACTTGTAACACAGGCTCCCTCCCACACACATTATCCTGTCACTGTTTTGAGCATTTTATTCTAATGGGTCAACAAGGACGCAAACATTTTTTTAAAAATAGATATACTTTATTAACTTTGTTTTTCTGGCCTTTTTCATTGCAAAATCATGATCTCTCCAATTCAATTTCTCTTGCAAGTTCACACTCGATAGAAAAAATAGTTATTGTACCTGACTTGTATCCATAGCCACCAGACATCCCTCCCTCCCTCCCTGGGGCTGCAATCCTATACTCACTTACCTGGGAGTAAGTTCCATTCAGCTCAGTGGGGCTTACTTCTGAGTAGAAATGCATAGAATTGCGCTGTGTATGTGTGTGTGAAGTAGACATTTACTCACAGATGTTTTGAGCCTGTAAATTGTACCTACTGGGATCAATGACAATGTCCCCGATTATTATGGTGCTTGACCCTTCAAATGCCCTGGCTCCTGTCTAACTATATGCACAAGTCAAGAACTCTGGGAGGGACTGGACTCATCAGTGAGCATGACTTGCAGGGAAACACACACGCAGGGGCGTAACAAGGGTGGAGCGAAGGCAAGTAGTTGTGCAAGACTCCGTTACACTGGAGTCAGCGGCCCCTCCCTCTTGCTGTTGGAGCCATTCTGGCAGCAAAGGCAACACGCAGGACACTCCCCTGTTGTTGCTGGAATGGCTCCAACAGCAAGGGGGAGGGGCCGCTGACTCCAGTGTAACGGAGTCTTGCACAACTACTTGCCTTCGCTCCACCCTTGTTTCACCTCTGCGACACACGTCTCTGTCACTCAAACGAAAAGTCTTCATATAATGGCTGCACAAGCACACTCCCTACATTCTAGAGGAGTGGAGGGCTTGGGCAGCAACGCACTGTTTAGAATGTATGTTGCTTGTTCTGCTCTTACCGTAATTGGCTCCAACAAATCTTACAAGTTTTTGGCAATAGGTACATAGATACAGAGAAATAAGTTTTCATAAATATCTTCAAGAATGATCTACAATTTAGCCTCAATTTCCTCTTCATAATAATGGGATTGCAGTTAGGACTGAATTATGATCTCCCCTAGTCCTAGATTTCTGAACCCTCATGTAAATGGTAGGCCCCTGCTTTGGCCCCTGCCCACAATAGAACTACTACTTGTTTAAGGTCTAACAAGCAGTTCTATTTCCAAAAACTCTTTGTGGCCAAACAGGGATTTCAGCCCAGGTCTCCCTGGTCAAAGTCCAACACCTGTCAGAGCACACTGGCTCATGCTAAGTATCACTGACCTCCTTGGATGCTTCATACAGAGTGTGTGGATGGTGTTGAGGCTGCTGTTCTTTTGCCAGCCTGCCCTGGCAAATTTCAGAACTCACCACCCTCTAGAGCGGGCTCCGATCTTCTTCTACAGCACAAATTCTGAGGTTAAGCAAAAGTATTCAACATTCCCATCTTCACAGAAATTGTTCCAGAATTTGCAAAACAATTAGCATTTCCAAGATTTTTGTTTTCATGTTCTGAATTCTTAATAACATGAATAAAAAAGAATAAAAACATGAATAACGTTAGGCCAACTGCTTCTGCTTGGAGTGTCACTGAACTTGAAGAGAGTTGCACACATGAGGCTGCCTTATGCTGCGTCTAGCTCCGTACTGCCTACTCTCACATCAGGCAAGAGAGATCTTTCCTAGCCTCCATGCAGCATGCCTGAGATACTTTTAGTTCAGAGATTTGGAACTTGGGCCCATTCTCCATATGCAACACTTGAATGCCCTCACTGAACTAAGGGCCCAAAATCCTATCCTCCCCCCCCCCTTGCTGGTGCAGCCACACTGAAAAGGAGTGTGCTGTAGGGGGGGGGGAATCAGGAGTCTTCAGAGGGGAAAGGAGATGTAAATTCCCTTACCCCTCCATAAGCCCCCCGCTCTACAATGGGACCTGTGTCTGCTCTTTAGCTGGTACAAGTCTGAAGAGAGAAAGGGGGCGGGGAGGCTGCTGATGGAAGGGATAAGATCCGGCATGCATGCACCATCACCACTGAATCCACCCTGCCCTGCAGCCTGCCCACCCCATTTCTCCCCCCACCCCACCCCGTTTTGCTCCCTCCCTGCCCCCACCACTGCCTTACCTGCTCCAGTGGCTGCAGCAGGGTCCTGTGACGGATGGGGAGCGCTGCTGCCTCTTGTGGCAGTGCTCCAAAAATGGCCACTGACAGAGCACTCTGTGCGCTGTCAGTGGCCTTTTTGGCAACAGTGGAGCTCCAATCCTGCATAGGATTCAGCTGTAAGCCTCTCATGTAGTAGGAAAGGATGTCATTTACTCTCTCACCACTAAGCAATTGCAGCTAATCCAAATACATGTGGGATTAGGGAGCAAGGATTCCATGTTGTGGGTACATGGGTTCCGCATAAGGTTGAGCCCCAGTACCTCTTATAGTAACTAAGGTACTTCCCATGGCTTCATGGTACTACCAGTCCTGAATCTGATTCTTCTTCTATCTATACTGTACAATGTTTTATTTAAAGAACATATAAATGCCAACGGTTTCCTATGGCACTCTGCTTTCTTTTTCTCTGTCTCTAGGTCCCCAACAACCTATGTAGAGAAAGCCTGGGCGAGAGGAACTGTACGTGAAAAATTCTCAGGCTGTGCTCCAGGTTCTGCTTTCATTCCTGGGACAACAGCAGCAAGACGCTGGAGTCATCTTGAGAGGGATACTCACCTGAGTTAGTGTTGCCATGTTATTATGAACAATGGCTCTGTGCCAACAGCTGCACGACAGGCAGAAAATCAGCAGGTGAAGGTTTTTCCTCATCACTGTGGGTGTGCAGAGACATACATCTTTTCAGGTCACTAATGGGTTTTTGTACTACACAGCAAGAGCCCCAACTTTTCATCGTATGTTATGCACGTAGCTGTCCCTATTGTGAAGTTGTGTTCTATTTACTTCTGTCCACATGAATGGAGAGACAGCATGCTTCTCCCACACCAAATAAGCATGCTTTACATGCTCAGAGGTGTGTTTTCCTGAGAAATTGTGTAATATAACAAATCCCTGAATATCTATGACAGACATGTCTTGCTGTTCTTTTTCCCTTTCGGTCTGCAGGCTGGCGGTTCTTCTTTTTTATTCTGCTTGTGGGATACCGGTATATGCTTATATACACATTCATCCATCATTTGCACATGTATCTGTATATGGCTCTGTATACTCTGTTATTTTTTGTGGTTAGTGTTGTGATTCAGTATTGTGAATATGGATACTATTTCACTCTCACTGAAGATCATGTGCTCATATGTACCACAACTTTGTTTTGCTGTTTATGAACATACATGGCCATATTCTTTGGTGTGATTGCAAGAGCACTGGCGTAGCTGGGGAGGGTGCGGTGGTGATGCGTACCACCCCAGCTGCCGGACTGGAGAGTCACATGGGGAGTGCCATATGAGGCCTAGCCAAAATGGCGGCTGCTTCTTAGTGGCACCCCCCTCTTCAGCAGACAGCAGCGGGCCCATGATCTGGCGGGGGGGGCAACCAGGAGGTGGAGGTGGCAAAAGGGTAGGGTGCTTCCATTGCGATGTGGCTGCTCGCCGGCCCCTTGCTCCTCGGAGGAAGGAGGCGGTGGGCAGCCGCATCGCAAAGCCAAAGCGCTTCGATCAATTGCGGTGGTGGGAGCTGCTGCTTGCACTCAGACGCCATGATCAAAGCAATTCAGCATCACGATGTGGCTGCCCGTTGCCCCCTTCCTCTGAGAAGCAGGGGGGCGATGAACGTCCACATCACAGCTACCCTTTTCGCCACCGCCGCCACTGCATGGCTCGTAACCTGGAAATAATTGGTGGTGATGTCATCACGTCACCGCCAATTACTTCCACATCTGCACACTTGGTGTGTGTGTGACATCACGAGTCACTGCCCTGGGTGCCAGAGGAGGCAACTATGCCACCGTGCAAGAGAAAGATACTAGATACATCATCACCTTCATCATAATTCCATGTTATTTTATGCACTCCAAGGCCATTTAGGTAAAACTGAATAGAATACCAGCAGGAAAAAGGGAGGCACATTATATATGTATAGTTGTGCACACCCCACTTCCCTGAGCAGTGGAAAGTTGGTTTCCTTTGGAAGAGCAAGCACTGGAAATTTACGGTGTTTACATATATCTACATATTTTTTTACAAATATGTACAAGTAGAGCATAAGGGGACAGAGATCACCTAACCATGAGAAAACAACAACCAACCATCCTTGATTTTTAACCTATCATCTGCCTTACAAAGAAATGATAATCAGCCAGAAGCCTTAACAGGACATTTAAAGGTACAATGATGCAACTTCTAAAAAAAATCCTGATGAAAATCTGGCAAAAGCATGAAGAACAAACATTAAAAATGCTGCCTGTGAACTAGAAGGAGTTTTAGGAACAGAACACGCAGGAGGTTAAGTTGGAAACTGTGCCTGAGAGGTGCTCCTTGGGTGAGCAGGCAAAATGAAGGAGGTGGAGATTTTAGTTTGGAGGCATCCGCTGGCTGAAGAATGAAACCACATGACCAATCACATTCTGATGAAATAATGTGAAAAACCAGAAGGTTGCACTGCTACAGAGAATGGCAGTTGTGCCATCATATGGCCCCTTCTGCACATAATGAACACCTGTGATCACCCGGTATCTCTGTGAAGCACCCCTAGGCCATGAGCCAGCTTAAAGAAGAGGGTGTAAGCTACTTTGGAGTCTCTAGGAGATGTGGGGCCTGGTGGGTTGTGGGAGGAGGACTTGATTTGATTGCTGGTTTCTGTGTGTGCACCTCCAATATACTTGCTGTACAACTGTTCCCCTTCCCTACCAGAAGATACGCCATATTTAACCCGTCTCCCTACTGTTATGCAGAGAAAAGCTGGTGTTCTGCATCATCATCAATAAAGCATCCATGACGGTTGCATGTTCAGTATTTTAACAGACACACACCCCACCCTGGAGATTGCCGCGTTCTGAAGGCCACACAGTCACAAGCTGCATTTCTTTTTGCATTTTTCTTCTCTGCAGAGTGACATCATGCTGATCCACATTCTGTACATTTCAAATGTTGAGTATGGGACTCTTAGAAATACCACACCCTACCTACCCATTTTCCAGCATGGGTGAGGTTGCATTCCCAGTAGGAAAGCCTGGATGCTACATTTCTGTGCAGCTAAAACTACCAGGTGACTCTCACGTGGGAAGAGTGAACCAGGGTACATGGTACATACCCTGGTTCATGTAGTTCCTCCTAACAGAGATTAGGGGAATTAGATGGGAACCTGCTGCACAGGGAAACAATAAAGAGTTTTGTGGCATCTACAAGACTGTGTAGCAAAGTGATTGTGGCACAAACATTTGAGGGCCAGAGTCCGCTTTGTCATATGCTACATAAGTGCTGCTGTCATTTAGCTGTCTACACTGAGTGTCTTCAGTGTTGCTATGCCTCATGGTTGTGTTACCTAAACCTAAAAGCAGTTTGGGACTGTAGCAACTTTACTGGTGTTTAATTAACATTTGTAACCTCTTAAGCAACTTATCCTCCCCCTCGCCCACATAAAGTCAGTTTCGGTAGCTGCTGATCCTCCTGCATTTTTTTTTTTAATTCATGGGGCAGTAAAATAATCGTACTTTGATTCTCCCTGTGAATGTTGTTTATATGAATGAACACAATTTTTAGCAGTCCTTATGGACACTTTGCAGGTGAGCATATTCTGATGAAGTGAATTCTTGCTAACAAAAACTCATGCTGAATAAAGTGGTTGAGTCAGTCTTGAAGGTGCTGAAAACCCTAATCCCATTACAGAGTGGCAAAACTCTGCTATCCTTAGGGAGACAGGATATTACCAGACACTTGGTCTTTGCTGCTGGAGTTGGAAGTCCTTTTGAAAGAATCACCCGACTGCCCATTTATTTCCTGGAATTTTCCATGTGCTGAGAGATGGGTGTTTCAACTTCAATTTCCCATCAGCAAAAATAAAAAATACTTGGAGGTCACGCTTACTTTTACCTAGAAACCACAACATTTTTCCCCCACACAGTCACTTCCACATGGAAGATTTTTTCTGAGTTAGGTAAAGCTTTCAAGCAAAGACTTGGAGATTGAGACCAGGGTCATTATTAGAAGTGTCTTCTGTTTTGAAGTATCCATGAAATAGGAGATATTTCTGCAGCACAGTGCCCTATTCCTCCAATCCTATATTTTTAAAAAATAATTGAGAGAGAGAGAGAGAGAGAGAGAGAGAGAGAGAGAGAGAGAGAGAGAGAGAGAGAGAGTCCTAGATACCTTAAACAGAGGCAAACGACTTGTTTCCATAGTAATCCTCACAGCACAACTATTAAGATCCACCAAAAGGCATCTCTCAACAAGAGCAAGGGCACAAGCAGAGAGGGATTCTTGGGCTGCCCCACAACAGTGGAACTTCTCCGCAAGCTCCAGGCACATGTATGAAGAACTGGCAGCTGGTGCTGTGAACATCGAAGTCAGTCAAGTCACCCTTGACTGCAAGGTGAAGCAACTGCTTCAAGCATCAGATTGGCGAGGAGGAGGGTGCCCTGTGGGAACCTCATGTGAGTGCCTGCCAGCCCACTGGGCTGCTCACCCACTTGACTCATTGGCCGAGAACAGCAACTCTTGGCTCAAGAATCAGGCACCCTTAGCTCAGTCAAAAAAAATCGGGCCCCGGCTGGTTGCGCAGGTGGCTGCAGGAGCTACAGAACCAGTCGGTTCTCCACCTGTTCCCTCCTGGGGACTAGGAGGAAGGAGCACCAGCAGTGGCGACTGGAGAAGCAGCTAATTTTGGGGGGTTTCTTCTGGTCTGACCCTCAAGCTGCCACCATGGGGGAGCTTCTTGGGATCCCAGCATGAACAGGTCACGTGTCTCTTCGATGTGGGGGTAAATGTATGCACACCAGCACCACCTGCAAGCAAGGAGATTCCCCACTTCCAGGCGTACTGGGGTGTTGGACCAGACCCGGAGATTTCAAAGAATTACATGCCTTAATTCGTACATGTAAACCCCCTCCTTCCTCGAAGGAGCTCAGGGTAGGGTGTACACTCGACCTCCTTTAACCTGCGAGACAAGTCAGGTTGGGAGGGAGCGACTGGTCTAAGGCCACACAGTACGCTTCACGGCTGAGTGGGGATTTAAAAGTCTCTTTGGTCCTAATCCAGCACCTAATCTAACCACGACACCACGAGAGGAATTAACTCCCTTTAAGGCCTTCAGTAGGTGATAACTGATAGTACTGCCCTCCCTTACAGGGTTGTTGTTAAGGATTAATCGTGCTGGTGCCAGGGTGCTGGGGGCACCCACCCACCTCTGGGTGGCATATCAGGCAGGCACTACCACTGCTACCAGTGCTGAGAGCTAAGGGGTCAGCCTGGCCAGGAGGGTTCTCTGATATAGGCCCTCAGGCTGTGTCCGACCTGGGTGCTGACACACCACCCTTGCAGTGCAGGACAATGTGTGTGAAGCACCTCAAACACCCAAAAGTGCTATATAAATGCTTTTTATCATACACAAATCTTGTGAATGACAAAATGGGCCCACTGAATCTAGCATTTTCCTGCCTCACAAGATGGTGTCCATGATGAGCCTGCTTAATTAGCTCACATTCAGAGCATCTGCTACACCCACTGGCTCCTGTCTGCAGTGCCCTATGATAAGTGCTATGGTTGTTCTTTTTCCCCTGGCAGAGACTCTGTGCCTTTAACAACCAGGTGTGGCAGGCAGAAATCCAACAGGGACTGCTTTCCTTCATCACCATGGAGTCAGAATCACCAAGAATCAGAGATTCCAGCACTGCAAGTTCACTTTTTGCAGGCTACCGGAGCCCTCTGGAGGGGCAGGTGAGATATGACAGCCTCCTCTAGAGCCTGCCTTCATGCCCTCTTCTTCCCCAAATATCTTTAGCGTTCATCACTGGGGACTGGGTAGTGCCCATGACACCAAACGTTCCTCCCTAAACTTTTAAGTTATTTGTACCACTCCACAGGTTGGAAGACTACCATTTAATTGCCGATGAAGCACTTTAAGGATGCAGCAATTGTCAGCACGCTGACACTTGGTCCTGCTACAGTTCCCCACCAGGTCTGGAAGGATGCATTCCCTCCTCCACTGTCCTCTAGACTGCTCTTCTCCCAATTGGTGGGGGTGGGGTAGGTTAAAAGCAAAGACTTCCCTTTCTCCCAGCAGCCAGATCAGCTCCCCTGGCTGTCAGCAAGGAAGGCTACTCCTCCTCCTCCTCCTCCTCCTCCTGGTCCATGATATTTGCCCAGTCATCACAATCGCTGGCTCCATGCTAGTGTGATGATAGCAGAGAAGCCTCCGTCACTGCTAAAAATGATAATTATCTTTATGCAGCCCCAGGCACAACGGATTTTATAATTAGGCTCTTTTAAAAATAATCTTGCACTGAAAAGCCAGCTTCTGGCCAAATTCTGTCTCTATGTTGCACTGTAGCATGAAACCCAAAGTTGAGCTGTGCACATTGCGGCCATCTAAATTATCATTGTCTCCCATTAGGTTCCATGGGGCAAAGTAAACGGGTGGCAATCCAGGCACAGTGGGGGGCCCTTTAGTGGATAGAATCTCGGGACAGCTCTTCCGGTCAAAAGCCTGTACCTGGGGGTGACTGGCTGCATCATTTTACACTCTATGTATCCAGGTTGCTAACCACACAGATATCACATCCTGTTACAAGTCCATGCAAACACATTGGCCTAAAGTTACTTTTAGAACAGTAACTAGATTTAATTTCAAAGTTCCAGGTGGGAAAAGAGCACCCCTTCAATGGTCAAAAGAATGCTGGGATATCATCTGGAGGCCCAGAATGAAACGTGTACGCTCTATTATGTGTGAATACCTCTATCCTGTAAATATAGTGTGAATAACTTTTCAACTCTTGTTGAAAAGTGGTATATAAATATTCTGAATAATAATAATAATAATAATAATAATAATAATAATGGATGATGATGATGATAATAATAATAATAATAATAATAATAATAATAATAATAATAATAATAATAATAATAATAATATCATCCTCATCCAGGGGCAGACAGAGACTGTACCTGCATTGACTGAAATGTGTAAATACCGGTAACTGTTCCTGTGCGCAGATCAACAATGATAGTACCTGAAACAGTGTAATGTATGAACAGTCCTTTTTCTTAAATACGTTTTATTAGCACGTTCAAGGCATTGTTAACCATGACTTCTGAGAGCATTGGCTTTATTGAGATTAGATGAGATCCCCCCCCCCACTTACTACCACCTCCCCCAAGAATCACATCCTGTTAAAAGTCCATGCAAACACATTGGCCTAAAAGTTACTTTTACAATAGTAACTAGATTTAATTTCAAACTTCCAGGTGGGAAAAGAGCACCCCTTCAATGGGTAATCTGTCTCAATTTTTAGAAGCACCTTCTCAGTTTTGTTTTTTAAGCAAACAGATGTTATTCATAACTGTTTTTAATCCAGTTTTCACTTCCAGATGTCAACTGTTGCTTCACCTGTGTAGGATTAAACCACCACCTCCCAAGCAGCGGTACCCAGGCTGACCTCCTGACGATGCATTTCATAGATTTCCATTCTCAGCTCATCATTTTCAAGGAAGGACGTAAAGGTGCTGGAGCACACACTTGCAAAGAACACTCAGGTTCTGTCTCCAGCTGAAAGAATCTCAAGGTAGCATCGCTGAAAAGAGCTCTGCCCAAGATCCTGGAGGCAATCAGACTGGACAATACTGGCCTAGAGACTGGATTTGACTCACATGATTTTTACTTTGTAACCTTGAATTTTCCTCTTCCAATCTGGGGACAACACGTACATGTAAGAAGCAGTGACAGACACACAGCCAATACCCACTGCCACGGCAAGTGGTTGCACGTGGGCTTTCTACATAACTCTGTGCAATACTAGCAATGACCTGAATGAATGGGAACAAGAGGAGATGGCATTAAGGTCATCAGTGTTCTCTCTCTCATTGTTTCAGAGATGTTCCCTCTCTTTCACTCTCTCGAGTCGTAACACTACTAGAACTTCAACTTGGGTCTCACCCACTGGAATTGATGGTAGCATATTCGGGGCAGATAAAAGTACTTCTTTACACAACACGCCATTAATTTATGGAATGGGTTGTCATGGGACATGGCAAAGGCCTCAGGCTCAGATGGCTTTGAAAGGGGATTAGATACATTCAGGAAGAGAAATTGATCACTGGATATTAGTCATCATTGCTATGTGGAACCTCCATGTTTAGAGGCAGTATACCTCTCTGAATACCAGTGGGGAGAGCAACGGCAGGAGAGGGTTCTTGCCTCCACGCCCTGCTCATGGGTTTCTCACAAACGTTTGGTTGGTCACTGCGAGAACCAGAATGCTGGATTAGATGGACCTTAGGTCTTGACCAGTAGGACCCCTCTTGTGGTCTTTCAAAATGATTTATTCCTGCAGCAAATTTTGGTGTTACAAGAATTCTAGCTTATATACATTTATATAAAATCAACTCTGAATGGCTGCATTTTGTTTTTTCCAAGGGGAGGGGAAAAAGGTTAAAAGTGAATTCCACTTGCAGGAAGGTCTCCTTTTGACTAAATCCTCTTTTTTTTGGATGGAGGAAATCCCAACTTAAATCAATTCTAATTTTTAAATATTTCAAATCTCTCTCTCTCTCTCTCTCTCTCTCTCTCTCTCTCTCTCTCTCTCTCTCTCTCTCAGAAGTGTATTTCATTCCACCTCACACACAAAGAATTCTGTTCCAGATGAGGTCCCCTATTTTTTTTAAATTCATAAGGCAAAGCTACTACCCCACCCCTTTCTCCACAGCCCTGTGTTACAGCACAATCCTATGCATGTCTACTCAGAAGTAAGCCCCATTCTGTTCAATGAGGCTGACTCCCAGGAAAGTGTGTATAGGATTGTAGCCTTAGATATGAAACAACTGTAACAGCTCCAATGAGACCTGGGAGAAACAGGATATGAAGAACCTAACCAAAGAAAAGGGGTGTTGCCTCTATGTGGGAAGAAGTTATTTTTTCTGTTTGTTTAGGCATTCAAACCATGCAAACTGGATTTATCATAATCTAGCAATATCCACAAAATCTGTCTGTCTCCTTTGTTCTTTCTTCTCTGCCCTCCCCTTCCATTCCAGTTGGATATGCTGCAGGCAGGAAATGGCTCATAAAAGTGAAAGAACCCTCATTAGGGAAGACCATTTCTAAAGCCAAAGAGAAGCTAAAAAAATGGGGTTTTTTTTTTAATGTGGACAGACATCAGGTAGAGCATAAGAATGATGAGAGGAGGGGGTGGAAGAGAAGTGGGGTGGGTGCCCAGCATAGAGTTTGACTTGAATCAAGGAGATTTAGATTTGGGCTAAAATATCTGACTGGGAAACCCTGGGCACAAAGGAGGAAAAGTCCATCACAGCTTACAAGCCATGATGGGGATAAGCAACCTCCTGGTTGTAGGAGTAGGTTTTCTCTGTGCCAGGTGCAAGGGAGTGGCGACAGGATACAGGTATCTTGTTGCCTTGTGTGCTCCCTGAGGCATCTGGTGGGGCCACTGTGTGATACAGGAAGCTGGACTAGATGGGCCTTTGGCCTGATCCAGCAGGGCTCTTCTTATGTTCTTATGAGCCCAACTCATTTGAGAGAGGTGTTGTCAGGGTTAAGGTGAATGGCCACTCTTTGCGAAGGGAGGCAACAGTTTAGACTGGATCAGGGCCTAAAGTGAGTCCACTGGTGCTTGGAAAACACTGAGCTTAACAAGAAAAGCCCTTCTGTTTGGTTTGAGGCCAGAGGTGAGGGATGAGATTGAGATGGGCCAGGCGCTGCTCAGGAACAATAACTAGATTACACCAGAGGAACTTCCTATTTGGTCACAGAAGCCAGGAAGCAACGTCAATTCGTGTTCGGAGAAGGCCAAATACACCAAAGGAACTTCCTGCTATTTTTCCTCTCACAGGGTCAAAGGTCAGAAATCAAGGAGCTAGGTGAGTCCGCTGATGTTTGGAGAAAGCTGAACTCCACCGGAAAGATTTCCCACAAGCACCACAGACATAGGGGCGGGTGCCAGCGTGCTGATGCTGGTGCTCCGCAAGGTTCCCACGCTGCCGAAAGCTCTTGCCGCAGACTGGGCAGCGGTAGGGCCTTTCAGCTGTGTGAACACGTCGGTGCTTGACCAGGTGTGAGTTCTGAGTGAAGGATTTGCCACAGGAGGCACAAACATATGGCCTCTCACCCGTGTGCGTGCGCTGGTGCTGGATGAGGTTGGAGCTTTGCCGGAAACCTTTGCCGCATTCGGTGCACCGGAAAGGACGGGCGCCCGTGTGGGTAGCCTGATGCTTTGCTAAGTAGGAACCCAGGGCAAAAGCCTTGCCACAGATGGCGCAGCGGTGAGCCTTGCCAGGAGCATGTGTGCGTCGGTGTTCAGCCAAGTTGGAGCTTTGGCTGAAGATTTTGCCACATTCAGGGCACTTAAACGGCTTCTCGCCGGTATGTGTCACTTGGTGCCGCAGAAGCTTTGAACTCTGTGCAAAGCCCTTGCCACACTCAGGGCACTTATAGGGGCGCTCAGCCGGGTGGCAGTTGCGCCGATGTTCTGTAAGCCGGCATCGCCACACAAAGGTCTCCCCACATTGAGGACACCGGGCTGGGGGGTCACGTTGGTGCTGCCGCAGCCCTGAAAGCAGCACAAAGCCCTTGCTGCAAGCTGGGCACCGGAAAGGCCTCTCCTCACCCAAGTGGCGCTGTTGGTGCCTCCCTAGCTTGCCACTGTCAGGAAAGCGTTCGCCACATGTCGGGCAGCGGTAGGCATTGTCATCAGACATGTGGGTGCGTTCATGCGCTGCCAGTGTGGCAAAGAGGGCGAAGGACTTCCCACATACGGTGCATGAGTACGGCTTGTTCAGAGTAGCCTCTGCCGGGTGGCTCAGCTGGTGAATCACAAGCTCTGAGTTACTAGGGAAAGATTCGCCACACTGATGGCAGTGGTGGGGGCTCTCATCTGCTCCGTGGCTCATCCTATGTGTCGCAAGATCAGAGCTCTCAGGGAAACAAGCACTGCAGACGGGACACTTGTAAGGCGTCTCTTTCTCATGTTCCTTGCCAGCATGACTCACCTGGTGAAGTGCCAGCTCACGGCCATCCGGAAACGTCTCCCCGCAGCAGGGGCAGCAGTAGGATTCCTTGTCCAGGTGAATTCTCTTGTGTGTGGCTAATGTGGTCGTGTCAGCAAAGCAAGCCCCACACTCTACACACTTAAAGGGCTTGTCCTCCCCCCCACTGTGGGTGCTCTGGTGCTGCTTCAACTCAAAGGTATTAGAGAAGTTCTCTCCACACCGGTGGCAAAAGTGGGACACTTCTCCAAGGTGTACTTTCTGATGTATCTGAAGGGCAGAGCATTCAGAGAAGCAATCGTAACAGTCGGAGCATTTGTAGGGCTTGTCCTCTACTCTGTGACTCAACATATGGGCCTCGAGATCCGACTGGACAGGGAAGGCTTCTCCGCATTGATAGCAGCAGTTGGAGACTTCACGCAAGTGGATCCTCTGATGGGTAGTAAGAGCAGAACTCTGGCTGAAACCCTCCCCACACTCAGGGCATGTATACGTTTTCTCTTCCTCCCCATCCACATGATTGCTTTGCTGCCTAGTCAATTCTGGGCTCTTGGGGGAAGCGTCTTCGATTGGCTGGATGCTCTGATCTGCAACTGGAAGTGGAGCCCGGGGATGCGCCTCTGCAGCCTGGTTTGCCCAGCCGCTCCCATTAGCCCGGTGGTTGCGCATGTGCTTGGCGAGGTCAGAGCTGACGCCAAAACAGCGGCCACACTCCCTGCAGCAATAAGGCTTCTCGCCAGTGTGAGTCCGCCGGTGAGTGACAAGAGTGGACTTGCGCCCGAAGCGCTTCCCGCAGTCAGGACAGGCATGGGGCCGTTCGCCAGAGTGTGTGCGCAGGTGGTGTGCCAGAGTGGAACTCTGTGAGAAACGGGCCCCGCACTGGTGGCACCGGAAGGGCTTTTCCCCCGTGTGCACCCGCTGATGCTCAGCCAGCGTAGAGCCACGGGCAAAGCGCTTCCCGCACTCACCACACGCATGAGGGCGACGCCCACCATGAGCCTTGAGGTGCTCCGCTAGCGAGGAGCTCCAGCTGAAGCCGCGGCCGCATTCAGGGCAGCGGAAGGGGCGCTCCCCAGTGTGAATCCGCTGATGCTTCACCAGGTTTGAGCTCTGGGAAAATCCCTTACCGCACTCCGAACAACGGAATGGACGAGGGTCTGGTCCCCCTGCGGCAACAGGAACCTCAGCATCCTTCCCCTCTGATGCAACATGGGGCCAATCACAGCTATCTAGGTCAGTTGCAGCCTCTTCCTCCTCAAACTCCTCTACCACTTCCTCCTCTTCCTCTTCCTCACTCGATGTGTCAGAACCTGGCAGGTGAAAGAAATATCATACTTTCAGATATCTTATATCAATATATTCCCCCAAGGGTGTGCTGACATAAAATACACTTTAAGGCACAATGTGGTACAGAGCATAGCTTATTGGGTTTGGACATGTGAGAGCCAGTTTCAGAACTCCACTGATCACTTCGTGGCTCTGGGGGAAGCTGAGGTATCTCGAACATAAGAACATAAGAAGAGCCCTGCTGGATCAGGCCAAAGGCCCATCTAGTCCAGCTTCCTGTATCACCTGTGGCCCCACCAGATGCCTCAGGGAGCACACAGCCAACAAGATAACCTGTTTCCTGCTGCCACTCCCCTGCACCTGGCACAGAGAAAACCTACTTCTAAAGCCAGGAGGTTGCTTATGGCTTGTAACCTGTGATGGTCTTTTCCTCCATGAATCTGTCCAAATCCCTTTTAAAGGCATCTAGGCCAGGTGCCATCACATCCTGTGGCAAGGAGTTCCACAGATGAATTACACGCTGGGTAAAGAAATATTTTCTTTTGTCCGTTCTAACTCTCCCTCCACTCAATTTTAGTGCATGTCCCCTGGTTCTGGTGTTGTGCGAGAGGAAGAAGAACTTCTCTCTATCCACTCTCTCCATCCCGTGCATAATTTTATACGTCTCAATCATGTTCCCCCTCAGGCGCCTTTTTTCTAGACTGAAAAGCCCCAAACTCTGTAGCCTTTCCTCATAAGGGAGGTGTTCCAGCCCATGAATCATTCAGGCTTGAGACCAATATAGCGCCCTCTAGGGTAGGGTGTGGGATTTTCTGTGGCAAGTTCCTCCTGCCCTCTGGTGAACACAGCTGTGTATGTGTATGTGTGTACTGTATACCTGTATATATATTTTATAAAGCTAGATTTAAGCTATGAATATGTATACCCGCCTACTGAGGTACGTATCCATACATCTGATGATCATGACTGTGGTTTACAAAAGTTTCTGCTAGAAGAAATGTAGTTGTCTTTAATGCGTCACCAGATTCTTTTTATTTTTGCTGCAACAGACTAACACACCTACCTCTCTGGAAATAGAAAGGATAAATAATCATATTGTATATGCTAATTAAAGAAACCAACATCAATTGATTTCTATCCAGGGATGGCCAGCTGATGGCATAAAGGTCACACCCTCCAATCCACTACCACTTACCCTACCAGGTTTGGAGGAGAGAGGAATACAGCGTGAGGGCGGAAGTGCCACGCCTTCCTTCTCTGACCAGCTTCAGGGAGGCTGGAATTCATGCTGTTTCCTCTTCCCTTTGCATTGTTCTCTGATGAGCATAATGGAGCGAATGGTTAAGAGACTGAGCTTTGAAGCAGACAGCCCTCACCTTTACCATGAACTCACTAGATGGCTTTAGAGCAGGGGTTCTCAACCCCTTCCTGGCCAAGTACCACCTCCGGCACCACTCACCTGCTGCGTACCACCAGAAGTGGCTGGCAATGACATCATCGCCAGTTACGTCCGGATTTTCAGGTTTTTGGAGGCCAGAAAACACAGGTAGGGGGCCCTGGGTGGCAGGGCCCTTCTCAGCGTTCCCGAGAGGTTCAGCCAAAGGTAGGAGCCTCTCGGGAGCGAAAACATGCCGCCAAAAGCACCGCATTGGAGCAGTGTTCCGGTGGTTCGGCAGTCCAAGTACCACCAGCAGTCGGCCGAAGTACCACCAGTTGAGAACCCCTGCTTTAGAGCCCAATCCTATGCATGTATACATAAAAGTAAGTCCCATTAGTCAATGGAACTTTCTCCTAGGTAAATATGGATAGGAATGCAGCCTTAGTCAATCTACTCTCTCTCAGTCTCAGCTCTCCCCACCCCCAATATGGAGAGAATAATACTGGCCTACTTTACAGGGTGGTGGTTGTAAGAATGACTGAAAATGTGAACTGTGACCTAAATGCTAACTCTTCATAGTAAGATAAGCCAGGAAGGAGGGATGTGACATGGGGCAAGAGAGGGCAAAATTCATGTGCCGTATATGGATTTGCAGTGGTCAGAGGCAGGCCTTTTAGTGCCCCACATGCCTCCTTGCTCCTCACTAAAACAAGACAAAGAGGAATCACAACACAAACAAGCGAGTCTATGCCTGTTTCAGTGTTCAGACCAACTGCACAATCCAGCTTGTTCTTGGTACAGAATTATGCAGAGCACACACATCTGTGTTCAAACACTGAGGTCCCTTGTGAGGAGACAGAGAAGTATGGAGGCTGTGTGCATGCATATTGTTATTTCCTGCCCTTTCTCCAAGGAGCTCGGGACAGCATACATAGTACTTCCTCACACCATATTTATCCTCAAACAACCCTGTGAAGGAGATTTAAATGGAGACAATGATTGATCCAAGGTCACTCAATGAGCTTCATGACTGAGAGAAGATTTAAACCAGGGTCTTGTTAGGGGTATAGTTAGGAATCCTGAGCAGGGCAACCCCATGTGGGGAGTCATTGGCACTTACTTCCGGGTTCGGAGTCTTTGGCACTTCCGGGTTCGCAGTTAGGAATCCTGAGCAGGGCAACCCCATGTGGGGAGTCATTGGCACTTACTTCCGGGTTCGGAGTCTTTGGCACTTCCGGGTTCGCAGCAAGGCACAGTAAGGCACAAGGGAGGGCGGGAGGGCCATTCCGTGCCCTGGAACTCCATGTGCTCAAGCTCTGCCGACTCGGCAGAGCTCAAGCCACTGCTTTTTGGGCTCCGGCACAGCAGCACATAGCCGAAAAGGTGGCTGCCATCTTGGCCGCCAGCAGCCCGCGTACCAGCAGCCTGTGGTCCACATACCACTAGTGGTACATGTACCACAGGTTGGGAACCTCCGGTCTAGAGCATCTCTGGGGGCATTAAAGATTCCCAGGTCCTGGTCTGTCTCTGCCCACTCAGGCTGGCTATTGGACCCTCCAAAACTGGAGGGCTGATAAAGGCTTCCTGTTTCAGCTGGACCTGGCCTGGGCAACACTCTTCTCCTGACTCAATCTCTAACTCCTCAATGAGGTTCTCCAGCTCCTAGTTTGACACTCTAACCACTAGACCACACTGGCTGTCATACACACACATCCATGGAAGCCCCAATCGGATAACTTCTGATTACTGGCTACTGCTATCACAATTAATCACTGACATAGCATTTGTGATTTTGAGAACACTTTGCAATCACAGCAACCATGTAAAAGGTTTACTTACTTATTTTTCACATTTTTATACTACCCTTCCTCCAAGGAGCTCAGGGTGGTGCACATGGTTCCTTCCTTCCTTTTGTCCTCACAATAACCCTGTGAGGTAGGTTAGGTTAGGCTGAGAGATCGAGCTTTGTGACTGCGCAGGGATTTGAACCGGGAGGGGATCTTCCAGATCTAAGTCCAACCCCAGAACAACTACACCGTCCTGGTACAGAGAGCATAAGCAGCAAAAGCCTTTTTCAGACAACTCTCCCCCATCTGTTTGCAGAATGCATGAGTCGGACAGGGGTCTGAACAATCCTAAAGCATTCCTCACCTGCATTAACCACCGTCAGCTCTTGCCTCTCTCCCGAGTCCGGAAGCTGCAGCTCCTCCCCTTGCTCCACCCAAGAAAAGTTTGGTTCTGCAACTGGGAACCTAAATAACAATCCATTTATACAGGCCAGTTATACAGCATCTTCATCACACAAACCTCATATGCCCCTAGGGGTGGGTGGCCAAAAACGACCTTTTCATAAAGGATTCTGTACCGATATTTGAATTTCCCATGTCTGTACATCAATTGAAAGAGCCACATGGATTAACAGCACAATCCTATACCTGTTTACTTGGAAGTAAGCCCCATTGTGTTCAGTGGGGCTTACTCTCAGGTAAGCACATACAGGATTGCAGCCTGACATACACACGCTAGGAGTGACACATGTGAAGCTACAACAACCATACAAGAACCTCACTCCTGTGCTACCTGATGCTTTAAAATATCTCTGCATTTGTATCAGAAAAAAAATCTAATTCAGCTTTAATGCTCTTGACTGGTGCTATGACAAGTTCAATATACACATGCTTAAATGGTCTGTTACTGATTCTAAGGGCGCAATCCTATCCTACTTACGCCACGGGTGTAACCAGCGGCGCAGCAAGAATGGGAGGCCCCAGAATGGAAAGGGGATTCAAATCCCCTCCAAAAGGGAAATTCAAAGGGGATTTGAATCCCCTTTCCATTCTGGGGCCTCCCGTTTTCGCTGCGCCGCTGGTTACAACAGTGGCGTAAGTAGGATAGGATTGCGCCATAAGAGGAGTAGTACAGGGAGAGAGGAAGAACTCAAACTTTCTCTAGTGAACAGTTCTGTGGCAGCCTGCCCCCTCCCTCCCCAGTAACAGAGACCTATCAAGATCTAGACATCAGAGCATCCAGTTCAAGGCTCCTTCAAAGTCATGCACTCATCATATCTACGTAAGCCCCAACAGAGTTCAATGGGCTTATTCTCAAGTAAATGCAAACAGGATTACAGCCCTATTGGACTTAAAAACATAGGGAAGGGAGTGGGGGAAAGAAGCAAAGGTTTGGATCTTTTTTTTTTTTAACCTTGGGGTGCTGGGATCCTCTTCCAGAGGAAAGGGGCCATTGCTTTCAGCTTCCACTGAGAAGTCTGGGTAGGGCACCAATTCCACCTGCATGAGAAAAGAGTCAGAATCAGTGAACAGGACAAACAGTTTGAGAGTGCAAGCTGAAGAATTGTCTATACTGTATACACTTTGTAAACAAACCTATTTTGTAAATAAATGCTGCTGGTGGGGGATGTTGCTAAAAAAAAAAAGAGGTTCCTCTTATGTATTGACATAACATGGCCTAAGAAGGCCATGCAAAGGCGTGAGCGTGTACACACACACACGTATACACACACAAAGGAGGTGAGGGCAGTGGTTTAGGGAGGGTAAGGTGGGAACCTCGTTACTACTTCTGAACCATACAAGTCCCATGTCCTGACTACTACAGCTTCCTTCTTTTATGTCTATTTGCAGTCCTCTAGGAAAATTCCACTTACCTGCTGTTTGTGGTTCTCCCCCAGCTTTTTGTGAAAACTAAAGCTCACCCCAAACCCATCACAAGAGTGGATAGGAGAATGCCTGCTTTGCAAGCCCTACATCTGCACCTCTCCCTAGATTTAGAGGCACATGGGGGAGTCAGCACTAGTTGTCACAGCGGCTGTTTCAGCCACCCAGCCCACCACATCTGAATTGGTGGGAGACCACTATGCGTTATTATCAGTTAAAGTTTGATCCCAATCTTCCTCCAAGGAGCTCAGGTTTGACATCCCTATTTTATCTTCACAACAGCTCTGTGAGGAGGTTAGGCAGAGTGTGACTGGCCCAAGGTCACCTAATGGGTTCCATAGCTAAATGGGAATTTGAACCCAGGTCTCCTCAATCGCACTCCAACACTCTTAACTACAAAACCACACTAGCTTTCACCTGGGTGCTCTTGCAGTAGGAGTCAGTATAGTGACCAAGCCCTGGGTGAAAGTTTGTCCTGATTATGGGGGTGGTTTCGGGGTGGTACTTATGGAACAGTGGTTATGACATATCCTTTGGGGGAAAGTGTCATGAACACACACACAAACACACCACACACGAACACTCACACAACACCTTTGGGAGCTCCAAAGGGAAGGAAAACCGGATTTGTTTGGTGTACTGGGACACGCAGACCTCATTGACCTGCTCCAGGCCCAAAGGAGCAGCCCTCTCCGCCCCCTTACCCGGGAATCGGGTTTGGGGACGTGTTTGCTTTGTCCCCCCTTCCTCCTCACGTCTCAGATCACCCTTCCAGGAAACTTGAGATTTCCGTAGCCACCTTGATCTCTAAGATCTTGCCTCTCTTTGGCTGCCCTCCTCCGTGTGCCAAGGTGCTCCGTCTACTGTGAGGCAGGGCAGCACCCTGTCTCCAAAACCCCACCATTCCGCAATCCGACCAGAACACACATCTCTCCAAGCAAGCAAGCAAGCACCCTCCGGGCGCACCTTCTCCTCCTCCAGGGCCCGCCTTTCCCACCTTTCCGATCCCCGGGTCGAAGACCTCCCTCCCAGCACTTGCCCACACTGAAGCCCCCCTACCCACACACACACACACATACCCACCACACCCCGCCCCGCGGGGAGTGCACGGCCTGGTCCTCCAGTCCCCAGATCCCCTTGAGCTGCGCCCAGTTGGGCCCCCATGTTTCTCCCCTTCTTCCCCAACTGCGATGCAGAGTCCCCCACCCCCTTACCGTCTCCATAGCCCCACAGGGCGCTCCCCCGCACGGGCCACAGCACGCGAGGGGTTAAGCCCTGCAGACAATACACCGCCAGGCCCAGCTCCTCCTCCTCCTCCTCCTGCCCGCCTGGCCCTGCCGCTCCACTCCCCCCACCTTCGTCTGCGCGCACCAGGCAGGCCAGTTGCCAGCAGAGATCGGATCGCCTGCCTGCGCCGCCTTCCACTCCCCCCATGACGCAGGGACAAGAGCGGCGAGGGAGAAAGGCAAAGGTGGGGGCACTCACCCCTGGTGACAAAAAAGCCAAAGGGGGAAGTAAGGAGGGCAGGGCAGGACTCCTCCTGGCCCTGGGTGCTTGTCAGGATACACACGCGGCGCGTGGAATTGACCTTGGGTGATTCATTTCCACACCTACGCGTTGTCAACCTGCTTTGCTGGATTAGTGTCTCCAGGGCAGAAATACTGTTTTGCCCTGAGTTCATATATTAACAACGGGAAAAGCTAAATGCCGGCTTTAGGATCCCAGTTGGGGAGGGAGATACTGTAAACAGGAATCCCGAAAATATTGTGCAGGGGCGAGTCGATCGATTGCCAATGCTTCTTTCATGCCTTTTTGGTTCTCTTACGGACACACACGGCTCCTCCATCCCCAATATGTTTTCAATGACAAGGAGGCACACTCATACAGCACGTGAAGACTGAAGACAAGAGCGTGCACAACGTCACTGAGCAACCACGTTAAAGGAATTCACTCTCACAAATAACGGAAGATGTCCTCCAGCATAGCTTTATTTGTTTTAAGGATTCGACAAATTCATGGAGGAGAAGCCTAGCGAAGTCATTATTATTACTATGAATATTATATACCATTTTCAACTGTTCGTTCACAAAGCGGTTTACATAGGTATATAAATGGCCCTGTCCCAAAAGGGCTCACGATCTAAAAAGATGTAGAAGAAATGAGATCAGACAGTCTCTGGAACAGATCCTATAATGCAGGGGTAAGCAGGGACAGTTGCTCTCTGGCTGCTAAATTCAAGGAGCATCACTTTAAAAAGTGCTTCTCCGCCCAGTTAGTAGGGCACAGCCATACTCCTATATCTTAGATTGGGGGCAAGGTTGTCAGGTCAGAATGTAAAAATAGCAGAGTCTTGTGGTATCTTAAAAAATCAACACATTTATTGTAGCATTAGCTTTCATGGACTACAGTCCACTTCATGAAATGTGTGATCCTCAGTTGGCAGGTATATTATATACAGAAAGGTTAAAAAAATCATGTTAAAAAGTTACATTAAAAAAATGTAAACAGGAGGGCCAAATGGCCATGAAATGTAAGAGATAGACAGCACAATCCTAACCAACTTTCCAGCGCTGGTGCAGCTGCAATGCAGCCCCGAGGTAAGGGAACAAATATTCCCTCACCTTGAAGAGGTCTCCATGACTGCCCCTGCACTGCAAAATGCAGTGTGCACCCTGTTGGCACGGCTACACTGGTGCTGGAAAGTTGGTTAGTTAGTAATACTAAGTTAATTAACTCTGCAGTGTGACAGAAATGCATCATTCTGATTCAAGCCTGAGACAATATACTCAAACATTGCCATACGTTTTATTTAAATTTAAATCCATACATTTAATTAAATGGATACAAAAGTTAATTAACCGAGAGTGCAACCCTATGCATGTTTACACAGAGGTAAGTCCCATTTGTTCAATGGGGCTTACTCCAAGGTAAGTTTATCTAGGATTGCAGCCTTAGCATTGCTAGGAAGGATGCTATCACACCAGGTACTGCTGTTCCCAAAGTTAAACCTTAAATACAAAGGTTGCAATATTTAATACATTTGATCAATTAAAATGGTGCTCCGGATTATAGGGAGCAATATTTTCTAAAACGGAATAATTTTCAATGTGCGTACTTAAAAATCCATGGGTGACAAGCAAGCAGCTCCTTAGAAGAAGCATCCCTCCTCCTCTTTTCACAAGGGACAGAATGCCTCTTCAGAGATCAATGGACACCCACACACACACTTGCTTCCCGGAAGCCCCAGAAATTCTGGCTTCAACTACCAACTCGATACGTTTTCTTCTGGCAGGCTTCATAGGTGATGTTTCGTGTGGCATGGCGTGCAGGGATTTGGGGGAGAAGGGGAAGCTCTGTCTGTTGAATGGCTGCCTGTCCTACTTATCGTGCTTCTCTTAAGGGCACAGGAGCCTTGCCAGGAATTTTAAAAGTTGCAACCTAATAGCCTCCCGTCCTTCTACGCTTTGCTTCCTGCTTCTGAAGCTTTGGCGTCTCTGTTACCCAGCTAGGCTTGCGCGCGTGACCGACATTAGTTTCGCTGCACCTTCCGGTTCCTGCCATAGCTTCCGGAAAAGGAAGCGAAGGAGCAGCCGCAGCCCCTTGTGGTGAGACACAGGGGAACGGGGGTGGGAGGAGAGAAATAAAGGGGTGCGGGAGAAGACTTCTGGGAAACCGTCCACGCACCTGGACGGTTTGCAGATGATTGCATAAAATTGCAACTGCTTACTCGCGTCCTCTGTCTAGAACTGGTCTCTTCCAAATTAGAGCCCTTGCCTAGAATGTAAGTCGAGTCTCCCGGATTCGGACTAGTATTACTAAGGTACATGTGCAGCACATTCTATGCGTGTGTACTGAGAAGTCTCATTGAGGCATTGAGCTCAATATAGGCCATACTCCCGGCCCGTGTAAGTGTGTACAGAATTGCAGGCTTTTAGTCCAGCTGCAGCGTTTGGCTTCCCAGAGTGGGCAAATGCCCCTATAGAATGCCCATAACACAGGGCACCAATAGCCCTGTCCTGTTGTAGTTCTCCACCAGAGGTAGACTGCTTTTGAACATGGAAATTCCAAATACCCATCTGCACTAATAGCCATTGATAGACCCATTTGCTTAATCTCCTTTAAAAGACATCTAAGCCAGAGGCTATTTAAAGGCTAAAGCCCATTCCTAACCAACTTTCCAGTACTGATGCATCTGTGCCACTGGGGCATGTGCTGCAGTAGCGTTCCTATGACCGCCCCCCCCCTTGCGCTGGAAATGATGTAACAGCAGCAGCCATTATCGCTCACTCAGAGGTGCAGGGCGGACGGGAGGGCCAAACATGCCGACGGCTCTCCTCGCTTGCCCCAGCGAACAGGATGATCCGCCCGGCTGCCGTTGCACCCCCCCCCCGCCCACCTGCTGCCTGGGGCCCAATCCCAACACCCTGGCGCCCACTGCCCCAAGGCCCCCACCGCTGATGATGCCACTGATGTGCTGGGGGAGCAGTGGTGGTGGGGGAGTCAGCAGTTTTGTCGTGGGGGAGCAGTCACAGAGGCCTCCTCAAGGTAAGGGAACATTTGTTTCCTTACCTCCGGACTGCATTGCGGCTGCATTGGCACTGGAAAGTTCTGTAGGAATCCAGTGTCCATCTCTACTGTCAAATTTGTAAAGACCCATTGGGGCAAAACATGCCTACTTATGGGTATCACTTGAGGAAATATGTTGGTATGTGGGGTTAGGGAGGGCAGTATATCAGTCTGTGTATTCTTACTGTATTTTTTAAATAATTCAATTTTTTTTAATATTGTTTAAATTTTGTAAGTTGAAATGGTGGTTGTTTACCCTGGGGCTGGAGGATAGAACTGGAAATGTCTGTGTAAATAATATTGCACTGCCAATATTTTGAGTCTGATTTTCTCCTCCCAGGCTTTCGTCTCCTCCTTCTCTAACCTGTCCATCCGTTGCTTTACCATGAAGAAAGCTCCCCGAAAAAACCAAGGTGAGCGGTACCGCTTGAAGTTCCGGCGTTTGCGCCGCGCAGCCAAAGTGCTGGTTTACGAGAATGCGGCTTTGTGTGACGAGATTGCCAGGCTTGAGGCAAAATATCTGCGTGTGCGTGAGGAGCGCAGGTTTCTGCTTGCCCGTCTGTTGCAGGCCCAAGCCCTGGCAGAAGATGAACCTCCTATGCCAGTTATTGCTGCCGTTTCGCAGCCCTCACCAGAGGAGCCAGCGGTTCGCAAGCCCCGCCGAGAACGCAAAGGCAAAGAAAACGGCCGGGCATCCAAACGCAGAGCAGCATCGGAACCCAGCACTCGCCGCCTGGTGCCACCTCTTCCCTTGGATCCTTCTGGCCGTCCAGTTTTTCCCATCACGTTGGGTTCACTGACTGTCTACAGCTTGGGTGAAATTGTCCCTGACCGTCCCAGCTTCCACACAGAGAGTGCCATCTACCCTGTCGGTTACTGCAGTACCAGGATCTTTGCCAGTGCCCAGAGACCAGTGCACCGCTGCCTCTACACCTGCCAGATCAAGGACGGTGTTGCTGGACCGCGCTTTGAGATCGCACCCGAGGATGAACCAGGTTGCGTTGTAGCTGGCCCCACACCGGATGCTTGCCATGCTCAGCTCCTTGAGGCTGTGGGTGCTGCGCAGCTGGAGCCAGCCGGGGCTGAGTTCTTTGGTCTCTCACACCCTGCCATTCAGCACCTCATTCAGAGCTGCCCAGGTGCACGCAAGTGTGCCAGGTATCGCTGGATTCGCTTTGAGGTGTGCCGCCCAGCAGATGGGCCCCCACCTGAGGGGTTACCCACAGGAAACCCTGGAACTGACTATGAGGCTTTCCAAAGCCAAGGCTTGGCAGGGCCGGTGGGCCTGGACTTCCCAGCTGCCACCCCTTCTCCACCCAGTGGCAATGGATATGCAGAACTTTTTTTGCCATGTGCTCCATCAGGAGGGTCTCCCATTCCCCAGAGCCCAGAAAGTGACACAGACTGAATCTGGCCAATCACCCCACCTGCGTAGAACAGTTCTGACTATAGAGAACTGTGTGTGTGTGCGTGCGTGCGTGTGTGTGCGCGCGCGCGCGTTCTGCTAGAATTGTATTGACACCATAAATGGCTTGTAACTTCTTTTAAAAGCAGTCTGTTAGGTTGACCTCTCTAGGCATTGGTTTTACAAACTTAATTGCGTGTTTGCTTTAACACAGACTTTTTTTAGTGTAGTTGAATTATTTATTAATTATTTTCAAAGGTGAGGATTTTACCTTGTCGTCCTGCAGTAAAAGCTCTCATACGAATATGCCCCTATATTGCCTTATGTATATTTCGTCGTGTTTTTTGGACTGTTAAATAAGTTTGGCCACATGAAGTCTAGAAAGACAAGTTTCCAAAGAATATTTTTTTTCCTTCCCTCGCTTATTGTGTAAACTCGCTCTCAAATGTTATCATGTAAGAGCCTGGTCATATGAATTACTGGAAAGCAGTGGAATTTCCACGAACTAGTAAAATGTTAAAAATGAGGATACATTTCCCAAAAGTCTAGCACTGTGCAATAGGAGACATTTCCTATGAGGCAGGAAACTGCGGCTAATTAACCCCATGCTACCCCAAATGCATTGCTCCCATAGAGTGCTGTAATGAATGAATCAGCACTAAAGGAAGCAGAACTATGGGAGGTATTACTGCAGATAGTTTGCATAGGACATGAAGCTGATGGATGACACAACTGAACATCATGATTTGGTACTTTCTCAGTTTTCTTGAATGTGTTAAGGTGCTTTTGCATCACATGAGACTTGTGCATGAAATCTATTTGTAATTGTGATGAAAATCCCCCCCTCCAAAAAAAAACATACTTAGGATTGCACTGACAAGAACATGCATTCACAAACTCTTAACAGAGCTGTAGAATTCCATGTTTACACACATGGCTGTTCCTCAAATGGCCACTAAGAACATGCAAATACAATTGTCAATTGAAACCTATATTTTCTTTTTTTTGCATGCTAACAATTTCTTTCACTTCTGTGTTTGCATGTTTATGCTCACAACATAAACATTCACACTCCAACTATATCTTCTACACCTTCACGGTTGCATGCTTATGGGTTGTGCACATCACACAGTAGCCCAGTTCAGAAGTTATCCCCCATGCATTCCTGTATGGGGGGGGGGGGAGGGCAGCATGCACACACTGACAAGTCCTGCTGCCCCTGTGCTCATTAATCCCCACCCTCCCTGTGATCAACGATTGCCTGTAATGACAAATGCTGAACATTCCAGGGTGACAATTACAGGGAGGATCTCTCTCCCTGTGCAGCATTTGTTGCGGCAGATGAAGGCTGATTGCAGGGGTGGCAGGACTTGCCATGCTCCCTCTCCACAGGAATGCATGTCAGATAGCTTCTGAACAGAGCTAGTGAGGTGGAAGGATGTGAAGCACCTAGGTTCAAATCCCAGTTCAGCCATTCTCATCAAGGTGGCTTCAAATTTTGTATCATGGACATGCCTACCTTACAAGGAGGATAAAATTAAGATGTACTATAACTACAGGTACAGCCTTAGGTCTTTGGGATAGAGTGGGAGAGAATGCTAAAGGCCATAACTTCTGTCTACCTGCTATCTAGTTCTCATTTATGAAGGGAGACAAGGAGGTACTAAATGCACTGGGGTATACAGGAATTTCTTCTGATTGGCCTTGTCTTTCGTAGAGAGGCTCCCCCATCCTGGACATGTAATGAGAAGAGACACTGCACGTATTTGTGAAAAGTTCCATTAGACAGGAGGTGGTGCTTCTGTATCCCAGCAGGGGTGCAATCCTTCTCTTTTTCACCTCCATTCATGTTTCCCTGCCCCAGTTTTGTCCAAAAGAATGACAAGAGAGGAGAACGAAACCCAGAATGAAAGAGATTACAGTAATCTTGAAATATGGTCTTTAATTATTTCACCCAAAATACTAAACAACCCTCAGGATGAAGATGGACATAACACATTGAGTGTGATGGAAGTGCTTTGACCACTCATTGCTACCCTGACAACAAAGACCTCAGAGGCAGCAAGTGTATGTCTAGTCACCTCTTCCACACTTTGTTACATCTCCTTTCCCCCCACCTCAAAATATACGCTGGATTATGTTTCATGGAAGTCTCTTACAACACAGACTTCCCGTTATCAAAATGCGGCATGCTTGCAGAGTTACAGAGCAATCACACACCGCCAGAAACAACCTCTGACTGAGAGAACCTCTAAGAGAGTACCAAGTCAATGCTCCACTTGCTATTTTGTGTATCAAGTCAAACAGGAACAGAATACTTGCAATTCATTGGCCATCCCTGGGATGATGTCGGGTCATTAGTAAGATGAAAGGCAATGGATGGTTGCAACTGTAGTGCTTGTATTCAACAGGCAGCAAGCACTGCAGTCTCAAGAAGCAATGATTTTAGGTCTCTGTGATGGACTTCCCAGACTTTCCCAGAAGAAGCAGCATAGAGAAAAGGGCCAGAAACCAAGCTTTTGCTGGAACATTCTCCCACCATGGGCCTTGGCATGAAATTTGGTGGGTGGGACAAACCTGCCTAAGGAAAAATGGCTATGAAAGGAGTTTGGGGGGTGGGGAGTTGACACCAGAAGAACACGGCTGTCGGACTATCACCTTTGCTAGTCAGAAGATGCACCCCAGATTTGACTTCAGTGTGAGATAAACAAAAAGCACGTCGGAACTCAATTTATATGTTTTTGGCAGCTCCAGCTTCCACTTGGAGGAAAGGTTCCATGGAGGTAGGACCATAAACTATGCAATGTTGTCATACACTCGAACAACATCCAAACAGTTCCCGAGAGCCTCTAGCAGCTGTGATGCTTGCTCCATCTCCTCATCTGACAGCTGGATGGTGATAGTTGGGATGAACTCAAGACTAGCAGAGATTGAGCAAAGGCCCATGGAGTCCAGCTTCTCACGAACTTGGCTCAAGGTGGGCCTAGCACAAATAAACTGGACAGAAGAGAAAAAGAAAAACAAAGAAAATTCAGCTGCATGTTCTTTAGAACAGCGTCTCTCAACCTTTTCCCTCCCGTGTACCCTGTCCCAGCCCCCAAGCACCCCCCCGATTCCCCCGTCCCATGTACCCCCTCCTCAAAAGTGCACCCCCCCCAAAAAAACAGAAAAAAAGTGCTTTTTTCCGTCCATGTGGTGCTTCCGAGCCCGCTCGGAAGCGCTGCATGGACAGAATCGTCCCCCGTTGCTGTCCCTTACCTTTTTTCGGCCATGCGGTGCATCCGAGCGGGTCCTCCGGAAGCGCTGCATGGCCGGAATCGTCCCCGGTAGCTCTCCCTTACCTTAGCTTGCAGCTGCCGCCATGTTGGATCCCGAAGTCTTGTGAGATCCAAAATCGCGGCTCCCAAATCTCACACTGCACTCTTGGATCTCGCGAGACTTTGGGAGATCTAACATGGCAGCGGCTGCAAACTAAGGTAAGGGAGAGCTACCGGGGACGATTTCAGCCATGCGGCACGACCAAGCGGGTCCTCCGGCTCACGCTGCAAGCCGGATGGAGAGGCTACAGCCTGGCAGGGCTGAAGCCTCTCTCTTCGGCTTGCGGTGCGAGCCGGAGGACCTGCTCGGCCGTGCCGCATGGCCGAAAAAGCGCTTTTTCTCTGGTTCACGCACCCTTAGGGGGTACGCGGGGGTACGCGAAAAAGCATCTCGCGTACCCCCGGCCTGTGGCTCGCATACCCCTAGGGGTATGCATACCACAGGTTGAGAACCTCTGCTTTAGAACCTTGACTAGAAGTACTGAAGCATTTAACCCAGGATGAATGTTATTTTCAGTCTTATCCTATCCTACACTCTGCTCAGCAATCCAGCTATGCCAGCAACGGTAATGCTGTATCCTGAGCAGAGCAGAGCAGGCAGGGTTGGAGTTCTCCTCGAGGTAAGGGAATTTTTGTAAGGGAACTTGAGGTAAGGGAATTTTTGTAAGGGAACCCCAGTCCCTGCAATGGGTTTCCTCGAATCTGCGCCTGTCATTTAAGTGGTGCAAATCAAGGAGGCCCGCGTCGGGAGAAATGGGCCTGGGAGGGGGATAGGATACGAGGTCCTATGCCGGCCAAACGGCTGGATAGGATTACACCCTTAATTTAGTTTCCTAGTGTTGGGGACGATTGGAAGAAGATCCTAGGTACTCAAGGAGGGGCTAGTTGCTTGATGGAGAGTTGAGAACAAGATATTCTGGGATACCTTCAAGAAGGAGTTTTGACTACATCAGTTTTGGGGAAAGAAGAGGGATCAAGAAGATTAGACCAGAGAGAGAGAGAGAGAGAGAGAGAGAGAGAGGATCCTTCCATTCTCTTCTAAATAGGGAGTTGTGTACAACACCATGCACTTCCCGGGATATGTAGTCAAGAAGGGTCCAGGGGAGATCACCTGTGAGGGAGGCAGAAGCTCCAACCCCTGACTGCTAAAGTCCTGCTCTGCCCTTTTCTGGCATGTTGAGGCTTTAGAAGATGCTGTACATCATATTTTCAAAGTCACTTAAAAAAAGCAGGTCAATTCTGACTTGCGGGTTCTGGATTCTGCATTTGTGCAGCAATCCAGAGGGACACATGCGACCATAATCTGGTGGGTCAGAAGAAGGTGGCGTGGGAAGATGTACTTGTGGGATCTCTGAGAAGGAAGTTGTGTTGCACAACACTGCGTGTGCCCAACCGTAATAAGGGTTTTGCAATGCAGATACATCCTCACTGCCATCGCACACTTAATGCTTCGCTACCCCTCACCCTGAACATTGCCTTCTCATCCTCATCTTCTTCCTCCTGGACGTCTTCCGCTCCAGCTTCAAAAGCCAACTCGAGTGCCTGGTCCAAGCTGACAGGGCTGCCTGACTGGTCCTTCCCGCTTACAGCAATGATGCCTTTCTTCTCAAAACTATGCCGAGCCCCATCAGAAGAGATTCCCCTGCAGGGAACCAAAAGGGGGAGCAGGAAGCTCCCAGCATGAAAATAAGTGGCAGTGGAACTAGGAATCAGTCTCCAGGATCACTTTAAAGGGAAGTACGACAGGCAAAACAATAACTGCAGTGGGATTATGATATGCCGAGAGGCTTTATTTCCCTACCAAAAAATCCAGAAGTCTTCTCCCTCCTCCACCCCACCTCTACTCTAACTCACTTCCTTATTCAGTTGACTTTAACCCACCAATCCCTGCTTTCTTTCCAAAGAATGATTCTAAATCGATTTCACACAAACATTCTTTAACTCTCGAGAGCCCGGTTTAGGCATTATTTTGTCTGCACATTAGGGAGAAGAGTGAGAGCATGCCCGCAAGCCCTACTCCCACAAGCAGAGTGTTTGTCTGCATAGACATGCCTTGTACTTTGAGAAAGAGTCTCCCGGTAAGCTGGAACACCGAATATCCAGCATTACAGATCACAGAGAGTATCTCTCCTCCGATGCAGCATTTGTCTGTACGAACAAATGCTATAGTGTAGTGGTGTAGTGGTTTGGGAGTCAGACCTGGAAGATCCAGGTTCAAATCCCCGCTCAGCCACGAAGCTTCCTGGGTGACCTTGGGCCAGTCACTATCTCTCAGCCCCACCTACCTCACAGGGTTGTTGTGAGGACAAAAAGGAGGGGAGGAAATAAGTACACCACTCTGAGCTCCTTGGAGGAAGGGTGGTATAAAAATGTGAAAAATAAAAAAATAAAAAATGGGGGGGGGGAGGCAAGCTTTGAGAGCACATGGGGGTGGGACTTGCCAGTATGCTCTTGTTTCCCATCCCTGCAACATGTGGAAAGTAAAGTAGCCGCATGAAAGTAACACCTGAACAGAGCTTACATGTCACTCTTTCTGAGAACAGAGGCTCCTCCTCCAACCTACTAGACTACATAAGAACATAAGAACATAAGAAGAGCCCTGCTGGATCAGGCCAAAAGCCCATCTAGTCCAGCTTCCTGTGTCACACAGTGGCCCCACCAGATGCCTCAGGGAGCACACAAGACAACAAGACAACCTGTTTCCCGTTGCCACTCCCTTGCACCTGGCACAGAGAAAACCCACTTCTAAAACCAGGAGGTTGCTTATGGCTTGTAACCTGTGATGGTCTTTTCCTCCATGAATCTGTCCAAACCCCTTTTAAAGGCATCTAGGCCAGATGCCATCACCACATCCTGTGGCAAGGAGTTCCACAGATGAATTACACGCTGGGTAAAGAAATATTTTCTTTTGTCTGTTCTAACTCTCCCTCCACTCAATTTTAGTGCATGTCCCCTGGTTCTGGTGTTGTGCGAGAGGGAGAAGAATTTCCCTCTATCCACTCTCTCCATCCCATGCATAATTTTATAAGTCTCAATCATGTCCCCCCTCAGGCGCCTTTTTTCTAGGCTGAAAAGCCCCAGACGCTGTAGCCTTTCCTCGTAAGGGAGGTGCTCCAGCCCACGAATCATTCTGGTCGCTCTTTTCTGCACCTTTTCCAATTCAACTATATCCTTTTTGAGGTGTGGTGACCAGAACTGGACACAATACTCCAGATGTGGCCTTACCATCGATTTGTACAAAGGCAGAATGATATTGGCCGTTTTATTCTCAATCCCTTTTTTAATGATCCCGAGCATGGAATTGGCCTTCTTCACAGCCGCCGCACACTGGGTCGACACTTTCATCGACCGGTCCACCAGCACCCCAAGATCACTCTCTTGATCCGTCACAGACAACTCAGAACCCATTAGCGTATATGTGAAATTTTGGTTTCTTGCCCCAATGTGCATCACTTTGCACTTACTTACATTGAAGCGCATCTGCCATTTTGCTGCCCATTGTCCCAGTTTGGAGAGGTCCTTCTGGAGCTCTTCACAATCCCTGCTGGTCTTCACCACCCGGAAAAGTTTAGTGTCATCTGCAAACTTGGCCATCTCACTGCCTATCCCCGACTCCAGGTCATTTATGAATAAGTTGAAAAGCACCAGTCCCAAGACCGATCCTTGGGGCACACCGCTTTTCACCTCTCGCCATTGTGAAAATTTCCCATTGACTCCCACTCGCTGTTTTCTGGTCTTCAACCAGTTCCTAATCCACAAGAGGACCTGCCCTCTTATTCCCTGACTGTGGAGTTTTCTCAGGAGCCTTTCATGAGGGACCGTGTCAAACGCCTTCTGAAAATCCAGATATATAATATCCACGGGTTCGCTCGCATCCACATGCCTGTTGACCTTTTCAAAAAATTCTAACAGGTTTGTGAGGCAAGACTTCCCCTTGCAGAAGCCATGCTGACTCTCCCTCAGCAGAGCTTGTTCTTCTATGTATTTTAAGATTTTATCCTTAATGAGACTTTCCACCATCTTCCCTGGAACAGATGTTAGGCTGACCGGCCTGTAGTTTCCCGGGTCCCCCCTCCTTCCTTTTTTAAAGATTGGCGTGACATTAGCTATCCTCCAATCCTCTGGCACAGTGGCCGTTTTAAGGGACAAGTTGCATATTTTGGTCAAGAGGTCAGCAACTTCATTCTTGAGTTCCTTCAGAACTCTTGGGTGGATGCCATCCGGGCCTGGTGATTTATTGATCTTTATTTTGTCAATTAAGTCTGAGACGTCTTCTCTTTTAACCTCTATTTGACTTAATTCTTTATTCAGGGGAGACCATTCCGGCAGCGGTATTTGCCCGAGGTCTTCTGCCGTGAAGACAGATGCAAAGAACTCATTTAATTTCTCTGCAGTCTCCAAGTCCCCTTTTATCACCCCTTTCTCTCCCTCACCATCCAGCGGACCAACCTTTTCCCTGGCAGGTTTCCTGCTTCTAACATATTTGAAGAAGCTTTTATTATTCCGTTTTATGTTGCCTGCCATACGTTCCTCAAAGTCTTGCTTGGCCTCCCGTATCATCTTTTTACATTTCTTTTGCCACAGTTTGTGCTCCTGTTTATTTTCCTCACTAGGGCAAGACTTCCATTTACGGAAGGAAGCTTCCTTGCCTTTTATAGCCTCCTTAACTGTGCTGGTTAGCCATGCCGGCACCCTCCTGGACTTGGTCGAGCCCTTCCTCCTTTGTGGGATACACTCCCGCTGGGCCTCTATGACTGTTGTTTTAAACAGCCTCCATGCACTCTGGAGCGATTGGACTCTTTTTACCTTCCCTTTCAGCTTTTTTTTAACTAGTCTCCTCATTTTGTGGAAGTCAGCCCTTCGGAAGTCAAGGGTTTTCGTGTCAGATTTGCTCGGCACTCTCCCTCCGACATGCATGGCGAAACAGATCGCAGCATGGTCACTATTCCCCAACGGTTCGATAACATTTACCTCCCTGACCAGATCTTGAGTGCCACACAATATCAAGTCCAGAGTCACCTGTCCTCTGGTCGGTTCCGTGACAAGCTGCTCTAAGGCACAGTCATTTAACATATCCAGAAATCCAGTCTCTCTTTCATGACCTGAGCATGAATTGACCCAGTCGATGTGAGGATAATTGAAGTCCCCCATGACTACAACCCTGTCTCTCATTGACACCTCCCTGATTTGCTTCCTCATTTCAAGATCCCCTTCAGGTTTTTGATCTGGAGGACGGTAGCATGCCCCTACTATTACATCACTCTTTGAGCCTGGTAATCTAACCCACAGTGATTCTACGGAGGAGTCAGAGCCCCCCTCCAGCTCTACTCTGGTGGATTCTACCCCCTCTTTGACATAGATGGCCACCCCACCTCCAACACGCCCCTCTCTGTCCCTCCTATAGAGTTTATATCCTGGAATTGCAGTATCCCACTGGTTCTCCGCATTCCACCAGGTTTCTGTTATACCTACTATGTCAATGTTTTCCCTAGCCACCAAACATTCCAGTTCTCCCATCTTTGCCCGTAGACTTCGGGCATTTGCATAAAAGCACTTATATACCTGGTCCCTCAAGAAGGACTGCATGTTTGCACCTTTATTCCTGCAGCCTTCTGTCCTGCTACACTGGCTGTCATGTCCCATCACGCTACCACTCCCAATTTTTACTCTGCTATTACTTGACTGTTCCCCATCCTCTGCACCCTCATTCCCTAGGGATGAGGAGTCCCGAACCGGATGCCCCTCGGCTCCTGTCGGCTTTCCCCCAGGAGTCAGTTTAAAAGCTGCTCTGCCACCTTCTTAATGTTACGCACCAGCAGTCTGGTTCCGTTTTGGTTCAAGTGAAGCCCGTCCCTCTTGTACAGGCCTGGCTTGTCCCAAAACGTTCCCCAGTGCCTAACAAACTTAAACCCCTCCTCCTGACACCAGTGTCTCATCCACGCATTGAGACCCCTGAGCTCCGCCTGCCTAGCTGGCCCTGCTAGGTACATATAGTACTTATATACATATAGTACTTCTCCCCTGCCAGAGAGAATGTCAAAAAGTTCTATCTTCCACCATCACCCCAATGTTCTGGCTCCTGACACAACCCCCCCCCCCATTTTAGCCCGCTACTCTCCATCCTCTCAAAGAGCAGGCCCACTCTCTTCCCTAACCCAGTACGAAAATCAACACTCTCTCTTCCAGCTGATACACAGCCAGATAATCCATATTCTCTCTCCTCTAATCCAAAAGGAATCCATAAAACTTACCTTGGCAGAAAATCCAGATCCTCTCCTCCCGCCCCATGTGTCTCTATCATCAATTGCCTCTCCCACTCTCTCAAACCCAAAAGCCACATCTGGCCCCCACCCTTGCTGACCCACACTAACCCATGTTGGTTCAGAAGATGTCGGATTTCTTGGAGAGATCTCTTAGCGTTGTCTGTCAGTATTTCGATAAGTAGAGAAGCACCACCAGGGCCTCGTGCTTCATAGATCAGGTAGGAGGATTTGGTTTTGTCCTGGCAAAAATCAATAAGATGCATCTTTAGAGAGCCCCAATATGAGGTTACAAAAGCACTTCCTTATTTCTGTTTTGCACCCACCCCATCCCTTAGGTTTAGGATAGATTTACAGTTTTTAAAAAAGACAAATTGACACTCATCAAATATACCTTTGGCAGCAATTCAATGGAACCGGGGGGGGGGGGGGATTAATATCCTCTCCCAAGGCAAATAAAAACAAACAAGAGAATCAATGAGACAATGCCTAGGCATACACTAGCCATTCCTGAACTGTAACACCACTCCAAATACTTCCATATCCACTTTCTGTATTCTCGGCATTCTGAGTGTATATTCTCTGGATTAGATAAAAGAGTTGTGTCCTCTGAATTCTTGTTTATCTAGAGGAGAAAGTATAAATTCCTTAGGGAGGGGATTAGATTCTAGTTACCCCAGAATCCTTGCACTATTCTTTGGGCTCAATGTAGTTTATAGCAAATCCATTAAAGTGATTTCTCGTACTGTTCCCAAATGTAGCCAAACTATGGCATGGATGCTACATGTGACATGGGCCATAGGAAATGGCACTGCTGCCTACTGCCTTTCATTGCCTTTATACAAAATTATACTAAGACATGCCGGGCTGCACAGATACCATAGCAAAGACTTATGAATGGCACTCTCCCGTATGAACCTGCCCATATGTTGAGATGAACATTGGAGGTTCTGCTCAATGTACCTCTGCTCTTGGAGGTGCAGGGGATGGGTATGTATGAGGGACAGGGCTTTCTCTGTTGTGGTACCAAGTTGTAAAACACCCTTTCCTGTGGGAGGTTTGCCTGGCTCCATCTTTGCTCACTCTTTTATGAGTGAAAACAGTTGAATTTGTTTCCAGAAAGGACAAGAGCTTCGGGGACAAGTTGGTGAACTGTTTGCAATTTCAAAGGTACTATTATTCTGTGGCCATTATCTGGATTTTATTTGTCCTGGTTTTGTTACTGATGAAACTGGCTTTTAAACTTAGTGCTGTGATGAGATTTTTAGTCTTTTTTTTATCAGTCACTTTGAGTATTTTCTTAAATAGTATGTAGAACAGAAATATGATGTTCTACATATAGGCTCACTATACCTGTACGATGGGCTTATGAATGCCTCCAACAGAAATTTGTGGGTGATAGATAAGCCAATCAGCGACTGCAAGTGCCTGGTAGTATCTCAGCCAACAGCAGCATGTTTAATATTGTGGCTCTGTGTGTCTGAGGGAAGAAACGGACTAAGAGACACATGCAAATGTACGGCTTGAAGGAGCATTTCAGCTCTTGTTAAGATTATGGCTGTGTGTGTGATGAGGGAGGGATTGAGGGGGAGGGAAATGGAAACCTTTTAAGCCAGGGTTTCTCAACCTGTGGTACGGATAACCCTAGGGGTACACGGACCTCTTGCTGGGGGTACGCCAAGCCCTGCCCCTTATCTGCCCCATCAGCAGCTAATTGTTAATTAACATGGATTTTAAGTTGTAATTATTTTTAGAGCCTTTCTGTCTCTCTGATTTTGGTTTTGGGCTTATTTTTGTACTTTGGAAAATGTACTTTGGTGGGGTGGGGAGGGAGGAGCTGATTTTGGGAAGTGTGACGGAGAAAAAAAAGAGATCCTTGCATTTGTGTGTGTGTGTGTGTGTGTGTGTGTGTGTGTGTCCCTCACACACACACTTAAATAAGGCATTTTTTCACATTTAAAATTGTTTTAGTACTTTTTTATTTAACGATTAATTACCTAATTAATTGATTAATCCAATTAATTAGCAGTTAATTAGCAAGGGATACTTCAGAAAATTAGACCGTGATAGGGGGTCCAAAGGTTGAGAACCCCTGTTTTAAGCAGCTCCTACCAGCATGCATCTTTAACATCCTGGCTCTCTGTGTTTGAGGGAAGGAGAGATAAAAGGCAAAGTCTTTGAATTAGGGTCTCAGCCCCGTTAAGGAGTACAGTAGGCTCCTTAGTGTCTCCAATAGCAGGTAGCAGCATCATAGGAACATTTTTAACATCACAATTGCCCCTAAAAGCACAGCAGATATGTTTTAAATCACGTTTTAAAAAGGGAAATAGCTTAGTTCTGTGACAGAAGTTGATGTCTTGGAACACATTATCAAAAAACAATACATTATTGGATTCACATTATAATATTTTCACTATACAATGGTGTCTCCGGAACAGATTACCATCGTTATACTGTACATGTATACAGTACATTGGGTCCCTTCGGGGAGAAAGGTGGGATATAAATATTGTAAATAAATAAGTAAATAAATGTAACAAAATGTCCCTTTCCAACTACTTTCTCATCCCAGCTCTCTCACATGGCTGCAGGCATACCCCGCGAGTGATGGCTGCTTCAATGGAGGATTTCGGCATGCTCTTGCTCCGACACTGCTCAATAATGTTGGCTAAGTTAGTGTTCAGGTCTGGGTTGGGGCCTCCTTCTGTCAAAGAGACAAGGGAAAAGAGAGTGATGTTGTTATTTATATTTACACAGTCAATTGCATAGTGCTTTATAGAGTAACAACACAAAGACAGATCCTTGCCACCAGGAATATTAAATACCTCCAGCAATATTAAATCGTTAAAGAAGTACAAATAAATACAGCTGGCCCATGGGCTCCAAGTGAGCTTTGTAGATGAGTGGGAATTTGAACCCAGGTCTCTTCAATCCAAGTCCAACACTCTAATCTCACTGCCACCCTAGGCTAAACTGAAATAGGGTTGTCATCCATGAGAGCGGTGTGTCTTCCACATGAACCCAGAGTTCAGGAATCTCAGCTTCCATCACTCACTCACACACTGGGGGGGGGGGGGAGTACCTTTTACAGCCAATCGGATCATCATGGTCAGTTTTTGGAAGAGATGACTACGTGCCATGTCCTTGGGTCCCTTGACATGTTTGACCTTGGACCATTTGTTGTGTCCAGCGAACAACGCACAGGAGGCATGGATGGTGTGACTTGGGTGATCCAGTAACATCAATAAGTGTTGGCGAAAGAGGACGTTCATCCGCATGAGAGTAGAGCCTACAGACATGGCTTGGGTGAGATAAAAAGATTTCACCCAAAGTCCTGAAAACAGAATAAAAATGAAAATGGCTATTGCAATATAAAGTGCCATATACATGGCAGGTAATAGAGTTATGATCTAGAAAATATATCATTACTGGGCAAGAGGAAGATCCCCTAAGAACTCAAGAAAACAACCATCCATGAAAGAGATACCCTAATCCAACATATCCTAATATAATATTTCAAAATTACTCCTCAGTCAAAAATCGTTAAATGAAAATCCACAAGAATCAAGAAGCAGCTGAGAAGGTAAGGTAAAGGTGACCCCTGACAATTAAGTCCAGTCGTGTCCAACTCTAGGGTGTGGTGCTCATCCCCATTTCAAAGCCGAAGAGCCAACGTTGTCCGAAGACGCCTCCATGGTCATGTGGCCGGCATGACTCTCCTTGCCGCAGCGCTTAGCATGCGGCTGGAACACGGAGCGCTGTTTACCTTCCCGCAAGCGGTACCTATTTATCTACTCACATTAACATACTTTGGAACTGCTAGGTTGGAAGGAGCTGGCCAAGCAACGAGAGCTCACCCCGTCGCGGATTCGAACTGCTAACCTTTCGATCGACAGCTCATGGTTCAGCGGTTTAACCCACTGCGCCACCCCCCATGCCAGGGAAGGAGAAACAGAGGCAGAGAGTTCACTAACTCACAACATCCAATGTTGCATTCAACAAGTTGTTGAAATGCAAGTTTATTGTGCCAAAATTGATTGTGCAGAAGGCCTTCAAAGGACACAACAGTGCCGGCTGGTTCTCAACTTTCTCCTGTTGAATGTTTAGATTTCCAGCCCAGGCATCCTGGTTGCAGTTTCTGATCTGCTTCCCATTTTATGCAAAAATCATGCTGTTTTACTCCAAATTATTTAGCCACCATCCGCCTCTTGGGTCTGCACCCAAAATCATTGATACTGCCCAGAGTACCCACTGTATCCATCAGTGTGCACAGAAAACGGGGATATCACTTCTTTAACTAGTATTTCATGTAACGATGACCGGTAAACACAAATGTCTGGTAAGTGTGTCACGGCACAGACATAAAAAGCACACCCACCTATACACTGTACTTCCAGTTAGGTAATCAATCAGTCTCTGGTTCCGGATTTAAACAAACGCTAATGTGGATTAGAATTCTCACATCAGCCATAACCAGGTACGGAAAGATTGAGAAGGGGAACCATGGTGGTGGTTAACGGACGCTAAGGGGATAACTAATCTGCGTTGTGACCTTGAGATTGCACCTTTAACCAGTTTGTGCTTCCCGCAGTTGCTCTTTAACCCAAGATAAACCCCCACTCCACTCCCAGCAAACCCAGCGACTCCTGACTTACCCACCAATAGCAGCTGCAGCATCCCACAGTTCCCCAGAATTCTCTCTGCTACAACTCCCCACCCACAGGGAGGCGGTGCCTAAAATTAACCCGTTCATCTCAGCATACCAACGCTCAAAGAGGATACTTTTTCCTCTAGGGAAAGCTAGTTCCGGATGGCAGGGAAAGAGAAGTTCGCTACGACAAGCCAAGACTAGAGGTAATCCTCGTTTTGATAGCAATTGGGAAAAGTTTTACTGAAGGATTGGATTTGTCAGAGAAACTCCCAGATCCTAATGTGGGCTTTTACTTTTCGAGAAAAGAAAAATAATTGGGGCTGTGTATATGGCCTAGATGTGAATGTATTGCCAGCGACTGTATTGAATGCATATTTGCATGCAAAGAAGGAAAAAAATTACCATAAACACTGCATGTGTTCCCCCTGATACTACAGAGACTAGAAACTCATTGAGATGCAACTGATAACATCTTTGCTACTTTTCTCCGGATGCATCTGATGAAGTGGGCTATATAGACCACAAAAGCTTATGTTGAAATAAATTTGTTAAGTCTTTAAGGTGTCACAAGAATCTACGGGTTTTGCTGTAACATCCGGAAGTAGCATTCCACTACTAGGGCCATTGACAGATGTAAATTGGTCTCTGTGCGTTGTCCCTTTCACACTGTTTCTACTTTCCCTTTTAACTTACAGAACCGGAGGTGTGTTGCTATGCTGTGTTAAATGTACCATTCACTCCTTATTTGGACCATTTATTCTCAATAATTTTAGCAAAGATCTGCTAAGTGTATTTTTATTCCAGAGTTTGTTCTGATTAGTAAAACACCAATGTTATTTATATATATAGTAATTATAATCTACAATCTAACGAACAATGAGTCCAGAAAAATAGACAGTTCAGCCCAATTTCAAAGGGGTGAGTCAGTACAGACTCCCATGTGGCAAATGGGGTGTGGTGGGGTGTGATGAGAATGCGTGCCTTTTTCTACTTGGACAGCAGTTTGTATTGCCATAAAAGATCTGTGGATTTTAAAAAGTATATATAATCAGTATGCAAAACATACAAAATAGAAAATAACAAAAACCTACATTGACAGAAAATAGCCGTACTATAGAGGACTTCTACATCTATCGTTATCATTCATAAAGTTATTAAAAGGAAACCCAGTTAATTCTAAACATCTCTGCATTACGTTTGTCGTCATCACTTATGAATACAGTATTCTCATTTTAGACATCTCCATTGTTTTTTCAGTTCTTCCTGAGCCATTCCGCTAATGCAGGGTCACTCATGGGTTCATGCCATTTCTTGGCTACAAGAATTTTAGCTGCAGCAAACATATTCCACACAAATTCCAAATTCATTAACTAATTAGCCTCATTAACTTAGATCTAAACGGTCGGCAGGTACCAGGGACAGCACCTTTTTGGTAATGGCACTATAAGGGTAAAACCCCCACCGACCGAGAGTATGCCACACACACACCCTCTCCCCCCCCCCCTTGACTGACTTTGGAAAATGATTTATTCCTAAAATATTTTACCGTTAATTACTGTATATTAATGCTAGCTCTTACTTTTGAATTTAAGTAGGCTTTATGCTGGTTGGCTTTTATTTAACTTTTGCAGGTTGTATTGTCCTTATTCGGTAAGCCACTTTGGGAAAATAATATTTTAAAGACAGGATAGAAATGTGCAAAATAGAATAAGTACATTCAGTATGCCCTTCAAAATTCCCAAGCACAATCACTAACGGGCCCGTGAGGATTGGACGCCTAACCATTTAAGGCAATAGATCTATGGATTTAACAAAGAAAGGGTGAATTAAAAGCAGAAAGGGGAGGGGGGGAAAGAGTCGTGTTGCGTCTTTCAGAGTGACAGGCTTCTCAGCCTATCTCAAACCCGATCTGGAGGTGTAAAATAGCCTCCCCCAGACGTGTAGGATTGGATAGTTGCATAGGCAAGCAGGACTGTGGGAAAAAAAGAGAAAGATCAAGGGGACAGATGCCAAAAGGAGAAGAATCGCATGAAAGGGGACGGGAGGACACTGAGGTTTTAGGGTGAGGGAAAGATCACCGAGTGTGGATGGTTTGAGGCAATGGGACTGTAGGGGGGGGGGAGAAGCGTGTGGATGTTGCAAGAAACGTAGAGTTTGCCTTTGGGAGCCGTTGATAGTTGCAGGGGGAAACGTAGGGATACTTGCGGGCCATCAACAGTGTACGTACAGGGAGTAAAGTGCAAGGACGTATAAAGGGAACGAAGCAAGCACACGGAGGTCTGAGAAGAGACGGGAGAGGCAAATGCAGGCTGTCAGTGGGGCAGTGGAGGAGGGGCTGAGTGTAGAAACTAGACTAGAGAGTGTGTGCATGCATTTATTTAGAGCTTGTGTATAACATTGTCAGCCTGCAGAGCTGGCGTTGTTTAAGGTGGTGTGCAATGTGGGGGTGGCGAGGGGAGTTGCCGTAGAAGAACTGGCTCCTGGTGTGTGGATGCCCCACACACTGGGGTTGAGGGCTGAAGACGGTGGGGCAGACTACCAGAAAGTTGTTCAGGTGGTGAGGGGGCTAAGTTAGCACTGGGTGGACCTTCCTTGGCCCATACCAGGCGCGAGCAGGGCTGCCAGGAAAGCAGATGATATATTAACATGGTCTGTGTTGAAAATTCACTTTTGCACTCCAGGGGATTAGCATTCTTGCAGGGAGGGAGAGAGGAAGAAGGACATGGGGAGATGGGGTGGAGGAGATGGGGAAAGATTTCACTTCTGCCTTGGGAAGAATGCTGGAGGAGTTGTTCTTTTTCTGAGCAAGGAGAGTGAAGGCCACTTGGCACAAGACAGCACACAGTACAGTGGCTGGAGCTTGAGGTTTAGAATTGAATATGAAACATATACCGTAGGAGGTATGAGAGTTCACCTATCTGCTCAGTTGTGATGCTTGTTTGAGGGGTGGTTGGGAAGTCTATCATGCAGAGTTGTTATGACTGAAAGGCTACTGGGCTGTAGAAAGTTAATCATGACTAAATCCATTTGAAATTGATGGGACAAGTCATGACTGACTTGTCTAATTGATTTCAGTGGTACTTAGTCTGGAGGATTAACCCCCTTTGGATACAGCCCACTCTGTGTGTGTTTGCTACATGTACAAATGTAAGAAATACATGTCCTACTGACTTCAGTGGAGTCAGACTTCAGAACTGACCTCATCTGGAACTGACTTCAGTGTAGGACATGATATCTTGAGTGGAACAACCCCAACAGGATCCTTAAAAAATGGTGTGTGTGTGTGTGGGGGGGTATTTGCAGGTGTCTGCACAATCCTTTTTTCATCTGTAGGGGTAAACTCCTAGAAAGCAGTTGTGATAAACCCATTGTGGGAGAGAACTATTTAAAAATTTAATACTGTATACATGTTCATCAGTGTGCCTCTCTTATTTGCTTTATCAATGCAGGAAACTCAGAAGCAGCTGTATTTAGGATGATTTGTAAGTCTGGTATTATCTTCATTGCATTTTGTGTGCATCACCAGGGTGTGGTGTTGTAAATGCAAGAGCTGTGACTAGCTAGATCTCTGTTTGCAGCAATGCAGATGCTTGTTGGTAGGGTGTTGTATCCTCCTCAACTTTCCTTTCATTGTCAGCATGCAAGGATCACAGGCTTCACCTTCAATGACATTTTGAGGAAGAGGCAACAGCTGAGACATTGCAGCCTGGTCTGACCTAGCATAACTCTTTGTTGTTGGAATGCAGGAAAGACACTAGCAGACAGAAGTCCTGTAAAAGGGCAAACGGATTCTGACCTGATTGAGTCCGTCCGCCCCCGAGAAAGAGTAGGTTCTTTGATCCTGGATAAGAATCACTCTGAGACAGCGTTTACCAATTACAAACAGGCTTTACTGAATACAGATCTAAGCAAAGACATTTGTTGAATTCATAACAAAGCAGGAGCTTCTTGCAACACCCTTCCATAACCATGCCCAAGCCCAATTAAGACTATACAACCAAAAGATCCACTTTACATTTGTTTTCATTAGAGTGTTCGTTTTTCTCCCTCCATTTATTCCTACTTCGAAATGTGTTGTACTTTGTTTCAAGCTCTATCTCATTTCATCTCCAGTTCTTGGAGTGGGTTGCAATTGCTTTAAAACAAATGTGTAAAAATAGATTGAATAATATCCCAGATAAATATAAAAGGTATGTTAAGAGTGCTAGCCTATGAGTATTTCCACAGAAGTAAGCCCCACTGTGTTCAATAAGGTTTATTTATTTATTTTATTTATTTATTTATTTAAAGAATTTGTATCCCACCTTTCTCCCAGCAAGGGCATTCAAGGCGGCTTACAACATTAAAATAAACATGTACATTAAAATAATTAAAAACAAATAATTAAGACAATTAAAATAAGGGTTAGGTAAAGGTAAAAAGGAAAAGGTATCCCCTGCTCGAAAGCCAGTCGTGTCTGACTCTCGGGTGCGGTGCTCATCTCCGTTTCTAAGGCCGAAGAGCCAGCGCTGTCTGAAGACGTTTCTGTAGTCATGTGGCTGGCATGACTAACGGAACGCTGTTACCTTCCGTCGCAGCAGTACCTATTTATCTACTTGCAAATTCTTGCTTTTGAACTACTAGGTTGGCAGGAGCTGGGACAGGAGACGGGAGCTCACTCCGTCACACGGCACTCGGGTCTCGAACTGCTCTCCTACCAGTCTACAGTTCAGTGTCTTAACCACTAAGCCACCACGGCCCTTATTCAATAGGGTTTTTACTGCCAGGTAAATTTGCATAGGATTATAGCTTTAACGTAACATGAACTTTTGGAGATATATATAATAATCTCTTTCTCTCACACACACTATTTCTCTGACAACCGTTTGGGTAAGATGATGGCCTATATGTTAACTTGTGCCCCTAGTCAAATTTATCATTTGGCCTCTTGTTGAGTCTGAATATTCTTCTCAGCTCAGGTCCTTTTAAAAAAGTTACAAACGTGCTCCAACTGTTGAGTGCTCTAGCTGTTTACCTCGCTGCTCCTGCTGTAGGAGATGTTCTGGGCCTCCACTCCTGCCCGCTCCCCCTTGACCACACCCTTAGTGGATGTTCTGTAGAAAGCAAATGAACAAAGAATCTTTTTTTCCTTTTTCTCTGGCAACTCCAGAGAAAAAGGGTCATGTAGAAACACCCAAAAGAGGGGAAAGCCAACATAGTAAGTGAAAAGTGCTTTCACACCCATCTGACCTACTGAAAAGCTGCAAGCGTCAGGCAGATTTATGTTTTATGGCACCCCTGATTGATTTGTCATATCAGCCTTTCCATGAAAACCTTCCATGGATGGAGATGCCTTTTTTTTTCCTGATCGAGTTTCTATTGCTGAACTGCTGTTGAAAATTATGAAGTCCTTCCTTAATATTTAACCGTGATTAACGTCTCTGTAGATTAAACCTGTTGCTTCTTTTCACTCTCTCTGCCCAGAAGTATTGTGTTTGGACAAGAATATCACTAGCAGAGGCGACAGGCGCCGGGAGGGCGCCCGGGCGCGTGGGGGCGGGGCCAGTGTCGCGTCGACGTGCCCTCCACCCATTTCGGAGCCAAACCGGCACGAGGGCGGGAGGGAGGGCCCAGACACGATGCTGCTTCGATCGATGGTGAGTTCCCCCGCCCCCGTTCCTGCCGCCCGCCCACGACGGAGCACCTGGAGCTCCTGCTCCACTCGCTCCGCCGTAGTTCCGCCCCTGATCACTAGATCCTCTAGCACAGCGCTTTTCAACCACTGTGCCTTAGCTGCACATTGGTGTGCCGTGAGTGGTCTGCAGGTGTGCCACGGGTGTTTGGGGGAGGGTCATTTATTAGTAGGTCCATTTGGGGAGTTTGAGGGATGGCAGAACCAGTGTCATTCTTCAGTCAGCTGTTGTTCAGATCGAGTGTGTTGTTCTGTGTAAGCTTGTGCTAATGCATTTTGTTTGTTGTTTCTATATCTTAATACTCGTTTTTTAAATGATAAAATATATCCTTAAAAAACTGATGACGTGCCTTGACAATTTTAGCACCTTGTCAGTGTACCGTGAGATGAAAAAGGTTGAAAACCACTGCTCTAGCTGCACATGAAACAACTTCCTGGGAAAGAGACGTTATCATTTCAAGGCACAGGAGTGGAACCAGTGAGAAGATGGCGGCATCCAAGGTGGAGAATGGACCAGCGCTTGCCCTTCAGATCCAGAGTGCGCCGATTCCCAAGGAGCCTGATGACCCCGCAAGGTCTGCTGAGCTGCCCAGTGTGGTGCAATGCGGGACTATTGAAGAGTTACTCCATCGTGTGGCCCCTCAGGAGGCACATGCCAGGGTGCCCCAGTGCTGGGAGGATGCCTGGCAGCAAGTATTGCAGGCAATGGACACTCAGTCTTTGCCAGGTGCCTTGAATGTCAAAAAGCTGCAACCCAAGGAAGCCAACAGTCCTCTGAAAAGTCTGGAGCCAACAGACATATCTGAGGATGTTGATGCCTCTCTGGAGGTCATGCCTATCTTATCTCCTTCATTGAAAAACGTGTGGATTCTTCAGCTCCACCCAGAGGATGATATTGAGGCCTACCTAGAGGCCTTTGAGTGGATGGCCTGCACCTACCACTGGCCCAGGGAGGAGTGGGTGGCCCGGCTGAAGCCTCATCTGAGCAACAAAGCTCTCCCGGCCAGCAGAATCTTGGAGTCCAGCTCGACTCAAGACTACAGTCTGGTGAAGGAGAGCATCCTGAAGCAGCATGGCATTACTGCAGAAACACAACGCCAGGGCTTCAGACAGCTCCAATACCAGGAGGCCAAGGGGCCCCGGGAGGCATACCAGAAGCTCCAGGCTCTTTGCCAGCGGTGGCTGAAGCCAGAGAAGCACACCAAAGAGCAAATCTTGGACCTGCTCATCTTGGAGCAGTTCCTGACCATCCTGCCACAGAAAATGCAAACCTGGGTCCGGGAATGTAGTCCTGGGACCTGCGCCCAGGCAGTGGAACTTGCTGAAAGTTTTCAGCTGGGAGATCAGGTGAGAGAGAGAGAGAGAGAGAGAGAGAGAGAGAGAGAGAGGCCTCCTCTGCTTTGAAAATTGTGCCTTATTAGTTTCTTTGCTAACCCTGGGGGCGGCTTATTTCATTCTAGGTAGGCAAAAGGCTATTTAGCAGTTAAAATGTTCTGATCTGTTCTGATCAACCTAAAATGTTGGGTCCCTTCGGGGAGAAAGGCGGGGTAAAAATATTGCAAATAAATAAATAAATAAATCTGGATCATTCCAAATTGTTTGGCTCTTTTTAAGAGAAAAGGTACATTTCATACCAATTTTGGCCAAGCATTGTGTCCATCCTTGGCGTGCTTGAGAACTGCTACTTGCTTCATTTTCATCACATTTCCTTAGATTTGTTTCCTAGCTTGTTATGCTATGGGGACCAGGAGAGGGGGGGCCGCCACGTGACGGAAATAATGTGCTAGTATTCTACTTATGCGCATAGGAAATTTCATTGTTCTTGCACATAGGTTATACTCTGTGATGATGCTTGTAAATTGCTGCACATGTGTCATGGCCTTTATGTACACACGTGGAGGCTCATCATACCATAAGGCCTAAGTGTGGGAATCCAACTATTTCCTATGCAGTTCCTGAAGGATTTTGTTAATGAGTGAAGTGGCCACAGGCCCACCTAGTCCAGCGTTCTGTTTTCCACAGCGGCCCACCAGCTGCCTCTGGGATGCCCACAAAGGGGAGAGAAAAGCATGTTCAGGTTCCATGGCTGAGTCAGAGAAGGTGCTGCGTCAGGAGGGCTGAGGGAAGAAAGACCCTTTCCTCAGGGTATTTTGGGAATTAGTATGGTTTGACTTTTGTTTATCCCCATTACATTCCTAAACAAGTGCTTCTTGTTTCCTCCTTCTCCACCCCAAAAAGCCACCAGTGCCATTTAGAGACGTCTGCGTGAAGTTCACCAACTCAGAGTGGGCCTTGCTATCGGAGGAGCAACGAGCATTGTATCGTGATGTTATGCTGGAAAATTTCCAGAATGTGTGCACGTTGGGTAAGGATTGGCCTGCTGTGGTAGGCCTCCTTGTTTCCATGGCAGCACAGGACAACGCTGATCCCTTCCTAGTACCCCTGTAAAGCTACTTAAGTTCTTGTAATCAGAAAGCATTTTTTTCTTCCATATTATTGTTATTATTTATGACGTTTATATTCCACCTTTCTTCCATTGTGGAACAAGGCAACGTACATGGAGTTCCCAGTTGCTAACCCACCCAGGTAGCTGTATCATGTTGCCCTTCAGCTATGCACTGGGATCAACGTTAGATTGTCTAGTGAGACTCGGGAGCTTCAGGGATCATGTTGTTTGGCTGTTTTTGAACATGTAGCATGGCCCACTAGTTTAAGTGTTCTGTTTGATCAGTAAGCTCTTTAGCATGACTTTTGCCTACTCTTGCGTTCTGCTTGATGTATTTTGTGATCTGGATTGTATAGGTTAATTGGGAGGAGGAGGGAAGGGATAAATAAGACATAGGTTGCTGTATAAAATACCTTGTCTTGTGGCAGGAGTTTGGACTAGGTTCTCCTGTCCCCTTCCAGACCTGTAATTTTAGGTATCTGACAGCGCAATCCTAACCAACTTTCTAGTACCAGTGCAGCCGCAATGCCACCCCAAAGTAAGGGAACAAATACCATATTGTCCCGAGTATAAGACGCACCTGATTATAAGACGCACCCTTAAAGTTTGGTGTTATTAAAAAATTTTAATTAAATCACTGGCATTATTGCAACAGCCTGATTATAAGACGCACCCCTAGTTTAAAAACTTAAATTAGCAGAAAAAAGTGAGTCTTATACTCAGACCAATACGGTATTCCCTCACCTTGAAGAGGCCTCCATGACTTCCCCTGCACTGCAAAATGCAGTGTGCACCCTGTTGGCCTACACCGGCGCTAGAAAGTTGGTTAGCATTGCGCTGTAAATATCCAATGACATTTAGCAAGCGCACCTAACCCTACAAATGTAAGGTGGTTTGAAACCTGTTTAACTGTCCGAGTTTTTTTTCCTAAAGAACTCGGAACTTACCAAATATTTTCATTAAAGATCTATAGCTCCTTTATAGGCCTTTTAATGAACATGCTTGTACTAGAATCTTCTGCAGGCAAAGCAGGTTCTTTACCACAGCTCATGGTTTTCTCAGAGCACCTTGTTCAGGAGCCATAGCAATTATGACAGGTCTGAAACTGGTTTAAAATTGTTACGTAGACCTATCACGTCACAGCCTCTCTTGGCTTTATTTTCTGAGATCTCACTCTTTTTTCCTTCGTTTCCTTTTGGCAGGAGTTCCTCTGCAGAAACCGAAGGTAATCACCCAGATCCAGCAAGGAGGGAAACCATGTTTCCAGGATGATGTTGCAGGCGCCACAATAGGAGATTCTCTTCTAGAGCATCAATCCATAGGTGAGGAAAGGGTTAACCAAGAGTCTAGCTATAATGATGATCCACCTAATTTGGTTGCTTGCTTTGCCTGTTATACAGCTGCTCATTTCATACTTTTGTTAGTTGCTTTTTCTCAGAATAAGATCTCAAAGCAACTCAGAAAAAGTAAGAAAAATACAAGTATAATTCTTAATTAACAGGAGTTAACATTCTTATTCCTTACCAGCCCCAGGTGGAATGTCTGGCAGACCTTGTCCGCCTGCCTTCCCTAGAAAACGGTAAGAATGCAGGCAGCTGTCTGATCCACAGTCTCTGCATGCTCGGCATCAGTGCCCTGCGAATAGAAACAGACAGATGCTACCTAAATAACTGAGCATAATAAAGCACAATCTGTGACTCTTTAGATAGGAAGTAAGTAAAAGTAGATACAGATCAGATACTGTACAGACAAAAGTAACAGTACTGTATATGTAATAAGATAGAGCAGACTTTTTACCGCTGTGATCCTTGTCCTTTGCTGTGGGTTGCGACCTGATGCTCTCTGTCGCGTCGCAGTTACTGGAAGCCACTGGAGGCCACTTCCAGGTCGTGCTGGGCCTGCAACGTACTCCATTGGCCTCTGTGGGCCCCAGGATGCCTTGCGGAAACAACCAGAAGTCGTGGAAGTACAGTAAACCAAAAGTTACGGATGCGCAACAGAGAAAGGCGGTATATAAATACTTAAATAAATAAAAAAATAAACTGGAAATTGCTTCTGGCAAGTCAGGTGTAGGGATGGAGGCTGCCTAGGATTAAGCCTCCTTGGGCATCTCCCTTATGGGAGGGGAAGTCACAGACGTAAACCAGAAGTTGCAGACGTGAAACTGTATAATTTTTTTAAAAACCACATATTTTACTGTAATTAGATAAATTTTATAAATAAATAAATTGCGAATTCAGGAACCAGAAATCTGCAACTGGAATAAATTATTCAAACTAGAGACATTTATGTGTAATTACATGTTGCGTAGAAATATGTATAATTGTCCGGTGCTGTGGGCAAGTGAAATATGAAATCTAAGGGCTGAGATGTAAAGGTATGCAGAGGGATGGAGATTGGGATGGATGGATGGAGACTTCAGTGCTAAGGAGTGGTGTAGAGGGGAAGCTGGTCTCAGTTGGTTAGAGGTTTGCCAGTGAACTGGTCTGTTTGGAAGCAAAATATTTCCTTGAAAAAATACTTTATTCAAAATACGTTGGGACATCAAGAGATAGACCAGGCCTAGCAGCTGTTCCTCTTTTGCTGTTTTGTGTGTTCTGAGCTACAGCTGTCTTGATCCCCATTTCTGTTGCTAGATTGGCCTCAGGCCCCTTTACTTTTTAAACATTTAGCAGACATTTCTCATACATTTTCAGGGGGGTTGTCTTTCTAAAGTTCTTAGCTTTCTGAGGTAACCTGGGCTGCTTCCACACAAGCCCTTTAGTTCAAACACTTTTTACAAAACATTCAGACAATGTTATTTTCAGATTCTTGCAGTTCAGTGTTGTTTGTGTTGTCCTCCCATGTTTTTTTTCAGACCTGATTTATGACTTTCTTTTGCTGAGAGGACGCACATGAAATAAAATGTCATTGCAGTACCAACGCTATTTAGGCTTTTCATAACTCCTAGCCCTGTAATTACAGGCTCTTCCTGCAAACAATAAAACTTTTAATTGATGTTGCTGAACAGGTCTTACTTGTAACTATTGTCTTTCAAAAGGAATACAATCGTCATCCTCTTTCTTTACAGCACAAACAATCCTATGCATGTCTACTGACTCCCATTATGTTGTGGGGGGGGGGGGTTACTTCCAGGAAAGTGTGTATAGGATTGTAGCCTTAGTCTCACCTTCTAATAGGTGAACCAGGATAGGTATAGAACTTATAGGACTCAGTACAGGGGCGAACTGTGACACTTCTCCTGTTTCTTCTCCTCTTTCCCCCTCCCCCCAGTAGCGATGTACAGTCTGGAGCAAAACCCTATGCTGTGTCCCCTTGTGGTGTGTGTGTGGGGGGGGGGGGGCTGATGCCAATGCCTTTTCCCAGATCTGCCCCTATGTCAGGGCCAGAATCAGTAGACTCCACTGCCACCATGAGGACAAAGCCTGACAGAGACAGATAATTCCCAGAATCCTCCCAGTTACCGTATTTCTTGGAGTCTAAGGCGCCATCGATTCTAAGGCGCACCTTTACTTTCAGTACCACCAGCAGGGGAAAAAAAATCCATCAATTGTAAGACTCGCCTCCCTTCATTAAATCTACCTGCTCAGCACCAACTCTCCCCAGCATGTCTCCTGCAGCTGAGGATGACTGAGTGCACTGCCTTTGCATAGTATTTCTGGCCCCGTCAAAGTGTCATTTCCTTCGTTACCTGGGCTTGGGGGAGCTTCAGGGAGGCCTGCGCAACCCTCTGCAGGCCTCCCTGATCTTCAGTTCGGCGAAAAACAGCAATTTTTGGCCATTTCTGGTTTTCGCGAAAACCGGAAATGGCTGAAAATCACCGTTTTTTGCCGAACTGAAGATCAGGGAGGCCTGCAGAGGGTTGCGCAGGCCTCCCTGAAGCTCCCGCAAGCCCCAGTAAGTAAGAAGATAGCATTTTGGGGTGCTTTTTGGAGACCTTCGATTCTAAGACGCACCCCATTTTTTGAAATGCTTAATTGGGAAAAAACATGTGTCTTAGAATTGAAGAAATACAGTATTTAGCGAAGTCCCCACAAATCTATGGTATACCACATAACCCAGGGGCTTCTAGGAGAATTAAGGCAAGGCTCTAATTAAGTTCAACTAGTTCACAGGCTGATAAAAGATTAAAATATAACATCTTTAGTTAAAATACATTTTGGGGGATGGATAATGCAGGGAGGGAAGAATAAAACAAGCAGGCTTGGGAAATGGCTTGGGCAGTGTCAGTCTGCTAAGTCCCCAACATATGTACTGATTTCATTTGGGAGGTCTGTCCAGAAGTCAGAACGTACATACTGGTACCTTGAAACAGCCGGCTCTGGCTGGCCCAGAGCTATCACGCCTGTGCGAAAAGCACCACAAACAACGTATTGCGTCTGGGTGAAACTCAAGACTTCCATAACTCAGGAAGCCAGTGTACCCAGGTGTGGATTTTAGTGAAAATATAAGCAGGTGATTACAAGTAGACTTAAACAATTCCCGAACACATCTAAATTTCACTGCTCCCTTACTGACACTTACTCCAAGGTCAGCTTGATGAGTCCATCACACCTCTCTGAACTACAGGATGTGGGTGAGGCCTTGGCCACACACAGATGTGATCTCTGAGGTAACCGACCTGGAACACATACAACCACCCTTAGGCTTGACCTTAAGAAACCTTGGGTTGATGATGTCACTGGCCCATCTGACTGGTAGTTTGTGATCACCTGGGCATCCCTACCTGCCCTCTGGCTTGGTCAGGTGGGCTTGGATGCCCAACTAGCGGGCGCAGCATACCAGTCCCAGTGGATGGATGGATGGCAACGGTTTCCTTAGCTGGACCCAGATGAAGAAGACCGTGAATCCACAGGATGACCGGTCTGCTTAGCCACATGATCTTCTGCAGTGGTACTGATTTGAAAGTGTCTCATGGAAGTCTCCTGTTGAACCTCAAGCAAATCAGTGGGGAAAAAGAAGGGAGAAAGGGAAGCTCAATCATCACACCTCCATGGTGTGTTGAGCCTCCCTTGTGCCCCTCCAGCTCCTCTCACCCTCCTCACCCAACAATGGGAACATCTCTGAAAGGCCCTGCAATGATGCAGGGGGCCTCTCGGGGAAACATCCATTTGTAGAAGGGGGCCTGGGTACTGCAGCACCATAGTTCTCACAGTCAATTCACACTTTTACTGCAGGACTCGGCCCGGCTAGGCCCTCAGATGGGCATAGGTCCTTGACCAGTGTCACAGTAGCCAATTTCCAAGGTTGCCTCTGCAACTTGCCTAGCATGAATCTTCTTACTTCCTTCGTTAACAGTGCAATCCTAGGCACGTCTACTCAGACATAAGTCCCATTGTGTTTAATGGGGCTTACTCCCAGGAAAATGTGTATAGGATTGCAGCTTAAGAACGAAACCACCAAGAAGAACGAAGAAGGGGCATCTGTTTAGGCCCTTCAGATACAAACCTGCCTTGTCTTTTTCTCTTTCCACTGCAGGAAAGCGGCTGCTTCCAGCCCTGAAGGAACTGATAACAGAAAGGAGAGCTGCAGCAAAGAGAGCTGGGGAGGCAATGAAGGAACAGGCCACAGCAACGGACAGAACTTGCAAACCTCAGGGCCCGATGGAAGTGTCTGATGATGAGCCCCCCAGCTCTGAGAAGCAATCTTCAAAGTCTCTCAAGCAGGGGCCTACAAAGATGCCCCCAACCAAAACCCACCCCACCAAAAGGCAAGCATCGGCCCCAAAAGGTAAACCCCCTAAGAACAAGAAACAGCAGCCAGCAATGACAAGGAAGCCTGTTTCTAGGAAAAAGTGGTCTCTTGAGGTGTCATTGCAGGGAGAAATTTCTGGAAGGCAGGAATCCGACACCCTGATTACAACCACCAAACCCCGCAAGCAAAAGACCAGGCCGGTGCCTCAGGAAGGGCCACCAAAGCTGAAGAAGCAGCCAGTATCACTAGGTGAAGCACCCAAACTGAGGAATAAATCTGAGGCATCGTGTGAGCCCCCCAAACTGAATAAGGAACCATCATTGCCACATGAGGATCCTCTTCAGAGCCAACATCAGCAGGAGAAGCAGCAGCAGCAGCCTCCCTTAACGGTGAAACTTCATGAGGCCACCATCCCAATAATCACATGGCATCCGCCATTCAGTTCCACAGTCGTCTCAGATCTCACATGTTTGGATTGTGGACGGTCGTTCAAGCAGAGGTGCGACCTGCGCCACCATCGGTACACCCACACCAAGGAGAAGCCATACGCGTGTAAATTGTGCGATAAATGTTTCAGGTATCCAAGCAACCTGCACATCCACCTGCGGACACACAGCGGCGAGCGGCCATACAAGTGCTTGGAGTGCGGAAAGGCCTTCACCCAGAGCTGCAACCTTCGGACGCACAGCCAGATCCACAGTGACAGCAAGCCATTCCGCTGCTTTGTGTGTGGCAAGTCCTTCCGCCACAGCTCTAACCTCATCATCCACCAGCGTGTGCACACTGGGGAGCGCCCTTACCCCTGTTCCATTTGCCCCAAGCGCTTTAGCGACCGAACCACCTTGGTGCAACACGAACGCACACACACCGGTGAGAGGCCCTATGCTTGCCGTGTTTGTGAACAGAGGTTCAGTCAGATATCACACCTTGTGAAGCACAGCCGTGTGCACCCGGGTGCCAGAGGCCCGCCACCTCCTCCAAAACCCTCTGCAGCACTCTGTCTCAGCCCCCCAAAGAGTTGCTTCATGCAGTCAAATGCAAAAGACTCCTTCAGGATAATACCAACGAAGCCAGCCCAGAATCTTTCCTGGATCTCAAAGACCTGGGCTTTCTCTTCCAGTGCTCGACAGAACTGCACATAGACAAGTTGGGGAACAGGAAAGGAAACCAGAAGGGCAATGGGCCCAGGTGGACAAAATAAATGGCCGATAGAAATTGTGGGACGTGGAGCTCCAGTCACTGAAACAACCTCTCTCAGCAAGGAGAGGAGACTGCTATTACGCGCTCAAGTTGCTGCCCCCCAATGTGCTATGGAGGCTCAAACTAGTCCTCTGGGTCCACCAGGCTTAACTGGGTTTTAGGCCTGCCAAAGTTGCCATTCCTGACAGATTCTCACAGATTTCTCCAGCTCTCCCCAGATGGTTCATTCATAGGAATTGACTCACCAATGCCAAGAGGAACTTCCCTCCCCGGGGAGATGGCAGCTAGCCAGGGGGGCTTGTTATCCTGATCACCCTTTCATCTGGCTGTACTTTCAGTTAGGAAAAGCAAGCACAAAGCACGCACGTTTGCCACTTAGACCCAGCCCTTCTGCTCTCTTCTGTGTTCATAAACCCTGGGATGATTCAGCTTACTCCAGAAGCCTGAAGTTTGAATGACTTGGTTGCTACTAGAATGCCAAAGCAGGATGGGGCCTGCAGAGCCTCCCAGAGCCATGGAGAAAAGAATGATCTGAAAGGGGGTGAAGGCACATATAGTACCAAGGCAGGCCCAAAACGCTTTCGGTGAGGGGCAGAAAGTCTAAATGGTGCTTCCATCCATGACATTAAACAAATAAATGACAATTGAATTTGCTACTCCTGAAAGGCATCCAAAACTTGGTGGCTTGGCCTGACCTGGCCACAGGGTTGTCTCTGGCATGCAGAAGCTGAAGAATAAGAACATAAGAAGAGCCCTGCTGGATTAGGCCAAAGGCCCATCTAGTCTAGTTTCCTGTATCCCACAGTGGCCCCACCAGATGCCTCAGGGAGCACACAAGCCAACAAGATACCTGTATCCTGTCGCCACTCCCTTGCACCTGGCACAGAGAAAACCTACTCCTACAACCAGGAGGTTGCTTATCCCCATCATGGCTTGTAAGCTGTGATGGACTTTTCCTCCATAAATCTGGAAAGAATGACTTCAGAAGACCAATGGTTCGCCTAGCTCAGTGTTCTCTCTTCAGATAGTGGCCAAACAGATGCCACATGGGAGCTCACAAACCAAGTGGGACAGAGATATGCATCCTTCTTGTGCCCCCCCCCCCCATGATCCCAGCAGCCAGAAGTATACTACGGTGATGAATACGGATTGTATGTCTTTCCAGAATTCTCATGATGCCTTGCTAGTAGTGATGGTAGATTCTACCCTACCAGCTATGCTGCTGCCACTCTGTGTGGGTGGGTCTCTAGCCAGTGGCAAATTAGAATCATTTCTAGACAACTAAACAAGGCAGCATTTGTAAATTGGAAGTGTTGGAGAGGGCGATCATTTCCAGAAATGAGGGTGCATACAGACAGGATGTGGAAAGGTGAGTGTGCTTTGGGACTGTATGTGTTTTTGGAGCACAGGTACTACAGTCTGCCCCAGATCAAGCTTAGGGGAAACCTGGTTTTCAGCAGAAATCAAATTTACAATCCTTCGATTGGCTACACTCCTCCTTCCTTCTTAGAGAAGTTTTAAAAGTATTAAAACACTAAAATGCAACATCAAATGTGTGTTTGGGCAGAAACACATGGCCCTTGAGAATAAAAAAGACACACACACCGAAGTGGACTGCCCACCTGTAGCAGGGCAGGGCAGTGTGGAATCTGGAGACTGTACATGTTTAATTATGGGGGGGGGGGGAAGAGAACTCACCTCACAGCAAAGGGGAATGCCCCCCCCCACATCTGCTCCTGTTTGAAGATATGCCTTATGCACCATTAACATGCCACAAATAACTTACATGGGTATGTGTGGACCAGCAGAAAACTTTGTGAACTAGTAACTTTATGGACTAATTTGCAGTGTTGTTTTTTTCATCTATTTCTGTCCACTTTTACCACCGACATCTTTTCCCCGTGCCCAGAATTTGCTCTCCTGACTCATGTGGCCATGTTAATGATATATCCTCCATGTATTTATCTAATCCCTTGTTGAAAGCCACTTAGGATCATGAACATGCCATAGGAAGTTTTTTTTGGGGGGGGGGGGGCGTTGCCATGCAATCTTGCCTGTGTATGTCAAGAATGAATATAGCGTATCCCTGTGCAGCTTTGTGAGTGTGGCCATTTGTATTGCTGAATGTTGTCCCAATATCTTCAGAGTTCTTAAAACATTCCAAATTGGGAATGAAAGGTGCAGATGAAACAGATTCTGATAAATGTGCATCCTATGTCTGCGTCCTGGGCTGGGTGGCTGGGTGCAGGCAGCTCACAGTTTTGTGTAAATAACAAGAACTCTTCTAGATCAGGCCAAAGGCCCATGCTATTCGACATGATGGTTATGTAGAACCTCCAGGTTCAGAGGCACTGAATAGCAATTCCTGTGTCACATTCCCTCCAGGAGTTGCTATTCAGTGCCTCTGAACCTGGAGGTTCTACATAACCATCATGTCGAATAGCATGTGACTGCTCTTCATAATAGCATAGCACCAGTGACTGACCTTTCCTCTTCCATGAATTTGTCTAATCCCCTTTTAATGTTATCTCCATGGCTACATCCTGTGGCAGCAAATGATAAATTAACTATGCGTTGTATGATGAAGCACTGTCTTTTGTCTGTCCTGAATCTCCTGCCGATATACTTAATTGGATGACCCGGGGTTCTAGGATTATGAGAGAAGGATATCTCTGGATGTAGGCCAGTTGTCTCTTATATTGGCAAAACAACAGTAAAAATTGCATTTCAAAAATTCCATCTTGAAATCGATTGCCTTCCTCTGGAGGTTCTCTGGAGTCCTAGCCTGATCCTATTCAGGAAGCAGTATAACACACTTTTGTACAGTATTCTATTAAGCATTTGGTGTGACACAAATAGGAAATATTTGAATTTACTGTATTATCTTTTTTTAAGTCATAGTTTTTAATAAGTTATCTGTTCTGAGTCTCCAGAATAGGATAGGAACTAAATAATGAAATGGTGGTGCAGGGAGGGTGGGAAGCAGAACTCATTTGGAGTGGGATGTGTGCCGCAAGAGGTTTGACGCATGTACTATGTATCATAAGATGTATGATTACAATGAATGTATTTATTATAGCAGGTTTGCAAATACTGTAGGTGCTTCCTTGATCACATAGGACCAGGGAGACTTGGGTTCAAATCTCCCCAATCAATCATGCAGCTTACTGGATGACCTTGAGCCAGTCACCATCTCTCAGCCTACCTCTCAAGGTTGTTGTGAGGATAAAATGGAATTGGGAGAAGAACCATGCACACCACCCTGAGCTCTTTAGAAGAAGAGCAGGATAAAAATGTAATAAAATTAATGAATAAAAAGCATCCAGACACAGGCCTGAGTTTTTGGAGTTTTTTTCCCCCTTTCTTTTAAGCCAGGTCATATTATAGAAGCTGGATACAATTGTGGATGAGTTTGCTGGAGGCAAAATGGGCAGTACTGGGAAGGGGAGAAAGGGCAGGGACATACCTCAACCCACTTCTCTTTGCTGTTATTCTTGCCTTCTAAACACTTGTTCTTAAAACATAAGCAGCAGCTAGGCTTCAGAAAAAGTGACTAGTGAAAATGTCTGGGAAATGACTTGTAAAGCCAAAGATATGCACTGGAAAAGAGAAATAAACTATTTGTTGCATCACATTATCTAATCTTGCTGTCATTTCTATCTTAGGTGTGTCTCCTAACTCTTTAATAATAATAATAATCAGCATTAATAATATTGCTACACTCAGTTGCCAACACTCATCTCATAACACGCCCATGTAATATATGTGTACACATCCAAACTCAACTGGGGAATTTATAATGCAACAGGTGAAAGTGCAGAGTATGGCTGTTTGGGGATCAATGACTAGATAGTGGAGTGAAGAACCTCAAAGTACCTACAGTGGTTCCCAAATTGGGAGGCGTGGCTCCCAGGGGAGCCATGGAAACCAGCCAGGGGAGCCACGGAGTGCCACGGAATCCTCTTGAGAAACAGTGCAATGCCAATTGGCAGGCATCAACATAATGTAATGGGGAGCCACGGCCAATGGTTGCCAATGGTCAAGGGAGCCGCAGGTTGAAAAAGTTTGGGAAACACTGTAAGAGTAACCATGAGACAGAGTTTTCCAAAAGAATATAGATTTTATTAAGAGATGTAGAAAAAGAAGGAAAAGGCCATGTTTACTTATAAGATAAGAACATAAGAAAAGCCCTGCTGGATCAGGCCAAAGGCCCATCTAGTCCAGCTTCCTGTATCACACAGTGGCCCCACCAGATGCCTCAGGGAGCACACAGCCAACAAGATAACCTGTTTCCTGCTGCCACTGGCACAGAGAAAACCTACTTCTAAAACCAGGAGGTTGCATATGGCTTGTAACCTGTGATGGTCTTTTCCTCCATGAATCTGTCCAACCCCCTTTTAAAGGCATCTAGGCCAGGTGCCATCACCACATCCTGTGGCAAGGAGTTCCACAGATGAATAACACGCTGGGTAAAGAAATATTTTCTTTTGTCCTTGCTAACTCTCCCTCCACTCAATTTTAGTGCATGTCCCCTGGTTCTGGTGTTGTGCGAGAGGGAGAATTTCCCTCTATCCACACTCTCCATCCCATGCATAATTTTATACGTCTCAATCATGTCCCCCCTCAGGCGGCTTTTTTCTAGACTGAAAAGCCCCAAACGCTGTAGCCTTTCCTCATAAGGGAGGTGCTCCAGCCCACGAAACATTCTGGTCGCTCTTTTCTGCACCTTTTCCAATGGAATTGGCCTTCTTCTCAGCCGTTGCACAGAGGTTTAAGTGGCTGTGGACGAAATAATATTTGTAAATAGCTCCATCTGGACAGACACAGGTGGGCAGCCCGATCTTCTAACATTAGAGCAGCGGAGAGCGAACTCCGCTGCTCTAAGCCGTTGCAAATGTGCCATAAAGCACGTTTGCAACAACTCTAGAGTAAGGGCAGCCGGCACAGAGGCCAGCAGCCTTCACTCCACCACCCTCCGGACCCAGCACCCACTGTGGAGGTAAATCCTGTACTGGTCGGTGCAGGGGAGGGCGGAACGGGGCAGCCAGGGGTGTGGCCATTAGCCAGCCCGGCTGGGGGAGGGCAGGGATATCGGCAGTGCGCTCTGCCAATATCCAGGTCCCAGGCCTGGCCGGCCGTACTCCCCCACCTCGGATATACGTCAGCTTCATAGCTGGTGTACATCCAAAGAGGCCCATAGGGCCCCAGCCAGCTTGCACCCGAGGAAGGGGATGAACATCCCCTTCTCCTGAGGTGCTTCCTGGATGCCCTGGCGCAGTCCAGGAACTGCACAGGATGCGGCAGCCAGCCCTTTAGGCCGGCCGCCACATCTTACACAGGATTGCGCTCTAAGGGAGAGGGAGAGGCTGGGCTGAGTTTCCTCCACCAAAGATGACCCAAAGGGAGAAAAGGAGAGCGTTAGTGGGAGGTTTAAAACAAGCACTGGGTAATGTAGGATTTTAAAAGGGAGAAGTTGTTATGAGGGTTAGTGGGAGAGATGGAAGAGCAATGACCTATCCTTCATCTGCTGGGTAGACTGGGGTACGATGTCCTTCTGTGAAGCAAGACTAGACTGCATGGCTTCGGATCCAGGGAAAAACACAGCCAAAAAGATGCCCCTTGGACCTGGTAGACAACGAAAATAGCTCCTCCAGAGGTGAGTGCAGCTACCAAGGCAAGAGGCTTTCCTGAGTGGGAAAAAATCTTACCAAAAACAGTGTGGAAGTCCTTATGGAAGGCAAGACCACCATGGACAGTGTAGATGCCTTCAGCGGGGAGGAAAACAGCAAAGTTCTGCACCCAGAATTTGGAACTGGAACTACCCTGGGGTAGTTACAGCCTAGGATCTGAACAAAGAATACAAAAACATTTCTGGGCAAATAATGGTATCTGGAACATCTCCTGAGTGTGCAGCCAGGAGTTTCCTGGGCTTGATTGAATCAAAGTAAGGTATGTCCTTCGAGGAGGCCACAAAAGAGTAATTGCACCCCAACCAAAGAGGTTCCTGAGGGACAAAAGATATGGCATGGTGGTGTGGGCTGCATCCATGCTCAGACCCTTAGTGGGAGAGGCTTCCTGGCCTGGGGAAAAGGAATCTGAAAAGGTAGCCTGGGCACTGGGCACTCAATAGGCTTAAGTTATTATGAGGGAAGATTTGTACTTGCAAATAAGATTATTCCAACGCAGAGAGTCCAAATTTGGAAGACCTTAGAGCACCAATTTTCAACCTTTTTTCATCTCATGAGTCATGGCACACTGAGAAGGCACTAAAATTGCCAAGGCACACCACCAGTGTTTTGACAATTGACCAGGCACACCACACTGCTAGCCGGGGGCTCACATCCCCCAATGGCCCTACTAATACATGACCCTCTCCCAGACTCCCGTGGCACACCTACAGGCCATTCACAGCACACCAATGTACCTCGACACAGTGGTTGAAATCGTTGCCTTTGAGGAAGATTCCCTGCCAATGGCCCTTTATTACATGGTCTTGATTAGAGGGAGCCATGCCTCACCCCCTCTAGGGCAAAGCCCTGGTTGATAGACAGGAATATCAGCCAAGGAACCAAGATGGAGTTAGGAGAGACCACATGTTTTGAAAAATGAAGTCATTTGCAACCAACCATTAAGTCCATTCTGGAGTTCTGCATGGAGGTCAGTATGTATGTACGTTAGGTCAAAACAGCTGGCTCTTGCCGACCCATCATGCCTGCGTGAAAACATAACAAAGGACATACTGCACCCGTGCAAAAGCATCAACACAGCCGTCTGTAGCTCAGACATCTATAACTCGGACATCTGTAACTCAGGGAGACGGTGTATACTTTTGTTTTTACTTACTTGTCTTGAATCCTTGGTGTACAGTATATGGCACCCTACAGAGTTACACAGACAAACTGGACAAGTCCCTGCTCCCAAGGAGCTTACAACCTGAAATAGCCAATGGGGAAACAACAGAGGAAGAGACAGACAAGGTAGGAAAGGCCAATACTGTTGTTACAGGTACTTAAAGTTTGCTTATAGACGTTTGGAAATGAGAAGTAAAAAATGAGCCAAAGGGAAGGAATCACTTGGATTGGGCTGTTCGCATTATTTGCAGGACAGGCCGCCCGCCCATGAGGACAACTGAGGCAGGAAAATGGTGGGGGCCGTCCACCTCTGCCCACTCACTGCCCTTAGTTCTCCTCCTCCTACCCAGTGGATTGGAAAAGGAAGAGGGCGGGGAGGAGGAGTGGAGTGGAAGACACTTCTTCTTTGTTCTGTGTTCCTCTCTTTCTTTTCCAATCCAGGGAATGGAAGGACTTGAGGCCAGAGCACATCACCCGGTAAAGAGGAGCAGCATTATTAGGCATGTTGCTTAAGGGCGCCATGAGTTCTTGGGCCAGATTTGTGCTGTTATATCCTTACTGTCAGCCCCTTTCCGTTTTCTTTTGAAAAGTGGAGTATGATGAACGAATGAAAGTGCTGAATTTCTGCCTGCAGTGCAGAGGTTAAATTCACTCAAGTCTTGCAATTAAAAAAAAAGGCACACATTTCATAGAGGTTGCAGCCCCAGGAAAGGACAGAATCGCTCCTTTCAAATTAGCCACTGACTCAGTGCGCTGAAATATTGAAAGGGTTAAAAAAAATCAACACTCTCCAGCCATGATCCTAGAGAGGCTCTGAAGTATCCAGGATGCAAAGGGCTGCTATATTTTCCTGTTCCGCCAATGCTGGGAAGGGGGAAAGGAACTAAATTTGGCGTTTGAAATTTTTATCGCAGTAGCAAAGCCAGAGAGACACAGAGGGGGGGAGACTGCGCAGTGCACGGGGTGAGTTCCAGATGCAACTGGGGGAAAGGGGAAGAACAGAGGACAACCTGCAAGGATAGAAAACCGGGAAAATAAATAGTTCTCTCCCTTCCTTGGAGGGCCACGTGGCCCCGATGCTCAAGAAGAGTATTTGCCTGGCTTCGTTCTTTGGAATTATTATGGGTGGGGAGTTAAATCTGGTCTGTGGCTTGCAGTATTATTAAGTTAGTTTGTACACTTTCAGCACAACCCTATGGAGGAGGTGACGGTCTACTCCGAAGTAAACCCCACTACGTTCAATGGGCCTTACTTACTCATAGGATCGCAGCCTTTGTTCCTGGCTTTAGCGTTGTATCCACACGATCACATAAAAAGGATTAGTCACTCCCACCTCACTGTAGTTTTCACGTGCAGCCGAACGTAGCGCGGAACGTAGCACCGCAGGCGGGGGACGCATCTCTGAATGCTTCCCCAGGTGAAAGCAAAACAAACTCCCTGCGCAAGTAAAAAGAAAAAGATGACAGGTTCTCGTTCCTCTAGCCACCGCCCCTCCCTATTGTGCTAGTTTTCTACCTGCAAGATCTTTTCATATAGGAAGCATTAAAAAAAAATGATTTTTCTTACCAGCAGTCTGACGACTGTTCTGCCACCCCATCCATCTCTAGCGTGTAGGTTAGACCTAGTCTACAGAAGCAGCACTGTGTGGTAAAATGATTAAAGCCACTTCAAATTGCCCAGGTGTGTGTGTGTGTGTGTGTGTGTGGATGGGGGCAGGGAATCACACTTTTGAATACTGCCCCGCATTTTTAAAAAATCCTGTAAGTCATAAATAGGCAGAACTGACAAAGGGGTGAGTTAGTACTGTTCCCCCTGGTGTACTAGATTTCTATGTGCAAGAAATTTTAATTTCAGGAAGGATTTTTTTTTAAATGCAGTTTTTCCCCACCTGCAGTCTAAATGAGTTCAATCCATTTTGACAGCTCATTTCCATCTCATTTAGTTGCATCTGTAGGCCTGTAGACCAGACCTGATTTCAACATCCCAGTGGCCACAGGTACAGCAAATACCCACCTAAGGGCCCCACCCTATCCAACTTTCCAGCGACAATGCAGCCTCGATACAGCCCAAAGGTAAGGGAACAAATGTTACCTTGAGGAGGCCTCTGTAACTGCCTCCCCCCCAAGATGCAGTGTGTGCCCTTGTTGGCACAGCTGCATCAGTGCTGCAAAGTTGGATAGGATTGGACCCCAGGTGTTCTTCCATATGATTGCCATCTGTGGAGGCTCCACACCTGAGATGGCTGGTCAGATTTTATTAAAGTTGGCCAAGAAAAGTTGGAAGAGAGCAAGTCGGAGGGATGCCATTCATTACTGGGGGGGGGCTGGGCTCCTGAGTATTTAACAGTATCTTGACAGGCAGAAATTCATCTGGTGAAGCTGTACCTGATAATTGGTTGAATGTTCCCCTTTTATGCAGCTAGAGGGACAGGAACCTTGTGACGCATGCACAGGAATAAATAATAACAGCCCTGTCCCTCATCCATTGATCTTGGAAAACTAACTGCTCCATTTTTCTGACAGGAGCGTGAGCATTTCTCTCCAGTGAGAGAGACTGCAGCTGCAAGAAGGCTTCACCGGTGACAAGACTGCCCATTCCACTGAGAAGCAAAATGGCCACACAGCAACACCGAAACTTCCTGGCTGCTTCTCCAGGAGAAGCTGCAGACCTGGCGCTCCCATTGCAGGTTCGAGTGAAAATGGAGGCGGCGCAGTGCCAAGTGGATAGCAGCGCGAGAGGAGGAGATGGAAAATGTCCCTATATCATCCAGTCTGGGGCCACTGAAGAGTCATTACGAGAGGCATCTGCACCCAGGGTAAAGCAGGAACTGGCGGAAAAGCCGCTGCAGAAGTGGGATTGTCAGTGGCAGAGGGTGCTGGAGGTGGCGCCTACTCCGGTGGCCACCCCAGTATGGGACAACTTACAGTTACCGCCCCTGACTCAAGGGGGAAGCACTGAGGCCTACCTTGCCACTTTTGAGCGAGTGGCTGATGCTTCTCAGTGGCCTCGGGAGGAATGGGTGACTCGGCTTGTGCCTGTTCTCAGTGGACAAGCCCAGCAGGCCTATTTCAGTCTGGATGCAAAAGACAAGGGGGACTATGGGAAGGTGAAGGTGGCCATTTTGAGGCTGGATGGCTACATCACCGCAGAGACACATCGCCAAGGCTTTAGGCATTTCTGTTACCAGGATGCTGAGGGGCCGCGGGGGACGTGCCGGCAGCTGCAGGAACTTTGCCATCGTTGGCTGAGGCCTGAGAGCCAGACCAAGGAGCAGATCCTGGATCTGCTCATCTTGGAGCAGTTCCTTGTAATTTTGCCACAGGAAATGCAAGATTGGATTAGGGACCGTGGACCTGAGTCTTGTGACCAGGCAGTGGCATTGGCTGAGGAGTTCTTGCAGGAGCAGCACGAGGCCAAGAGATCATGGGAGCAACAGGTGAGGAACTTTTCCGTCCTGATCCTTTCTGGGGATGTGAAGAGCAGTCTCAGGTTGTCAGAAAGGGAACATGAGTTCTGCCTGCAATGGGAGCTAACATATGCTGCTGCTGCTGCATCAGGATTAGCTAGTGGACTTTTCTGCCTTCGTAAGCAGTTACAGGGGTCATGCAAAAATTAGACGTGCCAGCCTAGCAATGTTGCATGTGGTCTTGATTTTGTCAGGGCCATCCTGAAAATCAGTGTAGTGGTCTGAATGTATTAATTATCGCTCCCCCCCCCCAAAAAAAAATTTTTTTTCCCATGCCCTCTCAAAATAAACCTAAATCCCTCAGGTGGGTAGGAAGGGCAAGAAACCAATTAGAAATTGACTGTAGCCCACCCATAATAACATGTGACCCACACAAGCAGGACCTGCTAATCAAACCAATGTGGAAATGTGTGCTGATGCATCTTTGTCCGTTTTGAATTGCAAGCTCTGCTTGCAGTTTTATGTGACATTGTTTCTATGTGTGAAGCAGGCAGTGATTCATCTGAAAGTAGGTACGGTTTGCCTTTCAGTGTTAGTGTGGGAGGAGTTTGTCAATAAGCTCCATCCACACTGGGGAGTGTGATTGCAGCTCTAGGTGATGGTGAATCCAGGTTGACTACCAATTCTCGTGTATGACTTCCTCTTCTGCAAGCCCATTAATTAATCCATTGCCCCTTTCCACCAAAAATTCTGCTGAGGTTAAAAAAGCTCCTTGCTGTTCATATATATTCTCCCTGGTTGGTACCTCTTATGCACTTGTGCATATGTTATGATGATGAATGTCAGAAATTTGGTAACTCAACATTCATCTTAGGAACGTCTTCACCTGACCACAGGAAGTTCTCTCTCTCTCTCTCTCTCTCTCTCTCGCTCCGTAAGATTTTATCAGGTATTGCCCGTACGATTTCAAGCTTAGCTTCCTAACCGTGAAGGCTAGTAAGTTGATTTTAACAACAACAACAACATGAAAACATAGCTTCTCTGGATGGCAAATTCCATGTCTGGTATCAGTTTCCATGCAGCCCAATCACAGAATCCCTGCCCATTGTTTCCAGTGGGAAAGCAGATACTGCACCTTGCATGTAATTATAATATTCCACCACCCCATCCTGGTTTAACTTCCCTGGCCATGTCCCTCCATGTCTTTTTGTTTCAGATAACGGTGCCAATTGAGATGGTGATTGTAAACTCCCCTGTTGTAGATCAGGCTCTTTCAGACACAACGCAGAGACATCTTCATAGGGAGACCAAGCAAGCTGACAACAACATTAGCAGTTCACAAGGTAATTATAGCAGGGATTGCCTTCAAAGGGAGTATTTTCAGGATTGGGTTCCTGGGCTGCAAGAGTTTCTGCTGTAGCTAGAAGATGGTTTAAGATGGATTCTTCTGACTGCTTTTGTTCCCCTCCTTGCTCTGAAACAACTTTTTCACAAAGGAAGTTTCAACAACTGGGCTTGCCTCTATCTTTGTGTGAGTGTAGTCAAACATAGAATGATTCCAGATCTGTGATTCAGTTCATCACAGTTCTCCTATTCAGAGTGGAGGGAAAAGATTCATGGGAATTGGAAGGGGGTGGGATTATCTTGAATATGGGTGTCAAACAGAAAGGCCTTTTAAGGCCTGTGGGATTCCCAATATGGTCAATAGCACCCCACTACCCTCCATACAAACTTATTTAAACTATATTCAACTTTAGAAAACTATTAGTAGAGCCAGGGGGCTACTTCATGTCCCTCCAAATTAGCAATGTGATTGTGAATGAATATTGTGGGAGTGTTATTTTATTTACCTATTACTGTTATTTGTATCCCACCTATCTCTATTAGAATATAGATAAGACACAATTAATACACAACAAACATACTTCCAAACTTCAATAATAAAATAACATAAATGATAGTCAAAAAGCAGCATAAAGCAGCAACAGTGATTAAAAGGACATGTAAGGATTAAGGGTCTCTGCTTCCCAGGATGAACACCATGGCAACATGAGGACCCCTTTGGCCCCTGCCAATGGCCAGAGAGAGTTCAGGGAGCTTGGCTCCTCCCCCTCCCTGCCTCAAAAGGGCTTTGGCCCAACTGACCCCTGCCCTGGCTGGGGCCTGGAGAAATGCGTGGAGGCCCAAGGACTAAAAGGCTCCTGGGTTCTGCTAGCGGACAATAGTGAGCAAGATGGGCAAATGGCCTGACTCAGTCGAATGATAGCACGGTGTGTTCATGTCAGTCGTCATTGCTTTTTTCCTTTTTAAAAAAAAGAGAAGCGTATGTTTGTTGTGTATTAATTGTGTCTTATTGTCAGCTGCTTTGGATGCCTGTTGTCAAGCGATGGGATATAAACACTTTAAATAAATCAGTTAGGCCATCATCTGTAGCAGAAAACCTCTCTACAAATTTGGGACCACCAAGGTGCCAGTAGCAGAGAATACAAAGCCCTCCCTAACTTGCTGTCTGACCAGCAGAAGTTCCGGTAAAATACTTGCCTCTTTCCTTTTTTCTCACAGAAAGCAACTTTGCCACCCAAACTGAGATCACAGATGTGCACCAGGGAGAGGCTGAGGTGGCAGAACTAGGAAGGCTATCGCAAGGAGAGCTTGGAGAGAGCACGTTCCCAAGAAGTGACCCTCGAAGACCTTGTGTGAGCGAGCGTGGTTTAGGAGGAAGGCAGCAGAAAAGCTGTCTTTCCAGGAGGACGATCACAGATAGAGCCCTCGGAGAGGCCCTTACTGACCCAGAAGCAAAGCGGCATCTGTGTAAGGAGTGCGGGAAAAGATTCCGCAAGAAGTGGGATCTCATTAGGCACGAAAGGATCCACACTGGTGAGAAACCATATCAGTGTCCCGAATGCGGGAATAGCTTCAACCGGAATACAACCCTTACAAAACACCTCCTCATTCACTCAGGAGAGAAACCCCACCAGTGCTCTTATTGTGGGAAGAGGTTCACACGGCGTTCCCATGTTGTGAACCATCAAAGACGCCACTCGTGGTAGGAGTTGCTCCGCCCTCTCCTTTCTCTCTTGTCTGCCCTGGGTCCTGGTTTTAGTATGTGGCCCAGCTGGGGTGGGTGTGAGTGAACAGAAGGAAAGTGCGAGCAGAAAGACTGTCTTAATGCTATACAGTATTTATTACTTTTATTGCTTCATTTAGTATGTTTACATTTTGTGCTTCCTCCAAGGATCTTAGGGTGGTGCACATGGTCATACCCTTTATCCTCACAACAGCCCTGTGAGGTAGATTAGTCTGAGATTGAGTGATTGGGCCAAAGGGAGCAAGTGAGCTTTGTGGCTGAGCAGGGATTCGAACCGGGTTGCCGCAAGCCTCGTCCAATACTAACTATTACGCCACTCTCTCTCTCTCTGTCAAGGGTTCCAGGGCATCCACAATCGGAGACCGGCACGTTTTGTTCAAGATCCATAGTCTGGGAATAATTGGCTTAACCTGCTCCCATGGAGAAAGTTAAAAAAGAATTAATAATATGGATGAACATTCAAGGAAGCAATTCCTCCATGGGCATTCTATAGTGGTTCTTTCCCAGCAGGATTCCACCACATCCCTTGTGGGGGGCAGTGAACTGTCTTGATTGGCTTTTAGCCTTGGCCCTATGTGAGGGCTCAGCACTCTGTTTCAGGCCCAAGTTGATGGAGAGCAACTCTTGACTTCCTGTTTCTTCTGTTGATGTACTGTACTGTTTACTTTGATTGCAGCCAGGGAAGGTCTTGATGAAGAATCCATCACCTCCAGGCCAAGCAACAGCCTGAGCATGTGGGAGCGTTTTACCCAGCATCCAGAAGATAAGGGAACAGCTGCATGTTTACGCTGTAAAGGCTCGGAATGCAGACTACGCAGTCTACGCTGTTACCAAGGGCTGCTTCGAGAGCTTTTCTTGTTAGTGTGCACCTTTTAATGTCATGATCAGAACGCATCTGAGGACAAGTGACTTTGAGAGGGTTCTGCTTTGATTGGGGTGGGGAAGAGGATCCATGCCCACTTCCATCGTTTGGTGAAAGAACCTGAGCCTGAGGGAGAATCGGACACAGAGAGGAACAGCACTCGACGTTTCCTGATCCAGGATGCAACTGTATTGGATGGAATAATTCCATATTTTGTGCTTTTTACACATGGACTGCTTGCCGGAGTAGAAGGGACTGTAGCTCCATGTGGCACATCCTGTGCATGCTTAGGTTCATGCATGCTTTTAAGGCCTCAGGTTCAGTCCTCAGTATCTGCTGCTAGGAGCTCAGGTAGCCGGGCTGGAAAAGGTCTCTATGCTTAAGACTTTGGAGAGCTGCTGTCTGAATAGACCATATTGGGCTAGGTACAACATTGGTCTGATTTGGTATAAGGCAGTTTTATATGCTTAGAAGTTAATCTTTCATTGTGACTTTGGTGGAACTCTGAGCTCAAGCCTGTGGATGTTTCTAGGAGAACAGGGGCAAGGGTTGGAATTGCTAAGACCTATTGAACCCATTGATCTTAGTAATGAGTGAGCCTTGCTGAACCAGCTGTACACTTTTCTAACCTTGCTATACTCATGGTTGAGGTTACTGTTCTCACCATAAATACAGCATAAGAGCCTGGCAAGCAAAATGTGCTCCAGTCGACTCTCAGAATGACTCCTGTGGGACACACTGTGGACTTTTTTTGCATTGAACGCCAACCATGGCAGAACCTGCTGAAAACGGTACAGGCTAATCCAGCTTGAGATAAATTCCAGGCTTGGAACTAATGATAGGATTGCTAATTGACCTTAAAAAAAAAAAAGTTAGCCTAACATCTGTTCCAGGGAAGATGGTGGAAAGTCTCATTAAAGATAAAATCTTAAAACACATAGAACAAGCTCTGCTGAGGGAGAGTCAGCATGGCTTCTGCAAGGGGAAGTCTTGCCTCACAAACCTGTTAGAATTTTTTGAAAAGGTCAACAGGCATGTGGATGCGAGCAAACCCGTGGATATTATATATCTGGATTTTCAGAAGGCGTTTGACACGGTCCCTCATGAAAGGCTCCTGAGAAAACTCCACAGTCAGGGAATAAGAGGGCAGGTCCTCTTGTGGATTAGGAACTGGTTGAAGACCAGAAAACAGAGAGTGGGAGTCAATGGGCAATTTTCGCAATGGCGAGAGGTGAAAAGCGGTGTGCCCCAAGGATCGGTCTTGGGACCGGTGCTTTTCAACTTTTCATAAATGACCTGGAGTTGGGGATAAGCAGTGAGATGGCCAAGTTTGCGGATGACACTAAACTTTTCCGGGTGGTGAAGACCAGCAGGGATTGTAAAGAGCTCCAGAAGGATCTCTCCAAACTGGGAGAATGGGCAGCAAAATGGCAGATGCGCTTCAATGTAAGTAAGTGCAAAGTGATGCACATTGGGGCAAGAAACCAAAATTTCACATATACGCTAATGGGTTCTGAGTTGTCTGTGACGGATCAAGAGAGAGATCTTGGGGTGCTGGTGGACAGGTCGATGAAAGTGTCGACCCAGTGTGTGGCGGCTGTGAAGAAGGCCAATTCTATGCTCGGGATCATTAAAAAAGGGATTGAGAATAAAACGGCCAATATCATTATGCCTTTGTACAAATCGATGGTAAGGCCACATCTGGAGTATTGTGTCCAGTTCTGGTCACCACACCTCAAAAAAGATATAGTTGAATTGGAAAAGGTGCAGAAAAGAACGACCAGAATGATTCGTGGGCTGGAGCACCTCCCTTATGAGGAAAGGCTACAGCGTTTGGGGGTTTTCAGTCTAGAAAAAAGGAGGCTGAGGGGGGACATGATTGAGACGTATAAAATTATGCATGGGATGGAGAGAGTGGATAGAGGGAAATTCTTCTCCCTCTTGCACAACACCAGAACCAGGGGACATGCACTAAAATTGAGTGGAGGGAGAGTTAGAACGGACAAAAGAAAATATTTCTTTACCCAGTGTGTAATTCATCTGTGGAACTCCTTGCCACAGGATGTGGTGATGGCACCTGGCCTAGATGCCTTTAAAAGGGGGTTGGACAGATTCATGGAGGAAAAGACCATCACAGGTTACAAGCCATAAGCAACCTCCTGGTTTTAGAAGTGGGTTTTCTCTGTGCCAGGTGCAGGGGAGTGGCAGCAGGAAACAGGTTATCTTGTTGGCTGTGTGCTCCCTGAGGCATCTGGTGGGGCCACTGTGTGATACAGGAAGCTGGACTAGATGGTCCTTTGGCCCGATCCAGCAGGGCTCTTCTTATGTTTAAGCTGGACAGGAAGCAAGCTGATCCCCACTTTGGGTAAAGACTGGTGTGCTATAGATAGTACTTGCCAAGGAAGGTTTCATGAGGCCCTCTGGCTTTCCTTTTGCTCCTAGCAGTGGTTGCTATGAGTGACTGAGTGGGCAAGCTATGAGTTTAAGTAGTCAAAATGGAAGGTCAAGTCAGCATCTGTTTGTTTAATAATTTATTTTCCATGTCTAACAATTGTTCAAAAGCAACTTATAAGCTTTTCAGTATGCACTGCATAAAACATCAAACATGCACAAACTGAGACTATCTGTCTTAATAAAACTTGTCAACAGTCCCTGTTGTTCCTTTTGCAACAATGGTTTGTGATCCCTACAGCAGAAAAGTGCAGGAAAGTTAAAGCAGGAAAGTGGAGGTCTGGCTTTTTCAGAACTTTTTATTGTGCCATCATTTGTCAATGAGAAATTCAACTTCTCTTGGAGCAGTCTTATGTTTTTATTATTTTTAAGCACAGAATAGATGCAGGTTTGAGCATATCCAAACCTAGGGTCATTATGGCTCATGTGTGGTAGTCAGTTTTTTGTGATGGTGGATATTTTGTATAATCTTAGTTGCCCACTCTTGCTTTAACGTCGGCTACAAAACACAATGAGGGAAGATTACATCCTCCATTGTACAAATGAGTGTTAAAGTCCTAATCAATCAACCCTTCTATCATAGCCGTTAATCTGTTGTGCGTTACTGGTTAATGAACTTATTCAGTGGCCTTAAACACTCAGAAGCCTCAGTTCTGTCCTCCCTATCAATAATGAGGATAATAATGCTGCACTACCAGTCACGGTGGCTTAGTGGTTAAGATGCTGAATTGCAAGTAGATAAATAGGTACCGCTGCGGCGGGAAGGTAACTGCGCTCCATTAGTCACGCCGGCCATATGACCATGGCATGATATTCAGACAGCACTGGCTCTTTGGCCTGAAACAGGGATGAGCATCCGCACCCTAGAGTCAGATACGACTGGCTTTCGAGCAGGGGATACCTTTACCTACCAGGCAAGACTTGTAAGGATTATGGAGACTACACGTGAACATTTTGAGTATTCCAGAAATGGCCACAGAAATATGAAGTCTTCTCAAGGACTTCAAGGCTAAGATTCTTTCTGCATTGGAGTTCAAGAGTTGCACCTCTTCCATGTTCTGTATACAAGCAACAGCTGGGTTATACTATTCTTAGGACCAACCCAAAATGACAAGGTTGTGATCAGCAAGCTTTTGAGTTCTTCACAACTCTTCAGCAGGCTGGATGGTAAAGCAGAACAGTGAGAGGGTGGGAGTGTGGTGGCGTAACCCAAATGGATGCTTGTTATAAGAATGGAGTATAGGAAGAATGATGAGGCAGTTAATTAGCCTCACTAATGTAAAGCTGTAGGCATGTAAAGGCACCTCCCCTTCAGGCATGTAAAGCCATAGGAACAAGAAGAGTCTATTACAAGAAGAGAAAATATAAAATCTAGCACTTTACTCTGTTCATTGCCTCCAGCACTAAATCAGAGCACATGGGCAGAGAGCAAAAATAAGAGAAACATAGTAGCCTTTATAGTAACTAAGCTGAATGGTGCACTGGTTCCTTATACATACCCAACATTATGGGCACTGCATGTAGTAGTAGTTTTTACCTATGCGCTCTGGGTTTGTAGGCTCCCTTTCCATCTCTACAACAATTGGCTGTGCTGTCCCCATTGACAGTTTTGAATGGTAGTGGCACAACCACTGCTGCTATCCCCCACACTGAGATATCAGTCCTAGATATTTCCCAGCCAGAAAATTCAGACACCCTGGCTTACAGTGGGCTTACTGTAATCTAGCTAGACTGAATTCTGTTCTCTAGATTCTGGGAAGTTCTGTCTCTCTCTCTCCCCAACATACTCATTTCACAGTCGTTCCGCGTGATTCTTGGTCTTTATTTAATTAAGAACATTAAAATTAGCCATTTGTTACACAATTATAGGGAATTCAAGGGTCCCAGGTCCAGCTGGGAATGAGACAATTAGGAGAGCTTGATTTAGAGGCCACAAACCTCTGGCAGGAAGAGGAATTGCTGGGGATTAAAGAAGGGATAAAATAAGTCCTGAGATTCCTAAGTACTTTCCCATTGTCCTGAAGGGGAGGGGCTCAGGCTTGGCCAGGTTTTTCTCACATAAAGGCTGTTGCTTCACTGCTGCTGCAGCTCATTGGCCCAATGGTCCTGCAGGTGGAAAAGAAAGGTAGTTATGTGGGAATTGGCAGGGATTATATAGGAAGTGTTGTAACCTCCAAAAAGGAGGTAGAGCGTAACCAATACAGGCAAAAAGATTAACAATGCTTGATAAAAGTGTCCAGGATAATAAGGAGAAAAGGCTTATGCAGTTGCATAGCAGGGTCATGTGAGGGGGGGAAATGACACATTTTGCATCATCACTCCATAGCCCTGTGCTCCCAGGCTTCAGTTGAAGCCTTCCAAGAGCCTGGGAGGGTTGAAAAAATGCACCAATTTCAGTGCATTTCAGCTCCAAAACTGCAAAACGCAGCCCTCCGACTGCAAAAAAGCAGCCGCGGAGCCCAAAAAAACCTGCCTCGCGAGGAGACTGCGGTTGTCACCCAGGGCATTGACTCCCCCTGGCCCCACTACAGCAACACCACTAGGCTTATGTAGAACAGGGAGGGGTTTGAATGACAGCAAGGCCCACATTCAGAACTAGATTTTCAGCACAAAAGGAACAAATCTGAATTCTGGCAGGTGATTCTTACCTGGGCAGAGGTGGGGTCAGCTTCCAGATTACCATAGCAACCTTTATAATGACGAATCAGGTCTCCCCACAGCACAAAATTCTTGCAGCTAGGGGAAGGAGGGAAAGGCAGAAATGAGTGACTAGGGAAGAAAATCCATGTCAGTGTTCACACTCGGTTGAAAGCATCCCATCTCTTTAGTTCTGCTAGTTCACAGGAGTTGCTTACCATGGGCATTGTCCTTCTATGGGCAGGAACTGTTGTGGGTCTTTTTCTAGGAAAACCTGAGCCAGGCATGTAATATGGGCAGTCAGGGTGCAGCCAGGATGGAAACAGCGCAAGAGGGTGTCCTCATCCCCATCCTGCAACAGATTTCAGAAATAAAGCCCTCAGCATTTTCCAGCGGAACCCGAGAGAGAAAGAGACAGAAGAAGCTGGCACCTCAAGCTTTGATTCAACGTACCCAACTCCTCTCTCAGGTAACCAAAGTGAAACTGACTGGCCATAGATTCAGGAGACAAAAGGAAGTACCATACATCTTTGCCGAGTGCATAATGACGAGTATATGGAACCTGCCATGAGTATCCGCTTAGATGTCAAAAAGCCATTGGATAAATTCATGAATATCAACGGCTATTCATCAGGACGGCTGTACGGAGTCTCCAGTTTGAAAGCTTCCTGGAGGAATCTGATTGTCAGTTGTGGAAACAGTATGCTGGATTAGATGGGCCTTTAGTCTGATCCAACAGGGCTTAATTCAACTCGTTCCCCAGAGGGCTTCAGAGGCTTGGTACCTATTATGACAGCGCAATCCTACCCAACTTACACCACCGGTGTAACCAGCGGGGGAGGGCAGGGCGGGAGACTTTGGAGGGGAGGGGATTTGAATCCCCTTTGAAGGGGATTTGAATTCCCTTTCCGTTCTGGGGCCTCCTGTTCTCGCTGCACCGCTGGTTACAGTTAATAGGGTGGTATAAGTTGGATAGGATTGCGCTGTTGATCAAGCAAAACTAATTCTCTTCCCAGAAAACTCAGGTCACCCAGAAGTCTGGGCATCTAGCCTCCCCAGACCACGTTCAGCCTCTTGATGAAAGTCACTGTGCTATGGTAAATTCTGTTACCTGGAACTTTTTCAGACAGACACTGCAGCGTTTGGGAGCAGCTGCCTGTCCCTCCAAGGGTATTGGTCTCATCCCCTTGGTCTCCTTGACAGCTCGGACCTGCCCAAAGGCCACTGGCATGTGCAGGGGAGGTTCCAAGCCAGGGGGGAAATCTCTGCAATATTCCTGCTTGAGCCAGCGGATGGTGAGGGGCAGACGGCACCAGGGGGCAACTCGCAGCATGTGGGCTAAAACACGGAGGTGGAAGTCAAACGGACGCTCTCGTGAAGTGCGGCGGGTGACATGAGTGAGGCGACGGGAGGCGTGTGGGTGCTGCCAGGCCCATTCAAACTGTGAAATGATCAAGAGAGGAGTAATCAAATAGTGCCGAGGTTTGGGAGGAATTAACAAAGGTGGGAAGATCCCCACTTCTAAAAGACAGTTGTGAGATAAAAGTGAGAAGTGCCTTACCCGCAGGGCAGCTACATCAGAAGGAAAGCCGTGGACAATCAGTACCATGTCCCTGCCAGGAGAGAAGAAGGTGTGCTCAATTTTGCAGCATGCACAGCGGAAAGGCCCAGTTCCCAGCATGCACTGGATGCACAGTGGAAAGGCCCAGTTCCCAGCATGCACCCCTTAGAACTGTGGGCCTAAAAATGGATACAGGAGGGAAGCTGCAGACAGAAAAGAGAATTACCAAGGTCCACGGCCACTTGTCTTCCAAGCCCCACCACGGCGCTTCCCAGCATTATGCTGATCTATGCGTCGTTCAGGATTGACAGTGAAGCCAATATAGATCCGACCCTGGTAACGGGTGTTGGTGCAATACAGAAGATAGACCCCAAAGAAGTTGCGTACTTCCACCACCATGGCTACTGCCAGGGGTCCACCTGGTCAAGAGATCTAGAAGTAAGCAAATAGCAAGCATTAGAATAACAGTTCAGTCAGTCTAGTTTTAGTGGCTCCATTGTTTCCTGTCCCACGTCCATTCTTCCCCTGCTCTGACACATCTCCCACCCTCCCCTGGATAGGGTTGCCACAATATCCTGAAAGAGCTCCTCTGCCTTTAAGAATTGCATCACAAAAACATGTCACTGATTCTCTGGTGGGAAGAACTGCACATGTTGAATTTCTGTCTGTCAGGGTTTTACAGCACAAGAGCCCTGCCAGGATAAGATAATTTGTAGCAACGTCAGAAATTCAAAGGCATTTTATGGTGGTGTTAGGAGAAAATCGCACAATAAGACCTTTTTTTTCCAGTAGGAAAAGCTGCACATGTTGAATTTCTGCCTGCCATGCAGCCTAAGAGCCCTACTGTGGGGCAAAAAAACTGAATGCAGACCTAGCGCAGCATTTAGCCTACGTGCTTCTTGCCTTCTTTCCGTTCGGTCTTCTCATCGGGCATCTTGTCTTGAGCTTGCTCTACATCTCTGACATTTCCCATCAAGCCTTGCGCCTATTCAATCGCGATCAACGTCCTATGCCGGATTCTATTGTCCGCTCCCATCATGCATTGCACGTCCCGGCCGCATCCACGCCACTGATCGGTTGTTGCCGGGCAACGCTCACCCTCCACCCTATTAACTGCCGCTTTGAATTCGGCTCTCATGCATTCTATTGGCTCGTACGAAGACATATCCCGCCACTCTGGGTACCTCCCAAAGGAACATAGAGCTAAGAAAATACTTGAGTAACTGGGTTCGCTTTCAAAAGGGGGAGCATGGGACTCTGGCACTAGCAACTCTGACTCCACGCCTCCCGCTCCCCAGAAAGATGGGGGGAAACGCCAATAGATAGGAATCTGAGCCCTGTGCGTGAGTCTTAATCATCACATCTACGGGGAAACTAGGCCCCTGCGAGTTCCCGGGAGGGGTGGGTGGGAGCTGCAAACACGTGGAAGTGACGTTAACGGAGGAGCAACGTGAGCTCGAGCTGATTGGTGAAATAATATAGAGACAGAGACCATAGGCGGAAGTGATGTCCACTGTAGGCGGAAGTGGGTAGGGTGGTGATTTTCTTTCATTTTGGTTCTACGTTAGGATGGAGGCGTCTGGAGTTCTAAGTGCGGAGGTCCTGCGGGAGCGGTTACTTCAAGGGCTTGAAGCTGAGCATGTGGTAAATGTGTAGCTCCTCAACCCACTTTCTTTCTTGCAAGGGTCTGTTTTTCTTCATCTGGCTGGCTGTTGACCCCCGCCCCAATTGGGCTTAAGTTGAAAATCTTGGTCCTCATTGTGGAAAGGGAGGATGGTGCTTAGACGCCTTCTTTAGCAGAGTTATAATGTGTGGTTGATCGGGAGTAACGTAATTAAAGGCAAGCGTTATAATCCCAACTCGTGAACGTAAATGGCAAAATGACAGGTGCAAGTGTTGTGTTAAACTAGGTCAAACCAGTGAGATGGGCACTAGTATGCCCGTCAGAGGTTCTAGGAATGGACTTGCATGTGCAGTATGTTCACATGGAAGTAAATTCTTCAGAGTTCAATGGACTTTATTCTCTGTAAGTGGGCTGCTAGGGTAGACTTTTGACATCTGGTAGACAAAGGTGGCATGTGGTATGAAAGGATTTGGGAGTGCACAGTACAGGGGGTAAAATGACGGTTGTAGGTCTGAACACAAGTGCATACACATGCATTTTTCTACTCATTGGCTTAATGTTTTCAGGGTCCCTCCGCCTTTAGTTGCCTTATTGTTTTCTTGGCTTTCTTTTCCCTTGCCACATAAGGAGGTGGAAGACACGACCCCTGGACGCTGTGCCACAAGCTTCAAGGTCCTCGTGGTCTCCCCACGTTTCCGAGGTAAACCACTGCTTCAGCGGCACCGGTAAGTAGAACTGGGAGAAATAATATAGGGGATTCTCTCTTCTTTCCTTAAGTTATCAGAACTAACTTTGTAGTGTCTGCAAAGAATTTAGAACCTGGAGTCAAGAGTAGAAAACTCCAAAATCAGATATTCTTTGCCTCTTTCTGTTGCTTTGGCTTCAGTTTCTGTCTCCTGCTTATTTATTGCTCCCACTCATTCTCCCCCAGGCATTCCAGATGTTCAAAATTCCAAATGCTGCATTCAAAATATACTATTCCTAAGTGCATTCATGCATATTAGTGTACTGACAAATATGACTTAAAAATATACGTGTGTGTGTGTATGTGTATATATATATACACATATAGAAGATACACACACTCTGTTGAAGATCTGATGGATGTGGCCTCTTTAATGTTAACCTGTCTTATCATGTTTGTTGCTGGAAGCAGAAAATGCCCTGGATGGAAGTTTAGAAACTTGCATTACTGACCATAGGACAATGTGGGACAAAAAACTGAAGGTATGTAAAACTGTTTCTGATTTTCTGTACTCATCTCTATCTATTTTACTCTTTTCTCCTCAGGCTGGTCAATGAGATCTTGGCAGATGAACTGAAACTCATTCATGCCTTTGAACAGCGAACGCTAACGCCCGAACAATGGGCAAAAGAACAAGAAGCTAAGTGACAATGTCCCCCTCCCCTTGGACAGAAAGACAGCAGCCCAGAGACCAAAACAACTGCCCAAGAGGTCAGGAGAGGCAGCCATGAAATGAACATGTGATACATATCTGTGGGACCCATCCATGCCACCCTAGTGGGAGTGTTTGGGGGACTTGGATAAATTCTGAAGCAGAAAATAAAGAACGTTACCTTGCATATTATTTCTATCACTCCTACTGGCTGACTTTCTGGTCTGATCCAGCCTGGCCCTCTAACCCTTCCCACCCCTCTTGTTTCAGCTTATATATTACAGTACGTCCTTGGTCCATTGCTATCAGTCTTGTCTGACAGGCAGCAGCCCTCCAGGGTCTCAGCCTTTCCCATCCCTGCCACTTGATCCTTCCAAATGACGCTGCCAGGGATTGAGCCTGGCACCTTCTGCAAGCAAATTATGTGGTCTTGCCACTTATCTTAGGGTTCCTCGCCCAGCATACTGCTGGGGGGGGGGGGGCACCTATTAAAATAGGGTTTCTTCACTGAAAAGTTAAAATGGTTCAGATTGAATTTTTTTATATAATTGAAGTTTCGGGAAGCCAATGTCTTTAGTGATCATGGAAATCGATGCTTGAGAGAAATCCCGTCCCCCCCTGCCCCCAACTGCTTGTTAAAAACACTTGTGGGATGAGACTGTCCTAGTTATTCTCTGTGTTGGGCTCAAAGAAGCACTATTAGCAGATATTTACAGACTTTATTCACGTTGCCCCTCTCCTAAAAGAGACAGATGCCAGCTGGACCATATCGAGATATAAAATGTTGCCTTTCTGTAAGGTATGACCATTAATGAATTGGATGGATGGAAGGAAGATTGAAAAAGCTAGATATAGGCAGCAGCTTGGTGCAAAATAGCAAGTGAGTGGAGTACTGCCCTCTAGTAGTAAAAAATTTTTGGGTTGGTGTGGCACCCTCTGGTGGTGAAGAGGAGAGCAGCTGGTTAATATGATTGTTTACTGCCCTCTTGACAGAAGAGGTAAGCTTTTTCCGTGGGTTGGATAGCCAGTTAAAAACCCAGTTCACTTAAGGTCTACACACACACTTGCAAGAATGCATGCTGAAGAGGTATGCTTCTAAGTAGACATGCTTTTTTTTCTTTTTTGCAAAAAAAAAAAAGTTGCATGAGGTATGCAGGGAAGGGAGGACAGCTTTTTCTGGTTCAGTTTTCCCCACGGAAAATGCCATCTTGCCCTTCCCCAAACATGGTGATTTGCCCCACAAGCAGCTATTATGCAAATTGATGCTGGGGTTGATCTTTGGTGGGAAAGAGCTAGCCGCCTCCTCCACTCTATACACTGCCACCCCGGTTAGGATCATAGCTCTGCATGTATGGTTTTTGACATACAAACAGGTGCTTCTGATTGAATGCATGTGTTCTTCCGAATGTGGTGATATTTCTAGTCCACCGTGTCTGGAAGGCTCCACAGAGCTCACAAGAAGACGCAGATATGAACACACAACCATTACTAGGCTAAAACAGCTACAACAACCATTGCCTCATGATTTAAAGCGATCTTAATTCTGTGAGTCTTAACTGTTGCAGGCTGCAATCCTATGCACACTCACCTGGGAGTAAGCCCCATTGAACAGAATGGGAGTTACTTCTGAGTACACATGCATAGGATTGTGCTCTACATCTGCCTATTAGTGCTAAAAATATTTGTTTCTTTAGACAATACACTGCAGCGGGTGTCATGCTGGAAGAGGCATTTTTTCTCACAACATGACAGCTGCAGATGGTATTGGTGCCTGTATTAATAGCATCTACTGACCCATGAATTGGGTACACCATTTAGTTTAAAATGGACAAATTACTTGACTCGCTGCCGTAGCCCTAAATAAACATAAGATTGCAGACCTCCACTCTCCAAAGCCAGGGTGAACCTACAGCACTTCCAAAAGAAGTTTGAGAGGAAACAGCCACTCAAAGAAAAAGCATGACAGCAGCAGGGAAAGGGGGCTGTGGGTTATATATGGCGGGCTGCCTGATTTCACACGGGCACTGTGAGAGGGTGTCTGATGCACTGAGCCCAACCTGGCTAGCTCAAAAAGGAGCCCGTCTGAAGACTGGCAAGTGGCAGTGGCTGTGTGATGTAATAAACTGTCCCACCACCACCTCCCAAAACTGGCTTTGGTTTCTGCCCTGAGTTTGGGGCGGGTGGAGCTTAATAATGCCCTGAGGATCCACCCATGGGTTAAAAAAAAATACAAACAGGAGGGTTTTAAAAGATCAAGGAAACCAAGTCCAGTATGACTGATGGGGAAACAGGACAGTCTGGAGGAGGGGAGACCTATTTCTTCACAAGCTGCTCCAGCTCCACAATGCGTCGTTCCTGTTCCGAGACGGTGGCCTGCAGCCGCTTCAGGTCCTCGGAGAGCTGCTCTAATGCTGGGCCCTGCAAGAGATCACATGGGGACCGTTGCTACCAGCACGCAGGCTTTGAACTGCCCTCCCTTCCTCGGATAACCCTCAGTCCAGATCTCTCTCCCCAAAATCCCAGTACCAATGTTCCTGCTCTGTTGATGCCCCACAATCAAGATTTTGGGGTGTTTCTTCCAGGATAACAAATCCCACAATCCTTCACTTTTTTGTGAAGCCTTTAGCACTACCCCTTTGTCCCATAACTAAGTCTGAAATGTGGAACTGAAATTACTCCCCATTCTTCCTAGTCTCTACTTCACCTTCCTTCCCCTGTCCCCCTTATATCTCTTTTGTAGACTAGGAGCCCCTTGGGGCAGGAGGCTGTCCTCTCATTCTTTGCAGAGAGCCATGCATGTAAAGGCCCTACATGATAAAGGGGAGGAGCCCAGCTGGATCTGGCTGAAGGTGTGTCTAGTCCACCACCCTGTTTCTCCTAGCAGACAGCCAAATGTCTTCAGGAAGCTCACCGGCAAGGTTTGAAAAAGAACAGGAAGTTCTTTTAGGCAAGCCCTCTAACTGTTGCTCCCCAGCAACTGATCTTCAGAGGTACACTGCCACTGGGCATGGAGGCTCCATATAGCCATCATGACTAATAGCTACTGAAAGGTGTCGTGAGAGATCCTTACCCCGTGAGGTTCATGGGGCAGCTGGCTTCGTTTTGGCCCTTGGAGGAGGGTCTGGTTGACCTTGAACTCTCTGGTCTTTTGGGGAGTGTAGCCATCCTTGAGGGAGATGAGGATGGGGTTGGCGTTCTTCCCCGATAGCCAGGCTTCTGATGTCAGCGAAGCATCTGGGCCAGCTGTGTCAGGATAGAGATCCTCTTGGAACAGGTCTGACTGCAAACGCAACATGAAGCACCAGGCTTAGAGGGATGCAAAGGAACAGGCCCCTTCCTGATGCTTAGAGGAGAGGAAAGCCCACAAGTGACTTTCATTATTTGCACCACACAATTTGAGACTTGCTGCTTTAAGGGCTGTCTCCCCTCATTGAAAACCCAGGACTCTTGGCTTTCAGCCTCTCCTCTGCTAAGCCTAGTCCGCTCTTTTCCTCACCCATCCCCACAGACACCAAGAATCTGGGTTTACCTTCCGAGGCACTGTCATAGCAATGGGCTCACATTTCCTCTCATGGAGTTTGTAAAACCTGGAAGAGACAAAATGCAGTTCAAGTAATATGTACTTTGGAAGGGAGGAGGCCAAATCCCTGAAACCAAGAGGGCCAGGTGTTTTGCAATGTCTGGACCAGAAAGACTCTGTGGTGTAGTGATTAGAGTGCCAGATTAGAACCAGGGGAACCCAGGTTCAAATCCCTGATCAGTCCCAAAGCTCATATGATGATCTTAAAACCAGTCACAGTCACAAGGAATCTAGGTTCCTTCCCTAGAAGGAAGGGTGGGATTACAAAGTAACAGATAAATACATAAAAAATACCTGGCAATCTCGCATTTGCTGACATCCAGGCCTCGTTTGGGCATCCACCCCCCTCCTCGCTGTGACTCCTTGGAGGTGAACATGGATAGATAGTGCACGAAAGGCGTCTCATCCGTTAGCTCAAAATAGCGGATGCTGCTGTCGCCCTGCAGTGAAGGAGGTAAATTGGGACGTTTAATTCCTCCTCCTTGTTATAAGGGTTTCCCAGCTGTAAACCTTCCCTATTCAAACCTTTCAGAGGGGTGATAGGTTTTTCCTCCTCTCCCAAATGTCAGTTTCTATTGCTCTCCTTGACCAAAATGTCAGGGTTCAGTATCCTCCCCTCTGGTGTATAATGTCAACCTCTTTGATTCATGCTTGCTGCTAGCACACACTCCAAAGAGAAATCTTGGCCAGCAGCTCCAAAGTTCTCCTTCCAGGCCAGACACTGCCTGTCTCCTCCATCTAGGATTTACCTTGCCAGTCAGGTAAACCACATTGGTGTCAGGATCATAGTAAGGGAGCAAGACGCCGCTGCTCGTGTCTAACTCCTGGAGGGTCAACGGCTCTTCAGGCTTCCTCTACAGGACAAAGAGAGAGAGTTAAACACAGGTGAGCAGAGCCAAGGACTAACGCAGGAGATGCTTGAGGGCTAGAAGGAGGAGCTGAAGAATGCTGCATATAGGCAATCACATTTTTGCAGGAGACACAGGTATCTTCCCTTGCAATTGCACCTGCCAACTAACTGGTTGGACTAACTGGTTCTGCTAGTGCACAAACTACAAATCAGAATTGAAGGTTCCATGGCATGGTGGTGACCAGGAGACTCAGCTTTGCACTAGAAAGTTCAACTCTTATCTCGGCCAGGAACTAGATGGCCATAAGAAAGCCACGTCACCCTCCATCCCCACCTTCACCTGTAATGTGAGGATAACAACTGGCCCGCCTTACAGGATTGTTGTAAGAAATGTTGACATAATGACAGTGAAGCAATTTGAACACTCTTAAGTGCAATATAAATGCTAAGCATCAAAAATCTGACACCACCTCCTGCCATTGCTCCTACCAACTACCCAATCCTAGAAATACAGTTGAGTGACTGGCAGAAGCACCAGATAATTAAGAGTACCCATGACACCATTACTGATACGAGATGCAATTCCCACTCCACTTCCAACCACCCCCATATATTCTTTAAAACAGAGGTGGGCAGAAGGCAGATTGGACTGTACTGGTAAACGGCTGGATGGCTTGCAGTAGATCAACAAGGGTTTCTGGTTGTTTAACAGCAACAACATCTTTCTCCCTCTAAACAAGACTGTTAGAATTTCTAATTCATAGTCACTCAGATGAAGATTTGTACTTGTATGTGCAGATTATCCCACTTGGGTGCAGGAGATAATTGAGTCTGTTCTCCTGAGTCACCATTTGGTGTCTGGCTCTCCCCCCCCCCCCAGTAGCATAGCTACCGCGAAGCAGAAAAGGCGGCCCACCTTGGGTACAAGGGCCGTAGAGGTGCACCGCTGCCTGCCCCACTACTCACTGCCCTGCTACTCACCGCCAGCACCGCCCCGCTACTCAGCCACACCTCCTCCTCCTTTGCGATCTCACTCACTTTGCTGCCATGCTGCTCCGGCTTCCCCTTTCCAAAGGAGAAGCTGGAACGGGGGCCGCAGTGAGATCGCTCAGCCCCTCCACCCCCCTTGCTTCCGGCTGCAACCCGGAAGTAATTGGCAGTGACATGGTGACATCACCCCCAATTACTTTCGCGCCTGCGCGCTTGGGAGGGTGATGCCAGGAGTCACCACCCCGGGCACCAGATGGGCCAGCAACACAACTGCCACCCCCAGAGCTGCTCTTTTGCACCTGGCTCCAGTTAAATGGACCTCAAGTTTCTCGTAAAAACACAAAGGACTTCCCCCAACCCTAAAGCTTGCCCATGCTGGCCAGAAAATATTTTGGTTTTGTAAACAATGAAAACTTATGTGCTGCCTGCAGCTCTGAACACTCCCACAGTCTTCCCCTCCAACATCTAAGATCCTTCCTTTGTTGAAAGCCCTTCTCCGCTGGGGTGTGCACAATTACTCATCTCCAAAAATATGGAAGAAGGTCATTCCCACAATACCAACAGCAAAAGAACTAAGGGCCCAATCCTATCCAACCGTCCAGCAGTGCCAATGGGGCGTGTGCTGCATCCTGCAGTGGGGGGGGGGGGGGGAGTCACAGAGGCCTCCTCAAGATAAGAGAACATTTGTTCCCTGACCTCGAGACTGCATTACGGCTGCATCGGTGCTGGAAAGATAGATAGGGTTGGGCCCTAGGATGCCTAAAGGTCAGGTAGCCAAGACAGCCCCGGAGTTTTCCTTACCGGGTCCCACAGCGCCACCTGTCGCTCACTCATGCGGCTGAAGCCAGTGGTCAGCAGTTTTCCGTCCTTCACCACAACTGCCCGGACAGGGCGGGAGCCTTCATGAGGGCGTGGCAGCTCCTGTTAGCGGGATGGAGAGATGCAGCAAGAGGGCCTCAGAAGTGTCCTCAACACAAATTGTTGGTTGAATTATATTGTTGATCACGCAAAGCATGCTGGAAAGCGGATTTAGGTGTGCCAATAGCCAATTCTCTTTGGGACCAGTGTTTTATTTCTGGTTCAATTAAGACAATAAGGGTAAGGAAACTGACTTTTAAAGTATTTCCTCATTGGCAAGCCAGTGCACAGCCAGTGGTATAGTGGGGGAGGGGGAGCAGCCAGTGGTATAGTGGGGGGGGGAGCAGAGCTCTGGGACGTCTCTTACAGAAGGAGCAGTGATGTCATCAGCAGAGGCAATCCGGTACTGCATTCAAAACCTTTTTCAAAGAAGAACCATTGTGCTCAGCAGAAAGCAAACTGAGAAATTTGCCTAGGGGCATATGTTAATATCTAGGCCATTGTCTTTCCCAAGGGCTGAGAACAGGTTAACACTATGTTACTTACTCATGTTTCTTTAAGGCTGCAACATTTACCTGACAGTATGTTCTACTGACCACAGTGGGTAGCACCATCCAAAGCATAGGGTAGCACCATCCAAAGATCTCTCACCCCCTCTGTCCTTTTCCTCTCGCTGCCCCATATGCCTTGAACTGCCTCCTGGAACACCCGTGGGATGGTTCCTCGCTCACTTCCTTCAAATCTCTTCTGAAAGCTTACCTTTTCTGCAAAGCCTCCAGCCCTGCGCTTTTATTCTCCTCCCCCCCTAACTAGGTTACAAACACGTAACTGAAACAAAGGCATATGTTTCCTTGTTTACTCCTGCTTCCATCCCTGCTTCCCTCCCTCTGTTTTTTCCCTTGTGTCAATATTTAGATTGCAAGCTCCTCAGGGCAGAGACCTATCTTTTCATTCCCTGTAAAGCACCATGAAGATTGATGGCTCTATAATAAAATAATACGTCTGGTTGGTTACAGAGAGAGAGAACGCTGCACTAAAGAAACCTGAAGGCAATTATTTGCACATCTCTATCCTGGTCTCTCTGCTGGTCCAAATCTGGCACTGTCAGATCTACACCTCCCATCTTGCAGCCGGCACTTACGTTAGCAACAGCGCCCCCCATCCGTGGGTCAAACAGCCGAACGCGCTTATCCCGGCACGCTGTGCAGAGCAAGGACCCATCCCGGTTCCAAGCTGCGCTGTAGATGGCGTCAGGGTGCAGCTCGTCCAGTGAGAGCACCGCCTGCCCAACGCCCACATCCCAGACTGTCACGAGGTTGTCACAACCTGTAGGGAAAGGGCATACGAGTGAGACCATCGATTTGAAGATGTGACAGTCAGCCAGGCAATGGGTCGGAGAAGGGTCACTTTGACCAGACTGCGACGGTTGTCCTCTGCCTGGGTCTGTGCCCATTGCTCATTACCTGCACTCAGCAGGAGATTCTGGGCTGTCGGGTGCCACGTGACAATCCCCACCCGTTTGGAGTGGCCCTCGAGGGTCACCAGGGGTTCATTCAAAGGTCGTACAAGTCCAGCTTCAGGCACTGCCCAGATCTGAAAGCAAGAGATGCAGGGAAGGAGGATATCAGAGATACGGGAACAAGAGACATTGCTCTCCTTCTAACAATGGCTCATTGACTCTCATCCGCGATCCCTCCTGACCAGCCAGACTCCATAAGCATCCTAGGCAATTGCTTGGGGCCACAATATTTTTTTTTGGCGGGGGGGGGGGGAAATCAAAGAAAGATCATTTGGAATGTTGTATTCTGGGATGCAGTGCCTGGATTCCCCCTGTGCATTATCTGTGACCTTACATGGGAGTCTCAGATTGTGAGAGTCTTGGGAACAGCACAAAACCAGGAGGAAGGAAGCCCTGCTCACCTGTCACATGAACGCTCCTCAACTTCTGCGATTTCTCTCTTCCCAGTTCCAGCAAGATCTCTTTCCTGACACCTTACAGTTCCCAAAGTCCCACCCTTTGCCTTACTCCTTTTGCAAATCCAGTCTATTGCTTTGTCTCCCCCTTCCCTGCATCCTTGTCCTGCCTGTGCTCTGCGAGCTTCCTGGGCTCCTTCGCTATCACTACGCCCCATCCTTACTCTGCGCCTCAGCTGCTGCCTTCCCTCTCTGCCCTACTGCAGGGGCAAATACTTCCTGGCCCTGCCTTGACCTTTTTTATACAGACAAATTGTTCTTATAGACACATTCATGAAGGATAAGTCTATGAATGGCTATCCGTCCTGACAGTTGCGCGGAACCTCCAAGTCAGACTAGGCAGAAATGTCACTGATTATCCATTACTGGGGGGAGCACTGGAGGAGGGCTACTGCCTTCCTGCTCTGCTCATGGGGCTTCTTAGAGGCATCTGAGCAGTCCTTGTGGGAAACAGGATGCTGCATTCAATGGACCTTCGATCTGATCCACCGTTGTTCTTATGTCTTCCCATTTGGCTCCTCTCCTCTCTCTAAGCCCCACTCGTCTCCCTCTGAGCCCCACCTACTTTCCTCTCTCAGCTTGTACTGCTCCACTCCTGTCTTCCCCTATTCTCCTTTATCATCCAGCAGTTCATACTTACCATAACATTACAGTCCTCAGATCCACTGGCAATAACGTGATCGTTGTGGGGGCACCATTCCACATCCAGCACAGGGGCTGTGTGCCCCGAGACCACAGGGTAGGCCTTATCCAGGCGGCCAGTCTGCAAGGCGAGGAGAGACGGGAGACTGAGTGATCAAGAAATATGCACACTTTATGATACACAGAACTCTCCACCTGTTCAAATGTCACAGGGACTTCTGCGTATTTATACTCCACCTTTCTATACAACCCTTCTTTTTTTCTGAAGTCAAAGTACAACGTCTGTGTTACACCAAGTTACCTGGGTCAATCTCTATTGGCCACACTAAAAGTCAGGCAAAGGGCTGCTTCCAACTTAGAGGCTCATAACACCCCCCACCCCCCCATTTTAGCCCAGTCCAACGATTCATGCTTTGGAAGGAATGGATCCCAAATCTCCTCCTAGAATCCATAGGTCGCTACCATTGGGAGGGGGGAAATGGTCATATTTCCTATGCCTTAACCAGCCAGAGGACAGGCAGAAATAGTTTCAAATGACTTCCAGTAATATGTGGGGCTATTTAAGCATGAAGCACTCTAGGGGGATGAGGCCATAGCTCAGATCACATGCTCTCCATGCAGAAGGTTCCAGGTTCAATCCTTCACAACTCTGGGTTGGGCAGGAAAAGACCTTTGTTTGACTGGCAGGAGCTCTCTGGGGATTCAGTGTAGGCTGTACCAAACTAGACGGACCAAGGGCCCAACTCTGTAGGAGGCAGCTGCCTATGTTTAGAGGGACACCCCAGCTCTGTTGCAACACATCCTGGTTGCAACCTCCATTTTCTTTTTCCTCTAGATAGATAGGGGTTTCTCAAGTTTATAAAGATGTGACATCCCAGTTCACACCCAACATCTAAACATGAAGGCCTGGTCTAAACAGGTAACAGGATGAGGTGATCGAGTAGACTCTTCCATTTCAGACTACAGGTGAGGGCTCACAATTTGAATGCTCTTCTACGCAAAAGATTCGATGCACCAACAAAACCAGCGTGGCAGGAAGAAGGCAAGGCTGGACCAGACCCCTTCTCCCCATGTGCTGATTATTTTTCTTTTTTCAATCTAGGAGGAGAATTACATTAAAAAAAACATGGCATCCCAACCTGAGGGGACAGAGTGTTGGGCGAGTAGAATGGGCTACAAGTGGGTGATCACATTTGAATGTTTTGCCTTTGTAAAACAAACAAACAAACAAAATTGTAACTAGAAAGCCAGCACAGCAAACAAAGGGCTAGGAAACAAGTTTTCTCCCTGGTTAGTTTTCTACTAAAAGGGATTTTTTTTTTTAAAAGGCAAGACAGCAGACGAAATGGTATCTCTCGTTTTTCCTGGTACAGTCCACTTCATCATCTCATGTTTTTTATCTCCTCACGCTGCTTTATGTGTAGAAGAGGCCAAAATCTTCTGTGCCATATGGGCATGCACACAACCCATCTGAAACCTTATTAGGTTTGTGTGTTAACAGGAACCAACAGTATTTTCTAGGAGCCAAACAGAATAGAGGAGAGACCCACACAGCAACCCAGTTGCTGTTCAACAGGCCCAGTTTAATCACCAAGTGGCTCCTGGGCACCTGGAGTTTTGCATTCCTTCTTTTCAAGTTCTATCTGCAAAGCTCCTTCAGCCCCTTTTCTGCTTCTTTCCTAGCTACCCCAGCTACACCACTTTCCTTCCGTACTTAGCTCTCGTGTGTAGTGCACACACTTGCCACTTCTTCCCAAGACTCCTACACAATCTGCTTAACCACAATTCCTACTTAGAGCTTGAAATAACTGCAGGGTTACCAACTTTTCAGCCAGCCTCTGCTCCTGGGTCTTTAGCAGCAGCTTGATCAACAGACATTATTATAGTTCCCTGTCTCATCATCATCTATTTTTATCTATTCAATTTATATATCACTTCTTGGCAAGCTGAATCACATTAGCAGGCAATGACGTTTTATCTCCATGTTGTGAAAACCTTCACCTCCCCATTTTTGCACATTGAAGAGTTGTTAAAGGCACAAGAACAGGCCAGGCATGGGTTTTGTTCTGGTCAGCTGGCAACCTGCAGCCATAAGGAAACTGCGATTTCATACCACACTTTAGAAACCTGCCTCTGAATATGTGCAAGTACATTTGCCACCCATCCCGAAATTGGTATTGCATGTCATCGTGCTGCTCTAGGTCAATGCCCTCACCCTGCCCCATACCATCAATACCAGCTTTGCAATCCATCTTCCCCCCTCTTCCACTGTGACCAGGAACGAGTTATTCCATTTAGTCAATCAACAAGCTGGAGCAGGAAACTGGGCGACTGTCCAGTAAGAAAATGAGGGCACCAGGTCAACATAGAGGGCCACCAGCCCAGCTCAAAAGGGGAGCTTATGGCTGTGATACCAGAGTTGACATCACTGGACTAGACAATGGTCACGTGATCTCTTCCCACATCCTCCCCCTCCTCCCCACATCCTCCCCCTCCTCCCCCATTTTGATGCTCTTGTTTCTGAAGAGTGTGAATCCGCTCCTCACTCCCATATCACGCTGGAGTCATGAGACAGTTGTATCCTGGGGGCAAACAGAAGTTCATCATGGAGGAAACTGGGACAGCCTCAACCCAAACCTAAACTTACTAACCAAAGTCAGACATGATGGCCCACTGTGGAGGTTATAACTGGAATCAACAAATCCAGCCTACACAAGTTCTTATTTAAACCTCCAGGGAGTATAATTGTGCTGTTGAAAGAACTAAGCTACTGAGGCCACAAAGTGAGAAAGGGTTGAAACACCTCAGCCAGGTAGGAGTGAAATGGAGTCTATTTCATGGAGTGAAATGGAGTGAATTGCAAAGCAGGAGTGGGGAGAGGGAGGCTTGGGAGGACGGCAATGGAGTTTAGTGTCTTTACTGGGGGAACCGGAAAGGGTGTCAGGCCTAGAGAAGGACGAAAACCATGACCGGTTGGCTTCCATTTGTGGATCACTTAAGAGCACAGGTGGGGGCAAGAGTGAGAACTCCTGGGTTCCCTGGGACAGGGGAGGGGAAGAACGACTTTGGGTAGACACAGCACTTCAATGATTACCAACTGCTCTCGCCATTTCCTTCCCTTCTGCCTGCCCCAAACCCACTTCCTTTTTCTCAAGGCCCCATTTCCGCTGCAGCAGGTTCAAACTTCAAGCCATTTAAGGGCAAAAAACTGTCAAAATATCTGCCGTTTCGGCAGTTTCACAAGCCTCTGGCCCCTCCTCCCTGCCGCCACCACCAGCATGCTCCCCGGAAATATGCAGGGAGGGGACCCTGAAGTTAGATTTGTGCATATAGAAGGGTTAGAGGGGAGGTGCTGAGAGGCATCAGATTATGGCAGGAGACCCGGGCTAAAGTAAATGGGGAGGTGGGGACATCTTTAATGAGGACTGAAGGAGATTCAGATACCTTGGATAATGGCAAGACCAAGAAGGCTCCACCTCCGCTAGCTTCCACGACAATGGCCAGGAATTTGGGGTTAACGGAGCAAAAATTCCCATCCCATGTCATCTGGGAAACACGGATGTCGTCGTAACATTGGTCGGCCTTGACTGGCTGTCCGTAGACATGGCGGAACTTACTGGATCTCACAACTTTGCGGCTCATGGTTCCTGCAAGAGAGTTAACAATAAGCTGCTAACCCCATGTGGCAATTATTTGTAGCACCTGCCCCAGCACACAATCGCACGCCCCCCCAAAAATCCTGGCCCCTAACAGGCTAGAGGCACCCTGCAGCCCCAACTCCCTACTTCTGCCATCTCAAAAGGTGCCAGTGTCTCTTAAGCTCAGTCGTACGTCTGTAGCCCCAGGCAGTATGTCACTCTTCAGGCCTAGGTCAGGAGATCTGGTTTCGGCCATGGCCTTGTGGGCTGCCCTTCAACACGTCACTATCTCAACTTCACACAACTGCACAAGCATCTCCAGAAGCTTGTACAGCCCTAGCTCTTGTCCTGGCAGACTCCTCCCAAGAGTGAAATCACATTTGCACCCCTACAGCTACTTTGTCCAGCAGGTCAAACCACAATCGTTCAGATAATAGCAACAATCAAGAGAGGCAGCGAGTTCAATAAGCACTGAGCAAGCAGTGCTTCTCTGTTCCAAGAGTGCTTGAGGCTTAAATCCTAGACACACTTATCTGAATTCTTCCGTGAGACTCCTTTTTGAGTAGATATGCAGAGCATTGCTTCTTGTAAATGCAGCCTGATCCTAAACAAGGTGGGGGGGCACCCACCCCCAGCAACTGGCAATGCCACTGCTAAACATGTTTACTCAGAAATAAGCCCTGTTGGATTCAATGGGACTTGGGGGGGAGGGGAAGGTAGTCAATATTTACATATTTATTGAATCTATCATTCTTCCATAAAGTTCAGGGCATAAGGGGTTATCTTTTATCCCCACCACCAACCCTGCAAGGTAGATTGGGTTGAAGGATAGTAACTTGCCCAAAACCACCCAACGAGATTCATGGTAGAGCGGAGATTTGAACTCAGGTCTCCTTGATCCAAATCAAGCACTGTAACTACTACAACACACTAGCATGAAAACACACCGCACATTGCAAGGGTTGCTAGCCAATTTGACCTGGGAGGAAAATTCATTCCTAATTTTAAATACAGAAAATTCTATAAAAGCGAAAGCATAAGCTGTACTGTATCAATATAGCGTTTCCAAGAGGAGTGAGGGGGAAACACTTTCAATTTCCTAGTCTTTACTACGAGAATAACAGTATCTCTACCTCACAGGGTTCTGCAGACGATGAATGAGATAAGGGATGGGCAATGCTTGTTAAAAAGTGCTACAGGCATGATCAAATGATCAATCTAAGAGACTCCACTGCTTTGCAAGCAGGAAGGCCCCCCCTCACATTATTCACCGGCACCCTCTATCTCAACCCAAAGCCCCTTTCCCCCACCACAACCCTGAGCTCTCACCTGCAGCCTCTGTAGCGGATGTGCCACACAATGAATTGGAGATGAAGCTGCTCAGTGCTTTTTAACGGAGCCATCGCCCTGGAACTGTCAGAGCTGGGAGGGTTGGTCTCTTAAAGGGCCAGCATCTCAGGCTCCAAGGCTCAGCTTGTCAGCGCTCGGTCTCGGTCGGTCTCTCTCTCTCTCTCTCTCTGCATCCATCTGCTGGTCTTTTCTTCATCTTTGTCATCTTTCTTCTATGTCTCCTCACCATATATCCTCCACCTATAGTTACAGACAATTGTTGCCACAATAACACTAGAGACAGATGATCAAAATGGTTTGGAATGATGCCTTATAAGTTATTGAACCAGCTGTGTTTGGCAGGATTGTAAGCTTCTAGTTGGCTCAGATCTCCTCTCCTGACTGAAGAGTTCTGCACAGCTCAGATGCTTTTTACCCTGCCGACAGCATTGGTCCAAGAAAATAGATAATAAGGTATTTTAGATATTACTGCTTTTATCTTCCCAAACATCCAACACCTATCTCTTTATATACTTTTCTGCCCTTCCCACATCCATACAAACATTCCTAAAAGGCAGAGCAGCATGTATGCCTCAAGTTCCACAGAATCCCGGAACAAAACCAGGAGGTGGAACTGGGAACAAAACTCAGCTTCCAGAGAATCAAAGCCCTTATGGTTGTGAGTTTGTTGTCTAGTCCCCAATTGGCAATGTGTCCCTGGATTCGACCAAAGAATGTGATTGTTCCTGAATGGCTGTGGATGGTCTCCTGAACAGGTAATTCATCTGCAGGACTGAGGGTCTGAGAGGAGAGCTTGGCAGATTACTGTGAGAAACAGCAAAATTTGCAGTTGGAATGGTGGGAGTGAGAGTGTGTGTGCTGGTAGCTGGCGTTAATTGAAATTGGGAGATGAAGACAGACTGGGAGACACTTCCCAACTTGCTCTCACTCTGGGGAACCTTCGCCTCTGTGACTCCACTTATGCTCTGCTTGTAGATTTGTCTATGAAGCAAATATTACAGAGGCATCAAGTCTCCTGGACACTCTCATCCAAAAGAAACTATATTTGGTTTGTGCTGCCCCATAACCTTCTTACAGCTAAGAGAAGTTTGGGGACATGTGGAGTAATATATGACTGCACTAGAGTTGCTACCCACTATCAGTCTCAGAATGTGGAAGCCAGAGAAATTGCTGGGTCACACTTCCAATTGCTGGGAATGGAGCATCAGTGCCCAGGCCAGCTCCTTGCTCCTCCCCATGACTAGCAGATGCAGAACCTATTATGCAAGAGAATAAAAAAAATACAGTATAAATGATGCAAACTCTGAGGAATCTCAGCTTTCCCTTGCACAGAATTTGGATTATCTGGGGAAAGGTAAATTATTTTTGCATAGCCCTGCTGATAGATAGAACAGCATGTAGATGGATATTGTAAGGGGATAATTCTGGAGGGATAAACATGTTAGTCTTTTGCAGTCAAAACAACCAAGAGTCCTGTGACATCTTACAGATGACTACATTCATTGTGGTGGTATGAGCTTTTGTAGGCATCAGATGAGGAGGGCTTCTTGCCTATAACATTTCATGTTACAATATCTTTGTTACTGTTAGTCTTTAATATGCCACCACAGGAATGTTTTATTGTTTTTTGCTAGGTGACGATAGGATGAAGGTAATTAATGGCAGAGTAGAAGAAGAAAAGGAAGAAAAAGGAAATTTCTAAATTCAAAGACAGCATTTTCTTACCCAAATCCTTAATTGATGCAACTCAAGAGAAGCGCTTTCGTTTAGAAGAGCTCAGGCAAGACCAGGGATTTGTCCTCATTCCAGACATTCAATTAGCACAGAAAACCTAGGACAATTGTGTTATATCTCACTAATGACTGTTGTTGTGGTCACTGTGCTTACCATGTATACATCTGAGTGTTGCACAGAAATGTCACAGAGTGGACCTCTTGCACTTCATAGACTTTTGGCCTTCAATCAATCAATCAATATCAATCTCTCTCTCTCTCTCTCCACACACACCTACAACCAGCAACACATTATAGCATTTTTCTACAAAGCTTTTCCTTTATGGAGCTCATGGAGGCAAAGACTGCTCTCTCCCCTTTACTCTCACAACAACCCTGTGAGTTACATTAGGCTGAAAAATGATGACTAGCTTGAGGCTACCCAATGGAACTTCATGGCTGAGTAGGGATCTGAATCAAGTCCCACACTCTAACCAAAACACCATACTAACTCTCCCATTTTATTCATTTGGAAGTGGGCTCTGGTAGCTCATGAAAGCTTCTGCCACAATAAATCTGCTAGTCTTTGAGGTGCTACAAGAAATCTTTCGTTTTCACTTTTATTCAGAATAAACTTGCCCTTAAGCAGGTGAATTAGTGATATGAATAAAAGTGAACCATGAGACAGGCTAGCTTCCAGGGGTCATAGTCAATCCTGATCTTAAATACAGAAAATGAGTAATTAGAGGGGCAAAAACACTGCAATGTTCATAACGCAGGACCAGGGAATGTCACCAGCAAAATATCATATATGAATGAAATTCAAGTGGTCATTTCTTTCACCTATGTGCCTTCCATAGGCATTTCACTTTCAGATCAAAGTTCCCTGCATGTTTTGAAATGTCAGAGTTATGTCTCCTTCGCACCAACTAGAATGAGTGCAGATATATTACTTATCATCAACCCCTCAATGGGCCTGGAATAGTCAAAATGAGGGATTTGGCTCAGAAATAACCAAAATGTTGTTCCTTCCTCCAATTTCCTCTTACATTTCCTCATCTCCACCACAGCTGTTAAAGGGCATGCTTTACATTAGGATGGATTGAATCAAACTCCAAAGGGTGCACACAACCAAAGAACAGCTGGGGCCACCCCACATATCCCAAGGTCATCTTCTTACCTGTGGCCCTTACAGGATCTCTCACAACCATTTGAGGCTAGACAAGTGGTAATAAGAAAGAATGAGAGGGAAGACCTTGTGGGTGGCACTGGCAGTGCCCCAGGAATGGAGTTTCCTCAGAGAGGTTTGCCTGGCTCTGATTTAGGCTTCTTCTTTTTTTGCATAAAATAAAAATCTATTTTCCCAGATCTGATTTTGATGCGGATTTTAATCCTCACTGAATTTTAACTGCTGCTGTAATTGTATTCCATTTTTAATTGCTTTAGTTTAATTATTAAATGTTATTTATTGTACTTTAAACTTTGTACATGTTAGCAGCCAAATCTTTGAAGGGCAACATTTAAATGTTTAAAATGAATATGCTGTTGAGACAGCCTCTTCATTATTCCTTGTTGTTAGCAAGAAGCAGGGCTTTTTCTATGGTGGCCTCTGTTCTTTGGCACTCCCAAGGGGACATGAGGCAGAGATACAGAATCTCTTTTCAGAGGGGAGTGAAAGTTAGTTTGCCTTGTTCTAATAGTCTCCAGCGATTAGGTTAAGCAAGTTACTTTGTTCAGCTCAAAGATTTATACCTGGGCTGTCAATCAAATGATCCTCAAGATGACTTACACTACAGCAGATTGCAATAATACAAACCATCCCTATAGAGTACTGTACACTGATAATGCAGCAGTGCTTAGTCCTTAGCCAAAGGTAATGCTGCTCTCCAAGCCTGCAGTCCCAAAGCAACTGGAGCACAGCAGACTTCTTTTTAGCAGGCAGCTGGGAAGCAAGGAAGACCCCTACAGCTACCCCCTCTCTGGCTGATGGTGAGACCAAGCTGATCTTCTCCATGCCCAGGTGTTTTTCATGGGAGGCAGGGGGTGGATGCAATGGTAGACACCAGAGCCTGTTTACCTTCAGTTCAGTTGTCACTGTGGTTTTCTTTATTCTAATGCTGCTTTGATTGTCCTGTTAGTGCTCCTGTTTGGCTATATGTTTGTTTAATTTTTTAAAATCATAAACCGCCTTGGCATCCTTTCCAGCTGAAAGGAGATTGTAAATATAGGGCATAAATTATGCAGAGTAGCATTCCTGGTGGTTACACTAGCTACTTTATTTCCTGGCACAGCTGAGCCATGAAACTCACTGGGTAATCTTCAGCCAGATAGTGGCTATCTCCCAGCCGAACCTCCCTCAGAAGGTTGTTGTGAGGATAAAAGGGGAAGGGAAATAACAATCTTGCCCTGAAATACTTGGAGGAAAAATGGGATATAAAATGCAGCGCATTAAAAAACTGTAACAGCACAGCAGGCAGAAATCCAACAAGTACAGCTTTACACATCTCCACACAGGATGGAATGGGTTATTAAATGGAAAGGATAAAATCCACATATTCGGTCACCACGGCGAGAACTCGAACCCATGATTCTAGGAAGTAGACAGATTTGAAGGCGGGCCTTAGCATAAGATAAAATACGCGGCTTCGAGGAGATGATTGGAGGTGCATTGAGCCAAGAGGCGTGGCCCAATAGGAGGCAAAGGGCGTGACAGAACGGGACTGAAGCGCGCGAGAAAGAAGGTGGGGCGTCGCGTTAGTGCAATGTTTTGGGTGCGGCGCTTCCGGGTTGAGTTCATGACGTTCCAATCCAAGGCCTCTGCGGCCTGTAAAACGCTATCGGGCAAGATTTGCGCATGCGTTCTAGAGAACCCTCAAGCCGCAACTCCTGTGAAGCGCATGGGCAGTACTCACTGCTCTGGTCCCCAGGCGAACGCATGCGCAGTGTTGTCGGGCGGTGTCGGTTCCGGGTAAAGCAGCAATAGGAGCGGCTGCAGGAGCTTCTTGATCGGATCGGCCATGGCGGCAGCGGCGGCGACAGCGGCTCCAGGCGGAGCAGGGGCCGTGCCGGTACCAGGCGCGCCAAGGTTGGGAGTGGAGACAGTGAAAGGGCAGGTGTTTGACGTGGGTCCGCGCTACACGGACCTGCAGTACATCGGCGAGGGGGCGTACGGCATGGTCTGGTGAGTGAGCGCGAACTGTGCGGAATGACCCTATCCGGGTGCCGTACGCAGACTAAAAGGGGATAAGGCTTGGCTGGCTCAGATGGCTGGCTTTTTACCCCCATAGATTGGGCCCGTGCGGCCGCCGTACCTTTCCCCTCAAACAGCGTTCTGCCATATTGTTTCTTAGCTGCTAACCCCCTCCCCCCCCCCCGGTGCTAGAGCATCTCTCCTCAATATAGCACTTTCGCCTCCAGTAACCTCCCAACGGGTTCCTTCCCCCTCTTTCTTAAAGAAACTCCTTCCTACCCACTGTACCCCTTCCTTCGGTGCCCAAATTCATTCTGCAGATGCTGTCTCGCATTGCATTGTGTACCAGAACACAAACACATGCACACAGTAGCCTTGCCAAGCAGTTGTGTTGCCAGCCCCTCCCAGTGACTGACTCTTGCAGGCCGCTATCTCCGTGTACCAATATTTACCATCCATCTTGCTAACGCCCACTCTGCCTGACTAGTATTGTTGCAACTAGTATTGTTGTTCTTGGAATGCACTCCTGTACCTTTTTAAATACTTGTATGGATGGTAAAAAAAAGTTAGTAGTTGGCACTCTTTACTACTTTATAATTGCAGCACTATGAACAGTGAAGCTACACCTGATGAACTTCTCCTTGCCATGAACTTCTAAGCCCCATGGGAGTCTTGACTGAGTCGGGGCCTGGCTAGCCTTTGTTTACTTGCCAAGCCTTTTCTTTCCATGTAGCTGTTAAATGGCACAGGAATGTCTTAATTGGGGGGGGGGCTGCAACCCCACTCCCTGTTTGGCTTGTGGAGACCACTGTGTCTGTGCTGATACCTTCAGGCTCGATGGTTTTGCCTGCACAAAGTGCTATAGTTTTGCTTACCAATCCTAGTTGCTCATAATACCAGTATATATAGGCTTCTATATGCAAGTGAAAAGCAAATCTACAGCATTAAATTAATACTAGGCTAGACCAATTTCAAGGCCTTCCCGGCCACCATATGTACATTTGTTTTGCTTCTAATGCCTTTCCAAGCTAAAATCCTCTTACCCCAGCATATTAAATCTTGCCACAGTGCTGCATCTGCAGCTTTGGTCTGGTAAATGAGCAACCATATTTGCACTGATTTATTGTCCACCTTACTAAGCACCTGTTCCCTCTTGGCTGCTGTCCTCATGCTATATACCTCAAGGTAATCACATTACTTAGGCTGCAGTCCTATCCACAGTTACCTGGGAGTAAGTCTCATTGACTATAATGGAACTTACTTCTGAGTAGACTTGCATCAAATTGGGCTCTTAGTGTCTTAACTCTTTGGGCCTCTGTACTGTTGGGCCAGCGGGTGGCGCAGTGGGTTGAACCGCTGAACCATGAGCTGTCGATCGAAAGGTCGGCACGGGGTGAGCTCTCGTTGCTTGGCCAGCTCCTGCCAACCTAGCAGTTCCAAAGCATGTTAATGTGAGTAGATAAATAGGTACCGCTTGCAGGAAGGTAAACAGCGCTCCGTGTTCCAGCCGCATGCTACGCGCTGCGGCAAGGAGAGTCATGCCGGCCACATGACCACGGAGTTGTCTTCGGACAACGTTGGCTCTTCGGCTTTGAAATGGGGATGAGCACCACACCCTAGAGTCGGACACGACTGGACTTAATTGTCAGGGTTTACCTTTACTTACTGTTGGGTCTAGTAGTCTTGTTAACAATCAGTACATTTATCAAGTTGTGATACATTGCGCTAAACGGTTGGGACTTCACCGTATTTGTGATTGTACCATGTTGTTTATGTGCCACTATATCTGCTGTTTCCTTTACCATTCCTTGGGATTTCTAGCAACTTCATTGACTGAGGTTCAAAGCTGGGTGTACTCTTGGGACTTTCTGATTAGCTTTTTTGGAAGTTGTTCTCTTCTCTCCCCCCCCCCCCCCCCAGTTGCTGTTGTGAACTCTCAAACAGCTCTCTTCAAATGGGAAGTGGAAGGAAAACATTACATTTGTCAATCTGATTAAAGAGTGTATGTGACTGTATTAAAGAGAGGGTCCAGGTTTGTGCACAAACCTGGAGGTTCCTGGTCTGCATCCATTCTTATCTTCCTCTCTTTGCAGCTCTGCCTATGACCATGTGAACAAGATCCGGGCTGCCATCAAAAAGATCAGTCCCTTTGAGCACCAGACATATTGTCAACGGACACTGAGAGAAATCAAGATCCTCTTGCGCTTCAAGCATGAGAATGTCATTGGCATCAATGATATTCTGCGTGCACCAACCATTGATCAGATGCGTGATGTGTATCCTTACAGACAGCTGTTGTCCTTTCCAGACTTGGAAGGATACCTGCATGAATGCTGAGAATGTGGATGCCAAGTTGTGATCTGTGTTCAGCCCCTTTCCCCTCTCTTGGTTCGCCCTATGAAGTTTCAGCAGACACAAAACATAATGACATGCAGTAAGATTGCCAGGAATGAATTATACCAGCATCTGGGCTGGCTCCTTGGCCCTTCTGGGCACAGCTCCAGGTGTTGTACTGTTAATGACTTGAGCCTAAGAAACCATCTTCTCTTATATCCTGTTAGATCACAAGCCTTCTTTCAGGGCCACCCCTGTGCAGGTCTTTTACATTAAAGGCATGTACAAATGCAGTCTTTGGTGCCTTGTTACAATGGAGGCCCCTTCCCCTAGAGACAGATAAAAAGTGTTAAGCCCTCTCTGTGTGGGTTGGCTTTTAACAGCTGGTGCTAAGACAGTATGGGGGAGAGTGTTTAGCTGGTGTCCTGGTTCACCTGCAGGTGCACACCTAATACTTTGCCCAAAGATACTGCTTTCCACATACCGTGAACGTTGTTTTCCTTGACTGCTGCCTTGCCTCCCTTCTCCTGGAGGGGGTGCTGTGTTTCTTTCCCTGCAGATACATAGTACAGGATTTGATGGAGACTGATCTCTATAAGCTGCTGAAGACCCAGCAGCTCAGCAATGATCACATCTGCTACTTTCTCTATCAGATTCTCCGAGGGCTGAAATACATTCACTCTGCCAATGTGCTTCACCGAGACCTGAAGCCCAGCAACCTTCTCATCAACACCACGTGTGACCTAAAGGTGGCATTCAGCAGCTCTTGCTAGACCCTTTACTTCCCCCTTCTGACTCTAGCCTCACTGCTGCATTTGGCAACCTACTTAAATGTGTGCCCATCCTGGGTTTAGCATACTTAACCCATACCTTTGTTCCCTTTATTTTTGCAGATCTGTGACTTTGGCCTGGCCCGGATTGCTGATCCAGACCATGACCACACAGGTTTCTTGACGGAATATGTTGCCACTCGCTGGTACCGTGCCCCTGAAATCATGCTTAATTCCAAGGTAAGACGGTCAGGGTTTGCAGGCAGCCTGGAAGCTAGGGCTCGGGAGTCGGCAAACAGGACAGGTTCTTCAAATTAGTTGGGAGTGAGGTTTCCTGACGTCTCTGAAAGAAAAGGGTACAACAGCTATGCTGGCAGCACAAAGGCTGTTTATTTGCTAAAACCCTGACTGCATAGCAGGTGAAGCCCACCCCAAGCAGGTGAGGCTTTATCCCTTTGTCTCTGTGTTGCTTACTTTGCTTAAAGAAGCCCTCCAAACCTGCACCATAATACATAAGTCTTCTTGGTTTCATGCCCTATATATGCCCAGGTTCTCATATAAGTGGAGGTGAGTCATGACCCAGGCTAAGGTGGGTTGTGAGAATGCTACTGCTTTGTGTTGAAGCTGAGGCTGTCTGCACAGTTTGAACAGTAGGCAGGGCTAGCGATCCTAGATGAGGCAAATGCCACCAGAGGCGTTGGCAACGTTGCTTTGATCAAGCCCCTCAGTTTTGAGTGGGCTCCTCTGTCTCCCACCCATCCGCCTGCCCTTCTACTGTGGCTCCCTCTCCACATTTAAAAACTGTAGGCATGTAGTTGCCATGCCACGTCTGCCCCACCTCTCCTTCCAGTTGGCCTGGAGGAAAAGAGGGAGGCAGAATGACACACTAGGAGTGCATGCTGATTGGCTGCCATTGGGCAGGAAAAAAAGGATCCTGGCCACTCCCTTGCCTCTCCCCTTTTTGCCTGCAAGGCTCATGATGGTGAGTCCTGTGTTACATATTGGAATTTGGGATGAGTCTTCAGCTCTTGGCAGCTTTAGCCCACTTGCGGTGAAACTTTCTCCTTCAGCTTTGATTTTTTGCCCCTTCATATTCCAACTTCCATGTTTCTACCTTTTTCCACCTTCCTTTCATTTCTTAAGCTACTGCTGCTCCCTCCCTTGTTACAGCAGTCTACTCGTGTAGCAGAATTGGGTAGTAGACTGGGCTGAAACGATTTGGAGTACAGGTGGGTGAGGTGCATTTTTTGAAATGCTTTTCTACATTAATTACTCCATGAGAATTGAAAAAACAGCACAATGAATAATGGCTGTACTAGATCTTTTCACCCTGATGTGATGGTTTTTCTATTTTCTGGGCGTCTACTTACCAGGGAACATTTGAAAGTGGTCTGAAGTACTACAGTCCGTTAAACAAACTGATTCTGTTACATGTGTAGACCCAGCCTTAAGATATCTTCTGCTCTCTTGCACTTCATACCATTGTAGGCTAGTCTGGGAGAAGAGAGGATTCTGGAGTACTGATGTTTGCCAACCTCACAGTTAAATATTCATTGCTTTATGAAGGATACAACTTGCATTGAAAGCTTAATTTTCATTCCACCAAATGGCCACTGAACTCGCAGAAAATGACACCCAAGTCAATTGGGGGTGGGGTGGGGAGGTGTCATGCATGGCCAAAATAGCAGGTGAGAGAGGCCAAAGGAGCCCTACATCTTTAGTTTTTTTTCTCTTCTTCCCCCCCCCCCCCCCAGGGCTACACCAAATCCATCGATATATGGTCTGTGGGTTGCATCCTGGCTGAGATGCTGTCAAACCGACCCATCTTTCCTGGCAAGCACTACCTGGACCAGCTCAACCATATCCTGGGTAAGGGGAAAACCACCTGATTTCTAATTTCCTTTTCAATGCCTGAGACTGCCGCCTTCATAGGTTTGGAGCCTGTTTCTCCTCTCTCTAGGTATTTTGGGCTCTCCATCTCAAGATGATCTGAACTGCATCATCAACATGAAGGCTCGCAACTATCTCCAGTCGCTGCCCCAAAAGTCCAAGGTTCCCTGGGCCAAACTGTTCCCAAAGGCTGATCCCAAAGGTAAGGAAGATAGAAGCCCAACCACCACCCTCTGTGGCTCATTACCAACAGCTATCCTCTCATATCCAAGTGTGCATCATTGTGTGTTTCTGTTGGTTAACAATTAACTATATATAGCCATACCCTATGCCATATGTCTGCAACCTCTTCCAACCAGGAACATGCCGTTCATCTCAACTTGCAGTGAAAATACCCACTCTTGCTTTAACTCTGTTTGTTACTTTATGCTCCTTCTCCTCTGTATATGTCAGTCCTTTTTGCACTGGACTCACTAGTATGTGTGTGCCTTGCAATGTTCCCCTTTCTACTAAATAATATGATGCTCGCCTTCTCAACTGCTAGCCCAACTTTTCTGTGAATATGGCCACCTAATCTGTGCCATGTGGATCCTTTTGTTTCTGGGCAAAGGCAATATATTTGTGTGCTGACTTCTAAAAAATAGTTGGCTGTCCTCTTTAAGATCTTGGGAACCAATGAGACCTAGTTGCTGACAGAAGACATTCATGTGTGACTGAATGAAATTTGAAGACAGTTGTTTGAATATAGTTTAACCATAATTTAGTGTATGGTGTGAGATGGCTTAATGTCTCTGCAACATAACACCTTTTGCCTACCTTCCCTCTTTGGGATAACCAATGGAGAGATGCCCAAGACTCCTATGCCTGTAATAGTCGTGTAGAAGAGGGATTTTAGGCAGGTGGAAGTTGTCATGTGAGGTGTCACATGACAAGTGCACCTATATCGTGGGGAAAGAAGACATGCAGGCATTTCTTCTGTACAAGCTTTAAAGATACAGATGTCACTTGTGTTAGGATTGTTGGCTGCTCTATTTTATAAAAATGGGTCCAAACCAGAAACATACCACTCACAAGAAAATGGTGTGTTACTCATTGGAGAACATTTTGGGAGAAGCTGAGCCTGTGCAAAAGAGATGGCTCCTCTGGAACCAGAATAGAACTAGGTTGCTTGCACATAATAACAAATGTCACAGAGCAGATTTTAAACTGACTTCTGGAGTAAAACAGGAGCTGGAAAGGATTTGGTTTGGGATAACTCATCCTTAGGGGTGGTGAGAGAGATTTAAATGCTTTCTGCACTTGGACTCAAGATAGCATAGTTGCCAGTGAGCATGCTGAAATGGAGAACCACCTGAACAGTTAAAAGTATGGGAGGGGAGGAATTAAAAAAGAAGGGCAAATACATGTTCATATAGTAATGGTGGAAGCCGTGGCATGGATCACCGTGGCCAGGTCTGCGTGAGTCGGGTATGGTCACAGCTGGTGCACCAGCCGAAGCTGGCCACAGCCACCACCTGGGAATCCAGGAGCAGCTGTGAGTCCAGGCAAACCCCCAAACTGCAATTCTTTGCATCTATCCTCCCTACCAAAAATGTTTGGTAAGAAACCTTCATCTAAACCAGGGGTTCTTAACCCCAGGATGGCGCCGTACCACCTCTGGCACCGGCCTCCACTGAAGTGCCACTGGAAGTAGTTGGCGATGACATCATCGCCACTTCTGGGTTTCTGGGCAACGGAATTTTAGCAACAACTTATAATTGGGGACAGATAGCAGTTACCTATGAGTCCTTAAACACAAAATTGTTGATCTAACACAAAAATTCCCAGTCACCCAGTAAAATGTATTGGCTGTAGGTTCAGAACAGGAAAAGGGAGTGCTGTTTAATGCAACATGTAGCTTACATGAGAACAGTTCATTTCAGCATAAGCTTTCTGATGGAGTGTAGCCCCTGGAATTAAGAACGACTCCCTCTTTAGAGACCTTTCGGCAGGGCCTTAAGACGTTTTTATTTAGGTTAGCTTTCGATGTCTGACATGGTGGCTTTTTAACAAATGGCTTTTAACAAATGTAAATACAGGTGACCCACTGGGGTTGTTTGTTTTAATTGTTTTAATTATTTGTTTTTACTTATATTGTGTACATGTTTATTTTAATGTTGTAAGCCGCTTTGAGTGCCCTTGCTGGGAGAAAGGCGGGATACAAATTCTTTAAATAAATAAATAAAATAATAAAATCTTATACTGAAACAAATTGGCTAGATTTTAAAGAGCTACAAAGACTCTTTGTGTTTGCTGCAGCAACTAACATGGCTGCCCCTCTGGAAGTAGCTTACATGGAATTCACTTCCTCAAGATCAAGTGATAAGCAAAAGCATTAATGAGTAAAAAGCATTAGACAAGTTTTGGGGAATAGTGGTATCAGTCATGGTAGTTAAATAGAACCTTCGTTTTCAGGGGCAATATATCTTTGAATATTTGTAGGGAACACAAGTCGGCAACAGGCTGTTGCCTTCGTCCCCTGTTTGTAGGCTTCTTGGGGTGCTGGCAGCTGTTGGCAACAGGATGGTGGACTAGGTGGTTTTGCAGGGCTGCCCTTGTATGATGGGTTGCACCAGTGATGACATCTTGGATTGGTGTGCAACCTACTGGTGGGTTCCTACCCATGCCAGCTAAAGACCAATGGCCTATGTTTACCCTTGCTCTCTGCTTAAGAACATGAGCCCTGCTGGATCACACTTAATGCCCATCTAGTCCAGCTTCCTGCATCTCGCAGTTCTCCACCTCCGGGAGAACACAAAACAACAAGATACCTGTATCCTGTTGCCGCTCCCTTGCACCTGGCATACAGGGATAACCTACTTCTAAAGCCAGGAGGTTGCTTATGGCTTGTAACTTGTGATGGACTTTTCCTCCATGAATCTATCCAATCCCCGTTTAAAGGCATCAAGGCCAGGTGCCATCACCATACCCTATGGCAAGGAGTTCCACCGATTAATTACATACTGGGTAAAGAATATTTTAGTAAAGAGGTACGCTTAATGGGTTTTCCAGCCATGTATTTATTTTGAGGAAATACAGATAGAAAATTTCCTGAGGCTTGCCAGTGGAAAATCCTTTGATGTCCGTGATCACTTTAAAGAGACAAGCAGCTGAACTGCGTTCTCCTGGACTATCTGATGCTGGCAGGCGATATTACTGACACTTGCTGACGTTTCGTTACACACTTGTAACTTTATCAAAGCAAACACACGAACCAATGCGGCTTCAAGCCGGTAGATGTTACTGTCTGTTGAGGAGCATCGTTATTTTTTGTAGTTGAGAAGCACTAACTGCTGATTCAAAACGGAAGCTTGTTGCCTAGTTACGCTGCATGACCTCTTAAAGGGATACCGTTATGGAGTACCATGTAGCAGTGTGAGTGAGGTGCAGAACGGGCTGATCAATTAGAGGCAGAGGCAGGTTGTTGCACACTGGCCAGCTGCAGCTTTTCCCCCCTTGTGTGTTGTCCAAACGACCTTTGAAGAAGCGGAAACCACACCTTGTTCACTGTCATTCGTGAACATTGTTTTGTCTGTTCTAACTCTTCCCTCCACTCAATTTCAGTGCATGTCCCCTGGTTCTGGTGTTGTGCTTACACCTGTGACCATATAAACCTGTTGGTTTCTTAACACAGTAGTGTGTTCTTTCTCTTGCTATCTGCTGTCCAGCTGCTGACACTGCATCTTCTTTTTTCCCCAGCTCTGGACCTGTTGGACAAAATGTTGACCTTTAACCCCAACAAGCGCATCACAGTGGAGGAGTCGCTTGCCCATCCTTACCTAGAGCAGTACTATGACCCCTCCGATGAGGTGCTGGATGCTTTGAGAATGAAGATTATCTGATGGGGAGAGGGAATGGGGTTTATTGAGTTAGATTTGGTGGGATGGGGGAGGAAGGAAGTTAGGAACCAGGACTCCTCAGTTCTAGCTCTGTCTTTGTCCCATGCTAGCCAGTTGCTGAGGAGCCGTTCACCTTTAACATGGAGCTGGATGACCTACCCAAAGAGAAGCTGAAAGAGCTAATATTTGAGGAGACAGCGCGATTTCAGCCTGGCTACCAAGGACCCTGAGGGGCTGTTTGGACCATTGGTGAGTCTAGCTTTCACTCTCCAGGGAGCAGAGATCTCAGTCTGGCTTTAGTGGAGCCCTTTCACTTAGGGATGCAGGTGTGATGCACAGGTCGGTTATCCAAAGCAGTGTTTAGGTACACCAGGGTCAATAGTGCTTGCCATGGTGCTTGTAATACCAATATTTAAAAAGGACACAGGAACTTACAGGCTGGTCAGCTTAACGTCTGTTCCAGACAATCTGGTGGAAAGCATAATTAATGATAAAATTAAGGATATAGAAGAATGAGGCCTGCCGAGGGAAAATCAGTATGGTTTCTGCAAAGGTAAGCCCTCGCTAACCTTCTAAAGCTCTTTGAGAGTGTCGGCAGTCATGTGGATAGAGGCGATCCAGTTGACGTTGTATCCTTGGACTTCTAAAAAGACTTTTGACAAAGTCCCTCACCAAAGGCTCTTGAGTGAACTTGGCAGTCCTGAAATAAGAGGACAAGTCCTCTTATGGATTGGTAAGTGGTTAAAGGACAGGAAGCATAGAGTAGAAAGAAGTGGACAATTTTCATAGTGGAGGGAAGTAAAACATGATGTTCCCCAAGGATCTGCATTTGGACTGATGGTCTTTTTAACTTGTTCATAAATTATCTGGAGTTAGGTGGCCAAGTTTGCAGGTGACATTGGATTATTCAGGGTGGTAAAAACCAAAGCAGATTATGAAGAGCTTCAGAAGGACTTCTCTAAACTGGGTGAATGAGCAACCAAATGGCAAATGGTTCAATGTCAATAAGGGTAAAGTAATGCACACTAGGGCAAAAAAATCCCAACTTTATATACTATATATACTAATGGGGTCTGAGCTGAGATTAACAAACCAGGGAATATCTTGTTGTTGCTTTTATGTTTTTATATTTTAATCGGCTCCTGTATTGTGTTTAGCTTTGTTCAACGTTTTTATCTGTTGCATTTTTATGTTGTGCACTACCTTGAGCATAGGAAAGGCAGTATATAAATCTTTTAAATAAATGTGCATAGCTCAATGAAAACACTAACCAGCGTGTGGCAGCAGTGAAGCATATTCCATGCTAGGAGCCCTTAGGAAAGGAATTGAGAGTAAGACTGCTAATATTATAAGGCCCCTATATAAATCTTTGTGCGGTCACACTTGGAATACTGTGTACCATTCTGGCTGCCACACCTTGAGAAGAATATTGTAGAGCTAGAAAAGGTATAAAAGAGGGCATCCAAAACTCAGAGGGTTGGAGCACCTTCCCTACAAGGAAAAGCTACAGCATTTGGAACTTCTAGCTTGGGGGGTGGGGGGGGAGAGACTATTACAGGGTGGGAACATTACTCAAGATGTAAACTTTGCAGTGTGGGCAGAGGTTTTTTTCCTCCCACAATGCTGGAATCTGAGGTCATCCAATAAAACTGATGAGTGGGAGATCAAGGGCTAACAAAAGAAGGTGGTACTTCCACAGACTATGTGCTGTGTGTATTTATTGCTGTCCTTGGTGATGACTGCTAGCTTCGATTGCTTTCAAAGCAGACTGGAGGAAAGGGCTGTCAATAGCTACTCGTCATAATGGCCATGTCCTACTCCCTGGTTCGGCAGCAGTCTGCCACTGAATGCTGGGGAGAATTCTGCCTTTCTCTCTTGCTTGTGGGCTTCCCAAAGGCAACTGGTGGGCCTGCTATGGGAAACAGGATCATGAACTAGATGTGCTTTTGACCTGATCCAATAGAGTTTTTTATGAGTCTTCTATTGTGTGTTTTTCACAAGCAAGAAACTGCTCATGCAGCTGGATATCTTGGTATTAGAAACTTGTGATTTGTGCCCTCAAAGAACTTCCAGAGTTAGCATGCCCCTGGGAAGGTTTGGCACTGTCCTGGCAATTTCCCACACATTGGATCCAATCCATAGTTGGCCAGTTAATGTATAGTAGTGAAAATATCGAGAGAGACACTTATGTGGATGCAGGGAGATGGCTTTAGATTCTGTTTCTCTAGCAGTTGGTTCTCTGTCAAGAGAACACGCTGGTCATAGCAAACACTTTTTTCCAACAACACAAGAGGCGACTCTACACATGGACATCACCAGATGGTCAATACCAAAACCAGATAGATTATGTGCTTTGCAACCAAAGATGGAGAAGCTCTATACAATCAGTAAAAACAAGACCTGGAGCTGACTGTGGCTCAGATCATGAGCTTCTTATTGCAAAATTCAGGCTTAAACTGAAGAATGTAGGGAACACCACTAGACCAGTCAGATATGACCTAAACCATATCCCTTATGAGTATACAGTGGAAGTGAAGAATAGATTTAGGGCATTAGACCTGGTAGACAGAGTGCCTGAAGAACTATGGATGGAAGTTCGTAACATTGTACAGGAGGCAGCAACTAAAACCATCCCAAAGAAAAAGAAATGCAGGAAAGCAAAGTGGCTGTCAGATGAGGCTTTACAAATAGCTGTGGAAAGAAGGAATGCAAAAAGCAAGGGTGAAAGGGAAAGATATAAACAACTGAATGCAGAGTTCCAGAGAATAGCAAGGAGAGATAGGAAGGCCTTCTTAAATGAACAATGCAAGGAAATCGAGGAAAACAACAGAATGGGGAGGACTAGAGATCTCTTCAAGAAAATTGGAGATATCAAGGGAACGTTTTGTGCAAAGATGGGCATGATAAAGGACAAAAAAGGCAAGGACCTAACAGAAGCAGAAGAGATTAAGAAGAGATGGCAAGAATACACAGAAGAACTATACAAGAAAGATCTGAATGTTCCTGATGACCACGCTGGTGTGGTCACTGACCCAGAGCCGGACATCCTAGAGAGTGAAGTCAAGTGGGCCTTAGGTAGCATTACTAACAACAAAGCTAGCGGAGATGATAATATCCCAGCTGAGCTACTTAAAATCCTAAATGATGATGCTGTGAAAGTGCTGCATTCAATATGCCAACAAATTTGGAAAACTCAGCAGTGGCCAAAGGATTGGAAAAGGTCAGTTTACGTTCCAATTCCAAAGAAGGGCAGTGCCAAAGAGTGTTCAAACTACCGTACAATTGCACTCATTTCACATGCTAGCAAGGTTATGCTCAAAATCCTACAAGCTAGGCTTCAGCAGTACGTGGACCGAGAACTACCGGATGTACAAGCTGGGTTTCGAAGAGGCAGAGGAACTAGAGATCAAATTGCCAACATGCGGTGGATCATGGAGAAAGCACGAGAGTTCCAAAAAAACACCTACTTCTGCTTCATTGACTACGCAAAAGCCTTTGATTGTGTGGATCACAACAAACTGTGGCAAATTCTTAAAGAGTTGGGGGTACCAGACCACCTTACCTGTCTCCTGAGAAACCTGTATGCGGGTCAAGAAGCAACAGTTCGAACCGGTCATGGAACAACTGATTGGTTCAAAATTGGGAAGGGAGTACGGCAAGGCTGTATATTGTCACCCTGCTTATTTAACTTATATGCAGAGTACATTATGAGAAATGCAGGGCTGAATGAATCACAAGCCGGAATCAAGATTGCCGGGAGAAATATCAACAACCTCAGATATGCAAACGATACCACCCTAATGGCAGAAAGTGAAGAAGAACTAAAGAGCCTCTTGATGAGAGTGAAAGAGGAGAGTGCAAAAGTTGGCTTGAAACTCAACATTAATAAAACTAAGATCATGGCATCTGGTCCCATCAATTCCTGGCAAATAGAAGGGGCAGAAATGGAAGCAGTAACAGATTTTACTTTTCTGGGTTCCAAGATCACTGCAGACGGAGACAGCAGCCATGAAATTAAAAGACGCTTACTCCTTGGAAGGAAAGCTATGGCAAACTTAGACAGCATAATAAAAAGCAGAGATATCACCATGCCAACAAAAGTTCGTATAGTCAGGGCGATGGTGTTCCCAGTAGCAATGTATGGTTGCGAGAGTTGGACCATAAGGAAGGCTGAGCGCCGAAGAATAGATGCTTTTGAACTGTGGTGCTGGAGAAGACTCCTGTGAGAGTCCCTTGGACTGCTAGGAGATCAAATCAGTCAATTCTAAATGAAATCAAGCCTGACTGTTCCCTGGAAGGACAGGTACTAAGGCTGAAACTCAAATATTTTGGCCACCTAATGCGAAGAGAGGACTCTCTGGAGAAGACTCTGATGCTGGGAAAAATTGAAGGCAAAAGGAGAAGGGGAAGGCCAAGGATGAGATGGTTAGACAGCATCACCGATGCAACAAACATGAAAATGAGCGAACTCAGGAAGATAGTGGAGGACAGGAAGGCCTGGCGGGATATGGTTCATGGGATCACGAAGGGTCGGACACGACTTAACGACTGAACAACAACAAGCAGTTGGTCAGTAGAGCTTCCTGGTAATTCAGTGTACACTGCAGCTAAGTGATTAAGTATTGCTGTATGATAGGTTAGGATACCTATTGTATTTGGTGGCAGTAATCTTTAGAGGGTCTTTTTTTTTTTTTTCTTACAGGTCTCTGCTTCACCAGGAGATGATTTGGGACTATCCGGCTCCCCTACTGGATTTTTGAGGGGAGCACAGGATTCAGGGGTACCAATTTGGGGGTGCCCCGTTGACTTGCTGTACAACTGCGCTTTGCTATGTGGCTGTGAACCCTGGTAACCCATCTCTGGACCCCCTTAATGTGATGTGTCGGGGTGAGACCCTGGTGCCCAGGTTGGGGACAGGGAGGGGCTGTTGCCCTCCCCTCCAGGAAGGAAAAGAAATTGGTTCCTTCCCCCTTCCCCTTACCCCCTTCAATGAGATGTAAAGGGGAGTGTCATCTCTTTTTTTTTTTTTTGGCGGCGTTTTATTGTCTTTAACGAGTTAATAAACTAATCCTGATTTTTAACAGGGCCACTTTCTGATCCCTTGGGCATTATTAGCAAGGGGAGTTGAACATGAAATGTTCTGGCTCCTGGATTCTCCCTCCTATAATCCTTTGAAGCCTGCTACCTTTACAATTGAGGAACAGAATCCAAGGGTTCTGGGGCCTCAACTTTTCCTACAACACTCCTTCAAGAATCCAGGAGTCCTGGCTCCTCCTTGCTCAAATGGAGGACATGTCTATGCTAGTTCTTGTTTTCTGGTCAGTGCCATTTTGAAACTCCTATAATGCATATCTGACCTTGGCAATCACAGTGGACAACATCTGGTAAGCAGTGTGGGTACGAATCTTGCAATGCTGAAAAGGGTGTCTGGTTGAAGGGGGTTGTCTCCCCTTCAACCTCCCTGTGGTGTTCCAAAAGCTGTGCAAAGGAAGGTTATCAACCCCATCTGCTTCCTCTAGTTGGAGAAGGCAGGGTTTGTGGTTGTCTGCCTCTCCCTTTTTTCCATTTTGCATCTGATCAAGTGGTTGCATATGCAAACTCATGCCTCAAGAACCCAATTGGTCTCTCGACAAAGGCACAGCACTTTGTTGTCTTGCTGCTACAAACTAACATGGCTGCCCTCTAAATTTCCCTCCTTGGTGATTTTTTTAAATGATGTGCAGATTTTAACCCCAGTCTCCATCATGCAAAACTAAACTCCAAAAGGAGCAGGGCCTGCAGCTACCTGCAAACATGAATTTAAAAGGAAGGGAGAGGCTGGGAAGATGACGGACGGTCACATCTGTGCGTCCCGAGGGGACAACCCAGTTGCTCTGTAACAACTCTACCGTGTGGGTGGAGGAGGTATTTCAAGTATGCGAGTACTAAATAGAGCAGGTGCTTAGACTGACGTTTGCTCTAAGTAGTGGGAATTAAGTCACCTCAACTGAAAGGGAGTCCTTGGGAGCTCCAGTTCTTGGATGGACTGATTAGGTCCTTCCATTTGTGTGTGCCATTTTTGGGTACCAATTTGGATGAACAAGATTGCCAGAACCTTTGTGTTCTTAAAGAGGGAAATTCTATAAGCAGAAAAAATGGGATGTTTCTGGTTGAATGAGGAGGAAACCTCTCTGCCCTGGCAATATTGCCTGTTTGTCTAGGGCCTAGCTGTGGTTACATCAGTAGACCTTCTCAAAGTGGGTGTAACATTTTGAGGGAACATGGATTGAAGGGAATTTATGCCTCCCCATCCCCCTCCTGCTTTGAATTGTATAAAGACCCAGAAATAAATCATTCCTTCAATGCCTGATTCTGTGCTTTATTTTGGAGGGGGTGAAGGAGAACCACATATTGTTGCTGATAGGTACAGCTCAAGTTTTAAACTGGTTTAAAACACAAAAAGTCTTTGGCCCACTGTCATTGCAAACATCCAGAAGGAAATCTGGCTTGGAAGGAAACCTTTATGTAGCTGGCTTCAATACTTGTGTATAAGCAAAGGTGTACTTCAGAAAAATCCAAAGTTGTTCAAGTAGGGGGTTAAATAAGAACACTTGCATGTATCTACTGGTTGATGCACCTGCTTAAGAAATTTGGGAGGGGGGTGCTGGGTTTGAAGTTCAGTAGATTGCTGGGAATTGCTGATCATTCGAGTAAGTCGAGGAAGGAAGCAGCCTGTGATGCGAGGGTGCAGAAAGGGTGTCAAGACAGGATAGTCTGACTCTGTGGCTGAGGCTGTATGCCTTGGCTGCTTGTAGAATGTAGATGGCTTTGGAGGGGGGGCCTGGCCAACAACCGGGGGGTGACAAAGCAGGCAGCAGCCACAATCACACCGTTTTGGCAGCTGGAAGAGTGGGTGGCGGTGGGTTTGGCCGCTTCTGACAGGAGTTGAAGCAGCAGCTGTGGTGGTGATGATGTCATGGGGGGGGCATAGTGATGCCACTGAGCCCAGGCGGTCATTCAAAGCAACTATTATCACTATGTGCCAGCTAAATACTTTTTCAGGATTATGAAAGTATCGGTAAACATTCCATCTTTCAGTCAGATTTGGTGTTGTGTTACAAAGTTAGAACAACCTGGCACACACCCTGCACTTCAAATACTGCCTTGGAACTCATAATAACCTATGCCAGAATGCAAAGCAATCTTGATTTAGCAATCAATATTTACTTGATAATCCTGTCAAGGGAGGCTGCTTAAGAGAAATATACCGTAAATGAGGCAGAGACCTGGGCCTTTTCTTGTTTGCATTGTATGGTTAGTATTATAGTTACAGAGAACTACCAGGGGTTCTCAACCCCTTCCTGCCTGAGTACCACCTCCGGTGCCACACTCCTGCTGTGTACCACTGGAAGTGACTGGTGATGACATCACCAGTTCCTTTCAGGTTTTTGGAGGCCAGGAAATGTGGGTAGGAGGCTCTGGGGGCCTGACCCTTCTCAGCGTTCCCAAGAGGCTTGGCCAAAGGCAGGAGCCTCTTGGGAGTGAAAACATTAACCCTGGTAAGAAATCCTCCATTGCCAATTTATAAGGTATTGCATTTGGCCATCATTTCAATTGCTGAGAAAAAAATGTGCTGTCAAGCTAAATTTATTACCTTGAATAGCAGCTACCTCCAATAACGTGTATCTACTGTACTTACTGGCAATTTGCTGATTCATTTGTGGTTTCATTGTAGGCTGCCTTGGATCCCCTTACTGGGAGGAAGGCAGGCTAGAAATCCATTAAATATTTAGGATACTTTAGAAGTTGAAGAATGCCATACTGGTCAATTAGCAGGAATGTGGATTCTGCCATTTAAAGAGTAGTTATGTGACCAAGATGGGCTGTGGGGTGGCGTAGTGGGTTAAACCACTGAACCATAAGCTGTTGATTGAAAGGGCGGCATTTCAAATCTCACCACTCAGCCCCTCCTGCCAACCTAGCAGTTCGAAAGCATGTTAATGCGAGTAGATACCTTCCCGCAAGTGGTACATATGTAACAGCATTCCATGCTCCAGCCGCACACTATGCGCTGCAGCAAGGAGAGTCACGCTGGCCACATGACCACGGAAGCATATTTAGACAGTGCTGGCTCTTCAGTTTCACAATAGGGATGAGCACCACCACACTCTAGAGTCGGACACAACTGGACTTGAATGTCAAGGGATAGATACCTTTACCTATGTGACCAAGAAACCTCTCAAACAGTACTGAAGCACAATGTAGGTATTTAAATTAAGGCTATAGGAGAAGCTTTCAGGAGAAGCTATTTCATCTAAACTGTGAGCCCTTTGGGGACAGGGAACATAAGAAGAGCCTGTGCTGGATCAGGCCAAAGGCCCATCTAGTCCAGCTTCCTGTATCTCACAGTGGCCCACCAGATGTCCCAGGGAGCACACAGGACAACAAGATACCTGTATACTGTCACCACTCCCTTGCATCTGGAACTATTTTACTGTGTAAACTGCTTTGTGAACTACTCTTGTTGGAAAAATGGTATAAATATTCTTATATATAATTAAAACATTTATAGTGTACATTTCAGTTCCTCAGTGGCAGCTTAAAAGTAGCAATAAATGCACATTTTAAAGCAAAAAACAGGGCAATAAACCACTAGTTGCTTGCTATGTTGTTAGTAGCAAGCAGCCATTGTGCCTGATTTGATTAACATTGTGCCTGATGAACAGAAACATGCTACTGCAAAGCGCATCTAAATAGCTTTTATTTGGCTTTGAAAAACTGGGTGGTGGTATTTTTTGAAAGATGGTGTGCTATAGCTTGGACATCATTATAGTAAAGACCCTGTCCCTTATGCCCACCACCTATGTGACAATGGAGGCAGCAGCAGGACCTCTAAGGGGCTGGGAGCAGGCTTGGCGGGGTGGAGGCAGACTTACTACATGGACAGCTGTATCATCAAACTTACGGGCCTTGAGCCTTACCAAATATTTCCCTGGAGTCAGGCTGGGTTGCCTAACTGGTTTGAGCAGGAGAAAGCTCAAGTCATTTGGCCATTGGGAAGATTTATTCCTTTACCATCGGAAGGCACCTTTACCATCGGAAGGCACCAGTTTGAAATTGATTTTGTGATTACAGCTTTGCAGGACCCTGCCTGCAAGTATGCACAAATCCTAGAAGAGGTATCGGTGTGTGTGTATATCATGACGTGGGTGAGAGAAATCAGTCATCCATCCCTTTTGCCTTGGGGGGGTGTTAATCAGTAATATAGGCAGCTATACTTGAATCACAGTTTCTCTCCTACCCACTTACCATCCCACGTATCTTGGTCACCAAACCCCAGGAGCTTGTCCCCATAATAAAATGAGAGAGGGTCTGCCACCTAACTCTAGCTAACTTTTCCACAGGCACTAGAAGGTGGGGTTTTCCTCCCCGATTCTGTACCACCCCATCTCTGTACATCTGGGCACCCCAACTTTGCATCCTGAGAAAAGGCCTGTAATCAGCAACAGACATACCGGTAGAGTGTCTGTATATAAACATGTGGTGAATTGGCACAAGCATTACAGGAAATGAGGCTGACCCCAGGAATGGCTTAGCATGTAACCTTCCCCACACAAAGTGACTGTGTGCCAGCAGCCTTTGTGGGGTGCTTTCCTGTTGTACACCTCACTTTCAGCTGCTGGGAAGGGACTGTCTTATGCAACTGATGAGTGGAGCTCCCAGTTTCAGAGTGACTTTTTGAAAGGCTGAATCAGGAAGTGGTTTGTGGCTGGAACACCCTAGAATTCCTTACCTTATTGACAGGGAATGTTTACCTCTCTTTTCATCTTCAGAGAACCTTTCCAGCTCGATTGTGTACACAAGCCCTCAGCGAAGACTAGAACACAAGTCCTTAAGATGATTTACATGTCGTCTTTTGCCCTGATCTCTTAAGGACAGACCTCCATCCCGAAAGTCACCAAAGCTTGGACATCTTTTAGCAGACCTTTAGACTGAGCCTCACTTTTGACAGCAGAGGTTAACGGTTGGCTTTTTTCCTTCTCTGTTAATTTTTAATTGCACACATACTTTATATGTACATCTTTTTATTGGCACACACACCCCAAGCTTTCAGGATGGGGTGGATTGGAAATGTAAATAGAGATCCTATTATGTAAGCAGTGGCGCGCTTGTAATGCATTACAGCGAGAGAGCCTCAAAACAATAAGAGGAAACCAGCGCAGAAGTGTTTGTAGGGCACCTGAAAGGGCAGCTTGAACAAGTTGAATGACTCACTTCAGCAAAACAACTGTATGTATGTAGTACATGTGTCCAGATATAAATCAGACGCACAGCACGAGTAATTGCATATTTTGTGCTTTTTCAGGGAGGAACCAAGCCTTTTCAGAGCTTCTCACAGCTTTCTTAGGTTTTTGAAAAACGTTCAGAGAGCTGTTTTCTTCTGAGAAAACCTGATAGCTGGTGTAACACAGCAGGTGAGACTGGTTCAAATACCACTTGTGCCATGAACCGACCAGGTAGCCTGATGCAGGCGTCTCTTCTCTTAGCCCTCACATCTGCAATAGGACACTAATAACAATCCTTGCAGGATTGTTCTAAAGCAGGGGTTCTCAACCTTTGGAGGCCCGGGTACCCCCTATCACGGTCCAATTTTTGGAAGTATCCCCTGCTAATTAATTGGATTAATCAATTAATTAATTAGCTAATTAACCATTTAAAAATAAAGTATTAAAACAATTTTAAATGTGAAAAAATGTCTTATTTAATTCTGTGTGTGTGTGTGTGTGTGTGTGTGTGTGTGTGAGAGAGAGAGAGAGAGAGAGAGAGAGAGAGAGAGGGAGGGAGGGAGGGAGGGAGGGAGGGAGGCCCAACACAAAATCAGAGAGACAGAAGGGGGGGAGCTTGGGGTTGGGGCAATTTTTAAAAAAAAAATAAAAATCCTCTGGTCGCCGACAATCAGCTGAAGCCTCTCAGGTACTCCCGCCTGATCGTCCGTGTATCCCTAGGGGTACTCGTACCACAGGTTGAGAAACCCCTGTTCTAAAGATTGTGTTGTCTGACCTGCCTTGAATACTCTGAAGCTGTGGCAGCGAACACACAGATAGAATCTGGCTGTTCTGGAAAAACCAGGAATCCACAGAGCAAATTAATGATAAAACCGGGTTTAAGTTTTGCATGTCTCTGAATGTTTAGTCCTTGCTTTTAGGAGGGAAAAACGACAGGGTGACAGCTGAAGTCTGCTCACACCTGATGGCTTCCACCCAGCATTTGACCTTATCCAAAATATTTAAAATCACCAACGAGCCCAGACAGATTCTTTGCCCATTTACATGAAACCAAACCAGGATAGTGGTGAAAAGTGAGAGGGACATTGAAGCAAGTGGATAAGCAGCATGACTGAAACTGAGAAAGCTGTTTTATGTTTGTTGACATTTTTATCTTGCCTCATGCAAAGGTCTTGGGCAGGCAGCAGCACACATTAAAGCAAACTGAGAGGTTCTTGTTGCAGGAAAGACGGTTGCCATTCTTATTATTTATTGAAGACAAACCAAACTTTCAGCAAAAAGTGCCCCCATTTTAATTTCCCTTTTACGGAATACCCTGACTGCTTTCTGTCTTCCATTCATATCAATTTTTTGATAGCCTGGTAGTAAGGTCTTGCACACCTACTAGCTTAAGTTCTTATTCTGTGAAAGTGTTTTTATTCTATCCCCGGGGTTTTCTTGTTAAATGTTCCATATTGTTCAAGGAGACAAAGATTGTTTCTGTTCTTGAAAAAGAAAATGAAGTTTTTTTTTTAAATCTTCATAAAAGGAATCTAATAACCATGAAATGTTGTATATGCTACAATCAGCCTGTCAGGGCCACTCAGAGGAATTTTATCAGGGGGTACAAAGTTTCTTTTGGGCCCCTTCATGTAAATTTGGCTCCTGGGCCCCCCTTTTTTTGCTCCTGGGTCCCCTTTTTAACCCATTTTTGGCCCTGGGTCCAGGTACAATTTACCTTTTAACCTAGGCTTACCAGATCGTCGACCGGTACGGAGCGATCTCCCTTTAAACGCGTCGCGTTCTGGGCCCCCCGCGCTCTGCCACCTTAAGGGGAGATCGCTCCGTCCCGGTCGACGATCTGGTAAGCCTACTTTAACCCCCCTCTCTGAGACCCTGCAGCCTGTACTGGTTTAGGCTGGGCTACGGAGAGCTAGCTCCCAGAAATCTTGTAGCAGTTCTAGAAGATATTTAATGAGGTTAGGTGTATGGAGCGCTTTGAACACTATGTAAATACTTTATAACAATGACGATATACTGGTTAGACTTCTAGGAGAGGGGAGGAAGAGATTAAGTGTTTCCCAAACTTTTTCGACCTGCGGTTCCCCTGACCATTGGATCCCCATTACATTATGTTGATGCCTGCCAATTGGCACTGCACTGTTTTCCGAGAGGATTCCGTGGCACTGTCTCTGCAGCTCTCCTGGCTGGTTTCCGTGCCTGGGAGCTGCGCCTCCCAGTTTGGGAACCACTGGATTACGTAATTACAAGCAATAATATATCTCACCCCATCAGTCACCATCTGCAGGAATGTAGTAAAGGAGGAAGAAGAGAGGACTCCACTTTTTACTTTAACCACCGGAAGAGTATGAAAAGTATATCAGGGTAATTAATTCAGGCTAAATAACCTTGAATACGTTAAAAACCCAAACACACATGGGAAGATGTGTCTTGGGTGTGTAATATTCAGGAATACCAGAGCTACCTTGCAGCAGGTTTAGGCTAAATATTATTATTTATTTATTGAATTATTTATTGAATTTTTATCCCGCCTTTCTCCCCTGTAGGGGGACCCTAGATGGAACCAAAGGTCCATCAGAATCATAGAATTGGAAGGAAACTATAACAACATCTAGTCCAATCTCTTGCCTGTAGCAAACTGGTGGGTTGCGACCCACCAGGAGAACCGCTGTTTCTTGTTGGCCCCTTAAGTGGTGGGGACAGTGGGACAGCGATGGCAGGGATCCTGGGGATTGTGCCACCGGCGGGGGGGGGAAGTGTTTTTCCTTACTTCACAGGGGGTCCTGACGGCTTCCAGAGGGTGCGGGGATGCCTGTGGACCCCTCTGTGGGCCAAGCTTTAGATTGCCGCTCCGAAGCTATTACAACCACTTCCAGATTTTGAATGAAAACCAGAAGTGGTCGTAATCGCCACAGAGCAGCAATCTAAAGCTTGGGGAGGCCCGCAGGGGGGTCTGCAGGCCTCCCCACACCCTCTGGAAGCCGTAAGACCCCCTGTGAGGTAAGGAAAAACACTTTTCCCCCCACCAGCAGCACAATCCCCAAGATCGCTGCCACTGCTGTTCCCAACCCCGCAAAGACTCAAAGTTCTCCCCTCCTCGCAGGGAGAACTTTGAGAACTACTGACCTAGAGCATCTCCAGCAGGTGCCTGTTGAGCTTCTGTTTGAAGATCTCCAGTGAGAGAGAATCCACCACCTCCCTTGGCAATCTGTTCCACTGCCAAACCGCCCTTACCGTCAAGAATTTCTTCCTGATTTCCAACCGGAATCAGGCATCTCTCTTGCAATTTGTACCCATTTGAATCTACTTCTACTGACAGAGGTAGTTGAGAACAAATTTGTTCCTTCTTCTGTATGATAGCCCTTCAGGTATTTGAAGAACACTATCGTATCCCCTCTCAGCCTCCTCTCCTTCAGGCTAAACATACCAAGTTCCCTCAACCTTTCCTCATTCACAAGATCATCCTTGTCTCTCTTCTCTGAACCTGCTCCAGTTTGGCCACAACTTTCCTAAAGTGAGGTGCCCACAAATGACAATTGGACACAGTACTCCAGGTGAGGTCTGACCATTGTGGAGTAAAGCGGAACCACTACTTCTCGCGGCCGACTTGAAAGCTACAGTTCTACTAATGCAGGCTAACATCTTGTGATCCATTGCAACTCCAAGGTCCCTCTCGCATGTTACGCTGCAAAGCCAGGTATCTCCTGACCTATTCTATAATTGTGTCTTTGGCTATTTTTGCCTAAGTGCAGAACCTTGCATTTGTCCCTGCTGAACATCATCCTATTCATTTCAGCCCAATATTCCATTCTGCAAAGAAGCTCTTTAAGGGTGCAAGATGGTGGTAGATGTTCTCTGTTTGTTCATGCTTAGACCTCAAAAGCATATTTTATTAACAGGCCTGGCCTGTGTTTTTAGGGGGCAGCCACTCACTGTACCTGTTTGTCTCCTCCTGAAATTCCTTGGCCTATTGAAAAGCTGCTGTAGCATAGTGGCCAAGAGGCTGAGATATAAATCAGAAAATGCCTCATTTGAATCTTGCCTCTGCCATGAATTCACTTCTTAGGCAAGTCACTATTGCCTCAGACTTGCCCTACCTACCATCTGTAATATGAAGATAATAATAGTGCCCTGCCTTACAATATGGTAGTTGTAAGAATGACAACAATGTTTATGAAGTGCTTTGAGTAGTCATATAAATGCTAAGTATTCTTTTGTTGTTTATAACAGGACGTGATGATGGTCACTGGCTTTAAAGGTTCTTTACAAAGATTTTTAAAGCAAATCTATGACTGGCAGGCCTATCAATGGTAACAGTCCATAATTGGTAAGAACCTTCATGTTCAGAGGCATCTACCTTTGTTTACCAGCTAGTGGAACAAAACAATGGGGGCTAGCTGTCTCCATCATGCCTTGCTTCTCAGTTTCCCAGGGACATCAGGCGAGCCATGGATGAGAGATGGTGCTGGCTTTTGGTGTGATCAAGCAAAGCAATTCTTATTTATTTATTTACAATATTTTTACCCCGCCTTTCTCCCTGAAGGGACCCAAGGCGGCTGACAACAGAAAACTCAAATACAAATGTCTGTATTATTGTCTCCCAGGCTATTATTTTCTGACCTTACAAGTCTGAAGTAGCTGACAAATCCTAAAAAAAAATATTGGTAATGCTCACTAAAAAAAAATATTGGTAATGCTCACTAAAAAAAAATATTGGTAATGCTCACTAAAAAAAAATATTGGTAATGCTCACTTCAAGGTTTCAAGCACTCGGTCTCTTAAGGCGATGAAGCTGTAACCAAGCAACAAATGCAAACCTCAGAGCAACAAGGTATCCAAGAAGTGTTATCCTTCACACTTCATTTGCTTGTGCTAGTTATAGATTGCACAACAGAGCAAGCAAGAAGAAAAAAACACACACCAACAAGCTCTCTCTCTCTCTCTCTCACACACACACACACACACACACACACACACACACACACACACACACACACACACTCTAAGCACAGACAGAATCTATGCAGAATTTGATAGGCACAATGCCAGTCTGCTCACTGCATAGATGCAGCACCATCTCTATTGCCACTGCTGGGGCAGTGCATGGCAGCCAGTGGTGTCAGTCTGAGTGTGGCCAGTCATTTAGCCAGATTGAGGAGGTGAGGACAAACATACAGGCAGCTGCAATTGGGGACTGCCATTTGATGGGTTACCCTGGCAACCAAAGGTTTTCCTCTTCTCTCCATGGACTTGGCAACAATACTCAGGCTGGAAGAAACATGGCCAAGACAAGACAACTGCAGTAGGGACAGAGAGGACACAGGGAGAAACGATCGTGCTAATGGAGAAGCTGAAGTGCAGATACAGACTAGTAAAGATATGGGAGGAGAGTGCTGTGCTTGAGCAGGTTTTGGAAGCAGGTGGAAGAATGAGAAAGTGGGTGTGAGGAGGTAGCAAAGAGGTGTGGATGGCGACAGGGCTGGGACCTGTCCAGGACCCATAATGCTAGGTGATAACCCTGGGAAAAGGAATGCTCCTTCTTCCCCTTAGCAAGGCAGATGAAGCATGAGTTTATCAACCTTTTGTTTATCAACCACGTTTTGATGCCACTGTTCAATAATCTAATTTGTAAAGTGATTCACAATGTTAAAGAACAACAACAAAAACCTACTGAAATCTAAAACCATTCAACCATCAACAGCAGCAGGATCGATTCTCAACGGCAATCAATAAACAAGGTTCTACTTTTCAGCAGCCCAGGAGAACAAATATGTATTTAACTTCCGTGTTCGAGCTGTATGCTACGCGCTGCGGCAAGGAGAGTCACGCCGGCCACATGACCACGGAGGCGTCTTCGGACAACGCTGGCTCTTCGGCTTTGAAATGGAGATGAGCACCACACCCTAGAATCGGACACGACTGGACTTAATTGTCAGGGGATACCTTTACCTTTTTATAAAGGAGGCAAGAATAAGGGGCAGGGCTAAATGAACTTCCTGGAAAACATTACACTTTACAGGAGCCACGACTAAAAGGCCCTGCTCCTAATAGATGCTAATTTTGTACCCACAAAAAACGCCCCCACTAGCAGATCTTAGCATGTGGGGGGCATGGTTCATGTGGGGGGGAAACAGTCTTTAAAATGCATTAAACCCAGACCATTTAGGACTCGTCTTAGCTTAGCGACATGGCACAGACACTCCCACAGACCCACCCACCAGACCGTAAAGCTGCCTACCAAGCCCACACTTTTCAATAATCTGGCGTATCTCATGGATAGGATTGAGCCTCTAGATCAGGGGTGGCCAAACATGCTTCATGTAAGAGCCACGTACGATAAACTGTAAGGGCCACATACGATAAACTTCAGATGTTTGAGAGCCACAATATTTAAGAAGTATTTAAATTCTTAAATATATTTACTCACCATTAACATTAAACTTTAATCCAGTGGACTCTCAGTTTATACCTGGTAAATAATTATAAAGCTTGAAAAATTATTATTTACCTTTTATATTGCGATGCAAAAAGCTGAACCAACATATTTCCGAGAGCCGCACATTATAGGTCAAAGAGTCACATGTGGCTCAGGAGCCACAGTTTGGCCACCCCTGCTCTAGATGCTTAGAGATTAGATGAAGAACATCAGCAAAGGCCATTGAGAAACTCCAGTGAGTCCCTGACTCAAAAGCTGGTAGGACTGGAAACTGAGGCAGGATCTCCTTCAACAAGCTCCTAAAATATTGCCTAAGTCCTGCCTTGAGAGCAAGTGAGAACACATAACCTACCCTGGAGATACCCTGCACCACCACCCTGAATTAGGGTGGATTTGCCACCCCTGTTAGTATGTACCCCCACCAAGCACTCCCAGTATGTTTCACTCACCCTGTTTGTTTCAACAGGAGTGGGCAGAATAAGCAGGAGCAGCCCTGGCGCTGGGATCAGTGGCGCCAGATTCATGGCGCGGAGTGCAGCACTGCACCGCAAGTAGGTTGGTGGTGATACGTGATGTTATTACATCACCACCAATTGCTTCTGGAGTGCCACTATTTGCGGCCAAACCGGAGGCAAGGGCAGGCGGGTGGGTCCATCCAGTGAGCACAGAGTTCAGTGGGCCTGTCATGCTGGCCCCCACGGAGTGTTGCGCATGGTGCAGCCCGCACCAGCACCACCCCCAAAGTGACGAGAGTGAGCAGAAGGAAGCGGCACCAGAGTGGGTGAAGGAGGCATGGGCACGTTCTGCCTCCTTCTCCTTCTTGCCCATCTGCCTTTTGTTTGCTTTGCTGCTACGTTTTGCAGCTCAGGCGCTGTGATCACTTCCAGAGGTGGGCTGCTGCTGCCCTGATCTCAATGAGCGAAAAGATCGAAGAGCTGACTGAAGCAGTTCGGTGGGGCAGTAGGCCAGGGGTGGGGTGGGAGCAGTCAGTCATCATAGTGGGGCACCGAACCCCACATCAGGTTGCCATTCCCCCCCCCACACACACACACAGAGCCGCTTCAGTTAGCCTCATGGCTTGGTCAGCCCTGATTACTTGATATTTATGGAAACTTATTTCCCTGTACTTGTACACTACCTCTTCAAATCTCACAAAATTTGGGCAAGAGCTTCTTTATTTATTTTTCACATTTTTATACCACCCTTCCTCCAAGGAGTTCAGAGTGGTGTACATATTTCCTCCCCTCCTTTTTGTCCTCACAACAACCCTGTGAGGTAGGTGGGGCTGAGAGATAGTGACTGGCCCAAGGTCACCCAGGAAGCTTCATGGCTGAGCAGAGATTTGAACCTGGATCTTCCAGGTCTAAGTCCGACTCCCAAACCACTACACCATCCTGGCTCCTGGCTCCATTACAGCAGAACTAGCAACATTCTGAGCAGCGAGCTGCTGACCCAGGCCCTCCTCTAGAACACAGAAGTGTGCTTATTATGCAGTCGTTAAATAAACTAGGACTTTTAATTTGAGAAATGTGTGTTTCTCTAGGACAGTGGTGGCTAACCTTTCAACATGAATGCTGGCCCTTTAAATGGTTGCATAGGTGCGGGCATTTCAGCAGGTGCAGCTGCTTTAGCAGCAGCAGCACTTGCAGCTGCCAAGATTCTGTCTTCTACACAACTCTTAAGAACACAGTAGCCCTAATGGTGGAAGGTTGGCTACCCCTGCTCTAGGAGACATGCTCTCTCAAGAACTACCAGTCCCAGAGTTCCCTGTGCAAAGTAGGCAGGAAGGAGGAGGAGCTGGTGAGAGGGGTAAAGCCCCATAATAATCAGGGACATTGATCCCAGGGGCAATGGGAGCCAGTGCTGGCTGATAGGATTTACAGGACCCAAATATATGTGAGTAAATGTCTAGTTCTCTCTCATCTACTATGGGCCAAGAATGGTCAAACCACCCAGTTATTTTGTCTATCAAGTGTGCATTTGCAAGAAAAAAATGCTTTTGGGGAGATAATTCATGATTTTGCAATGAAAAAGGCCCAAACAAAAAAGCTTTCAAGTGAATGGGTTTATTTTAAAACATGTTTGTAGCTGCATTGGTTTATTAGAATAAAATAAATCAAAATGTCAGCAGCATAATACCACTTTGAGCACTGGAAAAGTGGTATAAATAAATATAATTTTTAAATAATTAGGATCAACCAAAACTTTGCAAAATAGCATGTTTGCTAGATGTTAATGTTATGTTATACAAAAATAGCAAAAAGGGGGCTGAATATTTGAGGCATAGTAGACAAGCCCAGTGCAGGCCATGGTATAAATTCAGAAATGTAGAAAATGTAATTGCACAATTAAACTAGAAACTTTTCTTTCATAACTCATGAGATTGTATGTATGGAAATGGGATCATAGTATCTGGGTGGGAGAGGGCTGTGTTACTAGTCTGTGCTGGGTTCCCAAAAATTCTGCTTAGGCCCTGCCAAGTGCTGTACTAAGTCCTCCTAGTATCATAATCTCTTATTTCTCTGAAGATTAGTTGTCCTCATCCAAGGCACCTGGTCAGGGACACCCCCCTACATCTTTCTTGGATCTGATGTTAGCACCTGGATGTTGATATACTCTGTCACCCTTAGGGTGCCAATCAGAGGCATAACTATGGTGGAGCCTGAGGGGCACCTGCCCTGGGGGCTCCGCCAAGGGGACGCGATTAGGGCATGCCCCTCAGGCTTCAGCACGGCCTCCTCCTTGCAACTTCCTCCTCCGCATGCCCTGAGGAGGAGGTTGTGAAGTGAGGAAGAGGCGGTCATGGCCCAATTGTGAAGCTGCAGCTAATCGGGCTGCATCCGCCTCCTCTTCACAGCCTCCTTCTCGGGGCGTGCCCCAAGGAGGAGGTCATGAGGAGGAGGATGCCATGGCCTGATTGCAAAGCCAAGGTGCTCTATGCGCAGAGCTCAGGGAGCAGCCGAGTTCTCTCACTTCTGGGAGAGAACCCGGAAGTGACGTCATGACATATCTCACGACATCACTGCCCCAGGCGCTATGGAGGTAACTTACGCCTCTGGTGCCAATCCTCCAGGATTGTTCTGGAGTTTCCAAGACTGCTACTGAAAGCAATACCAGGAATGGCTTTAGTCAGAATTGACAACCCTAATACCCTGGATGACATAAGAACATAAGAAGAGCCCTGCTGGATCAGGCCAAAAGCCCATCTAGTCCAGCTTCCTGTGTCACACAGTGGCCCCACCAGATGCCTCAGGAAGCACACGAGACAACAAGATACCTGTGTCCAGTCGCCACTCCCTTGCACCTGGCACAGAGAAAACCACTTCTAAAAAAAAAAAAAAAAAAAAAACCAGGAGGTTGCTTATGGCTTGTAACCTGTGATGGTCTTTTCCTCCATGAATTTGTCCAAACCCCTTTTAAAGGCATCTAGGCCAGGTGCCATCACCACATCCTGTGGCAAGGAGTTCCACAGATGAATCACACGCTGGGTAAAGAAATATTTTCTTTTGTCTGTTCTAACTCTCCCTCCACTCAATTTTAGTGCATGTCCCCTGGTTCTGGTGTTGTGCGAGAGGGAGAAGAATTTCCCTCTATCCACTCTCTCCATCCCATGCATAATTTTATAAGTCTCAATCATGTCCCCCCTCAGGCGCCTTTTTTCTAGGCTGAAAAGCCCCAGACCTTGCCCAGCAGTTACATGTACAAAATAAGAAACATGGGAAACAAAATTAGGCCCTAAGGAACCCCACAGGACACCTCCCGCAGGAGGTGAAGCTGAGGGATTCTACCTTCTGGAACATTTCTCTCAGGAAGGACCAGTATCATCACAAGGCAATGTGATGCATTAACCTCAAGAATACCTTGGAGATAGAGGTGTTTGTTTTTGTTGATAACTGCATAAAAACACAAAACACCACCACCTTTTCAAACTGAACACAAAACACCACATTTTGCATTTTAATTCAACAATTTTTCAAAAAAAGAACACCATTTTCAAACACCTCTACTTGGAGAATAATAATAATACACACACACACACACACACACACACACACCATGCCATTGGGTGGCGCAGCGGGTTAAACCGCTGAACCATAAGCTGTCGATCAAAAGGTCGGCAGTTCAATTCCCGCGACGGGGTGAGCGCTCGTTGCTTGGCCAGCTCCTGCCAACCTAGCAGTTCCAAAGCATGTCAATGCGAGTAGATAAATAGGTACCACTTGCGGGAAGGTAAACAGCGCTCCGTGTTCCAGCTGCATGCTACGCGCTGCTGCAAGGAGTCATGCCGGCCACATGACCACGGTGGCGTCTTCGGACAACACTGGCTCTTCGGCTTTGAAATGAAGATGAGCACCACACCCTAGAGTCGGACACGACTGGACTTAATTGTCAGGGGATACCTTTACCTTTTTATTTATATACCGCCTTTCTTGGTCACTGGATTTCTCCTCAGACTTTACTCCAAGGCGGTGTACATGGGCAGGCTGTCCTAACCCCCCTTGGGTTTTTTACAATATATAAATGTCAAATCTTTCATGAACGGCTACATTCCAGGTGGTATCCTTTTGCAGCCTGGCTTTTTTCTGCTGGCTGGCGCCTCGCACACTCGACTGACGCAGCTGGGAGCTCTTATCTCTCCTGCCCGGAGGCTTTTACAGCTTTTTTTTTTGTCTGCGGCAGGTCTTGAACTTGTCAAGTTCACAAGTCTTCGGGCTTACAAGATGGCAGCTCTCCCAACTGAGCCAAACCCTTCTGCCCAAATTCCTTCTCTCCACTGTTGAGGCTCTTAAATCCTGGTTAAGCAGGAACCTGGTTAGCCACAACTGACTGGGGTCAACCTAACCATTAACCACAGTTAATGCAGGAGGCAGAACTTGTTCCAGAAAGGGGAGGATCAGAAGAGCAATGGAATGATCCTGCAGTCCACCCCCACCCAATGTGAACAGTCGGAACACCTGGGCTGCAGAGGATTTTTTTTTTTAGCCACGTCTGTTTCACTGGCAACCCTGGAGACTTTTTGCCCCCACCTGTAGAGTACAGTACAGCTTACATGGATTGGAAAAATGGGATCCTGCATCAAGACAGAGTCCAGGACTGACTTTTTAAAAGTGAGGATTTTATGAATTACAGTTAAGCGCAGGCGTAATGAAAAGGAAAATCCTCAGAAAAAATACAGGGAGCTCTCTAGTCATTTCAAGTAGCGGTTAGAATACCAGAATACCATGCTATCAAAAGGCACTGAGAGGTTTCAGAAGAATCAACGGGGTCACGCCACCAGTGGAGGTCAACAACTGGAGCAACCAAATCAGTTTCTCTCCCAAACTGGCCTGAAACCAGACTGAAATTGATCCAGGTAATCTGCTTTATCCGAGAACATCTGGAGCTGTCCAGTCATCATCCTCTCAAGAATACTGCCCCCCAAAGGCAAAGTGAAGATTAGCCTGTAATTACTAAATTCAGTAATGGTTTCTTTAAGAGGCAGCAGATACAGTATATGCCCTTCAAACAATGGTGCACTGTCCGCTAAACATCAAACTCCCTTGGCTAACCTACCAGCTAGGATGGGCAATGACTGAGTATGTAGTGGGGCAGATTTCTCCTAGGATCTTGTCGGCATCCTCTCTATCTAATGGAATTAATGGAAATGTATCCAAGCAGTTAGAGGCCAACGGGTATTCCAATACAGAACTTTACAGTAAATGTGCCACCCAAGTGGGCAGCTTCTAAGCAACAGGTAACACCAGATACACAGCGACAAAAGAGTGAAATAATAGTTTTCATAAGCACAATATACTGAGCTGTCTTTTTGGAAGGGATGGAATTTTGTCAAAGCAACTTGAGGGTAAATTAGTTTTGGTGGGAAGGTCACAAAACAAAACGCACTCCCGCATGCACCAAATGTCCAGTTCACAGGGTGCAGATACTCTGCCAAGAACAAGAAACAATTTTTCCTGATCCTTCAGAAAGTCTAGTGCATTAGTCCTCATAAATATAAATCTTCTCTCTTTTCCCATCAGATGGCTGGTGATGTAATTCGTGTATTATACACAGTCAAGTATTTGTTGGGTTCTTGCCAGAATGGTGGCACATACTGCAGATTGTATGCAAGATCGATCTCTCTCTCTCTCTCTCTCTCTCTCTCTCTCTCTCTCTCTCTCTCTCTCTCTCTCTCATTCATTTAATTTTAGGAGTGAGATCTGATGGCTTAAGGAGAAGGCAGCCCAGAATACCTGTTAGGGTTCTGGAGACAAGCTCCCAGGTTTCCCCAGAAGAGGAATTAGATCTAGTGGTCAGAGCAGAAAGGGACAAGAAAAAAATTACACCCGCTCCTGGCTTGCTAGTGTCAAGGAAATTGCTCTTTATTCTCTGGGAGTGGCAAGACTATAAAGCATTCAGATTGGCAGGGGGAGGGGAAGGAACAGAAGTATGAATTTGCAGCGTGTGACATATATATACGTATAGTCATACCTGCGATTGAACAAATGCTAGGTGAAGATTGGAGAGGTCCTGACAGCTAAAGGGGTGGGGTAAGTTGCTGTGTTCCTTTCCACACCCCATTTTTTTCCTACTCCCGTACCTCAAAAATCACATGAACCTGTTCTTCCCGTCACTCTCACAGGATGGCTCTGCTCTCCACATTTACAGCACATTGCACCTGACCAGGAATCCAAGGATCCCATTCCACCCCATTTAACTCAGTGGCAGATCCCACTCTCTACGCAGAGGATCTGAAGAACTCAATCCCCTCTTTTTCCTCTGCTCTGAATCAATCAGCACTGCTCACTTTTCAGAGAAACCGGGTGTCAGGCTCCCGATCTCTTCTCTGTTTTAACCTATTAATCCCCAAACCAAGCTCAGCAGACTTAGGAATCCTAGCTGACTGCTTCCCGTCATGGGCTACCAGTTGCTCCTCTTTGGGTTGCCTGCCCTGGGGATTTACGCGCTGACATCTCACTGCCTGCGAAAGAAGCCGCACCTGCTGCACAAGCCACGCAGATTTCCTGTCCGATGCCAGCACGTCTCCCATCGAGGTGGTAAGTTCTGCCGGGGCAATCAGAAGCTCAGCTGGAAATTGAAGTTGGCTTAACAGGCATATACTTCTGAGGGGGGGTATGGTGTGTTCCAATTGGATGAGTTGAGGGTGAAAGGGCAAAGCCGGAGAGGAAATCTTTCCTAGATTCTTGCCGCCCTCTCTTCTGACAAGCGGAATGTTTGTATTTTCTTCTTCAGCTCTCTAGACTTGTACTGCCACATTCCTAGAGCCCAGAGCTGGGGCACTTGGCATCCCTGGGAGGGGAAACGGGAACGGTCAATTTTTGGGAGCTTCAGTGGTTGCCTCCTCAACATCCCCATTTCTTTCCTAGGCAGTGGAGAGCGGATTGAAAACACAATTGGAGCCTTTAGCCAGTGAGTGATGTTCCCCTTCTCCCAGCTTACCTCATCCTGCCTTGTACCAGTGCTGCTGCTGTCCTGCCTCTCTTTCTAAACCTTCTTCTCTCCACCTCCTCAGTGCACTGACACAGGGAACAAACTTGCTGGAACTCGACTGCCACTTGACTAGAGATGGGGTTGTGGTTGTGTCTCACGATAACAACTTGGAACGCGAGACTGGACACAATATCCTGATCAGTGAGACGGACTTTGCGGTGAGGGTCCAGGGGGTCCTGCCTCCGTTTATCACATTTATATCGTGCTTTTCTTTCATGATGGAATTCAAGGCAGTGTACATGGGGTTCCCTCCCTGGTGATGTCACATCCAGGCACTGCTTAGTTTTAGCAAACGTGCTGCTTGAGGTGCCTTCAGACCATACTCCTAGCCTTGGAAATATCTCCCCAAAGGATTCAGGAGTCCATGCTGCATAACCATCTACAACCCCCCCCCCCATTCTGACCCCTTCAAACCTACTTCTCTCCAAGAGAACCCTTTAGTTCTTACCCTAATTGCATTCCATAGGATCTGCCACCATATAAGGACCGTCTGGAGGTGCTCTTTGCTCCAGGTGAGTCAAACTGAGTGGTGCCTTGGGGTGAGGGTTACTGTGGTGGAAAATGCAGGCATGAGCTGGGGTTGTACCCCAGCAAGGCATGCTCTAAGGCCTCCTATGCCACCCCGAACTACCTGCTCCAACAGGCTGCTACTCCCATGGCAAAGACCACCGGATCCCATCCTTGGAAGAGGTTTTCAAGAAATTCCCTGGAATACCTGTCAATATAGAAGTTAAACAGAATGATGATGAACTCATACACAAGGTAAGGGACCCACCAGCTCGTCACGCTTCCTTCCCCTCCGCTCCACCATCTGTATCTCATAATGTACTAGATCCAGTAGCACATAAAATCATTGTTTTGGTCAATTCCTGTTTCAGTATTCAACTCCAGTCACTAACCCTTGCTGCTCCCTCTCTCTCTCTAGACTAGTGCTGTCTATTCTGACTAGTGCTGGGCTGGCACTTTAAGATCTCAGGTTGAGGTTTGTCTCAGCACTGACTATTTGAGATGCTTTTTACCTGAGATCTTGTTAACCTGGGATGCCAAGGATTTACCTGAGACCTTCTGAATCAAAAGCGTGTGCTCTACCTCCGAACGAGCTATAGTTCTTGTGTGTGGCTTTAGTCCACACAAGTTTGTTCGTTTGTTTTTGTTTAAAAGATTTCTATACCACTTTTCTAATATTCATAGCGGCATACAACAAAAATGAACATACAAAAGAAAACTCAAACAAAAGATAACAAATAATTAACAATTAAAATTAAAAGAAATTGTACAGAGCAGATTAAAAAATAAAACATCTATAACGTAAAGCAGCAACAGAAACTAAAAGGGTCCCTAGGTAGTCCCTCCCTCCTCAAATGCCGGATGAAACAGATGGGTCTTTAAACCCCGCCGAAAACCAAGTAGTGAGGGGGTTGTCCTCAAGTCCTCCGGTAGCTGATTCCAGAGGCGTGGTGCCACAACAGAGAAAGCCCTACTCCTTACCACCATCCCCCTGGCTTCAGATGGTGGCAGTATTCGAATAAGGGCCCTCTCTGATGATCTTAGGGGAAGTGCAGGATTGTATGGAGGAAAGTGGTCCTTGAGGTATTCCGGTCCAATACCATATAGGCATAGCTTATAGAATTGCAGCCAGTAGGACGACCTTTCTGGAACATTTCTCCAACTCATGGAATTCAGTTGTATCCACTGGGATGTAGAAGATCTAGGCACATATATATTCCCACAGCCTAATTCAGTTTCCTGGGCTCTCTCACACATTCTAGTCTTAACCCCCTTTGTGGAAATTGGGTTATAATTTCCACTTTGGAGAACCCCACACTCAATTGAGAGGACCCCAGATTCTGACCTTCTATCTTAATGCATCCAGGACTCTCAGATTCAATGAGAAGGAAGCTAGCAAGTTGCAGCAGAGGGAAATTGGGGAACAGGGAGTTCTCAGGACAGGTTAAAATAGTCAACTTTATTTTTCCAAAGGAACACTGATCTTTGGAATCATTCTCAACAGGAAATTAAGCATGGGGATAGCTTGCATTGGTGCACAAACCTAGGTTGTCCCCCAAAGTAGCAACTATACAAACACCATCTGCTGTACCCCTGCAGAAAATGAACTTGTACTTGGCTTCCACTGTTATGAAAACTCAATATCCCTTCTGATAAAAATGGTAATCTGAATCCACCCTACAGTACTATGCCTTCCGCCTTTGCATGCAGGTAGCAGATCTCGTCCGGAAATTCAATCGTTCCCACATCAGTATCTGGGCTTCCTTTGAAGATGAAGTGCTGAAGAAATGTTGCGCAGCTGTAGGTATCAACCATTTTTTACCACTTCCATAGCTATTGTGTCAGACTCTCAGCAGATGTTATACAGGCATAATAAGCAAGGCAATGTTGTTTACTGAACCAAACCTCCAACTACAGAAGAAGTTGAAAGTTTCCAAATGACAGTCTTCCTCTTAACAGAAAATGGTCAAAAGTGCACGCCATAATAAACTGGTCAGGGTATGTCCATGTGGCAACTTCCTACTGTCTTGTGTGACTGCTTTGACCTCACAACATACTTCTCAGTTTCAGACTTGTTAAACTGTCATTGTCAAACTTGTTAAGCTGTCATTTATTGTCATGGTCTCCAGAATTGGTGCCAATGGGAGCTTTATTCTGAGGTACACAGCAGCTGGACGGGGGGGGGGGGGATGGATCAGGAAAATGGAGGGGGATAGGGTTAAAGCCTTCCTACACCCTCTGTGGTTCTAAGTCCATAGGGGCCTCCAATCCAGCTATTGACTAGAGGAAAAACTAAGCCCATCAGGGCTAATGACACTTTGAGTATCGCATGCATTTTGGCTTCAAGGAACCTTGGGTATTGTAGTTATGTGAGACTACAGTTATGTTACATGAAAGGGTTAGGGATTGTTAACAGAGTTCTCAGGAGTACAATTCCTAGGTTTCTGCCGGCCAGGGAATGATACTTCAGTTAAACTGGACTAAATTTACAGTGTAGATATAGGATGCCTACTGATATCTCAAGGAATATGTCTTTTCCTGGGATACTACTAGTGGCAGGAAGCCGGACAGGCTATCCTGGAATCTGTGAGCTGCAGGAATGAGCAGGGCAACCAGGCGTTGTTCCAGATTTCTTCCCAGCTATCAAGTCCAGAAACTACACATCCTAGCGCTGCATGGTAGACACAACTATTTTCTCTTCTATCTATCCCTTAGAACACGGAGATGCCCTATATCTTTTCCATTAAGCGTGGAATTTTAATCCTCCTCCTCTATTACGTGGGGCTCCTGCCTTTTGTGCCCTTGAAAGAATCCTTCCTCGAGTATGTGCTGCCCGCCATCATGAACAGGTGACCGTGGTTTGGGAGGCAGGAGAGGGAGAAGGGAAATAGGAGGGTTCAAAAGTATAGGATTCCTGTGCTATAGTATAAAGGTAAAGGTATCCCCTGACAATTAAGTCCAGTCGTGTCCGACTCTAGGGTGTGGTGCTCATCTCCATTTCAATAGTGTAATTCTAATGTAGTATGTTATAACAACTGGAGTTTCAAGGGCCAAATCGTCCCCCTCCCATCACCAACCAGATAAGCAAATAGTGTGGACGCTGTGGTGATTGTGCCAACAGGACTTGCTGGCGGTTCACTTTAGGAAATGTGATGGGGATCAAGCAAATAGTGTGGATGCTGTGGTGATTGTGCCAACAGGACTTACTGGCGGTTCACTTTAGGAAATGTGATGGGGATCACGCTTAAAGTGGTCCCCCTACTTGCTGACCAGAGTCCTAGAGCTCTGTGGGTGTGGGAGGAGTGAGAGTTCATATAGGATAGATTTATCAGTAGCTACGGATGGGCCATAATGGCTATATGGGACCTCCAAGTGTAGAGACAGTAAGTTCTGAATGCCAGTTTCTAGAGGACAACAGCAGGAGAGTGCTATTATCTTCAAGCCCTGCTTTATGGGCTTCCTGAAGCCTGACCACTCTGGGTAACAGGAGGCTGGGGTAGATGCAGCTTTGATTTAATCCAGCATAGCTCTTTTTATGTAGTCTGGGGAACACAGAAGTTCTGTCCATTGGGCAAATAGAACTTTGGGTGCTTGTGCTCATAAATGTGTAACTGGGACCAGGAGGATTGAATAAGAAAGGAAAGAATTACCATAATACTGTGGGAGAGTTGCAAGGCCCTAGTCAGTGCAGGCATCCAGGACAAGATTCATCTACTAGACACATGGTGCAAAACAGCATGCTAGATGCAGTATAGGAGACAAAAGTGGCATGGTCCCCACTCCCCACCAACCTAGTTCTTACTGAGGTAGTCATAAACCTGTGTCCAGACTTCAGATTACAGACAGGGATGCATATGAAGGAATGCTTCTCTCTACAAGCAAATTTTCTGCACATAGAAAGCTAGCATGTTCCTTTCTAACAGTGCAATCCTGGAAAACTGTCCGGTGATGGAACAAGCATTCTGTCGCCGGATGACATCGTGAAGTGCCATAAAGCACGTTCGCAACAACTTGCAATTAAGGGAGGTCGCCGGATGACATCGTGAAGTGCCATAAAGCACGTTCGCAACAACTTGCAATTAAGGGAGGTCGGCGCAAGGCCGGCCTCCCTCACTTTGGCACTGGATCTCCATGCGGACGGCAACGGAAGGTAAGCGCTCTGTCGCCAGCCGTGTGAGTGGTCCAGCCTGGCGAGGGAGGGAGGCCATTGGGCTAGCCGGCCCGGGAGGGGGCGGGGGATGGCCTCTGCCATATCCCCGTCCCTGCCAGGCCGGCTACACCGTTACATGGCCACCTCTACTTCCGCCAGCTATTTAGCTGGCAGAAATCAAAGGAGGCCAATATGGCCGACTCGGGTTTACACTCGGGGAAGGGGACAAGCGTCCCCTTCCCTGAGTAGATCTCCGGCCCAGTGCGTGCGCCGGTGCACAGGATCCGGCGGGCGGACCTGGGCTGCCGGCCAGATCCTTAGTCAGGATTGCACCCTAATTCTTTTTGTTGCTGCCAAAGCCAATATTGCTTAGCATGAAAATTCACCACAAAAGTACCATTTATACCATTTAAACCACACTGGTTTAATATATCCTAGGATCTTGATTCCTTCTTTCATATACCGTCCACTACTTGTAATTTGTTGTGTTGTTGTTGCTGAACCTGGAAAACCTAAAATTCAAGTAAAAAAACACAACTAGCATGTCCAGGCAAAGTGTTCTAGCTCAGATGTCTTCCTGACAAGCTAGTTTATTATGTGGTGGGACTTGGTTTGTATGGAGGAGCATTCAGTCAGGTTAGGCCTGATCTGCAATCTGAGGTAATCTAGCTCAGGCACAAGTTTACCACTCCAGGGGGAGCAAGGCCAGAACAGGATAGGTCTCTAGTGGCACCCCTAGAAACTGGCACCTCCTCTGTCAAGTATAATGTTTCCTAAACGCTTAGCTTTAAGGAGAAGAAGAGTACAAGAAATTAAATGTTGCAGAAAAGGGGTGAGGTGTGATTCTTGGAATCCCTGAGGGGTGTGGGGGGGGGATCCAATAGCTTAGGACCCAATCCTATCTAACTTTCCAGTGCCAATGCAACCACAATATAGTCCCGAGGTAAGGGAATAAACGTTCCTTTGAGGAGGTCTCAGTGACTACCCCCAACACAGACGGCAGGGCACGCCCCATTGTCACGGCTGCATCGGCGCTGGAAAGCTGGATAGGATTGGGCCCTCAGAGGAGGAATGACAAAGAGCAAGCAATTCTTACTCTCTATGATCTGTTAACCCTCCATCTTTTTTTCCCCCTTTAAGGACCTATTTCCCAGTGAAAGAAGGCTTCTTTGGAGCACTGCTAGCTAAATTTACACAAAAGTGAGTAATGGCAAATAATGCTTTGTGTACACAATGTTTCCAAAATACTGGTTTAGACGCCATGAGAAAAGGATATAGACTTGCACTTTAATAATTCTCTGAAACAGTGGACGGATCTCCGTGTAGGCAGCCGCCCCAAGCACAAAAATATACTAAAATCCAAGGTTGTTGTTGACCCAAGGTCAACAACAACCTTGGATTTTAGTATATTTTTGTGCCTGGGGCGGCTGCCTACACGGAGATCCGTCCACGGTTTCGGAGAATTATTAAAGTGCAAGTCTATATCCTTTTCTCATGGCGTCTAAACCAGTATTTTGGAAACATTGTGTAGTAATCTCGGGCCATGAAAGCCACCGGAAAAAAATGCTTTGTGTGCCTAGTTTTTACACCGTAACTCTGTAAACCACCAAACTTGGCATACTTCATTATTTTCTCTTTCCTTTCTTCTCCTTCCTCTCTAGAAAATGACCCAGTAGTTTGAATGACAGGTAGGGGGTCCCCTTAATAAAATTCACAAGCCATGCCTCTGACTCCCTCCAATTTTAGCCAAATTATGTCCTCCTCCTCCTCCTGGAGCCTTCTAAAAACTGTTTTAATGGAGGTGGAGCATCACCAAAGATAAGTGGGTGGGCACCGGAATTAGCCTGATCTGCCTCGTCCTGCCATTTTCTTGCTTGCTTGCTTGCATCCATGACCTACAGATGAGGTATAAAGCTATAGGAGCTATTACCTCCAGAGCTTGTAAATCTTTTATCTTTTCAATTTCTCCAAACAGGGTGACAATGAGGAAAAAGCTCTTCAAACATCTGGAAGACAGAGGGATACAAGTGAGTTGGGGGAAGCTGGGAATCAAGATGGAGGGGGCATAGTAGCTAAGAGACCATGCTGAGCATTGGGATTTGCCCGGTTTGAATCTTACTTCTGCCAAAAATACTCTGGGTGGCTTTAGAAAAGCCACTGCTTCTCAGGCTCAGCTCCCTCACTGCAATATAGGGATAGAAACCCTATAGGGTTGCTGTAAGGACAACATCAAGATAATACATGTAAGCATGTTGCACACTCGAAAGCACTATACAAATGTTAGGTATTAAAGGCCAAACTACATGTGTATAAATGTGCGCCCCAGAGGCATGCTTTCAACAGGAATCACTTCCTCTTTCCTTAAAACTGCCATATGGGGTGGCATGGAAATGCATGGCCAACTGAAGGATTAGCAGCAGTAGTTACAATTGAATCCTAATTGCCACCCTTCCCCCAAGGAACATTGGTGGTAGAACATTAGTATTAATAATAGTGTTCTGCATTGTACACTTTAGAGCAGTGCACAACCACCATGGGAGGTCAATTAGGCTGAGAGAACGATGTGCCTAACTAAGGCTTCCCCTTTCACTCCCCTTACAAGCGTCGTCATGGCTTTCGTGATAATTTTAGGGTTTGAGAGTATACTTGTAAACAGTTGCCATCTACCTTCAATCTCTAAGAAAGGGCCAGACTTAAATCTGAAAAATTTAAACTGGATTTTATAGCCTCATCTGCATCAAAGAATCTTATGGTATCTTAAAGACTAATTTAAGAACATCACGCCATGTTTCCTCCAAAGAGGTATAGGTGGTGTACGTGGTCCTCGCCTCCCTTCATCTTCACAGCAACCCTGTGAGGTCAGTCAGGCTGAGGGATGTGGGCTAACCCAAGGCCATCCAGTGGATTACATGGCCAATGGGGATTTCAACCTGGATCTCCCTCTTCTAAGCCCAACACCTTACACTCTGGCTCCCAGTTCATTTTATTTGACCTACAAAAGCTATATTGTAATATACCACAATAAATGTGTGAGTCTTTAAGGTGCTAGAAGACTGTTGTTTTTTCTGCAACAAACCAGCACGTTCCCACCTTTTGCATATTTCAAGTATTCAAAGAAAGTGTTTCATATACAGTATCTCAATTACCTTTACAGCCTTGTAAAATAGCTCCGTAAATAATATTCCCATATTGCAGATGGAAAGCTGAGTTTTACCTAAAATCACACACGGCCTGATCTTGTGCATGGTTACTTGGAAGTCAGTGCTACCAAGTTCATCAGGGTTTATACCAAGTAAGCATGCAAAAGACTGCATCCTTAATGAGATGACATCTAAACCAGAGACTTCCTCCCTCAAAGTTCACAACCTACTCTGTACTGTTCTCAGATGCAACCATCCTCTGCAGACCAATGATCAGTAATCATTGTGACTTTTCTGCATCAGGAAGTGCTTTTTTCCATAGCAACATTATCTTACCAATCGCAAATCAGGTTTGGTAACCTGTTTGGTAACGTTATCCTGTCAATTGCAAAGTATGTATTGTGATTTTTCTGCACCAGGAAGAGCCCCCCCCCCCCGCACAACATCATCTTACTGATTGCAAAGCAATCATTGAGACGTTTCCTCCTGCAATATCATCTTGCTCTTGGAGCGTTGGGAAAATGTTAATTGAGATAACTACATGCACAAATAACTGGCTGGAACAGCTAAATATAAATCTAGCTTATGGAATAACTGTTAGGGTTCCATGATGGGATTTAACTTATTTTTTTATGTAGGTGATTTTTTGGGTCTTGAATGACGACAAAGATTTTGAGAGAGCCTTTAGCTACGGAACTGGGGTCATGACTGATTATCCCACCCGTCTCCGGACATATCTAGATACCCATTCAACTCATCTCTCAATTGACCGTTGAAAGGAGAGGCGAGATAATTCCTTATTATACAAGTTCCTGTCTAAAGAAGAGTGAAGAGACAACATACATGGGGTCATGGCGTCTGGAAGAACAAGAAATAGATCCTGATCTTAGTTTTGTATGTGGAAAACAAGGAGGTAAAACCAGGGAATAAATAACGCTTATTGTTACTAGTATGATACAGTGTTTTCATTGACTGAAGGGGTCATACTATAAAGCACAAAAATTAGATACTGCTTATATAGAATCCTGAAAATTTTAAGCTTGCATTTCATGTTTCTAGCCCTCTGAATTAAAGCACAACAACAACAACAACAACAACGGGTGGTTTCTAACAATTCAAAAATATTGTCTGGCCAAGGATTTTGATAATAGCCACAGTGGTTAAGATGCTGAACTGCAGAGCGGGAGGTAGGCAGGACAGCAGTTCGAGACCCGAGTGCCACGTGATGCTGTAAGCTAACGTCTTGGGCCCTAGCTCCTTCCAACCTAGCAGTTTGATATCAAGAAATTGCAAGTAGATTAATAGGTACCACCTCGGCGAGAAGGTAACAGCGTTCCGTGCGCCTTGGCGTTAAGTCACGCCGGCCACATGACTACGGAAGCGTCTTTCGGACATCGCTGGCTCTTCAGTTTTGAAACGGAGATGAGCACACCCCTAGAATCGGTGACTGGCTTTCAAACAAGGGGAACCTTTACATCTTCAGTTAGGGGTCCCCCTATGGGAAAAAGCAGGATAAAAATTCAATAAGTATTTATTTATTTGCAATATTTTTATCCCGCCTTTCTCCCCAAAGGGACCCAAGGCGGCTTACAACAAAACAGAAAATACAAAAAATACATATAGATAGTTTTTGTAACTAACTAATAAAAACATCTAAACATTGATTTAAAAATAATTTACCATTACCTCTTCATTTAGCATTCTTCTCCAAAGGAAACACAACAGGTGATTTGCAAAAAAGGCAAAAAGTCAATCTACCACAGGATGTGGGACTATATTAATGCAGAATCAGGCCCGGGGGGGGGGGGGAGAGAATATTTCAGGCATGTGAGACAAATGAGATTTTTGTCTTGTTTTTCAATACAGTGAGTAACAAGGCAGTTGTACATACTTCAAGAAATAGTCTACAAGCTTCCCCCAAGTTGCAGCTTTGGGGGTGAGTGTGAGGGGAGGTGGAAATTCAAGTTGGGAATCCATCATGAGGATAAAGAACTGCCTTTGCCAGCAGCGTAGCTGGGTCATCCAGTACCTAGGGCTGCCCTCCCCCGCCGGTGTCATCCCCCCCCCCCCGCTTCCAGAATGGCTCCAAACAGAGACTGAGGGTGGGCAGGAGGGCCAAACTTCACTCCTCTTGCCGCTCTGCTTGGAGCAGCAAGCACTGCAGGCCCTCCCTGTGGACAACATGATGTCTCTCCTCTGGCTAGCCTCCCCCCCCCCCCCAGCTACACCATTGGCCTTTGCCCCATGCTGCAGTCTTGACTAATACTGGCCCCAACTGCTTTTTGAAATTGCAAAGTTACAATTGCAGAAGTCCACGGACTGTGTGGTTTGGTCCCAAGCACGGCAGAGTGCAGCAAGCTTGAAAGCTGTTCTCTTAGGAGCTCCTTTTCCAAGTCCTGTTTTCTTTCCCCCTGTACTTTCTGGAAACAGCTGAGGCTGAATGTTGGCCTGTGAGAGCAGGGCCAACATGTTCTCCCAGCAGTGGGTGTGTTGCCAACCTCCCTGGTACATTCCTGCCATCACCTTCCTGCCATCAGTGAGTAGCAAGTGACAAGACAAGTTTCCAGATGTAACTGTTTGCTAAGGCTGAACTCTTCCCAAAATAACTCCCAAACACACACCCAGCCACAGCCACTGAAGTTGGTTCCTGGTTCCTAGTTCCTTATTCAGCTCAGGAGACTCAAATGCAACTTGACTAAGCAACTGAAGTTTGTACAATTCTGCCTCCCCACAGTAAACTTTGGGCCACCCCAACTCATACACACCTGCAAAGAGGAGACTGTCCCCTGAGATGCCCTACCATTGTGTGCAACTCAAAAGTTTATTTTGTTTCAAGCAGTGGCGTTGCTAGAGGTGGGGCAGAACGCTAAGTCCCGCACCGCGCTGACCTCTGTTACTCACCGGCACAAGGCGCCCCCGCGCCTTTGGAACCATTCAGTGGGGCGAAGGCAACACGCAGGGAGTCTCCTGCGCGTTGCCTTTGCCCCACTGAATGGCTCCGAAGGTGAGGGGGCGGGGCCGCCTCGTGCCGGTGAGTAACGGAGGTCAGTGTGGTGCGGAACTTAGCGTTCCGCCCCACCTCCAGCGACGCCACTGGTCCCAGCTTAGCATTAATTGGTTGTATCCAAAGAAAGTGAATCCTGACTAAGCACTATATAAATCAATAGGACTACAGGAGTTACAGCCCAATCTTATCCTACACTCTGCTCAGCAATCCAGCTATGTGTGCCGGGGCTGGCAATGCTGGATCCTGAGCAGAGTAGGCAGGGATGGAAGTCTCCTTGAGGTAAGGGCACTTGTATCTCCTCAGATCCCTTTTTGTCTCCTTGGATCCATGCCAGCTATTGAGCTGGCGTAAGTCCAGGAGGCCGATGTCAGGAGAAACAGGCCTGGAAGGAGGATAGGATACAGCGTGCACTGCTGCTGCCAATGCCTCCCCCTCCCGGGCCCAATCTGCCCACATAGGCAGGAGATGCCAGTGGCATCACTAGGGGTGTGGGATGTGTGTGTGCAGACTGCACCAGGTAACACCCTCAGGGGAGGTGACACCCCTAGTGGCCAAAACTGTGGAAAACTTTTGGAAAATTGTATTTAGGAATAATAGCATAAAATTATACATCATTGGAAAGGTAATTTAATGCAGTATGTAATGAAATAAACCGTACTGACATATCTGTATGCTATCAAAAGGTATGGCCAAATAACTGGAAAAAGAAAACAGAACTGCAGTGAGTCAGTTCTCTTTATATGTGAATTCGCTTATCTGCGAGGGGCAGAATTGTCAGTATCCACGGTCTGTTCTCGTTATCTGTGATCTCATTGGGGCCATTGTTCTCACGGGTTGGTACTTAGCTTTTTTTTTTTTTTTTGCAAGTCTCCATGTTGCTTTGGGAGCAAATTTCCTTGCCTTGCTGCATGTACTGTAAAAGGTAATCTGTCTCTTCTGGAGTTACTCTGTCTGTCTGTCTGTTGAATGCCATTTGCAACACAATGAGAACTGTTTGTGCTTTCTCTGGGCTTCCAGGATACTGTACAATACCTTTTATATTTGCATAATGTTATTAGGAAGGAATAATAATTAATTTGCTAGAAGGTGACGATAATGGATATGTTGTTGGGTAACCCAGCAATGGCACAGAACTCATCATGCAGACGACACAGGTGTGCCCCAGCAATGGGGAATGTGATGAAACTGGGGCAGTACAGGAGCATTGAGTCCAGGAACACATCCACACACCGGCTGTCACAGGACTAGGCAATGGCATGTTCTCATTCCATAACCCCCTGAGAGCTCCCCGCATCCAGGTACTATAGGGCTGTGAGGACCTTCAGGAGGATGGGTATGTCATTGCACAGGATTGGAGCTTGGGGCCCAGGATCATCAACCCCTGGCACTCCAGGGGCCCTGCACAGGTTGGAGTGCCCTGCCCCCACCCTTGTGCTGGGGCCAGGGCACCCACATCCACCCACTGGGCTCCTGTTCCTCAGTGGCCTCATCTGGACCCATTGCCTGCTGCTACCTGGTGGTACCTGCCCCCTGGTGGTGCCTGCTGCTGCCGCTGGGTTCCCGGGGTGGTGCCCCCTGGGGATAGTTTTGCTTCTAATTTCATGTGCCTGCTTTCATCTGTTTGAACCTTGCCTATTTTCCCTTTTTAACTTTTAACAACTTTTCCTATTTTGAAAATTCACAGGTCTGTTTCATTCAGTCCAGAAGAACAGAGTGCTACTGTCCTCCTTGCTCTCTTACAGATTGCTTGTGGCTAACACTACAAAGTTGTGTGCAGAAAAAGCGGGGCTCCTGGACACTACTTTAGCAGCCAGATTTTATGCTAAAGGAACCCAGTAATTAGGTTCACCCCAGACAGGAGGCACAGCAGGACAACACTGGTTTTTTGGGTAAAAAGAGGTATGCGTTTTTCTCCAGCAAGATAAGACTACAAAGCTCAAATGATGCAAGAGATCACCGTCTCTTTGTCAGAGTACGATGCAGACCACAATGAGTATAGAAGAATCCATCCAAATGAAGGCAAGACTCAGTCAATGTGGGTGTGACCCCCTCCTGGCAAGCAGCTGCTGACAATGAATAAGCATAGGAAGCTTGAGTGTACTGTATACACAAAGAGAAGCAATTATTTTCTGTGGTGAGTGAGAAACTCCCAGGATATGCTGAGACCAGAGTCCACAGTGTCATATAAATTCCAGTTGGGTGGCTTCTTAGAGAAGTTTGTTTCTTAGTGCAAACTAATATGCCAAGGATCCTGTTTAAAGACTAGATGGTTCCTCATGGCAAAGCTTTTGTAGACAAGAGCCTGCTTTGTCAGGTGGATGCAGAGGATGGTACCTTTATTATGTTGTTGTTCAGTCGTTAAGTCGTGTCCGACCCTTCGTGATCCCATGAACCATATCCCGCCAGGCCTTCCTGTCCTCCACTATCTTCCTGAGTTCGCTCATTTTCATGTTCGTTGCATCGGTGATGCTGTCTAACCATCTCATCCTTTGCCTTCCCCTTCTCCTTTTGTCTTCAATTTTTCCCAGCATCAGAGTCTTCTCCAGGGAACAGTCAGGGTTGATTTCATTTAGGATTGACTGATTTGATCTCCTAGCAGTCCAAGGGACTCTCAGGAGTCTTCTCCAGCACCACAGTTCAAAAGCATCTATTCTTCGGCGCTCAGCCTTCCTTATGGTCCAACTCTCACAACCATACATTGCTACTGGGAATACCATTGCCCTGACTATACAAACTTTTGTTGGCATGGTGATATCTCTGCTTTTTATTATGCTATCTAAATTTGCCATAGCTTTCCTTCCAAGGAGTAAGCGTCTTTTAATTTCATGGCTGCTGTCTCCGTCTGCAGTGATCTTGGAACCCAAAAAAGTAAAATCTGTTACTGCTTCCATTTCTGCCCCTTCTATTTGCCAGGAATTGATGGGACCAGATGCCATGATCTTAGTTTTATTACTTTTGCACTCTCCTCTTTCACTCTCATCAAGAGGCTCTTTAGTTCTTCTTCACTTTCTGCCATTAGGGTGGTATCGTCTGCATATCTGAGGTTGTTGATGTTTCTCCCGGCAATCTTGATTCCGGCTTGCGATTCATTCAGCCCTGCATTTCTCATAATGTACTCTGCATATAAGTTAAATAAGCAGGGTGACAATATACAGCCTTGCCGTACTCCCTTCCCAATTCTGAACCAATCAGTTGTTCCATGGCCGGTTCGAATGTTTTTTTGGAACTCTGGTGCTTTCTCCATGGTCCAGCGCATGTTGGCAATTTGATCTCTAGTTCCTCTGCCTCTTCGAAACCCAGCTTGTACGTCCGGTAGTTCTCGGTCCACATACTGCTGAAGGATTTTGAGCATAACCTTGCTAGCATGTGAAATGAGTGCAATTGTGCGATAGTTTGAACACTCTTTGGCACTGCCCTTCTTTGGAATTGGAACGTAAACTGACCTTTTCCAATCCTTTGGCCACTGCTGAGTTTTCCAAATTTGTTGGCATATTGAGTGCAGCACTTTCACAGCATCATCATTTAGGATTTTAAGTAGCTCAGCTGGGATATCATCATCTCCACTAGCTTTGTTGTTAGTAATGCTACCTAAGGCCCACTTGACTTCACTCTCTAGGATGTCCGGCTCTGTGTCAGTGACCACACCGGTGTGGTCATCAGGAACATTAAGATCTTTCTTGTATAGTTCTTCTGTGTATTCTTGCCATCTCTTCTTAATCTCTTCTGCTTCTGTTAGGTCTCTGCCTTTTTTATCCTTTATCATGCCTATCTTTGCACAAAACGTTCCCTTGATATCTCCAATTTTTTTGTATATTTATATTTTATTGATATTAACATAAAAACAATACATATTTCATAAAATTATAGCAAGCACAAAGCAATACATCCTACTAGCAAACTATTCAGTATTTTCTATATATAATTTCCAACTTAGCCAAAATAACACCCACATTCTATTCATTAAATCCGCATATCATCACATCGTTCCTCTCTCTCACACACACAAAATCGATAAATGGTTTCCAATTATTCACGAAAAGGTTAACTGACTTTTCCTTAATTAAAATCGTAAGTTTATCCATTTCAGCATAATCCAAAACTTTCAGCCACCAATCTTCCAGCGAAGGTATCTCCGAATTCTTCCAATATTGTGCATATAAAATTCTTGCCGCAGCGATCATATATAAAAACAAAGTTTGAAATTTTTCGCCTACATAATCATCCCACATACCCAACAAAAAGGTTTCCGGTTTCATTTGAACCTTAATCTTTTTTAACATATAAAACCACCCCATTCTTCTTCTTGATGTTTGTTGAAAAAAATTCTTCTCCCAAATTTTTCTGAATCAAAAATTTTGTATCTCCCTTTTTTATATGGGTTTCTTGAAGGCAAATCAAATCTTGATTAAGTTTTTTTCAAATAATGGAATACTCTTTCTTTTTTGCGGAGCATTAGCTCCATTAATATTCCATGATAAAAATTTGTAATCCATCTTTACTGTTCACAGCTTGCCATTGCACCGTCCATCCCATCATCATCATCATCTTCTTCTCTTCTATCCTTGAATCTTTCCAGAAATTCTTTTGCTTTCTGGATTGTATCCAATCTGTAGGTTTTTCCCTGGAGTTTAACAATCACGCCTTCTAATTTTCCCCACCTAAAAACAATCTTCTGTTTCTTCAGCACCTCCACCAGGAATGCATAAGTTTTCCTTTTCTGCAAAATTCTCAGCGGAATCTCCTTTAGCACAATGATGTGCGCTCCTTCTACCTTGAGTCGTAATTTAGCATGTTGCTGTAGAACTTTATCTCTTGTTCGTTGCCTCACAAAATGCACCAAGATATCTCTTGGCACTTTCTTTACTGCTGCATATCTTGTATTAATTCTATATGCCTTATCCAAATCCAGATCCAATTCCTCTCGATCTATTTGTAAGAATTCTGACAGAATGTGTAACATTCTATCTCTTGTATCTTCTGCTTGTTGTTCTGGAATTGCATGAAACCGTAAGAAACTCTGTTTTCTCTCTTGTTCAGCCAGCGCCAGCATATCTTACAGCTCTCCATTTCAAGATTCTTCACTTTATCTTCCTGTATTTTCATCTTGGTGTTTATCCCTTGAAGATCACCTTTCATTTCTTTCACAGCCAAATCCAACTGATGCAATTCTTGCGTCACCTCTACCTTCATCTTTTGAAATTCTTCCTGCAATGTTCCCAGTTTGGCATCAAATTTATGTTCCTATCTTTTAAAGCATTCTTCCAGTTGTTCCACTGGTCTTTCTTTTCCAGGCGACCTTGGAGGTAATTTTTTTTCTAATGTATTCACTCTTTTTCTTGTAGCCATATTTATAATTTCACCAAATGGCACTCTTTCACTTATTCAATTCAAGTTCTTTTCCTTCTCTTTAAAAACCAAAAACCATAAAGACTCAACTTCTTAAAATGTGTGCAGGCGGCAAATACCAACCAACATAATTATTTTTTCAATCCTTCATGATGACTTTCATCCCGGAAGGAATTGTTTGTTCTCTTTGTGTAATTTCAAACCGCAGGAATTCCAAACAAACAATTCAAAAGCAAAACAAGTCTCTTTCTCTCATTGCAACAGTTTATAGATATCTCCCCCAAATGTTTCTCGAGGAATCTACTTCAATCTTCCGTACCAACAAATTACTTAATATTTTCACTTAATATTTTCACTGTAGTATCTTGTCTTTCTTCCAAATTATATCCTTTTCACAACAAATCTATTCTTAAATTAACTTGTTATCTTAGCTTATTTCTTCAATTCTTACTGCAGTTCCTCGCCACTTGCATAAGCAAAGCAAAAGTATAAGCAGGAGGGGGCTTGGCCTACGTTCCGGCTGATTTTTGAGCTCGTTGTTGATCCGTTCTCTTCCACGCTCAAACCAAAACAAACTCGAAAAGCCTACGCCCTCCGAGAAAGTAATGGGAGCGATACGAAGATATGTGGTTTATCTTATTAAGTCCATCAGACGTGCTCTGTCGGTGTACAGCAACCGACAGAGCTATCAGCCAGCCATTCCTCCCAACCGGAAGTCCCAATATCTCCAATGTTCTTGAAGAGATCTCTAGTCCTCCCCATTCTGTTGTTTTCCTCGATTTCCTTGCATTGTTCATTTAAGAAGGCCTTCTTATCTCTCCTTGCTATTCTCTGGAACTCTGCATTCAGTTGTTTATATCTTTCCCTTTCACCTTTGCTTTTCGCATTCCTTCTTTCCACAGCTATTTGTAAAGCCTCGTCTGACAGCCACTTTGCTTTCTTGCATTTCTTTTTCTTTGGGATGGTTTTAGTTGCTGCCTCCTGTACAATGTTACGAACTTCCGTCCATAGTTCTTCAGGCACTCTGTCTACCAGGTCTAATGCCCTAAATCTATTCTTCACCTCCACTGTATACTCATAAGGGATATGGTTTAGGTCATATCTGACTGGTCTAGTGGTGTTCCCTACATTCTTCAGTTTAAGTCTGAATTTTGCAATAAGAAGCTCATGATCTGAGCCACAGTCAGCTCCAGGTCTTGTTTTTACTGACTGTATAGAGCTTCTCCATCTTTGGCTGCAAAGCACATAATCTATCTGGTTTCGGTATTGACCATTCCAGTCTCCTATGATGTAAAGGACATCTTTTTTGGGTGCTAGTTCTAGAAGGTGTTGTAGGTCTTCATAGAACCGGTCAACTTCATCTTCTTCGGCATCAGTGGTTGGGGCATACACTTGGATTACTGTAATGTTGAATGTTTGCCTTCAGTAATTCAGGGATTCATGCCCACAGTAGTAGATATGATGGTCACCTGACTTAAATTCGCCCATGCCCGTCCATTTTAGTTCGCTGATTCCCAAGATGTCAATGTTCAATCCTATCATCTCATTTTTGACCACATCCAGCTTGCCTTGATTCATAGACCTCACATTCCATGTTCCTAAGCAGTATTGCTCCTTGCAGCATTGGATTTTCCTTTCAACCTCAGACACATCCACAGCTGGACGTCCTATTGGCTTTGGCCCAACCGCTTCATTCTTTCTGGGTCTACTTGGAATAGTCCTCCGCTCTTCCTCAGTAGCATATTGGACACCTTCCGACCTGAGGGTCTCATCTTCCGGCGTCATATCTTTTAGCCTTTTGGTACTGTTCATGGGATTTTCTTGGCAAGGTTACTGGAGTAGGTTGCCATTTCCTTCTCCAGTGGATCACTTTTAGTCAGAACTCTCTGCTACGACCTGTCCGTCTTGGGTGTCCCTGCACGGCATAGCTCATGGCTTCATTGAGTTACACAAGCCCCTTCGCCACGACAAGGCAATGATCCATGAAGGAGACCTTTATTATACTGTACTGTATAAACATGGGTCGAGGTACAGTGACAGAGAAAAGTGAACCCAGGTACCAAATTAGCCAGAGGTGCAGTACATGAAGCGGCTTCATACGAAGTCAAACTGCTAGTCCATCTAGTCCAGTATTGTGTACTGGCAGTGGCTCTTCTGGTTTTGGTTTTATCTTCCTTTGGACTGTGTGACTTGATTTGGCTTACCTGCTGATGACTCTGGCAAATAGCTAGACTGAGAGGCACTGCAGTGGCGAGGATGGAGGAGACCTGGGCTCAATTTTCACTCAGCCATGAAGCTCACTGGGCTAGTCATTCTCACTGGTCTACCTCACAGGGTTGTTGCAAGGATAAAAAACAGGTGGGAAAAATACGCAACTTGAAGAAAAGACGAGATAAAAGTGTATTGAAATATATGAAGCTCACTGTGTGACCTTGCATCACTGCTTTTTAGCTTTATTTACCTCACAGGATTGTTGTAAAAGGTAAATAAAGGTGAGATCATGTATACCAAATAAAGAAAGGGTGAACCCAAAGCTCAAAAAAACAGATGTACTGAATTACTTCAAAGAAATGCCTGATGTGTTTTGAGCTCTTGCTCTTCTTCAAAGACAACTGTTAATTACTGCAAGTGATAAAAATTGAATGCAATATTATGCAATACTAAACCATTTTTTCAATATCTTCCAATGAAATATGACCAAAACTCAATGTATACACAACATGCCTCCACAAGTTCAAAGTTACAACAAAATACAGTATATCTGCATAACATATCTGCCCACCTGTTATGGAAGTAACAAAGTGAACTAATATGATATAAACTGTTAAAGCACTCGGTGTACATGTTTAGATCTCTCTTGGACCCCTGGATACAATACTGAAAGTTTCTAAACTCAGATAGATACAATATAGTGTGCACTCACCACTCATCTGTAAGAGCCACTGTAAGCCCCAAAGCAGGGCCAAGTTGTGAGCAGGACGTGTAAGAGCTGGCAGCTACAATTTCATAAGACTTCCTCCAGATGGTGAACATGCCCCAAATGTCAGCACAACACTACTCTGATGTCAGAGCTGGCACAGAAACTAAAAAAAACTCATAGAATACATCGTGGTAAGGGAAAACACCAAAAAAAACCCTCCCACCATCTCCTCTCCTGCAATGGAGCATAGGATACAGATGACACACACAGCCAAAGACACCACCCCACCCCCAGGACTAAAGCCCTCACTGGGGAGACCAGAACCGAGATGACAGGGTGTGCAGCATGGGGTTATATTTCTCTGGCCTCATGTCGTCAACACCTAGAGCAGCACACACATAGGAACTCTGGTGATAGGAACTGTGGAGAAAGGGCACTTTGCTGGTGAAGGGAGCACTTTGTACAAACAGCCTGCTGCCCTCATAATATTTATGGCAAGCACCTGCCTTCTCAGAATTCTTATTGCAGGTATTCTCCCCCGGGAGGCAGAATACCCACAAACATCCAAGTCCAGCAGCATCCACTCCACCACCCAAACAGGGGGAGCAAGGACAATGCACCCCACACAGGTGAGCAAGGGAAAGGAGGGAATCCCGCGTCTCAACATGATGGTGTTACATATTTGTCTCACACCTCATATCTCGATTCCCCTCTTCAGTATTACAAAACGACTCTCTGCCATATACTATGTTGCCTAATCATCCGTTCCTTTTGCAACAACTAATAGCAGTGAGTGTCTGCTCTCTCTTGGTGAATATCAGGTACTCCAACCATTGTCATTGCTGGCCAAACATGTCCTGGAGTGCCTTCCTGTTTCAGGAGTGCAGCATTACTACATGGGGCAGAACAGTCAGTACTCACAGAGTTTCAGTGGAATCCTCCCCTGGGGAGGGAAAAGTAATGCCCCACGTGCTGTGCTCTTACCCTCAACATGGCACCACTGCATGTGCACCCAGGTGGCACAACTCTCACAAACACTGAATACGCATCTTGATCCAGAACCATGTGTTGCTGTTTATTCCTGGCTCAGCTCTTTGCATTTCCTCTTTGCTCTCTCTGCACTGCAGGCAGTTGTTCAACAGAAGAGAATACAGGACCCTCCACATGCCCACATATGCAGACTACAAGGGAAGCCCATAGCATGCCTGGCAGCAGTGGCCACTGTGACTCCAGCTATCTTCTGTAGGGTTACTGACCTACTTGTTTCAGACAGACCCCTTTAGCTTTGCAAACTCCATGACAGACAGTGATATAACTGGTGCAGCTTCACTGATACCCGATACTCTGCTCTCTGCCATACAACTAACGCAGGAACAAGAGTCCTGCTGGAATGAGATGGCTGGCAACCCCGCTTATGTGTTTCTCTTAAGATACTGCTGTATCACTGAGACAGTTCAATAGAACTTTGATTTTATTACACTTGCTATCACTTTGTTAGCAGACAGAGATCCCTTCTCTTTAACCTTTGTTGTTGTTGTTGTTCAGTCGTTAAGTCGTGTCCGACCCTTCGTGATCCCATGAACCATATCCCAGGGTCTGCATCATCCTCACTCTGCTGCTCTTTGGGCTCACAGAGAGAGCAAGCCCCTTGTTGGTCACAATCCACTTGTTCAGTGGTGCCATGATGTATCAGGCAGACATTGGGGAAGAGACGAAGGATAGCATGACAGCTACACTGGGGGCTACTGGGCAGCAGGTGTCGGCAATAATGCTAACCTATGCATGCCCTGTGTCACATTCAATCCCACCGATACACGGCCATATATTGGTCATGATTGAATGCATGGGGCCCAGGGCAGCCGCCCCAGTTGCCCTACCCAAGGTTGTTCAAGCCCTTGTTTACCCCTTCTTCTTTGCACTGGATGGGCTTAGGATGTGATGGATATTGTGCCACTTAGGCATAGGATTGTACTGTAAGAAACTTGCTCCCTGGTAATTTTTCAAGATGATGTTTTCAGAAAACCATTTATTGACTTTTTAAGAGAGAGAGAGAGAGAGAGAGAGAGAGAGAGAGAGGAATGATGTGATGATATGCGGATTTAATGAATAGAATGTGGGTGTTTTGGCTTAGTTGGAAATTATATGTAGAAAATAGTGAATAGTATGCTAGTAGGATGTATTGCTTCGCGCTTGCTATAACTTTATGAAATATGCATTGTTTTTATGTTTTAATATATCAATAAAATATAAATATATATTAAAAAAAGATGATGTTTTCAGAGTTTGACAGATCTAAGAGAAGGTTTTGATGTGATGACTTTGGAATTTTTAAAGATATCCCTGCTCAAGCTCACTCATTTTCTTTGTTTCTCTCTGTTACTAAGGATAATACCAAAGATATGATGAAGTGGGCTCACCACTTCATCATATCCCCATATGATGAAGTGGGCTCACCACAAAACATTACACAGTACTACAAAAAAATTGCCTTTAAGCTGCCACAAGAAAGACTCTGTTGCTTTTGTTGCAACAGACTAACACGGCTACTCCTCTGAAAGTTTCTAACACAGGAAGTGGGGCTGGAGGCTGCTTGAAAGTTGTATTCTCTGACCTAGAATTCTCACAGAAGACACAAGGTTCTCAAGAAAGACACACTGCACAGGATCAGTGGTGCTCATTTTGAAATGTCTTGGAGTACCGGTATTTGTCTATAGCAGGCTGGTCTAGTGATTTCTCCACCCACCCACATACGTGTCGATGATCTGTTTCTGCAAACGGCTTCCCCTCCCCTTTAAAAGTTCTGCAGTTTATTTGCATACTCTTCCCTCATTGGCTGGAAAGAAAGAGGAAGAAGCAAAGGGGAAAGCCCGCAGAAAGGAGGAGGGAGAGGGAGAAAAAAGGGGAGGAGAAACCTTTGTTTCTCAGCTTTGGTTTGTAAACAAGAGGAAGGAAGTCTAGACTCCCAGCTGGATCTTTTTCTTGGGGGGCCACGGGTCTCTTGGTGGGGTGTCTCCCCTTCCTGAAAGCGGTATCAACATACTCTCATCCATCCTGACCTAGTGGGGCATCAGGAGAGCTAGGAGGACCATCAAAAGAAGGGGATCTTCTGCATTTCCCTTCAGCCAGGTGAGATTATGGTGGGCGGCTTACAAAGTGGGCATAGACACCTAATGTACAATAAATCTGTTCGCCTTAGGTGTCACAAAATGCTGTTTTTTTCATAGTTATGTCTTATAGGAGTTAGGCATTAAGAGAGGTGACAGTGGGCATGTAATCCTGGTGTCGAACTACGGTATAATAATCCAATTTGTTACAATGAGACATATAGATTTAGTAAATAGCAAAGTATGGTACACTGTATATGCCACTGGGTGATTGAAACCATCTTTACAGCAAGCATTGTCAATACTGTTCCCGTTCTATTTGGTATATTGGAACTGTAGAAGAGCTTTCTCCTATTACAATAATGTGCTTACATTTGACAGTTCCTATAATAAGTACATATCTCCATCTTCATCATTAAGAGCTTTAGGTTTTCTTAATCCAGAGTAATATGGCAACCCACACATTTTGAGCAGCCGGTGTTGTTGTTTTTCCCTAGAATACAACTGCCAGCTCAGTATTGATTGGAGGCACTGAGCCAAACCAAATGAAGTCACAGCTCTGAGATGGTTTATGAAGAGTTGGTGACTTAAACCTATCCTTATAGTCTAAGAGAACAAGTAAAATCATCATATTCCCAGACTCCAGGGACCCAGAATTTTGAATTTTGAATTTATAACCAACTGAATAGGAAAAAGATCTAGCCTGAAATTTCTAGCCTGAAATTTCAGTTTTGGACAAATGTTTCAACATCTTAGCCCCAAGATCCAACTAAATAACTTATGATTTTGAGAGAAAAAAATGATTCCCTCTTCAATACATATTCCACGTCATGTGTGGGTATGTATGAAATTCAGATTTCCACAATTTATTGTAAACAACATTTTTGTAAACAACAAGTCCAGCCTAGAAGTTTTCTTGGAAATGGCAAAGCTGGCATATTTTCATCAACTTATCTGCATTTCTGACCATAGGCCATTAAATAAAAATTCTATTGTTTCCATGTGGCAAATAATCAAAATAGAAATTTCAATTTATGAGCATTCAGGCCCCACCTTTACAAACTGCGCAAATGGGATACCCCCTATTTTCTCCCACCCCCTACTGCATATGCATTACTGATTTCCTATTGAACCTTTTATGGTTGTTTATATTTATCGTCACTGCCTTTTTACTGATTGTTTTAGTTTTTACAATTTAGATTGTGTTTTAATATATGTTGTAAGCCACCTTAGGTGTTCCGACTGAGGGAGGAAAGGCTGAACATAAATGTTTTATACAAACAAATGGATAAGGATCAGATATTTTAAATACTGTATACATCATCTATAATATAACTTGTAACAAAGGGGAGAAAAACCAAGACACCTGATCTTGTTTAGCTTTCCCTTCCTGGCCCTCCTTCATCACAGGCTCCTCCCCAATCATCTAATAGCTCATATATTTTAGAAAAGAAATTATAATAGATCATATTTTCTCAAGAACTGGATTGCTTAAATATAATTTCCCACCAATATGTTCTGTAATTAAATGTAATTTCCCACCATGTGTTCTGTAATTTAGGACCAGCCTATATTTTATATATGGTACCATGAACATATTGGTTTAAATCTGCCCTAGAAATCAGGTGATCAGGGGCAAGGTGGACCCTGTGACCTCATAGGAGGGCCACATACCTGGCTGCAGGGTTCCTACATTAAATCATGAAAATCCCTCTTCACATTGTATCAGCATGCGTAGTTCCCACTGTCTTAAAGGAAGTCCATATTGTTTGTTGAAAATAACATATGAAACCTATAATATACAATATTAAGGGAGGTATGCCTTCGCTCATACCTGAAAGACCTTTGGTATCCAGATTAGAATGAATATTTTTTCCTGTGATTACTATCTAGCAGGTGATCAACAGGAATTTAACAAAACTTTGTTTAATAAGACGCCCCCATGTTAATTAAGCTTCTGACTACTAGTGTGTTTTCATTGTCCATTAGGCAATCCCACATTCTGCACAGAAAAGAATCCAAATCACCACGAATATCAACGACATTTGCCATATGTCTTCTAATTAGGAGACAAATGTTTTTGTTTAAAAAAAATGGGGGGGGGGCATTTCTCAGAGCATGTAGCCAAGATTGGGACTATGTAGGGGTTATATATATTCCAGGTATCACAGTGAGATTTCCTCCTTTCTTTTACTTGCCTCTTAATTCTTTTCTATCTTGCTTTATACAGTATTTACCTTCCCCCTTTGTTTTCACTTCCACTAATTTAGCCTCCTTTGTTGCACTAGTCCTACTAGATCTTTAGCTAGAATCCTCCTACCTATCCCTAGAAGAAATAAGGGACCACACTGGAAATGTTTAAGAGGATGAGAATTCTCATTCATCTCCCCTCCACCCCCTCAACTTGGAAAAACAGAAGCTGTGTTTGCATAGGATGGGGATCTGATCTATAGCTTGCAATGTTAGGAAAAGGAAAGGGAGCTATGAAGAATTTGGGGCGTGCAGAGTCTTATGCATTACCATGCCGCAAATGCCCTCCCCCAACAGTATCAGAGCACCCAAAATCAGCTCCCTGTCTTTTTTGTTTGCAGAGACACAGCCTCCATTTTCCCAAGTCAGCAGTCCCCTGTCAGTAGGGCTGGCTGATTTGCTTCACTTTCAAGGAACCGCCTCTCTCTCTCTTTTTTCTTTTCTTTCTTTTTCTCTCTCTCCCCCCTCCCCCACATCACATTTCAGACTTCCACCCACCATCCCGCCCCACCTACTTTCCTTTGCAAAGAAAGCTTCCAGTCCTCCTTGCAAAGGGTCCGCCACATGCTTCCCTCCCACCACCACAATCCCTCCCCTACAGCATTTGTATAAGCTGCTGTATTTCCCCCAGCTCTGGCTCCCCCTTCTCCTATACTCATCTGCAGGCTGCTTTGTGTTCATCTCCCTCCACTCAATTCACTTGGCATTTAGTTTTTTCTGCCCTCAGTTCTGTACTCATCTGCTCTCATCTGCTCTGTTTGCTACACCATTCCTTCTTTTCTACACTTAGACACTCCCAACACTGCAATTGGTCTCTCCTATCCTTTCAGAGCATTTTATTTGCAGTACTCCTTGAGCTCTCCCTCATTTCTCTTACTTTTAATAGCCCCCATACCCTTTAATAGAATTCCTTCTGTATTCATCAATGATTTGCATTATCTCCATCCTCCACCCCATCATCTTTTCACAACTGCGTTTTCTAGCATTTTTTAAGTCAGCTGTTTCTCTCTCCCCACCCCATTGCTTTTGCATACTTTACACCTTCCGACATCTACTCTCCCTGCATCCCCATCCCAAAAACTTCAAAAAATGAACTCTCAAAAAATGGCTCACAGGTATATACAGTAAAAGAGAATATTTGACAATATACCAGAAACTCCTGGATCCTTTGGTGGGGGAAGCAACGGACTTGAATGCCAAGAATTTTTGGGTTATTCAGTAAGGGGATACAATTCACTTTGGTGGTTGGCAACCGTAGTGCTATTGGAAAAGTGAAATGGCCATAAACCAAAGGTTCTTTAGAGAGGAGTGGTTTGGGAGAGCTTGAGTTCTATTCCTGGTAATACAGCTTCATCACGAGATGATCAGTGCTGACCTACATCCTGAGGTTAATTACAGGCTGAGCCTCCAAGAAGCTGCCTTGGGAGGGAGGGAGGGAAAGCACGTGGTAGTGTTTTTGTTTAGATACCAGACCGGTTAGGCAGAATGTGGCTAGCTCCCAAAGCTAGGAAACAGAACCCAGGCATTCTGACTCCCTTACTGTGTCCCCCACCAACCTATAGGTTTTGTTAACTATTTCTGTTCTCATAACCTCCTTCTCTTTCAGGGTTTTTTGGGAGACCCCACAGCATCCCCCTGTAGGGACTGTCTGGTTCTTCACAACTCTCCTGTGGGTTCTCTCTCTTTCGTGACTCCCACCACAATGGTGAGGCTGTCCAAACCGAAAACCTTTCAAGCCTACCTGGACAACTGTCACCGACGCTACAGCTGTGTGCATTGCCGGGCACACCTGGCCAACCACGACGACCTCATTTCCAAGGTAAAAAGGGGAAGCAGGATGTCCCTGTTAGAGAAGCTCACAGAATAGGAGGGTAGGGAATGCTGCTCTTCTCAGCTGGTGAAAAAAAGAAACAGAGGAAAGTTGGTAAGCAGGCCATACTATACTTATTTTTATCCTATCCCAAGTCTAATAATTATTATCATCATCTGTGTAGCACTTTCAAAGTGTCCAAGTCCTTTACAATCTTTGCTTTTGTTGTCCCTCACAGCAACACTGAGAGATAGGTTACTTGAGGGCCTTTGAGCCTAAATAAAAATATATTTTAAACAAATAATATTCACATTTTATTTATTTATTTATTTATTTTTTAAAAATTATACCCCGCCTTTCTCCCGAGGGCACTCAAGGCGGCTTACAACACAATATTAAAATACATATACTACACATTAAAATAATTAACGAAAACAATTTAAAATAAACAACCCCAGTGGGTCACCTGAATTTACATGTTAAAAGCCATTTGTTAAAAGGTCAGCCCACCATGTCAGACATCAAAAGCTGTCCTAAATAAAAACGTCTTAAGGCCCCGCCGAAATTTTACGGATAGGAACAAAAGCTAGGCATATGTGGGTTATCCAGGGCTATGAGCAGATTTCTGCTCTGATATCTCTGATTGAATATTTTGTCCACTGCTACCATTCCAGCTTGAGGCACCTCCAACCTTCCCCACAATACTATGCTCCATCTTTGTCTTTGCCTAAATTCATAGAAAGGGACAGGGTATCTTGGGAGAATCCTCAAGGCCCTCAACCCAAATCAGTTAGAAAAGAGGCCTGGAAGTCTTCTTTTGGTGAGCAATTCAGTTAACGATTCAGCAAGATTAATTTTATTTATTACACCTTTTTCATCCTGTCCTGCCAACAAGCTTTTGCTCCCATTTTATCCCCACAACCTCCCTATGACTAAGCTGAAAGATATTAACTGGTCCAACGGTACACAATATAAGCCATATATGAGTGAGGAGGAGATTTGAACCTGGGTCTTTCTGGTCCTGGTCAAATGCTCTAACCACCCTGCCATCTGCCAGAAATCTGCGATTCACACACCAGGAATAAATCATATGCTAGGAAATTGCAATTCAACAAACAGGTACTACTGTAGACTTCCCCCAGCTCTCAAATGAGGGGGAGCTGTTTGGAACAAAGGCAGGGGAGGGGGAGAGATCAGGATGCCAGCTGGCTGGGCAGTGGGGTATTGGCTTCCCTAGGCCTAATGTTTCTCTCAAAGGGGCCTGTTGTTTCTTGCCTTGCCTTCCCCACCCTCATGCTTGAGATACTGCAAGGTCAACAGGTTTGAGCTGCTGGCTGATTAATGATTAGAAAATTCAGTGTGTATAGGAGAGGTGTGTCTGAAAGTGAGCCAAAAAGCAAACAAGGAAATGCAGAAGGGAGCAGGGAGCAAGGAAAGCAAGTCTAGGTCTACAGACGATCAGAGGGCAGAGAGAATTTGGGAATAAGACTGAAGGCTGTTGGTCAGGACTCCAGTGAAACTGGAGATCTTAAGGATGAGATAGTTGCAGGGGGAAATCATTCAAGACTTTTTAAAACACAAAACAGAGTCTTATGGCACCTTAAAACTAACAGAGTTATGTTATGGCTTATGGTATAATAAATCTGAGCCACAGGATTCTTTTGTGTTTGCTGTAACAGACTAACATATCTCTGCGTCTGGAAGTTTTTGTTTGTTTTTAATTTGTTCACTGTCTCCTTGTCATTACAGTCTTTTCAAGGAAGCCAAGGTCGAGCATATTTATTCAATTCTGTGTGAGTATCAGAGGTGGGGAACAGATTCTGGTCAGACAGCACCCAACACTACTATCCCAATCCTGCTGTGGGCTTAAGATAACTATGGCCTGGCTTTCAATGAGGTGGTCAACTTGTGTCAAGGCTGTACCACTTCAGACTGCAGGTGGGGGCTCATATGACTGAATACTCTTCCATACAGAAAATCTAGATCTCAGGAAGAAAGGTTCTAGCCTAGCCTTCAGTACTGAAATGCTGGTTTTCTATGTTTAGGAACTTTTTTTGTCCACTGAGGAACAGCCTCATGCGAGACCCTAACTTCAGTCTGAAGTGGTACAGCCTCCCAGACACATATTCACTTCCTCAGTGAAAATCATCCCCTTCTCTCTTGTTTTTCATGAATGTATTGTTAATGCCTGCAAAATAAGGTTGGAGACAAATCTGATTCATAAAAGAAGATGGATTACAGAGAGGGATGTACACACACACAAATGAAGATGGTAGTCAAAATGGGAGATTCCAGACAGTCCTTTGCAAAGGTACCTCCATGCCCAAGCCAACCCAGGGGTCTGCCACATATTTTTCACAGGAGATGGCAGGAACTGAGCCCCATATACAGGAATCCACACGTTTTGGCTGGCTGTAATAGCCAAACAAAAATCGATGGTTTCCAGGGCTCTGTCCCTCCCCTTGTATCTTGCACCCCAAATTTAGCATGAGGTCAAGGACAACATCCACTCTAATTTCAAGCTTGGGAGGAGGGCTGGATCCATTCTTTACTGGGCTGCATTCTTAAGGCACTAAGAACATCTAAAAGCTACACGGAAGAGCCCTAGACCTCTTCCCAAATTCAGGAAGGAACGAGGAGATTGTTTGCGCAGTCAGTCAGCTGTGTTTCTACATTGCTTGGGGTCCCTCAGAAGCCCACTGCAACACAGACAACCCCCAGTCCTCCTTCCTGACTCTCAAACTGAAGGGAGTTTCTGCTTCTGAGCACCTCTGCTGGAACAATCTCACCAACTTTCCAGTTTCACATTCAAGAGGAGGGCTGGAGCTTGTCCCATTCCATTGCACTTTCAGACCATTTGAAATATCCCAGAAGACGAACATAACAGTGGGAATGCTACTCTACTCCTTTCCCAGCTCCAAAGTCAGAAGAAATGCAGGGACTTGTCATGCTCACCAGCGGAGGGTGGTAGCTGGACACTTTCTGTAGAGAGCGGAATTGTGTATTGCTATCTATACATGCAAAGCTTGAGGTCTACCACTGATTTAAAGGCAAGGTGAAATTCAGGTTAGGAAGACACAAGGAACTGTGGGGTAAGAACTAATGGGTGTTGTCAGACCCAAATAATACTGTGCCCCTCCACCTCTGTTTCTACATACAGAGTGAATGTTGGATGTGGCCCAGCAGAGGAGCGGGTACTGCTGACAGGCCTACATGCTGTGGCCGATATCTACTGTGAAAATTGCAAGACAACACTTGGATGGAAATATGTGAGTCTTTGCTTTGTGCCCCTTATCTTCTCTCCCTAACACTGATGTGCTGCCTTAAGAAAGCTCGCAACACTTCCTCCACCACCACCTTTCTCTCTCTCATTCTGCAGGAGCAAGCCTTTGAGACCAGCCAGAAATACAAAGAGGGGAAATACATAATTGAACTCAACCACATGATCAAGGATAATGGCTGGGACTGAAAAAAAGAATCCCGCCGCCTTTCACCAACTACTCATGGGGGTGGAGCATAAGAAATGACAATTTCCACAAAACCTGCCTCTGCCTTCCCAACCAATGGGCTGCCATCCAAATCACCTCCAAATGCATCTGAGTTGTGAAGGAGGAGGCAGAGCTTCTGCCACTTGGACACACCCATGGCTCAGATATGTCGCCATCGTGTGACAAAAGGCGGCAGCACACAAGGAGACACCTAGGCCAGGGCAGTGTGCAAGTAGGGTTTGGGGGAGGGGGGAGGAGTAGGGAGGGTTGTTGTACAGAGGATGCCTGTATTAAAAGAGGGCAAATGTACAGTGAAATGGGGAAGGGAAGGGTTGGGTTGTACAGTATTTGTGAGTTTGTGTGAGTATGTATTATATATATAAAAATAAAAGCATTGAAGCCGTTTTTTTGTACCATAGAGAGCAGTGTACACTGAAACTGAGGAGACCATCTATAAGTGATTGACTCACTACTCCAGTCTTGGGTACTCAGGGCCAGGCCATGTTTTCAATTATTCCATTTTGTGTAACTGCAAAACTTCACAAGGACCAGTAGGGACAAGCCCCAGACAGAGAGAGTTAGCTATACCTGTCACTGCTCCCATTATATTTCCTCCACCTAGTACTGGGTGAGAGGGCATATTTCCATATTGGCTAAGGTCCCCTCTCTGTTGAGGATGGGAAGAGAAAGAGATGAGGATACATTTGATACCCGAGATCCTTTAACTAGAGTCAGGGATATAACTTGGGGTTTTCTGCATGCAAAGCATGCAGAGTATATACAAAGCAAGCATAAAGTAGTGGTTTACTAGCTATTTGTGCATGAAGTAGTTATCTAAGTAAACAACCTCTAAAACAGAGATTTGTAGATTAATACCATACACAAAGTCCCTTTTAGAGGTTCAGGTACAATATGTTTTCCTCCCCTGATGAAGAACTGCAATCGCAACGCAAAAATCTACCCATCCTACCAATGTATTTCTACCTCCTTCCTTCCCTATCACAGATTTCTCCACACATGCTGCATATTTCCCTTTCCTCCATACAACACTCGTCCCCACCTCCAATGCCAACCAATTCAATAACTGCAGAATGTACTTTTGGTACAGAGTGTGCATATGTGTGCTGTGCTAGCTTACATAGACAAAAGTTTCCTTCCCTCATCTGGATACTCAGCAAGAGCGCTTGGCGTCACCTCTTTCCTAGCAGACCTCCAAATCAAGATTACCTTGGAGAACACACATCCTCAAAGGAACCTGGTGACCCACTTCAGCAATCACAATTCCTTTGTTCAAAACTGTGAACCTCAAGTGCCCCCCTACTGTCCAATTGTGGAGTTATAGTTCTAATTATAGATATTAACCCATATCTGGGCTATGCTCTTTCCAGTGGTTCCTACATTCACTAACATAGATTAGAATAATTACTCCATACTTTAAGGCATGTCCTCATGATCACCTAGTGTAAATTAGATACCACATGGTATTTTAAGCACCCATTTTAATCACACTGTCTATATAATTCAGTAAACAAACAGATCATTTCCTTTCCCCCCTTCAAAGATTGTTAAACAGTTTTTGAGAACAAGAATTGCCTTTATGGGTCCAGGGCTCTGGCTCCAATGTTGACCGGCAAGAATCAATCCTGTCCATCTTCAGCATCTAGTTATCAGACATATATTGCCCCTGAATTTGGAGGCTTTATTTCAAGCGGGGAAATTCATATAGATCTCACCAACCTACTGGACAACTTTGGTTTTTGCCTAGGGCAGGATAAACTAGGAGTCCTCTCTCAGCTCAGTTATGACAGACATTATCAATCTCAGATGAAAACAAAACAGCCATTTTGAAAACAAAAACAGCGTATATTTTTCCCATACCGTGAGAATGCTATGATAGCATCTACTGATTTCACAGCAATCCTGAAATCTGTGAATTCCATGGACAATTGCAAATAAATGGGGTTTTGTTTGAAAGTAAAAATAGAGATGGGTCTTCTGGTTCTATATCGGAGTACAGGACATAGGGGAGGCTGGCCTCTAACATTCCTATTCCTCACAGTAACAACTCACAGGTACATATACCCTGAATACACTGTAGACACAAGTAATGCAAGATATCTTCTACACATAGCATCTTAATTTAAGGTCAATGAGAAGGAAGCTGTCTACACACACCTTCCTCCCATGCCAGAAATGCAACAAAAGAACACCAGGACCAGAAGACAGCAAGAAGAGGGAAATGGGTGGTGGCTGTATCTCTCCACTGAAGGGAATCCAACATCTCTGCTTTCTCTTAAAGCATCACAAGAGGGCGCTTAAATCCTACACACTAAAGACTGTATAGTCAGTAAGGTGGTGTTGCTGCCACAGAAGGAGAGATTATTTCTGATTTAACCACCCTGGCATACAAGCAAATATCTTCAGAGGTGGCAGCAAGGGTCAGCCAGACTGGGCAATGGCCAAAGGTCCACAGCCATTAGAGGAACAAACCCAGTCAGGCTAACCTCTGAACCCTCAATACTGGTGGTCCAATGCACCATCAAGGGGTGGGCAGGGGTGTCATGGGGTGCCCAGTGCAGGGTTTTGCCCCAGGGCCGCCCAACAACTTGGCACCAGCACTGTTCCTAAAGCAAGATTGTAAGAAAGAAGAAAAAAAAACAAAAACACTCAGCTCCCAACCCTACTACAAATGGCTTAAACCAATTGTTTCCGCTCTATTTCGTGCAGTTCCCCTCAACAAAATGCTTATTTCATATGAAAGGCTACCTGAACCCACTTCTTAGGTAAAGATGGAAAAATAAAGAAGGAAAGGGTTTTCAAATCTTGCTTCCCAGTGAGCTCAGAAGTTCTCAGCCTTAGGCTATACTTTCTTCCCACATAACACAAGAGGCCTGGATTCCAGAATACTGTCCTCTTCCTTCCACCTCCAACTAGCCGAACAAACATCATACTGCCTTCTGACACTGAGGGCAGATTATGATTCACCTGTTTCCCTGCTGTACAGAGAGGCAACATCAGCATTCAGTTCTAAGCTAAAAGCACAAGTTATAAGTAATTTGTTTAACAGATAAGCACAAATTTAACTAGGGGATGTACACAACTGCAGGCCTCCAGCCAACCAGGGTACATAACGTAACCAATGGTAACAATCACAAAGTAACTTTCACATTAAAACAAACAACAACAACAACCCTGAAGTGTGTTGGTCATGTCTACACTTCTCTAGAGGGATACATCAACAAAATAATGACTTGCATGCAATGCTAAAATTTCTACTATTGGTTATAACCCTGGTGGGGGGAAAAAGACGACATTGGTTGTCACCCTTGTCAAGGGTGCATGTTCAGCAATCGTACTACACAAGTGGAGAAACTGGTACGGGGTACAGAGTTCAGCAAGGATCAAAGTTTTGTGTTAAGAAATCAAGTTTCTAGCCTTTAAGGCCATGAAGATAAGTCCTGAAATTGTGAACATTTCCTGGTGAACTGAAGCATAACTGGAGAGTCAAGAGGATGTAGTAGTTAAAGTGTTGGTCTGAGACTGCAAGTACAGTATGAGGGCTCAAATCCCCATTCAGGAAGGAGGCTTATATGGGGGACCTTGGGCAAGGCACAGTTTTAAAAATGTATTACATTTATAGGTAAAGGTAAAGGTATCCCCTGACAATTAAGTCCAGTCGTGTCCGACTCTAGGGTGTGGTGCTCACCTCCATTTCAAAGCCGAAGAGCCAGCGTTGTCCGAAGACGCCTCCATGGTCATGTGGCCGGCATGACTCTCCTTGCCGCAGCGCATAGCATGCAGCTGGAACACGGAGCGCTGTTTACCTTCCCGCAAGCGGTACCTATTTATCTACTCGCATTGACATGCTTTGGAACTGCTAGGTTGGCAGGAGCTGGCCAAGCAACGAGCGCTCACCCCATCGCGGGAATTGAAGTGCCGACCTTTCGATCAACAGCTTATGGTTCAGCGGTTTAACCCGCTGCGCCACCCGCTTTTACATTTATAGTCTAACCTAAATTTATTACATTTATATCCAACCCTCCAAGGAGCTTAGGGCAGTGTACATGACTCTCTTCCTTTTATTCTCACCACAACCCTGTGAAGTACTTCGGCTAGGCTGAGAGATAGTGACTGACCCAAGATCACCCAATGAGCCTCACAGATGAGTGGGAATTTGAACACAGGTCTTCCTACTCCTAGGGCCCAATGCTACTCCTAGGGCCCAATCCTATCCAATTTGCCAGCGCTGATGCAGCTGTGCCAATGGGGCATGCACTGCATCCTGCAGTGGGGGGGGGGGGTTATGGAGACCTCCTCATGGTAACATTTGTTGCATCTGTGCTGGAACGCTGGTTAAGATTGGGCTGTTAGACAAAGGGCCCAATCCTGTCCAAATTTCCAGCCCTAATGCAGCTATGATGCAGCCCCAAGGTAAGGGAACAAATGTTCCCTTACCATGAGAAAGTCTGCGTAACTGCCCCCCCCCCCACCGCAGGATGCGGCACACGCCCCGTTGGCATGACTGGATTGGGGCTGGAAAGTTGGTTAAGATTGTGCTATAACTCTCTATACCCTACATCATGCTGGCTCACTAACCTACCTCATAGGGTCGTTGTGTGGATGGAAGGGGAACCAAGCAATTCCTTGAGCTCCTTAAAGAAAGGTCAGGCTAAAAATGTAACAAATAAATAGGATTGCATGGAATTTTGGCTATCCATTTGGGACTGTGTCCTTATCCTCCATGGTATAACACACTTCCATCTATCACAGTACCTCCTCTGAGTCAGATTACTGTCATAGTGCCTAATCACATACACCTCCCGGTAGTAGTAACCACAACACTACAGTAAATCAAAATAGTGTTGTATTATGAGGCTCTAGAGAACCCAGGCATCCTGGCTCCCCAACTGTGGATATATAACTCCCTAGACCACTCTTTACTCCCAGGACCTGGCAGTCTCTTACAGCTGCCCTGCCCAGCTGTGAAAACATCTGGATGACAAATGACCATGGCACCTCCCCCCTCACCCACTTGTAAACCAAGAATCCCATAGGTCAGGATCAATCAGGAAACTTTGGAGTCTGGGTGTTAATTAGGCAATTAGGAGGATTCAAGTGGTGGGCACAGAAAGGGACTCAGCCAAGACTCTTAATGAAGTCTGAGATGGAGTGAGGAAGCAAGGTATGAGGACCACAAGAGGGGGGGCATTTGGGCTGGGAGGCGCATCAGAAGAGATGGAGTAGGGACTGATCTTGAGATGGTGTGATCTGGATCTTAAGACAATTTCATGTATGAGGGAGTGCAGGGTACAGTCAAAATAGCACAGAAATGGGATAAAATAGAGGGGTGTTGATAGAAATAGCTGGGAGGTGTGTAAGGATGGGACATCCTGGGATATATGTTCCTGCTACTTCAGTTCCCCTGCCTTCGGTCCCAAAGCCCTCCCCCCTCGAGGTGTGAATGTGCCATTTGGGGTCTCACTTCAAAGAGCCTTGGCGGAATCATAAAGACAGCCCCAGCCAGGGGCTCTTCAGGGAGAGAGAAGGACCTGGAGGTGGACGCATCCCAGACTTGCCTGAAGAGACATAACTTAAAGAGACCTGGCTTCCAGCCCCTCAACTCTGCTCCAGCCCAGAGTCTCCCCTCCCTTTTACTCCAGCACGCTTTATCAGACTCTCCTTCAGAGGCTCTACTCTTTGCACCATCCCTCTAACGCTATTCCTCCCTACCCACAGAAAGCAGAACCTCTGGGTTCTTGCCTCACCTGTTCTAGCCCACCAGATCACTCCTCCCTGCCTAGAGAACCTAGGAGTCCTGGCTCCCAGACTTCCTCCTGCACCCCATGTATCACCCTTCAGAGATGTTCTCACAGTATGGGGGCTCCTATCCTCTGCGACCTCCACCACCTCCTGGGGCTGGGTATCCCCAGAGTCAGGCATCTCAATATGAAGCCTTCAGATACCCAGGTGAGAAATTGGGATATGGTGGTGGGAGAATGGGAAGAAAATGAAATGTTGAAGCAAGATAGAGGGGTGAGTGGAACTGGGAACCAGAAATACTGAGTATTTTAACAAGTGACTGGGCTCTAGAACAGGGAGGACCCAGGTTCAAATTCTCACTCTGCCATGAAATTAACTGGGTGACCTTGGGTCAGTTGCTATTTTTTAGCCTAGCTTAACCTACCTTACAGCGTTAGGAGGAGGATAGAATGTAATGTGTGCCACCTTGAATTCCTTAATGGAAGAGGGGGACAAATGTGATAACTGAGTTTGAACAAGAGGAGGGGAACTGCACAGAAGGAACAGAGAAGGTTGAGAGCTGCAACTCCGGGGTTTCTCCAGAACAGGAGTCCTGAAGCACTTTAAAAGCTAACAAACTTATTCTGGCTGATTATTATTATTATTATTGGACCACCAATGTGTCTGGTGCTTTACAAAGTGTAAGAGTACAGATCCCTACTCCAGGGACCTAAAATCTAAAATTCAACTGTGGGAAACAACAGCAGAAGGGGAGAGAAACAGAGTTGAGGCTGACAGCAGAAGAATGTGCATTGATTTCAGTTATATGTGGTTTTAATGGATTAGAAGACGGAGCAGAGGACTTCTGATTTCTTCAGAAGGGGAATGGTGTGTAATTGGTTAGAGAAATCAGGGTTCAGCAAGGGGCATACTAAAAAAAAAGGGACTCATGATGAGGTTCTGATTCTCAGAGTTGGGTAGAGTAACAGGAGTTGGAAGCAAGGTTGCTTTATGCTCTGAAAGAAAAGTAGAACTTAATTTGAAAGAGGAAGAGAATGGTTGACAGTGGACAGAATCTGAAATACACCAAAAACACAGGCATAACTCAGTAATATTCAGGAGGGAAAGGGGCCAGGGCTGAGACAGCAAACGGGGTGAAGAGCTGCAGAATTCACAGAAAATCAGTTGCTTGCTCTCTTCAAACCATCAACCTCCAAGTCAGCTGATTTTTAGCACCCAAGACCAACTGGTCAGGGGGAGTTGGGGGGGGGGGGGAACAGGCGGAAGCCAGCAGGAAAGTGACAAATTCCTGGAGGATGCCCCTCAGTCTTGTTTGTAATCCCCCCTCCTCTACATTCATATATTCAGCTCAGTAAAGACCCCTTAATTCCATCAACTCTCTTCTCTGACGTCTTCTTTTCCCTGCTCCCAGATCTCGATGCTGCCCCCAAACTGGATAGCTTCTTCCCTGGTTTGGAACCCCCAGGGCGCCTCTTACCTTCAGCCCCTGGCCTTTCTTATGGCTCTGGTCAGGCTCTGCCACCAGGACCCTCACCAACTACACGGCTACCCTCTGGAGTACGGATGAGCCTGGAGAATGGAGAGCTTTGGAAACGTTTCAGTGGCATTGGCACAGAGATGATCATCACCAAGGCAGGCAGGTGAGATGCCAAGCAGGAAATGACCCTGAGCCAGACTGACCCCTAGAACTCTTTCCCCAGTGACAATATTAGTCCTGGAACATGTGAAGATGGTACTTCTGAAATGACTGAGACTGCATTTATTTTACTAATGAAGAATCAGTTAGTCCCCATTCCTGTCCCCCATGGAAAATAATCTCTTTTTAAAAATTAAATCACCCCATAAATGTTTAACAAAATTTAGGAATATGAGAACGTTTTCTCTCTCTCCCTCATAACACTAACTCAAGGTCACTCTAATGAAATTGTTCACCTGAATCTTCAGCCAAACAAGTACAGTACATCTTCCCAGAATACACAATTGTTCATTATGGAATTCACTGCCACACGAAGTCTTGGTGGCCATCAACCTAGATGGCCTTAAAAAAACTGGGTAGATACATTTCTGGAGGATAAGCAGTAGTAGCTATTGTCCATACTAGGTAAATGGATCCTTCAGATTTAGAGGCAATATGCCACCGAATATCAATTGCTGGGAGACAACAGCAGCAAGCCCTAGTGGGCTTGCTGGAAACATCTGGCAACAGAATGTTGATTAAAGGGACCTTTGGTCGGATCCAGCAGGGCTCTTCTTATGGTTGTGTTTATGTGTTTCTTTCCCATTTCCTTACTGAAATAGCTAGCACGGTGACAGTGATCTTTTGAAGTGAGACATGGGGATGAGAGAATGGAGTGAGCAGTCTGGTTGGTGTCAGGGATTGGGGGTTAATGCGAATTAAAACAAAACACAAACGACCTTTCAATCTTTCATTTTTTTAGATAAAATTAATTAAATGGGAGAGAACTACCCAATAAATTAAAGCATCGAGAATGGGAAATCAGTGGCAGGGTTCTTAATCTAATCAGCCCAATGAGGGCATTATCAAATGCTTCCCGTTTCCCAAAGAATACCTTAACAGACATGCTGTATGGGGGATCCTGATATTTTCCCACTATTTCAAGAAAAACAGAGGAAAATGTTTGTTCAGTTCTGACACCCAGATGAGAAATGCTATCATGAGCATAACATGAGGTCCATCTGCACCCCTTTCTTGTGATCATGATAGATGCTAAGCATGACTGATCCTACGATTTTATTACAGTATTCTGTAATTGTTTGCCTTAAATTTAAAACCTTGAATCAGCTGCGGGGCGGGGGTTGATGAAACCCTGTTCTTCCAACTTGTCCCAGTTACAATCTTCTGACCCAAACTGTTACGGTCATTTGTTTCCCAGGCGGATGTTTCCACAGCTGAAAGTTTCAATAACAGGGCTGGATCCTGAGGCCAAGTACCTGCTGCTGGTAGATGTAGTCCCAGTAGGTGGCTCCCGTTACAAGTGGCATGGCAAGCGGTGGGAGGCCAGTGGCAAGGCTGAACTGCCACCACCAGATCGGGTCTACATCCATCCGGACTCCCCTGCATCAGGGGCCCATTGGATGCGCCAACCTGTATCTTTCCATCGGCTCAAGCTCACCAACAACACCCTGGATCCCCACGGACATGTATGGCAGGGGGGAAGAGAAGGGCTGGGCAGTTTGGGAATGAGGGTATAACAAAGCCATGAGGCAGTTACACCAGGGAGGGACTACAGCCCAATGATAGAGCACATGCATTGCATGTAGAAAGTGCTGGGTGCAATACCAGGCATTGCCAGTTAAAAAGGAATGGGTAGCAGGTGATGATGAGAAAGTCTCTACCCAAGACTCTGGAAAGCTACTGCCAGTCAGAGTAGTAGAGCATACATGCTGAACTAAACAAATGGAAAAGAAGTCAAATACAGCAAAGGCCCCCAAAAAACTAAGTGAATAATTTTATATGAGAACTCTGTCCTTTAGGCAGATTGTTATTTAGAATATGTATATATAGTACAGTACTGCTTTTCAACTAAAAACAATCCACGAATCAGTTTACATAGCAAAAGAAATGAAAAATGAGAAGGGATTATGGGGATGGAGCTCCTCCTAAAATTAATGCTCCTCCAGAGTAACAAAAAAATTATATCAAGACAGGGTTAATGTATACAATTGTCAATGTATAAGTATGCACAACTGAGAACATTTATGCATATTTATTTTGCTTCTGCTACCATTCATGAGGAAGAGTAAGGAACTATGCAGATCAGTGAAGTACCATACCCTGATTAATGGAAGTTATACTCATCCCATGAGATTTACCAGGCATTCAAGCCTATTTTTGTAGCCAGCCCATAAGGACTAGAAGCTTGATCTCTTTTTATGTCTGGTATAATTATAGCTTCAATTCTCAAGATGGCAAATCCTGAAGATAGTAGATCAATATCTACACTTAATGCAGAATTATAAAGCACCCACAAGCTCTGATTCTACTGAGAATTAAAGATTAGGATATATATTGTTTAGATTACTTTTATTGGATTTCATTATGTTTGCTAGCTGCCTTGGGAATCTCTTGTTAAGAAAGAAAGAGCAGAATATAAAACTTTTAAAATAAATAAAATATGACTTACCTCTGGTTCTTCCTGTGCCCCTCCTCAGCTGATCGTTCACTCCATGCACCGCTACCAGCCACGAGTACATGTGGTCGGAGCTGGAGGGCGCCGAGGTGCAGGGGGGGGCTGCGCTTCCTTCACTTTTCCCGAGACGCAGTTTCTGACTGTCACAGCCTACCAGAATCCACAGGTGAGAGCAAGACCATCATTATAAATTAATATTTATTCTAAAAAAAGCCCATTTTTTCCTGTTAGCCCCAGAGAAGGCTGCTGCCAACCCTGTTAAAATGTCTCACACTTAAAATATCATATTAGGCCCTCCAGCATAAAGTAGCAAGCCCTTGAGCTCCAGCACTTTTCATTTTAGGGAATAAGTGCTGCCCAGTGACAGTTCTTCCTCCAGTTTGTTCCAGAACTCTGAAACTGCACAAATATCTCATTAAGGTTGCAGTCTTAAGAATACCAACCCAGCGGTAAGCCTCGTTTACCTCAGCAGGACTTACTCCTGAGAAAACATGCATAAGATTGTACTGCACGTCTGGAACCAGCACCATCAACAGACATCCCCCACCTCCCTATGAACTGCCCATCCCCTATTTTGTCAACCTCCAAATCATCCTTTCCTACCACTCAGATCTTCCCCTGCACCTCTCGTTGACCTTCATGTATACGAACTCTTATTATCATGCCCTCCACTCCTCAACTCACATTCATTTATGTTTATGTCCCACATATTTATCCCACTGCTGGGATTGCCAACCAGCCAGGACCAGCCCACAGTCTTAAGGAATCACCATCAATCTCCGTGTGGTAACTGAAAGCAATTCTAGAGATTTTAACAGGGCCCTCTTGGTTTAATGACATGACTTCATGCTAGAAAAAAATATGCCCAGATCATGGAACAGTTTCAGTCAGAGTTGGCAACCTTCCCAACCACAGCTGGAGCATACTACCATATCAACACACTGCCTCAATTCCTAGGCCATATCCCTTCATGTCATCTTTAAGTTAAATATGAGGCAAAGGGATATGGCCTAGGAATTGAGGCAGTGTTGGTATGTTAACCATATCCTTCCACCTCAGTATGTGCCTGAGAGCTCTTAAACCATCCACTAATAATTCTATTTTCCTCTTATCAATCTGCTTTCTGTCCATCCTCATCTATCATTCTTATTTAACCATTTCCTGGCATATCCCATATGCTCTTATTATTGTTGTCAATCATAGCACAGTTCATCCACCCTCATATGCAAGAAGACCTACTGAACTGTATATCCTCCACTCTTAAATAGTCCCTCCATATCCTCCTACGTAGCTCCAACTCCACTTAGCTATTCAAAATATAGCAAAGCCTGCATGGCCCTTGACAGTTTTGAAATACTATAATGGGTGCAATGGATTGAAATGATAAAAGAATGGGAAGAGACTGTGAGACACTGAGGAATACAGGATGGAAGGATATGGAAGGCCTATTTAACAGTGGAGGAGCCATAAATGGTCTCTTCCACCTTCTATCTAGTCCCTCAGTGTCTCCTCGCACTCTTCTCTTTCTTTGCCATTTCAAAACTATAAAGGGCCTCTAATTTGCATAGCCCAGTTCATTTTAGTTGTTTTTGCAGGCACAGTTTAAAAAAAGTGTTCTAAATTTACTGAAAGGACATGTCAAGGCCCAGTACAGACACAGGCATCACACACTAGCCCACTCTGTAAGCGACTGCTCTGGCGAGCAATCTAGTTGCACAAGCAGCATTAATGTCTGAAGTGGTAATATATCGTTCATATGTGGAAGATTGTAGCAGCTACTTCTGTGATTCGAAAAATGGCAAGGCACATTTTTTTCTAGATACAGAAACAGCTGCTACTTCAGTTATTATATGGAAAAATTCAAAATGTGACATCAGCACTTATCCAGATGTCAACTAGAACCAGTGAGGATAGAAAGTGAGGTGCTCAAGAGCCCAGAGCAGCCCTAGAATTTGTTTCCTCCCTCTCATGTCATGAATGGCTAAAAATTGCTTGTCATTGCCAGATGAAGAGGCAGGGGAAGAGAAGATGAGGACTGGGAGCATTGGCTACCAGTCAAAGACATGGTCCGAGTTTATTTCTAGCTACCCACCGTGCTAGCTGTAGCTTATATTATACCACGGTATACGAGGGATGTCTAACATGTGGGTAAGGCAGACAATTAAGGCCTCCGTCAGCCAATAGAGAAAGATTTTACAGCTATCCAGGAACTGCCCAGAATCTGCAACTGGGATCTGAATCCATGCTCCTCTGATGATTAAGTGGTTGTGGCAGCAGATGCTCTTTAGGCAAAATATCCAAATTGTAGGCCTGGCTATGCAGGCCAATATCTGTCTGAATAAGTATAGTTTTTCATCCTTCTCCAGCCCTCATCATAGCATTCCCAAATCACTCCCCTACCCTCTCTGCTGCAATCTTCTTCCTATTACATCATCACCCCTCAAAATATGCATCCATGCATGACATATGTATGTACTCTGCCCATCAAAACAAAATCCTCGTTAAAGGAAAAGTTAAACTCTGTAACCAGATGTTGTTCAAATATACTTAATTTATTCTGCCAATACCAAGAAAGAGCCGTACAGGCCACTGAAGCTCCAATAAAGCCCCACAAAAGCCCCTATTGGGCTAAAAACACATCCCAACCTTCCCCCCACCCAGCTTCTGAGATTTCAATCATGCATTACCCCCCTCCCTCTCTTGCCTATCTTCATAGCAATGAGGACAAGGACAAAGCACTTATTTTATTTAAAATGTTTCTAAAACTTATTTTTTTTGCGCTTGTATCTGTTGTCTATATTGGTTTATGTATGCTTTGTGTTTGATTAAGCTTCCTGACATTTATTTATTCTTTGCATTTTTGTATATTGGGGGTGGGGGAATCAACATGTGGGAAGTTAAGGTTCTCAATATAATATACAGTATAATGTATTGAACAAGTTTCAGCACTGTAAAGACCAAATCACAGAATACACAAGCAAACATACACAGGTGTGTGCATTCTCTCTCTTTCTCTCACACAGGTGTGTGCATTCTCTCTCTTTCTCTCACATATTCTATATATACACCCCTTTGACCCCAAATAATCATCTGTTTCCCCCTCAGATCACCCAAATGAAGATAGAAAGCAACCCTTTTGCCAAGGGCTTCCGGGAGAATGGCATGAACAGCAAAAGGTGAGCAGGGCCAAGGAGGGAAGATGGTGATACCATATTGCAGATGATCTAGTAGTCTTCACACCTGCTAGTGCCAAAGGCTCTCTTGCCAACAAGTTGACAGGCCAGAACAATCATCCCTAGGCAAGGGGCTGGCATGAGTAGGTGGGGACTGGCCTCACTAAACAAATAGCTAACCAGCCTAGTGAACCACATGAACATGGGGAAAAAACAGAGCCTTTACCAGTATTTGTCCACACCTTACTGTGATCCTTGTTATAAAAATATAGGGAGCGTGAGGCTCGAATCAAGAGGAAGATGAAGGCAAATGAATGTGAAGCCAACATGGGGGAAAATGGTAAGAGAAACATACCCACCCCATTCTATCGCTTACCTTCACAAATCCCTCCTATCTCTGTATCCTTTCTTTTCCCTTAAAATAATATTGTTCCTCTTCAGAGCTAACTAAATAAACTGAAGGTTGCTTCTGGGGACATTCTGTAGATTTGATCGATAATTCTGGATCATAATGCATAGCACTATGTATCCAGCTCTCCCCCCTCCACTGATCCCTTTTGCTTCCTTTCACTGAGTGCCCTCCCTAGCCTGTTCACACAGCTCCATCACTCTACGACTCTTCCTCAATTCCTGTAACGCAAACCATCCTTGCCATCATTTTAGAATTCAAATGCTATTTTTCTTTCTACCATGCAATCACACTCTATCCTCTGGTCAACATTCCAGAGTCCCTGTTAATTTTGAGTTGTGAACTGTAACCAGAATGTTTTTACTTTTACACACACACTGTCTGTCTGTCTGTCTCCTGGATCCATACACCTCCCTCATATAATTCCGGTTTTAGTCCTCATCCTAAGTACATCCTTCTCTTCCTCCCCTATGTCCTCATAGAAAGCAAGAAGGGTCCCTGTGACTCCACCCTGACAGAGGAGACATCTCTGGAGCAACAGGAGCCACCTGCACTTCCACACCCTTCCTGCTCCTTCTACCCACCTGCAGGCACCAATCCTAATGGGGCTGAGGCTTATGTGCAGCACCCAGCTGCCTTTCATGGTTTGCGCGGGGCACCATCCCCATATAGCAGGTAAGCAGAGAAGGACCTAGCCAGTCACAACACATTCTCTGCTAGTCAGTAACCCAATTTCTGTATCTGTTGGCAACCTTCCATCTTCATAAAATGATGGATTTTCAGGCTTCTTGGGTGGATTTGGATTGCCTCAGATGTTTAGATTAACTTTCCTTTGGTGGTTGAAGAAACCAATCCTACGACAAAGACAAACATCATCTTTAGAGCAGTGAGGCTGGTTGGAAACCATCTTCATCACATTCAATTTCAATTGGGGAAACACTAGCTGTGGAGGGTGCCTATTGGGTAGCCAAAAAACAGTATTAGTCTCTTTGGAGTATATACCCTCCAAAGATACTAAAGACTATTCTTTTGCAGAAACACTCCCATTCCTTTTCACACCTAGCATTTTTCAAGTGTAGCATGCTATTATCAGAAACACCTAAAACAGTTAATGTGAACATGCATATGAATTTAAAATATAAATCAAACAGGAAGTCTTTCACAAAGGTTTTTAAAATAGCATGATGCTGTAAATTTTGAAACTTTTTTAGCTACCTCTAGCAAATAATATGTCACACTCATGACAAGAAATGGAAGGACCATTGCAATTAAATACACATTTTCTTCAGCTTCAGTTTACCTTTGCTTTGTGTTTTATTCTGATGATTGGTGTACACTCTTTTCTGGTTGCCTATTGGCTAGCATCTGTGATGTTACCAATGCACCTCTCCCCTTTTTAAATATTTTTGGCAACATGCTCATGTGCCACTTTTTTTTTTTAAAAGGCAGACACTGGCTGTGCCAGAGGAGGGGAAAACTAGCAGTAAATCCAGCATTAATTTTGCTGGGATGTACATTTGTAAAGCAAATTGTACAGCCAAGGTCACACTGTTGTTGCAGAATCCATGGTAACAGACTCTAAAAACATATAGGTTGTATCCAGAGAAATGAATCCAGGCAAAGCACCACTGATATCAATGCAACAAGTTAGACACAACTACCAGTAACTTGTGCCTCATTAATTTCAATAGAATTTAGTCAGAATTCACTTTCACTGAATACAACCTCCTGTCTATCTCTCTACTGGCAGAACATGCCTCAAGTTACATCCTCTATAATTTTCAGTTAGTAAATGACTGCCGCTTGATTTCTAACACTCATCCTTAATCTGCAACTGAGAGGAGCCGCTACTTGTCACCCATTGCTTGTGGCAGCCAATGGGTCTGTAACGCATTTTATTATTTGCAACTTATTACCGTATTTCCTACTCATTCAATATCAGTCCAAAACATATCTTCTGGCATGTTTGCAAATACCTTTTTTGGGGGGCCCTCCCCATGTCTCTTAATCTCTCACCAGAATCTATGGTCCTTGTATCTGTGACAATCTTTCATCTTATCCATGCATCCAGACCACTGCAGATACCTCCATTTGAGAAGAGCAAGGATACCTCATAGATCTGTAAACTGTTCTCCCCAAGGCCATTCAGTAGTGGAGTCAGAATTAACTATATACTGTAGAAAGAGTATTACCAATTTTCAATGAAATTAACAAGGAAATATTGGGGTACATTAGGAAAAGTATTATGTTTGTGGGGTGGTTGTAGGGATATGGCGGTTTGTACAAATAGGAAGGGGGTACTGTGTGAGGGTATACATAGCAATACATAGGGTAGTAGTGAATGAAAGAAATTAGAGCAAGTGGAGCGTACAGAAAAACAGAGCTATCTTTGAGACAGTGCAGACATACTTGGTGTGCCAGGAATGTCCAACCACCCATGCAGATCTAAGGAGACCATCTTTGCTTTCAGTGTTTTTCCTTTTCCCCACAGCCCAAGCCAAGAAATGGCTGCTCCACCATCTTCTCCCACTACCAAATCACTTCCTGAGCAATCGGATTTCAGAGCAATGCTCCCAACAAGCTGGAACGGCCTTGATATTATTCCTTTTCTAGGGGGGCCAGAACCATCAGATGCTGCTGCTGCTGCCGCCGCCGCCGCCAACTCCTCCTTTCCCCCTTTCAAATTCAGCTTCTACCCACCTCCTCCACGTGTCTATGGACCTCCTGCTGGTTATCCGGGTTCCCAGCCACATATGCTCTAACTCCTGTTCCTCCCACAAAACTCCCTGCTCTTCCATATACGTCTGCCCTTAATGTAGCATGGTGCTTTCACCTCCTTTTACTATTGTCTGTTTAGGGAAGAGCAGTGCAAACTTGTTTGAGCCTTGCTTATTTTATAATTAAATCCCTTTAAGGTCATAATACACAGTACATTTGTCTTATTCCATGATGTGTCCATAAGTAAGCTGCTAGAACACACAAATTCCATACTGTACTAGGTTTCTACCGTTTCTGCACCAGCTTCTTTCGCTGTCTACTTCAGTTTTCTCCTACAATCAGTCTGGTTGGTTTGTCTTAGTTATTACTTGAAGAGATTTCAGCAATACTTTTAAGATGTCTTACTCAGATACACTAAGTTAAAGGCAGGAGTTCTTAATTACATTTGCAAAACATAACATTCTGGGATAGGAAGAATTCCAGTGGTGGTATGTGGGTGTAACAGCACCATGCGAACTACAAACCTGGTTATAAAAAAGTTTTTTTTTTTAAAGGTACGATTCTCCAACAATACATTAGACCAGGGGTTCTCAACCTATGGTACGAGTACCCCTAGGGGTACGCACACCAATGGCAGGAGGTACACCAGATCCTGCCCCTTATCAGCATCAGTCTTAATTACTTGTTAATTAGAACAGTCTCACACACACACTCACACAGAGTTAAGACATTTTTTCACATTTAAAATTGTTTTAGTACTTTATTTAAAAATTAGCTAATTAATTGATTGATTAATCCAATTAATTAGCAATTAGCAGGGGGTACTTCAGAAAATTGGACCGTGATGGGGTACCCGGGCCTCCAAAGGTTGAGAACCCCTGCATTAGACACAAAGTTCAATAGATTCCATACTGCACGATCAAGGCCCTAAAGACCTCCATGCCTCCCATCCCCTCCTAGATTTAGAACTAAAGAAGGCGGAACCCCACCCCTCTGCAAGACCCGAGTTCATTAGAGTATAAAAAGGAATGACAGGAGAGGACATCTGTTTAGAGCAAATCAGACATTTCTGCCCACGATCATACAGCAGTCAACACTCTTGTTGTTCATAGCCACATGGAAATAGAAATATGCAATGTACAAAATGTCAATTTTTTTCTTAGTTTTATTAGTTTTTTTATCTAAAAATTGTCAATAGGAAAAAACCAAAATGAAAACAAAATAAAATTAGAGCAAGAGACAGATAATGAGAGATGGAGGGGAAAGTTCCTCCTAGATGCGGGGAAAATGGCAGGATGTCTCCCCTCACTCCCCACTTCTAACTCTAATAGATGTCTTGACAGAGAGTACAGTACTCCTTTGCAGGAACAAAAGGGAATGGGGTGGGGAATTTTGACCCTAGGGATGGATGGAGATTGACCACACCCCATTGGTCAAATTAGTGATGTGGTCCCGATCTCCCCACTCAGGGAAAAGGGGGGCAAGATACAGATCTGCTAATAAAATTTTAATAAATTCATCACCCACCAAAACTGAATGGATTCCATAGAGTACTTGGGTCCTCCAGTGACCCAAAGGACTACTACTTTTTTGCATGGTCAGAACTTTCTGGAATAATAAACTGGGGACAGTCTAATCTTCCACTGGCCAGAGTGCTCTTAAAAAGGAAAGCAGGAGAGGTGGCAGCACCCAGGACAACCCCTTCCTAGTCTAGATCAATCTATCCCATATGGTTTAAGCAGACTACACACTGAAGTGCCAAGAAGTCACCATTTCAGGTCTTCCAGCAACCAGATACAGCAAGGTTCAAAGCACTTCCTGTCTCTGCTTAAATGTTACAGAATGGCACCAAACCCAAAGAGTTCCAAGGTCAGCTCACAAGAAAAGTGCATCCTGGTTTAACTCCTAAGTGGCACAAAAATAGAGAACTAATCCAGATACTTAGCTCTCCTAAAAATTTCAGATATACTTTTGGTCACTGGTTTCTCTGCATTTGAACCTATGTAGCCAATGCATTCCCTATTAATAAGTTTCTAGTCCTTCTAGAGGGCAGAGAACATTGCAGGTAAGCCAGAGAGCTAGACAAGGAAGCTATCTACCACTCCTCTATGAAACCAGAAAACCCTGAAGTTCTACAGCTTCTCTCAATTTCTGGGCTGATTTTTTTTCCTTTATGGAGCAATCTGGAAGCCATAGAGTTGTGTTTCTCCAGTTACCAGAAGTTCCAAGAAATGTTTTAGATGAAGAATAAAAGTTACGGCAGCCCTGATAAGACCATAAAAAGACTGGCTGGGATACAGCACTGTGGACAAAGATGGTCAATTCTGACTAACGGGGTCCAGAATTGAGGATTTATTGGGCAAGGAGCAGGGAGGGGGAAATGAGGAAAGAAAGAGACCTGAACCCTACCAAACTTGGAAAAAAAGGCTGCCCATCCCAGCCAGAATAGAAAATGGAAGCCGCACAAGGGGAGATGGGAGGAATATTCACAGGAAGTAGTCCGCAACAGGCTTCTTAGATGGGATGCCCCGAGTTTCTTGAGGGGCTGCTTCAAAAATGATAAATTCCTTCTGAAGGTGTTCATCTAGTTCCAAGATGGCTGCCACATTCCCACAGCTGAAGACAAAGAAGAAGGGTCAGAATGGAGCATCTCCAATTTCATCACCACCACCCAAACTTCCACCACCACCACCCTTGGAGTAAACCCAGACTCTAAAAGCTGCCCCATTTGTCAAAACAGCATGCAACCTTCAGTACCTGCCCAGCTACCCTACATCCAGGGGCAGATCTACTATGAAACTAATGAAGCTTATGCTTCAGGGCCCCTAATCTCAGAGGGGCCCCAGAAGCAGGTTTAGTCCACATTGCTTAAAAATTTTGGGTCTACTGTATGAGAAGGTTTTTTTAAAAAAATTAGTGTAATTCAATACAAAATAGTTTAAAATAAAAGTTGAAAGGTTAAAGTATAATGTAGACTAACTGTAAATTTGTGGTGGTCTGTCGTGGAATAAGCCAACTGAAGAAGATAACAGTGGTTACCCAGACCTCGTTGCTGGTTGTTTTGGCCCCCATAACAGTTCAAGCTTCAGAGCCAAAAAAAAACGTAGGTCTACTACTGCCTACACCCCACCCTGCTATCTCCTCACCGGTAGCAGTAGTTAGGAGCCGACCACACAGTGAGGACTGTCTCGTTGAAATGCCACTTGTACCCTTCCATGACCAGCTGATGTGCCCGACAAATCATGTCAATGTCATTTGCGGCATTGAACTGCGCCACCACATCACTGCCAAATAAGTAGCCAGCACCTCGAGGACTCACTCCCCAGCCTGTAGTGTCTGTAAAGGAAGAAGAGCAGCATTTCTGACACAAAAGGAAACTAAGCATTAGACATGACGAAGGTGAAGGAGGAGTCTGCCCTTGGTGGACTTAAAGGATAAAGTAGGTTAGCAGTTGACAAGAGGATGTGCGTGACAGAAACGAGACTGGGAGGATTCTGTAAAAAGTCTCCTAAACTCTACCATAGGGGGCTGCTGCTAGTAGCATAGCTGGACTCGCGCCAGTGGGGCAGTGGGCTGGGTGATGCGTCATCACCCCACCAGCCCTGCCACCAGAATGGCTCTGATCTGTTGGCTTTGGATCAGGGCCATTCCAGGGGCAGGGCGACGACGCATCACCCAGCCTACCGCCCCCCACTGGTATGAGTCCAGCTACGCTACTGGCTGCTGCAGCACCCCCAACATGGTATCACTGAGCCTTAAACAAGAATTGGGCAGGGGGGGGGGAGAGAAGAGAACAGTGATGGTGTAGAGACTCAGAGTATACACTGATCTCCTTCAGTGATGGACCCAACTGTTTCTTTGGTTTACTTTAGTGGATCATTAACTAGGCATTCAACCAACAGGGCACAAAAGCTATATGGCTCTCAGCCCTCTAGTCACCAAAACTTCATTCATTTCTGCACATCAAATTACAGATCCAAACCCCAAAACAGATTCAATTACTTAGCCACCAGTGGTCAGAACTCTATAATACCTATTATGATCTTGTACAAAAGCAGCAGTTCACAGGATCAGATCAAAGACAGTGGGGACCTCCAAGTAGCAGTCATCCTCTATTTAGGTTCCAGGACAATTTTAACCAAAATTAATGGCGTAATACTTTTTTCACCACTACCCATTCTCCATAGGTGAAAGATCCTTGCCCCACTCCTCTCCCTGGTATACACTGTCCCTAGTACAGCCTCATTAAGTTTTTACTGGGGAAAAAACACCACCACCCTTAACTAACGTATGCTAAACAGTAATTAATGCTATGGTAAGATTCAGGTTACAATGTATAATACTCAGTGTAGAGCAGCTTTTGAAGAGAGAGTTTGAAAACTGCAATTGGTCCAAAATATACCGTAATAGCAATGCATTTCTAACGGGGATCACTGGACAGAGCATATATACAAATACTAGTTTCATATACCTGAAAACTTGCAAATGGGCACTTTTTGAAGTGGTGTCCTCTTATATTTAGCAGGGGGATAGCAATTGTCCCTTTTCACCCTAGCATGGTGGCTTTTCCAGTAGCTGTTACTGGTGTCTTTTGTGCACCTCTTTTTAGACAGAGTCCTTTGGGGACAGGGAATTTATTGATGTATTTTGCTATGTAAACTGCTTTGTGAACTACTTTTTGCTGAAAAGCAGTATATAAACAATCACCAATTTGTTTCTGCTGCCCAATTCAAGGCATTAAGGGTATTAACCCTTAAATACCTAAACCATTTTGGAGGTCAACGTATCTGAAGAACTCCCTCATCGCACAAATTCCTGAAAACAGCTGAGGCTACCTTCAAAGGTGAGGCAGGTGGGCACAAGACAGGCACGGCCCTTTCAGTCATGGTGCCACAGTTATGAAAGACCCTCATCGTGAGGTAGGTTTGTTAATCCAGCCACGGCTCATTTTTCAGCAAGAAGTGAAAGTGTGGTTATTTAAGAATTTTTTGGGATGCCAATGTTGTCTGCTGCTGGCTACAGACGTTTATTTTTGCTGTAACGCTGATGTGATTTTATTATAAAGTTTTAAATTTTAGGTTTTGTAAGCCTTGGGGATTTCCTGAAACCAAAAAGTATGGAATATCAAGTGCAGTAAATAAATACTATCACCCAATACCTAGAGATCCCCCGCACACCAAGGATGTGGATCAAGTCTGACTCCAAATCTCAAGTCAAGTCCCAAATTTTTACCCCCAAGTCCTGAGTCTTTGGTTGCAAGTCCCTATCTAGTTAACGGGGAAAATGGGTTTAAATCTGAAATAAAATTCGACTTGTCGTAAAAGGCCCAAGTCTCAAGTCGAGTCTTTTACAATCGCTGAGTCAAGTCCGAATCAAGTCATTGATGTGACTCAAGTCCAAATCGAGTCCGAGTGAATAGACTAAAGTCTACATCACTGACACACCTACCCACCCACCCCAATATACCTTCAGGGTCAGACCAGAGAAGATCACACATAGGACCATCATGGGGAACCTCTTGTTTGCGATCTATCGTCCGGATCTGGTCCAGCGTCTGGATGGAGGGGGACAGACCACCATGGACACAGAAAATCTACCACAGGAAAGAGACATTTGTGCATTAAGAAAGCTGCACATTCAAGGTCCTAGGCAAATTGCACCCTTAAGCCACTCCCCTCCTCCCCATCATGTCACAAAGAACCCAACAAGCTCTGCTACTGACTCCCACTCCCACTGAATTTCAATCCCAGAAAACCTAAGTGTTTTATTCACTTTGCCGTCAATGATGGCAGAGAGGCTGAGGTAGTCAAAGATCTCAGTGCAGTAGCGCCAAACGGTGACAGAGCCATATTTCCTCAGGCATTCATCATAAAATCCGTATACTTGAGTGATCTGTCTGCTCTCATGGTTGCCACGAATCAAGGTGATCCGGTCAGGGTAGCGGACCTGTAAAGAGAAGGGAATCAAACCAGGTTAGAGCACAGACTTGAGAAATCACCACCCATACCCCTTGGAACCTCTGAAAGAAAGCAAACCCCTTGGAACCTCTGAAAGAAAGCAAACCCTACACAGGTATGTCAAGGGAAGCAAGATTCCTAACCTTGAGCGCCAGCAGTAGCAAGAACGTTTCAACACTGTAGAAGCCACGGTCCACAAAGTCTCCCATGAAGAGATAGTTGGTCTCAGGCACATCACCCCCTACCTGTCAAAAGAAGAGAAAGAACAGGTAAAGAATTTGCCTGTGAAAGATGCAGAAAGGCACCCTGGAATTGAATGATGGAAGTACTCACCCTGAAGAGCTCTTTAAGGTCATAGAACTGGCCATGGATATCTCCACAGACCTGGAAAAGAATGATGCATCAGGAATTTGAAGGAGAGAGTGAAAAAAAGGGAGTTTAGATTGCTATTACCACCCCAGTTCAAAAATACCAAACATCCCAGCATCCCACAAAACCTTGACTCACTGTTACTGGGGAATCTACTCTCTGGACATTGCTTTCCTCCACCAAGATCTCTCTGATGAGCAAAAACAAAAGGGGGAAATGCTTTATATTCTGTCACAGCACTGTTGGCTTTATATCATCGACTCCGAGATGCCCGTCAACTCCTACCTGGCCTTGGCACAGAGGGCTTTAACCTCACTCTCCTTGATGAGCTCACAGCGCCGTAATTGTTCAATCTGGCGGTCAAGGTCACTGATTTCAGCCATCTTGTCCCCTACAGGAAAAGAATTACGGTCAATTTCATTTAAAAAAAAAGAAAAAGAATAATTTTTAACATAAAGGCATATCATTCTGACAGAAGAAAAACAGTCAAAAAAGTCAAAGATAAGATATATTAGAACCCTAATCCTATGTCTGTTCACTATTGGCCTATCACAAGGAAGAAAAAATACAATTATAAAGAGATTGAGACTTTCCACAGGGATCACCACCTACCCTCTTCACAGTTGTAAGGCATCCGTTACCAATATTGGGATACTTTAAGAATTGGGTTGAAGCTTCATGACAGCACCTGCTTTGCACACTGGAGGTCCCAGGTTCTGTCCCTGGCATCTCCAGGTAGAGCTAGGACAGGTCACTGCCTGAAAACCTAAAGAGCAATTGCCAGCACACTGACTTGGAGTCAGGCAGCTTCATGTGTATGTTCGCACTCCACACACAGCCACCAAACCGCCACTATTCAGGCAGCCAAGAAAACTAAAAGTGAAAGAAAGCAGAGATGGAGGACATCCCCATATTCCTCCCAATAGATTCTTAGAAAAGCTACCTCTACAGCTCTGAGGAACTGGAAGAGATCATGCTTTTTCTGAAGCCAAAGTAGATGGCTGCTTTGAGACTGTCATTATCAGAGACACTCTCAAAGTTTAAGAACATAAGATTCTTATGCAAACTGCTCCTCAGGCAAATGTTGTCTTTTTATGATCCTACCACTGGTCCTTCATAGACACAATCCATCCACAAGGGAGGACACAAATTGAGAAGGAAGAAGAATGCCTTGTTACTAACGAGATAATCATGGCTCCATGCCCTCAGGGGACCTCCATCTTGTGCTATGGAAAGGAGATGAAAGGGTTTTTTGTTTTACACGCACAATCAGGGGATATATGGATGATGCATCAATGGAGGAGGGGAAGAAGAGCATAACCATTTAAAATAATCAAGGGAGAAGTCCCTAATGTGGTATCCTAAGACTCCTTTTGCTAAGAAAGTGGTCAGATCACCACCTAGGGAAGGCCCTCTTCTTATTCATCAATAGTGGACAGCTGTCTACGGCCAGCCACATCATCCCACCTCCACCATCTAGGCCTCCACTTCCCCAGCTCATCTAATTTCCCCAATGATATCTGAAAATTTAAGTGCAAGGATGATAAGAGAACAGGGGAAACAGGGGAATTGGAATGGTTAAACAGATGAAAGTCAAACCAAAGGGGGAAAAAAATAGGATCAACTCCCTTCTGTTACCATGGCAACACCAGAACTTCCATTCCCTCTAAAGGGGGGATATCCTAGTTAATATCCATCATGATACCCAACACAAGTCTTCTTAAGCTTTGCCTCCTACAACGCCATCACCTTTCTAGGCAATTTGCTTACATGTCCATAATCACCCAAACAAGGCCCAAAGTAAGTCATTATCTCTCTCTCTCTCTCTCTCTCTCTCTCTCTCTCACACACACACACACACAGTGAGCTACTGCTTGTTTTGTACCCTGCCCCTGGCAGCAACCATGTTTTCCCTCACCTCAAAAGTCTAGATGCGGCCTGTGGCAAAAGAAACCTTACCCTGAGTTTGGGTGACACCTCCTTCCTCCTCGTCTCGCGGGGTACCAGACCCTTTACACAACCCACCACCACAGTCTCCCAGAAAGCTCCACAAACCCAGCCAGCCCCAGCTGCCCTGTTCACGAGCCTCCACGATCCTGGATCCACAACTGACAGCCCACCCGCGCAGCGTCCCCGACCCCACTGAACTCCTATCTCTATAGCAACCAACTTTACCTGGTGGTGCCCCCCCCGTCCAGGGACAAACACGAACCAGAACAGGGAAAAGAAGGCCCCGCACATGCGTATGGGAGCCCCGACCATCTGTATGTACCTGGGGTCCCGGCGGCGGTAGAGACGGTGGTGGCGGCGCGGTGGCTGCTCCGCGGCTCCCTCCGGCTCCGGCTCCCGGGCCCGGCCCCTCCCCCTCTTACTTTCCAGCTCTCCCACTAACTACTGGGCGCTGTACGTCACTTCCGCTTCCTTGTCGAAAGAGAACGGGGAGCGTTTGTGGGGCGGGGCAGCTTTTTCCCTACCCCTTTGAGAGGGAGGAACCCTTGACTCAGGGAGGAAGCAACTCACGCTTTCTTTAAAGGGCCGAACAGGACACCTCGCTTGGGAAGGGGAGGGGTTTAAAGAAGCGGTTGCTTCACCGGAAATATCGAAAGAGTAAGGGCGGAAATGACGTTGGAAGCATGTCAGTAAGCTCTTTCGGAAGCAGTCTGAAAAAAAAAATATCACCATCTTGTTTTTTCCCGTTCGGGAGCGGTGAGATGCTGCGCCTGGTCTTGTGGCGGAGAAAAGCAGAAATGGCAGCTTGTACGCGGATGGTATAGCTGCGAATGGGCGCCGAGCATTCAGATCCTCTGTTATGCAGACAGGGTTTTTATCCGGACAGCAGCCCGTGGAGACTATCCGTTAGATTGGAAGCACTCGTGCCTAGTCTTCCAAATTGAATGGGAAATCACAACTCTTCTCCCAGGCGCCACGGAAGCCCCTTTGACAGGACATGGCCAGTGGCACCAATCCTTGGAAGATAACGTTCCTCATGAAATGGCATTATATTTGTTATCAGCATGGCAGATAATTCTAAATAAGGCGAGAGCGCGATTCTGTGAGTGTATCTCCCTCTTGTAATTGTTGGTAACAGTTCTGTACTGTTCAAGAAATGGCTTATGAAACCTAGATAGGAGTGGGTAAGATATAGCAAAGAGCATCTCAAATTATCTGATGTGGGAGACTGGCAGTTCCCCCCCCCCCCCATGTGCCAGGACTTGTACCATCAAAAATATGAGTGAGAAAGCAAGGAATTTTGAGAACTTTTTGGCAGAAACACGTAGGTTTGATTCTAGAAGAGGGGACTGTAAATGCTGTAATACCAATGAGAACATTATGGAACAATACAGGATATGGCTATGGAGGAAGCTATTTTTAAATTATACTATTCTTTCCTGGAAATTCACCATGGACTGGCACCAGTCTGCAGCCTACCACTTTGAGTAGCCCTGTTCTAGCAGACTAACATGGCACAACCTTTTGTTAGTCTGCTAAAAGACATTATCAGCAAGCAAGTTTCTACAGTACCAGTACCAGGTACTCTCACAGTATCACAGCTCATAGGGACTGGCAATGCTTATCCCACATTTAGTTGCAAACCAAACCAGAGTCTCTTCCCTATGGTTCAGGGGAACCTAGAGAGCTGCAGGAATACTCATTGCTTCCACTTTATCTTCAAGTTCCAATTGTATGTAGGATTCCCACTTTGGGAAAAACTAAATGTTGGCCTTAATAAGGTTCAGGGTGGAGTGGATATACCAAATACAATAGGTAGGCATTACTCATGAAGTATTTTTTTTCTTCTGCACCTCATGCTACTAAACAATTATGTCCATAGCAATAATTATAAATTTTAATTAAGATCTGACATTTCTTAAGGATCTGGTTATAAAAGAGGGAGGGTATCTATGAGGCCTGGAGCATCCTTCAAATAACTAATTTCCTCCAACACTAGAGGCCAGCTTCTCAACTGCAGAATTTACACCATCAGTTTTTGGACAATTGACAAGGCACACCATGCTGCTGGTGGGGGGTTCATATCCTCCAACGGCCCTACTAATAAGTGGCCCTCCCCAACTTTCCACAGCACACCAGCGTACCACGGCACTCTGGTTAAAAGTCACCGAGTTAGAGGTTCTCACATAGCAAGACAATGAAAGACAGTTGCTAAAGGCCCCAAAGAGATTGTGTCAGATAGACAAATGGTTCAGGTTGCCTATTACTAACTGAGCAGAAGGCAACTCCTTCCTCTCTTTTGGCAAGGTATAGGACCCTAATGTGTTATGGCAGGAAAGAGCTTGAAAATGAAGACTTCTCAACTCCATTAGGGTTGGCTTTGGACCTAGGTCCTTTTGATTTCTTTAGAAGGAACAACAGACACCTACAACATTTAAATAGATTTTCTTTATTTCTAGAGGTCCGCGAGTCAGGTCTCCCAGCTCCAGAGACATTTTGGTGTTTTGGCCACGGACCAGGACTATCGGTCACCAGAGGGAGAAGCTGGAAGTTACATAAAGGCATACAAGTGGGTGGAGGGGAGGAGAAGGGAACATGCCAACTTCTGGATTCTTCCAACGCGAAAATATGGGAAGATGTTCATGTTTCCCTACCAGAGAAGCTGGCAGAAAAAGGGAGGGGGAAGAATGCACAGTGGACACCACAGTACACGATGCAACAAATGCAAGTTAGAGCAGACAGAGAAACCAAGCTCCCGATTTTAATAAGCATGGTTGGAAACAAAGAGGGATTCGCTGGCAGCAGCTCCAGTTTGGCCAGTTGAAACATATTTGCCCTGGCAGGCAAGGCTATTGGCCTGCAAGAGGAAAAAAAAGTCAGATTTTTTAAAAGGCAGCATATGCCGTTCTTCCTCCCTCCCCCCCCCCCATCACCACACTCAAACCTGTTTGTTCTGGATTAGATTAGGATTGAAAAAACTAATAGAAACCTAAACCTCAACTTTCCAGCTCCCCTTCCCAATACACTACACTCTCACCCTGCACCCTGTGTAATATGTATCTATAGGGAATACAATAACCCTCTCCCCATAACTGCAGCAGGCACTCAAGAGTTCCTCCACCTCTTTCCCTCCCACCCTGTAATTTGAGCTGGGGGAACAGAATCCAATTGCTTAATGTGAAAGCTGACCTATTTCCTCTTAAGATACAAGCCATTACTTCCTGTTACAACAGAACACCTATCTTTTTGCTTTCCCACCCAGTCAAGTATGTTGTATTTAGTCCTCTTGCTGAAAAGAGTCATCTTAAAGCCTTTCACTGCCTCCCTATGGAGAGCTGAGCCACACACATGTCTGGGGGACACCCCCCCCCCCAGAACCAATAAATGAGTGGGTGCTACAACACACAATGGATATTCAGTCCCTTGCTCTGATCCACTAGATGCCACTCATCTCCCCTTCAAGGGTATAGTGGCCTGGGCAAGACATACCAAAGCACGTTTGATGTATTCCTCTTGTGCATTCTTGGTGTTCTCTTTCTTGCCACTCCAGGCCTTGAGGGCAGATGCTTGCAAGGCACGACCATAGGAGAAGGTCAAAGCCCATGGCTTGTGCAGGGGGCACTTGTTGATGGCGTTGAGGTTGACGGAGGCCTCCTCCTCACTCTGGCCACCAGACAGGAAGGTGATGCCTGCGATTATTAAGACACAAGGTTAGTACAGTCCAGTAAATGTAGGGGATCCATTCCTGGAAAGGTGAGCACGGTCTGAAATGCAGTATAATAGAAGTCCTTGACAATATGGCAGGAAACTGGCATCAATTGCCAGAATACAGTGCTGCTGTTGGCTGTCATAGCCATCAACCAACCCAGGACAAAGAGCACTGTAACAAAACAGCACTAAAGAGAGTAGCATTACTCTAGTCTATAGCAGCAGTTCTTAAACTTTTCAGTCTCTGGATACCTTTACACTCCTAAATGGAATCTCAGGGAGCCTCAGAGCATGCATGGATTGGTACAGCGCCGAGCAGATGGCGGCCACTTATGGTGTACTCATGGAATCCCTGAATGGGTCACAGGCAACCCCAGGGCTCCTAGGAGCACCCTTTGAGAAATGTTGGTCTACAGGAAATGAGGGAGTGGGTTTAAGATCAGGGAAAGGCAGAGCTAAGGCAAGAGGAGGATAGTTTCCATTAAAAGGGAAGGAATTTGATGATGTTAGGAATGCAGATTAAGGTAAGTCCACTACTCTGCATGCCCACCCACAGAAATCAACCACTGTGAAGCAGAGAAGAAAAAAAAAGCCAGCAAGGCATAATTGCATCACCCCTTGCTGCCCATAGTTTGATTTTATGTAAACTGCTATAGGAGCCTTGTCAGCTGAAGGTACAAATGCTTTCAATAAAGATATTCTGGTCCGGCTTCTTTCTTCTGAATCACCACCTGTATCCTTTAGAAAACAGTTTCAGGTTGGTGGGCGGAGTTTAAGTTGTAGGCATGGCTTTTGAAGCAGAAGGTTGGGCTATGCCCCAAATATCCAATCACTCCGGGGAAAAGCAAGTTTAGGGCAGATTCTTCAACCAGATTCATCTGAGCAGCCCTATTGTGGCTGTTGGGATCTTACCCAAGGTAAGGGGACAAATGTCCTCTTACTCAGAGGAGACCACCAGCCTGCTGTGGGCGGGGGCCCCACGGCCCCACTGCATGGCGCCCACTTAGGATTAGGCTGCCCTCCATTAACTTGGCAACAAAGTCCCATAGTCACCAAAAATCCCTGCTTCCACTCCATAACATGCACAGGTCTGAGATGTATGTAGTTATAAAGGACAAGGAATGTCTGGGTCCCTCTTTCTTACCAGTCACAGCGGGAGGCACAGTGCGACGCAAAGCAGTGACAGTTGCCATGGCAATCTCCTCAGAAGTGTATTTCTTGGTGCAAGCGTGACCAGCAGTCACCATGTTTGGCTTGAGCAAGGATCCCTCCAAGTAGATGTGGTGGTCGCTAAGGGCTTTGTACACAGCAGCTAGAACCTGTGTGTGGACGAAGGGGCTGAAGTCAATGCCAGGAAGCTTTGCTGGGATCCTTTTGTTTTTCCAGACCCACGACAGGAAGTCCAGCTTCCACTTCCTCAACTTCTGAAAAAGACTACGCGCTTAAGTCCCTCCCACTTCATTTCTCACCTTCTCAGTCACATACTGGCAGCGTTTAAGGTCGTGGTCACCATCAGGGAGGATTTCAGGTTCCACAATAGGAACGATCCCATTCTAGAGGCAAGAGACAGTTGAAGAAGGGTCAGAACCCCAGATAGACAACAGAGCAGGTAATTAAAAAACAAAAGAGATCTCGAGTTGCATTTCAGGAAGATGTGTTATGCACAGTATTTAACTGTGTGTCTAAATGTCAGACACTTCAGTCATACATGTTTGTTTGCTCTAAGAGAACCACTTGGTGCTGCAAGCAGAGAACAAAATGTCTAAGTACCGTATGTCTAACTCCTTCCTATTTTAAATACCGGTACATCCTTGTTGAAAATTCCACCTGGTGGGGACAACCTTGCAACCACATATCTAAATTACTTGGTGCCCTCTTGTAGCAGCATATGGGTACTGCAGCTGTGGAAAGCTCATCTCCACCCATTGGCTGTTATGTCCTTGGGAAACTTCCCAGAGCAGTCGCTGGTGAAGAACGTGAAACTGCAATTTCAACACTACCACACAATTCTCCGTGACCAAACTGTGACCCAAATGCAAGATGCTGCCTTACACAGAATCAGGCCACTGGGTCCATCTTGCCTAGTAACATCAGTTTCCCAGATGGGTACCTTTCTCATCCCAGACTCATTACAACCTTTAACAGGGGGTGGCAGGCATCAAATCTTTATGTGCTCTACCACTGTGCAATTCTCCCACCCACCCCGAGGATTTCTATAGAAACATGGACCACCATCACACTGTTGCTGAGGAATGGCCACTATCCAGTTAAGAAGTGTCTCACTTCTCCACCTTGGAGCCCACCTGCTGGCAGATGCTGGCATAGCGAGCAAGCACATTGGCATTCTCCATTATGGCCAAATGAGAAGGGGTGGTTGGAGTGATCTTCAAGACGCAACGCCACTTGGCAAAGTCAGCACCATCCTTCTTGTACTGAGCGCAACGTTCAGACAGGCCATCCAGACCTGCACAGGGAGAAAGTGGTTAACAACAGATTTCCTTTGAAAACAACCTATTAGCCCTAATGTTCTCCCAGATCCAGGTTTCCCTCACTACCATAGTTCTGCTTCCTCTCAAAACTCACCACCACCACATACAGAGGCTTAAACTCACCTTGGGTAGTAGTCTCTCCGTTAGTCCCAGCAAGAGGCACAACACCTTTGTCTACCTGTGTGGAAAGAAATGAGAGAGGTGTCAAGCCACAGAACAGCCACTTCCTGGCATATTCCCACTGAGCTATACATCTGATCTCCTAAGGTCATTAGGGCAGTAAGAAAATGTTACAAGATTAGCTCTCATTTTTTCCCTACCACTACTGTGAGGGGGGCAGTGGGAGGGTTGAAATTCCAATCTGCAACAGCATTTTAGTTCAGAAACATGAGGCAATAGTTAATCCAGAGGATAAAAAGGTGTTATTTTACATACACGGCACCACCTGCAACTTTCCTAATCCCAAAGGGCCTTGGTGTCTTAGGCACTAATGCTTTCACTTTCTTAAAACTTATGCCTTTCATAAAGCAAAAAAATAAATAAAATAAAAGGAGTTCTGAACTAGGATTGCAACATCATTTAGACTGATTAATTGTAGGCAGCTTCTTTACTGGGAACATTTTTGTATTCAGTCATTTTTGGTGCCGTTTTAAAAGAAGCATCTCCCTCCCACACACAGGAGAAAATGCCCTCTTCTAAGATGGCGCTTGCTGCCACACTGCATAGAAATACAAAGCAAGCACAAATTTTCTTCACAATTTGTTCATGCATATGCAACACCCATTAACTACTATTTCTTGAAGCTAAGGCATATTATTACCATGTTATTGTCAGGGAAGGCTCCTTCAATTCCAGTCTTCCCTAGGGTCTGTCTTCAGTCATTACGGGCTCTTTTTTCCTGTCTCGTTATATGATCTCTTGCAAGGCTATGTGGTCTCTGAATGTGTACTACTGGCCTTCCAGTGAAGGAATACAGGAACAGGCCTCCTTCCAGCACCGAACACAGTGGTGATTTCTAGAAGGTGCTTGGATGTTGCACATCTTAACACATTTTTATTTTTATTTTTATTTATTTCACATTTTTATACCACCCTTCCTCCAAGGAGCTCAGAGTGGTGTACATATTTCCTCCCTTTTTGTCCTCACAACAACCCTGTGAGGTAGGTGGGGCTGAGAGATAGTGACTGGCCCAAGGTCACCCAGGAAGCTTCGTGGCTGAGCAGGGATTTGAACCTGGATCTTCCAGGTCTAAGTCCGACTCCCAAACCACTACACCATCCTGGCTCTAAGAGTCAGATGTGGCTCTACCCACATCACATACGCTGCTTACCTTGATGCCAACAACAGCGCCCTTGTCCTTGATGACCTTGGTGAACTGGCGTCCATCATCAGCCTTCTGGTACATAGTCTCATGAAAGAGGATAACGCCACCAATGCAAGGGTTAACACGGTCATCTGCAGTGAAAAGCAGCTGCCTGTAGTAGCGACGGTTTTCTTCGGTGTTCTCGGTGCCAATGGAGCTCAGGCGCTTGGCAATGCTGCCTAAGAGGTGGAGACGAAGACAAATCTTGTTGACTCAAAAACCACAGCCTCTTCAGGATACCAAAGTCTTTTTCCCTGGCTTCCACCCCCAGAAACCCTACCCTATTCCTCTTAATTTGCATCTACAGTTCTTACCTGTGGATTCATCAGCAGCAAGGATGCCTTTGCCAGTTGCCACAATACGATGAGCAATATCTGACAGCTCCTTCTTCTGCTCAGGGGTCAAGGCTGGGTATTCGTGAGGCATCTTGAATAACTAAACTAAAGAAGGCAGGAAAGAGTTAATGGCCTTGCAAGGGCACAGGATGGTACCCCATCATCATGTCCCCTAGTGACACCACCATCTGCAACCCTCTTACTTGCCTCCCTGCTTCTTTAGCAGCCACCCAGGTGGCTCACTCACTCACACCAGCCCAATGACCTTGATGCCTGTACAAAGGCTGGCAGAAGGGGAGGGATACCAGGAAAGGAAAACTCAGCAGTTCTGCCCCTCCTGGTTGACTGGGAATCTTCTGCTCTCTGTGGCAAGTCAAGGGGATTCCCATTTTAAAAGCAAGAGGGAGTGCATTAAAAAGAAAAAAAAATCTCCAGCAGTGGAAGATGAAAAGAAGTCAAGGCAAGGACGTGTCAAGGGCAAAGGAAACAGTCATTTTATCTCAAAACTCAGAGTTCCCTTCTTACCCCAATTTTTCCCAATTCCCACCTTCCTCAATGTGGATATTCCAAATTCTCCCCCTTCCCCAGTCTGCTGGGGAACAACCTAGTGGGGAGGGCGTGGGGGAAGAAGAGAAGGCGTGGGATTTTTTAGGATAAAAGATTATATAAACAAACATCTTTTTTCCTTCCGTGGTAGAAAAAGAGAGCCTCCCCTCTCCCTACGCAACAGTTGCACATTAAATTTCTCCACGTGACTTAATCTGCCATTTCTCTCCCCCCGCCACGCGGTGCTTTCTTCTCCCTTCCCCCATCGCATTTTACCACCTCCATTTTACTCGTCCATCTCAAAGTCCCACTGCTGCATACGTACAAAAAACAAGGGGGCCGCATACTTGCACCCTAGCCGCCCCCGATAATGTTCTTCCTCTCTTTTTACCCATCCCCTTTAGTTTCCGATGCTGAAATCTAGATATGGCTCACCGTTCTCCTTCGTAGGAAGAATGCGTGCGGGTGAAAATTAAGTCCGATTGTTTTCCTGCCAGCACCAAGTGGGAGCTAAGATACGCGCAAGCAGAGTGAAGAGCTCGAATCGAATGCTCAGAATATCAGCGTTCCAGAATCAAGCGTCATGTAGCTCAGCCAGGCGGAAAAGGGTGTGAAATTGACTCATTTAGGAGGGGGAAGGGAGGAGACTTGACCCAAGTCCTTCCCCCCAAATAGCAGGAGGCATTTACAGTATTTAAATATAAGGAAACGAAGCGCAATGGAGAAACTGTTACCTTTCACTGAGTCACACATGGAAATAAAGAGGTTTAATTCTCGTGGCCTGGCCGGCGATCTGTGATAAAATTCAGGCTATAATCCTAAACACACTTAGGGCGTAAATCAAATTAAACGCAATGGGATTCACTTCTGAGTGTGTGTATACATGGGATGGGGGGGGGGGCTGCACTACTGCATCAAAAAATCAGAATAGGGGAGGGTTACAGTCCGATTCCCCGAGAAGGGGAAGGCAAAGGATGACATGGTTAGACAGCATCACCGATGCAACGAACATGAAAATGAGCGAACTCAGGAAGATAGTGGAGGACAGGAAGGCCTGGCGGGATATGGTTCATGGGATCACAAAGGGTCGGACACGACTTAACGACTGAACAACAACAGTCCGATTGCGAAGACGATTAGCACAAATGGCAATTAATGGAGAAGTGATTGGAACAGCAAAGAAAATAAAACCGCCCTATGAAAGCATAACGTAGGTACACGCATATGTTGTTTTCTTATATTTCGACTAATCCTCTCGAAAGGAACTCAGATAGTTCATTGTAATGTAATAGAAGATCTGCTTTCCTACTTGCAATGACTAACAAACATGAGAACCTCCAATTCACATGCTGTAGCATGCATTGACTATATACATTGATAAACCAGATAAATTCTTAACCACTCTGGTTGGTACTGCTAGAGCGATACAACAGTGTGGTTGATGTTTAGTGATTTGGGATACAACTCACTCGTCCCACCCTCTTTCTAAGGAGCAAGGAGTGAGCAGACCCATCCAAAGTGTGTGCGTTGGGGAGAGGAGAATAAGACAAATCAGGGGCTCTCCAGGTCTTTCCCATTTACATCCTTTTTCAGACTCCAGTTTCAGCATTGACCTTTCAAGGGGACACCCGATCTCCCCTCCTCCAGCTCCTCTGTCCTTTTCTGAAGGACACAGAGCTATTTCTGGATCCACCACCCCACCGAGGGATCGTTGGGTTTGGCTTAGCTGCAAAAAGAGAGGTGCAGGCACTTGGAGTTGGTTGAGAGAGAGGGGTTGTGTGTGGGTGAGAGAGAGAGAAGATGAAACTGATGGCCTGGAGGGACAGAATTAATTTTCAGATTGGGAGAGAAAGAATAGAAACCAGGATGCTTGGGTAGGTTATATGTAAGAGTCTGTGAACAGAAGCACAGACACATGTCAAAGTAGGTTCCATTTAAAATCAATGTGCTTAACGCCCAAGGAACTACAGTATGTTAAGGATGAGAACACTAGCTGCTTACAGCAAAGACTGGTGAATCCCAGATTCTGAGCTGCATAAGAGAGTTACAGGGCACAACGCAACTTGGGAGATGTGAAGCCGGATTTGTGACTTCCCTGGCTAAGCCCAGACGACATTTTGCTACCTATATACCCCAATATTTTTATGCAGTAAGGTCACTGTGACAAAGATCTCAAGGATAACTACTAATGCTAAGGAGCCCAGTGGGCAGAATGGTGCCTGTAAAGTCGACTCAAAATCTTGCTACATAACACGTACAAGGGGGGGAGGGGGAGAGAGATGGGGGAGGGGGAGAAAGATGACATATCTAAATTATGTTGAAACCTGCCCAGAGCTTAACGCAAGTTAGGATGTCTTATTTTGTCCCTGCTCTGGTCCTGTGAAGTGCGAGTGTCTTTTGCTCACTACTGAAAAAACACGTTTCCACACCTCTGACAATACAGGAAAAACCAAAGTCAGAAGACAAGACTCACCTGGGCCCTGGCCCATCTTATTTTAAAATAAAATGTTTTTTAGAAGTACAGTACTCATCCCATCTGCCTTTCTCTGGAATTTACCATCCCTTCAGCTAAGGGATTGTATTCAGAATCACTTAATGCTTATTTAATTTATTTAAAGAATTTATATCCCACCTTTCTCCCAGCAAGGGCACTCAAGGCGGCTGCAATCCTATACACACCTGGGAGTAAGACCCATTAAACTCAGTGAGATTTACTTCTGCATAGACATGCATAAGATTGTATTGTTAAGTTTTACTTTAAAATACATTTTTACTACACAAATGTCCAATGGAAGTAGCAGGAAAACTGAGATTTTTCCATCACTCAGTGAGTTCACATTTACAGTGAAACAAACACACAGTCTCAAAGACTAACAAAATTATTGCAGCATAAGCTTTCATGGATTAGAACTCACTTTGAGACACACACACACACACACACACACACACACACACACACACACACACACACACACACACAGAGAGAGAGAGCCAAATGGCCATGAAATGCAAAAAGTAGACTGTAGTGTAGGGCAGTTAAAGAGACTCTAAACCTGGGCAGATTAACTGAGTAAAGCTTGAAAAATTGTGCATGCCAAGCCATAGATACAGTGTGTGGGAGAGGCACCGAGATGGAAATTTGAGGGGCAACTGGTGGGTTGAGTTAGCAGAAGGTTGCCGTCATTTTGGACTGAGCAGAGCCAGTTTTACGAAGTAGCAAATGGAGCAAGGGTAATAAGATGTGGGTGTGGGGGCATAGTTCGTTATATAACACCCTGATGCCTGGGAGGTGAAAGGCAGCTGCTATCTGATTGATGATGGGCGAGAAAAGGCCAGGCACCTGCAGGGTCAGGGTAACACAGGATTGCAACTCACACCTCCTCCCCCCATTTTTGCCTTAGATCCCATCCAGAATCTTCCTTGCAGCCTAGCCCAGCCCTGAATCCAAACTGCTCGTCTCTTGGAATGATTACGGTAACAGCTGAGTCACTGTCTTTGTGCAGGAAGGCACGTAGCAGGCAGCAGGGGGTATGAGGGAAGCCCTCCCCCCACTACTCCTAGCAGCCTTAAGTAAGGAGATGGGGGCTGCCCTCAAAGATCCAGCCTACTAACTGGTCCAACGAGCTAGAAAGGTCATCATCCATTTCACATTCCTTTCTCCACACATCCCGCCATCATCCTCTCTAATCTCCCCCCAGCAACTCCTCAACCTACGATCTCTACTACACCTCCCTCATGCACTGACTAAGATTTCCACCTCCTTTTTCCAGGCAGTGCTTCTCTGTCTCAAAGGACAGGCAGTCAGGTAACCTTTTCCCTCAGCCTATTTCCATACTGGGAAAAGTAAACATCACCTCTTGGATTTCTGCATACCATGCATTTGTTAAAACCTCCAAATTTTACTTGCTACCTTTCTGTATGAGGAACAGGTGTTTAAGGCACAGAAAGCCTCTACTTCTCCCCAGCAAAGAGGTGACAGCTGCACAGGAGGAGGAGAGTAATCACAGCAAGGAGCTAATATGTTCCAGGTTCCTGCACCAAAGTACTTGTGATCATCACAATTCGAGAGCAAAACAGACCTGAAGAAACTACTGCACTGTAATCCACTGAACACCAACAGTGTGCTAGTACTACTGAAGAGTTGTCTTCACTAGTGACCTTTGAAATGTCAACCTATCAAGACTGTATGGATAAATGAAAGATTTACAGCCCAATCCTATGCAAGTCTACTCAGAAGTAAGTCCCATTGTGTTCAACGGGGCCTACTCCCAGAAAAGTGTGCATAGAATTGTAGCCTTAAACTTGTGCTCTTAACCTTTAATATCTCATTGACTAGAGCTGCACTTTCCCATCATTACAATCATTTTACAATCATTCTGAGAATATTCATGATTGTATTTTTTCAATTTTTTAGCCCTCTCTCTCCATGTCCCCTCCCAGTTGCATTGTTTATGTCTTTGCGTTATACTGAAAATCAAAACTTTAACAATGTATAGAAAAATAAAACCCTGGCAAGCTAGTATTCTTCTATACACAGCAAAGATGTGAACTCAAAGGGGCTCAAAATAGTATCCTAAAAGTACTTTCACAAGTGATGTTAATAAGAACATCTCCTGGTTTGGAATGTGAATGTTTTAATGCAGGACAGAAATTTTAAATCAAAAAATATACACTCCCTTCAATATAGACTTTACATTAGAGTTTCAAATGCAGGAAATGCCACAGTGGATTGAAGCAGCCTTTGTAAAAGCCACCTTACACAGCAGTAGAAGGGGAACCTAGGAGCTAAGAGCAGAAATGTTAAGTAGCGGTAGAGGGCAAGGTGAGGCTACAGACTTCACAGCTATGAGTTGCAAGATAAAAATGGGAAGGTGCCACACACAAACCACAAGAGGACAGATTGGGCAACCAGCAGTAGCAGAGAAAGGATTGAGACAGACATACAGTACTTTCTGTTCCTATGCCCCAAATACCAGGATATTATGAGCACAGGATTTCCTCAAACAATCAGCAACTGTGCAAGACTTCTGCAAGCCACTGCAGCAGCTGTGATGGATAACATAGGGGTGCATGTGTGCGCGTGCGTCAACACCTCCCACAGTGCTCCTCAGTGGTGTACCAAAGACTGGGTAAGCAAATAGCACTGAAGTTTAAGCGTCAAACAAAAACCAGATCCCTAAGTTACTGTTTCTCAGACCAGCTGATAGACTTTACAAAAGCGAAAAAAGCAGCAATAGTAACTATCACCCAGAAAACTTTTAAAAGAGAGTCTAACATCCATATTTGGCTTCCGTACAAATCAAAACTTGCATTTACAACAAAAGTCCAGAGGGTCCCATCTAATTTTTGAAGATTAAAAAAACAACCCACCACAACCTTATGCTGACAGCATGGCCCATTTACAGATCTGCAATTCCCCACATCACCCCAATATTCCCTCTCATGCTCACTGCAGTGCAATCTACATGTCTGCCCATTCTGCTGTCCTGATACCCTATTTCCTCATTAACTCTAACGTTCTATCTCGGGGATTCTCAACCAGTGGTACTCATACCACCGGTGGTATTTTGGCTGATTGCTGGTGGTACTTGGACCACCAGACCCCTGATCTGATGTGGTTCTTTCGGTGCAGCGCTTTTGCTTCCAAGAGGCTCCTGCCTTTGGCTGAGCCTCTCACGTACACTGAGAAGGACCCGCCCAGAGCCTCCTACCTGCATTTTCTGGCCTCTGAAAAACCAGGAGTAACTGGCGATGATGTCATCGGCAGTCACTTCTGGTGGTACACAGCAGGAGAGTGGTGCAGGAGGTGGTACTTGGCGGGAAGGGGTTGAGAACCCCTATTCTATCTTCCTTTAAACCTCCTGACAACTCTTTGCAAGTTTCCTTCTCTTCATGACAGCTCTTTCCTACTGAAATGCCCTTAAAACCAGATTCCTCTTTCCAGTAGTTCCTTCCTCCCACCCCAAACTCTAGCTGCTCACATCCTCGCCTCCATCTCCCACATACCGTGGATGTAGCGGGGGGCTCTGGCAAGACACGGTGGCTCTGGAGGGCGCTGGGTGACTGGCACAGGCAAAGGCAAGGGCTGGGCTATAAAAAGGGGGGAATAGACAGGAGAGGCAGGGCTAACCTTCTCACTGACCCCTGGCCTTTTGCAGGGCAGGCTAAATATAGGCCTTAGGATCTGGGAATGTGAAATGCGAGGCCCTTGACATTCCCTGCAGAGCCAAGGAACAGCTACAGAGTCACGGGGCTAGAGCCTGAGAGACCTGTGGGACACCCCTCCCCCAGTGTGGCTCAATCCCAGCCATCCCAGTAGCACCGCCACACACACACACATTATCCCTTGCAGTACAGTAATGCTATACCCCTCAATTTTAACCCAGCTTGCCTCAGCTCTGCGTTTGCACTCCAAACTGTATAAACCCTTGGGGATTATTAGCCCGATGCCCCCTGCCTCAATCTACAGACTATGCACCCCCCCCTTCCAATAGGAAAGCTAAATGAGGTTACTTCCACTCCCACCTTCCATCTTGGGTGATGCCCCAACTATCTCCTGCACCCAATACTCCCTTGCAACATAAGGTCCAGTTGATTTCAGTTCCTGCCCACCTTAGGTCCCCCAGTGCCCTCTGCTGTCCCCCAGGAAGAATTGCACCTCAGCAAGAAGGGTTTCTGGATTAAGGAGTCAAATTGTGAACTATTTATTGAAAGAATATCACTGATGGGCCAATTTGGGAATTGGAAATACATTAGTGACACTTAGGGCCTAAGGAGAAAGCAGGTTTGGAGGCTACCTGCCACAATGAAATACTGCATGTGAATATATGTCAGGCTGTCATGAGGTCTGCTAACATGACAGGAACGGAAAGTCACTCTTCCCCCCCCCCTCAATTACGGTAGGATCATTATGAGGTGGGGGAGACAAGCAGCATCACTTAGAATTCAACTGATGGATGCAAGAATCTAAACCCAGCCATCTTTTCAAGCAGATATTCATCCTATGAGGTGGACAGAAACACATTCTTCAACGTGTGTCAAAGGAAAAAAAAAACTGTTCTCATTTTACGTTATATAACTAGTGCCTAAGGAGGAAGCACAGAGAAAAGGTTGGCATGAACAAGATGCTTCCTTGTGGGCAGATTAAGTTCACAGTACAAAAATGTCAGGAATTCCCACTATTTCGATCTAGATATTATGCTACTCCCAGGAGGACACAACATGGCTGCCTACACTATTTGTTGAAGTTACCATAACTTTCTGAAACACCCTTTCATTCATACACACGACCTCACATATATTAATAATATATCCATTTCCTCCCAGCCCGCAGGTGTACACATTTGACTCCAGTTGCATATATATACCCTTGGGTAAAAATGCCTTAACACACAAATGAATATAATTTTTAGCATGCTATACAAATCTAGGTACTAAATGCCTTATTATTGGCACAGGACTTTGACCTTCTGGATATATCAATAATATTATTAGAGAAGGAACCAAATGGAAAACTCCCAGGAGGCACCACAGCAATAACAAGTTTTGTTGCACAGACTCCAGTCCATCACTATACAAACTCAGTAAGGAAATACTAGGTGCTGTATCACTTCAGCAGGAGTTGATAGGTCTGCTTGATAGCCAATAATGGTCCTCACGTTATCATCAAGAGAATCACTGATGAGGCAACAGGTGGAAACTGAGACACCCCTCATAAGCACTTGCTGCCTCCTGCCTGGAGCATGACGCTGTGATTCAGGTTACCATGGCAACACCCTAGGCCTGGGTTGTGATGTTGGCTGCCATAGCAACACTGCCACTCTTCTTCCATGTTTACCCTCTAGCCCCTCCCCAGAATGAGTAAATATCAGTGAGGCATAATCAGAAGGAGACTTTAATTAACAAGGCAGTTTGGAATAAACAACGAGTGGGAAGGGGAAGTTCCTATTACGGTAGGTGGGATTTTTGTCATCCAGTCAAAGCCAAGCACTTCCCTTGCCCTATGAGAGCAGAGTAAAATGAAAAATACACAAGGATAAAAGGGCCAAAGCTCCAAAGAACATCAGTAAAGGCTCAGAGTTTATGGATTCACAAGATTCAGAGCTGTTAGATTCAAGGGCACATAATCAAGTTGGAAATCACAAGGCCAAAGGGGCAATGTTCCTTAGGGAGAAAATATGAAGGAGCCCCTAAGGGCCTAAGTTTATAGGGTCAACTACCACAGCATTTAAGAACAGCAAGTCATGAAGCAACATTTAAGTCAAGGAGTTCAAGGTGGTAGAAGAAAACATCCAAGAAGCCAAATATCAATGAACTGATGTTCAATAAACTCCCACTGGGTAGGTCAAACTTGAAAAGGTTCATGTCAGGAAGTACAATGTTCAAAACGGCCAGAAGCTCACAGGTGTGGGTCGGAGTTCAGGGGCCATAGCCCCCTCAGGGAAAGTCAATGTTCAAGGGTTACATCAACTGCTCAGCTGGTCTCCTCAGGGTCCAGCACCTTGACATGGGTGAAGGGAAAGTGGCCACGGCGCCCATTCAGCTCTCCCTCCCATTGGCCATTGACATTCATTTTGGTGACAGCAATGAGGTCGCCCACCTGCAGAGCATCATGAGAGACAGACACAAAGGTTCAAAAAAGTAGAGGTCACATTTTATTACCCACTACCCCACCCCAGTCTCCACTTTTCCCTACAACCCCTTCTTCTGAACAAATCCATGCCCAATCATGGACAGCTTCTCATCTTCCCATAGTTGCTATTTAAAATGAGAAACAAAAGGGCATGTGTGCTTGGACTAATGCAGTTTACCACGCAGAAATGTAACTATTTCAAGTGATTTTATAGCTGGGAACAACAGAAGTATCTCTAATTAAGTTCGGTGCTCCCATGGTCAGCTTGGTGGGTGGGTCTTACAAGAGTGTAAATGGACTATTGCATCCCACACACAGTCCCCCAATCCCTTCCCCCTTTGTCTCCCCTCATATGCTGCATGTCTCTCTTCTTCAGGTCGGCCACTCAAACTGCATCACAACTATGCCAAACTTTGCAAAGCCACCCTCCAAACAGCATCATGCTACTAATTATTATTTTTAATTAACATACAAAACTAATTCTAATCACAGGATTTTTTGCTTAGGGCATAGAAAAGGGGTAATAGAGAATTCAGTGTATCCCAACAACAGGAAACATTGCCAACATCAGTCTACAGATTCATGTCTATTGGGCATACACCACCACCCCCAATAACCAAGCACCCATTCATTATCTGCACTCTCCCACAATCAAGGCTATCTTATTACTTGCCTCAAAAGCCAATGCAGTCTTGTCATTAGCACCAGGCACCCTTCGCTGCACTGCTCGTGCTATTACTGGAGCATGGCGTGCAGCCCCATGGCTGCTGGGGTGAGCATATGGACAAGGCTGGACATATGGCACAGGTATCATACCCACACGCCCATCTGCACGCTGTGCTGTCCACCATTGCTCCTCAGGCTTGGCTAGCACCCTCAATGGTTCCCCCTTGGTGAAGGGGAGGTCTTCCTGATCACGGCCTACGAAGTCATAGAGAGCACGGACCCATTCACCAGCAGGAGGTGGTTGGGCAGAGGCAGGGGCCACAACTCGACCCACAGGGGCTACCAGAGTGGTGGTGTCCAGATAATGGAGGCGGTAGAAGTCTAGCAGAGCAGGGAAGCCATCAAATTCATGCTCCCCAATCCGGAGACGTCCAGGCAGGCTGTTTATGATGTAGTGAGACACCTGGGAGGAGACAGAATGGCAAAGAAGGATAAGGCCATTACACCTTCATATGCAATGTGCAATCAAATCCTTTCCCTCAAATTCTTCAACAACGCCAGTGCTGTCCTTCTGCTCCAAATTCCTTTTTTTCCCCCTCACCAAGGCACAGACTCACCTTGGAATTTTCACTGACAGAGAGTACATAGTCACCAGGACATGTGGTACTATCCCGAACTAGGAATGTTCCATGGCGGTGTCCCTGGAGACACGCAGCTGCCTCCTGCCGGCTCAGAGCCCCCATATACCACTCATGGGCATCCCCAAAGGCCGACATGGCTTAGGGGAGCATCAGTGGGTGAAAAACCCACCACTTCCCTACAATATTATTCCTGGGAACTGATACAGTTGAGAGCACCTCAATAAAAAATGTTAACCTGTTGAATATTTACAGTGTAGTGTCTATTTAGCAGCAATTGCTTCCCTCCAGTTCAACGTGACCTCCAAATAATCCACACCTTCCCAAAAGTGAATAAAGTACCACCTGTAGAATTACATATCTCCACCCCAAGATTTTTTACATCCTCAGATCATGCAGAATTTGATACACCTGGAAAGCGTGCACGCGCGCGCACACACACACACACCCTCTTAAATAACTACAGTATATTTCCACAAATGAAAGAAGTGTCACAGGAATGCAAATAAAGCGTCTACAAATTCTTAAAAGAATGTTGTGTCATCATGAAGTGTTCCATAGCTCCTAAGTTCCCTCAGCTCTAATTTATTGGGGGCATACTTCCAAGAATGATATCTCCCTTTATATGAATTATCTCCCTACTAAACATTAAATGGATACTCAAAGACAAATTCCACCCAAATATAACCATCAACATACGATACAGTCAGATCACTCAGTGGTACATCTAAGGGGAATAAATATAGTATTTGTTAATCCTCTGGTATCAGAAAACCCCTAAAAAATTAAGGGACGACATGTGGATTAAGTAGTCCATGCAAACTCCCATCCCATATAAAGTTGAAGAAGGAAACCCTAGAAAAGTGATATGATCATACACTCCCCCCAAAAGCCTGTTGCTCTCCCACAGAATAATCAGCACCTCAAGAACGTGATAGGATGCTGAAAGGTTTTTCTTAGTTATGGTTTTAGGGGAGATTTTCTAGAGAAAGCTGAATCTTTCCCAAATGAACAAGTCATTCCCACCAAATGAATCAAACACCCTCCAATACAAAATAATTCATATTCCAGCAGAAGATTCAACACACAAAACAAGTCAGCTCTCACAGATCCACTCAGTCACTAGGTCCTATCTTCATCTAAGTGGTTCTCCTCTGAAGAAAGTTACAGCATCCCAAATAAAAGACTGCCCTATGCTGATAAAGAATGCCCCCTAAGCTAAGCCTCTGTGCACAGAGCAAATTTAGCAGCAGTCTTCCCAACAAATCACACACCCCAGAGCAAGTGACCACCCAAATTTTTGGTCATCCAAAAGTATTACATCCAGCAGTCTCCCAAACCTTCCTGCCTATTGCTGCCTTATCAGGAGCTCTACGACTTCTAAGCAAACACCACCCCTACAATAATGCAGCCCACCTCCCTCGTTACATCTTATTATGCATACCCTCTATTTCTCCACTATTCTCACAGAGCAAATCCTCCAGCAGTACTGCACTGCAGCCCTTGAATTCTTCCGAGCAACCTTTAAAAGCCTCTCCCGCGAACACACACCCCAAATCAGCTACTATGCACCCTACAAATGCTCTTCAGCATGCCACTCTGCAATAGCGCCACAATAAAGACCGTTTCCCCTAGTTTACACATGTCCTCCCTTTATTCCTCTCTTTCTCTCTGGAAACTCAGTAGTCCTAGTTTTCAACTCCCTCTACAGTAACCTATATTAAATCCCCACTCCCTCCTCGGAGAATCCAGGCATCGTGGCGCCCATGTCTCCGACTCTCCAGCCCATTAGAACCCAATAGTTCCGGCTACCAGCCTCCTCTCCCGTCTCAAATCTCTGCCTACAACCCTGGTTGCAGCTACAGAAGGGTTGATGGGAAAGTGACGCACCCCCTCCCCCTTTAAGCCGTGGATACACAGCCATCTTGAGGCTTGGCAAGCCGGCTGGGAAGCCACACTGAAGGGAAAGTAACCATCTTGACTGTGGGCATGTACCCCAATTCCAAGATGGAGACTTCTTTGTCGCTCATAGGATTCTGCGTGGCTGCAAGTCACAGTGACAAATTTATTCTAATGTGGTGGCCAATTAAACTGTGGCTCCCCTCTTTGATGGTATAAATCTCAGGTAAAAAGGAGAGTAATAATGAAATGTTCACTGAATTAGCAATAAAGAATTAACAGTTGCTTTAGGGGACTCATGTGCTGAACCTACCTTATAGCACTGAATTAATTTAGCACTCTTCCATGGGACAAGGAATACCTCCTCTCATTTGGACATGCTAATTAACATTCTTTTATAAAGAGGCTTGTTAATCTAAAGTCCAGATTCACCCGGTAAAGAGATTGCCACCTCTTTTCTCAGAAGTTACAGGTAGCCTTTTCATTTTACTAGCTGCTTGTCATTGTCCAGAAACCACCCTGATGAGATGACCTACCTCAGAGGGTTGTTGTGAGAATGGAATATGCCAGGGGTGCATTTATGCCAGGGGTGCATTTGCCCGGCTTCAGCTGGTGTGCCAGCTACGGCTGTCCTTGAGTCAATCAATCAGATGAGACCTGACTGTTGCATAAATATTGTTTGAGGCCTGGGGGTTGCTTGATGGCAGTTCCCGTGAAGAACATAGCTTGGTTGAAGAACCACAAGAGAGGAGCTTCAGTGCAAACAAGGAAACTTTACTGAAGATAAGGGAACAGAGTTAAGCCTTACATACTAGCCTCTAATCATTAGAGTCTAATGCCTAGCGCGCGCCCCCCCCCCCCCCAGTTAAACGAGGTCAAGGCCCAGGCAAAACTTCCAGGTGACAGGCAAAGCTGCTTGTGACGATGACGTCACAAGATGATGACGAGTGAGCTTGGCTCTTCTTGGATGACAGATGAGCTCTGGATGACAAAAGCTGGTTTCTCTTCACTTGCTTGGTGTGGCAGCTCTCTCTTCAAGATTCCTTCAGCTGCTCTCTTAGCTGTTTCAGTTGTTCTGCTGCTCCTCACTGTCAGGCTCTCTGACCCAAGAACTCATTAAATACAGGCTTGCTGCCTCTTGAGCAGAGCTCCTCCATTTATACTCTGCTGACAGAAGGTTCTTCTAGCCTTGTTACCATAAGGTTACTGTGTCAGTTGCGGCCAGGCAGGTGTCTGCCTCAGCTCCAACTACCACAGTCCTTGTTGCAGAAAATACAGCTACAACAATGGTTTCACTTTCTATTCTCATTGAAGACAGACACAGAGGGTATGCAACTCACTTTATTATAAAATGCAGTAGCTTATAAAAACAATAGTATCAAACACGTATTAAAAAATTGAACAACGTTTGAAAATAGGCAATAGAAAAGAAAATGTAAATTTTCAAATCTCTTTACATCAGGGGCAATTGATTTTGCCAGGTGGCCTAGCTAAGGATGATTTGACCATCAACCATTTGTAGAACACCTCCCAAGTCCTCCCATGGTCCCAAATTATGGGCATCATTCCCTATCGTTTTGGGGTTGAGATCCCTTATCGCAATTTGATTTCAAAGCAAATGCAATTGATGCTCTGACAGTCCGGGGGCTGGTATGCACAGGCGCAATCACAGAGCGGACACCAGTGAGGAACAGAGCAAGTCCCTGGTTCACAGCGCTGTGGGGAAGAGACAAAGATATTGTACACTGTTAACACGCAGGATCACCTACATCAAGAAGTTCCTATGAGATTCTTCAATAAACTGAGAGACTAGAGGCAATAGTCAACAATGGCTGATAGATAGAGGTGTTTGAAAATGGTGTTATTCTTTTGAAAATTTGTAGAATTAAAATGTAAAATGTGATGTTTTGTGTTTTTATTCACAGGTGCGAATTCTTAAGTATAAATATCAAGTTTAATATCATTACATTGCAGTCTTCAATGCAAGAACAACAAATCATTCAATTATTTCTAACTGGAAAAGTAATCTGTTTTAACCAGATGCATTTCACAACCAGTAAAGAGTTGGTAAATTGGTTCCAATTATGTTTGAAAATGTGGTGTTTTGTGTTTTTATGCGGTTATCAACACCCCTACGGATAGAAAATGACTGAAAATGGACAGTTTGAAAATGGACACCAGCAGAGGGCAGAACTGAATATTGTGACCCGTTTCTCTTCTGCCCATGATCTGTGTACCAATGAGGGTTAGGAGGAATTCTCCTGGCGAACATTTCTCTTGTGGGGCAAGGTCTCCCTGAAGAGGCTCAGGCAAGCACCAAAGGAAATCTCAGTCACTACCCAGCCCACTGAATTTTCTTCTTCTCATTCTCTCTGCTGCCTCATCTAATCTCTCTCATCAAGTTATAAACAACCTGTAGTTTTTGGATAAACATGAGGATTATACCTTGTCATCTCAAGCAGGACCACAGGCCACCTACTGCAGGGCTTAAATGCCTTACAATTCATGAAGGTAGAATGAGTGATAAAGACATCCATGAGGAAAGAGAGGTAGAGAGATCCATGAGGAAAAAGCCACTCCCATGTTTTGTGTTGAAGAAAGCCAACTGCTCTCCGTTTTTAAAAGTGCATTTCTTTCCTGGTCTCTCCAGGCCAAAACTTCAAACTAGCTTTATTCTCACGGAGTCACTGTCAAACATTCCTCCCATTGGTAAACAGCCTTACAGCACAATCCTAAAGAGCAGGGGTTCTCAACCCCCAGTCGGCCATAAACCACCTCTAGCAGCCTCCTCGAGCCATGTACCACTAGAAGTAAGTGGTGATGACATCATCGCCACTTATATCCGGGTTATCAGCCGCGTTTTGTTTTCTCACAGTTAGAAAACAAAGGTAGGTAGTTCTGGGCGGGCGGGATGGCCATTTTAGTGCTCCTGAGAGGCTTGGCAAAAGGAAGGAGCCTCTCGGGAGTAAAAACGTGACTTCTAAGAAGCCACGTCGGAGTGGAGTTCATACGGACTACTGGTCCGCATACCACTTCCAGTCAGCTGGAGTACCAACGGTACGCATACCACCGGTTGAGAATCCTTGCTATAGACCTTTACTTGGAAGTTCCACCTTATTTAGTGGGGCTTACTCCCAGATAATTGTGCATAAGAATGCAGCGTGACTGATTGATTTTATATCCCACCTTTCCATTGGCATACTGAAGATTAAACAGTTGACAATTGAGAACAAAATCACAGAAAATATAAGAAACTTATGGAAGGTTATTCTCGTTAATATTCATTGTGTGTATTTTATTTTCATTGCTTTATCGCTGTGTTTTATTTGCTACTTGTATTTCTATTTATTTGCTACTTGTATTTCTATTTCTATTGTATTTGTATTCTTAGTGTATGTATTGTGTTTTTAATATATTCGTTGTGAGCTGCATTGGGCATTCCGGTTACGGGAGGAAAGACATGTTTTTAAATACAGTAAATAAATATTTGATTCAAATATTCTTTGAATCCAGGATTTAAATCCATCTTTCAATCCAGAAGGATCACCAAGGCAGCTGACATAAAAGGCAATTACTGTATATATTTTGTTTCTTCTCTTCTGGCACATAGGTTTGCCATGGAGTAGCATATCCCTCCCCTTCTTGGATGGTCTGGATCTATAGTAAAATCAGTGCCACCTAGAAACAAGATTAAAGAAAAGTGCTTCCCAGGCCAGATCCCTTAAGCCAGGGTGGTGGGTAGTGACCCACCACTTGGAAAAGGGGCAGGTCGCTACCCCCTTAAGTGGAGTGGCGGCCTACGATGGCAGCGGCAGCAATCTGGGGGTTGTGCCGCTGCCAGGGACAACAGGGGTATTTTTAGACTTACCAGGGGTCGGGCCATCCTCCGGAGGGTGTGGGGGGCACGCCCCCCCCCCAGCAGGCCTCCCCAAGCCTCTGAACAGCTCCTAGAGGCAATTATAGCCCACTTCCGGTTTACTTCCTAATTTTCCCGAAAGTGAGCTTTATTCGCCTCCAGGAGCTGTTCGGAGGCTTGGGGAGGCCTGCTGGGGGGGGCGGCCCCCTACACCGGGGGATGGCCCAACCCCTGGTAAGTCTAAAAATACCCTATTTGTCCCTGGCAGCAGCGCGATCCCTGAATCACTGCCACCGCCATCGCTCCACCCCTGCAAGCACTCAAAGTTCTCCCCTACTCACAGGGAGAACTTTGAGAAACGCTGCCCTAAGCTATTGCTGCTCTAAAAAGCTAAGAAGCTATTCTGTTTTGAACTGCTCTCTCTCCTCAGCATCAGCTCAAGGAACCTGGAACCTTATTCACTCTTTGCCCCACCAAAATAAAAATAAGAAACCAAAATATCTACTATGCATGAAGTCTAGTCATTGTCATTCACCATATTTTTCCATTTGCTCATCTCTGAATCCCTTTCCATGATGTTCATATTATCTATTGACACCGAAGGACCAAGTCATTGATATTTCTCAAAAGCTAATCAGAGGGGAAAAGATGGAAGAATTTACATTTGCACAGGAACAACAGCTATCCAGACAACGAGTTGGAGAAGGGAGGACACAGTCACATGACTCTGCACAGGCCAAGCAGCATTCACACAGGCTTGGCCATGACCCCTTTTCGCAGGTACAGCAGTTGGCACAAAGGCCACGGGCCTAGAAAGTGGTAGGAAGAGAAACACAAAGTTAGCTTCATTCAGCAGATGCCATTCCAGCCCTGCTATCTCCCATGGGGCCTAGACTCACATCATTTATCTCTAGAATTGATGCAGTATATTGAAAGTACAGTCACTCCTCCTTATCCACGGGGGTTCGCTTCCGAACCCCTCTGCAGATAATCCGCAGCTATTTAAACTCACAGATTTAACATTAATTTTTTTTTAAAAGGTTAAAAATAGCAAGGGCCCACTGTAATCCAGAACTGCCAAGTCAGCAACAACACATGTTGGGAAATGCAGTTTGGAGAAAGGCCAAGCCCATACCAAGAAACAGAGGTCTGGATATATGTTTCTGAGGATCTCTTTGGGGGGTTATTAAGTACTATTGCCAATTAGTGCCGAGGGCGGGTCCAGCTCATAGCAGATCCACCTCTTCTTCCTTGCTGCCCAGTAGTCTACTGCTCCCACAAAGCCCTGCTGTGCCTGAGGAAGCACCATGACTGTAATGTAATATGGGAAATATAGGTCTAACCTGGTTTATACCTTCTTTTTTAACTTTCAAAATAAAGGCTGAGCTACATTACACGCATCACGGAGCTTCTGACGTCATTTTTGAAGCAAGCGGAGCCGCTACGACCTCCGCACTCCCGGCGCGCACCTCAAACTGGAATCCTACTTTTGAGGGGGCGGGCTCGCAGAGCTAGGGGGCGTATCGCGGAGCTACTGCAGCCTACCAATTGTAGGAGGGGGGAGGGTGGCAGCATGCCAATCTGAACTACCTCCAATCACCTTCTTAAGAAGGTGGGACAACAGGAGGGACAACAGGCGGGAAGACACTCCCCCGCTCCAAGCGCGGAGGCAGAGGCAGAGGCGGCGGCAGAGCCTCTGCCTGTAATGTAGCTCAGCCGTAACCCTACTTTACCCCTTTCGCTACCTCCAAACCGTGTTCCTTCCCATTACCAGCAGGCACTGTCGGAGGACCAAGACCAGGGCAAGCAGCAGCAGGTAGGAGCCAACAGCCAGGAAGACGACGGCAGGGAGGGGCAGGAACAAGGTGGCAGCAAATGGGAGGTCTGGTGGAGGGTTCAGTGATGGAGTCTATAGGGTGGGAAAAGCAGAGGAGAAGGGACATTGACGGTACGGAGAAGTGAGGACATGAAAGGAGATGAAAGTTGTGCACTAAAGTTACACTTTCAACTTTATGACAAAGAGTCACCGAACAACAAGAATCTTCAAAAAGGATGAAAAAAAATTCTTCGACTTCTATGACCTGAAGCACATGCAGAGGGAGAGACAGTGATGGGGAAGGGGCGTGCCATTATAGCAAGACAGGAGCTCTTCAGCTAAGGGCTTAAAATCAGCAGTTGTTGCCTCCTGTTGCTCCTTCCTTGATCCCACCATACAGGATCATTACTGACCAGTCTCCAATTTGCAATTCTTGGGTAAGAATACTCAACTGTGTAGTAGCATCCAGCTCCAAGGAATCCTGGATTAGTGTCATCTCTACCACCTCCTCCCATGGGGGGAGCTCAACCTCCCAGGGGAATGGGAAATTTACTGTCTTATTAGTCCGGACACGGTCAGTGCTTTGCTCTTGTTTATTTGGGCTCAGGCAGTCAACAAAACAGAAAAAGGGGAGGGGTTGGCACTCCTCCCCAGGTTACGTTCACCCCTTCCTACTTTGGCCTCAGCCCCTATGCTCCCATGAGTTCCTTGTGGAGACTTTCCTTCTGTAGTACATGCCCAGACAGGGTCTCCGGGGATACTGGGGAACCCAGGTTCTTTGGTGGAATATCAGCTCCACCCAATTCTACTGGGTAATGGATCTGGGATCTCTCTGCAAGTGGCCATGGCCCCGTCCCAGGGCAGTTGGACACTTGGGGGTGTTGAAGGCAGCCACTCCCCCACTGAGTCCCTGGCCGAGGGGTTGTCGCTGGGCTGCTCCAGGCCTCCTGCCATCTGGTCCCTCTCTTTACCTGAGCTCTTCTGGGGTTCCAGCCCAAGTTCCTTCATGCTGGGCTCAACCCTCCCTGGGGGATACTGGACCTGTACCTATCCTAACCCTCTCCTTTGGGCCAGGGAGGCTCTTCTCTCCCTGAATCCTGTCCCTTTCATCCTCCTCCCTTTTCTTCCCCCTCTCTCCTCCATCTTCCTTTCTTCCCTCTTCCCTTCCTCTCCCCTTCCCCCCCCCCCCGTCTCAGGACCCTTTACAGGGTCAAGGCCATTCCCACCCTGTTGAAGTCAGCTACTGCTCTTCAGCCCCTTCCCCCTTCAGCTAGGAGCAGGTGATTGCCAGTGATGTCACTGGACAATGTGCCACTGCCCAGCTGACTGGCACCACTGCTCGTTCCCTTGCCCAGTCAACCAGGTGAGTCACATGCCCAGGCACCCAGTTGGTCAGCAGAAACACATGCTCTGTCACCCAGCCGGCTGACGGAGCTGTGCACACTGTTGCCCAGACACCTGGCAGGGCATCTCCTTCTCCCCACCAGCTGGTCATACCCTAACAGAGCTCACCAGCTTCTGACCCAGTTTCAGAACTAAAACAGGTCTTTGTTAGTCTGTTATGGTCTTCTCCCCAGTCTCTCTCTCTCTCTCACACACACACACACTCACACACTGTTGTTGCTCATAATTTCCGTTATTCAATTGCATCTTAACTGATTATTAATCGCCTTGAGTCAACTAAGAAAGATGGGATATAATTTTTAAAACAAATGAATACACCAAATATGTAGATTATCTGCCATTTACCACATGGGTAGAAGCTTGATGAGAGTTGATTCCTCTTAATTTAATGGCAGTTGTGTCAACACCACAGTTAGTACTCCCATATACTTATCTGAAATTGAGCACTTGCTATCAGTAGGCCACAGAGGACCATTTTAAGCTGAAAAGGATCCCCCCCCCCCCCAATGCAAAGCGTTTGGATTTGAAGGACTGCCTGTTCCAAATGTATCTCATTAGGTTCCTAAGCAGATATATGAAATCTCATTCAGTCCCTGTGGAGAACTGGGGGACAAGGAGCAACGGAGAAGTTTGAGAAGTGAAGGGCAGATCAGAAAAGACAGACCAATCCTCTACTTACTGCCATTCCTCAGTTAGGGCAAGGACTTCAGCATGAGGAATTAGGATTCAGCCACTAAAAGCTCCATGGATTTGTGACCCTGGAAGAGAGAGAAGTCATTTTCACCTAAGAACCATTCCTCCTAAGCCTGAAATCTTATACACATTTACCTGGGACTCAATTCCATTGAACTTAGTGGGGCTTACTTCTGATTGTACTGCAAGTCCCTTCTTCTCCACCAAGTCTTCAAATATTAATATCAAGTCTTCAAATTAATATCAAGCACCAGACTTCAAAGAACTGTCTCAACCATACGAATGGCCCAAACCTATCCAACTTTCCAACGCTGGTGCAGCCGCGCCCGCAATACGACCCCAAGGTAAGGGAACAAATGTTCCCTTACCTTGAGGAGGCCTCCGTGATTGCACACCCACCGCAGGATGCAGTGTGCACTCTATTGGCACAGTTGCATCAGTGCTGGAAATTTGGATAGGATTGGGCCCTTAGTGATATTGAGTGAGGTTCCAAAGCTTCTCAGAATACAAAATGAAGCATGTGTACATATGTAAATATATAAATGCTTTAAAAACATAAATTATGTTCAGGTTTAATTAAAATTCAGGTCACGCTGGAATAACTAATCTGACTTATTTTATAAAACAATGATCAACATATTTTTCCACTTGATGTTCTGATTCTAGAATCACCTAAGTCAGGGGTTCTCAACCTGTGGTACGGGTACCCCTAGGGGTACGTGGACCTCTTGCTGGGGGTACGCCAAGCCCTGCCCCTTATCTGCCTCATCAGCAGCTAATTAAGTGTTAATTAACATAGATTTTAAATTGTAATTATTTTTGGAGCCGTTCTGTCTCTCTGATTTTGGTTTTGGGCTTATTTTTTGTATTTTGATAAATGTACTTTGGTGGGGTGGGGGAGGGAGGAGCTGATTTTGGGAAGTGTGACTTGGAGAAAAAAACAGATCCTTGCATCTCTCTCTCTCTCTCTCACACACACACACACACACAGTTAAATAAGACATTTTTCTCTTTTAAAATTGTTTTAGTACTTTTTATTTAACGGTCAATTACCTAATTAATTGATTGATTGATTAATCCAATTAATTAGCAGTTAATTAGCAGGGATACTTCAGAAAATTGGACCATGACAGGGGGTACTTGGGCCTCCAAAGGTTGAGAACCCCTGACCTAAGTTGAAGTCAAGTCCCCACATGTCCACTCTTTTTTTCAAGAGTATTAACAATGAACTTCTCAGCCTTTCTTGTCAACTCCCGTTTTAACAAAGAAATAAGTAGCATCCCTAAAACAGGCCCTCAGTCATTCCTCTCAATATGAACGTTCAGTCCAGTTTCATTAACAGTCACACTCTCATGAATGTTATTCATTCCCCATGTGGCTTTATTCATAGTCTGCACAGACGAGAACTTGCGCTCCTATATTCTGACGATGACTAACCTTCCCCGCATAGCGTGTCACCCTCTTGAGTAGTAAGGGAGCCAATTCATATTCATAAGGCCCAAATCCTCAGGCGGCAGATGCTCCTCCTACCCCCGGTTACGCTCGCTGGGCTTAAGGCGTCCCTCTGTTGCCTTAGAGACCCTACGAGTTCTCATTGAGACCATTCTTCATTACGCCCTCGTGTTACTTCGCGGAAGTGATGACATAGAGCGACCTGGAAGGCAATCTGACGGAAGTGATTCCAAAATTATCTCACGGCTCATAGAGATAGAAAAAAACCAAGAGTGACACAAAGACCAAACTAGCGCTAAAACTTGACAGCCGTCACTGGTCATTATTTTCAATGGACTTAATTAAACATCAGGGCTTAAACTGTTAAACAACGAATAAAACCGGCGCTATTTGACACGAATTTCAGCGCTTGCCATTGTTTTTTGTTGGGATGGATACAAGATGCCTCTGCTGAACCACAGCTACGATTAAATCTCGATATAGCCGCTCCGCCGGTGCGGGGCTATCATAAACCAAGCTCTTTCAGCCATAGCCCCGGAACCTGAAATATGGGAATAACAATTTTCTGTACTGTTATTATTGACAGAGCAATTTTTCAACGTTTAAAAAGGCAAAGAAAAAGAAAAGCTACATTTCTCTCACTAAATAAGACTTGGACTCGAAAGGACTATTATGCATGCTCGCTTGTACAGTATTTGCTGCTTCGTTCTGTTTGGGATGGGAAGACTGTCTTCCGAAGACAGGCACGGCAGGGTGCTGCCCAATCAGTCGCTGTCGTAGCTACGCTAAAATTCTAATGTCTCCTTCGCTTTCTGTGGGCAGCTCTCTCTGGAGCAAAGAAAAAAAGAGTAGAAAAAAAATCTAAGTACTGTCTCCAGACAACTGGATTGTTATTTTCTTATCTCTATGACTGACTTTCATGGTGGCCTGCATTATCCAGCCCCGGCAGCACACGCGCGCATCATTTTTTTCTTTCCAGATTCATAGTTCTGCGTTCTATATCCAGCACGCGCTTTCACCAGCTTGGAACGAAGACAGAAGAAGAGCTGTAGTGTTGCACATGCGCAAGACACATTTTCTCTCCTCCCCCTCCCCCGCTCTGTTGCGGGTAGCTTTGTAGTTGCTATGGAAACCACAAACTCTCGCTACAGCGACAAAAGGGTACCAGTCCGAGGGTGGGGCGGGGCATGTGGGAGGGAAGAGGCGTTTCGTTTGCCGCCGTGATTTATTAGTCCGCAAATATTTTCTGCAATAATTTATTTCAATATGTTAATAACTAACTGTTAATCCCATAATTTTAGAGCAAACATTCAATTTTATTCGGTGGCCACTAGGAGAGTGATGCAAATATATTAATTAAAACTCCAATATAAATATATGTAAATCTGACCAAAAAAATTAAAAGAAAAAGTTCACTTGTATTAATATTCTTAGAGTTTAACCGTCTAACCCTATGCATATCTACTCAGAAGCCCCATTATAATCAGTAAGACTTGCTTATCCAGGCAAGTGTACATAGGCTTACAGCCTGAGAATACTTATTTCTTAGTTTATTATACTAACTTGGTAGAAAATGGCAGTTTGTCCTTGAAATTGGCTTCTAACATATATATTCATGCTAATTTTTCTAGTTATTGCCATAGATCTTCAGAGTATTATCAACTTTTATTTTGACTTATTCAAGCATTTCAAGCTTCCTTAAATCCTTCCATGCTTAACTATTAATCATCACAACTGATAACTGGATGCTAATCAGATTTTGTTCAGATAACAAAATGAATGTGTTTGAAATTTAACAGTCCAATATCAATCTTCTAAAACCTTATTTTTTCATTTGCCATTAAGAATGAAACGTTTGAGTAGCATTTTTGTAGCTTTATTACTACTGTTTCGTATCTTATCAAAATGGTTATTAATCAATTATAATTAAGACTGAATTCCTAGACATCCTTACTTGGTAGTAAGTCCCACTAAACTCAGTGAGACTTACTTTTGAGTAAGCACATCTAAGACTGCACTGTAATGTACTTTCTTGCAATTTAAATTTACAGACATAAATGGTCACAATCCAGCTGTTGTGCACAAAAATATAAGATATTAGTTTGAAACATAAATGTACTACAGTGGTGCCTCGCAAGACAAAATTAATTCGTTCCGTGAGTCATGTTGTCTTGCGAATAATTTTGTCTTGCGAGTCACCTCCCCTGCCGTGCTATTTACTTTTAAGTATTTACAGTACTCACAGTTCCCAGAGCTCCGCTCTAGTAATGCACACCGTTTCTGGAAGGGAAGGGAAGTTTTATCTCTGCTTTGCCTTTATCTCTGCTGGTGTTAGCTATTTGTCGGGTGATAATCGGTGTGGCCTCGGGCTGTACTGTTTGCAGTCTGCTAACCCTCTTGAATACTTTATTCAAATGGCAAGTGTAGCTGTCGCCTACAGTATCCTCCTGCCGCGGTGCCGGCCAGGCTAAGGGGCGGAGCAGGCACCACTAAATGCACCATTACCTCTCGGCCGTGCAACAGCTGAAGAGGCTTTCCTTGGCGTGAGGGCGGCTCCTGTGTGAGTCAGTAAGAGACTCGAAGCAGGCAGGCAGACAGCCTGTGCCGAGTTGCTGCTGCCGCTTCCGGGCCAAAACGAAGAATGGGTAGGGTCTTAATCAGTACACCTACTATGATGGGAAGTTTTTCAGGATGGTAGTTTTATCTCTGCTTTGCCTTTATCTCTGCTGGTGTTAGCTATTTGTCGGGTGATAATCGGTGTGGCCTCGGGCTGTACTGTTTGCAGTCTGCTAACCCTCTTGAATACTTTAACATTTGAATAGATTGTGGCTTTAGGAGCTGAGTGTTCCACAAGACGAAATTGTTTTTGCAAGAAAATTTGTCTTGCGAGTCACCAAAAAACTTGCAAAATGCTTTTGTCTTGCGAGTTTTTTGTTGTGCGAGGCATTTGTCTTGTGAGGCATCACTGTATTTACTTTTTTAGTGAGCTGCTGATAAGGCTTTTTGAATATGGTAATGTATTAGCATGTCTAATGCTAGTTAATTATTTACAGCCCAATCCTGTCCAGCACTGCCACAGCTTGCAAAAGCACTCTGTGCCGTATCCTGTGCTGGACAAGAGGGGGCTGGAGGTCTCTGCGAAGTAAGGGGACATTTGTCCCCTTACCCCATGTCAAGTCCCAGCTGCCCCTATGGATCTCCTCGGATGTGTGCCGGCAAAATGGCTGGCGCAAATCTGAGGAGCCTCGTGTCAGGGTAATGGCCCGGGAAGGAGGATAGGATTCGTTGGAGCACGCTGCCAACTATCTCCCCCCCCCTCCCGGCCAGGCAGTTCAATCCGACACCCCCCCCCCCCCGTAATGCCCTTCCCAGCCCTTCCCCAAGCCTCCACCGCACTGCAGGGACATTACCTTCTCCGGCTGGCATAGTGCTGTCCTCAGCATAGAGAGGGTGGCACCAGCCTAATCGTCGGTGCCGCTTACTCTTTGGGTGCCGGAAATGTGCTTTATGGCAGGTTTGCGACACCCTGGACGCTTGCTTCACCGGACCTGCACTGGACAGGATTGCACTGTTAGGCCCTGACTTGAAATAGTAACCCTGTTAGCCATGCCCCAAGCTGCATTTTGGAAAGCTCCCGTAAGGAGCCTGTGGTCAGGGCCTCAGAGAGGAATAAACTTTCGGGGCCCTTCTCAAAGGAGAAGGGGGCAAAATGGGACAGGGGGAGGGCAGCAATGGCCGGAAAAGCCTCTGGAGCCCAGGGCTACCAGGCTTCCCAATGTGGCACCCAGGTCCACCTACACTATAACAAATTCCAGGATAGGGTTGCCAGGTCTCCATCCAGAATTGCACCTTTCTCTTTAACAGGGCATTCACAGCAGGAGTGGTTGCGAACACCAGTGGCGTCACTAGGGGGGTGTAGACTGTACCAGGTGACAACCTCGGGGGGGGGGTTGTGTGTGACACCACTAGTGGCCAAAATTGTGGAAACCTTTTGGAAAAGTTGAATTTATGAATAATACCATAAAGTTATAGTTAGTATATCAATGGAAAGGTAATTTAATGCAGAATGTAATGAAACAAACTGTGTTAAATTATCTGTATGCTATCAAATGTTTGGCCAACTAACTGGAAAAAGAAAACACAACTGCCTTATGTAACAAAAAGTGGATTTCCTTAATTCAAAACTGACCAATGAGACTGATTGTTCCAAGAACCAATGAGTGTTGTTATGACACAGCATGGAACTAATAAGGTGTTAGTATGAGTTGCTCTCATTTCTATATATCAGAGCTAATACTGGAACTCTTATTCAGTTGTGTGAGTGCTGTCAAGTTGGCCACTGGTTTTTTGTTGGTTACTGATTTGTTGGGTGACCTGTACTGTTATATATTTACCGTATTGTCCCGAGTATAAGAGGCACCTGATTATAAGACGCACCCTTAAAGTTTGGTGCTATTAAAAAAAATTAATTAAATCACTGGCATTAAATTGCAACAGCCTGATTATAAGACGCACCCCTAGTTAAAAAACTTAAATTAGGAGAAAAAAGTGAGTCTTATACTCAGACCAATACGGTATATTAAAATAAATAAAGTTAAGGGTGACACCAGCCCTAGTGACACCACTGGGTGTCTCTCGCACCAGGTGACATCTATGGCGAGCACACTGCTTCCCACCCACTCCATCATTCCTGTCCACTCACCCTCCTCCCATATCTACTGAAGCACACTGAACTTCAGCCTTGGGCCAAACAGGCAAGAGAGGAAGGTGAGGGATGGGACCCAGAAAGCATAAGAACATAAGCCCTGCTGGATCAGGCCAAAGGCCCATCTAGTCCAGCTTCCTGTATCACACAGTGGCCCCACCAGATGCCTCAGGGAGCACACAGCCAACAAGATAACCTGTTTCCTGCTGCCACTCCCCTGCACAGAGAAAACCTACTTCTAAAACCAGGAGGTTGCTTATGGCTTGTAACCTGTGATGGTCTTTTCCTCCATGAAACTGTCCAAACCCGTTTTAAAGGCATCTAGGCCAGGTGCCATCACCACATCCTGTGGCAAGGAGTTCCACAGATGAATTACACACTGGGTAAAGAAATATTTTCTTTTATCCGTTCTAACTCTCCCTCCACTCAATTTTAGTGCATGTCCCCTGGTTCTGGTGTTGTGTGAGAGGGAGAAGAATTTCCCTCTATCCACTCTCTCCATCCCATGCATAATTTTATACGTCTCAATCATGTCCCCCCTCAGACGCCTTTTTTCTAGACTGAAAAGCCCCAAACGCTGTAGCCTTTCCTCATAAGGGAGGTGCTCCAGCCCACGAATCATTCTGGTCACTCTTTTCTGCACCTTTTCCAATTCAACTATATCCTTTTTGAGGTGTGGTGACCAGAACTGTACACAATACTCAAGATGTGGCTTTACCATCGATTTGTACAAAGGCATAATGATATTGGCCGTTTTATTCTCAATCCCTTTTTTAATGATCCCGAGCATGGAATTGGCCTTCTTCACAGCCGCCGCACACTGGGTCGACACTTTCATCGACCTGTCCACCAGCACCCCAAGATCTCTCTCTTGATCTTTCACAGACAACTCAGAACCCATGAGCGCGTATGTGAAATTTTGGTTTCTTGCCCCAATGTGCATCACTTTGCACTTACTTACATTGAAGCGCATCTGCCATTTTGCTGCCCATTCTCCCAGTTTGGAGAGATCCTTCTGGAGCTCTTCACAATCCCTGCTGGTCTTTTAAGGGTCATCTCCTGTGGCAACCTGTCCTGCTACTTATACGCTAGGCACTGGCCAAAGATCCATGTAGTCCTACACTCTGTTTCAAGTGAGATGCTTCCAGAAGCCTATAAGCAAAAAATGATGGTGATCCTTTGTTGTTACACCCCAGCATCTGGTACACTGCCTCAGTCCAAGGAGGGTGATAGGCTTTTCTGGTATTAAATTGGACACAATTGTCACTCAGATTTTATTTATTTATTTATTTATTTAAAATGTTCCCAATAAGATTTCCAATGTCAAGCAAATAGGGCTTGTACCTGTCTGTACCAATAGGGCATCATGGTGGCTTTCGGTTTGGTGCTGGAAGGTCAGGCTGTGTTTCACTGGCTAGTTCGTGCTTATACATTGTTAATGGTGAGATCACTGGACTGCAACCTGGCAACTATACTCTGAAATGTGGCCTAAATTAATAAATAATGTATGGATTTAAGAATCTATCATGTACTCCAATAAATATGACAAAATGTAGCTAAGTGGTGGTTTAAATGGGTGAAATCCAGCCCAAAATAAGCATGTTAAAGTCCTATTATTATCAGTGGGAGAAATTTTACATGAATTTCACATGAATTAAATTAAATTTTACATGAATTAAATTCTCCTGGTTGAAATCAATGGGACATAAAAGTGCATAACTTTGTCTGAATTGTGTTTTGCGTTAGTATTAACACTGCTGCTTATTCATTTCATATTTGAATGGTGTTATATCCCAGCCTTCCTCCAAAGAGCCCAAGGTAGCATGCATGTCCTCACCCTATTTTCTCATCCCAACAGCCTTGTAAGGTAGGTTAGATGGTGACTAGGGCAAGTGAACCTCATAGCCGAGCAGGGATTTAAATCCAGGCCTTCCAGGTCAGAGAGGCCAACTCTCACTAGCTACTATGAATTCAGAGGGAAAGGCAGGATAGAAAAACCATTTAAATAAATAGTGCAGTGCTTTATTAGCTAAGGCTGCAATCCTAGGCATGTTTATTCAAGAGTAAAGCTGCAGTCCTATATGCACTTACCAGGGAATAAGTCCCATTAAACTGAGTGGAACTTACTTCTCAGTAGACATGCATAGGATTGCACTGTAAGTCGGGAAGCACAATCCTATTTATAGACGAGCGTTCCGTCTACTCCAGAGCAGGGAAGGCTGATGCAGAGGTCGGCCCCCCTTGCTCCGACACCGGAGCACCCCAGAGGCCGCTGACCCAGGTAAGTATGGATCCAGCGGACGGGGGGCGGTTTGGCGGGGAAGGGGCCCATTTGGCCTAGCCAGCCCGGGAGGGGGAGGGGGATGGCCTCAGCCATATCCCGTCCCCTGCTGGGCGGCTACACCGTTACACGGCCTCCTTCGACTTCCGCCAGCAATTTTGGAAAATCTGCGATTTTGGAAAATCTGCAATTTTGGAAAATCTGGTGGAAATCTGAGGAGGTCGATTGGTCCTGCCCTGGTTTACACTCGGGGAAGGAGACGAGTGTTCCCTTCCCCGAGTAGACGTCCAGCCTGGTGGCAAAGTTTCCGCCGGTGCACAGGATCCGGCAGGTGTCCGTAGGCTGCCAATCGGATCCTTACAGTGGATTGCGCTCTCAGTGTACTGTGAGACCTCCTTCAGCTTAAACATACACAGAATTGGACTGTCAGTCTTTTTTTTTTCCCCATGGTGAGTTCATTAATTGTGTATTGGGATATAACTTAGCTAATATTAAAGCGGAATCCCTGTAGATGATGATATTTCAATTACATCTTAATTAACCCCTTAGGGAAAGATCTCTTGTGAACATGGAACACCCTCTATAAAGAATATATAGAAAGATTCCGGCATTTATCACCTTTGCTGTGTCTACTAGGATGGCACTAGAACAGGTGAGTTGATTGGCTGAGAGTCATATGTACAAATTCATTCATTTTGATTTCAGTGCCAGTGGAGCAGAGAGTCTTTCTCTGTGAAGCAAAAACAACCAAGCCTTTTGTTGTACCTTAAAGACTAACAAATTTAATGTAACACAAGCTATTGTGGGCTACAGTCCTCTTCATCAAATGCATGGAGGAAACTGTGGCCCATGAAAGCTTTTACTACAATAACTGCATTTGTCTTTAAGATGCAACAAAACTCTGAATTGTTTTTGCTACTACAGGTTAGCAGGGTTAAACCTCTGGAAGTTAGTGAAGAAAAAGAGTCTGCAGTGTTGCCCAACAGGACCCAGGAAAGCATGGAACAGAAAACACACGGGCAAGAAGTTAAAAAGCCTCGTAAAAGGGGTTTAGAGATATTTAATCAATTTCTTTGAAAACAAGCTTTGCTATAGTAGACCAACTGATTCAAAACATTAGACCTGCCTTGCTAGACTGACATCACTCAGTCCAGCATTCTCTCTCCAGCCTCTGAAAAAGCCACAAGCAGTTCTATTGTTTGCCCCCCACCCCCCAGCACCTGGTATTCCGAAATATTCTGCCTTTGCCCATTGAGGTTAAACCAGAACACAGGAAGAAGAGCCCAAGAAGCCCACAAGCAGGGCATGAGGGGAATAATAGCCCTTCCTTGTACTCAGTAGCATCCTGCCTTTCAACATGGGGTTCTGTGTAGCCACCGTGGTCAGTAGCTGTTAATAGACCCATCTTCCATGAATGTATCTCATCCACTTTTAAAGCCATTTAAGCCAGGGGCCACCATCACATCTTGTAGTAGGGAGTTCCAAAAATTGTTGGGTGAAAAAGTACTTGCTTTTATTTGCCCTGAATTGAATGGTCTCCATGAGTCTGCGTGAAAGAAAAACTGAAATAACCAACTGAACAGTTGGACTCTGACAAAAGTGGGTTTGCTGAGGATGTCTTACAAAAACCTATGGGGGAAGATTTTGGTTTTTCTTTTGGTCAATGGGTAAATGAGATAATTCTGTCTAGGCAAAAAAGAAGCTCATTAATCTCTTAATTTCTCCCCCTCCCCTTTTGAAGTTTCCCTATCTCTTCAGTCTGGGCTTAGTCAGCTATTTCGGGTTCTTCAGGATGGTGTATTTCTTAACGCATCACTGTGGGCAAATGGAAGACACTAATGCAGTCTATGTATCTTCCAGGTGAGAGACTTTCTGGACCCCGGGGTTCTCAGAGAGGGGGAACAAAAGATGTCTTAAACCTCAGAACCATAAACCCGAAGCTTCTGGGTTCTTTGAGAAGTCAGTGACTGCGGTTCCAACATTTTGCCACAAGATGTCACTGTTGTTCCAGTTACCCCCACATGCACCTATCACCCTCTTTCCCACCCCATTTATCAAAGGTCACATCAGGGTCACCCTCTCAACAGGTGGGGCTTTTGTTGCAGGATGAGCCCTAAATGCCTAGATGAAGGGAAGGGGTTAACTACCCCCTTCCTCTTCATCTCACCTCTTCCCCCCCCCCCCCCCAGCATAGCACTGACCTGATCCTCGGAAACCAGGCTCGGATTATGGGATTAGCCCAAGTCATCCTGTGAGCCGAATTTCCTGCCAAGTAAAGGAGGGGGGAAGTTATCATTTGGCATGCAGGGGGTTAACATTCTCTTGCCTGATTAACTGGGTATTGGGAGGGGGTGCGATGCCCCCCGCTTCCAAATCTTATTAGCTGCCGCTTCCCGTTTAAAAGAGAGTATTGCAGTGCTGCACTCCTGGGACTCCCTACTACAGTGGGATTTCGGATGAATGGCCAGATCCCACCCCCTCTGAATCGCAGTCCCAAACTGCACCCGGCCTTACCTACCTCTCGTCTGAGCTTCCCGTCCGCCCCCAGTGCTCCGTCCCAGTCTGCGCGCTTTTCCCTCCTTCCTGTCCACCCCCGCCCCACGATGCACTGCAACCCCTGACCCTGGGTCCCTGTTACTGTTCCAGCCCGAGCTCCTCCGCCGCTGATCCACTCTTCTCTCCGCCAGTCCCTCTGCACACCACAGGCCACTGTCTCTTTAAGTTCCTCCCGCACTGTGCTGCTGACAGCTGCTCTCCCGCTCCCCCTCCCTCCCCGGCTCTGTCTCTCTCTCTGTCTGTCACAGCAGCTCTGCCTGGGACCAACCCGCACACCGCCATCCCCCCCTTCCCTCTCCATCCCCCCCTCGCCCCCTCGGATACCATGAGCCTTCCCCAAGGGTACCGCCTGGAGGGATCCCAGCCCCGCTGACCCTCCCCCATCTGTGCTGCCCCCTCCCACCCCCCAACCCTGCAGCCTGAGCGAGATGGTTCACGCTTTGGTAGCAGGGGGTATTGTCTTCCCCGGCCTCTTCTTGTTGTCCAAGAACGGCCTCAAGTGGCTGCCGTGGCTGCGATGGGAGGAGGCCGACGCGGTCATCGTCTCAGCCAGGTAACCGGGGATGCGGAGGGGGGGGGGGGGAAGGATGCAGCAAGAGTCCTTCTGCAGCAGCAACGGTAGCAGCAGTGGGGGGCCCATGTCGCCGGACGGAGGGTGGCAGGCGGCAGGCCTCCGGTGTGGGGGCCAGGACTCCTGGGGCTCGCTTTTTCTTTCCCCCCTTTTTTGAGGGAGGGGGAAGCAAAGGATGGGGGGGGCTTTGGAAAAGCGGAGGGGAGCTGAGAGTCCTCTGAAAGGGGAGTGGTATGTGTGCAATAAAGAGGATGGGCTGTGAACTAGGGTTCTTGAGTGAGGTTTCTCAGCAGGTCCAATTATTAGGGGTGTCCAGATCCCAGGATCCCTGGGTCCCTTGGGATTGGTGTGGGGTGCAGGAGGGTGCAAACTGGGTTTCCCTAGTGGCTTTTTAGGGGCATCAGCAACTAAGGGAAACCATGGATTATTTGGGAGAGGAGTGTAGTGTGGTTGCTTAGACTGGGCTGTGGAACAGAACTGCTGGGTCCGCAGGGAGAGTCTGGGGCTCGTTTACTGCGGGTGACAGGCTGGACTAGGGCTGAACTAGGATGATGGGGTGTCACTAGCCCACGATGGCAATAGGTAGTAGTGAAAATTCACAGAACTCTCATTCCTCATAGTTGGGTGTTTGGAGTCCAGAGAGAAGGTACACTTGAGTGTGGGGTTAAGGCTAGGGTTTGGCAAGGTCTGCAGGTTGCTAGATGACCCAACAGCCCTGTACTCCACTGAGGACTGTTGTACTTCAATAGGCTTCCATGGGATCAGGTCTTGGGAGTACTCCAGGAGATCAGAGTCGCCTGCTAGGAAATGCAGAGGGTTGAGAAGACATCACATGGCATCTGCTGCTTAAAGGTTCAGGGGTGTACTCTGGGTCAAGATAGGGCCAAATGTCTTGTTGCTCTCTCATCACTTAGAATACTTATCCAGAAGTGGCTTCTGTGCTGACAGTCTCCGGTGAACACATGACAAGGCTGCCTTTTGGGGTCAGGAAGCAGCTGGGCCTCTCCACAACTATGGCTGATCCCCTAAGTGTTTCTCAAACTGTGGGTCGGGACCCACTTGGTGGGTCGCGACCTGATTTCTAGTGGGTCCCAGGTGATGGAAAGATCAGATAACTAATTGCCACAAGCCCTGAGGCTATGCAAAAATCAGATAGCTGCTAATTGCCCTTCAAAGAGCTGAGCTCCTGCAATTTGCAAGATAGCTGCTAATTACCCTGCAAGCAGCTGAGCTCCTTACTTGCAAATAAATATATTTATTTCTAGATCACCTTTCTTTTCTTTTTTTAAGTCTCATAAAGCTAGGTCGGTCCCGATAGAGTGTCATTTTAAAAAGTGGGCCCTGGTGCTAAAAAGTTTGAGAACCACTGCCCTAAGATGCCTTGTAGATAGCAGCTGTTACAGGATAGCAATCGAATGTGGACTGGAAACTGAAAGTGGTTGGCGGGATTGGGGGGAGGGCTTGGATCAGAACTGAATAGCATTTGATCAGGTTGAAGGTCTGCATGTTCAGAATACAGAGTTCAGAACTGACATGGGAGGTGGGCTATGGGCCCAGGTAAAGAGGACTGAGCAGGGACAAACAATCAGCTACGTAAAACGTCTTTCCATTTCCCGTTCTCCCACACTTCCCACGACAGGCTCGTCTCATCGGTGCAAGCCATCATGGCTTCCACGGTTGGCTACATCGTCTCCTCATCCTGCAAGCACATTATCGACGACCAGTAAGTCAGCATTTCTGGGCATGCTGGGGCAACACTGCAGTGCAGAGCCTTCTGTCCCAACCTCACCTTCTTTATCCGACCCAGCCCCAGCAGCATGTTGGCAAGGTCACACTAGTGAGAAACCTGACACCCGCACCAGGACGGGCACCAAATTTAGAACAGGATGACAGTGACATGTCAAAGGCAGATGTGAAGCAAAGGGTAGCGCGGTTCAGTGCTGAGAACTGGGAGCCACGGTGCTGTGAATGAATCCCACCAGCAGGAGGCGCTATGAGGAACAATGTGGAAGCAGTGGTTTGTGTAAAGGTGAAAAGGACCTTGCTGTTTCTGTCTCATAAGGATTGGGGATGCTTGTGGGAGAAGAAGAGGTAGGAACACTGCTTGAGAAGAGTGCTCCCAAATGTCAGAAAGAGCCCAACAAAATGGAATTAGCCTGTGGCTGAGGCTTCTTGGCCTGTTTGAAAGGGAGTGCTGTCCATGGTTCTGCAGAAAGACAAGACGCTTACAGCTGTCCCTTCAGCACCCTGGACAGCCCCCTTCCACCCAGATGTCTCCACTGCCCCACGCAGGCAGTGGGAGGTAGGGGGACGGACCTGAGGGTTCCCTGAGCTTGTGTTGGAAAGTGTTCAGAGATCAGAGTTGCCAAACCCATTGGATTCTGGGAGAGTTGCCAGACCTCAGTCTCTGCAGAATCCTGCTTGGCAAGAGGGCAGCTCTGCAGGGCAAGCAGGGCTATATAAACACAGCAGGACTCTGAGGAGTGGATGGGCAACAGGGGTGTGGCTGGGAGCCAGGCTCCTGGGTCCTGTATGGCCAGTGTCCCCTCCTTGCTTTGTCGTTGAGATTGTTTTGTTTCACAGCTAATGAGTTTAGTTGGGATTAGTCCCTTCCCCTGAAAGGCTAGATGGGGCATCTGTGTTAATTCCCCTCCACAGGATGGAGCAGAGTAGGGGATTAGACCAAAGCAACAGCTGCTTCCACCGCTGATGTTAGTTCTTTGGACTCATAATTAGCTTGATTGGGCATCCTGGGATGATAGAGTTCCTGGCTCCCTAGAAGGGGGAATGGGCTCTAGTGGGTTAAATCTGAAGGAGGCTGGGTTTTTGAGATCTCTGGGAATGCGCTCCAATTGGCTAGAGTTGGGGGGATTTGGAGGCAGGTCTCCTGGATTCTCCTGAAGATGCAGGAATGGGCTCCACACTTTTTGTCTATTTTGACAATGGTTTCCCTTTGCTCCTAGCCCTGGGAATCTCAAAGCCATACTGGGAAGTGACGTGAGGTTTTCCTGGCAATATTTCAACTACGCTGGTGTCTCCTTAATTGACCCCAGTGCTGGGGCATCCGTCAACATTGTTACAGTCCTGCAGCATGGAAACCATACACTAACTATCCTCATCCCCCCCTGTACAATAGGTTCCCCCGAATTGTGCGTAAATGCTGCATACCTGGGCACCTCATGATGTCCCCTTGGCCCTGAATCCTGCACAGCACTGCAGCATCCAGTCTGCTTCTCTGGCAGGCGGCCTAATCACCTTGCATGGAGCAGAGAGTGCTGTCAGCACAAATGCCTAGGCAAGCTGCAGTGATGAGGGAGGAGGGCGAAGAAACTCAGTCGGGATGTGGCAGTCCGTCACAGCCAGCACTTAAAGAAACAGTACTCCATTTGCCACCCTCTTAGCTTGCTACTTTTAATGAATGCATCAGGACTAGAAGCACTTTTTAAAGTCTCACAATTTGCCTCTTCTCACCTGGGATGGAACAGGATTACGTCCAATATCCTGAACTTATTTACATTAATCCTATTGCCTTTTATAGGACTTAACAGGCTTTTAAATAGTTATGAGGTCAAAGGCATGGTTGGTAGCCAGCAGTAAGCACAAACATCCTGTGTGTAAAGGGATTCAAGAAGCCCTGACTGTGATGGCAGCAGTGTGTGTGTGTGGGGGGGGGGGAGGACCCAGGATTGAAAGGCAGTGGCAGGACAAGGTGAGGGCCCGGGAGAGTGACCATCCATGTAGCAGTGGTTGGAGTGGGCTGGAGATGGAGGGAAGGAGTAGAACTGGAAGGACTACTGCAACTGCAGGAGATTGTGGACCAGGATGATGGGGTGTGGTTGGGGAACATGGAATGGAGAGCACCATTGAGGACCATGACTAAGGCACAAGCTGTGTACTCATTGACCTTGCAAGTAGAGCACATCAGCAGGTCATCAATACTCATTGATTGTGGCCTTGAGCTGGTTCCAAGGGGGTGGGGCTTCCTGAATGGCTGAGTGCCCTGCAGTGCATACTGCGAGTGGCACCTTGAAGACAAATGTATTGAAAGGAGTGTTTTCCCACCCTGTACATGGGCGAGTCTTTAAGGTGCTACAAGACCTTTTGTTGGTTTTGCTGCAGCAGAACACAACGACCCCTCTGCCAGTTGCTGTACGTTCTCACCAACACTCCCTTTCAACCTCTGCAGGCACTGGCTGACCTCCACCTACACCCAGTTTGCAGTTCCCTACTTCATCTACGACATCTACGCCATGTTCATGTGCCATTGGCACAAGTACAGGGTCAAGGGACACGAGGCAGCCTCTGGGGCAGCAGGGGCACGAACACTGCGCACTGTAACCCGCACCTACTTGCACAAGGAGTTCCTCATGGTGGTCCATCACCTCTTCATGGTGTTGGTTTGCTTCCCTCTGTCTGTGGTGAGTGGAACAAAGGAACATAAGTGGGCAGAGGGGGGCCTGGGGAGGAAGCGAGATACCAACCAATGGGGTGGAGTGAGGGTTCTGTGTTGAGAAGTTGCTCCCCAGAACAGCTTGTCACCCTTCACATTTCCCTATTCCAGCTGTGGCGCCAGGGCAAGGGCGATTTCTTCCTGGGCTGTATGTTGATGGCTGAACTCAGCACCCCTTTTGTCTGCCTTGGCAAGGTCCTCATCCTGGTATGTATTATTTATTTATTTATTTGTTTGTTTATTATCATTATCATTATCATGAATAAATGATTAGATTGCATAACTTCTCTGGGGGAAAGAGATCCTCTTGTTTTAATTGGCTTTATTTCTCATATACCACTTTGAGCATTGCCAGCTAACAAATGGTGTTGACAGACAGAGAAATTAACAACAAGAGATATAGTGGGACAGAGTTGTGAGAGTCAAATTGTGAGAGTCCCAGGGTATGGTCCTAGGGCATAGGCTGAACGGTTCCTAAAAACAAATGTTTAACCAACCAATCACCTTGGGTTTAATGCATTTGCATGGTCATTGCATTGCATTGTGCATTGCATGGCACCTGGCCTAGATGCCTTTAAAAGGGGTTTGGACAGATTCATGGAGGAAAACACCATCACAGGTTACAAGCCATAAGCAACCTCCAGGTTTTAGAAGTGGGTTTTCTCTGTGCCAGGTACAAGGGAGTGTCAACAGGAAACAGGTTATCTTGTTGTCTTGTGCTCCCTGAGGCATCTGGTGGGGCCACTGTGTGATACAGGAAGCTGGACTAGATGGGCTTTTGGCCTGATCCAGCAGGGCTTTTCTTATGTTCTTATGTCATTCTGAAATTCAGTGCATTTCTATAAACCTTTGGAAGGAATCTATGCATTTTGATGAGCATTTGCTATCATTCATTTTAGTGTGTCCCCACACCTGGGAACCCACATACAGTATATACCTTCCTTGATGGAAGAAAGGTGGGATATACAGATATCCCACCATATCCACAGGGAATATGTTCCCAGACCTACCGTGGATACCTGAACCCTTGGATAGTAGCAAACCCCCATATACATACCTTCAGAATCGCGCAGGTGGCTTCAGAATGGCTCTTCTGCCGCTGATGCGTTTTTGCACCACGGTAAAAAATGTGTGAAATGGCCACCGCGAGATTAAAAATGGCCATGCAAGGCATTCTGGGGCGCTAATTTCAATCCATGGATAACTGAAACCATGGATACAGTACCCACGGATGGGCGGGGACGCCTGTAAATGTAACAAATACGTTGAAACAGTGAGTTGGAGCAAGGGCTGCTAAAAGGAAAGTTGGTTTGGTGGTGGAAGGGGGTGGTGGTGGCTGTGACTAGGAAAGACCTCCTCACTGCTCTATCAACTTCCTTCTTTTTCTTCTTCTCCCCCTGTCTCCTCCCCCCCCCCAGTACAAGCAGCAACACACCCTTCTTCATAAGGTGAACGGGGCGCTCATGCTGGTGACCTTCTTCTGCTGCCGGATCTTGCTATTCCCCTACATGTACTGGGTATATGGGCAGTACGCTGGGTTGCCCTTCTATCGGGTGCCCTTCTCCATCCCCGCCGAGTACAACGTGGGAACCGCCATCCTCATGGCACCGCAAATTTACTGGTTCGGCCTCATCTGCCGTGGAGCTTTCCGCGTGTTCTGTACTCAGCGGGCCCCTAAGGACCAGGTGTTGCGGAATGGGCACAGACCAGAGACGCAGGCGCTGGACTGACTCCTCCCCCGCCTTGCCCCTCAGCCACAGATGGACAGACCACATTTTGCTCTAACTTATTTATTTATTGGGGTGTGGGAGGGACTGGATAATCGGGGGAGTGGGCTCCTAGGCCAAAAGGGGATTTGGGAGGGATTGGAAAGGGAGTCTCCTGTGAAGAAATGACAGGGCACACAAGACAAAAGAGAGAAATCCCTTGGTTTGGTATGGGATTCCTTTGCCAAAGGCAACCTTCTACATTTTACAACCAGTGCAGTATTTTGAAACTTCTCAGGGGGTGGGGTGAGGTTAGGGTCCCAAGCCAAAAGGTAATAGATGGGAGGTCAGTTGTAAAGACATCTTTGGGCCAGTGGGGTTTAGGAGGGCCAAAAACCTAGAAGAGGGTATGGTTGACGTTTATTGGGGGTTGCAAGACAAAACAAAAGGTGTCAGGGGTTCTGCTATGCCAAAACCAAAAGCTGTATGTGAGATATTCCCAGTTTCTTGCAGCGCTATGCAGGAAACACCTTATCTGAACATATAGTAGGCAAGGAGACAACCCCTGCCATTTGTGATTGGGGAGATAGCATTACACGGAAGATACTACTAGAAGATACTACAGTTGGGGTAAGGAGAGGGAAGACCGTCAAAAGTCTCTCTTTTGTTCTCTCTCTCCTATTATCTGTAGAGGGTCACAGAAGCCCAGATGCTATTAAAGGTGCTGGGGAAACAGTATAGGGTCTGGATCTCCCTGCACTGTGATACAATTTTCATAGGATGATCAATCAGAGTTTTGGGGTGCTGCTAAATAGGAAGCAATCTTCAGTATTATTTGGGTGCCACCCACCAGGAACATCCCAAAATGATATGGGGTAAAAAAAAATCCATCCCTTTGCTATGGAATGATGACTAGAAGGGGGCCTCCTAGCCACTGTATGCCCCCTAACTAGCAATAACCCAACTAGGAAAGCACCTGGCCCCTTGCCACCTCCTCCTCTTTTCAGCGCACAACCCCCTTCACTCCTCCCTCCTAGAAATCCCCACTCCACAGGGCAGGGATCCAGCTGTAAATAGGGGGTGGGTGGGGTGTATTTATAACCTGAGGTCTGCAAAGTATTAAAGGAGCCTTTATCTAATGCCAGATGAGGCCTGTGTGACTGTGAGTTTTTTTATTACCCTCCACCCCACATACAAATTCAGAATATAGGTCTACCCCCCTCTCTATATATACATCTAGAGAGAGAATCTCTAGCTGTCCATAACCACACATCTCATTCTCAGCACCCCCCCCCCCCCCGTTTACATTGTTCATCACTGTTCTCAAACATGAGGGGTTTTTTTTATTGCACTGGACTGATTCTGGAAGGTGGAAAAGGGGTGGCTGATGGCTACAGAACAGTATCTGACCTCTCCATGGACTTATTCAGTAGAGGAAGCCTTGAAGATCCTGAAAGAAATCCAGGAAGAATGAAAACCAGTGAGGTAGGTGGGAGTGAATCATCACCCCCAAAAGGTCACAGTGGTAGTGGGACAATACTTGCAACACAGTACAGCCCCCATGGGGGCCAGTGCAACACATACACTTTAGAGATGATCTGATAGAGGAAGAACAGCAGGATGAGGACAACGGATCCCACCAGGATATAGCGCAGCAGGTCAGGGAAGGTGCCTGCAGGGGAAGGAAATGGGAGGGGGAAGGTTTTTTCATGGGAAACGATTCATCACAGTAGGGCTAGTACAGGCAGAGGGAGCCTACTGCTCTGAATCAGACTGTAGTAGAGGCAGGGCAGAAAAGCCTGATGGAAAAGGGAGAGTTGAATATATGAAGCTGCTTTGTACAGAGCCAGAATTGGTCCATCTAGCTCAATATTGTCCACACTGACTGGAGCAGCTCTTCAGGGTTTGAACCCAAGACTTTTGCATGCAAAGCATGTGTTCTACCATTGGAACCCTCTCACCTCACCCCCACCCGCCTGGGCAGAGAAATTACAAGTCATGGACTTGAAGGTGGCCTCACTTGGAGCAACAAATTCTGGCTTTTCTCCAATAAGCTTGTAAATGGCAAGGATCTTCTCTCTGTCTGTGTCAGGGTAATCAAACCAGAGCGGCTGGGCTGGTGGAGGATGCTGTCTTGATGGTAGCATTCTTCAGCAGGTGCTGTGGGCTCAAGAAGCCAGAAATGCCCCCATCAGTGAGTGTTTGGAGAGCTCTCTATGCTTAAGGGGAACATACCACTTCCTTTGTCAAGGAATTTTCACATCAATGTTGTTTGCTAAGTGTCTTTACATCCTTGGATTCCACTATGGCAATAACAACTGTGCCTGCAATCCTATGCCCTCTTACCTGGGAGTAAGTCCCATTGAAAACTGTGGGGCTTACTTCCAAGTAATCATGTATAGGATTCCACTGTACATCTCTTCCATCCATATGATTCAGATGCTTTATAAAAGTTTTGATGTAGGCATACATGCAATATATGCGCATTGCACACACCACACAGAGTCGCATTCATTGTTCCAGAGTGCTTTGCTTGGATATGCAATCAAGGAGGAAGAAATGTGTGCAGTTCACATTGCAGTATGAACGTGAAGAAATTAATCCTGGAAGATCTAACGGTATCGAACTTTGGCAGTGTAACCAACCCCTGAGCATGTAGGGGGAACCAAGACAACAACACTATGGGAGATGGGGAGTTCTAGTTGCAACATCATCACTTCCCACAGGGGCTTTTCTGTAGTATAATACAGTATTTAAACTGGATTCAAATGGCTTAAAGTGTCAATTTCTAAAACAATCCTGGAAATTGTAATCGCAACAAAGAGTCTCATGACTCTTTGAAGTGTAACAGATTTATTGTGGCATCATCTTTCATAAGTTAGAGCCCACTTCATTAGTCACACAAAATGTTATTGTGTGTATAGGTTTGTATGTACATATACAGTATGTGTACACACACACACAGTGTTTTAAATAGTAGAGCCAAATTACTATGAAATGCAAGAGGCACAGTTTCTCATAATTCAATGTAGAATTTAAACATGCAAGATGTGCTGGCAGTTCTTAGTCAGAGATTGCTAGCACTGCCAAAGAACTACACTTCCCAGGATTCCTTGGTTGGAAGCCATAACAATGGCAACAGTATATAGTGTAGACACAGCCAGGGTTGAAACTATGCTATGGGCAGATTCTTCATAATGCGGAGTGCATTCTACTGCAGTATGTACAGCTAGGGGCTCAAGGAAGGGTTAATGTGCCACAAGTGCTGGTGGAAGGAGTGGTGCAGAAGAACTTGGGCTCACCTGTCACGAACTTGGAATCAGTCAGGGTCACCCCCTAGTGAGCTTTCTAAAGGGGGACAGGAGCGCAAGTAGCAGAAATTCTCATCAGCTCTATATAGCTGCTCTCTTGGCCACACCCACATTCTATGACTTCACAATGCACACAACTTCCACTTCCAATCAATGCTCCTCTCCCACTGTACCAGCCTTTTGTCTCCCCCTCCCCAGAATTGATTATTTTTCCAATCTCTATCACATTCCCACAAAAAGACCACTCATCTTTTATGTCAAATAGAAGAGGCAGGAGACGATGTTGCGTAGAGTGGAGCAATGTTTATTGCATGCTCTTCCTTTAAATCAAACATGCACATTCAGGGAAGGTCCAGATTGACTGGAAGAACAGCCCCAGCCTGATGTCATTTCTAAGGCACTCAAAAGCCTGGAGTGACCGTGTCAATCTCCAACACGTGTCAGTCCCCAGACTGCCTGGGCAGAATCCCCAACAGTCCGCCTGCAGTTGTGAAAAGGTTGATAGGGGACGAACCATCTGTGATGAGTGTGGACTGGATGCCCAGACCCTGGAGGAGTTTTGCCTGCATGAAGAAAAAGTGAGAATGTCAGTGTCGCAACATCTCCCTTGTTAATACACCCAAACCATTCCTAGGAACACCTATAGCTGCCTCATGCAGAGTCAGGCCATGGTCCATCCAGCTCAATACTGCCGACAATGACTGGCAGCAGCTCTCCAGGGTTTCAGGTAGGTTATGTGCGACTCTTTCCCAGCCCTACCTGGCAGAGGCGTAACTGCCCCCGTTGGGGGGGTGGCGCCCCTATAATTGAATATTGCTGCGGCCGAAGGCCGCGGCGCACTCCGGAGGGGGGGCGGCGCGCTCCGGGAGGAGGCGGCGACTCCCCCCTCAATCGGGAGAGCCGGCTCAGGGAGGTCTTCCCCGGCTGGCTGCCCAGGGCCTTCTAAGGAAGGCCCGCTGCGAGAACGGTATTTACCGTTTTTGCGCATGCTCAGACTGTTACTGAGGGAAAAAGGGCAGTCTTTTTCCCTCAGTAACAGTCTGAGCATGCGCAAAAAGAACGGTATAAATACCGTTCTCATGCGGGCCTTCCAGAAGGCCCCGGGCAGCCGGCCGGGGAAGACGTCCCCGAGCCGGCTCTCCCGATTGAGGGGGCGGTCGGACTCGCGTCTCCGAGTCCGACTCGGACTCACGGGCGGGGCGCCCTTCGGGCGATGGCGCCCGGAGCCGGTGCTCCGCTTGCTCCGCCCTAGTTTCACCTCTGCTACCTGGAGATGCCAGGGATTGAACCTGGGACCATCTGCATACAAAGCACACACTCCATTACTGAACAGCCACCGATCTCTCCCTCACTGATCCCTTCCAAAGAACCATCCTTTTTTTTCTTCCAGAGCCCCCACTTGCTCTTCTCACCTGCATCTCTGGCCCAGCCACAGCAATGTCACGGATGGTGTTGGCTCCCAGGGACTTGATCACAGCCTCAAATTTCTTCACTTCAACAGCAGCAAGAGCCTCAGCACGGGCCACATCCAGGTCGGCCTGAGCCTTGGAGAAGCGGAGCTCCTGTTCCCGTGCTTGTGCTAAGCGCTGCAGCTCAGATTCCTGCAAGGAATGATGGGAAAGAGTGCAAGACGTTCAACGCATCACGAGGGACTGGCAGAAAGCTTTGTGGATCCTACCTGCTTTTTAGATTTTGAGAAACACTGCACCTAGGACATACCGTTTTGGTCTGAGTATAAGACTCACTTTTTTCTCCTAAGTTTTTAAACTAGGGGTGCGTCTTATAATCAGGCTGTTGCAATTTAATGCCAGTGATTTATTATTTTTTTAATAGCACCAAACTTTAAGGGTGCGTCTTATAATCAGGTGCGTCTTATACTCGGGACAATACGGTAATAGGCAAGATCTAAAGAACAGTGAGATCTAGAACTGTGAATTCAAAAGAAGAAAGGTAGCCACCCCTGCTATTCCACCATTTTGTGCAAGCCTTTGTGCAGTCATGTGATTATATGTACATTCTATAGCCACACTCAAACGTTGGCTGGCAGAAGAGGTTGCACAAGTGGAAGAACATCTTTGGATTAGTTTCACATGGCTTGTCTATGAGCAGAAGATGCCTTCTGCACGCAGAAGGGCACTTTTGAATCCAACCCAGAATACAACAGGAAACATGACAAGGCTATTATTAATTGGGTTAGATGTTAAAGAAACCTGAGATTTAAGGAGGAGGAAAGTAAAACAGACTTGTCAAAGGATAACAGTTTCAATGAGTTCCTGTCCCAGTGTTTTCCAGCCTACAGAGCTCAGCAGACGCCGACTTTGTGTTGAGGAGGAAAAGCTGGGAAAGGGTTATGGGAGGAACCGCAGGACTCACCGTCTCTATGGCAGTCGCTTCAGACTTCAGCTTGGCTTGCAGGACGGCTCCTTCACCCTCAATCCGGGCTGCTTCTGCCCGTGACTGAGCCTCAGCCTTGGCTGCCCCAGTGCTCTCAACAGCGGTGCTGTGGACAGAGGAGAGAGGAGATGGGCTCCCCTGGACACTGCTTGCCACCAAGTGGACACGACTCACCCACGTGGTTATGATCCCTTCAGCCTTGATCCCTCCCTCACCTCAGCGCCTCAAGCTCAAGCAGCTCCTTCCGAGCCCGTTCAGCCTCTGCCTGGTCAAGGATCTTTTGCCGTTCAAGACGTCCTCGAGCCTCTTGCTCCAACCTCTCCGCTTCGTGCCTGTGATGTAGGAAAAGGGAGGTGACATTAGAGAAAGGGAGCTATAGGTCAGAATGTAACAGCCAGACAAGTATGGTCCAAAGAGTTGGTCCAACCCTGGGCCAACTAAGATGGTTGCTTCAGATGGCGGAGTAGCAGGGGGTGCCAGTCTCCATCCGCCTGACCACCTCCACTGCCCCTTTTCCTCCAGCTCTCAGGATTCAAAAAAGGAAAGTAGTGGGGTGCTCTAGCGGCTAGCCCACCTCTCTCCTCTCCTTCACACTTTCTTTTCCATTTCATTCCCCTTTTTGAACCCAGAGAGTGGGAAGAGAAGTGGCAGCAGGTAGGGCGTTGTCAGGTACGGGGTAGTGGTATTTGGCAGGCCGTCTCAGGCATCAAAGAGGTCTCGAGCTGGCCCTCTTCCACCAATATCAGGGGATACTAAAAAAGTGTCCCTCAAGAGAAGCACTAAGGGAGCTGGCACTGAAGGCAAAAAAAAAAAAAAGTAGGGGAAGGGGTGGCTTGTGGCTCCCAAGAATTCAAGAAGGGGGAGGAGAAAAAAGAAAAAAGAAAAGAAAAAAGGTCATGTCAAGGCCAAGGCTAAACTACATGTTGCTTTAAGAATATGCAATGCAGTTGCGTTTGTGTGTGTGGGGGGGTGATGATCCAAATTGGGACCACAGCACAGGAAGCAGGCTTAACACTTTGGGGGGGCTGGACGGAGCCCCACAAAGGTGCTATTTAATGAAGAAAAAGCAAGCAGGTAACTGCATAGCACATGTTTAAAGATACCTCTAGTTTGACCCTCAAGTCAGACTCCTTGAGGTGTCAGAAGTTCCTTTAAGGGCACTACAGAGACGTCTGGGCAGCTTCAAACTGCTCTCAGGGCTGCAAAGATATGCTGCATGCAAAGTGTGTCAGCAACGCCTGCTGAAATTTCAGAAGTTACAGAGATGGCCGAATAAGATTTCCTGTGGTTGTATAGCCCTGTATAGCTCCTCGTCCCTTTCCATGACTAGCAAAAGCAAAGTAAGTTACAAAGTAAGAAAACTGTATGCCAAGTTGCTTTATTTGGAAAGGAGCCCAAGACGAGCCCTCCTGGATCAGGCCAAGAGACCCGTCTAGACCAGCACATCCCATCTCCCACAGTGGCTAAGTAACCAGATGCCTCTGGGAAGACACACAGGGCAAGACAAAGAGCCCTTTCCCGCCATTGTTTCCCACAATTCAGATACATGCTTTTCCGAGCATGGAGGCTACATTGAGGCATCATAACTACAAACAGACTTCTATCCGCCATGACTTTTGCAAATTCGCCACATTTGCTGCTACACGATGCGGCGATGGTTTCAAAAGGAGATCTGACAATGTGGCAACTTTAATTTCCATCAATTAAAGGTGTAAATAAGCACTTTGTTCAGGATCTCATGCCAATTGGTCTCATTGGGCGGCCCAGAATCTAGTATTAGGAAAGAGGGAGGAGATGATATCCCCTTCTAGGAAAACGCTTACGTTCACCCGTTCTCTTTTTTCCACTAAAAAGTCACTAAAAAGTCTCAACACACTTTCGCCTTTCCCTCATAGGGAAAAATATTCCAACCCCTGATCATTTTGGCAGCCATTTGCTGCATACACCAATGTGGGCTGAAACATTGGCACAGAATTGCGATTTATTTTTTACTTTAAGTGCTGAGCACACACAGCACTGTCTACAATGTCAAGAAATTCCAGAAGGATACTGTTTAATAATGCTCAGGTAGGACTGTAGACTGATGGTTGTTTCAGGGGTGCTGGTGCTAATGGGGGGGGGGGAGAGAGAAGAGATACAGTTATTTGGCCAAGGAATCACTCATAGCTTCTTAGACCACAGCTGCATATTTTGCCATTTCAGACCCCCAGCCCTTGCACCCAGAGCCATTCAGTACTGTACTTGGCAGCTGCTTCCTGAGAGTTGGTGGTGATCTCAATAGCAAGCTGGACGCTGCGCTGGAGGGCATCTCGGGTCCTCTGGTCCACAGGCTCCACACTCTGGATATCAATGCTGCTGATGACGAGCCCGTTGGGGGAAAAGCTCAGGGAGGTGCGCAATGTCCCTTCACCGTCGAACCCAAAAACAGCAGCGCAGATCAGGCGGTTCGAGTTCTGGGGGACATTTATTCCAGTAAAAAAAATGGCAACATGGATTCTATTGACTCTGTTAAGTACAGCAGCTGTCAAATACAGACAGTGGCTTTAATACCAACTCCTACATGATGACTGCACCTTGGGACAGAACATTGCAAAAAACAAACAAACACCAGTTTCTGCCCCCAAGCAATAAAAGCTGCAGTATCAAGAGTCATTAGAGAGTCATGCTATGACTGGGGAGACCCAAGTTCAAATCACCACTTAACTATGAAGCTCACTGGATGACCTTAGGCCAATCACTCACTCTTAGCCCAACCTAAGAGGGTAAAATAGGTGATAAATATTGTTCCATTTGATGGTCTACAGATATAGCCTACAAAGACCAATACCATACAAAAAGAGAATAAATTTCACCTGCTTAGGATAAGCATTTCTGGTCTATGAGGCCAACCCAAGAAAGTGCATTTAGTACTCTGTACCAATACATCACAGGGGTGAGAGACACAGTTCTTCACCCCCAATCAAAGCCTCCACCTCTTTCAATTTGACCTTGGATACAGAATTAGCCAGAAAAAGGGTTGTCAAGTCACAGTGAATGGGCAGTGAATGGGCAAGGAAGGGGAGAGAAGTGAAGGGAAACAGGCTAATGGAAAACATGCAACTCACCTTATGGAAGTCGTCAAACGTAACAGCTGCCACAGCCCCCCGGATGCGCGAGGCTAATGTCTTACAAGCATCACCTATGAAATCTAGGACACTGAAGAGGCGGGATGCCTCAGCAGCAGCAGAGGGGATCTCAAAGTGCCTGATGGGAAAATGGACAAGAACATTTTGTAGTCCTCCACAGATACACTGAAAACTTGGCAGGGGCAGCACCTGCTTTGCATCTTGGGCTGGACTTTCAGGACTTAGAAGATGAACCTTCGTACCCAGTCTTCCATGATTTACACCCCTGGACTTAATGACCAGCTGATTTGGAGTGCCATTAGCAAGCCAAACTCCATCCCCTTCCTTCAAAGTTAACACACACAAGCAGACCCACAGTTCTGTGTATATTTCTATCCCTCCATGCACCTGTTCTTATATACACCCATTCCTCTGCCTAGCTGTGGCCTCACCTCTCACACACTCACCAGTTGTAGGCTAGCTGGAGCTGCAGGCGGGCATGATCGGCTGTTTCAATAGTGACAACATCAGTGCAGAAGTCAGGACCCAGGAGGAGGCAGAGAGCACGGCGGGCATGGGGGCGCTTGGGTCGTCCCCCCGACAGACTCAGTGTTGTGAACTGCTCATCTGGTCCCAGGAGCACCAGTTCTGGCCCAAAAACCACTCTGGGATAAAAAGGACAGAGGTGTTAATTCTGGAATTTCCGTATTGCAGACGAACTCAGAAAGGGGGAAAAAAAATCAGCATCCCCACACAGACCGATCCATTATAGCTTCCCCTTGTTCCCACCTCACAAGCAGGAAAACAATTTGAGCTAGGCCTCAACCAGGGCTTAGTCATCCAATCTGCTTTCAGTGCCAGGTCTCATTCTTGGAATATGAGTGTGTATTTTCCTCCCTGCTAAGTACACACAAGCAGTCACACATTTGTTATTAGCAGGACAGGCTTCCAGTCAATTAGAGAGCACTAACTACAAGCAAGCTTCTGGGCTAGCCCTTCTAATTTCAGACAAGAAGCCCAGGTAACAGTGAAATGATCCCTCTCCAGTCCACTATCCTGCTCCTCTCACTCTTCAAGTCACCTTCCTTCTCTGAACCCCCCCCCCCCCCACACACACACACACCAATCCACCCTTTGCCAACCCCTTTTGGTCTTCACTCAACAGATATTTCCTAGGTCCTTTCTCCTCTCCTTGTGAAATGCTTTTGTCTCCTGCCTCAGCTCATCCACAGTCAGAAAAACTATTCACATCCTCAGCAATTCTCTCACCGGGCCTTCCGCTCCTTGTAATCGTACACCTGCACAGCTGCATTGTGGGGGACACGGTAGGACACAGCCCGGGTCTTATCACGGGGGATCACATCACCCCCTTCAGATGCCTCTCTGGAGCGATCAACAACAGGGTTCCTCCCTGTAACCAACAAGGCCTCCATGTAGGGGGGCAGCTCCTTCTCCCACAGCTCCTCATCCTGAGAGAGCATGTAAGTGTGCCCAATTACAGCTCGGACCTGTAGGAGAAGAAGAAACAAAGGATAGGCTGACAGTTTCAGGGAGGGCCTGTGGTAACTGTCACCGACACTGGCGAGAGAGGAGAAGGATACAATCAAGGCAATGCCTATGAGGATCAACTGCCATCAAGCCATTGTGACCAGAGTCAGACTAACTATGAGGTAGGGTGAAACAGCTACTTTGAGCAGCGCGGGGGGGGGGGGGGGGAGAAGAGGTGGCAAGCGAGGGAGGGTGCACCTGCACACCACCTTCCCTGATCTACTGCCTTCCAAGTTGCTCCACACTGCTGTTTGTCCAATCCTCTTCTTAGGTCACTCTCCTTGAAAAGCAAGCAAGATGGGATGTGGCTTACCTCCAAATCCAGTGCAGCAGGAATGCTGCTCCCGATATACTCTCCTTTGAGAAGAATAATCAAGGACTGCTCCCAGTGCCTCCCCTTCTCCTCTCCTGCCATTTCTTTTCAACTGGCCAAGCAGGTCCCTCCCTGACCATTTTAGAAGAAGTGGGAAGAAGGCTGGCTGCACTAACGGAGGGTGGGGTGAGCAAGAACAAAAAAAAAAAAAAAAAAAAGAGGGGGCAGAATTTGAGTACTGCTTCAGGAGTCAATTTAGAGCATCACACTCCAGAATAGGCATTTATATGTGGAAACCTTGTGCGCAATGACACTGAAAACTTCATTCAAATCTACTCGAAAGACACCTCAAAGACCTAAATGATGGAAATGTATATTTATAAATATGAGTTCTAGTACCAATAGATTAGAACAAATCCTCTTACAGTCTGAACTCTACTAAAATAGTGTTGACTTAATAATAATAATTATATAATCTAAGAATTATTATTATTATTATTATTATTATTATTATATACTGCTTTTCAACAAAGAAGTTCACAAAGCGGTTTACAGAGAACTATACAACACATCCACCGAGTCATCCTATGGACATTTTCTCCACACCACTCACTGTGGCAGCTGACGATGCCCCAGAGGAAGACAAGAAGGAGCTCAAGGTTGTATGCATGGGGACTCTCTTCCTAACCTCTCAAACCCAAGCACCAAAAGTTAAGTCCCATTCCGTCCTTCATGGCCACAACTGTTGCAGGGAGCGATGATATTTTGTAAGAGGTGACCTCTGGAAGCGCATATTCCCAGGGGTGTTTTAATTAGTACCGTATGTTGAGGCTGCATTGGATAATAGCCGATTTAGAAGTGGCTGATATTCCCGTAACTGCTGCTGCACTTGCTCTGCTCACCTTTCCTGTCTTGATATCCCGCACATAAATGCCCTCATTCTCCGCCAGTGGAATGGAATGGCGTCGCTCCAGCACTTCTACCTCCACAGGTGGCACATACTCTAGGGGACCCCGGATCAGCCAACGGTCACCTGGCTTACGTGTAACTTCCTCTCCATCCTAGGTGGGAGACAAAGAGACAAAAAGGGGGAGGGATTCCGATGGCCATCCCCATCAAGCCACTCCATCCAACACAGGGCCAGTTCCTCAGTCTAACCTCATTCAAGTCGTCCAAGAGACGGAGCGCACGTAGCAGGAGACCCTCTTCTTCTGAAAGGATGTAGATGTCCTGGATCCCGTGTTCTAGCCGCTCTCCTGGCTGCAGGAAAAATGACACCTCCCCCTGTGGAAACAGCAGCAAGGGTTGTGGAAAAGCGAGTGTGTGTGGTTCAACTGGTAACCGAAGCAATGTGATAAATACTGTATTTAATTTATATACTGCCTTTTCCCAGGCTACAATCCTGGTGTTCAAACAAGCCTGGTGTTCAAACAGGAAGTGTTAGGGCTGTCACTGGATTAAAGAAAGCTTAATTGGTTAATCAGACAAGTCTTCAATCAATTAATTGATTCAATCTACATTTGACTAAAAGTTGAGATGGAAAAATTTTTTTGCCTTTAGATGGCGATCATTAGGCCTCAGGGGCATTCCCTTCAGGGTGAGAGAGAAGGTATAATGCCTTTTTAGAAATATGAAAAAATATATACCGGTATTTAAGTGTGTTGCACCTGATTAGTTAGGAATGCCTTGTTTTGTTTGTTTAAAAAAATATAACTGATCAATCAATTTAAGGTTATAAACCCTAGTTTGTTTATTCATTCTACTTTTCTCACAGACTCCAAGATTTTGTAAGAAAAAATGCAAATAAAATGTTTCCCTGTAAATGAACACACTGAGGGACAAACAGACAATAGATGTGGCTTTAAGTGTGTAAGTATTCTGTGACTGGTTTCCCCACAGCTTTTTAAACACACACACACCCAGGAGCGGCAGATTTGGATCAGGTTTGTGGTGTGGATGGAGAGAAGGTATTCATGCTGCTGCTGTCATTCTGTCACTTCTAAACCCTCTGGAGGTGTCCATTCTGCATTTTCTTTCCCCCACAAGCCTCCTCCATTTTAGGTCACCATCCCCTCAGAGAAGGGCGTCTGTGCTGCAGTGAGTTTTGATGGCCTCTTCCTGTAGAGACTCCCTCCATTTTGGTGGTGCTTTTTTCCCTGCTCAAAGCCTCCACTTTTTCACTTGGCAATGCTGTCCTGTGGTCAGGAAGCCTCTTGCTAAGCCCTCTTTCTCTGGTAGTTGCCTTTACCCTCAGAAAAGCTACCTTCCTGTCTCAAAAAGCACCCTTTTGCTGCATTTCTCTCTCCTCTGGAACCTGGAATCACGCAGCCCAGCCCTTACTGCTTAGAGTCTAAGCCTTAGACAAACTTTGTACTCAAAACCTGCCCAGCAGAATAGGATTGGTAATCTCTCTCACCCCGTCCTTTGATCCTTGTAACTGCCTCTCTCTTTTCCTTCTAAAGCCTTCATTTTCTTGTGTGCCTATTTCAATGCTTCCCGTTGTTCCCTTCTTTTGCTGGCCGACTGGGGAGGAAACTCAGTTCATCACAGCCTCATTCCACTGTTTTCTCTCCTTCCTCTTTCCAATTAGCCCCCGCTGGTCGAAATGCAGCCATTTACAATTATTTCTCTCAAGTGCAACTGTATAAAACTCTGTAACTGATCTCCTAAGCAAAGTAACTGAGTCTTATCTTGCTATCTTTTTAAAATCTCAGTCTCATGGTTATGGGTAGCCTAATTCCGAGGCACTTTGAAGTTGTTCGCACCACTCACCCAATCCCAAAGCTGTCAGACACTGTTAAAATTTGACCTCTCACTCTAGAAGTATTGCCGATTCCTCCAATTTGACTTAGTATGTGTATGAAGACGTGCGAGTGAGCAAGCAGTGTAGGCAACAGCACAAGGAGATCTGCCCTGATTGCTGGTACAGAACTGCTGCAATACTAGTGTGTCGATATTGTTGTGGTGTCTGGCCATGTACCTTGATGATCTTCTTCTTTCCAAGCTGGGGTTTGCCATCAGCACCTGCTGGGTCACAAACCACACAGTACTGGCAGCTATTCAGGGTGGTGATATCAACGACACCCAGCACTTCCTCATAAACATCAGGGATATGGGCCTCCGTGTCAGCCATTGTGATCAGCCACTCTTCCCCTGTCCTCCTCACGATGTCCTGGGAGTCCCGGAACGTCTTGGTGGCCCGGAGATGCAGCGCTTTCTTTAAGGAAGGGAGAGATGGAGAGTGTATGAATTGTGGGAAATCCACTCAGGCACCTGGATGTACCCAAGGGAGTGATCCCACAGCAAAGGTCCCTCCATCAACCTGCCTGGGACCAAATGCTGCTTTGGTTCCTCCCCACCCAAGACCGTCTCCCCCTTCCTGGTCATTCTACGTGGTCACTAGAACTATTATGTCATGTTATAGAACAGGGGTGGTCAAACTGCGGCTCCTGAGCCACATGCGGCTCTTTGACGTATAACGTGCGGCTCTCGGAAGCATGTTGGCTGAGCTCCTTTTTGCATCACAATGAATATAAAAAGGTAAATAAGAAAGTTTCAAGCTTTATAATTATTTACCAGGTATAAACTGAGAGTCCGCTGAATTAAAAAGTTTAATGTTCACGGTGAGTAAATATATTTAAGAATTTAAATGCTTCTTAAATATTGCGGCTCTCAAACATCTGAAGTTTATCACATGTGGCTCTTCCATTAAGCAGGTTTGGCCACCCCTGTTGTAGAAGCACTTGTACCTAAGAATTTGCTCATTGTCCTCTTCCCTCATCATCCCTTATCATGTCTGTCAGACTGAAAACCTGTGGGCAGGGCCTGCGTTTTATCCAGCATCTAGAAACATTTGGCACATTTACTGTAAAACAGCAACGATATTTTTTGCAAGCGGTTCATACAAGTGCTCTACAGGAATCTTGTAATGCACACAATGGTCAATAGCTATTGTGCTAGATCTGCCATGACAGCTCCCATGAGTGCTATGTAAGCTTTAAATAAGTTTGCCAACAATCCAAGTCACCTAACAATTTTTTATTTTTCACATTTTTATACCGCCCTTCCTCCAAGGAGCTCAGAGTGGTGTACATATTTCCTCCCCTCCTTTTTGTCCTCACAACAACCCTGTGAGGTAGGTGGGGCTGAGAGATAGTGACTGGCCCAAGGTCACCCAGGAAGCTTCGTGGCTGAGCGGGGATTTGAACCTGGATCTTCCAGGTCTAAGTCCGACTCCCAAACCACTACACCATCCTGCATTATAAATCTTGTCATAATACATGCAATGGTGCAACCCACTATAGATGGGGAGAGGCAGAGAAGTCAAGAGGAACTGCACACACAAAGTTATTGTGCATGCTCCATTTGCCACAGTGCAGCTCTTCAGCATCTAACATACAGAGAATCCCTATCCAGTTATTCCACCAGATACCAACACACACATCTTTTACCCCCTACTGGATGCCAGGATGGTGTAGTGGTTTGTGAGTCGGACTTAGACCTGGAAGATCCAGGTTCAAATCCCCGCTCAGCCACGAAGCTTCCTGGGTGACCTTGGGCCAGTCACTATCTCTCAGCCCCACCTACCTCACAGGGTTGTTGTGAGGACAAAAAGGAGGGGAGGAAATATGTACACCACTCTGAGCTCCTTGGAGGAAGGGCGGTATAAAAATGTGAAAAATAAATAAATAAAATAATACTGGGGAGATCAAACTTAGTAATTACCTTTTCAGTCAGGACAAAGGCCTCAACAATATCAACAACTTCCTCAAACACACCAGGCAGGTAAGCCCCTACCCGCTTCACCAGCCACTCCTCACCTGTGATGAAAACACAAACACAAATTATAACATATAGAATCAAGTCCACTGGAGGGCTGGGTGGGATAGGGAGACAGCAGGGGTACGGGTACCTGTCACACGTTTATTTCCCTCTCTGTCCTTGCACTCTTTCCGTGCCTGAAGTCTTATGGCTTGATTGGGCCGAATGACAGTGGCCTGGACTGTCTCCACAACTTCAACCTCCTTGCGAGGGATATAGGTGCCTGAAATCAACAAAAGGCCTGTTTTGTGAGATGGGTAGTAGGCCTCAAAACACACTAGTGGAAAGGAATTGCCACTTACTTACCAGGTCCTTCAAATAGCCATTCATCTCCAGCGACATATTTGCCTCCCTGGTCATCTTCAAAGTCTAAGAGGGCCTTCAGATGGAGGGCAGTGTTAGCCAAGACAACTTGTAGAGGTGTAACGTCCTAGAGAGGGAGGCAATAAGCAAAGTTGGCCATAGCAACAGAGGTAATGCCACAGGTCAGTCCTGCAGAGATTCTCACAGAAATGTCCTCACATGTCTAACATCTAATAGCCCTACCACAAGAGACCATCGATTATTTCATGACTGTGGAGCGGAAACGTTTACTCTCCTTACCTGCTGTAGCTGCTCCCCTGGGTATAATGGAAAAGGGTCCTGAGCGAGTCTGATCTCTAGGTCAGCATGTCTGAGTCGCACCTGACCCACAGCATCAAACTGGACCCCACCATCTGCTTCCTGAACCACAGGATTGAGGATGATACAGTAGTGGCGTGGGGGGACCATCACCATCTTCACTGGGGCAAATACAATCCTGGAATAGGAAAAGGATGGGGGGGGGAGAAATTAAAGAGACAGCAAGGATTTTGGACTTGTAGATTTCTCTTTGGCTGGATGGAGGAGATCTTAGACTCGAGTACTCTAGCAACTCATGTTTAGCGAAGCAAACTTATCTTATTTAGCACAAGTCTTGCAAAGCTTGGGCAGCAGCAGTTCCACAAAGTGCTTTACTCCAGCTAGCAGAGCTTACTAAAATGGCAACCACCACAGTAAGACTTCAACAGAAAGCAAACTGACAAGAGGAAAAGCAAGAAATCAGATACCAAAACAGGAAGAAGGGCTACTGTGCATCGGGAATGAAAACCACAGGACAACAGCAGCAGGAACAGCGGCATGACAATGCTGTTCTTTGATCTCTCTAATAGATTGTGGCAACATTGGAGTACTAAGGGGAAAAATGATTTGGGATTCACATTGGCCCTGAACCCAAGTGTGCCTAGTTAACTACCATAAGGTTTCAAAGGGCTAGCTAGGTTAGTCTGTAGTAGCATCTGAAAGAGTACAGCTGCAATCCTCCTGGGTGTAGGAGGATACACAAACTATACACACTTACCAGAGAGTAAGTCCCACTGAACTCAGTAGAGTTTACTTCCGAGTATATATTCACTACAACCAGGGCCCATGAGAGGAGGGTAAATTGTACCCAGGCTCAGGGTCAAAAAGGGGGTCTAGGAGCCAAAGGAGGGCCCCCATAAATTTCCTGGGATCTCAGCTGGCCTCATGGAGAGTGAAAGATGGTCGCTGGGCCAGGTCTACCAGGTAGGTAGACCTGTGTGCATCAGGAAGACTGGTAAACCTGGACTCCAGAGACTTTTGATTATTGCTATCCCCCCCTTTGAGAAGGGGCCCCAAAGAAACTTTGTACCCCCTGGTAAAATTCCTCTCAGAGGCCTCGACTACAACACATTTATTTCAGCATGAACTGTTTGCCTTAAGGTGTCACAAGACTCTTCATTGTTTTTACCCTAAGCTTACCTCTCCGTTATCCAGCCACCCGATTCCCTGTTTCTGCCCTTGCTCACCTCTCATTGTCTTGGCGTATATAGGTCTTTGGCCCCACTTCCACTCGAGTCACATTTGAGTTCTGGTCCAAGACGTGGATGTAATGGTACGGTGGGATTCGGATTATGGATTCAGCTGCCATTTTGTCCTCTGAGGGTGTTGAGAAAGCAGTGCAATTATCGATGAAAAATGTGAAGACAAGGCAACAGTGGGGAACATTCCCTGAACTCTAAGTCACCCACCCTCTGGTCTGAAATGGGCAGGGCTCTGATAAAGCCCATTATAAACAATACATTTCACTGCACTTAATCTTTCAATAAACAGAGGAAACTAGCCTTACAGGTTGGCCTACACCCAGGAGCGGTTGTGCAGCAACCAGCACCTGTAAGGGCCATGTAGAAGGGCACACCCATTTCCACACAACAGAATCAGGCACCTCCAGGCAATTAGAGGGAACTGGTTAGCAACAGCCAGGCACACAATCTCTATAATCAAGGAAAGACTAGAAGAGGTAATCACCAGGCCTGAAGACTGTTGAAGACTGAGGTTTCAGACTGATTTCTAAGTGCACTTATCAGGAGTGGAACTTGATCTCTGAAAGACAAATTAGATTCCTTGATATTAGCAAACCTAAATTCCTCAAGAATCCAGAGTCACTATTATATGGCAGAGTCTAAAGTTCGTTCTTCCACCCCAACATGTTAGGAATAATTCTAATCTGAGACCTCTCGTTCTCATAGGTTTCTTTAGCTCCCAGCTCTAGACAGAAAGATATGAGGTAGCTCCCTAAAAATACATTCCAGAGGGATCTGCTAGCTTTGAAGGAATGGGATCACACCAGATTCTTAGAGCCCACCTGGAAATGATTGGTAAAAATAAAAACTTACTGAGAGGCAGCTGTCTTGTTTTCTGTGGAGTTACAGAGGCTGGGCAGGAATTCCCCACAAGGGTGGAGTTCCCGGTAGAGGAGGAGCAAAGAAGAGTGGCAGACAGCCTGTTAAAGGGAAAGCAGATTGCAACATAGATCACAAAAGGCATCCCTCACATTGTGTTGGAATAGTGGACACACAGGAGATCCCCCTCCAAACTTGAGTGGGGGTTAGAAGAGATTTATAACTTCTTTCCTCTCTCCATCTTTCGGGAGCTTGCTATCATTGCAGTTGTATTAAAATGGATGGGAGAGGCTAATAGTATGGAGATGCAATGATGTGAAAGTGCTTTATCTGTGGCAATGTCACCTGACATACAAACATCACACATGGGCATAGCCACATATCAAGATGCTTGGGATGATTGACTCATTAGGGTACTACTACATGACCTAAAAGTACCTTTATATCTCACATAGATACATCCATGCTGCAGATGTACATAGGAGGGCCCATGTCTCTGTGATAGTAGTGCACTTGCTTTTGATGCAGAAAGTCCCAAATTCTATCCCTAGTGATATTCTATTTAAGAATCTCAACAAGCAGGGTTGAGAAAAGGTGAAACTTTTCAGGGTTGAGAAAACATGAAACTTTAGAGAGCTGCTGCCACTCACTGTAGCGAGTACTGGGATAGATGATGAGCCAATAATCTGGAAGAGCCTTGTGAAAACTGAAATTCTGCCCAGTTACATACCATTAAAGGCACAAAAGCCTTCTCTAAAACCAACAAAGTTAGCAACCAGTTACCAGAAAGTTAGCACCTCATGAACTTTTTTCCTCTGGCAGAGTTCCTTCTCTGCTTTTAATAGTTGCATGACAAGAGAGAATGTGGTTTTTCCTCACTACATTTCTATGCAAAGAAAAACTTAGCTGTTAAATGCAGAGGAGCACTAATAGAATTTGGCCACTGTAACACATGCATGCACATTAGTAAGTGCTCAGATATACGAAGAATTCATACGATTCATAGTAATATATATATATTACACACACACACACAGAGTATTTATATACCGCCTTTCTGGTCGTTGGATTTCTCCTCTGACTTTATTCAAGGCAGTGTACATGGGCAGGCTGTTCTAAACCCCAAGGGGTTTTTACAATATAATAACGTTCTAGTCTTTCATATAGAACCCTTCATTCGAGATGTTGCTTTCACAGTCCAGCTCTCTCTCTGGCGTTCGCCTCAGCACGCTTCAGCTTCAGATAACACAGGCAGCCTTGATTGTCACTCAAGCGCTGCAGCTGCAGCTCCACTCCCCCACAAAGACTCTGCAGCTTATCAGCTCGGCGTGCCAGCAGCTCTCCAACAGACTTCCAGCTGTCTTGAACTGCTGTCCTGCAGATCTATTTTTATTTAATTTCTTTATTTAAAGAATTTATATCCCGCCTTTCTCCCAGCGAGGGCACTCAAGGCGGCTATGAGACGAACACTCTACATCCTGAGCCAGACATCCTGAAAAGATTGGACATAGTTTGGCAAACACATAAATACTTATTACTTTGTTTCACAGTACTGTACTACAAAGATCAAGGTCTATTAATTTGTCCCACACAAAGGATGTTGTTTCTGCCCTAACCTAAATGTGTTCTGAGGATGAAAATGTTCCTGGGGTCTTTCAACATTGACAGTCCTTTCTCAACCAGACCACCACATTTTTCTCCTTACTGCAACGTCTTAAGGCATATCCGCATTACAACCTACTGTAGTTACTTTACTGTCATGATTCCCAGATTCAAGGAATCCTGGGTACTGTAATCTTCTTAGGGCTCTAGGGATCTCAGACTCTTATAAAGAAATTGGCCTATAAGTACTATAATTCCCAGGGGGATTTTTTTTTTTTGGGGGGGGGGGGAGCCATGGCAGCTTAAAGCCAGTTTTAAATTAGTTGTGCAGATGCACACTTGATATCCACTATCAGGTTAGTTAAGTGTAACATATACGGTAGTTACACTAACAGGTTAATTCTTACTATGTCATCTGTGATTCATTCCCAGAGGGTGGGGTCAAGCCAAGCATAGCTGGAAGAAGTAAAGCAAGCATAAGCAAAAAGGAGGCTGGTCCCACAGTAGACAGGGGTATTTTTTCATGAGTGTAAGCTCATGTTTCCAGTGTTCTGAAAGTTAATAAAGTGTTTGTCCATAAGTAGCCTTCTCCTTTAAGAAGACAACATAGTTAGTTGACCACATCTTTGGCACACATTTCCCATACACAGTATGCCTTTTTATTTATTTATCACATTTTTATGCCGCCCATTCTCCAAGAAGCTCAGTGTGGTGTACTTCCCTCCTTTTCAGCACCATCCTAAGAGCTAGGCTTACCAGATCTCCAACCAGGACAGAGTGCATTGTGTTCAGTGGGGCTTGCTTCTGAGTAGACATGCCTAGGATTGTGCTCTAAGGGGTTAACAAGCTACTCCTGCCCAGTGGCGTCACTGTGACGCGCGTCACCCCAGAGCGGGGAACGCGCATCACCCCCCCCCCCGACTCACCCCCCCTACAGAAACTGACCTTTTCCGGCGCGCGTCACCCTCCGGAGGCCGGACGCTCCGAGGCCGGGGAGCGTCCGGCCCGGCCGGCGCTCCAGGGCCTTCTGAAAAGAAGAGGCCCAATGTGCTTGCGTTAAAACGCAAACTTTTAAGATTTTCGCGCATGCGCAGACCCTCCTGAGGGCAAGAGGGCAGGCCCTTGCCCTCAGAAAAGGGTTTGCGCATGTGTGAAAATCTTAAAATTTCGCGTTTTAACGCAAGCGCTTTGGGCCTCTTCTTTTTAGAAGGCCCTGGAGCGCCGGCCGGGCCGGACGCTCCCCGGCCTCGGAGCGTCCGGCCTCCGGAGGGTGAGGCGCCCTCACGGAGGTGGCGCGCGTCACCTCACGGAGGTGGCGCGCGTCACCCCCCGGCGGCCCGCCCCGCCTGCCACGCTACAGTGACGCCAGTGCTCCTGCCCACATTCCTTCTCCTAAAGGTTGGAGATCTGGTAAGCCTATGTATAATGCAGCCTTTGTCCTTTTGTTTTTAGTAGAATGATTTAATGATTAAGAATCTAAGCTTTGAGCCTCTGATTCAGATCTCAGCAGTCTGTATCTTATTGGGTGGCCTCAGGTAAGGCACTATTTGAGCCTCATCCTCAACTATCCATTTATTTGTAATAATAATACTGGCCTATCTCACAAGATTGTTGTAAGGATTAGAGATCATAAACGTGAAATTATTTGAGCATGGTTCCCAAGTGATTGTAGAAATCTGGATAATTACCTGGCCAAGCAACATCTTTTTTTTCTGAAAATGTTAAATCTGAAAAGAACTCCTATATGATTCATAAGAACATAAGAACATGGCCTGCTGGATCAGGCCAAAAGCCCATCTAGTCCAGCTTCCTGTATCATACAGTGGCCCCACCAGATGCCTCAGGGAACACAAGACAACAAGATAACCCGTTTCCCGTTGACACTCCCTTGCACCTGGCACAGAGAAAACCCACTTCTAAAACCTCTAAAACCAGGAGGTTGCTTATGGCTTGTAACCTGTGATGGTCTTTTCCTCCATGTATCTGTCCAAACCCCTTTAAAGGCATCCAGGCCAGGTGCCATCACCACATCCTGTGGCAAGGAGTTCCACAGATGAATTACACGCTGGGTAAAGAAATATTTTTTTTTGTCTGTTCTAACTCTCCCTCCACTCAATTTTAGTGCATGTCCCCTGGTTCTGGTGTTGTGCGAGAGGGAGAAGAATTTCCCTCTATCCACTCTCTCCATCCCATGCATAATTTTATACGTCTCAATCATGTCCCCCCTCAGGCGCCTTTTTTCTAGACTGCAAAGCCCCAGACGCTGTAGCCTTTCCTCATAAGGGAGGTGCTCCAGCCCACGAATCTGGAGCTCTTTTCTGCACCTTTTCCAATTCAACTATATCCTTTTTGAGGTGTGGTGACCAGAACTGGACACAATACTCCAGATGTGGCCTTACCACCAATTTGTACAGAGGCATAATGATATTGGCCATTTTATTCCCAATCCCTTTTTTAATGATCCCGAGCATGGAATTGACCTTCTTCACAGCCGCCACACACTGGGACGACACTTTCATCGACCTGTCCACCAACACCCCAAGATCTCTCTCTTGATCCGTCACAGACAACTCAGAACCCATTAGCATATATGTGAAATTTTGGTTTGTTGCCCCAATGTGCATCACTTTGCACTTACTTACATTGAAGCGCATCTGCCATCTTGCTGCCCATTCTCCCAGTTTGGATAGATCCTTCTATATTCAAAAGCTTGCACTTTACATTATAAATACTAGTTCCTTCTTTCCTTGCAGGGGCTATACTTTTCTTCTCCATAAATCCACTTACTATGTCCAATAGCAAGATTTGTTGTTGTTCAGTCGTTAAGTCGTGTCCGACCCTTCGTGATCCCATGAACCATATCCCGCCAGGCCTTTCTGTCCTCCACTATTTTCCTGAGTTCGCTCATTTTCATGTTCGTTGCATCGGTGATGCTGTCTAACCATCTCATCCTTTGCCTTCCCCTTCTCCTTTTGCCTTCAATTTTTCCCAGCATCAGAGTCTTCTCCAGAGAGTCCTCTCTTCGCATTAGGTGGCCAAAATATTTGAGTTTCAGCCTTAGTATCTGTCCTTCCAGGGAACAGTCAGGGTTGATTTCATTTAGGATTGACTGATTTGATCTCCTAGCAGTCCAAGGGACTCTCAGGAGTCTTCTCCAGCACCACAGTTCAAAAGCATCTATTCTTCGGCGCTCAGCCTTCCTTATGGTCCAACTCTCGCAACCATACATTGCTACTGGGAACACCATCGCCCTGACTATGCGAACTTTTGTTGGCATGGTGATATCTCTGCTTTTTATTATGCTGTCTAAGTTTGCCATAGCTTTCCTTCCAAGGAGTAAGCGTCTTTTAATTTCATGGCTGCTATCTCCGTCTGCAGTGATCTTGGAGCCCAGAAAAGTAAAATCTGTTACTGCTTCCATTTCTGCCCCTTCTATTTGCCAGGAATTGATGGGCCCAGATGCCATGATCTTAGTTTTATTAATGTTGAGTTTCAAGCCAACTTTTGCACTCTCCTCTTTCACCCTCATCAAGAGGCTCTTTAGTTCTTCTTCACTTTCTGCCATTAGGGTGGTATCGTCTGCATATCTGAGGTTGTTGATATTTCTCCCGGCAATCTTGATTCCGGCTTGCGATTCATTCAGCCCTGCATTTCTCATAATGTACTCTGCATATAAGTTAAATAGGCAGGGTGACAATATACAGCCTTGCCGTACTCCCTTCCCAATTTTGAACCAGTCGGTTGTTCCATGGCCGGTCCGAACTGTTGCTTCTTGACCCGCATACAGGTTTCTCAGGAGACAGGTAAGGTGGTCTGGTATCCCCATCTCTTTAAGAATTTGCCACAGTTTGTTGTGATCCACACAATCAAAGGCTTTTGCGTAGTCAATGAAGCAGAAGTAGGTGGTTTTTTTGAACTCTCGGGCTTTCTCCATGATCCACCGCATGTTGGCAATTTGATCTCTAGTTCCTCTGCCTCTTCGAAACCCAGCTTTTACGTCCGGTAGTTCTCGGTCCACGTACTGCTGAAGCCTAGCTTGTAGGATTTTGAGCATAACCTTGCTAGCATGTGAAATGAGTGCAATTGTGCGATAGTTTGAGCACTCTTTGGCACTGCCCTTCTTTGGAATTGGAACGTAAACTGACCTTTTCCAATCCTTTGGCCACTGCTGAGTTTTCCAAATTTGTTGGCATATTGATTGCAGCACTTTCACAGCATCATCATTTAGGATTTTAAGTAGCTCAGCTGGGATATTATCATCTCCACTAGCTTTGTTGTTAGTGATGCTACCTAAGGCCCACTTGACTTCACTCTCTAGGATGTCCGGCTCTGGGTCAGTGACCACACCAGTGTGGTCATCAGGAACATTAAGATCTTTCTTGTATAGTTCTTCTGTGTATTCTTGCCATCTCTTCTTAATCTCTTCTGCTTCTGTTAGGTCTCTGCCTTTTTTGTCCTTTATCATGCCCATCTTTGCACAAAACGTTCCCTTGATATCTCCAATTTTCTTGAAGAGATCTCTAGTCCTCCCCATTCTGTTGTTTTCCTCAATTTCCTTGTATTGTTCATTTAAGAAGGCCTTCTTATCTCTCCTTGCTATTCTCTGGAACTCTGCATTCAGTTGTTTATATCTTTCCCTTTCACCTTTGCTTTTCGCATTCCTTCTTTCCACAGCTATTTGTAAAGCCTCATCTGACAGCCACTTTGCTTTCTTGCATTTCTTTTTCTTTGGGATGGTTTTCGTTGCTGCCTCCTGTACAATGTTACGAACTTCCGTCCATAGTTCTTCAGGCACTCTGTCTACCAGGTCTAATGCCCTAAATCTATTCTTCACCTCCACTGTATACTCATAAGGGATATGGTTTAGGTCATATCTGACTGGTCTAGTGGTGTTCCCTACATTCTTCAGTTTAAGCCTGAATTTTGCAATAAGAAGCTCATGATCTGAGCCACAGTCAGCTCCAGGTCTTGTTTTTACTGACTGTATAGAGCTTCTCCATCTTTGGCTGCAAAGCACATAATCTATCTGGTTTCGGTATTGACCATCTGGTGATGTCCATGTGTAGAGTCGCCTCTTGTGTTGTTGGAAAAGAGTGTTTGCTATGACCAGCGTGTTCTCTTGACAGAACTCCGTTAGCCTTTGCCCTGCTTCATTTTGCGCTCCAAGGCCAAACTTGCCTGTTCCGTTTATTTCTTGATTTCCTACTTTAGCATTCCAGTCTCCTATGATGTAAAGGACATCTTTTTTGGGTGCTAGTTCTAGAAGGTGTTGTAGGTCTTCATAGAACCGGTCAACTTCATCTTCTTCGGCATCAGTGGTTGGGGCATACACTTGGATTACTGTAATGTTGAATGGTTTGCCTTGGATTCGAACTGAAATCATTCTGTCGTTTTTGAGGTTGCACCCCAGTACTGCCTTTCCCACTCTTTTATTGACTATGAGGGCTACTCCATTTCTTCTAAGGGATTCATGCCCACAGTAGTAGATATGATGGTCACCTGACTTAAATTCGCCCATGCCCGTCCATTTTAGTTCGCTGATTCCCAAGATGTCAATGTTCAATCTTATCATCTCATTTTTGACCACATCCAGCTTGCCTTGATTCATAGACCTCACATTCCATGTTCCTAAGCAGTATTGCTCCTTGCAGCATTGGATTTTCCTTTCAACCTCAGACACATCCACAGCTGGACGTCCTATTGGCTTTGGCCCAACCGCTTTACTCTTTCTGGGTCTACTTGGAATAGTCCTCCGCTCTTCCTCAGTAGCATATTGGACACCTTCCGACCTGAGGGGCTCATCTTCCGGCGTCATATCTTTTAGCCTTTTGGTACTGTTCATGGGATTTTCTTGGCAAGGTTACTGGAGTGGGTTGCCATTTCCTTCTCCAGTGGATCACTTTTAGTCAGAACTCTCTGCTACGACCTGTCCGTCTTGGGTGTCCCTGCACGACATAGCTCATGGCTTCATTGAGTTACGCAAGCCCCTTCGCCACGACAAGGCAATGATCCATGAAGGAGAATAGCAAGATTATCAGATATAAACTTGAAAAAAATAATTAGATTGATACTTCAATATCTGGTGATGAGACTTGCTGGTTACTTTTGATGCCATGTTTTCTTACCAGCAGGTAAACAAGACAGCTGCTCATATGAAACAAGAGCAACATCCAATATTTTATTGTACCTGTGATCAGGTAGCTGCAAGTTCCATCTCCTTAACAAAGACAGACACTCATACAGAGACTCTTCTCAGGTTCTACTTTCCCTGAAAACATTATACTGAATTTTTAACATTGAATTGCAATTGCTGCAGATACATTACAGTTATTGTCTTCATATTAGAGGGAGGTGTGTGCGTAAGAGTGGCTTATGACACCACTGTGCTATTAATATTGCAGCTAAGAGGCATAGCTGAGACGGAATTGTGTACATCAACCCTGCAATGTAGTCCAGAGTTACTACAGGTTGAGTATCCCTTATCCGGACTGCTTGGGTCAAAAAATTGTCTGGATTTCAGATTTGTCTGGATTTCAGAATATTTGCATAAATATGAGATATCTTGGGGAAGGGACCCAAGTCTAACCACGAAATTAATCTATATCTCATCTACACCTTATACACATAGCCTGAATTTTATACAATACTTTTAATAATTTTTTGCACCAGGGCCAGCATTCCTTGTGGTATGCCAGCCAGGTGCTGGGATTTTTTTTTTTAAAAAAAGACATAACCCCCAAAATGTCTGGATTTCGGATGTCCGGCAGGGGTAACCAACCTGTTATTCCCATATTATGGAGGATGCTGAGATAATTGTTTATGACAGTCCAGCAACATAGTTCAGTGTTGTTGTTATATATGGAAACGTTTGATGCACCATAGTAGCCAACGTTTTGAACATGCTGCAATGAAGGTTATACGGTATAACTTATACCCTCCGCCTTCGACAACCTAGCTATTTTTTTTTTCTGTCTGTGGATGTTTTGGATTTCCAGCAAAAAAAACAACACACATTCAAAACACAGATCAGGTTCAGCAAAGGTAAAATTAGTGTAATTGCTCGCTCAAACTTCTTTCCCTGCCCAAAGCCAGCACTCTGCTTTGAAAATGCTTTGGTTTCTGTTCATTTGCATGTAGACACACTATACTGTGCACATTATTACCCCTCTCACAGAACAAAGATTCCAAATCAATCAGGAGACCGCTGGACGTGCGTCGCTCTACATTTTCCTGGCTCTACGTTATCAGCATGTGGCTAACATAATGATACTACATTCTCTTTTTATTATATTAACATTTCTATTAGTAATTTAAAACAAAATCTTTAAAATTATTTAAGTTAGTAATACATTTATTAGACAACTTCATGATAAACTGTGTAAAAAATTATTTTCAAGAATCCTTGAAACTCCTCGTAGTACTTTAGGAGACGCATGCGCCCACGATTGGTTGGGGGCTTGTAGTCTCCTGCAATACATGCGCTGTAAGGACAACATTCTGGAACCGTTAAGTCATTTGAGACGCATGCGCCTTGATTTGTTTACAACAACCTTGATCTACTCGGACGCGCGACACACCCGACCAGCAAGCTCCACTGCGCACGAGCATATTGTTTTCGCAGAGCCTCCATATCCTGTGTTCGGCTCGCTGCTATGCCCTTGCTAAGGCGCATGGCATGCGTAGTCTCATTTTGGACATTGCAATTACATGGTGCTGAATGTCTCTATCCTGCGCATGCGCGGTAAAATAATTAGCTTTTAAATCCACGTAGATTTTGCAATTTGTAAAGAAGGTCACCTTCCTTACAACTTTTGGAATTGGAAGGGTGTTGTTGTTGGTTGTCTGTTTGAATTTCCTGAACGAGGCAGATTGGACTGCTTGGCAAAGTGGGAGAGTACTGTATGTCGTTTTGGATTGTAATTATTTTGTGGTAGTTGCAAATCTGTCAGCCATTTTCTCTATCTTCCTCCCATTCACGCATCCTGCCTAACCTCACTGGTGTTGGCAAACTTGATACAGGCTGTAATCGATCCTAATCCCATTTATTTGGCAGTAAATTCAGTGAAAGTAGTAGATTAGGCTAGGCATACTGAAAATTACACCGCAAATACCACTGCACTTCATAGGACTTGCTTCTGAGTAAACATGAATAGAAATTTATTTATGTCTTAATTCTAAACATTTATATTTTGCCTTTCTGCCTCAGAGGTCTCCAAAGCTGCATTTATTATGGCATTTAAAATATATAAATACGATAAAACCATATTAAAACAATCCCAGAACAACCCCCCCCCCCCAGCAACTAACTAAGAAACCAACAAGAGGGCAGGGAAACATAGAAATACAAATTGGGGTACCAATTTAACAAAACATTTGCTTAAACAATAAGCAATAAACCTTCTCCCTCCTGATATGCTCAGCTAAATCGCACATGCTGTACATGTATGCATACAATAATAACACGATGGGCGGAGTACGCTAACAAAACGATTGGGGCGTTTCCTGTGGCCATAATTCTGTAAACTCCTTAAAGGCAGGAACATGTCCTTGTCTATTAAACACTATACGGCCTTATGTGCATGGACTGTGCTGTGTATATTTTTTTTAAAGTTAGACACTAAGCTAACTCCTGTGGGAGGGGTTTCAGGCTTGCAGGTAGGTGTGTCTGTAACCAGTAAACTCCATTAAGTTTGAACTGGATCGAAAGGCGCCTTGACCTCATGGACTTTTACTTTGTGCACAGAGCCTGCTAATTTCCAACTGCCCACTGCAGCATCCTGTACTGTTTTGGAAAGTCCCTGACCCTTAAGAATGGATTTGGGGACATGGGGCTGCAGTAGGAAATAGGAAAACCTTGCTATGTAGGTAGCATTCTGGTTGCCATTTTCTAGGTTCAACCCATTGAGTGTTGCAATCCTTATCAACAAGGAATGCTGTGTCTTGGCTTCCTTTTCCAAAAGAAAATATTTCTTTACCCAGAGTGTAATTGGTTTGTGGAACTCCTTGCCACAGGAGGTGGTGATGGCACCTGGCCTGGATGTCTTTAAAAGGGGATTGGACAGATTTATGGAGGAAAAGTCCATCACAGCTTACAAGCCATGATGGGGATAAGCAACCTCCTGGTTGTAGGAGTAGGTTCTCTTTGTGCCAGGTGCAAGGCAGTGGCGACAGGATACAGGTATCTTGTTGTCTTGTGTGCTCCCTGAGGCATCTGGTGGGGCCACTGTGTGATACAGGAAGCTGGACTAGATAAGCCTTTGGACTGATCCAGCAGGGCTCTTCTTATGTTCTTATACAAAAATATCTTTACTTGCCTGGGCAACTAAAACACCAATGAGGAGTCCGCGTGGGCACTCTCAGGAAGGGAGTTCCAAAACCTGACAAAATGCTCCTTCACAAGATCCCCCTGAACTTCAGAAGAGAGGGGGAACCCAAAATTGGGCTGTACAGCTGTAATTCTATGCAACTTTCTCCAAAATGAGCAACAGTGAATACAATAGAACTCATTTCTGTGTAAATTGGCTTACCAGATCACCGCCGAGACGGGAGCAGTCTACCCTTAAGGGGGCGGGGCGTGGGGGGGCAGAACGTGTAAAGATGCATAGTATGGGGTGGCCAAACTGCGGCTCCTGAGCCACATGTAGCTCTTTGACGTATAATGTGCGGCTCTCGTAAATTTGTTGGCTGAGCAACTTTTTGCATCACAATAATATAAAAGGTAAAGAAGAAATTTTCAAGCTTTGATTATTTACCAGGTATAAAGTGAGAGTCCACTGGATTAAAACATAAGTTTAATGTTCATGATAAATATATTTAAGAATTTAAATGCTTCATACTGTGGCTCCGTCTCAAACATCTCTCTTGCTCTCAAACATCTGAAGTTTATCATATGTGGCTCTTACATTAAGCAAGTTTGGCCACCACCACCCCCAGAATATTGATTCATGCCCATCCCATTGTGTTAAATCATTTGGCAAAATTCTCAGCACAATTCTTTATAATTGTGTGACTCTTAATGTAAATCCAGAGTAGCCGTCTGGAATTTTACATTATTTTCAGTTCTTTTATCAACTTAGAAGAGGTACCTGGGTCTTAAAACTCCTTCACAGTAATTGGGTATCTCCACTTTAGCAATCACTGCAGAAAATAAACTAATCACCCAATGGCTTCTTCCCATTTGCTTAACCCATCACAAAATAGGCAAAAGTTTGTTGCAACCTTGTATTTTGGTGTGGCTTCACCTGAGGGTTCTCAGAATTTTTAACTGAGAAGCTGGTGTTCTTTGTGGGAAACTGTCAAGTGAAAATATTCCTGCACCAACTCACACAACCAAACTGGTGTGCTGAGAATGCAGCTCAAGGGAATCTCTATAGAAATTTGTAGTGTTTGCAGTTTTTACAATTTAACCTACCGTATGCAGCTTGAAAATCTGCAGTGGCAACAGCATAGGGTGCCCATATCCAAAAAGGGACAGGGTGCCTATACCTTTAACCATTGGAATTTGGGAAGGTGGAGCTCATCATGGAAGGGTACAATAAGCTACACCTGCCAAAATTCTCTCTTCTTACAATGGTTAAAACTCTTGTGAGCCTTGTTGGGTGTGTCCAGGGGCACCTGCAGGCGCTTATTTTTTTTATAATGGTGGCAATGGCAGCAGCAAAACAATTAAATAAAACATTTTGTCCTGCCGCCCAAGGACAGATTACCTGGGTGAAAGCAGATCCATTATGAGGAGCAGCTGCTCTGCCCCAGGTGCGGCACTGGGGTGGGGGTGCCTCCAAGTCAAAGCAAGCAGGTACGGTAGCCAATGCACTACAAGCAGGCTACATGGACAAGAAGTGCTCATTTAAGGAGAGTTCTATTGCTGAACATGATAGATTGGGGCCAACGGTTCTACAGGCAATGGAGTTGCAAGAAATTCAGGCCGGAATTCATGGTTTGGAGAGTTATGATGATGTTCCAGAAGATGACATGATTGTATCTCAATAAATGTATCAGTAAATTGTTGTACATGAAAAAAAAGACATCCCTGAAAATAAGTCTTAGTGCGTCTTTTGGAGCAAAAATTAATATAACACCTGGTCTTATTTTCGGGGAAACGGTATGGGCTGAATGCATGAAAAAGAAATCACAAGCACAGGGCTTATTATAGGTGAGTAGGAAAGAACCTGCTGGGCTTGCAGAAGGTCAATGAAAACCATGGGCCTGCCTGAATCTTTGGAGCCATTGCCAACCAGCACCAACAATACTGGACTAGGTGGACCAATTCAGCTTTCTAAATCCACATTTTATATATATATATATAACCACATGAATTTGATGCATGTGAACTCCTTGCAGGCTGAAGGGGTTAGAAATAAGCACGGACTAGTTTCCGAGGCCTGCCTTGTACTGAAATAATCGTGTAAACTGGCCTGGAAAAACAACGTAAGGAGTGATAAGAAGCTATTAGAACACCTGCTGGATGGAAACAAATTCATATCTTGATTTGTGCTGAGCAGTAATGAATACCTTCCATCTTCATCAGGCACAGAACAATGTCCTTCAGTCCACGTAAACACACAAAATGCCGTGTACCACGGCTAGCCTCTAATATTATACAGTTAAAAGTTGCAAGCGAAAATAAGTCGCAGAATTCGTTCGTCTTTCCTATAACATGTCTTTTTTTTAAAAGAGAAAAGGATAAAGCGAAAGCGTAAGGGACACCGTCACCTAATTAGTTGTTGCGGACGAAAGAGATCAACCCCGACGGCCATTTTCTAAAAAGGGACGATGTCACTCAACTGAAAAGTAACGGGGAGGGGAAAGCAACAACCGTTACTCGCGCGCGGCCGCCTTGACATTGACCAATCAGCTTCCTTCTCTAAAAGAACTCTACGGTCATAGCGTTAACCACACCACCCAATCAGCAAGCACCACACGTGGGGTCCTTTGTGTGATCCCGCGCACGTCAGGAGCGAGGACTGCAGCCCCACCCAATCGCTACCTGCCGCCTTCTCCATACACACCCCTCCCCCCACCCATACAGGCTGTGGAGCCGGGGGGGCGCGCGCGCGCAGAACGGGCCAATCAGCGTGCGCGCCGCGGTTTCCTCGCGCCGCTGCCTCCTCGCTCTATCCCCCCTCCCACCTCACTCCCCCCGCCCGCGCGACGTTGCTGTTGCTCCCCACTCGCTCCCCCTCCCTTCCCGACCCCCCCTCTCGCCGAACTGAACCCCCCTCCCCCGCTCGTTGCCGCCGCCATGGACCCGAGCAACTGGAGCAGCTTCATCTTCCAGGTAACCCCCCTCCCTTCTCCTCCACCTTCCCCCCTCCCCTCTCCGCTTAAAAAGGGGGGGAGCGCGAGCAGGGAAGGACAAGCAAGTACAAGCGAGAGCTCTAGGCTCCCCGCTCACACCCTCCCCGCCCCGCCCCTCCCCTCGGGAATCCCAGCGGGCGGGGGCCCTTGCGCGTGCGGGCCAGCAGGGCGCACTCAGCACGCGCTCCCCCCCTTCGCCTCGCGCTGCCCCAACGGTCACCTCCCTCCGCCCAGCGCTGCCTTGCGCTCCCCCTACTCCCTCGTTCTGTACGCTCGCTGTGCCCAGCCCCTCCCTGCGCCTCGCGCTTCTTCTCCCCCCCACCAACGGTCACCTCCCTCTCGCGCTCGCTCTGCCCAGCCCCTCGCGCCTCTTCCCCCACCTTTTTCCCCGCCAGTTGCTACCTCAGTGCCTTCTCAGCCCCACTTTCAGTGATCCTCTTTTCAAAAATGTCCCCCCACGCAGACATGCTACAGCTGCCTCTCCCTGTCTCAAGCCTATCCGCTTCCCCCCCCCCACTCGTAATCCCATATAATCCTCTCTTCTGATAATGTTCCCACCGTATAAAATTGCTTTCCTCCCCAGACCTCTCACCTCCTCCATATCCAAGGGGTTCTCACCTTACAGCAGCTTGGGTTTGGCCACTCATGCCCAAAATTATAATATCCTTCCGGTTATTTCCGGCCCCCAAGAGTTACTTATATCCTCCCAGGTGTCCATGCATACAGTAGTGCTACCTATGGCCCTTTCCTGCCAACAGGTGTGGTGTATGAACGTTAAGGGGTAGGTAGTCTTTTGACAACATGCAGAAAGGTCCCACCTTTTCTCTCTCCCCTCCCCCCACCGTTATTGACATGTATGCATTGTAGGTACAGCTGGTAGAAAATATTCCACTTATTTACTCTCCTACACTAAATGTGAATGGGCAGATTACCAATTCCCCCTTTCCTATGACCCTACCCCATGTATTGGTTCTCTCACGTCAGGCTTCCCTCAAAGCACTAATTTCCCAACTCCCCTTTCCCATTTCATGTAGCCTCCTGGCCTAACTCCCTTCCACTTACAAGCCTCTTCTCCAGATATCTTCCTCTTTAAACCTGCAGCCATCTCCCCTTTCCAGAACATCCACATGCCAATTGCACTCAACCACTAGGCTGTTACTAGGCTCTCAATGCTGCTTCCTCCAGTCACCCTTCCTCTTTCCCTCCTGTCCAGTGGTTTCCTCTTTGCAGAGCCCAGCCTAGGCCTTCCCCTTTTCAGATATGCAGTTGCTCTCCATTGTTGTTTTTTTTACATCCTGATATTTTACTTCATGTGCAGCATCTTTACCAAATAATCTGATTCCCTCATTGTACTGTTTCTTGTTATTTTTATTTCTCATTTCAACAGATTCCATTCACACACTTCAGAGTGCCCTGCCAGTATCTACTGCACCTCAGAATCCACTGCTTGCTTCGTTCTCATCTCTAACAGGAGGAGATTCCCTAGTTATCTCCCATTTTGGCTTATGCATTTACCCACACTGTTCAGAGCTCACTTTGGTCACTATACATACTTGATTCTCTGCCTGCCCTTGCTGTCCCACTCAGCTTGTGCTTAATTCCTTCTTTCCTCCACAATGTTACTGTTACAAACTTTGTACTGTTTACAAACAAGTGCCCCTTCCCTTCACACCATATACCCCCTTCCCTCTTCTTTGCATGTTTTTCTGTAGCTCACATACAATACTTGAAGTCACTTGGTTTAAAAAAATGCTCCCCTCAAGCTTACTGCTGCCTTATATACTGTATTTCTTCAATTCTAAGATGCATGTTTTTTCCCAATTAAGCATTTCAAAAAATGGGGTGCGTCTTAGAATTGAAGGTCTCCAAAAAGCACCCCAAAATGCTATCTTCTTACTTACTGGGCCTTGGGGGAGCTTCAGGGAGGCCTGCGTAACCCTCTGCAGGCCTTCTTGATCTTCAGTTTGGCAAAAACCGGTGATTTTCAGCCATTTCCGGTTTTCGCAAAAACCAGAAATGGCCAAAAATTGCTGTTTTTCACCAAACTGAAGATCAGGGAGGCCTGCAGAGGGTTGCGCAGGCCTCCCTGAAACTCCCCCAAGCCCAGGTAACGAAGGAAATGGCACTTTCTGGCGGGGCCAGAAATGCTATGCAAAGGCAGTGCACTCAGTCATCCTCAGCTGCAGGAGACATGCTGGGGAGAGTTGGTGCTGAGCGGGTAGATTCAATGAAGGGAGGTGAGTCTTACAATCAATGGATTTTTTTTTTCCCCTGCTGGTGGTACTGAAAGTAAAGGTGCGCCTTAGAATCTATGGCGCCTTAGACTCGAAGAAATACGGTACTGTACCTGTAAGAAGCCAAGTGAAGGAAGGGTTATCAGCTACTCAAACACCTTATCTTCCTTCTGCTGCCTCTTGTTTCTTACTGGCTCTTTCAAGTTTAACCCCTTGCAGTTTCTGTTGAAAGATTTTAGGAGTGGGAGGGATAATTTTCTCCTAAGGTTACCTGATCTCCTTTCTTTTGTCTCTTTAGCAGAGTCATACTCAGAACCCTCTGCAGGTCGGGACCGAAATCCAGTCCAGGTTTTTTGCCACTCAGGGTTGCAGTCAAAGTCCCTTCCAGGTGAGCTCTGTAAGGGATGGACTCCATTGGAAATATTTATTGAGGCAGCTGCATCTCAGTGCTGGAGGCCAAATTCTTGTATACAGATGCTTCAACTTCAAGAAATTATCCCTGCACAAATACTTTATTTTTAATTTTTTGTAGCATTTACTGTAAATATTTTACAATCATTTTAGCCATCCTGCTAACAATGTTTTGAAACAAATTATAATTCATTTTTACAGAAGGGGGTTGAGGCTCAAAAATAGTAATTTGGTCAAGAGCACTCAAAGTTGATAGTAGGGTTTTGAACCCAAGTATAAAATATAACCTTGCATACACCATGGGTTATCTCAGAGGTATCGCTGGAAGGGGGGGGCGGTACTGTAAGTTCAGCACCAGTCCCTGCCCGTTGCCTTCGCCGCACAGAATGGCTCTGCTGGTGAGGGGGCGGGGCCACCTCGTACTGGGGAGTAAACGGATATTAGAACAGTGCGGAACTTACAGTACCGCCCCCCCCCTCCAGCGATGTCTCTGGGTTATCTTATAAGAAGTTATTTACCCCCACCCCCATTCTCAGTTAGCAAGCTCATGAAAAAGCAGTAGAAGAGTCTTATGGGCCTGGCATCTTAAATAATAACACATTTTATGTCAGCATAAATTTATACTAAAATAGCAGCACAGTCTTATGCATGTCTACTTGGAAGTAAGTACTATTTAACTCAGCCAAATTTATTCCTGTATAAGTGTGCGTAGAATTACAGCATAAAAATGGTGTTCTTTAAGGTGTACTGCAAGACTCCTGTGTTTCTTGCTACAAATGAACACGGGTGCAAGAGCATGCAGTTAACCTAGTACATTTCACTGGGTTTATTCTGTTTTAAAATAATAGGATTTTTTCACTGAGTACCAGAACAACTTACTGATGTGCAGAGGATGTTTGTTCTATTTAGACTAATTTCCTTGAATGGGTTGCTCCTTTTACTTTTATCAGACAGGCTATGCAAATTAGCATTCTTTAAGAGCCATGACGGGAGCCATCCACTTCAGTTCGTTTCCTGTCTTTCTCTGTAATGGATCTCCTTGGTCTGTTGGATCTTCTCAATCCATTGTCATTACAAATACTTGTGGACTGATAGTTTAGATTTTAGCCTGCATGGATTCAGTACTTTCTTTAAACAATTCAGCAGATAGAAGCAATCCCCTTAAGGACCTTTTCTACTGAAGAGGTGAACTTTTCCACTTTGCAGCTTTACCAGTTTATCTGGTCAGCTTTATCACTATCCCTAGGGCTCAGGTGGGTAACAATTTAAAATAAACACAGTAAATGTAACCATTTAATTTATTTTTACATACACTGATGTAAACACAGTCTGATCTTGCACACGTTTACTTAGAAGTAGCCTTACCAGATTCCCCCCCCCCCCGATGAAGGGGGGGGCGGAAGCGATAATGGCCGGGACACAGCCGGGATTGGGGGCGTGGCCAGGGGTGGGTTTAGGGTTAGGGTTAAATGCAGAATGCTGGGGTTTTAACAAGGAACAAGAAGACCTGTGTACCAAGTTTTACACACCTGCCGCCTGCTCCTGGGCTCCTGCGCGGCTCCCCATTGCTTCAAAGTGCTGTAATACTAGTAAAAAAACACAACCGATTCACAGCAACTTCCGGTTTCGCGTTGTAACCAGAAGTCGCTGTGAATCAGGTTTTTTTAACTCCATAGAGCTCACGCGGCTTCCCAGGGCTTCAAACGGCTCTAAAGAGTTAAAGAAAACACCAATTTACAGCGACTTCTGGTTACAACACGAAACCGGAAGTTGCTGTGAATCGAGTTTTTTTTTACTTTTTAGAGCCGTTTGAAGTGGGAAGCCGCGCGAGCTCTATAGAGTTTAAAAAAATCCGATTCACAGCGACTTCTGGTTACAATGCGAAACTGAAAGCTGCTGAGAATCGGTTTTTTTTTACTTTTTAGAGCTGTTTGAAGCCCTGGGAAGTCGTGCGGCAGCCGGGATTATGGGGAACAGCTGCCGGGATGGCCGGGATTTTCCTGGATACTGTGAAAGTCCCGGTCATTTCCGGGACTCTGGTAAGGCTACTTAGAAGTAAGTCCCACTATATTCATTGGGATCTACGCCCAAGTATGTTAGCATGGAATTGCACCCTAAGATGACCTTGTCAATTCTGGCCTTTAAAAAAGCAAGTCCATACAAAAGTTTAATTGTGATTACGGAAACTACTTTTTGGACTTTGACATAGCTCTGCTGGAGGAAGGAATCTCCACAGTCATGGGCCAGCTGCTGAAAGCCGCTCCACATGTTTTTGTTTTTGCTTGACTGACAGATGATACAACCAAGAGAAAGTTCTTGGTTGATTTTAAAGCATTATGAAGGAATATAAGGAAGACTTAAAATGTATGGAAGATCTCTATATGAAATGCTAAGCACCGTATTTTTCGCTCCATAAGACGCACTCCCCCCCCCCCAAAAATGGGAAATGTCTGTGCGTGTTATGGAGCGACGTTTTAAAAAGTGTAAAAAAATGACTTGCTTAAACAACTTACCTGGTTTTTTTCCGCAGCTCCAATCTTCTTACCGCGTCCCCTAGCTGCGATGTTTGCGCAGAGCCTCCTGGTCGCGTCCAGCGCCTGGGAGGCTCGGGTCTTCGAGCTGCTGACTAGGGGACGCGGTAAGAAGATTGGAACTGCGGAAAAAACCCAGGTAAGTTGTTTAAGCTATTTACCCTATTTTTTGCTCCAAAATACACGTGTGTCTAATGGTCCGATGCGTCTTATGGAGCGAAAAATACGGTAAAAGATGGGTTTATATAGTGTTCTATGAACTATCATTTTTTTTCTGATTACTCTGCAAATAATGTTGCTTTACTTTCATTTTACTGATCAATGTACTGCAATGGAAGCAGCAATCCATGCTTAATATGAGAGTAAGCCCCTTTGAACACAAGTGAGTTGTATCCTATGTTGTGCTTCCACACAAGGGTATGTTGTTAGTGCAAGGTTCTTGCACACATAAATCTTAATGGAATTGACTTGGCTTTATGCTTGCACAAGATGTCACACATTAAATTGTCATTACCTTGTGCAGTTTCTTCCACATGTGGTTGTGCAACTGCACGTGGAAGAATTCAAAATGCCACTTTATTTCTGTAGGCATTCCTTAGGATACAGTCCTAAGGAGTGGATACAATGGGATTACTTCCAAGTAAACATGCATAGGATCTGGATGTACACGTATGGAGATTGATTTCAAGTCTCACAGGTATTAATAATTTGAAGAATTAGCAGATCACTTCATCTATATCTTCCCTGCATTTTAATCTCATTATGATAACTTGTTACATCCTCCCTTTTGCCTACATGTTCATGCCTGTAACATGTTTTGCCTACATGTTCATAGGCTATAAGGTGAAGATTGTTACTTCAGGATATGGTGATTCTGCTTCCTTGTGTTTGTGAGGGTGGACAGGTAATGGAGCATTGAGGCTGTGACTTCTGGTCTGAGGAGGCATCTCCCAAAATTAAATCTTTTTACATAAATATGAAAAGGTTGTCAAAGTGAAATGGTTTTGACTCACTGAAAGTTTTGATTGGAATTAGCTTCTAAATTGGTTGGGTTTTTAAATGGTTATTTTCCTAGATTGCTAACATGTCTGTGAGCCCATTGTCATTCTCCAACACTGTAATTTGTTCCCCTTTTAAAAATTAGGTGAGTATTTTGACCAAGGATTAACAATAAACTGTTGCTTTTTTATTTTCCTACATGGGAAAATTCTTGCCCCAAATCTCAGCATATCTTGTTTCTAAAAACAAGCAAATAACTAGTTTCTTTAAGAACTCATTTTTATGTTTATGTCCTGCTCTTACATGTGACTCCCAGTGGTCTCCTATACAAGGAAACAATTGGGTTTGTACCTGTTTCGCTTCAGCAGAACTGTAGCTTCAGAAGTTCGCATTCATTCACTGAGGGCTTAAGCAAAGATTCTAATGCATGTGTGCAATGGAGATTTCACATTTTAAAGTCAAGCAAAGGGTTTTCCCAGATATGAAAGTGTCTGTAATTCAGAGGTTTTATTTTTAAAAAGTTGGTCGTGACTCCTACTGAAATTAATGGGACTTAAATTACCGGTAATTGTGACTAACTTATCTCATTGAGTCCAGTGGTGCTTTGTAATAAGTAACTTTTCTTTGGATACAGTCCCAAGTTTCTAATTAGTCAATCATCTGTGGCAAGTAAGAATTGTCTTGAAACAACCAAGGCAGGGAAGATTTTGTATGCTGGAAGATGGCTGACCTTTGCTCCCCCTAAGCTACAAACATAATTATTTATTTAAAAAAATTATATCCCGCCTTTTCCTATGCCGAAGGCTAATGCCCAAGGCGGCTTACAACAGATTAAAATACATAATTTAAAATACATAACGATACATAAACAAATTAAAAAAAACTTAAACATATCACAAATGATTTAACATAGATATGTTTGAGCAGTTCAGCTAGTCATGTTTGTAGATTCATTTGCAAGAAAACATTTTTGGAAATTGTCTGAACTACCTACTTATGAGCACCCACAAAGACCTGAATAAGATTAGCAATTGTAGTTGCTTGTTCTTAGGGCTAAATTACATTTTATGTTAAGCCTGTGCTTGGATCAGACATGCTTATGTTTTACTCTCTAAATAACGGTCATTGAGCTGGGGGGGATCTGGATCATGACCACAGCAGAGAGGGGATTGCAACTATGGTGCAACAAAGGCTTAACGCCCCCCTTTGCTACAGTCTCAGTCTTCTCCCTTGCACACTGCTGCTATTTAGAGAATCCATGTTGACTCTAAACATGTGCTTAATATAACAAGCAATTGGTCCTTGTACTAAGAGGGAAATAAAACAATTTATTTTAGGGAAGGTGACACTTTCTGTTCAGTGTCATTATAACGGCATTGTTTAATGCAACAAATATTTAACCCTTAGTTCTCAGTCTAATACATTTCGCATGCAAATTTTATAAGAGGGTCACATAGTATAGTATAAAAGTACTAGATGCTAAGGCTCAGACTGAGATCTGTGAGAGTGGAGAATGTCAACTATATGGCTGAGCAAAACCTGTTAATATAAACAAATGTTTCTGCAAGTTCTAGATAGCAGAGATGGGACTAGGGTGAAATGGCAAGTGCCTCAGAGTTTGTGGTACTGTACAAAGTCATCTTATGAGCTAAAACACGTTTTTTTAAGAGAGCCCAGATTTTTCAGGTAAGGGATACCTGAATCTTCACTTTGCAGTGCAGTGGCATTTATGTAGATTCTAGACCCCTTGATAAAAGTAGAATTCTCCAACTCTGAGAAATCCAATCCTTTAACCTGAATCCCAGCAAAGATCCAGTTATTCACTGCAGTTGATAGGTATTTCTAGTCAGTACTCCAGTTTGAATTTTACCACCAGCACATGCTAAATCTGCTACTGTTTCTTTGCATACTAATTTTGCTCCTCACATTCTACAGGTACCAGTAAATTCAGGGGACCTCTCCTTATGTGATAAGAAAATAGTCTCCATATTCTAAACCTTGGGAAATTTTAAAGAAGCCCTGTGCAGGGAACAGAAAAGGAAGATACTGCCCACAGAGGTCTGCTCATATAATACTATGACCCGAGTTTTTGTATGGTCCTACTCCATAGTATACAGTATGTAATGATTAACCCAGCACTCCTTAGCTGTGTTTCTAAGTTGACGAACAGTCAGCTTCTTAAAGAAATGGTAGCAGATTTTAAAGTGGGAATTTGCTAATCCCCCCACAAGTTAATAGAATACTGCAGGATTTCAGGACTTGTTGTTCATCACTGTATTGTTCAATTATACAATCTCTTTTCTATTCAGACTGCCACCTCTACAGCCCCTCCCCAACAGACAGCCACCCCTGCTGAGTCCCTCCAAGTGGACCTCCTGCCTGTTTTGGCTGCAGCCCAGGAAACAGCAGCAGCTGCTGCTGTGGTTGCTGCCGCCACTGGTTCTGCTCCAGCTGCCTCCACGGTAGACACGGCCGCCTTGAAACAGCAGCAGCCTTCTGCTTCTGAGGGTGGTGGTGGGCAGGTAGTACCACCCACACAAACTACCCAAGCCCCAACCCCCCAGACAGCTCCTGCTACGCAACAGCCAGGTGAGGCCCAGAAGAAGCCGAAGAGCAAAGGGCCCTATATCTGTTCCCTGTGTGCAAAAGAATTCAAGAACGGCTACAACCTGCGGCGCCATGAAGCCATTCACACGGGGGCCAAAGCTTCCCGTGCTGGACCCACAACCATGAAGATGCCCACCATGGTTCCCCTCAGCTTGCTTAGTGTGTCTGCCATCGGTGGGACAACTGCAGCAACACCTGCCTCTGCCGAGGGGGCAGGAAATACAGCAGGGTCAGGCGCAGGGCTGGTGACCACTACAGCGTCAGGCAAACGCATCCGGAAGAACCATGCATGTGAGATGTGTGGGAAAGCCTTCCGGGACGTCTACCACCTCAATCGGCATAAATTGTCGCACTCAGACGAGAAGCCCTACCAGTGTCCTGTCTGTCAGCAGCGGTTCAAGCGGAAGGACCGCATGAGCTATCACGTCCGCTCGCATGATGGTGCTGTGCACAAGCCGTATATCTGCAGCCACTGTGGGAAGAGTTTCTCCCGGTATGAGGGAGTCAAGGGTGCAGGGTGGAGGCAGCTTCAATGGGGATTGTTGCAAGCCTTGCACGAGGAATATGTTAACTGTGGGGTAGACTGCCAGTTCTGGTTAGTACAAGGTTTAAGCAGGCCTCAATTGAGCAAGCTTGAGTTAGGAGGGTGTTACTGTATAAAAGGGAAGTTTAGAAGTTCCCAATAAACCAGGCTTAGGAAGTGCCAGGTCAGGTCCCCTCCTTCATGCAAATCTCTGTTCTTGTTTGACTCTGCCAGGCCCCTCTGACTACTTTGTTTGCAGCTGGGGTTCCTAAGGGACACTGACAAAGCTTGCTTCCAGGAGAGGTCTTCAGAATAATAAAATCCGTATGGGATAGTCACCCTTCCCCTCTCCCCATTGCATTTCTAGCAGCACCTTCCTCCTTGGAGTTCTTCTGCACATATTCCAGCTGAACAAACAAAGATGTGGGAGGAAGGGAGCTAAGAGCACATTGCTTGGTGTGGCTAACATTGTATAACTCAAATCGGAAAACTTTCCCATTCTTGCCACTAGTTCTTTGGAATCATGATACCAAAGAATGTTACAGCGCAATCCGACTTAACTTTAGTGCCGGTGTAACCAGCGGCCCAGTGAGAACGGGAGACCCCAGAATGGAAAGGGAATTCAAAGGGGATTTGAATCCCTTTTCCGTTCTGGGGCCTCCCGTTCTCTCTGGGCCGCTGGTTACACTGGCACAAAAGTTAAGTCAGATTGCACTGACAGTCGGTTTTCCTTGGCTACCTTTAAATTGCACCTGTTACCAAAGCCTTCTGTTAGTGTTGAGATGGCCTGGCAGACCTGGAAGGTATTTCAGACAACTGTGTAATAGGGAAATTGCAAAAAGTATTGGGAAAGAGACTCGACAACTAGCTCTACTTCTAGCTCCAAGGCGCGCGCGCGCGCACGCACACACACACACACACACACACACACACCTTTTGCAAACACACACAGAAATAGCATATATGGCACAGTCATTCTTGAACTGTCTCTTGAGGCAGCAGGTAGTTTGAGGCACACAAACTAGCATGTTGGGGAGAAGACTATGGGCCACTCCTATGCATGTCTACTCAGAAGTAAGTCCCATTATGGTCAGTGGTACTTACTTCCAGGTAAGTGTGGATAGGAGTGCAGCCTATGCTATTGCATGCTAGCTTTCCTTATACAGAAAGATTCAGGGTTTTTTAAAATGTATAATGGAGCACTCAAACATAAATGCCCCATATGTAGTTTGAAACAGTACAGTCCAAGAACCACTAGCCATGCACAGTTCTGACACAATTTCAATTGGCTCTAGCAATAAGCTGCAAGGTCAACTTGTGCGTAAAGAAAATGCCACATGTTCAAAACTAAACTCTTGCACATCTACTTAGTGGTATTACGGTAGTGCTGGCAACCAGCCTAGAACTTCATATTTGTGTAACTGAGGTAAAATTTAAGTTACTGCAAATATTCTCTACTCCAAGATAATACATATGTAAGTGGCAAAGCTGAAGAAAGTGAGAGAACCACAAGAGAATTTTAAAAAATCTGGACTATCTTCCATAGACTGAAATATTGGAATACCATAAGTTAGAAAACATGATGGCAGAGGAGGAAATCATACCAAGCTGGTATGAGCATGAATGGAGAACAGGATTAAAGCCCTAGTTTGCCTAGGGACCAATGTAAATGAATAGTACTCTTTGAATGAGAGTATCCTGTGTTCACTGAGCTACACAAATCAGACATGTTTGCATCTACTTTTTGAGATTTCAAGTACAGTAACTTGAAATGTTTTCATAAGGATTGCAATAGCAAAGGCAGGGAATTGGGAGAAAGAACATTACATTTGTATCCTGCCCATTATTAATGTGCTGCCATCCTGTTTTTTTATGCCTCGGGTTTCTTAATTTTCAGACACATCTTCCATATTCCTCTCCTCTGCAGCATCAGTAGTTTAAACACTTCATTTAGAATAACCCACCACATGACACATTCTACAAAAGATCCCATCCCAAGAAGCATCAGAAGCCCATAGGTTGAAAATTAGACAACTTTTTCATTCAACACATTGAAGCTTGGGTATTAAAGGCTACAATCCTATGTACATTTACTTGGGAGTAAGCCCCACTGAAGCCAGGGGTCCTTCTAAGCATAATGCATGGAATTCCATGCATAATGCAAGGAATTATGCTCCTTGGTTCTGTTTTCAGGATTTCTTGTTTTCAAAGAACTCAGAATTTTAAGGCATGTAAAAATAGCAGATTGGCAATTAGAAAGAGACGAGGCCATAAGAATAAAAAATAGCTAACAGGTAGGAATTATGGGTGTCAGATGAGTGGGGTGTATGGTGTTCTAAAATACCACAGCCTAACCAAAAAGGCCTGGATTCTCTCCCTGGGTTCTGAGCAGTTACAAGGAACTGCCCTTGTTTTCACCAGCTTTTCTCTACAGCCATAAACATAAACAAGTCGTCACTGAAAGTTGTTGATAGGTTTTTGGAAACTGCAACTTTAAGCAAAACTACTAACAAAACCAATTTTACTGTAAGCTAATTACACTAAATAAATACGTTTACTGCATATTTCTGGTCACAAAAACACAAACTTCTACATAAAGACTCAAAACGCTTCTAATATAAAACATTGAAATAAATGTGAGCTTTCTGGGCCGGAGAAGACCCATGCAGACATGGAGTTCAAACTCCACAGAGACAGTGGCCCTGGCCAGGAATTGTTTTTTTTCCCTCAACAACTTTAAAATGAAACAACTTTAAGTGAGGACTTGCTATATACAAGTAGGCTTACCAGATCTCCAACTGGGACAGAGTGCTAGACCTTTAGGAGAAGGAATGTGGACAGGTGTAGCTTGTTAAACCCTTAGAGCACAATCCTAGACATGTCTACTCAGAAGCAAGCCCCATTGTGTTCAGTAGGGCTTGCTTCTGAGTAGACATGCCTAGGATTGTGCTCTGAGGTTTAACAAGCTACACCTGTCCACATTCCTTCTCCTAAAGGTCTAGCACTCTGTCCCGGTTGGAGATCTGGTAAGCCTACCTTTAACAAACACTGCTCATAGATATTTAGAGTTCTTTATAAACATGGAAACCTGTCACAAACCTAAACAAATTACACACACAGTATAAAAAGTTGACTTAGGCAAAGTAGCTGTAAATAATCAAAGTTAAATCCAGCTACTTTCATTTTCTAATTCCCCATTTTTAAGGATTGTATTCAAAGAAAATGTATTCTTCTGACTAAATCCCATTGAAATTATTGAGACTTAGGGTCATCACAGCTAACTTGTCTCATTGATTTCAATGGTGATCAATCAGGATTCACTGTCTTTGAATTCAACTCTTCTAAATCCTCAATCTATAGTTCCTAGTTTCAAATGACTCTGATGTATTATCGCTGTCTTCTTACTGCTTCCTCTGTCCATTTCTCTTCAGAGCTACTTTTCAGCTTTGACTGAATCATATATTATCCACCAGTATCGCATGTGTGGCCAGTTAACCCATGAGTGGCTGAATTCCCCCCCCCAAACCATTTTGCAAGTACTTTCAGAGTCCTCACATGTCTTACATATCCCATTGCAATTCATATTGGTCTGCCTCAAATCACCATGTATATACAGCAAGTCCTCACTTAAAGTTGTCGATAGGTTCTTCTTGGAAACTGCAACTTTAAGCAAAACGACTTGTAACGAAACCAATTTTACCATAGGCTAATTGATAAACATGAATGTTACTATGGCATTTTCTCATCAACTTTAAAACGAAAGGACTTTAAGTGGGGGCTTGCTGTATTCTGAATTAGTCACAGTGCAGAGCAGGGGACCTGTCAGAATGCTACTTTTTAATGGTAGGGCTCTTAAGCCTTTAGTTATTAAATTATAAGACACTCAGGAGGTGCAGCTTTCCCCATCATGGAGATTCAGTGATGGGGAAAGCTGTACCTATTGAATATCTGTCTTACACAGCTGTTAGGACTCAGGAACCCTACCAGTGAAGATAAAAAGAGTGGCAATTGTAGCAGTGACTGACATTCTCCTAGAACTGTAAATGCATGCTGTTTTCTTGTGCGTAGAATTTCAGATTCGTCATAGCAGAATTGTGATTTGGGGACAGGTAGAGTCTACTCAGCTCTGTTTAGAGGATTAATATAGTCTGGAATTGATGAGGAGAAAGGTGATGAAGTTTAAGGATGAAGTAGTAGGGGGGTTGTATGGGGGGAATAAATGGATCATCAACACCACCTCCTTAACTTGTATCTTTCCTTCCCCAGGCCGGACCATTTGAACAGCCATGTGCGGCAAGTCCACTCAACAGAAAGGCCCTTCAAATGTGAGGTACCTTCCCTTATTGACAGTACTGCTGTATCGATCCCCCCTCCCCAATCCCCCCAAAATACTTTTTCCAATATCAGTTGGGAGGAGGGCAGGGCTCACTTCCTCGTACAAGAGAGAGCAAAGTTCTTGTACACTGTACTTAAAGGGAACCTTGTGCATGGTCCAATTCCTTTGCCTCTAGTTGCATGAGGATGTAGGCAACTAGAGACAGTTTCCCCACCTCCGCCATGGTTCCTTTGCCCCTATTTCTACAGACGTGTGAAGCGGCCTTTGCCACCAAGGATCGGCTGCGTGCTCACACAGTTCGTCATGAGGAGAAGGTGCCATGTCATGTGTGTGGAAAAATGCTAAGCGCTGCCTACATCACGGACCACATGAAAGTACACAGCCAAGGGCCGAATCATGTCTGCGAACTGTGCAACAAAGGTAAGGGGGCAAGGATGTGAATGGGAGAAAAATAAGCCTATCAGCTTTGCTTAAGGAATGCTATAAGACTCGATTGATGCCTGCAGGTGTGCTTACCCCCTTCAATAAATGTACTGCCTAGAATATTTCAGATGGGAACCAAAATCATGTTTGACTAATCTGCTCCTTTGTAAACTTGAATCTATTTCCCACTCCCAGTATTTCACCTAAAGCAGAGGTTCCCTAACTCCTGGGAAGGCCTTACGCTGCTCTAAGTAGCAGCGGGGCCTTCCCAGGAGTGGCGATGACACGCCCGGGATCGCGCCACCGCTGCGCCCGGGATCGCCGTTTTTACCGTCATTGGTGGGCAGTGGGTGTCCCTCGGGGGTTGCGGGGAGCCTGCGGACCCTTCCGCAGGCCTCCCCAAGCGTCGGAGCAGCGCTCCAACGCGATCGCAACTGACTTCCGGTTTTACGCGAAACCGGAAGTCAGTTGCGATCGCGTTGGAGCGCTGCTCCGACGCTTGGGGAGGCCTGCGGAAGGGTCTGCAGGCTCCCCGCAACCCCCGAGGGACACCCACTGCCCACCAATGACGGTAAAAACGGCGATCCCGGGCGCAGCGGCGGCGGCGCGATCCCGGGCGCGCCGTTGTCGTCACCGTGGGTTGCCATGCCCCTTAAGGGCATAGCAACCCTTTCTTCCCGGCTGGGGCGTCGCGACGCCCCAGTTAGGGTACCACTGACCTAAAGGTTGGATCAGCTATGATAAATTGTCCCCAGGCTTCCCCTAAGAACTGGCCTGGCCAGCTTGTGATTCACCAATTCAAATGCAGTCCAATACCCATGCATGGTGACTCACTAGGACAGAGGTGGCCAGCCTTTCACCATTATGGCCTCTGCATTCTTGAGTTGTGTAGAAGACAGAATCTAGGCAGCTACAATTGCTGCTGCTAAAGCAGCTTCATCTGCTGAAATGTCCTCACCTATACAACCATTAAAGGTCTAGGAGCATTCATGTTGAAAGGTTGGCCACCCCTGCTCTAGGGCATCATGACACCTGCTTTTTGTTGTCTGCCTTGGACTCTGAACGCAGGCAGGGGGAATGGAGGGTGATTAACTCACCTGACAGGCCACATTACATTGACTGGTGGACTGTGGTCATCTTAGTGGGTCACAAGGTTTACAGACTTGCCTCAGAAGAAGTAAACTGGGTTTGAAAGAAACCTAAAATCTTTTACATCTGCACAAACCTGCTCTGTGTGAGCACTGATTACAGAAGTTCAGGTGAGGCCTAATTTGGTATCTTTACTTACTATGCTTTGAAGCAAGCCAGATTTAAAAAAAAATGTCTTGAGATGAAGCAACATTTTATGTTCTTTGGTATGAGGCTGTTGCTCAAATTGCCCGCTCTATCTCATGACCACAATAAAGCAAACTGCCTGGTAAAGCAGATGGCTCCTAATGTTTTTTTTCTTCCTGTTTAAACGTCCAGGCTCCTAATGTTTTTTTTCTTCCTGTTTAAACGTCCAAGCATCTCATTAGTTCCATTTTGCCATAAGCTTAAATGGCTTCAGTGTACTGTATAAGTGAAAGATGGTGTGATATATCCTAAATCAGCCTTCTATCATCCGCATAGATAGAGAGATGCACAATTCTGTGTTCTTTGAAAACCTAATCTCCTTCTGGAGGCAAAACCATGGACATTTAATAGTATGTATGCAGAGATGCATGTTCTCAAGATAATTCAGAAATGAATAAAAAGGGACTCATTCCTGTCAGAAGGGTATGCATCTCTTCCAGCCTTATCCATCTCACAGGCCAATTATCCAGTCTGATTTTAATAGATTTAATATCTTTGAAAATACTAATCAGAACTGGCTAGATAATGTGTAAGTTAGTACAATACCGTCAAAAGTTGCAGTTCTCAGTAGATCTTATAATTTTAGCTGTGCTTTCCTCTAAAGTAACTCCTGGATTATCTTTCTTGATAATGTGCATAATCCATTATACATTACCCATATATTGAAAATAGCATTATTAGCATATTATAATCTGGATTCTCAGAAGGAAAATACATTAATCTGTTGGAATTCACTTATGGCTTTGTAGTGAATTGCATGTTGTAGAGAAGCAAAATTAACAGATCTGGTATTGGTGGAGGGGGTGGGGTATGCCTGCTAAGGTCCTCCAAACATTTGTGGCCTAGGATTGCAATTCTGGTATTTTTATGTGAAGAGACTTACATTCCTCATTGATTTTTTCAGTCCCCAGATGCAGCTGCCCCGAGGGTGGGGTCAGCTGTGTTCCTGCAGGGATAGCTTGCCTGGTGGCAAGATGAAGCCATCTTGGGGTGGAAAATTTGCTTCTTATCAGGGAGGTCTGTTGCATTGGATCCTTCACTACATGTCGAGACGCAGCCGCCTCTAGGGTGAGGCACAGCCATGCATTACAGGACACTGGGGTACTCTTTCACTAGGCCGGACACTGACCTGGCTGGTTTTTGTCCTTCTCCCCCTCCCGTAGGGTTCACCACAGCGGCCTACCTCAGGGTCCACGCGGTCAAGGACCACGGACTGGCCGCCCCGCGGCTGGAGCGTTTCCTTTGCAAGCTGTGTGGCGTGCACTGCAAGACCCCGGCTCAGCTCAACGGGCATCTGCAGACGCACGCAGGAGAAGGGGCCACGGCCACTGAGGGCCAACCGCTGCGGTGAAACGCTGGCCGGGCCACCAGGCAAGAGCCACTTCCTTCTGTCCTGGGGAATGGGGAGGGGAGACCCATCTGTCCCATAGGGTTTCCAGGTGTCCTTATATCCTAGATGGGAGAAGGGAGAACCCCAGCTCCCCTGGGGCGGCTGCATCCTAAATTAACCTTCCACTGTCAGCATTTGAGTGCCTACGTATTGCAGTGTCTGTCCAAGTTGGGGTGTATAAGTGCAGTAGTCACAATGTCCTTTGGCAGGTTCATCCTATAAGAGCACAGTCTAGTTCATGGGCCTCCAAACCCCGATCTGGTGTGCTGAAAAACAACTTCCGGGCATGGCAATGGTGGAGCCTTACCATTCTGCCTGCAGCCTCCTGTCTTCGCACCCGATATTTGCAGAAACTCGCACCGGGCAGCCACTTCTGCATGTCGCCCCAGAAGGAAGCGGCTGCCCAGCATGAGTTTCTGCAAAGATTGAGCGTGAACACAGGAGACTGTGGGGCGGAACGGTAAGGCCGTGCCATGCCCGGACACCGTTTTTCAGCGTTTTTGAAAGTTCAGTAACAAGTATTTTCTTATGTTACAAGAAACACAGTAGAGATTGGAAATACCAATAATAACTTGACATTAGCAACAGATGCTTGTGCACTGATGGGAGTTTGGGCTCCTTTCTACCTCTGTGGACATTACCTCCTGCCTGACTACATTTTTCATTATGCATAGCCATTGCTTTTGAGGTAGAACTGATCAAATGAATTAATTTCCAGGAGATATCACAGGGTGTGATGGGAAACTGCCCAAACCCATTCATTGCTGCAGATGTGTTCCCTGTGTTGGGCTACATCCTGCATCACACATCCTGGAGAACGAAGGGAGGTAGAATCCCCTGGGGAAACAAACCTGTGAGAATTTAACCTGCTGTGAAGACAAGTAATTTGATGCATCACATGATGTAAATGATAAAACTGGTTTCCTGTATTGTCTTCAGTAGGAGGCCTTAAAAATGTCAAGTGAATGCAAGCCAGTCAACTGTATTTTACTTAATCTGTGAATCTAAGAAGATAATTTTTGCAGCCTTTCAGAGAGGGGAACTTTCTTGCAGGATGTGGATAAATATGGTATTTGGGGGTGAAGGGGCAACTGCCTCTCTTGCTATATGAAACAAGCTGCGTCTTCTACCCCAGCACTTCAGCTTAAGGCAGGGGAGGGGAAGTTTGTGTTAATGGCAGGATTCTTTCAGAATGAGGGTGAGAAACATTTTGACCTTTTGCATGTTGTCTTTCTCTGCAGGTACGGGTGAGGTCTGCCCCCTCGCGGCAGCCGTCTCGGCCCAGCCTCCTGCCGCCGTCACGGTGCTGCCCATGGAGGGAGCCTCGGTTGTGAGCCAAGCTCTCCCCACACAGCCCTGGTGATTTCTGGGAGTGGGGAGGCAGGAGCCGACCCTTCCAGTCCCGTCCCTCTTCCTCATTGGCAGCTGGAGCCTCCAAGCCCAGATGAATATGCAGTGGCCATATTTGGGTGTCTAATTTAATGGTGGTTTCATTCATTCTCTCCCCCTGCCTGTGCTCATAAAATAGTGGGGCTGGGAAAGCATCTGCCCAGCCAAGGAGGCAACTCTTGTTTGGAGGGCCATGGAAGGGTTTTGTGTGCATTCAGAGAGCACCCTCAATTTTACTGATGCCCTTGCTCTAGTATCCTTAACATCTGGTCCCCATAACAGTCCCTAGAATCCATGCACCCTCCCCTCTCCTTAGCCAAATAAGGTGACAAAGACTGTAGTTAAGTCTCCTGCTCATTCCAGCAGCGCCCCCCCCCCCCCATTGCCCCCAATCAACTACACACACAACAAGTGAGAGTGAGACAATGGGACAGAGTGATGTTAATGACTCAGCTCAGGAACAGAAAGATGAGGGCTTGATCAAGACTGGGATATCTGTGGGACAAAGTTGTGAGGCAGCATTGCAGCTGGGGAAAGCCCAGAGTTGGGGATGTTGGGATGTCAGTTGAGGGATTGACAGAGCTTGGGGAGCTCACAGGTTAAATGGGTGGTGCAAAGCAGGACTGAGGGGCATTCGGTGCCTGAAGCTCAAGTTGGGGTGGGGGCAGGCTGCAATGGGATAGGATGGAGAAGGGCTGCATTTTGTCATGGATTCAGTATGGGGTGCCCTTCATTCCCCTGCCAAGGAGCTGTTCTGAATTTCCCTCCTGGCCCCAGCGCCTCATTCTTCTGTGGTGTATGTTTTAATGCTCCATTCCCTCAGCTTTTCTCGTGATTCGTGTTCCAAGTGCATCAGCCCTCCACACCAAGCATTGATGCCCCACCTGCTGAACACCTTCCTTGTTGCATGCAACCCCCACAGCTTGGGGTTAGAGTCTCGCTTTTTTGTATTACATATATTAAAAAAAAGCCCCCGACATTTAAAATAATCCTCCCTTTTTCCTCCCCCCCTTTTTTGTTAACACAAAACGTAATAAAACAGTGTCCATCTACCCTCCTCTCTGTTCCCTCCCCTTTACCCTCATTTCTTTCCCTCTTCTGTGCATCCTTCTTTCTGGATCTGTGTCTTGACAGCGAAAGATTTTAGTAAAAACATTGAAGGAAAAAAATTATACTCTTGTCTGTTTATTGTCAGACTGTTTGAATGTAAATGAAAAGTGTCATGTTTCCTGACCTCTCTTACACTGTCCACCTTCTATAGCAGGGGTGGCCAAACCTGCTTAACGCAAGAGCCACACACAATAAACTTCAGATGTTTGAGATCCTCAATATTTAAGAAGCATTTAAATTCTTAAATATATTTACTCACCATGAACATTAAACTTATGTTTTAATCCAGTGAACTCTCAGTTTATACCTGGTCAATAATTACAAAGCTTGAACATTTCTTATTACCTTTATATTAATAGTGTTGCAAAAAAGGAACTCAGCCAACATTTCCGAGAGCTGCACATTATACATCAAAGAGCTGCATGTGGCTCAGGAGCCACAGTTTGGCCACCCCTGTTCTATACCATCAGAATCTCCTGGGATATTTATGCCTATTTAAATATGTAATGGATCTGGCAGGAGGAGCTTTAAGTGGGTTCCCAAAACACTTCCTTGTTTCCTGTAACTTCCCAAGGGTCTCCTCCCCCCCCCTTGTTGCATGTAAGTCTGTTTTATCAGAGATGGAGCAGTTGCTGCTGTATCGCTGGACACCTGGGTGCCGATGATGGTGGGGTTGCTTGCTGGTTGGCAGAGACATCAGCAAATGCTATACCAGAGCTGTGCCATGGTGCAAGGAGAGTTAATTTGTAGGCACTCCCTCCCTCCCTTGTGCAGCAGCCAGGGCAGGTTATAAATAATTGATGAGGAACTGGAAGTGAGAGATTTTATATAATTTTCTCCTGGAGGGGGCAGGGCTGTGGAAGCAGGATTCCCCCAAAAAACAGGGTGGTGCAGAAAATTCACTGCATCAGCTTGCTGAGCAGACAGGCGCAATTAATTCCCCTCCTTCCTTTGCCTAGTCTGGGATCCCCTGGAGCCCTGCCCCTCTTGTCCCATTTTGGGGTCTTCCCCAGCACCCTTCTGTTCCTTCTACTAGCTCCATTTTTATTCTGCACGTGTTGGTGTGTTTGGGCAGGTCCTGGGGGTGGGGGTGGCAGAGCTGGGACTCCAATCCTTCGCTGCTCCTTGCACTTGTGGCTTGCTGATGTGAAGTTTTAGTTGATGACCGGGTGTTTGGGGGGGGGGGCATACAGAATATGTGGGACGCCTCCAGTATCAACAACGTTTTTTGCTAATGGCTTGCCCGCTGGATCAGCTGATACACCATAAACCACAATCTTCCCCCCCCCATTGAAGAAGCGGGTCGATGAGACCATTTGACGCGCACCAGTGCAAAGGGAGGGGAAGGGGCGTCTTTGCAGACAAAGCCACCGAGTGAGCAAGTAAGAGGGGTGGGTTAGTGGTGGAAAGGGGGGTGGAGGCTGAATCTTTCCATCCATTCCTCCACCTCATGGTAGGGAGGGGGAGAAAAGGAGGGATACAGCAGAAAGGGAGGGGTATGATCTGTGCGTAAGGGGGGGGCACCAAACCTGCCAGCCGTTTGCCCACCCCACCCCCTTCTGCCAACTGGACACAGCCACGAGCCCAGGTAGGAGGATGAGAGACCCTGCTTTTTAGTCCATCCTTCCCAAAATCTCTTGCCGGTCTGTCTGGACAACGGTGCTGCGGCAAGCGGGCGGGGGAGACCAAGGGGAACGAAGTGAGCGGGCAGGGATGGGTGTGAATGGGAAAAGGGGACCGCGACTACGGGGGGCTAGTGATGGGAGGGAATGTAGGAGGGGGCGCTGGCTTGGGGCATCTGACGGCGGGAATGTGCAGGGGTGTGTTGCTAGGACGGGGGCAGTAGGAGTAGTGGGTGAGAGTGAATATGTGGGGCGCCCTGAATCCCAGCCTCAGTTAGGTTGCTGCTGCCGCCTATTGTGGGGGGACGGGGAGGGACGCGCGAAGGGAATGAGGTTTAAAGAGGATGGGCGCGCGGTGGGTCGTGTGGAGGAAGGAGGTGAATAGAGGAGGAGGGCAACTGGGTTGGAGGGGGTCGTCTCAGCTGGCGAGGAGTGAACACCCCGGTGTGTGAGGGGGTGGGGGTGGGGAGACGAGCGGAGGAGCTTGTTAGCGGGAGGTAACAAGCTCTGGAGGCTTGCGGGAGATATCATTGGAGTCAGTGCCGGGCGTGTGCCAAGGGGGTGGAAGGTGGGTGGGAGGAGAAACCCAGGAATAGGTATGTTCAGGAATGGGTGTGAGCGAGGGCGGAGGGTGCGGCAGGGAACTTGAGGAGCAGCGGGGGAGGGGGCTGGGGGCTGAGGGGGCGGGATGCGGGGCTGGGGCTCGCTTGCGAGGCAGGGGCAAGGAGCAGGCGTGGCGAGAAGTGGACGTGGAGGGGCGGGAGCGGAGCCTCCTAGGGAAGCTTGGCAGGAGCTGTCCATGGTGGTGGAGGAGGCAGAGCGAAGGGACGGTGCGTGGTCTCCTCTGGAAAGGACCGAGAGGGACCCAGGACAGGGGAGGAGAGCGCAGTGGACGGAGGCTGGTGGCAAACGGGGCGGCACACGCTGAGGAGGTCTGGCTGGTGGCGGGGAGGTGATTTCTGGGGTGGTGCGGGGGGAGCGGGGAGGGAGAACTTTGCCAGGCATGCGGGTGATGCAGCAAGGAGGAGGACGGGGGGGATGATGGGGTGTAGGACACCTGTGTGGAGGACTCTAAGAAGATGGGTTTGTTGTTATCCAACTGGGTGTGCCTTTCAATATGACAAGGTGGAGCTGCTGGGGGGCGGCGGCACGTGGGGCTACTGTGCACTTTCTCACCTGACATCCTGACTCCCCTACCAAGTGGTTTCAAGTGGAAAAGGTTCTAAATTGGATCAAGCACTGCTTCCGTAATGTATGGCCCCTGTGATTTCTGAGCTTGCTACTACTCCTCATCATCTGTGGCCTATAGAAAACATATACACTTTATATTTCACATACAAGAATTCACATTATATTTGTAAGAAGTAGCTGTCAAAAGACCATCAATTACCATCCTAACTAGTAATTGCTTGTCTTTTACCAGCAAAATACATGGCTGTTTATATTCATTTCATTGCTGAAGGATGGAGAACACAGATTTGCATTGGCATCTAGTGTTGTGCATGTGATTTCCTTACTAAAGAAAGCAACACTGTAAGATGTAATGTCTGGAAGAGAGGGCGGGAGTGTAAGTAGGTGTGTTTTGGAGGGGGCATATTTGTCAAGTTGATTATCAACGGCATGCAAGTTCAAAAGAAGAGGAAAACAGTCTCCCTGTGCATGCACAAGTCAACAACTTGAGTCGGGCTGTTGGTTGCCAGGGCCAGTAATTGGACTAGAGTTGTTGGATTTCTCAGACATACAGCACAATCCTAACCAACTTTCCAGTGCCAGTGAGTGTAGCCATGCCAAAAGGGCGCATACTGCATTTTGCAGTGCAGGGGTAGTCATGGAGGCCTCTTCAAGGTGAGGTAACATTTGTTACCTTACCTCGGGGCTGTATTGCGGCTGCACCGGTGCTGGGAAGTTGGTTAGGATTGCGCTAATAGAGGCAGAGTTGTCAGGCATAATTGGAGATGGCAAGCAAAGACAAAGTGTTGGCTAAGGATTTATATTTGAGATGCATTTACCACTTGGTGGGCAATCAAAATGTGCAGAGAGTTCATATGAGTGAAGAGACTGTTGTGTGGGAATCAGTGTCCAGTATATTGAGAGGTTGTCATAAATCAAGTGTGCACATCAGTGTTAGATTATAGTATCCGCCTCAGTATCAAATCAGCTCTCATTCTCTTTCTGTGTGGATCTAAATCATGCAAAGTGACAATCAAGTCATCATCTCCTGGGTCAGTCTAATCTGCATGCCAGCTGACCAGTGGATAAATCACTGGGTTGTCTGTTGTGTAGTGTGTCAATAAGAATGCATGTTAGTCAGCTCTATCTATATCTATTCTGCACCGTGTTGTTTGTCAGGGCTTCAGTGGGTTTTGAATAACTGTCAGTCTGATAATCCATTGTGGCATCCATGGAATTGCAATCAAGGTGACCATGTGTCAATTACACAGTGTGTGTCAGATGTTATCTCTAGCACAGTTCCCATGCATTTCAATGGCATTTGTGCAGAAGACCATCCCAATGGCCAAGCACAATTTTTAAAAAATCATTTCAGGGGAGCAGAGGGGTGACAAAGACCATCGTTGTGTGAGCAACTTTTTCCCCCTACTACTCCAAGTCAGGTTGTTATGGAGGGAACAGGATTCTGACCTCAGATCTGCTACTACCTTGACAGTTGCATCTCTCCCAGCTAGCTTCACTGGCTCCTGCTTTTTTGGGTTGGAAACTGGGAGACAGAGGGAGTAAGGCAGTGAAACAAAATTTTATACATTAATATCTACAGTTCTTGTTTGACCATTAACTTAGTATGCTTCTTGAACCTATGCTACTTTTCTGATCAGATGTGGGGAGTCACATGGGAAAAGTGGAGAAATATTTTTTTAGAGGGGCAGGCTTCTGCGCCTTACTTTCCCCTGGAGTAATCTATGCCAGGATTCTGTTCTTAAATTTGGATACAATCTCTGGATACACATTTGGATACATACAATAAAAGCGCGTTGTTTTAAGTCCAACTGATTTCCATGGGGAAAATTAGCACATGTTTAACTCATTCTCTTGGTGATCTGATACCCTATGTAGAAACTCAGTTCTAATGCGTTCTTATAATGTTCTCCTCCTGGTACTAGATCTCTACCAGCTTCCTCTTGCTTCTCCTGAAGAAGGAGAAGCAAGAGAAAGCTGGTAGAGATCTAATACTAGGAGGAGAACATTAGAATCTAATCCATCTCTCCCTGCACTTGATAATTTCTTCCAAAATCTACCTCTGCCTGTACTTATACACTTGAGTCTGCCCAGGTCAAGGGTCTCAACTCTCCAGCAGATAGGGCAGCCCTGAACATGCAGAAGTCATTATCACCCCTTGTTGAGGCTGGATGATCCCTAGCATTATTCATAGGATGCAATGAAAAACTGAATTAAAGGGAAGAGTACAGAAAATAATGCTAAGGGCAGCTGGTTCCCACCCTGGATATTTTTAGAGAAGGCTCTGGTGGCAAGGGATTTAAGATGGAGACAATTAATGGGGGCTAGGCCAAGCAAGGAAAAATGAGAGGACTGATGGAATCCTAGTGCCAACAAGTGTTTCCTCACTCATCTCTAGCATCAGTGAGATTCAGATTACTCAGTATTTCTTCACCCATATCCATTCATTTTCTCTTTCAATTTTGCGTGTATCTACACTGTGTTTGGTGAGAGTCTACTTCCGTTTTGTCCATTTTACTGTTGCAGATCTGCTGACATCCAATAACTGGTGGTTTTGTAAAATGATATTGTTTCTGCACTCTCTTGGATCAGGTGGGACATCTCCTTGTCATCTTTGATTCCTGGTAATCTGATGCAGGATCTTTGCTGCACTAGATATTATTTAGAGCAAAATGTCTCTGTCACCTGCCTTATCAACTTTGTCTAAACTGATTTACTGGGTAGGTAGATTTGTCCCTTCACAAGTTCATCTGGCAGCTCCCAATTACGTTTTACATTCATATTCTGCATAGGATGAGAGTCTGCTTTAGTACTGTACAACCAGTTACATTGCAGTACCTGCCAGGGTGGAGTCCAGCCCAGGCTTATAGGCCTGGCAAGTCACAGGATTTCCACTAGGAATAGCATACCAAAAGGTTTGCACTGCTTGCAAGTTGTGATATCGTATATGCACTCAATAAAGCCACTGCAAATAAGATTGTTTTAAAGTGCACACCTAAAAAAAAATTAGATGGCAATCACCAGGTTGTAAGCAGGGAAGAACCACTGTAGTCTCCAGGATCCTTGACAGATGGTTCTTTAACCTATTTAAGTTGAAACCTCCTGTGGTGCTTGATACTCTGCCCACTCTGCTGTGTAGATTTGCCTAGATGAACTTGTGACTATACAGTTGTATATACCTAGCAAGTCTGATGACACAAAGTAAAATGTAAAATTCAGACATTGCAAACATGCACCATACAGGGGCATGATTGGCTGTAGCTCTCTGTCACATGTATGCTGGGTGTCAAAACCGAACTTACCTCTGTGTCATATGTGAAGTGATACGTAGGATTTTCAGTTTCATTGGGAACTTAGTCCTTCTAGCAGATTCTAATGAGTATGTTAACAGGTACTTCTTTGGTGGTTCTTTGGTAGAAAAAGGTTCTGTTTAGTTTTGCACATGAGCTGTATACAAATGGGACAAGGGTTTGTAGCAACCTGATTTATTTTGCTTTAGGCATAATTTCTTGCCTGGATACAGCCTGTGCCTTCTGAGCTCAGCTTCTAGATGGCTGTTTCCTGTTCTGCATTTTGAAAAAGAATGGTGTATTTTAATATTGAATCTGGGAAGTTGATATAAGGGACACCATTCAGGAAGGAGAGGGAGGCAGATGTTGTCCCCCCATGTGTCATACCAGTTATGCCTTACAGCCTTAGCTGATACATTTGTCAGACACACATTTCTTACAACCAACTTTTTTTAAAAGGGGAGGGTAGATGCCATTCTTATCTCCTGGAAGGTCTTTAAAAAAATCATGACAAATGTTCTTAAAAATGCACTTGTGTATGTTTACAGTGTAACTTTGAATATACCTACTGTCTTGTATCTACTGGTAGTTGAATTGCCCTGCTACCACCTCTCACTACTGTACAGAAATTGGATGGAACCCCTACTTGATGGTCTGCCTTAAAAGTTTACAATTATTTAAAATTATTCCTTAGATTCTAAGATGCCATTGATTCTAAGACGCACCACTTTTTGAGAGATGCTTATATGGGGAAAATGTGCATCTTAGAATCAAAGAAATGTGGTATATAAAATTATAAATTATTACAATTATATAAAAGTTTACAATTAAATAAAACTTACAATTTAACATGGCTGCCTTAAAAGCAAATTGACAAGGCTTATGATTTGTCTTAGGTTAATTTTAACCTAAGATCCAAGGCCCTGGTTCCCTCAGAGCCAAATTTCAGTGCCACCATTTCAACTTGGTACAAGATGTTGTTTTTTCAGCACTATTATTCTTCTCAATCAGTCTTGAAAATCATGATGGGGCAAAAATGATGTGTGCACATGGACAGTATGTTGGGCCCAGTCTGTTCTGACAGTCACTGAAGTGGTATATGCTCAAGTTGATGTGTGCCGTTCAGTGGTGTAGGAATATCAAATGCTGTTAACTGGGGGAGGGGAACAGTTAGTGATGGTATAATGGATGAGATTATGAAATTCAGCCTCCCTCCCTAGGTTAAGGATTCAATTTTTTACAAGAAGGTGCTGAAGAAAAAGAGAACGGGGGGGGGGGGGGAAGGTGCTATAGCTCAAGACTACCCAGAAAAATGTCTCCCCAAATCTCAGGTATGTGGGTGGGAGGTAACTGTGGCTACTTAGTGGTTAGGGAAAGACACACTGCATATACTCAGAGGTAATCCTTTTCTTATTGTACGACATGTTCCTCCACTGAGCCTTGGCATTCAAAGCAGATTTGAGGGCTCAAATTCAACCATCAGGCAGGGGAAATTGGGCTGTTTTTCACACTGAACACCCACCTTTTAATTCTCCTCTAATGCAGATAGCTGCCTGCCATGTCAGATGATGCTGAGAAGAATGAGGCTCCTCCAGAACAGGAGCAGCAAGGCAAGGGGGAGGAGCAGCAAGGCAAGGGGGAGGAGCAGCAGGAGCAAAAACAGGAGCAGGAGCAAGAGAAACCACAGGAGAAGCCAGAAGAGCCACCAAAACCTGAGTCACCTCCTCAGATCCCCCCAACTCCAGAGGTTCCTGCATCACCTGTGATGGTGACAGTGACAATCGAGGAGGAGACTGAAGGGGGACCTCAGGAGAATGGGGAGCCCTTGGGACTGAGGGCTGGCTCAGCTGAAGAGCTGGGAAGCACCCCAGACCCACCCACTAGCCCCCCAGCCCGCTCCAAGTCTGCATCGTTGAACGACCTGAAGCCCCAGAACAGCATCAATGGAGGCCCACGGGCTGTGGGGAGAAGCAGCCTCTCTGGGTCCCAAGTCCACCTCGCAGGAGCTGCAGGATCTCCACGGGCCAGTTTGAGCCGGCAGCACACAGGGTCAGCTGCTGAGGAGACTGGGGAGAAACCCAGAGACTACATATTCATTGCTGCCCTCTCCTGCTTCTGCCCAATCTGGCCCATCAACATTGTCGCCTTCGTGTACTCTGTCATGGTGAGCACAAAGGGAGTGGCTGGTCGTGAAAACTATGGGAGAGCCCCCTCCCCGAACAGGAGAATAACATACTGCTTTGACCCCCGAGTCCGTTTCCTCTAATGGTGCTCCTTGTTGTTTCCCTTTCATTTCTGTTCGATTTTTCCCTTGCCTTCTCCCTTCTTTGTTTGGTCCCCTCTCCTGCTTTTTGTCCATTTGCAATTCACAAGTGCAAATAGCAGCAAACGAATAATGTGTTAAGTTGGAGCGGAAGCTTTCATGGCTAGGTATGCAGGATATAGGGTATATGGGTATAGATGCCATGTACAAATAATATCAAAGCCAGAATAAGATTTACAACAATTTAAAATTCAAGGCTGAAGATGGTGCACAAAACCGACGTTTCGTCTTAATCTTAAGACATCTTCTGGGTGGTGGACCAACCGACAGAATGGAACTTTAAAGGAAATACCAGGTAGAACTAAACAGTAATCTTAAAGGAACATAGGCAGACTCATAAGACAAAAACATCCTATAAACTAACAGGCTGAAAAGAGCGCGGGAAAACCAAGAGCTGATTTGAAATGGAACCGGGAGCTAATTGGAAGTGGAACTCAAATCGGAAGCGGCCGACGAGTTGACCGAGGATGACCTCCGTTGTTGATTGTTTTCTTTTATTTCTGTATCTGTCAAACGGACTTTATGAATAATAGGAAACCAAATTTCATTGATAAATGAAAGACCTTGCTGTCTGTTAATCAGGCCTCCTGTGTGTCTTTTGCTTATTTCCACCACTTCCAAATTCTGGAGTGTTCTGGTGTTGCTGTCATTTATCAGACATTTCGAGCTTTCAAACAAGATCATATGTCCTGTGCTTAAAGCATGTTCAGCAATCGAAGATTGCACTGAATGTTTCAAACGGACAGATCTCTCATGCTCTGATATCCTCGTATTTATAGATCTTTTGGTCATACCGATGTAACAACGACCACAGGAGCATGGCACACTGTAAATTCCGGAGTTCGTAAGGGGAGGTCTCTTATCTTTTGGATTATTAAAAAGTTGTTCCAATTTAACCGTAGGCTTAAAGATAGTCTTAAAACTACACTGTTCCAATCTTGTCAGTGACTCCTTTGATAAATGGTAACGTAATCCATTTTTTCTCCTCATTGGATACTTCATTGATAACTGTTGTATCCAGAATGTTGGTGCCAGCTCTCCTTGCTTTAATTTTATTACTTTGTTCCAGCCAACACCTGTTTATCTGAGATAAGGAATAACCATTGGCTCTTAAAGAATTATAGACAATTAGTCTTTCTTGTTTTAAGCAGCCCTCATCACATACATTGATGGCACGATAAACAAGAGAGTTAATCAGTGAGTTTTTTTGAGAGGGGTGATGATTGGAGCTCTGATGTATATATCTCCCCGTGTGCGTAGGCTTCCTGTACACTGAATGACCACAGGACTGATCTTTTTTTGTAAGATGTTTTTGTCTTATGAATCTGCCTATGTTCCTTTAAGATTACTGTTTAGTTCTACTTGGTATTTCCTTTAAAGTTCCGTTCTGTCAGTTAGTCCTCAGTACCATCCTAACAGCCAAACTGTCACCACCCAGAAGATGTCTTAAGATTAAGACGAAACGTCGGTTTTGTGCACCATCTTCAGCCTTGAATTTTAAAATGTTTTAAATCTTATTCTGGCTTTGATATTATTTGTACATGGCATCTATACCCATATACCCTATATCCTGAATAATGTGTTACCGATACGTGGTCCAGCCTGCTGCTTAGATGGGGGCAGCTACTCACAAGTCAACCTATTTACAGGTTTTCTTCATGTCAAAAATGTCTTTGGGTGGTTCATACCATCAGAACTCACCAAAAAACGGAAACCTAATTTTGTATGTTAATTATTACCTGCCTGTGAGCCCCTTAAGTCATTTCAGTTCTTATGTCCTGCTCTTCCTTTGGAAAGAGTGGCTCACAGGGGCTGAAAAGCCAGTCACCTCCCATCCAAGCACTGACTGAACTCACAGCTCTGTAGTTTCCCATTGCTGCAGGATTAGGTGTTCCCAGCCATTGGTCCACCTACGCCTAATACCCCGACTGGCAGAGGCCCCAGCAAAGGTCTTTCTCAGAACTGGAGATTCTGGGGACTGGTCCTGAGACCTTCTGAATGCCAAATACGTGCTCTGTCCCGTGTGTCGTCGTCCCCACCCCCGATTCATATATTGGATAATGCTAGGTGGGCATTTATTTTCCTAGTCTCCCTGTTCCTCCTAGAAAGGATACTGGAACAATGACCTGATCTTCCACCCCTTTTCTTTTTACCTTCTTGTTGTCAGTCCCGTATCAGCTTTCAGCAAGGAGACATCGATGGGGCACAGCGCCTGGCCCGGGTGGCGAAACTGCTGAGTATTGTTGCACTGGTCGGGGGTGTGCTCATTATTGTGGCCACTATCGCCATCAATTACGGAGGTGAGTATGTGGGAAATCAGAGGTGGATGGACTGCCAAAGTCTTATTGCATCTTTAATATCTCATCCTTTGTGATCCAACCCCCCTTGTCCCCCTGCCAAATCATCTATTTTGGCACAGAGAAATCAGAAGAATGCACCCTTAGACATTCTTTTTAAAAGGTACATTTGTTAATTGGTCTAGGCAGTCAGAGAAAGGTTTGCCAGGAAACACAAAGCATGAAAAGATACAGTGCTTCTAGAGGTGAGCCAAATATGGCAGCCACCTCTCTGAGGAAGAAACTGACGTTGCTCATTTGCATATGTTCCATCATCAGATAACACAGATAGTTTGGAAACTGATCACTATATAACTTTTGAGGAGGTGCCAAAAAAAAAAAAAAACACACAAGCCACTATTTGCCCTGGCATTAGTCAATCACAGAAGTAAGCTCAAAAGGGTAGTTTTTAGGAGCAGCTCCTTTTTATATTGTATGAGACTGTTCTCCTCTAGGACCTCTTGGAACAGAGAAGGCTGCTAATCACAAGGAATTCTCACCAGTGCTTCAAGATAGCTACCCTTGTGTCAGTCCCAGCTGCCCTTATCCAAAAAGGCCTGTGCGGTATGGGTGGCTGTCAGACAAGGTTATAACCATACCTCCTATTACAGGTGTCCCCCACTTAATGATGGATCGCTTAATGACGATCCGGATAAATGACAGAGGTCCACAGTAAAAAAGAGCAAAGGATTTAAAAAGATGCATCTTTTTAAATCTCCAGCTGTTTCATGCTAGATAAGGGCTTTGAAGTTCAGCGCTGTGCTTAAAGCCCCAGTGCTGAACTCCAAAGCCCTTATCTAAAGTCAAACAGCTGATGAGCTGGAACTTTAAAAAGACACTGTTTGGCTTTAGATAAGGGATTTGAAGTTTAGCACTGGGGCTTTAAGCACAGCGCTGAACTTCAAAGCCCTTATCTAAAGTCAAACAGCTAATGGGCAAGCTTGGATGTTTAACGCTGGGGCTTTAAGCACAGTGCTAAACTTCAAAGCACAGCAAGACCCGCTTAATGACAGCTTCACTTTACGACAAGGATTTCAGAACGTATCCCCGTCATTAAGCGGGGGACACCTGTAGTAGCACTCATGATGAAGTGTGCAGTGATGGAGAAACAAAATCAAACCACTCAGAAAGCACCTCTCCTATTCTATAATTTGGCACCCACAAAAGTACTTTGAGAGTTCTGGCAAAGGAGTCAGATGAGTGAGGCAGATTTCCCTTAAGAAAGCAACTTTCCCTTTCCCCATGAGGAGGTATACACTCTTTCCGTTTTGTCCTAATCCTCTAGGGAAGAGGGCAGCCTCTTGGTGGAGCCCAGTTCACACTTTGCTAAATGTTCTGCATTTCCAGTCAGTTCTTCTTCCCTCAGGAAGGCAAAAAAACCCACTCCCATCATAGTGGGTATGTTTAATTCAAATATACCACATTACATAGGGCTTCTTGTAGGGATATGTTGGCCTACAACCACCGACCTGAACCATGATCCTAATTCTGTGTAGTAAGCCATCTTCATAACCAACAACTTCTCCTCAGAACCCTTTCCCATTCTTACCTACCCCCTTCCTACTGCCAGCATCAACTTTAGGCTGAAGTAGTCAAAAAGAGGGTGTCCTCAACTCTTCCTGCAATGTTGCCTCATCAACTATCATGTTGCTTTCCCTAACGGCCTGCTCTCACATGCTCCAGATTCCAGATGAGGCCAGGTGTGTGGGAGGGCTGAATCAGGGCATGTGTGAAATATGCCTCCTCATGTTTCTTTCCAGATAGTAAACTTGTCCTTCTTTTGTTTTCCTTCCCTGTGTTTTTATTCCCCTCCCCAGCTCCTTTCCCCTTGTTCTCATGGCCCTAAACCTCTTTCCTTCCCCAGCATTCCAGTGGTGGTACTTGGCTGCCACCTCATCCCTAGCACCAAAATTTCCATCTTTGGAGCTGGGAGCCAGCATGACTACAATACATATCCATCCATCCATCCCATGTCTCCATTCATCCCTGATCCATGTAAAATAGGAGCACAAGGATGGAGACGAGAGAGAGAGAGAGAGAGAGAGGGAGAGAGAGAGGAAACCAAGAGTAGAGAGAAGGGACACCAGACATGACCATTCCTGCTAGGGATCTTGGATACCTAATAGGAAGAAACGGAAAAAGACCAGATGGAGCAAAAGAAGGGGGATGGGGGACAGGACAAGTTTATCTTTCCATTTTTTCTCCCTCTCTCTCTCTCTCTCTCTCTCTCTCTCTCACACACACACACAAGCTCTCCTTCCAATCATTCTGTCATATGTTCAGCCAATTACCCATCCGTCCATTTTCCACCCATTGCCAAATTTCAACAGCAAATAAAACTCTTTCGATACTCCATGTTTACAAGAAGTTGCCGGAGAAAAGCTCTTTTCCTCATATGCTGAGGAGGTGGGGAGCATGTTTACATGTTTGCTGGAAACAAAAGGACAGCACCAGCTTAGGAAGAAAGAAAACACATCTTGGATCACCTGCTCTCATCCGTTGTGTTTACAAAGACAACAAACGGGAATTGGGGGGGCAGTGCCACTGGTTGGTTTTAAAGTTGGATATGACGATGGAAGATGTAGTGAGTTCCAATGCCTCAGGAGATGTGCTAACCAAGGCAAGTGACCGAAACAGATTTGGTTGCAATACATATCAGGTGTGAAAAGAGGTACGTGCAACCAAATTCATTGCCCAACTGGTCAATGGGCAAAGGAATGACGAAGAAATTTATGTTATTGACTGTAAAGAAAGATTAAAATCAATGTCAAAGAACTACAGCTTGGAGTAAAAAAAATTACCAAACATGGTAGTAGCTGGAGCATGAAAATGAGATTGTGGAAGCGGTAATGGAAGAGAAGGAATAATCAAGAGCTTTGTGGAAAAGGGAAGTGACTGTTAGAATGGGGGGGGGGAGTTTTATCACAAAGGCGAAGTTAGTCTCAACTTGAAAGAACAAGAATGAAAGCAGGTGGTGGGGTGGTGAGGGAAGAGAGCCCAAGAAATCGAAGAATGGCAATAAGAGCTATTTGAGAAAACAAACCACCACCCACCATGTGAATGATTAAGAGAACAGAAGTTGCCGCTCTTAACGTAAGAGTGATGTGAATGAAACCAAAGACAAAAAGGAGAAGCATGTTTGCAAGAATACCATTTGAAATACCAGAACATCAAGAGGACATGGTCCAAAATGGTTCTTCCCCCCCCCCCCCCGAACCAGCTTTAGCTACAAAGTAGGGTGACAACTTTCTTTCTTGAGCAGGAAAAAAAGGTGAACTGGGTACAGAGACAAGTAGAAAAAGCCAACAAGATAAAGCTACAGGAAGAGGTAAGTGAAAGCATCAGGCATGGACAGGAGGCAGCCAGGATGTTGGAATGGAAAGAATTCAGGACAGCTGTAGCCTATAGGCAAACTTGGAAGAGTGGAGGCTGATAGGATGGTAGGTATATAAGGCCAGTATCTGTTTACATCACACTTTTCTTTGTGTCAGCCCACAGGTTCTGAACTGGGAACCCATTTGCTAATTTTAAGCTCATGCCTATCTTTGGAAGGCAACCCCCCCCAAAAAAAAAACCCAAAACCACACAAGTAGGAGGGGTGTTTTACCAAATAGTGGAAGTTAGTATTGTAAAAGGCACAATAAGCAGAGGAATAAGTGTATGGAAACATCATAATAAGAAAGAAAGCAGGGACCAAAACCAGAAAGAAAACCTCAAAGGATGTGATGGCAATATGTGGGTAGAGGGTGGTGGAGAGAGACATATTAATGTGGTCTGGTCAAGGAGCTAGGAGAAAACATCTGAAGCATGAAGTATTTTTTGTGCAAGAAAAATGTCTAGTGCTACCTACACGCAGGATGATAAAAGGCACCTAGTAGAGGTCTACAAACACCAGCCAAAATCAGAAAGGCAGATTTAAAAGGTGCACATGGTACCAGCTGGAACAGATGAGTGAAGAAGCCACCAAAGGAGAGGTCTGCTGGCTACCAAATACTATCTGGAGTAGGCGGAATGAGAAAGGACCTGATGGAAGGATGATGCACAGGTTAGCTAAAACCACTGGAGAAGGAAGTTGCATGCTTGTTTGAAACAAAACGGATAAGGCAAACCTGGGAGGAGCACGTTCAGTGGAGAACGGGTTCCAGAGTGAGAGAATGGAAGCGCAGGGAAGAGTGCATTTGGATATGGAGCGCCAGAATGTAAACGTCACTGGTACAGGGTGGACTAATAGGAGGAATAAGTTGAATGAGAAGGCACCGAGAGAGCATACACTCCATACCAAATCTACAAACAAAAATTAAAAGGGCCTGATGGACAACCGTGTATGCTACTGGACAGAAAAAACTGGGCTGCAGGGGTGGGGGTGGGAGTAGGGCACCAGCAAAGAATTGTGTATGTCAGACACGAATTTACACCCGGCACAATGTGACTTTAATTTTTTTCTCTCAGACTGTTACACAATGGGGTGGGGGGAGTGGGGGGGGGAATATGGGAGGGGTGATGTCCTCCTCCTTTAAAACCTGTGCTTGGGGGGAGGCACAGGGCTTTCTTTAGGGTGCACGAATCTGCACGAATTATTAACCTCTGACCTTCCCTCACCCATCTCTCAAAAAGAAAATTGCCCTTCCTTTGATGGGTGCCTGGCATAGAAGGGAGGGCAATTTTGCTTTTTTTCCATCCTGGGGACAGTTAATCTCTGGGTGGAAGGGGATGGCAGGGCTAGGGCTGTTGTATTTTGATGTCGAAATGCAAGTATTCTATCTGCATGTTTTTATATGCTTATATTTGGGGCAGGGAGAGAAAGTTCAGGGGTATAAAGGGGAAAAAATCTTGAACGAGCAGAAGCTGGAAAAGCAGAGCGTTTGGGGCTTGATATGGTGTGAGTGACGTTCAATAAGGAGGGCCTGGGCAATGAGGGTTTCGATGGGCAGAAAACTGGTGAAGTTGGAGAAACAGAAGTTTACAGGGATCAGCAAGTGAACTGGGGCCACCTGAAGGGAAAATGGGGGTAAATCTGGTGGGAGAGAGAGGTAAGGGAATACTGATGGAAGAAAGGAACAGAACTGTGCTACCAGTACTTCCAGGCTGGGGCTCAGAGATATCCTAAATCTCACACACAGATTAGCAGTTTAGAGATGACATAGTCTTGGCAGTTCACAGTAGGCACCACTGAGAGAAGAATTAGGATTGATAATTGCAGCCTTTGGGCCAAACCAAACCCAGTGAAGGGTATTCTCCAGCCCTCCTATTGCCAACCCAGAGGCAAAAAAAATAGTAGGGAGGGAAATAGCATCTGCGGCTATGGGATTTATTCAGAGTCTACTGGGAGCAAGGGCTAGCTCAGCCATTCTGCACCCAAAGGAACATTTCAGAGAAGTAAATGCTGACTTAGTATCAAATTAAGCTTCAGGATGTAATTTCAGAGAACAGAGAGTTTATTGCTGGCTTGAAGCTACCTTGCCCTTGCCTTCCATTCTATAAAATAATCTATTGCCTTCAATTTTACCCTCAGCAACTTGCCCTAAGCAACAACCAGAACTGGGAGACAGAACAGAGTAGAACACTAAAGGGAATTAAAGTAGAATTTGGGTGGAGGACTATCAAACTATCTGGAGAGATCTATCTAGCAGAGATAATTGAGGGAGGGATTTTACATTTACACATATCAGCTATTGAATGAAAGCCACATAACCTATATCTTTGACGAGTTGCTTGATAGATGTTTTCATATTTGGGTGGACTGTAAAGTTTTGGATGCTGGAGAGTAAAAGTTTGCTTTAATATACAATGGGGAGATAAGGTTTTTAAGGGGGAGAAAACAAGAGGGAGATTTAATTTTTTATTTCCTTTCCCTTACAAGATGTAGCCTCAGTGCTTTGCAGGGTGCTGATCACAGCGTTGGAAGCAACAGTGTTGTAGAACTAGCAGGAAGCATCTCTGCCTTTTACTTCCTGTCTTTCCACAACGCTGTCGCACTGAAGATGCAGAAGCAGGGATTTTGTTGCTCAAAGAACCAAGTTCAAATCATGCCATTGTTCTGACAGCAAAGCACAGCTTGTTATTATCTCTGCAGTGCTCATAAACATACTCAGCACTGAGTAAAAACTGGCTAATGCTTTTATTTACTATACAGTATTTGCTTTTCTTACTTACTACAGTTCATTTTCTTACTTTTTCTGTTTGCTGTTCAGTGCCACAACATTGCTTCTTGCTGATTAAAATGATTTTATTTGGAACACAGAAGGGCAGGGTCTTTCTGAACCTAACACTAATAAAAGTATTTCATGTTATTTAGAATTCCATGGGGGAGGGGGTTCGTGAAACAGTACAAATCCTAATACCAGTTTGTATAAAGAAACAGTGGGTGGGGGTGGGAGAAGGAACATGGTCAAATTATAAACTGCTACAGACTTTTGTATCAACGCATGAATCGAGTAAATAAACTCAGATGCATGAATCCAGTGTCTATCCATCTTTCCAGGGACACTCCAAGACGGGCTCTTCACCAATTATCCTAGCCAGTCCACAACATGGAAAAAAAAATCTATAACCCTTATTAGATAATGCAAATAAGGACAACACTTATTTTTCATCATCATATTTTTCTGCTACCCACAGAAAGGGATTATGCAGCTTGATCTGCCAAACCATTCTGGCTTCTGAAGTGCAATCGAAACATTTCAGGTTTATGGCTGCAATGACCTGGCCAGAAATTTGATTAGAGAGAGAGAGAAAAAAAAAGGCAAAAATCCTCATGCTGCAGAATTTTATTGGATTCTACAATTGTTATGCATACCATAATTGGCAGCCTTTAAATAAAATAAATAAGAGGATCAGAGATAAGCACATTTGATTTGAACATCTTTCTGACTAGCCTTTGTTAACCCAGGTTTGTGTTGCAACTTGCCACACAAATTGTTTTTTCAATCTTGCCACCAGAATGCCAGAAACCCCAGCAGGCCAGGGACAGAGCTCATGCCCCTCCCTCACAGCTCGGCAGCAGGCCCACCTCATGCCACTCATGCTGCCCGAAACCCCAGCAGCCACAGGGACAGAGCTCATGCCCCTCCCTCACAGCGCGCAGGCCCCCGTAGTTGCCTTGTGGGACAAGGCAAAGTGACACAATTCCCAACTACAACTGTTCCCAAACTACAGTTCTGAAGTTGTACAGTCCACAAAGAGTTTTACCTGCCTGTTTACAGGAACTAGGCTGAAGAATCCAGGGTCCTTACCCTCATGTAAATCAGTCAGAAATAGCCCTGTTCAGACCTTTACCTTCATGCAGATCAAATCATGTGGTGGGTGGGTATCAAAAGCACGTCAAAGTTCTGCCTCTGTACGCACATTTATTTGAAGTGACAAATGCCTGCACCCAAGGAAACATTCTCTCCATGGTCTTGAATGCTGAATGTCCAGGGTGGACATCCCACCCCACCACCCAGTTTGAGCCACGTGAAGGGCTAATAAATGGACCAGAGCCAGCTGGATAATCCACAGCTACACTGGGGTTAGAAACCAGGCCCAAATCACAATCGCTTGTAGGCCTGTGTGCCTCTCCCCTCTAGACCGTACTTCTAGTGGGCAGTTAAATTCTCTACTACAAGATCCTCACATAAAATGATCACCTCAGAGACAGCCAAATTAAGGCACACGATCGGATGGTCACATAGTTGTCTTTATTTTTGCAACTCCCACTCCACTGAGAGGCTTTTTATTGCACCAAGTCTTATTCTTAAAAATCCATGTATAAATTACACATAATTTTTTTTTGGGGGGGGGAGTATTGTGTTGTGAGAGTACAGCAGTGACATTGTGAAGGTAGGAGAGGGCATTGCAAGGTAGCACTGATCCTCATTCTGAAGAGGAGAATGTTGGACATTCCAGGGGAATAAGGAGGAATTATTTCCCCACCCTAAATAGTCCCCTCCCTCTAGATGCGGGATATATGTGGCAAATATATCTATTTTGGCTCAATATATGAGGTGAGTTACTCAAAGTTGGCTCCTCCAATACAGTGGCCAAATCTTAAGCATTACTCCAGTCCCCAAACTTGCCTCTTCCCAATATGCCTGCCACTTCCTGCAGCCCCTCTCCCTTCTTCTGTCTCCACTAACAAATTCCACTGTCAATATGAAAAACTGGCTTTTGCAAAAAGGAGAAAGAGGGACGCCTAAAAAGCAGCCTAGGTGATTCTAAGATGGCTACTATGCCATTGTAAACCTAGCCATCATTGACAACAAATCACATGGGAAAAACAGAACTATGATGCAATATGGCAACGTAGGCAACTATACAAATGACTGGGGGAATCAGAGAGAAGACTAGACACAAGTGCAAGACTGGGGTCCCTACTATCTCAAGGGAACTGCTGAAAACTCAGAATCAAACATAAAGGTAAGTCATATCCCCTGCCTGCCAGGAAGCTTCAGGAAGACAGGAGGAATCATAGGCAAGCAAGAGGGATGCTAAAGTTGATCACAGTTTACCTCACATTTGACAGCATATCTTCAAAAGTGTAAGCACATGATTGAGGAGGGAAATAAATTAGCAGGGTTTGACTATGGTTAGCCTGAAATTGTACGTGAAATTGTGGGCAGGGTTGTAAAGAGACAGTTCACTAGAATAATTTTCAACGGCATTGCCATATAGTGGCTCCTCTATGCCCTTCACTCCCTCAGAGAACAGCTGATGGGGGCAAAGAAAGTCATACACTCTGAAAGTCAAGTATTGTGGGGAAAATGCAGGATTCCAAACAGCTGTTTCTATGGCCAGCTGCAGTCAAGTATTTCTGCAGAAACATTCATGGGAGGTGGAAAATATTGCAGGAGAGGAAAGCCTGGGCCAGCAATTGATGCACAAAGGTTAAAAAGTCAGTGAGAATCCCAAAGGGGTAATACTGAAATATGGGACCTTGAGACTTCAAGTCTCAACATACCACAAGAACATGTGAATCCTATTAGTATGGTCAGAAGTAAATGGTCACCACATGGTTGATCCACAACCTGTCAAGACCTAGATATACTAGGAGAATCTGGTAATGATACCCCTCCCCCAACGCAAAGCAATACTCCTGAGTAGTTCTGGAAAACTCCACAGGGCTGCTTCTGGTATGGATGAATTTTGTTCCCCCCAAAGTTACACCAATGGCGTGAGGAGCATGGAACTGTCAATAAAAATGACAGTGAGCTGCCTTCAAAATGGCAGATTAAATCCCTCCCTTTCAGCCCATAATTGAGGTAAATTCTTCCATGTGAGCCAGGGTGTGCAAAGCATTATGGGAATGAAGTCAGGAGGAGAAGGACCTGTCCCATAATTCCACACAGGTCACAAAGCGGGGGAGCAGGCGGGGATGACGGACATCACATCAACAACAACTGCACAATTGGAGTGGCTAATCTGAGGCAAAGCCCCATCCCATCACGGTAACGGTTGGCAGCTGGTCCCACGGAAAGCACGAGGGAAGTGATGCTCCTTCTCGTCCATCACTGCCATGTTACATTCTCTTTGCACGTTCAGCAGCATCCAAAGCAGCCATATTGCAGGAGGCACAAACCAAGTGGACTAGGCTGATGAGACTCTTGGTGATGGCAATGGGAGCAGAAACCCACAGCACCAGGCGGTAGAGACCCAGATGTACTGGGAGGACTAGAAAGTACAAAGAAAAAAAAAGTGGGGGTGGGAACTCATCTTATATCCCCTACAGTTCCAACTCCATTGCCCCACAATCCCTCCAGATCCATTTACTCACTTTCTGGTCCTTCACCAAAACATAGCAGATACAGCATACAGTAAAAGAGTTCGTTACCAGCACACATAATGAAGAGTACAGTCTGAAGAAAGAGGCAGAAGAAAATACATCAGAAGAAAATACATCAGACAAACCAGGCTAGTACAAGAAGGCAAAGTGGATAATTTGAATGGAGAATCAAGAGTGAGTGCACATTGCGCATGCGCGCGCACATGCACAGAGGAAAAAAACGCCTATTGGGTTTATTTACTAAAATATTGGCAGCCTTTTATTACAAAAAAATGCAAAGGTGCTTACAACAAGTATTACCAAAAGCAACAGAGTATCACAACTTCATATCAAAAAACCTGACAAAATCCAAGAATACAACAAAATAAATAAAAATAGTAGTGAAGTCTGTTAACACAAACGAGCAGTCAGGTATCCCAAAAACTTTTGGGGAAATGGCTGCTTTAGCCTGCTGTCTGAAGGCCATTGAGGAAGGAGCAAGGTGAGTTTCCCTAGAGAGAGAGAGTTCGACAACTTTGGTGTCACTGCAGAGAAGGCCTTGTTACATGTCACCACTCAGTGCAAGGGGGCACTAGAAGCAGGACCTCCAAGGAGGAGTTTAACATATGGGTAGGCAGCGTAGGCTCAAAAGGGAGGAAACTGTTCTTAAGTTACCCTAGATCTAGGTCCTTTAAAGGTCAAACTAGCACTTTAAATTGGGTCTAGAGACAATGAAGTTGTTGCAGGGTTGGCAGTCCCAAACACTCAGCCTATCCTTTCCAAGTTTGAGGGAGTCTTTTGCTACAACATTCAATACAGCAGCCACAATTATGGACAGAAGTCCTCTCCTAGCAGGCAGCTAAATAAAACAGGGAGAAATGAAAGTGGAAACTATGTTTCCCATTGTTCACTGAGCATATATTTCCCAATAAAATCACCCTTGTTGTCATTTCTTTCTAAAATGGTTACCAATACCAGAGGAGAGAAGATTCTCTCAATTCAGACTGTGGGAGGCCAACAGTGGAAGACGAATGAACAGGATATCATTTTGAGGAAGTGCAGTAATAAAGGATGTCAAGGGGTAGGGAGGTGGCAGATTAGAAAGGTGTGACGGTAAAGGGCCGAAGTTGGAAAGGATTTAAAGAGACAGACAGTTCACTTACCCGAGAACTGTAATACACCCGTAGGATCCGGTTCCCCGATAAGTCAATGGTCTTGTGGCTCTCACCACCTTTCACCACTGTGCTGGTTGGAGCAGAGACAGGAGTTAAGAGCTGTCAGCCTCTCCTCCCAGTCATATATCAACGTTCAAGCACTCCCCTCTCCTTTACCCTCCCTAAATTGGCCTAGATCTTGTCTTAGAGCTTCCTAGTATAAAACCATCTCTGCTCCACAACAAGTCTCTCTCTCTTCAGATCTTCGTAAGCAGGCCTGTTTATGCTTTTTAGTTATTTGTTTTTAAATCTCACCAAGAAAAAGTAAGTGAGTGAGTGAGTGAGTGAGTGACACTGCATCCTGCGGTGGGAGGGCGGTCACAGAGGCCTCCTCAAGGTAAGGGAACAAACGTTCCCTTACCTCGGGGCTGCATCAGGCCTGAAAAGTTGGATAGGATTGGGTCCTCAGTCTCTTAACCACTACATTCATAGAGTTTTGTTTTTTTTATGTGACACAGCATTCAAATATGAAATCCCTAATCTGCGATGTGAAATGGTGCAGTCCAGGAAGGCTTGTACCAGGTGCTTTTCCTGTATGTTTAAATCAATTCACAGCTGCAAGCAAATCTTGAAGTAAGAAAATGCTTTCTGGGACATTGCAAGGCTAACAACAGACAGCCTGAAAACTTACAGTCCACTCCTATGCTCAGTCCTTGAGAAGTACATCTCAGTGCATTACTCCCAAAGAAGGGTGCATCAGACTGCAGCCTTGGTTTCAGATCAAGAGTCTGATCCTACCATGTGTCTTATGCAGTGCTACCATCCCCACAGTGCCAATCCCTTCATTTCTCCCAGCTGATACCTGTGAAGATGAAGCCAATGGGAAGCCACATCAAGACTCATGCTGAGTTGGAATAAGAGGGCAGATTCGGGGTACAGCATTGCCAGGTTCACCAACAGGCACATGGTAGCACAGCGGTCAGTCAACATGTCCAGCATGGCGCCAAAGCGGGTGCCTGAGAGGAACATCATACATAAGGAACGAAAAGGAGCTGCACATGCGAATGAAAAATATACACATGGGGAGAAAGGCGCACATATCGTATGCTGTTGGCCATGCAACTGGTGACCTGTCAAGTCAGACACAGCTCACAGCCATGTCTTGTGCCCTGTCAAGAGCCTGACCAGTTTTTGCAATCCCAGGCAGGCAGCAAAACCAGGCAGTTTATTCAGTCCCTAGAAGAGCTGCTGGACTTTTTTTGGCTTGGGAGGACGTGAGTTGTGTGGGTACACGGTACCTGATAAATTGAAAGAAAGGCAACATGCTTTTATATCTATGCCTCATACAACAGAAAAATCGTGGGAACCTGTGGGCCACAACGGCCAGAGCTGCGGCGCATGGCTGGAGGGGACATGGCCGTGGTCCTGAGAACCAGTGACACCTCCATGGCTGGAGATTGTGGCCACCCAAGAGCTGAGCGCAGCACAGTGGGCCAGGCCAGGGGTGGTGGGAAGGGGCAGAAGAACAGATGGAAAGAGGATCAATGGCAGGCAGGGCAGGGCAGTTCAAGGTAGAAGACTCGGGGCAAGAAGGGAAAAGTGAAGCCCAGGAGATGGAGACAACATGAATGCTGGAAAAGGGAGAAAGGAAAGAAGGGAAACGGTCCACCTGGAGGGCCAGATTCCCCACTCTGCTGGGCAGAGCTAATCAAGTCCCAGTAAGCACCCCTTTTTGGCAGGCTGCTAGGGGCTGCTGCAGGGACTCAATTTAAAGGGGAAGAATCCCACCTGTGTGGAGCGACAGGTGGGCTGAAAGATCACACTGGGAGATAGGTCCCCTGGCATGGGGAACGGACAGGCGGGCACAGGGCAAGAGACCACGGGGGAGAGACAGAACTTGAGGAACATATTTGTAACCCCCACCCCTTTTCCTGAACTTCTACAACACACTTTTTGGAGCCTACCGTGCTTCCTTCGAACACCAACTAGGGAAGAGATGTCATTCCCCAACCCCTACGAGGCTGTGGGGGCCCACAGAACCTTAAGAATGTTTTCCTCTTTTCACAGATATGTGGGCAAAATCACTGTATTCAGAAATGTTCGTTTTGCCTAAGGTTGCTGATGTACTTTTTTGCTCTATACTGGGTACACCATAACAAGTATGGTTTATTCTGAATCAGACATCTATGTTCTTGCAGATGTGGGGAGGGGAAGACTTGCCAAAGAGCAATGTTGTCAGGAGAAGGGAAGTTTGGGTAAGAAAGGGGCTGGGGTTGGAAAACACAAGTAGAAGGTGAGGGACTGTACAAGGCAGACACAGCCTTCCTGCCTAGGCTTACCAGATCGCCGACCGGGACGGAGCCTCTTGCCCTTAAGGGGCGGGGCGCGGGAGGGGGCCAGATCGCCGCAGAGATTTGGCCCCCTCCCGGGCCCCGCCCCTTAAGGGCAAGAGGCTCCGTCCCGGTCGGCAATCTAGTAAGCCTATTCCTGCCTCATGCACTTGAGTGCTTTTTTGCCGACCCTCCAGGTTTCAAATACATATCCATAATCATGAGATCTAGAAACCAGCTTTAATAAAAGAGATTAAAATCCAGATATTCTGGAACCCAAAATTTGCTCTACGTACCAAATTCTATGAAAGATTCCTGTTGAGTTTCCCCGACCCAGGTTTAATGTTTGCACTGTGTTGATTAAAACCTGTATAAATTGTACATGTATTAAATGTGCACAGTTATTTGAATTTATGGCACTCACGGTGCAGCTGGCTACACAAAAAAGAGCAGATACAGGTACTTTTTCCAAGTCATCACACAATGTATTTGTTATTCTGTTTTACACGGTGCTGTGCTGGGGGCGGTGACAAAATATGCGATAAAAGTTGAAAAATAAAAACAAACCTTGTAGGGAAGGCCAATATTACCACCACCAACTTTCATTTGCAGGTGGGGAATGAGGCTGAGTGACATTTGCTTGCTGCCACTGCTGGCAAATTCATAACCCAACTGAGTTTTGAACGAGGGGCCCCATAGCTCATGCTCTTTATCAGTGCAAGATACCAACTCCCCAACAACCAACCTTGGCTGTCTTACAACATGCCAAGTCCCTCCATTACAGATCACAACACACTTGATGTGCAAACTGGAAGGAACCTACCTTGGTTAAGTGCCCGGGCTGCATGGCCATCAAAGGCATCAAGGAAACTGCTTAGCAGGTAGAAAAATGTTGCTGTCAGGTGGGATGTTGGCATAAAATAGAAAGCAACAAAAGCGAAGACGATGCGGGCATAACCTGCAAACAGAAGGGGGGGGGGAGGTAATGCTTTTGAATCTTCTACCCAGAAACACCAGCAGTCCCCTCTCACCCAATGGGTGTAGTTCATGCTTTGCAGGCAGAAGGGTCCAGGTTCAACTCCCAGCATCTCTAGCTAAGAGCATTAAGCAGCAGGCGATGGGAAAAGGCCTCTGCCTGAATCTCTGGAGAGCTGCTCTCAACCAGGACAGACAGCACTGGGCTAGATGAACATAAGAAGAGCCCTGCTGGATCAGGCCAAAAGCCCATCTAGTCCAGCTTCCTGTGTCACACAGTGGCCCCACCAGATGCCTCAGGGAGCACAAGACAACAAGATAACCTGTTTCCCGTTGTCACTCCCTTGCACCTGGCACAGAGAAAACCCACTTCTAAAACCAGGAGGTTGCTTATGGCTTGTAACCTGTGATGGTCTTTTCCTCCATGAATCTGTCCAAACCCCTTTTAAAGGCATCTAGGCCAGATGCCATCACCACATCCTGTGGCAAGGAGTTCCACAGATGAATTACACGGTGGGTAAAGAAATATTTTCTTTTGTCTGTTCTAACTCTCCCTCCACTCAATTTTAGTACATGTCCTCTGGTTCTGGTGTTGTGCGAGAGGGAGAAGAATTTTCCTCTATCCACTCTCTCCATCCCATGCATAATTTTATAAGTCGGATGAACGGATGATCTGACTTGGTATCAAGGGGCCCATATGTTCAAATCTCACTAGCAATACTACTACCCACAGCTCTCACTCCCTGTTTTTCAGGCCACAATCGTGCAGGACAGGAGGAGGAATACGGACAGGAGGAGGAATACGGTCTTAACTGTAAGGAGCCCACTTTCTTTTCATCAGAGAAAGGCACTGCAACAGTGTCCACGCTGAACCCTATGATTATTTGGTAGGTCATTTGCAGGCTCTGAAAGAGACTCTGGTGGTGGTGGTGGCAGTGGTGATCACGACAGCAGCTGCCTTCAGCAGCAGCATTAACACTTAGGAAGGCACCAGCAGCAGCAGCAGCACCACCACCACCACCACCGCCGCCGCCACCACCGCAGGAAGTGGGCTGACTGGGTGGTGTGGCAGAGGACTGATGAAGAGGGGTTAGAAGCATGCCAGAAGAGGACCCAGGGTCACGTGCCAGTCCCAGCACCTCAAGAACTTAAGGGGAGCCCTGCTGGATCAGACCCAAGGTCCAGCCTCCTGCTTCTAGCAGCTGCTGACAACCAGATGATTCCACACCCACAATCAGAGCACAAAGGCAACATGCCTCGCCCTGTGCCCAGCCTCCGGTGTTTGTTTGGAGATCCACCTCTCAACACAGCACACGCCTGTTTAGTCAGGGGCGGGCCAGCTTTAGACAAGGTCCCCAGATCCGGAACTAGGCCTTCTCCTGCCCTAGAAAAGCACGGGTTTCACTGCTTTGCAACAGACCTTTCTCCTCCCCCACCTATTTGCACTTCCCTCCTCTTCCTCTGCTGCTGCCTCCCATGTGTCGAATTCAGATCATGAGCGCCTTTGGGGCAAGAACCTGTCTTTTCGTTACTTGTAAAGCGCTTTATCACGGATGGCGCGATGTAAATAATGATACTTACGTACCAATGAGATTGGGGACGAAGAGGAAAATATTTTCTTGCTTCATCTTGATTGCAGCTGCAGCTCTGTGAAGATCCAAGTCTTCCTGCAAATCCTGCCCAGCCGCAAGGGCCAATGCAATATTTAGATCGTGCAACACCCGGTCCCACCGCACAAAACGCATACGCTCCTCCCAGGGAACCCAGGAGTCCTGTCTCCCAGCTCTCTTTTATTCCAACCCCACTATCCCGGAAGACTCAGGAGTCCTAGCCCGACCCCCCCCTTCTTTTATTTTGACCCCAACGAACCCACCAGCTTTTTCCGGTCTCTGCAACCTTCAGCTGCTCTTCTCAGGTTGGGGAAAAGAAAACGGCAAATCTCTGCTGTCGCTTTAAAATATTTTATGATTCACAGCTCCGTGCTGGGTTAGACTGTATGAGAAGTAAAAAAGGGGGGAACCTAGTAGTGGTTCAACCAACTGTCTTTTGTTTTACAAAATTGCAATTTGGAATGCTTCTTCTTCCGCGCCACCGCCCTTTCCGGACATTATCCTTGTCTCCACCCCCGCCTTGTTTTGGTTTAGCCCTAAAGGAGAGCACGAGAACGCGCCAGGATAGAAAGGCTGCCCCCTCTCTTCTCCTTATAGGTTATCCCAGTCATAGAGCTCTCGGAGGACTACAGCTAGAAAAGCCTGTTACCAACCGGAGAGGGGAAAGATGGTTGTTTGTAATCTCCGCTATATAGATAGCCTTGTTAGTTAGCCCTTTACAGTTTTTTTAAAAGTTTTTTACGTTTTAAGGCCTCCTCTCTGTGGTGACTTTCAGCCAATCGGAAACGGTGGTCATTAAAGACTGCCATTAAAGACCTTAAGAGGGCTCCTGTCCTTTTGAAGACGTTGTAGGAAACAATCTTGGTGGCTTTATTGTAAAGTCCTTGACCTTGTAATGTACAGTATAGCTATTTTTAGCCTTGCTGTTTTTTAATTGATTTTTTAAAATTTATTGTGCTTATAAATTTGTTTTGTGTTTTTATTCACCTTGATGGCACTTGTTGAAAGAAGTATAAATCCCGTAAAGAATGGATGGGACCAGTGAATGCAAAACTATAAAGTTACTGATGAATGAATTATCTCATCTGTATCCCCAAATTCCTTTAAAAGTTTTTTTTTCCCTGATGGAGTAACTCTGGCTAATGGTGTCAGTACAGTTCTATTGTATCTTGCCCTTTCATCAAGAGGCTTATCTATACAGTATATGCATGGGCATGCACACCTGCCTCTCTCACAAGAATGTAGCCTACAATAGCAACTGCATTAAGGTGAGCAACTGAGCTTCGTGGTTGACTGGAGATAGAACCTAGGCCTCTTCTGTTCAAATTCTGCTCACTCTGTCCATTTCCCCACACTGGCTCTCTGTTGATTTTTACATAGAAATAATAATGGTCTGTATTACCTGGTCTGTATTACCTGGAAACAATACTATAATAGCATTGCAATATTTTCCAATTTTGTACATTGTATGGAAAGTTAAAACAAAAGGGAAAACACAATAATTATACATAGGTGTATAATTGTATGGAAAGTTACATTGTATGGAAAGTTAAAACAAAAGGGAAAACACACAAGAATTATACACAGGTGTAGACAGAGACATTCACATGATGTGGCTTTCCTGGTCAAAGTAGTGCTGTGACAGGAAGCAGCAGCAGCACCTCGCCAAATACTCCTTTCTACAGAACAACCCCCCCCCCCCCGAGCATGGCCTGGATGTAAAACCCTACCTGAGCTCCTAGAGGAAAATAATCTGGTACTATGGAAGTGTGGGAGAAAGAAGCCAATGCCCCTGTGGTTGAATGGCATTACCCAGAATGCCTCTGTCTACTGAATTTGCTACTATTTTTTGTTGTTTTTAGGGTTGCCACCTAGCCATAAACAGACACTCCGGCTTTATGAATTCGGTAATGTGTGCAAAAGAGCAATGGCCAGGGAATTTGTTTAATTTAAATTTTATTTAAATGGTTTTCTTTTAAAGGTGGCAACCTTGGTTGGTTCTTTCAGCCTATTGTGGATTGGGTCTGGTGCTGATCTCTTTACCCAAGATGCATTTTGCAGCAATTAATTCAGCATACTTTTTAACAATCCCCCCCTTAATGTCAATATGCCAAGACGCGTAAGGAGTGAGAGATAGATACTACTTCTCCCCTCCCGACCCTCCAGTTCTTGGGGTTCAGCCTGTGTCTTTATTATTTTCTCTGTCAGTACAGTGGGGCTGGGAGTCAGGTTTTCCAGTGTCCTTAGCTGAAGTCTCCAGCTGGTCAGTGTCACTGTCCGAATTCTCCCGCTGAGGCTGATCCTTGCGCCGAGTCACTTTGCTCAGGAACTTGCCTGATCCGCCCTGGCGGTTGGGGCAGCAGATCAGGGGCTGTAGTGTAGGGAGGGCAGGAAATGAGAAGCAGTAGACAATTCCACGTGCCCCACATTGATGCTAGTACCCACTCCATGTCCTGCCTGGTGCAGAATACTGCTACATTTGTAACAAGGGGGCCTCATTCCAACAAGAGGTGGATCAGATGCATAAGTAGGACCTGCAAGAAATGTGGCGTTAGGGTTGCCACCTCTCTAGGGCCGGAGGGAGGAAGGAAAATGGCTATTGCTCTTTTATACATATCTGTTCATTCATTTAAGTGTATGCAAATTTAAAATAGCTCATTAACCCCCTGAGCCACCCCAAAAGTTAGGGTGGCAAACTCCACCCCTGGCCATACTAGTGTGAAACTGAAATAGAGGTGACAACCCTAAGACTGCATCTTATGCACACTTTCCTAGAAGTAAGTTGAGTACAGTGAGACTTCTGAGTAAATATGCATAGGATTGCACTGTAACAGCGCAATGGTGTAACAGTAGGGGGGGTTATACTGGTGTCCGTCCTGCATCCACTGGCGTACGGCAAGTTACACTGGCATAAGTGCACTTACACCGGTGGATCTACTGTTACACCGGTGCAAGAGTTACACAGGATTGCGCTGTAAATGTCACAAATGTTGTGAAAAGACAGCCATGAATGGGCTGTGCTGTATATCGGGGTCCCCAAACTTACGGATGCCAGAGTCACATTGCTCAGGTTTTGCTTTTATGGTGGGCCAAAGCCAAGCGGGTCAGTGATATAAAATAATACAGTATATATTTGTACATAACTTGGAGAATGTTAACAAAAGGAGAAAAATATTGGTGCATGGTGATAGGCTGGAATGGGGGGGTGGAGATTGGGGGAGAAGAGGAAGGAGTGGGGGGGCGTATGTAATTATAATACCATTGGGCTCAGAGAACCGGTCAAAATGTGTTGGATCGTATGTGGCCTGCAAGTCGTAGTTGGGGGGGAGCCTGCCCTATATGGTGAATGATGGTCTTGGAAAGCCCCTCTTCTCCTCCCCACTTGCACACCTGGCCAAGGAGCCTAGCTGGCAGTTAGGTGCATTTTCTGCCGGTAGAATGACAAGCTAGAAAAAGAGGACAAGGCTTCTGTACCTTCTATTCTTGCGTAGAAGAAGGAATTATGGTAGGTGTGGTTTGCAGGGGTGCCGCAAGCTGGACTTGCTGCAATCTCTTCTTCTACATAACTATGAAGCATGAGAGCCAGTGTTTCAGACTTAGGAGGCCTAGATTCTAATCCCCAATCAGGCATGAGACCAGCTGGTTGACCTGGGGCCAGTAACCCCCTCTTGATCTAGCCTACCTCATAGGGTTGTTGGAATAAAAATGGGTGGGGATCCTTGGGCACTGCCCTAAGCTTCTTGTTGGAAAGGTGGGATAAATATTCAAGAATAAAAAAATACAGGAGCCCTGTCCTCCTTACAGGGCCATAGCCCAGAAGTCTGACCCCCCTCCTCCCCCCCGATATTCCAGGCCCCTCAGCTTTTATTTTAAGAAGGTAAGTCTCTAATATTTTTACTGGTGGAGATACAGGGGAAAACATGTAAGTAATATTCTACCCAATTGCTCAATAAGAAGTACTACCTTGTTATTAAACACGATTAATTAATCAAATTAAACACATTTGACTATCTGTATTTATGTCCTGCAATTCATAAATACCAGGATGGTGTATTAGGAGAGCCAGGATAGTGTAGTGGTTCGGGAGTTGGACTTAGACTGTCCAGGTTCAAATCCCCGCTCAGACACAAAGCTTCCTGGGTGACCTTGGGCCAGTCACTATCTCTCAGCCTAACCTACCTCACAGGGTTGTTGTGAGGACAAAAAGGAGGGGAGGAAATATGTATACCGATCTGAGCTCCTTGAAGGAAGGGTGGTATAAAATGTGAAAAATAAATAAAATAAATGATCTTCCATCTCCTTAAATCCTCTTGAGTCTGACAACACATTTTCTAGCTATGGGCCTGCCTCCTTAGCATTCAGTCACCCTAACTCCAGTACTCTGCTAGAAAAATAATCAAAGCTCTTCACAAGGTCACCCAGCTTCTAAATCAAGGAATGTGAAAGTCTGCACCTTGCACCCCCAAACAAACTAAACACAGTTGCAGATGCTTGCTAATTAATCCTGTATAGGCTTCTTCGATTATTTTGCTGCTTCTAGTCATGAAAAGGGGCAAATTCAAGTCATAAAGCCTGATCCCCTGACCTTCTGCTTATCTCTCTTCCCATCCCTGGGCTTCTGTGATTTCACTATGCATTACCCCCAAGCAAATGCATCACTATGCATCACTCCAGCCTTAAGAGCTAGAAACATGTGGAATCATGTTTGTAGCCAATCCCAATTTCCTTATTTAGTTGCAGAATGCACACATTCCTTCAGGGGGTTTCCCATTCCTTTTGCCTGGACTTATGACACTCAGATCCTGAATGGATCTTGTATGTGTCCTTCCACTCCACTTCAGTCTGTTGTTCAGCCCCTGGTAGTGTTCCTGTACAGGCAAAAATCAGCTGGTAAAGATGATCCCATCATAGAACTTCCATGTCAGGAAAAGCTGTACCAGTCAATTTGTGCCAGTTATGCCTTTGTTAAAGGCACAGAACCTTTGTCAGTAAAAAATATATTATACTGTGAGTGGGATTTTCAGCATCTTATTATTCCAACGCCTGAAAATTTCTATACATCATAACTGTAAGACAAGTGGTCATATCAGTAAGAAATCTGGTGTGAAAAGAATCCGGCATGGAATATCTTGCAAGAGGCATAATCCAAATAATATTTAAAAAATTCTTGGGAAGAATTGATGAAGAATAAGATGGCAACCACCTTACTCCCACTGCCTTGCCAATGAGTACCTGAATGGTGTTGAGGTCCTGCTCAGATACCAGCGGGGAAATGTCCGCTGAGGGGGACCGCCGGGGTGAACGACGACGCTGGGTCACACAAGTGCCCCCTATCTGATCCTCCAGAAGCACTGTCTCCACCTGGTGGTGGGAGAAAGGGAATATGATGAGGAATAGATTAGATTAGAAACGTTGGGAGATGCTGAAGGGGCTGAATCAGCCCCGCCCCTAACCCTGTTCTCAAACCAAAGCTCAACCTTCCACCATGGGAAGTACCGTACTATTTGCGGTAACAAATATCATATGGGTCACTGTGTTACTCTGTCGCAACAAAAACAACAAAGAATCTTCTTGTGGTACTTTAAAGACTAACTGATTTGCTGTGGCATGAGCTTTGGTGTACTGGATTAGTGGTGGGCTCCAGGCTTGTGGGATCTACTCTGTTTTTTTGCTAGAGCTATGAGTTCCACTGAGACAGATGCAAAATACAGCCCTAGGGGGACGGACATACACTTTTGCATTAAGGCACAGGGTGCCTGTGAACACATGCGCAGCCCAGGCGTTTGTCTTCAGTATCTGAACTGAGCTCATAGTTCTTTCACACAAAAATCCACTTCTAATTTCCCCCAAAAGCTTCCTTTGTTTTAGCAGCCTAATTTAGGAGAGGAAAAAAAGCGTCTTGTCATTGCTGTTGGTTAACCACCACAAAATGGTTATGCCTTGGGGTCAAAAGAAAAGAAACAGGGAGAAGAAAGCCGGGACTTCTGCATCCTCTAGGGTGAGTGGGCTTAGAATAAATGTGAGTTAGAATGAAGCCCTTGCAAATCTGCTGCAAATCGCTCAGAATTCTACCAGCAGATCCCTCACCTTCCTTCTGCCCGTCCCGGGACTGCAGCTCACTTTATTTGATGAAGAAAGTGTGATCCACAGTTGGCAGAGAATATATGTATGGAATTATACACACCAGAGGTACAGAGAGAAAAAACTGCAAATGGTGGAGCTAAAAGATAATAGAATGCAAATGGCACAGCTTGTGTCATTGTTCACAGCAGGGGCGTAGGCTGATATGGGGCCCTGGGGCAGTGGGCCCCAGGGCGTAAGGGCGGAGAGGCTCCTGGGGGGGCGTAGAGGGCCTCTGGAGGGGCGGGAGACATCCTAGGTTTCGGTTTTTTCTTTTGTTTTTTCCCGTTTTTTTCCGGGTTTTTTAAAGGTTTTTTTTAGAAGTATTTATTATTTATTTATTTACAATATTTATATCCCGCCTTTCTCCCCGAAGGGACCCAAGGCGGCTAGTAACGGGGCTTTGTAGTTTCCCCCCCCCCCTTGCATTGCAGCCTTGCCTAGCAGCCCAGGAGTCCTGATTCACCCCCCCCCCCCCCAGAGGGCATTAAGGGGCAATACACTTTCAAGTTTATTCTGCAGAGCAAAATTCACAAAATTGATGTTTGGAACACTTTCAAGTTTATTCTGCAGAGCAAAATTCACATCATTATGAATGCCTCATCATGTGTGCTGCTGGAAATGGAGACAGGAGGTACAAAGTGGACAAGGAGGCTTCCAAACTGAAATCAAAAAATCCCAAAAATTTGCTGCGTGGCTGCGCTGTGGGGCGTAAAGGATTACGGCCGCGCGTTTTTATGGGGGGGCGTCAAGGGTTTGGGCCCCGGATCAAAAATGGTCTGGCTCCTCCTCTGGTTCACAGTGTATCTATATTCCCGCCAATTAAGGAGTACACGTCATGCATTTAGGCCCCAATCCTATTGGGCCGTTGCATTGCTGGAACTAGTGTTCCAGTAGCGCAAGGCCCTTTATGGCAGCGCAAAAGCTGGGCCACCGCTGCATGCTTCCGGGCCGCTGTCACAAATGGGTAGCAGTGTGCACCGCATCAGCTCCTGAAGCCTCCATTGGTGGCAGTAAGTTGGTGGTGGAGGCGTGTCGTGGATGAGGAGGGGGGTGGATCTCAGCGGCACCGACATGCGCCAGATCCTATCCCCTCTTTCCCAGGTTGCCCTGCCCCTTTTCTCAGACATATGCCAGCAAAATGGCTTGAGTAGGTTTGAGGAGATCCATAGGTGACTGGGCAGCCTAAATATTTTTATTTACCTCCTGCTGTCCGATTGCCCCACCCCCCCATGCTGTTGGATGTAGTACATACTCTGTCAATGGGGCTGCATCGGCACTAATAGTGGGGGACAGGATTGGGCAGGTAGTGAGGTAGGCTCTAGCTCACAAAACATTAGGCCACAATAAATCTTTAGCTTTTAGGTGCCACAAGGCTCTTTGTTGCTTTAGTAGTCGTATGTGAAGGAGGGGCCTCTGTACAGCTGTAGAATGCCTCTCTCACCACCAAGTAACCACAGACAGCCTCTCAATGTTCACCTGGTGTTAGGAAATAAAACGGCCAGGCTTTTAAGATAAGAGCTCTTATTTTAGCAAGTTACGTAACACAGTTGGCATGGGGGGTACATACTTGTTTGTGCCGTGAGGGGTTTCGCCCCCGAATGGGCAAAGACTTGCTCTCCTCCTCATCTGTCCCCTCCTCCTCCTGCTATGGGAGGAAAGGGGAGGATGAAGTGAATGACACAGATATTTCCCCACCACCACCACTTATCTTCTTACGCTGCCTCATTTCACGACTGTACACCATTTCAAGTCTGCTTCGTACAATTTTCTGTTTCCCCTCTGCCCCCCCCACTTTTTTCAGCACCCACACCCACCTTGACCCACCCTTCCGACCTGTGATGCGAACCTCACTACAGAGGCTTGAGCTGTTGCAAAGACTCCTCTTTGCTTTGTTCCCCCTTTGCACCTCCTCGACTAGGCCTGGAGGGATCTACTTTCCATTCATTCAGGGCATCACAGCTGGCTGAGGGTGTTCTAAAGCCTAGGGGAATCGTGCGGAGAATTCCTTGTTAGCTGAAGGACCAAGAAAGAATGTGTAGGGTGCGGAGTGTATGCGTTTCCCTGGCCCACTGCATGAAGCCTTCTGGCTCCCCACTCAGCCCTGACTACGATAGATAGTTGTAAATGATAGTTGTAGACAAACTATTCAGGAGGAGCTGGGCATACTGATAATTTGGCCTTGGATCACTTACTTGCCCCAGTTATGAGGAGGCTTGAACTGTTTATTTCTTGCAGGGCGACTGAATGGCCCATGTGGAATGGCCCACCAGGAGCCTTGATTTGAACATTGTAGGGTGGTTAGTTGTGAACATTGTAGGGTGGTCTTCCCTCAACCAACTTACCGTGCATTGACTCAACTGTGAAACAATAGTACCTCTGAGCATGCATGTGTAGGGTGCCCCCAGAGGCATAGTTACAACTGTGTGTATGATTTTGGAGGTGGAGCCAGAGCTTCTAGGTCAAAAGGCTTCCAGGCAAGTTTAAGGTCTGTGATGCAGACATACTATATTTTATTTCACTCACTGTTTCGCTGACACAAGGGGATCTAAAGGACCGGAGATCATGAAACCCCCCTTGAAGGCCATCCTCTGGGTTGTCTGGCCTGGAAAAGGATAATAACAGAAAAGGGTGTGGAAATAGCGCTAATGAAGTTGCCCCACAAGCTCCTCCCACTTCCCTTCTAGCTCCTCCCACAGGTCACTCACGAGCTACTGCATTCAGAACCGGGGCTGGCTTCCCGTCGGGCAGGGAATCCTGGCTTGCACTTGAGGACAGGGTGTAGGAGTGCTGCAGTGCAAGAGAAAGGAGGTGAGGGCAGAGACTGTGGGCAAGGCTAAAGAGAGGACTCCTTCTCCGAGGCCCCCAATCCAAGGTTAGGTGGCTGGGGAAAGAAAGGCCCTTCTCAGTTGTGGCATGGATGGCACCCCATATATGGAATACCTTCCCAGAGAAGCTTGCCGGGCATGAACTCTGCTATCTTTGTATTGCTGGGTGGAGACTTTTTCTGTTTGCACAGGCATTTTCCAGCACATGGCACAGCTAGGTGGTTAATTGGTCTTTGATCCCTTCTGCTGAATTTGAAGTCTTCTTGATTTGATTGCTGCTTTGCTGATGTTTATAGGGTTTTTTTAAATCTATTCTTGGGTTTTTTTTAATTGTATTTTATCTGTGTAATTCGTACATTGCCCTAGGGGTCTTGGTACTGAAGAGTGGCATAATCATTTTGGAAATAATAAATGAGACCTGAGGGCGGGGCTAGTGATGGAGGAGGGGCTGTGACCAGGCAGAAAAGAGGTACGTACTACGGTACCCCAGAGACGACGGGGAAAGAGGCGACGACGGGTGAGGGTGACAATTGCTTACCATTTTCTGTACGTCGGATGATGCTGCAGAATTCAGAAAACGCTAGGGGGGGCTGAGACATGTGCTGGAAGAGCCCCTGGTAGTCCGGGGGATTCAAGAATCCCAAAAGTTGCTCAGCCAAACCCCGAGCTGCCACATAGCTCAGCCGAGCCTGGACCAAGGACTGCTCCGCGTGGAAACAAGCCAGCTGAAGAAGAGAAGGCAAGAGACAGGTCGTCGTAGCCCTGCTGCAGGCTCAGTCCAATCTACCCCCAGATACCCTTCTTTTTTACTTTTTTAAAAGTTTATTAAAAGTTTTCTCCACGATCATGAACAGCATGAGTAACAAATCTCTAACAGGTAATCCCAACTCCACCTCCAACCCTGAAATTTGCCCCCTATTTAAGAGAGAAAGCAACAATATTTTGCTAAAAACTGAAGTATTGAAAGCCATTATCTGCATCCCCTACTGCTTATACAGTTGGAACTGTATATAGGTCATGCCTAGAGGTGTTTGACAATGGTGTTATTTATTTTACACAGAAGTAAGCCCATTGCTTATTCAACAAAAACAAACTCCTCTAGCCATGCCAGTTCAACAGTCAATCCTGGTTGTACAGGTGGGCCCCCATATCCGCTGGGGATATGTTCCAGGCCCCTCCGTGGATACTTGAAACCGTCGATAAGAGCGAACACCCCCTCCATGGTTTCCTGAGGGCCCCCCCTGCCTCCCCTGCAGGCAGGCATGCTTGCCCCCCCCAGCTCTTATTTTTCTTTCAGCAAGCTTTGTTTCTTCCTTAAAACAAACAGAGAAGCAGTCTCCATTGCAGGCAAGTAGAACGAGACTAAGTCCTAGAGAGGCTCTGCAAGGTTTCTGTTAACCTTGCAGAGACTCTCTAGTACTTAGTCTCGTTCTACTTGTCTGTAATAAGCAGCCAGAGGCTGCTTCTCCTGTTTCTTTAAGGAAGAAACGAAGCTTACTGGGAAAAAAGTAAAAGCCTGGGGGGGGGGGGTCCCCATGATCCGTGGATAACTGAAACCGTGGATAGCGAATCAGTGGATATGGGGGCCCACCTGTACTTCAGAGATCTGCCTCTTATCCTAGCTGCCCATGGCTTCTTTACTTTTACTGCTGCTGTTTTGCTACTGTTCTGTATTCTTGTTCTTAATAACTGCTGTTTATATAATTAGATAAATTATATTACTTATCTCTATAACTTGCCTGTTGCTGCTATGAGTTTAATGGGGTGTGTGTGATGTTTTGGTTTTATTTATTATGATTATGTATTTATATTGTGTTTTTATGATTACCGATGTGTTTTACTATGAATTTGTTAGCCGCCCGGCCTTACACTTTGGAAAGCTGGGAGAGAAATCTTTTAAACAAATATATAAATAATCGCACTTCCCACAGGGACCATTCCCAGCCCTCTCTACCACTTCTTAAGTTTAAGGCACCCCTATTCCTCAGCATGTTGTTAGTATCTTTTCCCTGTTTTCCTGTGGAGAAGAACAACTGAAAAGTGGGACACCAAAACAGACCTGATACACCTGTTTGAATGAAGAGATATGGGGAAGAAAGTCATAATTCTGCACTGAAGATCAGCTAGAACGGGGCTTTTCAGCCCCCCTTTTTTTTGCAACAGCCATTTTTCCAAGTACCACCACTGTCTCCAGAGACAGTAGCCAGCCGTGCAGAGTGGGTGGCTTTCCCCACAGTTGGGACTTCGCTCTGCACCCTCCTCCTCCCCCAAACTGTGCCAGGCAGCTGCATCTTGCCCACTGGATGGTGCACCACCACTGTCCCAGCCATCTCCACTCCCAGAGGAGTCAGGCCAGGCAGCAGGACAGTGCCACAACCCACATGATTATCATGGCAGTAGAGTACCAACCCAGTACCAACCGGCCTTACCATAAAGTACCACTGGTTGAAGCCCCTGAGCTAGAACAAAAGGCTTGAGATCCCTTGAAAGACAAATCCCAGGGGCCTCCGGGCTCAGCCTCCTGCTCTGCCAGGGATCACCTCCAAGTATCAAGGTTCTGAGCTTCAAGAGATCTAGTGTTCAACTGGGGTAATAAACTTGCATCTGGGCTGTATAATTTCAGACTGCAGGAGTGAACTGACATGATGATTGATTGTTTTTCCATACAAAACAACTCCCTCCTCAATAGAAAACTAGGTTTCAAGGAGGAGATTTCTAGCCTAGTTTTCTCTTTGACGCCTTAGGTTTTACATGCAGGAGGTGCATGGAGCAGCATTCACATGTTAGCCTCTACTTTCATTGACAGTCCTATCCTAACCCACTTTTCAGCACCAACGCAGCCTCCTGAAGGTGTAATGCATTGCGGCTGCATCAGTGCTGGAAAGTTGGATAGGACTGGGCCCCTATAGGTTTTAGGAAAGAAAGTGTTTCCTATGCAGTTATTGTTTTGTACTGCCTCTTTAAGAGGCCAGCTCAGAAGGCCTAACAATGAGATGACCATGGGGGAGAACGGAAGGAACTGTTTCAGTTGTGCAGGAGATGTCTCTGAGTAGTTGGGCTTGCTTTTATGATCTCCTCTCCTCAGGGGCCTGAACAATCCTAGGCCCCAATGGACTAGCAACTTGAGCCTCTCCTCAGACAAGTTGTGCTTTTAAACAAAATGTGATGCACTGATTTGTTAGCTAGAAATAGCTGAATTAGTTAGGCTTACCAGATCTCCAACCGGGACAGAGTGCTAGACCTTTAGGAAAAGGAATGTGGGCAGGTGTAGCTTGTTAAGCCTTACAGCACAATCCTAGGCATGTCTACTCAGAAGCAAGCCCCACTGACTGAACACAATGGGGCTTGCTTCTGAGTAGACATGCCTAGGATTGTGCTGTAAGGTTTAACAAGCTACACCTGCCCACATTCTTATTCCTAAAGGTCTAGCACTCTGTCCCGGTTGGAGATCTGGTAAGCCTAGAATTAGTAGAAGTATGATGTATGCTGCTCTTTTCACATATCCTCTTTACAGCCCTGCACATACCTCAGTGAGCGCATATGAAGCTTCATTGTACTGAATCAGACCATTGGACCACCTAGCCTTGCACTGTCAATTCTGCCAGCAGTGCTCCAGGATCTCCTGTTCATCACCTGCTGCCTGACCCTTTTAACTGGAGTGGCAAGCGATTGAAGCTGGGAGCTTCAGTGGGAGGTACCTGTGCAGACTTTTGTGCCTCAACAGCAGCCTGGACTATTTTGGCAGTGCTGACAATGGTGTTTACCAGGAAGCCGGCCATGGCTTCTGACATTCTGGGTGCAAAGCCTGTTTGGACAGGCCTGTCAGGCTGAGGGTCTTCCTTGGAAGAATCAGAGGTGCCTTCTTCCATTTTGGATCTGGCAAGAGGGAGGAAAAAAATATAAATACTGGACATGGAACAGAGTTTGATGGAGCTAAAATATAGAGGCAGGGGCTGTAGCTTAAGTATTCTTCCCTCGTTGGTAAACTGCCAGAGAAACACGCTTCCTGTGTGTATTCCACAACTCACGTTGTTTGCGTTGGATGTGTAGATGAAAATTTTGTCCACATTTACTGAATCAGATTGAATGTCTCTGTTTCCAGTACTCCCCTGAAGGTCCATAAGAGGTAAGTAGAGGGGCAGTCAATCCTAAGCTCACCTCTGCCAGTGGTACTAGGCTCCGCATGGTACAAAACTCCACATGTTGCAAAATAATAAAGCACATTGCGCTGGTGTGGAAACCAGTCCCGCCAGCAGAGAGGCGAGCATTGGCAGGCCTCCGCCTATACAGGAGCTGCGCCCGCTGGGGCAGTTGAGCTCTGTTGCGTGGAGGCGGAGGGAGGGCGGAATGGGGGTGGGGCATTTCAGAACAGGGGGGAGGGAGGGTGGGGAGGAGGGTGGATCAGGCCCAGGAGGTGCGTGGCCTTGGCAGAGGAGGCCTCTGCCAAATCCTGTCCCCCCTTCCTGGGCTTGAAAGCACAACACGGAACTGCTTGGATTTGCGCTGGCCATTTAGATGAGGCACATTGCTCATAGAGGCTGCTGGGACTTGACATGGAGTAAGGGGACAAATGTCCCCTTACCTTGAGGAGACCTTCAGCAGCCTCCAGCCCTGTGCTGGAAGCAGCAGAGCCTGCCCTGGCACCACTGGATCGCAGTGTGAGGCTTTGAATAAGATTGCACCTTATAATAAGATTTGTCTCAGTAAACAAATGAATTTACCAAATGCCTTCACATGAATTCTTGAAGCAGATTTCTAGTCCTCATGATTATGACTCCTAAGAGAGATTTGAAACTAGGGAGGGAGGGTAACGGGGTGTGTGGAAAGGAAAGCATAGGGTAAGCTTGGAAACAGAAACAGGGACATTGAGTAGGCTTTGCGTGGGTCAAGACTTGAGTGCCCCCTTGTACCTCTGTATGACTAGTAGAAGCAGGGTACATTATGCAAAATAAGCATATGCCTAATGTCTACAAGTTGCAGAATTCTGGGGTTTGACTCAATTTTTTTTAAAGCACACAGACACAGCTTGCTCTGTAGTCCATGACTAGCACTTTGAATGCTTGTTTTGAGAAATTAAAACAATGTGGACAAGACTTGATGTTGTGTGTCCCATGCGGAGGTGTAGGAGATGTCACTTATTGCATCTGTCATACATTCTGAAGGCCACATACAAAGCAAACTGTTTTGTTTTATAAAGAACGGTAAATGATGGTGAAAAGAGGTGAAAACTGAAGTACAATATTTCTGAAGAGTAATTATGTGGAGAAAACTTTCTGAAGCTCTAGAAAGAGTTCCCTGTTGTTCTGCTGAGGTGGTCGCTGAAAAAGAAACGCGGAGAGAGGTGCCCTGGCTTTGAGTTTTGCAATAAGCAAGGTATCTCCCTGCTTGAGGACAGGGGCTAGAATGCACCTTCTAAGCTCTAGAAGTCTTCAACATGCTGCTCTGTGCAGCTGCAGAGCCCAGATGTGTGACTGCACGGAGACCACAAAAAAGCACCCCCCTTTTTCTCATCCCCACCTAGAAGGACATGTATTTGTAGATGCTGTAACTGTGTAGTAAGATAATAAGAGGCACAGTACTGGCCCATGCCCAAAGAGACAGAGTCTGGATGAGGGGATTCAGCGATAACCCCGAAGACCGTCTTCGAAGAGCAAGGCATTGGTCAGAATAATGTAGTCCAACTCCACATGCTGTATTCACAACCCTTTGGCAGACATGCAGCTGCAGCTATTTGAGCCCTGAGACAAGATTGTATGGTTAGCAGGTGGGGGGAGGCATACCAAGGCGAGCCTTTTTTCTGTCCAAATGGGAAAGGTAACAGAGCACTGCTCCAGTTTAAAGTTAACACTTTGGTTGTCACCTAATTTTTCAAGAAGCCAACTCTCATGGGGAGTTTGGCCCACCCTAAATGGAAATTCACGATTCTGGTAACATGAAGGTGGCAATGGGGATATTGAGTAATTGAGGGGGGAACACACACGTATGCCTTGCTAGGAGATATTGGGTCATAAGGAGACCTCACACCAGCAGCTCCTATCAAGCTCCCTTTGGCTTACTGGGATACAAACCGTCACCCCTTCCCTGTCAAGCCCCCAGCTGTGGAGGTGGGACTGCAAGCGAGATGCTCCTTCACTTACTAGCCAACTGCCAGGGATGCGGTTGCCATGGGAATGCATCCAGAACTCAGTTGCTAGGCAATGGAATTCCTTGTCATGTAAAAAGGGTTGAATGTTTGAGAGCTGCAGAAGAGGGCAGAGCTGCAGAGCCCTAGATGGCATGTGTACAGTATATGCTTGTGTGGGAGGTGTGTCTATGTTGTGTGTGGTATTTCAGAAGAGGAAAGTAGCCATTGTCATATAACCTCATTAGTACCCTAATTGTCACTTGTCTAGTAATGGAAAAGAACTATGTATTTAGACATGAACAGGGATAGTTTGGGATTCAATAGGTCGCTGCAGTGCAATCCAAGAATCCTTCCTCCGGTCTCCGAGAACCCTGAAGTCCTGACTTAGGGGACTCGCACACCCAAATTCAATGCAGCACGATGCATTTACACAAAACTACTTAATTTTACTCCAGATTAATGCATTGAGACTGACCAGCACTCTCTTGGTTCGGTCCACACAATTATATCTCCACTCCCCATGTAAACATGCCTTGAATATAGGGCTTGTTAGCTAATTAAATAAATCTTGAAGATGAATGGACTGAAATATGATTTATCAATTAAATTTGCCTTTGAGTGCAAATTTGTAATAATACCAAAAAAGAATACCAAAACAAAAAGCACAGTTTAAGGATGCTTCATGGCAGGTGTCATTTCAGAAGAGGCATTCCTTCCTGTGTGAGAGCAAAACTGGGATGCTTCTGTTAAGATGGCACTTGTCTACTGCATGTTTTTGAAAAGTACTCATATTAAGAATAGGTATTTAAACATTTTAAAAATCTGCTCTCTGATTCATTGGGATACATTTTTAGTAGGTTAAAAGTATTTTTAATCCATAAACCTAACTGAGATCAATCAAATATTGCAAATGTACTTGAAAGAGTAGGGAAGAAGTCCTTTAACCTCGGATTCTGTATATGAATGGGCAACTGGCATGTGTTGCAGGCAGTAATTAATCTGCGATCTTGATATAGTAATTGTAGGATCCTATCACATACAAACTCATACAAATATGCTTTCTGCTGCCTTGACCCATTTTCTTTATGTCCAAAGAGACAGAATACATTGGTTTTAATATTCAACATTTTATTAAAAGATTTATCACCCTACCCCCAACATCTTGCCCATTGGTTGTCTTCTTGAGAACAACCAATTCCATCTTTATTTCTTTCCATTTTTTTATCTTCCAAGTATGTTTTCAAGCTCTCCCACCCCATCCCGTATTTTTTTTTAAAAAAGTGTTTATTTTCTAATACATTCCATAGGACACATATGTCTAAGTTTTCCCCAACATTTTTCTTCATATATAAAAAAGACATACACACACACATACATACATACACACACACGCACACACACACATTAGTTTTTAATCACCCGCACACAGGGAGACAGGGAAAAAAATTGGGGAAGGAGCACAAAAGAAAAAAAAAAGAGACAGGAAGAGGTAAACTGTACATGGGGGAAGTTATGGCACCAAAAACCAGAGAAAATATTTAAAAAACAAAACAAAAAACCCCAAAAAGGATTAATTATTATAATACATCAAGCCCCTCCAGCCCCACCCCTCCCCATAACCCCATTTCCCAACCCCAGGCAGGCAGAAATCACTAACTGAACATCTTGAAGTAACAAAAAAAAATCCCATTCTCTTTTCCCCCTCCCACCCCCGTCTTGTTTAAAACAGTGGCCATATTAAATCAGAAAATTAACTTGAGAAATCTGGAAGGAGGCTATGGGAAAAGTTTGTTTCATTAGATGTTTCAATAAGACAACGATGGTTGAGGCCAAATCAGCACCCATGGAATGGGGGGAGAGTGTGTAGACAGGGTTATGTGGCGAGAACAAGGGGTTGATGAGGTTGTGTGACCTGAAAGGGGGGGGGCAAACTTGCTCAACCTCTTTTGCAATGTAACATAACTGTTCCAAGGTCCTTATCCCAAGATGTTGGCATCTACAAACTCAAGGAAAATGGTTTCCAAATTCTCTTTTATCACAGAAGTTACTGCTTGTTAGAATTCCCCAAACCAGTTTCAGCATTGTCTTGCTTGATCCTCTTTCCTGCTCCCTGCCCAGCACTGGATTTTCCTCCCTCACTAGTGAGGAATGGATTCTAGAGTCTTGCTGGTTATCTACGAAGAAAGTAAATGATCTTTGCTCGCTAGATGAGATTTGCAACATCATGGATTCCTTTGTTCCATTTTTTCCATGATGAAGATGGCAAAAATGGGCTCCCTCATCACACCTTCAAAAGGCTGGGAAGGCAGCTGGAATCTCTCCACCCACCGTGCAAGGTTGGTTTATATGGTGCTCTCTGCACAGGTGACATTTCTTTTTTTAAAATTGTCCTCTCCTTCCCTGAGTGGGGAAGATTTCCTTTTCTGACTGAGCTTAGGCCTAGTTCACACAAGGAACAGATGTGGTGGCTTAAACCTTTTCCTGGACTGGCCCACTGCAGGAGGGGCAGGATTGAAGGCTTCTCTGCAGATGCAAAACTAAGTGCGCCAGGAAGTTGGGAATGAAGGGCTCCCTGACCTTTTGTTTTTCATTTAGCCACGCAATCCTCACTGCCATCTACAATCCAATGAGTTCTGTCCAGGAGCGGTTTTACCTTTTCATGCTTGCGTGAACTTGGCTTTCCTCCCTGTCTAACGGGGGGGGGGGGGGGAGAAGGTCACTTCTGGAAGAGTAAAACAGAGATGTTTCCAAACAAAACACATTTCCAAACAATGCATTTTAAGGTCTGGGTCTGTGGACTCCGACTCTGAACATACAGAGTTGCATAGCCCCATTGCCTCTTAACCCAAACCAAGCCAGTTTCTCAGGCAGCCCTTCTTAGACCACGTGCTCAAGGTCTCCAAGTAGCATGTGCATGTGTGGGGGATGCAGGGTCTTTCAAAACTACCCTCCATTGCAGAGTTGCCTTCTCCTCTGACAGAAACGGTTGCAATTCTCCAGTTATGATACAGAAACAGTTCCCACTCTCACAATCTTAGTTTCACCTCCTGTTCCTTTTGGCAGACCAACACCATGTCACACTCCATCAACGAAACTCATGCACTTAAAATACAATAAGCTTGATTTTGAATATGGAAAAGGTGTTTCCATGTAAAAACATCCCCCCTCTCAACTGGACCGAGGCATGCTACTGTTTTTTTCCTGGATGATGAGAGGCTTGAGTGTCACTCAGATTTTTTTAGGGGAGCAATGAGAGTAAACTGTGTCCCATCAGGGAAGCCTTTTGTTTTTTAAGCCAAGATACGACTGAGATTCAGCCTGAGCAAGAGGGCAACCAGCTGTTGCAATCATTTGCTTATTGTAACATGCTAACCCTGATCCCAAACCCTGGGGTGTCACGGCTTGAGGGTTTGTTCATACTGGGTATTACAGCAGGGAGCAGGAAAGCTTCTCTCCCTCCCTCCCACCTTGAGAAGTGTATGGAAACAAGCAGGCACAGAAAAGTCCGTGGGATGAAGATGGCGCTCTGTATGCAAGTTCTAAACCATGGCAGGTTCTTAATTATATTGGGCAGCCCTATTCTGCGATGACTCTTGTATGCCTCTCTTGTGCAGTTGTGGCTGCAGACGTAAAAACAAACTGAATGGTTGGGGTGCATGGTGGTAGAGAAAACATTGGGGGGGGGCACGGCTGTGATGAGGGACTAACTTAGGTTCTAGGAGAGAGGACTTTTCAGAGTGGGTGAGTAGGAACTGATTAACAAGTTGATGCCCTCAGCCACAAAAGGAGCCAGACCTTCTAGAGGTGAATTTAATGCTTGGCGTTTGCAGGAAATGGATGACCGCAGCTCAAAATCCCTCAGCATTCAGAGTGGTGAGGTGCTTTTCCTTAAGGGGGAAGATGTAACCTATGTAGTAGGGGGTGATTATTAAGAAGATCCCTGGGCTGGCAGGGGCTTAGATCCATGTCTAAAAACAGACTTAGGGGTGAGTTGGGAGGGGGACACTGTTTAAAATCTACATTCTGGTTCATGACAGGAATGTGAGGACTGGTTCAAGAACCATGTTTTTTCCATCATCATGTAGGACTAGCACGGCGCCAAGACAGTCTCAAGAGCTAGAGTCGGCTCCATCTGAGAAATGGAGCAAATGCAGGTGGGCATCCACAGCAGCTTGTAATATACATTTCCCTCCCTCTGTCCACAGGTAGTAGGGAGGCAAAGAAGGCTCTAGAAGCAGAGAATGTTTCCAAAGCAGTCTGAATTCTGTTATCCCTTGTCTGTGGATTTAGGCAGAATCAAGAGCCACTGTCTTGTACCCTAAGAAAGATGTGAAGTTCTTCACTGTCATCTGATAATTCTATGCATGCACAGATTGGCCACCACCCATGGGCAACCCTGGATTCCTCCCCAAATCCACATCCATTAATCTAAATTTCCCTTGAACTGGATTAAGGAACCATGCTACAGGAGGGAGAGAGCAGGTTCTCTGACCACAGCAGTTCCATTCACAGCCCATCACAAGGGAGGAATGACAGAGTTCTGGATTGGATGTAATGGATTTTGCTCTCTCCCCAAGAGTGGGATTGGGAATATTCAGCCACACCCTGAAGTGATAATTAATCTCCACTGGTGGGGCACTGTTTTCTCTCTCTCTCTCTCCACCTACAGATTGTGGCAATGCGCGGGGAGCAACTGACAATGATCAGGGATGTGAAAACTGACCATCCATGTCATGGACACAGCTTCAGTGTCTCCATCCATCTGGCAGGGTTAGGGAACCACGACCTGAGGAGGCACCAGCCACACTCCAGAGGGCGAGAATTCAACCTTCCATCACAGTCCCATCTTCTGTGTCGCTGTGCTTGCAAGATGGTGGCAAGGCAAAGGCCACAGATGACGACTGAGGAGCTTCCACTGTGGCTGTTTCACAGTGTCTCCCATGCCCCGCCTCCCTCCCCTTGCCAATCCCCCATCTCCCTCGGGCAAAGTCTCCTGGTTCTCTCCCAATCGCCTCACGAATAGGAAAAGTGTGACCCATTGAGGATGTGAGAGGTGACGCTGGCCGAGCGGCTAATGCCCTGGTCCGACTGGCCACCAGAAGCTGTGCGCCGCAGTGGCTGGGGGCTGTTCCTCAGCATAACCACATTGGAGCGGCCCCCGGGGGCTGAGGAGGAGGAGGAGGTGGAGGAGGAGGGAGAAGAGGAAGGGGGGTGAAGCCAGGCTGAAGGGGGTGGGGCCAGCATAGGGGGCTGCCTCCACGCATGAGGTGCACCAGCTGTGTTCTGGACACCATGGCTCCAATGGGAACCACTGCGGGGAACGGGGCGGGACGGCCAGGGCTGCGGAGGAGCTGTGTAGCCTTGGTTAAAGGCTTCAGCTGGGATGCCTGTGAGTGCCATGTTGCTGAATCCAAGGCGCATGCTCTCCGAGTCAAAAGCTTCAATCTCCCGGGCCTGGCGCTCTAAGAGGCTCCGGATGCGATCAGAGCGCTCATTCTGCAGGGCCAACATTTCCTCCTCGATCTGGAGAGGGAGAGAGAAAATAATAAGCACATACCTTAGTGTTTCAGCTCTAAGAACACGGTTTATCAAGAAAGAGGAGGGCCTAATCCTGCTGTGGATAGGCTACAATAAGTGGTGTTGTTTTTTAATTTGATTTCATCTACAGGCACTCTTCGACTTATGTACAGGTTCCATTCTGGACACCCTTACATAAGCTGAGTTGTGTGTAAGTTGGAACGGGCCTGTGCAAAAGGAGCCAATCACATTTGCCACTCTGTAAAGCTCGCCACTCGCTTTGCACCGTAAGCTGGGATCGTTCCCAGGGCGTTTCCTTTTTTGTTTAAAGAGCCCATGCAGAGAAAGGGGCAAGAGCATGGGGCTCTTTAAACAAAAAAGGAAACGCCCTGGGAACGATCCCAGCTTACAGTGCAAAGCGAGTGGCGAGGTTTACAGAGCTGCAAGTGGCTTTTCTTGCATAGCCCAACCTCTATAAAGACTCAAAATTACCTAAACAAACGCTTACGCAAGTCAGGGACTGCCTGCATATTTTGACTGCAGCACCACCAGCACCATCCACCTTTTGACTGAGGAGTGGAAAGAGCTAGGGGCCGAGAGGCTTTTCCAAAGCCTTTTCCTGGTTTTAATAAAGGCCGATTTGCCCTTACAATCCATATGAAGGCTGGTTTTAAAAGTGATCGTGGGCTTTCCCACTCCCAAACTGCAGCTTTGTGAGCGCCCAGAGAATTTCATTAGCATTGCCCCATGTGTGCTGCACAGCTCCAGTTCTCAAAGAGGGGGAGGAGGAGGAAGAAGACAGCCACAGAAGTTCAACATTTATACCTATTGAAAGTCTTGGTGTACATATGACCTCCGAAAGATGTCCTTGTGGGATCAAGGAACAACACAACAAGGTTGCAAACTAGGATTCTCAGGAAGGCCAGAGGGAAAGGAACGCTCCTTCAGGTATGTGGCGGAGCTGGGGGTCTGAGCCGTTAAAAGAGCAAGTGAAGGGACTTTCCTGAGTTCTCCAGGAGAAAAAGCAGGGCCAGGGAAAACATACCCTCTGCTCTAGCAGCGCCCGGCGGATGGATACCCGCTGCTCCAGCTCCTTGATTTCACGTTCATGTTGTGCCTCGGTGTGGATCTTGATCTTGCTCTGATAAGCGTTCAGCAGTTCCAGCTCCTGCTGCAGCTGCATCCGCAGGACTTGGTACTCTGCCTCCTGGGTCTCATCCAACCGCAGCTGGAAGGAGACAAAGAAAGAAATCAAGAGGGGGGCGAAGCCACAGGGCTGGCTTGGGAGGCGAGGGTGGGACCCTAGTTCTTGCAGGGCTTCCCATAGTTTTGCAGCTGCTTCTGGAGCAGGGCTTTTGTCCACACTGTAAAATCCCCCATTGAGTCCTGCTATGGAACAGCATCACTGAGGCAATCTGGTCTACTCCAGGTTGACTTGGGAACAGCACATCCTGGTTGATAACAGTTGCATAGCAGGCAGAAGTTCACCCACAAAAGCACCTCCCCTTCTCCAAGTGTGGAAAAGCTACACCTGTTGAATTTCTGCCTAGTGTGTATGAAAGGTACCATAAGGCCTACCAGAGGGGAAAAGGGCCTGTACATCCACAAGTGCAGTGGATGGCAAGTCTCCATAAATCTCAATAAATAGAGAATGATTATGACCATATTCAGGGGGTGCTAAGAGAGCAACTGCACTATGTGTCCGGGCACCTCCGCACCACAGACAAACTGGTTTAACAATCAGTCTCTCTTCCTAGGGAACTTTGGAAATTATACTTCTGGGAAACAGGGGTCTCTCAGAGCATTCTCAACATTTTCACCAAATCACTAGTTTGAGAATTATTCTGGGGAAAGCACAGTGGTACATGCTCAATACACACATGTAGGGTGTATTCAGGGTCACATATCCATCTCCTTATATCTGTCACATATAACCACTTACTAGGTCATGTAAATCGGTGCTTCTCAAACTATCTGATGTGGTGGTCCGGCAATTCTTTGTCCAATGTGCCAGAGACTGGTACCATATCTGTGCCATATTATTACTAGTGTTTCTTTCTTTCCTAGAAATTAGCTGTGGCCCGGCAGCCCGGCACTGGTCTTCAGACTACTGCTTTGAGTAGCACTGATGTAAATTATACATCAAGGCAGCCCAGATTCTGTGCCTTCTATACGATTATATGGATTAAGTACATTTGTCCACAACAGTCCATTTTGCACAATGCTGTTGACCAGAATAGGTCAATTTCTGCCTGTCCCACTGGAAAGGCAAACTCAGGAGAAATTGATGTGGTTCAGTCTTTGGAGGAACTTGTGGATAAAATGGGTCCCTCCCCCCAGAGTCGTAGTTACACACACACACACCCCGTGGTGGGGGCCACCTCCGTGACACCCCTGTGACATCCAGCCTCGTCCCTTTTGACAGCAATTTGGCGCCAGCGCAGTGAAAACACACCGCTTTTTCAGCCGCTTTTAGGCCATTTGTGGCCTAGGCAGGCGGGCAAATCCCGTTGCCGCAAACGGCCTAAAAGTGGCCAAAAAGCCATTGGGGTGGTGGTGGTGCATTTTCGCCGCACCACCACCGAATTGCTGCCGAATCCGGCGGCAAGTGCACCCTCCTGCGCGTGTCGCCCCCCTGCACCTGGGGGCCCACCGCCCACCCAACGAAGCCTCTGCCTCCCCCATGGGGCAGAGTGGGGTACCTACAGCCTGGGTGGAGAGCATTTCATTGATGCTGTGGTCATACTGCTCAGCCAGGATGGCCAGCTTGCGCGTCTGCTCATCTTTCAGGCGCTTGAGGATCCCCTTGTGTTCACTCTTCGGGGTGGTCTCCAAGAGGTGGTTGCGAAGGGCCTTGTACTGTCGTGTCTGGATCTTGCAAGTGTCCTGGAACTGCTTTTTAATTTGCAGTTCCTTGGACTAGGGGAACATGAGAGGAAAAACGGGAGAAGGAAAACAAAAATAGTACAGCCCAAGGGACCAAAGGAAGGAGGGGAAGAATGATGAACAAAGAATAAGAGAATGAGAGGGAAAGAGAGAGACAGGAGCATGTGTTAGACAAACTCCCACCAGTAAGGGTTTGGTGGGGGGGACAGACACCCTATAATTCAGTTAACCGGTCCACAGTCCCTCTTAAGTCAAGGTCACTTAAACTTGACACGTTCTCTACACAAAATGCTTCTTAACATCTACTCAAATTGTGGTGACTGGATCACACAAGGGAAGGGATGTAGCTCAGTGGGAGAGGGTCCCGGTCATCTCCAGATAGGACCCCGAAACCCTGGAGAGTTGCTGTCAGTCAGCAGAGACTCAAAAGGCAGCTTCATACCATGGAAAAAAAGGTGGGATAGAAACCTAATTCGTCACAGTAAAGCCCCGAGGGCAACTGGTTTTTAACTGAGCCATATGAGTTCAGACCCAGCTGAGGGGCCAGCAGCAACGTCTCTGCCCACTCTTTCCCCAGCACAAGCCAGGATACAGGCAGAGGCTTTTGACTGCACCCCCTCCTTTCCCAGTGTGAACAGCAGCGACTCTGTCAGAGGTTTCCCTTTATGCACAGGTGCTCACTCCTGGTTGCTTGTGTTTTGGCTTATGCCAGGGAACAGGCAGCTGAGCTGTATTAGGAGAGAACTTTTTAACAGAGCCTCCCCAGTGCGGTGAGGCAGGGACAGAAAGAGTCCTTTGTGTGGGCCTAGATATGCATACTGAGAGAGAGGGAGAGAGTGTGTTGTTCCAGCGGATTACAAGGCTACCATTAGGAGTCCGACTGAGCCCCTGGCCCACCTTCAACACACTAAAAAGGCACACATGTACAGTCTATACCACATGACACACACACCACTAAATCAGAATTGTGAAATGTTACTTGAAAGGCAGGGTATACATTTTCAAAAACCAAGCGTTGACCTGCATCAACCCGTCACTTGAAGCATCCTCACCCCCCACTCCATTACCACTCCCTCCATTTATTTTTTTTGCTGACCTTTCACCCTCCACCCTGATGCATCACAACAACACAGTTGCCTTTTATCTGAAACTCTCTTCAAGGCACCTCCCAGATACTGGTGTCCATACCCAGCTCAGCGCGAGAGATACCCCCCCCCCCATTTTTAAAAGCTGCTCTTCCCTGCCTTTTCATCTAAACAAAATGAAAGTTATTTAAGAAAGACATTTGGGGAGGGTGAGAGGTGTGTGTGGGGTGCATCAAGCCCATTAAGTTCAAACTGGTGTCATGGGTTACAAGTAAGCCTGGCAAAGAAAGCCCCAGTGCGTTCCTATTTCTCTACCATCTCCAGACTAGGCTGCAGGTTGGGCTAAGAAGGGTCATCAAACACACAGGGCTAACACCAAAGGCCCTTGTGTTATGAAAGGGTTACAAGCCTCAGGTCCACCAGCGGACGACAGTTACGCAGTTACGAGACAAGATGGTGTTCGTTGTGTCTCAGGGAAGAAACCTCAGCTCCATAGCTAGGCTGTCAGAAGCTGATATTCTGACCGCATTGGACAACAAATTTTAACAAAGGTCATGCTCCCAAGATTAAATGAGTTCTTTCTTCTAGATTTTGAGGTGCTGAACATGAACATGACAATGAGAATGCAAAATTGGCTACAATTTGAGAGAGAGAGCCACAATTGATAGTTGCATAGACATGTACTGTTAAATGCTCCAAGGCACTGACAACACCTATGTAAGCAATGTGGACTGCTTCTCCTAAGCTAGAGTAAATAGACAGATTTTTATTGTCATTTCCGTTTTCAGCACATCGAAATTAGTAAAGATTAGCTATTTTCATTTCAGAGGCAAATTGTGTGTTGTCCAGTGCAGTCAGAGAAGGAGTTGCATCATACACTTAAAGAGGCTTTTTTTAAAAGAATGGCCATTTTTAGATTGAGACCACTGTTTACTGGAGGATCTCCACAGCCAATAGGCTTAAAAAGGTATCAGAGAGAAAATATATACCAGCTTGTCCTTGCCATGGCTGACCCAAGAAAGCCACAGAAGGCTGGGGGAGGTGATTTTGGCCAGGTGATCGCCCATCTGGTGGCTCTTCACAGAACCCGATGCTAGCCTGCATTTATTTTGGAACTTACATGTTACGTTTTACTCACAGCAATGGTCCGCATTTTGTGCACCTGGGGCAGAAAATCCAAATGCCCCTCCCAACTGATTAACAGGGGGCAAAACCCACTGGGCACCCACTCTTGTGTCAACCTCATAAAAAAAATGAACATGAAGCTACACAACTTAATTACCGGTAGTTGCAAATGCAGCTTGTGCAGGAGAATGTCCTGGTGGATCGGGCCCCACAACTCAAAGCTGGCTCCCACGCGGATGCCCTTAATAGCACCCAAACTTTACTGCCTGAGGCAACTGCCTCAACCAAAATGAACCTTTTGACATAAGCTAGAATTATTACTTGAATCTTTTCAATGCTCTTTGGAAAAGGCCTTCCTTTAAACACTTCACCCAAAGAGGTCAGCTAGCAATCTAACTGGGCTTCCAATTAGCTTGGTAGTTGAATTCAGGGGAGTGTAGGGAGGATGGGGTGAAGGAGATGCCGTACTTTTAAAAATGCAAACAAACAAACAAAAAACCCCCACTAACTTATCATTTAACCCCCAATGCAGAGTTATGAGTAGCTCAAAGCTACTGAGAAAGTAAGGCAAAACTGGGGGTGAGGAAAGAAAATACACAACATCTCTCATCCAATTTAAGTTTTGAAAAATATTCCAATTCTTTTTAATCCTATGGGATTGGTTACACGATTTGGGGAGGTGAATACAGGCAGGAGATGTTGGGGGGGGGGGACAGAGGGTGTGAAAACAGACTCGTAGCCCAGCTCCTAAGCTTAAAGTGCCTCCTTGTATTAAAAATGTAAGAAAATAAATAAATCAAACTCAAAATACAGAGGTGGAGAATTGTGGTGCAGAAGTTTTATTATTTTTGTTTCTTCAAATTTTTACACGCATCCACAACAGGGTAGGGAGAAATAAATAAAACCACAGATGAACTTCTCCCATAAAATGGGAGAAATAAATTAAAAATATTTAATAGAAGAATAAAAAATATACTAGTGTAGGAAAAAGCACAGCTCAAAACAAAGAAATACAAATATAATCTTAAAACAAAGGAACTGGGATTAATAAAAATAAATTTGGCTAAAAAACATTAAGGGGAGGGGAATGCTAAAAAACAAATCCACGAATAAAGTAAAACTGGATTAAATTAAAAAAACCAGACAAACCAAAAAAAAGGGAGAAATACATGTCTATGTGCTCAGTGCACAAATGGGATCAAAAACCAAGAACACAGCAAACGTAATGGATGAATACTGTAAAATTAAGCATAGTTTTTGGTGGGTTTTTTTTAAGAACGAAAGAATGATGTAGTAATACAATCAAATTATTAAGAGAGGGGAAGGAATATATAGAAATCCAAATAGAAACAATTTAGAAATAAACCACCAATTAACCAGAAATGTAAGCTATAGTTCCAAAGTGATTTGACCAGACAGAACAGGCCCACCATGGATTTGTGTGATCCAGAGTTAGTAGAAATATGGAGGGAAAAAACCCTAGGAATGCCTATACATTCCTTAGATGTTCAAATGAATGGGCTTTACTCAAGTGTGTTCAGAATAACGTTTTGGTCCAGTAGTTAAAAATGCCGATATTGAAGCCTAATTGAAGCCTATAATCATCCCAATTTTGGTAAAAAGCAAAATGGGCAATGTTGCCAATTTGACTCTATTAGGCACAAACAGGAAATAAAAGCTAAATGATCTACAAATGAAAAAAGCAAGCAGCAAATATTTGTATTGAGATTCTGTAGTGTTCTGGTGTTCGCCTGGTTAGGAAGTGAAAATGGATACGGTAATTGTTTGATTGGCATGACTGTGTGGTAAGTACAGAGGAATGAGAGTCCTTGGGGCACCCAAAACTCTTCAATGTTTTGTGCAGCAAGGGTGGGCATCTGATCCAGCTAGGACAGGAGCCACTCAGTAGCAAGCTGTTGCAGCTGCAATCTCAGCTTAAGTCGCACGTCACTGGAGATGTCGGCCTTGGGAGTGCCAGAGAGTTGCCTCTTTTCAGGAAAACCCAACAAAATGGATTGCTGAACTGATAAAGACACGAGGCCATGGCTGAGAGGAAAGGGGATGAGAAAGAGGGAGGTGGGGGAAGCTGCACGGTGGGAGCCCCAAGAGGGCCTGTGTGTGCATCCAGATTCTGAGGTGAAGATTGTGGCAAGGACAACTGGGTTCCCAGGGAAGAAGAGCGGTCAGGGCATTTCTGTCCCTAAAACCATCCTTGCGCTTCAACAAGTTGTGAAGAACGAAGGTCTAAGTCAGGGGTTGGCAAACTTTTCAGGCAAAGGAGCTGGACTTTCAGTGGCGATATCCTTGCTGAACTTCCAGGTTGCTGAGCTCCTGGAAGTGGCCATGCAGAGCTTGGCTTGGGAGGCAGAGCCTCCTGCCCAATTTGCGCAGTGGCACAGGGACTCCGCAAGGCTGGGCAGCCAGCTCTGCCCTGCCCAGCATGTGGCAAATTGGGCAGGAGGCTTTGCCTCCCAAGCCGAGCTCTGCACGGGCCAGATTACTTTGGCTGGCGGGTCACATCTGGCCCGCAGGCCGTAGGTTGCCGACCCTTGGTCTAAGTGTTCAGAAATGTAGACAGGAAGGTTGGTCCAGCATCAGTATAGCTTTCTGTATAGCTATAAAGTATGCACATGCTTCCCCCCCCCCCCCCCCCCGCATGCAGAGACATTAATCCAGAAAGGTATCTTGTTCTGTAACCCTTGTTCTTGTTGACCAACATGGTAACTGGCTATACTTGGTAAACTGGTTAAAATCCAAGCCATTGTTTCAAAGTTCCAGCATGTGCTATGTGAAGGTTTCTCATTTCCAGTAAAGAGGTGGGGCAGCAGAAAAAGGTTATTGGTTGGCTTAACTTGCTTCAGATTGAAAAAAATATTGTCGCAATAAGCTGTATATTCTTATGTATTTCTCCTTTTCTCAGTCAAGTAATATATATTAAAAAATCTCATATTGGCTCCCCTTCCCCCCCCCAAAAAATGGTTTTTATATAAAATTTACAAAAAAAACCACACATACATAAACACGAAATTAAAAGTCAGCTTGAAATATATACATTCAAGTCAAAACCAGAAAAAAATGAAGTGAAGGGGATGTTACAAATAGAGTGAAAAACGATCAATATATATATTTATAAAATGGTAGAACTATACCATTCTTATATATATTCATATATATATATATATATGAACGGCGAAAGAATCACTTAAAATTAGTTAAACCCTCAGGAGCTGGGAAGAGTCTGATTTCTTGAAACATGTACACCCCCTTAGGAGTGAAACTCAGTGCTGGGGGAGGGGGGGAAGAGAATGCATTTATTTGAGATTTGGATGCTGATTTTTTTTATAAAGATGGTAAAGAATGAAGTGCCCCATATACTTTGATGGAAGTCATACATTAAGCCCCTCAATCTTGTTTGGGACTTAGGATGCTGCTATCAACTGAAGACAGAACACATCTCCTTACTGTTCAAAATATGGTAAAGATGGAAAGATCAGCATCTGGTTGTGTTTTAATTTATCTTTTAAAGAGGGTCATTGAAAAAGTGTTTGCAGGAGCAGAGTGCCCTGCTTTTCACTGGGGCTCACAGACTTGGGTCAACTTCAACACTACGAAGATGCTAGCAGACATGCCTATTGCCCTCACATGGTTTTAATGGGTTAAGGATTCCTTCAGCTCCAACCATTGCCTACATCTCCCATCATCCCCCAGCCAGAAGAATCAGTTTGGGCATAAGTAATAGTCAAACCCACCTGAACTGCCAGCTCAATAGGGCGTCAGGTGATTCTTTCCTCGTTAGGATAATGAACACACAACAACGCCCCACCCTGTTCCAATTTGTAAACAAACAGGGAGCTGGCACAGAGTCTTGTCCTCCCACCTCCACCCCCAAAACGCTTTTCTCAAGCAATCCCTGCCCAGATGAAGTTTCAGAGTTTCCTGACATTAAGACGCTCTATTATCTCCCCACTGCTGCTGGTTCCTCTGTGCCAACAACACACATCAGAGGGAAAGTAGTAGTTTCCGAGTAGACACCGCAACTGGTTCTGACTGATCTCCCAGAATTCCAGAGACTAGCTAAACTACTCCCAGAATTCTGTGCATGTGAGAGAGATCAGGATGCCAGAGTTCTACGCGAACTGCCCAAAGGGCGAAGGCTATTTCACTATGGCAGAACAGAGTGGGGCAACAAGCCCACCCCAGCCTCTTGGGGCTGCTCATCTCCAGGGTTTTCTGACAGCTTGACTGGCCTGCCCACGACTTCTTCTACTAACCTGCCTTGTCAACCTCATGGAACGCCCGCTTGACCTGGCTGCTGGCTCTATCAGGCGGGGGATTCGGCTGGGCCTTTCCTCCCGCAAGACATGCAGCCCTTTGAGGCAACGTAGGGCTGTTGGTGGGAGCTGAGCACAGATCACTTCAGCTAGGATCTTGTTGAGACTGCGAATTGGCTTGGCAAGAAGGGCTACGGCCTTGCGGTGCCAGGGGAGTGGAGGCTGGCGTTGGCGTGAGAGCACAGGGATGCGGCTCCGGAAGCCACCTTTGTTAGTTTTGGGGAAGAGGCGGAACAGACCCTGCTCACTGACCAACCCCAGGCGTTGGAGGATACGGAAAGCTGGACGTGGGAGACGCAGGAGGGCCAGAAGCCAAAGACGCCGAGCACGGCGGGGGAATCCCCTCAAGCTGTGTCTTGCCACCGCCCCCAAGAGATAGAGGGGCAGGAAAAGCCAGGGAGAAGCTAAAAGAGAGGAGGCCAGAAGAATGACTGGCACATAAAGGCGCCCCCTACTAGCACTCAGCCCCACCACACCCACTGCCCCCACCATCTTGGCCAGAAGCAGGAAGGAGGCTCCAGAGAGGAGGAAGATGGAGTGCAGCAGAGTGTAGGTGACCCCCAGGCCCACTAGTGCACCCTCAAGGGCCAGGAGGATATCCTGAAACCCTCCACCCTGGGCCCACAGAGCAGCTAGGAGCAGCAGGAGTGTTGGGGCACAGGGATAGGCAGACACTAACAATGCCAAGGCCACGCAGAGGGCATGAGGCAAGAGAGCTGCCATTGGAGGTGGGCCAGGACGGGTTTTACTGCTGCACTGCTGACTGTAGGGATCTTCAGGTGCTGGGCAGCCATCTCCTGGGTCTCGCAGGGCCCCCTCCTCTATAACAGGGGGCAAAGAATGGGGATACAAATGATCCTCACATCTGAATGCATCCAGCTTATCAGCCTCTTGCCCATCAGGCTCTGGAACATCTGCACGCCCCCGGGTTGGTGACAGAATTCCAGAAACCTCTACGCAGTGATCCAGTGCCCCAAGAAACTTCTGGTTTAACTCTAGCTCCACAGTTCCTTCTCGACAGAGCTCTTGAGGTCTCAAGCTTGTTCCACTGAAATCCAGAATCTGGCCTTCCTTACTGTCTGGAACTACACTTTCTTTCCCATCAAGGCTAAGATGCCTTTGTCTCAACTCCAGAACTACTGCGTCCTGAGCATTTGGAATTAAACTTGGCAAGCGTTGCCAATCTGGCTCTATGCTTCCAGAAAACCTGGATTCTGACACCAAACCCTCCACGCCCTGCTCACCCCGATGTAAGACTCCCTTTTGCGACCAATCTTGTACAAGTGTCCTATTGCATTCCGCTTCCAGATGTAGATCCTCCTCCTCATGACTATAATCTAGAACTGTATCCTCATGATAGTCTAGCTCTGGCTCCAGAGCCCCAGTTTCATGGGTACCCTGCTCTAGAAGGAATGGGTGTTTTATCTCCGATTCTACGTCACCCTGAGTTGACTCCAGAATCTCTCTAACATGCTTGCATTGACCCAGAACATTATGATAAGGAATGTCTGATTCCAGAACAGCAGGTTCATGTCTTCCTGGGTCTAGATGCCCAATATGCGTACATTCCAACCCTGCATGCAGGAGGCATTTTTGATCCCCAGTTCTGTCATCATAGGGGCTGGGCCCACCCACAGATCCCTGCACAAAGTCTAGACTTCCAGCCTCACATCTGTCCATTTCTATAACCCCTGGGTGCCCGTGCCCATCCTCCAGAACCCCTGCCTCCTGCCCTTCAGGGCAACACTGGCGGCAAGGTGGCGTGTAGGTAGCACCTACTTTGAGGCTCTTGGGTTGCTGCCGGACCTCCATGGCATGTTTCTGGCGCAGCTCCTGCTCTCGACGCTTGTTGTACTCCAGCTGGTTAGAGAGCTCGGTTTGGTGTTGCAAGCGAGTGAGCTCTGTGCGGGTGCGCTGGACAGTGTGCAGGTGCCGGAATTCCAACTCTTGGGTGGATTCATGCTGGCGTAGCAGCATGGCACACTCCAGGTCCTTCTGTGTCTGCTTTTTGTTCAGCTCCTGGGATGTAAGAAGGGAAACAGCATCAGAACTAAGAGTCCCATGAAGACCTGCTTCTCTAGGGCAGCAAAAAGGTCCAATGTCCTTTTTTGGTCTCTGTCTACTTTGCTACTTTGCATTAGAACGATCAGTTCTCTGCTGAGGTAACGTTCATTCTGTACAACCCCCCCCCCCCCTGAATTTAGCAATGCTTATAAACTATGCTCCAACTATAACTCCCTCCGGAGGGCCTACGCGACCTCTGCGGAGTCCAGAGCCCCATTTTTTCTCCCAGCAGCGGCGCAATGCCAGCACTGTGGGCGCTACACTAGTGCAAGTCACCACACCCCTTAAGGGGGTAATGACTGCTTCCAGTTTTCGTGGTGGGTCGCGACCCACAGTTTGAGAACCACTGCTCTAGTGGTACCTATTGCTCCCTGGGGTTTAGAAAGCCATTTCTGATGCCAGTTCTTCTGGGGCTACAGTGTCTCCACAGAGCCCTCAAGAGGGAAGGAGAAGCCATGGATTACTGGGTGCAATCCTGGCCCACTCCACCTCTCAGGACACCCATCCTACAGCCCTGGCCATTCAACTACTTCCAATAAGCTCTTCCCACTTCATGCCTCCTTCCTCTTCACCCCAGGCTCTGGTCATTGGCCCCCACCTCCCGCAGCAGGTCCTGATCCAGGTTGTGGCGTGCCAGAAGCATCTTGCGCTTGTACTGGCGGCACTGCAGCTCAAAGTACTGCCGCTGGCGGCGCAGGAGGTTGGCCTCTTCCTCAGCTTGGTAGTGCTGCATGTTCTCTTTCTGTCTCAGCAGCCACTCTTGCTTCTCCCGCTTGGGTGTGCTTTGGTTCTCCTGAAGCTCCTAAGAGAGGAATGAAGAGGACATGTTAGTCACACAAAGCTGGAAGTATGGAGATAACACCCCTAACAACCATGGGAACAGATCTACCAAAGATGAAACGCTAATGTTTGGGGTACAGGTGTTGGCTCATTGGATGACCACCACCCCGATGTAGGGGTCCTGCAGAGACAACCCCCCCCCCCGCAAAATTATACATGGCCATATTCTCACAGTTAATGACATTTCAGCACATCCTAGCTCTTCTTTTGTTCCTACTAAATGTACAGCCCAAACCTACTTAACGTTCTGCCCAGCGGTGCAATGAGGCCAATGCAGGCAACAATGCATCCTGTTCAGAAAGTGGGAGCAGGGAGGTCTCCTCGGGGGAAGAGAACATAGGAAGGAGCGCAGACATTGCTGGATGTCATGGCCTTGCCAAACCTTTCCTAGAGCTTCACTGCCCACTACAGGTATGCATCGCTGAACGACCTCCCTTTTAACAACAGGCTGCATAGACGATGGCCTTCCTGCTCTTCTGTTGGTACACCATTTCAGCCCTTTTCAGGCTTCCAGAGACCACTTTTGGGTTGTGCAAGGCCCGCAATCCACTCTATTTGCCTCCACGGGCCTCAGAATGGTCCGCACAAGCCTCCGAAAACGACATCTGGTTTGCGAATGTGACTTCTGGTTTTACTGGAAGTAGTTTCCGGAGGCTTCTGCGGGCCATTCTGAGGCCTGCGGAGGCAAATAGAGTGGATTGCGGGCCCAGTGCAACTCAAAAGCAGCCTCCGGAGGGCCAAATTTTGCTTAACAATGGGGATTAGAGAACATATCCCTGTTGTTAAGCGACATATACCTGTATAGGCAGAGTGACCATGTCCTCTCTGGGAGACAACTCTATAGTGCATTTCCTTCCCAGTTAAAAAGAAAGGAAAAGTCATGACTTGACAGGATTATACACACACTCAGTGTAAGACAAGGCTACATAGTCCACTTCTCACCACTTGGGGTGAAACTAGAGAGAGAGAGAGAGAGGAGAATGCACAGTTGGGCCATGTCTATTCCGTTACTTAGAATTTATAGATAGGCATATGATTTGTATTTCCATAAAGTAAGGTATTGTGCAAGACACCTGCTCTTGAATAAAGCTCATGAAGGACTTTTAAGCCACTGAAAGGTCAGGGTCAGGCAATAGCATTACACCGAGAAGAAAAACAATCAGGGTGAGACATGGTGAAGAATGGACAATGCCAGTTTTAGAGCGCAATCCAATCCTACTTAGGCCGCTGTTGTAACCAGCGGTGCAGCGAAAACGGGAGGCCCCAGAACGGAAAGGGGATTCAAATCCCCTTTGAATTCCCCTTTTGGAGGGGATTTGAATCCCCTTTCTGTTCTGGGGCCTCCTGTTTTCACTGCGCCGCTGGTTACAATGGCAGCCTAAGTAGGATTGGATTGCGCCCTTAGTGACTTTGGCCCTCACTCCCTTTCCAAGATGACCCTTAGACAATGGAAAGAAATAGGAGCTGGGGAGAACAAGGAACTTTGCAAAAGAAGTCTGCCAAATCGTTGTTTGACCACACGGAGGATTAGTTGCTCCCTATCACTGCATGTCTTGAAAAACAGGTACCTCTTTGAGTTGCTCCTTGCGCAGCTTGTATTGGCGCTTCTGAGATTCTAGCAAGTTGCCCAACTCCTTCTTCTGCTGGCCCAAGATATGCTGCTGAAATTTCTTCTCCTCAGCCAGGGCTGCCTTTGCCTAGAGAGGGAAATGTGGCCAAGAAGAGAAAGAGGTGACGATAGCAAGGCCAAACTCAGGATGTGTGCATGCAACTCCATGCAAGCCCCAAAAGGTATTTCACACAAAAGAAGTCTGCAGCCCATACGTACGGGGATGAGATTGGCTTGTGCAAGGAACTACTGGTAGAATCTTCCAAAGCCAGAGCAGCATACTGCATAGGATACCCCAAGGGGCAAGGCTTCAGCGCCTCTCCCTCCCCAGACGAGCAGAAATATGCACTTCTGCTCCATCTGTGCATGTTTATACTGGTCAGATTTGGGGGTGAAGGTTTTATTGCCGAGTGCACACAGCCGTGGACACTGCCAAACCTGGGCTTCCTCTAGCAGCATCAGGACAACAAATGACTCCCCAGTCTCTCTGCAATCACAGCTGGCACCGTGGCACTGAGCCCAGCTGCTCTGGCCAGAAGAAACAGGCAGGAGCCACAGAGAGCAGAGACACTTCCCACCAGTGAGCCTGGTGCAACCCCTAGCAATCTTGTAAGAACTGGGAGGAGCCAGACAGAGGGCAGAAAGCGGGTGAGGTTTAAGGATCATCCTCCACCCTTACAAAACTGCCAAGCATGTCATGTACTGGGACTCTTCTCAACGGCCCCATGCCATTCAAAGGGGGGGGGGGGATGTGGAACAAGCTCTTCGCTGGTGCCGAGACGATGGAAAGTCCTGTCTGACTCCCTGCTGCTTGCCTTTGGCCAGCCAAAACCAATTATTTTCAGCAGACCTTTTTGGATGCTGCCTTTTAAAACGGTCTCCTGCTGGTTTTGTATGGATTAGGATTTTGTTACTAAGGTGTTTAGGTTTATTATCAATGTATAATCATTTCTTTAAAATTATGGTACAGTATTTGCGTGCTGCCTTGAATATAACTTTATAGTAAGGGGGAACAGAAATGTTGAAAATAAATAAAAAGGGTCACTATATTTTGGGGATTCTCTCTTGTTCCTCCCGACCCATTAACGTTCATTTTCCCGGACTGGAAACCTCCACCCTCCCACTGGAGATCCTCCTCCTAGAGGCCAGAGGTTCTCTACCACTTTCTGCAGTTCAGGAATCCCTTCATTATTAACCGCCATCACTGTGTACTGTGCAAGTCTCCCCCCCCCCCCCCCACTCACCTCCTTCTCAAAAATAGCCTGATGCTTCTTGGCCAGCTTCTCGGCTTCAGCAGAGAAGTTGTTGCGGTGAGCCTCCAGCTCCTTGTCAAGCCGTAGCTGATGCTCATCCAGCTCTGCCCGCAGCTTGTTCTCCAGGGCCAGCAGCTGCTTCTGGTGCTGGCGTCGCATCCGCTTGTAGCCGCTCATCTGATCCCGCAGGGCTGAATCTTGCTCATGCTCCTGGATCTGGCGAGTCACCTGGTTTGCAAAGGGGGTGGGAGCAGGGAATAAGGAAGAGAGAAAGAATCTCCAATTTAATCCCAACTCATAACTTTACCATCCTATTAGCTTAGTACCGTGTAAGGAGAGAGAAGGTTGGCACAAACCTTTCCTGTGCAGCTTCAATAGCCTGTCCAGAGCTGTGCATGGCAAAACCAGGAATCTTGAATTAAGGATTCTCAACCTGTGGTACTAGTACCACCAGTGGTACTTCGGCCGAATGCTGGTGGTACTCGGAACCACTGGAATCCTGCTCCACATTTTTGCTCCCAAGAGGCTCCGGCCTTTGGTCGAGCCTCTCGGGAACGTTGAGAAAGGCCCTCCCACCTGCCCAGAGCCTCCTCCCTGTGATTTCTGGCCTCTGAAAACCTGGACGTAACTCACGATGATGTCATCACCAGTCACTTCCGGTAGTACTCAGAAGGAGAGTGGCGCCGGAGGTGGTACTCTGCCAGGAAGGGGTTAGGAACCCCCAAGTTAAACATCTTTTGACTGACTCAAGCAGTGCCTTTGATTAGGAAGAAGAAGACATTAAACATGTTACTTTTCCTACAGGTACTTATGAAGAGGAGTGTTGGCAGGCACCACCTTAGAGCAGCATTCCTCTTCTCTCTCACACCAATTCCATTTTTAAGATTGTGCCTGCTGCCAAAACAGGGAGGCAATCAGCTGAAAGTGCTTTCTTCTTCAGAACTACTGTTTTATTCATATGCAAAAGTATCAATCAATTAGGTCAATTAATTACATGAGTTTTAATTGGGAGCAGTGCTACTGAGAAAAGCAGCTTTCCAATTCCAAGGAGTTTTGAGCTTCCCTTGGTTATGAACAGTGCTGGAGAAGTGCCTGACCTGCATTAAAGACAAGGGTCTTGGACTTCTAGGCCTCATGCTTTTCCCTTGCTCGATCCCTCAATCTTGTCTTTACAACCAAATAAATGTCTTGCTGGATGAGACCCAGAAATGTTCAGCTAAGATCAATGATAGATTTTATACCTAACAACAGATCTGGCTACCCCTTTTCTAAATGGGCCACTGTAGGCCAAAGACTCTTCACTCCAAAATTTTAATTATTCTTTCCAGCCTTAACCTTTCCCCACTGCTTACTACACAACTACACTCCACTGAATTCCTTTGATGGATTCTCAGATTCCATTCAACCCAGAATTGTCAGCCAAAATGCAGAAATTCCCTCTCATCTAGGGAAAGGGACAGGTTCAGGAGGCGGCAACACCTATCCACACATGATCTAGTTCCCTAACCTCGCAGTTCCTGAAACCCCATAGAAGAAAAAGGTTGGGTTAGAACAGGGGTGGCCAACCTTCCACCATTAGGGTATCTGCGTTCTTAAGAGTTCTGTAGAAGACAGGATCTTGGCAGCTGCAAGTGCTGATGGTGCTGCTAAAAGCAGCTGCACCTGCTGGAATGCCCTCACCTATACAACCATTAAAGGGCCAGGAGCATTCATGTTGAAAGGTTGGCCACCCCTGGGTTAGAACAATAAAAAAAAGACTGAATCTGGTTTGAAACTCTGACTTTGTTCAAGCATGACTCCACCCTCTACTCACCAGGGAAGCTGTACGAATGGTGGCAAAGTGGTCTCGGTTGCGGCAATAGGCACGGCGTCGGGCAGCTGATGATGAGCTCTGGGGCTCCATCTCAGGCTGGTAGGGATCATCGTACAGGTTGTCATGGCCCTGGAAGGCACGAAACTAGATGTGAGAAGTGACAAATTTTGGGTTTTGTCCGACACCGAAAGTGGGTTACAATCACCTGGCGGAGCCGATCTGAAGCGTGGTGAGGCCTGCAGAGGGGGCAACGGGCCTCCCCGTACCCTCTGAAGAGCCAGTGCGATGCTCAGTAAAAAAAACCTCTTACTCCAACATCACCCCCCCTTAAGGGGGTAGCAACATCTTCTGGTTTTCCTGGTGGGTTGCGACCCACCAGTTTGAGAACTGCTGATTTAGGGATTGTTAGGACTACTAGGTAACAGAAGATGAGTCAACAAGCATGATGGCTTGGCATGAAAAAAGGTCATCGTTGTGTTACGGGATAAGCTAAAAACGAATGTGGTCTCCCAGAATCAGGACATTAATACTATCACACTGACTATGGTTTTATTTGGAGTACTGTGTTCAACTCCTAGCCATCACAACAAGATGCAGTGGACAGACTGAAAAACTAATCATGGGACAACTACTAGCACAGTGGTGAGTGTAGGCATGTTTCATCCTAGACAGAAAACTTTGAGGTGGTGGGAGAAAGGAAGACGCCGACAGTTTGCAAATAGTGGGCCCATCATATCCGCGGGTCCTGTATCCACGGATTCAACCAATTGCGGATCGAAATTCACCATTATCTGTCTGTGAGCATGCGAGTTCAGCTCCTGCCCTCAGGGTCATTCGGTTTCCCTGGGTTCCCTGGCAAGCGGGCAACAGTCAGAGCTCACCTACAGTGCCCGCTTCAGCCGAGCGGGGTCGAACTTCTTAAAGGGCTAGTGCGGCACCTGTTCTCACATGGGCAACTTGAAGGCACCAATGCGATCTCTTCCCCCCCTTGTAGCGGGCTCTAATGCGCTACTTGTAGCCGCCCTCCACCAGACAGGGCCAGCAGGCTTCAAGTGAGCCATTTTATATAAAGGGTCTTGAGCATCCGTGCAGCAGCAGCAGCAGCACTGAAATCTGCCTTCCTATACTTGAAAACCCATTTTTGGTGGTGGTGGGGGGGGGAAGGACAGAAAAGCACCAAGCATAGGAACAATGTAGTTTATGATGCAAGCTGCCTCAGTTCAAAGCCTATTGCTGAGAATGTTTTAGCCACAAGATATTCTGCCCAAGGGCAGCGTGCTGGACAGCATGACCCACTGGATCTAAATTCTTTAATTCTGTTATCAGCTTACTGCTCTCTCTCCACTTTCCTTCACCCTCAAGAGGTCCCCTGCTATAACCAATGAGGTCAAGGACTCCCGGACTTTATTTTTTTGGTGCCAATTCAAATTCAGAGGTGGATTCAACCCCGAGTAGCTCACCCCAACAGGATCTACCGAGGATGCCCATCTTTACTGCTGCCTCCCATACTACCACCCACAGAGTCTGGGAGAGCTGCAGGAAGACCAGGCAGCCTGCCCAACCTGCTGCCAGAAGGCATCCCGCTCTCTCAACGGATCAGTGCAATCTGGACCCCTACTACAGGCTTCACGTTCCTTCACAGGTGCCCTCACTTCCAAGCACCATCTTATCTTCCTCCTCCCAATATTCATTCATTAGGACCCCCTTGCTGAAGCACATGGATTTCATACCGGGAGACGATGGATGACAGAGCTGTTGGAGGTGACCGTGTGCTCGCCTTCCTGCATCATGGCAATCTCAGCCCCATCGTCATCATCTGAAGCATCTGCAAGGCTATTGACGCTGCTGCTCTGGCTGCTGGCACTGATGGACATGCTGGGCACCGAATGGCTGCTCTCCATGCTGTTGATGGTGCCTGTCCGATGGAGAAACTGCTCCACCTCCTAGAGGGACACAGAGGGAGCAAGACATGGCAGCTGCCTCTGGGATGGGGCATGGAGGGAACTGACTCACAACACAGCATGACACAGTAGAACAGGATGGACGTCCTCACCTCCTCCTCCTCTGGTGCCTCCGCATTTGGGCCGTTCTGTGCCTCCTGGAAGAGGATTTTCTTCATCTTGCGGTACTGCAGATTGTCCAGCTCCCTCACGGCATCCTTAGTTCGCTGGATCAAGTCCATTATAACTGTCTGGGGCCGTTCCCTCAAGAGGAAGCGATGCTGCAGAGCCGAAAAAGAAATAGCGGGCAGTTGGGCATACAGTTGCCCCAACTAATTCACAGATCCCCCTCAATCTGTCACTGGACTAGTCCTGCCTCACTAATGACTCAAAAAGATTCAGGGTGTGTAATCCAGCCAATTTGGGAGGTGAATCAAAACTAGAGGAACTGCACGTACTTTGGTGGACGAAGTCAGGACAAGAGCTAAAATTTAACCAGAACTGATGCCATGGAGGCAGGGGAGTTTTTAACAAAGGAAGATGCATGATTTATGACTGTTCCTGGGGGAATGATGATGAACAGAGTTATTTAGGAGACTGATCTTAAACCGTCATTCTGGTTTCCCTTGCCAAGTTCATATTTCAGCAAGTCCTGGTATGTGTTTTCCCCTCAAAACCCTTTTCTAAGAAAAACCAAATTCCATCTTTTACTCTTGTGCACCTAGTCCCACAAAGAGGACAGTGCTGAAGCCACACCTTCCACAGTCAGAGCGGCATACTGCCCGGGTGGGTTGGGAGAGCAGAGGTGCAGCCGGACAGTACCTTGAGCAGCACATCAGAGGTTGGGCGGTCCTGGGGGATCTTCTGCAGGCAGGAATCCACAAAGTTCCGGAAATATTCAGACCTGAGGGAAGCAGGGAAGTGAAGTCCAGCTAGAGTCCCACCTCCTTCCCAAGCCACTCCCCACTCACAAGTCCCACCCTGAAATCCATTCATCCTTATTTCAAGCTCACCCAAGGTCTCCCCTTTTATAAACACCAGTTTCTGGGGTTTCCCTTACCAGTGACTGGATTGGAGCAGTGGAGAATCATTCTGAGCGATGTGGTATAAGGCACTCATAGCATTCATATTAAAGAGGGGTGGCTTGCGCTCCGCTAGGGGACACAGGAAAACGGAGGTCAGCCTCAGCATTCACCTTCCTTCAGAGAATCCTCCTCCCCCAAGTCCCAGGGCCATTGTAGCTCTTGGAGCAAGAGGCCGTGTCTGTCCCCTAGCGCATCTCCCATACCAAGTTCAATGCACGTGATGCCAAGGGACCAGACATCCACCTTGCCGTCATACTGGCCCTCATCCATGGCTAAGATCACCTCAGGAGCCATCCTGAAAAGAGAATTTAGTTTAAACTGTGATGAGAACATGACTCATCAAGATCCAGAAGGATCTGTACCCTCCAACCCTTTAACTACAAGAGAACAACATCCTATGCCTCCCTTCTGGGCTACCAAGCAAGTGTCTTCCAAAGAACCCAGGCACCTTTCCTTTCTCTCAGCCCCTAATGATGTAACCTCAAGTGTTTTTAATTATTTTAATCTCAAGTGTTTTTAATTATTTTAATGTATTTAATTAATTGTTTTAAAGTTGTTTATATGTATTTTAATATGTTGTAAGCCGCCTTGAGTGCCTTCGGGAGAAAGGCGGGCTACAAATTCTTTAAATAAATAAATAAATAAATAACCTACTCAATGATATTTGTTGTTTAAAGAACTAGAGGCCCAAACTCAATCCACCCCTCCCCTCCCCCCTACATATATAACCTAGTACCCTCTCAGATCTGTAGCTGAAAATGCAGGTGGCAAGTCCATCTTGCCATGGACCTTCCTGCTTAGCTCCCAGGCTACACAGAACCCCCCGATTCTGACAACTCACCAGTACGGAGTGCCAACGAAGGAGTTAGCAGGAGCAATGATGGAGGCAGAGCCAAAGTCCCCCAGCTTCACTTGTCCTGGCTCAGTCAGCAGGATATTCCCAGCCTTCACATCTCTGCAGAAGACAGACTGACTGTTAAGAACTGCATATGGAAGTTGGGGACAGGAAGATAGGGCAGCCAAGGAGGCAGCAGCATGAGAAGCTAAGGGAAATGGAGAACGCAGTCGCAGTGACAGCTGTGCGCATTGGAAACGGCACATATGTGGATGAAGGGTTGAATTCCAGAAAACAAGGTACTGTGGGGGCTTAGTTGAGGAGAGCAAAGCTTTGCTATTCTCTTGGAATCATGTCCTGAGCATGAGAAAGAAGATACAGAATAAGGCTTTGAGATGCAGGGTGCACAGGGATGGGGGGGGGGGAAGTCACAGAATCTGAAATGCCAGTAATGAACTGAAAGCTGTCATTGACCATGATTTTTATGGACATAGAGCAGTAAGGAGAGCATAGGTGGCGTAGTACAGCAGCAGCTAGGCCATGGTGCATCACACATTGCATAATGTTTCAAGTAGCTGCCTAATTTGCATTCAGTTCAAGCATAAAGCTTTCTTGTATGAGCAGGTGACCAAGTGGCATCTCACTATCTCCAGCACCTCTGTGGTGAAAGGCCTATGTGCTTTCCGCTGGCAGCTAGAGTAGTAAAATAGCTGATTTTATATTGGAAAGGCCAATAAGGACAGCAGTGACTGTGCTCCTCCTGTCCCCCACACTTCTGGGCATGGTGCCTGAATAGGTGGAAATAGACAGACAGACAGGGCTGCTCATCTCACCTGTGGATCATGTTGTGCGAATGCAGGTATGCCAGCCCCTGAAGGGCACCGTGTGTTATAGCTGCGATCTCTACTTCCTGCAGTGGTTTCTTGTGCACTAAGAAAGGGGGGAGAAGAAAGCATCATATATGTGTAGGCAAAGGGATACAGAATGTCTACCCATCTCATGTGATTTTGAGAACTCACCTTCCAGCAAGTCTGAGGCTGAGCCTAGGCAATATTCCATCACGAGCTAAACAATGGGGTAAAAAGCCAGAGAGGGCAGTCAGCAAAGAGCATCTAGCCCTGAGCATTCTCTCTCTCTCTCTTCCCCCCCCCCCCCGAACTGTTTGGTATTTCTGATTCATAAGAGATGGCCTGCAGGATCAGATGAAGGATCCATTTAGTCCCAACATCCTTCTTCCTAAAAATGCTTCCCATCCAAAAAGAGGGCATGAAGGCAACAGGCCTCCTCTGTTACTGCCCACCAGCAACTGATACTCAGGGTGCACACTGCCCTTGAATCTGAAGGTTCTACTCTGCTATCATAACTCAAGGCCGTTCACAAACCTATTCTCCTTCATGGATCGGACTAGCCTCCTTCTGAAGCCATCTAAGTCAATGGCTGCCACCACCACATTTTATGGCAATGAATCCTATATAGATCAGCGGTTCCCAAACCTTGTATCACTGGGACCCACAATGACACTTTATCGGGACCCACATAGTTTTATAAGACTTAAAAAGTTCCACTTTACCAACACTCAAGCCTCTGTTTTTATTCTTTTTACTATGGTGAGGGGGTGGGGGCAAACCTTTTGCAGCATTTGTTGAGCTCCATGATCATTGGATCGGGACCATTCTGGTGATCTTGTGTTCCCCTTTGCCTGGCCTTCGGTAAGAGCCGAGGCACATTTGCCTATTCACAAGTAAATGCGCACGTGTGGCTCAGTTTTGCTTTCCATAGGGCTCAATATATTTTCCTTGTCAGCTTGGGGGGGGGGGGGAGAACTACCTTCTGGAGAGTTTATTGGGGCCTGTGTTCATCGGATTGGGACCACTCTGGTGGCACCGCATTCCTTTTGGCCTGCCCTTCAAAATGGACCAAGGCATGGCCACCTACTCATGAGTAAATGCACAGTGCTGCTCTGTTTCAGTTTCCATAGGGCTCTATACATTTTCCTTGTCAGCTATCAGCTTGTCAGTTTCAATTTCAGGACCCACCAAAAATCAGGTTGCGACCCACTTGGTGGGTTGCGACCCACAGTTTGAGAAACACTGCTATAGATTAATTATGCATTATATGAAGAAGTCCTCTCTCGTCTGCCCTCCTATGTGAAGGAGCACTCTCTCATAAAAGCCTTGCCTTGCTCATTAATCTGAGCAAGATACCTCACCACCACCTAGACCCCATGCAGCCCACCCTCCCCAAAAGGGTTTCCTCTAGACAATCCACCTTGCCAAAGCCTCAATTCCTCCATAATTCTAGGATTAGAAAACCTGCCTGGAGCGCTTTGCCTAACACGAGCGGTGGTGAGCAGCTTCCTGCCTCATCTTACCCATGCTGTATGTTCCCGTAGATAACAGCCCTTGTACTCAATGGTGTTTGGGTGCCGCAGCTTTTGCAGAAACTTCACCTCCTTGATAATGTCTTGCCATTTCTGAAAGACACACAAAGGGCGGTTGAACAAGAATAATCCTGCATCTCAAGCAGAGTGAAGGCAGGGAACAGGACTTTGGGTCCAGTGGAACCAATGGGCCTCTAGCTGGTGTAGAGACCAAGGAAACTGGACCACTTGGGTCCACTAAAAGGCCTGTAGCAACAGGTGCTTAGGAGGACTCCCAAGAGAGTGAGGAAGTGCAAACCTCGTTAGACTGCTTCCCACTGTAGGACATCTTCTTGATGGCCACCACTTCATTGTTGCGTATGTCTCGGGCCTGCAGAAGGAACAGAGAGTAAGCCAAAGAGCAAAGGTCATAAGCTACGATTCAGAGCTAATCAAGCAGTAGGATAAGTGGTGATTTGCTTTGGTACCTGAAAGAGGCCTACAGGTCAAAGAGGACAGTCATTTCTAGTATCTATGGCTAGCCAGTTGTAACAGAACAGAGCTGCCCACATGTGAAGGTCACAGATACAGTGCGAATGACATAAGCCAGGTACCTGTCCTCTCCCTATGGGGAGAGCGGAGAAGTGTGGTGCTAAGAAACAGGAGGGATGGGACTTTGACTAATATCAGTGAGGGGAGGTGCTTTAAATGAACTTGGTGAGATGTCTGCAACATAGCAGTGTCTGCTCCACTCCCTCATCACTCACAAAGTAGACTGCTCCAAAGCTGCCATGGCCGATCTCCCGGAGGTCAACGAAGAGCTTCTCAGGGTCATCCTTGAAGAACAATTCAGCCACCTCGGGGTCCTTCAAGCTGCCAGCCCGGGCATTAGACGGCATGGCGGCCGTGGAGGGGGCTGGGCCTTACCTTTGCTCTTCTCCTATGATGAGGAACAGATGTTAGCAAACTGACAAAGCAAAACCCTTCCTAAAGAAGCTGGAGGCCCTCTCATAGTCACATCCAATGCTGTCACTGTTAGACAATGCTCTCTTCCCAGAGTCTCCTAATCCCAACCCACAGAGATGAGGAAAACACTGTAGGATGGGCCCCAATGTAGGATGCAGTTGTGTGTGTGCTAGAGAGGGCACCAATGCCGCCACGTGAGGCAAGGCTCCAGAGAGAGAGAGAGAGAGAGAGAAAGTAAAGTTTTCTCCTCCTCACACTGTAATCCACACACACACACACACACACACATGGTACCTTACAACCGAGAGCCAGTGTAGTGTGGCAGCTAAGAGATTGAGCTATGAATCAGAAAGTCCTTGGTTCAAATCTCACCTTTACTATGAACTTACTAGCTGGCCTTAGATAAGGCACTCTCAGTCACCTACCTCACAGGGCTGTTGTAAGGATGTGAAGTCTTTGGACCCTCAAATGCACTAAATATCAGAAAGGAAGGACTGTGTGCAATCTCTAAAGCCTTCCTTGAAGCATCACTTCCAAACCTCCCCTCCATTCCAAAAGCTCAAGACATTCCGACTCAGAGCAGACATACCCCAGCTTTCTCAACCAAAACATCTTTCCTGCCTGCGCCTTGAATTTCAGGTTTATGCATCCTGACCAATGTTTCACATGGGTTTGCATGCGAAATGCCACCTTTCACCCTGTGGTAACTTGCATGTACTCTACAGTGGTCATACAGCTGACCTGCTTTAGTTTATCTGGAAGAGTTATGAGGAGGAGGAAGCAAATATAAACTCCTTCTTAAAGAAATGTGCATGGCAACTACTGTTAAGTTGCCAAGTCAAACTCTTCCCACATTGCCTTTGCGACCTCTGCTGCCCTCCTTGACAGCTGCTCCTACTGTACATTGAGGTGGTGCACGGTGAGGGATTAAAGGAAATCACGGGAAAGCACAGCAAAGAGTTTCGAGATACCTGCACTGGACCCACTGAGTTTGATATTTCTTGTAAGGGGAAGTGGACTGTGTAGGACTTAGAAGTACAGACAGTATGGAACCAGATCATGACACCTAAATAATTCTCACAGATACACTTGAAGTTGGATACTCTCACAAAATGCTGCCTCCGTCATCTAATTCTACGCCAACACTACTTGGCTGCTCAGAACACAGCAATAGATCTCACAGAAATACCAAATGCCTCCCGACAGAGAGCCTGGAGAGAGAAGCAGGCCAAGACCATGTCTACATATGTGCACCTGGATCAGGTGGGAACTGCCCTGAGCGGTACCCCTCCCCCATATTCAAAGTTTTAATATTTTTTACTCTTTAAGAGCCAGGGACCCAGACAAACAATTTATGAATTGAGAGAAAAGTCACACGGTACGTTCAGTAAGTTCACAAGCTACCTGTAGCGAGCGCCACACACGCTGCAGAAAACAACAGGCAGAAACTTCTAAAGGGCAACAAAGGGTGAAGGATATTCTTCACCTGGGAGGCGGCACTCTTCTCCTCAGCCCAGGAGCAGAGACCCAAGGCCACCCTTAAGGACCCTGGGAGGGATCCTTGAGCAGGAGCACGTGTGGGCAAATGGCCGACATTCACGCTCAGAAGAAGGTGCAGCCTGAGGCAGGGCACTGAGTGGAGTAGCGAGGTGGACTGACATGCTGGTCCTCTCCTGGCCCCATGGATACCTGGCGACGGTCCCTGCCTCCTTTCCAGGGAGAGCCCACTTCACAGTTGGGGAATTGCTGCTACAGGAATAAAGTCCTGTGCTAGCTGATTCCTCCTCCCTTGTTAGACCTTACTTATTTGCTGCATTTAAATCCTGCCTTTCTGCCAAGGCACTCAAGGCAATTTACTGTTTGTTTAATAATACTAATAAAGTTACAAAAAGAGTTCTCGGGCCAGTGGCGTAGGAATGGGGGAGGCGGGGGGGTGGATCGCCCCCGGACAGCAGGCCTGGGGGGCATCAAACTCACCCCCACGGTCCTGGCAGCAGCTCTGGTGGCGATGGCTCCTTCATGTGCCATTTTCTCCTTTTTGCTGCCCTTGGCAGTGCCAGGCAAGCCTTGCAGCGCTGCTGCTGAGGCTTCTGGGGGCCGGGGGAGGCGTTTTTGGCCCTCCTACCCGCCCCTGGGTTCGTTTGCAACCTGTCGCAGGCTGCATGATGTCACTGCGGGGGGGCATAGCCTCCGTGGCGACATCACATGGCGGGGTATGGCCTCCCAGGGGCATCATCGCAGCCTGCCACCCCCCGATAGGGGGCACCTGGCAATGCCCCGGTCTCGGGCCATTGAGGAGCTCTAGTTTCAGGAGCTCCCTGGCCTGGGCTTCTTTCTCTGTCTTCCTCTTAAGGCACACAGGTCTTAAGGAGTCCCAGGAAGGTAGGGGAGGAGTGAATTTCTCGTTACACTCAGGCAAGTCAGGTGGTCTTCATCTTGTTTCTCACAAGACCCAGAGCAGAGGCTTGTCTGCAAAGTTGGCACTTGAAGCATGGGGAATGAGAATTCAGGGTTACCCAGAAGCCAGCTGCCCATACCCTTGGCTGTGCACTATAGCAGCGTTCAACAGGAACGCATGGAAAATATCCCACAGACAACTTCCAGAGGGATCACAAGCTGTTGCAGCAAATGCAACAAAGGGTCTTGGAACACTTTAAAGACTAACCCATTTATTTCAGCAGAAACCTCTGTGGCCTACAGTCAGCCCATAGAGTTTCCTTCATCCATTCCACCATGTCCAGGCTGCAACCTCTGCAGATTGTACATCTGATCCCACGCAGCCCATGCAGCCTCAGTTACTATGGGCCGAAGTATTCTGCATGCCAGGGCTATGGGGATTGGATACCATAAACCAGGACTCTCAGCCCCTGAAAGCAGAGCCATCTGGACATGCCTTCCAAAGCCTTTTCCCTCTGATGTGTGTGTGTGTGTGTGGGTGGGTGGGGGTGGGGGGAGGTCAGTATCTTCAATCATGGTCAAGCAGATTCAGAAAAGCCTCAGAAAAATCAGATCCAGAGCCATTTCATTTCAAGGAGTCAACAACTTGCATCTAAACCCTCTTTGCTGAAACAAGCTACTTGGGGCCCCTCCTCTTAACCCCTAGGGACAGGCAATGGTTGCTGGACTGACTCCCCTCCTCCACCCAAGCAATGAACAGAAAAACAAGGAAATCAACGGAGTGCAGGCAGGCCGTGTCAGCAAGAGGAAATCCTTGCATTGTTCAGCGGCTTCCCAGGGAACAATCCCAAGCAAAAAGGCAATCAGAAGGCCAGCCTAGCAGCGGCAATGCGAATGGGAAGGCGTCTGGGTGGACTCAGCCTGCAACAATTGATACCCTACTACACTGAGGTGTGCAGAACTTAGGCAGGCTCTTGATTTTGGTTGTGACATTTCAAACCTGATGCAAGGAGTTGAGGTATATAAGAAGCCCACAGAAAAAGCACTAGGAACCAATCCGCACACATGGAAAAATCCTGCAGCATAAACTGCATCATTGCAAGTGGTGGAGTGTAAAACTAGAAGAGGCTCTCTCACCCAACATGAACTGGCAATGAACTCAGCAACATGCTAAAAATGGAGAATAAGGAGAGAGTTTGCATCAGGGGTTGGAAAAAGGAACATCAGGGTCTACTGATAAATCTGTGGGCGATTTGCAGTAGATCGACAAGGGTTTCTGATTCCTGATTTTTTAACAACAGTAAGAGTAAAAAGGCTTTTTTTCCTCCTCTAAATTAGGTTGCTGAAATGAAGAAAGCTTGGAGGAAAAGCAGGAGCAGGTTTTTGTGTGAAAGGACTAGAGAGCTGATGTAGTACTGTGGCTTAGAGACAGAAGCGTGAATCAGGACCTACCCAGTTCAAAGCTCGTCTCTGCCACGAACTCACTAGTGTCCCTGGCCAAGCCCCTCCCCCTCAGCTCCAGCTGCAATAAGGGGGTAATTATACTTACCATACAGGGCTGCTGAAAGGAGAACATCAATATACGGTAGTACATGCAAAGTAATTTGTACACTCAGAAAACACTATACAAATGCTAAGTAGTAGTAGTAGTAGTAATCTCAGTTCCGGTACTGAGAATACCTGGGCTGAGCATTTATGCTCACAGGGCTCTTGTTCCTTGATTCTAAGTGTACATCTGTCCCACTGGGGCTCTACCTTGAAACTGGCTCTGGTTGATGGACCTTGGGGTTCTAGTATCAAACAAAGGAGATCCCGAAAGCCTGAAGCCGTGAGCCCAAATCCTGAGAATCATTAAACGTTTTAGATAGCACTTCCCCAAATCCTCTTTCCGAAGTATTAGTAGAGTCAACTAGGTCTAAGGTCAGGAAGCTGAATGGAAATGACTTCTTACGATTCTTCTACCTGTGCCATTTGCACATAACTGCTCAAGGCAATTAAATATGCAAAATACTCCAAATACATACAAAAAGTAATACATAGTCTTTAAAGTCTATACACCAACTAAAAGCATTTGTGCTAGAGGAGCAAGAAAGCTGTCCTGGGATTGGTCCCAGTCTCTAAATATTAGCCACCATCCTTTGCAGCACTAGCAGTCAAGGGACTGAGGTCTTTTTTTGTTGTTGACTCCGTAAATTTTAGTAAATAGTTCCTTACCAGATCGCACCACTAATTAAATGCACTGGGGGAAAAGGGCACCCTAGATACGGTTGTTGAACTTACTCAAGAAGGGAGCTGCTGCAACTCCCCCCCCCAATCTTTTCTCATCTCCCAGGCCTCTAACATTTCACATAGTCCATTTGCAAGCCCCTCTTCATAGAATACTGGGCAGGGCATTAAAATCCCGTTCCCGAAATACTGAAAAGCCTACTCAGCCATCCATCATCACTGGCCTCTTTTAAATATGGAGCAAAACTTTCAGCTTTCCATGAGGGACAGAAACATTCTTTTAAAAAACTACAAAAAAATCAGATTGTTAAGATGGAAACTTCTATAATAGACACTTATAAGAATAATTATGAAAATATACACTTACTACTGTACATATTTTTGCATCACACAGTCTCCCATCCAAGCCCAGTCCTGCTTAGCTTCAGCAAAGTTGCTTCATTGTGTGCCTTCAGAGTGACCATGCCCTGCGACCAGGGAATTTCTGAAGTCATGGAATAGTCCTGTCTTTAGGCCTTGCTCCTCTTCCTCCTTACACATTCCTCACCTCCTCCTATACGGCTGTCCCTCTCCCACCCCATGCCTCTTTCTTAAATATTTTGAAGTATCCTGTGTACTTGCCTCCGCCCTTCTGCAGGAAGCACTGATTCTTAAGGGTCTCTCTTCTCCAAGTCCCAAGCTCCCCCATGTTAGAAGACAGTGCTTACCGAGTCACCTGTTCTACCACAACAGCATTACTGAAAACAATGCTTTGAGAGCACACTGCAGTCATTTTCAGAGATTTTGCTGCAACCATTAGAAAACTATTTTAAGAAGGGAAAGCTGAGATCTTCCTGATTCTAATAAATGACCTTTACCAGCCAGGGAAATGCTTTATTTACATAGCCCAGAAAGAAAAGTTTTGTATGCCCCGTCACATGTGTTTGGAACATGCAAAGGAGAAATCAAAAGCATGTTTGGACATTACAGAAAGTGCTTCCACTTTTCACATTTCCTTCATACGTAATGTTTAAAGGAGAACTTTTTGGGGGGAGGGGGGAATGCAAGCTGCAGTCACATCTTGAGTTTCCGCAAAGGGCCCTTTCAGACGTTATGGTGGAAGCCTGAGTCACTCACCCATCTACTTGCCAGCATTTGCTGCAAAGTCTGAAGCTATTCAGAGAAATAATAAAATCAAAGAAGGATTTTCTTCTAGGCTGCCAAAGACTTCTGGCCAAACAGTACAGTATCACCATTTGCTAGCTTGCACTAATTGTGGAAAGATGTGCCACACAGAAGTGGGCTCTTAAACATAGAACTAGCAGCCACAAAGGTAGCAACAGCAACCTTGGTGTTTATAGCATCTTTTTTTTTCCTCTCTGTAAATCTTCTGTCTAGGCTACCTGGGAAAGATGCCTTCATTTCTTGTTAACTTCCTTGGCTTAAAGCAACATGCCATAACATCTTGACTGCTTTTCTAACTTGGAGAGGCAAAAAGAAAGGCTCTCTCATTATGGAGTTATTCACAAAAAAAGGCTCAGGATTCAGTTCTGGAGTGTTGACAGAGAAGCTTGCTCCTATAGTCACAAAGGAGGTGGAAGAAATCCAGCACAGAAAAAAACAAAACACTAGATGCTCTTCAAAAAAATAATGATACTGTACTTGCAAGTGGTAAGAAGGACCCAGTCAGGAAAATTGGAAGAGTTTGTTCTTCCCATTCCTTTACATGGACAAATGGGCTAGTGACTTTGGAGCATTTATTTGCAAGACTACACTGAACTACATAGATTTCAGAGAAAAGACATTTATTGGCCACAAGTGAGGCCCAGGAGGCTTAAATGCCAGAACAAGCCATTTACAGACCAGCATGACCATGAAAAGAAAACCTGCATGCTCCATTCTCTCAGGGGCTACACAATTCAGAAAGCACCTTCATGTAAAATGTGCACACCATGTTTTGTCAAAAAGCAACCAAGTCAGACAAGATGAGGCACACTGTCTACAACACAACCAGCTGTTAGGATAGGGTCAGACAACAGATGCAAGAGCCCCAAAAGCAACATGGCTCACAAGGACACTTACTCTTCTTTGGCAGATGCATGACACACAGGCTGCCCAAAAGCCTCCTGGGAACCATTTAAGCCAAGATGGACTGTTGGGAGCACACCAAATGAGAAATATTCTTGGATTTCTTTCCAGTCCCCGAGTTGACATGTTCCACAACAGCATGCAACCTCCTAGAGGGACAACATCCCATATCCCATTCCCTGATGCAGGTCAGAGAATACAATCCATAAAAGTAGAGGCCTGGAAATCTGCTTGCTTTGCACCAATAGCACTTGATAAAAATGCCATCATTCATCTTCTGACACACTACATGTACATAATTACACAAGAAGTCTGGACTGCTGAAAATCTTCACTTTCATTAAAACAGGCCTATTACTACCTAGTTCTTCTGTTAGAAAATATTCAGCATCTTGTGAGGGGGGGGCATCTAGCGCCCAGGGGGTGGAGATTTTGTAGCCTGCATGGCTATCACACCCCTCTGCGTATACATACCATTTCTTAATAGCCTCTTTGTCTGTCCCCCCAATACTGTGCCAAATAATGCCCAATTGTACTAAAACTCAAATATGACATTCAGAACACAATATGGCACTTAAAACTACTGAAAATGAACCAGCTTGGATTTTCGGTACAATGCATGTTGAATGCCAAATTGGATTTTGCTACTTGTGGAATTTGGCAGGCACTTTTTTTCCTTTTTTTGCAGCTCAGAATATTAAGACAAGCTAATAGGAAGATCTCTTTTGTATTGGGCCAACCTACCCAGCAAATCCATTAGGAAAGGGATCTTCCTAGCAGCAAGGATGTCAAACTGAACATCATGAGATCTTCAAGACAAACCACTCCAGAGGTAAGTCCCACATACCTCACCCTTTCCTTCCAAGTGATCATGTCAAACCTTACTCTCCCGCAGTATCAGTGTGATCCTCTAGCAAAACCAACAAATACAGTTCCACCATCTTCCCCATCCCCCAGTAACAACAAAACTTCTGAGGACACACAACATTACAAAACACCAACACTAGACACTCCAAGACACTCCAAGACACCAACACCAACACTCCAAGCCGGGAGCATCCATACCACTTTTCTGAAGTGCATTCCTGGTGACAGACTCCAGGTTTACATTCCACCCCCAGTGAACAGTAATTCATAAGAAACCTCACTGCAATCCATCAACCCTCACCAACATCAAACTCCCAACACACTCTTGTCTTAGGAATGACTAAGGGCATGAAAACTGGACTCCAGGATCTGATGGAGGGAAGCGGGGACAAAACACCAGGGTTCCTGAGTTGCCTAGTAAAGAGAAGGAGCCTTGGAGGTAGAACTGAGCCCTGATTCTTGGTTTCCCAAAAAATTGAAACATGATGTTGAATGGGTCAGAGGTGAGGTACAGATGCTTGTCTTTCTGGCTTGAGTTCCTCAGAAAAGGAACAGGTGACAAAGGCTTGGGATGGTAGAATGGAGAGTCAGGATCTATTCTCATGCAGGGCAGTGTGAGGGCCAGGGGACAAAAGTTGATGAGAAAGGGGAAGGCAACGGAAGAACAGGGTCTTCTAGAAGAGAAGTGGGGCTGAGAGTTGATAGGGAGAGGGTAAGCTGCATCACTACTACTTGAATCCTTTAGAGAGGGAGAAGGAGCTGGAAGGGATGGGAGTGCACTTATCCTAAAGGAGAACAATCACTAGCAGGGAGGGGGAAAGGAGCAGCAGACATTCAAAAAAATGGATTTCTGTAGAACTGCTGCATAATAGACTTATAGCCTCGATTTACCTTTGTACCCCAAACATTTGTATTGGTTCCCTTCCCCTGCCTTTCCCCCCAAATATCCCCCCACCCTGCTTTATTGGTGTGCTTGAGTCTCACCTGTAAGTCTTGGCAGCTGCCTAGATACTGTTCCCCTTGCGGCTCCAGCTCCGGGATATAGGGGGTGGGGAGTACACCCCCGACCTCCTCCTCTTCCCAATTCCTCCAATCGAGGAAGGGGTTTAGAGGGAATTGTCACTAGCTCCCCCGGGCGAGGAAGGCCTCTTGATAGGAGACACAGGACATCCAGGGTCTCTCCAGCCTCTCCCTCTCGGCTAGGAAAGAAAGGAACTGCAAAAGCGAAGACGTGCCGAGGGCTCTACTAAGCAGAAAGGGCTAGAGGCAGCATCCCTGCACGAGGATGGAAGGGCAGCCTCCCAGGAGCTCTCCAATGGAGACTCTTGATAGAGAAGAAAAGAGAGAGAATCGGGGGGAGGGGGGCCTGCAGATGACTCTGTAGGAGGCCAAGGGACAAGCTTCTGACGGATACGGGCTCAGAGGGCTGCTGCAGTCCTTTACAGATGATGGGAACCCCTACATAGATATATGAGGTGGGGTGGGCTATGATGAGAGACCTTCAGTCAATGGAGGGGGGAGGGGAACTAGGAGGCGCCCTATGGAACAGAATGTACTCCGTTCCTTACGGGGAATGGGGGAGGGGGGCAAGGGGTTAGATGGGCGGGGGTGGGATGATCCTATAGGAGCTAAGGGATCCTATAAGATCCGGAGAGCCCTATGGTGAGGGAAGGGTGGGGGAAGAGAGTATTCTATATTGAGGGAATGGGGAGTGCTGTGGGGATGGGGGGCCTGGCTCTATCCGGCCCCCCCTCCCCTCTCTCTCTCGCCTCCTCGGGCTCCTCCGCCTGCTCCCTCCCTCTCACTCACTCCAGTTGTCCCCAAATCCAAGATGGCGCCCAAGACAGGAGCCAGACCGGAACCGAGGAAGAGAGAACCCTTGGCGCTTGCGCAGAGACGAAAGGGAGCGACAGGCAAAAATGCGCACGCGCCAAAAAACTGAGGGCGCGAGCAGGCAGAAAACCGCATGCGCCGATGAAAGGACGGGCGCTGAAGCGGTTACCAACGCCAAACTAGCGCATGCGTACAAAGGATTAGTGATGTGTTGTACGCATGCCTGTATTTAAGGGCGTTGTAGCGATACCAAGGTGCGCACGCGCACATAGGAGGGGACGCATGAGCAGAGTCGAATACGAGAATTGCCCTGTAAAGAGCCAGCGGGAGGAACTACTGAATGAAATAAGGCGCACGCGCACTAAGCAAAATGCTGGAGAAAGTCACCTGCTCTAGGGCCCCATTCATTGGATTGTGCTAGCCTAGATGGGCGGGGCCATGTTTTATTTGACAATACAAAAAAGTGGTAACTGACGTTTCCTGGGAATGGGAAAGGTGGGCTAGGATTGGAGGAAGGTCTTTAGATAGGGCGAGTGCAAACAAGGGGACCGGGATCCTGGTTGGCTGAAATAAATTTGCTCGATAAAAGGAGTCAAATCAGGACATTAGATGCCTTCGAGCGGGCTTTGATTGGGACGCTACGTTAGAGGCGAAGTGTGGTTGGTAGGTCTGTGTTATTAGGGGCGGAGTTCCTCCACTCAGCTGTTACTGGGGCAGGATTGAGGGAGCGGACCGGGCGCGCGTTTCGATAGCGGAGGGACTTCATTTCTTCATTCATTGAGGTGAAATAAAGTGCTGTGAGCGACCATTAAATCGTCGCTTGAGGGACAGAGAATTCCCGTGGCCGAGGGAGGGAGACGATCCTCCCGTGACGTAACGTTGAAGCTCAAGCTGGTCTCTGGGGTGCGACCTTCGCCTCCCCTTACATGGAACAATGACACCTTGACGTGGGCTTCTTTCCGGCTCAGGCGAGATAGAACCGTCCTTCAGCTTTCCTGCTTTCCGCCCTTTTAACTGAAGCCAGACTCTCTCAACCCAGAAATAAAAACGAGCACCAACGCAGTTTGATAGGAGCCCGAGCCCCTCCCTTATGTCATTATCAAGAATATTTGTACACCACTTCTTTCCAAAAAGTTCTTAAAGCTCTTTATGCAGCAAAATAAATTAGGAAAAATAATATGTAAATTAGCCTCAATTGTTTTCCGCAATGATGCAATACAGTCTATCTGGTATTGTGTTTATCATCACAGAGACACCCCTGATAGTGATTGGCCAAGCTGGTGAGATGGCTTGAAATGTTCATTTGTACAATATTTTTATTTATCTGCCTTTCCACCTCCTAACAGGCCATCAAGGAAGCTTACATTCTGTTAACACAAAATGTAAATCAAAATATTACAAAACAAAAACAGGAAATACATAAAGGCAACCTATATCAACAAAAGATGAGGAACTCAACTGAATTCTTGTATAAACGAAAAGCCTTGTATAAACGAAAAGCTACTATCACCTTTTCAATAGTAATGGAAGAATACTGCTTGTAGACAGTATACAAGGATACTTGTCACAGTCCAACTTTTGTGAAGGAAGGGGAAGTTGGCAATGAGTAAGCTTGAACTGCACTTTTACCACCTGACCAGCCCCAGACAGATGTGCATGCTTATGATCACGCTAGTCCCTCCACTCACATCTGGGTAAGTTGGGAGCTACTCCTTAATTGTGTGGAGTGATCTCTACTTGTGACCTCTACCCACTGATAAACCTATCTGGCCCCACGTGATTAAACATTTTAAGGCATTTTTACCCAAGGGTGTATATACGCAACAGGAGTTAAATTCATACACCTGTGGGCTGGGAGGAAATGGGTCCCATTTGAAGTAGAGTTACCTCTTACATATAATGTACAAGCCAAGGATTACGATATACACTCAACACCATGGACATTATGGTCAGTAGAAAAGGGTAGCAACTGTTGATCTCATTCATATCAATGAGAGATTACTGCCCTAGGAATGACCCCAGAACATCATATACCCACATAATGGCAGACTTCTTATTCTAGGCAGGTTCTGGTTCCAGCAGTCCACTAAGGATCACCAAGACACAATTCCTTCCCCTGCAAAAACAGGGAGCCCAGGTTGTCATATGTTTAAAATTCAGTGGAGTGATAGTATTTGAGCCAGTATACCATAATTACATTTAAGATGCATGAAGCAATTTTTTTCTTCCTCTCCCCCCTCCCATGGATGCAGACCTGTATCCTCAAATTAATGGCATTAACCTAATTAATTCTCTGCCTCTGCACAATGTTCTTTCAATCTTCTAAGATGTACCTGTAACTTACATGAGACTAACAGTGCAATCCTACCCAACTTACACCATTGGTGTAACCAGCAGGGGAGGGCAGGGTGGGAGGCTTAGGAGGGGAGGGGAGATTTAAATCCCCTTTGAATCCCCCTTTGGAGGGGATTTGAATCCCCTTTCTGTTCTGGGGCCTCCCGTTCTCGCTGCACCGCTGGTTACACCTGTGGCGTAAACTGAATTTACACTCGCTGCACCGCTGGTTACACCTGTGGTGTAAATAGGATTGCACTGTAAATCTCACTGAACACAGTAGTAGGACTAACTTCTGAGTAAACAAGTGTAGGCTTGCCCTTTAAGGCTGGCCAGCAATGCTGTAAGCATACCCTGTACGGGCCAAGTTAGAACTTTTGTGTACAGAGAGCCACTGTTGGTAGCTGCACTTCAGCTTTGGAATTCTCTCCCCATAAGGACTAGCCAAAAGCCTTAACCTGTGAAACTTCTTATTCAAGGTCTTCTTATTCAAACAGATGTGGTGGGGAATAAGGAGAGACAGCATGGTATAGTGGTCACGACTCTTGGCCTAGGTTCTTGAGACTCAAGTTGAAATCCTCATTTAGCCTGAAGGTAAGTGGGGGGGCCTTAGGTCAGTCACTAATTCTCAGCCTAACCTACCTCACGGAGTTGTTGGGAGAATAAACCCAGAAATGAGAGAGAAGAATCGCCTCTATCACCCTTAGGTGAAAGGGAAGACATAAATGCAATCAAATAAGGTAGAATAATATACTGTTATACTGAATCTTTGGGATGGGGTCCAATTAAAAAGAGTCCAATTAAAAATAGAGACAACAAATGCTAAGCAACTTATGCTCACATTGCTTGACCCCACTTTGTTGTTGTTGTTCAGTCGTTAAGTCGTGTCCGACCCTTCGTGATCCCATGAACCATATCCCGCCAGGCCTTCCTATCCTCCACTATCTTCCTGAGTTCGCTCATTTTCATGTTCGTTGCATCGGTGATGCTGTCTAACCATCTCATCCTTGGCCTTCCCCTTCTCCTTTTGCCTTCAGTCTTTCCCAGCATCAGAGTCTTCTCCAGAGAGTCCTCTCTTCGCATTAGGTGGCCAAAATATTTGAGTTTCAGCCTTAGTACCTGTCCTTCCAGGGAACAGTCAGGGTTGATTTCATTTAGGATTGACTGATTTGATCTCCTAGCAGTCCAAGGGACTCTCAGGAGTCTTCTCCAGCACCACAGTTCAAAAGCATCTATTCTTCGGCGCTCAGCCTTCCTTATGGTCCAGCTCTCGCAACCATACATTGCTATTGACCCCACTTACCGTATATAATTCAACCACAATGTTCAGTTCTTGGGGGCAATGACCTCTGATTGCCTATTATTGAGGCCATGGTCACTGGAATTTATATGAAGGAGCTATAGCCCCAGCTCCTAATTTTAATGTAATATATACCGACAAAGCAATGAAATTTCCCTTTCGAACAATGCCATGGTAATCCTTGTCCCATAAAATAGGTGACACTTCCTGAGTAACCACTTAAAAATACTATGTATGTCAATAGTAATGCAGTTCATAATCAAAGACCCCTATCTTGTACAGTATATCAAATTTATTGTCATCCCCTCTCAGAGGGGTTCATACAGTTCCCCTACAGTAAACCCAGATAAGGATTAAGTCCCATTTGTACCTCAAGCACCCCATCGCCACCACATGGAATTACTTCAGATCTGTAATACATTGTGTGATCCAAAGATCATAGAGAAAGGAAAACAAATAGCCAGGAGTCCAGGGTTCTCTGGAACAAGAATGAGAGTATGGTGTTGTTGGACTCACTTAGATTTGCCCCCTCTTGTCTCTGGGGAGAGGATAACACAGGCCAGCTGAACAACACAGCATGGCACAGAGGCAGAAAAGGAAAGCACTGGTCAGTAGGAGCCGCTGGCTGCAGAGGGCACGATCCTCCTGGGAGTGAAAGGAGCAAGACAGTGAATGGTCCTCCCCTAAATCAGCTTTCACCCTGGAGAAACCCATGGTCCTGACATTCCCAAACACGGCCCCCACCACACTGTCTTCTTACCTGGTTCAGCATGCTGGACAGGGCCGGATTAGCCTGATAATGGGATCGGTAGCAAATCCCAGGCTGTTCCAGATGCATGTCTTGCGCCCCTATCACGCATTTAGGTGGCTGCCTGAGGGACAAGATGGGAGCATTGCGTTAATGGGTTAGGACCTCTTTGCAGTCACAGTCCCTTGTTCTCAGCTCACCTGGTCTTGGGGAGAAGGGATGAGGGCGCAACAATGCTAAGGCAGCTCTCGTGGGAGGCTGAGTTCATAATGGCAGCCAAGAGGTGGATTGGTTCCTGGGCATGTGGACCTGGTGGGTGGAGTTGATGGAAAGAAAGATCAAAGGGAAAAGGATTAGGGAACCAGGATTCCTGGGAACTCGGAGAGGATATTGGAATCAGCCAGCAGCGGAAGATCACCCACCTTTGAGGCCCAGGTCTGTCCCACTGACTGTGAGACCCAGGTGTGTGCCATTGGGAGGATCTGTGCCATTATGGAAGTCAAAGGTCAGACCAACCATGATGGAGACTGTTGTAGGGGACTCGGCCGTAGTTGCAAAGGGAAGTGATGTTGAGGCATTTTCCTGAGTCTTGTTTGGGATACAGAACATGAGTTGTGCCAGAGACTTTAGCAGAGAGTTCCAATCCTTAAAGATGGGGGGGGGGGGGGAAGGAAAAAATAAGACTTGCCTTTTAATTGCATCTGTTCCCTTTAACTGCTCCTGCATTTTAAAAGACCTCTCCGCTCACACACAATCTTGCCTCTTAAATTCCTCTCAACAGCTTGAACACTGTAAGAGGGCAACTATCCTGAAAAGAAGGGGCACCCCGTGTCAATCTCTAGATCTTTGAATATCAGACAATGGCTAAACCTGGAAGTTCATATCGGTAACAGACAATTTTCTTTGAAAGAGAAAGCACTTTTACAGTATTTTTGTTTTTAAAAATTCCTGTCTATACAAATTTCCATCTCAGTAGATAGCCGATCAGCCTGAAAGCTTCAGGAGAACAAGCATTTAATTAAGCTGTTTATTTTTTTCCTTGAATTGGTGGGCCTCAGTCTGAAGAGTTAGCAGGACCCCAAGGAGAAGATGGAGTCCCCACACTTGCCTTTCCTCACATGTCCAAAAAACAACAGAGCGGTTGTCTTTTTTTTTTTTTTTAAGACCCGAAAGTCTTACAAGAAAAATCGACAGCCTGTTCTCTTCATAAATGTAAAGAACGGAAGATGAAGTCTCCATGTTTGCCTGTCTTTACATTTACGAAGACAGGCTGGATGCACTTTTTCACCTTGGCGTCTTAACAACAACAACAACAACCAGCCTGTTGTTGTTTTTGTAAACATGAAGATAGGCAAGCATGGAGACACCATGTTCCTCTTGGGCGCTTGCTAACTGACTTACAAACTTACGAACTCTGACTTACGAACTGCTCCCTCCATGGACACTTTCCGGCGAGGCCTAAAAAACTTCTTGTTCAAAGAAGCCTTCTGAGCCCTTGCCTTTTTTAACATCTCGCTGGTACAGGTGGGGGTGCTGCTGTTTTTATGCTCCTGTTTTAATTGTGCTATGATTTTTTTAATCGATTTTTAGATATTGTTTTTATTAATTTTCATTAATTGTTTTTTACTGTTTTAAAATGTGATTATTTTTTGTTTTGTATTTTTTGTACTGTATTTTCTTTGTGTTGTAAGCCGCCTTGGGTCCCTACTGGGAGAAAGGCGGGATAAAAATACTGTAAATAAATAAATAAATGTCGCTTGCTATCCGTTCAGACTGAGGCCCACCAATTAAAGACAACTTGTGTTGACGGGAGGATTCTGCACATGACATGAACAGAATTTTGATACGTTATTTGAACTGCAATCATATGAATATATGGCAGAATATGTTGCTGCTGCACCGTAACATCTCAATCCTACCTACCATGCATGCTTCTTCTTCCATGCCTCTTAAAAGTTTCCCATATTTTCTTTGCCACCACAACCCAATTCCATCTTAAGCACAGGATTGATTTGCCACTTAAGGTTCTCCATCCCTAGCTCACCTCTTTGACGTCAGGATTCTGAACATCATGTGATTGGATGTAGACAGCAAAACCCACGAAGGCAATAGCCAACGAAAGAAGGCAGAAGAAGAAGGAGACCAGAGGTGGGTGTCGCTCTAGGCAAATACGCAGGGAGGCCAGCAGGGAGCAGATCACCATGGTCAGCCCTAAGGGTGAGGGTAAGAAGGTTGCAGTGTCAGAGTGTTCATCCCAGCACTGGCTAAAGCTGAAACCTTTGCTGGAACTACTGAAACAATCCAAAGGTACGAAAAGAGAGACATGTACCCACTCCCCTTTGTACTTGTGTGTAGTACAGCAGTGTTCCTCTGCACCCCAACGGGCTGGAAGACTCTGTTGGTAAGAAACAACTTTTGCCACTCAACCCAACAAAGTTAAGTGATCCTTTGTGCTGTTTCTGCATGCTTCATCATGCTTAGGAAGCATGGAACTGGAAAAGAACAGTTGGAATTATGGGAAAGAGCTAGATCTATATGGCAGTGGATGGATTCATGTGGTACATGCCACATGGCAATTTCCTCATTACCATGCCCTACCTTAGAACATGGGAATGCAAAATTAACCAAAAGTGAGCAAAATGAGTGAACAGCATACAATATGGGAAATTGAACACCACAATGGTTTGGTTTTCTTTATACTGTATTGTATTCCAGTCACTTTGTGAGCTTTTCCTCCTTTGGTTCTTCTGGTCCAGTGGTACTACTTTCCCCTGGCCTGACAATTACTGTAAATCTGGAAAAACAGCATCTGTGTAATTCTGCGCACAGTCATATTTTGCAAGCTACAGTATAATATATCCCATACTACTTTGTGTATTCCACCAGTTTAATGCCAGCAAGACCATGGAATTGGGACCCTTTGTTCTGTCCACACTCTGCATGCCCCCGAATGATTCTTTGACCACAGCTCCAGCGCTGAAAGTTCTGCCAGGCTTCCTCTTCTCCAGTACCCTTTCAAAGGCATTTGGAGAATGCATATCCAGGAATCAAGTTATGGTCTCTCCAAAGGAGAACAGCAGGCAATGATAAAGGACAGGAATTGTGAAAGCCATTCAGACCTTGTTGCCCATCTCTGTACTGATTTTCCAGCTGTCAACGCGTTTCACACAGCAGCTGCCATAGACTTAAACGGCCAAGACAACCCACGTGTTACCTACTTTTCTCCCCTACCTCCCATCCATCCATCCCCAGCACCCTCTGGCCCTCAAAATCACTATTTAAAAGCATTTGCCCATATTCATCCCTTCCCTCTGCTATTTTCCACATTATCTAATTTAGACTGCAAATGCTTTTGAGGCCAGGGACCCATATGTTGTTGCCTATGAGACTCTGCAAGGAGCCACGCACACCAATTGCGAACTCCCTGCCCGTTGCCTTTGGTGCACTGAATGGCTCTGACGGCAAGGGGGCGGGGCCACCTCGTACCGGGGAGTAAACGGGGACTAGAACGGTACAAAACTTACAGTACCGCCCCCACCGTAGCAACGCCTCTGCTCCTTCCTCCACACCTTTTAACCTTTTCATTTTTAAGCCAGAGGTCTCTCCTTCATTTAGGTTCAGTGCCCAGCACTGCCAAATTTGTATTGACATTAGCCAGTCTTTGGGAGACCATTCTTGTCTGAAAAGTGAGATAAATAAATAAAACCACTTTCCTCCTAGTTAAAAGTTAAGTGACACGTTATTCAAAATCACCATCTTTTTATTTGCCATGTACAAAACTATAGACGATACCACACCGAAGACTTTGTGTCCCGTGGTACAGACTACGTGGCTGGGCATTCATACTCGCTGAAATCACGCAGACAAGTGAGCTTGTCCTTTCACAGAGCATTCTTTTCAAAATAGGAACCATAAGCAGCCCTAATCTGGCAAGCTCTCTTGGTCAGTCCAGCCTCCGATAATGGCACCCTTGGCCTGGCTGAAGCATTCTGGTTTTCTGCTGCAGCAGCAGCAGCAGCAGCAGGGCTCTCCAAGGGCTCCAGCAGCTCATCACCTTTGATTTCACAGATATTGTGCAGGATACAGCATGTGGCTATGACCACTGGAATAAGCTTCTCCCTCACATCCAGCCTCATCTGTAAGCATCTCCAGCGAGCTCTCAAGACCCCAAAAGCCCTCTCCACACACGCTCGGCACTTGGCCAGCCTCTCATTGAATTTCTCCTGGGCTGCCGTTTTGGGGGCAGGATACGGCTTCATGAGCCAAGGGCGAAGTGGGTATGCAGCATCTCCAATTATGACAGGGGTCATCAAAACACCCTCCAACGTTGTCGCTGTTTGGGGCCCAAAGGTGCCCTCATCCATGCTGTTGAAAAATGGGGAGTTGTGCAGGATGCGAGAGTCATGGGACCGTTCAGGAAAGCCAACGTAGATGTCAGTGAAACGGGACTTGCTGTCCACCAAGGCTTGCAGCACCATTGAATAGAAACCCTTGCAGTTGATGTAGGAGTCGGCAGAGAACGGAGGGCAGAGGATAGAGATATGTATTGCATCAATGGCACCGAGGCAGTTTGGGAAACCCATCTCATTGAAGCCCTCCATGATCTCTTGCGGATCACCCAGCTCGATTGTCTTTGCCAGTAGCCTGCTGTTTATTTCTTCACAAACCTCTTCGAAGATCGAGCAAGCTGACGAAATCCCAACGCCAAAGAGCTCTGAGACAGTCTTATAGCTGTCGTGGTGGGCTAGCTTCCAGATGGTCATTGCAACCCTTTTCTCAACAGGGATGTGTGATCGCATGCCGGTGTCCCGACGCTGCAGCGCAGGGCGCAGCTCCTCCGCAATGTACATCAGCGTGGAGCGAGACATTCTGAACAAAGAGATCCAGCACTTGTCATCCTGCTCCGAAGAGATCATCCGCTCCCACCATTCGCTGCATCTTGGAAGCATCCAGTGTGATCGCTCAGACAAGGCCATCAGCTCGTGCTCGTAGTGCAGCGCAGGAGAAGAGGAATACACCATCGTGACCACCGAGACGATAGCATTTCGGTGAAGCCGCAGCAAGGCCCTCTTGCGTCGAACGCTGGCTGAGAGGATACGCCTCAGCACGGCTGCTGACCTGCGGAAGCGCCTCCGCTGCAGGATCCTCGCGATTGCAAAAATCACAGTGCGCCTGTTGAGCATCCATTGTTGCACTAGCAGTTGGGAGGTCTGGACACAGGCTGCAACGAGAGCCAGACACTCCTGCTCCATTTTCCTGGCCACTCTTGAAGCAGTCCGAGTCTTAACGCTCGGGGGGAAGTAATGCCAGTGTGCCGAGAGGTAAAACCCTTCCCCCTGCTACACCATTGGCCAAGGCAGGGAGGACGTCACCAGGTGAAGGAGACTCCGAATCAGTCCTTGCACTTCAATGGGAAAGGCGCTGTTGAGCTGAAGGGCAATACATTGTCACTGGGTTTTTGCTCTCTAATTTAGTCACATTTACATTTCAATTGTGAAGCCATGTTTTTTTTTAACGAAACAAGAAGGGATTTTTTTGACCACAATGTTGTGTCCTAACTTTGATTTGCACAAACTGAAGGCATTTCTGTCCACACAAGGGGGAAGGGGAGGTCAATTTATACCAATCCCCCCTCCCTTGGAAGCCCCTTGTGCCACATCCCATATTGCTCCAGAGGGTCCCCCAACCAACCTCAAGAGTGGAGTTTTGAGTGCTGCTGGATTTTGTTGTAGGGAGGAGAGGGCAGGGAAGTTCCTGTGCAGGAACATCGTTCTGCATGTGTTCAGGTTGGGATACAACCCTCTACAAGCGTAAGAGAGGATCCTCTGCAAGTGTAAGAATCTTGAAATGGAGATTGGGAAGTAGCTAGGCATGTACTGAGCCCCACTCAGTTATCCCAAACCTCATGATCATTCTCCCAACTGACCACACCTCGATCTCACCCCTTTATCGGTCCCATATTGTTTTCCTTGCATCACGCAGTACCTGCCTGCTTTAACCATTCCTCCAGCCCTATAACACTCAAGTTCCCATAACATGCCCACCATCAGCTTTTACCGATCACCAGCTTTTACTCAATCACCGATGCCCACACTACATATGTAGTAGAATGAGGTGGTAGAGTGGACTATACCACTTCAGATTGCAGGGGGGGGATGCCCTCCTTTTTGTTAAAAAAATTATAAACCACTTCCCAAACCAGCAAACAGTAACATGACAAACAATAAAATAACTCCTATAAAAGAAAAACACAAACATTAAAACAAGAGACAAGCAACACCATAAATGGTTAAAACCAGCACATTCAGGCGAGCAAGAGCCAGCAAGATCAATTAAAAATCAAGCAAAATTAAAATCTTAAAGAGTACATTTTAAAAAAGAATGCCTGCAAGTAAAAGAGAAGGGAGAGAAGTTTTAAGTCAACCTTCTCCTTAAAAGCTTCTCCTGTCAAGATGTCTTTATTTACTCCACCAGCTTGTCACCGTGAACCCACTAAAGTCTCCACCATCCCTTCTGCCATCAATTCCTACCCTCACTGTTGCTTAAGTTGGTGAGACAGAAACATTTCTAGAAGTTACAGTTCACTCTTCTCCCCCCCCATAAGTATGTGAGCCACTATTAAAGCTCACAGTGTTTAAATCCTCTTTTCCATGAAATGTTAGTGTACTTTTGACAGTTAAGGACCATGAAATCAGAACAGTTCTATTGACCTAGTAACCCAAATCATTCTGTTTAATGGCTCTTTCACCATCCTTAGCAATAGTGCCATGGTTTTCATAGCAAAGCCTATCTCTCCCCACTCACCATCTGATATTTATTTTCTTCATATATAACAAATCCCCATCTGTTTGTAAAACAGTGGGGCTCCAATCCTAAAGATCCTTGCTTGGCACCCTATCCTATTGAACTTCTGAGCAAACATGGTTAGGGTTAGTCTGTAATTCACATTGGCTTTCTGATCACCACCACCAAGAAGGGGTATTGGCTTCAGTGGAGGGCTGGGCTCCTGCACTGTTTTGTAGGACATTTTGTCTTCAGAATACTAATGAACAGGTACAAGAATCCTCTTCTCCATTTAATCTGGTCATCAGTCTTGGCTCAACTGCCAAGAGACAGAGAGAAGCAAGTATGGGTGAGGCAAAAGGAGGAAGGGCAGGAGAAGCATGGGTAGGAAGGCAGAGATCGTACAAATGGGGGTGGAAGGATAGAAAGTTTGGAAACAAGCAGTGGTTTCAGCACCACTAAAGGGAGATACTGGGGGGGGGGGTTGTCATCTGCCTAGAAGGGTTGCACTCTCACTGGGACACTGTGCCCCCTAGTCCTCGATGTGTACAGGGCCATGTGTAGTTATTTATGCATTCTGTACATGCTCAGAAACTCTCAATTACTATTACACCGTATAACTCAATGTTCAGTCTTGGCATTCCAACCAGGGAAGCCTCTGGTGTAAAAGAAGCTCTCAGAACAGAAAGATAGTGGGTAAATTTATAGGATGCAGATGTATAGCTAGTGTACATCAGAGAGCTCAGAGTTTGGACTTAAGAGGTCCATTTTCAAATGCCCTCTAAACTACAACGAGATTGCAACCTAAACATATTTAGGTTTAGCTGAGGCCCCGAGGACAGCTGCGGCTCAGGACTTCATGGCCGCCATGGCAACCATGGGTCTGTCTCAGAGAATATCTGCCCTGACGCACGATGCGGGACACACGCTGGACCTGGTGTTTACTGCTGGACAGGTGGATGGTGATATGGATGTGGAGGAAATTAACATCACTCCTTTGTCATGGGCAGATCACTTCCTGGCTTATCACGGCTTGTCGCCTCTGCAGTGGTGGGGGACTTCATTCCATGGTCCACCCCCGGAAGATGATGGATCCAGATGGATTCCTGAGGGCTCTGGGGGACTTTCCTGTTGCCAGAGTTGGCGACTCACCGAGCGCCCTGGTTGACCTCTGGAATAGGGAAATGACCAGAGCTCTGGATCTGATCGCTCCTGAGCATCCTCGATCAAGCCACAGAGTCAGAGCGGCCCCTTGGTTTACTGAGGAGCTGCGGACGATGAAGCGGCAGGGCAGAGGCCTAGAGCGACTGTGGCGGAAAACTTGTGCTGACTCCGACCGGGCACAGGCTAGAGCTCACTTCAGAGCCTATTCCGTGGCGGCGGCGGCAGCTAAGAGGGCTTTCTTTTCTGCCGGCATCGTATCTGCGGAGAACCGTCCAGCTGAGCTTCTCTGTGTAGTCCGGGGCCTGCTCCATCTGGCCCCCCCAGTAGATGGGGTGGAACACATGGTGGCTTGCTGTGATGAGTTTGCAAAGCACTTAGTGGACAAAGTCGATCGGATTCGGCATGACTTGGACGCCGTGTTAGTAGTATCTAACGATGTCCCTGAGGCACCTGTCTGTTCTTCTTCCTGGGATTCTTTTCAGCTTGTAGAACCTGAGGATGTGGACAGGATTCTTTGGAGTGTGAGACCATCTGCTTGCCCGCTTGACCCTTGTCCGGCATGGCTGATTAAATCTGCCCGGGCTGGGCTGGCTGAGTGGACGGGGAGGGTGGTAAATTCATCTCTGAGGGAGGGGGTGGTGCCGCCGTCTTTGAAGCAGGCGGTGGTGTGCCCCCTCCTGAAGAAACCCTCCCTGGATCCCACTATTTTGAACAACTTCGGGCCAGTCTCAAATATCCCGTTTCTGGGCAAGGTGATCGAGCGGGTAGTGGCGTCTCAGCTCAAGGATCTTGGAGGAAGCTGATTATCTGGATCCATTCCAGTCTGGCTTCAGGCCGGGGTTCAGGACAAAGACGACCTTGATCGCCTTGGTGGATGACCTGCGCTGGGGACTGGACAGGGGGAGTGCGTCCCTGTTGATCCTACTGGACCTCTCGGCGGCTTTTGACACTATTGACCATGGTGTCCTGGGTCGGTTGGCTGGGTTGGAGGCACCGTTCTGAGATGGTTCCGCTCCTTCCTGGCTGATAGATCCCAGAAGGTGGTGCTGGGGGATGCTTGTTCGGCACCCTTGCCCTTGAGGTGTGGGGTGCCACAAGGGTCAATTCTATCCCCCATGCTGTTTAATATCTATATGAAGCCGCTGGGAGAGGTCATCCGGGGGTTTGGGGTAGGGAAACCCCCCAGCTCTTTCTCTCCTTTCCACCCAACTCCAAGGGGGCGGTCGATGTCCTGAATGCAGGGGACAGTTGTCTGGAGGCAGTTGGGAGCTGGATGGGGGCAAACAAGCTGAAATTAAATCCTGATAAGACAGAGGTTCTTCTGGTCCAGAAGTCTACGACTCAGATACTGGATCATCGTCCTGCTCTGAATGGGGTTGTACTCCCTCTGAAGGAGCAGGTCCGCAGCTTGGGGGTTCTCCTGGATGCACAGCTGCTCCTGGATTCTCAGGTCGCGGCTGTGGCCAGGGTTTTTTTTGCCCAGCTTCTGCTGGTGCACCAGCTGCGACCGTACTTGGATTGTGCAGACCTGGCCACAGTGACCCATGCCCTAGTGACATCTAGACTAGATTACTGCAATGCGCTCTACATGGGGCTGCCTTTGAAGACAGTTCGGAAACTGCAACTAGTGCAGAATGCGGTGACCCGGGTGGTTGCCGGGGCCTGTCGGTTCGACTGAGTCGGACCGTTGCTTCGGCGGCTACACTGGCTGCTGGTTCGTTTCCGGGCACAATTCAAAGTGCTAGTTTTGACTTTTAAAGCCCTTAACGGCTCGGGTCCAAGGTATTTGAGGGACCGCCTCCTTCCTTATAATCCGACCCGTACTCTGAGGTCATCGGGGGGGGGGCCCTGTTAACCGTGCCGCCATTGACGGAAGTGAAGGGGATGGCAGTACGGAATAGGGCCTTCTCGGCTGTGGCGCCCCAATTATGGAATTCCCTCCCCCTGGAATTAAGAACGGCTCCCTCTTTAGAGACCTTTCGGCGGGGCCTTAAGCCGTTTTTATTTAGGTTAGCTTTCGATGTCTGACATGGTGGGCTGACTTTTTAACACATGGCTTTTAACAAATGTAAATTCAGGTGACCCACTGGGGTTGTTTATTTTAAATTGTTTTAATTATTTGTTTTTAATTATTTTAATGTGTATATATGTATTTTAATGTCTGTGTTGTAAGCTGCCTTGAGTGCCCTTGCTGGGAGAAAGGCGGGGTATAAATTCTTTAAATAAATAAATAAATATTTACTACTCTTAGACATCAGTAGGACTTGCTCCTGAGTCAACATACTTAGGATTGCATTGCGAGTATCTTACAATGCAAACCTGCACCTGTTTATTCAACAACAAGTATGCACCATTGGGTTCAATGCAGCTTACTCACAAGCAGGGCTGGCCCAAGACCTCCTGACACCACCTGTGGCAGCATGCCAAACACTGCCCCCCTTACCTAATGATGTGTCAGTCGCTGCTCCTCCCGCTCCCTAATGTTCTAGTTCAGCACTCTCATCTCCTTCAGTCCACATTTCCTGTTCTTCTCTGTCCCTTTATGAAAAGGTACAAGAATCCTCCTTTTCATTCCAGGAAGAAGGAGCAGTGGAGGTAAGTAGGCAGGCAGAGATGGGCACCCCCCCCCCATCTGCTGCATAAAATGATTGTTTCAGTTGGCTTCATGGATGGGCCAGCCCTGCTCACAGGCAAGCCTGTAGTATAGGATTGCAGCCTTAGTTTGCTTTCTAGAGGGACAGGACAAAACAGAGATAATTTTATACCAGGTTGTTTGCTAAGAAGTGGTTTAGGAATACATGGTAATGGGGAGTGGATAGATGGAATAGATTAAATGGTGGCAAACATATCTCCTTGAAAGACTTAGTCGATTTGACCTAGACTGCAAGAAGGAAGAAGCAGGAATAGTGAAATGTAAGCAACACACCTTCTCTCCTCCTCACTATATATACTCACATCCATTTACTTACATTTGTCTTTTCTGTTGCATTTTAATTGCAAGCTATTTTGAAAAGCCAATCTTGCCTGAAAGGGGAGCTCAGAGTGGACCATTTACAAGAACCTTGGGTTTGTGACCCCAATGGGGTCGTGAAGCCTCATTTGTGGGGTTGCAGCAGCTTAAAGGAACCAAAATGGCAGGCAGACTTCCATGGCTGCAGAAGCAAATCCGAAACCTGATCAATAAGTCTCCCCATCCCCAGACTTTGCAGGCAATCTTGTTGGTAGCCGTGGGTGGGGCCTGGCCTTACAAAGGTGGCCCAGCCTTGCACGGTGGACACTGTGTGCAGGATTTTTTTTCATCAGCAGGGACAGGGCCTCTTTCCAATCGCCCTACAGGGGCGGGCGGATCAGGTCCCTGGAGGGTGCAGGATCAACGGTGGGTCCCCAGTCTCATTTATTTGTTTTAGCTTGCAATTAAAATGCAACAGGAGACAAATGTAAGTAAATGGATGTGTGTATGTATGGTGAGGAGGGGAGAAAGTGTGAAATGTAAATATTTCACTACTCCTGCTTCATGTTCTTCCTACTTGCAGTCTAAGTCAGATATTGTTATCCATACTTAATTGATTGGAAGGGAGCTACAGCTCAGTAGTAGTGACCAGATATCCTTGGTTTTCGTGGGACAGTCCTGAGATGTTCCAAGAACTTCTAAGTTTGCTCAAATGTCCCAGGTTTTGGTACAGGGAGGCCACACCTGTGTGCTGAGAAGCAGGCTGCCAGCCACACCCACAGCAGTGCTGACACCATCACAAACCACATCAGGGAGCACTTGAGTTTCCCCTAGGGCCGTGCCCTTGTGTGCGCGCTCATACTTACAGACTGCCACTCATATCATCATTTGCTCTGTGCAGTTGCAAATTCCTTCCTAAGTAAGATGGCAAGATTGCCTGCTTCTCCTTGAGGGAATCAGCATGGATGGGAGCAGCTCAGTAGAGTAGAGCAGCTCAGCAGGGCAGCAAGGAGAGAGCAGCATGGGGCACTGGCTCACATCATCTGCTAGCTGCCTTTCCTGACCAGGCAGCAGAGAGGGGTCCTGTTCTCCTTTTGGAGTCAGAGGGAGGTCTGTTCCCTGCTGGTAAAGCTGATTGTTATGGAGAGCTCTGATTATTATTGCACCACGGGGGCACCCCCTCCAATTTTAACTCTGCTGAGTGAGGTAAGGTGGAAGAGATTGGGGAAGGGAGAGGGCTGGACCGCCACTGGTCACCTGTCTCTGCTGTAGGGTTCTCTCAACGTCCTGACTTGCTTCTTGGGGATTTCTTCTAAACTAAATGATCCTCTTTCCCCTTGCCAGCCCGCCTGCCGTTAAGTGAATATTTTTTAATCATTCTGTGTACTGAGAAAAGACTGTAATTGATTAGTCACCTGGGAGTAAGTCCCAGGGAACTCAGTGGGACTTGCTGCCAAGTAGAACATCTATGTTCATTTGAGTGCACATCCCTTTTGATTAAGCTGATGGATTTCCTCTTTTTAATCAGTTGAGGCTCCATTCTATACACAGGTTCCTGAGCATCAGCCCCACTGAATTCAATGGGAGCACAGCCACAGCCAAACCTGCCTGACACGGAGTCAGACCCTCCTTCCATCTAGCTCAGTATGATCTAGATTAGAATAGACCAACAGGCAGTTGCTTTCCAGGGCTTTAGGCAGGCATTTTTCCCAGCCCTACCTGCAGATGCTGCCAAGGATTGGCTCTGGGACCTTCTGCATATACAGCAAGTGCTGCACCACCAAACAATGGACAAACTATTGGTCCATCTAATTCAGATTTTACTACAGGTGTTGGGAGCATCCTTCTTTGCCTGGCAGCACTTCTTTAACCCCTACAAGGATGAGGAAGGCAAGAAAGGAGAAAGCAAGAAACTGCTTCATTTTCTGTATGCTGTTATTTTACATTGATCGTTCGTCTTCAGCTTAGCCAGTGTTCCTTCCGTTGTGCAGTGTTTGGATGAAACGTTTTTTGCTAGCCACCAACCTCCCCGTCCCCCAAGCCTTAAGAGAACTGTTAGAGAACCTTCCCATTTTTTGAGGAAGGTGGGAGGGAGAATCAAAGTGCTACGTACTGCAAATCCACATTCGCAATTGGTCAGAGTGAAAAGAAAGGGAGGCAAAAGTCAAGGCCTCCACTTGTTGAAGTTGCCTCCTCACCGCACTGTGTTCTAGTTCTTGGTTTTGAAAATCTGGTAACCTTAGCAGTTATAGAGTGCATGCTTTGCATACACAAGACCACTACTTCCGTATCCAGGTAAAAGGATCTTGGGGAGAAGGGTTGAGAAGAAAAAACAACCACCCCACCTGAATCCCTAGAGAGCTGCTGCCAATCAGAGCAGACAAAACAGAGCTAGGCTAGGTGGCTAGACCAATAGTCGGACCCAGTAGAAATCAGGTTCCTATGTTCATTTTATGCAGGGAGATTACTTTGAACAGAGGAGATATCACAGGAAAGAGGAACTCAGAAGTGCTGCAAAACACCCAGGGAAGAAAGGAGAAGGCTGAGAAACGAAAGGAGCTGAGGATAAAGCCAGGTAGGTAGGATGCCTGACCCAGGAGGAGCAATACCATCATCTTACCTCCACCCTATCTTCCCCTTTACTGGTCCCCGCTGTGTCTGCTGGAGCACCTCTTCTTATCTACGTTCCCGCCCCCGCGGTTCTGTCACTTTAATAGACAGCCTCGAACGCCGCGACAGTTCAGGTAGTACGTTCATGCGCAGGCGCAAACTGCAATCGCGGGCCATTCTCAACCCGGCAGTTCAGAAGGCGCTTTGCAGTGACGCAGACGCATTCGCTAACGGTTATCTACTGCGCATGCACTGGGCGCCTCAGTCGAAATAATAGGACACGCATCCTCGTTACGGACGAGCTGCTGGGAAACAGGGCGCGTGCTTACTGCTCGACAGCCCAGTTGCGAGAAGCTAAGCCCACTGCTAGAAATTTTGGGAGCCATTTTGGTTTCGGGCACCATTTGTCTTTAAAACGGATCCCCACAAGATTTTACTTAATGCCGGGTTATTGCATAAAAGGTTCACCTGTTAAACTTGAGCACACAAAAATCATAGGCAGCAGTGTTGTTCTATTAGAAAGGATGAACTAAGAGCCAAGCCCCCGCCCCCTGGAAAAGGAATGGAGTCCCAATTCCTAGGTTTCAAAGAGGAGGAAATCGGGAGTTTATTGAATCAGATGAGGGGTACAGATATCTTTGTAGTTCTCCTGAAACAGGTTAAGAGCTTTGAATGGAAGCGCACATGCTCCTGCAGGATTAGGGCCCACGGACAAACGTTATTGGGAAGGCAGAGGAAGAACTTTGTGTCCTCTGAAAAAAGCAGGGCTGAGAAGGTTCTATTAATTGTAGGCTTTTGATGACATGAGCATTTTTTGTTTTTAAAAAGCTTGACTCTATGATAACAGGAAGCAAACCAAGAGTAAGAACTAGAAAAATATGTATTTAAGAAGTTGCCTACCCTTAATCAGCATCTACATAAACTAGTGCTAAAGAATGCTGCCTAGTATAAATCCCATACCACTAAAAGATGCATAAAAGGAAAAATTGTGCCAGGGTGGCCTACCATCACAATGCTGATAGAAGACACATTCAACAGTCGTCATTTCTGTGCAATTCAAAACATAAAGATGTTCTCTCTCTCAGCATCAGAATCTACTAGTATTTCATTTTCCAAATGTATGATCTCTAGGTCAACAGTTTGCTTCCTTCTACTAAGACTACCAAGGTCTTTTGCCTCCGCTTCCAAAAACATTCCTTCAGTGAACAACACTTTCCCTCACACCTTCTACTACCAGCAGCCTTACCACTATCCCCAAACAGTGCTTGAATTATAAGGTGGTCAGAGGGGGCCCTGCCTCCTTTGCTACTGTATTTAGAGGGCTATACAGGGAGATGTTTTATTTGGTTAATTTTTTTTGGGGGGGGGGGAGGTGGGAGAACCAGGGGGCTTTTGGATTTAATTAAGAGTCCTCTACCTTTATCTCCATAATTCAAATACCATTTCCCTCTTCCCCCCATAAAATGATGCATCACACTCCTCTTTGTTTTGCTGAATAAAGAAACAGACACTGATAAAACAAGAGGTGAATTTAAATAAATTCTTTTTTTGCCTTTATTTTCAGGGGAATCCAGAGAAATTAAAAACCATGTGAAGAAATTAAAAACCAGAGCGTTAAATCAGATAGAGAGAAAAGAGGGGGGGAGGCTGAGATGTCAGCCCCACCAAGGACAATTTGGACTATAACAGCATTAGGGAAAAGGGAGGGAGGGAGGCAGGTGGCAGAGTTTCCCCTTTCAAGATGCCTGGGCTTCTCCAGCCTTCGGGGAGGGGGGGTTGGTGCTGTGCCTCTCCCCCACATGCCCCCCATCTTAGCGGTGCTTCCCCCAGGAATCCTTGACATTAACCCTTCCCATCCAAGGTATCCGTGTAGACAGTCACTCTGCTAGGAGCTAAAGGGAAACAAAAACAGAAGGCGATGATGAAATCAACAATGCCTTAAAAGAAGGTGAGCCATTGGTAGAATACATACACCCCGGAACCTATGCCCGCCTCAAATCCTACTTTCCTATTGTACTAAACAGAAGATTAAAGGATAGTTCACGCTCAATATGCAGTTCTTCTATTGCTTGGCTCAATTGCCCAACCAACCCCACGCTCACATGCTATGCCCTCCGCCATTTCCCATCTAAAAGCAGATACTTGTGGATCTCTATTCCTTTGTCTCAGTGTCTTGTGCAGCTTCTTAAGCAGCATCTTACTTGCTCCCAACTCCTCCTGCCTGCACATCAGGCACCCCAGGTTCTGGGCTAGGACAGCAATGGCCAGTGTCTGGTTCTTAGGTACCTCTCTGCTGAGAGTTCTCCAGACAATGATCTGAGGTTGGAAATATTTTACTACATAAGTTGAGACTTTCATGATGTGGTCAGACCCTTGAATAAAGTCACTATCACCAAGTAATAAGGGAATCAGTGTTACAAAGTACATGTGCTCAAATACAACTAGAGCACTGCATACAATTATTTTATGTATTACTGCTTATTTAAATATGTTTATATTTTGTCATTCCACCATTTAGGTTTCCCAAGCAGCTTAAACATATTTGAATAAACTTTACAGCCTCAGCAGGGGCAGTCTTCCATATATATTCCACCCTAGAACAGACAGAGCCCTATACTCCCTAGCCCTACACTCAGGTTCTGCTGTCTTGGCCTCAATGGTGCAACAAAGAGCAAGTCTTTCCAGGAAGCACCTACCCTCCAGATCAAATCTGGGAGCAGAGCGAACAAAAAGGTGCCTTTTGCGGGGTTTTTTTTTTTTGGGGGGGGGAGATCCTTCCAAAAGCATTTGAAGTGAAAAGCAAGGTATAAATATAAACACATGGGCTACTGCAGCCTTAGGAGTCCCCAACCTTTTAACTCACCCACCTGTATTCCACCACAAACTCTCAGACCATTGAATGAAGCCATAGGGGCCACAGCTCAGTGATCACACTACACCTTTAGGAAGCCACAGATTCAAACCCCAGCATCTCCAGTTAAGATACCATAAGCCACTGGGCAAGACCTGCATCTTGACACACAATGTCAAGAGTTTGAAATCTGCACCTAATTGAACTAGATTATTGGTTTCACCGAGTGTAAGCTTATTTGGCCTAGGATGTTAAAGGTGGTTCCTCTTATTTGCTTACCTTGACTGTGTAGCTCCCATATATGACTCCATTCTGTATTAAGGGAAGGAAAGAAGAAAAAAGTCAGAAACCAAGCAGTTATGTATCTTGTGTCTAAATAAGACCAATGTCTCCTAAATCTCTCAGGAAGCGTTCAGGCAGCTCATTCTTCATCAAGAAGTCCCTACATGTCACCTGCACTGAGAACAGTACAGATTCAGGTGCTCAATGATCATATGCAGATTCCCATGAACTGAGAGGTGGGGAAACACACCTCCAAACTTCCTTCATCCAACCCACTGAAAACTGGATGTAGGAATCTATGCTGAATTATCAGATGTAGTGCTTGAAGGGAGGGGGAAGTAGTGGACTTCTAATGGAAACCACAACGCTCTTCTCTGGATTATTCCCAATTTTAGCCAAATCACATCCTCCCCCTCCATAGACTTCTGAAAAACAGTAACTGTAGGGGGGTTCACAAAAGCTAGAGCAGGGCAGACTCCTCCCCCCTCCCAGATTCAAGCAATTATCTGGAGAAAATGAATAAAATGTAGAATCCAAGAGCAAATGTATTTTATATAATAAGCAGCGGCAAAGTTGAGAAAGGTGTATCCTATGTTCCTAGTAATCTATCCTTTATTTTCTACACAGCTGACATGTATGTTCCAGGCCCCAACCCTTCCAAGAAATACAGCAGGCATTTTCTGCACATCAAAACATGACCGCCCGTTAACGCACCATCTTGTACTGCACTCCCCAAATGAAAGATCTCTGCATTACCATCCCATCTGCCCAAGTATTTCAATTTATCCAATAGCAAGCAACTTTCAACACAGCCATCCAATGCTTCCTCCATTCTCACCCTTCCAAGACAGGATCCTTCCTCCATCTTACCTTCCAGATGATAATTTCTCGCAGCCTGCCAGTCGTTGGCTTCCATTTTCTCCCAGCATGCTTCAGTGCCCGCATCTTCTACATTCTTGTCTGGTACCACACCTCCACCCCCTCCGTGCCCAGCTCCTGGCTCGTTGATAAAGGAAAGGCCCCACTCATTCTGAAAGATGGCTCCCAGGTGCTGTCGCCGACTGCTGTCAGTTGGTGGGGGGCTGCTTGGGGGTGGCGCCAAGACACAATTAGGGAGGCTATTGGTGGTGCGGACGGCTGAGGCAGGAACATGGCAGGCTTTCCCTGGTTGATCCAAGTTCTCTTTCAGCTTGCTAGCATAAGAGATCTTGGGGATGATCCGGGCGCTGCTGCTGTCAACCGGAAAGGCAGGAAGGGGCCGGAAGAGAGACCAAGTTTCCTTCCCAGACTCCTCAGTGGCTGCATTGGTGGCATTTGATGTAGCAGCAGGTTTCTCACTGGCTTTGACTGTGTTGTCGCGCTCCGATTCAGGAGAGGATGATGGGGAGGGTGGGTCAGAATAGCCACGGCGCCGGTGCTGCCATCGACCATTAGAAACGCCCTCTGGAGCACAGTGGTGGCCGTTGGTGCTGGGCCCCCATTCTTTGCGATCTGAGGGGCTGCCGCGATAGGTCTTGCGGTAAGCAGGAGCATGAAAGGGCCGGGCATGGTAGAAGCGATGAGGGTAGCGGTACGGGGGGTGATGGGTAGTGGGAGGGTCCCGCTCAGACAACTGAAGATTGCGGATGTTAAGGCTGTTGGAAGGGCTCAGAGGAACACTAGGTTCATCAGCAATCTCCGAGGGCGCAGCATACCCGTTTGACTCCCATGACCCTAAAGAGGAAGGAGAGGAAAGGTGAGCTCAAGACCTAGGTCAGTCACAGATTATGAAACAAAGAGCAAAGCGTTTTTCACAGCATATCATAGTGGGAAGGTAACACTTTCCTCTCCTCCCTTTATTGTCCTCCCATTACTGACATTTAGAATGTAAGCTTCTTAAGGCAGGGACCTGCTTTTTTTCTTGCATATATTACTCTGCAAGACGTATGGTACTTTCATTGGTGGCACAGCAAGACCACTTTTGAATCTCTCCAAATGTAAACAAAACATGGTCTGGGAAGGAGCTTTTTATTGTTTATTTAGTGCCACCAGTGTATGCTATACATAGAGTAAAAGAGGCAGATAACTGCACCAAGGGGCTTTACAATCTAGATATTGCCACAAGGAAGACAACAGAGGGAGGGAAGGGGAATGGAAGCAGGGGCAAACAGGGGAAGTACCATTGTTTCAATTACATGCACTAAGCTTAGTCACAATAGAGAATGTATTTGTATTCACACAGAAACAGAATACATTTCTTTCCAGCCTCAAGTCAACAGATCAAAGATGAGTAGGGAGCGGAGCCATATGGATGTACAGCACCCTGGAGTTACAGCCATTTATCTACTGTGTGTGTGCTGAGGAAGATGCCCCCACCCACAGCCAAAGTCTTCCCACTGATAGGCGATACAAAATTTTTTGAAATACTACCTCAGTGCTGTTTACCCTTGAAGTTCCAAAACGGTGATCCAAACAAGACTTACAAGATTCCTTTGGAATATTTGAAAATCCATTTTTTACTTCCCAAGGCCGTACAAGAATGATTTGGGGGCTACAAATCCTATACAGACTTTCCTGGGAGTAAACCCCACTGAACCTGGTGGGGCTTATTTCTAGATAAACATGCCTAGGATTGCACTGTAAGAATTCTTCTTTTGCACTACAACCTTGGCTGAAGAACCATCAGATCCAAACACATCACTTTTGATGTTGCTTTATCACACACACACACACACACTCTGGTTTCACAGACTTTATAACATTCTGCCCTCATGCGACAGAATCTCTCTTTACAACGAGAAGTCCTTGACCACAGGAAGGAATGTAGAGATGTTCAGAAGAAAAGCCTCAGGATCGTAAACACTAACTTTAGGATTCCCCCCTTCCCAATGATCCCAGAAGCCCTGGGTTCCAGGAACCATTTCTATAAGCCAGAGAGCCCTACCCTCCTTGCCCAGAGAATTCAGGAGTCGTGGTGTTCCAGCTTTTTTGAACCCATAGGCTCTGTTCCCCTCCTAAGTTAACTACATCATTTTCTCAGGCAAGTGGTAGAAGGAAGAAAAGAGTATGTGAGTTCATATACCAAATTTATATCTAGGAGAGAAGCAAGAGCAGCAATCACATCCCTCTACAACTTTTCAATAGTAACCCAGAAAACCTGAGCAAAGGGTGCATACTGTATAGAGTTTAGGATTCTAGATTTGTGGGGAGAACATACCTCACCCAGAACTAAGGTGCAGCCACCTCTGGGACAGAAACACAGAAAGACATGACAGAAGGGGAAAGGAGGGTGGGGGAAGGAAGCCCCAGTCCCAATTCAGTACAACACACCTTCTCTGGAGCCCTGGCTTGGCCTGTAGCCCAGCTCTGCTCCACCCCCTGCATGACAGAAAGAAGGTTTTACTTAACAGTTATTACAGGCATGAATGATAGCAAGAACTTAAGTATGTCACAAAAGGCAATTACCCAAACAGGAGCCACTGAACAAGACCCATCCCCAGCAATGAACAGGAAACAAACTCTTGGAGTTAAGTGTGATTTAGTGAGTTCTAAGTTACCAAGGAGGGGACAGAAGCTTTCATTCTGGGGACAGTTGTATTAACCAGTGGATTAGGATGGGATTTCCCAAACTGGGTTGTGCCAAGAAACTGCAGCCCCACTGAAAGGCAGCACACAGTATATGGCTGAAGTAGAGAAAACCAAGGGATGAGTGCACTCTAATGGTGGATTTCTATACCCCCCCCCCAAAAAAAAAAAATGAAGAGGGAGTGGCAGAGAGAAGAGCTTGCTGGCCCCAGAAGCTTGGAAACTCAGACTAAAGGGGTATAACCAAAGGGACCTGGGTGACTTGGGGGGGGGGGGAGAGAAGAAAAGCATGAGGGAAAGCTAGAAGTCATGACTCTTTGGGAGTTAAGCAAGACTGAGAAAATATTTCAAAGCTTTAAGCACAAACTCCAAATTCTAGAATCTAGAATGTCCAGGTACCTGGTTTTTACCAGGCCTGGTCTATGGAGTTATCTTCAGCTCTTCTAAAATAGATGCCAGGCCTCCACAGTTTTCCTGAGTTACCTGTCCGGATGCGATTGCTGAGGTTGTGGCATTTTTCTTTCTTCACCCCCAGGAGTCGAACCTCCTCTTCTGGGTTACGGTTTTCATCCATGCCCAGCTCCTCCTTCTGCATGGCCTCTGTCAGATCTTGGATGCAGGTCACCAACAGCAGAGGAGCCTCAGGGGATGTGAAAGATGCTCCTTAACTCTAGAGACCGATTACAGCCCAGTTCCAACCCTCTTTCAAGAAACAAGGGGTTCCTAATGCCTACTCAATCTTCTTGTACACTACAAGTTAGTGGCTTGTTCCTAAGGGCGACAAGACCAGGCACACATGCATACCTCAAAAAGATTCAGCTACCCAGATACTTCTCTAAGAACAACTGCAGAGCTTCAGTGGTCCCAAAAATCCTACCACACTTCAGTAGAAGAAAGGAGATCTCTAGTGTGTACCACTGTCCCGTATTCCCTGCTGTGTCTTAAGCTTCAAAAGTCTAAGTTTAAACTAATCTCCAGGCAAAACCTTTTACAGGCTCCGGTGGTAAATTTGTTAAAAGTTGCCTCCTAACCTCCCACTATTTTAGCTTTCTGTATATCCTCCTCACAAGTGACTCATCACCAGCCCTGCTAGCACCTCCAGGAATCCAGTCCAAAATTTTACCACCCACACACTAACAGGGGCTTTCCCCCCTATCTATCGACAACCAAACACCTACACTTCAAGAAAAGCAGCTCCTTCCCACATTAGCCTCACTAGGGGATCTCTGTGAGCACACCCAACGTGGCTCCCAACCCACACAACCTTCGCTGATGGCTTCGCTGACCTCTAGAGAGTTTAAAAAACCCTAACCTAATACCCCCGCTCCTCCTTTGGGGGGGGGGGGTCACACGCTTCTCCTACCGTCTTTTTACCCCCCTGGGCCTATCGACCCCTAGTTCCCTCAAGAGACCTTTCCGCACGGCTCTGCGTCCTTCTCAGGGCCCAGCAAACTCCCTTGGTCCAGCCTTCGGTTCCCCTATACAAGCAACGACCTCCTCCCAAGAAAAACCCACCTGCCCTGGAAGGCCCTGAATGAAAATGCCCCCTGCCTTTTGCCCCAGGTCCTTGCTAATCCCCCTCTCCCCTGGCCGGCTGTCTCGCACACTGCGACGATGCACCCCCACGTTCGCTGCAAGCTCTTTCCCTCCCCCTTTCTAAGGCCCCGGTTATTCCCCAAGCCCGCCCGGCACATTCACCCAGCCAACCCCACCACGTGACCGTTTCCCCCTTTGGCCTCCGCGGGTCATGTGACCTCCAAAGGGCCGTCGCTTCCGGGGAGGTAACCCCGGCACATGACTTGTTACCTGTATCATGTGACTGCCTCGTTTACCACGTGATTGGAGGCTGGCTTTGATTTTTTTTTTAAATCGTTCAAGCAGTTTTAGGGTTGTGGTGCTGCTATATGCACTTATTTGGTAGTCCCGACAGAACGCTGAGCATATGATTGCATATGATTGCTCCGTCAGACAAAAAGCCAAAGGAGGGCAAGCCAATACCTTGCTTTATTCATTAATAATAATAATAATAATATAAATAAATAATAGCCAGTATTTATATATACCACCTTTTCTTCGGTCATCAGATTTCTCCTCTGACTTTAATTCAAAGGTGGTTTACACATATTATAATAATATAATATTATAACATATGTTATAATATTAGCAGGAGGTGTGCCCTGGAGGTTTGAGCAGGTGCCCTGCCTGAAGAAGCTAAGCAGTGTCAACCTTGGTTCCAGTTTGGATGGGAGATGGAAGCTGCTGACAAACTTCGCAAAGACAAACCTCGTGAGAGGGTGGAATGCGGAGGAGTCAGCTAGAGAGAGAACATCTTCTAAGACAACCGTCAGAGGGTGAACTGTGAAGCTTGGAAGTGCAAAGCCCAAGCCAGGAGGGCTGCACTCGGAAGGGAAAACATCTCCAGCATGGAAGGTTCTATATGGGAATAGAACAATATTGTAAAGACCCTTATCAGGTCTAAAGTAAGCCGCCTTGAATAAATCTGATGAGAAATCTGATGATGAGAAAGGCGGGATATAAATACAGAAAATAAAATAAATAAATAAACATGACCAAACCAACTAAGAAGCCACAAAGTAAGTTATTCAATATCTACCCCGCTTTTCTCCCAGATGGGCACCCAAAGTAGTTTACAAAAAGTAAAATGTATAAAAACAAACAAAACCACCAGCTTCTTCAACAAGGTGGGTGTATTGTTAACCAACACAGAACAAGGGGTGGGGGATGAATTTGTCCTTGAAACCTTGATGATAGAGCCCCACGTTCGGCAGGTTGTAAGTGTCAAGATGGAGCAAAGGAGGTTTTATGCCAGGGGTGGCCAAACTTGCTTACGATAAACTTCAGATGGTTTAGAGCTGCAATATTAAGAAGCATTTAAATTCTTAAATATATTTACTCACCATGAACATTAAACATACATTTTAATCCAGTGCACTCTCGGTTTATAGCCAGTAATTTGTTTCCCATATCCCCAGTTAAGAATAAAGCTTGAAAATTTCTTATTTACCTTTTATATTGTGCTGCAAAAAGGAGCTCAGCCAACGTATTTCCGAGAGCCACACATTATACGTCAAAGAGCTGCATGTGGCTCAGGAGCCACAGTTTGACCACCCCTGTTTTATGCTTATGCATAACATAGCTTGCCTAGGGTAGGTGCCCAACCAAGGGCCACTGGGACAGAGAAACAAAAATGTCTGTTCCCCACTACAGTATTTTTAAAATGTAAAACTTAACAGTTTCATCCAAGCTGACTTCCTGCTATTTTCAGATGCCTCTCCTCTTGCTTTCCATTTTAAGACTATTACAAACCGAAGACCTTGGGGGCTTTTCCATCATGCCCAGATTAATGTCCCCTCTCCTTTTTTGTTTTACGATCCAGCATCAGCATAAAGAAGAATTCTGGAGAACTTGAAGCCTGCTACTGTAACTTGTTTTATTAAAAGTCTGGATTTATCACCGCTTGCTGTAACACTAGAAATTGGGTGGCTAAGAATATGTAGAATCTAAGCAATGGATTATTTTGAAAATTCTGCATCAATTTAGAAAAGTGAACTTGATATTTGGTTTTTGTAAGCCATGTTGAAAACACACATCATAATTAAAGTTGGCACTTTTGGCATTTTTGTGTTCCCTTTTTCTCTCCCTTTTGGCTTGTGCGTTTTCATGGATAACAGGTCTAAGCATGCTTATTCAGCAAGGCATTTTTACCCAAGGGTGTATATACACAACAGGAGTTAAATGTGTACACCTGTGGGCCGGGAGGAAATGGGTTTTAAACAAATTGCCACTGAACATGAAGGTTCAACGTAACAAATACAGTATATTCTGAGGACAAACAACAAGGGAAGGCAATAGTACTTTCAGGCCCTGCCTGTAAGCATTTGGCTGTTCACTATTGGAAACAGAGTGCTAGAGCAGGGGTTCATCACCTTTTTACAATTACAGACCCCCCAATGGACCGCCCAATACGTCCCCTTACACCTTCCCCCCCCCCAGACTGTTGAAATCATCATCACCAGTCCTATTAGGTACCAGTATGACTTCAAAAGATGTCAATGGTTTTATGGATACATATCCATATGGATAGCTACATTACATATGGATAGCTAGGAACCAGGGACGTACAGTGCAGGTGCGACAGGTGAGCCAGCCGGCCCCGTTGTAGTCCATGGAACAAAGCCACAGCCCAACCCTGAGATTGTGTGCATGCGCTATCCGCTTGCACCCAACTAAGCAGGTAGTGCACACACAATCTCAAGGTTAGGTTGCGGCTTTGTTCCATAGGCTACAACAGGGCAGGGCTGCCGCGTCCGCATCGCACATCCCTGCTAGGATCAGAACGCCTCAATCCATATTGACAATGATGATAGTTCCAACAATTTAAAAAAAAATGTTCAGAGATCAAGCCCCATACCCCCAACATTTGTTTCCCATATTCCCAATTAAGAATCCCTCTGCTAGGAAAACAGGCACCTTGATCGGATCATGCAAAGCAATTCTCATTATTGTCAACGCTACACAGCCTAGTTACTGCTGAGATGCAGCAATTGCAAGCTTGTTCAGGACTAATTCACTTTTGCTTCTTTCCCCTTTGACAGCTTGAAGGTGCAACTTATGTTTAAGGTCACAAAAGGAACTTGCAATCATGGCTGCTTGCAATTGGAAGAAGCAGCCAAATGAGGAAACAGAAGGAAGAAAATAGGGTGATTCAGAGTCTTGAAAACAAGTGTGTCTACACAAGATTGAAGTCTGGTGAAATCAAGGAAGTACAGAACAAAAGCAGCTGTACCATGAGGCAGTGTGAGGCCTCAAAGAGGACAGTCAGCTGAAACCAGGAAAAGCAAGTGTGGCAGAAATAAAACCATGTATTTTTGCATTATTCTTCCTTTCTCTATGATTTCCAGTTCTCCCTTTCTTGGTTCCTGTTGTAACAATGTAGAGATTCACACACACACCCCAAGCATGTGTGGGAAGGGGGAGGTGGTTATGTAGGAATATACTGTATGCAAAGCATCTAGAGAAGTACAGGAGGGTCCGCTGTCCCATAGTTAGGTGTGGCACCAAATCTCCCTCAGTCCAGCTGTTAGCTGCTGGAATTTTAACTGTTGAACATTATAAATCAATAGTGTGCATTATTAAAAAGGGTCTCTGATCCATTACATCACTGTCACACCTGGGGGGGGGGGGGAAGGATAGGCTGACCCCTGAGCTCGTGGCTGCCTGAGAGCTGCTGTGGGGTGGAGTGGCATCCCGTGACAAAAGGTGGGTGGGGAGAAATCTCCAGAAGGGTGGTCGCAGTGCCTCAGAGTCCAGGGGAGGGGGTTAGAGGGTCACCCTAGTCATCCTCCTGGCTGGCCTCGTCCACCTCCCTGGGTGCCAACTTCAGGCTGCCTCAGTCTGGCCCTTGGCTCCCCAGTCTTCAGTGATCCTTCTCATCATGGGCAGGTGGCAGGCAGGCAGGGCCTTTAAGCCCTGCTGTCCTTTGCACCTGCTCATCCAGCCTCACCCACCTCTCCTGTCCTCCACAATGCCCCGATGGATCACCCTGCCCAATGCCAGAGCTGCAATGGCTTCCAGGCTACCTGGAAGTGAGGTAGGTAAGGCTGGCACAGATCCTAGGATGCCACAATTCAGACTGATGCCAAGGCGGCTGACCTGAGGGTCAGGGAAGTCCATCCCTAGACAATCACCAAGTAGGCTGAGTACAGTAAGCCTAAATATAAGGCATGTACTAATGTGCTCCCCTCTGGTAATGGAGTGGGGACACATATGCAGGCATGTGTCCTAGAATGGGCTTATGAGTATGGTGTCCTGAGTACAGTATGCTGGTACAAAGTCGTCTTGCTTTTAGTAGAAAGGCAGGTTCACATGGTACCTGATCTGTGACTTTTGCAAAGAAAGAAAATAAAGAGTATGGAGCATATTGAGAAGACAGTAGGTCTGAATTGATATGTTGCTTTGGAGTGGTTGGAGTATGTGATTTGTATTGTACGTAAGAACCATCTTGTGGATGATCTGTTTCCCTGTGGTGTTGTAGTTTCCCACTTTGTTCTGTAAACACAGGAGGAAGAGTTGGGCAGTGATACATTGCACTCATGTTTGGACTTGGGTTGGACTTGGCCTTCCATGCAACCATGTCACAATCCAGGAATGAACAAATAAAATGAACAGGGCAGCTGAAAATGGTTGCGGGCAGGATTTGGCCCATGCACTGCCAAGCTGTCATCCACAGCCACATGCTTCCTCTCTAACATCTGCAAGCTGCTAGTATCATATACAAAGTTCTAGCTTAGATGGAAGGACAATCAGCCCAATAACGCTGTTCCTAATGTTCTTGGGATAGGTGCACATTTCCCAGTCCTATATAAAACATTTAAGAATGGCATGCTATATTTGGGTCTCTCTTTTAAGTGTAGGAAAATACAGAATTACCTTTTTTTAAAGCAGGAACCTTTATTACAATAATTTAATAGAAAAACACAAATTTTAAAATAAATTATACAAATACAAAAAAATTACAATTAATGCAAGAAAATTACCTCCTCCAGGGAGGGGAGGATGTACGGGGGGGGGGGGAAAGAAGAGGGAGAACAGCACCTTCTCTCCAGTAAAATGACCTTCACCAGTCTGCATTTTATGACATGTATGGTTCATTCTAATCTCTTACTCTCCCTCACCCATCATTAGGAACAATGGATCCCTCCCCTTCTATGACCCAATTGGCTAAAGGAGAAATGTCCTTTACTTTTTTTGGTTGAAGGAACATCTCATTCCCTATGGAAAACAGAGGGAGGATTCAGATTTAGCATACTGAGGGAGAAAGAAAGTGTTCCATGTCTGTTGCAAGATTGGGGAAATATGGAGATCAGAACAAGTCTATGTTACATCTTGTACTTGAACTATGGGAAGAAATGCTTTAACCATGTTCTCTTGGTCTGTATGACAACTCAACTGAGTTTGAAGCACCCTCTCTATTTTGAAGCCGTACCTTAGAATGGGAAATGTTAGGAGGGGAGAATACATGGGGAGACAAGGTCCAGGCCACACAATATCTATTTACGAAAGTCATGTCAAACCATGTATTTGACCCAGAGGGGAGAAACAAAAAATAAATGCAGCAGCTATTTGAGAACTTCTGCTCTTTCCTATACTATTCTCTAGCAGGATAAGAACACCTCCATGGAAATTAGCTCCAAGATTCTGGTTACCCCTGTTCTGGATTACCTTAAAATTGAGTTTAGCCTTCTTTGCACACATATGCTTTACATTCTCAGTTATTCTAAACCCATTCTAAGCAAAAGTTAAAATGGTTCGTAGTCACAGTTTCACTGAGAACAGTTTTAGTTGTTTATCTTATATCCAGGCGATTTCTTCCACACAAGCAAGACTAGATAAATTAAAATTAAGTGAACAGAAACATCCGGTAATGAGAAAAAAAGGGGCAAGAGAGTTGAAAAAAAAATCTGATACTCCCCTAAACTGGGGGGGGGGGCATCTTGCCCTTGGACAAGAGATCAATACTGATGTTCCAAAATGGAAGCCACCAAAGGCCCAATATTAAGCTGAGACAGAATGTAAGCTCCTTTGGTTGAAATACTTTGACCACATCCAGATATTTTTGTATTAATGCCGTTTCATAGATCTAAATTTAGAGAGATATCCAAGAGTCAGGTAGGTCCAAAAGGAATATAGTTGGGATCAAAGAGATTGTGAATAAGTGACTTATCCAGGTTTAGGTGGCTTCATGAAGACTATGAAGCAAGTAGAGAACCAGAGGAGGAAAAAGTAGAAGGTCAGGTAGTTAGGCTTAAGACTCAAATAGTACAGAAAACCAACAATTGGAAAGAGCATGCGAGTAAAATCTAGGATGGCTCAACGTGCCAATTATCATAATAGGGTAGGTTATAAAGTGAAGGAAGAGCAAGAAGGCAGAAAGGCCCAAAGAGGAAGAGGTATGGGTTAGAAGGATGCAGACACCCTTGAGAAGACCTTGGAGTGAAAAGGAGGAAACGAGTCCCCCTTTGGCACTGAATGGGCGGAGTCATGAGGATACTGAAAGTGAGGCAGGATCAGTCTTTGAAAACAGCCTGGTGGCCATGGGGGCGTTCGTCATGCATGATGTGTCTACGGACATGAATGCGCCTGACACGGTGCTCCCGCCCATCTTCATCATCACCTGTACGGAGGGGGCCACCACCTCCGCCTGCCACTCCACCTGTGGCCTCCAGAAGGGCCTTGTCTGGCACACGCGGTGTCTCATAGATCAGGATGTTCAGGGTCTCCTCAAAGATTCGTGCCTCTGGGAACTCCACCTGAGCACATGGGAGAACAAGGTCATGCTCAGCAATATCAATCCTGTGCGCCAATCAGAAGAACACCAGCGTAGTGCAAGTTTCAGCTTCAGCATGGAACTCCAGCTTAAAATTGTCACACAAGGTCACTGGACAAGTTTGACCATTTACAATCTCTCAGTTTAAACAACCACATAAGGTTACTATGAAAATAGAATTCAATCGCTGTTGCCCTTTAGAGAAAGAGCAGGATAAAAGTATAAAAACCCAGGAATCTACGTAGTTTAGCTAGGTGGAATGACTTGGACCCAGATGGTTTGGGCTTAAATTCTATCTTATCCAGAGAGCCGCTAGGTAGCCTTAAGTTTCTCTCAGGCTCAAATAAGCTAGCACCACCATCACAGCATATAATCCTCCTACTAATATGCAGGGGAAAAATTAATACTATAAGCCAGGGGTTCTCAATGTACTTGGCGCAGTGTACCACCTACATGGCCGACAACATGATGAGTACCACCGGAAGTAAGACATCATCGCCATTTACTTCTGGATTTTCACCGCACCGGAGCCCAGAAAACACAAGGTAAGGAGGAAAGGGCCAGAAGGCCCTTCCAAGCACGGGAAGCCCGCTTTTAGGGCTACGTCGCAGTGAAGCCGCCAAGGCGGCCACCATCTTGCCAGCCAGGGGTTCAAGCACCACCAACCGGTGGCTCACGTACCACTACCACTGGTTGAGAACCCCTGCTATAACCTGCTTGGGGGACATCCTAATAGGGAAGGAAAAGGCAAGATATACTACTTTTTAAGTTAAACAAAACTATTGAAATTATGTAGCTTAAACAGATACCAAAACCAGTAAACGTCAGCCAACGTCTGGGTAAAGAAATCTGATGTCAAAAAGCCATTCGTGTAGGTGTCAGTTGTACTGAAACAGGAAGGACATTCCACAAGCAGGATGCCACCACAGAGAAGTCCATTCCTCACTTGCTGCAACGTAATCTCAGCAGAGAAAGGAAACTGGAGAAGGATCTCACCAGCCAATCTCAAAATAAGGGCAGGTTCATATGGAAGTGGTCCTTGACATACTTTGATTCCAAGTCATACAGATGACTTTACAGATAGATACCAGCACCTTGAATTGCACTCAGAAATGCACAAGAAGCCAGGGGGAACTGTTTAACAGGGTTATGTGTAGTCTATATAATCTGTGTAAGTCAGAAGTCAAACTACAGCATTCTTAAAGATCTGACATTTCCAGTCTTCAAGGACATTGCAAGAGTCACACGTAAATTACAAGGACATGGATAACTACGGTCAAGCTGCCTCAGTCCAGGATGCATCAAGTTAGTATAAAAGCCTAAGTTGGTGAAAAGCACTTGGTGCCTTCAATACCATTTTGACGTCCAGAGTAAGGGCTGGATCTAACAGCACTTCTGATCTGCAAACCTGATCCTTAAGGAGGAGTATAACCCCATCCAAAACTGGCTGAATTCCAGTGCTTCAGTCAGATGGGCTGCCCACCAACAGAATATCTTTCTGGTCCATCTTAAACTTTATTAGCCATTTCTTAAGTCCATTATGGACTTTAGGCACCCAGCCAGTACGTTCACTGTTTCGCCCGACTGATACAATGGTGAAATAGAGCTGAGCATTATCAGCATATCAATGCCACCCAACTCCACATCTCCATGTGGTTCCAGAGGTGTTGGTAAGCATGAACACCACTATCAGACCCACATACTGCAAAGACAGAAAGTGGACTGCACCAAGTGGTAGGGATGGGAAGCAGCCTCACAAAATACCAAATGGCTGTGCTAACGAAACTGTATGATAATTAAAACTAACTTTAAAAATAGCAACAGCAGGTGTGGGTGTTTCCTTCTGCAAAGTATGTAGCACATGCTAAGTGACTCTGAAGGGTGCCTTGTAGTCGTGTGTTACAGTCCCATGAAAACTGCTGGTTACCAACTTCAAAGGCAAGATTGTGCTCTTAATGTACCGAGCACAAGATGCACCATGTCTGGAGTGCAAAAGGAGGCTAATGAGTTACCTTGGTCTGCTTCTTCTCAGTGGCATATACAATGGAGGTGCAGCAGACTTCAGCTATTTTGCGGCCCTGCCCATAAAACGACCAGCAGCAGATCTCATCCCCAAGGACATCTTTAATGAAGAGCACTCGTCCATTGAACCGTAGAGCCAGTTTGTCAAATAGTTCAATATTCTTCAGTAAGTTGTCATCAGAGTGACTGGGGGGGGGGGGAGATGGGGGGGGAAGAAGAGAAGAGAAAAGGGATGTGGGATCTCCAAGATACACCTCCATGAGCAAGAGGTGGCCGCATCTGCTGTTGGCAAGCATGGGAGTTGTGGCAGGAAAAAAAAAAAGCCAAGCTACACTCATTTGCAAAAGTAGGGCGAGGCATCTTACCTTGTATATGAATATTTGTTGTTACTTCTATTGTGCAGCAATTTCACTACAGGCTAAAGGAAAGAAAACATGGGTAAATGTACTACAGCAACATTCCAAAAAGCAAAGACAACTAGATTTGCTCACCATACCAGTGCAGCTCAAGACAAGTTGGCTGTCACCTGCAACTTCCTGCCTTTGCCACAGGCTCAGCTGCAGTGATCTCATGAATGTTCAAACAAAAAGATTCTAACTGTTGTGGTCTACAACGTAGACACCCATTTTGTTCCTTGTGAAATAGTCCCTGGTTATAAACTGTACAAAAAAATCAGTACAGCTGTTCCAAGAGAAGCAGCAGATTAGATGAGCAGATTAGAACACAGGGTTGGAGGCATAGAGGACTGTGTGCTGTTGATGGGAAGGGGGCCCGATAACCCCTGTGCTATGACCAGCAGTAAACCACTGGCAGGGGTTCCAGGTTTAATTTTCTGTCAGAATCAGAATGTTTGAACTTCAAATGGATCAGGAGACTACTGCTGCAACTCGCATCTTGCCCTCTATAAGTTACTAAGCTCCGTTTTTACTATTGATGGAGGATGGAAGCATAAGGAACAGTCTTCCATGCCATCTGTACGCACAAGTACAGCCTTGCTGGCGTTAGACATAACCCAGCCAAGTCACTTACTTCTGTCTTGGCAATGGCCCGATCCACATGATCTCCCAGAGGCTCAGCCTCATGAAATTTCACAACATCTTTACCTTGGAACAGCTCGAGATGATTTGTTGCTCCTCCTTGGGAGATGTCACCATGGGGATATGGCAGAGGGGGTCATAGGCTTCGCTCTTTTGCTAAACAGCAGAGAGAAAGAGTGTGTTACACAAGACAGCCCTTTTAGATGCTTCAGAACTGGTCAGCTTCTCTGAACAGCACGCACTGAGCTCAGAGGACTCTGCATGCCTCCGGATTAGTCAGCAGGGACTCCGTTTACCTGTAATGCAAGCTGGCAGTCCTCAGCTAGGCCTTGGATCAGGTAATACCGCGCCTCAGACAACACTTCCTCCAGTTCCCGCTGAGACTCAGGAAGTGACACCGAGCCATCTCGCAAGTAGTTCAGGATGGTTCCAAAATGGCGCCCACTTCGGTCAATCAAGATCCAACCTGAAGAGACAGAAACGATTTTTAGTCCTTGCACAAAAGACCTTCTTTTTAGGAAGTGAAAGCATGACAAAAAGGCAGGATGTTTTTAGCTCATGTTAATCAAGAACGACTAACAGAGAGAAACAATGCAGGGCAAAAAAAATTATTATATTGCTTTATTTTAATTTGTAAACTGCTTAGGGGGAAATTACTGAAGGGTAATGTATCAATTTTTAAAATAAATGATAATTTTAAGATTTGTTATCTGAAATGTCTCTGAAACCCAAGATTTGGCAGATTTCAAGAGCATTTGAACTGGATTAAGGGGGTTTCTCCCCCCTACTACAAAGCAAGGGATGTTTCCGTTTATTTATTTAATTTTTTATTTATTTTGTTTTGAGTTTGTATCCCAACCTTCAGCAGTCTTCCTGGGCAGCTCACAAGATGGGCAGCCCAATCCAGCATAGAGTAATGCCAGCATTGGGTGTTGTAAACGTGCCATAAGGCATGTTTGACACCCGGAGAGTAAATGGTGCTGGCAGAGAGGCCGGTGCTGCTCACTCAGCCTGGGGCTGGAAGCCACACCGCCAGACACAGATAAGTGCTGCGCTGGGCTGGGGTGGCAGGGGAAAGGGCGACTGGCTTGCTGGGCCAGGGATGGGGGAGGGATTATCGGTGGCATGCTTTGCCTGTAGGCGACCCCAGAGGTACCCTGGTCTCAAACTGTGTGGACTGCTTTAAAAGGTAAGTACCAGAACTTTGAATTGTGCTCAGAAGCTAACCTGGAGTCAGTAGAGCTGCTTAAGGACTAGTGAGAGATGAAGCCCCAATGCCAGATTAGTAGACTAGCAGTTGCATTTTGAACTAACTACAGCTTCCAAACAGTCTTCAAAGGCTGCAACTGAGTACATATGAGGTGAGTGGGCTTCACTCCATGGGCTTGCTTGAAAATGAGCGAAGGCTTGCTTTGTCAACAGCAATATTGCCAGAATGCTACAGAGCAAACAAATGTTTTTCCCAATTTTTATTTTTGAAAAAAAATGTATATAGGGTACAGTAATCTTTCTCCAAGTAAAACCACTTCTCTTCTTGCTGTCATGATTAAGTTGTAAATTCCTTGGGGGGCAGGGACCCATGTCATCATTATTGTTGATACTGCTCTGAAAAGCAGGAGGCACTTTGATGGCACCCTACAAACACCACCGCAACACCCTTGGGATTAGACAGGCGATACATTGAAATAATATGGGTCACAGAAGTACGGGTGGCAGCTGACAGGGGAAAGCACAGGCACGGAGGACACCCTCCCCCACTGGCAAAAGGAAAGGTCAGTCTGGCTCCAGCTCCTGTCTAGAGGATCAGAAGCACTTTTCTAACAAGAACCGCATTCAAACTCCCAGTCAATTGCTATTTGGGTCTGTACTGAAATGGCACTGGTCCTTTTACAGCCATTTATAGAATATTTTGGGGAAACACGGTAATCTGTTCCTTGGACTTTCCCTGCCTCTCTCCGGACTCATTTTCACTCTGCTTTACCTGCATAGTGAGACTCCCCCAAAACAGCTTACAAGATTGCAGAAAAATATCATACAAGTCTATAAAGACAGTTGTTGTTGTTGAGTCGTTAAGTCGTGTCCGACCCTTCGTGATCCCATGAACCATATCCCACCAGGCCTTCCTGTCCTCCACTATCTTCCTGAGTTCGCTCATTTTCATGTTCGTTGCATCGGTGATGCTGTCTAACCATCTCATCCTTTGCCTTCCCCTTCTCCTTTTGCCTTCAATCTTTCCCAGCATCAGAGTCTTCTCCAGAGAGTTCTCTCTTCGCATTAGGTGGCCAAAATATTTGAGCTTCAGCCTCAGTACCTGTCCTTCCAGGGAACAGTCAGGGTTGATTTCATTTAGGATTGACTGATTTGATCTCCTAGCAGTCCAAGGGACTCTCAGGAGTCTTCTCCAGCACCACAGTTCAAAAGCATCTATTCTTCGGCGCTCAGCCTTCCTTATGGTCCAACTCTCGCAACCATACATTGCTACTGGGAACACCATCGCCCTGACTATACGAACTTTTGTTGGCATGGTGATATCTCTGCTTTTTATTATGCTATCTAACTTTACCATAGCTTTACTTCCAAGGAGTAAGCGTCTTTTAATTTCATGGCTGCTGTCTCAGTCTGCAGTGATCTTGGAACCCAAAAAAGTAAAATCTGTTACTGCTTCCATTTCTGCCCCTTCTATTTGCCAGGAATTGATGGGATCAGATGCCTTGATCTTAGTTTTATTAATGTTGAGTTTCAAGCCAACTTTTGCATTCTCCTCTTTCACTCTCATCAAGAGGCTCTTTAGTTCTTCTTCACTTTCTGCCATTAGGGTGGTATCGTCTGATCAAGTCCCAAACCCTCCTAAAACTATCAAGAGTCAGCTGCAATCAGAAAGTCTTTATTCTTTTTCTATTTAAATCAATGTCTAGCTTGGGCAGATTTCCCTTGGGAGGGGAGTCCATAGCTGAGGCATTACAACTTAGAAGGCCCCACCCTACATAGTCATAAGTCTTACTTCTCAGTTAGATGAAATCTAGAATAGGATGCTTCAAAAAATCTAATTAAAATTTTTATATATTTTTAAATGCTGGTAATTTTTATGCAAGTCATTCAGAGTCTTGGGGTTAGAGCAGAATACAAATCTAAATATATAAAACAAAATTGGGAGGAATAGCTTATGGAGCCTCCTACTTTATACCTTCCCCTGGCCATTAGAACCAACTTTCTAAAGCCTCCTCTGGCTAGACTCTATCATCAAACATTGCTTCCAACTTGCCAACACTTTCCTCAGTGACCATGAGAACTTGTGTTAAGAACATAAGAAGAGCCCTGCTGGATCAGGCCAAAGGCCCATCTAGTCCAGCTTCCTGTATCTCACAGTGGCCCCACCAGAAGCCTCAGGGAGCACATAGTTGTTCACAGTGTTGTTTCACATGAGTTGTTTCAAGTGAAAGTTGGAATGTTCAGGAACTCACCATATACCACAGGGGTTTTCAACTTTTTAAAAAACTCAAGTACCACCTTTTGTATGAACTACGATGGCAGCTGCGCACTGGAGTAGGCAATTTGCCCCACAACTAGATTTCATTTTGCACTCTCCCTACCCAAACCGCACCACTTTTGAAGGGCTAGGTAGTTGCACAGACACATCCTACTCAATGGTGCATTACTCTTCAGCCATCTCCACTTCCACATGATCACCACAGCAGTGGGGCCAAAGATCACATGCCATACTGTGAGGCACCACTAGTGGTACCAATACCAGTGCTTTTCAACCAGCGTTACAACATGCTGGCAAGCAGATGCAATTCATAATACAATCACCATTGTGCAGAAACTAGAATTCCTGACTACACAGCAGGGCAGACATACAGTAGGAAACATGGGCAGGTACCTTCACTATCTGTAAGCACCTCCATCCTGCCGCTGAACATAGCCTTGAGCATAGTGTCCTGTTTGGTGAGGGTTTGCACTGTGGTATAATGCAGGGACCCTCCCACATTCAGCTTCACATACTTGCTGCTGGGGTTCAGGGGCTTGAGGTCGAAGGTCACACCAGCTACCCCTCCCCCACCATCTCGACGCTGTTGGGTTGGGACAAGCGGAGCACAGTTCTCAGGAGGTGGGACCAGGTCTGCCGTGGCCTCTGCTGACATCACCACCTGCAAAGAAGAGCCATTGAGTAGGGAGGCTTTGAACACCAGGTTTTCCATAAGCGGACCAGATGCAATGGATTTTCTGGAGCCATCGGTCTCAAAGACAGGCATGTCAACCAATCTAATTTTTCCACAGATAAAAAGTACAAAACAATCCTTTAAAACCTTCAGAGCAATATATTCACCTGCCCCCCCTACAGTCAGTGAATTCATTCTTCCCACTACTAGCATCTGATCTCATCCCAGTTTTGCCTACTAAGAGTCCCCTGAGCAGCACCTGGATTGCTCCAATTTTCTATACCAGGGGTTCTCAACCTCTTACTTTCGATGGTATGTGGCGGGAGAGCGGCGCTGGAGGTGGTACATGGAAGTGCTGATGACATCATCAGCACTTTCAGGTTTTCGCAGCGCCAGAACCCAGTAAGGGAAAGCTAAGGGTCGTGGGCGGGTGGGCTTTTCCCGAGCCTGGAAACCCACACACTCGAGCTCTGCAGGCTCTGGTACGGAGCAGTGCAGGCTCCCTGGCGGCCCACATACCACCAGCCAGCGGTCCACATACCACTAGTGCAGCATTTTCCAAACATTTTGGACCTGCGGCTCCCTTGACCATTGGCCGCAGCTCCCCATTACATTATGTTGATGCCTGCCAATTGGCATTGCACTGTCTTCCAAGAGAATTCCATGGCACTCCGTGGCTCCCCTGGCTGGTTTCCGCAGCTTCCCTGGGAGCCACGCCTCCCAGTTTGGGAACCACTGCACTAGTGGTATGCGTATACAGCACCTAAGCAAGAACTACTACCACAAAACCTTGAGTACATTGTACATTTACATGCCTGCAGGCCTTTGCCCAGCAAACCTGCCACAAGTTATTACTTCCTGCTGCTGCCCCACCCCAGAGCCCTTCCCTTGTGCTTACCAGCATGAGTTGCTGCTGATGCCCCCCCATCTCCTTCTTCCCTACCTACTTTCAACCCCCAGCCTCCTGTCTTAGGCAACCTAAGTTAGGCTCCCTTTTTAAGATCAAATGCTCTTGGAGCTTCTTCATCACTCAGTCTCACCAACCTTTGACATTCCTTCCCTTTGAACCCCACTTCTTTCCCACCAGAGCATCAGACTTCCCTCTTGACCCCAGCATCAACTGTCCTCTGAGGTCAGAGTCTGACCCTTTACATGACCTCCCCCTCCTCCCCCCTGACGTCCCCCTTTCATTTATAACTTCCTCCGCGATGCCCTCTGACCCTTGCCCGCCCACCACCAGGTTCACTCACCTCCCCAAGGGGGATGGGGTAAGCTCAACACAGACCCCTCCCCTTCTGCCCCGACTGGACCCAGGCCCCAGAGACCAGCCAAGAGACGCCTAAACCGAGGAGAAAGAAGACTAAAAGTAATCACTGCGCATGCACCTCAGACCTTCCTGTGCGTAGCTCGGCCGGCACTGTGCGGTTTAACATTTACATCCGGGTACGTACCCGCCTGTTTCAGGAAGACAGGACTTTTTCCATTCAGGGGCGGGCGTAAAGTTGCGGCTGCGCAGAAAGCGTAATAGGTCCAGCAGTAAAGAATGCAAAGCATAGGGAGCGACGGGATGAAATGTGAAGGGAAGCATAACGTTCTACAGCGACGCATGCGCATGGATCACCGTTGAGTCGCACTGGTCGAGATCAGGACGTAAGAATTAAAAACTTCTGGAATCACAACAGTTAATTTTCAGAGAAGAGGCGCGTGCGTCTTAGCGCGCAGAACGCAGGGCGCGTTTCGGGCGCCGCAAAATATAAAAACGAAAAAAGAGGTTCTGTAGCTTTCATGGCCAGAAACAAATTGATTTCAACTTCACAGGATTGTAGATTGTGGAACCCCTCTTGGATGCCTCACATGCATGCGTAGTTGCTGTTAGGACATGGAACAGACACCAGTGCAGGGGGCATTCCAGGGGCGTCTAAATGCCCCCAGAATGCCCCCTGTGCCGGGGGAAAACCCAGTAGATACCAAACCCGCAGATACAGAATCATTGATCCTGTGTGATTAAGGGGGGAAATCAAATTGGCACAATAGCTTCAGAATGGCTGCAGATAGCTCTTTTACCACTGGTGTGTTTTTGCATCATCGGTAACAAAATGGGCTGCTACGGATGCTGGGATTGCTTCAGAATGGCCACTCAAGGCATTATGGGGCACTACCCATAATTGAATACCTTTAGAATGGCCAGGGATAGCTTCAAAAAGGTTGCCGCGGATAGCAAATAGCCACCGCGGATAGCTTCAGAATCGCTGCGGATAGCCAAGAACAGACTAAATGGCGTGAGGTAAGGCCGGAACTACACTGCACTGCTTCCAGCGCATTGTGGAGATTCTGACATTTCAGAAGCAAGCGGAGCTCCCGCTGCCGGTGCGTGCACATACCTGGAAAGATGGCGCCTAGCCATCCTTTGAGGGGCGGCTTCGCATAGGCAATGCAGCCTACCAATCGGATGAGAGGGGGAGGAGAGTGGCTGCATTCCAATCAGAACTACCTCCAATCACTGTGGAGGTTTATTCCCAGAGGAAAACACAGGACGAGGAGAGAAAACCAGAATAGCGGGAAATACTCAAAATAGCCCAAACTCCTGTCACCGTGGAGGTTTATTCCAAGAGGATTAATTGTAACAAGAAAGAGTAGGAACAATCAGAGAGATTTGCGAGTGTGTGTGTGTGTGTGTGGGGGAGAAGCGTTTCGGTGCTCACTCGCTGCTTGCAGCAAGGGAACGGTCTGTTGTGTGTGCACAGGCAGAGCAAAACAATATTTCCACTGCAGACCGATTATGGATTGAAAGCAAAATACTGCTTACGACTGCTCCATGTTGACTCATTCAGAGATGCACGGGAAGTTGAGCAGTACCCTCAACGTAAAAACTGGCCCTGCTGTAAAGAGCAGACCTGCAAGGTTTTCGGCCAATCAGAGCACGCTTGTGTTTAACCAATCACAGCTGCGCTTTAAGAAGGCGGGACAGCAGGCAGGACAACAGGCAGGAAGACACTCCAGCAACCAGCTCTGCGAGCAGAGGCAGGGGCAAGCTGCCTCTGCGCCGTCAGCAGTGCAGTGTAGTTCCGGCCTAAGTTGCACTCTTGTTCCCCACAAATAAGTGAATCCACAGGTAGTGAAGACTGACTGTAAATGGCTCAAAATAGCATGTCAAACTATGGGGCTCTGGGGATAGCTAATTATAGGGATACCATTCTCAAAGCTTTCCTTTGTTGGCACATCTTATGATCCTGTCTCTGGAAGACTTTCCTATCTCCAAAAGTTGGTAGTTCTGTAGAAGTCCTGGTGATCACCAGAATGGGGAAAATGACCTGGGCAATTGATGTGATTGCTTAGGAGTAATCTCTCTCTGTCTAATTAGAGGGCAAGCTCCTTTGTTTACCAGTGAGCTTTAGGCAATGAGACAACTAGGGAGATGGCTGGAGTGTCAAATTCTAACAAAAATACAGGCTAGAACTCCTTTTAGAACCCACTCCATGGTAGCGATGGCTGCGAACGCACTGAGCCACCACAACATCAACACAGTCATCCAGCAGAGCTATTCCATGTGGTAAAGGGCATTATATCTTGATCCACAACAGTGGGAAAGCACTGATGGTGGCCTACTGTGATCAATTTGCTAGACATTTTGTTGATAAAGTTGCCTACATCCATTCCGTGGACTCCTCTTTGAATTTAAAAGTGGGTGTGCCTCTACCATTTGCTTGTCCTGTGTTAGATATGGTTCAGTTCATTGCTTCATTGAAAGGCAAAATCCAAAAAGCATGACTGGCAGGAATAGAGGAAAAAGCCTTTTTGGTGTAGACACCTAAATGGTGAAACTTCCTCCCCCAAGAAATACAGATGGCTCCTTTCAGAGGGTAAAGTTATGTTTATTTCAATTCGCTTTAAACAAAATCTTACTTTCATATTTTAATGTACTTTTATAGCTCTACCTAAATACTACCTTATGATGAGGATATTAGAAAATATTTAAAATGTGAAAATACAGCTAAGCCATCCTGGTGGTCTCTGCAGAGGATAGCACAGATATTTTTTAAAATAAATAAATACAAAAGGTATGGTCAGAATTTCTGGCAGCTTACCAAGCAGATGATAGAGACTGAGATGCCACCTCCCAGCTCTCTGTCCATCTCTTCACTCCTTCCTTTCACTTTCCCTAACTTCACTTCTCTCTTCATCATTTTATTCTCTTTTTCTTTATTAGCTATTTGGGGTTTCTCTGTGGTCACAAGAGCTGGACTAGAAGGTGAATAAGGGGTGGGCTTTTTGTTTGTGGTGCAGCAGCAGTAAAATTAATTGTTCCAGACATCACAGAAATCCTTTTCCCCCTTTTATTTAGTTAATACATTTAAAATGAACTAAAGTTAAAAAGGGAATGAACACCCCAAAACATGGTCAATTAAAACCGGGCAGTGAGGGGGGGGGGTAAAAAGCATGGTTTGCAGAGCCAGTCCAGTTATTGAAAGTTTCCAATACCATTCAGGATATTCACCTAGAAAGGGGGGGGGGGGCAGGAAGAGAACAGAACAAGAATGTTAAAAGCCGCTTCTATAACCCTGTTCTCCCCCCACTCACCCACACCCCACCTGGCTGCATCCAAAGGTTAGGGGGGCAAGGTCCTTTTTCTCTCCCCTTTCAGAACTACCTCCATGCCACCAGATCAGTACAACAATTGTACTGCAATCCTATGCACACTTTCCGGGGAGTAAGCCCCACTGAACACAATGGGACTGCTGAGTAGGCATGCATAGGATTGTGTTTAAGTAATGCACTGACACCTCAATTTCTTATTCTCTTCTTCATTCCCCATCTTTTTTTCCTTGTGCATCTTAAGACTGTTAAGCACTTTGGCAGAAAGGTGGAATATAAATGTAGTAAAGGTAGACTGGAAGTTGATAGTTATTCATGACTAAACACAGGTATGTGTGACACAGGGAGGCAAAGAGTATTAGTGGGCTAGTAAATTTATTTCAGTAGTGCAGGACTGCACCCTACAAATGTCACCAGCAAAAGCCATTTGTTATGTCACTCATGATCTACGAATTGTTCATGCAAGATGGAATAGATCTTCATGCTAGACCCACTTCAAAAGAAAAAGTTAATGTCTCTCACCCCACCCCATTCATGCAAAATTAAACTAACCACACACCTTCAGAAAGGAAGATGCTCGCTTGGCTGAAACGCCTTCCACTTTTTCAAGGTCTTCTACCTGGATTGAGGAGGAGATAATGCGTTGGTATAATACTGAGTGGACATATCTAAGAATCAGCCAAGGGTTACGAGAACCTTGCAAAAGGATGCAGACCGGGTGGAAGCCTAGCGGAATCTACTGCCTTTGGGTCAATAGCAATCTTGATGTGCGTTAAAAGGCGAGGGAGATGACTTCATGCAAAAGCTAACTGTTGTGGGCTTAGGGATGCAAGGTAACTGTACTTGCTCTAGTGTCCTGGTAGAAGTAGAAGTCTTTTATAATTTATAAGACAACGTCTCTGTCAGTGGCAAAGAACACCCTGGAAGAGGCTTCTTCTCCCATCCACTCCCGGAATGGAGGAATAAAGTCTGCCTGATGAATGGATGTCTGGAGTGAGACTGAAATCCAAGACCCAGTTCTCTGTCCACCAGACTATTGCAAGTTCCTAGTTTTGGACTCAGTCAAGCCTGCTTAAGCCTGACCCACATCGCATGGGTTCCGGCACGTCCCAGACGCGTGTGGAGCTCGTACAGCTGTTTGGCCTCCATTTTGAGAGTTTGCATATGAACACGGGAGACCTGCACTCTCCCGAGTTCCGGCACGATCTCAAATGACCCCGCTTAAGATTTTGAGGGGGTGGGGACGTGGAGCTAGTTTTGTCACCAATGGGATGAGAGGGGGTTTCAGCCAATTGGAACGCCAAACATAATTGGCTTATGTTTCAGCCAATCAGCGATTAGAAGGCAGGACAATCGGGAGGGACTATTTGCAGGAAGACACTTGTGTAGATGAGGTCAGCGCTTGGAGGCGGGCGTCCAGGCACCTATGCTCGCACGTCTCCACGCCGGGACTCATGCAGTGTGGGTCACCCTTTAGGCAGTAGGCAAAAGTCCATGCAGGCCTGTCTGAACAGATACAGGTGTCCCCCGCTTAATGACTGATCGCTTGACGACGATCCGGATATATGACGGAGGTCCCCAGTAAGAAAGAGCAAAGGATTTAAAGACGCATCTTTTTAAATCCCCAGCTCTTCAGCTGTTTCTAGCGTTGAAGCCCTTATCTAAAGCCAAACAGCTAATGGGCAAGGTAAGAGCTTGGATGTTTAATGCTGGGGCTTTAAGCACAGTGCTAAACTTCAAAGCACAGCAAGACCCGCTTAATGACAGCTTCACTTTACCACAGGGATTTCAGAATGTATCCGCGTTGTTAAGCGGGGGACACCGGTATTCCCTCTCTCCAAGAAGCAGCTGCATCTCCCATGGGAAGGAGCCCTGCTAAGTAGCTTTGCACTCCTCAAAGTCCACTGACCTTTTCAAAAGACCCATGGAGGCACCTCCAGTTTACAATGAGTTGAGCCTTTTTCTTGCCAATCTGATGCAGGCCCATGAGATCCTTCACAGAGCCTGTGTTTAGTAGGGCTAAGATGTTCTCTTTGCTGCGAGCCAGCAAATCAGGTCGCACTGCCACCTCCCACTCAAGAGGAGCCTCGTTTTCAGCACTAAGGGATGACGTCTGAAGAACACACACCAAAAGAAAGAGGTTGTTAGCTACTGCACTGACCACTTCTTGACCTGCCCTCTTTGTCCTTTCATCCAAATTCCTTGATCTACCTCTCTTATTATTCACATCAAGGGTAAAAACCACTGGTCAGCCCAATGTCTTTCCAACTAAGGAACACCAAGAGCTCCTTGGAAGCTTGTCAGGAATTCTTCAATGAGGAGAAAAATCAGTAGAGAGCTTACATGTGTAGATTTTCATGGCACGTTGCTATGCACAAAGAAGTAATATTTATGGGTTTTTTCACCATGTGAAATCAGCTCTTTAACTGGAAGAACTGTGTTTGGGACCATGGGGAAGAAGAACTGACCCCCTTCTTAGAACATCTTAACAGCCTGATCCCTGAAATCCAATTTATAATGGAGGTAGAGAAGGAGGGGGTGTTGCCTTTTTTGGATGTAAAAGTGTCCAGGAAAGAAGATCTGTCCTTTGGACACACTGTCTATAGGAAGCCTACTTTCACGGGGAGATATTTACATCACTCCTCTAAACATCACCACGCTCAAAAGAACTCGTTAATAAATTCATTAATACACAGGGCTTTACATGTTTGTGACAGGGAATCATTGGCAGAGGAAAAAACAGTCATCAAGGAAACCCTACAGGCAAATTGATAGAACAGACATGGGAAAAACAATTGGCCAAATTTAATCATATTCCTACACCTGAGGAAATAAACAGGAAAAATGAGGAAATAAGGTTAGAAAGACAGAACAAAGAACTCAGGTGGTTGTCTCTGCCCTATATACACAGGGGGTTACTGACAGGATTGCCCATGTATTTAGACAACATGAGGTTAAAACAATATTTTTGCCCACGATTAAAATTGAACAATTGTTAGGTAACCCTAAAGACAGGAAGCCCATATTGTCCAACCCAGGGGTTTATGAAATAAAATGTGGAGAATGTCCTGTTTCCTATATAGGTAATACTAAAAGACCTATTAGCACCAGATTGCAGGAACATCAAAGGGCTGTCAAAAATGGACAAGAAGAAAAATCTGCTGTAGCCCTGCATGTTAAAGAAATAGGACACACTGTTGACTTTCAAAAAACAAGATCTTTATTTCATGAGCCAAGAAATAAACAGCGTCTATACCTTGAAGCCATTTCTATCAGAGAAAACCTAAACAGCTTATGAATCGCCAACAGGAAATGTCCTATATTAATAAAATATAGTTTCCTTTTATAAATAAAGCCTTTCAGCAACGAAACAAACAGCAGAACGGTTTGGAAGAACGAAACGCAACAGAGAGGTCATGAGCGGACATCTAGAAACTCATCGCTTCCCTGCAACAGGAAACCATTAATAAACTGTCTGCCTATATCAACAAATATGTTTTCCCCCCTTTCTCCTTTTAACAAGCCTCTCAACAGCAAAACGACACGGAGCGCAGCAAAGGGGTTACGAGCGGTCATCGAGGAACTCACTGCTTCTGCTTTCAAACAAACAATTAACAGTTTCCCCGCGCTTTCAATGTTCGTTGCACTTATAACCCTGTGCTTTTCAGAACAAGGTTAAGAACAATCTTCAGCACTAGCTGAGTTCTCTCTCTCTGCTTTTGAGAAAATCCAAAGGGTCTGGATGAAACGTTAAGCCAAGAAGAATAAAGGACTTGTTTTACCGCTTCGTCTGCCTTGGAGAGTCCGCTTGGATCGCCCGCTTTCTAATACCGGTAGGATCAAAGCTATAGGAATCTCAACGGACCAAGTGTAAGAACTCTATTTCTTCCAGTTAAAGAGCTGATTTCACATGGCGAAAAAACCCATAAATATTACTTCTTTGTGCAGTAGAGAGCTTGTCCACCACAACTATAGAGCACCAAATACTCTGTGTATCACAGTGTGTCTTCTTGGTTTACAGAAGGAAGTGGTGAGACCCAAAAGTCTGGCTAGTGTTCTGCAGGAATTAAAAATGTGCCCTGGACCTAGACAATGCCCCAGAATCCTCTGTACCTCAGAGGGATTCCACAGGGCAGACAAGACAACGTGGAAAGTGTTCCATCATGACAAAGTTTGAAAGCCACTGGCTCAGGCCATGCTTTGCATGTATGAAGCATCAAGTTCTGCCCCATTATCTATCTGGAGACCGGACACTCTCTCTGCCGAAGAGAAGAGCAACTGCTAGGTCAAAGCTGAAGCTGACTATTCAGGAACTTTGTCCCGTCATCTCAGAACTATCCTTTTCCAACCACATAATGTGGCCTTCCCTGACTCTACTTCCCATCTATCCCAATCCCCAAGTACGCTGCTTGCCTCCCTCAAAATACCCCCCATCTCTTTACGCACCTTCCTCTTCCGACCTCCTTTCTTCCGCTTGACGACAATAATACCGTCCTCCTGACTCTTCACAGGTGTCAACACTGGAGAGAGAGAGATAGGGAACTGGGACCTTGAGACAGAGACAGGATCTGGAAGCCAGGATTCCAGGGCCTTCTTACCTTGCTGGAGGGGCAATACCACTGCCTGCTTTCGGGGTTTGGCAGGTACCTGGGGGACAGGGGCACACTCTTTATCCTGCAGAACCTTAGCTTCAATCTCTAGCTGTTTTTCTTTAAGACTCTGCCAGGAGCAAGGGAGAGAAAAAATAAAATGCAGGTCAATCCATTCAACAGGGCACTCTATGCAATGGCCGTGAGGAGCACTTGATAAAGAGGCTGCCAGGGGGCTCACAGCACCCCAGGATGACATGGGAGACTCCAGCAGTATGGAAAACCATCTCCACATGGGAAGACACGACCCCTACGGCATTAACCAGCTCTCAGTAAGAGACACATTTGCTAATATCCGAATCCTCCTTGTACAGCTATGAAAACTCCTCACCACCAGTTCACGCCGTGTCTCCTCCAGCTGCTTTAGAAGGCCCAGCCGCTCCCTGCGTGGCGTGTTGAGGACGGGCATCACCCGACTCCCAAATCCTGCCTGCTGTTTTTCCAAGGCCTCTAAACGCAACAGCCGCTCAGCTACGGCTGGATCAAGATTCTCCAGAGGCAGCAAGGAACTGGAGGGAAAAAGAGACAAGAGGTTCTTTACCAGGCCTCAGCCGGCACTTCTGATCAACCTGCCAGAGCCACGGTTCAGTCCATGCCAAATCAACCAAGTTTGGCACATAGAATCATAGAAGTGAAGAGGGCCTTTCAAGGCCACCTAATCCAACCTCCTGCTTGAAGCAGGAAACTCCCAAAGGTGCCCGTCGAGCCTCTGTCTGAAGATCTCCAGCAAGAGAGAATCCACCACTTCCCTCAGTAATTGACGCCATTGTCAAAACTGCACTTACTATTAAGATTTTCTTCTTGAACTGGAAACTCCCCTCCTGCAGCTTAAACCCATTCGATCTAGCTAGTCCTACTCTCAAGGGCAGCAGAGCTCAGATCTTTGCCCTCTTCCATCAGACAGCACTTCAGGTATCTGAAGAGTGCTATCAAGTCACCGGTCAGTCTTTTCTTCTCCAGACAAAACATACCAAGTTCCCTCAACCTTTTCCTCATAGGACTGGTTTTCTAGATCTCTGACCATCTTTGTTGCCCTTCTCTGAACCTGCTCCTGTTTGGCTGCGTCCTTCTTAAAATGTCGCACCCAGAATTGGAGACATTACACTAGACGAGGTCTGTCTAGCATGGAATAAAGTGAAACCACTACTTCTTGTGACTTGGAAGCTATGGTTTCACTAATGTAGCCTAAAATTGCATTAGCCTTTTCACACTGCTTCAGTTAAGTGTTTCAAGAGTAGGAACGCTTTCAGGAGCATGAAGGGATTTGACCCCGTCATGAAGAGCAGCGAGCCTTTTCACCCATCCTTGGAGAAGGTGTGGCAACAGACCTGAGTGGCTTCTCCTCCGCCACATTTTGCAGTTCTTCCTCTGGGCAAGGTCTTTTGGCGTCGGGGCCTGCATCGCTGGAACTCGCAGAAGGTCTCTTGGGTGCTGCAGAGAGCAAGGAACAGGTGATGTGTTTCTATCCCATCTTATCAGAAACTTGTACAGGCAACTCACAAATTAAAACACAGTAACAGTTAAAATATTAAAACCAGGAAAAAATAAATCACAAACACTGTTGCCCTCTTTCTTTGTGTTCATTGAACACGGAAAGAGAGAAGCAGGAGTGTGTCAGCCAGGCAAGCCCCAGCCCCACGACTCCCTTGCACGTGGTATTTGCTTTAGAAGGCAGCGCTAAATCTAAGGAGGGTCACTCTATGTGATTCGAAGCCCTGGCCAGAAAAGACAGCTGTAACCTGCTACCTGAAACTCATAAGGGGCAGGTAATGCCAACTGCAGGGACCTGGGAAAGGCCAAGGGGACACCACTGAAGAGAATTGATCCTGGTTACCACTTGCCTAACCTCTAAAAGCAGGGTTTCTCCAGATGAACTCAAGGCACAGACAGGTTCACAGAGGAGCTAGTGGCCCTTGAGGAAAGGACAGATTATGGAAGATTCTAGCCTGTATCTCAGCAGTTCCGAAAGAAGCTGGGGCTCCAATCCACCTGTGTCCTCTGGCAGTGGGTCGCAACCCACCACCTGCAGCCACTCCAGCCTGGGACAGGTGTCAACAAAACTGGAAGTGGCCTCTAGGTAACTTCTGGAGGCCTTCCAAGGCCCGCAGAGGCCTCCAGAGGACTGTCCTGGGCAAGAGCGATGCGGGAGCGGCCGCCTCAAGTAGGTCAGGCCCCAGAAGTCGCATCTGATTCAGGTGGGCCCAACTGGCAACCCACCTCCGCCTCAAGTCGCAATCCATCAAGTGCGACCCACAGATTAAGAAGCCCTGCTGTATCTAGATATACACCATGATAAAAAAGAGATGGATTGGACCTTACTCCTCCCCTGGATAGCCCACAATTCCTGGCTCCCTGCGACTTCTTTCCTGGGGAGGGAATGTTACTCTGTTCCAGATCTGCCCACAGTCAAGGTTGTTCCAGCCAAACTTACCAATATCTGGCAGAGTTTCCTGTGTGAAGGGTTTGTTTACCACCTTCTTGGACTTGGCAGCAAAGTTGAGGCTTGTGAGAGTGTCAAAGTAGTACCTCTTCTCAGGGGCAATGTTTGCTATGATCAAACTGTGAGCACTGCCACCCAGGGAATCCTAGACAGAGAGAAGGATGACAAAAGAGGTAGAGTTTATATAGGTTAAAAAGTCATGTAAAAAGATTTTTAAATATTGAACAAAAATATGAGGAATTCCAAAACTTTAATACATAAAAACATTGAAAAAACCACACAAATTGTAAAATATTAATCCAACGTTTCATCCACGTTTCACCTTGTGTGAGATGGAGTTGAAGGTGCTTGTGTGTTCCTTGAAAATGTCCAGAGTCTTGGATGAAACGTTGGATTAATATTTTACAATTTGTGTGGTTTTTTCAATGTTTTTATGTATTTTAAAGTTTTGGAATTCCTCATATTTGTGTTCAATATTTAAAAATCTTTTTACACAACTTTTTAACCTATATAAACTCTACCCCTTTTGTCATTATGTCTGGTCATGAAAATATCCATACTACAGAGAGAAGGATATTTGTTATTTTCCACCCCCAACCCTTTCTCCAAGGAGCGCAGGATGGCATACATGGTATTCCCCCATCCTATCCTCCCAAACACACTGTAACTCCCTTTCATCTTCAGTGAGCTTCATGGCTTTCCCTTAATTAACTTCCTGCCCATCTTGAGAAACTAGGCATTCCAACTACCTGCAGCAGACGGGTAAGCTTGCTGTCCCTGTAGGGCACCCGAGGTAGCCCCTGGTTGAGGGCATCCACCACCTTGCTGAGCACAAAGAGTGAAGTGTTGATGGCCCCGCTCTCCTTCAGCCGCAAGCCTTTGTTGCCTGTCCGTCGGTTATCCTCCGAGCCAGCTAAATCAATAAGACAAAGCTTGGCAGCCCGGCGGGCATACGGGGGCCAGCCCTGGGTCTGGCTCACCCATACCAGCAGCACGGCATGGCTGCGGCTTGAACGTTGATTTAGCTGTGTGGATGCCACTGTCCGATTGCAGCTGGCAGGTAAGAAGTGGCTTTCAAAGTCCGAGAAGCTGGTGATCTCTCTCTGTGTCAGGCCAGGTACCAGGATGTGGTGCTGGCGATCCTCTCGGATTGGCAAGTCACGGTGGGAGGGCTCAAGGAGGTCCAGAACCTAGGGAACGACAAATACCCACTGATCTCCTTATCTACTTAGTGGTAGGATGGAGCACTGATCAAATAAACCAACTCTCCCGGACTGGACCACTGCCAATCCTAAACTTTTTAAAAGTGTTCTTACCCTGCTCTTCAGCCATCAAGGCTCCAAGAGCAGCTTATGTAAAAAGAGCAAGTCACGAAGACAATTCGAGGTCTGGGAGTTTGCCTTTATGGCCAGCACCGAGGCCTCGGTGCCAGCCTACATGGGGAACAGGATTGTGCCATGTGTCTTGTTGGCTGCTCCTAAGCAAAGTGGCCAGTTTAACAAAACCACTGCCATGCTAAAAGAAGAGCAGAGTGCCAATGCATTGCTCGTACTCCTTGTTGTGGTCCACAAGGTCATGTTTGCCGGATGATGCCCAAGTCCTCATCCTTGTTCAAAGCAGCCCCTTTCCACAAACTGGCCCCCCATGTCCTTCCCGCTGAACTCAGTTTTTCCCTCACATGTAGCAATGTCCATCCTCCATTACCTTCTCTTGGTAGATTTCCAGGTAAGACATGGAGACCGCATACTTCCACTCATCCCCCGAAGCGTCCCTTGTCATCTGCAAGACATCCTGAACAGCTCGCGGTATCACCCCTGGCTGCTCTGGACTTCCCAACATAGTGTGCGTCTTACCTACCATTTTGGCAAGGAGGAAAAAAGATGGAAGGAAGAGAAAAACGTATAACTGTGACCACCTCCTGGCTGGATTCCAACCCACTTGTTGTCTCCAGAGCCTCTGGACTGGTTTAGGCCATTTGTCCTCTTACGGATTTACCTGCTCCAGTAGGTCCATAAGCCAGAATGCTGGCATTCTGCCCCTCCAATAGATGGTGCAAGACAGGCTTAACGGATCCCATGTAGACGTCACGTTGGGTGGATGCCTCATCATAAAAAGCATCAAAACTGTTGATGACAGAGGAGAGAGAGAGAGAGAGAGAGAGAGAGAGAGAAGGATGCAGTTTGACCTGCAGGCCTATATACACGAAAATGCCTTTGACAGGCTCAGAACATTAGTCTGTTCAGCTCAGTACTGTCTACTCCGACTGGCGGTAGCCCTCCAAAGGTCTCTGGAAGAGGACTTTCCCAGGACCCACTGTCCTTTTTTTAAACTGGAGATGCTGGAAATTGAACTTGGGGTGCAAATCAAGTTGTCTGCCACTGCACCATGGCCTCTTGAGACTTCTCTGAAAGGGAAACAGTGTCTAAAGCAGGGATAAGCAATTGGAAGTATGGGAGACTAACCCAGCCCTGGAAGGCTCCCTCACCATCGCCTGGTCTCAAGGAAATCCCACTCCCATACATACACGCTACTATACACCTATATGTATGCCGAAGCTGAGACACAGACAAAGGACTTTTATTTCTGATCTTGCAAGACATATAGCAACAGAGGCTATGTGAACAGTCTATGTTCCTTAGCTACTCACTCCCATGAATGAGCCAAGACAGTGGAAAATACCAGCGAGTGGCAAAATGCCCTAGAGGAAGGCCTCTGTGTTACTATACAGTATGTACTGAGAGTGAGAGGGTTAAAAAGCTCTTTGGCCCCCAACTTGCCTTCTGTGGGAGTAAGTCAATGGCCAGAACCAGTGCTGCTATCCCCACCTTGCCCAATCCAATAAAAATCAGTTATTCACAAGGGCTCTATGGAACCACAACTAGGAGGAGCCCAGTTCTCTTGAACTGTGGTGTTGCTAGCATGCCCCAGGGGGTGGGGTGATGACACGTATTGCATCATCGCCCTGCTCCCTGCACTCCCAGAAGGCTTCAAATACATCATTTGAAGCCTACTAGGAGCCCGAGCGGACGGGTGAAGCCATCCAAAGCACCGAAAATGGTGAGAAACACACACACACACACACACACACACACACACACACACACACACACACACACGCAGCCACTCCAGCTGCAAAAAAGCAGCCCCACATAACAAAAAGCTGCCACCGTGGCTCCTCCTCACGAGAAGATTGCGGCTGTCACCCAGGGCGCAGCTATCACCCAGCATAGCCCAGCTACGCTACTGCTCTTGAACTCTCCGCTCAACTCACTGGTATTTCATCGTCTCCATCTCATTTCTCCAGTTGAGGATCTCCAAGGAGTGGGAGTCCACACCTCGCACACACGGGACATCCTGACCTTGTCCAGTTCCCAGACCAGGACGCAATCGTACACAAACCCGCACCCGAGCTGCTGTATTAGCAGGGACTCGGCGAACTTCAGTCCCCCTTAAGTGTTGATAACTTGTCATGAGTACCTAGGATGAGAAAAAAAAAGTACAGGGTGAGATAAAAGGGCAACTGACAGGACACCCCAATACATCAAAAATGTTTACCAGATCTTCTGTGGTGATCTCTACATTCCTACCAAGCTGGGATCACTTTTAGCATGCTCATGTTCCTGTCAGCCTTGTAATCCTTTTGAATAACACCAACATCACCACCACTGCCCCATCCACACTTTTACAGCCCAATCCTACCTAACTTTCCCTGCACCGACGCATCAGTGCCAGGGCAGACTACACTGCATCCTGTGGGGAAAAAGCAGGAGGTGGAAAGTCTGCCCCAGGGACATTTATCCCCTTTCCCAGGGACATTGCCCCAGGGAAAGCCCCAGACCCCACAACCAGAGGCATCGCTGTATGTTTCGCTCTGTCGTAGTCCCTTTACCGAGCGAGCAGGAGGCGGCCCCACCCCCTCACTGTCAGAGCCTTTCCCGTGCGGAGAAAGCAGCAGGCAGGGTCTCTTGTCTGCTGCTTTCTCCGCACGGGAAAGGCTCCGACAGTGAGGGGGCGGGGCCGCCTCCTGCTCGCTCGGTAAAGGGACTACGACGGAGCGAAACTTACAGCCCCGCCCCTACCGGAGCAACGCCACTGGCCACAACGGGTCTACTTGCACCTGCGCCTGCCATATGGCTGGCACACATCCGCAGGCCCAAAAAGGGGGTTAGGATATGGCATGTGCCAGCACCACTGATCCCTCCCCCTCCCGGGCCAAATCCATCCACCCCTTTCTCGCCCCTCCGCTGCTCAGCGCAAGCTCTTACCTTCTTCAGCGTACATTCCAGCTTGCACTGGCGTCGGCAGGACAGTGCAGGCCTTCCTGCTGGAGCAGCTGTTAGGCGTGCCATCACAAACGGCTTTCCAGCAGTTTTGCGGCAGCTTGCACCAGCAATAGGATTGTGCCCTTACTCTCCAACCCAGCAACCATTTCAAGTTTCATAGCTCCACAGTCCAAGAATAAACAGATGCTAAGTTAAAAACACATTAAGGCTTTCGTGGCTGGCCAAATCTAAAACATAACTAAAAATATTGCTCAAGTTTTTGAGCCACGGACTAGATGTAGCTCAAACTTCTTGTTGTTCTTGCAACTCCTGAAGATGCTTTCCACAGGTGAAAGCAAAACTTTGGGATCAAATCCAACGTCTAGTCCGTGGCTCAAAAATTCAAGCAATATTTGTAGTTGTTCCTAAGCAGGAGTTACCAACCTCTCAAGATTATAGGTGATATTTTCAATTTCTAGGATTGATTATTGAACAAAAAAGTATGTTTTTTCTACATTTTAGTAAGAATAGTAGTGTTCTTGTCCCCAAGGGGCACAGTCTTAAAGAGAAGGTGTGCAAAGAAACAGAAAAGAGGGCAAAGAAACTCAAAAACAACATTTAAAACATAATTAGATTACAAGTGCCCTCAAACTTTTTTTTTTTATAAAAAGAATTGCATCATCATATCCCAGCTTCAACTCTCCACTCACCTAGAGTTCAATGGCTGATCCTGACTTGGCAACTATTGTCTGTCTAACCTACCTCACACAGGGTTCCTGCGTCAATAAAAGGGGAGGGAGGGAGAGAAGGGCCTTCTCTCCTAAATGAAGGGCAGGATAGAAATGTCGCAAGTTAAGATCAGCAAGCTAAACAACTGTTTTCATTCCAGATTAATCCAGAACGAGGACTGCTCTCAACTAGTGCCACAATCCCCGATATGGAGCACGCATGATAAACATGATTTGAAATAGAGAGGCGCGAGAAACCGTCTTTCCGCTTTTTTTGTAGCCACCAAGAATGAGCAAGTACAGAAGGCGATATGAACAAAATAAGGGTGTTTTGACTTTGAGGACTAACCTCGTATCAAACTGTCTGAAAATCCGTCCACCCAGATCTGAAACACGCTTACTCGGAAGTATTCAGAGCACTTGGATTCCAATGGAATTTCCTTGGCTCCAGAGAAGATGCCAGAATTTCTTGCGCCTTATTTACTGCAGTGAGATTTACGTCCAAGTAACTCCACCGTAGAGCTGGTCTCGATCTCCCCGCATTTCATCCCAGATCAGGTCACTCAATAGGAGACACAGCAATCAGCGCCCAACGTCCATTTGTATTTGGCGCTAAGCCCGCCTGTGAAGGGAAATAGGCCTATAGGGAAGGGGAAAGGAGAAATAGCTTATAGAGATAGTAACAAACTAGACTCACATCACACACACATCATCGTAATAGTCGTTGGTTGGAGGGCACTTCCGTTTTCTAACGACCTGGTTTTTCACTCTACAAGCAAAACATATATGTAGACAAGACAGCAGGTACTATACAGAAATCGAACGCTTTCACCATAGCGATTCCGAGGTTTGGAGCGACGCCACTATTCGCCCTTAGAGAATCCCAGTCAATGGCTGCTTTCCATTTTTTACAAGACGTTAGACTCTCCGTCATTCTGGCCTTTTGCTACTTCTATGGGAAGAGAGTTTATGAACAAACGACTCATGACCTTGGCGGGGAGAAACTGCGCGTGCGTAGGCAGGCGCTTAACCCGCTTGCGGCTTTTTTCAAAAGTAGAGCATGCGCATTTGCTTTATAGCGCTGGTTCCCCCCCCCAAGCGTAGTAATCGATTGTGCGGTTTTCGGCTTTTGTGGGCTGGTTTCTGGGGGGCGAATGAAAGATGGCAGAAAAAGCGCTCAAACTGCCCGTGATGCCCGGAGAGATCTGCTGGTAGGTTGGTTAAACAGTCGGCTTCCTTCCTTGACACTCCATCTCCTCCTACGACGTTTGTTGCGGCCGAGTTCCTCCTCAGGGTTTAGGTCGCTACTATAACTTGTGTTTAGTACTGTCTGAGCCCCGGAACATAGGTGGGCATCTCTGAGCATGTGCAGAGTGCTTTTTAATATCTTAACGGTAACCTACTATGCAGTCGAAGTTGAGTGTGTAGCAGTCCCAGGGATTGATTTTGGTGAGAAGAGATTTATAGGCCGCACCTGTGAGAGTTTTTTTTAAGTTTCTTGAACATCCAATTTTAAGAAAACTTATGTAGCTAACTGAAAAGCTCGAAGGCTTTTCATTGTAGTTCAACGCGTATTAACACTCAGGAGTGTGTCTCACTGAGGTTTGTACTCCTGAGTAAGCTGCATGCACAGACTTGCGCTAATAACTGTGTAAGCACGATCCAGCCAAAATACGCATATATGATTCATGTCAATGAGACACGAGTGCAAAACTGTAGTGCCCCATGCTCGCTTTCTTAGCTTTAATCCCTTTCGTTGGCCTTAGTAAATGTATAACCAGATAGTGACTTTAGGGTTTTTTTTCTAATGGATCAACGGCTGCCTATGATTTTTTCTATTTTAATGGATTGTAAGCTCCATTTTTTTCCAAGTACAGTATAGGCAACCTCCTGATTCCAAGCTCGGTTTACTTTTTGGCTGCAGATCGTGTTTTAGAGCTATACTGTACTTCAATATTATTTTCTGCTCTTGGGGAATATCAATTTTTTTCTGAACATTCAGCATCTGGATGATTTCTATATACAGTAACTTGAAATTCAAGTTACAGTTACACAGAAAAGTCTTGATAGCATGCATTCTGCATTTTAATCAGTATTTTGTAGCTTTTACTGCTTCCTCGGTTTATATTCTGCTTCAGTATATAGCTTGAGAAGCTTGTCAGTATTAAAATCTTCCCATTAAAATCCTGCAGAACTTGTTAAAAAATCAGAGTTGACCAAATTAGTGAAAATCTTGGATGCTGGGATACATGGGCCAGTCTGTGTCCATATAAGGAGAACTGAAGACTCTGCACTAAAAGTAAAAGTAAAAATAGAACTCTCCTTCATGGATCATTGCCTTGTCGTGGCGAAGGGGCTTGCGTAACTCAATGAAGCCATGAGCTATGCCGTGCAGGGACACCCAAGACGGACAGGTCGTAGCAGAGAGTTCTGACTAAAAGTGATCCACTGGAGAAGGAAATGGCAACCCACTCCAGTAACCTTGCCAAGAAAATCCCATGAACAGTACCAAAAGGCTAAAAGATATGACGCCGGAAGATGAGCCCCTCAGGTCGGAAGGTGTCCAATATGCTACTGAGGAAGAGCGGAGGACTATTCCAAGTAGACCCAGAAAGAGTGAAGCGGCTGGGCCAAAGCCAATAGGACGTCCAGCTGTGGATGTGTCTGAGGTTGAAAGGAAAATCCAATGCTGCAAGGAGCAATACTGCTTAGGAACATGGAATGTGAGGTCTATGAATCAAGGCAAGCTGGATGTGGTCAAAAATGAGATGATAAGATTGAACATTGACATCTTGGGAATCAGCGAACTAAAATGGACGGGCATGGGCGAATTTAAGTCAGGTGACCATCATATCTACTACTGTGGGCATGAATCCCTTAGAAGAAATGGAGTAGCCCTCATAGTCAATAAAAGAGTGGGAAAGGCAGTACTGGGGTGCAACCTCAAAAACGACAGAATGATTTCAGTTCGAATCCAAGGCAAACCATTCAACATTACAGTAATCCAAGTGTATGCCCCAACCACTGATGCCAAAGAAGATGAAGTTGACCGGTTCTATGAAGACCTACAACACCTTCTAGAACTAGCACCCAAAAAAGATGTCCTTTACATTATAGGAGACTGGAATGCTAAAGTAGGAAATCAAGAAAAAGTAGGAAATCAAGAAATAAACGGAACAACAGGCAAGTTTGGCCTTGGAGCGCAAAATGAAGCAGGGCAAAGGCTAACGGAGTTCTGTCAAGAGAACACGCTGGTCATAGCAAACACTCTTTTCCAACAACACAAGAGGCGACTCTACACATGGACATCACCAGATGGTCAATACCGAAACCAGATAGATTATGTGCTTTGCAACCAAAGATGGAGAAGCTCTATACAATCAGTAAAAACAAGACCTGGAGCTGACTGTGGCTCAGATCATGAGCTTCTTATTGCAAAATTCAGACTTAAACTGAAGAATGTAGGGAACACCACTAGACCAGTCAGATATGACCTAAACCATATCCCTTATGAGTATACAGTGGAGGTGAAGAATAGATTTAGGGCATTAGACCTGGTAGACAGAGTGCCTGAAGAACTATGGACGGAAGTTCGTAACATTGTACAGGAGGCAGCAACTAAAACCATCCCAAAGAAAAAGAAATGCAAGAAAGCAAAGTGGCTGTCAGATGAGGCTTTACAAATAGCTGTGGAAAGAAGGGATGCAAAAAGCAAGGGTGAAAGGGAAAGATATAAACAACTGAATGCAGAGTTCCAGAGAATAGCAAGGAGAGATAAGAAGGCCTTCTTAAATGAACAATGCAAGGAAATCGAGGAAAACAACAGAATGGGGAGGACTAGAGATCTCTTCAAGAAAATTGGAGATATCAAGGGAACGTTTTGTGCAAAGATGGGCATGATAAAGGATAAAAAAGGCAAGGACCTAACAGAAGCAGAAGAGATTAAGAAGAGATGGCAAGAATACACAGAAGAACTATACAAGAAAGATCTGAATGTTCCTGATGACCACGCTGGTGTGGTCACTGACCCAGAGCCGGACATCCTAGAGAGTGAAGTCAAGTGGGCCTTAGGTAGCATTACTAACAACAAAGCTAGTGGAGATGATAATATCCCAGCTGAGCTACTTAAAATCCTAAATGATGATGCTGTGAAAGTGCTGCATTCAATATGCCAACAAATTTGGAAAACTCAGCAGTGGCCAAAGGATTGGAAAAGGTCAGTTTACGTTCCAATTCCAAAGAAGGGCAGTGCCAATAGAGTGTTCAAACTACCGTACAATTGCACTCATTTCACATGCTAGCAAGGTTATGCTCAAAATCCTACAAGCTAGGCTTCAGCAGTATGTGGACCGAGAACTACCGGACGTACAAGCTGGGTTTCGAAGAGGCAGAGGAACTAGAGATCAAATTGCCAACATGCGGTGGATCATGGAGAAAGCACGAGAGTTCCAAAAAAACACCTACTTCTGCTTCATTGACTACGCAAAAGCCTTTGATTGTGTGGATCACAACAAACTGTGGCAAATTCTTAAAGAGATGGGGGTACCAGACCACCTTACCTGTCTCCTGAGAAACCTGTATGCGGGTCAAGAAGCAACAGTTTGAACCGGTCATGGAACAACTGATTGGTTCAAAATTGGGAAGGGAGTACGGCAAGGCTGTATATTGTCACCCTGCTTATTTAACTTATATGCAGAGTACATTATGAGAAATGCAGGGCTGAATGAATCACAAGCCGGAATCAAGATTGCCGGGAGAAATATCAACAACCTCAGATATGCAGACGATACCACCCTAATGGCAGAAAGTGAAGAAGAACTAAAGAGCCTCTTGATGAGAGTGAAAGAGGAGAGTGCAAAAGTTGGCTTGAAACTCAACATTAATAAAACTAAGATCATGGCATCTGGTCCCATCAATTCCTGGCAAATAGAAGGGGCAGAAATGGAAGCAGTAACAGATTTTACTTTTCTGGGTTCCAAGATCACTGCAGACGGAGACAGCAGCCATGAAATTAAAAGACGCTTACTCCTTGGAAGGAAAGCTATGGCAAACTTAGACAGCATAATAAAAAGCAGAGATATCACCATGCCAACAAAAGTTCGTATAGTCAGGGCGATGGTGTTCCCAGTAGCAATGTATGGTTGCGAGAGTTGGACCATAAGGAAGGCTGAGCGCCGAAGAATAGATGCTTTTGAACTGTGGTGCTGGAGAAGACTCCTGAGAGTCCCTTGGACTGCTAGGAGATCAAATCAGTCAATTCTAAATGAAATCAAGCCTGACTGTTCCCTGGAAGGACAGGTACTAAGGCTGAAACTCAAATATTTTGGCCACCTAATGCGAAGAGAGGAGTCTCTGGAGAAGACTCTGATGCTGGGAAAAATTGAAGGCAAAAGGAGAAGGGGAAGGCCAAGGATGAGATGGTTAGACAGCATCACCGATGCAACAAACATGAAAATGAGCGAACTCAGGAAGATAGTGGAGGACAGGAAGGCCTGGCGGGATATGGTTCATGGGATCACGAAGGGTCGGACACGACTTAACGACTGAACAACAACAAAAATAGAACTATAATGTTGTATGCAGGTTCTCATGGCTTGTTACAATTTGCAGAGAGATCGGAGGTATGGGTGAAGAAGCCATGTGAGAGGTTTTTGTTGAAGAGACAAATAAAATTTTATTGTTACCAAATGCCTGCAGATATTCCTTTAACGCAAAGACTCCAGCGTACTGAAGAAAGAGGGGCGCATAGGATTATCCGTTAGACAAAGAAAAGATAAAATCCACCGTCCACTTGCGACGTTTCTCCCCGCTCCAGGGGTTTTCTCAAGCAATCCTGGCCATAGCCAGTAAATGTTCCGAATCGGAACATTCATCGGAACATTTACTGGCTACGGCCAGGATTGCTTGAGAAAACCCCTGGAGCGGGGAGAAACGTCGCAAGTGGACGTTGGATTTTATCTTTTCTTTGTCTAACGGATAATCCTATGCGCCCCTCTTTCTTCAGTACGCTGGAGTCTTTGCGTTAAAGGAATATCTGCAGGCATTTGGTAACAATAAAATTTTATTTGTCTCTTCAACAAAAACCTCTCACATGGCTTCTTCACCCATACCTCCGATCTCTACAACAATAGAACTTCAAGAAAATAATGTGACAGAATTTGAGTGGTGTAGTGGCGCAGCGGGTTAAACCGCTGAACCATAAGCTGTCGATCGAAAGATCGGCAGTTCGATTCCCGCAACAGGGTGAGCGCTCGTTGCTTGGCCAGCTCCTGCCAACATAGCAGTTCTAAAGCATGTCAATGCGAGTAGATAAATAGGTACCGCTTGCGGGAAGGTAAACAGCGCTCCGTGTTCCAGCTGCATGCTACGCGCTGCGACAAGGGGAGTCATGCCGACCACATGACCACGGAGGCGTCTTCGGACAGCGCTGGCTCTTCGGCTTTGAAATGGAGATGAGCACCACACCCTAGAGTCGGACACGACTGGACTTAATTGTCAGGAGATACCTTTACCTTTTTTAGTGGTTGAAGTGTTGTACTTCAAATCCCCAGTGAAATGCACAGAGAGACTTTGGGCCAGTCGCTGTCTTTCAGCATAACCTACCGCGCATGGTGGTTGTGAGAATAAAATGGGGGAAGACCAGATATTCCACTGTGAGCCCTTTAAAGGAAGAATGGGATATAAATGTAGTAAAAGTATTGGTCTATCTATATATTATTCAAGAAAGCAGCCAACAAATAACATGTTTGTTGTCTTAATCCTTGTAGACTTGAGCTGCGATTCTCTTGTTTAGGACCGTATAGTGAAGACCTTGTGACCTTCACCATTGTGAAGACCTTGCTTCTTGGAATACTAGTTGTATCTCTCTGGTGTAACATGGTTCCAGCAGGACTTCCCTACTGAGCTGAGCAACTACGTGCGCTCTTAACAAAAGGTATGATTTCTCAGCCAGTGTAATTTTTGGACCTCTCAAACAAGAGGCAATATGGAGATTATCAGGCACAGTCGTAAACAGACTTTCTTTTTCTCATCCACCAGATGGGGTGCCTCAACTCTCCCAATCCTGCAGGTTTCCTGGGTTGTGGAATTTTCCTCCGAGTGCCCTGGCTCCCCCTGGTCCCAGTACACGCCAGAGCTGATCTAGTTCTATGCATTGGCCAATCCTGACACCTATCTGGGCTAGGGCTATGACTTCCCTGTTCTTATCACAGTCAAGATGATGCTTTTAATCTGCTACGATTCTGGTTTTGGAAAGGGTTGCCAGAGAAACTGGGGAAGCACAAATGGGAAGATTTTGTACTCTTGTGGTTAATGGGTTGAGGAGGAGTATTTCCATTTTTCTGGGGTTTTGATAGACTAGATCAGGGGTGGCCAAACTGTGGCTCCTGAGCCATATGTGGCTCTTTGACGTATAACGTGCGGCTCTCAGAAATATGTTGTCTGAACATTTTGCATCACAATTTAATATAAAAGGGAAATAAGACATTTTAAAATTTTATATTTACCAGGTATAAACTTGAGTCCACTGGATTAAAACGTAAGTTTAATGTTCATGGTGAGTAAATATATTTAAGAATTTAATTGCTTCTTTAAATATTGCGGCTCTCAAGCATCTGAAGTTTATCGTATGTGGTTCTTACATGAAGCAAGTTTGGCAACCCCTGGACTAGATGGTGGCATGGGAGTAGGGTTTTTTTGTTTTTTTAAATGGACCCACTGTTGGTGTGTAGGAGAGGTGATGAAGATTCTGCTAGTCAGGGCTGCAACAGTGAGTGGTACCCCAAATGACCCCTCACTTGGTGTGCATGGGGAATTCATCCAAATGACAGCTGTGTTGACATAGGCTTGAAAGCAAAGGACTCAAAACGGCTTCCAGATTGAGGCAATTGCTGGTGGTCAACTGTACCTCTTTCAGGAAAAAGCTATCACTATCTCTAACGGCTTATCTATCCTCCACATTACTTTTGGTTTGTCAACATGGTCCTAATTTAGCTAGTGGGTTAGTACTGAATTGTTGTGATCTGGTGGGTAGGGGGAGCCCTAGTGCCAGTGCCTCCCTCCTTTAGCCCAATCTCCCTCTATGCCAGGGTCAAAATTGGTAGACCCCACTGCCACCAAGAGTCCTCTGCCTGAGGACTCTCAGGCAAAGTGAGAAGCCTCCCTCAGTTACATGGGCCATTACATAGGAGCAGTCACTCCACCGGTCAAAGAGTAGATAGGGTTGCATCGTCGTAGCTCTTGGATTGCTGCGACTGTGCTCCAAATTGCCTGCCAGTCCAGGCACGTTCTTGGTCAGTCATGTTGGGGCCCTTAATTGTCACTCTTGCCCAGTCTGTCCATCAGGATGCCTTTCTCTTTTGCAGCCATGGAGGAGGCTAGCACTATGGAGGAAGGGGAAGTGACCTCGGGGATGCAGTCCTTGGCAGTGGAAGATGGGCCTGCACCAGAGCCAGCTGCCCCCACTGAGGAACCAGATGAGGCACCTGGAGAGGCGGAGGGGGAGCAGGCAGGGAAGGGAGATGAATCCGCCGAAGAGGATTGGTGTGTGCCCTGCAGCGATGAGGAGCTGGACTCCCCAGACAGCTGGATGCCTCCCCCTGAGGAGATCCGGCGTCTCTATGAGCTGATCGCTGCCCAGGGAACTCTGGAGATTCAGGCGGAAATTCTGCCCCGACGCAACCCTACCCCAGAGCTCGACAGCGAAGATGAGGATAAATCTGAAGGGCAACCTGAGCACCAGGAAGAAGAAGAGGAAGAGAAGTGAGAACACGGGTTTTAGATTTGAATTAAGATCATGGGGTTTGGAGGGGGGGGGGAAACAAATCAAGATCTGAGATAAGAAGGGGAGGAAGGAAGGACTCTTGGTTGAGGTTCTAGCAGGGTTGCATTGATTTTCATTCTTTCTGTTTGCTCCAGGCCTCATGTGCCGACTGAGTTTGACTTCGATGATGAGCCTGCCTCGCCCAAGAGCTCCTTGATTGATCGTCGGAGAACTCCTGGTACGTAGTGATATAAAGCCAATCTCCCTTGCCATCCTCATGCTTTTCTGAAAACCCTGGAATTGTTTGGCACCCTTGCCCTGAACCAGTATGTCCCATTTTCATCCTCGAGAACTTAGGCCTTGCTTTGGTTCAGTGAACAGCCTCTTTCCTATTCTTTTCCCACAATCCTGGCATTCTTCCGTCTAAATCACATCAGGACTCCCTCAGAGGAGACAGGAATCAGGACTGGAGCACCTGTAGGAGATCTCTGAGCCTCCTAGGGAAGCTAAGAGAGATTGGTCAGCAGAGTTTGCTGTTGTCCAGGCAGAAACATAGACAATGGAGTGTGGCGGGATTATTTGGGCCTATGTGGCATACGTTAAATCCCCCACAGGAGTCACTGGTGGATGCTGGACCTCTGCAAATGTAGGGTAGTGTATCGCTAATGACACTTCTGCCCCAGAGTGGCAACTGGGGGCATGCAGGGAAATGCACAACTACCTGTGTCACACTGATCAGGATGGAAGACAGACCCTTATTGACTGAGTTGAGATGTAACCAAATCTTGTGTGTGTGTGTGTTGGAAACGCCTTGCGTTTGAGGCCTGCCTTTAGTTTTGAGAACGTTTGTCCTGTGGTAATGTGCTCCTCTCAAGTTCATAAGGCCTCGTTTTGGTTTCATTTTCAGGGACCTTGGCTAAAAGCCAGAAGAGGGAGGCCCGCATGGACAAAGTGCTGTCAGACATGAAGCGTCACAAAGTCTTGGAGGAACAGATTATGAAGACAGGCCGGGACCTCTTTGACCTAGATTCAGACGACGTGCCCACTCCAAAACGGCCGCCGGGTCTCTTTTTGCGTCAACGCAAATATTGATAGCAGTTGCAAAGACAGGTCTCTAGACTCAGAACTCTTGGGGGCCAAAGAAAACCACATACTCTTGGGTTTTAGTGCAAGGGGAAGGAAATGAATGCAAAGGCCCTTCGGTTTGGGCAATAACCCAAATGGTTGGTTTACCGATCAGATCTTGCATGGGCTGCAGAAGAAACTTGCTTGGGATTTTTGGGCATAATAAAACTCTGTGAGTTTGTTTTTAACTTGCTGATCTCTGAAATTAGGGGAGACGGTGTCGGAAGAGGGGCACTGTTGAGGTCCATGGTGCCACCCACCACACTCGCCTAGGTGAGTGTGTTGTTGCTTTTGGCAAGCATGACAAACCTCGGCCTGCCTTCTGACTTTGAAGCTGGGGAAGGAACAAGGTCTCATTTTGTAGTAGTATTGGAAGTGCAGCATGGCAACAACCTGCCTCGGTTGCCTCCTGAGCTTGGATCTGGACATGGGGGCAGAGGGATCATCCCAGCAGTTGCGCTGTGTGGTCAGAGGTGCTTATAGAAACACAGTGCAACTGCTGGGACGACCCTCTCTGTGGAATTTGGGAGGTGCGGCAAGAAGCAGGAGCAAGACCCTGGGTCTTGGGGGAGGAGGTTTCCTGGCACAAAACATCTTTGGCTAGCAAGCCCACATCTGTGGACTTGTTTTCAAGAAAGCAGCACGAGGGCTGTGTGTATCCTACCTAGTACAGGGGTCCTCAACTGGTGGTACACATACCAACAGTGGTACTCTGGCTGACCGGAGGTGGTATGCGGTCCACTGGACTCCCACTCTGATGTGGAGTTTTCAGCTGCATTTTCACACCATGTTTTTGCTCCCGAGAGGCTCCCTCCCACTCTGACCTTCCTACCTGCATTTTCTGGCTCTGAAAACACAAAAACCCAGAAGCAACTGCCGATGACATCATTGCCAGTCACTTCCTGTGGCACGTAACGAACAAGCAGCGTTGGAGGTGGTACGCGACTGGTCAGGTTGAGAACCCCTGTTCTATTACAATAGTTTCCTCCTCCTCCCCCCCCCCTTCTACTCCTGTTGAGAAAGAAGACACAGTCAGATTTTCTCATCCTACTAGGAATTTTTGGGTGAAATTGTTCCAGTGTCCTGGGAAACAAATTTTGGCCTTTGTTTCTGGAGGGCTCCGAAACACCTTGTTTAGAGGCAGAAACAACTGAAAAGCAGCTCAGTCTGTTACAGCCCAATCCTGTCTACAATTTAGACTGGCGGAGCACTCTAGGGTCTAGTGTGTTGCAAAAGTGCTGTAAAGCACGTTTGTGGCTCCCGGTGAATAGGCAGCGCTGGCACTGAATAAATAACTCAGAAAACTTGAAAAACAATGACATGGATGCTTCTTTGCTTGCCTTTAAAAACAACCCCACCCCCCACCCCCCACCCTACACACAAAATTGTATTTATAACCTACGACGGATACATGGAAAGCTTTTTTCAAATACGCAGAATAGAAGCTGGCATTTAAATCTAAAGAGACTTGGGAAGATGCACAGAAGTGACTCACAGTGTGTGTGGGCTGCATGCGGTCAAGCCTTGTTCCCAGCTGCAACCAGCAAAAATGAAGGCGGCAAACATGCGTGTCTGCAAAGTGCAGACAGACGGTTCTTGTCTGCTTTTGTACATGGCCTTCTGGTAGCGGCACAGCCATCCGCTTGGAATTCTCCCTACTCTCTACCCTCCCATACGTTGTGAAGTCATCTCAATTACTTTAATAACTCACAGGGAGACCTCCCATGCCAGACTGTTTCCTGAAGCGATTGGCCTCTTCAATCCAATTAGAAGCATTTCTTTTCAACTGGATTTTGTCAAGATTTCTGACATGCAATGCCTCAATTTGATGGCAATGTTTGGATTTGTAACATTTTGGTTGAGATGAAATTTGGATGTTTGTTTGTTTGTTTGTTTGTTTCAGGGCCTGTGGTTCTTGATCCATACAACGTATTATGTTAATGAGGATCCGGAGAGATTCTGAATACAAAAGAGTTGGGACAAAGAAGTAGGGAGCTCTAACGATTTTATTGGAGTGCAGGTTAATCAGCAGAGATTTTTAGGATTAAATCCCACCACCCAAACTTTGCAATACAGATGCAGGGTGTGAATTAACAGAGTGCTTAACTCGGCTTGTTTCTCTTTCCCTCACCCCTGTCCCCCCCCCCCCCATATAGAAGTCCATGCTAGTAAAATCATAGGACTGTAGAACTTTAGTAGATCTCCGAGGTCTTCTAGTCTTGCAGTGTGGGCAGCTGCCTCCACCTCCAAAGAGCACTGAAAAGGTGAGACCCGAAAGAGAAGACAATGGGCCAGAGGAACCATCCAGTTTCATGTACCACAAACAAAATGCAAGAAGAGTAAACCAGATATATCATGTCACAAAGGTCTGATGGACAAGTGTCTGATAAGAAGTTACAGTGTGTCACCTGGAGGGAAAGGACACGACTCAAGGCCCAGTCTGTGATGCTTCCCTGTGTTGTTCTCAGATCAGATGCAGCATCTCTAAAGGGTGTGTGTGTGTGTGTAAAATCCATTCCTAGCTCAGTCTGTGCAGTGGTGAACCTAAGAATATTTGTACCAAGGCAATAAAACATGGGAGGCCTTGTTGATTGTGAGAAGCAGCAAACGCCAGTAGACAAAGGTGGCATTGCAGGGGTTTTCTTGGTTGCAGTACCTCATCCTGGCCAGGCATCTATCGACCAGGGGCAAAGATATAGTCTAGGGCCTGCCTCTCGGGGCCTGCCACGTTGGGGTGCCAAAGATCAACGATAAAAATCACCTGTGGACCATCGGTGGGGGAACCTGCAACAAACATTGTCAGAAATATATTTTTATAGGTAGTCGTCAAATTCACATCCAGGGCGGTGTTATGCAATATACTCGGTTATTGCACATTCTCTCATCTAGTCTTTAGAAGGCAATAAGTCCTTTCACCAAGAAAGCCCTAAGTGGTTAGGACCTGGATATCCTGTATTTCTCCCTCCCACCACTGTGCTCTGTTCAGTATCGAGATTTTGATCCATGCTTCCTCGTCAACAAAAATAGGGTGGACATCCACGATTCTCAGTACTAGTGGCACCAACTTTATGGAATGCCCTTTCCAGAGAGTTGTGCCTAGCCCCAATAGTGGCACTTTATTTTCTTTTTTTAGATGTATATCTCATCTCTCTTAAAGTGGCTTAGAGATGAGCAACAATGAAACATCAATACAAACCTAACAAAAAAGCCACAATACCTAACATAAATATCAACAGCAGCTACAATCTGTAAGAATCATGAAAATTAACAGGTCAGTCCAACAAACGTTCAAATTGGCCAAAGTTGAAAGTATTTTTTTAACAAGCCAGTTCTTGATGGTGCATCTGAAGGTATACAGTGAGGGTGTCTTATGGAGGGCATTCCACAAAGTCAGTGCCACTACAGAAAAGGCCCTGTTCCTAGTAGAACCTGCTGAACTTTGGTCAGTGCTGGAACACGTAACTGGAGCAGGACTTCAGAGGTTGAACAAAACATGAAAGGCCACCTATGGAAGATAGATGGTGGTCCTTTAGATGCTAGCAACAACCTGACTTTTTAGAATGGTGTTTGGCTTGGCTGATTGCCTTGTTGGTTTGTCTCTTTTGCTGCTGGAATGTAGCTCTCCCCCACCTTTTTGCTGCCATTTTTGTTCTGACGGGGCTCTGCGTCTGTTTTTTAGTTATTTGTTCGTAGTTTTATCTTTTTGACAATTGATGCTCATTGTTTTGATTTTTTTTGTTTTGAGCTACTGAAAGAGAAAGCAGAGTTTCCTTTAAGAAGAAGCTGCATGTATGAGCAGAGCAGAGACTGGACAACTCTCCCCCACGCCACTTGTTGCCAAGGTTTGAGGGTGAGATGTATGTTTTTACCATATTACAGACTGGGGGATTGGGGATGAGGAAATGCAACATGCCCAAGGCCACCTCTTGCTTGCATGCACTCACTTTCTCTCTCTCTCGTGTGTGTGTGTGTAAAGAAGAATTTGAACGCAAATCTTTTCTAGCCCCATTTGACCACTCTTGCCTTGGCCTGCAAAGCCCACTGCCTCTTTTGTCTTACCGTTGTGGGCCGTAGTGTGTAAAAAAGAGTCGTCTACTAGGAGGCAGTATCCTTCAGACCAGCACTGTGGCTCGCCACCCACCACCAGCTCACAGCCAGGAGGCACCTTCAGCCCTAGAAATGGAACAAAGAGGTGGATTTCAGAGGGAAGTGCTTTATGCATTGCTTCTATCTTGCCCCATCCAAAACCAGACAGGGACACATACAGAGAGGTTTATATAAGACTTTCAAATTCACTGACAAAGGTAGGCTTACCATATCCAAAGGGGGACAGGGTGCCTACACCTTTAACCATTGTAAAAAGAGGGAATTTGGGCAGGTGCAGCTTGTTGCACCCTTCCATTATGATCTGGAGAAGACTCTGATGCTGGGAAAGGTTGAAGGCAAAAGGAGAAGGGGAAGGCCAAGGATGAGATGGTTAGACAGCATCACCGATGCAACAAACATGAAAATGAGCGAACTCAGGAAGATAGTGGAGGACAGGAAGGCCTGGCGGGATGTGGTTCATGGGATCACGAAGGGTCGGACACGACTTAACGACTGAACAACAAAATTATGAGCTGCACCTGCCCAAATTCCCTCTTTTTACAATGGTTAAAGGTGTAGGCACCCTGTCCCCCTTTGGATATGGTAAGCCTAGACAAAGGAAAACTAAATCTCTCAAAACAAAGAATGTGTGCTAAAGCAATTTGTATACAGTATATCGGTTATCATGGGTGTTTTCAAGTGTGAGCCTCTGTAGACGATTATGGGTAAGGGGAAAACGACCTGAAAACCAGGAAGGAGGAAACAGGTGGCCATACAGGACATAGGAACTTTCACTTCTGCTTATTGAAGCCTTTTGCAGATTTTGCATGTTTCTGAATGTATTTGAGGGCTGAGAACTTGCTTTAAAAAAAAAAGAGAGACAAAATCGTGAGGGATACTCAAGATCTGCATGATAACCCTGAATTGCAGGAGGCAAAAAGATATTTGATACACCATTTCCCACTTAGCCAACCAATCTACGAAAGTTACACCATTTGTAATTTGCAAGGAGCTACACAATTCCTAATAGGGGTAGGAATTGTGTAGCACCTCGCAACCAACCTGCAAAGTAGGTGATGATTATTCCTATTTTTTTGATACAGGAAACAGGCTGAGAGACAATGACTTGCCCACAGCCACAAAGTACATCGGTGGCTAGGGTGGGAGCTGAACTTAGGTTTCCTAGATTCAAGGCCAACACTAATAACTTTGTTAGGGAATGACTAGCACAGTTGCCCAATTAAAAAATCTTACAATGCAATCCTATGCATGCCTACTCAAAAGTAAGTTCTATTCAGGTCAGTGGTACTTACTCCCATGTAAATGTGTTTAGGTTTGTAGCCTGAGTTGATTAGTGTATGAGTGTTAGTTTGTTTAATTGATTAAATGTGCATTCACTTGTTTATACAAACTATATATATATATAAAAATTTTAATGATGCACACGTATGTCACTGCAGGTATCACCATTAGATGAAGCATTCCCCATTCTCTCTCACACAGGAGAGGATACCTCTTCTCAGTTGGTGCTTAGCACTTGCAGAATTTGTTTTTGAAAAAATATATATGTGCTGATCAATTAATTGGGGGCACCTTTATTGTCAATCAAAATATTTTGTCATTAATCCAGCCAACTAATGATATGTTCTAGCTCTAAAAGTGAATGAAGGAGTGTGCTTATTCCTGCTCTTGCAAACAGGGAAGTCTTTTGTCTTTTATTTGTTTAGGAACTTGAGGCAAACAACCAGATTAAGGGTACCCCCCAGAAGGAAGACTCTGGCATTGTAAGCCCCTCCCCACCAAGCTGGGTCTGTGATCTCCCCCACCCTTCTGTCCCGCCAGCATTCGCTCACCTAAGTGGCACCGCACCCTGGTATTGGTTGGTCCGTAGGTCCCAGGTAGCACAGTTCCAGGCTGCAGGACGCTGAAGCAGGCGTTTCCAAAGCGGTTGGCATTGACAAAGGTGCGTAATGCGCTGAGCGCTCGATATGTCCAGGGGCAGCTGCGACAGTTCTGTGCTATGCACTCCCCCTGTCGATAGAGGTAATAGCTATGACAGCCAGAGTTGGCATTGGCCATCCATCCCCGTGGCATCGGGGCTCCAGGTGCAAAATCCCATGCAATGCCCTCAAATTCCCGCAAGATAGCCGGGAAGCTAAGTTCGAGGATCTCCACGTCGTGCCGCTGGGACTCACGAGGGAAGTAGGGGGCAGAAGGCAAGTCAGGGAGGTAGAAGGTGCTGGGCTTCTGAATGGCAAGGCGTTCGCCCAGCTGGTAATGGGCCTGATCTCGGATGCCTTTGTGCAATCGGTTCATGCCAGACCATGAGTAGCGCTTGGCATAATCGCGCAGGCTGCGATAGAGGCGCTGGTTTACGGTGTCGCCCCTGAGGGCACGGCGAGGGCATCGCTCCTCCGTTGGCACTCCCTGTGGATGTGACGTGGGAGCTGCCTGTCCGCTCCCCACACGGTAGCAATACCAGATAAACAGCAGGGCCAGGGAACCCAGCACAGCTATGGTGGGCTCTGGCCGGGGGCGCCAAGAGGAGGTGTCCGGGAGGAGTGGCGACAGAAGGCCATGGAGACCCCAGTCTGCCATGATAGAGGGCATCTTCAGGCAGGGTCAGGGAATTCCATGAGCATGTGCTGCTCTCTCCGGCCCTCGCACTCTTTGTCGCCTAGGTCTTTCTCGACTCATCTAGTGCCCTCTTCACCCGTTGCTATGTGTTTGGCCCACGTCAGTCAGGCTGGCACTGCACTGACTGCTCCTTCACACAACTCTATTGCCTGGCTTCAAGCCCCATTGCCTCAGCCTTTCCCTGGTCAGTTCACTGCTACATCCCCCACTGCTGTATCTTCTGTGCTCTCCTCATTTTCCCTATCAATCCACTCTCCAGGATACTCTTTCATCTACCACCGTTGCTGTATTTTCCTCTTCCCTCCTTCCTCTGTTCCACTTAATCACTTTTCTGTGCTTGAGTCTGTCGCTGCCCCCAATTTTCTCCAACTCAAAGGGTACCTTTTTTGTCTAGATTTTCATTCCTTCCACCGTTCTCCTCCCGTATTCCCTTGGTTTATCTCTACCTGCTCATTTGTCTGTTTTCCCCGTCATTCCATCTTCTGTTATTGCTGCCTGTCTTCTATCATACGCGCATTTGTAATCACTCTGTTCGCTGCTGATTATCTCTCCACCTCATTTATTTCTCTCCTGGTCCCTGCTAACTCCTCGTCTCTGCTAACTCCTCTATTGCTGTTTGCCTAATTCCTTGTTATGCACGTATGCCATCAGACATCCGGAAAAGATTAGAGTGCCCCCTCCCCACGTACACGCTTTCATCCACCACTGGATTCATCCCTTCCTTTGACGTCTACCTCCTTCCTCGTATCAGCACCAGGCAAGGCTTTACTGCGTAAATAGCCACCCCCACGCCTGAGATGGCTACTGCATCCCTGTAAAAACAGCTGCCCCCACCCCAGAAGCGAGTGCAGCACAGCACTGAGGGAAGGATCTCGTCGACAAAGAACTGTGCAAGGACCCTGCCATTCCATTTGTCATTCAGTTTAATAGTGGGTGGGTGAACTGCAGAATTGATCTTGCTGGCTGCAGGTTTGCAATAAGAGGAACCTTTGCAGGCTAGGGCCCGCCTCAGACAAGCTCCCCTTCTCTCCTACGCTGCAGCATGGACTTGCCCATCAGCTTCATCACCCCCTCCATCAATACAAGAGGTAATTTCTGTCCCCTAGCAACCTCCTTCCTTAGCAACTTGCCTAGCAACCTTGCATCTAGCAACAGCTCCTCCCAAACAGTCACCTTGAAACCTCTGTCTCCATCAATTGTCCTATCAACTCCCAGCATTTTACAGCTTGCAACTTCTTCCTCTAGAACCCCCCTCTAGAAAAATCCATCTCAAGTAACATCATCATCATCATTCTACAGGGATAAACTGGACCCTAGCAACCACCTTAATCAACTCTCACTCATAGCTGTTTCCTTAGCAATTCATATAGCAACGACTCCCCAAGTGAGCAGGAAGTGAGCAAGGAGCAGATCATTGCGGCTTGCATCAGTGGTGGGCTAAAGGAAGGTGGAGGCAGACTTGGAGTGAAGTGCACCCCAAATCTGCCACCTCCTTGGACCCCTCACAATCCTCCATGGATGTAATCCACTTCGCTTTGCCTCATGGTTAGGCCAGCAGTCAGTGTGGGCCTTGGCACGTGCCCAGTGATGCTAACCTTTGTGGCCAGCCTTGCCTAGGCCGTTCCCAAGCAATTTCCCCAGACAAAGGGGGGACAGAGTGCCTACTTTGCATGCGGAAGGTCTCCAGTTCCAGTAGCGTAGCCAGAGCGGGGTGGCGCAGTAAGTGCTGCACGGCGTTACATGGAGGTGCAAAGTGGCCCCTCCCACTCACCGTCAAATCCAGTCCGGCAGCGAAGGCAACACTGCCTTTGCTGCCAGACTGGCTCCAACAGCGAGTGGGAGGGGCCACTTTGCACCTCCATGTAACGCCGTGCAGCACTTACTGCGCCACTCCTCCTCTGGCTATGCTACTGCCTGGTTCAATCCCTGGTGTCTCTGGGTAGGCCTGGGAAAGCCCCGCTCTGAAACCATGGAGAGTAGCAAAGACAATACAGTATTCCCCCCATATCTGCTGGGGATATGTTCCAGGCCCCTCCGTGGATACTTGAAACCGTGGATAAGAGCAAACACCCCCTCCATGGTTTCCTGAAGGCCCCCCGCCCTGCTTCCCCTGTGGCCAGGCGTGTGCGCCCCCCCCCCCCAGCTCTTATTTTTCTTTCAACAAACTTTGTTTCTTCCTTAAAACAGAGAAGCAGCCTCCATTGCAGGCAAGTAGAACGAGACTAAGTCCTAGAGAGGCTCTGCAAGGTTTCTGTTAACCTCCTGTTTGTTTAAAGGAAGAAACTAAGCTTACTGGGGAAAAAGTAAAAGCCGGGGGGGTCCCCGCAATCCGTGGATAACTGAAACCATGGATAGTGAATCCATGGATATGGGGGTCCACCTGTACCAGGCTAGGTGGCCTGGTAAGTCTGACTCCATCAGAGGCAGCTTCCTTTATCGAACATATCTGATACCAAACTCTTTGCAATCTCCACAATCAATACTTTAGCAAATACCTCAGCTTCTAGTCCATAGTCACCATTACATTACCCTAAAAATCCTTCTAAAAAAAATAACTGCTCTTAAGCCTGCATTAGATTGATGCACAATTATTCTGTGGGAATTCTTGCAACCATACATTCACTGCCATCATGGGATTTATATCTGTGAAAAAAGCTATGCTGCAGCTTGTCCCTCCTCCGGTGCTGTCAATCATCCTTTGGCTGCCTTCCTATGTCTGCATGTATCCCAGCGGCACCTGCCTGCCTGTCGAAAAGGGGCAGGAGTTTCCCCCTGTGATTTGCCCTTCTGAGGCAGTAAACTTCCTGGTCTTGCAAATCCTCCCCTGGAGACAATCTAGGATGTAATCTCACCTCCTCTGAGGACTCAAACCTCATGGATATAGGACAACCTGGTGAGTTTTCCAACCAGACATTCAAAAACCCACATGGAAGATTCAAAATTCACAGATTAGGAAGTGAAAAAAGTATTTGATTTATTTTGTGGGAAACAAACTCATGGATAACACACAGATAAAGAAACCCACGTGAGCTTTGCATCCAAACGTGTGCTATATATCCATGGGAAATGCTGATTCCCACATGGGTTTTTGCATGTTTGTTCTGGGCCTCAGTCATTCCCTGTAGAAACCTTTTCGGCAATTGTTAACAGCTCGAGGAAGAGCTGTAGCAAAAAGACAATGGGTCTACATCGGGGTAGACAGAAAATAGGTCAGGATCTACTGGCCATTCTTTGGGTATACACTGGCAAGTTCAGTAGTTGAACAACAGCAACAACAAACAGGCTGCTGAAATGAAAAAAGCTTGAGAGAGTGGACATGTAATAGGACTGTGGAGAAAAAAGAATCTAGGTTCGATTCTAAGGAATCGAGCCACTGTTTTGACTCTGGTTGATGGACCTCGAGGTTCTAGTAAAAAAGAAAGCATCTCCCACAGGCCTGAAGTGTGCCCATCCATGCTCTAGAGATGCTTCTTAATAAGGCACTGGCTTTCAAACTTTCTTCTTTCAAGAAACCTTATATATGTTAACTTGCCTGTCAAGGAACATATGCATGTTATTGCAAAGGATTTGGGGGAGTATTCTAGGAGGCACACTCAGTTTGTATGCCTCTTGGACCTCACGGCAACCGCAAGTAAACTGAGTACCTGCCCTAGAGTTTATTCTTAGTGCCAGCGGCATAGCGAAGCTGACCCCTACATAGTGCGGAACTTACCTCGCGGAGGCTCTGAGTTCTGGAAGTAGGTTGGCGGTGATGTGATGACATTGTCACGTCACTACCAATTGCTTCCGGAGTACTGCTATTTGAGCCCAACCGGAGCCGTGGGTGGGTGGGCCCATCCACCGTGCAAACCATGTAAGCACGGAGCTCTGCTTGCCACTCTGGACCTCTAAGGGCCTCTGGTGTCCCCCCCCCCGTGGAGTGTCACACCTGGTGTGGCTTGCACCAGTAGCACCCCCCTAGGATTGCTACTGCTTAGTGCTATCCATGTGCCTGGTCTTTTATGGAGTGTCGGAACACAGACTGCTGCCCTATGGAACTGAGTCTAAAATTTGACACAGGGAGGAGAGGGAGGATTATTTATCCTTAATAGGGAGAATGTTTGATAATTTCAGTGATGCATACCGTACAGGCTTAGTTTCAGATGCCTAGAACTTACCTGACACTCCCCTGTGGTTGTGTTTGCAGGACGGAGTTCAAGTTATTTATTCAAGTAATGATATCCCATCTTTCAGTTCCACAATGGGACCCCCGAGAGACTAGCAACAATAATTTAAAACACAGTAATAAAAAGACAATTGTAACGAAAACATTAACAAAAATTAAAGTAGCATTAGCAGCAAAAAGTAGGTCATTGTAATTGTAGCAGAAACCAACTCAGAGATGCGTAAGAAATTAATAGGCACGGTTTCAGTTTGTCTATACACAAATGATTTGTCAAAATAGGGTGGCCTCGACTAGATGTTGAAGTGTCAACAGGGAGGGAGCTAAACAGGTCTTCCATGATAGGGAGGGAGCTCCACAATTTGGGCACTGCAACTGAGAAGACCATGTCCTTCTGTGTTCCCACCATCCAGGCTTCTGAGGGCAGCGGGGCATGGAGCAGGGGCAGCCCTTGAAGACCTCAGTAGATGAGCAGGATCATGTCAGAGAACACAATACGCTAGAGCTGTCTTGCAGAAAAGCTTGTTCACTTACTGATCTTTCATTGAGATCGTTGTTGTTCATTCGTTAAGTCGTGTCCGACCCTTCATGATCCCATGAACCATATCCCGCCAGGCCTTCCTGTCCTCCACTATCTTCCTGAGTTCGCTCATGTTCATGTTGGTTGCATCGGTGATGCTGTCTAACCATCTCATCCTTTGCCTTCCCCTTCCCCTTTTGCCTTCAATCTTTCCCAGCATCAGAGTCTTCTCCAGAGACTCCTCTCTTCGCATTAGGTGGCCAAAATATTTGAGCTTCAGCCTCAGTACCTGTCCTTCCAGGGAACAGTCAGGGTTGATTTCATTTAGGATTGACTGATTTGGTCTCCTAGCAGTCCAAGGGACTCTCAGGAGTCTTCTCCAGCACCACAGTTCGAAAGCATCTATTCTTCGGTGCTCAGCCTTCCTTATGGTCCAACTCTCGCAACCATACATTGCTACTGGGAACACCATCGCCCTGACTATACGAACTTTTGTTGGCATGGTGATATCTCTACTTTTTATTATGCTATCTAAATTTGCCATAGCAAAATCATTGAGATACCTCTCTGATAAGCTTCCAAAGAAGCCTCAGGGTTCTCCAGGACACAGTTTGAAAGTCCCTATAATAAAATCCATTTCACACACCTCACGCAGCATCAACCATCTCTGGTCATCATAGCAACATACCTGTGAACAGCCCTTAGCAACTTCTAGTCTCTAGTGTCTTTTTTAGCAAATGCCTGGCAACTACAGAACCTCCCTTAGCAACCACCCTCTCATAGCAACTTCCATAGCAACCGTTGTGAGGGAAGATTAAGTTGGAGCAGCAGAAGAGATTCCCCCTATCCGCTTCTCCCCAAAGAGTCACTCCACCCAGTACCCCACAACCCTTGCACATTCTTTCTCTCCACCCTCGCTTTCATTTCATCATCTGACAGTTTTTCATCTCAGTCCCCTCTCCTGCTCAGTATCTTGAGCATCCCCTGAGGAGGGGGGGATTTGCTTTGGCATGTAATGGGAAGAGTATTTTGGGTGCATTATATTTTTGGAAGAGGTCATTGCAGTGAGGAAAAACAGAGATCTGAGCAGATGTTTCCAAATACTGACAGCTAATTATGGGGGGGGGGGGATAGAGGGAGCTATGTGCTAAAGGACAGAGGAATACTGGAACTGTATTTTTTTACTCAAAGAAACTTGGGCTTTTCCAAGGAGAGGAAATAATAAAACTGGAGCATTGCACAATACCAACATCTTTCAATTGAGATTGATAGGGAATATAGAATTTGGAAGCACTGACTATTTTTGCAAGCATTCTGGGGCTTGTAGTTTGCAAAAGACAATAGGCAATTAGAATACCAAAATTGGCATACAATATAGAGAAACGTTTAGACTGAATAGAATAAAATCCAGTGCTTTTGCTGGATGCCTGCCTTGAATTTGCAAGAATAACCACACAAATTCCTGACAGGGCTACCTTGATTCACTTATTTGCAAATACAGACTAACAGCACAATCCTATGCATGTCTATTCAGAAGTAAGCCCCATTTAGTTCAATGGGACTTACTCCCAGGTAAGTGCGTATAGGAGTGCAGTCTAGGCAAGGGCTCTGCCGCGTTTTGAACCCTTAATCCATCTGCATCTTATAAAAGGATTTACCTCAGTGTTATGTTAGGCTACATTTTTGCAACAAAATTTAACTTGTTTTGTTTTCTTCCAAACATTGTACCCCCTTGGAGTTGCAAATTGATACCGAACACTGCATAGTGTTGCCTTTGCAATCTTGAAGGAAAGTGCATTTATTTTCTGTCAAAGTCAAAGACGTTGTATAATTTCATTTTATTATTGAAATGAAGAGGACTGCTAATCTGTACTTATTGTTTTGCAAATAAAAGGCCAGCTTTAAGCTAAGAACCCTGTTCTGCCTGCTCATCATTATAATACAAAGAAAAAAGTCGGTTATTTTTTCTTCATTGCATTTGGAAGCCATATATACCTATAGGCATCCACTGGGTGGGGGTGGGGAATCCATATTCTACATTCTGCAAAAGGCTACCCTAGGACCCAGAGTAATCTGTAGCTACCAGCTGCGTTTCTTTTGCAAAGGCACAGACTACAGTACTATCCGTTGCGTTTCATTGTCAAGGACAGAGAGAGAGAGAGAGAGAGAGAGAGAGAGAGAGAGAGAGAGAACACGAATGGATAGGTATTCAGGGTTTTACATTTTTTAAAAGGGCAGTTCATTCACTGCATCATTTCATTATTATTCTTTTTTTTGCAACAGAATCTGTGTATTGCTATGGCAAGGTTGGGGAGGGGAAGGGGCACTGCATGTCTATGGCAATAAATTTACAGTCCCTGAATACGAGGAATCTATAGGTGACTTTTCAGGTAGGCGTATAGGTGGTTTGCTCACAGGTTTTGCTGAAGAGTTTCTAGGCAGCACATTGTTTGCGCGAGCGAGGACAGAACCATCCAGTCCATTCATCTTGCCAAGAAACCAGAAAGCCAGTGCCTTTTCATATGCAAAGAAATCCATCTCTCCTCCATGCGTTTTCGCTGCCCAAGTGAGCTTAGGTGGCTGCGTCCCATACTTTTGGCAAAACCATAAAGGGGGGGGGGAGAGAGATCCTTTGCTAAAGGGGCCTCCCACCCTGGATGGAATCTAAAATGAAAAGATGTCCTACTACCTCCTCTTAAAGTATGTTATAAAGAAAAATATCTGTAGCATTTCTCTCTCTTTCTCTCGCTCTTTTTTTAAAGAGGTATTTAGTATTGTAGGTTTGCAAACCTATAGTATAATTGTGGACTTTGGTCTACAGAAATAGAGAAGTGCGTATTTCCATAACATAAAGTCTAGATCTTTTTCCAAAAAAAAAAAAAAGGGGGGGGGAGAAATAGCTATTGCAAGGGAATCTACTGCATTTTCATTTGCAAAGCAGGCTCCTGACTCCACTGCTCCCTTGCCTGGTAGGAGAAGGAAATAGCTAGACTAGGTATTCTGCAGGTCTGAAGAAATCCAAAATGGGCTGTTCAGAAAAAGCAGTGTCCAAAATGCTGTTCCTTCTGCTGCTCTGCTCCGTGCCTCTTCTACAAGGTAAGAGGCAGGCTATGCGGGGAGAGGGGCTTGTGGGGGGAGGGGGTACCAAAATGGAATGGGCTTCTTGCATTTTGCCTTTAGAATGACAGTATTTTGTGCTGAAGGAGGTTGAAAATACATCCCCCTCCCCCCCCAGGGTACAAATGGTAGGTGGGTATGTGGTGTGAGCATGGTCTTCTTTCTTGCAAGCATTTGAGTGGTGTTTTCAAATATATCTTTAAAAAAAGAACTCCTGAAGGATTTTTCTTCATTGCCTGAAGACCCCTGGCATATTTAATACAGCTCTGGAAGCGAGATTGTAGTGGGAGGGTAAAAACCAGGGTCTTTGAGTGAGAACTGATAGCCAAGAATAAGAGAGGAGATGGAAAATGTAGTGCCCAGAGTTGTGGGGGAGGTTTCTGTGCCTTGCTGGCAGAAAAAAGGGGGTACTCCTCTTTGGGGTGTATAGTAGTTAGGCTTCAGAGATCTGAGGAGCAGCATAAACCAGTAACAAAGAGTTCTTAATTTGGGGGTGCTCAGGAGGGTGAATGGTGATTGATCTGTATAAAAGATTACAGAGAGGGCTGAGGGTTATTTACTTTATGAGCATGTCCCCCTACAACATTGCAAAGGGGAATACTGTATAGATTTCAAGGGAACAAGATTATTGATGAAGGGAGGGGGGTGCCAGGTTGTCGCAGCACATTGTAAGGAAAGCAGAAATTTGGGGCTGACCCTTCATGGAAGGGGGGTTACTGAGGTGATTACTGACATGACATATGGTTGGGAGCTGAGCTGGATTTTGCAACATGAAGGCCAGAGAATTGGGGAGCAAGTGATATTACTTATGTAGATATGTAATTATGCTGAGAGAGAGAGAGAGAGAACGAGAACTGTGGGGTGTTGTAGGCAACACTGCAAAGGAAAACAGATTTAGGAGTGTAATGCATTGCTGAAGGAGACACAGTTTTTCATGCAGTGTAGAATGGAGCAGACATGTAGGCATTCCTTAATAAAATGGGGTTCTTTGCAAGATCAGACAAAGGGGTACTCAAATATAGGAGATGAAGATGGTGGTGGTTATGCTTGCTGCAGTATTGTCCAGTTTGGGGGTGGGGTGTAGTAGCATGCAGTTGAACTAAGGTTTAAAGACATTGATGGAGCTATGTGGAAAATTGTAAAGGGGGAACTTTATGGGTGATGTACCGTATTTCTAAAATGGGGTTCATCACTTGTGCAGCTTTGCAAATGCAGTTGGTGTGTTATGTTAAAGGTGGAAGGCTCTCAGTGTTGCTGGACATATTTGGGATGCTGAGCTGGGGAAGCAGAAGGCTGTGTGGTAAAGGCCGTGAGGAATCAGGGCAGCAAGGAGGCAAGACATGGGCCGGTAGAGATGCTGAGGGGTGCAGAACGGTGAAGATGGAGGCCAGGCCTAGGGTTACATGAAGAAGTTTGGGGGTCACTGCGACGAAGCACCTCCATCAATTCAGGAACAGCTGAACTGGCAGGGACACTTTTGCCAGAACAAGAGGTTTTCCTGAGTTCCAGTTAACTGTGCTCCCCTATCCCAGCCTGAAATTGCAAGTGCAACGCAACGTGTTTAGTTTTGGGGATGGAGGGGAAAAGAAAATGCATGTGTACGCCTAGGAGCTCTTGTGAGACCATAGTAACATGGTCTTTCACAGAGGATTTTCTTTTGCTGTTTTTGTAACTCCTCTGCCCCAGTCCAGAGACAGCTGCCTTTGATTTTTGACACCAGACACTGAAGTAGGTAGGGGACGCGACACATCCATAAACAGGATAGGCAAGACTTCCCACTCGATGGGGTGCCAGCCACTTTGCTGTGGGGTGGGGTGGGGGTGGGAAATGACTGGGCCCAAAGGCCTGCCAGGCAGCTGGCCTTCTTAATGGAGCGAGTTCAGAGCAATTAATGGCTTGCCAGCAGCTGCCAGGATCTCACATGCTGGCAGTCGCCTGCGGCGGCCACGGCTGTCACTGCTGAACTTGTCACATCAAGGCAGCAAGAGTGATGTGCGAGGCTCATCATTCAAGGCCCTTCAGTCCCTGATCTGCAGACTCCCCTGCCATCCCAACCCTGAGCTGCCTCTTAGCATCTGCCAGCACCCTTCAAGCAGCACCTTGCATCCTTGCCACAGGCTCTTTTCCAGCCCAGCCACCCCCTCTCTGTTCTCCCAGCTCCAAGGCCAAGCTTAATGTGTAAAATATGGAGCTAAATGACGCAGCCTTCTGCAGTAAAATGGGAGGAGGGAGGCAGGCATTCACAAGATCACTTAACACACATTAGTTCCCAATGTATATTTTAAATACCCATTTTATGCATAGACTCATACAGCATAAATCACTGGCCTCTTACCACACTTTGGGAACCCAGTTTGCTGACAAGGTTACTTAATATGGATTAGTTACCACTTTCTAACACACCTGTGACCTTAATCACCCATTTTGTTTACAAGATCACCTAACTCCAATTTGCTACTTTGTTTTTAACACTCTAACCTCCCAATATGTTCATACAGCCAGGGTGGATAAAGAGAGAGTCTTGGTTTTTTTCTTTCCACTAAGGTTTTAGTGGGTGAAATAAATAGATATTTGGGTCTGGTTTAAGTATTGTAAGAACACTGCAAGTTCATTCAGTCTTGAATAGAAAACACAGATCAGCATAGGATCATGGGAATGTACCTTGAATGAATGGGGGAAAATCCACTCTATCGCCTCCCTTTTACAACCCCTGATTTACAACTGTCAACAAAAAAGTAGTTAAAGTTGCAATCCTAAACACACTTACTTAGGAGTAAACCCCATTGAATTAATTGTGTTAAAGATTGGTAGAAAAGAACAAACATGTTTTTCCTGGATTAATTAAGCTGGAAAAACTGGTGGGAAAGCAAAACTGGGGGAGGCAGGATAGGTCAAAGTACAGTATTTAACATTTTTCAATGCCACCCTACAGAGCAAAGGATTCTGGGAAAAATATTTCTAGCTCCTAGATGCCACTATCACTATCAAATATACTGTAGGTGCCTGGGCAATCTGATGGCTGGGAATTATATCCAGTTAAGATATGGATAAGGTGAGAAGGTCTGTGACCCAGAGCTCCAATTGTGCGTGTGTATGTGTGGGGGGGAAATGGACCCTTGAATGACATCTCCAAGCCCCATCTCCTGACTCCCCCCCCCATTTTACCCCAAACCCTGTCTCCTTTAACACACAGTAGCTAAGCTAAGGAGGCATTGCAAATGATAAGGGGACTGGGGCACCCCTGAAGCTCCCCTGAAGCTTCAGCACTATATGACCCAACTTTAACCAAGTGGTGGAGCAAACACTCTCAAAGCAGCGAGTGTTATATAGACATGTATTTTCTATTCCAGCAGAGGCCAGACTACATGGACGGACTGTTTTCCCATTGACAGTCAAGCAAGCAGGAAGTGGCCGCATTTACATCTTATTTATTTATTTATTTATTTTTAAAAATTATATCCCGCCTTTTCCTATGCCGAAAGGCAAATGCCCAAGGCGGCTTACAACAAAGATTAAAATACATAATTTAAAATAATACATAAAATAAATTTAAACAATACATAACCATACAGAAACAAATTTAAAAACAATAAAATCCACTGGGGGGGGCGACAGTATGGAGCAGAGAAGCAGCATGGCAGAGCATCTTGAGACACAGGAGGCAGACCATGACCCATCACCCAAATGCTAGACGAAACAAAAATGTTTTGAGCCCTCGCCGAAAAGTCATGAGGGAGGGGGTGGTTCTCAGATCCTCTGGCAGGGAGTCCCACAGTTGTGGCGCCACAGCAGAGAAGGCTCGCCCACGTGTTGCCACTCCCCTAACTTGCGATAGAGGTGGCACTCGCAGGAGAGCCCCCTCAGATGACCTAAGTGAGCGGGCCGGAATGTATGGGAGAAGATGGTCCCTCAGATATCCTGGACCCAAACCACATCATCACCAGTGACTGATAATTGGGACTCCTTCCTCATTTGGCTACCTTTTAGTGTCCCATTTAGTGATTTTAAGCTCCACTAGGCCTCCTCTCTAGAAAACAGCTTCTGTTTGAGGCATAATTGGAATCTAGGCTGTTGCTGTCCTGCTGCCGAGAGGCCTATTGCTGCAGATTCCACGAGACTCAAGTGAGCAAACCTAGCACCAGTCCACAATCATTGCCTGGCCATGTACACAGCCAGGCCTGCACCTGCAGACAATTCTCAGTCTCTTAGTGTGTCGTGTCAGGAAAGAGAACAAGAGTTCTGTGTAGTAGGGTGAAGAGCTGGGTATGTATACAGAATGAAACCGTGGGAGCAGAAGAGCAGGCCAGGGCCGCAGGCCTGACAGGGTCATCCTGCTGTGTACTGAGGGATGTAGGGAGGGGGAACGAGGCCAGGTGGTGGAGGGAATGTGTTGTTTTGTTTAACTTCTTTATTTATTCCACTAACACCCCACTCTTCCTCCAAGGAGCTCAGAGTGGACTGAGGTTGAAAGGCACCCCCTTTCTTTAACCCTTTGTTCCCTGCAGGCCTGCCCCTCTGGGAAGGCGACGATGTTGTCCCTGCTACTCCCTCCCCTCAACAGGAGGCCCTGTCGTCGGAGGCCATTGGTGGACACAAGGAGGAGGAACTGGGGGTCTTGGCTGACGTGAGGGGGTCCTCGCCCCCCAACCCTGAAGGCCTCTCTGAGTTGCTGCAGGGGGCACTGCTGAGGAAGGAGTTTCTGGGGGACGAGTTGATGGAGGAGCCCATCCCTGGTGAGAGAGAGAAGAGAATCCAGGGGGAGCAAGTGTGGGGTGGGAGAGTGCAGAAGGGATGGTGCTTCTTGTGGGGACTGTTGGGTAAAGCAGGGTGGCAGAGGAGGGAAGACATTTTGGAGAGAGGCCTTTGTGCGAGCTGGGGGGATACTGAGGTAGGAGGGTTTTCCTCTTTACCTTTCTGATTCCCACCTCCCCCTTTTCTCTGCCTTTCTCCCCACCACCGTACTTTCCCAGGAGGTAGCCCTTCCACCCTGCCGCCATTTCATCCTCCTGCCCAGCACCTGGATGGCGGGATGGTCCCAGAGACCTCTGAAGCTGCAGCCACCGGCCCTTCCCCTTTGACCACTGCAGCACCTCCCACCGGCTTCCTTCTCACAACCCCCCCAGCTTCAACAGCTGCTGCTCCCCCCCGCCTCCCGCCTCCACCAGATGAGACAGGGTCCACCAGCCAACACATCTCTGCCACCACGACGGCCTTCATCCCCGAAGGTGATGAGGAGACCACAACCACGCTTATCACTACGACAACCATCACAACAGTGCACACACCCGGTAAGCAGTAAGGGTGTGGCAGGGTGGGAATGTCCCAGAATTGGTTAATGGGGTTTGCTTCAGAGAGGGTTTCTTTGTGTCATGCACAGTGACTATAATGTTCATTGTCTGTGTCCCTCTCTCCAAGTACTTTGCAACAACAACATTACCGACATGGAGGGCTATATTGAATCTCCAGATTATGCTGGTACCACTTTCTATGGAGGCCTAGATTGCACCTACACTATCTCTGTTTACATGGGCTTTGGGATAGAAGTACAGGTAAGTGGCATAAAGTGGTGAAGACAACTGGTTAAACTTAAGCTAGGGAAAGCTGACTGACAATTTCTTTAACCCTTTAAAATAAAATATTTGCTACTACTCCTTAACAGATAGCACAGATACAGCGGTCACTCCTTTCCTGACACCTTTGCTTTTTGTGCTTCAAATATTGTTTCATTTTCTATTCATCAGGCAAAAAAGATCTGCTTGATTACTGGAACTAAGAGGGCTCAAATGTTTCTACATGATCTTCGCACATTGTGCAAATTTTATGTCTAAATGCTCACTTATTCCACAACTGCTAAGTTTAGGCCAAAGGTTTTAGTAAAGTACTTTGTCAGAAGCTTTTTGAAAGTCCAAATATACAATGGCAGCTGGTTCTTCTCCATTCGCATGACTGTTGACACTCTCAAAGAACTCCAGAAAGTTAGTGAGCTGTGAGCCAAGACTTACTTTCACAGAAACCATACTGACAGCGCAATCCTGAGGCGTTTCGGTGGGCGATTGGGGCCATTGGCCTAGCCGGCCTGGGAAGGGGAGGGGGATGGCATCGGCTATATCCCCGTCCCTGCCAGGCTGGCTATTTAGCTGGTGAAAATCCGAGGAGGCCGATAGGACTGGCCACAGTTTACACTTGGGGAAGTGGACAAGTGTCTCCTTCCATGAGTAGACCTCCGGCCCGGTGGCAGAACGGCCGTTGGGGCTCAGGATCCGTCAGGTGGCCGTGGGCCGCCGACTGGATCCTTACACAGGATTCCGCTGTGATTCTCTTTCAGCAAGGCTTGTTCTTCTCAGTGCTTCATACTTTTATTTTTAATTTTATGAAGCATAGAGAAGAATGAGCCTTGCTGAAGGAGAATCAGAATGGTTTCTGCAAAGGTGAGACCCGCCTCACTAATCTGGAGTTCTTTGAGTGTCTCTACAGGCACATAGACAGAGGAGATCCAGTTTTCATTAGACTTAAAAAAAACACCTTATATCCATGTCTTAGAGAAAACATTTGCACTCAACTTTCCCTTCTCAGAAAAATATGCATGTTTGTGGATGTAGGGGGAAATAAAGTAGTAGAAGTGTCCTCTTAAAAATAATTTGTTCTAATTTTTTGTGTGGGGGTGTGTGTATCTTTTTTTCCTTAATGTGTTTCATTCTTAGCCTGACCCTATCTGTCTTCCATTATCAGGTGCAGAGCCTGAATCTATCCAAAGAGGACTCTCTGACAGTGGAAGGTCTAGGAGGGGAGAAGCCTGTTGTCTTGGCCAATGAGTCATTGATGGTCGAGGGGCAAGTGATCCGCAGCCCAACCAATCAGGTGTTGATTCACTTTCAGAGCTACCACACGACTTCCCCAGGAATCTTCAAATTCCACTATCAGGGTAAGAAATTGATGTTTCTCCTCCCCCTTTAAATATGACAGGGAACAGTTTCTCACCCTTTTAAGAATGGCAGGCATCCCTTTATGGGTCAAGGGGCTTTTTCCTTTCAATAGCGACCCAAAGTGACCTCTTCAGGCCAGGGTACGAGCCCATAGATCTCGTAGAGAAGGTAGGTGGTACTGCTGGGGGGGGGTTGTCTCATACTCTGCCGAGTCATTAACAGAAGGGTCTGGGACCTGGGTCACCATATATGGAGGACCTAAACTGAAAACAGGCCCTTACCTGGCCATCTCTGTAGGTACCTGAGGTCAAGTTCATGATTGCTCAGATTGGCCACTTCCTTCTTTCCTCCTGGCAGGGCTTCAGTCAATCCAATGGTTGCAATGTCTTCCCTTTATTATGATATATCATGGCTGTTCATAAAACCCGGATCAGTGATTTGGACCTAAGCCTAAGACTGCTCATTATTCAACCTTGGTTGACTTGCATAGCATCTCCAAAAGCTACATTCTGGTCATCATAGCTTTATTTAGGACCAACCAGAATTACACCAAATTTTGAGCAGCATGCTTTTGAGTTCTTGAATTCTTTGTCAGGCTGGATGATAAGAACAGCAAAAAGTGGGAGGGGAGGGAAATAGGTAGCCTTACCATCGTCCTGGAATCGATGCTGGCTTCGGCCTAGAGCGAACCCGAGCCGCTCCCAAGGGTGCACTGCGTCTGTCCAACCCACCTCATGGCGCTGCTCCCTCGTTGTTCTAGCCTGGGGATGACCTCCGGAGGCCTATGCGGGCCTCAGAAAGGCCTCCCGACTCGACTGGAAGTCGCATCAGCAAAATCAGAAATGACCTCCGGGTCACTTCTGGAGGCCTGCGGAGGCTGTCTCCAGGCCAGAGCGATGAGGGAGCAGCGCCAGGAGATGGGTTGGACCCCGGAAGTGGGTTCTTCTGGTTGCCTCCATTCGGTGGGTCGCGACCCACACTTTGAGAAGCGCTGTTGTATCAAAAAGTGAAATGTGTTGAAAGTCAAAGATCTGGCATCTGCCACCTTAAGAAAAACAATATGAACATTCTGACTCTAGTTTGACCGAAAGCTTTGATAAAATAATGCAGATCCTTCTCATTTTTCCCAGTTGCGGTTGTTTTTGACCTCGCTCTAGATAAGTGTTTCACTCAGACAAAAATATTCCTCTCTCCTTTATTATTCCCCCCTCCTATTCCCTCATTTCTAGCTTTTCTACTCAGCTGCGGCTTCCCCAGTCGACCAGAGAATGGGGACGTCATGGTGACTGACCTCCATCCAGGTGGGTCTGCCACTTTTAAGTGTGAGTCTGGCTTCCATCTGCGAGGTGAAGAGACTCTCGTCTGCCTCAATGTCAGCCGCCCTCGCTGGAGTGGCACCAGTCCTGCCTGTGTGGGTGAGTGAAGAGACAAAGGCAATGGCAAAACGTCAGTGGTATAGAGGAGTAACAATTGCAGGGCTTTTGCCAAGCGGAGGACAAGTTAAATCGTTGCACAGGAAGGGAAATATCCTTTTGCATTTTTTTAATGCTGTGAAATCACAGTGACAGAAGTTTATAAATTATGAATGGTGTGGGGAGAAAAGAAATAGGAACAATTCTCTTTTTAAAGCACTAGAACTTGGGGTCATTCAATCAACTGGTTGCCAATATGTTTAGAATAAACCAAAAGAAAAGTACTTCGTCTAGCTATGGCTATTAGCCATAAAAATGGAAGCTAAAAGTTATACTGTTGAATACCAGATACTGGGGCAAACAGAAAGGTACGTTGTCTCTGTGATCCCCCCACTTGTCACTGTTTCCAAGGCTGTCTGGCTCGCCACTGTTGGAGTCTGAGTGCTGAACCTGATGAACCTCCCAGCAAGCTTGCAATTTTGATGTGATTAAGCAGCCATAAATTCTCCAGTGCTGTTCAAAGCCACTGCTCAGCATGGCCTAAATCAGTCTAGCAAAATCTTAGGCGAAGCCGCTTGGAGCTTAGAGGACAGTTCTGGGTGTGGGCCTGGCTGGGAGGTCTGGGCTTGGGTTTCTTCCCAGCCAGGGTTTTGTTGTATGGTCTTGGCCAAACTTCAGTTTTCCCTCTCTAGAATGGGAATGACTTGCCTCACAAGGTTATGAGGATGAATGCAACAAGGACTGCAAAGCATTTCGGATAAAACAGTGCTATATAAGACAAAATATTTTATTAACGCAATAATAAGTCTATTATACTTTTGATTTTATGTAAGCCTCTCTGGGTGTCTTGTCAGATGAAGAGCAGGGTACAAATGCTTTATGAAATAAACATACATAGATGTTTTTGCAAGATAAAGGGTTTATGGGTCTAATAGCCATGTTTATAGTTAAAGCCAAAATTGCAATTAAAAACAAGTTAAAACACAGATTATCCAGGCTACAGGAAGATGTCAAATTAGTAACACTGGATAAATAGTTTAAAATTGCAGGCAGTATCATTCCAACGTTTCGTCCTTGGTCTCAGGACTTTTTCTAGGAGAAAAAACAGGATAGCTGTGAAAACCATGTCATGATCCAACCCCCACGATAGTATTTGACACAAGAAAACTATTAGACCCATAAACCCTTTATCTTGGAGAATTATCTCTGGCCATGAAAGTTTTCGCTCTAATAATATACAATATATTGTATATTGACAATATAAAGGAAATGAAAGTAAGAATACATTACAGAAACAATTGAGAGTAATAATACCTGCTTTTCATTTCCCTCAGCTTCCTGTGGAGGGACAGTTCACAACGCCACCCGTGGGCGCATTGTGGCTCCTGAGGCACCAGGTGGGCCTCGCGGTCGGAACCTGACATGCCGTTGGTTGGTGGAGGCTCCTGAAGGCCAGCGGTTGCATCTGCATTTCGAGAGAGTGGCCCTGGATGAGGATAATGACAAGTGAGGAGCAGGGAAATAAAACTGAGGTGTGGAGGGGGAGGAGCAAGGTAACAAAAAGGTAGAAATTAACAGAGAGGAAGTAATTACACTTGGAGAATGAATGGGGCAGATGGGAGAGAGGATGGAACGGCTGTTGCGGGAGGGCATGAGGTGGAGACGTCAAGGCAAGAGCTGAAGTAGGACTTGGGGGCTTGTGGGAGCTGGGAAGGGGAGTAAGCAAGCAGGAGGAGACCATCCAGGGAGGGAAAGAGGGGTTGGTGGAAGCAGTTGGTCAAAAGCGCACAGAAAAAGGAAGGTGTGGGAGTCAGTGATGTGGGGCAGCCCTCGGAAAGTGAGACTGAAATGGCTGTTAGCAGTGTGAGGTGGAAGGGCACAGAGAGTGGTGTGTGTTTTGAGGAGGGTGAACAGGCTCAGTCACCCGAGTCTGTCTCCTTCTCTCTCAATCCTCCCAGACTGATGATCCGCAGTGGGAGCAGCTCCTTTTCCCCTATCATCTATGACTCTGACATGGATGATGTCCCAGAACGGGGGTTGCTCAGTGACGCCCAGTCTCTCATTGTGGACCTGACCAGTGAGGGTCCTGCCACACCCCTCATCCTCAGCCTGCGCTATGAAGGTAAGAACAGGAACCCCCCCCCCCGACCACGCCCTCAAAACTGGCAGAGGCAGGAGGCAAGCGCTGGATTCTGCCTCCCCCTCCCCTTCTGGGCAGCTTCTTTGTAACTCTAGAGTGGTCCCCATTTAAATCCAGTAGCATTCTGTAGCATTTGTGTATGCATGCCATCTTGGATTTTGGTAGGTATCTCCAAAAGTTGGTGAAATAAATATAGCATTTAGTGGACACATTCAATCCTGTAAATACAGGGAATAAGCTAAATTTATGTAACCATAGCATTACTTTAACATTTTGGAGAAGGGGTTAATTTGCTAATTTCAGCAGGAACCTAGAATTTAATGGTCATTTTAATTAAAAGCACTTTTGCTTCATGACTTTGGCTTGGATACATTATCATCAATATTCTATTGCATTTGTGGCAGCAAAGCCTATGACACTGATTTGGCTGAGGTGATTTGGCGGTATGGCGTGTTCAATTGCTTTGGAAATAGAACAATTTGTGGTCCAACTTCTGTGAAGAAAGGAAAGTTGTCAGTTTACCTGGGTCTGAAACTTCACACAGAGGCAGGCTGTAGATGGGTAAGAGGTTGGGTCATAGGAAAGATAAAGGACAAGAACTCAGGCAAAAAGACTGACGGTAGGGGTGAAGAGTAGGCAGTAGACTGAGATAGTATCTGAAGGAAGGCTAGGTGGAGTACTTCACATACTGACAGCGCGATCCTGCGCAAATTGCTGACGGCGGAGCGAGTGCTCTGCTGCCGGAAGCTGTCGTAAATGTGCTGGAAAGTACGTTTGCGACGACTCGGGAATAAGGGCGGCTGGCGCGGAGGCCGGCCACCCTCACTCCGCTGCTGGATCGCCCCTGCGGCCGCCGGAGAAGTAATCCCCCAGCGGGGGGTGGTCTGGTTGGTGAGGGAGGCCAGGGGATGGTGGATCTGGCCCAGGGGGGTGGGTGGGGATGGTGTCCACCATATTCCTGTCTCCCTCCCGGGCCAGGGCAGCCCTTACACGGCCTCCTCTCCATTGGGGCTTCCCCATTTACCTCCGGGCTGCTCTGGAACGGCCCTGAACCACCGGATAATTAGTCAGGATTGAACTATCATTTGAATTAACCAGCAACTTAATTGACTGTGGGTTTTTAATATGATCCAGAAAATGTGGTACCGTCAAGAGTTCGATCCTTTGGGGATGACAAGTCTGCTACATATATTGTACTCAGCACTGTATGGTGGTAAAGCCGGATAAGATAGGAGACAGGGGACTCTAAAAAAATGTCTGTGACTAAGGTGGAGAGTGGCTGTATGCCATTGTGGGAGGGAAAGAGGAGTGCTGGGAGAATGATGGCAGGGTGGCTAAAAAGAGCAAGTCAGCACAGGCTGTGGCCTGGAAAGCAGGGACGTACCAGAGGAAACTGTGGGTTGTCAAAGAAAGGAGGATTCAAGGAAAAGGTAAGGCTGATGTTAGAAATAGGAGGAACTGTGCACTATTGGCAGGACGGAAGTGAACAGGCAAGAGAGCGAGCCACCAGGACATAGGGCTACAACGTTTAGATAGGGGAATTCTGCCACTTGTGACTTCTACCGTCAGTGCAGCATTCTGACGTGGATACCGGGGGGGGGGGGAGGGCAACACCGACCCAGAAGCAGTGGTTGATATGACTGTCACAGACTGTTTTGAACAACCAGCCAGTTCTTTGGCTGCAGGCTTCAAATAAACAGTGGATGTATCACTGCTGTCATCTATTGGCCAGCTGTGATATTACAGTGGGAGCAGTAGGGTGTTGTTATGGCACCTGGGAATGTTTTTCTGACTGCCTGTCTCCCCTCCTGGCAGCTTTTGATGAAGACCGGTGCTACGAACCATTCCTGGCACATGGAAATTTCAGCACGTCGGACCCATCCTACCGTGTGGGGACTGTGGTTGAATTTGCCTGCAGTGCTGGGTACATGCTTGAACAGGGGCCATCAGCTATTGAGTGCGTTGATTCAAGAGACCCCCGCTGGAATGAAAGTGAGCCAACCTGCAAAGGTAATCCTCATTCTCCACTCTTGGCCAGGTAACCCTTCTGCTAGCTAGATTAACCTTCTCCTTTTTCCCTCTCACCAAACTCTGCCAGTGTCCATCAACCTTCAGTGCTTCTCTGATCTCTCACATGCTACATATTTTGTAAAAAGAGAATAAAAAGGGAAGTACAAAAGTGTTCTAAATTCTTCATACTACTTAGTTTTTATAAAAACATAACAGAATATGACTGGTCAGTATGTCCTGTCCCCCCTTCAGTTTTGCAGCTGCATTTGCAGGCTATGAAAACGAGATATGAATGTTGACTATTTTGGGGGATAGAGGCCAAACTCACTGGTGCTTCTTTTCACAGCCATCTTCCAGCACTACCACCACCCTGAGTCCCCCTAAGAATGATGCTTCATGATGACTTGGCATCAAACATTACTGCGGGGGGGGGGGGGGAGAGGGAACACCATGAAACAGGTGGTGAAAAGACAGTAGGCTTTTTTTATCCCCCCCCCCAATTTGAGTTGCAAGTCCTCATGAGAGTATTTTTTGACTCAGCTTAGTAAAACAATGTTATATAGTAGAAATATGCAGAATCCACTGTTATAGATATGCTATACCTTACTGCTTAAGAGGTATTCTTAAGGAATACTTCTGCTTAGGGTTACTGAAGACTGTTACTTGACTCGGCACCATACCCCACCACACTTCTCTGCTCCATTCTTCAAAGCATGGGATGTTAGATCGCCTTCACTATTTTGGTAGAAATTTTTTTAGCAACTTTCATTCCCCTCCATTTGTTCTCATCTCTGTCCTCTATTGTACCAATGAGCACAACTAATGGTTGATTAAACCCAACATATACAAGTGGACAAGTGTGTCCAGCTCTCTCCTTTGTCCTGTGTTTTATTGGTTTGTGCGGGAACTTGCACGCACAGGTACAGGGGGTGGGGAGATGAGATGATCTCCTAAAGTGGCTAAACTGGTAGCAAACTGTGTATGCACAATTATCTCTGCAAAGTGTAGAAATCAAAGTGGAGGAATGGTGGATTTCTAAAGCATTGGTGCCACTCCACAAACAAAAGCAGGTAATGTATGGGCTTTTTTGTGATAGTTGTGTAAGCTGCAATGTGTAACCCATTGTAAGCTGCTTTGGATGTTGACTGAAATGTGGGGTGTTAATATTTTAAATGAATAAATCATTCAGAGCTCCCAAATCCAGAGAGAATTTTGGATGGGGAGCTGGGCCATACCTCCTGGCGCCTGAAGTGGTGTGCCAAAATGCTGCCCTGCCTTACCAGGTGATATGCCAGCCCCTGCTCCTCCCACTCCCTGGGTTGAAAAAGGAAGAGGGGTACAGAACCGAATGGAAGAGGAAATCTGGAGGAGCAGAGAGTGGTGGGCTGCTGGAGTGCCTCTCACGCTCTAGCCCACCACTCTCCTGTTCTCCACACTTCCTCTTTCTTTCTGCCCTCCTCTTCCTTTTCCAGTTCAGGGAGTGGGAGGAGGAGCAGCAGCAGTGGAGGCAAGTGGGCACCCCCTGCCCAGCCCATCTGCTGCCTGAGCCAGTCAGTCAGTGTCATGGATGGCCTCCCTGACCCTAATTGGAAGAATTTTTATAAGGATCTCTCAGTAGAACCTTTTATTCTGTTGGTCATTGTACCTGCCCAGGGGTGACACAGAATACCCTCAAGGTAGGCTTGCTTGGCCAGTTCCTTTGACTTCTATCTAAAACACATTTATTTGCCAGTAAATCCCATTGCAATGAATGGCATTTGCCTGGCTCAAGATCACCCAGTGAGCTTCACGGCTGAGTGGAGGTTTGAACCCAGGTCTCCCTGCTCCTAGCCTGGCACTCTAACCACTGTAGCTACCAACCTTTTAATGTAGCCACACAGGCAGAAGTGAAGCAGTGAGGAAGAGAAGAGGCAGGAAATGATGGTGAGGCTCAGTACTGATGAAAGCTGGCTTCAGCAGGGCAGGAGAACCGCTGATCAATGCCATGAAGTCTAGGGACAAAGTCTAAGGCAGGGGTGTCAAACTCATTTCATACAGCGGGCCAAATAGCATTCATGGTGCCTGCTGAGGGCAGGAAGTGATGTCATTAAGCAGATGATGGCCAGAAATAAGCACTTTGTTCTCACGTAGGAACTCATTAGGTGGAAATGACAGAAGAGAAAATATGCAAATCTTGGTCATATTTTCAAGATCTGGGAGAGCCCAATTATCATGCGGGCCTCCCTTTCAGTAGCGCCACTTCTGCTGCGGCATCACTTTGCAGCTCAGGTGCTCTGCGAAGAGATACCTCATCAGAAGCAGTGCTGCTGAAAGGGCGGTCCACGTGATAATTGGGCAGTGATAATTGGGCAGTGATAATTGGGCTAGTGCCTTGGCAGTGTCTCCCTCTCTTACCCCTCATGCTCTGTACCACCTCCCCCAGTAATGTTCCTTGCCTTCTGAGGCCTCCTTCCGTCTCTCCCTCCCAGAGGCTCAGCAGAAGCAGCGCTGCTAAAAGGGTGCTGCTGCTGGGAGAGCCCAATTATCATGTGGGCTGGATGAAAAGCTTTCCGGCCTGCAGGCCTTATGTTTGACACCCCTGGTCTCCCCTGGTAGGGGAGAGAGAACAAGTGTGTAGCTTCTCTCAATTTGTTTTTTCACAGTTGCATAAAAGCACTGTTTCCAGGAAGGGTGCATACTGTTCAACCAGTGTATATTGATTCCTTAGGAAAGGGAAAAGAAGCTAGATTAAAACCAGATTTGTAGTGAAAATGGCATCTTCTGGTTCAGTCTATAGCCTCCTGACTCTGTCTTTTCCCTCCAGCACTGTGTGGGGGAGAACTCTCTGAGCCAACTGGTGTGGTCCTTTCCCCTGACTGGCCCCAGTCCTATGGGAAAGGCCAGGACTGTGTCTGGGGCATCCGGGTACAGGAGGAGAAGCGGGTGCTATTGGACATTGAGATGTAGGTACCACCACTGCTTCTACCACCATCACCCACCACCCCTTCTGTGGGGGAATGTCCTCATGACTCAGGCATCGACCATCCCATTTTGTCCTCATGGTCTTCTGAAACCACCATCCATCATTAAATTGACTGTTGAAGTAACTCATCTCATCCGTTAAATATGGTAAGGTCTTATATAGGTTTTGGAGGCATCTTATCCAACAAATAAGATATCTTATTTTGTAACTCAGGCGATGCCTGCTTAAAACCAGCCTATGTGGCAAGTTCCTTGTATTTGGGGCGGGGGAGCTTCTAAAACTTGGAAATGGGGAGATGAGCACTTAAAATCATTGATTGTATTGGTGAAGGGGCATGTTTTAATTATGCTGGAACTGCTGGTTAATCTGTATTTGAGACCAGCAGTATGCTAGAGGCTGTGCAAAACGTGGAAGTGACAAGGTCCCTGCTCAACAGAGCTTACAGTTGAAATAAAAATAGGTAGGATTATAGTTATGTGGGAGGACGTAGCTTGATTAACATTAAGCAAAGATGGGGTATTTATGTATGCAATGTTTTTATCCCACCTTTTTTCTTCTCTCCCCAGCCTTCTCCAGCCAAATCTGGAAGCCCAAGGCTGGTGATACCCACTAGCTTAGCTTGCTTAACAGGGGATTAGAGTAATTCAAGGGCAGGGCTACTGATAGCTATTAGCTACAATAGCTAAATGGAACCTCCATGTTCAGAGGCAGTATACCACTACACACCAGTGATAGGGAGCAACAGAGGACTGTGGCCTTTGTGCCCTGCTTGTGACAGTAATAGTTATTCCATAAAGTAGAATAACTATTTTTTCTGACACGGTTCTTCTGTTTTCTACCCCAAAGATGGCCACATAAATTTCTGTAGTATACTCACTTTCTTTTTACCAAATATAAACATTCTACATTATAAAACATCTTCCTGTTCACTGTGCTAAAACTGTAAAACAAACTTCTCTGAAAGGATTCCACTTCCTTTACCATTTTAAGAAAGTCCTTGACTTATGCTGTTTTTATCCATCCATTGGTTCATCCATCCTTGTACCCATCCATTAGTTTGGATGATATAAATGTCAGAGCAGGGGATGTGGGCTTATCCTGCTCCTTTGCCCTCCTCCTTTCCTTTTTAATGATAGTTCCCATTTATGTGTCTTTCCCTCCCAGCCTCAACATCCGCAAGTCAGATGTGCTGACCATCTTTGACGGTGGGGACTTAACGGCTCGGATCCTCGGCCAGTACTTGGGCCCCCACCCCCGCTTCAGCCTCTACTCTTCAGGTCCAGCTGTTACCCTCCAGTTCCAGTCGGACCCCGGAGACCCCCTCTTTGGCCTCAGCCAGGGATTCCTGGTGCGGTACAAGGGTATGAGAAAGAAATCTAGGGCGATGGCTGGGAGATGGGAGAGAACTTGATGAAACCATACATCTTGCTGACACAAGCTGGGAAGATTGTCAGCTCAAAAGCAGGATGAGGCCAAATGGACATGCAGGAGCCATGCAGGAATTGCATGGGATTATGTAATCAACCCGTTCCCCCCAGGTCAGTCGAGGGGGGCCTGCTGCAAGTGCTGCCTCTGGTGGAGGCCAGAGTGACAGCAATGAGGAACAGGGCCTTCTCTGTGGTGGTGCCTTTATTATGGAACTCCCTTTCCAATGGGATTAAGAACCCTCCCTGTTAGCCTTCTGGTGAGGGCTGAAACCTTTCCTTTTCTGCCTGGCCTTTCCTTCTTAATTTGTTGCTTTGGGGTATTTTTGGTTGTATTTTGTCTTAATGTTTTGTTTTGTTTTAAATTGTACTAGTCTTCATGATTTTTGTGATGATTGCAGGTTATATTTTGTTCCTATTTTGGCATTGTACTGTTTCTTCCCCCCCCCCCCTAATGTTGGACACCATCTTGAGTGCTCTGTTTATTCAAATGTTACAGGGGATGGAATCTTATAGAATTAACTTGTGGAATCTACTGCCACAAGATGTAGGGAATGCCATGACTCTGTGGTGCCCCAAATTCAGAGGCAATATACCATTGAAGACCAGTGCTGAGGAGCAGGAGTGTGGGGGGCTATCATTGCCTCCATGCCTCCTGGATCATGGACTTCCTGGAAGCATATAATTGACTGCTGTGAGAGGCAGTACTTTAACCTCGGCTGACCTGGGTCTGATTCAGCAGGGTGTTTCATGTTTTCACTCAGAAGGAAAGGAAGGACAAATGAACACGCTGTGAGGAAAGAAAAATAACATGTCGGCAAGAGGGACTGTCCCCATCCAGTTTTAAGTTTGGCCAGTGATGGATTAGAGAAATAGGGTATCCCACAGCTCACACTAGTTCTGTTGCCATTGCTGCCTGGAGTGCACAGGAGTCCTTTATAGCATTCTTGGCCTCAAGATGTAGTGATGGCTTCTGTACACAAAGTAGATTCAGAGTTTATCCCAACATTACTATTGCAAAATTCTTACCCTGAGACAGAATCATTCTGAATCTGTGATAGGATCTGTGACAGGGGTGTCAAACTCATTTCATCCAGAGGGTCGAAGTTAGTATCTATGGCGCCTGCTGAGGGCCGGAAGTGACATCATTAAGCAGGAAGTGACATCATTAAGCAGGTGATGACCAGAAATGAGCACTTTGTTCTCACCCAGGAATTAATTAGCTGCAAATGACAGAAAATATGCAAACCTTGATCATATTTTCATGATATGGGAGAGCCCAATTATTACGCAGGCTACAGTGTTCCCTCCAGTTTTTTCCCTACTGTGCAGAGCAGTTAGTGACCTGTGTGCAGTATATAACCACTGTCATCTTAAAATGGGCAATGGCCAATCTGACTTAACGGTAACTGTAATGGCCACATTACCCACATCCTCCAACCCTCCCTTGACCAGCATTCTCCCAGTCGAACGCTGCCTCCCTCAGTCATCACAGCCTGGCCCTAAGGTCCGGACTTCCTCAGAAGCATCACTTCTATCAACGATCTGCAAACCTTGCCTGTTTTCCCTGCCGCAGGTTCCAGCAGGCCCGTGGAGATAGAGCTGAGAGTTGTGCTGCACTCACAGGGCCAGATAAGATACGGAGCTTTTGTGGACCTGATGTTTGACACCCCTGATCTATGAAAACAAGGAATTCTAGCGTGTTTCAGCAACATCCCTTTGCTTTCTGTTTTGGTCATTTATGGCACTGTGTTTCTCTATGGTACTGTAAACTGCATGCACCAGAGAGAAGAGCCTAGAGTGTTATTTACATGATCTTTTATTGTCGTGGGACTTTCAGCTCCATGCCATCTTTGATTCACCCTTTCAGTGAGTTTCGAAGCAGAGCTAAAGTATGTTCAGGGGTTATTATCCCAGGGTAACTGCTTGAGTAGATCAGCCTGTAGAATGTCCACATTTAATGGAAGAGAGAGTAAGTAAACCATAGTATAGGGGGAAAGGCATGAGGGAAGGCAGTCCCTTACTCCTTCTTCTCCTCCCTCCCTACTATGGTAGAGGTTCCACGGAACGACACTTGCCCCGAGCTGCCAGAGGTGGAGTTCGGCTGGCGCACGGCTTCTCACACTGCCGTCATCCGAGGCACAGTGGTGACTTACCAATGCGAGCCAGGCTATGACATAGTGGGATCTGACATCCTCACCTGCCAGTGGGACCTATCATGGAGCAACAGCCCCCCCACTTGCCAAAAGAGTAAGTCTTCCCACCTCTAAAACCAATGCAATTGATCTTTTTGGAATGCCAGTTTCAGAACTCACATTCAGGATTCTTTTTTATAATGAGAATAGTTTAGCGTTTTTATAAACAATATTTCAAAAGTACAGAAAATATTATTTTGACTTTTAAAATTACGATGCATGCGTTCAAATGCTTCATACGTCTATCACCATTTGAACAGAATCTCAACCCAGTATTGACTGTTAATGATGTCTGCAACAATATTGGGAAATATATATATACCAGTATATATGTTTTTATAGTCATATTTTCCACATGTTTCTTGCAACTTTTCCTAATTCAAATAAGGGTGGTAAGTTTCACGCATCTCCATAGAGACCAATGCTTTGTTTCCCAGTGTATTACTGATACAGTCTGCCTTTGCCCAATGCTGGACAGTTAATCCCAGCAGCCATTAATTGATGGTATATCGGCTTGTTTACCTAGCTTGGACCCACTTCCTCTAAATAACCCGAGATGATAACAGGATGTAGAATACGTATTTCAGAAGGGACTGGGATGGTAGGAGAACGAAGAAGGAGGACAGGCAAAATATGTTGGAGGAAGAGTGATTGGGGCACAGAGAGCAAAAACTAGTTGGGGGCACTGCAGTGGGCAGAATTTGGAGGCCAGCAAAGAGCAAAGTAGCCCTTGGTAGCCTTGCCCAAGATCCTGTTTAGTTTCTGTGCTTTCAGTAGATACAGCCTGTACAGGCGTTTGCCTGCAGCAGTAAGGACTAGATACTTGCTTTGCTTATGAATGAAAATTGAGGGATGCTTGAGCTATGGCAGGCACCCTGACCAGTTTCCACATAATACTGGGAAGAATATCGGCTCCCATGTGATGATGATGAGGCATAATCTCAGAACAGGAAATAAGAACCAGATACACAGAGCACCTTTCCTGATCCCATGTGACTTCCCTTCCCTGTCCGTCCGTCCTCCAGTTGTGAACTGTGCGGATCCCGGGGACATCAGCAATGGCAAACGCAGCGTCTCGGACCGACGCTTCTCCATCGGCTCCCATGTCCAATATTTCTGTCATGAAGGCTACGTGGTGGAAGGGAGCAGCACACTGACCTGCTACAACCGGGACACAGGCACCCCCAAGTGGAGCGACCGAGTGCCCAAGTGTGTCCGTGAGTAAAAGGGGATGAGGGGGGACACCATGTTTGTTGTGAGGAGCCCCATAGTTGCAAAAACAGCAGCCGCTCAGAGCAGAAGTGTAACTTTGGGCAATATTTGAGACCCAGAAAGAAGCTTCCTGCTAGTTGGGCGGGTTGGCGGTTGGTCCTGTCATTTTTGTTTACTTGCTTCACCTTCCCTTATAGTATGTGGCATGGTTTGCTTGCTCAGGTCCAGCACATTTAGCATATTACTAAAAAATATTAAGATAAAACAATATTAGTGTTGTTATTTAAAAACAACACAGGCTCTGCCTGCGGGCTTTCAGTTGAATAGACCGGATACAAAAGGAAAAAGAGAGGGAAGAGGAGTTCATTAGATTTATATCATTACGTAATAATTAAGGTACATTTACAAATTTGCTACTCCCAATCAGAAAGTAGAGGTTGGATGCTTTCATCATTATAACTTGACCTAATCAGATTTTAGGGGTGCCTATGAGATGTTGTCTCTGCATCCAATTACATATTATGGTGGCTGTTCTTGCAGGATGGCTGAAAACTCCCACTTGGCAATGAAAAGGGTTTTATAACTTAATATGTAGCTTTAATCAGAGGTGCGTCATGATGCTAGTTCAGCAGCTGATAACTCATTGACAGCACAGTCTTGTGTAACTTTGCGCCGGTGTAACAGTAGATGCACCGGTGAAAGTGCACTTATGCCGGTGCATCTGCTGTTACACCGGTGCATCTACTGTTGCACCAGTGCAAAGTTACACAGGATTGCGCTGTGAAAAGAGGAGTGAATGACTCCTGTGGGTTCAGCTTCTGTTGACTCTCTTCCAAGAGGAAGAGGTTAAGGTTGTTTCTGGTTCATTTTATTTATTCTATTTGTTCTCTATCAGAACATATAGTACAATATTTATCCTGCATGTGCTGTGACTATCTGTCCTTTCTGCTAGATTTTTTCCCATTTCAGTAAAGGCTTCAACTGGCCTGTTCCAACCCTGTCTTTTTATGCTCTGATAAAATGCCATGCACATCGATAGCCTGCTTCAGGCCTTAGAGAGCTGCTGTTAGTCAGACAAACTGGGCTACATGGAGCAATCTTTTAAGCAGCTTGGTATGGTCCTGTATGTACATCAAGAAGCTGGCATTCGGAGTCATTTGTCTCTTTTGCAGTGAAATATGAACCCTGCCTGAACCCTGGCGTCCCAGAGAATGGGTACCAGACGCTTTACAAGCATCACTACCAGGCAGGAGAATCCTTGCGCTTCTTCTGCTATGAAGGCTTTGAGCTGATTGGTGAAGTGACGATCACCTGCATACCAGGACATCCATCCCAGTGGACCAGCCAGCCCCCACTGTGTAAAGGTACAGCATCCCTGTCCTTGCGTCACCACTACTACGGGCCCACCCATCCCCATCTCACCCCCTCCTCTGCTGTGCTTGCCATTTTATCATTCTCTAAACATGCCCCTTGATCTCTTTCCCCCCACCAGTGGCCTATGAGGAGTTACTGAACGGCCAGAAACTAGAAGGTGAGGATGGCAGATGGGAGTGGGATGGGGAGCTTGGGTGATGGGGGGGGAGGCACCTGTGCTTCAGGGCATAGCTCACATATTCCTGCTCTAATTGGTTTTCCTTGGCAGTGACCCAAACAACAGACCCTTCCCACCAGATGGAAGGCGGCAACATTGCTCTGGCGATCTTCCTCCCCATCATCCTTGTCATCCTCCTGATTGGAGGCATCTATGTCTACTACACTAAGTAAGCAACTGTCCAATCATCTCTGGAGGGGGGAGGGGCTTGAGTCTTTGTAGGCAACAGCCTTGGTGAATGGGGCAAGAGATTATAATTGGATATAATTATATCCTATAACTGGATGTAGGTTGTGATGTCGCAAGTTAAGCTGCTTTGTGAAGAAAGAGGCCCATGGTGTGTTTTTAAATGGACTTATGCCCACCTGGAAGTCACAGGTCTAACTTGAAAACTTTCCCACATTTGCAATTCTACACCCTCAGGGCCACAACAATCAAGGCCCTGCTTCTAGTGGCAGATGTTTATCTGACACAAATGGATGGTACCTAAAACAGGCCCTGGTTTGATGAACCAAGAAGGCTGGAGGATTGATAAAGAAAGGTGTAAACAATGCCTGAAGGGCAATAATATTGTTAAAGGCATAGCTGTGGTGGCTAGTTGAACAGCTGATAAACCTGTTGGTTGCCTTTGGGATGGGCTCTAGGCTCTAAATCTGAAACTGGTATATGAATGAAGACATTAGTGGTTAGTATTTAATGGCCTTAACAAACAAACAAACAAACAAACAAACAAACAAACAAACAAACAAACAGATTCAAAATCTAAAAGAACTGTTAGTTTTCCAATCCTGCCTGACTTGTTCACATTATATATACCTTTAAATCCACCTCTCTCTGTCTATGTCCTTCCCTTTTTTCGACCTGCAGGTTCCAGGGGAAGTCCCTCTTCGGTTTCTCTTTCTCCAGTTCCCACAGCTATAGCCCCATCACCGTGGAGTCTGACTTTAACAACCCTCTCTATGAGGCTGGGGTGAGTGGCAGGCTGCAGCCAGTTGAGACTCCCTCAGCCCAGTTCAATATGGCCATTATCTCTGTGTGGTTCATTTTTAAAAAGAGCATCAGTGGGATTTGAATCAAGTACATGTTGTTGTGGGTGCCCTACTTCCTCGAGCACTGAGAAATTCCAGGAGCAGCACTATCTGGATTTGGGTGAGAGAGTGCTAGAGACTTCAGGCATTTTTGCAATATTTGCTTTATTTCCAAACAGAGCATAAGTGGAGGCAAAGAGCAGGCAGCCCTCCAAGGCAGCAGATCTGCTACCCCACAAATCCTCCGAGAGAGAAAGATGCACACGCTATCTGTTACCTCCCACTCCACACCTGCAGCCACCTTGTCTATTCAGGAAATATCCACAGCTAATGACAGACATGTTAACATTCTTTTGACATACCCATGAAAAACTGGTCAAGTGATAATTGAAGACAAAACCATAGTGAAAGCTCTGTTCATAGTAAGCCGACCCCAACCCCCACAAATGATGGTATGCCTGAAAAAGCAGACTGTATAGCCTATGAACGTTTTATATAAGGCAGAGGTTGGTTCCTGGTTCCCAGTTGCTTATTCAACACAGAATTGCATGTGCTGCCTCGATAAGCAAGTGAAGTTTACATACAGCTGCATCCCCAAATAAGCTCTGGACCATCCCAAATAATATACCTAACCTCTGTGACTAGTAGACTCTCCTTTTTGAGGTATCCCAGCATTGTCTCAGGCTCAAAATATTCATATTGTTTCTGCACAATGCATGTTAATGTGTGATATCAAAAGGCCACACTTGGGAACAAGGAACTGAAGATTTTGCACCCCAAAGTGAGACTTGGACCACCCCAAATCATACACTTCCAGTCCTGGGAGGTCGTCCACTAAAATGCACTGTTAAAACTAGTGACTCTCAATGGTGCTGTCTGACTGTACCTAGATTCAGTTACTATATATTTTGTAAAATATAGAGTTACTATATATTTTGTAAAAAAAAAAAAAGTAGTAGTAGTAACAGGCTGTTCAAGGTGCAAGCAGGCCAGTTCTCTCTCTCTCTCTCTCTCTTCTCTCCCCCATCCTGGTTTTTCCAACTGACATCTCAGCATTCAGTGGCTCCTGGGGGCTGCTGAGCACTGCTTAAGTGTGTGTGTGTGTGTGTGTGTGTGTGTGTGTGTGTGTGTTTTGGGGGAAGAACTGCTACTTATTTTAATTTACAAATATACATACTTATGCATGCGTAGGGAGTCCCCAAGCATGTTGAAACCACTGTCTCATTTTGGGTAGCCCCATTTTGCTTCCAGTTGGACCAAATGCTCAATCACTTGAGTCTGCTTTTAGGGTGGATAGATACAATAGCCCTCTAGCAGCTAAGGTTCCTTGGTGTTTGGGGTGGGAGACAGCGAAGTGCCAAAGAAATGTTGGCAAGGCCCCATGACTCTGATAATTCTATTTCTTCCCTCTTTCTCTCCTCACCTTACCTTCACTGGCAGGACACTAGAGAATACGAAGTTTCCATCTAGAAGATATCTGAGGATCTGTGTTCTTCTTCCCCCAACGCGAGTCGGTTTGAGGAGCAGCGAATGAGAACGATTCCTGTCTTGGAGGGAATGGTGGAAGGTGGTTTTAGGGGGGCTTAGGGGAAAGGGAGGGGAGGGGGTTCTCCCCTCTACCTCACAGATTTGGCTTTATCCTTTCCTCCCCCTGTTGCTGCCTCACTGTCCACTCTCCCAGCTTTGGACGCTGTCCACTCCCCCACCCCTTGTAAATACCCTCTTCAATGTGCCAAACGCGTTTCACACACAAAACACACATGCGCACACAACACTTTTTTCTGCTTTATCTGTTTTGTTTATTTTTAGACATTTATTTATTTATTTATTAGCCCACTCCTCCTCTCTTCCTATAGTTTCTTCTTTCTTTAGCAGCTGAGAAAGGAGGGGTTGTGCCTCACCCCTTTCTCTCTTGCCTCCCCCCCCTTTCCCTTTTTCTAAGGAGGCAGATATCAGTTATAGGTGCTGCCGGTAAAAACCAACCTTTGTAAAGAAAGTTGTATAATAACATCACTTAAAACCAGCATATGTGGCTTGCAGGAGAACTTGCCATAAACAAGCTACATTTGACCCTCGAGTGAATAGCAAAACAAGCCCTTACAAAGAAAATAAATCGGTAAGAGATATCAAAACAGGTAGATGCTACAACAGAGACCAAATTTGCACCTTAATCCTAAACCCTCCACATTGAAGCAAATTTCTAGTGAAAACAACTTTCCGAAAGTTTCCATGAAATTGGGGATCACAAATTGGATCTTCCATACAGCCAACATTTTGTGTTTTGAGATGGAACACGGAAGGTTCATAGAACATTTGATTTTCATGTGGCCACCCCATAGATAATCTGGTTTTTACAAATGTCCTACATAGTAGTGAACATAAGTTGACCTACAAGAAAGAAAATACAGTATATAACTTTTAAGGGGGGGTCCAGATATATTAATGGTAGCACAATGGCCTATAAATAGCAGGTGCCAACTCCTCCTTTACAAAACCATCAAGTATATTGGGGGGGGGGGGTGTCTTGAAAGATCTTGCAAAAGCAAGGCACTATAATAACAGCTTTACAACACTATCCTATGCGTGTTTACACAGAAGTTAAGTCCCACTGTGTTGAATGTGGCTTACTTTCATGTCAGCATGCATAGGATTGCAAGCCTTAAAAATGGGCACTGCCTCCTAAGGTTTCCTGATTGCACCTTTTTGTTTCTTCTTCCACCCACTCTGATAGCAAGAAAACATTAAAAAGATCCTATATAACACAGGGCCTACAAAAAGATGTTTGGTTAGAGAATCTAAGCGGGCCTGGCCCTCGTCTTAAGCAGTCTTAAGCAGTGAGGTTGTCTGCCTTGGGTAGCTGATTGCCAGGTACTGTATTTAGCTTATTGCAACATTTTTATCCATAGATTTTATGCCTTAGGCATCAAAATATTTTTGGGTACGCTCTGCCTCTAAATAAAATGCACACCTGAACATCCTAGAATAAGTATCCTTTTAATTAAAGAGAGCTAGGAAAATCCAGATACCTAGTTAGTTGTTGGGCCCCTAGGAATTTAGGGCACAATCCTCTAGTCTGGCTCCTTAATATTTGATTTTGACTCTTAAAAATGTTTTTTTAAATCCAGTACTACTTTTTAAAATTCAAATGCAAAATGAAAACCCCAAATTTGCCCCGTTAAATAATGAAATGGGGGAAGCCATTTTGTTATTAAGCATGACCTTTTTAACAATAAAGGTGATTCAGCTGTCTAAGGTAAAGGTTAAAATGCAGGCAGATCATAACTTTTTATGTCTTTTTCAAGAATCCTAAATCACTGAGAGTCATGGACAATTTCACACATTTTTTTAAGAACACTGGTGCCATTATTTATTATGATTCTTCTTTTAGTTTGCAGCCCCTTAAGAGAAAAAAAAAGTAAATTTCCACACCTAGTATGCTTACAGAAAAATAACTTGGGTCTTTGTAACTCTATTCTTTCTAATTTCCCTTGAATGATAAAACACAGAAGTATATTTACTTTAGAAAATTGAAATAATCCTTTTAAAGGTTGATTTTCTTTTGAATGGGATATTTTCCCCATACCCTTGAACCAGGAGAATTAAATGTGCACTTAGTATTAGGAGAGTACTTCATGGATTAAATACAGAAAGGCTTTTGCTCTTTTAAATACAAACACAAAATGAGGGATTTACAGCTCAATCCAACTTAACTTTTGTGCCGGTGTAACCAGTGGCGCAGCGAGAACGGGAGGCCCCAGAATGGAAAAGGGATTCAAATCCCCTTTGAATTCCTCTTTTGGAGGGGATTTGAATCCCTTTTTCGTTCTGGGGCCTCCCGTTCTCGCTGCGCCACTGGTTACACCGGCACAAAAGTTAAGTCGGATTGCACTGTTATTCTATTAGAGCAGGAGGTCATTCATTGTTACGCAGCATCCCCTTAAGGGTGTTTTGTTTTGGGGTGGCTTTTTATGTAGCTCTTCCCTTAAGTCTTAATAGAATTTTTTTTAAAAAGACAGGATCCACTGTGCCAAAATATGTGAAAATTGCCTTTTAGAAATAAAGCATTTAAAGAGACTGTACCCCTTGAAGACACTCCACAAGTGTCTATGGGACAACCCTGATGGAATTGCTCAGTCACCCACTTGGGGGGAGAAAATAAATTTAAAAGGGTGTGGGTGTATGGGGGGGGGGGTTGTTGCTGTGTAGAACCACATCCACTCACCTACCTCCAATATGAAGCTGAATATAGAAACAGTCCCTCCCCTATCTGTCCTTTTCTCATTCCTTGTATTATCGCTCACTGGTTTCTCAGATTTCCCAATACTAATGGCTGATCTCTTATTTATTTTTTTATTTTTCACATTTTTATACCGCCCTTCCTCCAAGGAGCTCAGAGTGGTGTACATATTTCCTCCCCTCCTTTTTGTCCTCACAACAACCCTGTGACGTAGGTGGGGCTGAGAGATAGTGACTGGCCCAAGGTCACCCAGGAAGCTTCATGGCTGAGCGGGGATTTGAACCTGGATCTTCCAGGTCTAAGTCCAACTCCCAAACCACTACACCATCCTGGCTCTTCCATTTGGAAACAGGCAAAAAAAATAATTAAATCCCCCCCCATTCCCCCCCTCCACAGACAACCCTGCCCCCTTGCTAGTTCCATTCATGCTAGGGGAAGAGTCTGAGAGGCACCCCCAAGGAAGATGGGATATTCTGGGGAACACTTTCCTTTGCATTCTTACCCCTCATGCCCCTATTTTTCAACCCTTTGGTCTTTTCCCCCCTCATTTGCTTTTATTTTGGAGCAATAAATAAAACGCACCATTTGTAAAAGCCGTGGTGTCTGTGTCTCTGCTGCAAGAGGGTGTGTGTGTGTGAGTAGGATGTGTCTTGGAAACAAGTGTGCAGAGGTACACTGCATGGGTGTACTTTTGCACGTGTCCTTATGGTTAGAAAAAGGAAGGGCAGCAGGAGACAGTGGCCACCTGCACTGTAGCATGTTCTCCAGCAAAAGAGTGCAATATTCTGCGTTGTGTGGAACCACAGTCATAAAATAATCCCACCTTCTGCTGACTGCGGAACTCCAGGGCACTGGCAGGATAGGGTTAAGGAGTCCTTGTGTGGAAGCACCTGTTGTTTCAGCGCAGAAGCCCTTGCTGCAGCTGCATTTCTCAGGCTTTGTAGAATAACATCCCACTTCTAAACTTAACAAGTCTTCTACGCACCTTTCTGCCAAAGGGCTCACAAGTGGCTTACAGCTGAAAACAATGGCATGCTATCTTAATAGCTACAATATGAAAGGAAAAAAGGACTAGCAGGGAAATAAACAAATTCAGGTCCCAACTCTTTCCAACATAAAGTTTTACAATGAGCAACTGGAATGTTGCTCATTGAATGTGCTGAATGAGACAGTTGTGGAAGGGAAGGATCCACATATCTGAGTAAATGTGGCCTTGTTTTATCATCAGATTTTTTTCTGGACTCCATACAGTACTGTGTTACTGCTTACATTTAATTCCGTAATGTGGACAGTGCTATTTCCAAAGCGAATGCTGTACTATATATATGTGAAAGCATTTAAAATACGGAGCAAGGGCAACAATGGTGAGGTTTATAACTTTGTGGAGAGCTGAATATATAGGCAGCTATTCAGAAATATAATACTATCATTTCTATAGTGCTTTTTCCAGTATGTAAAGTCCTATTATCTTAATGCTGTCGTCCTTACATGTTAAAATAACACCTGTAAGATATGTACTGCATTATTATTCCCATATTGTAGCTAAGGCTGAGAGGGAGGGGCTTGACCAAGGCCACCTAGTGAGTTCATTCATGGCAGAGGGGATCTGAACTGGAGGGAGGCCTGATTCACAGCTCAGTCTTTTTGCAGTTAGGCTACACCAGCTCTTTTTAGAGAGCCACAGCAAGCATAAGCATTCATTTCCATGTTAACAAAAAGTACTCGGTACATTCTGTCTTGACAGGTTGCTGTTAAAAACACATGTATCCTTGGGGAGTTGGCAACTTTAGTCCTTTATCATGGGCAAACAATGGTATCTGGAAGTTGTCATAGTGCTTTATTTCAAAATAAAGTAGGGCTGCAGTTCAAATCAGCCCAGCAATTGCACCCCTCAAGCTAGAAGCTCTGCTCCTAATCCCAGTCATGTGGGAATGGGCTATTGTAATTTAGCATGAAGGAGCATGCCTTCTGCACATAGAGGAATTATCTTTTTTTTTAAATTGCTAAATATGTTCCACACTGAATCCTGGCACTGAAAAATATTCTGGGGCTGTATTTGCTATTTAGAAGTTGAGCTCTGGAGTAGGGAGACTTGATGCAGAGTCTCCTGTTCCTTTGCATTCCTATTGGATTAGTCACTCTCAGCCTTACTTCACAAGGTCTTATGTGAGGATAAAAGTAGAGGTCCTTGTAAAAACCAATGAGGTCCTTGTAAAAAGGACAGGATAAACATGCAATTTGTGAATTAATTAATCGATCTTCGTCACCTATCCCTGGTGACCCTTGGGAACTGTAGATCTGTGAGAAGGACAAGGGATCTTTCTCACTAAACTATAATTCCCAGGTTTCTTTGGGGTAAGGCATGACAGTTAAATATATAACCCTGACATCAGGTTATCCTCTTCTACAATATTTATTACTGATTGATTGGTTATAAATATTTACATTCTGCCTTTCCGTTTACTGAAATACCCAAGATGCTATGTAATCAACAATATAAAAATATTATTAAATACACTATAAGCAGTCAAAACAAGGATACATAAAATAGCAGCAAGCACACTATCAAAACAGTGCTGTGTGTGTGCGTGCGTGCATATGCGCGCCCCCAATAATTGTCTGGAAAACAGAATTTCAACAGGTACCCTGAAAGGGTGGCAAAAGCCAAGCTTGCTAAAATTCCCTCATCTCTACCAACTATTAAAGGGAAGGAAGCTTATTGCCCCTTGCCCCTAGAAATCCTGTTTATTACATTTTTCATTCTACTCTAATTTGCCTAAGTTTCTGAGGACAGCATACACGATTCTCCCTTCTGCCTGCGTTTATCCTTTCAGCAATCAGGGTTGGTTCAAGCCCCCCCCCCCCGTGAGTGTGTTCCAAATGCTTCTCAAATCTGGTGATGGGCTTTTCCTACTCCTTGGATTGGAAAAGGAGATGGTGTGGAATAGGTAGGAGAGGAGAGTGGTGAGCCAGAGTGTTGGAGTGGGAGAAGAGCGTGGTCTCCTCCCACCCTTCCTCTTCTGCTCTGTCCCCCTCTTCCTTTTCTAATCCAGGAAAGGGGGGGAGCAGCTGCAGAGGGGAATGGGCAGACCCCACCCTGAGGCGACTGCTTTCAGTTGGCTTTGTGGATGAGCTAGCCGGCCGTGCCAACGTCGCTGTGAGATAGGTCGTTAGGCTGAAAGATGGTGACTGGTCCAAATGATTGGGGTGGGTTGAACGTCGCTGTGAGATAGGTCGTTAGGCTGAAAGATGGTGACTGGTCCAAATGATTGGGGTGGGTTGAATCCGGGCCTCCCCACTTAGTATGACCTTGTAACCACTACACTTCACTGTCTTTGTACAGGATTTTATACCATACTAGTAATTATGGTAGCGTTTTCATATCTCCAGGGAATCTGTTTACTAGTGCATCTGGCAACGTTTTGAATCCTTTGCCATGGTAGCATCTTTTATGTTAGTTGCAAAGAGGCACACTTCAAACAACCCAGCAATTACGGTAGTACTCTCTGTATTATGTAAAAGTGAAAGACTCATAGGTCTGCAAATATGGTAAAGCCTTCGTAGGGAAGGCGATAACCTGAGTCACGCTTACCGTAATAAGCAAGATATAAGCGCATAAACATTTCAATTATTCCATACGGGCATATTGTCTTCTGTCCATTTTGGAACATGGAAGATTAGCAAAAAGATCCTTCAGGGCCAAGCTGTTGGCCACATATCGCAGAACAACAGATGGACCATTAACACACCGTCTATATTCTATACATTGAATTCCTATAAGAAAACACCAAATGAAATGTAGCTGCTTCTGGGCTGGAAGTAGCCAACTGTTTACTCATGACTCTGCAGGGAAAAGGAGGCGGGCTTTATAAAGCGAAACGCAGCTGAACATAATGAGCCCTAGGGTCCATCTTATTTCCAGCGGTAGTCAGGTCAGCGGCATGCCTCCCGGAAGTCTACAAGTAAGGTATGAAAGCAGTAGCCTGTCACCTGCCATTCAGAGGTAGACTGCCACTAAGCATAGAGGTGGGCTCTGTTTAGCTAGCATAGCTTTAAAAAGCCATCTCATTCCTCCAGAGAAAAGTTAATTGATGTGGGGTGGGATGTTGTTAGCTCAATTATAGCACTTTAGCTTCCCAACCCGGTTTCGGAACTTCCACAGAGAGAGAAAGAGAGAGAGAGAGTTTAATTATTATTATTTTTTTAAATATTGATTGCCATGTGCTAGAAATGTGGTGCTTCTAACGCCTTCCCTTCCCCCGCCCCACCTCCTATCAGAAGCTCCGGCCCAGCTCCTTCGGGTGGCTTCAGTTAGCCCTCCGGAGACTGGCATCCTGGCACGTTTGTTGTGACTAGTCACGAGCGCTCCTCGCACTTTCGAGGTAACAGCGTGATAGGGTGGGGTGAGGACGGTGGGGTGAGACTGTGACGCATGTAGTAGGGCGGGGCGGGGCGGGGAGAGGGGGCAGAGAGACGCCGCAATGGTGTGAGCGACCCCCAAAACGGTGACCGGAAGAGAAGTCCCTCCCCCGTTTAAGATGCCGATGCTGTTTCCTCCTCTCGCCTGCAATCATTGCACAAAAGGGAGAACACAAATCAAATCCCTCCTCTTCTTTGTCTTTCTTGTATCCTCCATACACAAAAAAATAACGGGGAGTCGGGGGGGGACCACGTTTCTCTGTGCCTCATTGATATAGGACATGTTAGCTTGGAATTAAGATGGACTGACTTCTACAGCATCGCTACCTCCCGGATAGCGTCTGGGTGGGTCTCATCACAGTTTGCGGCGGGGAAAAGGGAGAACCAGCCCCGGAAGCGGAGGCGGGGAGGGGGAAATCCGTGGTTTTTCAGCCCCACCCCCGCCGCCTCTTCCTCCTCCTCCTCCTTCGCGAGCCTGGCTTGTGTCACTGGCTCTGACGACAGCACCCGCCCCCGCATCCGGTCGCCATGGCAACCCTTTGTTACCTCCAACGCTCGAGTGGTCCAGCAGGGGAGGGGGCTGACAGGGGTGGTATATAGGCATCGCTGGGGGGAGCAAGAGAAGGAAACTCCAGATCTCCACTCAGGAGGAAGAAAGAAAGAAGCGGGGCAAAGACAGAAAAATATATTTCTACGTGCATTTTATAACAATATATAATATATAAAGAGAGATTTATTTGGAAGTCGAGGAGACAGGAAATAACTGCATCACATCGGAAACAGAGGAATTTCAGACTCTCCCCCACCCTAACCTTCCTCCTCAAAGGCATTTAGGTGGGCCACAAGAGAGAGTTTTGAGAGCTGCCTCCCAAAGCCTCCGTTGAAAAACAGCAAGATATTGACTGGTAATTTTATTTTGTATAAAGTTTGGAGTTCTGTGGAGTAGAAGGGATTTTATTTTGGCATTGCAATTCATATGTTGCAAGGGCCATGGTTTCTGAGGTGGGGCCTTTGGAGGAAATGGGGGGGCAGCAGAGGACACCCTTGGATGTGTGATTTGAGTCATTGGGAAATGTGTTTGGAGTTTGAGGTTCAGGAACATCTGATGTGTTAATTGTAGGTGGAAATTGTGTTTTTATGGAGTTATTTAAGTGTTGATGAATAACTAGGGGTGCTGAGAAGAAGATTTGGGCTATATAATAGATGTGCACGATCACACCTTTTATTTCAAAGCAGCCCACAGTAACTGCCACACCCTTATTCTCTATCTTTAGATGCTAACATGACTCAGAGAGTTGTCCACCCCTCATACACACATACAAATGAGTGGGAGACAAATCCAACTATTAATTACCATTATTTTATTATCATAACTGTCCTAGAGAATGGTGACATCTTGAGATTTTGAGGCAAAGAGGATTTGAAAATTACCTTACTTTACAGGGTAATTTTAGAGATGGGGTTCAAAATGACATGAGAGATGAAGCTGTAGCTTACAAAATTAGAATATCCGGGTTTAAGGACCATGATTGTACCCGAATACCCTTAAACCTGGATATTTTAACTTTGTATGTTTTGTCCGGCCATGAAAATTTGAGAAGCTATAAGATGTAGTTTATGCATCTGAGAGTTAATGTGACTTTGTATCTGGAGAGATGTGGAATTCTAAAGAAGAGGAATCATTGCAGAAAGTTGTGGTTAAAGGAAAGAGTTTGGGGGCCTCTATTCAGCTGTTTTCAAGGTTTAACGTAACATGGGGTTACATTAAGGACTCATGTTTGACAGTATGAATGAAACTGAGCTTTTAAATTTTGGGATGTTCAAGTTTGCTGAAAGAATTGAACACAAGATTGATGACTTGGATAAGTGCATGGAAATTATGCCTCTTTCTGGGATGCTGAAGTTGTGGGGACCAGTGATACATGTCTATAGGTGGCAGACATTGAGGAACAGTGCATTTGAATGCTTGTGTAACTTGAGGTTTGTAAAGGATGTAATGCAACATATAATGGGCATATCTGCTGCCAAAGTAGTTTGAAAGTGGGAGAATTTGAGGGAAGCATGAAGGATCAAAAGAGAGTAGGTGGAAGCTGCAGTTAGGAGTAGGGGTTCAGGATTCTTAGAGTCTGACTGGACTTGACTAATTCCTTGTGCAAGAGGATGTTAAGATCAAAACAGAGCCAGTCAGGCGTGGGGTCACTTGGGGGAACACTTAGCTTGCCTTGATTTAGTGGGTGGGCTTTTTGGAAGCAGTTATAGGACATATACTCAACATCTAATCCAGAATATTTACCAGTCCCCTATTCTTTATTCGCTGGTCCTAGCACACATTGGAATGATTACCCCAGATGTAATCATATGTGGAGAAATGTCCATTGTGGAACTGAGGGCAGCTGTATACATGGGGATTCCCAAGTAGTCTCACATCTAGGTACTGGCCGGCTCCAGACCTACTTATCTTCCAAAGTTGCTGCGTCATGTACCTTCAGACCGTGACCCTAGCCCTGGGTGCTTAGTGGTTTTGAGTCTGTGATCTCTCTGGATACAAGTCCCCACCCAGTTTTCAAGAGTGATTGCTTTCTGGCAGCACCACATCTTCTGCCTTCTAGAAATGTGCCTCCAAGAAGGGTTGTTTGAGCTGTCACTTGGGTAAAGAAATGAGATAGAATGAGAAGTTTGGGGTATGTGTGTGTTACAATTGTCAAAGGAGTATCTAAGCTCTATAACTAGTCCCATTATTAAGGGAAATAAATCCCTAAGTAACAGTACCCTTAGTTCCCCAGCATGGTTCTCCAGGATGTAGTATATCCCAGTGAGCCTCACCAAGGACCCAGTACAATCCCTAGAGGGTGAGTGAATAAATCTGAGGTTACTCGTATCCCAAAACATTCTGATTATACTTAATGATGTCGGTTGCATGTTGGCAGCATCCTCTGATGCCAGGAAAAACCAGTACATCCCAGTTAGAAGCACAATACACAGGTGCTCTATTTAGTAGGGAAGCGTTTTTGGATCTCAGTGGTGTTGGGTGTGTTTTGTAGAGGTGTGATAGTCAGTTAAATGAGAGGATGCAATGTTTGGGAGGAAAATGAGAGGGGGGGGAAACCTATAAGAAACATGACTACAAATATGGATTCTTCCCCATCCCTCACTCTGCTCATATAGAGGGAGGGGGAACCGCTGATGCAAAACCACCTTTCTCCCTATGCACCAATAATCATGAAATATGAGTCACAGTTCAGCCTTGAAACCTTTCTCCCATTCCATTTTGAGCTCATTTCTGTTATGACAAGGGGTGGGGTAGAGTGAGGACTGCAAATTTAGGAAAAAGCATTGACGCTGGCGAGGTGGAGAGAGCTCAAGGGCTGGTAAAAGTGTCCACTGCCCCTTTAAGAGGCTGTCCATTCCCTCCCCCTCTTCCTCCATTTTCCCATCTTCTCCATCATCCCCCTTCTGCGCATCATTCCTGCAGCATCACAGTTTCTAGCTCCTTCCTCCCTCCTGGGCCTTGGAGGCAGGGGTCCTCTCCTCGCGGGATGGTGGGGGCAGCCGAGAGCAGCTGCTAGGGGGCTCCAAGGGAATGACTGAGGTAGGAATTTGCGGGAGATGTTTGGCTTTGCACAGAAGTTGAACTTGTTGGTGAATCCCCTTGCTTGCCTCCATCTTTCGCACCTTTGCTGACTTGTTCACTTGTCTGTCAGTCTGCTCTCTCATCTGTCTCAGGAAAAAAAAGAATCTGGGCATGGGGGCTTTTGATCTCTGAATTGTGCTGGCTCTAATTGGGTAGCTGCTTAAGTAAGAGAATTTGGGAATGGGATTGGGTTCCTTTAACTCTTTAGAGAGTACACATTCTTAAGACTTTTGCCTTTCTCCTTTCCCCACAGCTGTTATGTACGCTGAACCATCCACCATGAATTTCCGGAACCACGGCTTCTTTCGCCGTTCTCCGCCCCCTTCAGTGGCCAAACCAGCCCCAACTGCTGGGAGCGCTTTATCCGTCTTGGGAGGCATTGCTCAGATCTCCCCCTGCCTCTACCTCTGCTCTGGCAATGCAGCATCTAATAGACATATGGTCTACTCCAGGGCGGTGACTTGTGTTGTGAATGCCACCATGGAAATCCCCAATGCCAACTGGCCAGATATTGACTACGTCAAGGTTCCTGTGCCTGATCTCCCCCATGCTCCGCTGTCCTTGTACTTTGACTCCGTGGCTGACAGGATACACCAGACCGGGAAGAAGAATGGAAGAACCCTTGTCCATTGTGTGGCAGGTGTAAGCCGGTCAGCCTCCCTCTGTATTGCTTACTTAATGAAATACCACCGATTGAGCCTCTTGGATGCCCATGAATGGGTGAAAAGCAGGCGGCCTGTTGTAAGGCCCAATGTGGGCTTCTGGAGGCAACTCATTGAGTATGAACGCAAGCTATTTGGCAAGAACACCGTCAAGATGGTGCCCTCACCCATTGGGTTGGTCCCAGATGTCTATGAAAAGGAGACCCGTGGGCTGGTCCCCTTGTGGAACTTAAGATAGACAATGGGGACTTTTGGGGGAATTGTGGTTGGGTGGTGGGCTGGTTGGATTTATGATCAAAATGTTCCACCAAGTTAGGACCTTAGTAAGATCTTCCAACATGGTGGACCTTGTAAGAAATTGTTATAGTAGTCTTTTGTAAGACCTTGCAATATGATTAGATCATGAAATGACTTGGGTTTGCTTAGACCTTCCGATATGGCAAACTTGGATGTTTTGTTCCACTGTGACAAACATCACTAAGAACTTCTCTCTTGTTTGTTGTGAGGAGATGATTAAGAACAAAGCGTAAGAAGCAAGAATTCTGTCTAAAGCAGAAACTCTAGTCTTAATAATTTTCCCCTCCCTTAGTAAGGAGGAGGGAAAAATTTAATCTTTTGGAGATAAAGCATCATAACTGCTTCCCAGCAAGAGGGCCTGGGCTCACTTGGGTTTTTAAAATGTAAAACACAATACTGTACACTTTTTCTTCCCCCCCCTCAGGGACTTAGATTAATGTTAATATTGCTTCAAAGGCACAATGTCCAAGGTCTGCACGACCAATAAGGAGACAAAATGAAGTGGGAAAACCTGAAGAGGACAGAACTTCCAGCAGCAGATGAAAGCTTTCAACCAGAAAAAGGGAGAGACGTCAGTATAGTTAGCAGGCCACAGTTCTGCCTGTGGGTGTTTTTAATACACAGGGAAAGAAGAAAATCTAAATTCACCTAAGGAGGGAGGATGGGTTTAAAAAAAAATTATAGGGCCCACTCAAAGCTGTGGAGGACAAATGCTACTCTGGAGGGTAGATCTTAACTGGAAAAGATGAGGACTCTCGACTGTGGGAATAAACTTCAATAGCAAAAGCCAGTTCATATGTCTCTCCCCCCTCAGAACCCAAGAAAATTCTGACGAGGTTTGGGGGTGGAAAAGGGGACAGTTTTCTAACACATTACTCACAAGGAAGCAAATCTTCCAAAGACAACCTTTTGTCATTGGAAAGAAGAGAATAAAAAGTTTTCTAAAAAGCAAGTTTTCACTTAAAAGGCATTGTATGTTTAGTATTTCAAAAGGTCAAGAGCAGCTTGGTACTTGCACAGCCTGGAGTTAGCAATACAGTTCAGCACTAAGAAATCAGATTGTGGGGGACATGTTTGGAACAGTAGAGATACTGCTACATAAATTCGTTTTTATGGTATTAAAATTTAAAGGGGCTGTTGAAATATTCAGATTTTAAGGAAACTTGAAGCTCAGAAGTTCCTAAGTTATTGCACTTTTCCTCCACCTTGGATGGACTCTTATCAACACTTCTCACCTCCTTTATTTTTAAATGTCCATCTTGTATAACATAGCTGTTTCTTGAATTCTAAATATTTAATGCATGTCTCTATAATTACAGGAGCAGACATTTGTGGTTTCACAACAATTCTTCAATTTCTAGAACAAAGCACTTATTGCATCCTCGTGCTTGGAAAGGTCTTCACTGACTTTTCAGAGCAATTGCCCATCAGAACTCTGCATAGCAGTCAGGCCTGACTAGAAAGTTCTAGAAGCTGAGAGCAGAGCTAAAGGAGTTGCTAGGCCAATGTAGTAGCTGCAAGAAGAGTTGTTTCTTGGTAATCTTTCAAAATTAGTTCAGATTGTGTGTGGGATTTTGCCTTGTCTCACATCACGTAAACCTTCCACTCAACACCATGAGAAGCATTGAGGAGTCTTCTAGAAGGATAGATAGTTTAGCAATGCCTCTACAAAATCTAGCAATTTCAGAATGTCTCCCATACTTGAGGGTATGTAACTATCCTTCCACCACATTACCATGCATAAACAAAAGTGCCTAATACATCTGCTTGAAACAAAATTGGCATTTGTTATAGACTGTTGATTTTTGGAAAAGTGGGCCTTGCAACATCCAGCACCCCTGCCCCTCCCCCCCTCCCGGGCATTTGTAGTTCCATGCTATTTCAGGGATTTTAAGTTGGTGACATAGTTAGCAAATACACATTTTGTTTTTACAGAAAGCCTCTCATTTGTGACAATGTTTAGGTTTTCTTTTGTAGACTAGCTCTTGTCCAGTTTCAGCTGCTAGTAATTTGACACAGGGAAAGTTTGCTTAAGGAAGGCCAACAGTAGTTGCAAAGTTAGGTATGTTTTTGAATAAAATCCTCCACAAATGTCCTCCTATTCTTAAAAATATGCACAGCCAGAAGTATAACTTAGGGATGAGTAGGGAAAGGTTACTTAATACTTTTTAGTGCAAGATGATCATACAGACATTTTCTATACCCCCCCCCCCCCATTCTTTTGCTTTGTAGTCTTAAGATTCTCCCTATTTTCTTCAGGTATTCAAGCAGTGAACTTAGAGAAAGGATGTGGGGCTTAAAATGATGTCTGGAAATAGAAGAAATGTCTACTCACACCCCTGCACATTCATTACTGAAGCTTAAAGGCACAGAACCCCACAAGTTAGATAAGAGCTCTTAAGTCTCACAAAATTGCTGCCCCCTTAATTGGTGGCTCATAATGTAGCATTGGTTAATTAAGGGTCACATGACACAGAATGCCTCCTCCCAATATATAGCTGGGTTGGGCCCATGAGTAAAATTTCACTATTGTTACGTGGAAGGGGGGGGGACACTTGTTATAGGGGTCAGAGTATATGCTGGTCTTCCTTTTCAGTGATGTATAAATAAATCTCTAAAGCCCCTGCAGTTCTGTATACTGGTACTTTGTAGATACTAGAGGATTAAAAGAAAAAAAAATATATTAAAGTGAGGGTTTCTTATGGCTTCAGTTCAATGACAAGATATCTTAATAAAAACAAACTTGAACAAGCTGTTTCCTGCAGTATTAATTACTGATTTTAATAACCATGCCTTTTTTTGTGGAAAGGCAGAAATATGAAGGATGGGTGGCACCAGGTTTTGCTCCCAGCTCTTTTGTCAAAGGGGTTCTCATGTAGCAGGACTGAGAGGGACCTTGCAGCAGTCCTCCACTGGGTCCCTCCTCCAACTCAGAGCAGTCGGTACTGGATTAAATGACTCTGGCAGCGCAAATCCGACTTAACGTTTGTGCTGGTTTAACCAGTGGCGCAGCAAGAACGGGAGGCCCCAGAAAGGAAAAGGGATTCAAATTCCCTTTGAATTCCTCTTTTAGAGGTGATTTGAATCCCTTTTCCATTCTGGTTGGTGGTGGTTAAGTCGTGTCTGACCCTTCATGAACCATATCCCGCCAGGCCTTCCTGTCCTCCACTATCTTCCTGAGTTCGCTCATTTTCATGTTCGTTGCATCGGTGATGCTATCTAACCATCTCATCCTTTGCCTTCCCCTTCTCCTTTTGCCTTCAATCTTTCCCAGCGTCAGAGGCACAAAAGTTAAGTCGGATTGTGCTGTAAGGCAGCTTATTACACTAGGCACTAAAAGCCAAATACTGTGCCAAAAAATCCCAGTGTTGCACTCAAATTATGATGCTCCCCCCCTCAATATGTTCATTCCACCTACTTTATTTGGACCCTTGGATTTGAGTTCTTGCAGCAATTGTAAAGGAATTTTCTTAAAGGGGGGGGGGGAGATCTGGGCTGAGGAGGACAACTAGAGACCATAAAGGAATGTAAGACTTTTCCATGTGATTGGTGCTAAATGGATGGGGAAGACCCATGCACACTCATACACACATAACACACTCTCCCCTCATATGGGATCACAGCACAAGCATGTGGCTGTAACCACATGTACCACAGCAGCTCTGCTCCCTATACAATGGAACTGTTGATCCATGAGAACTAGAACCTTAGTTTTAAGATAGTACAGAAAACGAGATTTCCAGAACTCATGTCCGTCACTTGATTACAGCAAATTACTCAAGATATACCAGTAGACTGTGAAAGACTGAAGATTAAGTGCTGAGCAGGGGAGGGGATACTACTAGAAAGCACTCTTGCTAAAATTCAAAGATATTTTATTAAACAAATACTATATAAAACATTTGTCTTTTCAGGCATAAGACGCACAACATTTACAATGAAGCTCCGCACTACAAAGGTATATCCAGTCTTTTCCACTTCAGTGGAGTCTATTCCAGAACTAGATACAATCTCCTTTGGGATGTGCCAAAGAAAAAAAGTTATTGTTCCAGAATCTGAAATGAAAATTTAACATGTGCCTCTCATTCACACTCCCTCTTGTTTAGGAATGTTCACTCTTGGCAAGAAGGGTCATGGGGATTATTTACATACAGATGCCCCTCTAAACCAGCAGCATGAAGATGTATTTAGCTCCAAGGAGCTTTAAATCCAGACAGATTTCATAACTTTGCACTTCACATATTTGAAGGAGCCGACTATTCACCTCTGGCTAGGAGAACTATGTCTCAAGCAAGGCATTTATGGCCACGCCTCTCCACCATAACAGATACAAAAGGGTCATTGATAGCTTTTTAAGACTTTGTGCAGCAGCCCCCTGTAGGCCATGGGATTTCTCAGCAAGTTTCCCCTGAAAATTAAGGGAATGCTTAGCCTCCTTCCATTCCAAAGTCAATTGCTTTCCCCATCCGAACTGATGACCCCTCGAAGGCGGGACCAGTCTGTAGCAGGGCGGCAAATGGGCGACTCCTCTGGGGAGCTGGGTAATTCCTGGGGCTTGCTGTAGAGACTCCAGACATTGCGACGCCTTGGACGGCCTGTGGGAAGGGGAGATGGCAGAAAGAGGTGCACCGCCTGAATAAAGGTTTTACAACTATGGCTCTGCCCCATGGAAACTTGCAGGCCTCTCTGGGCCAAGCCCACCTGATTTGACCCTGCCCGGAAGTTCTCTCATGCCTTCAAAGCAAACCACTCTTGGTTTCCCACTCTAGGCTACACCCACTTCTGTCCCCTCCAGTTTCACTTACACCACTCCCCAATGACAACTATCCTTCTTATGGCTATTCTCTGTGGCATGTCCCATGTCTCTGTACTAGACGATGGGGAAAAACCACCAACTCAACTAGAAGTTCATTTCTGAACATTTCCAGGTTCCCCCACTTTGGCTCTTCCCACCGTGGCCCCTCCCTCTACCTTCTGTGGTGATGATGTTGCTGAGATCAAGTGAAGCCACCTCAGCAGCTTCTTCACGCTTCTTCTTCAGAACTCTGCACTTGGCTAGAGATGGCGTCCCTGAGGAAAGGGAGGGAAAAACGCAGGCCAGAAGTGAGGTTGGGACAAGTGCTCCCTAGCCCCCAAATTCTGAGACACAGAAATGGCTAGTTTGAAATTGGTTGCCATGTTTTTCCTTGAGAGAGACCCAGTGCCTTTAACAGCAGCACAACAGGCAGAAATGCAACAAGGGCAGCTTCTTCTTGGCATGGAGATGCAATGATGAGAAAAGCTGCTCGCAATGGATTTCTGCATTTCAATTTTTTGAAAAAGCAAGCATATAGCCCTTCTTCAGCCTGCAAAGGGAGGTTCAATCTACACATGGTGAAATCTCTGAACTGGAGGACAGAACTGAGCAGAGTTTCCAGTAAACAACAGGTCTCAGTGCGCTGTAGCATGCCTTTAGCCCCCCCCCCCATTAGCACCACCAGACAAATAATGCAAAATAGGCAAGTACTTGAAAATTGGCTGAGTCTGCATAGTTTTTTACAGGCTGGCTGCAGAATTCCTATCTTTTGGAATCAAAATATTGATTACCTTGACACAGAACCTTGGATTTTGGAGAGAGAACTAGATACAAGTAGTACTGCTTAGCTCTCTCAACCTCTCGCAACTTCGCTGAAAGAAACCACCACCCACCTCATCCCAGTTTCTCCGCAATTCCCTCACCATAAACATACCCTTCAGGCCAATGCTTTCCAGCTCTTTTTTGAGCACCTCCACTTGAGCTCTGCGGGAGCGGCAACCCGCAAGCAGCTTCTTGTAATTCCTGTGCACCCCACATTCCCGGATATAGCGCTTCAGTCGTTGGATTGAGGGGTGATCCTCATTCTTCCCAGAATGCTCTCTGTCCTGCAGCAGTGGTAGAGAAGAGATGAAGGTTTTTATGATGATTTGATTATAACCATATCCTGTTTTTCTTCCATCATAGAACCCAAGGCGATGTACATCGGATGCCTATGTGGTCTATCACGCGTGTTGTTGCATGTGGGTTGAGACCCCTGATCCTGGATTAGAGAACTGACCACCACAGTATACAACTCAGATGTCCATTAAAAGGATGCCATGTTGAGCCATTTTTAGCTTCACTCTCGCCTCCCCCCCCCCCAGCATTCTTCATCATGTGACAAAAATATCAGCACCTCAGCCACCATGACAAGCTCTGCTGCGTCACACTGGCTGGCAGGCATTTTCACATAGCCTTGAAAAACTATGCCTGAAGAAGCCTTGGAAATATTTTGCAGCAGCTAGGCCTGCCAATTGCTGCTGGCATCTCCTTCTCCATGAATGGGAAGATTAGTGCTCATGGTCAGCCCTGCAGCTGACCAGCTTTGCCACATGTGTTCTGTCCATGAGACAGATGGGGAGAGAAACAAAGACGACAGTGGCGTTGTCGGTGGGGTGGTGGGCCACCGGGTGTCGGGGTGACACCCGGCAGGTTTTTTTTTTTTGCCAAATTGCCACCGGATTTGGCAGCGCCGTGGCAAAAAGCACCCCCGGCAGTTTTTGACCGCTTTTAGGCCGTTGGCAGCACACCCCCTGCAAACGACCTAAAAAAACGCTGGTTTTTTTTGTTTGTTTTGCCACGGTGCCCCCACCTCCGAATTTGGTGATGCTGCGGCAAAAGAGTACACACACACCGTGGTTCTTTCTGCCGCTTTTAGAGGGGGTGCACTCCATCTCCATCTGGGGAGCCTGAAGTATTCACTCCGTTCGCCTGGAGTGACTAGAACATACCGCCAGTTCTGCCCCACACCGTCTTGTCTTCCCGCATGTGCACTGGTACATACTTTGCGCATGTGTGGATATCTCTATATCTACGCATGTGCGAAGCACGTACCAGTGTGCAATGCGCATGCAGGAAGACAAGAAGGTGTGGGGCAGAACTGGTAGTATGTTCTAGTCACTCCAGGCGAACGGAGCAAGTACTTCCCTGGACAGAGATGGAGTGCAACCCCCCCCCCCCAAAGCGGCAGAAAAAACATCCCTTTGGGTGCTTTTTTGCTGCGCCGCTGCCGAATTTCGTGACGTCACACCCCAGGGGGTGGGGCTTGTGACATCACGTGGGGTGCCACAGCACGTGGGGGGGTCTCAAGCTGCCCGCCGGCCCCTCCCAGCGGAGGCTGGATAAGCCTCTGCTACGTAGCTTCAGAAATAAGCTATGTACCATCCCTAATTTGGTTCCTTCGTAGCAGATCAGTAGGAAGCATGCAGCTAAGACTGGCAAAGACAGGAAGACTAAGTAGCCAAGAAAACTCTAAAAGGTAAAGGTGACCCCTGACAATGAAGTCCAGTCGTGTCCGACTCTAGGGTGTGGTGCTCATCCCCATTTCAAAGCCAAAGAGCCAGCGTTGTCCGAAGACACCTCCGTGGTCATGTGGCCGGCATGACTCTCCTTGCCGCAGCGCGTAGCATGCAGCTGGAACACGGAGCACTGTTTACCTTCCCGCAAGCGGTACCTATTTATCTACTCGCATTGACATGCTTTGGAATTGCTAGGTTGGCAGGAGCTGGCCAAGCAACGAGCGCTCACCCCGTCGCGGACAAAAGGAACAAACATATGGATTCCTCAGAATGAAGGCCCCTCCTCACATGCACTCCCAGCCATCTCCTAGACACAGGGATCAGGTGAAGAAACCAGGCAACAGAAGAAGAGGAGGGAGGCAGGGGCAGAAGATGTCATTTTTGTCACCCACACTTACTTAGGCTTCATTACAGCGTCGTTTGGGGATTAGGGGTCTGGGCCAAAGACTTCACGGAATAAGGTGGCTTTTGAGGAAGGGTGCAAAGGGAAGAAGGTAGGGGGCATTACAGAGGCATATTCCTTTCACTAGCAAGTCAGGTGATACTCAGTGGGCATGTTGAATCGAGAGCCAGGATGGTGGAGTTGGACTTAAACCTGGAAGATCCTGGTTCAAATCCCTGCTCAGCCATGAAGCTTCCTGGGCCAGTCACTATCTCTCAGCCTCACCTACCTCACAGGGTTGTTGTGAGGACAAAAGGAAGGGAGGAACTATGTACACCACCCTGAGCTCCCTGGAGGAAGGGTGGTATAAAAATTTGAAAAATAAAGAATAAAATAATTTATGTTAGAACATTATTGTTCAGAAACATGAAGATTTGAGTAAACCTACAAAACTTGACTTGTGGTGGGGAAAGCCAAACTGTAGCTATGAATAAGTGAACCATAAATGTAAGAATTCAGCCAGCTCACTCCACCTTACCTTCCCTCGATGCCGCTGTTTGGAAGAATGGGGGTTATCTTCTGAGCTAGAGCCCCCTTTCCCCTCGGTCGATTCATTCTCCGATGCTTCCTTGCTTTTGCTTCTCCTTCTGGGCGTTGGCGTTCCTTTCTTCTGCTGGCCTTCACATTTTTTCTTTCCCACCAATTCACTCCCAGAATCCTCAGAATCTTCCTCCGATTCCATTTCACTGACACTCTCTTTCTGGGATTTCTCTGTTCCTTTATCTTCTGACTTCTCATCTTCACTCCCAGACACATCTTTGCTCCTCTTTTTTATCGTTCTTTTCTTTTGTCGATCTCCAAGTTCACTTTTTTCGGACCCAGACTCCGACTCGTTGCTGCTCACAGGTGCCTGCCGGGACTGGCTTTTACCCTTTCTCCCCTCCTCTGCCTCACTCTGTGATTCATCTCCCTCGCTACTGAATTTCCTAATTCCCCCCTTTTTATGGCGGAAGCCCTTCCTCTTGTCCATCTCCCTTTCCGATTCATCGCTGCTGCTCACACTTCTCTTGGGCTTACGCATTCCGTACTGCTTTTCAGGATTACGGCGTTTCTCACGGTCGCCCTGCTCTTCCTCCAGCTCCCTCCTGCTCACATTCTTCCTCTGTGTCTTTGTCATTCCTCCTTTTCCAATCTGCCTCTCAGGCTCTTCTTCTGAATTACTCTCCAATATAAGGCCCCTCTTCTGTTCACCTGCTCTCCTTGTTTTGGTCTTGGGTGTTTCCTTCCTCATCCGGCTGGCTGCCTCCAATTCCTCTACTTTTACACTTTTCCTTCTGTATTTATTATTGGTTACCTTTTTCTTCATCCTGTTCTCTTCCTCCGAGTCATCTCCCGATTCATCCCAGCTCTCACTCTCCTCTTGAGCCTTCCGAGTTCTTTGTCTTGTCCCGATTTCAGTCTTCTGCTTGCCACCCTCTTCCTTCTCTTCTTCGTTATCATGCCAATCAAGTATTTTCTTTGCACGCATTTTCCCCACCTGAAGTCGCTCATTTTCTTCTTCTTCTGACTCGCTCTCCTTTCTTCTCTTTTCCTTATTCATCTTCCCTTTTTTCCCTAGCCTGCCTGTCCATTCCTGTCTCTTTTTCTGGAGCTTACAATCTCTCAGCTCTTGTTCTACATCAGACTCTGTTCTTTGGCCCTCTGTGGCCTTCTTGCGTCCTCTGGTCTCTTCTTCAAGATCACTCCCTTGCCCACCTTCCGTCTCCTCAGACTCACTCCCTGATCTGCCCCTCTGCCTCCCACTCTGCTGCTCCTGGGTTGCTTTTCTGCCCACTGCCTCTCTGCTTTTCTTCTTTGCACATTGTCTGTTGCGCCCAGAGCCATCACTGTGATCTTCCGCTCCAGAGTCTCCTTGGTTAAGGGTGCACGAAAATTTCCCTGCAGGCCTTGAACTACTACAGACGGGTATTTTCTTGGAATCAATTCCAGAATCCTGTTCATCGGAGCTAATTTCTGCAAGATAAAACAAAAAGGGGAAAGGTGGACACCTCTTGGGATGGGGCAGGAGTTGCTCTACCAGCTCTGTAACTCAGCACTCATCTGGTCACCTGGGGCAAACAGCGGTTGTTCTCAGCTAACCAGAATACCGTCACAATAGCTGTTGGAATCAAGACGTGCACGTAGCCTCCACAGTACGGCCTGTAACACAGAACAGTACTGTGAAGACTGGACTTCATTTCAATTTCAGTCCAGTGCACAGAGGTGCTATTGATTGGAAGACGTGCAACCCAGGTCACATATTGTCAGTCTGTTCTGGAGGGGTTGCAGGAAGAGGCTCACAGTCTGGCAGTGCTTCTGGACACACCTTTCAGTCTGGATGCCCAGGTGCTGACTGTGGTCCTGGGGGCTTTTGGCCAGCTTAGGCTAGAGCACCAACCTGGATCAGACTTGACTATGGTTGTCCATGAACTGGCTGTATCATGTTTGGATTACTGTACAGCACTCTATGTGGGGCTGCTTTGGAAGACCATGCTGAAACTTCAGCTAGTGCCAAGCGCTGCTGCTTGTCTGCTGGCTATCATGAGGCATGGTGACTGCATCAGGCCTCTGATTCGTCTGGGTGTTATTCAAAGTGCTGGTTTTAAACAGCTTGGAACCAGAGTATCTGAAAGAATGCCTCCTCCACACTGCATGGAACTACCTGTCCCTTGATTCCAACAAATGGCGACACACGAGAGGGCCTTCTCTGTGGTGGCACCCTGTTTGTGGAATGCTGTGCCCCAGGACATGAGGATTTGACACTGTTCTAGGAAAGGATGAAGACTTCTTTGCTTCAATTACAGCACAAACCCAGGGCCACCTGCTGAATCCTATCCCTGTTCTGGGCCGATCATGATCGGCCCAAAGGTCTACTTGGGGGAACGGGGAGATTTTGTCCCCTTCCCCCAGTGTAGCGGGGGAGGCCCCAATGGGCCTCCTTGGATTTCCGTCAGCTATTTAGCTTGCGTAAGTCCGAGGAGGCCGTGTAAAGGCTGCGCCAGCCTGGGTTTTCTGATATGGCAGCCTCCATCCCCGTCCCCCGGCTGGCTCAGCCAACCACTGGCTCCCTCGCCACCTGGACCAGCCCCACCGGTGGGAGCCTTACCTTCTCCGGCGGCCGCAGGGACAACCTAGCGCCGGAGTGAGGGCTGACGACCTCCACGCCGGCGGCCCTTACTCATGAGACGTCGCAAATGTGCTTTACGGCACATTTGTGATGGCTTAGAGCAGTGGAGTGCTGCCCTGGATTGCACTCTTAGCTTTTGGGGCCTTTTTTGTGCGGGTTATGGGTGTGCTAATCTGATATTTTTTTATTAATGATATTGTTCTGCCACTGCTTTGGGGAGAAGCAGGATTTGGTTGGTGCTGTTTAGCATTTCTTGTTGGTTTGTGTTATGATTCTTTTGTATTTTTTTGTATGTTGTTAGTAATCTTGAACGCCTCTCTCCTGGGAGGCGAAAAGCAGGATATAAATACAAATACGCCGGCTGATTCTCTCTTTTGTATATTCTTTTATTTGAAGGGCTGCCCTTCCCAACCAGGTTTGTGTCAGGGTCCTCCTCTAGGCACCCGTCTTTGGAGGCAAGGAAGGTGATGCCCAGGTTAAGGAAGACCCTTGCCAGGCAGGTGGTTCACCTGGCACCAACTCTTTGGCTGTTCAGAAACGTAAAGTGAAGTGCTTTTCATTCTGCAGGGTAGTGACTTTTTAGTGGTTATTGCTTTTAACACTGTTTTACTGCCAGGTTTCTGTCATTTTACATGATGTTTTAAAACATGATTTCAGGCTGCTTGCTTCATCTTTCTTTCTCAGAAATTGTTTCAGTGTTGGTTTTGCTATTGTCTTGAATTGCTTTGTAGATGCTTTATTGAAAAAAGCAGTATAGAAACATTTTACATTTATTCTCGGGTTCCCAGAGCCATGAATCAGCCAGGAGTTGATGCCAGCAGCAGCATGCGCATGGCACTGTAAAATGCAGGCGGGAGAATTGATTCCCTTGCATCAAACATGGCCTGCATGGAGAAAAATTGCACCTCAGGAAGAAGGCAAGGAAGTTAACCCTTCTCCCTGACATACTAACTTTCCATGAGCAGGGATGTTTTCATTAGGGGAACACTAAACAGTTATTTTTAATTAATAACAACTATTGCTACTACTTTTCTGAGAACCCACTTGAAGTAACTTACAAAATTAACCATGAATTCCGGAGTGATACAGTCCCTAGAAAGGGCTGCACTTCTTGTGAAAGTCTAGATCAGCTCTTATTCAATAGTCTACTTAAGGCTAGGGCTTCCACGAATTAAAGATGTTAAAATTATTATTTGTCCTGGCTTTTATCAATGAATCAAATAGGATTACATATAAATATATGTTACATATACCGATCATGGACTTCGAGTGAGATTTCTTTACGAGGCTCCCAAACCAAAGGGGAAGTATTTATTAAACTGTCATCCCTTCCTTCCTCCAAGGAGCTCAGGGTGGCACACAGGTATCTCCTCTGACCCATTCTTCACAACAAACCTGTCAGGTAGTCACACTCTTTCAGCCCAAGATCACCTGGTGAGCTTCATGGCTAAGTGTAAACCTTGGTGTCCCCAGCCCAACACTCTGATCACTCTACCATACTGCCTTTCTAATTTATATAGGTGACAGAATTCCAAATTTCTTTGGAATTCCACATTTTTTTAAGTAGTGCTGACTCCTCAGTCCATTGACCCATCTAGCTCAGTATGATCAACTCCCTACAGTCTGTGCCAAGCAGACACAGCCCTCCTATCCTTTTAGCTGAAGATGCCAGGGATTTTACAGTAACTTTCTGCATGCAAAGCAGATGTTGTAACACAGAGCAAGGACTCCTCTCCGTGCACTAGTGCATTGCAAGGGAGCGTGGGGGGGGGGCATCTTTCAGGAACGTTTCTCCACCATTTGCAAATAAAATTGGAAACCAAACTTATGACAAGATCCTTCTCCTGTCTGAGAAAGAAAACAACCGTTCAACAATGTATGCCAGTTTACAGCTACACTACTTACCCAACTCCTTTCCAGTCCGTTGCTTCTTCTGTTCTGGCTTGCTTTTGATCTCATCACCAGAGGTATCAGAAGTGCAAATGCGTCTCTTTTGGCCCCCAGATCTGACAGAAGTTTGTAATTCAGTCATGCTGGGGGAATCATCAACCTGTGATACAGTAAAACAAAATTAATAAAGGTTTTTCAACTGTCAGTTTAGATTCCTTCCCCGCCTGCTCTCAGATGGAACAACGTGCCCATCCTCTCCTCCCAGAAGTCTTCCGGCTTGCTCCCTAAGGCTTTCCCCACTTAACATTGCTCGCACCTGCATCTGGACCAGTTCTTTCTCCACCAGCCGTTTCAGTTGTTCCTTTTCCTCTTTAGTTAGAGTCTCCTGCCCAACATGGGCAAGATATTTCTTCCGGACAATGGCATGGGTGAGAACACTGCAAGAGAGAGTGATGACGGGAGACAGGTTATCACTTTCTCCAATACTGAATGAAGTGTTGTTGTTATGCCACTAAATCCAAAAAGATGATGAGTACATAAACCAAGACACAGGTACTGTATTGACCACAGATGTGGGTTCTAGTAAGCCCAGCATTCCTTATTATAGTTCATCTACCTCATGTTCCCCACTTAGCCAATACTTAATTTTTTATTATTTTTTTAAACACCCTAGGTTTCGAGGTTAAATCTTGCCTCGGAACTCACACCTAAAAGGCCTTCCCCACTATAATTCCTAGTATGAGGTGGGTGGTTGTGTGGTTTTCTTCAGCACAGAAAGAAAAGCATGCTATTATTTCTACACCACTCACATCCCAAGCTCTGGGATTGGAAATAGATCTGGGGGCAAAAATTATGGTGAATCACCGCCCTCCCGAGCTAAAATTAAGCCATGCTGGGGAGTCCTACTCCTAGCTAACAGCACTTACTCATCCCATTCCAGTCAAATGGGGGTGCCAAGGAGTCACTCATGACTCCCATCCCTCCCGTCACACCTGAGATCAGGACTCTCCTGAAAGAGACCCCTGACGAAGCCTTGCATATCTTGCTCCATTCCAACAGTCACGGCCATCCTTTCCCGCCAACTGGCTCCTTCGAGCCAACGTAGTTCAACTCATTGAAAAGCCTCATAGGAAATGTAGTCCAAAGTGACCGGAAAGTTGCTACGCCAGTGCACAGCGCGCTGCATGTTGGGAGATGAAGTCCTTTAGCGGTTGGAAGCGATCCGTAGGAGAGGCACTCCGCGCCCCCTCCCCACAGGTCTTAATGGGAAACGGTTTCTTCTTTGAGAGGTTGAACACAATGGGACTTACATATGAGTAGGCATGCATAGGCTTGCACTACGCAACTTAAATGTGCCCCGCCAGCCAAGCACCTGAATTTTTTCTACCACAACAGACCAACACAGTTCTCTGGAAGCTCTAACCCTCCCTCTCGCCTCTGGCATGCCGGGAGTCGTAGTTTTCATTCTCTCACCAGTCTTCCTCTTTTGCGAGGCATGCTGGGGGGTGTAGTCCTTTTACTCTCCTGCTCGCTGTCTGCTTGTGCCTTTCAAGTTTCTCCCTCAGCTGGGCATGAACGGGGCAGGAGAACCTGACCCCAGTGGTGGGGGCTACAAGAGGCGTTACAGGGCCTTGAAAAGAAGACTCAAATTCCTGATCTATGTAAGGGGGGCAGTGGATGATTGATGGAGAGATTTGGGGAGCGAGCGAGGGTTAGACCACCTAGAGGAAGGACACATGGAGTAGGAAGCAGTTTTTAGGAGGACATGTGATGGGGGCGGGAGAAATAAGGGGAGCTCTGAAAGAAAGAGGGGTGGGAGTGGGGCAGAGGGAGGGGGCTGTGCCTTGCTAAATTGTTTCCGATTCCATGTATCCAAAAAATAAGGGCATTTGGAGGTTGTGTGTGTGTGTGGGGGGTGTCTCTGGGGAGCTATAGCCATGGACCTCCATGTGTGGTGTCTAGAATGAGGCAGACTTGTCAGTCCATGCTGTACGTGTGTGTTGTGGGAAAATGAGGAAGTCTAGAGATGCTGGTTCAGTGGTTCTCAATGGACTTTTGAAAAGGATTGTTGTTAATTTGCCTGTGTTGATGGAGTTAGCAACACAGTCCTGGATTCAGTGGGGTTTACTCCCTGGTAAACGTACATAGGATTATACTGGCTACAAATAGATTAGTATTTGGGGTTGATTTTAAAATTCTGGCTGAAATTGCTCAGAAAAAAACTAGACACAGTGCCCCAGCAGGGGCACTGAAGCAAGGTTGACGCGCCACTGCTGTCTTCAGTGGAACTTGCTCCCTAAAAAAAAAAAAATGTAGCTTTTCAGCCTTTCTGAAATCAAGCCAGGTGGGAGATGTATCTTTTTTTTTTGTATTATGTTTCTGAGGTTCTGCTGAGGAAATGGAGAGTAAGGAGCTACAGTGCCGCATAGCCGCTCTCTGGATCGTGAATCAGGAGGTCCCCAGTTCAAATTCTACCTTTGCAAAGAATTTGCTGCTAGGTAGCCTTAGGCAAGCCACTCTCTCCTACTTCTTTCTACAGCATAGGGATGATTATGATACTGACCTGCCTTGCAAGGTTGTTGTAAGGAGTACAAAAAGATGTGTATGAAGAACTCAGAACACTCCCACTATATAATTTATTATTGGGAGAGGGGAGCAGGACTGGCTGAAAACATTTTGCCGTCTAAAACAGAGATGGCACCCTCCTTCCTCCTCCCCCAGGTAAAGAAATAATAATCAATTAAAAAAACCCAGACAATATTGTGCCCTGTAGCAGCACCCAAATTCTGTTGCCTGAGGCAGCCACCTCATTCTGCCTAGAAGCATGGCCGGCCTGGAGTTCAGTGGCCTTGTGGGGTGGCTCTTTGGCTCTTACAAAGTCTCTGTTGTCACTTCTTAGGAACAAGAATGTTTCCAAGAAGAGCTGAGAAAAGCGCAAAGAAAACTCTTGAAAGTTTCACGGGATAAAAGGTGAAGTGGTGAGATGGGAAAAGGCTGGGGTGCAAAAGTGGGGGGTTGGAGGGAGACTCCCGGAGTTATTTATAGGTGCTGGACTGGGAGAGCTGAGATATTGGGACAGGACTGCCATCTTTCCTGGCAAGGTTCTTGTATTCTTAACAGGTGCATGATAAGAAGAAAATTAGTAAGTCTTTTACTTACCGTTGCATCTTATGCTAGAGGTTACTGCACCTGTTAAATTTCTACCTGAAATGCTGCTGTTATGCTGCAGGAGCCCTGCCAGAAAAGGTGGCAACTTTATAATGAAGAAACAGTGTAGCCTAACTTGTGCCGGGGCTTTTCATGCTCAACTCAGAGTCTGTTTTTGATACCAAAGCAGATTACTAGACTATGCGAAGAATCAATCAAAAATAGTGCCTCAGAGTTTGTGCAGAGTGCTTTTCCTTGGCTGTTGAGTAATCGCAGCCTGGCAGGCACATTTAGGATTAATAAGCTGGCCTTCCAGAGTAGATGGTACAGCTCCCACACAGGCTTGAGCCTGCAGATGTTCTCTCCTTAGAAATTAAACCTTGGATTTGAGTGGTTGTCATCTCCCTCTACTTCTGCCCATTTCCTCTCCTCTCCTCAGTTTTCTACTTGATCGCCTGCTCCAATATGAGAACGTGGATGACGAATCGTCAGGTAATTTGGGAATCAAATGTATGTTTGGGGAAGTGTGAGAGGAATCCCCCCCTCACACAGTCTTGTATATGTACCATGAAATCAGTGTTACTGTTTTAGCTGTTGACCAAAACAACAGCACATATTCAGACAGGAAGAAAGCCATAAAATGAACACCTGTCAAAGAAGTACGGAACCGACCCACATCCCCAGGACATCTTATTAGTTGGAGTGGCCATCCAAGACTTTTATTTATTACATTTCTATCCCGCCTTTTGTCTGCGGCACTCTCAGAGCAGCATATGTAATTCTCCTTGCAACAACCCTAAGAAATAGGCTTGGTGGAAAGATCATGGCTGGCCCAAGGCTGCCATGGAGCTTCATGGCAATCACCAGTGCCCTCCCCCCCCAGCAATCCTCTGAACAAAATTTAGGCCATTATCATGCCCTGTACAAAGGAGCAGCATCTCTAGGAAACTGACTGTGCTGCTTTGGGGCTGTCCCTTTTGAACAGTATTTACCCAAATCAGAGGAAGGTGGGGAAAGGGATGTCAGGAATTTATAGATTTATGTTATTTATGGTGCAAAACTGTGGAAGTGTCCACCTGCGGAGAGTGTGCTCCGTAGGCGGAAGGTGCCATAAATGCGCTGTAAAGCACGTTTTTGGCACCCGTAGAGTAAGGGCCTCCGACGCACAGGCCAGCAGCCCATGCTCTGCGTCCAGGACAACCCTGCAGCCGCCGGTGCAGGTACGATTTGCACTGGTCGGTGCAGGGCAGTGGGAGGGAGGGCCAGGCATCGAGGGAGGGTGGCCGTTGGGTGAGCTGGCCCGGGAGGGGGCGGGGATATCGGCGGTGAGTGCCACTGTTACCTTGCTCCCGTTCCCTGGCTCGGCGGCCCATTCCCCACCGCCCCGAATATACATCAACTCGAGAGCCAACGTACATCCGAGGAGGCCCATTGGAGCCAGACAGCCCTACACTGGGGGAAGGGGAAAAACATCTCATTCTCCCGAGGAGGCCCTGGGCCGCGCTGGAGCAGCCCGGGAAAGACTGAGGATCCTGCGGCTGACCCTATGGGCCGGCCGCAGATCCTTACACAGGATTGGGCTGTTAGGCTGTAATCCTGTACACACGTTCGTGGGAGTAAGCCCCATTGAAATCAACGGGACTTACTTCTGAGGAGATATGCATAGGATTGTGCTGTTATGACCAGTAATGTGTTGTACTACTACAATATTGTGAGCTGGCTTGAATATAACTTTGTGTCTTGTGGCCTGTGATGAGTAAAAATTAGCTGGATCTACACATAAATTAGACTGAGATGGGAATGGAGCCGAGTGATAGAGTCCTGAGATGGTAGGATGTACCACTTAAAACCGCAGTGGAAAATCATATTTTTTGAATGCTTCTCTATGTTTAAAATCTCCCTGCAGATTGAAAACCAGCACATTAGAAAGAGTCTAGTCTCTTTGCAGGGGATTTTTAGCATTCAAAAATATGATATGGAGTGCTGTCCATTCTGTCACCTCATTCTACTGCATGTGTAGACCAGGCTGTTGTCCCCTGGGGACAAGACTGGGAAGCATCTTTAAACTGGACAGCAGTTGTTTCTTCAGACCGCTAATATAGTATGTCCTGACATTTTGACAAACTGTGGTTAGAAGAAGACGCCATTTGTTGGCTTCAAATGTGACGACATCATTACAGTATTTGTTTTGCACCAGGTAAGGAAGCAGCAAATGTCCTTCTCTTGCAAGTGAAAGGGAGAGGGGAACCGTGTGTTCCCAAGCTCATGTTCGTAACACTAAACCATGGCTTAATTGTGGTTTAGCATTGCCTTTGACACACACATGCACAATTTTGTCAGGACAATTTATACTTCAGTATGGTGGTAGAAATCATGATAAAGCCATTTTGAAGGACTTCATGCCCTCTCTGTAAGGTTTCAGTACAAAGACCAAAAGCAGTAAGGCTCAGAGGTTGAGGGGCTCTTGAGCTGGGGAGTCAGTGTAGTAGAGATAATATTTCTTGGGCTGTGACTGGGGAGACTTGAGTTCAAGTCCCTGCTCAGTCTTGATGCTGCGAGATAGCGTTAGTCCAGTCATTATTTCTCACCCTAACCTACTCCACAGGGATATTGTGAGGAAAAACACCCATTTTTACCATCTCTCCTGAACTCCTTGGCAGATGGATGGGTAGGATGCAGCTCTGACTAATTATGATTTTCTGTTTCAGACTCGGAGGCAACAGCCTCATCTGACAATAGTGATGGGGAGATGCCCAAGGGGGCAGAGCCACAATCCCTAAAGAGGTGAGTGTATGAAGCTTGGGCTCCACGAAGATAGGTAAGTGTCATTGTCCAAGATGGCCACAGGCTAAGGGCTTCCTTCCATTTGGTTGACTTTGCTTAGTAGGTCATCTTTTTGATTGGCTAGATTTCAGCCTGCTTTCAAAATGCCTTCTTGGTTACAAGGCAAAAAGGATCTTTTCTCTATATGGCTTAGTGTAACCTTTTCAGATATGGGCCATGTGATGCTCTGTTCCACAAACAATGATGGCTGTTTATCATACTTTTATAGAGCGGTGCTTCTCAAAGTCCTCCCCAAGAGTAGGGGAAGTTGGCTTTGCAGGGGCGGGTCGATGGCAGTGGTTGTGCTCCCAGGATCGTGCTGCTGGCAGGAAAAACTGGGGTTGCGCCGGCCCCCTGGAGGGTGTGGGGGGCAGCAGCCCCCTCTGCAGGCCTCCCTGTGCTTCAGATTGGCTCCCTGAAGCGATTGAGACCCACTTCCAAGCGCACCCTCCGGAGAGCCAGCGCAATCCCTGGTAAGTAAAAAAAAACATTTTTCCCCGCTGGTGGCGGCAGTACATCACTGATGTCACCGCACGTCACCACCCCCCTTAAGGGGATAGCGACAACATCCGGTTTTTCTGGTGGGTCGTGATCCACCAGTTTGAGAACCACTGCTCTAGAGCATATCTAACATGATTCTTTTGGCGCTGTGGAAAAAACTGTAAAAGAGCTTGTGCCAATGGTTGTGACGGCTTTGCGGTGTGCACTCTTGTCAAATGTTTCTCCACAAATCTCTTTGCCCACAGAAAAAGAAGTCCCCAGCTTGGCGGTGCTTCATCCCCTTCGTCTTCAGGCCTTTCCCTCCAGCCAACTTCTGGTTTTGGGCTTCCGGCTTCAGGGACACCATCCCCATACTTGACCTCTGTGAGTAACTCCATCCTTGTACTGTATGTGTACGAAGGCTGGTAGAATAGTTTGCCCAGATCAAACCTTGTGGCCAGTGCCTTCGCATGCTATATACTAGAAAGAGACTTTGGACAGAGTTGCTTCCAGTATATCAGAACAGGCTTTGCCAGACATTCCCAACTTAAACACAGACACCATCATTATGAGGCATCGGTGCCCAGAATCAAAATGGCTGTGCAGATTCTCCACCCTAAACTCTCTATATCCAACTGTGGCTAAGGTTCTTTGACAGCCTTCAGAGCAGTCGTCCTTGTGTCTTAGGTCAGTTTTGATAGGAGAAAAAAAAGCAAAACCAAAAAATGTCGTAGGTCAGGTCCTGCTGCCATACCTGTTATATGCATAAGTATGTCGTATCCAAAGTATGTCCTTATCCAAAATGGCTGTCCTGATTTCAAGGGCAAAGCTGCCACGGGATATTTCTGTCAGGAAGGATGCCCTGGGCTGTCCTCCATTCTCTCTCCTTGAGCCTCCTTACCAGATCACCTCCATTTCGCCTCATTATTTTCTACCGCAGCCCTTACGTTGTGGTTTGATAGAGCTTCTGTCTATCTTAGCCAGAGTTGAGGTGATGTGTTTGGAAAATGCAGAGTATGACTAGGCTGTGCTTGTGTATTGGGACTGAAAGAACGCTTGTGTGTTGCCTGTGTTTGTATAACAGCATTCACACATGTGGAGTGCAGGGGTCTGATCTGTATGTTTTGTGTAAGTCTGGTTTTGTATGCATGTACAGTATGTGCATGCACGCAACTGGCTTCCTCAAAGAAGGCTCTGGGAGCCGTTTTAGCAAAGGCCTGACCTTTGGGCATAATTCCAGGCCTAGGCCAGAAGTAGCTAGAAATGGTTGACCTTTGGGCATGGGGCTATAGCCCCCTTCCCAGAGCCCCTTCTTTGCATGCAGAAGGTTCCAGTCCTTTGCATCTTCAGGTAAGGCTGGGAAAGACCCCTGCCCAAAACCCTGGAAAGCTGCTGCCAGTCAATGTAGCCAATACTGAGGTAAATGGACCAAGGACCTGACTCCGCAGAAGGCAGCTTCCCATGTTCAAGACGATCAAGGAATTCCTTCCCTACAAGGAAAGGTTAGAAAGCATTTGGAGCATTTTAGTTTAGAAAATAAGATGATAGAAGTTTATAGAACTACTGTACAGGTGGGCCCCCATATCCGCTGGGGATATGTTCCAGGCCCCTCCGTGGATACTTGAAACTGTGGATAAGAGCGAACACCCCCTCCATGGTTTCCTGAGGGCCCCCCCACCCTGCCTCCCCTGCAGGCAGGCATGCTTGCACCCCCAGCTCTTATTTTTTTCTTTCAGCAAGCTTTGTTTCTTCCTTAAAACAGAGAAGCAGCCTCCATTGCAGGCAAGTAGAACGAGACTAAGTCCTAGAGAGGCTATGCAAGGTTTCTGTTAACCTTGCAGAGCCTCTCTAATACTTAGTCTCGTTCTACTTGCCTTTTTCTCCTGTTTCTTTAAGGAAGAAACTAAGCTTACTGGGAAAAAAGTAAAAGCCTGGGGGGGGGTCCCCACAATCCGTGGATAACTGAAACCGTGGATAGCAAATCAGTGGATATGGGGGCCCACCTGTATGTGTGTTGTAGAGAAAGTGGATAGAAAGAATCTTTTTCTCCCTCTTCCTCCCTCTATAATGATAGAGTTTGGGGTCATCCAGTAAAATTGATTGGCAGTGTATTCAGAAAGGACGAAAGAAAGTACTTCTTCACACGGCCTGCAATGAATGTCAAGAATATGCGGCCAGTTGCGATGCGGTGATCGCCATCAGCGTAGATGGATTAGACTCGTTCATGGAGGAGGAGAGGTCTGTCACTGGCTATTAGTTATAGATTTATAGAACCTCCATGTTCGGAAGCAGTGTATCTCTGAATAACAGTTGCAAACAACAGGAGAGGGCTGTTGCCTTCATGCCCTGTTTGGGAATTTCCTGGAAACACCCAGTGTGCAAGGTTGGCTCAAGATCTCTTCCATGCCACCACCACCCCTTACCTGGTGATGTTCCAGCCTCTGCTCCTCCCGTTCCCTGGATTGGAAAAGGAATTGGGGACCGAGCAGAAGAGGAAGTGTGCAGGAGAGGGAAGTGGTGGGCTAGAGAGACTCTGACCTTCTCTTCACATCTGTCCCTTTTCTAAGCCAGGGAGGGGGAGGAGCAGCAGCAGTGGAGGTGAGTGGAAGGATGGAGGTGGGTGCTCCCTGTCAATTTGCTGCCTGAGGTAACTACTTCAGTTGACCTCATGGATGGGCCAGCCCTGCCAGTGTAGGGCTAGATGGAAGCTTGGTCTAAATCAGCAGAGCTCTTCTTCTGTTTTTAAGACTGTAGATGGTATTTGAATCTCTGCTCAGGATTACAAGAACAAATTTCAAATGTATACATGCTGATATATGCGTGTGCCTTTTAAATTTTAATTCAAAACTCATATGCTCATCATTCATCGTTTTGATTTCTTATTTCATCTTTTCCCTCCTACCACACCTTTCCCACCCAGCTGGCCTCACCCCCTTATGCTCCCTTTCCCTCTGACTACTTGGCACTGGGGCCTGAGCCTGGGGCACCCCAACCTGACACCAACGCTACCCGCTCTGCCCGGCGGCCCCCAAGGCCCCGCAAGCTCAAGGTACTATCAGGATGGGGGTGGGGGGGAGTGTCTGTGTTGGTTGCTGGGGCTCTGCATTTCGGAAAAGAGGACAGTGACTTGAGGCCTGTAGGCATGTTGAAATATGAATATACGGGACTGAATTAAATCTGGGAGCACTATTGAATGGTCAAATATGGTACTGTAATATAGCTTACTGGTGGTCGGGAGGCATAATTTGGAATGCATTCAATTCTGCGCACATATGCACTCTCTCTGTCTCTCAATTAGTATGCATGGTGATGCTTATGTCCTGTAAACATTTCTAATTTACTTGAACACAGGAGGGCTATGCGTCCAAGGGAGCATCTATGCTACAAACATTAACTTATTTCTACCCATGCTGTTGTAGCCCCTCCCCAAGGAGCCCTGGGCGTTGTAGTTTTAGGAATGTTGTTAGAGAACCCTACCCTCCTTTCTCATCAAATGAAACAATTATCGTATTGTTCCAGTGAATTACTGTATTTGACCCCCATGAACAGAGTGCCACTTCATCAATAAGAGATAAGGAAGAGGTGGGGCGGGCACACAAAGCTTTGAAGAGAAAAAGGTGCATGGGACAAGACAAACGGATGGGCAATCCTTTTTGAATGGGGCTGAGTGCTCTGTACCATGTTGCAGACCCACCCCATAAATTACTAGAAGGCTCTCTTTCCCTTTCATTCGGACACCTCTTGGTATATATGCTGGTCTTTTTGCTGTAACTCTGGGAAGTTGCAGAAGAGAATTCAGCTGAATAGTTACATCCGTTATATGATTTTTGGTGAGCCAAAATAGATGCAGTACCACTCAAATGGGGAGAGAGAGAATCTCACAGGTGGATATTCAACATTGATGATATTTCTATGTGGAGGAGCTAGTAATGAAACACAGCACACGTGTTCTGTCTTTACATGTGGGAAGGGAGAATGTGGGCAGGAAGCATGGCGCAGCGTGGTCCCCTGTCCCACCACCATTTATATCTTCTTTTTTTCCTCTTCCCAACTGCAGCTCCCACTACCCCCTACCTCCCACTCTGACTGTTCATCTGTAGTAGTGGGATTGCCCTTTCCTTCACCCCGTGGTGCCCCCAAGCTGCCACCGCCCACCATACTCAGCACGGTCCCCCATCAGATGTTCAGTGACACTGGGGAGGGAAGCGGTGAAGATCCCCTGGATGGCGACGATGAATTGGTAATCGACATTCCCGAGTGACAGCAGCACGCCCTGTTCAAAGGACACAGGCCTCTCAGCAGTGTGCGTGGGGGATTGTGCCCCCGATTTTATTTTTGTTTACAGACTCCAAAAAACATGCAAATCAGTCAATAAATGAATTTTTTTATATAAAAAAATTCCACGTTGCCATGTCTATACTCCTTTCCGAAACCCCATCCCCAAGCTTCCCTCTTCTCCTAAACCCCATGAGCCCTTAGAAGAATTGCCCCATAATGAGGCCAGAGGTTTCTTGACTCTTTCCTGTCAGATCCCGTCCTTTACAAATTGTTTTTTATAAAGAAAAATCCATGTGGAGAAAAAAGAAAAGCCCCTTTATGAGACAGCTTGAATCTTCTTTTTACTTCAGGGGAAAAAATCTTTAAAAGACTGGAAAATCGAAAAAGTCCTTGAAATCTCCTGGGGGAAGAACAGTTAGATCTTCATAATAAGTAGGAAAGAGAGGTTTTTTTTCTCTGCACATGTAAACATCTGAAGTGGCTCTGCTTACAAGAAATTCTGTGGAGAAGTTTATCCTTCAAAAACCACGTGGGGATTATTTTATATAAAATGGAGTCATCCCCAGAATCTTAATATTTATTTGTCTAGATGGTTTCTAATAGGTGCCCAAATGTTGCTACTCACTGCATTGTATTTTTTTTTTGCTACAGATATTTTAAATGGTGGTGGGATGTCTACAAGAAACCATCCAGAAATCACAAATAGAAAGGGGGGGGGGGAAATTACCTTTAGAAACTGGAGGAAGGAGAACATTGGTGTGTTAATATCTGAGTGATTTGCAATTCATTTGCCAACTGCCTTTCAAGAAAACAAATGCCAAATTTGACCTGACTGCAAACAGTTGCTTATAATAACCATAGATGGAAGACTGTGCCTCTTTTGAAGAGCCAATTCACATTTTACACAACAGATTAGTTTCACTCGTATTCTTGTCTTGGTAAACTACGTATGGAGAGATGTGTAGGTCAGACATTGAGTCCTTATGAGAATGGAAGACAGAAATACCGGTAATTAAACACTGTATATAATTTCCTATGGCAGAGAGATGTATATGAATGTGTTGCAAAATAATACTTGTCTGTATCATAAAAAAATGGCCCAAGATGTTTTGGTATTTTGATTCTAAGAGTTGAAATAATAACAGACAGTGCAATCACGTGCATGTTTCCTGAAAAGTACGTCCTGCTGTGTTCATTGGGACTTTTGAGGGAGTATGTTTAGGATTTGCAGCCTACATACAGTTTGCTGTTGCCTAATGATACTCCCAGATCTGCCTGCATTGGGCCTTTCGCCGTGCCTAACAGTAGGGCTGGCTCTGGTCTTTCAATGTGTGAGGGACTTTCTCTGATGGGTAGCCATGGCGGATCAAAGCATCACGACTCACATCCACTGCCTGTTCTTGTGTTCTTAGACACATTTCCCCTTTGGACATGGCAGTGTTTACCAGAATAATTGCAGATTTCAAACTTGTCAGCTGTGAAAAATGTGAATTGGCTCCATATCTCCAGAAGCATCTGTTTCTAACTGAATAAAAGCTGGATACTGTTTCCTGACAGAAACTGAAGCAAAAACAAGGACAGCACGTTCATAGCACAACATTGTCCTGTGGCTCCATTTTTAAAACATGGTGGGGTGGGGGGGGGTAACTTACTTGCCTATCAAATATTGGCAGGAAGGGAAAGTGTGGAGAGCTTCTTTTCTCTTCAGGTTTAAAGGGGCATGCTTCTTAACAGGAAGTAGTAAGAAGTGTTTAATTCATGCAGGAAGCAGAGAGACTACACAACCTTTTTGAAATGGTTTGAGTACAAATTGTGTATGTCAAGGGTTCTCAACCTGTGGTACGGGTACCCCTAGGGGTACGCGGACCTCTTGCTGGGGGTACGCCAAGCCTTATCTGTCCCATCAGCAGCTAATTAAGTGTTAATTAACATGGATTTTAAATTGTAATTATTTTCAGAGCTCTTTTCTCTCTCTGATTTTGGTTTTGGGCTTATTTTTGTACTTTGGAAAATGTACTATACTTTGGTGGGGGGGTGGGAGGAGCTGATTTTGGGAAGTGTGACTTGGAGGACGAAAGAGATCCTTGCATCTCTCGCACGCGCGCACACAGAGTTAAATAAAACATTTTTCACATTTAAAATTGTTTTAGTACTTTTTAACGATGAATTACCTGATTAATTAATTGATTGATTAATCCAGTTAATTAGCAGGGGGTACTTCAGAAAATTGGACCATGATAGGGAGTACTCGGGCCTCCAAAGTTTGAGAACCCCTGGTGTATGTCATGTAGGCTGCAATTCTATGCACACTTATCTGAGAGTTAAGCCCCCTTGAGCTCAACTGGAGTTACTTCTGAGGAAACTGCCTAGGATTGTGGTGTGAATGGGAGCAAGGCCAAGGGTTACTGTGGAGAAAAGGAAAAGAGCCATCTGGACTGTAGAAAATAATTATATAAGGGAAGGTGGGTTTTTAAAGTCCTTAAAATGTGTTTTGGCTTGTTTTTTTAAAAATACTCACTCTAAATTTCTGATCAAGGGGCAGTAAATTGCTTGTCTTTTAAAAAGCCAAGCTAAAAGGTGCAAGTAGTGATGTCTGAGCATTATCATCCGCTTGGAAAGACATGTTCTGGGAGTTTAGGGAGAGGAGGAATATTTGAAGGACAGGTATACTTGATACTTGAGTGCTTTTTTTTTTCTTGTACAAGTGACAATCACAATTCTGCTTATTGGGCTCCTCCTGTTCTTCCCTGGCTCTCCTGTGCTGCCCACTCCTCAACATTGCCTCAATACACCACCCAGAAGAGGGAACTGCCTCCATTTAAGCCCTTCCCTAGAGCATAATATAAATGGACACCAACAACAAGTAACTCTGAAAACGTGCAAACGTCCTCGTGCAAAGGAGGGGCCTCTGGTGCTGTACCCCTCCCTTTTTTGGCAGGCAGGCAGGGTGGAAGGATGCAGTTCTATAGACGATCAAGATGGCTCCTCAGGGGCCGAAAGTGGAGGATTCTGGGAGCTCGTTGGTGAGCGTGTGCCAGTGCTCAAGGCGATGGTCGGGGGTCTGAAGGCATGAGAGCCAGTGCTGTCGGCATTCTCCAGGGGCCCCCAGACCAAGGGTCACCCCACCTGCAAGGAAGAGTGAATAGGTTCTTCTGGTTTTCAAACAGTGCCCTCTACTGACTGATTTTCCCTTTCCTTCCCTACAGCATAGTTGCCCCACAAGAGATATCCTTCTTGTGAAATAGTGGAGACATCTATACCCGTAACTGTTTTAGACCAGTTTGAGTGTCCTGGCTTCCCCCAAAGTTCATTGGGAACTGCAGTTTGTTGAGGCTGATGTAGATTCTGTGTTAGAGACCCCTTTCAGAACTACAGTTCCCAGGTTCCCTGGGAGACAAAATGACGAGCAAACCAGTATTTATCGGTAGTGTAGATAGGCCTGGTGCCTGTTCTTGGCCCCTCAGCCACACCGTGGTAACCCCACAACCTCCTCCCCTGCTGCTTCTCACCAATGAAGTCGTTAGATTTCCCAATGTCGTAATCCCAAACTGTTATCTCCAGGGATTTTTGACCAAGATCTGACTGTTCAATCTCGTAGAAAAAGTCCTGTAGTGGGGCATGGAAGAGCTAAAGTTAGAACCCAGGAATTCTGGCTCCTCGTCCTGCCCTGCTACTCAAACCCTGGCTTTGCCTCCCAGAAAACCCCATTACTTTGCTTGTCCTCCTTCATTCACCTCATTATATTCTGGGTTCAGTGTCTTCTTCTTCACCGTGGTTTTATGCTTAGATTTCTTCTCTACATCTGGCTTCAGGTACCTACCAAGAAACAAAGAATGAATTTGTCTAGAGTAGACCATCTATCATCTTTCTTCCTGTCTCCTTCTCAAAAAGATGCTCAAGGCAGTTAACAATCCTTAATGTACTACATAGAAGTACTGTACTAATATACATAATAAAACTCAACAATACTTCAAAAACTCAATGCTAAAAATATATAGAAAATGACTATGCCTAATTTGTAGGGCTGCCACAAATGAGTCTTGGTGGAGTCATGAATTTTAGTTCATTATACAGTATTATCAATTTAAATCTACATACGGTAAATCTGCACATTTAACAACAGCAAATACATTGGTTCTCAAAAAAAAAAAAAAGATACCGTACTTTGTTTTTAAATGATGCACTTAAGGGGTACACCAGCCTTATCTGGTGTTCCTGCTTCTTGCTCAAAGAGGAGGGACTGCCTCTTTGACGATGGTACATTCTTTTGTAGTTTTTATACGGTAAGTACTTGTACTTTAACAACAACAAACCCTTTTTCTAATCTGCCTGATTAATCAGGAGCACTTTTTTTTAGCCAATCAAGATTTTGTTGTATTTGTCAATTAAATGTTCCAACATTAATAATTGGCCAGCTTCACTGTACAATCCTATGCATGTTTACTCAGAAGTAAGTGTGCACAGGATTACGCCTCAGAAAATTAATTCCACAGTTATTAAAAAAAATCTCTGAAGTCTTTCTTAAGTAGGAATGTTTTACATGGTCTTCTGAATGCCTGCAGTCTAGTATAAAGGTAATCCTCTCTAGGCCCAGATGTTGTCATAATCCCTTGGCAACTCATACGAAATTGGGAATAGTTAATATGTCCCCCCCCCATGTGAATGCCTTCTGTCCTTCCTCCACTGGCTTTAATCATGGTTAATACGACTAACCAAGGTTTGCTGTTAACCAATAGCAAAGCTCTCCTAGCACCTGTCTCCTCCCCCTTGTATGTACATTCCTCACGTTTTTACGTAGGGGTCTGAGTAGCCGCACACATCCATGGCAGCTAAATGAGCACAGCGGAGAATCGACACCAGCAGTCCGTGACGTTCAGAGATGTACATGAGGGCAACCAAGATGCGTCCCCTTTCCTCCAGGGCCCAGCCAGTCGGAGGTTCTAGCTATGTAGCAGGAGAAAGGCAAGAACGTTAGGCGCTTTGGTGTGAAATGCCCGCACTACAGCCTTCCAAAACAAACCTTTGCAATGTGATTGTCAGGGGTGCAACATTCAGATGGCCTCTTGTTCCACATCGGATTCTGGAGCTCCTGAGTCCTCCCCATCCCGTGACTTGACAGGTTCCAGTGGGGCCTCTGTCCCCTCTTGCTTTCCCACAACCCTGCCACACATCCCATTGTTGCTGGTTTCCCTGGCTGCTCCTTGCTCTTACGTACCGCTGGGCCTTATGCCAACTTCACACCCTGTCAAGTTTAGCTCTAGAACCTTTTTCCATATAAAAGTTCTTCCCCCAATCTTGGGGCCCAAAACTCCGAATGAGCATTTTTATGGCTTCTGAGATCTGACCCAGCTCTCCCCATTCCTACTCCAGCACTCTGACCGCTACCCCACACTGGGGCTGGATCATAGACACTGAGTGCCTGTCCTACTGAGTCATGTTTGGGGAAAGGAGTTTCTTTCTGCCAAAATCCTGAACCTTTTTTTAAAAAAAAATTAAACCAAATTGGTACCCAAGAAATAATCCACACAGAGATAATGGGTTTATATGGGGTCTAAACTGGTACTTAGTGGGTAATACTACAATTAATTGGGCTTTTCTGGTTCTTACTGGGATGTATTGGTTCATATTAGTCTGTCTTATGCTTCACTGGATATATCCTGTTTTTCTTTGGACATCAGGTCCTTCCCTTGGGATACGAGAGAAACAACTGGTTGAATAATGTTTTAGTGAGGAGTAAGAAGTTTAAAAAAAAGCTCTTGCCTCTCTCAGGTAGCATGAAATTCCACGCAGAGCTGCTGTCATAGAGGAGGGAGATGCCAGCTGTTGAGGAAAGCAAGAATTTAGCAAAATATTTCCTCATCTGTATGAAGACAAACTACTAGCAACTTTGGAGTCCAGGACAGGGCATGCATATGAGAGAGGCAGAAGATGAGGAGGGGGGGGGGAGAGAATTCTTCTTTGATGTTTGGAAGGACAAATGGATGGGACATGGTAAGGAGAAGTGCAGGCCACACAATGGAATTCCAATACAGCCTGGACTTGGTCTATCAGACACATGGAAAAAATGTGGTGTGAAGGTCAACAACTAAATTAATCTGCACCAAGAAAAGGTGAATGACAGCGTAATCCGACTTAACTTTTGTACCGGTGTAACCAGCGGTGCAGCGAGAACGGGAGGCCCCAGAATGGAAAAGGGATTCAAATCCCCTTTGAATTCCTCTTTTGGAGGGGATTTGAATCCCTTTTCCGTTCTGGGGCCTCCCGTTCTCGTTGCGCCGCTGGTTACACCGGCAAAAAAGTTAAGTCGGATTGCGCTGTAAATTATGTAAAGTAGCCACATATTTATATTATACTACATACTTGTTTCCTTTGCATACTTTATGATGCAAGATGTTAACGTTGGGAGAGGCAAGGAGCTCTGTGGGGTCTAGAAGGTCATTCCTGTTAATCCCTGACAATCCTGGTTGATCATCTCCCCACCCCTCCCCTCCAAATCTTCAGAGAATTATCTAGACATCTCACACACTCTTTAGCAAAGTGGAATTGAGTACTGAAAATAAGCTAAAACTTGGTTGTTGACCACAAGCTTCTCCATTCCCTATCCTGGCCTTTAACCTAGCTATTATGCCAGAGAATGTTCATAATCATTCCAACTGACTAGAAGGAATGCTGATGAGGAAAGCAGAAGGTCTGCTGGGCTGGGAGGGGAAATCTCTATTCTCCCACATCTTGCAGATGAAACTAGGGACATATTTGTAACACCACTGTTTTCCTGACAAGGTTCACTGCCTGAGTGACCCCATCCCCAGCATGACAGATAACTGAAAACACTACTCCATCTGTTAGGTATTGTATTAATTTACTCTGGGACAATAGGTCTACCCTCCACTGATTTAAAAACCAAGAGGATGTTTATTCTTTTGGTTAAAAAGATACAACACGGTTGTTCAACCATATTTTTCCAGATAGTGTAAGTGAAGAAACAGCAGGATGTACAGTTTTTGAACAAACAGGGACAGCAGTGTCACAAGCAGAGAGATTGCTGAAGGCGGCGTGGGTGAAGGAGTGTCTCTGGAGATCTGATGTGGGTTAGCGGGTCAGCCACCGAGGAGGAATGCACATGTTGCTTGCCTTCATTCATGCTCTACTTATATGTTTGCAAATAAAGCAAATATTACAAAAATGCCAGGTCTCCAGTGTGCTTTCCTCCAAACGAAACCAGAGGTCTGGCCACACTACCTTTGCCTTTTCTCACTGCTTGGGGGGAGTGGGGAACATGCAACCACAGTAATACCACCAACAACACAGGGATCTGTTCCTCAAAAGTTGAGTGCTGTCTGAAACAGCAGTAAAGGAGACAAGGCAGGAATCCAGCACTGATATGCCAGAATGGAAAACACTGCTCTTGTTGGTTACAATCACTGTCAATCAACCCAAGACAAAGAGCACTACTGTATAACAGTAATAAAGGAAGCAGCATTATTGGAGGTATTAATGTATGTGTTATTGCATCCATTTTCACACAGGAGATTTAACTTCTAGGGACCCTGGGGAGGAGGCTGAACCCTAAAGAATGACAACTCTATTGATTAATGTGAACAAATTTGGAACACGGCTTCTGCCAAAGGCGAAAACAAGGACAAAGTATGAGCAATGATTTAGCAGGGACCAGAAATAGGGACTGGCCCACCCTGGTCAATAGGGACTGTTGAATGGTATGGGAAACCTTTATACAGGGGTCAGGCCATAGGTCCTAGGGAGAAGAGGGGCTGTGTGCTGCGAGGGAATTGGAAAAGAAATGCAAGGTGACGGCAGAGCCAAGCAGCTAGAGGGCCAGTGAGCTGGGATTTGGGTCTTTGTTGCAGACCCACGATCAGAGTCAGATAAACCCACAGACAGCTCCTGATCGACACTGGGGGTTTATGGGCATATAGAGCCCCTTCTGCTCAACTCTCACTGGTTGTTGCCTTTCCAAGCACAAGTTGAAGTGCCTTTTCTGGCCAGGCCGGAGGCGTCTCAGGGGCACTCGGGTCTCTCCAATGAACTCGTTGTGGGTCAGTTTGTCCTCATCACAGACAGAGATTCTGGGAGACAAAAAGAGAAAGGAGGGAGGAGTGCTGTAGTAAAGGGAAGTGAAAAATATGGGCTGTAGGTTGGGATTCCAGGGGGAGGGGGGGAATTGCATCTCTCACCTCAGAGTTTTCCGGGCCATATCCTCAGCTGTTATCCCATTGTATGTCAAGGCCTCGTTCCACACAGGATTGAGGGTGTTGTGTTGGGTTCGTGTTTTCAGTTTGTTTGCCTGGAGGGGAAAAGGCATGGGGGTGAAGAGAAGGGAAGTGGAACACCACTATACCCTAGTGAGGACATGGATCTGAGCTACAGGAATATATCATGATGTGGAATATATCATGGACGCTTTTGTACTGGCTTTCTCCTATTAAACACTGATCGTTTTTCCACGAAGGCTTTTGCACAGCCCCTTAATCTCCATTTTCTACTGTAACTAAACATGTGTAACTGAAATAAGTGTGCATGCTTCCTCCGCTTAACCCTGCCTCTGCTTCCTTCTCCTTCTCATGTTGTCTCCCTTGTGTTGAATTATAGATTGCATTGCAAGGCCCTCAGCATCAATAACACTGAGCAACAAACTATAACAAAGGACATGCCCCCAAGATTAAATTAGTCATTTCTTATAGATTTTGACGTGCTGAACACGAATATGACAATGAAAATGCAAAATTGGCTACGGTTTGTGAGAGATCTGCAATCGATAGTTCCATAGACGTGTACTGGTAAATGCCCGACGGCACTTACAACACCTATGTACGCAATGCGGACTGTTTCTCCTAAACAAGAGCCAATCAACAGATTTTAATGTTATTTTTGTTTTCAGCATGTCAAAATTAGTAAAGATTGTTGTTGTTCAGTCGTTAAGTCGTGTCCGACCCTTCGTGATCCCATGAACCATATCCCGCCAGGCCTTCCTATCCTCCACTATCTTCCTGAGTTCGCTCATTTTCATGTTCGTTGCATCGGTGATGCTGTCTAACCATCTCATCCTTTGCCTTCCCCTTCTCCTTTTGCCTTCAATCTTTCCCAGCATCAGAGTCTTCTCCAGAGAGTCCTCTCTTCGCATTAGGTGGCCAAAATATTTGAGTTTCAGCCTCAGTACCTGTCCTTCCAGGGAACAGTCAGGGTTGATTTCATTTAGGATTGACTGATTTGATCTCCTAGCAGTCCAAGGGACTCTCAGGAGTCTTCTCCAGCACCACAGTTCAAAAGCATCTATTCTTCGGCGCTCAGCCTTCCTTATGGTCCAACTCCCGCAACCATACATTGCTACTGGGAACACCATCGCCCTGACTATACGAACTTTTGTTGGCATGGTGATATCTCTGCTTTTTATTATGCTATCTAAATTTGCCATAGCTTTAGCTCTTTCCATTTCAGGGCCAATTTCATGTTGTCAGTGCTTCCAACTTCTGCTAGCACCTATTTCAGACAATGCCTTGCTCTCATGTTTTCTGAAATCAGGACCATCCCCCCTTTATTAGAACGTCTGGGCACACCCAATCTAGCAACCTCATTAGGCGGCACATACCATACACATTGCCTTGGGGAGATCAGGGCAAAGTCCATCAGTGGACATGAAGGCAACAGACATCCCTGTTGTTTGTCCCCAGCATTTAGTACTCTGGAGTCCCTAAACTCTAGGCTCCATCTGGCCCACCAACACATTTTGACTGGCCCACTGGGCTGGCCTAGTGTCATAACTATGTGTTGTGGCTCCCACACACACACACACACACACACACACACACACACACACACACACACACACACACACACACACACACACACACACACACACACACACACACACACACACACACACACACACACACACACACACACACACACACACACACACACACACACACACACACACACACACACCTGTCTGCCACCATGCAGAGAGAGAGAGAGAGAGAGAGAGAAACCCCACAGCTGCAAGTATTTTTCTCCTATTGTGAAAATTCTTAGTTATGTGCAAAATGTATATCTTGTTTTCTATAATCAACCTGCTCTGGCTTACCATAAGAACAAGACTGAGTAATTTGACCCTGGCACCTGAAAATTTGGGGATCCCTGTGGTAAACAAAGCTTACATTTTGAAGATGGGGTACTACGTAGCTATCATGGCTAATCAATGTTGATAGCCTAGCCCTATCCATGCTGAATCCTTAAAAGCCATAATTGATAGGATCATCAACATATCTTAGGTAGTGAATTCCATGTGTTCAGGACAATTCCTTATTTTCCTGAACCAACTGTCAATCTTTGGGTACCAGTATTTTATTTTTAAAGCCTTGTATCCTGTTTTTGTCATGTTAAAATGAACACATATAAATAAGACAGCACAGTTTACAATTAACAAAATACTGCACTAAAAATAGTAGCAAAATGTCAAAACAACAACTCAACATTAGTCATAAACCAAAGAAGCAAAAAAATAAAAAAGCAGCATCAAACGTCAACCAGTACCAAAGGCCGTCTGGAAGAGCCAGGTTTTTGCCCTGTGCCTGAAGGTGTACAGCGCGTAGGGATCATCTAGCTTTCATGGGGAAGGCATTGTATAAGGTGATTGCCACCACCAAAAAGGCCCTGCACAATGCTCCTGGTAGATGTCTGTTGCTACCCAAAGGCAAAGGCACCTGAAACAGCCTCAGTTAAAGAACAGGGCACACAGAGCAAGCACGCTAGCCTGGCTTGTACACCATCTTTGCCACTTTGTTCCTACGCTCCACCAAGCTCTTAGTCCTCCCTTTGGTTCCTACACACCCACTCCATGTACTATTTTATTTCCAGCCTGAGGACCAACACAGACATGAAGAGGGAAATCCTTGATCAGATCTTCTTCTGATCAAGGATAAATATATATATTTAAGCAGTCACAAGGTGCTCTAGTTTTTATCAGCGCGCTGGCATGGAGAGAGAGAATATATAACGCTTCTCCTATGCTTGTTTCCCTGTATGAATGTCTCTCTCACATATAAGAACATAAGAAGAGCCCTGCTGGATCAGGCCAAAGGCCCATCTAGTCCAGCTTCCTGTATCACACAGTGGCCCCACCAGTTGCCTCAGGGGGCACAAGACATACTGAAGCTGTTGTTAGAGTTACTGGGTAAAAAACAACAACCACCCAGGTACCTGTATTTTGCCTGTATTTTCCCCTTGCAGGGCTAACAGCAGCTTTGGGATGTTGTGTGTGTCATACGGAAAGCGTTAAAACCCCTATTGTGCCAGTCAAGATCGGAGTCCCTCTTTGCCTCTGCTGCTTTAACATAGTACTAAACCGTAACTGTTTCTACTAATAGAGAACCAGTGTGATATAGTGGTGAGAGCGTTGGACTAGGCTTGAGCAGTCCCAGGTTCCAATCCTCCAATCCTCAGTCATGAAGCCAGTCTTGGGGCAGTCACTATCAGTCGGACTTGCTACTTGACTTGCTACTTAGGGTTGTTGTGAGGTTTAGGGAGTAGGAAGAACCACTCATGCCACCCTCTGCTCCTTGGAGACAGGGTAGAATTTGGGAGATGTGATCACAGCTCACCTGTGTCACATCTGATTTGGCCTCACAATCAGGAGCTCATGGTCCCATTCCTCCCTTTCGGCAATCCTAGTTGGGCGACTTGTTTCCAGTTAGACACACCAAATCACTCCAGCTTCATGCCTTTGCTGGTGTCCTGTGCAGCTCCCATAGGGAAGCTCCCCTCATCCCAATTGGAGGAACACTGCCCTGCTCCTGTTTTATAGGGAGGGGATGAGAATTGATGTATCCAACCTGGCAATGTGCCTAGCTTTCTGGAGGGTGCCATGTTCGGACCTGTGTATATGGGATTGGGCTAGGCCTGGGAACTGAGACTCAAGGAGGGGGAGATAAAGGTATTTACCTTGCAGGCGCCTGGCAAGAGGTGCAATTTGACATAGGGGTCAGCCAGGCCATTAAAATCCATCGGCTTCAATCCCTGAGAACAGAAAAACAGAGAGATTCGGTTTCTCATCTCCACAAATGAAATGGGCTTCCTGATGCTCATTAAAATTTCAATCATAGTCCACAAACTCCCTGGCATGTGCTCTGTACTTCAGTGTCTCTGTCTCAAGGCCGCTTCATGTGCTACAAAATTCCCCCAGAGAAAGAGGCATTGACTCAAAACCCATGTGTGAAGGCTGATGGTTTTGTGCGCAGGTTTTTCACTGTGCATGAGGCACATTAACAATCTACATTCAAGTCTCAGACTAATTTCAACATGGAATTGTCTTCCAGATTGGCATTATGTAACATGCAAATCACCCTGAGCATTTCCCCCATATACTTTACAGAACTGAGGGCTGGCGGTTATTCTGGGTGGATTAATCTAACGTTCTGACCCAAGGTACATGGCAATGTAAGAAACAGAGGAACTGCGCAATCCTGCGTAAGTTTAGAATTGCGGAGAGCATGCTCCGCCGCTCTGAACCGTTGCAAACGTGCTGTAAAGCATGTTTACGACGACTTGTGAGTAAGGGCTGCTGGTGTGGAGGCTGGCACTCCACCACCCTCCAGACCCTGCGGCGGCCGCCGGTGGAGGTAAGTCCTGCACTGGTCGGTGCAGGGGTGGGGAGAGGGCAGGCAGGGGCAGCCAGGGGGTGGTCATTGGCCAGCTCGGGCTGGAAGAGGGCTGGGTTATCAGCGGCGTGCTCCAGTTCGTGCTCTCCCAGCCTGGTTCAGCCTTACTTCGCCACCTCAGATGTACGCCAGCTTCAGAGTTGGCGTACATGCGAGGAGACCCATAGGCCCCAGGCAGCCCTACACTCGGGGAAGGGGACGAATGTCCCCTTCTCCTGAGGTGTTCCCGGGTTGCGCGGCATCAGCCCGGGTACAGGCTTAGGATACAGAGGCTGGCCCTTTAAGCCGGCCGTGTATCCTTACACAGGATTGGGCTGGAAAACTCTGTATTACTACAAAGTTTCTCTGTATAACAATATTCCACACATTCACTTGTAGGGAACATATACTTAAGTAGAGAGCCATGTGATGGGAAAGGCCAGTGTGGTGTAGTGGTTCGTGCTGGACTTAAGTGAAAGAGACTAACAGCCCAATTGTATTCTCCCCCACCCTGCTGGTGCAGCTGTGCCAAAAACGGACATGCTGTATCCAGTGGGGAAGCAGGACGGTGGATCAGGAGGCTTTGGAGGGGGAAGGGGATTTAACCACCTTACACCTGTGTAAGCCTTCTGCTCTGCAATGGGTCTCCTTGGTTTTGTGATTTCGCTAGCGCAGATCTGAGGAGAGAAAGGGGCGGGGGGGGGCTGCTGCTAGAGGGGATAGGATCCGGTGCATGTCATTGCCAGCAGATCCACCCCTTCCCAGTCTCCCCGCCCCCGTTCCTCCCCCCTCCCCACCCAGTTTTGCCCCCTCCTCCGTTCCACCCTTCCCCAGCATCTTACCTTCCTTGGCTCTTCAGCGACGCGTGCAAGAAGACTCTGGCCGTCCTGCTTTCGCCCCGCAGCGCACTAAGCGCACTGCTGGAAGGCGCTTTACAGCTGCTTTTCAGCAGCTGCCACCAGCAGAACGCATGTTCCGCTGGTAGCTTTGACCCATAAGATTGTGCCGTGAAATTCAAGTTGCTAGTCAGTCCCAAAGCTCACTGGGTAATCTTGGCCAGTCGCTGCCTTGGCCAGTCTTGGCCAAGCACCTGTTCTAACCTACCTCACGTAGTTGATGTGAGGGTAAAGAGGACCGTGTACATTGCCTTGAGCTCTTTGAAAAAAAATATTATCAGTAATATATATGGTGTTTGGAGCCATGCCCTCTTGAACACCCTTTCCAGAAGCACCTGTTTGCCTTTGTTAATGGGAACGTGTTGTTATATCACTCGGGGCCAAAAGAAATTATTCTGACTCTTGGAACTGTCTGTGCCAGCCTTTTAATGCTAGTTCTCTTAGGCTGCTCCAAACCACTGCCAAAGTATCCAGCTAAATTGGCTTCATTGAAAAATTGCTATGAGAGAAGTGGCACTGCCATCCATAAACAGCAAGCAAGCAAATGCCAACGTAAACATCTACATAGTTTGTGAGGAAGCCCCCGTCTGGGAACGCAGAGAGAAATGGTCACTTTCAGAGTTGGGAAAGGGAGTACAAGGTATGGCGGCAACTGTGGCTAATGATGACAGAGGGCTGGCATTACTTTTACTGTGGTTCCGAACTGCCGCATTGTTTCCTTTGCTCCCCTCTCCCTCCTCTGTTGCCACGGCAACCCCAGATGCCTGCGGATACCCAGTTGCCTGGCGTGTAGCCAAGGTGCTCGAAGACGCTGCAAGCCCACCAGCTGGGAAAGAAGACGGGGTTTGTGTTTGTTGGTGTGTTGCGCAAACATAGCCAGCTTAAGGCTTTGGGTTTTGTGTGAAGGTGGGTCTTTGGAGTGAGGCTATCTGTCTTCCAGGGACTTGTCAAAGAAAAGGACAGGAGGAAACAATGAGTTGAATGCAGAAGGCAGAGAAAGAAACAGACCGAAATGAGCAGTGCTCGTTCCATAATGAGATTTTCCATTCCTGTGTGGCCACTTCTATTAAATCATGTCCCTTTATTGTGAAAACCACACATATGCTGCAGAAAGGCTGCAGGTCTGGATCAGAGAAGGCCTCAACTGTGCTGGGATAGCAAGAGAGCGCTGCCATGTGTATATAAGGAGCTTTTCAGGAACGAGAGAGATAATTACCTTGGCCCGTAGGATGGTGCAGTCAAGGGTGCAGCTCTCCGGATCATAAAGAATGTCAAATTCAAGGGTCCCAAGTGCCGCTAGAAAAGGGCCAGGTGTCAAGAAGAATGAAGGAAAAGAATCAATCATTAAATTACAACCATATGTTCTCTCCCTCTCCCTCCAGATACCCACTATCTGCCTGCAGACTGAGTTCCATCCACTGCCTTATACCTGTCTGTATTTACCCTCCATTCCCACATATATATATTTCTTTTTCTGGCCCTCCATGTAGATATTATCTGTACATAATTTGGTGTAAAGCAAGGGCTTTGTACTCTGAGATTAACAAAAGTCCAATCAAAATCCTGACCCCTTCCCTCCCAGGATTAGCTCAAATTTGGCACTGATAAAATTTGATTCTGTGACAAGCATAAACCTTGCAAATGAGACAAATGTGCTTATACAGAGGCTTATGTTGCATTATGTATTGTGCCTCTGCTCTGACATGGAGAGGGGCTGAACAATGCACCTGAGGGCCCGAATACTGACCCCTGGAAATCTAATTGAAAAAATCTTATTAATCTGATTTCCAGTTTGAGTGTTTTCCTCCTGGGGCAAATCACAGCTCTGTGTTTGTGTGGGGAGGGGGCTGTGGATCTTGTAGCAGTTACTCAATGGCAAGAAGGCATTCTGTACTCTGCAGATGCTCAGACGCTACTGTCCTTTCTTACTACTTCATACATTCTGTGACAGAGCCCCGGTTTGGCATCATCAGTCCTGGTAGGTCTGTTTACATTCACTGCTGTACACATCTATCTATAAGGAGAGAAGCATCAATATTTTGGGGGCTGCACTGCACCTGCTATTTGCCTCAGAAGGGAAGCTCCCATTGGTGCTACCACATATGCTTAACTATCACCCTTTCCTTGTGACCGTGTCAGCTGAACATAGGGATAGGGAGGGAGATTGCACCACTGTCCACCAGAACTTGCTTTCATGCAACCTTTACACACCTGGGCTTCCTCCAGGCAACTAGGAGAAGCAGGGTCATATGAAGAGAACCTGCATGCGTGTAAGGTTGACTGTGTGCACAGGCACAGTCAATGCATGGAGATGGGGGGGGGAGGACCCCAATGGTGCAGTCCCCCTCCCCCTCCACGTGTTCAGTTTACAGGTTGAAAGATCATGTGAAAAGTATAATCTCTCAGTCCACCTCCGGATGCTTGATCTGTCTATGCTTCTGTGCAACTGGATACACAAATTGGTTTCTAAACTGCTATCTTTCTAACCTCACTCACCTCTCCACCGGCACCATCTGTCTCTATCCGCTCATCCATCCATCGATCCACACCTCTGCTTCTCTCTGTCTGTCTTTCTGTCTCCCTCCTTCTGCCTTTCTCTCCCCCCCCCATCCATTCATCCATCCCTCTGTCTTTCCTTTTCCTCCCTCCCTGTGGGTCTCTGTGCATCTATGAGTTTGTGTGTGAGCAAGTGTGTGCATATAGATTTGTGTCTTGATATGCATATAGCATATAGATTTGTGTTTTTTGTGACAGACTGTTGTGTCAGTGAGGGTGTGGGTTTGTGTGGGTTTGTTTTTGTTAGAGAAGGTGGCTGAGTGAGCATTCATTTGTATGTGTGAGTTTGTCCCCAGAAGTGTGTGTTCCACTCTCTCTCTCTGAATTGGTTCCATATGTGAGTGAAATCTCAGCACCAGTGTGTTTCTTGGTGACGGCTGGTGTTTTGGTGCATGTAACTGTGTGTGTGGTGCATATGTGATTGATAGTAAAGTGTATATGCTTGCTATTCTTGTGTGTGAAAACCCAGGGCAAATGGTTAGACTGGCCTAAATCTGTTGTCATTGATTTGATTTTGGTCTGTTACAGGTTTGCCAGATGTATGTCAAGACTTTCCTATGATGAGTAAGGGTTGGTGCAAGGGATGTGAAGCCCCAGCTATGTTTTGTCTGTGCCAATGTGGGTGGTTTGTTATGTGTGTGTTTGCTTCTCTATCTGTATGTACATGTGCATGGTACTAACAGGACTATGGGTGGGTGGCAATGTTGGAAAAGGATTGTTGTGCTGAGACTTGTGGCAGAGGGGCCACTGGCAACATTTCGCAAAGCAAGGGTTCTGTGTTCGAAACCTTTGTCTGAGTACATAAGAAGAATTGTTTGGAGGATATTTGGGGTATGCGTGCACATGCTATGTACGTACATAGGGGTCAGGGCAGGGGTAATGTCTGTGTGTGAGAAAAGTGAATGAATAGGTGGCAAGAGAGGTCCTATGAGTGTTCCCATGAATATAGGTACCAAAGCATCTTGTATAAAGAATGCAGCCTTGGTGTGCAACTTGTACTTTTGAGATGAGAGGTATGGTATGTGTACAGAGCGAAGGAGGAAGGGAAAGACAATCTCTCTCTCTCTCTCTCTCTCTCTCTCTCTCTCTCTCTCTCTCTCTCTCTCTCTCTCTCTGTGTGTGTGTGTGTGTGTGTGTGTGTGTGTGTGTGTGTGTGTGTGTGTGTAGGGAGAGAGTGAGTGAATAGGACAGAGAACTAGAGCTTGCTTTCATGTAGGGCAATGCAGTTGTGTGGACTTTGTTGTGTATCATGACAGTCTGTGACAGTCTCCACACGACTGAATGTCTCTGAGTGAGAGTGCATAAGTAAAGCATTTATAAATGTCTGTTTGTGTGATAGAGGGATGGGAAATCTGCCTGTAAGACTGAGTGCCCGTATTTCAGAGAACAGCTGAACAAAGAATTACAGTATATGCACAAGTGTGTGACAAAAAGTTCCCAAGGGAGTGAGTGAGTGAGTGAGTGAGTGAGTGTGTGTGTGTGTGTGTGTGTGTGTGTGAGAGAGAGAGAGAGAACTGAAGAAATGTTTGAGAGTGTGTTTTGATATGTGTGTGTGTGTGTGTGTGTGTGTGTGTGTGTGTGTGTGTTGTGTGTGAATGTACAGGAGAGTGTGAACGTAAGACTGTGTGTGTATTTTGTGCATTTGTCTATAGGTTTTATGTGTATGTGTGAAAGCATCCCACAAATGTATAAAAATGTGCACATGAAAAGAAATCTGCATGTGAAATGGTGATTAGTGAGAGAGATTCTGCACGTGTAAATATGTATGCATGAAATGAGGGATAGGGGTCAGTGAGCTCTTGGTTGAATAGATGGCTTGATCTAGAATGCTTGGGTTCCCTTCCCTGTGTGGGAGGTGAGATGGCAGAGGTCACACTCACTGTTCTCATCAGAATCATAGCCGTCAGTTGATTCCCCTTCTCCAGTTCCAGGGGGCAGATTAGTTGCCCCACCTTGACTCCTCATTCTATCCCGACTGGTCAGTGCTCCCTCCAGCCCAGGATGTGGAAAATAAGCAGAGATCTGGGCAATGGGTCGGATTGGCCCTGGAGACACATCAATGGCCATGTGTTCCCGGATAGGGACTGGAGCACGCTCTCCACGGCGGACTGTCATTGGCCGTATAGGAAAGTAAATTTAAACTGTGGAAGAAGAGACATATATTGTGATTCATTAATTTTCTCCAACTGTAGGCTGATTTTGATGGCTTTTGTTGCTAAATCTGAACTTTTGACAATTTCAGGTTCTCATGGACCACCTGCGGTCCACGGAACACTGGTTGGGAACCACAGGTTTAAAGGGTCTCAGGTGGCAGGGATGGGAAAGATGTTTGCCTGAGATACTGGAGAGCCACAGCCAATCAGAGCAGGTGATACTGGCTTAGAATCCTCAGTATAATGTACTATGGCATGCAAATTTTCCACGTGTTCACTATTTATCTATGTGTGAAGGGGAGAAGTCTCTCCTTCACACACAGACACACAGTATGTGCAGAGGTACACTGGCGGAAGCCTTCAGGCACAGCACCGGCTTCAGTGGGGGCTCTTAATGAAGTGGGACTTTCATGGGTCCTCCATGCAAAGTGACAATGGCAGTGCTGTTGAGGACGTGGATTCTGTTCTGGAGCCTTTGGGCCCTTACCACCCTCTGCAGCTGGCCACGGGATACGCAGAGGAGGTGTGAGAACCTAAGAGTCAGAGCAAATGCCCGTTTAGTCTGGCATGCTATTCCCACAATGGTCAAGCAGATGCTTTTGGGAAGCCCATAAAGACAACAGGCTTCCCCCTGCTTCTTTAGTGGTATACTGCCACTGAGTCTGGAGGTTTCATTTAATGCACCATGGTAATAGCATTTGACAGATTTATCCTCCATGATTTTGTCCAAACCACTTTTAAAGGAGTGATGAGAGAGGGAACCTCAAAGGTGCACAGAGAATGATTTAATAACCCAATGCCTTTTAAGTCTTCTGACTCTTCTCAGGGGGAACTGATTTAATTCTTTCAAAGGATAACCAGAGCTGTCTTACACATCATCTCAGAACTAAATCAGTCGCCCCTGAGGAATGGTCCTGAACTTGAAACACGTTGGGCTAATAAATCATTCTCTGTGTATCTCCAAGGTCTCCTCTTTTTGTTCGAATTCTTCTTTAAAGCTGCCTAAGACTGTGGCCATCATCACACTTTCTGGCAGCAAATTCCATGCATGCATTAATTACATGTTGTGCGAGGAGGGACTTTATTTTGTCTGTCCAAAATCTCCTGCCAACCACTTTCTCTAGGTGACCCCGACTTCAGAATTCACATCTCTTTGTATATTTTCTCCATGCATCCTTTTATAAGAAACTCCCCTACACCACGCACCCCCCTTTTGTCATATATTTTTTGAATAGTCCCAAATGTTCTCGCCTTTCCTCACAGGGAAGGTACTCCCCACCCTTCATAACTGTGTTGTATAGCCACAGTTGGCCGCAGCTTGGTGTCCAGTGCATGTTTATAGACACCACATCTCTTCACACATTACAGATGTTGCTGAGACCCACAAAGGCTTGCACTGGTAGCCATCTTCTGTCTGCTTCCCTATACACTTAATAAGGAAACTTTCTTCACTGAAAAAATAATAAAATGAACTAGTTTGATTCTATGGTGGATTTTCTGATTTCCTCTTTGTGGAAAATCTCAAGGAAGATCCTTCAGTTGCCTCTGTACAAGTTACCCAGGGAATCTGTCTATTTGGATGACAAATTCTCTCAATTTTTTAAATTGTGTTTTCCATCAATTTGTTGCAGGACAAAAGTTGTGAACTTACAGCACAATGGGCAAAATTGACAGTTTTGTCGGAATTATCAGAATTGAGTGATTTGCAGATGCTTAATGCACTAAGTGACTTAAATTTAAAAAATGTGTTAGTTATTTGTAGCGAAACAACATTAAATGAAGCGTTAACAAATTGATTTACTGTTCTAATGGACCGTAGATGGGCCAAACAGCAAGATTTTCAATTCCACACGCAGGCAGAACATGTACCAAAATCACTGACTGCACCGACCTTTTGGAGGGAGAGACAATTATAACCGATTAAGGAATTTCATTGCTGGAAGCTTAATGGCATTTTGATTTGTATTTTTAGTGCCCAACATTCCTGAGAGGACTATTTTTAAATTAATTAACAGATTTAGATTATTAACAGATATTAATAGAATGGATTTTCTAAAATGAGTTGTCTTTTTAAAAATTTGTAAGTCTATGTGAAGGTGTTTTTTAATGGCACTTCAGTCAGTCAATCCTCAATTGATTTCACCCTCTAGAATAGCCCCCTTTATTCTAGATGTTGCCCCCTGCCCAGCATATGAATACATGTAGGTAAGCTTTAGCACCTGATAGTACTCTCCCCTACCCACCGGACTTCTCCCCCTGGACATTCCACCTTTCGGTACAGTAATTGATCTCATCAACCCCCCCCCCATCATTTAGCCCCCCACATTCCAAGAGCCAGGGCTGAATTGCCCTCATCCCCTTTTATTAGCCCATATTTGCTGCTATCAGCCCCACATTTTAATAACTGCCTCCCAAAACTGCCTTTTCCACCCTCCTCGGCAATCACCACCCTCTGCTAGATTGCTCCAGCCTTTCCCCCAATGATACCTCCCAAGCAACTCCTCCAACTCCCCCTCTTCTTCAGAAACTCTGCCAAAAACTGGCCCCACATTTTTCTCTCTCTCACCCACAAACTTGTTCCCTAGAACTGCCTTCAATATATTCCCAAGCTCCCAAAAGTGCTGCCTCCACCAGTCTCCCCCTCCTGCTTATACCCCTGGGACCCCAACCCCCCTGCCCCATCCTACCTGGGCGCTGTTCCTGTCAACAGGTAACGATGGGGAGGGGAATGAGAGAGACAGTCGATTGGGGGATCCCACAGACTTCGAGAGAGCGCAGAGCAGAGAGAGAGAGAGAGAGAGAGAGAGAGAGAGAGAGAGAGAGAGAGAGAGAGAGAGAGAGAGAGAGAGAGAGAGAGAGAGCGAGCGCACGGAAGGAGGGGGGGTTTGCAGGCAGGGAGGTGGAGACAATAGAGAAAGGCAAAAAGGAGGTGGAGGTTGCAGAGATCTGATATGCATCACATAGATTAGATTAGATAGTAGACAGTAAAGAAGGGAATTTAATGTGTGTGTATGTGGGTAGGGTATGCATATCATATGCATATATATACTGTACAGAGGAGGGGAAGTGATTGATTCTGCAGTTGATAACGAAGACTGAGGACAGATAAAATGTATAGTGAGGGGTCTGAGAAATCTGATCTGCAATCCTTAATTAGATTGTAAAGGTTTGGATGGAATTTACATCTTCAGCTTGATCTCTCTGTGTATACATAGTGCAAGAGCAAGAAATAAAGACAACAAGGTGACAAATTGTAGGTTTTAAAGTTTGAACCCGCCCTATCTCTTAGGCTCAGGATGGGTGATGATGGCTTTTGAACTGCAAAACTGTGAAAATACAGTGAGAAAAAAGATAGACAAAAATAGACAGCTACAAATACAATGAGTTGCACAGGGGGAGGAGGAAAGGGCTATAGATAGGAAAAGAGGTCTGATGTGGTGGCAGATGAGATGAGAGTGAGCAGAATGAGCGAGTGTAAGTGAATGGGAGAACCGGAGGGGAATTGCAATGGTGTGCAAATTGGATGAAGCAGCAAATTAAGCCCAATAATAGGGGCTGGATGGGGAAGAGAACAGAAAAATAAGTACTGTATGTTTTGCGGATGCGAGGAGACTTAGAACATGTACAGAGGAAGATTTGAGTGGAAATGGACAAAAGAGGTTTTGGGGGGAGCAAATGGATGAAAACTCATTGTTTAGTTTTTAGAAACGGGGGCTGAGGCTACTTCTGGCTCTGTATTGTGGTTCAGAGCGCAGCCCCAAGGACTGTTGACACATTTGATGCTGCGAGGCGATATTCTATTCCTTGAGTTTGGGGGATTGAAGTTTTTCGCTCTTCCCCCCTCTCCCAGTTACTATGGCAACCCTGTCCTGGACCGACTCCAGACCAGGAAATATTTGTGATGCTGCATATGCTGTTGAATGACATTTTAAGTGTTAGTCAAATAGATAAACCTGGGTTTGGACCAGGCAAGGGAGCTGGGAGCTGAGGCATCTCAAGTTCCTTGGTCAGTGGGGCTTAACACAAGTGATGGCTTACAAGAGTCTTTGATGTCAAGGGTCAACTCCGGAATATGTGAAATGAATGACAAGAGAAGTGCACAATAATAGCACTTTACGGCACAATCCTGTCTAATGTTAAGACCGACGGGACACTGCTCCGCTGGTCTAGGGTGTTGTAAATGTGCTGTAAAGCATGTTTGTGACACCCGGTGAGTAGGTGACGCTGGCGCAGAGGCCAGCACCGCTCTACTTGTCCCAATCGACATGGAGCGCCCACCGGGGAAGGTACCGGTAAGTTCTCCGCCCGGTGGTGGAGGGGCGTGGGGAGGGTGCTCCAGAGGTGTTTTGGGGTGGAGAGTGGACGGATCGGGCCCAGGAGGGAGTGGGACTGGCAGAGTAGGCCTCTGTTGTATCCTGTCCTCCCTCCCAGGCCCGTTTCTCCCGACACGGGCCTCCCGGACGAATGCCAGCTAAATAGCTGCCATGAATCCGAGGAGTCCCATTCCGGAGGCTGGAGATTTACCTGGGGTAAGGGAGCAAATTTTCCCTTCCTTTGAAGTGACCCCCCCGGCTGTCTGCTTTGCGCCTTGGATGCGGCAGAGGCTGCACCAGCCTTGTTGCATCTCAGGGCACAGACAGGATTGGGCTGCCCATAGTCATATAGTGATTTTTGACTGTTCAAAGCATCTCACGTTAATTCTTTTTATCTTTACAACAACCCTGTAAGGTAAGCATTATTTTCAGCATCCCCCATATTGCAGCTGAGGCTGAGAGGGAACAGCTTGCCTAAGTCTACATAGTGAGTTTATGACAGAGGTGAGATTTAATCCGGGAAAGTCCTGATTTGCAGCTCAGTCTCTTATTTATTTAATTTATTTAAGAAATTTATACCCCGCCTTTTCCTATGCCGAGGCAAATTATCCACCACACTGCATCATTGTGCATGTATGTGCAGCAGGCATGGTGCCTTTTTCACAGCATGGAGCAGCCACATGGAGCTAGCACAACAAGGCTAGGGAGGAGAAAAGCTGATTCAAGAATGTCTGTTTTTTTGCCTAGAGTCCTGGCCGTTCTCATTTTAGAAATTAATAGCCCAATAATCCTGTTGGGCTGCTACACTGCTGGAACTCACTGATGCAGCATGCTTTATGACTGTCGCAAAAGGTGATAAGCCATTCAGTGTGGCCGGACCACTGCTGCAAGCAGCAAGTGGCTATGGCCATGCACCAGCGGCCTGCCAATGACCCCTGGTAGTGGTACCAGTAAGTCAGTGGGGGGGGGGGGGCAAGAAGCAGGGGGAGGAAAAGGGGCGAGACCAGGGGGCAAGAGGATGGATTGAGGCTGGGAAGTACACAGTATCAGTGGCAGCACTGCTGCCCATGTCCTATCCCCCTTCCTGGCCTTGATCCACCTTCCCGGGTCAACTTGCGCCAGCAAAATCACTGACGCAGGTCCGAGTAGACCCAGCGGGGCAGCAAGGGAACAAATGTTCTTTTACCTGGAGGAAACTGCACCCTCCCCCCCCCCCAGGATGCAGCGCATGCTCCAGTGGTGAGGCTGCATCGGTGGGGGTGGGATTTAGGTAGGATTGGGCTGCAGGACTCCTGGAGTCTTTGACACACGTATGAGATGGGGGAGGGTGAATCATAATCAGAGGTGTCACTAGGACGCGTCACCCTAGTGACCCTCCCTGACTATCGGTGCGGCCATAGGCTGCAGCGCGATTTTTTTGGGGGGCGACCCGGCTGCACCCTGCCCCGGGTGCCCCCCCGCCCCTTCGTGTCGCCCTCCGGACACTCCGAGGCCGGCCTGGGAGCCGGCCTGGGAGCGTCTGGCCCGGCCGACGCTCCAGGGCCTTCTGAAAGAAGGCCCGTCAATATGCGAACGTTTACTGTTTTCGCGCATGCGCAGAGACCGTTTCTGAGGGCAAGGGAATGCCCTCTTGCCCTCAAAACGGTCTGCGCATGCGCGAAAACCGACGGGCCTTCTTTCAGAAGGCCCTGGAGCACCGGCCGAGCCGGCCTCGGAGCATCCGGAGGGCGACGCGCGTCACGTAGGTGACGCGCGCAGGGGTGCGCGCGTCACCCCATGGCGCACGTCACCCCGTGGCGGTCCGCTCCCGTCGCTTGACGGGAGCGACGCCATTGATCATAATTCCTGGATCTAATAGGTTTAGAGCAGTCGAAATTTCTGGGTTCTCTGAGAGGGACACAGAGGTGCCTAATCAGATCTGTTGAAATAATACAATTCTGGACATCATTATTATAACATGTTTTCGGCATAGGGCTGTGTGACCCTTAATTAACTGACTGGGAACATTAATTGACAGAAGTTTTACAGCGCAATCCTACCCAGCTTCTCCACCAGTGCAACCAACGAAGGAGGGCAGAACGGGAGTCTTTGGAGGGGAAAGAGGATTTAAATTTCCTTTGAATCCCCCTTTAGAGGGGATTTGGAGCCCCTTTCCTTTCCAGGGCCTCCAGTTCTTGCTGCACCACTGGCTGGAGGCGCGATTTCGGACGCACCGAAAATTATGGGGCCCCCTATGCTCGTGGGGGCCCCGGGCAACTGCCCAGCGTGCCCAATGGTACTTAAGACGGTCCTGCCCCGATTCACCAAATGAACTAATTTTGGGGAATAAACCAAATCCTGGCTTTGGCTTGGGCTGTGGAGAGCAGGCAGGGAAAGCTCAGTGGATCACAGCCACCTCAGTACCTGCAAAGAGTGTTCAGCATCGTTGACATTGTTGGCAACAGCTGCACATAGCAACTGATTCTGTCAGCGTAAAAATCACAGGTGAGCCCCCCTGGCTGATTGTGAGAATATAGAAGTGTCAATTTCTGTTATCTTGCAACTCACCCGTTTGATTCATATTCCAAAGAAGATCAGAATAGTACCTGCCTTCAGAAATCTGTCAAAAATAAGAGATGACTTTCTCTTCTCAAGAGTGATCGTGCTTTTTCTTTTTCTTTTTTTAAATATTAAGTCATATTGAAAGCTGCCATCTTCCTTTAGGATGCTCTTTCAGGGAGATGCTATGATGTGTAAATGTATGCAGGTTGAACTGATTCTGCACTCTGATCAATCAGTTTCAGTGATCCACTCCATGGATTTAATCAGTAAATACGTAACAATTAGTTGCCCGGAGGCCCTGCCCCAAAGCTCAGACCACACTGTTTCCACATTTTTGGGCCATTGTTTTTTTTTAAAGTTACTATACGGTGCCCGTTTCCCCCCCTAGCATTCCTTATTAACCACATTCACACATACATACAAACAGGCAGAAAAGGTGTGCAGGTCATGTGTGGAAGCGTCATTCTAATCTAGGATATGGGGGTCTTCCCCCTCTAGGGGGCACTGGATCTTATTCTTGGACTTTGTCTGTCTGGTGGCGGAGGCGCTGGAATTCACATCACAGGCACCGGGGCCCTGGCCTCTGTGGGTTTATTTTTCTCTGAGCCGCAGAGAGAAGAAGGATCAATTTAATTCCCTTTCCAGCCATTAATTTTCTCCGCTATCTGTCAAGTTCTGAAGCAAGAGGGGGTGAGGGCTGGGGAAGAAGAGAGAGTTTAATTAAGCAGATAAACAGCAGGGGGATGGGATGAGCCAGTTTTGCCTTTTGTCCTAGACCCCAACTTCCTCATCGCTACCTGAAGCATAGCCCCAGACGCCCCACTGTGAGTCGTGGGTGGGAGGGGAAAGGAATTATAATAGTTTGGTCACATATCTCTTTTTTCTTATTAATTGACTACCTGATTAGAATGCAGTTGCAGCCCAAGTGACGGCTGACATTTTGTTCCTGTCCCAGCCATTGTACATGACATACCTGGCATTTGGAAATGAGGAGTGGTGTGTGTGTGTGTGTGTGTGTGTGTGCGTGCGCGCGTGCGTGCGTGTGCACCTCTGAAAATTGGTGATTCCTCCATCCTGTCCCATCCCCCCCCCCCGGCCTCTGATAATCCTAGCACAGCCTGTCCAGATTTTGCTTGGCACATTTCAGTCTTCAGCTGCTATTCCTGGAAGCCTTTTCACACCCGCCTCCAGGGCTGTTTGTTTGGGGGGGAGGAGACATGGTAGTGGGGGGGGGAAGCTTGTGCTTGTGTGTGTGTGCGTGTGTGTGTGTGTGTGTGTGTGTGTGTGTGTGTGTGTGTGTGTGTGTGATATTTTGGTTTGAGGATCTGGGCACTGACACCTGTCTCTGGAGGCGTCGAGGGAACTGAACAAAGGCAAGAGCTTGAAGTTTTAGTTTCCGCCACCAACGCCTCTTCCCAAATCCTCAGCAACTCTCATCACGGCAGCACCTGATCCTCCAACAATTCAAACCAGCAGAATGTGCCCCAGATCCAGAAGGTCCTTCAGCTTGCTTAGGATTCTTATTCCTAACACTTTGATCCCAGATTTGAGATCCAGTGTGCAGGGCTGGCCCATCCCTGAGGCCAACTGAAGTGGTTGCCTCAAGCAGCAGACTGGCAAGGATTGCCCACCTCTGTCCACTCACTTGCCTCCACGGATCTTCCTTCCTCTTCCCACTTCCTGGATTGGAAAAGGGGGGCAAAGTGGAAGTGTGGAGGAGGAGAGCAGTGAGCTAGAATAGCCGAGGAGCATAGGCTGACACATCACCAGGTAAGGGGGCAGCATTTGCCACGTTGCCTCAGGTGCCAGGAGGTCTTGGGCCAGCGCTGCCAAGGTGGTGTAGTGGCTAGGTCTCAGGCTATAACCAGAGTGAGAGACCTGGGTTCAGCTCCTAACAAACCTTACGGGCAGCCCAGTCCTGTGTAAGATACGGTGGCCTGCCTAAAGGGCCGGCCGCCATATCCTATGCAGGTTGAGGGCTGCCCCGGGGCAGCCCTGGTACACCTCGAGGGAAGGGGACAATCGTCCCCTTCCCCAGGTGTAAGTGGCAGGAGGCCCAATGGGCTTCCTCGAATGTACACGAGCTCCAGAGGCAGGATCTCTGGGGCAGCCAATGGCCACCCTCCCTCACCACCTGGTCCGCCCTGCCCCTGTCCCAGTCGGGGTAGGACTTACCTGCTCCGGTGGGTGCGGGGCCGGGCAGAAGACCGGGTAAGGGCCGCTGGCCTCTGCGCTGGCAGCCATTACTCACCGGGTGCTGTAAACTCAGTTTACGATGTGTTTACGACACCCTGAGCCAGGGGAGCACACGCTCCCCCGGCGCACAGTTACCCAGGATTGCGCTGTAAGGAGGCCTTGGGCTGGTCACTGTCTCTCAGTCCAGCCTACCTCAGAACGTTGTTGTAAAGAGAAAAGGAGGGAATCCACTACACACCATCCTGAGTTCATTGGAGGAAGGGCAGGATAAAAATGTACCGTAATCAATAATCAATTCTGGGGAATGCTTCTTTATTGTGAAGATTGATTTGTGATTGGGATCAGGAGCTGGCGGAGACCGGGTGCTCCTGTTTTGCAGCAAGAGATTGGGTTGGGTGGCCTTATTGTCCCCTCTATCTCCAGGATTCTTGCTTTTTGAACTGGAATAATAATAGCTATGCTCAGGAAGCTGTGCACCAGGATCAAGACCCTCTGTACCAGCACTGTGAAGCCAATGACGCTGTGCAGTGCCTGCTCACTTCGCAGAGAAACTCACCCAGTAAAATGAGCACCACACATAAGAAGCAGCATGCATGCCGTGTTCCCCTTCCTTCCTTCCTTGGGGGAAGTGCCTTCTGTGCAGCAGGTGGGGGACAGCAGCAGGTGATGTGGCCCCCAGGCACAGTGAGGTGCTGCCCCAGTGAGCTTTCCAGCTAAGCAGGAGGGAACCTGGCGGCTCCCTTCTGTCTCTCATGTCCAAACGCCACACGCCTCTCTGCAGCTCACTGCGTCTGGTCCAGTGGCTGCTTGATGGCTGCATTCCCAGCTGAAGGAACAACATGTCAAGTGTAAGGAGCTGCCTTAGTTATTTGGAGTCAGGCCAGTGGTCTGTCTAGCCAGAGTCTGCCAAGCCCGGCTCGCTGTTGCATGCTGTCCGCCACCTCTCAGGCTATCCTGCTCCTTGTGCAAGACCCTTCTAATTGGTCGCCTGTCGTGTGACAGGCTCCCTTGCAGCTTGGCTGTCCGTAAGAGCAGAGATCCTCTCAATATTGCAGGCAGGAGAGGACCTTGTGTGCCTTCCAACATTTCACCGTTGAAAATAGGGAAATGCTGATAACACCCCCTGCTCTCACATCAAATAGCACCGCTCAAACTCTCCCCCCCCCCATGCACTGCAGCTGGAATCAGGAGGAAAATGGTCACCTCAGGCAGTGAATTATCAGGGTGGGCCGCCCGCAGGGCCAATGTGAAGTGGACTGTGTTGACTGGCGCATACCGGAGTATTTCACCACTTTGGCCTGATGATCCAGCAGGGCTTTTCTGATGCACAGTGCTGCCACCACTGCAATGGAAGGAAAGAAGAGGAGAACAGACTCTCTAGCCCAGCACTCTCCTCTCCTACACTTCCTCTTCTGTTCCTTCCCACTCCTCTTTTTCAACTTCACTGTGGGAGGAGCCGGAGGGAAAGCAGCAGCAGCAGCAGCAGCAGCAGCGACTCCTTTGCCTACTGGCCAGATGATCCAGTACATAACTGCATCATGCCAAGTAAGGAGGCCGTGGCAGGGAGGGGGCGGGATGAGGGGACAGAGGAGCAGCAGCAGCATTTGGGGACCTGCTTTAGGCAGCAGAACGTCTTGGGCCGCTCCTGGGTTTACATGCTCCCTGCGTGTCGTATTCATTGACTCTGCAACAGGCTGCCCTCCACTGATTGGACAGTCAAGGTGGTGTTTGTTCTTTTGGTCAAAGACATATTAAGCATAAAAGACAGAAAAGCATAATGGCCTGATTATATATTTGCAGACGTGTGCAATAGATGGAAGGTGAGCCTATTCCTCCCCCCCCCCTTACCCCAAGGAGGCCTCCAGCCAGACCCATCCCCGGATAGGATGCAGCGTGGAATGCGCCGCCCACGCGGTCCACACTGCATGGCCCAGGCCGGGGGGGGGGATAGGATTGGGCTGCTGCCCATCTGGTCTTGCTGTTCATCCACCACCTTAATTGGAACCGACAGCTTCAGTTTCAGGGATTGATTTATAGTTGCTTTTAGGACAGGACTGCATAAGCGGAAGGGAAGATTTCCGTTACCAAGGCTGGACCCTTTTTTTCTCGTGCAGTTTAGAAAATATATCCTAGGCATTGCTTTGCATCTATCATCTGGGGAACAGGAGACAGGAATGTAGCCAGAGTTGGGGCAAGGTCTGGAATTGCATTTAGGGGAGGGCAGGAACACATCTGAAATGAGGTCTGAGAAAGAGTTAGAAGTTGGGTTGGGTCGGGATGAAATTGAGGATCGTGTCCAGAGAGAATCTTGAGCAGGTTTTTTTTTAACCTTTTCACTATTACAGACCCCCAATGGATCGTCCAATATGTCCCCAGGCCCCCTTTTTCACCAGACCGTCAAAATCATCATCATCACCAGTCCTATTACAAAGTACCAGTATGATGATCAAATATGTCAATAGCTTGTTTTTTCTTTACATATGGATAGCTAGGAACAGAATGCCTCAATCCATATTGATAATGGTGAGTTAATAATCTAAGATTCCCAAACTGGGAGGCGCGGCTTCTAGGGGAGGCACGAATACCAGCCAGGGGAGCTGCGGAGTGCCACGGAATCCTCTCGGAATACAGTGCAATGCCATTTGGCAAGCATCAACAGAATGTAATGGGGCGCCATGGCCAAGGGTCGCCAAGGGTCAAGGGAGTCGCAGGTCGGAAAAGTTTGGGAAACACTGATTTCTAATCTAACAACAAGTTTTTTAAATTGTTCAGAGATCAAGTCCCATACCCCCATCATTTGGTTCCCATACCCCCAAGGGGTATGGATACTCCTGGTTAAGAATCCCTGATCTAGAGTTTGTGCCAAAATGGTTGGGAGAGAGTGCCTGAAAGTGGATCCAGGAAACAAGAAAAAAATGGCTAAAGGTTGTCTAGGAAACACAGCAAGTATGAAAGCACCCTAGGCGAGTTTGTGTCTGGACAGTTCCAGACGTGGGTTCAGTAGATGCATGGAAACATAGTTGGAGGGTATCTATAAGTAAGGCTACTTACAAGAAGCAGCTTCTAAAGCAGGGGTTGGCAACCTTTCTGGGCAAAGGGACCGGACATTCGGTGACGATGTCATCATCACGTAATCACCAAACATCTGGGTTGCTGAGCTCCCGGAAGTGGCTGCGCGGAGCTTGGCTTGGGAGGCGGAGGCAAAGTGGCACAGGGACTTTGCTAGCCTGGGCAGGCAGCTCTGCCATTCCCTGTCCTGCGAGTGGCAAATTGGGTGGGAGGCTTTGCCTTCCAAGCCGAGCTCCGGGCAGGCTGGATGACTTTGGGTGGCGGGCTGAATCCGGCCCACGGGCTGTAGGTTGCTAACCCCTGTTCTAAAGGCTTCATTTCAGATTAGGCCCAGAATGCCCAGAGAAAAGTCCACAGAATTCATTCTATAGCATGAGAGAGGTCATTAGCATACCCAGTTTTCAGATGGGAGTGACTGAAGTGATGCCCATCTTGGTTGCGTTGAGATAGCAACTCAACCAAGACTGACCCTGTGGCTTTGTGGTGGCTGAGAAAGGAATCAGGTCTCTGAGGTGGGCCCACACTCTGCCCATCAGGCAGAGTGCCCATCAGACATACGTCTGGCTCCCATTTCTAATCCCTGTCAAGCTCAGGAATTGTGCTCCTATCCCTTTCTTGCTGTGTGTGTCTCATTGGACCCTCCTCCCTCCAAACCCAGGAGTCCTGTCATAAGGCAAAGACCGGGAAGTAATGAGTGACGCATCTGGTTGACTGTGTCCCAGCGGAGACCTAATTAAGTGGCAGGTTCCGTGGTGAGACAGCAAATCACACTGTGCTAATGAGATCCTTGTTAACTCCCTCTCCTCCTCCAAGGCTGATGCATTTCCCTTTGTCCCCACCTGCCACTCCCTGCCCTATACCAGCCTTTTCTGGACTGGCACCAGCAGGACCCTCCCCAGTATTCCCAGATGCTCTCTTCCTTTTTTCCTAGCCAATTCTCTTCATCTTTTTGCACTGGAGGCCTTATCCTTTGGAGTGACGCCCGTCATTTTAGTCTCACCTCGCCAGCTGGGCCCTGTTTCTTTATTATATCCCAACGGGGATGGCCATTTGACAGGCAGTGGGGGAATTTTATTGGGAGCTCAGGAGATCCTCTCTAACCTTTAAATCCATAGTCTTGTTTGCTGGCTTCACACTGGCCCAATTAGTCTTTCTTTCGCCTCTCTCTCACCTTTTGTTTCTTTCCCTGTCTCAGTCTGTTTTTCAGTCAATGACTACTTGGCCTATAAACCCCTGCTTCCCAAACCCCTTTGTTATAACAGTTACCAGTCTGCTCATAAAAAACGCTCCACTTCCTTACAGGAGAGACAGATAGAGTAAAACACAAAATGGACAAGTAGGAACTTATTCCACCATCTGCACTTTAAATACTCATTTTGACTGATGAGGAGTGTTGTGAGACCTGAAAGCTTGCACCATTGTTAAACTACCAGTTGGCCTGGCAAAAGAGATTTTGCTCACCAGCTCCATGGAATATTATACGTCTAAAATATATAAATACGACAAATCAGTAATACGTCTATGAGTCTTTAAGGGGCCACACAACGCCTTTGTGGTTGCAGTGATTACAGATGACCATGGCTTTCCTCTGGGATCTTCATGGGCATCTTCTGGACAGGGATGGGGTGTGTGTGTTTATGCGAGGAATCAATTACTCCCTAGAATGTGATATTTCTGGGTGTGGGGCAGGCTGTATATACAGGGAATACTGTATATACAGTCACATCTGCATATATTAATTTTCACCTGGAGCTGTGGGGCAGCCAGCCACAGAGCTAATGGCCTGTATGAGCATGGAGATCCCCCACCCGGTGCTGCAAGATAGCCGCAGCTGGGGGTGGAGGTGATGCTTTGTATAGGAATCCCTCAGTCAGCACCAAGCTGCAGACACCTCCGTCTCTAACCTTTACCAACTCTTTGTCTGCCTGCTGCAGTCTCTACCTGAGATGCCTTTTATTCTCCGACTTTAATTATAAGTCATCTCTCCCCCGCAGCCTTCACCCCCCCCACATCCAGCCAGCCTTTTTATTTGCTCACTTTATCTATCTATCTATCTATCTATCTATCTATCTATCTATCTATCTATCTATCTATCTATCTATCTATCTATCTATCTATCTATCTATCTATCCTCCGTATGTACAACCCCCCGCCCCGGTCCTCTCTCACTGCATCCTTGTTCATATATTTTTGTGAGGATACGTGAGTGTGTATGAAGTTTGTGTGTGGTTATTTCTGAGCACTTATGCACCTTTTGGGTACATTATCTCTCATTGTTTCCTCTTTCTGTGTGTTCTTTATGTGTTGTGACAGTTTTTTTATTATGTCGCATCTATGAGCATTTGTGTATATGTGTGATGATATTATGTGTGGTGTGTGCTGCACGTGCTCTATAATTCCTCTTCTTCTTTTCCGGTGGTTTATCCCTCTGCACACCTTCCGCCTTCCTACTCCTTTTTGTTTAGATGTGAATATATCCGAATGCAATTATTATTGCTTGCTTACACCTTTGACAACCATTTCTAGATGTGTTTGTGTGAGTCATTAGCATTTCAGGTACAATGTAATTTCTTGTGGTCTGTGGGGTGGGTGTCAGTGTGGGGTGTGTGTCTGTGCCTGGTGACAGTTTCTGCTTTAGGGTTTGTGAACATTAGCTGCAGCATCTTTGTTGCGTTAGTGTGTACATGGTGATGAGCGTGGCTTGATGTGAGTGTATTTTGTGTGGTGATGATTTCATAGTGTGCCTGTGAATATTGTAATCATTTTTCTATGTGTGAATATGAGTTTCCTCCCAGTGAACCAATCTGTATGCATGTGGTAATAAGATGATGTGCTTGGATTTAGTAAGAATGGAATTTCACTGTGAGGTTTTATCATTTTATAGCACTTCTTAAATGCACAGTGTGATATTGATCAGTAGTTAAAACAGTCCTTTGAGGAAAGTTGCCATTTTACAGACATGAAAATTGAGGTCAGAAAAGTGGCTTGTCCCCCTAGTCTATTCAGTTCATTTGGGCCTGAATTATTATTTGAACCCATCTCCCAACGCTTCAATCCAGGGCTTATCCCTAGAACTTGCCTTCAGTGCCAGAGCTCAGCCCAATAGTATGTGATGCAATAATAAAGATGAATGTGCCTCCGGGCACCTGCAGAGTGCTGTTTCCTTATTATTAGCCACAAAAACCTCCCCCGCATCAAGAATAAGAAATAAGGGTTTCCAAACTAGACTTTTCAAAATGAGGCATCTTAACCCATGGGACCATCTTATTTCATGACAAAGTGGCTGTATTGTGTGTGTGTGTGTGGGGGGGCTGTGTGTCGTTAATAGCCTCCTTTTAAGAGTGCTATGTGCAGCTGTATATAATGTAGAATATTTGCATTGAAAAGATTGAATTTATAGTATTTGTAATTATAGAACACCTGAATATGGAATGGCAAGCTACTATTGTTCTTCTTTGCTTTGACCCCTCATGGGGGGGGAGGGTAAAGGCCGATGGCTACATCTGGAATCTCTTGTATTGAGTATGGAGGATACTTGAGGCCGGCCCATCTATTAAGCCAACTGAGGAAGTTGCCTCAGGCAGCAAATTGGGTGGAAATACCAAGCCCAAATAAGCAGTTAGTACTGAGGAAATGCTATCGCCCTACTCAGGGGCAGCCCAGGCTGATCCATCCCAAACAGTGGCCGATCTACTGTCCCCCCATCTCCCCACACATCAACCCACACACCTCATGTCAGCCAGCACTCAGTTCCTGTTCCTCCCCACTCTGATACTTTACAAGAAACTGTGAAGGAGGAAAGGATGTGACCCTTTTCTCCAAGCACTTGGGAAAATGGATTGTGGTGGTGGAGCTGGAAGAGGAGGTCACAACCCCCACCCCTCGCATGTTCTCTGAGCATGTGAGAAGAGGATGGAGCTATTGGACAGTTGGTAGGCTGGGGAGGTGACAGGTGAGCACAGGTTATCATGGGGCACCCCTCCATCAGTACACTGCCTCCCCCAACCTGCCGCTCAGAGTGGCTGTTTCAGTCAGCCTCCAGGCTGGACCACCCCAGCCCTCTGATCAAAATACTGAGGGTAAGCTTGACCTGGAGAAAGCAATCCGGGAGGCGTCCAAAGGAGAAAGCGTTGCAGTAATGGGTGACTTCAATTACCCTCACACAGACTGAGTAAATTCATATTCAGGCCTCTGTTGGCTGGCTTAGGAGAAGCTTTGCCTTCCTCGTTTGGAAAATTCAATTACCGCCACAGCTTGCTTTGGTCAGCACATGATTTGAACCTATAAACAAGCCACGTTCTCAGAGCTCCCTGACTTGGGAGTAAAACAGTCATCGGCGATGCAAACGAAGTGCCTCCAACCTCAGCGGTCCTCACCAACTCCATGGCCAAAATCAAGCCAGAGTTGCACGCTAAATGAGGGTTGGGCCTCTGGAGCTATCAAGAAGACCATTGCATTGCCGCACCTGCAGCAGAGCACACAACAATAGAGGCACCCATCCTGAGCTGGCGCAAATGGTTGGAGACCCTGCACATGCAGCAACAGCCCCCAGATTCCACACTGGATCAGGCAAGGTGGCAGAAGGGGCAGTTCAATGGGAGGATCAGGGTGGGGCAGGCAGGGTAGGGCAGGCAGGGAGTGTTTCAAGGGCAGGAGAGGGTGGATCCCAGTGGCATCAGCGCACAACGGGATGCTATCCCTGTTTTCATGGCCTGACAAGCCACCTGCCTCTCCTCAGACATACGTGGCCAGCCAAAAAGATGGCGTAGGTCCGAGGAGACATATTGATGGCCATGCGGCCTAGGATTGGGCTCCTAGTTGTATACAGTACATGGTTGTTGTGTACATTGCATTGCATTTTCTTTTTGATTCCTCTTCCCAGTTATTGTATTCTTGTCGTCACAATAAACGCTCTCTATTGTTGCACCTTCAACCTTGCCTCCCTCCTTATTTCATGCCATTCCACTGAGTTGTGCCACAAGCCACTTGCACTTGGCCCCTGCTGCACACACAACAGATGTCCTCTGCGTGCATCATGTTACTCGTGTTTGACAAGCACGCCCGGCCTAGAACCAAAGGGCATCATCCAATGAAACTGATTGACAGGAGATTTAGGACAGACCAAAGGTGGTACAGTACTTCTTCACACAGGGAATAACTAGGCTGTGGTATTCATTGCCACAAGATGAGGTGGCAGCAGGGGGGTCGGCTGATGTGGGGCCGGGGGGCGGTGGGCCCCAGGGCGCAAGGGCGGGAGGTGGTGCGGGGGGGGCGGGAGACATCCTAGGTTTCGGTTTTGTTTTTGATGTTTTCCGGGTTTTTTTTCGCTTTTTAAAAAGGTTTTTTAGGTGTAACGGGGATTCTAGGTCTATGTGTTTGCTTTGCTGCACTTATCTTTTGTATCTAGGGCCTCCCGCTGGAGGCCCCGTTACCCTAAAAAACCTTTTTAAAAAGCCGAAAAAAAACGGGGGAAAAAACGGAAAAACAAACAAACAAAAAAAGAAAGTAATTAGCATAATTATGTTAATTAGTAATTATGCTAATTACTTTGGGGGCGTCGGGGTGGGCCCCACCCTGTTCTGGGGCTAGGATCGCCACTGGGTGGCAGCCACTAACGTGGATGGCTTTCCCAGGAGATTGGACACATTCACGGAGGGCCAGAGGTCTATCCATGGCTACTAGTCGGATTGGCTATGTTCTATAATCTATACTACGTCCAGGTTCAGCAGCAGCATCATGCCTTTGAATACCAGTTGCAGCAGGGAGGAATGGCGGGAGAGATGATGCCTGCCTTTCAATCCTGCTTATGGGCTTCCCAGAGACACCTGGGGAGGGGGGAGGCACTGAGGGAAACAGGATGTTGGCCTAGATGGGCCTTTGACCTGATCTTGCAGGGCTTTTCTTATGATCTCTGCCTGGAATCCGGGAGAATCTGTTGCCTGTCAGTGCAGACAATAGCTAGGTGGATCAATAGTCAGTATAACTAGGCAGCGTCCTATGTACCTACCTAGTAAACTATGACCGCTGAATCTGCCAGCAGTAATTTAATGCCAAGCACCACTGGACAAAAAAGTGAACTCCACAACAATACAGGCTTGTCTAAAACCAGTTCCTGCCATCAATCAGCGGTAAAAAGCAGCCATTGGAGACAAATGTGCCGATATAAGGACCTAGGAAGTGCCCAGCCCAGCATCCTGTTTCCTGCTTCCAAGAAGTCCACAGCTAGGGCAGGAAGGCAACGATCCTTCCTCGCAGTTGCTCCCCAGAAAATGGTATTCTGCAGCTTATGGTCTGGAACATGGAGGTTCTATTTAGCCATTCTGACTAATAAAATAGCCATCAATAGAACTACCCCTCATGAATTTGTCTAAAATCCCCTTTTATCACAGCAAGCCTCGTCATAAATTGTGTGTGTGTGTGTGTGTGTGTGTGTGTGCGTGTGTGTGCGTGTGTGCGTGTCCTTCTCCTCACCATTCTGTCTACCTCAGCAACACCATATTGATCTCGGATGATGAAGGTGCTTGTATAAACAGTCGAGATATCCAGGGGCAAAGGAAGAATTTTGGCAGATCAAATGTTGGCAAAATAAAGAATTCTGCACACACACAAAAATGATGACAGCTCCTAAGCAACCAAAGGCTTATGCTGTTGCGAGACGGAAGGCCAGCAACTGGAGTCCCTGGGGGATTCTGGGAGAGAAATGGTTATGAGAGGGAGTGTGTTTTGAGGGGTTGGGGGGGGGGCAAGAGGATTATGAAGTAGGCAGGGGGGGAAAGAGAAATGCGTGTGCTGTACCCCACTTCCAACCTCATATGTATGGAGCCAAGTGGGCTTTGGTTATTTGGTGATGAGGAAATGCGCTCTGCATAAGACCTGTGGCACTCCTTTCTTTCCTGTTCACTTAGCATTTCACAGCTGAAGTTAAGGAAAGACCTGTAATCAGCATTGTACAATGACTCTTTATTTTGGGAGCCGCCCGTGTTTGATTTTCGAGGGTCACATGATATTCTCGGACTCAAATAGAACAAATATCCCTTTGCCTTGTGCATCTCCCTACCAGAGCGGATACACCTTGTCCATGGAGTTGTCTTTTCATACTCTCTTCCATGAGCTAGAGATGGGTGGACAGACAACCTCCTTGGTGTGATGTTCAATGGCCTCATTAGGTGCATGGAAGGGCTATATGCATGCTTACCCCTGGGCCCTCCTCCTGAGTATAAAGAAGGCCCATGGCACAGTGGGTGGGCCTTGCTTCCAAGTAAGCATGCTGCACATATTATAGCCAGGCCGCACTGGTGAGTCCCACGGCTTAGGGCGGAGGTTGAAGCTAGCTGGAGGGTCACTGCTGCTGCTCTAGGGCCTTCCCTTGTCCCTGACTGGCGTCTTTTCCTCTAGAGGGTAGCAAAGGACGTGTGTTTGGCGCAGCTCATAACTCACAGCTAGTTGAGAGCCCTGCGGCAACACAGTGTGGGTGGGAGCAGAGGAGATCAGTTTCTGCGTTATGTCACGAAACACAAAATATAACACAGCTAGGGATTTACAGGCATCAGTGTTTTCACGGGTGGCAGATGGCGAAGGGCATCAACTGCTGGCAGAGAGTAGGAGGGAGAAGCAACAGACACCTCCACTGGCCCTTTTGCAGTTATCACCGTAGAGGCAGGGCTGTGTGTGGAGTAATATTCTGTGACCGGACAGAAAATGTTCCACATTCAGCTATCCTTAAAAACTCTACCTTCGTTTTTTATTTTTCAAAGCAAGTTTCTAGGCCCTAAGACTGAAAAGGTAGGTTTCAAAATATGACGCAAAGTCTGAGGTAAGCCTGCAATCATTAAGGCTGAAGCACACCGGCTGCGTTCTTCATGCGTGCAGCCCGTTGTGGCCGGCTGCGTCTGTGTTCTTTCCGGCCGGAGGCAAGCCCCACTGAACGCTGGGAGCTGCCGGGAGCCGCAGAGAGGTCCGTTTGCGTTTGATGCTTCCCCTGGAGAATTCTCAACTTTGGCTGCGTTTCCCGCGCACCATGCGCCGCACGCAGAACGCAGCAGGTGTGCTTCTGCCTTTACACCCTAGTATGTGTGTTTAGCTGCAACTGCAAGAGAGTGGCACAATAGAATTTCCAGCAGCACTCAGCAGAGCTTGTTTGTGTGAAGTTTAATAAAGAAGGTAGAGTCCCTGAGCATGTGTAGAGTGCCCTGTTTCCTCAAATAGGAGTACTACCATGAGTACTACCGGGGGGACAGTCATACTCTTTCAGCTCATCCTACCCCACAGAGTTGTCATGAGGATAAAAAGGGGCAGCAATGTCCCCCAGCCGGAGCTCCTTGGAGGAAATGGAATAAATACCGTATTGTCCCAAGTATAAGACGCACCTGATTATAAGATGCACCCTTAAAGTTTGGTGCTATTAAAAAAATTTAATTAAATCACTGGCATTAAATTGCAACAGCCTGATTATAAGACGCACCCCTAGTTTAAAAACTTAAATTAGGAGAAAAAAGTGAGTCTTATACTCAGACCAATACGGTAAATAGCTCTTTGTGCTTCCCACTATCAGAACCTCCTCTGGTGTTTGTCCTACAGTCCTCCTGCAACTGGTAAACAGTGGCCACTGCCCCTGCACATGGAAGTTCTGACAGCCATCATTGCTATAGACTTGACCTCCATGGATTTGGCTTTATCCACTTTTAAAGTCATCTAAGCCCATGGTGGTCACCATATCATGTGGCAGTGAATTCCATAGGTTAATTTTGCACAGTGTACTTTTGTGTGCCAGTTGATGGGGTTAAACTACAGGAGAAAGTCATCATTGATGCTCCTCTTGCCATGCATACTGCTGAACATTTTCGGCCTGATGGAGCTTGGAATTCTTGCATTCTTAATGTCTTTATTTCCTCCCATCTTAAAAAGCTTGAACTGAGGCCAGATAACCTTACCTGTGATTGCTGCGTTTCTCTCTGATTTCAGCAGATGGACATTCTCTGACGCTCTCTTTATTCTGTTCCCCCTTTCATCTATAATAATGACTTACTCAGATAAGTCACCAACTCGATCCATAAAATTACAGCTCTCTGGTAATCCAAACAGGAGTTGTGTGTGTGTGTGTGTGTGTGTGTGTGTGTGTGTGTGTGTGTGTGTGTGTGTGTTTTAAAATGGGTGCGACTAACAGGTGTGTGTTTATTTTGTGGTGTACAATGGGTCAGAAAATAATTGTGGGAAATTCAAGACCTGCACCAATGTTGGGGCTGGATTCTGATCCCTTTCTGTTTCCTGGATTCACTCAGGTTCTTTGTCAACCTGTAGCAAGAAAACTGGCCCAGGTCATGGCAATTGTCTTTGTTTTGGAATATGTCCTGGTCACATTGTACAGAACACACCAGGGGGTAGGTTTTCTGCTGAAAGTGAAGTCGCCTTGATCTTAGGACGTGGCCAGTATCCCAGAATTCAGATCCTTTTGCTGGATGTCACCAGGGATACCACCTATCCCCCCTGCCCCCCCCCCCCCCATCCTTGGGCTCCGCTTTGCTACACACCCAGTGATTGCAAGCAGGGCCGGCTTTAAGCCAATTGGACCAATTGTTTCCAATTGGGTCCCGCGCCTAAGGGTCCCACGCTACACTAGGGTAATCTACTCTAGTCTTCTCAAATACACATGACAACACATTCCAACATACTCATACACGTAACACCACATTGCGAGTTTATACACTGTAGTGTATGGCCTATATTTAGACTCAAGTAATTTGGTCAATTCACATGCACTTTTTAAGCACACTTTTTGATTGTTTTCCAGTCTATCATAGAGATATAAAGTCTATAATACATTTTATTTATATCTCTAAGGTTCTATATAGTCCTTGGCTGTGACCCTAGGGCCCCGTAAAAAAATGTTTCCAGTTGGGCCCCACAGCTCCTAAGGCCGGCTCTGATTGCAAGGAAAACTCCAACTTTCACTCCCCACAGTCTGGTCTCCCTTTTCCCTTTTAAAAACATTTTTTCATTAATTTCTTGTTAAGAGCCTGATAGCAAAATCCATGCTCAGTTTGTGTTTCTGAGGATGACACAGCAGCAGATGAGATTTCTAGCTTTTGCGCCTTTTCAAATTCTCTCGCTTCTTATGCGCACACATAACCTTGAGGATTCTTTTATAATTCTTTGCTCTTTGTAACCATGATTACATTTTTAATTTCATAGCTCTCTCAGTCCTTAGTTCTGTAGTTCTTAGCGTGGCTTTTGCGGGGGGGGGGGGGGGGCTGTGTTCCTATTTCGTCCTTCAGGATCATGCACATTGGGGGATGTATAGAGGAGGAGGAGGGGAAGAAAGCTAATAAAATGCCCCATTCCAGAACCAGAGCCACAGCATCATCATCATCATCATCATCATCATCATCATCATCATTATTATTATTATTATTAATTATTATTATGTTTGCACAGTCAGACAGGTGTTATTGACTGGTTTGTTTTATCCAGACATCGCGTCCTTCCCAAGGACTTGGGATGCCTGACTTTTGTCATGTCTTTGATGTTTATTTCTTTGTTAGTATTCTTTGTGAATTTATTTCTGGCTAAGCGACGTTCCTTCCAGTAACCCGACAGTCTCCAGTCCTGGTTGCTCAACTGAAGATTCGGAGTCCTGTAGCCCACTCATCCCCAGGTGTCTAGAGACTCCAGCACTTGGTGTGGTCCTTGGTGGCCTGTGCAACAACCAAGCCAGTATAGACTTCATATTTCTTTTTCGCACAATACTAGAAATGGGTTTTGGAGAGGCCTATCTGGTATGGGTGGCCCTGTCCAGCTTAGCCCTCAGCTACTCTGAAGCATGCATGGTGTTCGACACAGGCACAAGTATCGTGGGCTCACCTGGGGAAATAATAATAATAATAATAATAATAATAATAATAATAATAATAATAATAATAATATAAAATATAAAATATTCATGGAGAAGTAAGAAAAAGTGTGCAGCCAGGAATCTGCCCAACTGCTCATAATGAAATCATGCAATTCAATCACTTTAACTGCGCAATCCTGTGTAGAAGCAGGGTGTTGCGCAAGTGCTGTAAAGAACTTGCGCGACACCCGGAGAGCAAGCAGCGCCTGCGCTGTGGCCTGCGCTGCATGCTCTGCCGTGTCCCCGGCCCTGCGCCCACTGGACTGGGTAAGTTCTACACCGGTCGGGGCAAGGGTGTGTGGACCAGGCGGCGAGGGAGGGCGGCAATAGGCCGCCCGAGGTCTGGAGGGGACAGGGATACTGGGGGCTGAGATCCCAAGTATCCAAAGCTCCCTCCAGGTCCCCGTTGTGCTGACACGAGCGGCATGAATGTATGCAAACTCTGGAGCTCGCGCACATTTGAGTAGGCCCATTGGGCCTACCGTCACTTACATGGGGGGAAGGGGACGATTGTCCCCTTCTCCTGAGTTGTTCCCGGGCTGCTCCGGGGCAGCCTGGGAACTCGATAGGATGTGGCGGTCAGCCCTTTTGGACGGCTGCCGCAGCCTACACAGGATTGGGCTGCCCATCACATCAGGCTACTTGTATTTATCTTCCAGCTGTTCTATAACAATTCCACCAGCCTGTTAGGCCCCCCTCACCATAACATTTCTGACTACAGGACCACCTTATTCTGGCCCTGTTCTTCCTGCAGGCTGCAGTGCCTTCAAAATGGCGGCCATCCTAAGGTATGCAGTGCCAGCACCAAGCTCATGAGGGCTCTCAGCCCAGTGCTGTTGGGTCCCCCCCTTAGAGGTGACGTGGGGCATGCAGCCACACTGGCATCCACTGTCTTTGCTTACCTATAATGCTATGCCTCCATCCCCACCGTTGTGTCACTAGTGACGCAGCAGCGGGGGGGGGGGGTTTGCATTAATGTAGCAAGCAAACAAGGGCGGTAAATGCCAGCGGGGTGTCAAAAAAGCTCTCTGGGCTACTGCTGCCACAGCCTCCAGAAGGTTTTTGGGAGGTTTATGGTGGCAGCATTGCATTGGTGACCCAGAGAGTGCTCTTGGGCCTCCACACTGGTATCTGCCATCCTTGTTTGCTACCTATCAGTGCAATGCCCCTATTCAAGGGCATTTATGCGTAGCAGCACTGGTATAGGGCCCCTATACCACTGCTGCTGCTACTACCCATAAATGCCCTTGTCTCCATTGCTGCATCCATTGGCGTAGGAAAATGTGTGCATCCTTTCACAATCTGCACGCACATAGATTGTGGTAATGTGGACTATTTGTCTCAACATTTAAAAAACATTGTTTAAACCCTGCCTCTTTCAGGTTTTGTCCCACCACTTTCTGAGTCACACTCCTTTCTTCAATTTGCCCCATCCCCAGGAAATCTTAGTCTCTGCCCCTGCTCCAGATCGTATTGATCTGCAGCTGGATTCTTGGAAAAGGGAAGGCAAAAAGACTTGCTGGATTTGTGTGCATTATCTGTGATGGAAAATTAAACTGCTGTTTAGTTGTTACTTATTTAGACAGAGGTTTATCTGTTTCCAAATCAAGAGAAAGCACTATAGAAAGGGAATCTCAAATACTGATTATATAAACCGACCCTCTGACTGAAGCCTGCCAAAGAACTGGGTACTTCCAAATAGCAAAGTCCAAATATAGGCTCCTTGGAAGGGTGAACTACAAATAAATGAAAAAAATCTACATGAGAGTTGTCTTGCACAAAGGCTAATACTGTAGTCCTGTATAAAATGCAAATATAATTTAATACTTTTGCTTCATTATTTATAGAAAGCTTCATATTAAAAAAGGTAAAGGTGACCCCTGACTATTAAGTCCAGTCGTGTCCGACTCTAGGGTGTGGTGCTCATCCCCATTTCAAAGCCAAAGAGCCAGCGTTGTCCGAAGACGCCTCCGTGGTCATGTGGCCGGCATGACTCTCCTTGCCGCAGCGCGTAGCATGCAGCTGGAACACGGAGCACTGTTTACCTTCCCGCAAGCGGTACCTATTTATCTACTCGCATTGACATGCTTTGGAACTGCTAGGTTGGCAGGAGCTGGCCAAGCAACGAGAGCTCACCCCGTTGCAGATTCGAACTGCCGACCTTTCAATCAACAGCTCATGGTTCAGCGGTTTAACCCGCTGCGCCACCCGCTGGCCTAACCACCACACCCTAGAGTCGGACACAACTTGACTTAATTGTCAGGGGATACCTTTACTTTTTTATCACTTTCTGGGAAGCCCCTGGAAAGCTGACCTACAGGAAATGGAATATGTGATTGATAAATCTGATTGATCCAGCCTTGGGTATTGGCTCAGGAACGTGGCACAAATTAGGATCACATCAATAAGATTTGCTGATCATTTTTTTTTCCACTCACAGGCAGCACATTTCCAACATGTTGACTCAAAATCTACACTCAAAAATTATTCACCTTGCTTTTTTGTAATGGTAGCAGACAGTGGGCCGTAGGCATAGGCCTACCCAGCATATACGATGTTTAGGTCCATGCTCCTGTGTTCCCCCATAGGTGAGCCCTATGACCACCATGGCAGTGTTAGCATTGACAGTTGCCACTGTGCACCAGTTTGCACAGTGCTTTATGATTTTACTGTTGTTACTCCCTTTTATTCACATCCGGAGCAATAGCTGAGACACAGTACATCTGCCTGATTAATGGCCAGAGCAAATAAAAGCGTATTGATTCAATGATTACCCTGCTGCAAAGCAAACTCAATACCTCAAGGTATTTGCTTATCCCTTGCTATAACCTTGGACTCAAAGTTGTGTTTCTGGGATGACTGGTCTCTTCTCCAGATTCTCCAGGTATAAATCCACATGGTTTGGAACGTAAGACTCACAAAGGCACTCATATTCTAAGTACGGTTAAGCTGAATGGGAAGCCTTCACTATTCATTGAAGTCATCGCCTGTGATTAAAATAGACGTGGCCTGGCTCAGGCCTGGATAGTTTAGTTCCTTCACCATTATGAACTCTTTACCCCTCATCATGTCTCTCTACCCAAGCCAGGGAGCCTGGTAACACCCTTAGAGGAGGTCCATTAACAGCATCCGTCCTGGCTAACACCTGTGCCTTTAGAACAAAGGGCAAGGGACGTCCCTGTTGGCACCCGACTGGTTCTGGCACACCATTGGCTGAGTCCTGCCATCTGACCATGACAAGTCCCAGAGGTTGGGCTTGTTTTCCTTCCCCAGAACAGGGACGGCTCATTGTGAGGTTGAGTGAGGTGATTGCATCAGGCAGCAGTTTGGCGGGGTGCAGCACCCACCTCTGTCCACCCACTACTCACCTCTACTGCTCTGAGTCCTGCACTGCTCCTCCCTTCCCCCCACTCCCTGGATTGGAAAAGGAAGAGGGGAACGGAACGGACAGGGAAATATGGAGGAGAGGACACTGGTATCAGAGGTGCTCTAGCCCAGCACTCTCCTCTCCTCCACACTTCCTTTTACACTCCATCCCCTCTTCTGTTCCAATCCAGGTAGTGGGAGGATGAAAGACTGGAACATCGCCAGGAAAGAGGAGCAGCTGCATTTGGCATTCATCTCAGGCACCAGAGGGTCTCTGCAGCCAGCCCTGTGCCCAAACTAGCCGATGAGGAGAAAGGCTGAAACCCTTTTACATCTTAAAAAGGGAAAGATGGTTTGAAGGATTGGCATGCTTGTTTTGGCAGGCAGAGCTGTCTGGTCCGCCCAGAGACGGAGAAGCTTCTACATCCTCATCACATCATCAGCATAAGTGGATTTTTTTAGTGTAGGGAACGTATAGTGGAAAACGACTTTTTATTTCTTGTTGTCTTGCCTCTGATCACAAGTGTCTTATTTTTCCCTCCTGTGTGCTTGGCCCTCAAATTCTGAACCTGAAGGCAGGGGTCTGTATCTTTTCGTTTTTCATGTATACTGTACTAGGAACTGTAGAAATGATGAGTGGATATCTAGGGGCTCTGGTGTACAGACAGGTCAGTGGGCCCTTGCTACCCACTCCATGGTTCCTGACCGTCCCTGATCCTTCCTCCAAATCTTTGTTGGAGTCAGAGCATTAACAGTGGCATGCTTGGATATTTAAAAATCTAATTCCCCTGTTCCCAGTGAGTTAGGATTAATCTCTCTCTTCCAGCACTCTTCCACAGTGCAATACAATTCCTGCTGCCTTCTGCCTCCCAATATCACTCACATCCCCCTTGGCTCCCTGCCTAACCTCTAGCTGCTACTACTGCTGCAAACAAAGAGCCCATGGGATGTTGGATGTGCCCTCGTCTTGCCCCAAACATTGGCTGAGAGGTGGCTTCACATAACTGCATTTTATCTCTAACCCCCTTTCCCCTTCAGTTTCCAGCACAGCAAATAGTCACCTGTCCATTCTCAATAGCAGCACAGCACTGATGTTTGGTAAGAGCTGCTTGTGTCAAAAATTGTGCTGCTGAGGGGCAAGGACTTTAGCAGAAATAAAAGGTTCTGCCAAAATTATTATTGTTGCTTTTTAATCAGTGCAAACCTCTACGTACAAAGGATCCTTAAGAGCTGTTTTTCATAAATCCAAAGATCTAACTACTCTGCATTCTGTCTCCAACAGTGGCCAGCCCAGACGTCTCTGAGACCGTACAATGTAATGGAGACAGTCACATTCACTGTTAAGAGGAACATCTTCTCTTCTGGCACCTTTCCATTACCTATGGTGGTGTCAGCTCTTGGGCAAACGTCCTATGGGGGCCCTCAATGGCATGCTGGCCTCCTGCCCTTTGACAGTACCTGCTTTGGGGGTGCGTGTCAGACATTCAGAAATTGTTAGTGGCACCGGGGGAAGAAGGCGGTCCGCTGCTGTCCCACGGTAACCCAATAAGTATCCTGATGGGTGCTGGCTTCTTGGGGGGGGGGTGTGAGGAGCGGCAGCAGTAGCGGTCCACCATCACTGCCTCAAGGGACAGTTGGCCAGACCCTTTTATGGGTGTGGGCCCCTGGTACAGACATACCCAGGAAGGCCCCACCTGTGCCCCACCCTATGACACAACACAGACCCATAGAACTGCCCAGCATCCCTTCACACATTGCACGCGCTCACTTTGGCCCTCCAGTGGGATTCGCTCTGCTCCAAAATGATCTTGGGATGTGGGACATAAGCTGGCGGAGACTGTGTGGGCAGCGATATAACTGGGGCAGCAGAGAGTGCTGCTGCTGCTGACATCACGTCTGCTGTCCCATGCGTGCTTGTCTGCCAGCAAACAACTGTAAGTAAGAGCTTCCAGAATCAATGGGCACCCCAACAGGGTGGCCCTCACATGAACCAGGTTTCATTGGACTGATTAATATGCACACAGCCCTAGTCAGTGGTCCACTGGTGAGCAGCACAAACTCTCCCACACGAACCTGCTCACATACTCTGCTCATCGCTGAAGGCTCTGCTCTGGGTCCTGTGACCTTTGGAGATTCAGTTGATGATGGGGATGCAAGATAGGGCCTGCCTGCTATAATACAGAACTCTGTTCTTCATGATGAGGCCCAACTGGCCCCATCACTGCTTGTTTCTAAATGGCCGCGGTGGCCTAGTGGTTAAGACACTGAACTGCAGACTGGAAGGTTGGTAGGACAGCAGTTTGAGACCTGAGTGCTGCATGACGGAATGAGCTCCCGTCTCCCGTCCCAGCTCCTGCCAACGTAGCAGTTCGAAAGCAAGAAATTGCAAGTAGATAAATAGGTACCGCTGTGGTGGGAAGGTAACAGCATTTCATTAGTCATGCTCAGGCGCGTCACCAGGACGCGCGTCACCGGGGAGCAGGGCGTGCGCGTCACCCTTAAGGACGCGGCCCCGCCCCCACGCATGACGTCACGCACATGCCCGGAACACACACACCCCCCCGCGCCGTTTTCGGCTCATTTCAGAGCCAAACGGACGCAAGGGCGGGCGGGCGGGCCCAGCTCCACCGACAAACTGTAAGTGGGGGGGTCGCGCGTCACCCCTATGCGCGCGACACCCCCCGGCGGCCCGCCCCCCGCACTTCTCCCTGTCGACGCCCATGGTCATGCTGGGCACATGAAGCGTCTTCAGACAGCGCTGGCTCTTCGGCCTAGAAACGGAGATGAGCACCGCACCCTAGAGTTGGACACGACTGGCTTTCGAGAAGGGGATACTTTTAACTTTACCTAGTGATCAACCGGCAAGGCTGTATATTGTCACCCTGCTTATTTAACTTATATGCAGAGTACATTATGAGAAATGCAGGGCTGAATGAATCACAAGCCGGAATCAAGATTGCCGGGAGAAATATCAACAACCTCAGATATGCAGACGATACCACCCTAATGGCAGAAAGTGAAGAAGAACTAAAGAGCCTCTTGATGAGAGTGAAAGAGGAGAGTGCAAAAGTTGGCTTGAAACTCAACATTAATAAAACTAAGATCATGGCATCGGGTCCCATCAATTCCTGGCAAATAGAAGGGGCAGAAATGGAAGCAGTAACAGATTTTACTTTTCTGGGTTCCAAGATCACTGCAGACGGAGACAGCAGCCATGAAATTAAAAGACGCTTACTCCTTGGAAGGAAAGCTATGGCAAACTTAGACAGCATAATAAAAAGCAGAGATATCACCATGCCAACAAAAGTTCGTATAGTCAGGGCGATGGTGTTCCCAGTAGCAATGTATGGTTGCGGGAGTTGGACCATAAGGAAGGCTGAGCGCCGAAGAATAGATGCTTTCGAACTGTGGTGCTGGAGAAGACTCCTGAGAGTCCCTTGGACTGCTAGGAGACCAAATCAGTCAATCCTAAATGAAATCAACCCTGACTGTTCCCTGGAAGGACAGGTACTGAGGCTGAAGCTCAAATATTTTGGCCACCTAATGCGAAGAGAGGACTCTCTGGAGAAGACTCTGATGCTGGGAAAGATTGAAGGCAAAAGGAGAAGGGGAAGGCAAAGGATGAGATGGTTAGACAGCATCACCGATGCAACGAACGTGAAAATGAGCGAACTCAGGAAGATAGTGGAGGACAGGAAGGCCTGGCGGGATATGGTTCATGGGATCACGAAGGGTCGGACACGACTTAACGACTGAACAACAAGTGATCAACCAGCTGCTGTATTTTCTGTTGTTTTTACTGTTCTTTTGTGCTGAAATTTTAATTGCAAATGTTTCCCTTGTTTTTAATCTCTGTTTTCCTTTTTATTGGTATATCACTGAATAATTGTTTTATGAAATGTTGTTAGCTGACTTAATAGTTGCTTGAACGGAAAAGAGAAATTCATATATTTAAAATAAAGTGTTGAGAGTTGTATTTGTTTTCATGCTCAATACCTGATTTTGGTGCGTGTATTAACCACTCTTTCCACGCTCTGAGCCCCCTGCCCCCCGTTCCCTGAGCCAAATTACTCAGCTGAAAAGTCACAAATACACAGACCTGCTGGCTAACATGCTCCACCCCAGCATGTCGTTTTTCTCTGCTTTGTGTGTCAATTGCTTATTACTGAGCAATTACGGAGATTTATGATAAGGGGTGGAGATCTAAATGAAACAGTTGTAATATTATGTGTTCTTCTTGTGAGAGAGACCTTGCTGTAATTAAAAACGGATTTGCGTCATAAAACTCTGCCTCCTCCGGTTTTAGTGTTACTGTTCCAAGGAGCATATCCTTCACTGAAATGTCAAGACTGTTGGCTTCCAGTCCCTCCCCTCCACCCACTAGACCTCACTCTCATCCTAGAAGCCCCAAAGACCTGCCTCTCAGCTCACTCCAAGTCATAGAAATCTTTCTTATTGGATATTCCGCATCCCTCCCTCCCAGAAAACCCAGGAGTCCTCCTGTATCTTTGCCTCCTGTTTTATACCCAGTAGGATACCATTCCCTCTGACTGAGAATCAAAAAACCAGGGCTCCTGGTCCTCCTTACTCAGTTTCCATCAAATCCTTACCCCCTTTTAGATCAGCCACGAATTTCTGCTCCCACCCCAGTTTTGTCTCTGAAAAATTGGGTTGATGTTGACTCCCTGCAATGCAGTTGGCTTCTTGTGGCCAAATGTCTCCACCTACAGCCCGAATCTGTGCATTGCAACTGAACGTTCACTTTCAAACAGCACAACCCTTTCACCAGCACAACCCTTTCACCAGTCTTATAAAAAGGAGAAAGAATTCTAAAAGTTCCGGTATACACAGTCTTGACACACAAGCAAGGAGCTGCAGTAAGGAAGCTCCTATATTTGCCTTTCCTTCCAGGCTGTTCCCCAAGGGAGACATGCTGGTCCGATCAGGCAGAGCAAAGACCATCATCAGAGCATGATGCAGAGCAGGGCCCACCTGGCTAGACTGACCCTCTGAACCCTCTGGCAGTGGTATAGGTAGTAGGGGGCCCCAATGCACCATCGGGGTATGGTGGGCCCGGCACAAGGAGGGCCCAGTGCAGGGCTTTGCCTCAGGGCAGCCCCTCACAATCTGATGCAGGCACTGCTGTTCCCCGTGCCTAGAACCCTCTCCCTTTTTCTAATAGGATCAGTATAGTACACTTGTTATTGTTGCTGCTTTCCTGGGAGCCGGGCTCTGGGGAATGTATTATTTATCTGCCTCCTCTCTAAGCAACTCCAGAATTGACTGTTTGTCTTTTTTCATGTTCATTGTTAGCATTCCAACAATAAACACTAAATAAAGAAGAGAAAAGATCAGCTCTTACAATGGCCCTCTATTGACTATTAGACTATTGGCCAATAGTCTTCCCTCCCACACCGCAGAGGGGTCAGACTGAGGCTGAGAGATAGCAGCTTGCCCAAGACCACATGGTGAGCTCATGGCTGAAGAAAGATGTGAATCAGGGTTCCAACTCATTAAAATTCATGCTTTTAACCACTAAACCAGCTCTCCAGGCAGGCCAGTTCTGTACCACTCCAAGAAAGAATGTTAAACCGCAGGCTGTTTGCGTTCTCCTGACACCCAAGTCCCAGGCCGGGAGCACTGGTATGGATGTTTTTCGGCCAGTGAATAAACAGATACTTTTTTCAAATTTGCTTTTTATTGCTCGACACAGATGACATTCATGCCTGTGAGCAGAGGCTGCAGAGACTGCCAAATTTGTCAGGAGGGGAGGCTGTGAAGAAATGGGGCAGGCAGGTTTAAGGCAGATGTTGGTTGAACGGATTGAGAACCATTTAGCCCATAAACTAGAAAGGGAGGCGAGTGAAAAGCCAGCCGGAGTTACCTTCCTTCCCATCCCACCCAACAGCTTGTCTCTTGCTGTTCTGCCCCCTCACTTTCCACAGCTGGGGCAATTGCTGGGGTAATTGTCCCAGTGGAAACCGATGGCATCGATGACAGAACCGGAGCTGCCGCTGAAGTATCGCAGGACGGTGCCTGGGTAGAGCGGAGCTGCACTGAAGCTGTAGCCCGAGTCCCACCCAAAAGAGAAGTAGCGGTTCCTGTCCGTGGTAAAGATGATTTTTTGGAGGTATCTCTTGTACTTCCCAGTGACTTGGGTGATGGACTCGCCTGGGAACAGGAAAATTTCATCCAGGTCACCGGACGTGCCTCCCACATAGTTGCTCCACTCCTTCCCGTAACGGACCTGGAGCCTGGAATAAGGAAGTCTGTTGTCAGTTTAGGGAATTGTGCCACAGTCCTCTTCCACCATCCCTTATTTGCCCCAATTGTCCACGATCCCGTGCATGTACATCGAAACAGATGGGTTTAAATGTGCCTATGTTTATGTTGGACTGAGGCATGTACAGCCTCCAATCCTAGCAACATACCTAGACATTATTATCAGTTGATGGTCCATTGTGACTTTTCTTTGGGACAATATTTTGCACAACAAATGCTCGTTTGCCATGTGCTGTCCACACCTTTGTTCTGCTGGCTGTGAGGATATCACATTTTGCTTATATTTTGTATCAGACTCTCGCCTCGCACTGTTCCTATGACTACTGTGTCATGGGGCATGTCATTATGGGCTGTCATGCACTCCTATTTAGCCCTATTTATTTAGCCCTATAAACTCCTATTTATTCATTGGACACAAGAAGTGATGGGGGACACAACTCCTCCTACTGGCCGTTTGCCTATCAGAAACAGAACGTATTTTCCAGCTTGGTTTATGAGACAAGATCATTCTTCATGGGAGATCAGCAGAAGAATTTTGAGTGTAAGCTCCTTGAGAGCAGGGACCTCTCTCTTCTTTTGACTGATAATACTCTGTAAATTGCCATATACACTGAAAGCCCCATATTAATTAACAGCCCAATCCTATCTTTCTCCACTGTGGCACCACAACTGTGGAACTCCCTGCCAGGGGATCTGAGAACCACCCCCTCCCTCATGACTTTTCGGCAAGGGCTCAAAACATTTTTGTTTCGTCTCGCGTTTGGGTGATGGGTTGTAGCCTGCCTCCTGTGTCTCAAGATGCTCTGCCATGCTGCTTTTGTGCTCCCTACTGTTGCCCCCCCAGTGGATTTTATTGATATTATTGTTTTTATTGTTTTTAAATTATGTATTGTTTAAACTTTCTGTATTTTAAACTGTTTTTAATTTTTGTTGTAAGCCGCCTTGGGCATTTGCCTCGGCATGGGATAAGGCGGGATATAATTTTTTTAAATAAATAAATAAAATAAATATCTAAATCCCCATGTGGTGATGCAGTGGTGCCAGCGTGGCTATTGCTGTATCCTGCAGAGGATTTTCGGCTGCTGGAGGTCTCCTCAGGGTAAGGCGACATTTGTCCCCTTGCCCCAGAGTAAGTCCCAGCAGCCGCTATGGGTCAACGTGGACTTGCGCCAATGGTTGAGCTGGCACAGATCCATTTTCACCCGGGAAGGTGGATCAGACCTGAGAAGGGGGTTGGGATTCGGTGTGCACCGCTGCTGCCGATCCTGCCCCCTCCCAGGTCTGATCCAGCCTCCTGTTCTGCCCACCCCCACCCCTTTCACCCCTTGTCTCCCTCTAACCCCCTGCGTGGGCTTACCTGCTCCGGTGGGTCCCCGTGGGTCCACTGGCGTGCAGGAGGGCGCTCCTGCCTCCCCGCCAGCAGGCTTGCTGCACACGGTGGCGGAGGCTGCTTTGCGACTGCCATAAAGCAGCCTCGGCCGGCACAACGCTAGTTACACCAGCAGGGAGGAGGGGCAGGATTGGGCCGTAAATCAATAGTACCCAATTTCACACAAGAGACCGCCTATTTCTTGGCACCTGTAGAGTGAAGCGGGATGGTCCATTTTCCCAGCTCATTTGGCTGCATGTGTAGAACCAACCCTGACCATAACACTAAAGGGGCTCTCTCCATTTGGTTTCATTGTGGATACAAAGGCAAAAAGAGGCTCTTACGTCTCTGGACTTGCTGCCAAGGTCAAACTGGCAAACAGCATTTTCAGATATGAGGCTAGATAACTACTGCCAAACAAAGTTTCCATAAGGGAGGCTTAAATCACCTTTCAGCCTCCCATGCCTTATGCATGTGAATAGTTAGAAGACTGCTAAGGTTGAAGAGAAAGTGGCATTTGTAAGACAAATGGACATTCTGGTCAATGTAAGCTTTTCATACAATATTTGCATTACAGCACAAACCAATTCAAGCATGAGCCACTTTAGCGAAAATGTTCCAGATAACAGTTTTGTCAGTTTCATCTCATCTGGGTTAATCTGGGAGTGGGCAGCCTCCAAATACCGTATTGGTCTGAGTATAAGACTCACTTTTTTCCTCCTAATTTAAGTTTTTTAACTAGGGGTGCGTCTTATAATCAGGCTGTTGCAATTTAATGCCAGTGATTTAATTAATTTTTTTTAATAGCACCAAACTTTAAGGGTGCGTCTTATAATCAGGTGCGTCTTATACTCGGGCCAATACGGTAATTACTGTAATTCAACCAAACATGGGAGGGAGAAAGAAAATGGAAGAAATGGCACAACAAGGCACCTGGTAGGGAGCAGGGCAGGGTTGTGTCCTTCACAATGTAACCATGCAATAGGTGCACACAACCACAATCTTACACAACAATCATATTTCCACTGATTGAGCTACCTGGAGGAGAACTAGATTACATAAAAAGCGATACTACGCTGGAAAAGAATGCATATCTTCACTCGCCCTCTCAAAAATGTGCTGGTGAGAAAATTGCAACCCCCCCTGCAAAGTCCCCCATCAATCATCCATCAAATGGAGACTGCATGCTTTCAATCCTCACCTTTGAATCCGGTCTTTTAGGATTGTCCCACGAAAGGATGGAGCTGGGATATACTTACAGCTATTTGTACAGAGAAGTTCTGAACGTGTTGGTCTCTGGAATCTGTTCTGATTCTGCCATAAAACTAGTATTGGCTTTGGCTCAAGTTGGCTGCTGCAGCTGCATGCTACCATACCCTGCCACACCACACCACACCACACCCTTAAATGCACACATCAATAGATGTTTAAATATTATAAAGACATGATAAGTTGCTAGTGCTCTTTCCTCTGAAGGAAACTGCAATGGAATGAGGTGCAAGAATGCACTCTACCACTTCAGACTGCTAGTGGAAGATACCATTTCTGAATGTTTCCTGGCATTAAAAAAATTCCCTGCAGGTAGAAAACCTTCTCTGCAAGGAGTGAGTTGGGCTAGAACATTTTCCCCAGATGTGCTACTGTTCTACTTTCAGGGAGTTGCAGTACTTCCCAGCCCCAAACTGCAGCCTTCGCCCTGGGGCCTTCATGAACTTACCCCACAATGTACCACCGGTTGCTCCGAATCCTAATAGCAGTTATAGGGCCTTCCAGTTGGTTTCCAGACTGTGAGAACCGTTTTCCTCCACCTCCACCGTACTCGCCGGAATAGGAAGAAGAGCGAGGCTGAATGGCCCCTGGGATAAGATTCAGAGAAAAAACAAGTTGATGAGCTGTGGCGGAGTGGCCCACTCCTGCTGCACGTCCTCCACAACACGCTTCCTGCGGGGCGGGCCAGCAATCCACGGCCGGAACGTACCTGCATTGGTGGCGATGCTGCAGCAGAGTAAAGTGAGGAGAGTGAGACAAAACATCCTAGAAAGAGAGTTTTTAAGAAAAAGATCTCATTAAAGTTGATATTTGTGTATGTGTGTTTAATTTCTAAATATTTTTCTGTTTGATTTTATTCTAAGCCAGTTTTTAACTGGGTATAAATTCATAAAATAAATAAACAAATAATAAACAAATATTTCAGTGACATTGTTAGCCCTTCCTTCCTTCCTTCCTTCCTTCCTTCCTTCCTTCCTTCCTTCCTTCCTTCCTTCCTTCCTTCCAAGGAGCACAAGGTAGCATGCGCAGTTTCACCCCCCACCTGCCCTATTGTTCTTCACAGCAGCTCAGGGAGGTAGAGAAGTGAGGGTGGTGACTGAACCAAGGCGTCTCACTGAGCTTTGTGTCTGAAGGAGGATTTGAACCCAGACCTCCAGGTCCAATAATTAATGTCCACTTTACCAAGAATTTTTAAAAAATTAAAATGATATAACAATTAAAATGAAGAAGACCCAGACCCACCTGCCAGAGAACCCTCCCTCAGAACAGCAACAAGACACTTACTTGGGACTGGTAACACCGACAGTTCTGATTTTTAAGGCAACCCCTCCAATCAGGTAGGATTCCCATGTGGGGCTTATACATTTGTTGAAAATTGAGGTTCTACTTGGAAATGGCCCCTGGGATAAGCTTTTAACAAATGTGGATGACCCACTGGGGCTGTTTGTTTTAATTGTTTTAATTGTTTTTAATTATTTTAATTCTTGATTTTAAATGTATTTATGTATTTTAATATTTTTGTTGTAAGCCGCCTTGGTTGCCCTGATGGGAGAAAGGCGGGGTAAAAATTCTATAAATAAATAAATAAATAAATAAATCTGACCAGAGCATAATCTGACAGCGCAATCCGACTTAACTTTTGTGTCGGTGTAACCAGCGGCGCAGAGAGAATGAGAGGTCCCAGAATCGAAAAGGGATTCAAATCCCCTTTGAATTCCTCTTTTGGAGAGGATTTGAATCCCTTTTCCGTTCTGGGGCCTCCCGTTCTCGCTGCACTGCTGGTTACACCGGCACAAAAGTTAAGTCGGATTGCGCTGTGAGTTATTTTTTACTGAGGCTTAGCATTCGAACCTCTTTTCCATGCCAGAGTTAAATAAGGGATGTAAAAACAGAGAGCATATGCAGGGCTGGATTTCAGAGCAGAATTGAGCCCCTGCTCCTCTCATTTTAGACATTAAGAATTGCATCACTCTGTCTGGCCCAGAGGTTCTGGTGTATGGGGATTGATTGACTTCTGCTAGTAGTATATTCTCTGCACATTCTCAGAGGCACTCTCCTCATCTCTACATCTGAACTGCAGGTTTGAAAACATTTTCTGGACTGGGGGCTCGGACTTGGGCTGCCCTGGCTCAAATCCGATGATTCTATTCCTCGGAGCAATTTTGGAAACTGGGCTTGCTCAGGGTCCATAATCCAGGGTTTTAAAATAACGTCTGGAAGAGGGAGGGGCAGACAACTCCTTACAACTTCATAGAACAGAGGCCCCCAATTCCTCAAAGGCTGAGCTCCCTATAGAATTCTGAAGAAGACACTCAGACCTCTTTAGACCTATACTGTACAGGACCCATTCTTTAGAAGGCATCCCATGCTGCTGAGCACCCAATCCTTTGGACAGGGACAATCCTGCCCCACCCTTATTTGGAAGGAAGGAATGCTCCATCTTCCTTTGATGTCCTTGTGAAAGGACTCGTTAATTATCCCAGCTTAGACTTACCTGCAGCCTGAGCAGTCCTGGCAGGTCCGGCTGTGCCTCTGCTTTGCAAAATCCCCTGAAGGAAAGCCTCACATTTTATACTGTCCATGAGATAAGAAATGGTGCTCTCTTATCTTGGGAACCTGCCTGCTGGGCAAACACCATTAATATGTTATAAAACTCTTAATTGGCATCTTCCTGGAAGTTGTCCAAGCAAAGCTTCACCAGTCCATGGCAGCCACCTGCTGCTGGGGCCTGGCTTGGGATGGAGGGGGGATTGCCGAAGCTGGAAGGAAAATGGAATATCACATCTCATGCATACATCACAGGCCAGCATTGGAAACTGCAGGAGAGGGCAATTCTCATCTAAAGCATAGCCTAACCATGTTTACTCTGAAGTAAGCCCCTTGGAGTTTAGTGAGATGGAGGCAGGCAGGCAACACACAGGCAACGCACAGGCAAAGGAATGAGGTGGGAGAGTCCTGACATGATAGCGTGGACTATGCCACTTCAGACTTCAATGTAGGCTTTGAATGTCTTTCATTTTTGCATTGAAAGAGATTTCCCCCCCCCCCCCGCTTTAATTAAGTTGTATTTTCCTTCTATTTAGGCTTTCCCCTGTAGCACAAGTCTCAAGCTCCATCTTGTCTGAGGAAAATCCACCATTCTCAGTATGGGAGACTGGCACATAATGGGGACCCTGGAAATTGCTTTGAGAACCAGAAACACGTATCTCACCCCCCTCCCCTTGGAATGCGTAGGCGTTTATCAGCAAAACCTTGGTGCCAAATGTTTCTTCCTAATGCTCCTACCCCCGTAAGAAGTGTTGACTTTTATTGACGACAAGAAACAGACTGTTTTGGAGTCATGTTCCACTTGCTTGTTTTATGGTGATTGATTGACATGTATGTATGTACCGTGTGCTTTTCTGTTGCTATCTCTTTCTTTCTTAGTGCTAAGGTTTGAATCCTAAAATCTTGGTCAGATGCATTAGCATTATTAGGCCCTCACCACAGCGCTGTTTTAATAAACCCAGAACAATGTTCTATCTCCAGCCTAGGTAAAGGTAAATGTATCCCTTGACAATTAAGTCCAGTCATGTCAACTCTAGGGAGTGGTGCTCATCTCTGTTTCAAAGCCAAAGAGCCAGCGCTGTCCGAAGACGTTTCCATGGTCATGTGGCCGGCATAACTCAACACCGAGGTGCATGGAACGCTGTTACCGTCCCGCTGACGCGGTACCTATTAATCTACTTGCAATTTCTTGCTTTCGAACTGCTAGGTTGGCAGGAGCCGTTCGTTTCGATCGACAGCTCATGGTTCAGTGGTTTAACCCACTGCGCCACCTGCTGGCTCTATATCTCCAGCCTAGTTTTGCGTAATTAAATTTCTCCGACAGCATGCTTTGCTCTGAAGAGCCAGTGTTGTGTAGAGGCTAACATGTGAGACTAGGCCTGGGGGGATGAGGGTTCAAATCACCACTTGGCCGTCAATCTCAATGGATAACCTGAGGCAAATCACATATCTTTCTAGAAGGTGTGCTTCCAACAGGAAATACAGCCTTTGTTTCACAGAGGTAATGGTAAAGGTATCCCCTGCTGGAAAGCCAGTCGTGTTCGACTCTAGGGTGCGGTGCTCATCTCCGTTTCTAAGGCTGCCGAGCCAGTGCTGTCCGAAGACGCTTCCGTGGTTATGTGGCCGGCATGACTAACAGAACGCTGTTCCCTTCCTGCTGCAGTGGTACCTATTTATCTACTTGCAATTTCTTGCTTTTGAACTGCTAGGTTGGCAGGAGCTGGGACAGGATACGGGAGCTCACTCCGTCACGCGGCACTCGGGTCTCGAACTGCTGTCCTACCAACCTTCCAGTCTGCAGTTCAGTGTCTTAATCACTAGGCCACCACGGCACATTGTTTCACATGCACTCACAAAATATTGAGGGAGAGTGACTTCCTGACCTGGAGTATGACAAGGTGGGAAGAAGAGGTGGACACGTTTCTGCAGTCCCCGGAACCCACTTCCTGCAGAAAACCATCCTTCCCATGCTAGTTCGTTTGCAGTAAATAGCTGCTTCGGGGTAGATTTTTAGAAGGGAAATGGTGCAAAGCAGGGCGGTTCACCTTCCCCTCCCCATAAGCAAGAGGTCTGAGCAGGAATGGCCTCCCCCCCCCCACACACAGCGGTTTCTTTCACGAAAAGCTAAGTACTCCTGGTTGGAAGCCCACTTTTGGACAATGCATTCCCATAAATGTCTAGTTTGGTTCACCACTATCTCTCAGCCTAACCTACCTCGGAGGGTTGTTGTGAGGAGGAGGATACATGGCTGGAAGAGACAGGGCTGATTTCAGAGGCATGTCACATGCCAGGGACCCAGAACCTCCCAGGGAGCCTGCTGTTGCCCCATCATTAGTTAATGGCCCCGCTTGCTCTCTGGCTGTGGTCTCACCATCAGAGAGCAAGCTGGACCTGCCCACGTCAGCTGCTGGGGAAGGGACCTTGGCAGGCACTTCCTTGTTCCTGATTCCCCCTTGATCAGTGCTACCGAGCTTGCTACCTGGCGGTGGTCTTGCCACTAGGGAGTGTTGTCAGGCCCAACCAGATTAGCAACTGGGAAAGGGGGGGAAAGTGCCCAGGTGGGGAGATTGTATGTGTGCATGCAAGAGCCTGAAACAGGCTGTGCTCCAGGGTCCAACAATCCCTGACACTGACTCTGGGAAGAGAAGAGCCATGTACACTGCCCCTCTGACCCCTCAATACATATGTAAAACAAATTTCTTCCCTGCAGGTAGAAAATTAGCACAGAGAGAGGGGCTCAATACATATGTAAAACAAATTTCTTCCCTGCAGGTAGAAAATTAGCACAGAGAGAGGGGCTGGCCTAGAAACTTCTTCTTGATGTGGTAGTTTTCTAATTGCAGGGAATGTTTTCCTACATGAGAGAATGTCCTTAACATCCAAGACACGGACATCCAAGACATTGTGCATCAATCTGCAGCTTCCAAATTCTATTCCCTTGACTTTGAACTCCTCCTTCAGTCCCCCCTTGACTGACCCATGAAAAAAATAATAACCAAGGATAACTGTATTTCCTGTCAGCCAGCAATCAGATCACTTTTCTGCATTCCTACAGAACTATTATTTAAAGTGGGATTGGAGGAAACAGTTCCCAGCTTCCCAATGCTGAATTTGTACCAGATGTAATTTCTCCTCTAGATGACATCCACACTCAGCCAGGAGGATGATGGGGGTGGTGGCTTTGGGCAATTCACTGGTGATCTGAACACAAAGGTCATGAAGGAGGAGGAGAACTGCAGGGGTTGCGTGCCAGGAACAAGGGTTGGCGTTAGGATGACCCAAGAGGGTTGCAGTGATGATGATCCTTGGAATCATCTGGTGAGCACGGAGGCATTCAGCCACAATTAAGACACACCGCACCCAAAAGGTTAACATCAGTCTCAATTGTCTCAATTGTGCCTAGCCCAGCCATATGGTGTGCCAAGATTATGTGGGTGGACCTTGCAGGGGAAAGTTTGATGGGTGTTTGGGAGATATCCCTTAGCGGAGGGAGGAACGCCCTCTTATCCCACCCCACCCTGTCCTTCTTGTACAAGAGTTAACATGTAATTGTCATCATAGGTTGGGGGGGCCTAATCCTGCCCAACTTTCCAGTGCTGGTGCAGCTGTGCCAATGGGGTGTGTGCTGCATGCTGTGGTGGTGGTGGGGGAGTCACAGAGGCCTCCTCAAGGTAAGGGAATGTTTGTTTCCCTTACCTCAGGGCTACATTGCGGCTGCATCGGCGCTGGAAAATTGGATAGGATTGGGCCCTTGGTCTCTCAATATGAGCTGCTAGGAAACAGCAGCAGGGGAGAGCTATCATGTCTTTCTCGCAGGCTTCCCAGAGACACCTGGCTGGCCACTGTGGAAAACCGGATGGATTTCTGGTCCGGTCCAGCAGGAGCTGGACTGACTCTCCCTATGTATGTTCATATTTTAAAGGTTACCCATGTTGTGGGGGGAGGAGGGGAAGAGTGGTGTACCACTACTGCAATGGTGTAGTGGGAAATTCCTGTTATCACTGCCATAAGGTGCTCTTGCTCCTTGCACGTCCACACAGGTGCAGGAGGAGCCTGATCTGGTTTGGAGTGTGCCACTGGCAGCAGCGCTAGTCTGGCTTCTCCTAAAGTAGTGGTGCTTTTCTCCACTCTGGCGTGACTACATCACTGTAGGAAACAAAGGATATTGCCTGTTAAAAAACATCATGTTTGTTAGGTGTTCATGAAAAGGTGTATCTGGTGTGTTAGGAGAACCTTTCTGCCACATGGGACACCAGCAACCAGCATGCAATATGCAGGGACCTTTTTTGCAAGCAGCTAGCCTAAAAGGTCACGGAGACCGCTTCCCTAGGGCATTGCCAATTACCTATGTCCAAATTGGCCCTCTCCATCTTCTCTTCCTTTCCTTTCTACCCCCCCTTACATGTAAGAACATAAGAAGAGCCCTGCTAGATCAGGCCAAAGGCCCATCTAGTCCAGCTTCCTGTATCTCACAGTGGCCCCACCAGATGCTTCCGAGAGCACACAGTCAACAAGATAACCTGTTTCCTGCTGCCACTCCCCTGCACCTCATCCTGTGGCAAGGAGTTCCACAGATGAATCACACGCTGGGTAAAGAAATATTTTCTTTTATCCGTTCTAACTCTCCCTCCACTCAATTTTAGTGCATGTCCCCTGGTTCTGGTGTTGTGCGAGAGGGAGAAGAACTTCCCTCTATCCACTCTCTCCATCCCATGCATAATTTTATACGTCTCAATCATGTCCCCCCCTCAGGCGGCTTTTTTCTAGACTGAAAAGCCCCAAACGCTGTAGCCTTTCCTCATAAGGGAGGTGCTCCAGCCCACGAATCAATCTGGTCGCTCTTTTCTGCACCTTTTCCAACTATATCCTTTTTGAGGTGTGGTGACCAGAACTGGACACAATACTCCAGATGTGGCCTTACCATCGATTTATACAAAGGCATAATGATATTAGCTGTTTTATTCTCAATCCCTTTTTTTAAGGTCCCGAGCATGGAATTGGCCTTCTCCACAGCCGCAGCACACTGGGTCGACACTTTCATCGACCTGTCCACCAGCACCCCAAGATCTCTCTCCTGATCCGTCACAGACAACTCAGAACCCATGAGCGTGTATGTGAAGTTTTGATTTCTTGCCCCAATGTGCATCACTTTGCACTTACTTATATTGAAGCGCATCTGCCATTTTGCTGCCCATTCTCCCAGTTTGGAGAGGTCCTTCTGGAGCTCTTCACAATCCCTGCTGGTCTTCACCACCCGGAAAAGTAGTCTGATTCTAAACTTTCAATCCATTCACCCCAGCCTTCTTTTCTTTTCTTCACCTACCCTTTCTCCCCCCCTCCTCAGTTCTTTCTATCCCCCCTCCGTCCTGTCCGTCCATCCACATCCATCTCAGTCGTTCTCCCTTTCTTTTATCCTTCCCTCTTTATCTTGTCCCTCTCTTTTGCCACTTCTTCTTTCCCATCCATCTGCTTTCTTTTCTCCCTCTTTACTTTCTTCTAAACTTTCCCTTCTGCTTGTCATCTCCATCCATCCACCCCCCTTCTCCCTTCTTTTCCATCGCCTCCTTCTTTCCTCCTTTTCTTCCCCTCTCCTCGTTTTCCTTCCCCCTTCCCTCTCTCGTCTCTCCCCCCCCCCCCCGCTCCGCCCGGCTGCCTGCCTGCCTGCCTCTCTCCCCGCGGCCAGTAGATGGGGTCGGCCGGCGCTCCTCTCTCCCTCGCCCGCCCGCCGCTGCCTGCTCGGCTGCCTTTTCCTTCCTGCCTTTTCCTTCCTTCCTTCCTTCCTCCTCCCTTTAAAGATGGACCCGCAGCGCCTCTAACAAAGACCCCGCCAGGCGCCCACCCGCCCAGCCAGACGCCACCGCTGCTGCTCCGCTTCGCTCGGGTTTGCCCCCTTGGAAGCCGCGGGGGGAGGCGGCGGCGGGGGGGGGGTCTCTTTCTTGCCTCCTTTCCCGGGGAGTCCCTTTTGTCTCCGTCGCAGCTTCCCACCCTCCCCATGCCTTGCTGAGACGCTGCAAAGCCCACCCGGGGGGGCGGGTGGGGGAAGGACTCCCCTCCGCACGATGGGCGCCCCCACCTTCCCCCCCGCCGCAGCTGGAGAGGGGTCTGCATGCCGGTAGGGTCGGGCGCCTTTTCACACTGCTTAAGGATTGGTGCAGAAAAGACCCCCCCTCCACTCTTGGAAGAAATATCCTCCTCTCCGAGCACCCCAAGATTTATTGTATTATATTTTAAATAACACCTTCTCCCTTCTTCCACTGGAGCATCCTCCTCCCCCCAAGAACACCCCAACCTTTCCTTCTGCAGAATCACCCCTTCCCATTAATTGCCCCCTCTTTTTGAATTTCTGAGATACCTCTAGATCTTATCACATCTCACCAAATCCTTAGAGAAGTAGGCCCAACTGCAGAGGTACCCCCCCACTCCTCAACTTGCATTATTGTATTTTTCTTTCCTAAGTTCTTGTGCCGCTAAAAAAAGGGTGACTTGCCTCCCTCCCTCCCTATGTTCTTGAGAAACTTTCCCCCAAAGATATTTCACTCCCCAGCGTAAAAGGCCCCCATCTTTAAACTTCTGAATCGCACTCATAGCTCAAAGTGACCCCCCTTGCATGCTTGTAGAGGTTTGTGCAATACACTTATTTAAAGTTCTCCAGTCTTTTTGGACACTGAATTCAACTCTGCTGTTGAGGCTTCTGTTTGCTGGATACCTTAATAATACCTTCAGCTGCCCTTGAATGTCCCCACCTTATTAGCAAGGCAATATCCTTCCCCCATAGTCTGAAGTGCACTTCTAGAATTTACTCCAGCCTCCCTGATTCCAGAGGGAGAGATCCCTTAAATTTGTTCCTCCCGTAGTCGTAGCTCATATCACCTATTTATGTCCACAACATTCCCCAGAGCGTTCTTCCCTCTAGCAGGGGAGAGGTTGATTCCCCCACAGCATTTCTATAAGATCCAGAATTTGCATTAGCGTGTCAAAGAATAATAATAGATTTCCAAAATCTCAGTTATACACTGAGATAAAATTTGACGTCTCTATTAAATTCCCCCTAAAACAACGCCAGCCCTCCAAATTCCCGTCCAACATTTTAACATTTGGTATAGATCCTTCTCCCCCCCAAATCTTCTCCCCCTCAGATCAAATTGGGTACCACTGGCAGCAGTTTGGACTCCCATTTCACAAAGAGGGAGCCCAAAATCTTGGCTCAAAAGAGCTATAGGCATCTGACACCCTCCCAACAACCTCCATAGCTTCCCAGAATCCCAAGAACATCCTCCTCATTTCTGACAGCCACACTTGAGTTACCCCAAAATACAGTACCTCTTTTCCTTCTGTAACGCCTGAGCCTTAGATTAAGTCCTGCTGCCAATTTTGTACTACTCTCAAGAATTCTCTATCCTGTCAAAAAATAAAAGCAGAAAACTGATCCCTGATAGACCCTCAATCTTTGAGCACCTCGATTTCCCCAGACTTTTATTCAGCAGAGTCCTTGTCACCTAGGCACCCCAAAATTCTCCCAGCTCAGAGCTCCCCCATTTGAGTCCACGAGTGCGTCACACGTTCCGCTCCGGAAGCAGCTGCCCCTAATCCAAGCAGGGCTCTTTGCATCCAGGATCTGAATTCCTTACACCCCCAATTTGTCCAATGGCTTTTCAGGACCCCAATCACCCCCTGCAAGCCCAGCTTTGTAGCAATGTTTTTGGGGCACTGACTGGGTTAATACAGCCCCCTTTAGCGGCTGGGCTAGGTGGGGGACAGAAGTATTATTGCAATAATGGGGTCCAGATAGCCTCCCCGCAACAGCTGCAGACAGCACCCAGCAATGCAGTGATGGTGGAGCCAGAACCAGATCGGCCTATTGGTTATGGAGCTTTTGGTGTGGTCTGGTGAGTGGGTCGGTATTTTCTTCTGGGGTAGGGAGAATGAAGGCTGAGTGGGGAGCTGAGCGGGGCCTGGAGGACCATGGAGAAGTGATTGAAAGGTGTAATGTCCATCTTCCCCCAGGTCGGTGACGGACCCCCGGGATGGGTCACGAGTTGCACTCAAAAAGATGCCCAACGTTTTCCAGAACCTGGTCTCTTGCAAACGGGTCTTCAGAGAGTTGAAAATGCTCTGCTACTTCAAGCACGACAATGTGAGTGTGTGCGAAGCAAGTGGAGATGAGGGGGTCTCTCTCCTGCAGGGACCCAGGGTTGGATGGTCAGCATGTGTGTGGAGGTGGGAATCTTGTGACACAGAGGGCAGCAACGAGGTCAGCACATTTAATAGCATCTTGATCCAGTTAAGAAGGAGTTTGAAGGGAGGGAGGGAAGTGGCCACTTCAGGTAATTGATGTTGGGTCTTGTTAAGTGCCAGCAAATTGTTAGTTATTTAGTTTATTATTTTATGCCAAAGAGGGGGAGGGATGTTTTCTGTCTTGGGTACCAAAATAGCTTGAGATGGCCTTTGAGAGTGGGAGTTGGGGACCCATAATTGTTAAGTGCAAATGTGCAATATCTTGTCCTGCTGTCTATGGCTGGAATTTATTTTCCTTGTGTGTTGTTCCTTCCCTCAGGTCCTCTCAGCTTTGGACATTCTCCAGCCTCCACAAATTGACTGTTTTGAGGAGATGTATCCTTTATCCCATGCCAGCGGGTGGCGCAGTGGGTTAAACCGCTGAACCATGAGTTGTCGATCGAAAGGTCAGCAGTTTGAATCCGCGACGGGGTGAGCTCTCGTTGCTTGGCCAGCTCCTGCCAACCTAGCAGTTCCAAAGCATGTTAATGCGAGTAGATAAATAGGTACTGCTTGCGGGTAGGTAAACAGCGCTCCGTGTTCCAGCCGCATGCTACGCGCTGCGGCAAGGAGAGTCATGCCGGCCACATGACCACGGAGGTGTCTTTGGACAACGCTGGCTCTTCGGCTTTGAAATGGGGATGAGCACCACACCCTAGAGTCGGACATGACTGGACTTAATTGTCGGGGATCACCTTTATCTTTACCTTATCCTTTATCCCAGACACAGGCTGGTGGGGCCTGTAGCCCCATTCTGTCCTTTTGTTATAATCTCCCCCCCATCCTTCTGTTGTCTTTATTTCTGTGTTCAGTCCCCCCCCCCATGTTTTCTTAATGTTTGTTTAATTTTATGGGTTTTTTTCTCACTCATGTTAAATTTGTTTTGCATTTCTTTTTATTTTGCCTTTTATTCCCATCTGTTGTTTAGTTTCCTTCATTTACAGTTTCCATCAGGCTTTCTTCCATTTTCTCTCTCTTTTCACACAGTTCCTTCTCAGCTTCCCAGATGTTCTCCTTGGCTCAGCATTGGTTCCCTTCTCCGTGTCGTGTCTCTTACATTTTGGCTTTCCTTTGCTTCCTTTTTTTCCGAAAATTTCTTTTGTTTTGGGCTTTTTAATGATATACATATAAATAAAGCATATACTGTACCCTCATTTCATCACCTTCATCTTTCTTATTTTACTTCTGCTGTTAACACTGCGTATTTTTCAGTCCTCTCCAATTAAAACATTCTTTAATTTGTTATTCCTTTATTTCTCTGTCTCGCAGTCAAATCCTGTGTAAAGATCCGGCGGCGGATCCTTACACAGGATTTCGACGTCTGGACCGCCATGTGGCGGGCTGGAGGTCTACTTGGGGAAGGGGACGTTTGACCCCTTCCCCAAGTGTAAACCGGGGCTGGCCCTATAAGTCTCCTCAGATTTCTGCCAGCTAAATAGCTGGTGGAAGTCGAAGGAGGCTGTGTAACGGACGAGCCGACCCGGCGGGGATATGGCCGACGCCATCCCTGCCCCCTCGCCCAATGTGCCCCCTTCATCGCCAGCTGGACTACCCAGACTTACCTTTCGCTGCCAGCCGCATCCTCGGTCCAGCGACAGAGTGAGGGAGGCCAGCCTTGCGCTGGCCTCCCTTACTCCAGAGGAAGTGCAAACGCGCCTTATGGCATGTTTGTGACGCCTTCCGGTGCAGGAGTGCTCACTCCGGCGCCGGAAGGTTACGGTGGATTTCACCATCAGTGTTCCTTCTTGGGTTCTTCTTTCTGACCTTTTTTGTTGTCCCAGTTGTCTGTACAATAATTTCCTTTTTCAAAGTCCTTTCCTAATCTTCACCTCTACACTGTATTTCGCCTGTGTGTTCACAGTCTTTTCATCCCTGCCTCTTTTCTTGTCCCTGTCTCTGTGTTTGGGTTTCTGACTGTTGCTTGAGGCAGTTGGTTCAATTAAACAGTGGAGAACCCGTTTCTTCTTCTCTTGTGTATGTTGGGAAGGGTTGGGAGCTGAGGCTCCAGCCTATCCTGCTCCACCTCACTCCAGTCTCCTTGACCGTCTCCATCAGCTACGTCATCACAGAGTTGATGCAAAGTGACCTTCACAAAGTCATCGTGTCTCCACAACCGCTCAGTGCTGATCACATCAAGGTCTTTCTGTATCAGATCCTCAGGGGTAAGTGTGATCTGGAAATGCCAGGATCTTTCATTATAAGAGAGCGGATCTCCAATCTAGAGTGAAGTATTGCTTTGAACATTCGATCCCTGAAATGTTTCCTCTGTCTATTCTCCTAAATTGTTTCCTTTACACCTCTCTTTGTTTTCCTTCTTTATGTCTCTCCAGTGTACGCTCTCATCACCCTCTTAGTCTTGTTCTATCACACCGCATTCCCTTTTTGCAGTCTTCCCATTCCTTCCTACCCCCTCTGATGTACTTGTCACTCTGGATTGTTCTCAATCTGTACCATTCGTTTCAGTCAAACCCCTAATTTTTCTCCCTGCCTCTCTTCACCAGGGCTGAAATATTTGCACTCTGCCGGTGTTCTTCACCGGGACATCAAACCTGGGAACTTGCTAGTCAACAGCAACTGTGTCCTCAAGGTAATTCACACTCGCAACCACCAGGGGGAGCTCCTAGGATGCAGTTCTCTCTGTCATCACTAGGTGAAGACATTTACAGTCCAGTCCTATCCCCCACCATGTTATGGCATGCAGCTGCGCCAATGGCATGTGCTGCATGCTATGGTGTGTGTGTGTGTGGGGGGGGGGGGGATGGACAGCCTGCAGGAGGTAAGTTAATGCCTGGTAGTCTGCCTGATCATCTGTGGGTCTCCTCAGCTACACCGGCCATTTTGCTGGCGTAAGTGTGAGGAGAGCCAGGGAGTATGTCGGGTTGGAAAATAAGGGATAGGATCCAGTGAAAGTCGCTGCCACCCCTTCTTGCCCTCGTCACGCTTCCAGTTCCCCCCCTCCTTACCTTTCTCTCCCCACCCACGAACCGCCCCCTGCACTGTCTTACCTCCCCTGGCTCCCCTACCTGCTCCCCCTCCAGCTCCCCTACCTGTCCAGGGTCCACAGTGGTGAGGATGCTGTCGATATGAGCTGTCGGTATGCTAGCCATCCTGTCCCCCTACCACTGCCCACCATATACCATGGCAGCAGAGAACAGGGGGCTCATGATCACTGAGAAGACAAAAGTTAACTAAATATCTTGCCATACAAGTTGTGAGGAACTTTGTTTGTGCAAAGTGCCCCTTTTGTGTCCCAAGTGTGCTTTCACCATGGTTTCCATCACCAAAGTTTCCCTTTGAGAGACCAGAGCGGTATAGCCCCATACTGTGCGTCTGACCATCTGAGATGTAGTACCTGGAGTCGTGTGCTGTGATTGGCTGCCGGATATAGTCTGTTTCCTATGCTCCATCCTAACAGAGTGGGTGAGGAGGGTGGCAGGAGGTGCAATTTTCTGCTGTTTTCCCCTTTCCCATGGGGTTACTCCTACCTGCGCCAGCTCTACCATCATCGTAGCGTTTTTCTGGCATTGGGGGTGTGTCTGTTGTCTGAAGGGGGAATTAGGATATGGTATACATCTACTCCTCTGTGTCCATCATACATCCCTCTCAATCTCCTCCCTGTTTTGGTTTCTCTGCTGGCAGAGTTGTGCCGGTTTCCGAGTGACGACTGAGCTACGTGGGCACGGCATTTTTCCAGCATTGTGCCAGCGTCTGTGGTGCATCCTTTGGCGGGTGGGCTTCTGCACTGGTGAGGCTGTCATTGCACTGGTGTACATGGAGATACACTGGTGTAGCTCGAGGATACATTTGGGCCTGTGCATGGAGTTCTCAGACGGTCTCCATCCAAGCACTGACCAGGCCTAAACCTGCTCAGCTTCAATAAGGTAGCTGTGTCATGTGCTCTCAGGCCAGGCAATGAAATCCTTTCTGGAAGCCCTACTCTGAGTCACCCCACCCGCTTGGCAGGTGGCTATGAAAGGTAGAGCCTCATCTATGATGGACTTTAGAATTTGTAACAGTTTCCCGAGGAAGATCTGCCTGGCCCTATTGCTGTGTGACTTTTAAAGGGCAGCAGGCAAGATCTTTAGTTTCAGCAGATTTTTCTTGATTTTGCATCTTAAACGATAAAATATTATATCTGCTGCTGCTGCTGCTTTCCTTCTTGCTGCTAATCTTAGGATTTTTTGTTTTTTTAAGATTAATTTTTAATGATACTGTTTTGGATTGTTGTTTAGCTTCTTCAAATATTATGATTGAAAGGAGGGTATAAATGCTACTAGTAAGTAAATGAAAGACTTCAAAGAGTGTGATTTCCAGGTCTTCAATCCCAGCATCTCTCATTTTTAGAACATTCATTTAGAATATATCATGTAGGGTTGAGGAAACCCATTCATTCCAGCAGGGGGCAGCGTGCAACAGAGAGAAGCTGGACATGATTTTGGTTCAGATCTTTGTGCCCTTTGTTCTAGGTTGCTCCAGTGTTTGACACATTTCCTTGTCTTTCCTTCAGATCTGTGACTTTGGTTTGGCCCGGGTAGAGGAGCCAGATGAGTCCCAGCACATGACTCAAGAAGTGGTCACTCAATATTACCGGGCCCCTGAGATTCTAATGGGAACCAGGCACTACGGACGTCCGATTGACATTTGGTCTGTGGGATGCATCTTTGCTGAACTTCTGGGGAGACGTATCCTCTTCCAGGCCCAGAGCCCCATTCAGCAGGTACCTAGAGTGCAGGGGTGGCCAAACGTGCTTAATGTAAGAGCCACATACGGTAATCTTCAGATGTATGAGAGCCGTAAGAGAGAGGTTTGAGAGCTGCAATATTTAACAAGCATTTAAATTCTTAAATATATTTACTCACCATGAACATTAAACTTACGTTTTAATCCAGTGGACTCTCAGTTCATACCTGGTAAATAATTATAAAGCTTGAACATTTCTTGTTTATCTTTTATATTAATTGTAATGCAAAAAAGAGCTCAGCCAACATATTTCCAATAGTTGCACATTATACATCAAAGAGCCGCATGTGACTCAGGAGCCGCAGTTTGGCCACCCCTGCTGTAGTGGGAAGATCAGTCTTGAAAGAAGGGTGTGTATTTGCACAGTCCCATGTGTGTCCGTTAGATGGCGCCAAAGAGTATTTAAGTATTACCATTGCTTGTAATTCTACAAAATGTCCACCAGAAGGTGCTGAACGGCAGTACATCCAGCCATCTACATGTGAAAAATATAAGTTATTATTTTCCCTAATGGGCACTTGGTGTTGGCTCCAGGTGCCAAAGCTTCACATTGGGCCCCCTGTGGCACCCCCATCCCACTCTGATGGTGCATTTGGTGTTACCACTACCACCAGAACTGAGGTTCATAGGTTTGCAGGCTCTCGGCTGTGCTTGACCTGGCTGACCTCTGATACCATCCCTGTGGGCACTAGGTTGTCCATCCCTTGTTGGGCTTCTCGGAATGTTGTTTACCCCCAGTTCAGCACAGAATAGCACAAAATGGCTGACATACATGAAGCAGAGTTTATTACTCACTGAAGTGGTGGCATCAAATCCTATGATGTGCTGTTATCCCTAAGTGGAGGGACCATATATGCTGTAATTCTCCCTTATGGTCAGCAGATGGTGTCAAAGAGCCCTTAAGGACTTTAGCATCATCAGCTTCTAATGGAGGGAGTTGAAGTGCTGATAGCCCTCCTCTGCCATTTGAGAGCTAGAGGCTGCAATTCCCAACATACAGGTCCATCAGAGGTCAGTCCTCTTCCCCTTTTTCCCAAGGGGGAAACTGGGATATTTGCAGAGCAATCCTACTCCAGAGTTGCGTGCGTTCAGTGGGGTCTGCTCCTTCCGGTAAGTGCATGTTAGGATTATAGCCTTAATAGCCAGATAAGTCCCCCAATAAAGCCAGCAAAGAGTAGCTGTCTTTGCTGAGGGGTGGTGGAGGGAGGCATTGACAATTTACGCTCTGACACCAACTAAGAAACATCCATGTGGGGAGCCCATATTGGGGGCAGAGTAATTCAGAAAACCATCTCTAAAAAGATGGCACCGATTTGTAAGAAGAGGCCTTTGAGCTCTGGGAAGAGGTTGGAGTCGGCAGTAAACTTTCTTTCCTCTGACCCTGCTTCCTCCTTCTCTCCACTTTGGGCCATGGCATCTCACTATCCTCTGGACGGCAGTTGGATCTCATTACGGACCTCCTGGGGACACCTCCTGTTGCCGCCCTCCATTCAGCCTGCGAGGGGGCGCGTGCCCACATACTTCGTGGCAATCACAAGCCAGTGAGTGCAGTTCAGACTGGGGTAGGGTAGGTGGGGTACGTATCTGCGTGAAAGTGGGCGGCAATGGCGCTGGCCTCGCTAACGGTTTCTGTCCATCTGTTTCCAGCCATCGCTGTCTGTCCTTTACATGCTCTCAGGAGAAGCCACCCATGAAGCTGTCCATCTGCTGTGCCGGATGCTGGTCTTTGACCCGGTGAGTTGGTGGTAGAGAGGGTCAAGGAAGCTGTTTGGTGGTGTCGCCTCTCCTTTCTGAAGGGAGAGACTGGTCTTTACAGGCTGTCTTGGGGATGTTGGAGCCCCCACCAAGGCTGGAGCTGTATATATTTTGCAGCTTCACTATGCACAGCAGAGTATACACAGCCAGTGGACTAAAGGTAGACTTGAGTCTTGGAATCCTCCATTAATGAGTAACCCCATTGAATTTACATTTGAGTAAACATTATTATTATTATTATTATTATTATTATTATTATTATTATTATTATTATTATTATTATTATTATTAATAATAATAATAATAATAATAATAATAATAATCATCTGCAGTTTCTGTAATCTGCGGGGGGATGTATCCCCCGTGGATATGGGGTGACGCCTGTACATAACAACATCTTTCCTCACAACAGCCCTGGGAGGTACATTGGGCTGAGAGAGGGCAACTGGCCCGAAGCCACCCTTCATGGCTGAGTGGAGATCTGCACCCAGGTTTCCTATTCCTATTCCCAAGAACTGCACCACACTGGCTTCCTTGCAGTGCAGTGCTTGGAATTTCCCTGATCAGGTGACAACCTTATCCAGTATGGATCTGCTGATCCAGAGTGAGTTTTCTTCACCTGGAATGAGTCTGAATCTTCTTCTCCTCCCTTCAGGCCAAAAGGATCTCTGCCAAGGACGCTCTTTCTCACCCATACCTGGACGAGGGGCGGCTGCGCTATCACACGTGCATGTGTACCTGCTGCTTTTCTGTCTCCTCTGGCCGCGTCTACACAAGTGACTTTGAGCCCAGGGCAGACCCGAAGTTTGACGGCTCTTACGAGAAGAACCTCACCTCAGTGTGGCAGGTCAAAGGTAGTGAACCTTGTCCTAATTGGGGCTCCTCACAGGACCTGTGAGGACTTGTCCACAATTCATTCTCTTTTTTTATATATATATATTTATATTTTATTAATATATTAAAACATAAAAACAATACATATTTCATAAAGTTATAGCAAGCACGAAGCAATACATCCTACTAGCATACTATTCACCATTTTCTACATATAATATCCAACTAAGCCAAAATAACACCCACATTCTATTCATTAAATCTGCATATCATCACATCGTTCTTCTCTCTCTCTCTTAAAAAATCAATAAATGGTTTCCAGTTATTCTCGAAAAGGTTAACTGACTTTTCCTTAATTAAAATTGTAAGTTTATCCATTTCAGCATAGTCCAAAACTTTCAGCCACCAATCTTCCAGCGAAGGTATCTCCGAATTCTTCCAATATTGTGCATATAAAATTCTTGCCGCAGCTATCATATATAAAAACAAAGTTTGAAATTTTTCGCCTACATGATCATCCCTCATACCCAACAAAAAGGTTTCCGGTTTCATTTGAACCTTAATCTTTAAAATCGACTCAATCTGTTTATGAATCTGAGTCCAGTACTTCTTTGCTTGGGGGCATGTCCACCACATATGTTAAAAAGTTCCTTCTTGCTTTTTACATTTCCAACAGTTATTTGTCACCTCATACATTTTTGCTAATTTGCTTGGAGTTATATACCATCTATACATCATTTTATACATATTTTCTTTAATATTAACATTTAACGTAAATTTCAACTGCTTTAACCATAGTTGTTCCCATTGGTCCATTAAAATAACATGACTTACATTTTTCGCCCAATGAATCGTACATTCTTTAACCTGTTCTTCTTCTGTCTCGAACTTCAAAAGCAATTTATACATTTTTGAGATTACCTGGTCTTCAGATTTTAATTGTACCTCCAGTATTGATTCTTCTTCTACAAATCCATATGCCTTCTTGTCCACTTTAAATCTCTCCGAAATTTGAGCATATACAAACCATTGGCAATTAAAGTCTTCTTCCATTAATTTTTCTCTTGACTTCATTGTACAGTCTCCTTGTGAAAAAAATAATTAATTTCTGTATAATAGTCCTTTCTCTTTTGGCACACTTCCACCAAAGTGCGCTTCATATGGTGCAACCCATAATGGTATTTTCTCATAAAACCTCATTTTATATCTATTCCAAATTCTCCATAATGCATGTCTAACATAGTGATTTTTAAATTCTAAATTTGCTTTGACTTTATCATACCACAAATACCCATGCCAACCAAATCTCAAGTCAGAGCCTTCTAACTCCAATAATCTTGTCCACAATTCATTCTCAATGACAGCTGTAGCTCTTCCTGCCAGCCCAGCACCCCTGCACAACTGGTCCCTCAACTGGGGTGTCAGACACGTCGGTCCTGCCAGCTGCCCGGCAGATGTGCTCAACCTGTTGTAGTCACAGGATTTCTTTAGGATCAAAGCTGTTTATCTTTCCCCGGTCACCACATTGCCCCTCTAATTTGCCCTTTCCTGAAGTGCCTTTTTTCTTGGGGTGTTATTGCATATGTGTGCATGAAAAGTTTAGTTTAGTTCTCTGCCACTGGAGTACCAGCAGAGCATATTCCTTCTTCTGCTGCACTTCCTTTTAAAAAAGAACCCTTCATGCCCCTGACATTCCATAGGGTTTCCATGCATAAACTCCAGAGTTCACAGAGCAGAGCCACACAATAGATGCCCCACAGCCATCCAGGAAACCTTGGCACGATCTGGACCTGCCCATGTTGGGCTTTTACCTATGCAAGGACCGATGCAAATGGAAACCTCACCTGTGTGTAGGTGTCCAGCAGGCCCAGAGGTAAAGAAGATGCACCTGGTTGGCAGGGTGGGCAGGTGTGATTGGTTTATTGATTTTCAAATCTTCTGTGCTACTTTTTATAAAAAATTACACAGCAGTGGACAAGGATTAAAAATAGGAAAAAAAAAACCAAACTCAAATCTACCTCATCCTTTGCAGATTGCAGATTTTGGAGGTGCAGCCAGAAAAGGGGGCAGCTCACAAACAGCGGCAGAGGAAAAGGCAGAAGCCTCCATTCAGGGGCAGAGGGAAAAAATTATTGTGAGTAGTTTTTTGTTGGCCCAACATGTTTTGATGTATTGCCAACTTCTGGGGCATTTCTGAAAAAAAAATCCTCAGAATGAAGACTATACAGTATCTACGTTTCATAGAGTACTGTACTCATTTTTGAGGATTTCCTTTTGCAGAAAGTGCCCCAGAAGAAGGCAATATGTCGAAACCTGTTGGGCCAGCAATACCATCCTCAATACGTTCTTTCCTCTGGGCCTGTTGGAGGCTTCCTCCTTCCTTTGCAGCCCTTTCTGGAGGGCAAATTTATTCAAAAGACGTTGGGGGCTTATCAGTTAGCAGCTGCAGCAGTGCAGGTTTGTAAAAAAAGATTTTGCCGCTCCTGCCACAGCTCCTCTGAGCAGTTGCCTCCTGGCTGCCCCCGTTTTTCCTGCCACCGCAATGTCCCCAGCACTGTTCTGAGTCATTCTGGAGAAAAAATAGTGGTTGCTACACAAAAGGAGGGGTGCCACTCTTTCCCCCAGAATGATCTTGCATCTAGAGCACTGCAGAGAAAAAAACTGGCTGCTTCCAGAAGGTGTCCACGGAGAGGAATTTTCACGACTGTTGCTGTCTGCTTTAAAAGAGCGAGAGCTGTTGCTCTCACCATGAATTGGCAAGCTGCCCCCCCCCACATTTTTGAAATAAATATTTTTGGGAGGGGGGTATCCCTCCATCCTGCCCCATTTGAGGGGGGTATCCCTCCCTCCTGCCCCATTTCATTCCTAAACATACTTGCCTGGGAGTAGCTCCATGGAACAAAATGGGACTTACTTCTGAGTGCACACATAAAGGATTATGATTGTGCTGTCAGTTTCATTCCAACCACCGTATTTGAATTGAAAGCACAAACTTCTGGCTTTGCCTTATTAAAAAACCTTAAAATACACAAGACCATTTAAAGCCAATAGAAATAAAAAAGTACCCACCTCCAGCACAGTGGTAGGGTTAGCCAAGCTTGGAGTTCCCTGCAAAAGAAAACAGCAGAGAGGAAGCCATGTTTTTCTCTCACAGGAGAGCATTTCGGAGCCCCAGTGCCACAGGGAAAAAGGCTCCGCTTTCTAGTGTGGCCAGTCTGGCCTGCAGGTGAGATAGAATTCAAGGGAGGGCCCCAACTGCAGATCGTAGCTGCTAAGAAAGCTTAGGTGGGCAGCAGAAAACAATCTTCATGATAATTGGCGTTCAGGCCATGTAGGGGTGCAATCTGCTGCTTCTAAAGAAAAGATTGTCCAAGCTGAAAGCAGATCATGGAAATGAAAGCTGTGCGAAGATGGCTAAAGAAAGCAAGGACAGGGAAGTAAACAACAAGGTGCAAAAGATATTAAAAATGGGGAGAGAAAAGAGTGTGTAACAAAACAGAAGACGGAATGAAAAGGGTCCCTTCCTTTTTCAGAACTGGTGCACAGGTTTATCTTGGACCAGCAGCGGGGGAAACGCATCCCGCTCTGCATCAACCCCCAGTCAGCTGCCTTCAAAACCTTCATCCGGTGAGTGCAAAAATCCCCCACACCTCAAGCCTGTCCACCACTTTATCTGCTTGGCTTCTGGCTCCATGTGAGGAGGCACCGTGAAAAAAATTAAAAACAATTTTTTTTTCTCTCTCTGCTTGGCAGCTCCACAGCTTGGCACTCCTCCAAAGTGTCCAAAAAGGAGGAGAGGTGAAGGCGACTGTTAGATGGGGTGGATAAAAAGGGAAGGAGGAACCAGAACCAGGAGAAATAGCGCAGAATGAGATGACCTTCCCATTGCAGATGGACGGACAGGGAGAAATGACAAGGAAGAAAAAAGAAGAAAAAAAAAACCACTTTTCTTAATCCTGCACTCTTGAATTTTTTGACTCATGGACAAACGTTTGGGGTGGGGGGGAAATGTCTGTCTTTTTAATTATTATTAATGTTATTATTATTTGGCGGGATTGGGAAGGGGTTATTTTTGCATTGAATTATGTATTTTTCCCCCTCTACCTTTTACTGTTCTGCACTGGAAATCCCTTTAGGTTGTAGAATATCCCTTGTGCAACCTCTCCTCAATCCCCAAATCTGCACTGTTCCCTGATTTGCCTGTATTTCCCCCACTCCTCATGGAGTTATCCTCCTTCCCTCTGCAAACCTATATGGAGGGTGCTGATGGATTGAATCCTGCCCCCCCCAAAGGGATAGCAATGTTGGGGTGAAGGGTGTCTGCTTTCCTGGATATACTTTGGCCATTTCTCCTACAGACCTCACAAATCCCCCCCCCCAATCTTTTCATAAGCCTTAGGATCTGTGAATAGTCCCTCACTTGGTTGTGTCTCCCCCCATTATCCAGCCTGCCCCCCATGTCGACGCTGTATTAGTTCCTTTGGAACCCCCAAAAGGCTGCTTGGTGAGGAGGGAAACCCAGTTTTCTGCCCCTATGGCGACATGGCCTTGGTAATCACTTAATTCTCCGCCATCTCCAGCGGTAGAATGGTTCTGCATGCAGGCACAGCTAGATCCTTGGGGAGTGTTATCGCAAAGTCCTTATTGTTTCATTCGCTGAAGAAAAGGCTGCTTGGCTCAAACACATTGGGACTGCAACTGTTTACTTTCTCTCACTCATTCAATGGTCTCCTGCACTCATCAGAACCTTACAGCGCAATCCTGTGCAAACAAAGGCTGGTGGAGCGAGTGCTCCGCCAGCCTAGGGTGTCGCGAAAGTGCTGTAAAGCATTTTCATAGCTCCCTGGAAGTAAGTGGCGCTGGCGCCAAGGCCTGTGCTGCTCTGCCACCGACCCCAGATGCAGGTAAGTGTTGCGCCAGGTGGCGGGAGAGCGTGGGGAGGGAGGGCTGGGGTGGCAGGGGAGGGGGATTGGCTGGCAAGGCCAGGGAGGGGGCAGGGATATCGGCGGCATGCTCCGCCATATCCTAACCCCTTTCCCTGGCCTAGCTGGCCTTACACAGCCTCCCTGGATGTGTGCCAGCAAAATAGCTGGCGTGCATCTGAGGAGGCCCATTGGGGCCACTGGGGCAGACACTGGGGGAAAGGGATGAATGTCCCTTTCCCCCGAGGTGTGCCCTGGCTCCGCCGGCGCAGGCCGCATTCTACATAGGATGCAGTGGCCGGCTGTTTAGGACGGCCGGTGCATGTTACGCAGGATTGGGCTGCCCATTTTGTAACCTGAAATCTTCTGCCACTCCTTACAATCATAAGAGAGACTCTGGGCCTTATTAGGCGTCATGTGATGGTGTCACAAAATCCAAATAGGCTTGAATAAGAAAAATTATTAAGGGAGCAGTTTGCATTGGAGAAGTGCCAGTTGGAGCATTCTTTCCTTGTCTACTACTTTATTATTTCAAAGAAGCCCCCAGCCACTTCCCCTTCCCCCCAAAAATCTTGCAGGTGGAAAAGCAAGTGAGGGGGGGGGGCAATTTGGAGCAGAGAAGCAGTAGGTGATTTCCTCACACACACACACCCAATGGGGCTGTGACATCTCAGCCCCAATTTGCCCTCTCCCAAAGCGGATATTTCATTGAAAAGACAATTGGGGTTTTGTGTAATTTCTAGTTAGTCCCTTCTTCTGCTAGTGGGGTACCTGGAATTCCTCACAGCTAGATGAACCTCCCCACTCTACCTAGCATCCCGTCTTAAAAATGTTTTCCTTTATTGTTTTCATGTCCCTTCAAAAATCTACCTCTTTTCTCCTCATGCTTTTGTGTTCACTTTTGTTTTGTGTTTTGTTTCCTTGGTGAAGTTTGGGGTTTGGTTTTTTTTTTTGTTTCTGTTTTTGACTGGTGGGTGATTCATTTTGTCTGATCCCTTTATTAATTTATGATCCCAGCAGTTTTTATATACTCGTTTGAATTCTCTGTGTGTATAAATATATTTTTTCCGCTGTCCCTAAAAAAGAAAAACAAAAAAAACACAAATCACCAACAACCTGGAAACTTGAACTGTCTTGGCTGTAATAATTTTTTTTGTCCTAATTTAATCGTTCTCCATGGTAGCTGAATTAAATTTATGCTGTGTATTTTTCTCCTGTGATGGTTTATTTGAAAACACTTCCTCTGGCAGGCAGGGTGCTGCTTGATATCCCAGGATCCCTTGTTGCGTGCTGAGGTGGCAGCTTCCTTTGGAGGGTGGGGTGCACCTGTGAAGCCCAGACTGAGAGCAGGAAGTCTTCTTCTGTGGGTTCTAGTTCTCAGCCTCGTAGGGCGTGCTCAGGAAGTGATGCGATAGGGTAGTTTCCACCACATCCTTTTTCCTCTGTTGACAAAGATGTGCAAATCTTTGCCTGGTCATGGAGCCCTCTGAGGCAGCATAATGTATTTGGGCACCCCAAAGCCGAGGAATCCAGTCCTGATGAGGTGAGGTGAGACTTTCAACCCTTCTCCTTCCTCTATCCACCAGACTCATCCTGTACCAGTCTGCTCAGGGGGCCTGTCTTCCTCCCTTAAACCGTCACTTATCAGACAGCACTTCCTGGGGGGTTGGAGCGGTGGCAATCAGCCAGAAGACGCATCTAAGATGAGACAACCTTGCTCATGTTATGCCCCCTTGTGACACACCCACCCCTGGTTTTTAATGGCTGGAGAGTCTTCGCTTTTCTTCGACTTATGTAGTGCTTCATGATGGACGAGAGGCCAGATCTCTGACCCAAGGAGCTTACAATCTATACAGAACACAAGGGAGACAACAGAGGCAGGGGTAAACAGGAAGAATAAATTATTTCAGTGACAGCCTGGTAACTTTGGCTTGGTTACGGTTGGGTATGGGGACTAGAGGGGTTATGCCAAAGGTTAAAAATATATACACCTGTACTATTCTCTAGTCTAGTACATGTCCATGGTGTCTTTCCTCCCAGGAGCCCAGGGCGGTAGAAGTGGTTTCTTCCTCTTCCCTGCTTTATTCCCATTTCAACCGAGATTGGTAGTTTAGGCTTGGGGGAGAGTGATGGGCTCAAAGTCACCCTTAAAGCTTTGTGACTGTGCAGGGGTGGGGGGATTTGAACCTGGGTATTCACTGGCTCTCACGCTGAATTCTGCAGGACTGCATGTGTACCAGGATTCAGAGGAAGCACAGAAAATGTGTAGCACTGAGCTGCAGATCTGGACTTCCTTGCTTTTATCCTTGCCTCTGCTGTGAACACACTCAGTGGCCTTGGCCAAGCCATTTCCGCTCAGCCTCAGTCTCCCCCAGCTGCAATAGGGGGACAGTGATACTTTGCAGGGTTGTTGTAAAGGCTAAATCAAGATAATTCATGTGTGAAGTGCTTTGCACATGCAGAAAACGCCATAAAAGACTAATTACTAGTATTACTATTTTAATCTCACTGGCCTGTTATGCAAATATGACAAGAGTTAATAATCTGCATACTTTATTGAGGCTGCAGAAGTTTCAAATTTTAGGGCTCAGTTTACACAACTCCTCTCCACCCACATTCTCTGCTTATCTTGGAAAAGACGAACTCCTTAAATACCCATCATGGATTGACTTCTCCCACTTTCTCCACAGTCCAGCCTGTTTGTGATGAACCTGTAACCTCAGACTGGGTGCTGCTTTGACCTGGCCCAATCCCTGTGGTCCATCTTCCACAAGTTCAGTGGTGCGTGGTGCCTCCTCGGGTGTCAAGATGCCTCCACCATCTGATGCCTCCCCTCTCAGCGAGTGTGGCGACTGCTTGCTGATCATGTTCTGCCTGGCCCTTATTGCAGGCCTGTTCATTGTGATTTCGGCTATCCTCTGCGAACGGGTCTTTCGTGGGTCCTTGCCTCCGGAAGCCAAAAGAGTTCCCTCTGTCTGGAGGCAGGGTGGGACATTATGGATTGAGCCTAACAAGAGCCATGAGGAACCCGATGTCCTCTCAAGACCATCAGAAACAGCCCCACTCTGGATCCAACGCACTCAGAACTGGTTCCTGGATGTTCTTGCAGCAGAACAGGGGACCCACGATTCCACCGAATACCTCCAGATGGAGACACAGAGTCCAAGCAGCTCCACCCCTCTTTGGGACCACAACGAACCACCATGGGGGCTCCAGCCACATGTAACCCTGCAGGACCTAGAGGGATTTTTCAGGCACAGTAGCCGGCATTCCTAAAGTGCACCATGGTTGGTGTAGCCTAAGATGTCCAAGATCTGCCCACACCCCTCCTTCCTCCTGATTCCAAGAAGACTGAAAGGCCATTGTGGGCTGAGAGATGGAATCTCTTGCCTTCTGGGGCAAATTAAAACTGGGACGGGGCTGTGGGAGATGTAGCAGCTTGAGTGTATTTGCCCTCTGATGAATGGTTGATGCAAAGACTGAGATGAACGTGCACCAGAAATAGGAATTGCTATATTGAGGTGTGGTTGGCCTGGAGCAGGGTATCCAGAGATCAATAAAAGTCAAATGAATGAGAAGTCTTTTGACCTTTCTTTGTATCAAATATCTTTTCCAAAGTGCCCACCTCTGTCCATCCATTTTTCTCAACAGCCCTTTGGGCCTGGGATGCTTGTGTTGCTGTGTCTTGTTTCTACAGGGGGTGACCGGCCCTCCATTTTCTGCATGCCCCCAGGGTCCTCCAGAAAACATGTCAAACATAGCTGTCTCCAGGAAGCAGCAAGGTGGGACAATCAGTCGGATTGTGAGACCAGCATAGATCCTACTGACTGAGGAGGTCTGAGGAAGCCAGACAAAACTTGCAACAAAGGCACCACAAGATCCTTGCTTCCCCCTTAGTTTCAACTAGTCTTGAGGCCAAATTTATATATAAACCTTCAGAAAAATTTTGGTTATGGCAGTAGCGTTGCTGGCCTGCCAACATGTTTTGCGTCATCTCCCCCGCCCCCTGCGCTCCCGGAAGGCTTCATTTCAAGCCTTCCAGGACCCTGGGCGGGTGGAAGGGCCAGAAAAACATGCCATTTTCGGCATGATAATGCTCCGCGGCTGCAAACGCAGCCTTCTGCCCGCAAAAAAGCAGTTGCGGAGCACAAAACTCCAGCCGCAGCTCCTCCTTGTGAGAAGACCGCAGTTGTCACCCAGGGGCATTGCATCCCCCCTGGCCCCGGCCCTGCTATGCCTCTGTTTTTTGGTGCACGGTGCGTGTCTCAGACCAGGCCTCCTGCCAATCAGGTTCTGACACCACCAGCATTCTGTTCCTGCTGAAAACCTGGTAGATGGAGCTCTAGGTTTCCAGGGTTCCATTGAGGCTGCAGGCAGTAGCAGTCAGCCGGTGCCAAGGGCCAATCCCAGTGCATGGGTCCTATAAAGTCAAGACCTGGTGTCAGGGCTTGGCCCTTGGTCTGAGCAACTTGTCTCTTGCTGCTGTGAGGACTCTGCCTGTCTCTGTCCCCCCCCCCCCCCCGGCCTGGTTTCTGCCTTGTTTTGATTGCTGCCTGTCTCTGCACATCCCTGGTGTGCAGGGGTATTGAAAAGACAGTCTATATCTCTTGCAGTAGCAAGTCTGCAAGTGCTTTGACTGTGTTACGATGATGAGACGTCACTCTTAGATCAGATTGCTTTCTTGCTGGGCTATCCTGTTAGCAAGCTGAGTGAGACACTCACATGCCATCACCTCCTTGAAAATACACAAAGACCCGGATGATGAACTCACATGGCCTCTGCTGAGCAGCTCCCCCACACAAACTGTACTGCATTGGTTTTGATTGGCTTTTACTTGAAGAACTTTCCATAGTGGCTGTGTGTGGGCCCTATCAGGCCATCCCAGATTGCCTCCCCTCCCACTGTGAGTGCATTTATTTTCGTTTCTTGTTGTCCTCGTGCCTCTGCTGTTAATGATGGCAGCCCTCATGTGCCAAAACTGAGCAGGTGGGGGCGTTTTGTGGGTAAGAGCTTTTGGGGCAAAACAATGAAGTTATTTATACAGGAGAAACAGAGAACATAAGTGAACACATATACCCAAAAATAAAATGAGCATAAAGTAGTTTTCTAGCAGGGATGTGGATCAAGTCTCTGACTCCAAGTCTAGAGTCAAGTCCCAAGTCTCTGGGTCTAAGTCTCAAGTCAAGTCCCAGGCCTTTGCCCCCAAGTCCCGAGTCTTTGGTTGCGAGTTGTGAGTCACTATTTATTTAATGGGGAAAACAGGTTTAAACCTGAATAAAATTGGACTTGTCGTAAAAGGCTCCAAGTCTCCAGTCGAGTCTTTCGAGTCTTTTACAATTGAGGAGTCAAATCCGAGTCAAGTCATTGATGCGACTTGAGTCCGACTCAAGTCCGAGTCAATAGACTCAAGTCTACATCACTGGTTTCTAGCTAGTACAATGACCCAGCTTGGACATGAAATGCTACAGGGCAAAGCCTAACATTTGAGGACTACAAAATTCAGTGCCTCTGAAGGCCAAACTGCATGTCACATTAAGCATAACATTTGAGGACTACAAAATTCAGTGCCTCTGAAGGCCAAACTGCATGTCACATTAAGCATGTGCTGACATGCTTGTTTCCCCCCCCTCTTCAAATAGCAGCAGGGGGCCAGTGCTGATCTGGACCAAGACTATGGCATGCAGGGAGGGGGCTTTGACCCTTTCCCCAGCCACAGGCCCAATCAAGATCAGGTACCAATGGCAGTCTCCCTTCTGGGGCAAACAGCAGCACTGGGGACAGGGAGAAATCCAGGTGGGGACTGACTGCTGCAAGCAGAAGAGCAAAGATGTAGACAAGGGCCGGGGGGGGGGGGAGCAGATCTCCAGGACCTTCTACAATAGAAGCAGGGACATCATCATCATCAGGAACATTCAAATGCTGCCTCTGAAACCATTTTTTCCAAAGGGCCTTAGCACAGCAGAAGAAGCAGGCTCAGCAGGAGGCAAACTGATAAATTTGCCTAGGGCCACGTGTTAATGTCAAAATCATTGTCTTTCACAAGGCGGTGAAAGGCAGTGTCTGAGGGGCAGTATGAAGCTTATGTTACATTAAGACTTCAATCCTCTAATGAGTACTTGTGAACACAGTGGGACTTACTTCTGAGTAAATATGCAAAGCCTTTTATATTTATCTCAGGTATTTTTAAATTCAATTTTTTTCAATATACATACATTTGCTTTAAACTACAGTGACCCACTCAAAGAGCTTGGTATGAAATGAGCCACATCTTCAAATGAAGCTTAATATGTTTCAGAGTAGGAATAAGTGATAGGGGAAGAAAACTAGCTCACATGCCAGAGAACGATCTTTTCTGTTCAGCCATCAATACCTCTGTCACTCTTGGTTTATTGAGATGTTATACTTGAGCTGTGGCACTGAAAGCAAGTTCCAGGGATGACCTGCTCTGGCAAATAATACATGTACTGTACCAACACCCCCCCCCCTTTCTAATCATTATTAATTGTTTTATGCTCCCCACTTCCTCAAGTGATGAGAAGTTTCAAGGACAGCATTACCGGCTTTAGTTCTTTAGGATGATAAAAAGTGCAGGAGACTTAAGGTGAGACTTAAGGACTTAACATTTGCTCATCATAGACAGGCAGTAAGTGAATAGGTGGAGGCAAAGGGGCCCTTTGACTGCAGGTAGAAGAAGCCTCTCCCCTCCCTAGATTAACCTGGGCAGCTCCTCTCCGCCTGCATCTCCCAGTTTTAACCACTGAAGGAACATCAACCCACCATCCTGAACTATTCACCAGCAGTGTGCGTCCCAGTCATGATGCCCAGTAGCTGCAGCAGCTCATCCAAAACTCTGGATTGAGCATTACATTTTCTGAAGTTTTCAGATTCACGAAAGGGACTGCATGCAATGTATTCTTGAATGTTTTGCATTTGCCTTCTATATTAATGCAGTTGCATTTCATAATTATTATGAAGCTTTAACTGAACAATCTGTTTTTTTTTTTCTGTTCTGCAGTTACCAACACTGAAGATCAGAATTAGTCAGACATCTGGTATCTAGACCTTTCTCCCGGGCTGCATGATTACACTATTTTGCAATTTAAAAGGAATAAGAATGAAAAGTATGAAAGGACGGGATGAGAGGAACAGTGCAGACCATAAACTGCACTCTAGGATCGCAGTTGGTCCACAACATGAATTGCAGGTATACAGCAGGCTGCCTGTGAGGATAGCCACAAAGGAAATGGATAGAGGGCATATACCAGCAACCTCAAAGTAGCAGGGCACATTGACCTAGAGCAGGGGTGGCCAAACTTGCTTAATGTAAGAGCCACATGCGATAAACTTCAGATGTTCGAGAGCCGCAATATTTAAGAAGCATTTAAATTCTTAAATATATTTACTCACCATGAACATTAAACTTATGTTTTTAATCCAGTGGACTCTAAGTTTATACCTGGTAAATAATTATAAAGCTTGAAAATGTCTTATTTACCTTTTATATTAAATTGTGATGCAAAAAAGAGCTTCAGCCAACATATTTCCAAGAGCCGCACATTATACATCAAAGAGCTGCATGTGGCTCAGGAGCCACAGTTTGGTCACCCCTGACCTAGAGCAATCGCTTACTAGTACTATAGTGCAATCCTAACCAACTTTCCAGTGCCGGTGCAGCCACAATGCAGCCCCGAGGGAAGGGAACAAATGTTCCCTCACCTTAAAGAGGCTTCCATGACTGCCCCTGCACTGCAAAATGCAGTGTGCACCCTGTTGGCACAGCTACACTGGTGCTGGAAAGTTGGTTAGGATTGCGCTGTTATTCCTCTATATACCCCATCTTCCCATTCAAACTCCTCAAAGCAGAGTCCAACAAGTAAAGTAAAATACAATTTAATGTGACAGTAAAACTATCAAAAGGAATGACAAGCAGAGAGACCAACCAGCAGCCAATAAAACCAACTAGGCATATTAAACAACAAAAGTCCATAGACAAGTCCTCAAAGCCCATGTGAAAGGGCCAAGATCCACACCCAAGCCTGTCCTCTCTGTAGTGGTTACCAGATGATGGAACCATCAAGTGGTTCTCTGAACTAGGTCTTAGAGAGCTGGGAAGTTTGCTGGAGGGACGAAAACACTCCTTCAAGTAGCGATAAGAGAGAACCATGCAAAAGGAGATAAGTTCTGAACAGCGTCCAAAAACGTTCTCCATTTGTCAGTGCCTTAAAGATGTGCATGCAGACGAGCAGAGCAGGTCCTTAGTGTACTGAACACATCCAGGAAACAAGGTTATTGCCCGGTATGATAGTCTCCTCCTGACTGTTCTCTTCTCTGTGTGCTCCCCCTCCATGCTATGGCAGCATTTGCTTTTCAAGAACAATATGGGGTGGGTGGGTGTTTGGGAACCCCTTGTCTTCTTCCCAATGTGTAGTTCTAACAGCCTTACTTTCAGTCTTTCCATCTCTTTCCTCTATTTTTTTCCTTTCTTCTGTACATTGGGAAAGCTTTATCTGTTGAGTTTCTGACTGCCTTGTAGCTTTAGAGGCCAAAATGAGAAGTAGCAACGTTTTGTTGGGTGCTTGGTTGTCTGTTCTTCTGTGGGGATTCAGGGGGAGAGTACTGGTTGTGCTTATTTAGTGGTGAGGAAAATTCATTCTGCACATGCTCAAAGGCACTCCCACTTATTTCTTCAGAGCCTAATTCCTGATATTGAAAAAATGGATTCCGGGGCTGAATCTGGGTTCACAGAGAGCCCTATACCCAACCTGTCAATCTCTCTCCTGGACTTGGGCCCAAAAGCTGTCTTCCATCTGGTGGAATTAACGACGCTGCCACCCCACAAAGCCACTTCCTCTATGATTGTAACGGTTGATGCTTCTTCTTTTTTCAGCATTTCTCCACTGCCACTACCTTTTCAGTTTCATTCACTCCTTCCTGCCTGGTCAAGCAAAAAACTGGGGAGAAGGCAAAGCTGAGGCTGACAATACACGCGTCTTCTCTCAAAAACTGGGAGCTTTCACACGTTGGATTGAAGCCGTCCCAGAGAAAGGTAGAAGGGAATGGGGGTGGGGGGGGATGGGAATCGCTTATTGGGCTACAGACAAAACTCAGGAGCATCATGTGGGAATGCGGTGAGGGTCAGGAGCAAGGGGTATCTGCAGAACTTGGAAACGTAGCAATGAATGGGCATTTTTTGAGATGTAGCTATTACAGTTTTATCCTGTCTTTTCTCTGAGTGGTGTATGTAGGGGATTGCCCCCCTGTCCCGTTCCCCACATTTTAAACCAAACAACAACCCTGTGAGGTAGGTTAGGTTGACAAACCCAATATCTCCCAATGAGCCTCATTACTGAGTGAGGATTTGAACTGAGATCTTATTTGTCAAAATCCAACATTCACACAAGAATGAAGAAGTATCATAACGGGCTGGAGCTGCTGAAGACTGGAGCAGAGGGAGTTCTATGAAAGTAACATGTTTGCCATAGAATTGCAAACAGCCACTTTTTTTCCGTTCAAGGGTGTGTCATCTTTAGCAGCTGCATGACTGGCAGAAATTCAGCCAGTGCAGCATGTCTCATCACCGTGCCTCGGAGCCGGAGGAAACCTTGCACCTGTTGAATATCTGCAGGCCTTAGTAGCACATAAGTTCTGTCAGGAAGGCAAATGATCTAGAGATAACTTCTTGATTCTACTTTTCTTTTTTGCCATCATGCAGGATCACATCCACATGAGCTTCCTCCCCAGTGTTAATTAAGGCTCATGACTCAGACTGCTTTTCAGTTCAGAGCAGTGGATGACAGCCATAGTACTTAATATCATCATCTTCCACACCCTGCTCATAAAGAACATGTGCCAGCCTCAGTGTGGATCTTTGGTGTCACTGTTCTTAGTAAGCATGTTTCCAGGGCACCCACCCCCCAAAAAGTGAAAGCGCACAGCCCCTAAATTTCCTCTGCTCTGCTCCCACATCTGTTGAGATCTTTCAGGATGGCTTCGAAAACTACAGAGGCACCACCAGACACCAAAGACGCGCATTGCGCATCTTCCACTTGTATTTCCTGTGTAACACCCAAAGGGAGAACTCAAGACGTGTCTGTGCACAGGAGACAACACTGCACATAGCGGCCGAGGTTGTGCCAGTCTCACAAGCATCTTCCGATCTCGGGATTTGTAGCCTGGGGCTCGGTTCCCTCAGAAAGGTTCTTCCAGGTTCTTTCCCTGAATTTCCAGCTTTCATTAAAAACAACCCTCAACAAAGCCCAACACTTTGTGCCCTTTTTAATTGTGGAGTTAGAAGGAAAACGAAGGACAAAGGAGAGCGTGCAGAAGTTCCCTTCTATCTGCCTGCCTGTGCAGTAGTCGGTCACTGCCCTGCTCGCACCTTTCAGGGTTCAAGTCAAAGACCCAACTAAAATTATTTGCAATTAAGCCCCATTGAAACCAGTGCCAGAAAAATAGTTGTGACACCACAGAATTTAAGTCTCGGTACAATACTTTCGACAAGGCTTAGTCATGATTAACTGTAGGTGGATCACTCAATTGGTGAATGCTGTTTAAAAACAAAACTAACGTTATTTTAATTTAATGTAATAAATGTTAACAAGCATTTTCGAGAAATTACATCCAGTCCTTGCGCCATTGCCCCAGTGCCTCCCTTAAGGCTGCTCTGCCACCACAACATTTCTCGCTATGCTGCCTCTGAGGTCAGTTCCCTCTACCTGTTTCCTCTGTTACGTTTTGCAGCTCCCCTCTTGTTCCATTTGAATTAGCAGGGCCGTTGCCACGGAATGTAAAATTTGCAATTGTCTAGCATTTGCTCTCAAGGGGAGTGCGTGAGACATGGAGGGCAGGTTTTGTAAATCAACCCCCTTTTCTTTTATAAATCAAACTTACTCTGCATGATTTTTGTTGAAATGCCAAACCAGAAGGTTCTGGTCTGTTACATAATGTGAAAAGGTTTTGTAGTACTAGTGAAATTTCTTCATGTCCAGGGGTGACATCGGGGTCAGCCAAGTTGGACACTGGCGGCGGGGGGGGGGCACACGTCCACAGTAAGACCCAGTTGGCTGGGCCGAGCTCTGGAACCCTCAATTCGGGAGGGGCAGTGGTAGTGCCCACCAGGGGGGCGGCAAGGAGGCCCAGTGGGGGAGCCCAATGCACGGCTTTGCCCAGGACCCCCAGCAACTTGGCATTGACACTGTTCATGTCATAGATAGATGATGGTTGTTTCCATTACACAATATACAGTGATAAATTCCAGAGGAGCAGCTACGTTAGTCTTTTAAGGTGCCACAAGACATCTTTGTATTCACTAAAATAACCTAACAGATTTCGACTGTGATACACACTTACCTGGGAGTAAGTAAGTCCCATTGAACTTACTGGGGCTTACTTCTGAGTAGACATGTATAGGATTGTGCTGTTGTTATGGTATAAGATTACCATACCTTATGATAACTTCAACAGATGCATTAAGTATTATCCTCAGTTGGCAGGCATAGATATATTTGTGAGAAGAAAAAAATTAAAGAGGGGAGCAATAGCCATGAAATGAAAGAGTTTCTGTGACATTTCTAGGCAACACCCAAATGTAGATAAGATAAGCACAGTAACCAACAGCAGTAACATTTTCCTAGAACACATTCTAGTGTGTACCAATTTCATACAGGAAGTTCGTTTTGATTAGTTACCAGGTCTCAAGCCTCAGTTTTGGATGCCCAGTACAGACTTGGAACACGGACCCCTCCATTTGACCTGACTCACTGTTTTGGAAAGCATTAGGTAGGAATTACATGATGTTGATGTATCTCTAATCTCTGGCAACTTTTCTTCATCAGTTGCCAGAGAGAGAGAGAGAGAGAGAGAGAGAGAGAGAGAGAGAGAGAGAGAGAGAGAGAGAGTCTTTACATTGAAGTTTCATCTTTTTTTCATTGATTGGTATCCATTAGTTTCTTTTAGTTCCCTTTCTTAAAGCTCCTTATATTTCTGGCTGCTTAATTTATATTTATAGCAACTAGACATGGCAGTGTGGGAGTGTATGTGAACTAGACATTTACTCACTTATATTTGAGTCCTGTAAATCCAACAGAGCCAGCCCTGGCTCCCATTGCCCGGCTCCCACTAAAAATGGCATAGTGGGGGGCTGCCACAGTGACAAACACCATGGCCTTGTTGTGCTCTTCAATCAGTAGCCTTCTCTACAGTTTCTGGCCATGCTCAATCTTTAGGTACTGGTGGCAGCACTAAGGCAAATGGAGGCTGAAAATGGCCTCCAGAAGGGAATGGCCTCTCCAGGCCTGAACCTTTCCTTGTATTTTTTTAATGGCCTCTGACTGACTTTCCTTATTTCTAGTAGTAAATCCTTTATGTTTCTCACAGAGACTTCCATAACCAGTTCCACAGTTTTGGCCCATGTTAGGTTTCTCTAGGGCCTAGACTCTAGGCTGACCCAAGCCCATAATAATAGGAGGTTCTCAATGTAATTCTGAAATGGTCGTATTTACAGTGGCTTGTGCCCACTGTTGGCACCAGGTTGCTGTGGTTCCTGGGGCAAAGCCTGCTCTGGGCTCCCCCATAGCCCCCCCCCCATGTACTTGGGCAATACTGCTACCACCAGTACTGAGGGTTCAGGGCTCGGTCTAGTCAGGTAGGGCCTGTGATGGGAGTGGGCCCTCAGCCAGTTACTGAACTGGCCACCCCCTGAAGCCTCTCCTGCCTGTGCCCCCTGGAGCAGGAGACATGGATGGCACAGATTTTAGTGGCTCTCCAAGAACTCAAGACAGTGCTCTTTCCTGCCCTACTACCCAATATCCCTCCTTCTTAAAACAACAACAACAATAACAACAACAACAACCAGAGATTCAAGGCTTGATCCTAGGACGGGTTGCTGTGCAAAGCATTAGCTTGACCCCTGAGCTCTGGTCCTTCCCCCATAAAACCAGCACAGCAGGTGCAGAAATCTAGAAAATACTCTCTGCTAGCATGAAATCATGTCTGGGAGGTTTTTCCCTTTTATAGTCTCCTAAGCTATCAGCCTGCCCCACACCTTCCTCTTGCAAAATCTTCCGTTTCTATTTGCCCCAAAGCTCGTTACTTTTCTTCCCTCTTTTTTTGTCTTTTCAGTTCCCTCTTGCTTCAGTTTAAATTAGGGCATGACTTGAGAAAGCTGTAGATAAACGTGAACATGACGAGGGAGAAATGTGGATGGATGGCTCTAGCCCCGAACTGACCCTGACCCGAACTGCCACCCCTGTCCGTCCTTGTTGGAAAGGAATCTTGTTTTTTAAAGCAAGGCTACTAACAGCTGTGGGGGGCATTTTGACCAGGAAAAGGTGCAGGGGAAAGGGCATGCTACTGTCCTCCAGATCAAAAACCTGAAGGGGATCTTGAAATGAGGAAGCAAATCAGGGAGGTGTCAACGAGAGACAGGGTTGTAGTCATGGGGGACTTCAATTATCCTCACATCGACTGGGTCAATTCATGCTCAGGTCATGAAAGAGAGACTGGATTTCTAGATATGTTAAATGACTGTGCCTTAGAGCAGCTTGTCACGGAACCGACCAGAGGACAGGTGACTCTGGACTTGATATTGTGTGGCACTCAAGATCTGGTCAGGGAGGTAAATGTTACCGAACCGTTGGGGAACAGTGACCATGCTGCGATCCGTTTCGCCATGCATGTCGGAGGGAGAGTGCCGAGCAAATCTGACACGAAAACCCTTGACTTCCGAAGGGCAGACTTCCCCAAAATGAGAAGACTAGTTAAGAAAAAGCTGAAAGGGAAGGTAAAAAGAGTCCAATCGCTCCAGAGTGCATGGAGGCTGTTTAAAACAACAGTCATAGAGGCCCAGCGGGAGTGTATCCCACAAAGGAGGAAGGGCTCGACCAAGTCCAGGAGGATGCCCACATGGCTAACAAGCACAGTTAAGGAGGCTATAAAAGGCAAGGAAGCTTCCTTCCGTAAATGGAAGTCTTGCCCTAATGAGGAAAATAAACAGGAGCACAAACTGTGGCAAAAGAAATGTAAAAAGATGATACGGGAGGCCAAGCAAGACTTTGAGGAACGTATGGCAGGCAACATAAAAGGGAATAATAAAAGCTTCTTCAAATATGTTAGAAGCAGGAAACCTGCCAGGGAAACGGTGGGTCCGCTGGATGGTGAGGGAGAGAAAGGGGTGATAAAAGGGGACTTGGAGACTGCAGAGAAATTAAATGAGTTCTTTGCATCTGTCTTCACGGCAGAAGACCTCGGGCAAATACCACTGCCGGAACGGTCTCCCCTGACTAAAGAATTAAGTCAAATAGAGGTTAAAAGAGAAGATGTCTCAGACTTAATTGACAAAATAAAGATCAATAAATCACCAGGCCCGGATGGCATCCACCCAAGAGTTCTGAAGGAACTCAAGAATGAAGTTGCTGACCTCTTGACCCAAATATGCAACTTGTCCCTTAAAACGGCCAATGTGCCAGAGGATTGGAGGATAGCTAATGTCACACCAATCTTTAAAAAAGGAAGGAGGGGGGACCCGGGAAACTACAGGCCGGTCAGCCTAACATCTGTTCCAGGGAAGATGGTGGAAAGTCTCATTAAGGATAAAATCTTAAAATACATAGAAGAACAAGCTCTGCTGAGGGAGAGTCAGCATGGCTTCTGCAAGGGGAAGTCTTGCCTCACAAACCTGTTAGAATTTTTTGAAAAGGTCAACAGGCATGTGGATGTGAGCGAACCCGTGGATATTATATATCTGGATTTTCAGAAGGCGTTTGACACGGTCCCTCATGAAAGGCTCCTGCGAAAACTCCACAGTCAGGGAATAAGAGGGCAGGTCCTCTTGTGGATTAGGAACTGGTTGAAGACCAGGAAACAGCGAGTGGGAGTCAATGGGCAATTTTCACAATGGCGAGCGGTGAAAAGCGGTGTGCCCCAAGGATCGGTCTTGGGACCGGTGCTTTTCAACTTATTCATAAATGACCTGGAGTTGGGGATAGGCAGTGAGGTGGCCAAGTTTGCGGATGACACTAAACTTTTCCGGGTGGTAAAGACCAGCAGGGATTGTGAAGAGCTCCAGAAGGATCTCTCCAAACTGGGAGAATGGGCAGCAAAATGGCAGATGCGCTTCAATGTAAGTAAGTGCAAAGTGATGCACATTGGGGCAAGAAACCAAAATTTCACATATACGCTGATGGGTTCTGAGTTGTCTGTGACGGATCAAGAGAGAGATCTTGGGGTCCTGGTGGACAGGTCGATGAAAGTGTCGACCCAGTGTGCGGCGGCTGTGAAGAAGGCCAATTCCATGCTCGGGATCATTAAAAAGGGGATTGAGAATAAAACGGCCAATATCATTATGCCTTTGTACAAATCGATGGTAAGGCCACATCTGGAGTATTGTGTCCAGTTCTGGTCACCATACCTCAAAAAGGATATAGTTGAATTGGAAAAGGTGCAGAAAAGAGCGACCAGAATGATTCGTGGGCTGGAGCACCTCCCTTACGAGGAAAGGCTACAGCGTCTGGGGCTTTTCAGCCTAGAAAAAAGGCGCCTGAGGGGGGACATGATTGAGACTTATAAAATTATGCATGGGATGGAGAGAGTGGATAGAGGGAAATTCTTTTCCCTCTCGCACAACACCAGAACCAGGGGACACACACTAAAATTGAGTGGAGGGAGAGTTAGAACAGACAAAAGAAAATATTTCTTTACCCAGCGTGTGATTCATCTGTGGAACTCCTTGCCACAGGATGTGGTGATGGCACCTGGCCTAGATGCCTTTAAAAGGGGTTTGGACAAATTCATGGAGGAAAAGACCATCACAGGTTACAAGCCATAAGCAACCTCCTGGTTTTTAGAAGTGGGTTTTCTCTGTGCCAGGTGCAAAGGAGTGTCAACGGGAAACAGGTTATCTTGTTGTCTCGTGTGCTCCCTGAGGCATCTGGTGGGGCCACTGTGTGACACAGGAAGCTGGACTAGATGGGCTTTTGGCCTGATCCAGCAGGGCTCTTCTTATGTTCTTATGTTCTTATGTCATATATGCCTCATCTTCCAGCATCAACCCCCCCGCCCCAAGTCAGTTTGGACTTACACACGTCTCACAGCTGTTAAAAAGACATTGGGAGATGTGAGTATGGATCTCCTGTGCCCCTAATAGCTTGGCTCTGAGGACCTGCCATTCCCCCAGGCCAGAGTGAGAGAGTTCAGTTGCACAACCCTGCTGGCATTGAGTGCCAGGAAATTAGTTGAGAGTAGGGGCTGAGTCCAGGCCCGAGGGTGGACTTGATGCAGTAGGCCTTTCTAATATCCATGGGCTCTGGGCAGTCACCCAACTTGGCCTAGTGCTTGTGCCAGCCATGAGTGGGTACGAGACACATTGAAGAATTGAAAGTGACAAGTAGCAACTCTACCATCATAAGCTCAGGCAGTGGCATAGCTGGGGGAGGGGGCTGGGTGCCAGGCTTCTGGGGGGTGACACCACTAGTGACCAAAATTGTTGAAACCTTGGTTATACAGTATATCATTTGATGCATATTCCACTGCAGAATGTAATGGAACAAACCATATCAAATTATCTGTGTACTATCAAAAGTTATAGCCAAAACATGGAACTGGAAAACACAATTGCATTATACAGCATTTATTTCCTGATTCATTTCATGTCATGACTATTACTGAAAATGATTTTTTCGTAGGGGGGGCGGTTGTCAAGACGTTTATGGGCCCTGGGTATCAAATGACCTAGCTATGTCTCTGAACTCAGACATATAAGATTAGTTCACCCTTAAGAAGGTCTGTTGAAAGAAGGGAATTCCGGAGTCTCAGAACGCTAATTTCGTAGCCATTCATTCACATTGTGCTTTTTTGGTACCTGTGCAGAATTGTGGAATACATGCTGTCCTGGGAATGATTCACGTAACCAGGTTAAGATGATGAAATATGGATTGAAAAAAATAAAAAAGTGTTCCTTCTCTTGGCACATGATGTAGTCTTGAAGCTGCTTCACAGCAAACTCAAAAACCAATTTAATGTTCACAGCATCATCATAAAACTCTGGTGAAAGCAGATTAAGCATCGGCATGGTGAAATGTGGTCCTACAGCAAATGTTTTAGAAATGGGTGACTTGTGCTGCATTCACACACACCATGCACCCAGCACAGAAGGGGAAAAACACCCTCGAGATACACTGATACCACCTAAAATGATTGTGTGAACAAGGCCCTTAAAAACTCTGGCCCCAGTTATCAACAGTCTAGATCAGGGGTTCTCAACCTTTGGAGGCCCGGGTACTCCCTATCATGGTCCAATTTTCTGAAGTACCCCCTTCTAATTAACTGTTAATTAATTGGATTAATCAATTAATTAATTAATTAGGTAATTAATTGTTAAATAAAAAGTACAAACAATTTTAAATGTGAAAAAATGTCTTATTTAACTCTGTGTGTGTGTGTGTGTGTGTGTGTGTGTGTGTGTGTGTGTGTGTGTGTGTGTGTGTGTGTGTGTGTGTGTGTGTGAGGGACACACACACACACACACACACACACACAAAAGCAAGGATCTCTTTTTTTCTCCAAGTCACACATTAAGGATAAAATCTTAAAATACATAGAAGAACAAGCTCTGCTGAGGTAGAGTCAGCATGGCTTCTGCAAGGGGAAGTCTTGCCTCACAAACCTGTTAGAATTTTTTGAAAAGGTCAACAGGCATGTGGATGCGAGCGAACCCGTGGATATTATATATCTGGATTTTCAGAAGGCGTTTGACACAGTCCCTCATGAAAGGCTCCTGAGAAAACTTCACAGTCAAGGAATAAGAGGGCAGGTCCTCTTGTGGATTAGGAACTGGTTGAAGACCAGGAAACAGCGAGTGGGAGTCAATGGGCAATTTTCACAATGGCGAGAGGTGAAAAGCGGTGTGCCCCAAGGATTGGTCTTGGGACCGGTGCTTTTCAACTTATTCATAAATGACCTGGAGTTGGGGATAGGCAGTGAGGTGGCCAAGTTTGCAGATGACACTAAACTTTTCCGGGTGGTGAAGACCAGCAGGGATTGTGAAGAGCTCCAGAAGGATCTCTCCAAACTGGGAGAATGGGCAGCAAAATGGCAGATGCGCTTCAATGTAAGTAAGTGCAAAGTGATGCACATTGGGGCAAGAAACCAAAATTTCACATATACGCTAATGGGTTCTGAGTTGACTGTGACGGATCAAGAGAGAGATCTTGGGGTGCTGGTGGACCGGTCGATGAAAGTGTCGTCCCAGTGTGCGGCGGTTGTGAAGAAGGCCAATTCCATGCTCGGGATCATTAAAAAAGGGATTGAGAATAAAACGGCCAAAATCATTATGCCTTTGTACAAATCGATGGTAAGGCCACATCTGGAGTATTGTGTCCAGTTCTGGTCACCACACCTCAAAAAGGATATAGTTGAATTGGAAAAAGTGCAGAAAAGAGCGACCAGATTGATTCGTGGGCTGGAGCACCTCCCTTATGAGGAAAGGCTACAGCGTCTGGGGCTTTTCAGCCTAGAAAAAAGGTGCCTGAGGGGGGACATGATTGAGACTTATAAAATTATGCATGGGATGGAGAGAGTGGATAGAGGGAAATTCTTCTCCCTCTCGCACAACACCAGAACCAGGGGACATGCACTAAAATTGAGTGGAGGGAGAGTTAGAACAGACAAAAGAAAATATTTCTTTACCCAGCGTGTAATTCATCTGTGGAACGCCTTGCCACAGGATGTGGTGATGGCATCTGGCCTAGATGCCTTTAAAAGGGGTTTGGACAGATTCATGGAGGAAAAGACCATCACAGGTTACAAGCCATAAGCAACCTCCTGGTTTTAGAAGTGGGTTTTCTCTGTGCCAGGTGCAAGGGAGTGACAACAGGAAACAGGTTATCTTGTTGTCTTGTGCTCCCTGAGGCATCTGGTGGGGCCACTGTGTGATACAGGAAGCTGGACTAGATGGGTTTTTGGCCTGATCCAGCAGGGCTCTTCTTATGTTCTTATGTTCTTATGTTCCCAAAATCAGATCCTCCCTCCCCCACAATTTTAAATCCATGTTAATTAACACTTAATTAGCTGCTGATGGGGCAGATAAGGGGCAGGGCTTGGCATACCCCCAGCAAGAGGTCCGCATACCCCTAGGGGTACCCGTACCACAGGTTGAGAACCTCTGGTCTAGATATAATGTATTAACCAACGGGATGATGCAACGGGATGCCGATGGGAATGTGCACTCCCTTAGATTTTGACAGGTGGATGATGGGAGTGCTTGTTTCAGGCAGGGGTCATGCTGAATACCTTCTCTCTGGATATGTGTCTTGATGTGGCTGTACACATTAATGTATATGTATACATGATCTGTGCATGCAGGTCCCAGTCCAGCAGGAGAATCTCTCTGGATTGGGACATTTGATTTTCTGACTTTCATTTTTTAAGAGCTGGAGCCTTGAGGAAAACTCTTGGTTTTGAGGCATACCATACAACACCTCTCTTTATAACACATTCTGGACATTTTTTTTTTTTGACCACCGCTTACATTTTGTTTTCAGGTTGCAGTTGGTCTTTGCAGCTCTCCATACTGCCAGCCAAGAAGGCCCGGAGTTCTGTCGCCATGGAAACAACAAGCTCTCCTTTCCGGCAAATAATTGGCTACAGAATATTCTTTGCCTTCCTTGTTCTTTTTACCATGGGTGTACTTGTAGAATCGGTTAGTGACGTGGCTAATGATACTGTACCTGCCACACCAGATACCACACTGGCCACAACATATGAAAAGAAAATAGGGATTGACGTAAGTAAAGACACTTCAGGAATGACCACTGTTCCTGCCACGGGATCTGCTTCCAAATTGCCTCTTACCACAACCAGCACCTCTGTTGTTATACATGTGACCCCAAAACATGGAAAAAGAACATCAGCACTTGATGTCGTCACCACCACAGTGAGTCATATTGCCAAAGACCCCGGGCACAAACTTGCCACCACCACTTCCGACCTCCACACCACTGCTGACCAGAATGCAAACGTTACCCAAAAGGGTGCAGCTGCCCCCTCTTCTGAAACAAGTGCTACTACTGCCGTTTCCAATGCCAGCAGTGTGGTGCAAAAAGCTCATTGGACCTCTGGTGTGTTGACAACCTCCAATGAAATCACACCTACTCCCAATATTTTGAGACCAAAATCAAAAGGAGGCCCAGGACAGAGTACTGGAAAAGGACAGATGACGACACCAGGGCAAGGTGTGCCGGATAGCACCCAAAGACGTGGGATCGCAGAGACCTTGAGCCCAAAGGATAGGGAAACAACAGTAGTATCTGGTACCACAGCACCATCAAACACGGCAAAGAAAACCAGTGTTGCACTAATTATAGCAATAGCTCTCTTCTTCCTGTTGGTTTTGGCTCTCCTGATGGCTTGTCTCTATTGCAGGCGCCGGCGTCGTTCTGGTTCTACCAGCTTCAACTCAGCAGGGTGGGCAGGGCAGGTGGCATTGCCAGATGACACCGGGTTGGATAAGGATGAAGAACAAGGGCCACTGGCCACAGGTGAAAGAGAGACGAGACGTCCCACCCTCACCACATTCTTTGGGAAACGTCAGTCCAGGGCTCCTTCCGTAGCCATGGAAGAGATTGAACGGAGGGAGGAGAACCAGCAACTGATTGATGGAAATGCTGGCAGGGACTCCAGTCCTCAGGGACCTGGGGAAGCAAATGGTAAAGTACCTGAGCCCACTCAGGAGGAGAATCCTCCTACACAAGTAGAATAGTAGGACACACGCATGTCTTAGGCTCAACCTGTGATAGAGTGTTCCTTCCCACTGCCTCCCTCCCCTCCTGCCCTTCCACTAGATTAGAGCATTCTAGTTGCTTACCTTCATCCCCCTCCCTTGGTCCGTTTCATGCAAGTGGAGGAACAAGCAAAAGAAACTCTTGCTTCACTGTTGTTTAGAAAGTTCTGACCACATCCTTTTTCCTGTTGATCTGCTTTGTGTATGGTGGAGACAAAGCAGAGAGAAACCAGGAGTCCTGGCTTCCAGCCACCCTAGGCTCAAACTCACCAAATCTCTTGTGAAGAAAAATGGGCAAGGATGGGGACGTAAGAGATCTATAAGAGACGGGGAAGGGAGGATGGGAGGAATCCAGGGCCGAAAATAGGAAGGAAGGAGGGAGATTTGTGGTGGGAGAAGGAGTGTTGGTACAGCTTCGGATGTGTAGCAAGAGAACCCTGTTTGTTCTAATCACAGCTTTCAGAAAGGGACTTTAGCACAGTGGGCTGCGGGCCGTTCTGATGCTCCTCCCCCAAATTTCAGTTTGCTAAATTAAGTTTCAGGAAATCAAAATTGTTGTGGGGTGTCCCACATGCTTTTATTTTCAGAACCACCCTGGGACAATTATTAACACTCACAAGAGGGAATTGGTGAACCAAATTTCCTGCAAAATCCAAATTCAGTTGTCCAGCAGCGCAACCCTATCCTCTCCTTTATGTCCAGGCATACAGGGGCTTCTTGAATACATGTATATAATCTTGTTTTATTCCAGCATCTTTCCAACCATGCTTCTTACTCCTGTATTCTGAAACGAAAAAAAGAAAACAAAAACTAAACATAAAATAGTATTCTAACTTGTACATTTCCCTCGCTGAGACGTTCAATCCTGCCTCCTCCATAAATACCATGTGTATCACGAAGCAGAACAGGTGAAACTCGCTCAACGTGTTGAACTCTACGGCTCCCCCCCCCCAAGGAGGTGAAATTATTTGATCCTAAATGTTGTCACCATCTTCTTGTATGAAACATAAGCAATCAAAGGTCATCCGGTTAATAAGCGGTTCTAATTAATTTGCAGATTAATTACATGGAGAATGACAGAAATTAGCCTAGTTGAAATCTTATTAGCTTAAATCTCCAGGAGTTATTGCAAGAAGACCCGAGTAGAGATGCTAAGGATTTTCAGTACACATCTCAGGACAAAGATTAGTCAAATCAAGATGGAGCGATTGCTTATGTTATGTGTATTTCTGGATCACCAGTGCAGTTAAGCACTAGAGGCATTCTCAGGTTTCATTATTGTAGCTAAGCTTGCCACCCCTTAACAAGCTTTATGCAGCAATCCTATACACACTTACCTAGGAGTAAGTCCAACTGAACACAATGGGACTTACTTCTGAGTAGACATGCACAGTCTTGCTCTGTTAATCACTCTTTTGTTGGGAGTGGTATACATGGGTTTTCTGCAGTCTGTTTATCTGTGGGCTGAGGTTTCTAATCCGAGTTAGAGAGCATGGAAACTGAGGGGGCTTTCTAATTAATGCAAAATAAAAGCTATGAATACAGTATGCACTAACTAAGGGAATGGCAACCCACTGGGGGGGGGGATCTGAGCTCTCTACACCTTTTCTCCTCCAACCAGCTTCTTGACCCTGCTGTGTAGAGTTAATTTGATAGTATATTGTATAGTATATTGCTGTCAATTGAATGTTGGGGTTGTTCTTTTGCAGAGATTTATTTTTTATGTGTGTGCGTGTGTCACCCACGCACGTGTGCCAATAAAAAACTGTATCAATAAAAGTAATTCTGCTTTTTTTTAAAAGTATGGTATAATATATGATATCATGTTGAACCCTGCTATGCTAATCAGTTCTGACAATGTAAATTGCCTATATATTCAAAAGCCACATGGGACAACAAAGGGGGACTCTGATTCCTCAGGGATATTCATAAACTGTTTTCAGTTTGCATTTTTTAAAAAAAATACACAACATACATCTCTTGCCCTTTTATTTTCAGAGATGTAAGGGAAACGATAAAGATAACGTGTCACTCAATTGCTTACTAAGATATACTGTATACACACGACATGCTCCCACCTCCCCATGTTCTGCCTCACAGTAAGGAGGCATCTAGATGCCTTCCGAATCGCAGCCAAAACATCTCTCTTAATGGCCCTTGATTCACATGACATGATCTCCAGAGAGTGCAGCCTGCCTGACCCCACCCCTTGTAGAGTGAAGTCCTGCTTGGCTCTGAGAAATGCCAGCCAGAAACCAAGATGGTTTAGACAACTGCACAGCTGTTGGGAAAGGAGGGTGTTCACAATCATAACACCCCTCTGTCCAAACTCCTCCCCTCCATTGCCCAAAGAAGCTTTATCAGCCCAGCTCTGAGGATGGAAGGAGTGGAATGTTGGAATGGTCACAGTGCAATCCCAGCCATGTTTATTCAGAAGTAGGTCCCACCACTAGCTTACTCTCAGGTAAGTGCATTTAAGATACAGCCCATGTGTAGTAGTTGAATAGCAATAGAAGTAGCAATAATATTATTGTCATTTTAATAATATAATATATAATATGCAGAGTCTAAAGTACCCTCATTGTCTTACATGTACACTCTGAAATTAATCAGCAATCCCATCATAAACAAACAACAAAGTTTCCAGAATTCTTTTAAGGGACTTTTCGGCCACCAAACCCTTTGGACTGCTTCTTTTTGTTTTACTTGTTCTTTATCCCACTAGGAGGAGCTGTTCTGCCAAGTAATCAAGTACTGTACACTACAGTATACCCATTTTCAATTTTCTCAATGTTGGAGATGGTCATTTAATTTGTATGGTTGCCAGCTCAAACTAGACTAGACCCCTAGAGGGCTCCTGCACATCTTAAGACTTACATGTTGCATTGAAGGGAAGGTTCTAGCAGGGCCAACCTTCCCAGTGATTACAGTACTCAATGGTGAAAAGGGACCCCTGTTGGCATTTTCTGCTCTGGTCATGTAACACACTTACTATTGCTAGCTCTTGCATGGAAACGTCTAGGAACTGGACACAGTACTGTATTCCAAGTGAGATCTGACCAGGGCATAACAGAGTGGAACTATTAGTTCTCATGATCTGGACTCTATGACTCTATTAATGCAGCCCAGTATTTCATTAGACGTTTTTGCAGCTGCATCACATTGCTGGATTATATTCATAGACCTTTTTCACATGTGCTACTGTTAAGCCTGATCTTACCCACCCTGTACTTGTGCTTTTGATGTTTTGTACCTATGTGCAGGACTTTTACATTTGTCTCTGTTGAATTTCATCTTGTTGGTGTGATGGCCCAATGATCAAGCCTGTCAAGATCGCTTTGAATCCTGATTTGGTCTTCCGGAATAACTAGCCCCCATCCCACCCCATTTTGTGCCATCTGCAAATTTGATAAGCATCCCCTCCACTCCATCATCCAGATCATTTATAAAAAAAGTTGAACAGCACATGGCCCAAAACAGGGCCCATGAGAGGGGGGTAAAGGCGGTAAATTGTACCCGGGCCCAGGGTCAAAAAGGGGCTCCAGGAGCCAAAGGAGGAAACCCAAAAATTTACTGGGATCTCAGCTGGCCCCATAGAGAGTGAAAGACGGAGGCCGGGCTAATCAGGAGGCCAGGTCCACTGGGCAGGTAGACCTGGGCACCACATCGGGAAGCCTGGTAGACCTGGGCTCCAGAGACTTCTCCGGCCGTTGCTGCCCTCCTCCTACCCTGTTTTGCCCCCTTCCCCTTTGAGAAGGGGCCCAAAAGAAACTTTGTACCCCCTGATAAAATTCCTCTCAGAGGTCCTGCCCATGGCACTCCCTTCGTTACTTCCCTCCAGGCTGACATGAATAGCACTAGGGAACAATTGTTCAACCAGTTTTGAACCCATCTTACAGTAGTACCAGCTAGTCCACATTTTCCCATTTTTATCAACAAGGATATTGTGAAAGACTTTGTCAAGTACTTTGCTGAAATCTAGGTACACCATGTCCGCAGCATTCCCATGATGATCTACATGTGGTCTTTCTACCAAAACCCAAGATGAGATTAGTCTGGCACAACTTGCTCCTGACAATCCCATGCTGACTCTTAGAAACCACCCCATTGTGTTCTTAGTGTTTACCAACGTTCTGCTCCAACTTTGCACCTCGCCTGCTCTCCAGGAGTTCTCGGAGATGACAGGCAGTGGTGCCAAGTTCTCATCAGCTTGACACTATAGCTTCTCATCTCCTTCAGAACTCTGCAGTGTCGTTCCTCTGGTCCTGGAGACTTGCATTCATGAAAAGTAACCAGGCTGCTCCTTCTACTGACACTGGGCCTTCCCACTGGCACTGGCAATTGCCATGCCATGCCATCGCAAAGTGCTTTTATGCCACTTTGTGACAGCTAGCACCAGTGCTGCATGCGCTATGCCGGTGCGGAGGCAGCTAGGATAGATAGGGGAAACGGCACGGGGAAAAGGGTTGCCTCCCCACCTGTGCCATGCTCCTGGTCTTCAAAACAGTCACATGAGGCTGAACATTACTAAAAACACCCCCCCACCACCACCCAAATGATCCAGATTGATTGGGCATTTCTTGCATCTAGTTTGGTCCAAAGCCATCTCTGAAGGCACAGGAGCCCTTGCAGAATCTCAAGCTGGCAGCCATGGTAGTTTGGAAACACACACACACACACACACCGCCTCTCCCTTGCTAGTTTACTCTACAGGCCTAGAACCCTCCGCACGTCTCTCTGCATCCTGAAATGCAAACACTGTCTGTTGAAACTCATGTCATCTTATTATTATGCCAGCATTACAGTAACACACAGTTGCTGGGTGGGATTGGCCTTTTCCCATAGCTAGTCGAACCCCTCAGTGCCTCAGCACAAGGTGGCCTACTTCGGCTAAATACTGCAATACAGTGTGTGTGTGTGCGTGCTTGCGCGCATGCGCGTGTGCGTGTGTGTTTCAGCAGTTGAAGCTGCAGTGCTAAGTAGGAAGCTGGAGATGTGATGTGTAAGAAGAGTATCAATTGTCTTTTGGACTCGTATTAAACCACAAGCCTGCCTGGGCGTAATTACTCTGCCTTCGTCTTTATTTGCCTCCTTTGCCACCCTGCCAAGTTTTCAGAGGCAAAATTGTAGCGTATGCAGGCAATGAGGTGCATATGAAGTCCTCCATGCCAGCATAGGCACCGACAAAGATACAAAATATTTTAATAACAGCTCTTCATTCCAAAAAGAATGAAGGTAGTATCCAAGACACTGCAATGACTGTATATATCTAATCTCCTCCTGTTATATACAATTAGTTTACAGAAGTCTCGTGCCAGGGTCTCCAAAGGGACGAATTGATGACGTTAGCATATTAGTGCAACATGGGGAGAAGGTCTGACCTGAGTTAGGGATCCCCTACTCTAGAGTTGCCTCTTCCCATATCCAGGCACAACTTGGAGATTTCAGGAGTAGTCATGGAGCCAGGGGCCATGGGGGGGGGGGCGGTAAAGGGGGTAAATTGTACCTGGGTCCAGGAGCCAAAGGAGGGGGCACAGAACGTTCCTGGGATCTCAGCTGGCCTGGCCTCATAGACAGTGGCCACACCAACCAGAAGGCCAAGTCTACCGGGCAAGGAAGATCTGGGCGCCACATTGACATCGGGAGGCCTGGTAGACCTGGGCTCCAGCGACTTTTCCAGCCATGGCTGCCCTCCCCTGCCCCATTTTGCTTCCTCCCCCTTTGGGAAGGGGCTCAAGAGAAACTTCGTGCCCCCTGATAATATTCCTCTCGGAGGCCCTGCATAGAGTAGGGTAAGCGGCACTGTGGTAGGAGGGCGGCTGTACTTTCTTCTCGACTGCACGACCGCAGGTGTTGCACCTCCTGCCTTCTGCTCAAAATGGGCTCCAGGCGAATTAAATTAATTAGACACTGGTGTAAAAAGGAATGAAAGGAACAAGCCCTGTGTGAGTGTCTGTGCACACACCTATGGTAAACTGTCTGAACCCAAATTATATTGGGATTTTTTTTCCCCTCTGTATCCAAATCTCAAGGAAGAGATCTTGGCGTTCTTGTGGGCAGTTTACTACATTGTTCGAGAATGAATGTTGCCTTATAAGCAGCAATTTCACAATCTAAGCTTAGCTAGCAGTCATGGGATCCACGTAATGCAATAGAAACTGTCTAAAGCAGCTATGCTTATTATCTACCACAAAGATCTCTCCTGTGTAATTGGCCTTCCCCAGTGGTCGGACACGTGTGAGCTGTTTTGAAATAGTAACCATTTAGTTTTTTTAAAATAAAATAAATACATTTCCAGCATTATTCACCAAGAAAGACTCCAAAATACAAGCAAGGCCTTCCTGGATCCATATAGATTCTCAGTGAATAGATGTGACAAGAACGAGTAGTTAGAAGACTTACCCCCTGTGTAAATGCAGTTCTGCTTACTATGCTTGAAAAGAGCCTGGTACTCTAGTTCTGGGATATACCGTTCAGGAACTATATGGAAGCTAAGGTCTAGTGCTGAGTTTTGCAACATGAAGTTCCTACATGTTTTCATTTTTAAAAATCAAGGTTCTAGACCTTATAGTTGTGGCTCGCTTGACGCATATGGTGGTTTTGCAAGGGGTCAGAAAACAAAGATGAAATGAGCAGGGCCTACAGCAGTCAGTGAATGAGCTTCCATGTCCAGGAACATACAAACCCACATACATGATCATTCATTTTCTTTCTATTGTTCCTTTCCAACCTTGCACCTCCCTGCCCTCCAACTCCAGTTCTTTTCTCCTTCCATCTCTACTCTTCTCTCTATGCTCTTCTTCTCTCCTTCCATCTCTGCTACCTCATTGTTCTCTCTTGTCAATTCTCTTGTCTCTCTTGCAACAATTCTTGCAATACCTCCTGCATCCTCTGAGGGGCCAAATTTAAGGCAGCCAAGTAAACCGTGCAAGATTAGGAAACGAATTCATGTGTGCCTAATCTATTGTATGTGCAGAGTCTTGCTTTCCTGGGGGTGAAAGTGGGGTTTATTTGGCTAGTGAGAAGGAAAAGGAGGAACTCACAGCCCTCGTGTAAATACTTTCCACAATTACATGGCTGTCTTGGCTCTGTCTTTGTCGTCAATATCTCCTTCCATGCTGTCAGAATGTGGTAGAACTCTCCCCACATCTCACTAGTCCCCAGTTTTTGGAACCATCTGCAGCACCTTTGCGTCGTCCTCTCAGGCCTAGTTCTCACTGAAGTAGTCCATCTAGGATGGGGGAGAGGATGCTCCTCCATGGTAGGGACCACCCTTTGGATGCCAACGTTGGTGGTTCAGTCCTTGCTTGTATCTGCAGGCAGGGCTGGGAAAGAAAGAATGCTGCCCGAGACCTGGGAGAGCTTCCGCCGCCAAACCGTGTAGGTAAGACTGAGCTGGATGGGGCAATGGGCTGAGTCAGTAACACAGTCAACATTATTTTTCTTCAAAACCTTTCTACCCCGCCCTTCCACTCCCACAGGGGCCACCAGGGGCCCTTGTATAATAATGATACAACAATTATTGTAACGACATATTAAAACAACCACAGCAACATATGTCTGGGCAGTTCCACACTTCAGACTGCGGGCTGGGCCAGAGCCTTTCTCCATCATCTAGTTTTCTGAGTTGAGAGAACTGTTTTGTGCAGAGGAGCAATCAATGATTTGCGCCTTTGCAGTGGCATCGGTTGATCGCCTCCGGGAGGATAAGGCCTCGCTGTCCTTTCCCTCTCACTCCCCTCCCGCCATCTCCTCATTGCCACCTTCTAAATCCCCCCTAAAGACCCGCCCCTCTGGCTCCGTATCTGCTGCACAGGCTTCTCCTCGTTCTTCTCCTTCTTCTTCTTTCTTCGTACACATTCGGCGGCACCTTTTGTTCCAGCACATCCGTAGGTTAAAGTACGCACTGCAGCCTATTATGAACAGAATGGAAGTGAAAGCCAGGCCCCACAGTGCAACCCGTTTTTCCGCTCTCCCCCTCACTGCACATTCTACGGACTGAGGGCAGCTGGTAGCTCCTGGGACACAGATCCATGTCCGACCAACCAGACGGGGCATCTGGAGGAGGACCACGGCAAGGAGGAAACCAATCTCAGTGGCTAGGAGAAGCCCCACCCAGAGGTCAAAGAGGGGTATGCCACAGATTCGACTGATGGACATCTTGGCTTTGTCCTGTGGCCCAGACAAGGACTCGCTGGGTCCCGTGGGAGTGGCCTCTTCACCGCCACAGGGTTCACTCTGGGGGCCACAATGTGTGTCCATACGACATGGATCAGTCTCAGCACATGTGCCGTTATCAGGCATGGGGAAGTTGCCAGCCGGCCACGGCTGGGAATACACGTTGCTTCCAAAGCCCATCTCATTGCAGCCTGTGGCATCAAAAGTCACACGGCGCTTGGTGGGCATCTTACTTCCAGGAACTGGCCTGCGTTTGATGGCTACGTTTGCTTTGCCATCCTCCCAGGGTGGGACAGCAATATTGTCCGTGTTACACTTGGTGACTGGCCTGCATTGGGTTGCCATGCTGTATCTGCCATCCTCACAATATTGGGGGGCCATTTTACTTTGGCCAACGTATCTGTTAGGGGTGCCCATAGTGTACATACAGGCTGTGCTACTTGAATCAGGGGACTCACAAATGCCACATTCTTCCTGGTCTATGTATCTCTGCTGGATGGCCTCACTGTGTCCGTCACCTAGCCAACACTGGGGAGGCACACAGCCTTTATAAGATGAGCTGTTAACGGGAACAGGAGCACACTTGGTGGGCATGTACTGTGCTGTTTCATCATAAGGGGGTGCAACATCGGTTTGCCTCATCGGATTATGCAGGATAGACATTTCGTACTGATCAGTTCCAGGGCAATGCATGCTTGACTTGGTTTGCTTCCTGTCCATAGGGCACACACTCATCTTGCGCTGACTCATGTTGTAGCCCTGACCAGGCATTCTGGGTTGCCCAGCGGGCCTGGAGTAAACAGGCATGCCATATCCTCCAACTTCGCTTGGGCCAAATCCAACATCCGTGTCAGGTCCCCCAGGCTCAAATGCCACAGGTGGTCCATACCAATCAGTCCAGGGAGCATGACGGAGAGAGTCAGGACGGGGGGAACGGCTGCTGGAACGGCGATTATTGTTTCCAGTGAGACCACGGGGCCCCACCCTGTAGATGGTGGATATATCAGCACTGCTACGATGGGGTGCAATAGCAACAATAGCTAACTTATCTTTGTCTCGGTCTTCATCTCTGTCGCTATCTCTGTCTTTTTTCGTCGGGGGGCTGGTGAGCTTCATAAGCCCCACAAGTAGGAGCAATACAATGAACACCAGCCCCCATGTGGCTGAAACTGATATTGGGAAGTGCTGGTTGTGGCACAGGGCCGTGCAGAAGTCCCGAGACCTCTCGTGCATTGGGTGGACCCAGTTGCAGGCCACGTCCTCCTTGATCGTGTCCCAGGGCCCATTGGAGAAGAAGATGGCCACGATGCGGAGGCCCAGCAGGAAGTACCAGGGGCCCAATCCCTCGCAGCTGAGTGATCCAGAGAGGGAGGACAGCAGTGGTTGAAAGACATGGATAAGACCCGAAAGGATGATGGACATCTGTGGGAACTGGGAAGAGAAAGGAGCAGAAAATGGGAGGTTAGGCTAAGACCGACTGTGTCATAAGCAGCCAGTGGGCCCCCATATCCACTGATTCGCTATCCACGGTTTCAGTTATCCATGGATCGTGGGGACCCCCCCAGGCTTTTACTTTTTTCCCCAGTAAGCTTCGTTTCTTCCTTTAAGAAACAGGAGAAGCAGCCTCTGGCTGCTTATTACAGGCTAGTAGAACGAGACTAAGTACTAGTACTTAGTCTCGTTCTACTAGCCTGTAATAACAGAATAATGGTTAACAGAAACCTTGCAGAGCCTCTCTAGGACTTAGTCTCGTTCTACTTGCCTGCAATAGAGGCTGCTTCTGTTTGTTTTAAGGAAGAAACAAAGCTTGCTGAAAGAAAAATAAGAGCTGGGGGGGGGCAAGCATGCCTGCCTGCAGGGGAGGCAGGGTGGGGGGCCCTCAGGAAAACATGGAGGGGGTGTTTGCCCACGGTTTCAAGTATCCACGGAGGGGCCTGGAACATATCCCCAGCGGATATGGGGGCCCACCTGTACTTGGAACTGGGAAGCTGTTGGTCCGCATGCTGTTCATGTATCTTGTGGTGAACTAGTCTAGGGTGCAGAATGGAGGAGAACTTCTTCCACCTCCATCATGGCTCCACCCACCCACAGACACTGTTCCCTCTTCTAAGCCTTGTGACCTTGTGGCTGTGAAGCTGAAATTGGACTCTCTCGCAGCTCCTGTCATGGTGCTGAGTGATGACATCATTGCCAAGAATTCGGGAGCTGTTCCTGTGCAGCTCCAAGCGGGCTCTGTGCAGTCTGTGTAATCTTTACAGGGAATTGTCCACAGACAGACCACTGGCTGTCCCTGACCTACCCGAGGTATCAATGCTTCCAGGTAAGACCTGGGTAACAGTCTAGTTGAGTCCTTGCCTATCTAATTGTCCTCTGCCTTCTTGTCCTCTGCCATTGCTGGCAGAGGACTACCGTTTCTTTGTGTCTTGACTTTCCCCAGAGGTAATAGCTCCTAGCCCACCTTCCTACTGAAACTGGCATATCTACACTGATAGGGCAGCCAAGGCCACCTGTCTAGGCAATGGGGTGGGATGGAGAGACCAGGTCATTTCCGCTCATCTAATTAGATGACTCTCTGACATCATCAAACCTATGTGTCTTAAGATCAAACACAAAGATGCTTGCGTGTATTTGGCCAGGTCTGCTGTTGGAATCAGCTACTGATTCGTGGAAGGTGCACCCACTTACTCCCCAAGAAGTGTAGAAGACCAGGATTCCTGGGACAATGTAAGTAACTAGCAGTAGGGATTGTATTTCTAGCTAGATGAATTTAGGAATTCATTTTGCTTTGCTTGCTCTTTTCACCCCAAACTCCAGCCTGCAAACTTACTTCACTGGTGGAGGAACTTCTGGGTTTGCCTGTTTTTCTGTTAAGTAGCAATCTGTCTCCTCCTGCTGGGTGCTACAAGCTTCTGCACCAAACTTTGGTCAAGCTATCTTTTTGTGTCTGTCCAGCCAAGTTCAGGCAGCTTTTTTTACTAGCCTGCTGTTGCACTTCCTTCTACCACTTCTTCATTTTGTTTAATCCCTTTTTCTTTTGAATTTTTAATAAACTGGTTATATTTTAACTCCCTGCCGGCCTCATCTATGTTCACTGATAATCCAGCGGGTGATCACATCTGATTGCTACTGGGATTTGGTTACAAAAACCCACCAAAACAAACCAACCGGGTTCTGTGCTCTCCTGGGAGGGTGGCTTTGCCCAGTCGACAGCCCACGTCTACCTGGTTTCCTTAGCTTGGGATGGTACCAGCAGATATATTTATCAGTTTTGCCCCCATTCAGCTGCTGACCCAGTACATGAGCAAAGCAGAGAGCAGGAAGGGATGTGCAGCTGAGCACTATCCACTAGGTGCTACTCTCCTTGGTTAGCCTCCGGCTTCCCTAACAGCCTCCCCTGGCACTGTCATTCATCCACCCCCAGAAGGTCCTTTTGGCATGACCGCTGCTGCCAGTAGTGACGGTTTAAGGATTGGTCTGGCCCACCAGCGGGTTGGTGTGAGTGGGCCTTTGGCCAGTGCCCCAACCGACTGGCACCTGATGCCTCTCTGTCTCCAGCCTGCTTGCTCCCTGACCTGCCTGCCTCTTGCTGCTACTGAGCACAGCTTCAACCTTAGCCAGCAAAGAACCGGAGCTTTGGACAACAACAACCCCTTTTGGAATGACTCCTGTTCCCTATCATGCAGGTACTCGAGCTTCTTCCCTTTGGCTGCCTGTGGCCCGCGCCCCTTTCTACCATTCCTGTCTGGTTCCTTTTCACAGCGAATCTTTTTTTCTACTTCTCCAAGCAGCCACTTTTAAACAGGAGCAGGACAGCTGCTGGCTGGCAGACATCACACATCATTCCTTTGTTTGGCAGATTGCCGGTGAAGGGCGCAGAGGCGTCATCGATGGGAGTTAACATTAGGTGGAGGGAGGGAGGTGGCCTCCTGAGCGCCTCTGTGTTGTTGAATGAAATGGCCATCGGGGCTTGAAGAAGGTGACGCCGCTCTCCCAGCGGATGGGAGGAGGCAGGTAGGCATGTGTGTGTGTGTGTGTGTGTGTGTGTGAGAGAGAGAGAGAGAGAGAGAGAGAGAGGCTGACAGTTTGGAAGACACTGATTGAGGATCCCACTTAGATGTGTTGTTTATCATCACGTATGCATATTATAAAATAAAATGAAAATAAAGATGTGACTGTAAACATGTAATTTTGCCTTGCATGTTTGTATAAAAGAGCAGCCTATAGGGAGCCCCAGTCCAGATTGGGACTGCGGCATGGGAGTGGGGATGTAACCCTTTGCTTCTGGAACAGCTCTGATCCAGATCACTTCCCGCGCTGCGTTTACCTCTTTAGCAAAGAGGTAAAGAAGAGCTAAAGAAGAAGCCCCCCCCCTTTAGCTGAGCTCCCCTGTTAAACCCCTGCTGAGCTTTTGCACCATTTCTGTTCCCCTCCAGCGTGATGTTTAGGAAAAAAATAAACAAAAATCAAAGGACCATAGTAACATGTATTTCTAATGTGTGGTTTGTTTGTGTTTGTCCCTTGCAGTTATCTTAAGCTGAAGATGTTTTGATTGATTTTTTAATTTCTTTTCTTTTTGAAACGGAGTATTGTTGATCAAATATACTACACATGAGATGGAGGAAATGCCAGAGAGGAGAGCAACCCAACTGCTAGAGAGACTAGACATGCCAGAAGGCAATGTACAGATGTAATCTGCCAGCTACTTCCCAGCAGGCAGAGTTCAACCACAAGCAGTGTTCGAAGATGATGATGTGCTGTGCATTGCATTGCAAGCTGGTGCCAAACTTTAATAGGCATTTAAAATGGCGACTTAGAAAACCCTTATAACTTCAAAACTTCAAAAGCGGATTGTTTTGACCACAAAGGAGGGGAAAACTTTGGGTAACTCGTGAAATTTTTGCTTTAATCTACATGGATTGAAATATAAAGAAAAGAAAAATATAAAGAAAAGAAAGGTTGCCTGGGTTGGAATTTCGGTCACAAATTTTACAGGCTCATCTTTATGGGGAAAAGGTTTAAACTGCTATAACTCAGTTATCTTATCTTGGATTTTTCTGAAATGTGGCCAGAATAAATGCGACATCAGGTCGATTCTCTGTGCCAAATTTCATACTGGCAGGACAAATTGTGAGGATTTTAGAATGAATAGAATTTTCAGGCTGTATAAGGGTAGAATGCAACCCCTCCCCCCATGCCGGTATAATAAACAAAATTCAGGCCCCCCTCATCTTACGTTCCAGAATCATTGCAGAAAGCTAAAAGTGCGTATACTCAAAATTACATTGAAAATCCTTGACACTGGAAAAATAGGTACTATCTCTTTAAAAATTACCAGAAGCAGGAAGGAAGTGAGGGAATTGCAGCTTCATCCTCCAATCTCAGCTTACTTTCAGGCTGTGATTTAGTACTAAGTGGAATCGCCGCCTTCATTATTTTATACTGTTGCTTTTTTCTGGGTGTGTTTTTGCCAAGCACACATAGTCTATTCATGCAAGTCAACTGCTCCCAAGAAGACGAGGGGCGACTGTATTGCAAACATGTGGTACATTTCTGGTGCTCTTTCACCCAGAGGAAACCCAGCCTGGTAAATCTGTCTCTGGAACCTTTCACCACGAAGGAAAATGGGCAGCATATAGCAATAATGTCCCCCCCCCCCTTATCTTACACTTGGTCTGTGGCATATTTTGCACCACCAGAAATAGGACACATATCCTTTTTCTCAGTTTCCTTTTAACTTTGCTTCCTTACAATTCTTCGATTAAGTCTTTCAATCACCCTGGCATTATATTAACATATTTAAATGTTCAGCTCACCGTACCTTTAAGGCAAACAGTAGGCAAACAACAAATAAAGTGTGTGCCTTAAATATCAGATATTATTTAAATTAAATTCTTAAATCCTAACCACCTTTATTGTAAAAAGTAGACCAAGGGTGGCCTAACCATGAGATGTGCAGAAGGTCCACCTTGCCTGATCTGGCATAGTTGGGCCTCAGTCAGGGTCGCTGCTAGGAAATACAGCCCCTTTGTGTGAATTAGAAAAGGTGAATAGGTACTATCTCTTTAAAAATTACCAGAAGCAGGAGGGAAGTGAGGACCACACAAATTCACCACACAAATTCACCCTTTGTGTGAATTGTGTGAATTCCTTACTGTGCTTGCCAGTGGAAGTGGCATTCTGCTGGCATCCTCCTCCTATCTACGAGGTGAATGGCGCCCCCTTAGATGTGGCGCCCTTGGGCAGTGCACAACCTGCACAGCCATACATGGTAGCCTTGGCCTCAGTTCAGGGTCTGCAGATGACACTGAATTATTCAGGGTGGTGTAAACCAGAGATCCCCAACCTGTGGCCCGCGGACCACTTGTGGTACGTGAACCACAGGCTGGTGATACTCAAGCTGCTGGCAGCCAAGATGGCACCATCGTGCTGGAGTCCAAAAGCAGCGTCTCACGCTCTGCCAAGCCAGCAGAGCTCGAGCGCATGAACTTCTAGAATGGCCCTCCCCTGTACCTTATTTTGTGGTGATGATGTCACTGCTAATTACTTCCGGGTTGCAGCCGTAAGCAGGAAGGGGCGGCAGGGCTGATTGATCTCGCTGCAGCCCTGTTCCGGTTTCTCCTTTGGAAAGGGGAAGCTGGAGCAGCATGGCAGCGAGATTGCAAAGCGAGCGAGATCGCAAAGGAGGAGGCGGGGCTGAGTAGTGGTGCGGTGGCGGTGGTGAGTAGCGGAGCGATGAGTAGCGGGGCAGCAGTGCTCCCCTCCAGCCCTTGTACCCTGGGTGGGCTACTCCTGCTGCTTCGCCATAGCTACACTGCTGCTAGGAATCATGAGGAAAGGGACAAAAATAAAATGACCAGTATCATCATGCCTTTTCATAAAACTACGGTACAACCACATTTGTTACACACTGCAGGCATTGTTCTGGTTGCTCCATCTCAAAAAAGATCTCGCAGAGCTGGAAAAAGTGCAGAAAAGAGCAACCAACATAATTAATGGGTTGGAGCACCTTCTGTATGAGGAAAGACTAAAGCACTTCAGGAGTCATAGTTTAGGGAAAAGATGGCTAAGAAGTAGGGACAGGATAAAGGATTATAAAATTATGCACGGTGTGGAAAAAGTTAACAGATATAGCCTGCAGTCCTATGCGCACGTTCCTGGGAGTAAGCTCAATTGAGCTCAATGGGACTTACTTCTGAGCAGACATGCACAGGATTGCACCACTGATTATTTTCTCCCATAATGTATTGTTCAGGGAGGGTCACTCAGTGGAATTGGCTGAGGGTAGATACAGGATGGACAAAGAAAATGCTTCTTCACGCAGCACGCAATTAATTGATGGAATTTGCTTCCACAGAATGTGGTGATGGTGGCCACTAGTTTTAGATGGCTTTGAAATAGGATTAGAGATCCACAGATGACAGATCTAGCAGTGGTTATTTAGACACGATAGCTAAATGAAATGTTCAGGCCATGATTCAGTGTGTCACTGAGTACCAAGTGTTGGGGTGGGGGCACCAGGAGGGGCCTATCGACCTCACATGCTGTTTGTGGACTTCTGGAAAGCATCTAGCTGGCCACTGTGTGAAACAAGAAGGTCGGCCAGGTGGACATTTGGTCTGGTCCAGGATGGAGTCAGAGGTTGGGCACTGGCTGAGGGCCGTTCACTATCTTAGGGTCTACCAGGCCAGACTGACTTCTGAACTCTGGTGGTTGTGGTTGTGCTGCCCAATGCTCCATCAAGGAGCATGTGGGGTGCCATGGGGGGGCACCAGGGCTCCCCACAACCTGGTGCTAGCACTGTCCTAATCCAGCAGGCTCTTATATATCCTTATGGCAGCAAATATTGTCCCAAATATTTTGGTGAAGCACTATGCCTTTGGCAACAACCTTATTGGCTCCAGCCTCTTGCAGTGCTGCAGTGGAGTTGGTGAAGTTCCTCCATGATAGCACTAGACTGTACATGATGAACACTGTGCGTGTATGTGTCCCTCAGGTGGCGTGATTTTGTCCCAAAGAGCACTGAACGAACTGTTCTAGAAAGAGTTTTAGACTCTGCTCCATCTTGGGAGCATTGTTCTGCCCTGCTGGAAAGGAAGGGGAGGAGCAGGTCAGCTCGAGAGGCAGAGGAGACTAATTGGATATAGAAGTAGGTGTAGTGGTTTGGGAGTTGGACTCAGACCTGGAAGATCCAGGTTCAAATCCCCGCTCAGCCACGAAGCTTCCTGGGTGACCTTGGGCCAGTCACTATCTCTCAGCCTCACCTACCTCACAGGGTTGTTGTGAGGACAAAAGGAGGGGAGGAACTATGTACACCACCCTGAGCTCCTTGGAGGAAGGGTGATATAAAAATGTGGATTTTTTTTTTTCACCTGTTTTCTGCAAACAATCCTCCAAGGCCCTGCTTGAAGGAAAAGTTCCATCCAGCTGCAGGGGGCTGTGAGGAAGAGGAGTGACAGGGCAGGACCTTGTGAGGATGACCCCTTCTCCTTTGCTCTCTGCTTTACTCCTCTAGTTGAAGCGGCAAGGGTGAGTGGGGCGGTGGGGCGGGGGACAACAGGTTGGGCTGGGGGGGCAGCAGGTGGGGGGAGCAGTGAGCGATCTACCTTTTTTGCTGCCACTGCCTGAGTCTCCATTTGCTGCTTTTTTTGGCTGGAGACTCAGGCAGCGGCGGCGAACAAGGCAGCGGCAATGGTAAGTGGGGCGGGGGGCAACAGGCTTGGATGGGGGGGCAACAGGCAACGGAGCCTTTTTGCCACTGCCCCCTTGCTTCTCACTTTCAAATTTTTAATTTTTTTTAAACCGCAGGTTTGTGACGTCACCTCCGGAAGTGATGTCACATCCATGGCACTTCCTTTTTTTCTTTTTTCTTTTTTTTAATGTTCAGAATTCCTCACCGGGTACCAGAGTGGTTAGCTACGTCACGGTCATGGGTCTATCTCATTGAATGACCACCTGGGCATTCCTATCTGCCCCTTGACCTGGTCAGGTGGGCATGGATGTCCAATCTACTGTTGCATGCCAATTCCAGTGGAGGGGCTGGCTAGTGCTGATTATTATTGGGGAAGCCAGGTGTGAAGACAAGCAACCCACACAATGACCATGCGGCCTTTCTCCAGTGGCACTGATTTCAAAGAGACTCAGAGAAGCATCCCAAGACAACGGCTGCAGCAGCAAGATGTCTCAGCAGCTTTTTAGAATGCTGAGGGATCACAGAAGCCTCCAGGATGTGTTTAGAAGGGCAGGAAACAGGGAAATTAGGGGTTTTCACAACAGGAACTCACTACCAAAGTACATCTAGATTCAAACGGTAACCAGATAAAACCATCATCATGCCCAAAACACTATTCTGCAACCAGTTTACACTGGTCTGCCAAAAGACAGCCAAGAGACTGCAGCAGGGGAAACGCGAGCTCAGCAGCAGAATATTGGGAAGCCCGGTCCTCTTGGGAGCTGTAAAGAGCTGCCAACAACTGGCTTCTGGCGGGGCTATTTCTTTGTCATTAATATTGTTGTGGGCAGCAGGGAGGGTGACCCTTTGTGTTACCTCTTCAGGGAGCAGCCAGGATAAAGGTGATACTGGTACTCCTAGGGAATGAGGGTGGAGAGGTTTGGGTACAGCAAAGTAATAACAGAGTAGGAATTAGGAGTGATAGCATGATGATGGGACTTGACAGCCAGTCTAGCAGGACAGAAGGCTGCAGGGATAAAGGTGCAAACATGCAGCCCTTCTTGGGGGACCAGGTAGTGCTTTTATGCAAATGCCCGAAGTCTAGGGGCAAAGATGGGAGAACTGGAATGTTTGGTGGCTAGGGAAAACATTGACATAGTAGGTATAACAGAAACCTGGTGGAATGCAGAGAACCAGTGGGATACTGCAATCCCAGGATATAAACTCTATAAAGGTTCAAATCCCATTTGAACAGAGAGGGGCGTGTTGGAGGTGGGGTGACCAGTGGCGTCCTATCATGGGGGGAGCAGGTGTGCTCCACCCCAGGAGCCGAGCTTCTGGGGGGCGCGGCAGCCGGGCTCGGGGCTGCGCAGCGCAGCGCGGCACCGGAGCCCAGCTGGCGCGCCCCTCAGAAGCGTCACCGGCTTCCGGAGGCTCTGCTCCGAAGCCGGGAGAAGCCCTACTCTCAGCGACTGCTCAGTTCAGCGGTCAGGGCCTTCTGAGAAGGTCCTGCGCGTCGAAGCGCCGTTTATTCCTTTTCGCGCATGCGCAGAGCCTTTCTGAGGGCAAACGTTGCCCTTTCTGAGGGCAAACGCGGAGCCTCCGGAAGCCAGTGAGGCGCTGAGTGGGCGCGCTGCTTCCGGGGGCTCCGGTCCGGTGCTGCGCTGCTCAGCCCCGAGCTCGGCTGCTTGGGGGGCGCGGAGCGACCGGGGTGCTCCAACCCCCGCCCCCCAGGCGCCGGGAGGGCTGAGTACGCCACTGGGGGTGACCTATGTCAAAGAAGGGGTAGAATCCACCAAGTAGAGTTTGAGGGGGGCTCCGACTCCTCCGTAGAATCACTGTGGGTTAGATTACTAGGCTCAAAGAGCGATGTAATAGTAGGGGCATGCTACTGTCCTCCAGATCAAAAAACTGAAGGGGATCTTGAAATGAGGAAGTAAATCAGGGAGGTGTCAACGAGAGACAGGGTTGTAGTCATGGGGGACTTCAATTATCCTCACATCGACTGGGTCAACTCATGCTCTGGTCATGAAAGAGAGACTGGATTTCTGGATATGCTAAATGACTGTGCCTTAGAGCAGCTTGTCACGGAACCGACCAGAGGACAGGTGACTCTGGATTTGATATTGTGTGGCACTGAAGATCTGGTTAGGGATGTAAATGTTACCGAACCGTTGGGGAACAGTGACCATGCTGCGATCTGTGTCGCCATGCATGCCGGGGGGAGAGTGCCGAGCAAATCTGACACAAAAACCCTTGACTTCCGAAGGGCAGACTTCCCCAAAATGAGGAGACTAGTTAGAAAAAAGCTGAAAGGAAAGGTAAAAAGAGTCCCATCTTTCCAGAGTGCATGGAGGCTATTTAAAACAACAGTAATAGAGGCCCAGCAGGAGTGTATCCCACAAAGGAGGAAGGGCTCGACTGAGTCCAGGAGGGTGCCGGCATGGCTAACAAGCACAGTTAAAGAGACTATAAAAGGCAAGGAAGCTTCCTTCCGTAAATGGAAGTCTTGCCCTAATGAGGAAAATAAAAAGGAGCACAAACTGTGGCAAAAGAAATGTTAAAAGATGATACGGGAGGCCAAGCAAGACTTTGAGGAACGTATGGCAGGCAACATAAAAGGGAATAATAAAAGCTTCTTCAAATATGTTAGAAGCAGGAAACTTGTCAGGATAATGGTTGGTCCGCTCAGGGGGCGTTGATGAAGGGAAATACGCGGGGTGGGCCGCCCGGGGGCGATGCGCGCACAAGGGTGACGCGCGTCCCCCCGGCACTTACATTTTTGATGTTGAAGCTGGGCCCGCCCGCCCGCTCTCGCGTCCGTTTGGCTCCAAAATGAGCCGAAAACGGCGCGGAGGGTGCTCTGCTCCTGCGCGTGACGTCACGCGCGGGGGCAGAGCCGCTTCGTTAAAGGTGACACGCGCCCCTGCTCTGGGGTGACGCGCGTCCTAGCGACGCGACTGGGTCCGCTGGATGGTGAGGGAGAGAAAGGGGTGATAAAAGGGGACTTGAAGACTGCAGAGAAATTAAACGAGTTCTTTGCATCTGTCTTCATGGCAGAAGACCTCAAGCAATACTGCTGCCTGAACGGCCTCTGCTGACTAAAGAATTAAGTCAAATAGAGGTTAAAAGAGAAGACATTTCAGACTTAATTGACAAATTAAAGATCAATAAATCACCAGGCCCAAATGGCATCTACCCAAGAGTTCTGAAGGAACTAAAAAATGAAGTTGCTGACCTCTTGACCAAAATATGCAACTTGTCCCTTAAGACGGCCACTGTGCCAGAGGATTGGAGGATAGCTAATGTCACGCCAATCTTTAAAAAAGGAAGGAGGGGGGACCCGGGAAACTACAGGCTGGTCAGCCTAACATCTGTTCCAGGGAAGATGGTGGAAAGTCTCATTAAGGATAAAATCTTAAAATACATAGAAGAACAAGCTCTGCTGAGGGAGAGTCAGCATGGCTTCTGCAAGGGGAAGTCTTGCCTCACAAACCTGTTAGAATTTTTTGAAAAGGTCAACAGGCATGTGGATGCGAGCAAACCTGTGGATATTATATATCTGGATTTTCAGAAGGTGTTTGACACGGTCCCTCATGAAAGGCTTCTGAGAAAACTCCACAGACAGGGAATAAGAGGGCAGGTCCTCTTATGGATGAAGAGCTGGTTGAAGACCAGGAGAAAGCGAGTGGGAGTCAATGGGCAATTTTCACAATGGCAAGAGGTGAAAAGCGGTGTGCCCAAGGATCAGTCCTGGGACCGGTGCTTTTCAACTTGTCCATAAATGACCTGGACTTGGGGATAAGCAGCGAGGTGGCCAAGTTTGCGGATGAGACTAAACTCTTCCGGGTGGTGAAGACCAGCAGGGATTGTGAAGAGCTCCAGAAGGATCTCTCCAAACTGGGAGAATGGGCAGCAAAATGGCAGATGCGCTTCAATGTAAGTAAGTGTAAAGTGATGCACATTGGGGCAAGAAATCAAAACTGTACATATACGCTAATGGGTTCTGTTTGAGCTGTCTGTGATGGATCAGGAGAGAGATCTTGGGGTGCTGGTGGACAGGTCGATGAAAGTGTCGACCCAGTGTGCGGCGGCTGTGAAGAAGGCCAATTCCATGCTCGGAATCATTAAAAAAGGGACTGAGAATAAAATGGCCAATATCATTATGCCCTTGTACAAATCGATGGTAAGGCCACATCTGGAGTATTGTGACCAGTTCTGGTCACCACACCTCAAGAAGAATATAGTTGGAAAAGGTGCAGAAAAGAGCAACCAAAATGATTCGTGGGCTGGAGCACCTCCCTTATGAGGAAAGGGACTTTTCATGGGCTGGAGCACCTCCCTTATGAGGAAAGCGTCTGGGGCTTTTCAGTCTAGAAAAAAAGGTGCCTGAGGGGGGACATGATTGAGACTTATAAAATTATGCATGGAGAGAGTGGATAGAGGGAAATTCTTCTCCCTCTTGCACAACACCAGAACCAGGGGACATGCACTAAAATTGAGCGGAAGGGGAGTTAGAATGAACAAAAGAAAGTATTTCTTCACCCAGCATGTAATTCATCTGTGGAACTCCTTGCCACAGGATGTGGTGATGGCACCTGGCCTAGATGCCTTTAAAAGGGGTTTGGACAGATTCATGGAGGAAAAGACCATCACAGGTTACAAGCCATAAGCAACCTCCTGGTTTTTAGAAGTGGGTTTTCTCTGTGCCAGGTGCAAGGGAGTGGCGACTGGACACAGGTTATCTTGTTGTCTTGTTGTCTTGTGCTCCCTGAGGCATCTGGTGGGGCCACTGTGTGACACAGGAGGCTGGACTAGATGGGCTTTTGGCCTGATCCAGCAGGGCTCTTCTTATGTTCTTACGTTATGTTCCTCTCTTTGAGGGATATTTGTTCCCCCTACTGAAGCTGCACATGGATTTGGTTGCTTAGGTGCCAGGTGCTTGTCCCCCCCCCCGGCATTATTATTATTATTATTATTATTATTATTATTATTATTATTATTATTAAGTGGTTTACAACACAAAATACATGGGAAAAGAGTTCCCTGCGCTAGAGGGTTCACACAATATAAAACAAGATGCAGGAAGCAGCAGCAAATGGCCTCTGGAAACGGTGCTGTGCTGGGGAGAAAAGGGACAATTGTTCTCCTCCTGCCAGGTAGGAGGAACCACCACTTCAAAGCTGACATGTGATGGATTATTTTGCAGTGCCTACTATGCTGATTCCTAGTTGGCTGTTTATGACAATGGGGGACTTTATGAGATTTTCTTAAATGATTGGGGTTTAGTATAAACTGCCTTGGAGATCATGTGGCTGAAAGGTGGGATTAAAAATAGTTTAAAGCAACAGATACAGTATAGTTTCCACGGCGTGACCCGCACGCAACCTTTGGGGTTCCTCCATCCATCCTCGGGGTCCCCACCCTCTCAGCTACTCCAGGCCTTTCAGTCCTACATGGTTCACGGTCCTCTTGTTCTGATTTTTCCTCCCATGATGTGACTGTAACCTGCCATGTCATTCACAAGTTACTCCCTTTGCTGTAATTCTTAGAAAAGAAGCGCATGCGCACACACACACACACACACACACACACACACACACACACACACACACACACACACACACACACAAATAGCCCACATGAGCCCCACAGTCCTAGGTAGCAGGTGTGTCTGAACGGTCTCTCCTCCATACCTTTAGCGCCGGGTATCCTGACTACGTGGGTTTCCCCCTCTTTGTTCATTCGTCCCGCTTGAGTGTCTTGTCCTTGCCGGAGCACAGTGGATCCCGAATCCTGGTGTGTGTATCTCAGTTCAGCAGATGCCAAAGAACCTGCCAGCCAGACAAGAGCAGAGATAAAGATGCCAGCTTGTGTCACTAGTTGAGAATATATTGAGTCACTCCCTACATGCACAGATCCCTGCCCTGGTCACACAGCATGGCTGTGCATTCCATAGCCACCCACAAAGCATCTCAGGGTGTTGCAAGAAAACAGAGACCAGTCCTGATAATCTGGGTGATTAATTCTCCTGCATGGAGATTACATTGTAAGATATTTGGGTACTTTGTATACACAAACAAAACACATATAGACTCTGCTTCAAACCACTTATACTTTCTAATGAGGGAAAAGCCGTCTGCTTCCAACAACCCTCAAGAAAATCCCATTGCCTCCCAGAGAATCAAGGTATCCCCCTCTCCTCCTTTGACTCCCTCCCCAAAGCTGCTCCAATGCAAACTTAGACTCCATGGCATCCTCTGCCTTTCCTATCCGCTACCTGTTAACTTTGCTCTTTTTATCTTTGCAACTTATTTATCAAGCCCTCCCTTTCTTTTTCATCCAGTCGCCCTCTGCAAAAGTCATCATTGCATGGGTCTTATTTGGGGATTGCACTGTTATGTACCACCTTCTCCACAAGAACCTGCCTATGCCCCAGGATAAGCTTCAGAGGCCCTGCTCTGTGTCCTGGCATCTTCAGAGGTACAGTATTTGAGGCAGACACAAGGGGCAGGGCCTTTTTGGTGGTGGGTGCAGAAACTATGTAATACTTTCTCAGGGAAAGTGTCGCTTAAAGTTCTCAGTTAAGATCAAATCTTGAGCAGGGGTGAAAGGAAGGTGAGCACTAGCCCACCCTGCTCCACGTTGCCACCTACAGTGCTTCGGATGGTGGGGACGTACAAATCAGGGCCTGTGAGGAAGATCTCAGTGTATGGAAGGTTCATATGGAAGCACTTGGTCCTTAATGAGCTGTCTGATAAAACTGGACTACAGAATTCAAATTCCACACAGGTGTTGGTGACCTTACTTAGCTGCTTTATATTATTATCATGCTTCTGTACCTGACAGGGCTTTTAGTCCAGGCCTGCAGTCCTAATCCAAGAAAAGTGAGGGAGGGGGGAATATGGAGGCTGACTTGTACTGTAGGTGACAGTGCCCAGTTAATTCACTGTTCCTGAATAAACCACATTAAGAGGTATCCTGGTATTTTTTATTTTAAAGCAGGCTGACACACACACACACACACACACACACACACACACACACACACACACACACACACACACACACACACACCATCCCACTCCCTCTGATCAAATGCAGAACCCCTCACTGTCGCTTTGGAATGAAAATAAAAATGTTGGGAGAGTCAATCATGGATCTCTCATGTCTTGTGCTTCTTCTTTCACTGCTAGTCTTGTTGGGCAACTGCTGAATCATCCTCCCTGAACTCCAATTTCCATTCTTAACAGTCCTTTGAAGTATGCAGAAAAAGAAACCACAAAGAGATACAGTGATTCTGGAAGTAAGATTATATCTCTTAAAAAAAATCATCTTTCATGAACAGTGCCAGCAGAAAACATTTTTAATTTTCACTCTGAGTTTTCAAACACTGTTGGTCCTCCATTACAGTGTAGGAACCTTTTAATGAAATGTAAGGAATTATTGAGCATGTTGGAACTGGAGTCTTTGAAGCTCAAGATATCGCTTCAATTTATTTTTTTAGGAATGCAATATGCCCTACTATTAATTGTTTGTATGTGCCAGCGGATGGTGCAGCGGGTTAAACCGCTGAACCATAAGCTGTTGATTGAAAGGTTGGCAGTTCGATTTCCGCGACGGGGTGAGCGCTCGTTGCTTGGCCAGCTCCTGCCAACCTAGCAGTTCCAAAGCATGTTAATGCGAGTAGATAAATAGGTACTGCTTGCGGGTAGGTAAACAGCGCTCCGTGTTCCAGCCGCATGCTACGCGCTGCGGCAAGGAGAGTCATGCCGGCCACATGACCACGGAGGCGTCTTCGGACAACGCTGGCTCTTCGGCTTTGAAATGAGGATGAGCACCACACCCTAGAGTCGGACACGACTGGACTTAATTGTCAGGGGATACCTTTACCTTTTTATGGCTACTACAAAACACTGGATGACCAACATAAATTTCTTATTTTCAAGAAGTATTAAAACAGGAGACTTTGAGCTATACATTTCCTGTCCATCAAGGCTTTCAGATTATTATTTGGAAGGGGTATTTAACCGCCCAATCCTAACCAGGTTTCCAGCACTGATGCAGCCGTGTCAATGAGGTGTGCACTGCATTCGGAGGGGGGGGGGGGAGTCACAGAGGCCTCCTCAAAGTAAGGGAACTTTGTTCCCTTACCTATGGGCTGTATTGCGGCTGCATCGGTGCTGGAAAGTTAGTTAGGGTTGGGCTGTTAATCAACCTAACTATGCAAGACGAGCATTGTGACAGTTGAAAATGGATGAATCTCAATCAGGAATAAAAGCAGAATTCCTCAAGCATGCCTTACAATGTGAAGACCATGCAAGAACATTCTATGGAGTCCTAGAACAAACAGTTGATGCTAATGCTGCTCGAAGCCTGCAGCAAGACTCAGCTGGGCTTGAAGCCATGACATCACAATGCAACAAAGGGTGTGAGGACAATAACAGAAGGAATCAAAGGATCCTTTGGACAGCAAGCAGCTTGAACAAGGAATGCTTTGTCATTATCAGTACTGAGTCACCAGTCACCAGAGATTTCTTCCTGAATGCCAAAGAAATTGGTGAGCCTTCTCAGGAAGCATTTATCACTAAGTGTACAATAAATCCTAGTAGCTCTGGAAAGCCCATCCTGGGACAAGCAGTTTCTATTTTGGATTTGGAAGAGATAGACCAACTAAACACACGTTGACAGAAAAGTCATTCAAATGATGCTGACGAGAAACGTAATGGAAAGATCGTACATTGCACCTGAAAGAAAAGTGGACCTGGCACTAATGCCACATGGTCCACTGACACTCGCTTCCTGGCATTTCAGTGGAACACGGAACAAATATGACAAATCCACTGGCTTAAGACACCTAGAAAGTCATGTTTACAAATTACAGTACTGGGGATTGTGCAATTGTAATTGGAATGTTTTTTTTCTCCATCTCCTTGGAAAACTATGTGCCAGTTTTGCATAAAAGACTCATTGTCTAGTTTCAGTTGGGTATCAGACCAAATGTTGGCACAAAAATGGCTTTGATTTCCTGCTGGGAGATGGAATCTCAGAGGCCTGTTAATTCTCTTGAACCTCTCAGCCTTCAGTACCCTCAGCAATAGTATTACGGTATTCTGCATAGGCTCGCTAGATTGGTACGGGGGGGGGGGGATCTCTACTTCACTGGCTTGTTCCTGCCTGGAGGACTGATTCCAGAAGGCAGGGCTGGGAAACGAATGCTCATTTGCAAGGCATTTATGCTGTGGTGTTCCTTAGGGTTTCATCTTGACTCCTGGGTTTTTAACATTTGCATGAAGCTGAGTGAAGTTCCCTGGGGACTTGAGGTGAGGTGTCATTAATATGTTGATGACACCCAATCCTATTTACATCTGAGTCATGTGAAGCACTGGATATGCTAAATTGATGTCTGGGGTCAGTAGTGGACTGAATGAGGGCCAATAAACTGAAGCGTAATCCAGACAGGCACAAGTACTGTCAAATGGGCCGTTTATTTGCCCAGGGAGGTTGTGTACCTCAGTCTGTCCTGGGTGGAGTTGAACTCCTCCTAAAGTATCAGGTTTACCATTTGAGGGTGGTCATGGATCCAGCTTTGTTACTGGAGGCCCAAGTGGCCTCCGTGGTACAGAACACTTCCACCAGCAAAGGCTGTGGTCCCTTCTTTGACAGATGACATTGGCCATGGTTATCTATGCTCTGGTCACCTGCAGATTAGACTACTGTAATGCGTGACACGTAGGTATGCATTTGAAGACTGTTTGGAAGCTGCAGTTCACTCAAAATTCAGCCTATTGAATTTCAGCCTATTGGGCTGGTGGCTGCGAGCAGTCAATGAGAACACATCTTGCCACTGCTTAAATAGCTCTCCTGGGTCTCAGTCCATTTCCAAGGACAATTCAGTGTTTGTGCTGATCTTTAAAGCCCTCTGTGATATAGGACCTTATCCTTGAAGGATCCCTTACTTACTCCCTCCCTTGTAATCCTGCCTGTACAGCTTTGTGCCTGTAGGTCATCTTTGGAGGTACTCCTCCAGGTGCCCCTACTATCTGCAGTGAGGCAGGTGGAGTTGGGGTGAGTCTTCTCAGGTGTGACACCCAGTTTATGAACTGTTCTCCAAGGGAGGCTCACCTGCTACCTGCTGTGATGACATTTTGGTGCAAGGCAAAGACCTTTTCATTTCCCCAGGTTGTTAATTTCTCACAAAAGTGTCTTAATGCTGTTGTTTTTGTATTGCCCTTTTATCTGTAATCATTTAGAGATTATTGTTTTACTGTTGTGTTTAGTTTTTGTTGTGAGCTGCCTTGGAAATGTGTTCCACTGAAGGTGGGATAAATATTTTATTTATTTACAATATTTCTGTCCCGCCTTTCTCCCCAAAGGGACCCAATAAATACAGTAAATCACATGGCCAACTCCCCCCCCCCCTCCATTTTCTGGAAATGCTTCACACCATCTGAGCAGGTTGTGTTTGACAGTACTATATCATCACCATCTGTCAAAGATCTGGACCGGGAGAAAAGAAGCAATATGGAAGACAGATGTTTTCAGTTCATGATTTCTAACGCAGCTCAGCCTCTTTCTGAAGGAACTCTGGAATGACAACTTCAGACTATTTTTGGATTCATTCTTGGTTGACAGCTGGCAAGATGACAGCTTTTATATCATTGTGGCTGTGGCATCAAGATTCAAGATAGTCTATATGCTACGTGTGCTTTTAATTCATTCAAGAATGTAAATGTCACCGAAACAGAAAGAGGAATTACCCGAGAGCAGTGAAAAATAGGAGACCTTTCAAAAGTAAGATGGTATTCCACTTTGGTTACATTTATTTGACTTCTAAAACTACTGTGATTCAAACATCGGACCTGGATATACGACTGCTTGCGAACATGGGGGAAATTGCTAGCGGCACAAATATGTGGCTATGAGCCAGGCAGCACTTAAAAAACACAATAGTCATTTGAGATGACAATTCTTGGAAACCAGTTCAGCTTGTCATGCAAAGCTACTCCTGCTTTTCATGCAATTAATGTTGATGTGACGTGATTACATTTCCTTGTTACCAAGAAAAGCAAAAGTGAAACTATTTGCCGTATTTCAGTGGAAAGAAAAGTCCCAGAAAGATGTCATCTCTAGGATATAAAAGGTACAAGAAGGGGATATGTCTGAAGATGTACATTTAAGTGCACTTTCTATGCATGGGGAGAAAACTGGGTTATCTGCAAATCAATTCAAGCTTGATGCATTCTTTCAAATGTACTATTATTTATTTTTCACATTTTTATACCGCCCTTCCTCCAAGGAGCTCAGAGCTATATTTCCTCCCCTCCTTTTTGTCCTCACAACAACCCTGTGAGGTAGGTGGGGCTGAGAGATAGTGACTGGCCCAGGGTCACCCAGGAAGCTTCATGGCTGAGTGGGGATTTGAACCTGGATCTTCCAGGTCTAAGACCGACTCCCAAACCACTACACCATCCTGTACTACTTAATCATTTGGAGGAGAAAGCATTGGAGACTTATTTTTGGTCATATTTGTATGTAGAAATATACATGTGGAACATAAGTGGGGCAAACAGTGGACACTCTTAGGGGGCAGCAGATTCATGAGCTCACAGCCATCCCCCAGAAAGAGACCCTACACCAGAAAGAGACCCTCCAGCTCACAGCTCACTCTTTGCTTCTGTCTCTTCCAAAACAAAAACTGCTATTTCATGAATGCAGCTACACAAACACACATACACACTTGTCTCCTTCCCAAGGTCTGACTGGTATCGCATTGAGACACAGAGAGATTGCCAAAGCATTTGGCAAGGAAAACAAAAGGGAAACAATCATGCTGGCGATTCATCAGCAATGCATGGAACAAAAGGAAGGTCAGCCAGTTATAGCAGCAGGCCAGTGGGTTCCCTCTGTTGGCTCGAGGGAGAGCAGCAGACAGACTCGTCATTGCTTAAGGTAGGAGGATGTTCTTACACAAGCACACAAATGCGTACCAGGGAGATGTGCTTCCTGTGATGATGTGGGTTTTCCTGAACATTTTCCAATGTCCTACATAGAGTGTAGTATGATTCTGACATGTTTGTTTGACTTATCTTTAGTAAGCAAAACTAAAAAAGTACCCTAGCTTAATTTTATGTCTCAATAGCCACAAATATTTGAACTGAAATATCTGATTGGGGGGGGGGGGGAATCAACAGCCCTATCCTATCTTGGGCTGGCCCATAGCGTGCAGTGGTGCTGACGTTGCCTCCACTGCCTGCTAAGGGCTGGCCAGGGATGTAGGCCAATGGGCCTACTCGGATCTGCACCAGCCTGTTGACTGGCGTAAATCTGAGAGGGTCCAAGGGGGCAGGTCGAGGCGAGAAAGGAGGCATAGAGCATTGCTGCTGCTGATATCCGCCCCACCCTCAGCACACCCCCAGCTGGCCCTGATCTGTACCCCGATCCTTCCCAGAACACCCCCACGCTGACTTGTCGGCTCCGGTGGGGGGCTGGGCACTCTGTTGGCATGTGCCCGGGGCTGCCAGCCATTCATTCTGGTGGCGCTGGCCCACAAGCCACCCTGCAGCATCCCAGGCCATCTGTTAACGGCGCGCAAGTTCTGTCAGTGGGAGGCCCGCCGCATAGGATTGGGCCACAAGTGTGGTTTCAATGTTACATTCAAACAAGTTCAAAACTTGGTGTGGAAATCATTTTTATTGAAAAGATACTTGTAGAACTTTCAAGTCACTATATTAGAACATGTACTTCTTTTAAAATCCGGGAAGGCGCTATGTCACAACATAAGCCCTTTGAGGCAGAACTACCCCTTTGAGGTGAGGAGGAAGAGACCCCCATAGTTACAGGGCACCTACGTTTCACTGTCACTCTCTCTGTCGCATCACTTGCACTCCTTAGTTCTGTGGTGGATTGAGGCAAATCTGCTGAACTGCGTTCTCTTGACTTTCAGTAACTGTTAGTTTTCCCAACGAGCCAATTGGCAAGAGCAACTTTTCATTTTCTTCACTAATTGCACTTGTGAAGCAAGTGATTTTGAGCAATAGAAACAAGTTTTGCAGTCCATTCATCCGTTAGTCTATTCGTCTTTTTTTTCGTCTTGATTGAACTGAAAGTCGTCTGGTTCTGGTTGCAAGAAGCTGCTTTGGTTGGAACATTTAGGATTAGGACTCTGGACAAGAGCCAGGTGTTCCAGTATATCCTTTCCCCATGGGAGGGGAGACATATTCTGTGAGGGGAGACATATTCTCCACTGCCTGCCAGACGATATGCAACCCCAGCTTCCTCACTGCAATTTTGGATTGTGGGAAAAGAAACTGCGACTTGGGTTTTTTAGACTGCAGCGATTAAGTGAGGGGGGGGGGGAATTAATTATCCCAGGGCTCAACTTATTGCCTGGTGCCTCCAGCCAGCCCATAACCCCCACATTTCCTGCAAAGATAGTCAGGAACACACCCGCGTAGGCGGCTAACAGCCCAATGCTATGCAGGATCGGGCTGCTGGGTGGGGAGCATGACAACCGTGGAAGTGACTTCCGCTGTCATAAAATGCCCACCGATGTCGTGCGCAGTGCTCCATTGGTGGCCATTTTGCACACGCTACAGCAAGAGGCTGCAGTGCCACTGCTCCGCCACCAGACCCCGCCATGCCTGCCGGACCCAGTAAGTCAGTGGTGTGGGCAGGGAGGGGGAGGACTGGGGGCATAACTGGGTGGGGAGGGAGGCAGCGGGAGGGAGTAGATCCAGCTGCAATGGTGCACACTGGATCCTACCCTTCTATTGTGAAGCTCCCTGCCCCTTTTCTCTCCATGGACATACGGCAACAAAAGTGGCGGCATATTTCAGAGGAGGCCCATAGGCAGTCCCAGGGCTTACCAGGAGGAAAATATAAATGTTTTATACTTACCTCCCATTTAACCCTCAGCTCAAATTTGTCTGCTTACCTCAGGTAATGCTCCAGCCTGCCCTATGGGGCTATTCAGATCTCCGTCACCTAAAGAGGTGGCAGACAGCTGGGATGCCCCGTGTCAGGCATTCAAGCCCAGAAGGGAGGGTAGGATTCGGCGTCTGCCGAGGACGTCACAGCAAACTGTGTGAACACTTTGTAGCCATCTAGTTTCTGCTGGCAATAAAAGTAGACTTTCCTTCCCCTCTTTTTCTTTCTGTAATTTCTTCAGTCTAATTACCAACATGTTGCTAAGTTATTGTTGAATAGCTTCACAATTGCTTTGCAGATTGCCAATATTGCCTTAATTGTACTCATCCTAGCGATGTCAGGAGACTCAGCCTGTGAGTAAGATCAGTGGTGGCCCACATCCCTGCACCACCTCAATCCTCCCCACAAGACGCTGCCCCTGTGTGCTCTCGTTGCACCCCCAGTGGATGACAAGGGCAAACAAGCAAAAGAAGAGGCCTTGTGAAGAGCAAATTCACCTGTGTGACAAGGAGATTTGGTAGCAATTAGCAGGACCATTGGTTCAGGTGTTACGAACACAATCTTCAGTCAAGGATTTGCGTCTATATCAAGCAACGGAGTCTGTGATTCTGCCTGACCAGCCCTTTGAATAGACATTGTTTGAAAGCTTTCTTGCTAAGCGAGAATGTGATGGTAACTTATATGATGGGCAAATTAGTTTGTAACAATCCTTCCAGCACTGATTTTCAGTTATGGAAAGGGGTATACTACATGCAAATATAGCTTGGGCTAGTATCTCATCTGCTTTTTCTTTATTTTCTTTCCACATTCTGTCTACAAACCTTGACTGTCTGTCTTGAATGGCTACTTGTGGAGGATAACATAGTTATAATGTTCTACACAGTGAGCGCAAGCAAAAGAGTTTGTTCTTCTTCTGTATGAAATTTTTCCATAAAGTGGCTCAAAGTATCCAAACTGGTTACTGAATCACTTTCTAAACTCAGAGTCTGAACTGAAATGGAATCAGAGCATTGAAACTACCTTGATGATGAACCTAACCCAGAACTGAACCCCCTTTTTAATGGTTTGGTGCCCTGGTTACAAGTTTTATTGTGATGTGTAAAAACTGTTTGCTAAAGCAATTGCTCAGTTTCATTGCTTGTCACATGCTGATGAGGAGGGCCAACCCAGGATAGGGTTTTGCTCCGGTTCATGTGGGTTACTAGAGGTCATTCTGACAATTGATAGTTCTTTGTATCCCCTCTCTTGCAATGTGGAACTAAGTCTTCTTCACAAAAGCAACTAGAGCACGTCCAAGGCACAGTGTGCATGCAATGTCCGGCTGTGCGAGTTCCAAAGCAGCCTCAGTTTGGGCGAGTGAGTGGGGCTTGAGCTGGCAGGTAGGAGCACAAGTCTGAAGATGGAACCAGTTACGTAAGGAGAACCTTACTAGACCAGACCAAGGGCCCATCTAGTCAACCAACTGGTTTCCACCAGATGCCTAAAAGATACCTACATGCAGAGCATCAAAACAGTAGTTAGTCATTCCCCATCAGTTGTCCCCAGCACCTGCTACTCAGGGGTACACTGCTTCTGAACATGGGGGTTCTGCATAGCTATCATGGCTCCCACATGTGTGGAATGTCATCGTTCCTTCACACATTTCAACACTTTTCAGATTGGTCAAAGGAGGGTTTTCAGGGGCAACCAAGAATATATCCATGCTTGTAGAACTTAATAGGATTCTATAAAATAAAATGTGACAGCTCTACAGTGGCAGGATTTGAAGCCTAGGGCTCTTGAACTGTGCAACCCTAAGGCAGAGCCTTCCCAAATCCAGATGCAACAGGAAAGGGAGAGGTGAACAAGGACAATGTGAACCCAAAGAGAAACAACTCCACAGCCAGCGATGAAGCAGAGAGAGAGAGAGAGAGAGAGAGAGAGAGAGAGAGAGAGAGAGAGAGAGAGAGAGAGAGAGAGAGAGAGAGAGAGAGCTCAGGGATGTTGGTACTGTATTGCAAGCTATAATTCTCCACCTGCTTTTTCCCTGATGGGGTAAGTTGTTGAGTCAGTCAAGCCTAGATGAATCAGAGGAATGCCTGTTCAATGAGACAAGGAAGTGGTGTATGTGTAATAAGAACTGGTGGCAACTCAAACCAGAAAGATACCTGAGATACCAGCAAGTAAATACCAGTGGCCACTCCAAGAACTCGCCAGCCACCTTTGCAAGTTCATCATGATCAGCTGTCCAAACAGTTACTGCAGAGACAAATAGCAGTTTTGGGGAAGAAGGCACAATTTTCAGTGGTAAAATGGCACAAGGGCACAAAGTTAACCTTCCCACACACCACAGGGGAGGATCAGGGTCAGGTTTTGTGGAAAAAGTGGAAAGAGTTGTCCCCTCTCATGCTGCAACCCCAATCCATATTATCTCTCCCTCAGTCGTGGAACTTCCATATCAGATCTTGCCTGGCCTTGTGGCAGAGGCTAACAGCCCAAACCTATGGCTTCCCCCACCATTGCATGCAGCCATGCCAAAATGCTGCGCTGCATGCGATGGGGGGGGGAATTGGGAGGGGAAGGGAGAATTATTTTCCCTTACCCCTCTGTATTTCCCTCCTAATCACCAATGGGTCTCCTCAGACCTATGCCAGCTCTTTAGCTGGCGCAAGTCCAAGCAGACAATGTGGGCATGTCGGCTGCTACTGGAGGGGATAACATCCAGCACAAGACACCCATGCTGGGTGCCGTTGCCCCCTTCTCTTTCTGACATGCCTCCCACCCTCCCCTGTTACACCCACCCCACCAACTTCCTGGAGTCGGCGGGCCTTCTTCACTCCGCTGCCCAGAGTTCCGCTACTGCAACACTGCAACACAAGAGCATTGGGCTGTAAATCAAGCACATGTTTGGCTCAAGGAGCATTAGTCCAGAAAGTCAACATAGTAGTATATAATACTAGCATAGTCCTACTAGCATAGTAGAACATATACATGTTCTGATGGGATGTGGAGGATTGATATTGACTATATGCTAAGGATACTATGGATATGTTTAAATCATGTTACACTCTCCACTATTCTTTGGATAAACCTCATACATGAGGGTACCAAATATAGTACCTTTATTCTTTCTAGGGAACAAAAGGAATGTTTAGACCAGAAGGTGAGCAAAAACTGTGTGGCAGAAACAAATCAAATACCTGGAGGTCTCCCAGCAGGAGCTCTGTAAGAAATACAGAGTGTCAGTGATGTAGACTCCAGTCTATTGACTCAGACTTGAGTTGGACTCAAGTTGCGTCAATGACTTGACTTGGACTTGACTCGGCAATTGTAAAAGACTCAACTTGAGACTTGGAGCCTTTTACAACGAGTCAAATTTTAAGCCCCTATACATTACCATCTCCTGCCAACCTAGCAGTTCCAAAGCATGTTAATGCAAGTAGATAAATAGGTACCGCTTGCGGGAAGGTAAACAGCGCTCTGTGTTCCAGCCGCATGCTACGCGCTGCGGCAAGGAGAGTCATGCCGGCCACATGACCACGGAGGTGTCTTCGGACAACGCTGGCTCTTCAGCTTTGAAATGAGGATGAGCACCACACCCTAGAGTCGGACACGACTGGACTTAATTGTCAGGGGTTACCTTTACCTTTTTATACATTACCATATCGGCTGCCAGAAACCAGGTAGAAGGGCATCTGCGACAACACCAAAGACAAGGCAGGCAGGCCCAAACACAGCAGACAATCAGATCTAAGTGAGTGTTCATGAGAAGTGCAGAGGGAGGGGAACATCGGGGGGGGAGGGTACAGCCCTGCCAGTGCCACCCACTCACACCAGCATAGCACCCACCCGTTTTCCCCATTAAATAGATAGGGATTTGTGACTCGTGACCCAGAGACTTGGGACTTGACTTGAGACTTGGTCAGAGATGTGATCTCCACATCCCTGCAGAGTGTGAACCTCTAACTCTTTTGGCACAGCTGCCTAATGTAATTTGGGGAAAATGGCACAATGCCAGAGACATGGCACAAGGGGAAGGTTGTTGCAATAGCCGTATCAAATGAGAACCCCACCTCCTGGGCTTCCTATTATCTGTCTGAATCAGGATGCCAAGATCTTAACCCCTTTCTGATTAACAGAATTAACCAGTACATTAGAAACTGTGTTAACGTTGCTCAACTTCACTGCTGTATATATCCAACCAGAACTTGAAGGAGTCACGTTTTTCAAATAAACTCTGAACATTTAAGTAGTGTCTGTTAGCTGCATCTCCTTCCAGCTTAAGGAATCTTTAAAGAAGATTTATCCTTGCCAACGGCTGGTTGGCATCTTCTTGGAAACATCTAGAAGTCACGAGTACTATCAACATACATACAGAATTTGGTAAAAGGAATCCATTTAAAATTGACAGTGGACATGAGCAAAGATTGGGAATTCTCGAGGTTTTTGAAATTGCTGTGATTAAGTCATGGGATTTAAAATGATGCTTCTCCCTATATTGCTTCACAGCACAGTCCTATGCATCTTTGCCCCGACGCAAATCCCATTATGTTCAATGGGGTTTACTCCCAGGATTATGTGCATAGGATCGCAGCCCCAAGTAATTTATTTTACCCTTCTAATCAATATAATACACTCAAACTTATTCACTACGTAACAAGATGCATTTGACCACTTTATCTGCTCAAATTAAAAGCAAACACAAAACCCCTCAAGCCTGAAATTTACAGAAAAAAAGAAGGGTCAGTTCCCCTTGCTTCAAATATTAGTGGAAAGCCGTTCATCTTTGGCTGCAATCCTATGCACACTTTCCTGGGAGTATGCCCTATTGAGCACAGCGGGATTCATTTCTGAGTAGACATGCATAGGATTGCACTCTTAGAAGGATTGTACTGTATTTTATTTGAAGCCCCAGGTGGGTGAAAAACATTTTGGATAGCAAAAAAAAATTATGAATGGGGTATTGTTTGATGAAATTAGCTGAGCAATATGAGACATCACAACAACTGCTGGCTCAGCATTGACAAACAAATCCACACATGCTTTGTATGTAGTATGCTTTGGGTGTTTGAAAGCTGAATTTAGCACCTGGAGTTTTATCAATCTCCCATAGAGACTCCACCCAGCATTCAAGCAGGGAGAACTAATTGCTTTAAAAATTGGAATGACTATGAATTATATAGGTGTACTGATGTCAGACAATGTATTGACTTGGAATTATGTTGACTAACAGTAATAGCCACAAAAACTGCGAGGGAAGCAAATTCAGTGGTACCAATACTTACAAGTACATCACATCTCTTAAGTGAGTAAACAACAGCTAGGAAGGTTTTCTGAGCAGTCAATGACTTATTTTAAAGGGGATTTTTAAGCTTTAGAAGATCTCATTGGAATAAAAACATATGAAATGCATGAAGCTGTGAGAAATGTATAGCATAATCCTACACTCAAGCCCACCAGCCTAATGACACTATGTTAACTGCAGTCTGTATCCTATATTAGTCCTGCACTAAGGGGAGGGGCAGAGGTCTCCAATAGCCCCCAAGAGGTGCAACCCTGTCAGCCACTCCCCCCAGCACTTAAGGCAACACCTCCACTTTACTATATATCAATCATCATGGGGTGGCATGCTGACAACACACCCATGTGAACAGGGCACAGAAGCCAATCAACACAGCAACTGGGAGACAGCCTCATGACACCGGTACACCACACACCCAATCCCCCTGACACAAGGATGCAATACAGGACTGTTCAGAACACAGAGCAAAAGAAGAAGTGGAGGCAGGTCTTGAACAGACTGTACTCTAATTTCTTTCGGTATTTGTGCAAATGTCTGCCTGTCACGGAAACCCGCAAACGGTTTTTGAGGACTTTTAAAGTTCAAGCTTTTTTACTACATGGCATCTATACCCGTATCTGTGAAACATTGTGCGAGACTGTACTCTCTAGCCCCGTGATGGCAAACCTATGACACGCGTGTCACAGGTGACACGCGAGGTCATTTTGGGTGACACGTCAGTGTTTCCCCCAGGGCCCCGAAACGCCTTACATTTTTGCAGGTTTTACAGGCTTGTCTTGAACATTTAGGACAGGGATTTTGGCAGACCTCTTTCAAATTATTATCTAGTAAAACTCAGCAACAAAAAGTCACTAATTGATGTTAAATAAAATGCAATGTGTTCTATTGTTGTTTTCAGTTCAGTTAAATTCAAAATTACTATTAAAAGTAGCAATAGTCAGTAAAAAAAGGTAAAGGTATCCCCTGACAATTAAGTCCAGTCGAGTTGGACTCTAGGGTGTGGTGCTCATCTCCATTTCAAAGCCGAAGAGCCAGCGTTGTCCGAAGACGCCTCCGTGGTCATGTGGCCGGCATGACTCTCCTTGCCACAGCGCGTAGCATGCAGCTGGAACACGGAGCGCTGTTTACCTTCCCGCAAGCGGTACCTATTTATCTACTCGCATTGACATGCTTTGGAACTGCTAGGTTGGCAGGAGCTGGCCAAGCAACGAGCGCTCACCCCATCGCGGGAATCGAACTGCCGACCTTTCGATCAACAGCTTATGGTTCAGCGGTTTAACCCACTGTGCCACCCGCTGGCCTTAGCAATAGTCAAAGTACTATTAAAAGTTGGGGGGGGGGTGGCCGCGACACACCAGCAGAGTTAAGTTAGGCATTTTCAAATTTTTTGACACACCAAGCCCAAATGGGTCGTCATCACTGCTCTAGGCAGTCTACAGGACAACTCTCAAACAACAGCAGACATGCATGCACGGAGTACCTTCATGGGGCATTTAGTGTCTTACTGCACACATCCCATCAAGCCACATATACCAGGCACACAGAACCTTCCTACAAAAGGCCGGCACAGATCCCACACAGGGGAGACAATGGGTTCAAACATGAGATGTGGCCTCTTTCAAAGAACAACAAACAGGCACATCTGGCTGGGAAACTATAGCACATGATGAACCAATTAGAGGGAATCTTGCATGGCCAACCATTTGGTTTGCATGTGACACATCAGCCCATCCATCTAGACACACACACACACACACACACACACACACACACACACACACACACACACACACACCCTTGTTTGCATAATTGCTGGCACCTGCTGCTTATTGTCCCCAGGCGTAGCAGTTATTATGCTGTCCTCCCTCCCCGACTGCCACATTCATCATGGCAAGAGTGAACAGGCTGTTTGTGAGTCGTGATTAAGAGCTTGCATTCTCCCCTTCCGGGAACCCAAAGAGTAAAGGCTGATTCACACTACACTACTCCAGGCGCGTTACGGAGATGCGCGGAGCTCTTTGACAGCATTTCGGATGCAAGCGGAGCAGCTGCGAGCTCCGCAATGCAGAGGCTGGAAAAATGGCTTCCCCTCATCTTTTGAGGGGGCGGGCTTCACGGAGCTGGGCGGCTTCGCGGAGCTACTGCAGCCTACCAATCGGATGAGAGGGAGGGAGAGTGGCTGCATGCCAATCAGAACTACCTCCAATCACCTTCATAAGAAGGCGGGACAGCAGGAGGGCTTCCGGCCAGCTCTGCACGCTGGGGCAGGGGCATCCGCGCCTGGATTTGTGTAGTGTGAATCAGCCCTAAGAGAGTGGGGACAATGCAGACCCTGAGCCCGGGTAGCAGAGGTTCCTTCCCTGCAGAGCTCCACCATGAGGCCAGCTGAGGAAAGGAACCAGATGGGGAGAAGGGATCTCTGTATGCTAACAAAGTAACACAGGATCAAGTCAAAGCATTTATTGAACAGTATCAGAGATGGAGCTGCATGTAACAGAGAAACACACTGCATGTGACAGAGAAACACACAAGTGGGGTTGTCAGCCATCTCGTCCCAACAGGGCTCTTGTGTCTTTGCAAGCTGTATGACAGACAGCAGTGTCGCAGATTCAGCGAGGTCTGGTTGCACCAGTTATATCACTACATCTACAGCTGACATCTACACGCATAGATGGACGGTCCCCTGTCCTCTTCCCTTGATGGAAAACTGCCTGTGGAGAGCAGAGAGAGAGAGAGAGAGAGAGAGAGAGAGAGAGAGAGAGAGAGAGAGAGAGAGAGAGAGAGAGAAATAGCAGAAGAAATAGATAGCAGCAGCAACAACACATATTTGCTGGATCAGAATGTGTTCTCAGTGTTTGTGAGTCAGACTGGTGCTACCTGTGTGCACACACAACAGTGCCCTGTTTGGGGACAGAGAGCAGTGCCTAGGGCATTTATGTATTTATTTATTTTAAGAATCCATACCCTGCCTTTCCAGTTAAAAACTGTGCAAGATGGCTTACAATAAAATCAAACATAATAATAATATCAATTAAAATTAAAACACAACAAGCAGGCAGTAACAGAACAACAGGCAATGAATTAAAAGCCACAAAAAAGGCAATAAAATAGCAGCAATAAATACGACATTTCCAACTAAATACAGGGAGCAGTGGCAGAAAACAGTTCAATAGTTATAAGACTATATATCAGCCTCCCTACCCTCAAACGTTAATTGAAATAAAAATGTTTTTAAGCCTTGTTGGAACTGCTCCACAGAGGGTGCTGATCATAGATCCTCCGGAAACATGTTCCAGAAGCATGGATTACCTTCCCCTCCCCTGTGAGGAGTTGCCATGGAGCTCTGTGGGTAAGAACAGCTCCACTACATGGGGCAATGCTGCAATCTTGAAAAACCAAAGGGCTCAGGATGAGTGTTTGGCCAGCAGTAGCAATGGTTGGAGTACATAGTACAGTAGACCCTTTCCATCTGCAGATTTGGGACCCACGGATTTGTCTCTCTGCGGGTCCCGGACCCGCGGGGGTTTGCTGTAGAAAGGGGGGGAAGGGGGAAAAGCTGTTTTTTTGAAAAAAACTTTTAAGCAGCAAACCGCACCATTCTGAAGCCTCTGCAGGGCTTCTGGAAGCTTAACGACCTACTTCTGGGTCGCACAAAGGCTCTCCCCCCCCCCTTCCAGCCTTGTCCAATCCATCCTGGGTCTTCCAGGAGCCCTGCGGAGGCTTCAGAACGGCACAGTTTGCTGCTAAAAGGTTAAAAAAAACCCCACTTTTTTCTTTCAACAGCATTTTTAGGTGGACCCCGGTATCTGCAGATCCTTGCTATCCGCGGGGTGTGTGTGTGTCTGGAACGGACCCCCTGCGGATAGCGAGGTCCGTCTGTATTCACCAAGAGAGAGAATGCACTCATTGCTGCTAGCTGTTGCAAGGGAAAGGAATGGTTAGGCACCACAGTTTATAGCAAAGACACATTTGACAATACCCAGGGAGGCAGCAGAGAGATACAAGAAGCCACATCGATAATTGGAGTCCTCTTGAACTCCCAGCATGCTTTGCCCAGCCTGTATGTATGAAGATGTGGCTGGGCAGGAACCATGCAGAGCTAAGGTTAAGGAGGATGCGGCACGACATTCCTCTCCCCTCGCCCAGCCTGTTTTAATGGCTGGGCAAGGCAGAGGTGGCAGCTGAGCAGCAGCGAGGTCCGTGTGTTGATGCACGTGTGTGCACGCACACACAAAAGGAGGGGCAGGGAAAAAGTGAAAGGGGCAGAAAAACGTGCTGCTTCGACCACCTATGCCAACTGGGCCTGGGTTTGGAGGTGAAGTGGAGGTGGCGCAGCATAGTCAGAAGGAAGTTCCACCCACCGGCATCTGAGGGCTTACGCCACGTGTGCCATACACTGCTCAGAATAATATTCTTAAAAGTACAGGACTGCACGGTTAGAGGAGCAAGCAGGTGCTGATGTGGGGGGGGGAAATATGGAAACATTCCCCCTTAACCTCTAGATCAGGGGTTCTCAACCCCTTCCTGGCCGAGTACCACCTCTGGCGCCACTCTCCTGCTGCGTACCACCGGAAGTGACTGGTGATGACTTCATTGCCAGTTACTTCCAGGTTTTCAGAGGCCAGAAAATGCTAGGAGGCTCTGGGTGGGTGGGAAGGTCCTTCTCAGCATTCCCGAGAGGCTCTGCCAAAGGCAGGAGCCTCTCGGAAGCGAAAATGCACTGAATGCACTGAATGCGCAAAAATGCGTCAGAGCGCGATTCTGGTGGTCCAGCGGTCCGAGTACCACCAGCATTCGACTGACGTACCACTGGTGGTACTAGTACCACTGGTTGAGAACCCCTGCTCTAGACATATGGTTAGAAGGGTTGGTTTCTGGAGGCGTTTTCAGTGAAAACAGACCAAACATTCAACAAAATCTTCAAGACTTGCATTTATGTTCATCTTCTACCAAGGAACTACAAACCTTTGTTCATGTTTATCCATGACTCTGAAACTGGGATTGACTGGTAGATACACAGTCTGATACGGAAATGCTCCTCCCATCCCGCACAATTATCTTTTCCTGTTTATGTAACAGGATGCAAATTTTAGCATCGTCTCACTGCCATTAATTGATATTTTGTATCTTGACTTCATTTTGGTTCCTGAAAGAGAAACAAAGAGGGTCCTTTTTGAAGTCTTATTTAATATCTTCCTAGGATCACATACCATTGATATGGTACTGTTCCGTGCTTGTTGCACCCCACTTCGTGAGCCATGAGATTTCTAGGAGCTGCAGCACAATCCAGATTCAGAATCCCTCTGGAGGAGAGGTCCCAACCCTGGAGGGTTCTGGTGCCTTTGTAGTGTTTGCTTTATTTACAGATATGCAGGTTTGAGCATTTGGATGGAATTTGGGAGCACACTTCCAAAATCATTGGGTACATGTGTCTTCTAAGTGTGCCAGCACCTTCCACTGCAGTTTCTCAAAAATCAAATTCTCTCTCTCTCTCCCAAACCTGCCAGCACATGCTGCCTTTGCTTCAGACACTCGCACCCACCTGTTGGAGATTTAGTCCAACTCAGCCAAACTGGCTCCACACTGCCTCAGGGCCTGGTTGCAGTGCCATGCTCATTCACCACATCCAACCCCAATCTCACAATACCCCTTTATTTCAAGCTCCTCTAAGAAATACACATTGTTTGATTGTGTCATGAATGAGCACCCCTCTCCTGAGGAACCCCCCTTTCCACCCCAAATGACAGCGCTCTGTGTATACTGTGTACACCTGGGAATCCACCTGTCACAAGCTCACGTCACGTTTCACACACAGTGATACATCCCCCCCCCCAGTTGTGCCAATTTTAGCACACCAAGAATACTATTCTACCTTTCTGAATCTTCCTTAACTTCTTGAGTTATAGATCCATAATCAAGAGTGTGGATAACGGCAAGGCAACCAACTCCGGCACTTAACAGGTTCCCTAGAATATGCAAGATCAAAATATGGATTAATCTGAGTTCTGATGTATACCGCTAAACTCTGTTTACATCCAGAAATTGGACAATATAGAATTCCTGCAGAAAATGATCAGAATCCAAGGATTGTTCTAGAGCAGCAGTTCTCAAACTGGTGGGCTGTGACCCACCAGCAGAACCAGATGCTGTCCCCTGCCACCTTAAGAGGTGAGGACAGCATGGCGGCGGTGTGATCCTGGGAATCGCAGCCGCCAGGAAAAAAAAGTTTAAAAATGAACTCGCTTTACTTACCGGGAACCTTAGAGCCTCTGGAGGGTGCAGGGAGGCCCACGGAGGAGTCCGCAGGCCTCCTCACACCCTCCAGAGGGCTCTAGGACCCCCGGTAAGTAAAGAAAGTTCATATTCCCCCTGCTTTCCCCGTCCCTACAAACACTCAACGTTCTCCCTGCCTTGCAGGAAGAACTTTGAGAAACACTGTTGTTCTAGACAACATAATAATTTTTACCCAAGCCCCTGCCCCTTTTCCTTGAATGCAACAATTACTGTATTTCTAATTGCAGTAGCTGCGTTGACCAGGATCCTAAAGCTCCTTAAGGTGTGTCCGAGCACTTGGGCATGCCCACATGGGATCCTGGACTTTTCTACTTGGAACAGCAATAACCCTTGCCATGTCACAATCTGCTTTGCAGTAATATACAAACAAGGGGAGGAGCAAAGCCTTTGTGGGCATGCAAGACTAGTTCTGGGGTTCTTTGGACCTCTCGTTCCAATTCAAGGTGAAAGCAAACGACAGAGGGCAAAAGGGATCATCAGCCCCTTTAGCCTCCGCTCTCTCAATTTCAGCCAACCTTGCCAGGTTTTTCAGAGCCCTGTTTCCAGAAAAACCTCACTCTCCAAGGGTTCCACTTTTCCGGAAAAGCAGTTGCTGGTACATCAACCCTGGAAAGGGATCTTCTATCCCAACTAACAAGGCAAGCAGCATGGAGCTGTCCTCATAGCCAGAGAAACAACACACAATTAGGAACTTTTTGGTGCTGTGAACTCTGGTGAAAGAGCACAAAAAGTGGGCACAACCTTTTGGGCACAAACAGCCAAGAGTCTGACGAAGACAACATCCTCTTCCAACATCCGTTAACAACCGTTTCCCCAGAACACTTATTTGCTGAAATCATGCCTCAGACTTCCGAGACAAATACTACCCAATAGAAAGCTCAACTCCTCTCTTAGGACTGATGATGCAACGGATAACAGCAGGAGTACTGGGGGGAGGGGCACTTTTCAATTCTTTTTAAAAAGGACCTTAGCCAGAAAGAAACGTCAATCTCAGCAGGACACAAACTGAGAAATTTGCCTAGGCCAGGGGCATATACTAGAACTTTTGAATTGGAAGGGACCTTGGAGATCATCTAGCCCAACCCCCTGCTCAGTGCTAGCAAGATGGCCACCTAAGCTTTGCTTGAAAAGCCTCCAATGAGAGAATGCCTGCAACTGCACAAGGCAGACTGTTCTTGTGCCAGACACCTCTTACAGCTTGGAAATCCTTCCTCCTATCTAACCTTCATCTACTTCCCTGTGGTTTCAACACATTGCTTCTAGTCCTTCCCTCAGGAGCCACAGAGAGCCAAAATGTCCCCTTCTTCGGCATGACAGCCATTCAGAGACTTGGCCCTCATCTCCCACCTTTGTCTTCTTTTCTCTAGGCTAAACATACCAAGCTCTTTTAACCATTGCCCAGACATAGGACTGGGTTTCCAGACCCCTCACCATCTTAGTTGCCCTGCTCTGAACCTGCTCCAGCTTATCAATGTCCTTTTAAAACTGTGGTGCCCAGAACAGGGACTCAGTATTCCAAGTGAGTTCTGATTAGGGCAGAACCGAGTGGAACTGGGACATCTCACGATCCTGAACTCTAGGCCTCAGTTCATTATCTTTCTTTGCAGCTGCATCATGTTGCTACCTCATGTTCAACCTGTCTATTAACTGTCCAAGTCTAGGCATGTCTACTCAATGGGGCTTACTCCCAGGTAAATATGGATAGGATTGCAGCCTAAGACACCTAGATTATTGTTTTTTCCAGTCACACATGCTTCTGCCAAGCCAGGTCTTCCTCATCCTGTACTTTCCCCTCTGATTTTTTGTTCCTGTGTGCAAAACTTTACATTTCTTTCTACTGAACTTCGTCTTGTTGGTGTGGGCTCAATAATCAAGCCTGTCAAGATAGTTTTGAAACCTGATTTGGTCTTCCAGGGTGCTAAGCTGTCCCCCACAGCTTTTTGTCATCTGCAAATTTAATAAGCAACCCCCCTCATCCAGATCATTATAAAAATGTTGACCAGCATGGGGCCCAAGATAGAGACACCCCCCCCCTCGGCACTCCAATACTTCCCTCCAGGCTGACATGAATAGCACTGAGGAACAATTGTTCAATCAGCGTTGAACCCACCTTACGTACAGTACTTCCATCCAACCCAAATGTTGTCATTTTATCAACAAGGATATCATGGGAGACGTCAAACGCTTTGCTGAAGTCTAGGTACACGGTGTCCACGGCATTCCCATGATCGACTAGACTAGTCACTCTGTCAAAAAAGGAGGAGATGAGATTAGTCTGGCACAGCTTGCTCCTGACAAGCCCATGCTGACTAGAAACATCCCATTATTTTATAAGTGTTAACAGACATTCCACTTAGTAGTCTGTTGCAAGTTCTTTCTCAAATACTGACACCAAGATGAATGGTCTGTCATTTCCCAGATCCTCCTTTTCCCCCTTGTTTAAAGATAGGGACAACATTTGCTTGTCTCCAGTCCAACATTTGCGTGTCTCCTCACCTGTTCTCCAGGAGTTCTCAAGGAGTTTCTCCTTCCTAATTAGTGCGAACTGTGGTCAGTGTAAACCCCAGATGGACTGCTGAATCCCCTGAACCAAACTCTTGAAACATCTCATGGGAAGCCTGGCCTGTGCTGGCAGAAAGCCTCGCCTTCTTCTTTCTCTGTATTTCCAAAGGTTTGGCTGTCCAGGAGAAAGCAGGCCCTGTGCTCTCTGGGAACTGGCCCTTCTCTCCTGGCCCTTTTGAAGCTCTACAGTAAAAGTAAAGGTGACCCCTGACAATTAAGTCCAGTCGTGTCCGACTCTAGGGTGTGGTGCTCATCCCCATTTCAAAGCCGAAGAGCCAGCGTTGTCCGAAGACGCCTCCGTGGTCATGTGGCCGGCATGACTCTCCTTGCCGCAGCGCGTAGCATGCGGCTGGAACACGGAGTGCTGTTTACCTTCCCGCAAGCAGTACCTATTTATCTCTACGTTCTGCCAAAACCAGCCAGGTGCAGATTATAATTAATGTTGCATTACCTCAAAATTGGGCAACTGGAGTGTGGTAGTTACTCCAGGTCAGAGGGTGCTCCTCATTTGATGTTTGATAAGAACCAGAAATAATTGGGGTGCCTCTTTCAATGAAGTGGCAATTTCCTTCCTCAAGCATTATGTATGGTATATTGTTGGAGCCTTAGATTAGAGATAGGGATAGGTCAAACAAAAGGTGTTTTATTTTCAATTAGTGAATCCTTAATTGCAGGCCCTTATTTAGGTCTATTGTAGGCGCAATGGGTTAAACCGCTGAACCATGAGCCATGAAACCATGATGATGAATCAAAAGGTCAAATGGTCGACAGTTTGAATTTGCGCAACGGGGTGAGCTTTCCACGCTCGGCCCAGTTCCTGCCAACCTAGCAGTTCGAAAGCATGTAAATGCGAGTAGATAAATAGGTAACCGCTTGCGGAAAGGTAACAGCATTCCATTTTCCAGCCGCATGCTACACGCTGCGGCAAGGAGAGTCACGCCAGCCACATGACCACGGAAGCGTCTTTGGACAGCGCTGGCTCTTCGGCTTTGAAATGGGGATGAGCAGTCGCGTCACAGGGACGCGCAACACCCCAGAGCAGGGTCGCGCGTCACCTTTAAGTGCGCGGCTCCGCCCCCGCGCGTGATGTCACGCGCAGGCGCGGAGCACCCCCCCCCCGCGCCGTTTTCGGCTCATTTCCGAGCCAAACGGACGCGAGGGCGGGCGGGCGGGCCCACCTCCAGCACCAAAATGTAAGTGCTGGGGGGACGCGCGACACCCTTGTGGCCCGCCCCGCGTGCTTCTCCCTGTCAACGCCCCTGGGGATGAGCACCGCACCCTAGAGTCAGACACAACTGGACTTAAATGTCAAGGGATACCTTTACCTTTCGGCTGTAACTCCCCCATCTCCCTCTACAAAAAGGAACACAAGTGGGACAATGTGGGTACAGATGTAAGCCGGAATGTAGGCAGCAGTGTGTGCCGCCTGCATGCGTGTACATAAGGGGGTCGCTGCCACTTCCCGCTGGGCTTCCATGCTCACATTCCTGGATTTCTGTGCAGATGTATACATTCTATACATATAATGCAACTCCCCCTCCTTTTCTGTTGGGTTTGTTCCTTTGAACAAGTCACACCCTTCCAGGCCTATATTCCACTAAGAACATAAGAAGAGCCCTGCTGGATCAGGCCAAAGGCCCATCTAGTCCAGCTTCCTGTATCACACAGTGGCCCCACCAGATGCCTCAGGGAGCACACAGCCAACAAGATAACCTGTTTCCTGCTGCCACTCCCCTGCACCTGGCACAGAGAAAACCTATTAAAGCCAGAAGTTGTTTGCTTATGGCTTGTAACCTGTGATGGTCTTTTCCTCCATGAAACTGTCCAAACCCCTTTTAAAGGCATCTAGGCCAGGTGCCATCACGACCTCCTGTGGCAAGGAGTTCCACAAACCAATTACACGCTGGGTAAAAAATATTTTCTTTTGCCTGTTTTAATACTCCCTCCACTCAATTTGAGTGGATGTCCCCTAGTTCTAGTGTTGTGTAAGAGGGAAAATAATTTTTCTCTATTCACTCTCTCCATCCCATGCATAATTTTATACGTCTCAATCATGTCCCCCCCCCTCAGCCGCCTTTTTTCTAGACTGAAGAGCCCCAAACGCTGTAGCCTTTCCTCATAAGGTAGATGCCCCAGCCCACTAATCATTTTGGTCGCTCTCTTCTGCATCTTTTCCAGTTCCACTCATGGGGCTCATCCCACCAAGTAGCCGCAATGCCCATCAGATCGCATTTGCCTTCCACATTAGGAATTCAAGCTCATCCTGTTTGTTTCCCCGTATGTTAATGTCTAGGGCCACTGTCTTTCCCAAGGGCAGTCTGAGAGACAGTAGCTCATGCTACAGTAAGGATGCAATCCTCTTCAACCATGTGCTCATGTGCTCATGTCCTCCTCCAGCCATGCTGCTGCTGGCCAAACACTCACGGATTGGAGCCTGGCCACACGAAGGTGCACAAGCAGTATCAGGAGGGAGTTCTGCCATGGGATGGGTGAGAATGGACTGAATGGCTATATTAGTTACCACCAACAGGTGCATCTCAAATATGGACATCAGGAAGACCCTCAGTGGAGGAGCGGGGCTGAGGGATGAGACCTGGAAGAGCATAGTCAGTTATTCACCAACTCCTCTGGTGAGCAAAGCCTGAATGGGAGCCAGCAAACCAATTTACCCAAAGAAGCGGATGCAATTTCCAGATCACACCCAGAGTGACTGATCAACACTTAGGATAAGGAGGAACTCTGTGCCAGCCAAAAATAAGGGCATTTGATACCACAATAGCGCAATGGGTTCACATCAATGATTTCCCCTACCCAACCCTTGCCATGGACCAGACAGCGACCAGGCGGCTCTATTCAGTATGGAAATGACCCTTGCCTTCGCCCCATTATCTCCCGAGAGACCGGCAAACCCAACCCTCAGGAACTGGGAGTAAACAAGAAACTCAAGCTGAGATCCAAATTAGAAAGATAATCAGAGGCTGGAAAGCAAAGGACTACGTGTTAGTTTAGGAGGGAAAGTCCTAAGAAGAACTGGCCTGAGAACCACAACTTGGAATGTCATCTCACAATGTCCAGTTGGAGTACCCCATAGAGCGACATAACAGCACCCCACATTCTTAGCCAAAAGACAGCATTCCCAGTGCTGCAGGAAGGTAACTGCTACTTCTTCGCCCATCCTACCTCTTCTCCTTGCTCCTCCTTCTCTTGCCTCCTGTTCCCTCCTCCCTAGCTTCTCCCTGCTCCCTTCTCCTCTCCCTTGAAGAGCCAAACCTAGCAACAGGACCACCCACAACCCTCATTCCCTCTTCCTCCTCTCTGCTCTTCTCTCCCTGGAACCAGGTCAACTCATTTGTAAAGTACCACATTGTCCCTTTCCCCCAATCAGTTGCTGAAATCACAACAAGCTGAAATTGCACAAAGTCATAACTCGAGTATGTTTGGCTAGTCCTCATTCTCTCCAGCACTCCTCCTGATTCCCACTATTTTCCTTGGATATTCCTGCTTGTTGACCACAGTTCCCTCTAAGGGAACTGAGCAGCTGAGCGACCGCACACCTCCAAGCCAAGCTCCGCACAGTGTGGAGCTCGGAAATGTAGAAGTTTGGTGATGACATGATGACATTGTCGAACATCCAGAGGCGGCGGCTGCGCAGCTATGGAAGGGGTCAGTGCACCAGTGCGGACCCCTTACAGGGAACACTGTGGTTGACCCGGAGCCTGTCTTGGCTGCAGACGTCTGAGCAAAGCAATTCAGCTCTCTGGACACCAACCTGTCCTAGCAGACTGGGACAGATAAACTCGTCCAGTGGCCCCCTCTAAACTATTTTCCTCATTCCACATGCAGCCCATTGAGTGTGTCTATCTCCACTGTTTAGCATTTACTGGTTTTCTCTCTTTCTATTTTTCAACCCAGCGAGAGCCCGGAGAATCCGCCTCCAGGTGTTCTAGAGCAGAGGTCCCTTAACCGATCTAGCAAGACCTCTGCGCATTTGAGGATTGTCTGTGTCTGTGATAACCTTTGAATCCAAAGACGCAAAATCCGGTCTCTCTCTGCTCCCCCTCAGAGGCACGGAGACATCAGTTAAGAGTCCTTGTAATGAAGAGGAAGCGCCTTCGTTACGGGTGAATAGGGAGGCTCTCCTCCCCTCCCTGACTGTCTTCACTTTTCAACACATTGCATGCACCAAACCATCAGCAAGCCCTCCTTCTTTGGCCCCTATCTCTGTCTCTTTGCACCTTGCGCATAGCGCTCTCTCTCTCTCTCTCTCTCTCTCTCTCTCACACACACACACACACACACACACACACACACACACACACACACACACGAATCTTGCTTGCCCTACTGGGCAAAGCACCAAATAATCCTAGCCCACTCAATTCAGCCTGATCTCTGACGTCTCCCATCTCCACAGAATCCAAACTTAGATTTCTACTTTCCGCATCCTCTTTTGCCCACTCTAAGTATCAAATAACCTTTGGACAGTTCTTTTGCTCAAAGCACACAGCTCATTCTGAGTGGGGCTGTCAGTCATATTAGTACTCGTTTATTTGCCTCTCGCACTGCGTTTATTTTGATTTCTTCTTCTATGAGTGTAAACAATCCCTATATAAACTGTAGTGCGTCATAACTAACACTCACAAGTCCTCGAATGCGCTTGTTTGGGTACACGTGTAGGCCCATTCTATGTGTTTTTTGAGCAGGTGTGGTAACACAAATTAAGCGCCAGGCAGAGGCAAACAGTCCAATGACTCTGGGCAAAGTGACGGGCATGCTATGTCAAACAATGGCCAGATTGGGAGAAGGCGTCCTGGCATCGCTCCCTCTGATTGGCTATAGCCCTGTACTCTCCCAGCTGTGCCTGTGATTCCTCCCAAACTGCTGGCTGACTTCCTGCGGCATTCAATGCAATGCATTCAATGTGGCATTCAGTGCATGAAGCCAACACTGTTCCGCAGAATGGTGGCTTCAGCAACACACACACACATAGACGAAACACACACACACACACACACACACACACACACACACACACACACACACACACACACACACCCTGGCATGCTCCCATTCCTGGTCTCTCTGGCTAGAAGATTACAGCCTTGCATGTGGCTGGCTGCTTAGAGACCAGCCCTGCCGAGTGAAGGTTCTAGTCCTGTCTCCTCCACCCTTTGACTTGGCTGAGATTTCAACCTCTTCTCCCAGAAAAGATTAATTCTCCCACTACTAAGTGCCAAAATATCCTTAAGCCAACAATTGAGAAACCTGCTAAGATGAGCAGCGCTCAGCCAAAGGAACAAGAAAGGAATGTAGGACACCGCGTCTTCTAAATTGGGTGGTTTACGTCATTGACATTCTTGAAATCTGTGGAGACGATCCCGGATTCCCCCTCCCATTTCCCCCCCTATTCTGACCATTTCAAAGTCCTTTCTTTTCATTCCCCAGTCTTTTAATAAACTTCTTGTGCTTTTTACCATTGTACCTGCTTAGGCGAGGTTCAGGAGGGGCAGATTGCCATGCCTCTCTGACCATCACCTACTGTACTGGCTAGTTTGAGAGGAAATCCCCTGGATTTGGGGGCTCCCTGTGAACCCGAGAGAGAGAGCGAGAGAGAGAGAGAGAGAGAGAGAGAGAGTTTCCCAAGGCAACATCTTTCTGCCTGGACATCCTGGTTTTGGGTGGTGGCAGCAACGACCTACATTTCCCAGTTATTCCCAGTGTAACCAGTAAGAAGAGAAAAGCAAGAGCAAGAGGGGTTGGAAGTCATCGCTAACCATTAGGTACTGCTCCTGTTTTGCCAACTGGCTTTCCCTACACAAACCAAAGTTTATCCACCAGCGCGTGCTGCTGAAGCACTGGCAGGAAGGCTGGAGCTTCCTACGTGTGCCAGCAGATTGATGGAGACCTGCCAGAGCAGGCAAGCTCACAGAGGAGGTGGGACAGGTGGAGGGGGGTGGAATGGGGAAGGGGTGGAGTGGGGCAGTGACAGGGGCGAGGAGGAGGGCAGATCAGGCCTGGGAGGGGGCGGGATCAGTGGTGGTGGTGCATGCCAAATCCCAACCCCCTTCACAGGCCTGATCCGCCTTCCCAGGTCCACACGGAGTTGTGCCAGCGACTGAGCTGGTGTAGGTCCGAGTAGACCCATAGCGGCTGCTGGGGCTTACCCCAGGGCAAAGGTACAAATGTCCCTTTACCCTGAGGAGACCTCCAGCAGCCAAAGCTGCATCACTGCACAGGGAGTTAGATAGGATTGGGCCATTAGGCTGCAATCCAATGCATGCTTACCTAGGAGTAAGCCCCATAGAATTACACGAGACTTACTTCTGAGTAGACATGCATAGCCTTGTGCTGTAAATGTTTGTCCCTTTCTTTCAACACCTCTACGCCTCTCTCACATTGGTTTCTTCTCTCTTCACTGAAAGATATACACTTCTCCGTTTCAGTTGATAGGTTAGTATTGGATACATTTTCCTGTCTTGTTTTGTTCCGCTGTCTTTCAAGGTTTGATAATAACTTGGCTCAGTTTTTGGCTCCTCCAAAAATAAACGTAACAGGCTTGACAGCAGCACCCCAGTACTCTGAAACAGACGATGAACTCAGATGACATCTTCATCATTACTACTACGCCCAGGACACCCAGAAGTAAGTCATGGATCAATTTTATCACTTGTTCATTGGATGAGCAATATTAATAATAATAAACACAGCAAGACGACATTGGCAAGCCATTTAACAGGTAACTGAACAGTTATGTATGTTATTAAATGAGAAACTTGAGCAGGTGATCAAATACTTGCCTACCGCCAATGTTTTCATCTCCTTCCCTCTCTCCTTCTTCCTCACAGGGCAGTTGGTGCTAATGGCCCAGTGGGGAGGGGACTATGCAGCTGGAACAAAGCATTACTGCTCTTTTCTCAGTGCAGACGTTTGTGTGCTCATTGATGGCAGCCCAACCCTATCGAACTCCCATGTGCTGATGCAGTGGCGCCAGCGAGGCACACACTGCATCTCGTGAGAGAGTTTCAAGCCGCAAAGGCCTCCTCGAGGTAAGGGAGCCTTTGCCTTGCAGTAAGCCCTCGCCATCCTGCTGAGTCTACCCGAACCTGTGCCAGCTACTGTATATAGCTGGTGCAAGTCCGAGTCGAACCGAGAAGACAGGTTGAGGCCAGGAAGGGAGATAGGGTAGCAGTGGCACTGCTGCTGCTGATACTGCCCCCTTCCCAGCCTTGATCCACCCTCCTTCCTGCCCCGGTCTCCTCTCCATTCCACCCCCACCTGCCCTGTGCTGCCCACTCGCGGGCTTCCTCCTGCCTCCTGCACTGATTTACCAGTGCTTGGACTCGTTCTCCATCCTCTGGCGTGCAGACTCAGCTGCTGCGCTGTATGGCATGTCGCCTTTTGTGACCGCCATCAAGGACATTATGCTGCCGGAACATTAGTCCCTCTTAGGCCCTCTTAGGATTGGGCTGTCAGTGCTATTACCAGAAATAGCCCTATGCTTTACAGACATACACAGTATCATGGGCGACATTCCAGTCATCTGGGGCCCCTCAATCCTTGATTCCCTCCCTTCCATTTTTGCTTATTTTCCCCTCTATTTTTGAGTACTTCTAACCACTCTCCTCTCCTGAGTACTTTCCCACTGAAGTAGTTATCTCACCAATGCTGAACCTTTGTGAACCTCAAGGATCTGGGAAATTACCTCCCTCTGTCCACCACCTTTCCCTTCCCCCTCCCCTCCCCATCTGGCTGTTGCTCAACTCACCTAGTACTCTTCTCCCCTCCTCCCCCACCATATGTTTTATGTATTGGTTAAAATAGTGGGGGGGGGAACTTGCTTGAGAAACAAGAAATAAAATATGTCATCAAATCAGTCACTAAATCAGGGGTTCCCAACCCGTGGTCCCTGGTGGTCCGCGAGGCCTCCAGAGCTGCACATGCGCAGCAATGTGACATCCGGGCTACCTGGCTCTTGTGCAAGCTCAGCAAGTAAGGTGAGTGGAGCCTCAGGCAGGCAGGCGACATAAGCGCCGCCCGAGTCTTCAACCCCGCTGTGTGGCTGCCAACCAGAGGCAGAGCACAGCAAGTGCCGCTGGAGCGGCCTGCCTGTCCGCCCTTGGTCCGAATTGCCAGGAAATCCCAGCAATGGATTGGTGGTGGTGACGGAATGACTTGTGACATCATCACGTTGCTGCAGGATTACTTCCGAGTTTCCAGGTTCTGCAGCTGCTCGACGAGTTGCCGCAGTGGTCCATCCATGGTCGCCTGAATGTTGGAAACCACTGCACTAAATAGATAATGAAATGAACCAACTACTACGCATTCCACTAATCTCACCAAAATAGCAAAACTTAAACCATTAAGTAGACAAAAGAGTTATACATCAAATAAACTAACAATCAATTCATCACACTCTTGATATTCCCCAAGTCAATCAAGGGTTAGAATAGATCAAAAAGTAACTTGTCAGTAGATGGATCCATTAATTCGATAATTCCTTAGAAAGCTGAAAGTCTAGTGTAGTTCAAAAATTAATTCACTGAATTGTTAAAGGGTTAGCTCACCAAGTGAATCAGGAATTAATTCATCAGGTGACTCAGAAAAAGCATTAAATAAGAAATTAGTTCACCATGTGCACTGGAGATTAAATCATTAATGAATCAAGAATCAAGTGGAGTAGAAATTAGTTCATCCAACAAATCCAAGGTTAGCTTCATATGCAAATATAGTTTCAAGTTTCCCTTCGGCTTCTTGACTTCTAAGCTTATGAGGTACCGGTAGTTCCTTCAATAGTAGAGCAAAAATTTGGTCAGGATGTGACTCAGAATTGATTCATGCATTGCTTCAGACCTTGTTTATGTAATAAAACAAAGATATTATATTAATTATATGCTGGAAAAGAAAATACAAAATTAGATCATTTGTTGTGATTTTATAATGCCTAGAAGTCTCCAAGCTTCTCATCTTAATCCTAATCTTCCTAAATACTTTACCTTCAGATATGTTTTAAAAGTTGTTAAGCCTAATTAAACTAGGCCGTAGTCCTTAGTCTCTGTCTCATTTCCAGCCTAAATGCCTCACCAGCAGGCCTGCACATTTAAATACACACTCCTACCATGTTAAATCAATCAATTACTTAATCAAGAACTTTTGACTGATTTAAAAAAATCATCCCTGAATAATCAGGCAGCAGATTAAAAAAAAATGTTTTTTTTAACACAAGTACAATACATTCAAATTTGTGGGTGAGGGGGCACAGAGCCATCTTACAAGAAAGGTTCCCTCTTTGCAGAACAGGAAAAGTATCTGCATGGATGGTGTCTCCTTCATTCACCCAGACTCTTCCCTGAACTTCTGGAATTGGCCCCAAACACTAGAAGCTGGATGATATCAGACCCTGAGTCGAAATTCCCACCTATACCTGAAAGCTGATTCAGCCATGTAGGGCAAGGGGTGCTGCTAAAGAGCTGTCTTATTGGGGGCCCTCAAAAGCCCATCAGAGACATAGAATGTGTGTGTGTGTGTGTGTGTGTGTGTGCATGCACGTGCACGTTCATGCATGTGTGCATGTGTGCATGCATGTGCACACGTGGATGAGTGTATGAGAGTCAAATGGCAAAGAGCGGGAAAGTGGCGCTAAAAGCAAGGCAAACAAATTAAGTCTGAGAAGATTGGACTCACAGGAGTCGTCCCCAGGTTTGGAAAAGCGAAAGAGCACTGTTCTAGGTTTCAATGATGCCATGCAATGTGGCTTCCAGGAATGTCTCTCTGTCTTCCTATGTCAATGTTCTTTCTCTCTATTTAAAGTTCCTTTAGAGGGAGGGGCACCTCAGACTTGTAGTGTCTTTGTTTAAAAAAAAGAAGAAGTAAAGGTTGAGAAGTGACTTATTATGAGGTATCAACAGCAGGCTTACAACAGGCTTACTCCTGTAAGATGCAGCGGCTGGCCAAAATGGCTGGCCTCTGCATCCTATCCTGTTCCCGGGCCACCCTGGGGCAGCCCAGGAGCACCTCGGGAGAAGGGGACATTTTGTCCCCTTCCCCGGGTGCAAGCCGGCCAGGGCCCTATGGGCCTCCTTGGATGTACGCCAGTTCTGAAGCTGGCATGCATCCAAGGTGGTGGTGTTAGGCCGAACCAGGCCAGGAAAGGGCCTAGGATATCAGTCGAGCACGCCGCCAATATCCCGCCCTCTCCCCCTCTCCCTGCCTGGCTCGCCCAATGGCCACCCTCCCTCGCTGCCTGGTCCACCCTCCCCCCGCCCCTGCACCAGCCAGTGCTCACCAGTGGCCGCAGGGTCTGGAGGGCGGCAGAGTAAAGGCTGCTGGCCTTCACCGTGGTGGCCCTTACTCACAAGTTGTCACAAACGCACTTTACGGCACGTTTGCAACAGCCTAGAGCAGCAAAGCACGCGCTCTGCCGCTCTTGGACCTAGTGAGGATCGGGCTGCCCGGATGCATCACTTTCACTACACTTCATTTCCCTATCTGTAAAATGGCCGTAACAATGACCCATGTTCTCCAGGTCCTTGTGAAGCTGAATGAGATAAAGTTTGTGACAGCAAGAATACACTATAATAAGCCTCCCCAGCTGTTTCTCCCAAAGGAAACCAGACCCTGCAGCATCGTCCCTGGAACTCTCACTGCTCAGGAAAGTGATGATGGAGGGCTTAATGACGTCAGTAATTATATAGCAGCAGTAATACAGATACAAAATGGGGGATGATTGATTATCTCAAGAGTTGATGTTTTAACTGCTAATTGCCCTAGATGGAGTGAGTGTACAGTTTCAGTCCTTTACATTTTGAATGCACTGTGGCTTCCCTCCGCAACCCCTACCTTCTCTTATTTATTTTAAAAGGACAATTCTGAATCAAAAGGGGCTGGAGTGTGGCCCTCGTCCTCCTGCATGCTTGAATATGCAGCTAGATTGACAATCCTAATTTCCATAATTTCATAAATAGGCAATTTCATAAATTGCTTTTCATTAAGAAAATTGACATTTTTACCATGCTATTCTGGTTTTAGCCAATAAAGCCAAAGTATTATCCAGTGATGTAGACTTGAGTCTATTGACTCGGACTCGAGTCAGACCCAAGTCAAGTCAATGACTTGACTCGGACTTGACTCAGCGATTGTGAAAGACTCAACTCGAGACTTGGAGCCTTTTACGACAAGTCCAATTTTATTCAGGTTTAAACCCGTTTTCCCCATTAAATAGATTAGATAGGGACTCGCAACTTGCAACCAAAGACTCAGGACTTGGGGGCAAAGACTTGGGACTTGACTTGAGACTTGGACCCAGAAACTTGAGACTTGACTCGAGACTTTGATCCACATCCCTGGTATTTTCTCATCAACCTATTGTGCTTCAGTCTTCAGTCCATTGCTATGAATTTGTACCCAGTACCCATGTCGGTGGGGTGACTCTAGGTGTGTGTTTTAACCTTTGATCAAGGTCAATTCAATGTGAAGTCTGTGAGCCAACTGAAAATGCTTTTTTTTCCTATTGATTCAAATATCCCCCATCATCATCATCATCATCATCATCAATAATAATAATAATAATAATAATAATAATAATAATATTTATATACTGCTTTTCAACAAAAAGTAGTTTACAAAGCAGTTTACATAGGTAGAAAAAAATCAATAAATGGTTGCCTGTTCCCAAAGGGCTCACAATCTTTAAAAAAACGCAGAAGTGACAATAGCAACAGACACTGGAAAATATGCCATGTTGGGGTGAAAGGGGACAGTTGTTCTCCCCCTGCTAAATATATAAGAGAGGACCACTTTAAAAGGTGCCTCTGCCTGGCCATGCATGAGCAAAGCCTTATGAAGACTGAGTCAATCCTGTATAGGAGCACACTAAAGTTTAAAGTGGCTCTAACTTCCAGATCACACCCAGAGTGCTTGATCAACTCTTCTCTTAAGATATGGAGGAACTTTGTGCAAGTCAAAAACAGAGCCATTTGGTGCCACAACAGAGCAAATGGACTCTAACCAGCAATCTTCACTTGCCTTGCCCTTGCCATAATTAAACAAAGACAGTAATGAAGTTCTTTTGTTAAAGATAGATAAGGAACTGACCAGCCTTGGCCAAATTATTTCCCGAAAGGCCAGTGAGGTCAACCTTCAGGAACTTGGAGTAAACAAGAGACTTAACCTGAGATCCAAATTGGAAAGATAATAGGAGGCTGGAACAAGTCTCATAAAAACCAAGGACTGCCTGTTAGTCTATGGCAGGGCCTCAGAGAGGCATTTTATCAGGGGGTGCAGAGTTTTTTTTTTGGGGGGGGCTTCTCAAAGGGGGGGAGACAGGCCAGGGGGAGGGCAGCAATGGCTAGAAACGTCTCCAGAGCCCAGGTCTACCTGCCCAGTAGACCTGGCCTCTCAGTTGGCCCGGCGGCCTCTACACTCCCTAACGATACCCCTCTCCTTGAATATTCCTAGTCACTGACCTGAGCAACACAAGTCAGCTCCCCGGATACCAACTCATCTCAGCAAACTCATTGGAAACCTTGGCCAGTGGCCCCCTCTAAACTATTTTTGTCCTTCCTGTGTGTAGCCAAGTGACTGTGTGGCCTTTTCTCTCCCCTATTTTGTGTTCAGTATGTACTTTTTTCTTTCTGTTTTTCAACTGCTATAAGCAAAAGTACAAAGAACCTGTCTCCAGGCTCTCTAGTCCCTTCACTGATCTAGCCGGACCTCTCAGGGTTTGAGTTGTGCCTTGAGAGTCTGTTTTCCTAAAAATTTGCTTGCTCTCCCGGTAAACTACCTGATAATAACCATAACGTGCTATAGCTTCTATCTGCTTAGCATCACCTCTGACTTCTACCACCTTCTTCCTCCATAGAACAGAGAACAAACTCATAATTCCCCCCCTTTGTTCTAAGTATCAAACCACTCTTAGATAGCTCTCTCTCTCTCTCTCACTCTCTCTCTCTCTCTCTCTCTCACACACACACACACACACACACACACACACACACACACACACACAACCTGTGGGATTATGATGTATTAGTGCATGTTTATTTGACCCCTCATTTCATTATTATTTTGCCTCTGGCCCCACATTTATTTGGGTTCCCTCTCCCATTATTGTAAACAATCCCTAAATAAATGTGCTTTGTAATTTTAACCCTTTGGATTTTCTCTCTTCTTTTCTCTTCTAAAATATTCATTCCCCCTAAGTGTGCCACAACCATCAGTCAAAGATGCTTTGATGTGCTTGTTTGGGTCTACATTTGGGCCCATTCTGATGTGTTCCTGAGCAGGTGTAGCAACACCATGACTAACTAAAACTCCAATGACTCAACTTTCTGAGAGATCACAAGCTGCCTACTAAGAATACATAGAAAATTCCACCCTGGCTTGTTAGCCCAGAACGATGGTATGATGAAGAAATGATTGACTTGCAACATCTTTCCAGCATTAGGATTGGTTGGCTTTTCACAATCCCGAGGACCTTGGTGTGTGCGTGTGTGCGTGCGTGCGTGCGTGTGTGTGTGTAACAGCAGGGTGTAGGGTCCGGTCACCATTTGTTTCTGGCAACTTCTGAATCTACTCTTACTGGATGAGAGACAATGCCTGGCCTAAAACCAGCTGGCAACTGGTTTTTATATTGCCTCAACCAGCAGTAGACAGGTGAAGCTTGGAAAACATGGCAGACTGGTCAAAACCTGTTTGGCTTGACAGCTTTTATGAAATGTAAAAACAAATTCATCCTTATCATTTTAGTAGTTTCATTTTTGTTTAACCAATGGTCTTCACTGTCGCAACCAACAGTCTCAGTCTCAGTCCTGACAATCATTTTAAAGGAGAGAAATCCACAGCTTTCCCCCCAAATAAACCCAGTGAGTGAGTTGTGATTGATTGTGGGTTCCTGAAAAGATGCTTGGGAGCAGTGGTGAAACAAGGGTGGAGCGCGTGGCTCCCCCGGACCAAGCGCCATGTTCAAAGGAAGTGCCGCGGTGCCGGTTGGGTCATCATCGTGTCGCCCTACCACCCTCCACCACCTCCAGGGTGCTCCGCGCTCGCCTGAGCCTCTCTGTCCTTCGCTATCGCGCTCCTGCTGCTCCTCCTCCGAGGAGGAGGTGGAGCAGGAGCGATAGCGAAGGACAGAGAGGCGAGAGAAGCTGGGCTTCCCTTCCTCCTCTTCACCATCGACGTCGTGGCTGGGCGGGCGGGGGGGAGGCGGGGCCGGGGGGAGGCTCTCCTCCTCCTCCTCTGCACGAAGAAGAAGAGTGTTGACGACGGCGCCCGGGGCAGCGTCCGCAGAGTGGCCCCCCAAAAAATTGCACACAGCCTTTGGCCGCGCAAAAAAGATACTAAAAGGCACAAAAATTAGATACTTGAGCCAAGTGCTAAAAGCGCTAGTTACGCCTCTGCTTGGGAGGACAGAGGCTAATTATACTCTCTCTCCTTATCAGCGCAATCCTGTGCAATTGATCCGCTGGGCGGCCCAGGCCGCCAACCGGATCCTGAGCTCCGCCACAGGCAGGCACCCCACAGCGGAAAGTCTACTTGGGGAAGGGGATGCTCGTCCCCTTCCCCGGGTATAACCGGCGCTGGGGCCAATCGGCCTCCTTGGAATTCCGCCAGCGAAATCGCTGGCGGAAGTTCAAGGAGGCTGTGTAACGGCTCAGCTGATCAGCGGGGGACAGGATATGGCCGAAGCCATCCCCTGCCCCCTCCTCGATTGGCTGGGCCTATGGCCGGCCTCCATTCCTGGCCAAATCCCCTCCCGCCCGCTGGATCCTTACCTGGGTCTGGCGGCGGGCGGGCGAGTAGATGTTTGAAAGTAGACGCAAACGTGCCTGACAGCATATTTGCGACGTCTTTGGCCGGCGGAACGAGCGTTCCGGTGGCCAAATTTACAATAGAATTGGGCTGTATGTAACTTAAGTGGTCAAGGTACAATTTTCCCATTTTCTTTATGTTTATGGCCATAGACACTGAGGATGAAACCTATTTGCAAAACTTGCCACATGGATAGTACAAGAAGCTAGTACAAATCCCATGTTTCTAGGGGAGGGTTGTATTGGGAAGAAGTTCAAGCATGTTTTCACAAGGAAATGCAGACTTATGAACACATCCCTATGTAATATACACAGAAAATTGGATTGGGGCCCAGGCTTCATGGCGTCAGGGAAAACATTCACAACAAAAACCAGATATGTATACATGTGTTTTTCCAAGTGAGCCTCCCAGTCATTTGGGAGGATGGAAATCTCTCAGCACAGTGCCTTACCCTTCTCTGTGGTCAACTTCTTTTTTATACCATTCTAGACTCTGGCTGGAAGGAAGAAAACAACATTTGCAATTCATGTAAATAAATAAACTCAGTAGCACAGTCACCTCGTGTTACCTCGTAACAGGGATGTGGATCAAGTCTCTGACTCCAAGTCTCGAGTCAAGTCCCAAGTCTTTGCCCCCAAGTCCTGAGTCTTTGGTTGCGAGTTGTGAGCCCCTATCTATTTAATGGGGAAAACGGGTTTAAATCTGAATAAAATTGGACTTGTCGTAAATGGCTCCAAGTCTCGAGTCGAGTCTTTTGAGTCTTTTACAATCACCAAGTCAAGTCCGAGTTGAGTCATTGACATGACTTGAATCTGGCTTGAGTCCGAGTCAATAGACTCAAGTCTACATCACTGCCTCGTAATGTGCCTATGTAGACTTGTGTTCAAATCCCCACCCAGCCACCAAGCTCAGTGGGTGATATCTTATGGCCCAATCCTATCCTGTAGTTACACTGCTGGAACGCGTGTTCCGGTGGCGTAACGCACGTTCTGCCTGTCGCAAACGCGACATGCTAAAGAGCGTGGCCTGGCCGCTGCCAGAAGCAGTGAGTGGCTGGTTTGCGTGCCTGTGGACTGTGGATGCCCACTGCCACAGATAAGAGGGGTGGGAGGGAGGCGGTGGACTGGACTGGACCGTGATAGGGGGTACCCGGGCCTCCAAAGGTTGAGAACCTGAGAGTGATAGTGGGAAAGGGGAGAAAATGAGAAGGCCATTCACAGCGCAATCCTATCCAATTTACACCACCAGTGTAACCAGTGGTGCAGCGAGAATGGGAGACCTAAGAACGGAAAGGGGATTCAAATCCCCTCCAAAGGGGGATTCATCATCATAAACCTTTATTGGCATAACATAAAAAGACATACACACACATATACAGATACACTGAAATAAATAATGCGTAATACAAAAAACACAAGTAAGCAGAGAAGGACGGGGATTACAAGGGAATAAACAGTCTACCTCCATTCTAATTAGATTTTGCTAAATTGGTCACCATGGAGGCTCTTCACTGAATAATTAGATAAAGAAAGTAAGCTAGCCGATTAATGGACCATTTATTAACAGAGGAAAGAAGAACCAGTATAATCTCCGAATCAGACTTCCCTTGCAGATTTGCCAGCAATGGATTAAGATTGTCTTGGCGCAAGTCATTATACCATGAGCAGTATAGAAGTGCGTGTGATAAGGATTCTATATCTGTCAAATTACATGGGCAATGACCCTGGGTCATAGAAGATCTATCAAATCTGTAATCCATCAAACTGGACGGTAAAATATTACATCTGGCTAAGGTTAATGTTAAGGCTAAGGCCAGCGGGTGGCGCAGTGGATTAAACCGCTGAACCATGAGCTGTCGATCGAAAGGTCAGCAGTTCGAATCCGCAACGGGGTGAGCTCTCGTTGCTTGGCCAGCTTGCAAGCTGGCAAGCTTGCTAGGTTGGCCTGCCAACCTAGCAGTTCCAAAGCATGTCAATGCGAGTAGATAACTAGGTACCGCTTGCGGGAAGGTAAACAGCGCTCCGTGTTCCAGCTGCATGCTACGCGCTGCGGCAAGGAGAGTCATGCCGGCCACATGACCATGGAGGCGTCTTCGGACAACGCTGGCTGTTCGGCTTTGAAATGGGGATGAGCACCACACCCTAGAGTTGGACACGACTGGACTTAATTCTCAGGGGTCACCTTTACCTTAAGGTTAATGCACAAAGGGGGATTCAATGGGGATTTTAATCCCCTTTCCGTTCTGGGGCCTCCCGTTCTTGCTGCACCGCTGGCTGCACCGGTGGTATACGTTGGATAGGATTGCGCTGTAAGTGTTGCACAGAGGTTGGATAGTGTAAACAAGACGACTGTTCTAAGGATATCTGCCTCAACATGAACTTGTCTGTCAACGGTCACAACAATCTTTCTACAATGAGATAAACGAAAGCAAGTTGCACAATCAAGCTTTGGAGGCGTAAGTTTGGAGCATGTAACATGATCAAGAGAACTGATGTTAAAGCAGATAGAGAGGTTTCTCACAGGGGTGAATTTTAGGGCTCAGGAACCAATCATAAATTATATCATGGGATCCTATGGGAAAAAATGGTTTCGCAATACGAATGTTTGCCTTATGATGAGCCGTTTTCGTGGAATGAGTTAAGTTCATATAACAAGGAATGACTACTGCTGTATTGCAAGATGCTCTTCCTCTCTGTTCCTTCAGCCAAGAATGGACATGCTCTGGCTGCAGTCTCTTGCCGTGGGTATTGCACCTTGCTGGTCTTCCGTTGTCTCATCACCTCCATCCAACATGCTGCTGTGGAGGCCATTCATCTCGCTTGTCACACAGATCACGTCATGCCCCTCCTTCAATCCCAGGACTGCTTTTCTGTCTGCTCCCAGATCCAGCACAAGCTCCTTGTGATGTGACCTCCCCTCCTCCAGCTCTCCTATCCTGCCCCAGTCCTTCACACTTCCAGCCCTACTGCCCTCAACCATCCAAAGGTCTCCTGCTCCCTCAACCTTTCTCCCTTGGTGACCCTTATGCCTGAACCCTTATCCCTGCAGGATTGTCCCTTGCTCACCGTCTTCAAATTCCTTCTTAAAACCCACCTTTTCTGGACAGACTTTGGCCCCGTCATGCCTCAGTCCCCATTCGTAGTCCATACTGTGACTAAGCTTCCAGTATATCTTTCTGTATATCACATTTTTGTTGTTCAGTCATTAAGTCGTGTCTGACCCTTCGTGATCCCATGAACCACATCCCGTCAGGCCTTCCTATCCTCCACTATCTTCCTGAGTTCGCTCATTTTCATGTTCGTTGCATCAGTGATGCTGTCTAACCATCTCATCCTTTGCCTTTCCCTTCTCCTTTTGCCTTCAATCTTTCCCAGCATCAGAGTCTTCTCCAGAGAGTCCTCTCTTCGCATTAGGTGGCCAAAATATTTGAGTTTCAGCCTCAGTACCTGTCCTTCCAGGGAACAGTCAGGGTTGATTTCATTGACTGATTTGATCTCCTAGCAGTCCAAGGGACTCGGGCCGGCCTCGGAGCGTCCGAAGGGTGGCGCGCGTCATGGAGGTGGTGCGTGCGGGGGTGCGTGCGTCACCCCGTGGCGCGCGTCACTCCCTGGCGGCCCGCCCCCCCGCCACGCTCCAGTGACGCCAGTGTGTGCATGCATAGGATTGCGCTGTGAATGGGGAACTTTTTTACTTCTCAGAGACAGAAAAGGAAAGTCTACACACACACACCACACACACACACACACACACACACACACACACACACACACACACACACACAGTTGCAGTGAAGGAAACATCAGAGAGGGTATAATAAACTTGCTAAGGTTGTCAGAACGTATAGCAGGAATGAGGAATTTTCTATATGCAAATAAATGATGCTAATAAAGGACACCTCATCAGAACCAGCAATATGGTCATCCATGGCAGAGCTCCATCCCAACACTTGGGAAAGACCCTGAGTGCTGATGGGGGGGGGGCGCTCTGAGGCCAGAACAAGCGCCCTGCTCCTGAGCAGCAAGAGGAGCCTGGAGCAGTGCTGTGTGGTTGGGGCCTTGAGCCGGGAGATCTCCGTTCTGTGCCTCCTCTGGACCTGGCGGCCCCCCTCTGCCTGTCAGGCAGCTCCCCTGCCGAGCCGAGCCTTGGCGTCCCCCTCCTGGCCCCCACACTCAATGCTGTCAGTGCACCACTCCCAGCTAGGGATTGTTTGAAGAAGGGCAGCAAGAGTGCTGCTGCCTCCAGCCAGGCTCTTACCTTTAGTGGTGGGGCTGGAGAGGGAAGGTGAAGCTTTGCTCCATCCTCTTGCCGTTACTGTTGTTAGACTGCACAAAGTGGGAACTTCAGGAAGATGTTGGGGCTGAGGAGGAGCAGGCAAGACAAGGAGGCTGGAGCAGACATACACCTCAGATGGTCGGGCCTTCAGTGCTCGGAAGCTGGAAGGAACAAGGACAGAGAGAAAGTGTGAGAAGGCAGGAGGAAGCGGGTGTGCACACGTGTGTGAAAAGTGACAAAGAGGATGGGCTAGACTGAGGAAGCGAGAGAAAGAGAGGCAGGTGGCCCACTCTGTTCCCCCACCCAGGCCTACTAGAAGCAGCCCAGCTGCACAGTCGCCTCTCTGTCTGTCCAAAAGGAGCAAAAACCAGTCCATAGAAGCTGCATCTCTTTCAGTGGCATAGCTGGCCTCCCGGCTGCCTGGGGTGGTGACGCCTCCCCATGGCATCGTGACATCACTTCCGGAACAGGCGGTGGCTTTACAATCAGGCTGCCGCCCCCCCGTTCCTTCTTCCTTGGACTTTTCAGGCGGCGGCTGGAAATGGCTGATGTTGGAGGCTCCGTCGGAGCACAGCTCTGCTATGTGATAGGCTAGAGGCTTTCCCGCTTTGGCCACCTGCCGTGATTGGAGCAGCTTAGGCCCCCTGCCACTCCCTTCCTCCACCACTGCCTTCCACAGAATGATCTTCCCGGATGGCAGAGGAAGCCAGGCAGGCAGCGGCGGAGGAAGGGGGCAGTGGGCGGGCAGGAGGGCTGGGAAGCGATGGCGCAGAGGAAGGGGGGCAGGTAGCAGAGCGCCCCCTCCAGTAGAGGAGCCTGGGGTGGGCCACACCAGCCGCTTCACGGTAGCAGAGTCCCATTTCCCCCATGCCGTTCTTTCAGGTTCAGCACCGTAGCTTCTCTCTGGTGCTTTGCATATAGCATTCTAGCTGCTGCTAACAAGTACAGAACTTTTTTTTTTTACAGTGCAACCCTATACATAGACTGTATCTATGTAAACCCTATACTCAGACTGTATCTATTCAGAAGTAAGTCCCGTTGCGTTCAATGGGGCTTACTCCCAGGAAAGTGTGTACTGTATAGGATGGCTCCCTTATGGCCCAATCCTATCTGGGCCTTACGCTGGCAGGTCTGAAGATTCACCACAATCAGGTCTAGCTAGGCCGCTGGTGCAGCAAGTGGCCCACTGTTCCGCAGGCCACTGCTGCCGGCACAAAGCCCAAGAGGCCAGGCACAGGTGGCACTGATGGCAGAACCTCCACTGGTGCCAGTAAGTTGGCGGAGGGGGTGGGAAGGAGGAGGATCGGGGTGAATTGGGGTGGGGAGCAGGCTGGGTTGGGGAAGGGGGGAGGACCTTGGCAGCAGCTGCACACACAGATCCTAACCCCCCCTTCCCAGCCCGGACCACCCCCCGACTTCTCAGACTTATGCCATCTGAAGAGCCAGTGGAGGTCTGAGGAGACCCATTGGGGACCAGATATGGCCTACAGGAAGGTAAGAATGTTCTTTGTTTACATCTCCTGGGCTGTCCGGTCTCTTACCAGCCAACAGCATGCATGCAGTATGTGCTCCATCGACGTTGCTGCTGCACACTCTGGGCTGGCGGGGGATAGGATTGGGCTGTTTATCACTTACTTACTCTAGCAGAGTAGCTTGCATAAGACAAGGGACACACAGAGACATAACAACTCAAAGATCCACAAAATAGACTGTTTAAATATCTGTTTGGAGCCCCACCAAGGTCTTCAGCAACAATGTGTGAAAGGGCAAAAATAGATTTTATGCCTGTCAAATTGCATATCTTCAGGACCGGCCCATCCATGCGGCCAACTGAAGAGGTTGCATCAGGCGGGGTGCACCCATCGCTGTCTACCTACTTGCCTCCACTGCTCCTCCTCCTCCTTCCGCTCCCTGGACTGGAAAAGGAAGAGGGGGGACAGAGAGGAAATGTGGGGGAGAGGAGAGTGCTGAGCTAGAACACTGGAGAGTGGGAGGAGCAGAGCTGGCATGGAATCAGGTCAGGGGGCCTAAGGAGCCAGGAAGTCTTGGGCTGGCCCTGCATATCCTCATGCCATCCGATCCTTCAGATACTGTACTATCCTAAACTATCTTGAATGGATGAGAGCAGACTGCCAAGGAAATGTTTCCTGGAGAGGGTTAAAAATGTAGCCAGGAAAAGCTGGGCAACATTGTGGGGAAATCGCATGGAGAAATGTAACGTGAACGAACATACAGTATTCAATCCCTGGTGTGTGAACTAGATATGAAAAAGACATAGACCTGATTCTCCAGACATAGACCTGATTCTGACTTGAGCTGCTTGCACCATTTCCACCTAAAATGAAAACTGCCCCTCTCCTTGAGAGTTATCTTCATGAACTATTATTTTTCCATGAACAGGCCCTCCCTCCCAGTACTTGGAGGAGCATTACCATAAAATGCCATTCAATCGAAGACTGTGTATCTGTGAAGAAACTGGATTCAGAGGTGAAGTGGTAGAGGCTGTGAGAAAATGGGTAAATTGTATGGGCCTTGACAGGCTGCATTGAGAGGGAGAGTAAAGGGCAGGCAGAGTTTTCTCTACCACCAAATATACACCAGCTCCTCAAAGATGACAGAACTGTGGGGGTCTGAATCTGCTTGGGTTCAGTCCAGAAGTTCAAATCTGTCCAGTCCAGAAGTTACTGTAAACCTGCCGTTCTGATGGGTCAGTGGCTGACCACTTCCAATTCATTATTCAAATTTCAAGCAACACTTGAAGTGGTGACAACATGCAAATCTGATGATAATCACCCTCACACCCAAATTAAAGATGCTTTGTAAGATCTTTAGATCTCAGAGGCCACAACAGTGAACGCCTTGCAATTTTTGACCTGGCAGATCTCCCTTGTGTGATAGCTGAAGCATGAAGCAAGGCCTCTGCTGCAGAGCTAAGGATGTGCAGGAATATATGAAAGGAGGTGATTCCTAAGCGGCCCCATGGGGAGGCTTACCAGTGTCCTGGAATCGGCCGGGACAGTCCCAGTCTCCGGGGTCCAAGTCCAGGGTCCATCCTGGCCACCGTCCCCCAGCATCCCGGCCACCGGAAACTCTTCTGAGCCTGGCTTTTGTGTTCTGGTTGCGTTCCGGCCGGCCAGGCTCGCGCAGGCACACAACGCCTGGGAGAGCTCTCCCAGCAAAAAAAATAATAATTTAAAAACCGTTGTGCACCTGCGCGAGGAGTCTGGGACGTCAGGGAGTCTGGGACGCTTGGGGAGGACAGGGCTGTGACAAAGCACATGAGTTGCATCCAGAGGTTGCCAGGTAGGCCGAGAAAGCCACCTCCCGGCTGCCTGAAATCGCGGAGAGCCTCTACCTGTCTGTGTTGACAATACTGAGCGAGAGGAGCCAAGGAGCTGGCTTGGCGTGTAAGGCAATTTATTTCACGTCCGTGAAATTTTGAAAGTCAACACCAGCACTTTGATCTGGGCCTGAAAACATAAGCAACCAGTGTGCAGTTGGGCCAGAATGGGTTCTGTTGTGTGATATGTTCCCTGAGGCTTGTCCCCGTCAAGAGGTCCACCACAGCGTTCTGTACTTAGTATGAACCATCTTCAAAGGTAGCCTCACAGAGACCACACTGCAGCAATCAGTAAGGGTGATTGTCAGCCTGGATGACTGATATCAGATCCCCATTAGAGAGATGTGGATGAGGCCAGTAGTGGCTAAGAAACTCCTGTTCCATCACCACAGCCTGAGAATACAACACCAAAGAGGAGTCCTGGAGAATCCCTTACACATGCACTTTATCCTTATGGTGGTGCTGGGTGCTGGGTTGTAATCCCATCCAGGACCAACGTTCTACACAGTGGAGAAGACCATTGACACTTCAGGAGAAACTCATTGTTATCATGATGGTCATGACATCTGGACAATATCTACTTGGATGGTCTTGGTGTGACTCCTGAGTATCCCTAACACACTAGTAGCCAGAGGAACCACAACACCAACACTGAAACCATCTCAGTGAGGAAGCTTGTTGGGCAGAAGAATGGATGCACACCAACAAACCCCCCCCCCCCATTTCTCCCTGAAACCACCATCGGAACAAATACTCACAAATGGTCACTATCCTGACCAGATACTCGGTCTTGGGACCGGTGCTTTTCAACTTATTCATAAATGACCTGGAGTCGGGGATAGGCAGTGAGGTGGCTAAGTTTGCAGATGACACTAAATTCTTCCGGGTGGTGAAGACCAGCAGGGATTGTGAAGAGCTCCAGAAGGATCTCTCCAAACTGGGAGAATGGGCAGCAAAATGGCAGATGCGCTTCAATGTAAGTAAGTGCAAAGTGATGCACATTGGGGCAAGAAACCAAAATTTCACATATACGCTAATGGGTTCTGAGTTGTCTGTGACGGATCAAGAGAGAGATCTTGGGGTGCTGGTGGACAGGTCGATGAAAGTGTCGACCCAGTGTGCGGCGGCTGTGAAGAAGGCCAATTCCATGCTCGGGATCATTAAAAAAGGGATTGAGAATAAAACGGCCAATATCATTCTGCCTTTGTACAAATCGATGGTAAGGCCACTTCTGGAGTATTGTGTCCAGTTCTGGTCACCACACCTCAAAAAGGATATAGTTGAATTGGAAAAGGTGCAGAAAAGAGCGACCAGAATGATTCGTTGGCTAGAGCACCTCCCTTATGAGGAAAGGCTACAGCGTCTGGGGCTTTTCAGCCTAGAAAAAAGGCGCCTGAGGGGGGACATGATTGAGACATATAAAATTATGCATGGGATGGAGAGAGTGGATAGAGGGAAATTCTTCTCCCTCTCGCACAACACCAGAACCAGGGGACATGCACTAAAATTGAGTGGAGGGAGAGTTAGAACAGACAAAAGAAAATATTTCTTTACCCAGCGTGTAATTCATCTGTGAAACTCCTTGCCACAGGATGTGGTGATGGCACCTGGCCTAGATGCCTTTAAAAGGGGTTTGGACAGATTCATGGAGGAAAAGACCATCACAGGTTACAAGCCATAAGCAACCTCCTGGTTTTAGAAGTGGGTTTTCTCTGTGCCGTGCAAGGGAGTGTCAACGGGAAATAGGTTATCTTGTCTTGTGCTCCCTGAGGCATCTGGTGGGGCCACTGTGTGATACAGGAAGCTGGACTAGATGGGCTTTTGGCCTGATCCAGCAGGGCTCTTCTTATGTTCTTATGTTCTTATACCTGGCACAAGGGGTGGGATTGTTTCAGATTGTCTCTGGTCTTCAACTGATGGATTGTGACCCACAAGTGGATAATGGTTTGATCTAAGTGTGCCACGGCAGTACTGATGCACACAATATTTCATGGTTGTTTTTTTAAAGGATCGACTTCTCAACAAGGCAACCTCCATCTCACTTACTCTTTTCCCCACCCTAGGTCCAGCAAGTCAAGATGCCTGAATTGAATCCCAGAGGGTAGAAGGAAAAGGAAATGAGGAAGATACTGCCCAGAAAGCTTCATGACTCAGACTTAAAAGCTACCCAACCAACAAACAGGGCAGCGGAGGCTCTTCTCAGGAGATAAGGTCTTGGAGGGTTTGAACCCCAAAATAAGCCTTGGCCAAAATAAGCCTTGGGCCACCTCTTGGGAAACTCAGCTGACTGCTTTGCGATGCTCTGGAGTCACATCTGCCCCAGAGGTTGCGTGTGAGTGCAGGGTGCTCTTAACCTTTGTTTGTTCAAAATAGTTATATCTCATGTTTATAAACATGTTTCTGTTTATAAACAGTTATATGAATTATAGCCTTTTAATAAAATATTATCAAAGCAGCCTACAACAGGGGTTCTCAACCTTTAGAGGCCCGGGTACCCCCTATCATGGTCCAATTTTCTGAAGTATCCCCAGCTAATTAACTGCTAATTAATTGGATTAATCAATTAATTAATTAGGTAATTAATTGTTAAATAAAAAAGTACTAAAACAATTTTAAATGTGAAAAAATGTCTTATTTAACTCTTGTGTGTGTGTGTGTGTGTGTGTGTGTGAGTGAGAGAGAGAGAGAGAGAGACATGCAAGGATCTCTTTTTTCTCCAAGTTACACAGCTCCTCCCTCTCCCACCCCACCAAAGTACATTTTCCAAAGTACAAAAATAAGCCCAAAACCAAAATCAGAGAGACAGAAGGGATCCGAAAATAATTAAAATTTAAAATCCATGTTAATTAACACTTAATTAGCTTTAGAGAAATAGGAAGTACGGGTGAGAAAGCCATGTAAAAACAAAGTCCAGCTAGAATAAAAATGAAAATCGATCCTCCTTGCACTCTTCGAAGTAATCTGACAATGCAAGCAGGCAGAAACTCATTAAAATCCACAGCAAAAACCATTAAAATCCGACGTTTTGTCGCCTAAAATCCGGAAACTTAATTAGATGCTGATGGGGCAGATAAAGGGCAGGGATTGGCGTACCCCCAGCAAGAGATCCACATACCCCTAGGGGTACCCGTACCACAGATTGAGAACCCCTGGCCTACAACGTATAGTGTACAAAGTACTGTATACTTAAAATCAACAATAAAAAAAATCATAACGAAACATGTATCTGCAGCTGCAGTTGTTGTTGTTATTATTATTATTATTATTAATACATGTAATAATAATAATAGTATTAGAAAACAATACATGTAATAATAATAATAGTATTTATATACCGCTTTTCAACAAAAAGTTCACATGCAGGAGCTAAACACTGAAAACCAGAGCTGGGTCAAAAATTACCTGACAACGTTTGACTGAATTTCTGGGAGAGGGATTTTGAAGCCGAAACGACAGTCCCTGACCCTTTGCTGCTTGTGCTTGTTGTCCCCACCTGTGTGTTTTGCTGCTACTGCTGTGGCATCACTCTGGAAGTGTTTCACTCAGCAGCTGCCAGTGGTGTTGCTAGTGTGCCCCAGGGGGCGCGGCAATGACGTATTTTGCATCATCGCCCCGCCCCCTGCGCTCCCCCAGGGCAGGCGAGAGGAGCCATCAAAAGTGCCAAAAATGGCGCAAAAAACCTCCGTGGCTGCAGATGCAGCCACTGTGGCTGCGAAAAAGCAGTCGCGGAACAGAAAGCTGCCGTCGTGGCTCCTCCTCGCGAGGAGACTGCGGGTGACACCCGGGGCACAACAGACACCCAGACACACAGACACACAGACACCCAGGCCCCAGCCTGGCTACGCTACTGGCAGCTGCCATTTCCCCCCAGAAGCTCCCTTTGAGTGAGGATGTTACAGAACGCTATAGTATTGCACAGCGGGAACTGCTGGGGAAAAGAATGGCTGCCACAGCCAGCACCTGCTGCGGCAATTTGTCAACACTGGTGCCACGGAAAGTTCTGCCCCTGAACTTTTCATCTCACTTTGTCTTCTCCTTCCCCCCAAATCACTGAATGGAGCAGCAAAAGATGGAATCCATTTCAGATTGGTCTTACTAACCATTAAAAATATGGGAAAACAAGAACATCCACTCAGTACTGAAAAGAGAAAGGGAAGAAATTCCAAAAGGTGCCACCATTGAAAAGACCATTTTCCTCAGAGGGTAGGGTACCCAGAATCCGGCATTTAACGCTGATCGAGCTGGGCAGGTTCGTATGGGAGTAGGCAGTCCTTCAGATAACCTGGTGCCAGACTGTGTAGGGCTTGAAAGGTTTGAACCAACAAATTGTGCCCAGAAACAACTGGCGGCTAGTGAGGCTCTTTCTGTCCGGGCAAAATACAGTCGCATCCAGCATTGTTCTCAGCCAGTTGAAGGCAGCCCCAGATGCAGCACACTCAGGGCCAGCCCAGCCATGAAGTGGGCTGGTGCGCTTGTGTCAGTACCCGATGGTGGGAGACGAGGGTGCAGCGGATTTGGGGTACTGCTCTTCACCCCAAGCCTGCTACTGCCTCCCTCCAGCCCACTGCAGATGAGAGCCACATTGATATACTTACCGTCTGCCACATCAGTCTACTTCATGGCCGGGCCAGCCCTGCCCATTAGAGTTCCTGACAAGAGAGAAAACAATACATGTGATTGTCCAATTGCCAACAAACTTCATTCCCAATCTCCTTCCTTCCTGTGAACTGACAAAGTGTGTCATTTTTATCATTAAGGTGTTGTTGTTTTTCTCAGTCAAGTTGATGTGTATAGGTGCCATGGCGAAGATGCGACATTAGCTTAAAATAAATTAAGAACCCGAGACTTCAATTCTGGGAGGAGGAAGTCAGTATATACAGGAAACACAAACATTGCCCCTGAGACAATCATGGACAAACCAAAACGAAACAAAATGTGTCAAGGGCTGACTGGGGTCCACCCAAATGTGTTAAACCTCAATTTACAAACTTCAGGATTTACAAACGTCCCAGATGACTTGCTTCCGTGTGTCAGTTCTTGCACCAGAACAGGAAGAGACTCTTGTTGTAGTCAATTATGGTTTCCATATGCGTCAGCTCTAATCTGCCCCACGGCAATTGAAGATGTCTTTTTCTGAAAGGAGAAAAGGTTATTAATTAATTACCCATTCATCTTCCCCCATTTTATCCTTAAGAACCCTGCAAAGTAGGTCACTCAATGAACAACAGAGTGAAATGGGATAGAAGAATCTGGATCTCCCTGATCCAACAGTCTGTCCAACACAGCAGCACGTGGACTTTCTAATGCACAGAAATACCAGGGTTCTCTGAGAGCCGAGCTGGGTTATAGCAGCAAAAGAAAAAGGAGCCGTCAGTCAGGGATCCTTAGTAGTGATGAGTGAACTCTCTCTCTCTTCATTTGGTCTCTCTATCAGCCTGATATTTACAAGTGTGTTTGTTTTGGCAGGCATTTGGAAACAAAGCTCTTTGCAAGCATTCCCTCTCAGCTCATAACGTTGGCACATGGGTGCTGATAGTGGCGCTGTGCCCAAGAGCCTTAGCACTCGATTTGTCATGCAACCAGCCATGCATGGCCAGCTGGAAACATCTGTATCCTGAATCAGGGATTTACACACTGAATTTACAAACTTCAGGATTTACAAACGTCAGGGCACAGTGGCGTAGCTGGGTTGTCTGCTGCCCCGGGCAGTGACTCCTAATGGAGTCCTCCCCCCTGAGTGTCAGAAGACCTAGAAGTCGAGTACAGTACTCCCCCCATATCCACTGGGGATATGTTCCAACTCAAGCCCCTCCGTGGATACTTGAAACCGTGGATAGGAGCGAACACCCCCTCCATGGTTTCCTGAGGGCCCCCCCACCCTGCCTCCCCTGTGCGCGCGCCCCCAGCTCTTATTTTTCTTTCAGCAAGCTTTGTTTCTTCCGTAAAATAAAACAAACAGAGAAGCAGCCTCCATTGCAGCCAAGTAGAACAAGACTAGAAGGCCAGCAGGTGGCGCAGGTGGTTAAACCGCTGAACCATGAGCTGTCGATCGAAAGGTCAGCAGTTCGAATCCGCAACGGGGTGAGCTCTCGTTGCTTGGCCGTTGCTCCTGCCAACCTAGCAATTCCAAAGCATGTTAATGTACCGCTTGCAGGAAGGTAAACAGTGCTCCGTGTTCCAGCTGCATGCTACGTGCTGTGGCAAGGAGAGTCATGCCGGCCACATGACCATGGAGGCGTCTTCGGACAACGCTGGCTGTTCGGCTTTGAAATGGGGATGAGCACCACACCCTAGAGTCAGACACGACTGGACTTAATTGTCAGGGGACACCTTTACCTTTTTTAGAACAAGACTAAGTCCTAGAGAGGCACTGCAAGGTTAACAAGTTTCGTTCTACTCGCCTGCAATAAGCAGTCAGAGGCTGCTTCTCCTGTTTGTTTAAGGAAGAAATGAAGCTTACTGGGAAAAAAGTAGCAGCCTGGGGGGGGGGGTGTCCCCGCAATCCGTGGATAACTGAAACCGTGGATAGCGAATCCGTGGATACGGGGGCCCACCTGTACTTCCAGTTTGCGATTCACACACATACCCTGCCGCTTCCAGATCGCTCCTTTTCTGAAAGGAGAAAAACGTTCTTGATTACACATTCATCTTCCTTCCATCTTCCTCCATTCTTCCAAAGGAGAAGGGCAGTCGGATCACAGCCACCGCTGCTCCTCACCACTCCTCGTGATCTGGCAGTGTTGGGACGCCCGTGATCAGCTGCCCTTCTCCTTTGGAGACAGGGGTGGTCCGCACCAGGTGCCTCGCAGTAGCTATGCCATTGTCAGGGCAAGAAATACCGTACTGTACTTGATCCATCCTATTTATTAAGCGAGAGGAGGCATGAGTCCTTAAAACTCCAGTCTGTGCCTTTGAGCGTCTGCACTTTATCTATCCTTTGCTGCCCCCTGCTGGGTTGAATAAAAGACATCGTACTGTATAAGAAATGCCACTCTGATTAATCACGATTTTTTATGATTAACCAGAAATTGCTGCAGGTTCAGATCACATACCTGGAGCACTGTAGGACAAACTACATGTTACGTTACAGCCACAGAAAATGAAGCTCCAATGCAAAATATTGAGAAACAACACACTCCAACTACTTTTGTGCACACCAGATCCATATTTACCTAGTAAAAATGGGGCCTGAAAGAGTAAAAACCTAATGGAATTCCCTCCCTCTAAACTTACGAACTGCTCCCTCCTTGGAGGCCTTCCGGCGGGGCCTAAAGACATTCCTTTTTAAACAAACCCTCTGAGTTAGCCACCCAGCCTAACTATTTTAGTGGTCCAGCCCCTTTTACTCCTGTTTTTTTTTTTACTTTTTTACTCCTGCTTTCATATTCTGTACTGTGGTTTTAGATTTTATTAATGTTAGTGGGATAGAAATCTAATGAATGAATGAATGAATGAAAGCAGCTGGGGTTGGAAGTTTCAGGGGGGACAGGACTGGCGTGTCGGTGGTTGCAGCGCAAAGCATCCCCATCTGAGGTGTGTGCTCCAGAGGTGCGTAACCTTTTCAACAATCCGTTGGAAGCAGAAGCAGCTGGAAATACCACATGGTGCTGCCTCCCTGGGAAACCCAAAAGCAAGAGAAAAAGGCCGACCTCTCCCACCATTGCTCCCAGTCACGCCACAAGGACGCGCGTCACCGGGGAGCGCGCATCACCTTTAATGACGTGGCCCCGTCCCTGCGCGTGATGTCACACGCAGGCGCACAGAACCCCCCTCCCCGTGCCATTTTCGGCTCACGTTGGAGCCAAACGGACACAGGGGAGGGCGGTCGGGCCGAAGCCAGATCGACGAGACGTGAGTTTCCGCCCTCCCCACTCTCCCCAGGGGGTTGCGCGTCACCCGTCCATGTGCGCGTCACCCCTGGCGGCCCGCCCTCCCCGCCACAGGCCAGCGACGTGCCTGCTCCCCTGCAACTGGTATTCAGAGCCTCGCTGCCACTGAACCCGGAGGTACAGTAGTTCTTGACCATTAGCCATTGAATGATGATGGCCCTCTGATCCACCATGAATTTGTCCAACCCCCTTTTAAAGCCTTTGCCACATGGTGGCAACAAACTCCAAAGACTAATTGTGCACTGTTTGAAATATGACCTCCTTTTGCCATCTTAAATTTCCCACCAATCAGTGTCATTGGATGATCCCTGGTTCTAGTCTTGTGAGAGGGGAAAAACTTATCTCTTTTTCCACACCTTGCATAATTTTATGTCTCAACAATTTCCCTTTTTCCCCAAGCTAAAAGACTCCAAACATTGTAGCCTTTCCTCATAAGGAAGATGTCTGATCATTTTGGTTGTCCTCTTGTGCACCTTTTCCAGCTCTGCAGTATCTTTTTTGAGGTGTGGCAAATAGAACAATGCATGGTATTCCAAATGTGGCTCCACCATAAATTTGATAGGGGCAATATAGTTTTCTCCTTCATGGATCATTGCCTTGTCGTGGTGAAGGGGCAATATAGTTTTCTCCTTAGGGGCAATATAGTTTTCTCCTTCATGGATCATTGCCTTGTCGTGGCGAAGGGGCTTGCGTAACTCAATGGAGCCATGAGCTATGCCGTGCAGGGACACCCAAGACGGACAGGTCGTAGCAGAGAGTTCTGACTAAAAGTGATCCACTGGAGAAGGAAATGGCAACCCACTCCAGTAACCTTGCCAAGAAAATCCCATGAACAGTACCAAAAGGCTAAAAGATATGACGCCGGAAGATGAGCCCCTCAGGTCGGAAGGTGTCCAATATGCTACTGAGGAAGAGCGGAGGACTATTCCAAGTAGACCCAGAAAGAGTGAAGCGGCTGGGCCAAAGCCAATAGGACATCCAGCTGTGGATGTGTCTGAGGTTGAAAGGAAAATCCAATGCTGCAAGGAGCAATACTGCTTAGGAACATGGAATGTGAGGTCTATGAATCAAGGCAAGCTGGATGTGGTCAAAAATGAGATGATAAGATTGAACATTGACATCTTGGGAATCAGTGAACTAAAATGGACGGGCAGGGGCGAATTTAAGTCAGGTGACCATCATATCTACTACTGTGGGCATGAATCCCTTAGAAGAAATGGAGTAGCCCTCATAGTCAATAAAAGAGTGGGAAAGGCAGTACTGGGGTGCAACCTCAAAAACGACAGAATGATTTCAGTTCGAATCCAAGGCAAACCATTCAACATTACAGTAATCCAAGTGTATGCCCCAACCACTGATGCCGAAGAAGATGAAGTTGACCGGTTCTATGAAGACCTACAACACCTTCTAGAACTAGCACCCAAAAAAGATGTCCTTTACATCATAGGAGACTGGAATGCTAAAGTAGGAAATCAAGAAATAAACGGAACAACAGGCAAGTTTGGCCTTGGAGCGCAAAATGAAGCAGGGCAAAGGCTAACGGAGTTCTGTCAAGAGAACACGCTGGTCATAGCAAACACTCTTTTCCAACAACACAAGAGGCGACTCTACACATGGACATCACCAGATGGTCAATACCGAAACCAGATAGATTATGTGCTTTGCAACCAAAGATGGAGAAGCTCTATACAATCAGTAAAAACAAGACCTGGAGCTGACTGTGGCTCAGATCATGAGCTTCTTATTGCAAAATTCAGACTTAAACTGAAGAATGTAGGGAACACCACTAGACCAGTCAGATATGACCTAAACCATATCCCTTATGAGTATACAGTGGAGGTGAAGAATAGATTTAGGGCATTAGACCTGGTAGACAGAGTGCCTGAAGAACTATGGACGGAAGTTCGTAACATTGTACAGGAGGCAGCAACTAAAACCATCCCAAAGAAAAAGAATTGCGAGAAAGCAAAGTGGCTGTCAGATGAGGCTTTACAAATAGCTGTGGAAAGAAGGAATGCAAAAAGCAAAGGTGAAAGGGAAAGATATAAACAACTGAATGCAGAGTTCCAGAGAATAGCAAGGAGAGATAAGAAGGCCTTCTTAAATGAACAATGCAAGGAAATCGAGGAAAACAACAGAATGGGGAGGACTAGAGATCTCTTCAAGAAAATTGGAGATATCAAGGGAACGTTTTGTGCAAAGATGGGCATGATAAAGGACAAAAAAGGCAAGGACCTAACAGAAGCAGAAGAGATTAAGAAGAGATGGCAAGAATACACAGAAGAACTATACAAGAAAGATCTTAATGTTCCTGATGACCACGCTGGTGTGGTCACTGACCCAGAGCCGGACATCCTAGAGAGTGAAGTCAAGTGGGCCTTAGGTAGCATTACTAACAACAAAGCTAGTGGAGATTATAATATCCCAGCTGAGCTACTTAAAATCCTAAATGATGATGCTGTGAAAGTGCTGCACTCAATATGCCAACAAATTTGGAAAACTCAGCAGTGGCCAAAGGATTGGAAAAGGTCAGTTTACGTTCCAATTCCAAAGAAGGGCAGTGCCAAAGAGTGTTCAAACTACCGTACAATTGCACTCATTTCACATGCTAGCAAGGTTATGCTCAAAATCCTACAAGCTAGGCTTCAGCAGTACGTGGACCGAGAACTACCGGACGTACAAGCTGGGTTTCGAAGAGGCAGAGGAACTAGAGATCAAATTGCCAGCATGCGGTGGATCATGGAGAAAGCACGAGAGTTCCAAAAAAACACCTACTTCTGCTTCATTGACTACGCAAAAGCCTTTGATTGTGTGGATCACAACAAACTGTGGCAAATTCTTAAAGAGATGGGGGTACCAGACCACCTTACCTGTCTCCTGAGAAACCTGTATGCGGGTCAAGAAGCAACAGTTCGAACCGGCCATGGAACAACCGATTGGTTCAAAATTGGGAAGGGAGTACGGCAAGGCTGTATATTGTCACCCTGCTTATTTAACTTATATGCAGAGTACATTATGAGAAATGCAGGGCTGAATGAATCACAAGCCGGAATCAAGATTGCCGGGAGAAATATCAACAACCTCAGATATGCAGACGATACCACCCTAATGGCAGAAAGTGAAGAAGAACTAAAGAGCCTCTTGATGAGGGTGAAAGAGGAGAGTGCAAAAGTTGGCTTGAAACTCAACATTAATAAAACTAAGATCATGGCATCGGGTCCCATCAATTCCTGGCAAATAGAAGGGGCAGAAATGGAAGCAGTAGCAGATTTTACTTTTCTGGGTTCGAAGATCACTGCAGACGGAGACAGCAGCCATGAAATTAAAAGACGCTTACTCCTTGGAAGGAAAGCTATGGCAAACTTAGACAGCATAATAAAAAGCAGAGATATCACCATGCCAACAAAAGTTCGTATAGTCAGGGCGATGGTGTTCCCAGTAGCAATGTATGGTTGCGAGAGTTGGACCATAAGGAAGGCTGAGCGCCGAAGAATAGATGCTTTTGAACTGTGGTGCTGGAGAAGACTCCTGAGAGTCCCTTGGACTGCTAGGAGATCAAATCAGTCAATTCTAAATGAAATCAAGCCTGACTGTTCCCTGGAAGGACAGGTACTAAGGCTGAAACTCAAATATTTTGGCCACCTAATGCGAAGAGAGGACTCTCTGGAGAAGACTCTGATGCTGGGAAAGATTGAAGGCAAAAGGAGAAGGGGAAGGCCAAGGATGAGATGGTTAGACAGCATCACCGATGCAACGAACATGACAATGAGCGAACTCAGGAAGATAGTGGAGGACAGGAAGGCCTGGCGGGATATGGTTCGTGGGATCACGAAGGGTCGGACACGACTTAACGACTGAACAACAATATAGTTTTAATAGTTTTATTCTGAATCTCTTTTCTAAGGACCCCTACTATGGAATTGTAGACACTGGGTTGGCATTTCAATTGAGTTATCTTCCACCACCATGATGCCAAGTTCTCTTTCCTGGTTCATCACCAACAAACAGCTCAGACCCCATTAGAGTATATGGTGATGTATGTTGGATTTTTTTTTTTTGCCCCAAATTACATCGTTCTATACATATTGATGTTGAACCATGTGACACTCGGTTGCCACATGACAAGGACTCACTTTGGAGAGGTCCTTGTGGAGCACTTCACAATCTGCCTTGATTTTTACCACATTGAATAATGTGGTGTCATCTACAAACTTGTTTGCCTTTAACTTCAGATTATGTATGAACACGTTAAAAACCACACCGCTCGGAATACAGATCCTTTTGGGACCCCACTTCTTCCTTCCTTCCATAGCCTGATGATAATCATCCATTCATTCTACCCTCTGTTTCCTGTTCTTTAACCAGTTACCAATCCATGAAAGGGCCTGTCCTATTATTCCATGACTGCTAAGTTGTCTCAAGGGCCTTTGGTGAGGATCTTTGTCAAAAGCTTTTTGAAGGGCAAGTGGATTGCCTCTATATCCACGTGCCTGTTGACACTCTCAAAGAATTCTAGAAAGTGAGTGAGGCAGGTCTTAGGTAAAGGTAAAGGTAGCCCTTGACAATTAAGTCCAGTCGTGTCCAACTCTAGGGAGCTGTGCTCATCTCCGTTTCAAAGCCAAAGAGCCAGCGCTGTCCGAAGATGCCTCCGTGGTCATGTGGCCGGCATGACTCTCCTTGCCGCAGCGCGTAGCATGCGGTTGGAATTTACCTTCCCGCAAACGGTACCTATTTATCTATTCGCATTAACATGCTTTGGAACTGCTAGGTTGGCAGGAGCTGGCCAACCAACGAGCGCTCACCCCGTCACGGGAATCGAACTGCCAACCTTTCGATCGACAGCTTATGGTTCAGCGGTTTAACCTGCTGCGCCACCCACTAGAACATACAAACAATTAATAGTAGGGCATATTGCATTCCTAAAAAAATAAATTGAAGCGATATCTTGAGCTTCAAAGACTCCAGTTCCAACATGCTCAATAATTCCTTACATTTCATTAAAAGGTTCCTACACTGTAATGGAGGACCAACAGTGTTTGAAAACTCAGAGTGAAAATTAAAATGTTTTCTGCTGGCACTGTTCATGAAAGATGATTTTTTTTTTTAAGAGATATAATCTTACTTCCAGAATCACTGTATCTCTTTGTGGTTTCTTTTTCTGCATACTTCAAAGGACTGTTAAAAATGGAAATTGGAGTTCAGGGAGGATGATTCAGCAGTTGCCCAACAAGACTCCATGGTCTTTCCATGGTCATGTGGCCAGCATGACTCAACACCGAGGCGCATAGAACGCTGTTACCGTCCTGCTGATGCGGTACCTATTAATCTACTTGCAATTTCTTGCTTTCGAACTGCTAGGTTGGCAGGAGCCGTTGCACGGATTCGAACTGCCGACTTTTCGATCGACAGCTCATGGTTCAGTGGTTTAACCCACTGCGCACATTCACAGAAACCATGTTGGTTCTCCTTCAGCAAGCCTCGTTCGTTCTTTTATATGCTTAATAACATTGTGTTTAATGATGTTTTCCAGCATGGCCTATTATCATTAACAAGTAGCTTCCGGAAACATCTACTAGTAATTAATTTTCTTCTTGCAGCTTCTGACACTTTTCTTATTTCCTGTTCAGTACGGCAGCAGCATGAGATGGATGCTTTTAATTGCACCTTAATTACTGAACTCCAGTTTTCAGGCCTAAGCCCTGAAAGCCCGGAGGAGAAGGGGACGCTGTGTACCAGACTCAGAGGTGCAAAGGAGTTTGGCCTGGCCTGCAAGCCCATACTGTGAAAAATATGAACATAGGGATTTTGTACAAACACGTTAAAATATTAGGCAAGTAATTATAGACGTTTTGACAGGAGAACAGTTTTAAACACAGTGAAAATACATAATACATTCCTGTTAGTGTGATTTGAAAGCAGATTCATTGGAAGCACCGTTAATTTCTGAATGGTCCCTGGATTTTTGGATTAGGATTCAGCAGATGCCACTGCCACTGAACCTTCCCCCTGCCTTCCAAGGCCTGATCCACCCTCCTCTCCGCCCATCACCTCCCCACTCCGCCCCCTCCTCACCCCATTCCTCCCCTTCCCATCTCTCTCCAACCTCCTGCTCCCACTTACCAGTGCCGGTAGGCATCTCTGGTCTGCAGGCAAGCAGAACTGGCTGGTCACCGCTTGCAGTGGTGGCCAGACCACACTGTCGTTTGCAACAGCCAGAAAGCGGATTACGTCACTGAACACTCATTCCAGCGGCGTAATTCCACATTAGGATTGGACCTAAGTGACCCAACAGTGGGGAAAAGGTCTGATGCATGGAGGTGAGCCAGAGTCCTTCCCAGCACTGCCTTTTGGAACACCATAAGCCCACAAGCAGATGTTCATGCTGCTTTCTACCCAGGGCCGGCTCATACATGAGGACAACTGAAGCAGTCGCCTCAGGCAGCAGTTTGGTGGGGTGGGCACCCATCTCTGTCTGCCTGTTTGTCTCACCTGCTTCTCCTTTTCCTTCCACTCCCTGGATTAGAAAAGGAAGAAGGGGACAGAGAGGATGAGGAAATTAGGGTAAAATTGGAGAGTGCTGAGCTAGAAAATTGGAAAGTGGGACAAGCAGAGGGTGGCACAGAGGGTGGCACATTTGGCATGCCACTTCAGGAACCAGGAGGTCTTGGGCTGACCCTGTTTCTACCAATGTGCTTCAGCTTTTTCACCGCACATGAGTGGTCTGTTTTCACAACCCGTCACTGCAGCATGTGGACCAGAAGCTCATCAATTTCAGCTGCAGCCACGTCATTGTCAAATACTGAATGTCCAATCAGCCAAACTTGGCAAATTGGTGTGGTTTGAAATCTGTGCTCTCCCCATGACCTTCAAACCTCGTGTGGGGAAATAAGACTCAAACAGCGCTCCGTGTTCCAGCTGCATGCTACGCGCTGCGGCAAGGAGAGTCATACCGGCCACATGACCACGGAGGCGTCTTCAGACAACGCTGGCTCTTCGGCTTTGAAATAGAGATGAGCACCACACCCTAGAGTCGGACACGACTGGACTTAATTGTCAGGGGATACCTTTACCTTTTTACTGAAAAGGCAAAGGGCCGGGGAGACAATCCATTGTATCTATCAGAAAAGATATTTGCTCCAGCCTAAGCATAAGCAACAATTGGTAATTCACAGATATTTGCCATTCAAGAACATTATCTTTTAATGTAGCAAAATGTATTTTCTGCATTCTTCTTCATTTATTTTATGCCTAAGGAAAATGGTGACTCTCATTTTCTTTGAAGGACAACATGCAAAGAACTTTGTTCCAGCTCTATGCACATGAACAGCCTCCTTTGGCCAGGATCTGGCCCTCAACTCCTCGCGTTTGATCACTGCATAAACAGCGTTTATTGGAGGTGTTCTGCTACAGCAGCAAGCTATTCTGCTGACTCAGCCAATGCATGAATAGGAACACACATGCACATATTTTCCTAACCTATTAAGACTGAAGTAACACTTTGTAGTGTGCCTTTGAAGACATATTGGAGAAGCAATTGAGGAATTTCCCAAAGCCTCAGGTGAGGGTGGGATGCTAAATCTAAATTAAGAAAGGACTTATGGCAAAAGTGGATGCAAATTGTGTCTAGGAGGGTATCTACTAATACGTTCATGAAGCGGGGGGGGGGGGGGGAGGATCCCAGGAAATTCTCTTCCCTCCTGAAATCACACAAGGTTCCAACCCCATCTCAACAAACATGAAATCAGGGGTGCAGTGGAGAAAAATCTTTCAAAGGACCTGCACTGAGAAGAAGCATCAGGCAGGCTCAGTTGGAGGCAAACTGAGAAACGTACCTGGGGCATACAGCAACGTCTACACTAGGCCATTCGCTTTCCAAAGGGCTATGTGAGAAATAGTAAGTAGATCTTGTTACACTAAAACCTAAGCTAACTTACCTGAGACTTTTGTGAACACAAGAGAACTTACTTCTGAGTAAACATTCATAAGTTTACTGATTTATTTGAGTGATTTTACTATGTAAACAGCTTTGTTTACATAGTAAACTTGTTTACTTCTGTTGAAAAGTGGTATATAAATATTCTTATTCTTAACAATAACAATATGTTAGCACTCCAACGGCACAATCCTATGCATGTCTACTCAGAAGTAAGTCCTACTGAGTTACTCCCAGGTAAGGGTTACAGGGTGTATAGGACTGCGGCCTTATATACCAGGGGTGGCCAAACTTGCTTAACATAAGAGCTACATACAATAAACCTCACGTGTTTGAGAGCTGCAATATTTAAGAAGCATTTAAATTCTTAAATACTGTATATTTTCTCACCATGAACTTTAAAAGTACAGTATGTTTTAATCCAGTGGACTCCCAGTTTATGCCTGGTAAATAATTACAAAGCTTGGTTTTGTTGTTTTTTACTTTCCTTTTATATTAACTGTGATGCAAAAAGGAACTCAGTCAACATATTTCTGCGAGCTGCACATTATATGTCAAAGAGCCGCATGTGGCTCATGAGCCACGGTTCGGCCACCCCTGTTACATACCTTTCATATTTCTTTGGAATATTTTTATCCCACCACCTTTCAGTTTTTATACATTTGTTTTGAACTACTGCAGTTGACTCCAAGAGTTTGAGATGAAATGACCTAGATCTTTAAATGATGTGCAATACATTTCAAAGAAGGATTGAGAAGAAAACACTCTAATTAAAACATTTATAGCTGATTTTCTTCTTGTATAGTCTTAGAAGCGCATGACTTTGGGTGTGTGTGTGGGCATGTGCATGCGTGCAACAGGTGTGTGTGATGACAAGCTTCTGCATTTCAACTACGCCACTGCACGGAAAACCACATTGCTGACAACGTCTGACTGGGGTCTTGGGCTCGGGAGGTGCGAGAGGTTGAAAGGTACAAGGAGGCAGGACTTGCAAAACCAAGGAAGGACATGGGAACCTCGTAACCAGCTCTCTTTGTACCAACCTCTAGATTTCGCTGCTTTCTCTGCACTTCCAAGAGTCTGTGTTCTTTTGGTGCTATATTTCAGTTGTTGAAGTCAACTGAAATTATCCTTTTATGATCACTGTGGTACAATATATTATATGTAGCCCAGTGGTGAGGGAAATCCCAGACAGGTTGATATCTCAAGTTACTGGATCTCAGTGAGGAGAATTTTCCCTGTGTTTTGTCCCAGTCTTTCACTACTGAAAAAGACTTGCACTTCTCAACCGCTGCTGCCAGCAGATGTCGTATGGGGAACTGCTGTATAATAAGCCATCAGGCAGTTTATCTTCTCCAACCTTTTCAGAGTCTTGATCAATTTCAAAGCCTCTCTCTCTCTCTCTCTCTCTCTCTCTCTCTCTCTCTCTCTCTCTCTCTCTCTCTCTCGTGTGTGTGTGTGTGTGTGTGTGTGTGTGTGTGTGTGTGTGTGTGTGTGTGTGTGAGAGAGAGAGAGAGAGAGAGAGAGAGAGAGAGAGAGAGAGAACTGCAATTTGAGGTAACTACACGCCAAGCAGATTCAGGATTAAATTTGAGGTTTTTCCCTGGTTTGCTTGGTACACAGGTTTGCCTGGTATACAACAATAACTCAAAAATCAACAGTAGCCATGACTCCCATGAGACATTTGTTTCTAATTGTTTTGCATCTGAGCTCAGCAAATGCAAAACTAAACGATAGCTTACATCCACTATTCCTAACCTTGAATAGAAACAGGCCCAGCAGCACATTGACTAACAATTCCAGGCCATGAGTTGGCTCTTCTTGCGGCGAAGGGTTCCCAGTCGGGACACTCACCTTTCTCCTCTCCTCCTGAGCAAGCGTCCCAATCCCACCATCTAATAGTATCTTTATGTGTCTCTTTTAACAAAGGGCTTACCTCACCTCTTCAACTCTTTCTGGATTTTTTTCACTCACTGTAAAGCCCAGTATTTTTCCTCGAGTTTTTGACTGCATACATGATGTCTCGCCCTCCCTCAGGAGACCCGTTGGAATAGCAGAAAGCTGGAGCAATTTGCAGTGTCCACCATAGGCATCTTCTCAGCTCTGGCTGAGAGCATGTCAGCTGGATGAATTCAACCTGAGAGGCTCATTGGTTTAGGGTTAGCTTCTTGAGCATAAGCAGAGTGTAAAAAATGAATCAAAACCAACAATAAGACATTTTTCCATGTGAGTTTAAGGCCATGATACCAGCCTTCTGTCTCAGCTCTGTGTGTGTGTGTGTGTGTGTGTGTGTGTCTGTCTGTCTGTCTGTCTGTCTGTCTGTTAGCTGACAGCCCTCCTGGGCCAAGTTACCTGGGCAAGGGGGAAGAAGGAGGGTAAAGTATCTTGGTCCTCACCTAGTTTTTCTTTCTCTTTTTCTCTCCCACATATTCACATTCACCTTCACATTCACCAACCGGTAGCATTGGCTGAGTAAGACTGAATAGAGAGGTGAAGGCAAATAGCTCATTCCAATAAAGAATTACACAGGTTTGTGTAATCAAAAACAAGGAAAACGGTTTACTGGAAGAGAAGGAAAAGGGGGCAAAAAGTCCCAGAAGACAATTCCCAGAAGGAAATCAACAGAAGACAATTATATACTCGAGATCAGATCAGAGGCAATATTCAAAAGAAAATAAACCGGTTTTCTAACTAAAAACTTTCCTGACTGATGAAGTCACGAGCAGCATTCCCTGATCCAGACAGGCTTTTTTGCAGCGCCTACTCCCAGGTAAGTGTGTAGAGGATTCCAGCTTTAGGAATTAATGCTGCATTCCTCCCTACTTGACTGGCATCTTGCAACCAGTTCATTTTTCTCCCTTGTGGGGAAGACTGCCCCCCCCCCCAACTCTGATAGACTGGTTTAAACTTAACAGACCCTTCCTTATGAGGTTAGGCTACAGTATTTGGGGCTTGTTAGCTGGGGGGGGGGAGAAGCAACAGCTGTGGGGTACAACAATTATTTATGTATGGTGTGGACAGAGAGAGTAGATAGAGAGCATCTTTTCTTCCTCTCTCACAATACTATAACTATGTCATTCTATGAATTGGCAGAAGCTTTTAAGACAGACAAATTGTGGATGCAAATTGTGTCTAGGCTATCTAGGAGAGGAGGTGGCAGTTCACACAGCACATAATTAGCCCGGAATTCGTTGCCACAAGATGTGGTGATGGCCACTGACCTGGATCGCTTTAAAGTGGATTGGACAAATTCACGGAGAACAGCCTATCCCACCCTGTGGCTAGTAGTCACAATGGCTATATGCACTACCTCCAGGTTCAGCAGTAGTACACCTATGAATAAAATAGCAGGGGAGCAATGGTAGGAGAGAAGTCTGCCTTTCTTTCCTGCTTGTGGGCTGGGGAACCGGATACTGGACTAGATGGGCCTTTGGCCCGATTCAGCAGGGCTTTTCATAAGTTCTTCATAGTGTTCCCTGAGTGAGGCCATTGGCACCTGCTGTACTGGCACATTTTTGGCTTAGGTGCAAATGTGCGATATTCTGTTACTCTCTCTTCTTGGTCTCTCTAGTAGTAGGCTACTGTACTCCTGCAGTACTCCTGGACTACTCCTACTGTACTACGACGACGACGGAAGTAGTAGTAGGTTACTCCAAGACCAGTCTGGTCTTGTCAATCCATCTCTTTACTTCATTGGGTGTATATTTTCATTTTCAGAATGCTGGTTGTAAATCCTTCCGGTAATCCCTGTTCAAGGAACTGGAACAAATGTGGTTGTATCATAGGAGTTGACTGCAGACAATACATCATATGGTGTGCTCTGGGTGGTGACTGGGAGCATAGAGATATGTATCAGTTACCAGGTTTCTGGCAGAAGGTAGTGGTGCTACCAGGTCGATAGATCCATCATGTAATTGCACAAGTGGTGCTGAGAAAGTGAACTAGCTGCATGGTGAAACATAAGATGGCCACCCTCGCTTGCCCTGAGCAGGGGGGTTATTTTTTTTTTCACATTTTTATACCGCCCTTCCTCCAAGGAGCTCAGAGTGGTGTACATATTTCCTCCCCTCCTTTTTGTCCTCACAACAACCCTGTGAGGTAGGTGGGGCTGAGAGATAGTGACTGGCCCAAGGTCACCCAGGAAGCTTCGTGGCTGAGCGGGGATTTGAACCTGGATCTTCCAGGTCTAAGTCCAACTCCCAAACCACTACACCATCCTGGCTTCATTGGACTAGATGACTTCCAAGATCCTGTCCAACTCTAGAATTCTATGATTCTATTATCCTTAGGGGGGTGTTTTAATTGGTTTTAAATTAAATAATATATTTTGTTTTTTATCTTTTTTAATTGCTGTCTTAATTTGTTTCTCTCTGTTGTTGTAAGCCATTTTGGACATATGTTGGGAAAAGCAGCATACAAAATATTTTTAAAATGACACACACAAAAATGAGTTTTAGAAAAATTCAGAGTTGATGCAAGTTAATTACATTTTAGGATGATTTAAATCTCAGTACGTCTTTGCATTTGTTTTTTATCTAAAGATTGTGAATAAAACAAAAAGCACTTTGGACTGGATGCTTGAGTCACATTTCCCAGTTTGAATCAAACTCACTTTGCTGTTGTGTGCTGTGTCACACAACATCCGGGTTATATAAATATGGTATATAAAAAAGTTAAATATTTACATGTTACAAAGGCAGGCAGTCCTTGAATGTAGTTCTCTCAGTGCACGCACACACACGCGCACACACGCACGCACACGCACACGCACACGCACACGCACACACACGCATAGCTACATTTTTCGCTTTCCCCAGACCTGATACTTTGCCACATATTTTGTTGTCCTCCCTCCTACTGGGCTACTTCGCCCCTTCTTGGCCACAGTCCTCAATGGTTCTTTCATTTGCATCCTCCCGTCTTGCATCCTCCATTCCTTCCTTTCACTTCTTATTTCAGTGTCCCCCCGTAGTAGTTTCCCATCGGAATCCTCTCTGCTGCACATGGAGTTCCGGCTTTGTCCTGCTTCACTTCCCTGGAAGTAGCAGGGGCACCACCTATTGTTCTGGCAATTGCACATCCCTTCTCTGCCGCTCTCATTGCCTTGCCGACAGCAGCAATTCACCCCCTCTGTCTGGCACTTGCAGCCTTCCATGCCCACTCCACCGCCACCTTGGTAACCATATATCCCCACCCATCCACCAGCACCACCTTGGCAATAGCTGCAACCTGCCCCATTACAGCGACAGACGCATCCTGGGGCCTCTCCGCTGTGACTGCCTTGGTAACTGGTCCTGGCCTTCCCTTTGCCATCAGGGCCCCCGCAGCAGCCACAGGTCTGACCACAATGTGTGGCCAAATAACCAATGCAGATGCTGACATTGGCTGCTGCGATAAACGCCAAGGCCCACAAAATAGCCCGCTTGTCGGCTCGGCCACTAAGAGTACACTGCGCCAATGGGGGACATACAGGATCATTTGGACGGCAAATGACAATTTTTCGATTCATGACAGGTAACTGTAGGCCAAGGAGGGCCCATAAGAAGGTCAGCTCTGTGACCAAAATGAGGACTATGCACAAGATGTAGATTCCATATCTCCAACCGCCAAATTCGGCTTGGCCAGCCTGCTTACAACATCCGACTGCTGCACCAGTTCTACTCTCCGGCTTGGGTTGTGTTCCTGCTGCTGCTTCCACATCCGGCTTTGATAAAAGTATTTTGTCTTCCGCCGAAACATACACAAACTTCATAAGTGACACGATGACGAGGGTGATCATGAAGTGAAGGACCCAGATGGAGGAGATGGGGATGGGGATCTCCTGGTTAAAGCAGAGGGCTGAGCAGAACGTCTTTGTGTCCCCAAGGTCTTTGGGCCACTGACAAACCAGATCACTCTTAAGGGAGTCCCAGGGCCCATAGGCGAGAAACAGCATCACCATGCGAACGCCGATAAGGAAATACCATGGGTTGATACCCCTGCAGGCCTTCTCTGCCGACAGCACGCCAATTGTGGGCTGAAAGAGCCGAGAAATTCCCCCAACGACGGCAGCCATCTCTGCAGACAGGGAAATCAACTAGAACTAGGATGTGGACGACAAAGAAGAAACGTTAGAGGAACCTAAGAAGAGCCCTTCTATTAGCTGTGTGCTATGTCCCTCCCTTCCTCTTCTCTTGTAGTCCTTTATTATCTCTGCTTCTTCTTTTCTCTTGCCTCTCATTTCTCTCATTTTCTCTTCTACTCCTCTTTCGATCTCCTAACCCTGGATTCTTCCTATCCACATTCTTTCCTCCTTTTTCACCTCACTTCGCTTCTCCTGTCTCACATCCTCTTTGCTACTTTTCCCTTTCCCCCGCCCACCTTGAACCTGATGACTTGTGTATGAAATTACAAATGGGCTCATCATCAACATCATTAACAAAACTGCTGACTCATATGAGGATGCTTAAAAACAAAACAAACAAACAAGGGCTTGAACTGGAGGGGGTTGGCAGAAGCCCCCCCAGCACTCCTGCATCATCAGTTCTGCCTCCACTGGTGGGATCACAATGCTAGCCTACCTGTTCCACAGCTTGCCCAGTAATACATGTTTTAATGAAAAATATTTGCTGAGTACTGTAAGTGCTTTCTTTCAAAGGTGATTGTTTTTTTAGGCATATATCAGATGTACATGTCAACAATACCTTTTGAAATAGACACCTTTAAATACAATCTAGGGCTAAAATTCTATCCACACGTACCACAGCAAATGTCACTGAATTCATCATCAGGAGTTACTTTCAAATAAACCCACATAGGATTAAGGTGTGTGTGACAGATCACAACCAAAAAATGCAGTATAAGAGGTTCAGCAGATCAAGATAGAAATGGTAAATGGTTGACAGACTCTACTTATTAATAACAGAAATATTAAGGTAAACCATGGGTGCTCCTCTTATATTTAGCAAGGGGAGAGTAACTGCCCCCCTTTCACCCCAGCACAGTGTCTTTTCTGGTGGCTGTTGCTGATGGTGTTCTGCATCTTTTTTAGATTGTGAGCCCTTTGCAGACAGGGAGCCATTTAATCATTTGATTTTGTCTGTAAACTGCTTTGTGAACTTTTTGTTGAAAAGCGGTATATAAATACTGTTGTTAATAATAATAATAATAATAATAATAATAATACATTAATGGACCCTGGGCCTTAGGGCCTGATCCTATCCACCTTTCCAGCACTGATGCAGTTGTTTGTGCCAATGGGGAGTGCGCTGGCTGGATCCTGCGGGGGGGGGGGGGAGTCATGGAGGCCTCTTCCCAGTAAGGGAATGTTTGTTCCCTTACCTCAGGGCTGCATTGTGGCTGCATTGGTGCTGGAACGTTGGTTAGTATTGTGCACTTATATAGACTAACTGCCCAATCCTATCCCTCAGCATTGGCGCGGATTCGGCTGCAGTGGTGGAGCACCTGCTGCATTCTTCAGTGGTGGAGGGGGTAATCAGGACGCCTGCCAGAGGTAATATTTTTTTTACTGACTCTGCGTAGGCCCCGATGGCCTATGGGTCTCTTCGGACCCATGCTCACTGTCTATATAGCTGGCATACATCCATGGAGAGAAAGGGGGCAGGGCAGGCGGAAAAATGGGGGATAGGATCTGGTGTGCGTGTTTGCTGCTGTGATCTTCCCCCTCTGGCCCACTCCCCACCCCCTGCCCTCCCTGCCTCGGACTGTCACGGAACCTCCCTGCCCTGCCCCACTGCCAACTTATCAGTGCCTGCGGAGCCTCCAGGAGCCACTGTTGTATGTGCAGTGCCTCTCGCCATTTGTGGCAGCAGCAGCCCAACTTTCACGCCGCCATGAAGAACCTTGCGCTGCCGGAATGCTAATTCCAGCAGCGCAAGGCCTCCAGTAGGATTGAGGCCAAAGACATGGACTGAAACATCCAGCTGAAACGCTCCCTTTCCCTTATCAGTCCATAATCCCACATCAATTTGCGCCAACCAGAAAGCCAAATGCACATATTTGCCTGGAGGTATTGCAGCAAGGATATTTCCAAACCAGAGGACTGCAGGACTGTCAAGGGTTACACAAACAATCTCCTTCACATGAAATGTAAGTGAGCTGCTCAACCATGCCTCTCACATACAATTTTCAATTTGCCACACTTATACATTTGAAGCACTGCATATGCAGGGGGGGGGGGATTTACAGGCTATGAATAGGAGTACAAAGACTGGGACTTTCAAACCCTCTCACTTCCCCTGTGCCCTTCTTGTTTCATCTCACAAGGAAGTGGAAGAAGAATGGGCCAAAAAAAGCGGTAGAGTTTCATCCTCCCAACTCTCTTCCTTGCAGAGTGAGGGCTGGATTTATTTATTTATTTATTTATTTACCAACTTCTTTATTATGTCTCACTTTTAAATTAAAAATATCAAGGCAGCTTACAATGAAGATAGAAGGATAAAAGGAATAAAAACAGTTTTTTAAAAAAATACACCAACTTTCAAAGTGACTAGCCTCAGTCTAGGAAATATGGCAAATGATAAAGACCATTTTACGCAGCAGAGTTTTAAAAAAAAGCCTTCTGGACTCCCTGGAAGATCAGCCTCTATCTGCAGGTGGAGAGAGAAGAAGCCTCTCTAAGCTCTTTAGGGAGCGAGTGCTATAACCGTTGCTGTTGGTTGCTCCAAAGCTGGTTTGCTCCAGAGCTTCCGGCATTTCATTGGCCTAAAAATACTGACAAATAATGTCATAATAATGGAACTCTTGCATGGGTTTACCGTGAGGCACAGCAAAGCAACCGTCAACCGTACCTCACCCTTACAACTGAGCCTGAGGTGTGGTGTATGGCCTCTGAACTTAGAGCTTCCACATACCCATCATGAGCTCTAACCATTGATAGATACGGTAACCATTTACCCTCGCTTTTAGATTAGTCATTTAATGTGCTATTAATTTTGGAATAGAGGTATTTTATTGTTTTTAAATGATATTGTAATACAGGTTGATAACCCCTTATCTGGACATCTGAAACCCAGACTATTCCAAAATCCAGACATTTTTAGGCTGTGACATTTAAAAAAAAACTTTCCAGAACCTGACTGGCAGAGCGCAAGGCATGTTGGGGCACAAAACTATTAACAATATTGTATAAAATTACCTTCATGCTATGTGTATACGAGACATAAATGAATTTTGTGTTTAGACTTGGGTCCCATCCCCAAGTTATCTCATTATATTTATGCAAATATTCCAAAATCCAGACAACTTCCTGTCCCAAGCAGTCCGAATAAGGGATACTCAACCTGTATAAATTGTGCATTTTTATATGTATTTTAATTTTTTAACTTTTATTCTGGGAGCTGGTTTGGGTTACCCATCAGGGATAAGAAAAGCTGGAGACAGACAGACAGACAGACAGACAGACAGACAGACAGACAGACAGACAGACAGACGGACTTCTCTTCCATGAGTTTGTCTGATCCCTTTGGAAAGCCACTTAAGTCTTAAGCCAATGGCCACCACAACATCTTGTGCCAGAAAGTTCCATGAATTAGTTTTGTTTTGTCTGTCTTGAACAAAACTTTGTTTTGTCTGTCCTGAATCTACTGCCCATTAATTTCATAATACGAGCCAAGTTCGAGAACAGCATTATGAGAGACAAACTCTCTACCCACTTGCTCCGTCCGCATCGTGCAGAATCCGATCATCTTCTGCTGTGTTCTCTTTCTCTAAACTAAAACAGCCCCAGTGGTTCCACCTGTCCTCCTCATCTCATAGGTCAGGTGCTGCTCCACCAACCCCTTGATCCTTTGGGCTGCGTCTGTACATCCCCTGCAAGACTGGTCCTGCACCTCCTCCTTAACCTGCCCTGCCCGTTTTCTTGCCTCCTTCTCCGATATCTTCTTTGGCCTTGGGATTGTACTGACAGCCTTTTTTTTTGTCTCCACTGCCCGCTTTTCTCTTCCTCCCATCCGTTTGTCTCCCTCACACTTTTCTGGTTCCCGGGTTGTTTGGTTAGTTCCCTCCCTCCAACACTTCAAGGGCAACCCGTACCTGTTCTCCTTAAGGTGCTTTTCCTTCTTGTCTGTCTCTCTTCACCTCACCCGTCTTCTGCGCAACTATACTTATCCCTCCTGTACAATCTGGCTCCACCCATCACCCTAAATCTGCCCAAGGAGGTACCCGACCTAGCCATATGAAACATTGCATTTCACTGGCAGAACCTGCTGCTGCTGCTGCTGCCAAGATAAGTACTCCAGGCCTCCCACACAGGCAGCCCAAGCTCTCATGCTTTCAGTATCAATGGGTCCAGGCTCGGGTAGCTTCCTATCAGAAAAACTAAGCTTGCTGAGCAGGATTGTCCCTAAAAGAGAACCCAGGAGCCCTCATGCCTGCCTTCAGTGTTCACATAGTATCACATAGGGTTGGCACCGTTTTTCCTGACAGGGCAACCAACCGTCCGTGCCTTTACCATCTGGACAACAGGCAGCAAATCAAGAGCTACATGATATGGTGTGTTTCCTTTCATCATGCAATACGGAACCTCCATGCCAGGGAAAGCTGTTGCTTGCTCGCCAATGCTCTGCCTGTCATACGGCTGTTAAAGCCGCAAGACCTCGGTCAGGAAAGAAGGTGCCAGTGGTCCAAGATTAAATGCAATAAAAGAAACAGAAGGCAGGACAGAGACACAAGAAGAGCTGCCTGGTAAGCATGGGTTTGAGGGCTTGCGTCCATACAAGGGCCCAGCCATGCAGAACGCATCACTTGCAACAGCATATAGAACTGCCAGGAAATACTAAGGCACTTGGGGCGCAATCCTATCCAACTTATGCCACCAGTGTAACCAGCGGCGCAGCGAGAACGGGAGGCCCCAGAATGGAAAGGGGATTCAAATCCCCTTTGAACTCCCCTTTTGGAGGGAATTTGAATCCTCTTTCCATTCTGGGGCCTCCCGTTCTCGCTGCGCCGCTGGTTACACCAGTGGCATAAGTTGGAAAAGATTGTACTGTTGGCGACTCTATATTTTCTTATCATTATATGCAACTCACAATATAGAGGTAAGAAAATATAGAGTCACTTGGTGACTGTATATTTTCTAGTGGTTCTTTATGCTACCATGGTTTGCATAGCTGTAAATGGTCCCCTGTGGTAATGCAGGACCACCTGGGAGAAAACCCAATTGACTGGTGGGATGGATGGGTGGGAGGAGGAACTGCCTGCATGAATCTCTCACATGGGTACTTCCTCCACCAGCCAATCAGGTCTTCTCCCAGGTAGCCCTGTGTTATTGCAGAAGCCCATACTGGGAGACAGTCAGCCATGGCACTAGGTCCTCCTCCTCTTCCACCCTCCAAGGGTGGGAGGAGATGGAGGAACTGCCCCCACTCTCCAGTCCACTCAGGGCCGGCCCATCCATGAGGTCAACTGAAGCGGTTGCTCAGCAGAATCTCAGGGAGAACAAGCAATGGGAAGTGAGCTTTCATGATCCATTACGATAATATGATTCATCCTAAACAAATTGCCTTAGAGGCCATTAGTTTTATCAGTGGCGTTCATCTCTGAGTAGATACGCATGAAATTGCAGTGACTTCACAGAATCTCTGTTGCATGCCTTGAAACGAGATTTGTGAGATACAAATACTTCATTTGTATCCCACCTTTCAATCACAGATGTATCAAATTGGCTTACAAATGTTTCAAAAACAGTTAGATAATATAACGCCTACACAACATAAAACAGAGCAGTGATAAAAACACACAGCTCCTGAAAAGAGTTCCCTCAAAGGCTATGTCTACAATGTTGTATTCAGGCTTTGCAGCTGGAATGAATTGTGTACAAGAAGTTCACTTGCGCACATTTACTTACTTTGGGCTGCGTATGTCAGTTGTGTTGGGGACTTTCTATCTTTTCTTCCAGCGAGGTTCTGGGATGGTGTCAAAGAAAGAGGAGAGTAAAAAGGTACTAAAAGCACAGCAGCAGCAAGATTGTTGGACAGGTAGCTGCAGCCTGAGAGATGCCCCACTTTCCAAGAGACAGCACCCCACCTTCCCAGCATGCCAGCCCCCTTCACTATTAATCCCTTAGCAGAAATCATAGGCATGTTTTCCCCAAGTGTGCACATGTACTACATAAACATGTGTTCAAAGTGCCACTTTCTTGTGCCAAGCTGTGGAAACGTGATTGAGCTGCTTCGCAGTGCAGCCCACCCCAGAAGGGGAAGATTTCCTGATCTCTGCGTTCCCCGTATGCGAATGGTGGTGTGCCTGGGTCTTATTCTATGATCATAATTAGAGGGAAGCAAGAAAGTGCAGCCCCTGACCCATTTTAGAAGGGGAAAGTGAAATATGACCAGACCCCCCTGCTGGGGAATCTTGCTGTACAGACCATGGATCAGATGAAGGTCTAGCATCAGAGTGTGCTGCCCCTTGGACAATGGCAAGGGTGCCCCCATCTCCATTGCTGTCAATCTCTCTGCAGATAGTACATGTCCATGTATATGTTACCTCTTTTTGTTTCAGTGTCGTTTTTTTCTGCATTCCATTTCATGTTTGCATCGCTGCATCACTGCAGAAAAGCTTGTAATCTGGCATAGTCCTGCTGTGCTTCTGCAACATCCCGTCCCTGAACTGCTACTGTTTTTTTCAATCCAGGAATCCTGTCCAGTGCCTGCATTAGTCTCCTCTGAAACTTATTTGAAGTCAAACAGATATTCATGGGCATTCAAAGCCTTCTGAAGCCACCAAGGTAGTAAACATCCCGGAGTCCTCATCTAGTCGTACATGCAAAATCCATTTTTTGAAGCACAGGCTGTAAAGAGTTTGGTTTTTGAAAGGTCTGGCAAATGTCAGGGGTAATGGGATCTCTGCAGCAGGGATGTAGCTGAGAGGGAGCAGATCTCTGGAACCACTCAGATGCTGCCTTTGAAACCCGCTTCAAAAGATCTTAGCGAAAAAGAAGCATCAGGCTAAGCAGGAAGCAAACTGAGACATTTGCCTAGTGATATATGCTAATGTCTAGGCGAGACAGTATATAGCTTGTGTTACATTAAGGCTACAATCATATGCAAATGTACATAAGTCTGACTGACTAACTTCTGAGTCAACATGCAGCTAGCACTCTTTTTATATTTATCTGGGATGTTTTTAAATCCCATTTTTACATAATTGTTTTAAAACTATGGTAACCCACTCCAAGGATTTGGGGTGAAATGAGCTAGATCTTTAAATGACATGTACGTTTCAAACTAGGAATAAGTGGCAGGAGAAGAAAACACACTAATGAAGCCATTTAAAGTTGGTTTTGTTGTTGTATAGTCATCACAGGGTGTGCCTATAGGGGTGTCATGACAAGTTCCCACACTCCAGTGTTTACCCCAACAGCCCTGAGGTTTGGTGGCTTTGGGCCAATGTAAATGCACAGTTTGACTGATGGTTTCTTTGCCACAAAAAAAACTCCCAGCTGCACTAGATGTGCCAGTGTAAGAGCCCCTTGAACATGTACAGAGCAGAGACATCATAGCACGAGGAGAAACCAGGACATCCTGGGAAAGCCACCCTCCCCCTAGCTATGCTACTGAAAGTCGCCCCCCCTTAGCTACGCTACTCCCTCTCCAGTGTGATGCATCCAAGAAAGACCTCCCAGTTGCCCATGTGAGTACAGCCCTATCAGAGACTGAACAGGGGGTTATGTCCAGATGGAGAACGAAATCCTGGCAGTGCTTTTTGGAGTGGAGCCATTCCACCAATATACCTATGGGCATGCAGCCATAATCCTATCGGACCATGAACCTCTTGAGATAATCATAGCAAAGCCACTTCTGAGTGCACCAAAGAAATTACAGAGGACGACGATGTGTCTCCAGAGCTACGATGTAGATTAAATACCATACAGGCTGAATGCTGGTACTGTGTTAGCAGACACACTACCCTCCCACCAGCTCCACTGGCTGCCTCTTCTGGCCTCCACTTGCCCTGCCTGCCTGTTGCCTCCATTGGCCACCTCCACAGCCTTGCTTAACCCCCTCAGCAGCCCAGCCTGGCCTGACAGCTGCCACTGCACCTCTGCCTCTTGCTCCTGCTGTTTTAAAAAGACAGAGGGGCGTGGAAGAGGACTTTATGGAGCAGAGAAGAGAGTTGCAGTAGACTAGAGTGTCTTCTGCAAGACACTCTAGGCCAGTGGTTCTCAAACCTTTTAGCACCGGGACCCACTTTTTAAAATGACACTCTATCAGGACCCATCTAGCTTTATGAGACCTAAGAAAAAAGTGATCTAGAAATAAATTTATTTACAAGTAAAGAGCTCAGCTACTTGTAGGGTAATTAGCAGCTATCTTGCAAACAGCAGGAGCTCAGCTCTTTGAAGGGCAATTAGAAGCTATCTGATTTTTTGAATAGCCTCAGGGCTTGAGGCAGATAATTACTTATCTAATCTTTCCATCACCTGGGACCCACCAGAAATCAGATTGTGACCCACCAAGTGGGTCCCAACCCACAGTTTGAGAAACACTGCTCTAGGCCACCGTTTTTGTTTCCTCCACACATTTCCTCTTCTGCTCCTCTCTGCCTTTGTAAACTAGTGGAAGCAGGAGGAGGAGGTAGCACTACTGTGCCATCAGGGAAGGGAAGGCACAAGGCAACTCATGGTGCCACCTGAGAGATGTGAGGGACAGGTGTGGACCATCACCAATAGAAATTAACACCAACCTTCTTAAGATTATCAAAGGTCAGCCAATCCTCCTGAGCTGAAAAAGTGTTGTTATTCCATTGTTTCCTAACCACGTTGCTATTCCAAGACACAAATCAGGATGCAATTCTAGGAAGCAATTTATGGTCTCACAGAAAAAATGTATCATCAAAGCATTTTTTAATTGGCCACTGGGTTTAACCCAGTGATAAATTGATTATGAGCTTGGATTCACTGGCTAATTAAATCAGAATGATGGTGCAAAATATTTGCATATTTAAAAAAAGAAAAGCAAGGCCTTATGAAGTGTGTGTGACTACATATGCAAACATGCGGGGGCCTACGGGCTATAATCCTGGATCTATTTGCTTCAGAGCACTCTCTTTAAAGTGAATAGGATTGCTTGCTTCAGAAAAAGTAGAGGTTGTGGAAGGAAGCCTTGACTTGTTTCTACTTTTGAAATAGAAAAACTTCCTAAAACTGGTATAACTACAGAGCACTGAGAATAAAATAAATGATTTACAGGAAAGAATTTCACACCCAGCAGTCTGAATAAGTCAGTGCCTATTACGTAATTTTATAGCAGGATGTAAGAGGTCATCCCAGATACATGTAATAAGAATGTTGTTGGGTCAGTTTGTCACCACAATTTTTTGTAGATGAGGGATCAGCCAGTGGAGTTCTCCGAAGGTGCACCAGTGGTCCTCCAGTTGCCCACTAATAGGTGAGGGAGGGGTGTGGAAGATGGAGAGTGGCTTAGGCAATGGGACTCATTGGCAGTCCATTCTGGAGGATAGATGGATGGATCCTTGACCCACCAGCCCTTCCTCAAAGTGCCCTCTCCCCTATATAAAAAGGGCAGGATGTCTGGTTCAGTTGGTAGAGCGACCGTCTCATACTGTATATGCCTGAAGATCTGAAGGACGGCAGTTCAAGACAGCCGGAAGTGTCTGTGTCTGTCGGAGAGCTGCCGGCACACCAAGCTGATAAGTTGCAGAACCTCTATGGGGGAGTGGAACTGCAGCTGCACTTAAGTGAGAGTCAAGGTTGCCTGTTAGCTGAAGCGTGGTGAGGCGAACGTCAGAGAGAGAGAGAGAGAGAGATGGACTGTGAAAGAAACCATCTAGAATGAAGGGTTCTACGAAAGATTAGAACGTTATTATATTGTAAAAACCCCTTGGGGGTTAGAAAAGCCTGCCCATGTAAACCGCCTTTTGAATTAAAGTCGGAGGAGAAATCCGATGACCAAAGAAAAAGTGGTATATAAATACTGGTTTATTATTATTATTATTATTATTATTATTATTATTAAAACTAGTTGATGACCTTGGCTGTAGACTCTGTCCCAGAGCTGGGCAATGTAGGACCTGGGGGCAGGGCTGGATCCGGCCAGTGTGAGAGCCTCCGGTCAGACTCTCCAACTGCTTCCCATCCATGGTTGATGATCCAGACACTCACTGGCACTGCCCACCCAAATAGAGCAGCTGCACCCCCCAGACGTAGCATCGGTCTGTGTGTCCATGGAAGAAGGGTGCAAATGGATGCCAAACGACTGACCATGTGCTAGGACTAAGCAGGAGCAGCAGACACATCATGCCCTGTCTGGAAGCAGAGCAGAGCGAAAAGAGAGAAACAAGAGAGAGAAAAAGCCAGGAAAATTTCCTGTTTTCTGCCGCAAAACTACTCCTTCAAAAATGAGGGTTGCAACAAAAAGGAAAAAAAAAAAGAGACTAGCAGGTGGAGTCTGTTCCAAACACAGTGGAGTATAAAATAATTTTGACAGAGCTGGAATTAAACTTAAGATGGTAGTTATAACAACAGGTATGTCCACCTCTGCAATAACAACAAAAACAAGGTAACAAACATGATCCAAAATCAAAGGTGGTGGCAATCCAAATAAAAACGGCAGAGACACTCAGCTAATCAAGAGCAATTAGAGACTGAGCACCAACAGGTTTGCTAATCAATTACCCTGCTTCCTCTCTTTATTAGTGCTCTTTCTATGTTATTGTAATTATTATTGTTCAGCTAATTATTCATTGCTATAATGCTGAGCCATGAAAATTCCAAGGGCAATGCTACAGTGTTCAGTTTTTTGGGGAGGGGGAGGGAGGGAGAGAGAGCGCACTATGGTGTCTGTAATACTTGTTTTATTTACAGATGTACAAGCAGAGCCAATTGGAAGCAAGCAGACTCCTAAAAAAACAGACAGCAAACCCACAGATACTGCATCAGATTCTTCAGAGCAACAGTGTGGAGTTCTTCCAATCCAACCAACATCAGCTGAAAGCTGTCAGTTCTGCCTGCCTTTATCCAAATCGAACTGCTTCTTGTGTCTCTCTCCCCTCAACTCTGAAAGTGTCATATTCCCAAGACTAGAGAGAGATCCTCCATGCTTGGTTACTTCCCTAATGTCCCATTGAGTTTGTCAGGCTAAACGAGAGCCCATTTATGCTAACCGCCGGAGCAGTCAGACATATAATTGTTATGTTACAGGACTTCCCTGTTCATACTGGGCACTAAATAGGTGTATTTTGATCCAGGATTGTTGCAGGGAGAGCGTGAAACCCAATAATTAGAGGTGTTTGTTTTTGTTGAATACGAAAGAATTACAGCCTAAGAAGTCTTACTGAACACAATGGGCTTACTTTTGAGTAAAATAACACCATTTTCAAATGCCTCTACCAATAGTGGTTAAAAAACATTTCTTTTTCTCCTTCTTTCTCCTCTCTATGAAAAACCACGTGGAGGGTAGAATTTTCCAAAAAGTGACTGCAGCTTTTGCTGAAGCTCTGTCTGGACCCAAAAGAGCCAGGATGGTGTAGTGGTTTGGGAGTCGGACTTAGACCTGGAAGATCCAGGTTCAAATCCCTGCTCAGCCACGAAGCTTCCTGGGTGACCTTGGGCCAGTCACTGTCTCTTAGCCCCACCTACCTCACAGGGTTGTTGTGAGGACAAAAAGGAGGGGAGGAAATATGTACACCACTCTGAGCTCCTTGGAGGAAGGGCGGTATAAAAATGTGAAAAAAAAATGGCACAAACATTGTCACACCCATCGTCCTGCTATCAAAGTTACAAGAAGTCTGTTTAGACAAGCAAAAGAATAGGGATCCTGACTGCAGGATGCCTCTGCCAACATAAGATCCGGCTATCACCCCATCATCTTAGCTACAGCAACAGCTGATGACCCCCTTATTAGGCTCTCTAGTCTAGGTGTCAGCCATCTCCCCCATCTCGCTCCCATTGTCCTCTCCGACTCCTGCCCAAAACGTCAACAGGAAAAGCCAATTAGGAAATGGGGAGATGGAAAGAGTCCACCTATCCCACATGGAAAAAGACATAATTACAGTACTCTGGTTTTGAGAGGAGTGTGTTGTTTTTATGCTCCGCTCTACCTGTATGAAAGATTCCTGCTGTTAACGCACCTGCTTCACTTGCCCATGCCGGTGCCAAACAGCCATCACAAAGAAGGAAGGATATTCTGTTACACAGTGATTCTCCTGCTTTCCCCTTCTTACACATGTCATGTGCCTTCTTCACTTTCCTTTTTTAGTCTTTTCCCCCTCTCCCCTTCGAAGCAGGAATGCTTTATTATTTGTCCATACCATCTGTCTTTTACTCGTGTAGAGCGGATGTGTCAGGGTTCCTCGACCTCCTTTCAAGGGCTGCGAAGGACGGGGGTCTAATCCTTCACCCCCTGACCAAGAGGCAGGGTGCCCAGACCAGCCTTCGGTCCACAAACACATGACAGTGGGTGGGGAAAGACCGGCCTCAACTGTTCCTCTGGATATTTGTAACTTGAGGGCGGCTTGAGACTAGTGTCGATCAAGACTGCCAGCCTCGGAAAGCATTCTGTCCAGCGAGCAAGGGCCTGTTTGCAAAGCTGTGAGTGAGTGAGTGATAGGCAGCATTGTTGAACCTCCCGGACGAGAGAGCCCAGTCCTCTCGTCTCCCCCCTTGCATCAAAACAATTCCCCGCCCTGAAGTTAGTTGCTGCAGCAGCAGCAGCAGCCATGAATCCGCACTGCACCTTGACTTGCCGCCCCTCCCTTTCGTCTCTCATAAACTGACTAACCAAGGAGGCGCCCATTCCTCTTTCCTTGAACCTCCTCCTTCAAGAGCCTGGCCCTTGAATGTCTTTCCGCCGTAACCCCCCCCCCCCGCCTCCTGGGCAAAATGGACTCATCTCCATATAGTTACGTTAGCATTATTTCCCCCTTAGCATCCAATCATCCCCCTTCCGAGATCACACAAGGGGTCCCCATCTCTTGCACCTCCGTTCTCCCCCTTCTCTACAAAACGGCTTGCGTGCGCGTGCGCGTGCGCGTGCACAGTGCGCGCTCCCCCTCCCTCCTCCCTCCCTCCCTGCAGAGCATTCTCTCGCCCCTCATCACGGCGTACCCTTTCTCTTGCACACGTGCTTTCCTCAGCGCCAGTCAGTTGCCAAACGTAGGAATTTCTATGTGGTTTCTTCGTGTTCAGTGGATGGTATTGCTTTTCCTCCACCTGTGATTTTGTAAACAATCCCCCAATAAACCTCCTTGGTTTAGTTACTTTTTTGACTCCTGTATCTTTTTGAACTCCTTAAATTGCAATATATACACAGCGTGGGTGTCGCAAGCCAACCGTTAAAGATCCCTCACACATGCGTGTTGGGGAAGCGTGTGCATGTTGGTACATGTATCCCAGCCCAGAGCATGTGTGTAGCATAGTACTACATTTCTGATTACACTCTTCTTACGCGCCTTATCTGATTCCGTGTTAAATGGAAGGTAATCCATTGTTAATCTGTTTTACACGTGGTGAGCTGAGCTGGCGATATCCAAAACCACAGGTTCTGGAAATTATTATTCCCATAATTCCCTCCTTAACTTGTAATTAATTTTTTTAAAACCCAGACACCACAAGCCAGCCAGCTAGTGCTTTCATCTTCCTAAGGAAACTGGGCCTGTCTATGCTAACAGAAAACGATGGGAGGGGACTGTTAGGAAATGAAGGGAGGCTATTGGGGACGTCAGCAGGCGATTCTGACCAAACTAGACCGTCCAAGGTTTTCTCTGGAAAGGCATGTGACAATTAAACTAGTATCAAGCATACACTGTATATATGTTTGCAGCAGGGCCACTCAGAGGAATTTTATCAAGGGGGTACAAAGTTTCTTTTGGGCCCCTTCCCTTCATGTGAATTTGGCTCCTCCTGGGCCCCCCTTTTTGCTTTGAGGCCCCCTTTTTGGCCCATTTTTGGCCCTTGGCTCGGATACGATTGTACCCCTTGTACCCCTTTAACTTAACCCCCCTCTCAGAGGCCTTGGTTTGCAGCATAGAAATGCCTGGGTGAGCTGGGAGCTTTCCAGACAGTCGTCATCCTCTCCCTGTGTTGAATATATCATGTTGCTCAGCTAGTGCTAATACTGTACTACTAACACACTTGTTGCCTCATGACACAAAATCTCCAGTTCCCATGTTGTACTTGAAAGGGAAAAGTATAGGCTCCGTGGGGCAGGGAAGTAAGTAGTACTAATCGTTTTTAAAGAAGTCGTTGTCTGTGCCAGCACTCGCAAGTGGCAAGAGCAAAGCCTCCAACAAGCAAAAATGAACGTTGGTGTAGGTAGGAAGGGAGGGGAGCAGGGAGTCTTGGCGTTCTTGGCCTATTCATGGGAACATTCAGCCAGCCCATCCATGTGGCCAACTGAGGCGGGTGCCTCAGGCAACAAATTGCTGAGGGGCATCCATCCACCTCCATCCGCCCACTCACCTCCACTGTCCTCCTTTTGGATTGGAAAAGCAAGAGGGAGACAGAGTGGAAGAGCCAGTATGGAGGAGGGGAGAGTGGTGTGCTAAATGCTCTAGACTCTACCACCTGTACCACCTGTCACGGTCAAATTTTCTGAAGTACCACCTGTGCCAATAAATAAATAGATTTGTACATTAGGGCTAATTACATATTAGGTTTACTTACATGCTACTAATGAGATGGTTGAGGCTGCATCATGGACACAAGATTCATTATTAGTATTAGTATTAGTATTTAATTTCTACTCCTACCTATGACTTTGCAGGGAAAATATCAGGTGGGCAATATAACCCAAGTGTGTGTGTGTGTGTGTGTGTGTGTGTGTGTGTGTGTGAGAGAGAGAGAGAGAGAGAGAGAGAGAGAGAGAGAGAGAGAGAGAGAGAGAGATCGCAACCTTGCCTGCACCTGGGGCAGAAGTGGGGGAAAAGAGCAGCTTGGAAAGCTCATGAATCCATCCTGTGTGTGTGTCTGTCCCTGCCACTAATCTGATGTTCCCATCTTGTTCCAAGATCAGAAAATCAGATAAGTCTCTAATTAACAAATCTGAAGCTGCCCTCTCACCGCACGCGTCTCGCTTCGTCACGTCCCGGAGTCGATTCTGATTGGCCCATCACGTTGCTCCGCGTCCCACCCCCACAACCCCAAACGCAGCCTCTCATTGGCCGAAGCTCAATTTATTCAACTTGGAACGCACCAGAACGACCTTCGGCCAATGAGAGGCTCTGCAAGCCTTTTCCAATACAAGAGCCTCCATCACTGTATAAGCTCTCTGCACGGCTCGGCTCGCTGAGTCCTTCGCGCTGCTGCTTCTGTGGTGCGGCTGCCTGTGAGACTCTCAGAAGAAGATCAGAAAGGCAGATAAGAAGCAGCTTGCTGTGTGTGCCACCGGAGGTAATTCAAAGTACCACCGGTGGTACGCGTACCACAGGTTAGGAAACTCTGCTCTAGAGCCAACCACCCTCCTCTCCTCCACACTTCCTCTTCTGCTAGCTCCCCCTTTTCTTTTTCCAATCCAGTGTCTGTATCAGCAGGTCAGGGGAGGCAGCATTTGACATGGGCCCCTTGGGTGCGAGGAGGTATTAGACTGGCCCCGGGCTGGCCCCGGTCAGTCTTCTCTTGCTTGCCTTATCATCAGTGCTTCTCTGTCTCTGTTGTGAGTTTGCCTGAAAATTATGACCGACTTGGATCTAGCAAATGTGCCTTCACGGTTAGCCAGTTGGACGTTGATTGTTAGGAAATGATCTCTGGGTACAGAGATATTTCTGGAATGTTTGGAATGGGGAAGGAGTTTGTGGAAAGTCAAGGTGACGCACACATCCCCGCCCAAGCTAAGCGTGAGTGTGGAGAAAGAAGCAGCTTTGCGGTTGGGAGACAGACTGAGTCAGAGGCAGCGAGCGAACTGAGAGATGGCAGAAGGCACCTTGGGGTGCATGGGGTTCACTGTCTGTGAATCTGAGCTCTACTGTCTTGCAGGAGTATACATGGTGCTGCTTACCTCCACCTGTGCTCTACTACATGTGTACCTGTAAACAAACAAAATATGATGAGAACGACGTCAAGATCAACTGAAACTGATGAATAAAACAGGATTTAAGGTGGAAAAAAAAGTTAAATATCTGGGAACTGTATTGACGAGTATGAATTGTACACTATTTCAAAATAATTATGTTAAAGTATGGAATGAAATTAAGAAAGATCTGTTAAGATGGGAAAGATTGAAATTGTCTTTACTAGGAAGGATATCGGTGATTTAAGATGAATGTATTGCCAAAAATGATGTTCTTATTTCAAACGATAAAAAGGTAAAGGTATCCCCTGACAATCTGATGCACAATTTAAAGAATGGCAGAAAGACATTTCTAAATTTATTTGGCAAGGGAAAAAACCAAGGGTGAAATATAAGATCCTTCAAGATGCAAAGGAGAGAGGAGGATTAGGACTACCGGATTTGAACGTATATTATGCAGCATGCTGTTTTGTATGGTTGAAAGAGTGGGTGTATTTACAAAATAGAAGATTATTGGAGTTAGAAGGCTCTGACTTGAGATTTGGTTGGCATGGGTATTTGTGGTATGATAAAGTAAAAGCAAATTTAGAATTTAAAAATCACTATGTTAGACATGCATTATGGAGAATTTGGAATAGATATAAAATGAGGTTTTATGAGAAAATACCATTATGGGTTGCACCATATGAAGCGCACTTTGGTGGAAGCGTGCCAAAAGAGAAAGGACTATTATACAGAAATTTATTAAATTTTTCACAAGGAGACTGTACAATGAAGTCAAGACAAAAATTAATGGAAGAAGACTTTAATTGCCAATGGTTTGTATATGCTCAAATTTTGGAGAGATTTAAAGTGGACAAGAAGGCATATGGATTTGTAGAAGAAGAATCAATATTAGAGGTACAATTAAAATCTGAAGACCAGGTAATCTCAAAAATGTATAAATTGCTTTTGAAGTTTGAGACAGAAGAAGAACAGGTTAAAGAATGTACGATTCATTGGGTGAAAAATGTAGGTCATGTTATTTTAAGGGACCAATGGGAACAACTATGGTTAAAGCAGTTGAAATTTACGTTAAATGTTAATATTAAAGAAAATATGTATAAAATGATGTATACATGGTATATAACTCCAAGCAAATTAGCAAAAATGTATGAGAAGATGACGAATAGATGTTGGAAATGTAAAAAGCAAGAAGGAACTTTTTACCATATGTGGTGGACATGCCCCCAAGCAAAGAAGTATTGGACTCAGATTCATAAACAGATTTAGTTGATTTTAAAGATTAAGGTTCAAATGAAACCGGAAACCTTTTTGTTGGGTATGAGGGATGATCATGTAGGCGAAAAATTTCAAACTTTGTTTTTATATATGATAGCTGCGGCAAGAATTTTATATGCACAATATTGGAAGAATTCGGAGATACCTTCGCTGGAAGATTGGTGGCTGAAAGTTTTGGACTATGCTGAAATGGATAAACTTACAATTTTAATTAAGGAAAAGTCAGTTAACCTTTTCGTGAATAACTGGAAACCATTTATCGATTTTTTAAGAGAGAGAGAGAAGAACGATGTGATGATATGCGGATTTAATGAATAGAATGTGGGTGTTATTTTGGCTTAGTTGGATATTATATGTAGAAATTAGTGAATACTATGCTAGTAGGATGTATTGCTTCGTGCTTGCTATAACTTTATGAAATATGTATTGTTTTTGTGTTTTAATATATTAATAAAATATAAATATATATGCCAAAAAAAAGAGACCGACGTCATGCGCCTCTGTCCGATGCTCTCTCTTTCAAAGGAAGCCCAACTGACCTGCTCGCTGGCCTGAGTCGTCACTGGCTGCAAGATCAAGATCAGGCCTGCCCTGGCCCCAGTGGAGGCATCACATGGGAGAACAGAGCAGCGGCGGGAGTGACATTGGGCCACCCAGCCTCTGCGCTTCTGCAAAGTGTCATGGCAAATTGAGGGAGACCAGCCGGGCGCCCATGAGGAAGGAAACGTCCTGCTGTGGATTTTCGCATTGATCGTCTCTTGATCCTAATTGTAGGCTGCTGCCTTGGCTTGGGGCAGTCACTGAGTGGAAAGGAGGAACAGGCCCACCCCCCACCCCCGATGAAATAAACACACAAATGTAGGTGGCATTATTTGCGCTGCAACTTCTTGCTGCTTGGGGAAGTGAGTGGGGAACGTGTCGCAATCGGAAGTGCCTTACAGGCCCATCTCACACGGCGGACGGCGCTGTCCTCTTCAGGGTCTCTGGCAGAGAACAATCTTTCGCATTTTTGCCAGCAATTGAACCTCCTCCTCGTTCCTGGTCAGTGCAAAGCAGGAAGGAGAAGGCAGTGGCAGTGACTGTTGCCAGGAGAGATAATAAGGGGCGGGGAGGGGAGGACAGTCATGGGGGTTGGGGCTGTGGCCAGGTCCCACGCTCTGCACTGGGAGGACGTGTGGGGCTAGGGCCGAGGTTCTCCCACAGGCTTGTAGTCGTAGCATTAAGGCTTCTGTCTGAAAGCTAGGCCACTCGCCATCTTCACACAGAGCCTGAACCATGAACTAATTGACAATGAGAATTTGTAAGTTTTCCACTCTCAGCCTTACCTCAACTCCCCCTCCCCTTTTCCTGTTATTTGGGAGACAAAGACCCCAGGAAGGAGTGGGCTATTGAGATAAGAAATCGGCTTGTTTCTCCTATGGGAAAAGCTGCTTCAGGAACATCACACAGAGCTACGTGCCAGCCTAAAGGTTGTAAAGAGGCCCCCTTTTCCCACCAAAGGGAAGGAGGGGTTTGGCTTCCCCTCATTCTCTCTTTGTTTCTGAAAGCACGTAGGCAACTTTTGCTGTAATTCCTGCTGAAATTTGACTTGTTTCCTGTCTTTTGCATATGCATTGAATGAAGGTATAAGAAGGCTTGTAACGTTTTGTACTTTGCTCCAGCCTTATTCAATTCGCTTTTGGGCTGGAGTCCATGCATGAGAATATTCTTTTGAAAATTCTTATTAAAACTAATACTTCTCAACTCTTGAAAAGACTTATTATTCAATCTTTTCGGGTGGATCAACAGCATCCAGAGAAAGCTGTAACCGTTGCTCTTTAGCAGCAACAGGCTTGCAGTTTCTTCTCTTGCGTGACAAAAAGACAAAAGCACGGAGTGAAGGAGGAATTTTTTTGTAAAATAACAGCAGAAGGGCTAAAGAACTTCTCTCCCTCCACCTACACGGGATTCCAGCTTTTGCTAGCAACTTCCATGGATTTGTCAAACAAAAAGAAGTCGTGGAGGAACGATGCACGCCTGAGCACACAAGCCTGCCGGCCCAAAGAAAAGGCCTGCGGAGCATCTGGGGCAGCAACACCTCTTTCACTATCATTATCATGATTACTACCTGTTGATATTACATATTTTATAGATTCCCTGATTTTAACTGCTGCTGTTGCCAATGATTGCTGCTGCGCTGCCATAGAGCTTTATTGTCCTGTATTAACCAATTCTATAATATTGGATGAATTGTTGGCATCTCCTAGGGCTAACAGCAGCTTGGGAGGGGGGGGGCTGTTATCATCAAGACTGCCAAGAGAAAGGGTTAAATAACCACTTCTTGTGTGCTGCATGGACCATGGTCCCAGTCCTGGAACACCCCCCCCCCCCCCCCCCGCAGCATGACTGCTAGTGGAGCTTTAAAGAAAAACAACAGGCAGCCAAACTACCGGTATCATGCATTTAATAATGTAACGTGTAGGATTGCCCTGAGACAAATGATGAAGCGGAAAAGGGAATGTGGCTAATGAGAAGGAATGAAGGAAGAAAGAAGAAGGAATGCAGAAGGGAAGGAGGAACAGAAGTGAAGCCGGGGGCTGAGGCAGCAGCAGCATGCACATGGCATGGAAGAAGCAGGTCTGCTTGCAGCCTGCCCTGAACAGGGAGCTGCAGTAGGGCTGCCTACTTTGGCAGCCATTAACATGTGTGTTTGCCTGTGCGACATGCATGCATGCTGAGAGAAAGAGACAGCATGAGGAATTCTGCATTATTCATGGGGTTGCTTTTGAGTCACAGGAATTCCTACTCAGGCAGCACCCACCAAACTTCCTCCTCCTCGCTCCATTCTCCAGAAATCAACCCACCCAGCCAATCTTCTTGTTTTCTTGAAGCCAGCGCTGGTGGTGTAGGCTGGAACGAGGACAGAGGTTGCCTTCTTGGAAAGCTGTTCAATTAACACATTGGTGAAAATGGCATCCTCTGCAACCTGGCACCTGACATCAGGGCTTCATTCTCTTTAAGGTAAAGGTGACCCCTGACAATTAAGTCCAGTCGTGTCCGACTCTAGGGTGTGGTGCTCATCTCCATTTCAAAGCCAAAGAGCCAGCGTTGTCCGAAGACGCCTCCGTGGTCATGTGGCCAGCATGATTCTCCTTGCCGCAGCGCGTAGTATGCAGCTGGAACACGGAGCGCTGTTTACCTTCCTATTTATCTACTCGCATTGACATGCTTTGGAACTGCTAGGTTGGCAGGAACTGGCCAAGCAACGAGCGCTCACCCCGTCGCGGGAATCGAACTGCCGACCTTTCGATCGACAGCTCATGGTTCAGCGGTTTAACCCACTGCGCCACTGCGTTCTCTTTAGGGTCATCATAACTCTCCACTTTCACAGAGCTAAGAAAAGACCGGGGGTGTTCACAGCCCTTGCCTCCCATTTGAAATATTGTTGTTGTTGTTGTTGTTGTTGTTGTTGCATTTATATCCCACTTCCCCCCCCCATAAGGGGGACCCTATGGGCTACCATACCAAAGGCAGAATCTAATGCAGAGAGGGTATGACACTCTATCCTCACCCTCTCTACCGAGTAAGCCCTGTTTGCCTGGTTTCGATGCCTGCCAAATTGGTGCATCCACTGGAAGCAGGAAATGCCAAGCAAGCCAAGGTGGTGTCCCAGTCCCTGACCACTGTAGCAATTCTCTCCCCCCCCCCCCCGGTGGAAAACAACATGCGATAATTGGACTTGCTTGAAAGGTAAAATTGGCCATTTCCCAGCAACTGCAGTTCATGTTTGCTGGGGATTTTTGCCAGATCAAGCCCTAACTTAACTCTCTCTGGGGCCTCCAGAAGGAAGCTAGTCGTGCTCCCTTTGCCTTCGCACTGCCAAAGGGGAGGAGTTGTGTCACACCTCAGCCCCTCCGATGCCCACTTGACTTTGGAGGCTTCCTTCTGTCAGAGCCCTGCTTGGGCGTCCAGCATTTCATTCCTTGTCTTTCAGCAGTCTCAACCCAGACACTGCTTGGAGGCAAGGGCTGAGTGCCATTTCCTGCTGCCAGCTGCCAGCTCTCTGCGTGTGAGAAGGTCCAACCTTCTGCATTTAAGAAATCACTTGTTCTCATATTGATAATTATAACTGTAATTCCAAAACTCATTTCCTAATTCGGTAATACGATATTATAAACTGACAGCACACACAGACACAGAGCAGAATAAACAGACATTCCAGCAAGGCCACTTTAAAAAGTCTGGAAAGCTCATCTTATCAATGCATTTGAGTTTAAAAAAGCACAACACATAATTACTTTGTTAGTGTTCTTGGGATACTTTATAAAACAAGCAGTTTCTTTTTAAGGCAGGATGAAATTGTATTTTGAAAGTTTCTGCTTTTCTTTATTATTATTATTGGTTTTGTATCCCTTGTTTTGATCAGAATCCCCAAAACAGCTGTCGACATTCATTTAAAAACCTTACAATTTAAAAATTAAAACCATAATAGAAATAGACCGGGGGGGGGGGGATGGACGGACAGAAAGAGAACAGATTGAAAAACCAAGTTTGAAAATAGCGAATTTATTTTGAAAATAGTGATATATATGAGCCCACAACTTCAAGAATTTTTCATCCAAATAGCACCTCTGTAGGCTAATTTTTCATGCTTACTACTGAATACTGTATCGAAAATGATCAAGAATGTCTTGTTGGTTTCTTTCTTTTTCCCCTTCACAGTCGAGTTTCCTGCTTTCTTTCTCATTTGCTTCATTATCTTCTCTGGCATCGGAAAACCTTCCCTAGCTTTAGGAGAAGATAGGCCAGGCAAGCAGCCATGTTGACAAAAGCTGTCAAAGCCAGGGTCCATAGTGCCATCTGCTTATCGGGTTGGCCTGCCAGGACACATTCTAGAGCCTTGGGGCAGGTTCGTGATCCTGGAAGGCACAAGAAAGTCGTTTCAGACACGGATGGAATCTGCAGAGAGATGACAACCCAGAGGAAGCACAGCTCCATTGCCAGAAGTAGTGCCACGCATAAGCCAAACGCCACTGTTCGCCAGGTGCAGTGCAGAGATGTCTTCTTGGGTCCTTCTGATGGAATCATCATGTTGGTTCTGGAAGTAGCCATGCTGGGCGGTGAATTTTCTCCTGCAGTCATGTTGAATCTGGCAGTCGTGGTATGGCACACACCAGAGGGATCTGTCTGCCCTTCATCGGCAATTGCTGCTGCATTTCTCTGGTGCTTATTATATCCGGTCTTGATGAGCCTCATAAGCCCCACTGGGAGGAGGGCAACCAAAAAAGCAAATCCCCACGCTGAGGAAATGGGTGCCGAGAAGCGCTGGTTGAAGCAGAGTGCGCTGCAGAAAGGCCGAATATCCGCCTCCACCAGAGTCCAGTTACAGGCCAGGTCAGGGTTGGCAGAAGACCAGGGCCCGTCAGCAATAAAAAGCGCTACCAGGCGTAGGCCCAAGAGGAGGTACCAGGGGGCTAGGCCTTGGCAACCACCAGTGTCGCCCCCAGAGAAGGCCAAGGCTGGCTGAAAGAGTCGGGCCAGACCTGCAACCACAGCAGCCATCTGTGGAGAGAGGAGAAGGGAAGGATGCAGGAGAGATCAGCCTCGCTGTTGAGGCCCATGGCTCTGCAGCTTGAGGGGAACAACTAGATACCGCTGGCAGCGTCCCTTTTTCTGGTAGCAGCGCTCCTGCCTGCGTCTTGAGCAGCTACACAACAAATGAAGTGTCCAGCAAGGCATCTCTGTGTGGGGAAAGGACTCATGTGTTGAACCACCTGTGCTTGTTACGCAGCTGTTAGGGGCACTGGAAGTTTGCCCGAAAAAGGTGGCCCCCCTACAGTCTACAGCAGGGCCCTTACCAGGCAGGCACCAGCAGCACCTTCCTTTCCAGGAATGCTCCCTCCAGGTTCTTTCTAGGATCACGCCCTCATTACCTAAATTTCTCCGGGATTTCAGGAGTAGCCTGGCCTCATTCCTTGGTAAGGATTAGCTCCTTTACCCTTGTGCCTTTCAGATTGTAATATGGCATATTTTGTCAAAGGGAGGGAGATATGATGAAAGATAGCAGCAGACAGCTGGGCTGGGGTGGGCAAAGTTCCAAGCAAGGATGTATTGAGGATGGGTGTTGAATGGCAATACTGCATGTGAGTGGGGGGAGTGATGATGATACCACGAGGAGCAGCAGTTCCCTCTGTGAAGGGGATTGTGACCCCCAAGGGAGAATGATGGATTAGGAGCTATCTATAGATCCCCCCTCCCTTGGCGAAACATGAACTAGAAAAACAGGTAGGGGAGATCAGAGAAGCAGGAGAGGTTTGGAAGGGATGCATGTGTGGATTTTCTGAGGGGGGAGAATTTGGGGTTGGGGGTGCATTATTTTGCCCATGATAACTGACAGCCGCTCTCTAGCACAGAAAGGTCTAGTCCAGCCCAGACCTGCTATATGAGACCCTTTTTCACTGAGGATGTACCCAGGACCTTCTGCACGCAAAGCAAGAAGCATGTGTTCATTCTTGCTGTTGGTTCTCTTTCGCTTTCACAGCGCTTTTGGCAGTGCGTTTTCACTGCCTTTGGCCGAGCCTCTTGGGAACGTTGAGAAGGGCCCTCCCTCCCACCCGCCCAGAGCTCATTTTCTGGTCTCCGAAAACCTGAAAACACAGAAGTAACTGGCGATGATGTCATCACCAGTCATTTCCAGTGGTACGCAGCAGGAGAGAGGTGCTGGAGGTGGTACTCGGCCGGGAAGGGGTTGAGAACCCCTGCATAGAATTCAGGCTCATGACCCTTGCCAGGCAGCAAATTGTTCCCCTTCTCCAGAGAGCATCAGGCTATTCAATATACAACACACCTGTCTCCAAAGCAACCCAGCAGATCTGGTTCCTAGTATCTTTCTGGTTTTACTCCAAAAACCACTCCCAGAAGGCTTTGGAATCCTCTCTGAAACCAACAGTAACACCCACCCAAGCTAACTGGTTCCCAACACACTCTACACATGCTCAGAAACACTCCCATTAATTTGACTAATTAATCATTTGGCTCATTAGCGTGCCAGCATTTAAGGCAAATCACAAAGAGATTCCTCTAGGACTGAGCCCTAACTAAAATGAAACCATGCCTATCTTTCCGAAGGGAGTTCTTTTCAAATTCCTAGAATCTGGAGGAGGAATTTGATAAACTGGAAAGTTGGAGCCAGAACTCCTGAGTTCTCTGGGAAGAGAGTAGGACTGAAAAGGCAGATGAAACTTCCTTGATTTTTATCCTGCAGAGGAGGGTGCAGGTGTTTGGGGCAATTTAGCAGGATCCAACCAATGCCAAAACATCCCAATGGCTGTGTGGAAGGAGGATATCAGGGTCCCTGAAGACCACTGCAGAAGCAACCAACCCACCTCGTTTTAAAGGCCATTAGGAAATCCAGCATGTTCCTATGACAGTTGGGAAAGAACCAGTGGATTTGATGGGGTTCTCTTCCATAGTCCCATGAAAACTTCATTCCCTCACCAGTTCCATAAATCGATGGGCACGTCCGTATCTGGTTCTGGGCATAGCAACAAGTCTTTTGCAAATGTTTCATGACTGAAAAGCCCCTTCCTTCTTTACCTTTTCCGTTAGGATTGCCTGGCTCCTGCCTTTTCTCCTGGTGTTTGTCCACTGGCTTATATTCTTCTTCCCCCTTGCATCAGCTCTTCTCTTTCTGTTATGTGTTCTGAGGCTGGAAAGAGAAGGCTGCTTTTTTTTCCTTTTCTTTTTTTTGCGTATCATCAGAAACTCCCTGAATAAATCAGGCCAGCCACTGACAAACACGAAGCTGAAATGAAACCCCCAAGAAACGAGAACAGCTGCCAGAAATACCGCCTCCTCCTTCCCCCCACAGCTCATTTCGGAGACCCCCCTTCTCCTTTTGTAATGAATGTGCTGTATTCTATTCTCCATGGACGCTGCATCTGCTCAGAGAGGAAGGAACTGGGGCCTAACAGATGCAGGCTGTGAATCAGACCAGGACTCCTGGGTTGATTGGGGATGTAGGAGCCTACTGCAGCGGTAGAAGTGTGAGCAAAGGCTCTTGCTGCTGCACACAATACAAGGGCTCATTCCATCCACACAGAGGCAGCAAACAAACAAGCACTTTTCTTCAAATCCCTGCTTTGGATGACTACAGTTATCTTCCCAGAACAAAGATTCACTGTCACTCAAAGGCCAGAGATCAACGCATGCTAAGTTTCGTGTGGCAGCAAATGTAGTCTAAGTTGCAAAGTGGCTCAGTGCGATCAACCCATCCCATAAGCACGTCACTGCCTGTCAAATTGCAAATGGATTTACTAGTTTTCAACTCATGTTTTGAATACAGTACATCAGCTTAATAGTTTATTTGGTGGTTTGGGGGTTGGTGGTTTTTTGGGTGGTGTTTTTTTTGTATTTTGGTTTTTAATGGTTTTGTTCATTGCCTTATCTAAATTTGTGAACTGCCATGGAATTTTTGGACCAATAGTAGTATATAAATACTGTAGTTTAAAATACATGAATGAATAAAATTCTGTGAACTCGTACCAAAGACTGTTGAGTAAATTTAGCAGTCCATGGAATAAGAAGACAGGTCCTTTTATGGATTAGCAACTGGTTAAAGAACAGGAAATAAGGAGTAGGAATAAATGGACAGTTTTCACAGTGGAAGGAAGTAAGGAGATCCCCCAAGGTGGACCTGTATTGGGGCTGGTGCTTTTTTCATTTATTCATCATAAATGATCTGGAGTTAAGAGTAAATAGCAAGGTGGCCAAATTTGCAGATGACATTTGCAGTGGGTCTTCCTCAGAAGGCCCCGGGCAGCCGGCCGGGGAAGACGTCCCTGAGCTGGCTCTCCCGGCCTGGCGAGGCGGGCGGGAGGCCCCCAGGCGACGTGCACGTGTGCGCATGATACCTTTCTGCACGCATGTGCGCGCGTCACCTGGGGGCCCCCCGCCAGGTTCGCCATGCAACAGCGACGCGACCTCTCCAACCTAGGTGAATGGGCAACCAAATGGCATATGTGGTTCAATGTTAATAAGGGCCCAATCCTATTCAACTTTCCAGCACCGATGCAGCCATAATACAGCCCCAAGATAAGGGAACAAACGTTCCATTACCTTGAGGAGGCCTCCATGACTACGCAGGATGCAGCGCACACCCCATTGGCATGGCTGTACCAGTGCTAGAAAGTTGGATAGGATTGGGCCCTAAGTGTACAATGATGCACACTGGGGCAAAAAACTCCCAACCTTACATATACCCTGATACTGATGGGGACTGAGCTGTCAGTGACAAACTAGGAAAGAGCTTCTGAGTATGATGGATAGATCAATGAAAACATAGATCCAGCCTGCAGCAGCCCAAAAGGTACATTCCATGCTGGGCTCCTCAAGAAGAGGATCAAGAAAAAGACCGCTTATAATATGATAGCAGGCAGGTCACTATGGGGAGAAACAGGATTCTGGACCCCATGCGCCTTGGACCAGCAGCGCTTTTCTTATGTTCTCTTGGCCTTCCCCTCCCCGTGTTCCCACTATCATGCTTTATAGCTTGTAAGGCCTTTGGGGCAGGCACTTGTTTTTGTTTCTGTTCGTTAATGTGAACCTATGACAGGCCGTGCGCACTGTACCTTGTGGCCAAAGAAAAGCCAGTTTTTCAGGTTTTGACACATCCTAGCATGACCAAGAAATGGAACCCAAGGCAAGCTGTTCAGATGAAAGGGTAAGATTGCAAAGATAAGAGCAGGTATGATCACCTCTGTTTATAGACAAATTAAGCAGGCATGAACCAGTCAGACTGACGGGGAAGGCAAAACCAGGGAGGGCTGATGCCTCCAAAACGTGGAAGTGCTCAAGTCTCACCCACCACCTGGTCAAACCATTCCCGCCACCACACCTGCCCTCTCAAAGATCCTCCTCCTCAGCTCGGACTATGGAAGCTGAGCTCCATCCGCCATAATAACGCCATGGAATTTCCATGTTCTAAACCCGAATACTAGAGGTAGTTCCCCCCCCCCCTTGCACTGCTTGTAAGCTTCTCAGAGGCTTGCAGCAGGTTGTTGCTGGGGATGGTGTGCTGGACTAGATGGAGACAATTGACTTGCACCAGACCACAGATTGGAGAGGACGTGATGTCCCCCAACACAGTTGCTGCTAGGGCTGTAGCTCCACGCCCCAAATGGGTCGAAATAGCTTCTTAGAGGGTTTCCATTTGGGGGTGATTTTAATGCTTATAGAGATATGGATGGTCAAGGAACCCTCTCTCTCTCTCTCTCTCTCTCTCTCTCTCTCTCTCTCTCTCAACATTTTTTGACTGTGTGTCTTTGCTCTCAGTTGACTCCAACATGGCACCAAAACCACAGCCTGTCTAGTGGGGGGGGGGGTCTGCCTATCTGAGCTGACATCAAAGCAACCATGGCAGGTAGGAATAGGGTTAAGCCTGGTGCCAGTCAGCCCCTCCCTGCCCCTCCCATGCCCTGCTCACGTCTCATTTTGGAATTTATGCCATCTGGATTTGAGCCGGCATCTAAGGTACATTACATGGAGTTGCACCGGCATCAAAGTGGCGACGTTGGGGTGACATCATGGCATATCAGATGTAGTCAGAAGAAAGTTCAGCTGGCATCTGAGGGCTTTACACCATATCCTATGCCACTCAGAAACATTTTTAAAGTATAGGATTGCACCCTTAGATACATTTCATGCAGAATAATAGAGTTCTGCATACAATTAAACTTCGAAACGAATCGATCATAACCATTCCAGAAAACAGTAGTTATTTTAAAACAGTTTAGTTTGAATTTTTCAAGATTTTTTCAAATGAAATCTGTACAATGTGATTAAAAATGCAGCTGGTTAACAAAGTAAGAACAGCTTACAAGTGTTATTGAGTTGAAGTTTTTATTTAATAGCATCTGTAGGTGGAGCAGCATCTGTGCAAGGAGCACACGTGTGGGGTTGCCAACCATCTCACCCCAGCAGGGCTCTTGTGACTTGGACAGACAGGAGAGCAGCAGGGGTCAGGAATGTCTGGCTGCTCCAGTTATCTCTGTCAAAATGGGTTTGCAAAATGTCGGCCTCTCTGGAACAAGGTCAGTAAGCTGCTCACCGCAGGAGTCACACTGGTCCCTGTTGCCAGGCATGCTGTGGGCTCCAGTTGTGGTCTGCCGCGCGGCTTGGCATGTGGAAGGCCCTCTGGCTCGGCCCTCTTGGACGGCTACCGGTGAGGAGCAAAGAGAAACACCGAAAGAGGAGCAAGGAATCCAAATGAGCAGCTGCCAGGAGGGGCAGGTGCCCCTGTGCCGCCGGGATCCCCTCCAATGCTGCCTCTGTGCAACCCACCCACCACCACCACCACCACCCCCGTGGATGACAGGGAGGATGACAGGGAGTCCCCCACCCCTTGACTTACCAGCATCAGCCTCCCTGCTCCACACCACTTCTGCTTGTAATGAGCAGAAAGCGGGGATACTGGGAGCCAGCATCACGAACAGAAGCAACTGGGAGCAGGAAGGCTGCTGCATGCTGCACTCATCATCGCAGTAGGTCAAGGCCTCCTCCTCCTGCCTCTTTGGTGCTTTGTAGCCACGGGGTGGGCGGGGAGAGGCCATCTGGAGCCACAGCAGCAGCAGCAGCAGCAGCAGCACCTTTTCTTAGGTTGGGGTTCTTCTCCCTCCAGCAGCACTGGAGGAAGAAGGGGGCTGCTGCTGCTGCTGTCACGCTCCCCTTCTGACCTGCTCTCAGCAAGCTCCCCCCCCCCCCAGTGGAGTGACAGGCTGGAGAGGGCAGTGGCCAGATCATGGCCTGGGGGCTTCTCCATTCACCGCCACTTCAGGTCACTTCATGGCCAGGTCAGCCCTGGCAGCAGCAGCAGCAGTGACTGTTCTGCCCTGGGTAGCAAAGCTGCAATCCTGTGAGAGGGCTCAGGATGAGTGTTTGGCCAGTAGTGGCAATGGTTGGAGTACCTAGCATTTGCATAGGGATTGCATGCATACACTCACTGCTGTTAGCTACTGCAAGACAAGGGGATGGTTAGGCAACACATTTATGCCAGTATCATAAATTTTATCATTGCCTAATAACTTCTTAGCAACCTTTGCCAATACTGAGGAGAGGGGAAGACATGAGAGCACAATGCAGCTTTCACATGTTGAGGTGTGGACGTCCCTCGCCTCCGTTGCTTACCTGTGTGAGGTGTGCTGTGCCTCCTGTTGGGGGGGGGTGGAGAGTGGAGGTTCCACTGGGGTGATTGTGTGTGGAGTCCTCCTGGGCAGGGCACCTGTAACGAGGGAGCTGAGGTGGGCAGTGCGAATCCAGCACCTTCCCACCTGTGTTCTGAGGGCAGCCAGCCGCCTGTGCAAAGGGCTCCCTTGGCATGCAGGCTGCCCTTTCCCCATGGTTTCCATCACCACCGTGTGGCGCTCTATGGGTGCTCTAAGTGTGCACAACATAAGGCCAGAATGGTATCATCCCGTGTGGTGCACCCTATTATCTGAAGTCTGGTCTCCCAGGCAGGGGCTTAAGCACTAGGGCTGGGGTGCTCAGATGCATAGTCTGCATCCTGTGCTCTGGTGTAGGAGACTGGGTAGGGTACAAGGGTGGCAGGAGTTGGGATGTTCTGGGTTTTAACCCTAACCCTAACCCTAACCCTCCTCACTGGTTTCTATTGGTGTTTTGAGAGGTAAGCCACCTCCAGCATTGGTTGTAGCATTCCACTGACAATTGGGTGGGTCTGCCATCTGGAGGGGGCATAGGATATGGCAGTCTCCTTCTCCTCCCTATTGTGCATTTTGTTGTTTATTCGTTCCGTTGCTTCCGACTCTCCGACTCTTTATAACTTCATGGACCAGCCCACGCCAGAGCTTCCTATCGGCAGTCACCACCCCCAGCTCCCCCAAAGTCAAGTCTCTCACCTCCAGAATATTATCCCATCCATCTTGCCCTGGGTCGGCCTCTCTTCCTTTTGCCTTCTACTTTCCCTAGCATCAGCCTCTTCTCCAGGGTATCCCGTCTTTTCATTATGTGGCCAAAGTACTTCAGTTCAGTTTTGCCTTTAATATCATTCCCTCCAGTGAGCAGTCTGGCTCGATTTCCTGGAGTATGGACTGGTTTGATCTTCTTGCAGTCCAAGGCACTCTCAGAATTTTCCTCCAACACCATAGTGTATACTAGAGCATAGTCATGCTGTAAATGCCAGATGGACTGTTAAATCCCCTGAACCAAATTTTGGTTCCGTGCACTATCTCACGGGAAGCATGGTCTGTGTTAGCAGGAAAGCCTCGGTGTCATTGATTTCAGAAGACAAGAGATTTGGCTGTCCTGGAGAAAGCAGGCCCTGTGCTCTCCGGGAACTGACACTCTCCTGGCCCTTTGAAGCTGTGCACAGCCTTTTACCAAAAACAGCCAGGTGCTGAATTTTGCATCACCTCAAAATTGAGCAACTGGAGTGTGCCTGAAAATTACCCCAGGTCAAACTGAGCGCATCACCTGGTGCTCGATAAGATCTAGGAATAATTGGGGTGCCTCCTTCAATGAAGTGGCAATTCTCTTCCTCATGCATGATTTATGATATATTTTGATGTCTCCTTGGGTGAGAGATTGGGGAGGGGTAGGTCAAACAGCAGGTGGCGGCCAGCGGGTGACGCAGTGGGTTAAACCGCTGAACCATGAGCTGTCGATCGAAAGGTTGGCAGTTCGAATCTGCAACGGGGTGAACTCTCGTTGCTTGGCCAGCTCCTGCCAACCTAGCAGTTCCAAAGCATGTCAATGCAAGTAGATAAATAGGTACCGCTTGCGGGAAGGTAAACAGCGCTCTGTGTTCCAGCTGCATGCTACGCGCTGCGGCAAGGAGAGTCATGCCGGCCACATGACCACGGAGGCGTCTTCGGACAACGCTGGCTCTTCGGCTTTGCAATGGGGATGAGCACCACACCCTAGAGTCGGACACGACTGGACTTAATTGTCAGGGGTCACCTTTACCTTTTTTAGGTCAAACAAGACTTCTCTTTTCAATTAGTGAGTTTTAATTGCAAGTCTTCACTTAGGCCTGTTGTAGGTTTTGCCCTCTCCCGCCCGACCACCAAAGGGAACTCCCCTTTCAAGAGTAAGAGAATGTGAGCAAGAATGTGGGGGGAGGTGTAAGTCAGAAGGTAAGCAGGGGGGGTGCTAGTGCGTAATAAAGGGGATCACTTCGACCAACTTCTTCTCCCGTGGAGCCAAATTCTTCTCTAGTTTCAAGAACAGGTAACAGCCACCTCCTGTCAAGTGTCACCAATCCCAGAAGCCCCTTTTGTTGCCTGGAAGAAGTTGCACTGGTGTGTAGTTAACAATCATCTTTTGCTTCTCTCATTTATAATTGCATGCTTTTATTTGATATCATTGCTTTTAATCATGTTATTGATTTTTCTCAATAAATTCACTGAGCAGGCTCCGAGTCACTTCCTATTCTCCTTCTAGTCTTATGGTGACAGGCTGTGGGAGTGCGCATCGTGAGCAAAGACTACAAGGTCCCCCCACATACACACATGTGCACGTTTGGGGATACAGTACATGTAAATGTGCAATGCATGTGTCTTCAGGACATGTGTGTTATGCTAGTGTCTGGGGCGCTGTCACTGGTGGGGCTTGGGCTGTGCCAGTGGGGTGTCAGTGGGGTCTGAAGGCAACTGCCTGATCCTTTGCCACTCAGAGCATTGGAATTGTAGGATTGGGCTGTAAACCTAGTTGATTTCTGTCACCCATGGATAAATGCTGAAAGTATTGTTCCACTACATACACACTTCTATTCCAGTGTGGATTAAGCCTTAGTCAGGGGCGCCACTTACATTTCTGGGGCCTGGTATGGGGCCCGTCGCATCATCCCCCCCCCCCGTGGTTCAGAGTCGAAATTGGCGGTGATGTGATGACATCATCACATCACCACCAATTACTTCCGGCTCGAAAACACACACACACACTCAGTGGTTTTCGCCCACTCTGGGCTTGGCTGGCTTGGCTTGGAGCTGAGCAAGCCAAGCCCAGAACGTGGAAAAGTGGCCGAGTGTGTGCTTTCTTCCTCTTGTGCAGGCGTACGAGGCCGAAACTCCAAGCTCATAAACCTTCGGTTCTGCCCGGAGGTTTTTAAGCTCAGAGTCTCAGCCTCACACACCTGTGCGAGAAGAATACACTCAGGCCCCACGACTGCCTTGGATGCTTACAGACCCACTCCGGGCCACACATCACCCCCCTCCCAGTACATCACCCAGTGCGGTCCGCACCCCCCCTAATGATGCCACTGGTCTTAGTACAGTTTCAAAAGCAGAATACCACATCAACTTCCGTGTGTTGGTCACATAGCTAACACAGCCCATCAAAAAAAGGTTTTTGTTTTTTTTCTGGTGCCTCCGAAGTTAGACCTATTTTGGGGTATATTTGGAGTGCTGGTTTCAAAAAAGGCATTCGTTTTGCCCTATCAACTCTAGTTTTGGAGATACAGCCTAGTCACCTTATATGCTGATTCAAGCAGCTTCCTTCCTCGTGGAGGAGTTTTTTGAATCAGCATATAAGGTGGTTATGCCACATCTCCAAAACTAGAGCTGATGGGGCAAAACGGATGCCATTTTTGGAATCAGCACCCTAAATATATACCCAAGAATAGGTCTACCTTCCAAGGCACCAAAAAGTGTGTTGGGTTGTGTAATGTGTAAGTTATGGAGTGACTATAAAATTTCCCTTTGCCCTTTTTCCTGAAGACTACATCATTTGTATCTGCTGAATAAACCTTTCACAAGGAAAATTGGAGTAGATAAGATAAGTGTTTTAAAGAGAACCAGCCTGGCAGCTCTCTTGGTATAATCATGTTTGTCTGTGAAGCAACTGTAAAGGATCTGATCAGCAGTAAGATTGTTCATCATGACAAGGTCTGGCAGAGCTCACCGAGTCTCCGACTTCAATAGGCTACAATTATGGCGTCGGGACCTGAAGCAACATATGCAGCACACTGACTCAGTGATGAGCAGGATACAGCTGGACCTTTGAACTCTGAAGACACAAACATCCTTACCTTATGGTAAGTGGCTGTGAACAACATTTCACTAGCGATGGTTAGGAGGCCTGCTTGTGACCCGGCTCACAAACGGATTATGGAAAGAAGCATAAGTACCCAGAGATCATCAAGTCTCACTGCAAAGCAACAAAGCTCCTGGACTAGACGACCTGCCCTAGGCTTGGAACTTTTGAAATCCTTTGCTTCTAATCTAAACTAATTCCTACATGTCCGCCTCTTTTAATGAGATTTTTAACAAGAGTTTTTGCCAAGCAAGGGAAGGGTTACACTCAAAGGTGTTCTTTAGACGTACTGTCTTGATAAACCAGGACACAAAAATATTCACCACACAAGCCTCCCTGGCCGTTTAGATAAAGGTATAGTTTAGGTGCCCCATAGTCAGCTCAAAGACTGTGTTCTTTATTTAAAAGACTTTAAATATAGGGCAAAACCATACTAAGGCTGCAATCCTATTAACACTTTCCTGGAGTAATTCCCATTAAAGTTAATGGGGCTTACATTGAGTAGACCTGCATAAGATTGCACTGTTAGCCCCCCCCCCCCTTTTTGTCTTTTTACTGATACCTCTGCCCTGTTTTTGTCTGTTGATGAGTGCAGTGGCATCAGTGAGTCTTCTGGTACCCAGGGCAGTGACTCATGACATCACCCCAGTGGCATAGCCAGACACCCCCGGGGGCAGTCACGTGACACCCCACATGACCACCCAAGCCCTGTCCCCTTTGGCCTGAACCGGGCCACTTCCAGTGTTTTCAGCGCGAAAACACCAGTTTTTTGCCCGATTTACAGCGCAAATGGCCCAGGCTGAAAGCGCACCTTTTCACTGCCGCCGCCACCATTTTCATCACCGCAGCTGGGTAAGTTGCACCTCCCCAGCGCCCTGACACCCTGTCGCCTGGGGGCAGCCCCCCATCCCCATAAAGACACCTCTGTATCACCCCCTGGGAGTGCAGAGACCTGGAAGGAGTAATTGCTGGTGACGTGCTGATGTCACCGCCAATCAATTCTGGGTTGCCAGCTGCTCAGAGCAGCTGGCCACTTTTCTGCTTTTTTTTTCTTCGCTGCAAAGTCAAAAAAGCTAAAAGCAATCGGCTGCTCAGAGCGGCTCACAACCCAAGCGGCAATGAGGAGGCAGCAGTGGCGGCAAAAAGGGTAGGGTTTCCCCCCCAGCTCCAATCCAGCCACCTCCCCTTGCTCCGCAGAGGAAGGGGGCAGCCGCCATGATCAATCAAAGCCGATTGATGGCGGCAGCAGCCACCCCCTTCCTCCAACTCAGAGGGGGGCTCGTGGCACCCCCCCCTCTGGGTTGGTACCCAGGGCAATGGGCCCTGCCCCCTAGCTACGTCAGTGGATGAATGCTTGGCCACCAGTAACAATGGTTGGAGGACATGATATTCACCAAGAGAAAGCAGACACTCAGTGCTATTAGCTGTTGCAAAAGAAAGGAATGGTTAGACACAACAGATTATAGCAAAGACACATTTGGCAATACTGACGTGGGAGGAGGGGGTTGAGACGTGTGACATGGAATTCCCCCACCAACACTTACCCATGTGGAATGCATTATCCTTGCACACACATTGCAGTGATGGAGAGGAAGTTCTAGTTGGGTGTGTTTGTGAGTGGAGTCCTCCTGGGGCAGAGTCCCTATAATGAGAATTCAGAGAAGACAAATGTTAATCAAAGACTTTTCCCATCTATGGCCGGAGCGCAGCAAGCTGTTTGTGCAAAGTGCTCACTGCTCCCTTCTCCATAGTTCCCATCACCAAAGAAGTCCCCCTTTGTGGGCTCTAAGTGTGCACAACATGAAGCCAGAGAGATACAGCCCCCATATTATATACCATGTGTGTGTTTTATCAACTGAGTTGTGGTCTCTATGGTAGAAGCTTAAGTACTGGGGTGGGAATGCTGTGATTGGCTCTGAAGTTTAGTCTGTCCTATGCAGACAGCGGGTGGCGCAGTGGGTTAATCCGCTGAACCATGAGCTGTCGATCGAAAGGTCGGCAGTTTGAATCCGCGACGGGGTGAGCTCTCGTTGCTTGGCCAGCTCCTGCCAACCTAGCAGTTCCAAAGCATGTCAATGCGAGTAGATAAATAGGTACCGCTTGCGGGAAGGTAAACAGCGCTCCGTGTTCCAGCTGCATGCTATGCGCTGCGGCAAGGAGAGTCATGCCGGCCACATGACCACAGAGGCGTCTTCGGACAACGCTGGCTCTTCGGCTTTGAAATGGAGATGAGCACCACACCCTAGAGTCGGACACGACTGGACTTAATTGTCAGGGGTCACCTTCACCTTTTATGCAGACTGGAGGTGGGTGGGGTAATGGGGTTGGGATTTTTGGGTGCTCTTTTTGCTCTCCATTGATTTCTATGGGTGAAATACAATGTACACCAATTCTGACATTGACCTAACACTCTGCCAACTTAGTTCCAGGGTGTATCTGTCATCTGAAGGGGGTTTAGGATATGGCAGTTCCAGCTCCTCTCTGTCCTGCCCAAGTTCTGTCCACATCTCTACCTGGTTTGGGCATTTCATCTGGCAGGACTGGGGCACCAAAAGTGGGGGTACACCAGTGCCAACGTCTGAGGTTGCTTCGGCTGGCAGGGCTGCAACTCCACCATTGGGGTTGCAATTGCGCCAGTATCCAGGGTCTTTTACGCCACCATGGTTAAAAATTGTTCCGATGGAAATAAATAATAGCAATTAACGGATTAACCAGCAGGTGGCGCCAAAAGACCTCTCACTAAGGATAATGAGGCAAGCCCAGGGTTGGGATAGCGAGTGGGAATGAACGACGACAGTGGAAGGAGGGAACAAAAGGATGGTGAGTCCCTCCTCCCTCCCACCACCTCCTTTGCCTAGTATGGAATGAATGACTTTACGGGAGGCTGAGCTTCTTGCGGGGCTGATCTCCAATAAAGGACAAGTCAGAGGCACGTGAATAATGTGCAATTCAGGGTGTCAAGGAGAACCTTGTTGGCATGATCGCTTGCTGCAAGGCAGCCAGATGTGGCGAACCTTTTTGGGAAGGAAGGGCGGACTCGCCAAGCCCGGCTCAGAGCGAGGGAACCTTGTTGAAGCGGCAGGACGGCCGAGGAAGCGTTGCTTTTTTGCTTTTTTACTGTTCAATCCAGCTTTTGTGTGCTGCGTTGGTTTCTCCGGTTCTGAGGTCACTTCAGCCCAAGCAATGAGATTTTACACAGAGGCTGACTGCATTGCAAACTTAGATGAAAAAAGACTCAAACCTTAAGGGGCCATGAGGGTGAATCCCCGCCGGGATAAGCTGGTGGCGTTCACACACCACCTCTGGGCTAAAGGCAGTACAGGTTGAGGGTGTGTGTGGAATAATTGCACGTGGGGATCTGTGGCCTGTCGTGCAGCCATTTAAAGGGAAAAGGAGCTCTGCGGGGGGGGGGATAACTCCGTCCTGCGGTCGCACAATTCTTTGTGGTGTAGCAGTACATTTCAAGTCCAGGAGTTCCATAGCCGCATCCCATTATTAAGACTATAACAAAAACAAAAAGCAAGAAAACCCACAAAACTTTAAATGTCTTCATTGCATCGTTTTCTTCTCCTGCCATTTATTTCTATTTTGAAACTGCATTTAAACGGCATCATCTAGCCCAATGGTTGCAAAAGTTTTAAAACAAGTGCACAAAAATGGAAAATTGGGATTGAAAAAAATATCCTAAATAGATATATTAAAAGGTATATTACTGCACTAACCTATGCATATTTACTCAGAAATAAGTCTCACTGTGTTCATCTGGATTTACTCCCTGGTAAATGTGCACAATAGCTTAAGCTGCAATTCTAGGCACACTTTCCTGGGAAAAAGCTCCATTGAACCAAGTGGGATGTACTTCTGAGCAGACATACATAGGATTGTCTATTAATGTAACATGAGCCACACACCTATGGTCTCTCAGGTAGCCATTTGGGACAGGTGGTGGCCTAGACAGGCCCCCTAGGCAAATTTCTCAGTTTGCCTTCTGGTGAGCCTGGTGCTACTTCTCAGCTAAGGTCTTTTTGAAAAAAAAAATGCAAAGGCAGCACCTGAGCACTTCTGCTGGTGACATCACCACTCCTGCTGTAGGTACTGTTCCAGAGCCCCTCCTCTCCCCTTTGGTTAAAGGTAAAGGTATCCCTTGACAATGAAGTCCAGTTGTGTCCGACTCTAGGGTGTGGTGCTCATCCCCATTTCAAAGCCGAAGAGCCAGCGTTGTCCGAAGATGCCTCCGTGGTCATGTGGCCGGCATGACTCTCCTTGCCGCAGTGCGTAGCATGCAGCTGGAACACGGAGCGCTGTTTACCTTCCCGCAAGTGGAGGCCAAGAAAGACTTTGAGGAACGTATGGCAGGCAACATAAAAGGGAATAATAAAAGCTTCTTCAAATATGTTAGAAGCAGGAAACCTGCCAGAGAAACGGTTGGTCCGCTGGATGGTGAGGGAGAGAAAGGGGTGATAAAAGGGGACTTGGAGACTGCGGAGAAATTAAATGAGTTCTTTGCATCTGTCTTCACGGCAGAAGACCTCGGGCAAATACCACTGCCGGAACATTCTCCCCTGACTAAAGAATTAAGTCAATTAGAGGTTAAAAGAGAAGACGTCTCAGACTTAATTGACAAAATGTTGTTGTTGTTGTTCAGTCGTTAAGTCGTGTCCGACCCTTCGTGATCCCATGAACCATATCCCGCCAGGCCTTCCTATCCTCCACTATCTTCCTGAGTTCGCTCATTTTCATGTTCGTTGCATCGGTGATGCTGTCTAACCATCTCATCCTTGGCCTTCCCCTTCTCCTTTTCCCTTCAGTCTTTCCCAGCATCAGAGTCTTCTCCAGAGAGTCCTCTCTTCGCATTAGGTGGCCAAAATATTTGAGTTTCAGCCTTAGTACCTGTCCTTCCAGGGAACAGTCAGGGTTGATTTCATTTAGGATTGACTGATTTGATCTCCTAGCAGTCCAAGGGACTCTCAGGAGTCTTCTCCAGCACCACAGTTCAAAAGCATCTATTCTTCGGCGCTCAGCCTTCCTTATGGTCCAGCTCTCGCAACCATACATTGCTACTGGGAACACCATCGCCCTGACTATACGAACTTTTGTTGGTATGGTGATATCTCTGCTTTTTATTATACTATCTAAATTTGCCATAGCTTTCCTTCCAAGGAGTAAGCGTCTTTTAATTTCATGGCTGCTGTCTCCGTCTGCAGTGATCTTGGAACCCAAAAAAGTAAAATCTGTTACTGCTTCCATTTCTGCCCCTTCTATTTGCCAGGAATTGATGGGACCAGATGCCATGATCTTAGTTTTATTAATGTTGAGTTTCAAGCCAACTTTTGCACTCTCCTCTTTCACTCTCATCAAGAGGCTCTTTAGTTCTTCTTCACTTTCTGCCATTAGAGTGGTATCGTCTGCATATCTGAGGTTGTTGATGTTTCTCCCGGCAATCTTGATTCCGGCTTGCGATTCATTCAGCCCTGCATTTCTCATAATGTACTCTGCATATAAGTTAAATAGGCAGGGTGACAATATACAGCCTTGCCGTACTCCCTTCCCAATTTTGAACCAATCAGTTGTTCCATGGCCGGTTCGAACTGTTGCTTCTTGACCCGCATACAGGTTTCTCAGGAGACAGGTAAGGTGGTCTGGTATCCCCATCTCTTTAAGAACTTGCCACAGCTTGTTGTGATCCACACAATCAAAGGCTTTTGCGTAGTCAATGAAGCAGAAGTAGGTGTTTTTTTTGGAACTCTCGTGCTTTCTCCATGATCCAGCGCATGTTGGCAATTTGATCTCTAGTTCCTCTGCCTCTTCGAAACCCAGCTTGTACATCCGGTAGTTCTCGGTCCACGTACTGCTGAAGCCTAGCTTGTAGAATTTTGAGCATAACCTTGCTAGCATGTGAAATGAGTGCAATTGTGCGATAGTTTGAACACTCTTTGGCACTGCCCTTCTTTGGAATTGGAACGTAAACTGACCTTTTCCAATCCTTTGGCCACTGCTGAGTTTTCCAAATTTGTTGGCATATTGAGTGCAGCACTTTCACAGCATCATCATTTAGGATTTTAAGTAGCTCAGCTGGGATATTATCATCTCCGCTAGCTTTGTTGTTAGTAATGCTATCTAAGGCCCACTTGACTTCGCTCTCTAGGATGTCTGGCTCTGGGTCAGTGACCACACCAGCGTGGTCATCAGGAACATTAAGCTCTTTCTTGTATAGTTCTTCTGTGTATTCTTGCCATCTCTTCTTAATCTCTTCTGCTTCTGTCAGGTCTCTGCCTTTTTTGTCCTTTATCATGCCCATCTTTGCACAAAATGTTCCCTTGATATCTCCAATTTTCTTGAAGAGATCTCTAGTCCTCCCCATTCTGTTGTTTTCCTCGATTTCCTTGCATTGTTCATTTAAGAAGGCCTTCTTATCTCTCCTTGCTATTCTCTGGAAATCTGCATTCAGTTGTTTATATCTTTCCCTTTCACCTTTGCTTTTCGCATTCCTTCTTTCCACAGCTATTTGTAAAGCCTCATCTGACAGCCACTTTGCTTTCTTGCATTTCTTTTTCTTTGGGATGGTTTTAGTTGCTGCCTCCTGTACAATGTTACGAACTTCCGTCCATAGTTCTTCAGGCACTCTGTCTACCAGGTCTAGTGCCCTAAACCTATTCTTCACCTCCACTGTATACTCATAAGGGATATGGTTTAGGTCATATCTGACTGGTCTAGTGGTGTTCCCTACATTCTTCAATTTAAGCCTGAATTTTGCAATAAGAAGCTCATGATCTGAGCCACAGTCAGCTCCAGGTCTTGTTTTTACTGATTGTATAGAGCTTCTCCATCTTTGGCTGCAAAGCACATAATCTATCTGGTTTCGGTATTGACCATCTGGTGATGTCCAGGTGTAGAGTCGCCTCTTGTGTTGTTGGAAAAGAGTGTTTGCTATGACCAGCGTGTTCTCTTGACAGAACTCCGTTAGCCTTTGCCCTGCTTCATTTTGCGCTCCAAGGCCAAACTTGCCTGTTGTTCCGTTTATTTCTTGATTTCCTACTTTAGCATTCCAGTCTCCTATGATGTAAAGGACATCTTTTTTGGGTGCTAGTTCTAGAAGGTGTTGTAGGTCTTCATAGAACCGGTCAACTTCATCTTCTTCGGCATCAGTGGTTGGGGCATACACTTGGATTACTGTAATGTTGAATGGTTTGCCTTGGATTCGAACTGAAATCATTCTGTCGTTTTTGAGGTTGCACCCCAGTACTGCCTTTCCCACTCTTTTATTGACTATGAGGGCTACTCCATTTCTTCTAAGGGATTCATGCCCGCAGTAGTAGATATGATGGTCACCTGAATTAAATTCGCCCATGCCCGTCCATTTTAGTTCGCTGATTTCCAAGATGTCAATGTTCAATCTTATCATCTCATCTTTGACCACATCCAGCTTGCCTTGATTCATAGACCTCACATTCCATGTTCCTAAGCAATATTGCTCCTTGCAGCATTGGATTTTCCTTTCAACCTCAGACACATCCACAGCTGGACGTCCTATTGGCTTTGGCCCAGCCGCTTCACTCTTTCTGGGTCTACTTGGAATAGTCCTCCGCTCTTCCTCAGTAGCATATTGGACACCTTCCGACCTGAGGGGCTCATCTTCCGGCGTCATATCTTGTAGCCTTTTGGAACTGTTCATGGGATTTTCTTGGCAAGGTTACTGGAGTGGGTTGCCATTTCCTTCTCCAGTGGATCACTTTTAGTCAGAACTCTCTGCTACGACCTGTCCGTCTTGGGTGTCCCTGCACGGCATAGCTCATGGCTTCATTGAGTTACGCAAGCCCCTTTGCCACGACAAGGCAATGATCCATGAAGGGGAATTGACAAAATAAAGATCAATAAATCACCAGGCCCGGATGGCATCCACCCAAGAGTTCTGAAGGAACTCAAGAATGAAGTTGCTGACCTCTTGACCCAAATATGCAACTTGTCCCTTAAAACGGCCACTGTGCCAGAGGATTGGAGGATAGCTAATGTCACGCCAATCTTTAAAAAAGGAAGGAGGGGGGACCCGGGAAACTACAGGCCGGTCAGCCTAACATCTGTTCCAGGGAAGATGGTGGAAAGTCTCATTAAGGATAAAATCTTAAAATACATAGAAGAACAAGCTCTGCTGAGGGAGAGTCAGCATGGCTTCTGCAAGGGGAAGTCTTGCCTCACAAACCTGTTAGAATTTTTTGAAAAGGTCAACAGGCATGTGGATGCGAGCAAACCCGTGGATATTATATATCTGGATTTTCAGAAGGCGTTTGACACGGTCCCTCATGAAAGGCTCCTGAGAAAACTCCACAGTCAGGGAATAAGAGGGCAGGTCCTCTTGTGGATTAGGAACTGGTTGAAGACCAGGAAACAGCGAGTGGGAGTCAATGGGCAATTTTCACAATGGCGAGAGGTGAAAAGCGGTATGCCCCAAGGATCGGTCTTGGGACCGGTGCTTTTCAATTTATTCATAAATGACCTGGAGTCAGGGATAGGCAGTGAGGTGGCCAAGTTTGTAGATGACACTAAACTTTTCCGGGTGGTGAAGACCAGCAGGGATTGTGAAGAGCTCCAGAAGGACCTCTCCAAACTGGGACAATGGGCAGCAAAATGGCAGATGCGCTTCAATGTAAGTAAGTGCAAAGTGATGCACATTGGGGCAAGAAACCAAAATTTCACATATACGCTAATGGGTTCTGAGTTGTCTGTGACGGATCAAGAGAGAGATCTTGGGGTGCTGGTGGACAGGTCGATGAAAGTGTCGACCCAGTGTGCGGCGGCTGTGAAGAAGGCCAATTCCATGCTCGGGATCATTAAAAAAGGGATTGAGAATAAAACGGCCAATATCATTCTGCCCTTGTACAAATCGATGGTAAGGCCACATCTGGAGTATTGTGTCCAGTTCTGGTCACCACACCACAAAAAGGATATAGTTGAATTGGAAAAGGTGCAGAAAAGAGCGACCAGAATGATTCGTGGGCTGGAGCACCTCCCTTATGAGGAAAGGCTACAGCGTCTGGGGCTTTTCAGCCTAGAAAAAAGGCGCCTGAGGGGGGACATGATTGAGACGTATAAAATTATGCATGGGATGGAGAGAGTGGATAGAGGGAAATTCTTCTCCCTCTCGCACAACACCAGAACCAGGGGACATGCACTAAAATTGAGTGGAGGGAGAGTTAGAACAGACAAAAGAAAATATTTCTTTACCCAGCGTGTAATTCATCTGTGGAACTCCTTGCCACAGGATGTGGTGATGGCATCTGGCCTAGATGCCTTTAAAAGGGGTTTGGACAGATTCATGGAGGAAAAGACCATCACAGGTTACAAGCCATAAGCAACCTCCTGGTTTTAGAAGTGGGTTTTCTCTGTGCCAGGTGCAAGGGAGTAGCGACTGGACACAGGTATCTTGTTGTCTTGTGTGCTCCCTGAGGCATCTGGTGGGGCCACTGTGTGACACAGGAAGCTGGACTAGATGGGCTTTTGGCCTGATCCAGCAGGGCTCTTCTTATGTTCTTATAAGTGGTACCTATTTATCTACTCGCATTAACATGCTTTGGAACTGCTGGGTTGGTAGGAGCTGGCCAAGCAACGAGCGCTCACCCCGTCGCGGGAATCGAACTGCCGACCTTTCGATCGACAGCTTATGGTTCAGTGGTTTGGTTACACCCCTACAAATTACCAACTGTTTTTTTCTGCAGCAACTCTTTACCAATGGGCCAAAGCATTCATGGACAAGTTCCCAGTTCAATGCCCAGTATATTAACGGATCCCAAGGAGCAGTGCTGGGGGAAAAGGCCTAATGAGGCCTTAGCTAGAGCAGAAAGCATGGCTAGGTGGAAGAATGGTCAAAGTAGAAAGCAACCTCATGTGACAGGCGGATGAAGATTTGTGTGCTAATCTCTGCCTGTTGTGCAGCTGTTAAAAGCACAGGAGCTCTGCCAGGAACAAAAAGTTGGCAACCCTAGTTGGGGATAACTGTGGTTACTTGTGCTAAAGGAAAGATGGGCAAAGGCCTTCAAAAACCAATTATTCACATGTTCCATTTGGGCATTTTAAATAGCTCTTGGCTTGGGGCAAAGTCCGACTCCGATCCAGTCGTTCATGTGTACTAAATGGGTCCCAAAGAGGATTGTGACTTGCTTGACAGTTGTAGCTCTTTGGCAGGCATCCTCCTGCCCTGTTCACCGGGGAATTCCTGGATTGCACAACCCCAGGAGCGTGTTCTGCGCCTCTTGCAATTCTGGACACTTCTCTATTGTGGAAGCAAGAGGCAGAATCGCCAGAGAAACACACTCAGTTTGGACCCCTAAGATGTGAGCCTGTCCTTCCTGGAGGGTTCTGGGGAAACTGTGCACATGGTGAAGTTCGGCTTTCAAAAACGGTTTGGCAGGGCGCAGATTCCATTTGCGCAGCAGCCGTGGAAAAAGCTTGCTCCTTTGGCTGCTGAACTTAATGTAAAACACATGTTCATATTTTTCTCTCTTGAGCATGTGTCAGTGTGGATGCACATACAGTATTTTCTACTGAAAGGCAAGGTTGGCCCTCCAAAGTTGTATACATCACTTTGGGTATTTTTAAGTTGTTTTTGTTTTTAAAGTACAAACTTTTTTATAAAGACAATGAATGATTTAAGTAATTTGAAGTCTGAATATTCCGACCAAGTAGATTCTTTCTAAATCCTTTCCTTTTCCAAAGACCTCAGGAATTCTATTTCCTGGACACTCCCCATTAGAGGGCTTCGATCCACATCTTTCCATTTCTAGGATTCAGCTGTGGAAAGTTTGAAACACTAAAGAGGAGGGAGCCTCAAAGCATGTACAGAGTGCCTTTCCATCACCACTGAGTAAACACAACTAGGCTGATGGGCAAGGGGGCTTCCAGATAAACTGGGCTTTTAACACCTCTAATTATAGTAGCAAATTATAGACTTGCCAGTCTGTGAGAAGGCAGAACACTCTTGCTGCTGTTCTTCTAAATATTTTTCAGGAGTTCTGGTTTCAGGAGTTCCCAGTCCCTTCTCTCCTCCCAGTTCAAGAGAGGGTGGGGTGTGGGGGGTATGTGTGTGTGTGTGTAAATCTTTCTAAGGTACAGGATTGATTCCCTTTTCTGAAATTCCACTTTCTCTCTCTCTCTCTCAGCCCAGACAAGTCAGTACAGCAGCTGTCTTCCGGTTTCAATCCACTGGCTTTCCAAAAAGTCTAGGAGGGCCCCCAAGTTCTCTACCCTACTCAGAAACTGGATCTCTCTCCCCTGAGTGTCTGCGTTCATTCATTCTCCATATACTGTACTACCTGCCACTTTACAAATAAAATAATCTCATAAGAAACGCTGTAAAAATATAACCTATTGAACTCGGAGCACTTCAAAGTGAGTTCAGAGATATAGTTACAATGTTGCTGTCACTCAGTGGACTCCTTCCAGAGAACCCAGGCGTCCTGACTCCCTCCCAGCCCCCTGGTTTAACCAACTAGACTCCTCCCCCTGCCCCCCCCCCGAAAACCCACTATTTTCTCCCTCTTGACTTTCCCTGCTTTAACATGTTGGACCCCCCTCCCCCATCAAAGGATGGGACCCAGGAGTCCTGGCACGCAGCCCACCAATCCTCGTCTCCCGGATCCGTGTGGGCGTCTCTAGTAGTGAGCCGAGGAAAGTTTTTTGGCGCTGAGTCACAGGGAGTCCTGCGGATCAGTCGCTCGTGCTCATCACATCCTTGGCGAGAGGGAAGGAAGGAGAAGAAGAGGCACCCTAGAGATGCTGCTGCCGCCGGCCTTGACACCCCTCCTGCTGCTGTGGCTTTTCCCGCTGCTGCTCAGATCCGCCTGGGGGGAGCCGATCCCAGGTAACGGGGGGATGAGTGAAGACAGTCTCTCTTTTCTGGCGGAATACACGTGTCTTCCTCCTAACTCTGCTATATCAAGCAAGCAGAAACTGAATGGGTGCAGGTTCTCCCTGGCATGAGGGCGAGGCTACACCGGTTGAACTTCTGCCGGTGGCTGCTAAAAGGTCCAGGAGCTGCTACCTGAAAGGGGGGGGGGGGTTGGATAATGAGTTGGGAAAAGCGGCTGAGAAAGAGGTGGAGGAGTCGAGTCGAGTGTGAATGAATGAGTTTTGTCAGCCTCGGTCGTCTTTTCCTTGCTCTCCAGGCGTTTGAGTTAACGAGGGGGAAAGTTATGGGGAACGCAGGTGGAGGCGGCAAGTTAGGGTGTTTCTAGACGACTCGGGATGGGTTGGGGCGGGCGAGCGAGCAGTTGCTACCCACGTCGGGCTCGGAGAACGCCGCGAAGTAGCAGCAAGTAGTCTAGTGCGGTAACCCAGAAAGGGCCGCAAGACGTCCTTCTTTAACTGGCTTCTGGCAAGTATGCGCGCTTTCGCGTTACACAGAGCTGCAGTTGATGATATTGGTGTGTCTAGACACACTGTTGTTTCCATGCATTGCGGTTGTCTTGTGGAAAAGTTCTGGCGTTGGGTTGTCGTCGCTGCCGCCGTTTCCTGGCTGTGCCTCTACAACAGTGATTGGCCAGACAAATTCAACAGGTGCAGCTCATTGCTCCATCAGCGAATACGAGGGATGAGCCTGCTGAATGTTTACCTATCGTTGTTGATAACAAACTATGATAAAGGTACAGGAGTCCTGGTAGGAATAAAATGCGGCAAACCCAAGCTTGTATGTTTAGAAGAAACACCGTGTTTCAAACACGGGTACGAAGCCTGCCTGGAAACACAGGCAGTCTGCACATGCCCAGAAACGCACTCTCGCTTCAACATTTCACGCGTTGCGGGGCTGAGCCCTGGTTTGACCTAAGCTCCGCCTACCACGAGACGGACTACAGGATGCATGCGTAGCCCCGCCCCCTCGCTTCTGCTTCCCCATTGGCTGTTTTTGGGGTGAAAGTTTCCTGACTCCTGTAAGTGGGGCAGGAGTGCGGGATATCGGCAGTGGGAATGTACCGGGGGGTGGGAAGGCAAACGGACGTCCGCATCATGCGACCCACACAGTGACTCACCCACACACGCCCCACCTTCTCCGCTCTAGCTCTGGGCACGGCGCCATCTGTTTGCCTGCACGGCGGCGGGGCATATTTTATCAATGAAGTCATTTGAAACTGGAGGGACGTGAGGGGGGGATGGGCCCTCTTCTTCCCTTCCCCCAACTCGCCACGTGATGCCCCTCAACTTGATCTTCCCCCAATCCCATCCCGACCGCCTGCTCTGCACTGGTTCAGGTTTCGGGGTGAAACACGACACCCCCTCCCCCCACTGACGTTACCCCTCTGGAAATAGCCCTTGGCGTCAGAAAGAGGAGGGGGAGCAGCTATGGGCGGTGGTCCCACATCATTTGTGGTGGGTTCCTTTTTCATTCAGCTGTTAAATCTCTTCATGTTCTAACTTGCTATTTGTTTGTCTTTCATTCATTTCATCTCTCCCCCCCCCCCATCCCTTTTCTCTCACTTTCTGTTTCCTGTTTTTCTATTTCCAGCACATTTTGCAGACTTGCTCAGAAGTCAGGTCTGTTGATTTCAGGGAACCTTAAGTTTCAAGTCAGAGCACAGTCCAAGGCATGTTCACTATATCAGGGGTTCTCAACCTTTGGAGGCCCAGGTACCCCCTATCATGGTCCAGTTTTCTGAAGTACCCCCTGCTAATTAACTGCTAATTAATTGGATTAATCAATTAATTAATTAGGTAATTAATCATTAAATAAAAAGTACTAAAATCACTAAAGTACTAAAATTGGGAAGTCACACTTCCCAAAATCAGCTCCCTCCCTCCCCCACCCCACCAAAGTACATTTTCAAAAGTACAAAAATAAGCCCAAAACCAAAATCAGAGAGACAGAAGGGATCCAAAAATAATTACAATTTGAAATCCATGTTAATTAACACTTAAATAGCTGCTGATGGGGCAGATAAGGGGCAGGGCTTGGTGTACCCCCAGAAAGAGGTCCACGTACCCCTAGGGGTACCCATACCACAGGTTGAGAACCCCTGCACTATATGTCTTGACGCCCTATATTTTTAGATGGGGCTTCCTGGCTCTCTAGGAAGTGTGCTTTGCATTGCAGACCCCAAGACCTTCATTTCTCCCTGATGTCCAGAGATAAGATGTGCCTATGATACAAATATGTGCATTCACACTGTTATTATTTAGGCAGCTGCTGTTGACATTTTTTGACATCCCCCTTTTCCCCTTATAGCTCCTGTGTGTCCTGGAGGCAAATCTTGGAGTCCAGACCTGGAAAAGTGTATGGACTGCTCTGTATGCCAACGCCAGAACAAGAATGATTTCTGCTCCACATGTGAGTGGCTGAAACCAAGCCCTACCCAGCATGCACTGGGGCCTGCTCTTCTGCTACCAAAGTGGTGCCTGTCTTGGCCTCCTAGTAGTAAGCAGTAGTATGGGATAGGCCGGAGAATGATGGTGACGACGGCTTTGAACTATAACTTCCTCCTGGATATGAAAGAATGTGGAGTTCTAGGTGACACTGCCTCCCCTTTCACCTCCCCCCCCCAAGTGTGTACAAAAAAACCCCTGTTTCTGGTTTGAAAAATGAATGCTACAACAACTCAGGTGTCGAACTCCTTTTTTCAAATTCAGAACTGGAAATTGTGAATTTTTATGATGTTTTGAGTCTCTGCTTTTTACTCCTAGTGGTAGGTCAACTGGCTGGGCTTGTTGAAATAGTGCTGGCAAGATAGAGTGAAAGGGGGCTTTGGGTAATGGATGCTGGGAAAGTTTGTCTGACCGTCTGGGAAGGTGGCAGTGGAGGAGGTAGTTTGGGTGAGAAACAGGTCCGTTCTCTAGGAAGCTTAAACCGTTCTTTTCCCCATCCTTCCAGGCAGAGACCCCCAACCCCCCGACACTTTCAATATGTGGCTTCTGATAGGAGCGTCGCTGGGGGCCATTGTTCTGGCTATTGTCATTGGCGGCATAATCACCTATGCCCGGTGCCGGCGGCGAGAGAAGTTCACCAGTAAGTATTCCTTTATTACTTAAATCCAGCTAGGGGTTTTGTGGCAGGAACCATAACAGAGGAACCCCCCCTCTCTCTCTCCCCCACACACACCCCTTTCTCCCACTCATAACTCTCTCTTTTCCTGTTTCTAGCTCCAATTGAAGAGACTGGAGGCCACTCAGCTCAGGAATCGCTGATACACTGAAGGTGAGAACAGGTATTTCCAGTCTTGACCAAAGTCATGCCTGACCCCTTCATGACTGCCAGGGGACAGAACTATTGCCATTGGCTTGGCATCTTTCACTTTAAAAAAACAAACCAAGTTTCTAGCCCTCAGAAGTTGTGAGGAAAAACTTGGTAACCCCTTCATGCCCTCCATACCAGTGTTACACACACACACCCCAATTGCACTTGCAGGGTGAGATAAATATTAGGATTGCCGGGATTTAATTGATTAAACCTTCTAATTGTCTTAAAGGCACCCCCATTAATTGGACAACATAGTTATTGCTTTTTAATACAAGTACGTATGGAAACTGAAGATGGGAGACAGCATCTGGGAAGAGGCATTCCCACCAGCGTGAGGGGGAAGGGGGAATACCTCTTTTAAGATGTGTGCCTGGTACATGATATATACACACCATGGGAAAACAAAGGAGGTGTGATTTCTTTATTGTCTTCAGAACTATTAGCTTGTTCATATGCAAATGTAATCAACTATCATATGAAAGTTGATTCATTGACAAGGCTCTTTCGATTGGGTGACGGCTCCAATAAATATACTTGCATAACTATATGGGGAAGAGCCGAAGCTCAGTGGCAGAGCAGATGCTTTGCATGCAGAAGGTCCCCGGCTCAGCCTCTAGCATCCACAGGTGAGGTGGGGAAAGACCCGCCACCACTCGCAGTGCCACAGAGCCAGCAGCAGCAGCAACAGCAAGCTACTCAGCCCAGTGGCCTGACCCAATTGAAGGCAGCCTGACATGCTCACTTCATCCGTGTGATTCTCATTGGATCTGCTGGATTTTCTTTGACTATGGCAAATACTCAGCCCTCGGCCAGTATGGGAATGAAAATGGGTCCTTCATCCCAGGCCCCCTTGCTTTGGCTCTCTCTCCAGGCTTGGCTGTGGCTTCTCAGCCCCTGGATAACTCTGGAATTCCTTCATTGACACATTCCTTTTTTCCTTACAGATATTTCCGTCAACATTTCAAATGAATGAGAGGGGAGACTAATTCAACCTTTGATTACCTCTGACTTTTCCTGAAGATGCCAGAAGGACATTTTCCTCTGCCCTGGATTCCTGGGCCGTGACACATTTGCACACACATTTCTTTAATGTGCCCTTACCTTGTATACATTTCAGGAAAAAGTATTGGTGGTCCCTTTTGCAGCGGCACATCCCCCAAAATATTTGCAGTGTTAGGGGCGGAGCAAAAGGGGTCTCTTTAATCCCCAGTGTCTAATGCCCCATATTGGGGTGGTTTTATTTACATACTGGGACACAGCTGTGGGGACCCTTGCAGCTTCCAGATCCTCCTAGCTGGGGGCACTTCTGCAAGGAAATTCACAGCATCTACTGCGTTTCCCTCTGTGGAGCAGTTTAGGGCAAAACATGAATGTGATTTTTAGATTTTCTGTATATAGAGAGGTATATTGGGTGCTACGGCTCTCCGGGAGAGGAGCGGGGTCTGCTTTCAACTTAGCCTGTCTTGCAGTTTCTTTTGTCAGTGGCTGGGACACTACAGGAAACGGGCAAGTAGCTACAACTGAAGTAGGAGCTACACCAATGTCAGGTCTTTCCTCCTTCCAATCCCTTGCCCTTGCCGATCACACAGAGAGGTTGCTATTTATATCTTCTGCTCCAACAGAGAATTTTAATTTTATGGGTATGATTTCAGGAGCGGAGGAAATAAAATAAAATAAAACAGCATGTCACTTCATGAACCAGAGTTTGTGGATTTCTTTCTTTTAATGAAATGGGGAGCTTTATTCTTTATAAAAGCGTTGTCCCACTTCTCAACCTCAGCAGTCATAGTAGTAGTAGTAATGATGCTTAGCATTCATATATAGGATCAGGAACCCTTAAATCAACCCTGTAAGGTAGATCAGTATGATTCTCATATTGCAGATGGGGGGGGGGGGCTGAGAGAGTGGCTTGCACAAAGCCACCTTAGTGAGTTCATGACTGTGGATGAAATTTGAATTAGGGTCTTCCAGGCTTGTGGTCTTGGCTGATACACTATACCAGCTCTCATTGATATGTGGGTATAATCGTATTTTTCCTTACCTCTTTGTTTTATGTACTTGTAGTGCTTATAAGCAGCTTCTTCTCCAGCAAGCTCAGGGTGGCTTATGTAGTTGCTCCTACACAGGTGGCTTCCTATCCAAGCCAGTGCTTCGCTTCAGATATTGACCTGAATTGTATGTTTTCAGATCCTTTGTGGTTCTCTCTCTTTCCCCTTGTTTTCTGGTAGGCCAGGTTGTTCATAAGACGCAGGGCCTTCTCTTTCATTCCATAAACTTAAACCCTGACCCACATGAAATCCTTCCTTCCAAAACTTGAGATCTGTCAGTGAGGCTGTGCTGAAAAACATTCTTATGTGGAGCCCAGGTTGTCCATAAGACGCAGGGCCTTATCTGCCATAGCCCCAGAACTCTGGAATGAAGCCTGTGTGGCTCCCTTCCATCTGGAGGCAAGTTAAGTCCTTCCTGTTTGGAAGCTGAATTTTTAAGATGTTTTTGTGTGTCTTTGTGTGTTTATCTACTTATGTATTGTTTTTATTTTTATTTATTCTGTTTTCAGCTGTCATAACGGGATTATGTTTTGGTGATTTTAGTTCTTTGCTGTTTACTTCCTTGGAGAAATATATTTTGAAAAGCAGTATAAAACTCTCAAAAATAGTCATTCAATGTTCATGGTCTAAAACAAAAGATTGTGGGGCTTCAACTTGCCTCAAAGCCATCCCCTCTGATCTTGCAATATTTCCTCCAGCTTCAGATGTGTAGGGGCTGACTGTGCACTCCTCTCTGCACATGTTCAGGAACTATGTAATTATTTTACATGTTCCATGACTAAGCTTTGTCAGTTGGAACTGAACTGCGGTCTGGCCCTTTTGCAGTCCTACCTGTTCTAAAATATGCAATATAAAACGAATCAAATGGGAATCAGCAGCACTTACTTCCACGTAAGGGTGCAAACCACCAAGGTGTGAAGGAAAGCTTGGAAGTGCCGCTGTATGCCTCATTTCCTGTCTAAGCCCAGAAGGCACCTTGATGCCATTCTGTCTTTGAAGCTAAGCAGGTCTGGACTTGTATGGAGAGGAGACAACCTGGAAATCTGGCATAACCTAGGCTGTGATCAAGTCTTTGAAAGGCTGAGATAACTATGAGAAGCAAAATATAATAACTGCACTACTGTTTCCGAGAGGGGGCTGCAACTCAATGGTAGAACACGCCTTCATGTTGTCCTCTGCAGATTCACTTAATATGAGTCTAGCAGCTGAAGTTTGACTAAGTAAAGGTATCCCCTGCTCGAAAGCCAGTCGCGTCCGACTCTAGGGTGCAGTGCTCATCTCCGTTTTCTAAAGCCGTAGAGCCAGCGCTACCTGAAGACGCTTCCATGGTCATGTGGCCGGCATGACTAACAGAACGCTGTTACCTTCCTGCCGCAGCGGAAGCTATTTATCTACTTGCAATTTCTTGCTTTCAAACTGCTAGGTTGGCAGGGGCTGGGACAGGAGACAGGAGCTCACTCCGTCAGGTGGCACTCGGGTCTCGAACTGCTGTCCTACTGACCTTCTGGGCTGCAGTTCAGCATCTTAAACCACTAAGCCACCGTGGCCCTTTGACTACCTTTGTGTAAATTACCGTGTTTGCATATGCTGAGAAGCCCTAATTGAAATTACTGCATTTGTACATGCTGAAAAGCCCTCATTGACTACAGCCTCCCAAGCTAATTGCTCCTAGGCCATGATCGATGATGTGGGTGAAGAAGGGTCACCATCTCCCGCATAGGTCCACTCATTCCGTATGGTCACTGCTTAAGGCCCTGGCTCCCCGTTCCGCTGCCTCTGGAAGTCTGGAGACCAGCAACCATGGGAAGCGCTCTCCTGCGCCAGTAGCATCTTGTCATTGGAATATCCTTCTCTGGAATGTTCAGTTGGCGGCCACAATGTCGCTGTCAGGGTGGCAGATGAAAACTCTTCCAATGTTCCTGCATGCTGTACACTTGGCGCCCACAATGTCCCTGTCAGGGTGGCAGATGAAAACTCTTCCAGTCTGCCTGCGCAGTTGAGTGGTGACATCAGGGCGGCTGGTTTTTGTTACCAATCCTGGTGGTTTGGCTTGCTCAGCTTTTGTTATTGCTGTTGGACTAGCTTATATTTAAATGTGCTTATTTGCTGTTGGCCACCTTGCATTGTAGAAAGGCGGGATAAAAATGTTGAACTAATCTATGGACGTGTAGGATGGTCACGTGTTACAACCTATAGGTGGTGTTTGCAGCAGTGACAGAAGCACGTGATGATTCTGTTTTGGTCCCTATATTTAGCCCTTCCACCTGCAGACTTACAAACAGATGCATTTCCTCTTTCAATAAGCCCCAGAGCACTGCAGGCCCTCTGGGTTTAGGATTAGGGGGTGGTTATATATATCTTTGTCTCATGGCAGTAATCACCCTCCACTGATTTCCAACATCTTCCCCTGCTTCAGTTGTTTCCTTATTCTGATGTCACTGGAGACAGCTGGTGGGAGAGACTCACAGAGGCTAAGGAACTCTGAATTACAAGATTTAAACCAGCCTCCACACAATTTCTTAATTTTGTCCTTTAGCTCCAAGTCTGCCTCCAGCTTCCCCCCCCCCCTCTCAGCTTTGTTCATTTGTATTTACTCTGTCCAATTCTCCTTGTGCTTAAGCCTCCAGCTCCTTTTGTTGGGTCCTCCAACCAGCTCAGCTCTCCTCCCCCATCCTGTTCTTCTCCCTCCCTCCCTCTGTCTGCCTGTGACTCACTCTCCCTTTTTCTTGTGCTTGCCCTTATGGCCTCATTGGCTGTACATTCCTGTCCCCTGAGTTCATACCAGCCTGTCCCTGACACCACCCAGTGACTCATCTGAAGGTGGGGGGGGGAGGAGAGAGGTTAGAAGTACCTCTCTGCGCGGGATGCTGCTGTGGGGAAATTCATAACAGATGAGACCATCGCCACTAGTCCTAGAGATCAGCCTCAAGGTGCAGCAGCACCCTCTTCTGCCCCCACACCTGCTTCAGGTGCGGCACTGCTGTGGCTCAAGCCTCACCTGTCATTGTTTGTGGTGCCTCTACTTGTGAGGGAGACCAAACTTAAGCAGGCTATTTAAATTCTGGGATTTTAAAAATAAAATTAGGTGAGACGGCATGTTATCTTTCACTGGACCAACTTCTGCTGTTTATATTGTAAGAGGGCTCAGTGTGACTCAGTGCTCAAACAAGGAACTTTTTTAAAGGGCAAGAATAGCTCTGGAACATTTGAAAGCTTGGAGCATGTACAAAGTGACCTTTAAAAAGAGGCTCTACTGAGCATAAGCAGCTCTGGGATGAAGGTAGCTTTACCAATTTTTTTTATTTTTTTACTGGACTTGAGGGGTGATTCACACAAATATAGCAAGTGCAGTTTTTATTGGCATGAAGTGATATAAAATGTAACGGAAGAAATATTTTCTGTGTCAGGTATCTGATGGAGTACAGCCAGGTGATATCTTAGAGACAGGACTTTCAGGAAGGCTTGGCCCTCACAGGTGCAAGCTTATAGGCTACACAGAACTCTTTTGTTGGGCATGATATTGTTGCCACTTCTTAGCTGAACTTCCAGTTGTGGGACTCGCACAGAAGCACCAGCTCTTCAGATTAAAGATAACACAAAATACAACCACCCATGCGACATGGTATACACAGCGTAGTTTATGCTATAACCTTTAAACAGGTTTGAATGACTGAGACTTTCCCAAGGAATAGTGGGTACTGTAGGTCTGCTGCATATGAGAGAGAGAGAGAGAGAGAGAGAGAGAGAGAGAGAGAGAGAGAGAGAGAGAGCTAGCTCAGTATTTCCCCCAGAATGCCACTTCCCAGGGATTCTGTAGCAGAAGCCAAGACAACTAAGCCAGTCGAGGTCTGCAGGACGGAGTGTCAGCTGAGCTGGGCTCGCCTCTTCTATCACCCCCTGCGCCCTGGGAACTGCTGAGTATTACTGTATCTGGTCAAGGTAAGGAGGTGGAGCCCAGCGCTGGGGGAGCCACTCCTCCCTCCCAGATGGAGAGAGTTTTGCTTTCAGGAGACACCACTGGGGGTTACAGACACAGGCTTGTCGCACCCTGTATTCATTTACTATATTTATTTGCTGTTTTCCTGCCAAAGCACTCAAAGCATTCCCAGTTAGACATGATATAATCGGGGGAAAGGGAGAGGAAACTAAGCAAAACGCAGGTACTGCCCCACTCCAGGAGACAGCTCTGGGACGGAAGGGCCAAAAGGCACTTGGTCCTGGTTGAGCCAACAGTGGGGGCCCCTCTGGCCCTCTTTGGAGGGCCCCTCCCAAGTCCCCTCCACATGGTTGGTGGGCACTGAGCTAAGTGTGTGAAAGGGACTCCAAGAGGCACATGCAGCTGTCGGGGGCATCTGGGAGCATGGCGAGTGGTTGCGGTCCTCCCCCCCCCCCCCATGGTCACTGAGTACGTGGAGGGATAGCTGAAGGGGGCCTCTCCCTCCGAGACAGCCAGGTGGAATAGCTGCTGATGGAGGTGGCACAGTCAGTGCACAGCTGGATCATCTCCGGTCAGTGCATGTTTATGGTGGAGGAAAGAGTTCAGGCAGACAGCGTGGCCTGTTCCCTTCATCCACCACAGGCACTGGATTTCGGAGGACTTGAGAAAACGCTCTGCACTGGGTCCCCACACGCCACCAGTACTTAGGGGTCAGATGGGCCCTCTTATGGTAAGGACAGGAGCCTTCAGTTGATGGCCAACCTGGCTCATCCCCGAAGCCACCTCAACTATCTAGAACCATACCTTGCCTGATCCACTCTTTTTACAAGGTGTCTTCATCCTTTTCATATCTGGGACTCACCTTGTACCCCAACTTGAAAAATGAGGCCCACTTTTTATGTTGAACTATATATGCCTGTCTTTTCTTTTCTCCCCCCCCCAAATTCTCTCCCCCCCCGTTTCGATTTAAAAAATCCTTTTAAAATTGTGTGACTGACCTACCTGTTGAAGACCTAGGAGAATGGGCAGCAAAATGGCAGATGCGCTTCAATGTAAGTAAGTGCAAAGTGATGCACATTGGGGCTAGAACCCAAAATTTCACATATACGCTAATAATGGGTTCTGAGTTGTCTGTGACAGATCAAGAGAGAGATCTTGGGGTGCTGGTGGACAGGTCGATGAAAGTGTCGACCCAGTGTGTGGCGGCTGTGAAGGCCAATTCCATGCTCGGGATCATTAAAACATCAAAAAGGAACATCAAAAAGGGATTGAGAATAAAACGGCCAATATCATTATGACTTTGTACAAGTCGATGGTAAGGCCACATCTGGAGTATTGTGTCCAGTTCTGGTCGCCACACCACAAAAAGGATATAGTTGAATTGGAAAAGGTGCAGAAAAGAGTGACCAGAATGATTCGTGGGCTGGAGCACCTCCCTTATAATGAAAGGCTACAGCGTCTGGGGCTTTTCAGTCTAGAAAAAAGGTGCCTGAGGGGGGACATGATCGAGACGTATAAAATTATGCATAGGATGGAGAGAGTGGATAGAGGGAAGTTCTTCTCCCTCTCGCACAACACCAGAACCAGGGGACATGCACTAAAATTGAGTGGAGGGAGAGTTAGAACGGATAAAATAAAATATTTCTTTACCCAGCGTGTAATTCATCTGTGGAACTCCTTGCCACAGGATGTGGTGATGGCACCTGGCCTGGATGCCTTTAAAAGGAGTTTGGACAGATTCATGGAGGAAAAGACCATCACAGGTTACAAGCAATAAGCAACCTCCTGGTTTTAGAAGTAGGTTTTCTCTGTGCCAGGTGCAGGGGAGTGGCAGCAGGAAACAGATTATCTTGTTGGCTGTGTGCTCCCTGAGGCATCTGGTGGGGCCACTGTATGATACAGGAAGCTGGACTAGATGGGCCTTTGGCCTGATCCAGCAGGGCTCTTCTTATGTTCTAATGCTTTAAGTTTAAACCACACCAAGAGCTATCCAAAGGAAGGTTAAAGTGCATTAAGTCAGTCTGGGAAATAAGTCAACAAACACTACTAGCTCACTTACCCTGGAAGGGTTGGGAAGACAAAAAAAAACAACCCCCCCCACTATGTTTCATTTTAGAAATGTCCCTACCTGGCCACTTCCTATTCACCAGAAGCAACAGGTGAGTGGCTGTTTTCAAGCCTATGTTAAGGAGGGACTAAAGCTCTTCCTGGAGACCTTTTTCCCCCCCCCAACAGGGTGTCATACTGAAAATTCCCCAAAGGCACTGTTAAAAAACCCCCAAGGATTGCTTTTAGTAGTCACCTGGGGATTGATGCCAATTCCTGGAAGGTTGGCAGCCCTGGACTGAGGCCTGGACTACACATGCAGGGTCGGGCCATCCATGAGGCCAACTGAAGCAGTCGCCTCAGGCAGCAGATTGGTGGGGAGTTCATCTCTGCCTGCCTACTTGCCTCCACTGCTCCTCCTCCCTCCTTCCTTCCACTCCCTGAATTGGAAGAGGAAGTGTGTAGGGGAGGGGGGGCTGAGCTAGAACATTGGAAAGTGGGAGGAACAGAGGCTGGCACATCATCGGGTTGGGGGGCATCATTTGTCACCTGCAACATTGGTAGCTGATTGGCTCATGTTGATCCATTTGCACCGTTGATCCAGCTGGCTCAGAATTATCGTCATCAAATGGCAGCAGCTCTGCAGGGCTTTAGGCTGCCTGAGGGTATTCTGGGTGGGAGCCCAACCTGGTGATACCAGATTGAGCCCGGGATCTTCTGCATGCAAAGCAGGTGAACTGCTACCAAACCAGGCCCCTCATAAATGAGGTAGTATATGGACTGCACTGCTTTATTTATTTATTTTTCACATTTTTATAAAGCTCAGAGTGGTGTACATATTTCCTCCCCTCCTTTTTGTCCTCACAACAGGTGCGTGGGGCTGAGAGATAGTGACTGGCCCAAGGTCACCCAGGAAGCTTCCTGGCTGAGCGGGGATTTGAACCTGGATCTTCCAGGTCTAAGTCCGACTCCCAAACCACTACATCATTTAGACTGCATGGGGGGGGGGGCACACCATTTTTAAATACTCCCCCATAGGAACTCCTTGCAAGTAAAAAACAAAACCCAGCCTAGAGCACCAGGGAGAAAGGCTCTCGCCCTGCCTGCTACTATTCTGCTTGCAGTGAGATGCTCATTTTGGGCACTATTCATAAAAAAGAGCAGTCTGAACTTCTGAAGTGGGACAGTCCATTTTTCTACCCCAGGTGTCTACTGGGCAAAATGAAGTGGTAGAGTAGAGTCATGTGAAGCGGTGAGTGGAGTGTAGCACTTTTAGGCTGCAGGTGGGGTGCCATTTTGAACGTCACCTGTAAAAAAAAATGTATGCTAGCTGTAGTCCCCCCCCCCTTTAACGTAGCATTCAAATATGCGATTCCCCCACCACCTGTCCCCCGAAATGCCAGTCTGCCATTGAGCCGCCTCAAGCGCTGGTCTGCCACGTGGAGCCCTCGATTTCTGCGGCCTGCGTAGGTCGCAGCTGACACACATTTAAGCGTTGCTATCCTTTGTGTGTGTTTGGTCACAGAGCAACGCTGGCCGCAAAAAACAGAAAGAAAGAAAAGGGGACTCTCTTAAATCTCGTTCTGCAACAAACAAACCAAGAACGGGGACGCGTCGCGAGCAAGGAGGAGGAGAAGATTAAAGAGACGGAAACCAGAAGACTAGAAAGCCCAGACGGATAAAGTCATGGGGAAGGAATTTGCGGGGCTGTGTGCGCACGGGAAGGCTGGAGTTACCCGGCCGGAACCAGCAGAATGAATCACAGAGAAGGAGAGGCTGAGAAAAGCAAGCGGGGAGACCCAGACGGACACACCAAGGGAACCCAGGAGTTCTGGCGGAGAGTCTGTCTGGGCTGGGCCGGGTCTGGCTGCACCCGCCAGCCTTTCCGTGCCCTCCTCCCTGGACCCTGCTGCCACGGGCTCCCGGCTCTGCACCTCGACAGCTCAGGCCCTCTGGCTCCCAGCAGAGCCACTTGCTAGTCAAAAGAATTAATTCGAGACATTCCAGGGCAGGGCCTGGAGCCAAGAAGAAGAAGAAAGCAAAAGGCTGAAAGGGGGAATGAGTCAGAGAGGAAGAAAGAAAGGAGGTGGACAAGGGCCCAGTTCCGGAGGAGGACGGAGGAGGGGGACTTTTCTAATAAGGTTCTGTGTCTTTAACTGTGTTACACAAAGGCAGAAAGTGCACAGGTGATGCTTTCTTTGTGGCAGCGCTGGGAGATGAAAATGCCCCATTCCAATAGCAGCACCTCCTCTCAGCATTCGCTGGGGGAGGCCTTTGGCGAGCCACTCTCTCCATCCTGCAGCAGCCTCGCTTCCCCCAGCCAGCACCACTGGCCTGCCTTACAGAAGTGTTGTAAGAATCACTGCAGTAATATTCGAGAAGTCCTATGATCCCTTTGGAAAGTCTATTATTTATTGGACCCTTCTTTTTGAACTAAATTTTAGTGTTTGTATTGTATTTCTGACTGTCAACCACTTTGAACACTTCCAGGATTGGAGGGGAAAGGCAGGATGTAATTTTTAAAGATAAATGTTGCCTGCACATGAAAAACACATGATGATACAGGTGCCATGTTTGAGCAAGAACAGGAGCAAGAGAGGATTGTGATGCAGACTTTTTTTTTCCTGGTTGGGATCCTTTAACAGCAAAATTCAACAAATGAAACTTTTCCCTTTGGAATATCTTCATGTGTTTGGACAAAGCAGCACCTACCTACTGACAACCAGTGTGTGTAACATGGATCATGCTGAACTAGGACAAGAGAGACCCAGTTTCAATCAATCCCCACTGAGCCAGTCATCATCACTCAGCCTAACCTACCCCACAGGGTTCTTGTGAAAATAAAAGGAGGGGTTCCATGATATGTGCCACCTGAGCACCTTGGAGGAAAGGCAGGATAAAAATGCGATGAAGAAAAGCAAATATTGGGATCCTTTATTTAACAGGATCCTTTAGCATTACAAGCAAAAAAAAAAACCTCGAGCCTGTAGCTTTTATAGCACATGGCACATCACCCTCAAACAGCAAGAGGTGCCTTATTTGTGAAGAAGTAATATGAATCAGCTGGAGGGTGAGGCATTCACCAGAGATTTGAGAGAGATTTTCAAGTCTTGTAACAGGGATTAAATACAAACACACTGTAGAGAGAGTAGACACCTCAGCACCCATGGTATGTCCCAGTTTCATTGTGTCTGCTGCCACCTTGTGACTGTTTTGTGCCTCTGCAGAATTTACGCTAGGACGGTGGTAGTCATATGCTTGCTGTGTGTTATATGTAAAAATCTGCATCCAGTGTCTCTGTAAGGTTCTATTTTACAGAACAGTACATGGTAACCATCTTGGAAAAGGCAGCTGTATGTTGCAGGTGCTTCCATAGTTTCCCCCTTGAGGCTCTCATATTGCTAAGTATGACTATGCAAGTGGACACACCAGCCATGATCAGGCAGTCTGGGAAGATTGTTTCCAACACACCTCCACTTTCGTATTCCCTGCGCTGTTTCCAAAGAGAAGAGATATCAGTTTTCGAGAGAGAAGAGAGGCCTATGTTTTTAGACATATGTTTGCAGAAGCCTTGTGCGCCTCTGAGTTTGTTGGATTCTAGTTTGTTGGATCAAATCTAATTGATGTTGCCCCAAGTCTAGAGTGACTTCCTTTTCCATCGACTGCTTTTAAGCTTTCATGGCCAGTGTATCCTTCCTGTGCAAAGTCTTTCGGGTCTTAAGGCCATGTCTAAAAATTAAAACATTAAAAAATCAAAACAAAGTTCCTAGGTACGTTTCACTGACAATTTTAGTCAGCTTCCTCAGGGAATGATTGTTGAAAGTGTCCAGGTACTGTTTTCCTGGGTTGCTCAAGGCGTGGATAGAGAATGAAAGCTATGCATTTAACCTTTTTTAACCTTCTCTTGATTGATTTGATTTGTTAATTTTTAGACATGGCCTTAAGACCCAAAATATTTTACACAGGTTACTTCCTCTTATTTACTTATTTTTTTTACTGGCCTTGTTACTGTGCCGATCACTTTATATCCATGCCAGAAAAATCCTTACTGGGTGCATTTGGCATGTTTGGTTGCAGCCTGAAAAAGCAGGCAATCGTACTTGGGATCAGTGGTGACTCGGTTAGGACCTGAACAAAGAGAAGCTGCTACCTCTTTTATTAGCCTTGTTCCTGAAACTTTTAACATCAGACCCACTCAGAGATGTAGCATGTGAAAACTACTAATGTGAAAATGCTGCTCTGTATTATATTTTTTAATTGTAATTTTAATTGTGGAATTTTAATGGGTTTTAATCGTATTAGTGTTTTGTTTGTTTGTATGTTGTACACTGCTTTGAATTTTTTAGAAAAGCGGTATATAAATCTTATAAATAAATAAATAAATAAATGTATTTCTAGGTTTGGAGCAAATAATTTTGGGGCCGGTTTTCAAATCCTCTTTGGCTCACCAGAATTTGGCTGCCAATTTTTTAACCAGCCCGTTTCTTCATTTTCAACTGTAGCTTGATATGCAGACTTTAGCAGTTGCTAATGTTTATCTGCATCCTGTAAAAAGTCTCATTAGATAATGTGCTCACCCAGCTGCTGTTAGAATCACAAAAGCAGGCCAAGAAGTTATGTTTCTGATCAGAAATTCTGGGTAGAATCTGCCAGTATTGCAAATGTCACTACAAATGGGGTTTCTAACTTGCCAATGATTTCTCTTTGTTCAGTGCTATTTAAGTGACACAGCTGTAGATATCCTAAGAAAGTGAATTCTGACTAAGCCACCACTGAAGTCAATGAGACAAAGTAGCTGTGACTAACAGTGCCATCCGATGCATGTCTACTCAGATGTATGCCCCACTGAGTTAATGGGATTACTCTCAGGTAAGTGTGTATACTAAGGATTGCAGCCTAAGTCTTGCTAATTTCAGCAGTGTGAATTCCCTTTCTTTGGATACAACCCATAAGCCTCTTTAATGCCTGAGAGTTCACAAGAATAGCTTTCTTTTTAATCCTAGATAACAAGGCATTATAGGAGCAGCCCATATTTTCATTTGCCATGAAGATTTTAAGTACAAAAGACTTGAATGTCTCTCTCTGAATGCTGAATGGGAGCAAGAAACATTAGATCACAATAGAAAGACTGTTAGTTTGCCTGGTGCTGCCAATAACAGGTAAGACGACACTCCCAAAATAACAGAATCAGCTGCCAAACCAATAGGAGCAACTTTCTCAAAGATAACTCCATTGTTTCCCTCAGGAGTGAGTGAGAATTGAAAGCAGCCCTTTTGATAATTTGCCTTGCCTTCGTGTATGTCTAAATTAAGAAAAGGGACACAAAGGGGGAATACCTCCAGGACCGTGTGCTCCGCTGGCCAGGTGCAATTCCTGAGCAAGGTAAATACAATTACAGAGTTGGGCTGAAAAAAATGAGCAGTGCTGTGGCTGAGTTTGCTAATGCTAAAAATTACAGGATTGAAGGTACAAATAATGCATCTCTCAAAATTTTGCACCAGGAGTAAATACTGTACCTCCTTTTCATTGCTATGAGTAAAAAAAAGGTCACCACTCAAAAAAGGAACATTATAGGTTAGGGTTTGGGGTTTTTATTGCTAAGGTAATTGCAGTGTTTAGCTGGCTGTTTTCTTTTGCCTCATCTGATTTGCTTTGAAAACTCTTCAGCTTTCTTCAGAGGGGTAACTCCAAATTGATGAGATTGTGTTAAAATTGCAAACAGCAGCATAACACATAAAAAGACCAATGTTAACTGTAACCTCTGTCTCTTTGTAACCTTCAGATTTCCTGCTTGTCAGTCTCCAAGATGCTGGCATCCATTCTTCTGTCCCTCCTCTGTGCTGATGTGTCTGCTGGTCCAGGTAAGATCAAGTAAGGGGGTATTCATGATCCATCTGTTCATCTCTAGGGAATGAGAGTTATAGAAAACTATCAAGCAGCTAAAGGGACAACTGCAGAGGCTGGTTGAAAAAGTGGCACTCTGTCCCATTAGAAGGCAGTGTGATGGATGGTGTTTGATTAGATCAGTAAGCTATGTGTACTTAATGAAACAAGTATATACAATGAAATCGGGTATAAGGGTTCTGTACATTTCGTTGTACATTATATCAGGCCATGAAAGTTTTCAATCTATTTGAAATAAGTATATTTTGCGCAACCTGCATGAGAAAAACTCAATTTATTGTGTACTGGAGTGCACACTGTAATTTAGATTAGAATTAGAAGAAATATTTTTCTGCAGTCTTAACTTTCTGAATAAAAAATGTCAAACTTGACCCACAGGAAACATTTTTATTAAGTTTGTTGAATCAATCATTTTAACTTCAGTGGATGTGTGTTTAGCTCTCTGCTGTATCCAAGGATAATCAGTGCACCTGTCTGTTACTCTTCTTCCCTGGATGAGTCCAGCTCAGATGAGGCTCTCCTCTTACTCCGGAGAATATGGTGGTGGGACTGGTGACCATTTTGATCAATCAAGTCATCAGCTGGCTGGCCCCATCACAGCCCTGAGGATAAGAGCAAGTGACAGATACATTGTCAGGTATGTACAAGTCTTGAGTCTGGACACCACACATGTGAAGAGCTCCCAAATGGGATTCTTTTTTATATATATATTTATATTTTATTAATATATTAAAACATAAAAACAATACATATTTCATAAAGTTATAGCAAGCATGAAGCAATACATCCTACTAGCATACTATTCACCATTTTCTACATATAATATCCAACTAAGCCAAAATAACACCCACATTCTATTCATTAAATCCGCATATCATCACATCGTTCTTCTCTCTCTCTCTCTCTCTCTCTCTCTTAAAAAATCGATAAATGGTTTCCAGTTGTTCTTGAAAAGGTTAATTGACTTTTCCTTAATTAAAATTGTAAGTTTATCCATTTCAGCATAGTCCAAAACTTTCAGCCACCAATCTTCCAGCGAAGGTATCTCCAAATTCTTCCAATATTGTGCATATAAAATTCTTGCCGCAGCTATCATATATATGAACAAAGTTTGAAATTTTTCGCCTACATGATCATCCCTCATACCCAACAAAAAGGTTTCCGGTTTCATTTGAACCTTAATCTTTAAAATCAACTCAATCTGTTTATGAATCTGAGTCCAATACTTCTTTACTTGGGGGCATGTCCACCACATATGGTAAAAAGTTCCTTCTTGCTTTTTACATTTCCAACAGCTATTCGTCACCTTCTCATACATTTTTGCTAATTTGCTTGGGGTTATATACCATCTATACATCATTTACATATATCATTTATCTATACATATTTTCTTTAATATTAACATTTAACGTAAATTTCAACTGCTTTAACCATAGTTGTTCCCTCCCAAATGGGATTCTTGTAGATCACTAAATGGATGAGAGAGGAACAGACTGAGGGCGGGAGAGTCGAGGCTGACCGATGTTCTCCACGCAGCTGGCTTTTTTCACAAGTGACACCCACAGTCCCATAAAGGGACTACCTGCGGGCAGACATGAATGACAGTCAATGCAGCTTGAGTGGAGCAGGATTTCGGCTTTTAAAAGTGATGGAGGAAAACGGGTTGACAATCTCATTTCCACTTTTCTATAGTTGTGGTGACCTCTGTGAACGCACATATGTGTTCCACAGAGCTCTATATGTTCCAGAATACCCAAATGGAAGGGGTGCTCCAAATCACAGGGAGAAACTCTGAACCTGGAGCGGGTGGGGGGGGGGCTGACCACAGAGTGTGTCAGCACTGGAGGCATAGCTAACCAACATGCTTCTATTCCCTCCTCAAACAGGTACACCGTCGGCTACAGAACGTCTGTATAGGGTTAGCATGTGAATAGCCTTCTTCAAAAGTAAATCTTCTTAGGTGTAAGCCAGTTCCTGGGGCTTTTCCTACCTAGATGTCACATGCAAGGACCAGCAAGCAGAATTTCAGCTCGCCTCAGCAGCTTTACCTCTAACTGCTTCTCTGAGCTGGAATAAGCATGATCTATGTATTTCTGCAGCTGTTAAATGCACAGGGCCTCAGCCCATAATGTTTTTTTTTTAAAAAGCAGTAGCAGCCCGAATTAACAACCCTCCCACTTTGCCACTCTAAGCATCCAGGTTTGCTACGGTGACTCGTGGTCCGGTACTGAAGGGAGCACCACAGGCAGTCCATCCAACGTCCAGCTGTTCCTTGGAGAGGGGTTTGTGCAGGTCCGGGGCCGTTTTGGAAGCCATGTGGAGTATCTTGCCTTCCGCACCAACTTAGGCCGCATCTTTGCCTTTGGCCCTAACTCTGGTTCAGGGACGACCTTCGACGCGGAGCCTTTGTTCCCCAACACAGTTCTGCGTTTCATCAGTGGCCGGTCAGGGTCTTTGGTGGATGCCATTGGATTCCATTGGAACAAGGAACCTTCACCCGCGCACACCACACAAACACAGCTAAAATAACCTGCGTACCAAGCTGTGATCCATTGCCCTTCAAGGAAGCGCCTTCTCCTCAGAAAACAATAAAATGACCCAAAGCTTGACTGGTCTTGTCTGTCTTGGAGGAATAGGATAGAAAATCAGTCTGGGGCTGAAGAGAAGTGAAGTGGCAGGGTGGTTTCTCCTCCTTGCACACCTGTGTGGTGTAGTCCTGCCTCTATATTAACATGTCTGGGCGAGGACAAAGTGGGAACACTATTGTGAAAATATTAGTCAAAGCACTACAGTGAGGAAATAGCAGAGTGCCACCTACTGCTTGGAGATGCTGGTCACATAAGCATGTCATTGTATAGGTGGCTTTCAAAGTCTGTCCTGGAGTTCCCTGGAAGCTTGGCCGGGGTGGGTGGGAAGCATCCCTGTCTGAAAGTCAACTGGACGGCGCAGAGGTCTGACTTGGTCAAATGCAGCTTCATGTATGTGAGGAGCAACAGGTGTGTCGTGTGTGCAGCACAGCTGGCTCTTGCCATGAAAATCGGAATCCACTTAATTGTTCAGACAGTTTTAAGTGGCCCTCCTCACACCAAGACTTAACATATATAACATGATTTTTAAACACTTTTAACAGCTGTTTTCAGTAACACAAAAGAGGTTATTGCCACCCATGTCTGGCCTCCCCTGCCAGCCCTCCATCTGGCCCCTCTGCATTCTGGCACGTTGTTCAGTTGAACATTTATGATTGGCTTGAGAACATGGTTGGTTTACACACACAACCAAAGGAGGTGTGAGAATGCTGAAGCAGTGGAAGAGCCTGCAGGGCACAGTTTGTCGCGAAGTCTTGAATGCTCTTATGCACTTAAAAAAAAAAAAACAACTCCCAGCAAACCGAAAACCAGCACCATCTTTCTTCTGGATGTGCTAGTTTGCTATTTGCAGGGAGCAGGGGGGAGCGTCATTCATTCATTCACCGGTTCTCATATTTTTCAGTCTCCAGAGCTCTTCATACTTCTGAATGGAGCCTTGTGGAGCCCTGCAGCACATGCGCAGTGTCTCGGAGCACCGGCACATGTGCGGAGTGGCACAGCACCGGGCAGACGGCAGCCACTTATGGTGTGCTTGTGGAGCCCTGAAAGAGCTCTCGGAGCCCCAGGGCGCCTAGGAGCACACTTGGAGAAACGCTGCATTCATTCATTCATTTTTGTGAGGTGGGGAGCATTCAATTAAAGTGGCATCCTTCCTTCACATTCCGGCGCCACCTCATTCTTCCCCATATAATCCATAGAGCGTTGCTAGAGTCTTCCTCTAGGGTCGCCCTGGTCCCTGGACTCGCCAGGAATCAGCATCAAACCCCAGGAGTGTGAACTGAAAGCAATCGCGAAGATTGGTCCTGCAGAAATGTGGGAGGGGGGAGAGATCTCCAGGAATAGCTTCAATCAGAATTGACAGCCAGATCTCCATGTGTAGACCCAGCCCAATCCTGAAGCTCTCCACAGGGTTACCCTTACAGCCTGGCAGGGAATGAATCGTCTCTGACTTCTCAAGAAGGGGAATGAATGAATGAATGAATGAATGAATAGAATCCCTCCGGCTGTCGCTGCTGGTTGGCTCTTAAAAAAAAAAGTCTTCCTCTGTTCACCCAAAAGATCTGCAATTTTGGGGGAGTGAGCTCCTCCTCCTTTGTCCTTTTCCAGCAAAAGGACATTAAAAGATCCCAGTAGAAGATTCTGAGTTCGTGTTTCCCCCGCCGACACCGAAGCACAAACATCATCTCGACGCATGAATCACCCGCAGCTGGGAGGGGTTCCCTAAAAGCGAAAGCGAAACTGCGAAAGCGGCGAAGGAAGGAAGGAAGGAAAGAAAGCCGGAGGGCAGCCGAAGCGGACTTTCCGAGCGGTCGTGGAAATGAGCGAGGAGGCAGAGAGGTGCCTGCAGCAGGTGTACCGGGACAAGGTTGTCCTCTCAGGGGACGAGGGCTGGAGAGTGGGGAAAAACTTCTTCCTCGTGAGGAGCGCAGTGGAGAAGGTGGCGAAATGGCTGTTCGAATCCAGCAGCGGGTTGTACCCCAAGGACCCCGTCCCCGTCGGCAGCTACAGGGAAGGCCTGCACCTGCAGCAGGAGGGCTCTTCCACCAACTTTGACTTTCTCGTCCCGCTGAGGTTTAACCCCAAATTGGCCCTCACAAGTGGGGGCAGCCTCGCCAAGGAGGTGAGCAGCTACGTGCAGAAGCTCCCCACCTATATCTTCCGTGAGAAAGGGGTGCCCGTGTATCGCTGGGGCACCAAAGTCCTGGTGGACCTCGAGGCGGTGGGAGAGACTTGTGTGGAAGTCCACTGTGACAAGAAAGAAGCAGGGCTGGAGGATGGCGGCGATGATGACGACTTCACCTTCGATGACCTCAACGAATGTACGGTAGGTGGCGGCAGCCCCAGTCCAGTCAGCACGGACTTTGCCTGTGCTGGGTCTGCACAGACATGACAAACACCCGAAAGAAACCCCAGTACACTGTGGACGTGATAACCACACACCTGTCTGTTTTGCTGTGGGTACACGTGATGGGAAGCCCCCAGTGATCAGTAGAAATACATTTTTGATCCGTAGCAAATGAGCCTGATATTAAAAACCGCAATAAAATATTTCAATTGAGACAGTATAATTTGATGTTGCAAAACATTTACTTTTGCAAAATACTCCCACCAACACTACAGCATTTGCCTTCATCATGGTCACCCTGAGATAGGTTGCTATAAACCCCATTTGACAACTGGAAAAACAAAGGCCAAGAGGCTAGTGATTTTTGTGCATAGCCACACAATGAACTCTGGCAGGGCAGGCCTTGAATCTGGTCTTTCAAAGTCAAGTCCATCTCCCTCTTCCCAGGAGGCCACACTGGCCACAAAAGGATGCAAGAGGAGCTATTCAATATGATGAAAATCTCTGTGTGGAGGATGGAAGGACTGCTAATGCTACGAAGGCTGCATGATTTGTGCAGGCAGAGAAGTAGCTGTGCAGTTGTCCTGTTCTCTGCAGAGGGACCGTGGTGTCACGGCGTGGTGACTTAGTGGTTAAGATGCTGAACTGCACACCGGAAGGTCGGTAGGATAGTAGTTCGAGACCCGAGTGTTGTGTGACAGAGTAAGCTGGCGTCTCCTGTCCCAGTTCCTGCCAGCCTAGTAGTTCGAAAGCAAGAAACTGCAAGTAGATAAATAGGTGTTGCTGCGGCAGGAAGGTAACAGCGTTCCATTAGTCACGCCAACCACATGACCACGGAAGCGTCTTCGGACAGCACTGGCTCTGCGGCCTTAGAAACGGAGACGAGCACCGCACCCTAGAGTTGGGCACGACTGGCTTTCGAGCAGGGGAGACCTTTACCTTATGCAGAGTTACACACCAGCTTCCTTTGGGAAGGAGATTTCCACATAGGGAACTCATCCTGTGATGCTTGGCCCTTACACCCCCATTGTCAAAGCATTCTGTTTCATTTCATCTCAGCTCTCCCTAGGGACAAGTCATTTTTAAAGGTATAAACTCAAGCAATTTAAGGTGAAATTGAAATGCTGTGAACAAGAATTAAAGATAAACCTAGGTTTGCAAACTCTCTCTCACACTCACACTCACACACAAACATTCCTTGGTCCTGCAGAAATGTGGGCAGAAATTCACTGGTCCCTTCGGGGAGAAAGGCAGGGTAAAAATATTGTAAATAAATAAATTCCTATAAAGTGTATTTCTGGTAGCAAACACACATAAGAGAAGGGCCCCAAAATTGAGCTGCAAATTCCAGCTCACAGTGAATTCCTCCCTTTGCATTGTCCCCCCAGGGCTGGTTGGTGGAACCTCTGTAACCCTCTTTGCTTCTCATTCCCTTTTGTCAGGAGAGCCTCAACCAACACAACCTGGACCCTGTGGAAATCTTGAAGGACTTTTACCATTACGTAGAAATTGCCTTGGACCCAGGTATGGCCGAGGCAGGATGCAACTAATTCTCAGACTCACTCAGGGGTTTTCAAGCGTAGACTCTCTTGCTTCAAATTGTTCCTCCCAAAGAAATTTAAGTTACTACCTCTGTTCTGATGGGGCTCCTGTACCTTTAACAAATGAACAGCAGGCAGACATTCAACAGAACTCTCACTAAATCCCCACTAAGAAAACACACCTTTTGTACTTCTGCCTGTTCAAGCCTTTTTTGGTATGTGTTAAGAGAGTCAGGATGGGATCATGGAGAACTGGGAAGAGTTGGGTCAAATCCCTGTTCACCAATGAAGCTCACTGAGTCACTTTGGCTGAGTCAATCTCCCTTAGCCCCTCACGCGGTTATTGTGAGGATACAACCCTACACCACCCTAAATGCCTTGGAGAAAGGATGAGAGTCAAATGTAATTAAGTAAAGGCCAAGAGTCTTGCAAGGAAAATATGGGGGTGGGAGCTCTAATTCATGACCATTTCTCCCATAATTTTGTTTTTTCCATGTTTCTTTCATGCCTTTCCCAGCCTACACCCATCCTCGGCAAAATGGTAAGTCTAACGTGAATAAAAGTTTAAACTCTTTTCCCACATTGGGTTGAAAAGCTGTGCAGAGTGTCAGAGGGAAAGCCGCTAGATTGGGCCTCTGGCTTGCCAACTTAATTTTTTAACTAAGCAATGTTTAATTAAACACCCACACATTAATATGTGCTCCTTGCATTGACGCTGTTTTTCCTCAACACTTAGATCCTGTGTTCCAGCGAAGGCTGTTCCCCTCAAGAGTACCCAAGATAGACAGCAGGATGAGACGTGAGGGTTTTAAATTGCCAATTCTTTCACATGTGGAAAACGTCTGTAGGCAGCAGCTGTGGCATCTGTGACACTGTGGCATCGGAAACCTTCGTCTGATGCGTCAGACGTTTCTAAAGAGAGCTTTTTAAAAAACAGCATTGGAAGAACCGTAGGTCAAGAGAATAAAGAAGGATGGTGGCGGGAGGGAGGCGTATTGTGAATCAATATTTAGAGGAATGGCATAAGGTGGGTCTCTCTCAACTCCAAATAGGGAGTTTTGAGGGGGGGGCATCACAGTTCTGGCACACTCTCCCACAGGAGGCACACTATGCTCCTGCTCTGCCTGTTGAGACAACCGAATGCCCTCCTGTCGTTTTGAGAAGTACCTATTTTTTATTACACTTTACTCCTGTTATGACAGCTGTATTGTAGGGCTATCAACTCTAAAATAACCCTTAGTCAATTCATCAAGTGAGCACAAAGCATTTTTTCGTGTATTGCTAATGACAGTTTCAAAATAGCAAAGAGTATTGAAGAAACGTTCCTTGTCTTTGGATGGTGTGTACGTGCTGCAGGAAGGCACCATCCTAGAAAGAGTCATTCTCTCCAGTCTGATGGCAACGGGAGAATGCCTCTTCTAAGATGTTGTCAGCCATCTTCAGTTTTTAGACAAACGTATATTAAAATTGCTATTGACAATGCATGGCCTAATTAAGGGTTTGTGTGTGTGCCTTTTTTAGTTGAAGAATCTTTAATGCATTAATCCAGTGGTTCCCAAACTTTTTTGACTCGTGGCTCCCTTGACCTCCCTCGCCGTTAGCCGTGACTCCCCATTACAGTGCACGGAAGAAACAGGCACTCTTTACATGCTCAGAGGCACCCTCTCTTATATGTATGTGTATATGTATGTGTATATTCCCAAAACGAGCCCTAAAGTGGATTTTCCATGCTTATGCTGAGCAGCAACTAAGCCAGGAGTGCACAGGGTGGGATTGGGATGCTGCCCTCCCTCCATTGGCAGGCCTGGGTAGAGGGCACTGATGTCGTCTGCGTTAGTCCTATTCTTGGCAAGAGAAACATCAAAGCATGGGAGGGAGTTTTTTTTTCCCTTTCATTGGTCATGCCCCACCCCAGTTGCACGAGAGAGAAAGCTCCTTTAGGTAGCATCTTTGCAAGATGAGAAACAGATTCTTATACTGCCTGGCAGTCTCCAAGGGGGGGGGGGGGGTCCCAGCAAATATAGTGGGGAACTAACTTAGAGGTGGGTCAGAAAGGAAGAAGGAGAGAAATCCTAATAATTAATCAACCAAAGTAAACATAGAAATCAAAGACTGTAAAGCAGAACCTGCTCTGCCCCATTTTCAATTGCAGGTCTTGCATGTGTTTGCTTTCTTAAAAACATTCAACAGAAAAAAAATACTTTATCTGCAAACCTGCAATTGCAAACCTGCAATGAGAGAAACTGCTCTCTTGCTGTCTCCAGGAGCTTGCAGCTTGAGTACTTAGCTTATCAATTGAATTGTTAATTGTTCTTTAACATAAGATAAGCAAGGGCTTCACTCACACTGTGGTTAAGACATGGAAAAGCTGCCTACAAACCTGAAGTGTTTTGAAGTGAACTTTGAGTGACCCGATGTGAAGAGGCAGCTTTTCTGGGTCTTTGTTTTTGCTCTCTCTCTCTCTTACAAGCAAGAATATGTGTTAATTAAAATACTATCTCGCCTCCCACTTTGGGAACCTCTGGATTAATCCAACCCATTAAAGGTTGCAGCCCTACCTCTTGCACACTGCCTTGGTAAACAGAACTCTCTGCCCCACACAAAGAAAGAAAGCTGTGAAAAATGCCTTGAAAAAGTTATACTTCTTTCTGCCTCTTCTTAACACTTTTTTTCGCTTCCCCGCTAAAGAGAACATCAAATTAGAGACCCTTAATTTGGATGGACCAGCCATCCAGCTGACCTTCCATGAAGGGACCGACACCATTCCAGTGAATCTGGTGCCTGCCATCCAGGGAGCCATCAAGCTCTCCAATCAGTGGCTCAGGGAAGACCTCGCCCACCTTTCTGACTGGTGGGATGGGGACCTGGCCAATGAAAAGAGAAGCTTCCTCCAGAAAGTGGCAGCTGTGCAGGAGGCTGGGCCAGAGCTGGTACCCAAGGGAGGATATTGGAGGTAAAGAAACACAAAGACACTACACTACATGTAGATGGTGCAACAGAGTGCAAGAATACTCACAATAGGGAGGTTTGTTGTGAATACCCCCCCCCCCCCGTTTCCCCCTACTTTGGACCTTCCTATCACCTACGTGGAGTTCAGCATCCTGAAGGGGCTGCCGAGACATCCAACAACAGGAACCATGGTTCCTTTTTCATTGCTGACCTTCCCAAACTGACCAGTAACAAAGAGCTTGGAGTTAAATCAGCTCATTGGACACTGAAGCTCAAATGATTCCCCAGAGCCACAGGCTAACATTGCTGGGTATTTCTGTGATCTTATTTTTGTGACTTTTATACCCTCTTATGCACAGGAGTACATTCCTCCAACAGATTCAGCAAAGTCATATGGACATACAACAGAATGCTGCACTTTCTAGAGACAAATCCACGCTTTTCTCTAGAGGGGGGTGGTGAGTGGGCCCTACCCTAGGAATGATCATATGAGCAAGCTGTTCAAGAGCAGGGGGGTATTCCATTCACTTGGAAGTAAAGGGATCTGCCCTTATACCCCCCTCCCTTCCACCTCCTGGGATGAGAACAGAAATTAACAATTAAGGGTCTGTTGTACTATTGTCGTTGCCATAAATGCAATGTTTACACCGACAACGTTCTTCTCACCAATCTCATCCTGGCCCTAGGCTCTCTTTCAGCCATGCCGAGACCGTGATTCTTGAGGACATTGATGCTGATGGGGGCCAGAGGCGGGCAGCTCTGAGGCTTCTCAAGTTTGTCAACAAGACGCGATGGATACCAGAATATGGCAAAGTCTTGACTTCCTACCATCTCAAGGTGAACTTACGAAACAAACACATTGCTGTAAACTACAGCAGAGTATGCAAAATGTTTTTTAAAAAATCCATCCTTTTAAAGGGGCTGCTACCCCCTGCAAAGTCTGGCAACAGAGAGTTTGATCATCTTTTTTTTAAGCAACTGTTTCTAGAACTTGTGGCAGCACCGACGAACTAAACAAATGTAGGCACTGCCTGTTGATAGACGGCATAAGGCAGCCCCTCACCCCTAACAGCTTTATCAAAAGTGACACCTAGCAAGCTTCCTCCCCAAGGCACTGTCTCTGCTTCCTCCTATCCATACTGCCTGGCACTGGTGTCACTACAGGGGGGGGGCGGAGCTGTAAGTTATTCCGTGATCGGAGCCTCCGTTACACGGAAGAACGAAGCGCCCCGCCCCCGCGCCTTCCGACCCAAAGCAGTGAAAACAATGCGCAGGGAGTCTCCTGTCCGTTGTTTTCACTGCTTTGAATGGGTCGGAAGGCGCAGGGGTGGGGCGCTTCATTCTTCCGTGTAACAGAGGCTCCGATCACGGAAGAACTTACAGCTCCGCCCCCTCTGTAGTGACGCCAGTGCTGCCTGGAGGCAGTTTGGAGCTTGCTAGGCTTGGCCCAAAGGGCATCAGTTGCTAACCTTTCTTTCAAACTCACCCCAAATAGTTGCACAGCTTTCAGAGCTACCCCAGTCCCGCTGACCTGCATCAAAACCATCCCCTCCCTTAGGTATCATGGTGCTTGTCTAACATCGCCTCCCCCACCCTTTCTTGCAGACCATTCTGCTGTGGTGCTGTGAAATCTATCCTCAGAAGGCACAGTGGGAAACTCTCCTGAGCTCCTTGCAGGCCCTCCTTGGGCTCCTAAACTTCACCCTCACCAAACGGAGCCTTCCTCACTACTTCCTGCAGCCGGTCAACCTCTTTGGCAAGCGCTACCAATCCAGCAACACCACCTACAGGCTTCTAGCCCTGGATGCCCTCCGCTGGGAAGCAGACGTGATGCTGGCCAATATAGTGGGATACCTAATGCCAGATCATGGCAAACCCCAGGGTGGCTATGGCCATGATGAGTGGGAGGAAAAGAGGGCAGCTCTCTGGGAGTTTAAAAAAAAGCATCAGGAAGAGCTGAAGGAGCTGAAGAGGCTGGAGGATGAGCATCTGTATGAGGTGGTAGAAACAGGTGAGGAGTAAAGTCTGAAGTCCTGTGCAAAGAACTAGGAATGCACAGGACTGTGGTGGTTCCATACAGTAGAGAATCCACAGGACTGTGGTTGTTCCACACAGTAGAGAACTGGCCATTCTGCCAGAATTTTTCTGCAAGGAGCCTGGCTTCACTGAGCAAATCTCACTCCTTATGATCACAGATATAAAGGCTGAAATCATGTAGAGAATGCCTAAGCAAAGCTTAGGTAGCAGTGACCGAACAGCCCTCTGTCGCTTTGGCTCCAGCCTGCAAGTTCCATATGAGAGGCAGTGCTGTGTAGTGGCTAGAGTGTCAAGGATAGGAGAGACTCCGAATCAAGTTTCTTGCTGTTCAGCCACAAAGCTCATTGGGTAACCTTGGGCCAGTCACCATCTTTTCAGCCTAAACCAACTCACAGGGTTGCTGCAAGGGTAGAAAGGAGACTGTGTATGCTGGGAAATACATGAGAAGATAAAAAATAATCACATGCATTCAGACTCTTAAAAAAATTAAAGTTCTTTTAATGCATTTCATTTGAGATAGACTGAACAGATTTGTGCCTGTGATGGAACATCTAATTCTGACTGTGGAACTGAGGATTTCTGGCTGCAGCACATTTGGGCAGAGTTCTGACTTCCTCCCATTTATGCCAAATCCTAACCCTGTGAAATTCACTCCTAAGTAAACATGCTTAGGAGGACAGCGTCAGGCTTCTTTCCACTAGGTGGTGAGCATCATATTCCCAAGTCAGACAAACTGGGTGCTGCTCACACATTGCCAAATGCAGCTGCTTCTGGGGTGGAGCTCCCTGTTCTACACAGGTACTCCTTGCTCAATACCAGATTACAGAAACAGAATTATTTCCATAAGAACAGAAGAAAATGCTAGGTGAAGGTAAGGGAAAAGGCCCGGTAGCCAAAGTTGGTGAAGACATCAATTTTGTGGCTACTTCCAGCCGCTGTCAGCACCTGAGAGTATAGGAGAACAGAAGATTACACGGGGGATTAGAGATAGCTGAGCACTCTCCCATCAACCCCAAACCAATGTGTCTTCTAAACTCATCCCTCACTTCTTATTTTTAAAATTCCAGCCCTCCCTCCACACATCCTTCCCACAGAAAAAAGGAATCTTCTAAAACACGTTGAGACACTAACCAAAAAAACTACAAACCCTGTGGCGTAAAGCCTTTTTCTACCCAAGTCCAGAGCCCTGCCCCTTAAAGGCCCATCTTCCCCCACATGGCCGTGTCTGCCCAATCAGCTCTTTGGTAGAGGCCCTGCTCTGTGTCCCACCACCAACGGAGATGCAGTTGAAAGGGGAGCTGGGCGGCTGGGCCACTCGGCCATGGTGCACCCAGCCTGTGGAACTCCCGGCCGCAGGGAACACTTTTGGCTCACAGTTCATACTGTATTTTGGCATCTCATTGTGTTCTGACCTGCCTACAGAACAACTGGACAAGCCCTTTAATTTGTGTCCGACTTGGAAGCTGCTGCATTTCTTTTTTCATTACTGACGTGAAGTAATGTGGGTGTTTACTCAGGGCTGCACTTCCAGCGTGGTTTGTCAGCATGTGTCTTGCTTTGTGAGCAGAAAGGTAGAATAGAGGTAGCATAATAAATAAGCCCAAAGCCTCTTCGTTCCAGACCCCCATTCACTCTACACTCAAGAGCCCTAGCTTACCACTTTCGGCATATCCCTCACCCCCTCATGGGAAACCGTGGCTCCCATGTGCCAAGATTTCTCCTTGGACCTTTGCCTCTATATTACCCCTTAGACCACACCACCTGCAGGCTGAAATGCCACCTACCCAATCAAAGCCCCACCCCTTCCACAGTCCACAGCATATTCTAGTTCTTTCCTGGCCAGAACCCCCCCTCTCTTCTGCCATTCCCAGTCCAGCATGCATGTACCTTGTGCTCTGGCGAGTGCTCGTTGATGGAAAGGGAGTGGACGCAACGTGGGATGCAAGGAATCTGGGCCTTCACTTCCCCACTGATCTGCAAGTGGTTGATGGTTGGACTGTGGCCAGCAGAAAGAATCTATGGGAGACAATGGTGGGAGGGGACAGGAGGGTTAGTGAAAGGGAAAAAAACGAAGCGAAGAAAAACTCAGGAGGGGATTGTTTTTAACAAGCAAACAAAGGAGCAAGGTGGAGAGAAGAGGGATGCAGGAATCGGGGGGGGGGGGGAGAGGAATAAATAAGAAAGTCAAAGAGGCTGCAAGCAGAAGCCATGCGGAGAAAAAACTCACCAAGTCTTGGTAGAACATAACCTGCTGCTGGCACTGGGGCAGGGGAAACACAGTGGTCGGCGTGACAGACCGCAGGTGCCACAAAGTGAGTGCTGGGCCCCCACCACACACCTGTCAGAGGAGAAACATCAGAGGGATCCAATACCTTGGGGAACCTACAACCTACCTGACAACAAGAGAATTCCTGTAGCAATGCTCAAGGGGGAAACCAACATTCACCCAAGCTTCTTATGCAACCTTCTCGGAGTTTGCAGACTCCCACAGCCCCTTGCTTCGGACAAGAAAGGTGGAACAGATGACTCCGAAGATGAAGAAGGTGGTGATGGTGGGTCAACAATGACAAGATGCCCAAGAAGAGCCAGCTCAACGAAGGCTGAAGACTCCTTGGACCTTTGCCTCTATATTACCCCTGTGTCTTGCTTTGTGCCCAGTGCATCTTGGGAAATCTGCCCAGTGCATCTTGGGAAATCTGGCCATTCTCTTTCAGTAGCAAAAGAAAAGACTGATGTACTCACCATCCAGTCAGAGTCAGTTGCCAAGCAACTGATCCACTTCCCATTCTGTGGCCGGCTGCATTCCTAGGGGAGTTGAGGGAAACAACAATTTATGGGCAGATGAGCCTGAAGGAAGGCTGTTTATTGATTGGTTAAGGAGTGATATGGGGCCCACTACATAAGAGACCCTTGCTGGAAAAGCTGGACTTTTGCAAGAGGCAAAGAAGTGTAATGTTACTGTACATTTCTCGTGTTGAAGTTTTGCTTTGGAGCTGTAAACCCTTTCAAGTTGTAAACCCTTTTTGTTATTAACAACTTCAACGCCACAGAGGGTGGTTTTTTTTTTTTGGTCCAATTAATTCATCGATTTAAAAACATACTGGGGCAGATGTTGAATGAAAAATGGTTAGGGGACAGGAAGATGCTTTGTGTTCTCTAGGATGGAGGGAGACAAGGCAAGAGCAAGAGATAAAAAATCAGAAGCCTTAAGGGTCCCATACCTCATATTTATGCACTTCAATGGATTGTACTTGACCTCCAGTACGCACATCTGCAAAACAGAGAAGACCCAGAGATGAAGGCATCCCTTCCAATAGCATCATCCCAATCCCAACATTCAGGCCAAAAGACTGTAAGAACCATCCTTCAATTTATTTCTCACAGACTGGGGAATACCATCCACATGGCAACAGTTTGTTCCAGAACATTCTGGGACACTCTCTAATTCAGTTGTTTGATTTAAATTCTGTCCTGCTTTTCCAAAACAAACATAATCAAATGGTCAATAAAATATATATCCTAGAACGCTTAATATAGTACATACACAACCATACAATATAGAATGGTGTACTACATTATATAGTAAATCCTAGAAATCATACAGATCTTTCTGAATTCTTGCAGGGTCAAATTTTGGCAGGTTTGACTGAGGAACCTGTTCTCCAGTTGTGGGGCCACTGCTGACAAGGCCCTAACCCAATACGGATTTAACTTCCTTTCAAGATGGGACATATAGCAGGACACCACCACCACCCCTTATGGTGGTGCAGGGAAACATTTTGGGAGAGGAACTAGCCAGAGTCTGATGGAGGGGCAGAAGGAGAAAAACTGCCAGACAGCAGAACCTCACCCCAAAGGCGTACAGTGCCATCTTCACTCCCTGACAGACACTCTCTCAGCTGCTCACGAAGAGCCAAGCAGTGGATGTAATCGGTATGGCCCAGAAATTCATGCTAGAGAGGGCGAAGGGGTGGGGGAGGAAAGAAGCGAGATTAAGTGGAAGGCGATACAAGATCCACCCTGAGGGGACCAAAGTGGTCCATCTAGATCGCAATTCTGGTTTCAGATAGCAGAGAACCAGATGGTGGGTAGGGTGCTTTCTCCACAGGGGAGCTCACGTGCAGAGTTTGACATGCTCTCCCCCCTACCATAATTAGCATCTGTTAGAAATATTCTGTTTCTGAACTCAAAGATAACACGTACAAGAAGCCCCCACCCTATAAACAGGTTACATTCCAGAAGTTTGTTTGCAAGTCAGTTGCTTAAAACGCAGAACACACTTTCAGTTAGGTTCAATCAGCTGTTTGGCGCTAGATAAGCGCCGGGGGGCTCCAGGGGGTGCCAGAAGCCTCTTCTAGCACCCCCTGGCACACACACACCTGCACACCCCTTGAAAAATGCAATCGGTGCTGTACCCCAGTATCTGGGCCTCGTGGATTCCGGGGTCCAGCACCGATCGATAATTACTCATAATTACTCACCAGGGGGCCCCATTCTCCCTCATGCAGGCCTGCAGAAGTCACCTTAAATCCTGTCGGAGAGGCCTGCGGAGGCATCTGCAGGCCTGCGCATGGGAGAACGCTCCCCCCCATGAGTAATTATCGATCGGTGCTGGACTCCAGTATCTGCAAAGTGCGGATACTGGGGTCCAGCATCGATCGCAATTTTTTTTGCAAGGGGTGTGCGGTATTGCAGCAGGGGCAGACCTCTTTGGGTACAAAGCTAAGGCTGTGGCTTACACCCCCCAGCCTTGTACCCGGGGTGAGCCACCACAATGCCATTACTACGCTACTGCTCCAAGAAACTATTTTATTCTGAGATACTATATACAACATAGACACTTGCGCATCTATTTTTTTCCTAAGTTTGTAGTTCTTGTGGATAGGGGCTGTGTAGAAGCTGAACATACACCAACAGCTCAGAAATTGATCAATGAAGAAATTGACCAATGATTTGACTTTGTCTCTATCTCACCTTACAACAATTTATGGATAACTTAATGAGAATGAGCCCCTTGAGGAGGTCAGCCTGGCTTTAGGGTTGCACTAGATCTAGAATACATCAACCCTTCTTCTCCACATTTCATTTTCCCTGCACCTCAGGGACTTACAGTAAAAGCTCCTGACTCCAGATCCATCATGTGGATAGCACAGTCTCCCCCTGCCATTAAAAGGCTATTATCCTGGGAAAAAAAATAAACATGAGTCAAACAAAGAAGCAACACTCAAACCTCCCCATGTAGCCCTGTGGCTGTACCTTGAGGTTGAGTTGAAGGCTGTTGATTTCTGGCACCTCTAGACTATTCCTGCAGAGAACATGAAAGAGTTTTGCATCTGCATGAGAGTGAGGAAGAAGAAAGGAAGGATGGATGAAAATGAAAGGGAAAAATCAGTGTATACCCATAGGGTGGCCTCCTACTCCAGGCTTCTTTGCAACCCTAGGGAAGAAGGCAAACGGACGTTAAGAACACCGCTGGAATGAGGAAAAACAAAGTGGGGGGGACTAACGAAAAGTTACCTTCTTCACAATCTCGCTCCAGTTCCAGGCCTTGACTTCGCCATTGCCAGCACTCAACAGCTGCCGGTCTGTGGAGATCATGGCGTAGATGGGACCATCATGGGCTATGGAAAGAAGCAGCATGATCCAGGATGAATCTGGCATGGAAGCATGAAGTGCATCCTGGGAAATGCTCAGTGTGGCACTGCCAAGCACAGTTCAGCAGAGGAGCTCCATTCTGGCATGTTGTTCCCAGTATGTAACTAACATGCTTGCTGCCGCCGCCGCCATAAATGCTCAACTCTAATAAATAATCCAGCTGGCATAAGCAAGCATATGCATCTTGGGAACTCCCAGCCTTCCCCTGACCACAGAGACTGACCTCTGAAGGACACCACAGGCTTCTTGCTTTCCTCCTTGGCCTCTGAACTCAGTGCTGCCGAGAGGCTGGATGGGAAGCAACACAGGGAGTAAGATAACTGGGAAGAAAGCCCAAGAAACAGAATGCACTGTGCGCTGAGAGGATTGGTTACCTGAATATAGCAATCTCCCCATAGTTGTTTCCAGCGGCTAAATACTTGCCACACGGTGAGACGCTCTGGGAGTAAACAGTCATATGCAGGAGTTCAAGGGATCGCTGAATATCCATCTGGCAAGGGGAGCAGATAGGAAGGTAAAGTCAACAAGGATTACCTCGCTGAATCAGACTAGCTTTGCATTCTGTTGTCAAGCATCAAATGCCCTCTTCATGGTGGCATGACTTGCCATGCTACACAATACAATACAGGCAATGAATTGCCAGGTTACACAACAAGTGGAGAAGTAACCTGGATTCCCTACCAACTAACAACGCTCACTACCATTGATGGTGGGACCCATCAAAAACCAGAACCCATCATGTTACCAGGTAGAGTTAACACTCTTGTTTGGGGACAGAGTACTGTTGTCTAGCAGTTACTTGCTATAAGAAAGCATTAGGACAGGAGTAACATTTTCTGGCAGGTGGAAGCAGTAATAGGAAAGCTTCACCTGCTGAATTTCTGCCTCTTGTTCAGCTGTTAAAGGCACAGGTGTGTGCATGCATGTGCTTCTGGTGGATATTTAAATATAAACAGCGGGGGGGGGGTCATAAAGGCTGAAAAGCAAGGATCAACAACAAAGAACCCGCACGTGATCCAGGTGCAGTCAAGGGTGGGGCAGCACGAGGATAGAAGGAAAGCCAGATATTTCAGGGGAACTCATTTTGTTAACAACATTCGTGTTTGAACCATTTGAAATCATCACATGGCCATGCTGAAAACAGACGGAGAAAGAACTGCGACCTTCCCGTGACCCAATAACAGAGCTAAACTGCTTGCAGACGAGCTATAAACCCCACTCATTTGCCTGCTGAGATGCAACGCTCTCCCCACCCCCACCATACAACGGAGCTACTACATAAAACTGGGCGCCAGGGGGCGCGCTGATTATTACTCATCTTGCTGGCTCTATGGTCGCAAGAAGATAGAGAGGGAGCAAAGCGCAAGGCGTGACGGGATTGGCAGTTTCTCCACGCGCAAAGCCCTCGAGACATGCCCGAAACGGACTGCGTTTCCCGGCACGCCTCGCGGTAGGATCACATATCACGTGACAGAGGAGCTGTTGTGCTTCATTCCCCTACGGATTTTCAGGACAGCGCTGAAAGAAGCCAGGAACCACAGCGGAGAAGAGCGTGTGAAATAATCTCCGGACGGTAAGTGAAAACAAACAAACCAATCCCCCGGCGTTGATCCCTTACGGCGCACGCGCAAACTCCGTCTCGGGCATCACGTTAGAAACCCGCCCCCCCCGTGCGTGCGCGCGCGCGCGCGCGGGGTTCAACTGACCGTTACTGCTCTTACGTCTCCTCCCTCTGCAGTAGCGGCACTCATGTGCAAAAGACTTAGCGGGCGCCCAGCCCCATTTAGGAGATGGCCTCTCCCTTTCCTGTCTAGTGGATCCACCCACCACGTTGTGACAGGACGTAAACAAGCGCAAAGCATTTTGGGAGTTTATTGTCTTTGGCTGCCGCAGGGCATCATGGGAGCTCCCTGAAGCCTGCTGAGATCCCACTTCTTTTGAGACAATATGGGGCGTGGGCTCGAAGAAAAAGGCAAATTTGTTTTCTCCTGAATTGGCCTGGCAGACACTGAGGATGGTGGAGACTACATACGACCTTTCTGAACTGCGAACTTCTGGAAAAGAAGTTGCAATTTCAGTCTTGCAACAAATGTTTCCACTCCACAAGCCCTTAAGACCTGGTGGGCTCCAAATTAAAATAAATGGCGAAATATTTTTTTAAAAAATGCTTTGAAACATGCCACTGAACCCAACAAAACTGTCAGAAGTTGTTTTGATGAAACAACATAGGAAAAGTATGCATGCACAAGCACAGAGGATTTTGGGAGCCAGGCTAGTAGTAGGCATATATGAATATGAACAAGCTTTCCACCTGCCTTATTTGTGAAGAGGGCAAACAGCAACATTTAGAACCAAGTCATTCAAATGATTGCAACTTAACTGTCCTGTCCTATGCTCCCTAAATTTCCATTAATTAAATTTCCATTAATTAAATTTCCATTAATTAAATGGGCATTTGCCTTTCTGCATAGGAAAAGGCGGGATATAATTTTTAAAAATAAATAAAATTAAATTAATAAAAATGTCTTCTGTAGCTTCCAAGAGACGTTTGCTGGTACTGTTAAAGCCTAAGGCAGAGTGTTCTAAAATTGAGGGGCAACCATTGAGAGCACTTAATTAAGAGCACCGGTACATGTGCCCCCATCCGGACTCCCAAATGGATAGCATGCTGAGGCTTTTTTCAGCTAATAGTAGTAATAGTTATTATAGGAAGAGAGAGGGAAAGAGGCAGCCTCTTAGAGAGCAGCCTTTGTAGGTTGGATTGTATTCAGTAGCCAACAGGAAGCCAGTGGAGATGCTCGACCACTGGTGTAATGCAAACTGTGATCCAGGAAATTCTGGGGATTTCTTCATAGAAAGATCAGTAATGATGATGGACAAGCTTAGTTGAAAGTCAGCTTGTCCATCCCTACCATAAGAACATAAGAAGAGCCCTGCTGAATCAGGCCAAAGGCCCATCTAGTCCAGCGTCCTGTATCTCACAGTGTGGTGAGGAAAATACCCCCCTCATATATTTTTATGTCGTCCGCCCCGACCCCCTGAACCTATTGCTTTTTACCCCATCCAAATCGGTCCAAGAATCACGAAGATACAGCCCATTTTGTAAAAGCGCATTTAAAATCCGGCTTTTCTCCGCTTTTCCCTGCATTTGACAGCGGACACGCGTCTCTCAGGGCAAAAGTTCACTGACACGCGTCTGCCACGTGCCTCCAAAACCCCTCAGCAGCAGCAAAAGTTCACTCTGTGCCTTTCTAATCCCATTAGAACCTCTTAATTCACTGGACCGTTAAATCCTATTTCACGCTTCACCGAGTTCTGGGCGTTCAGCCAACTCCGGGAGACCGGCGTGTGCTGCTTGTTGCAAGCCCGGGGAAAGCCCTTTTACCTTATTTAACCCCTGCATTTGACAGATCGCTCTCTCTTAAAGCTACAGCGTTTTATTTCAGCGAAAGTGGGTTTTTCAGGACATTTATGGCTGTTTCAGGGGTCCCTTGGGAAGTTATGTGTCCGGAACCTTACTAGGGTCAACGGGGCTTCTTCTAGGGAGGGGATCCACACAGAATGGTCCCGATCCTGACACTTGGCTAGGGTCTGCCCAGGCTCAGTGAGCAAGCTCCTGGGAGCAGTACAGTGGATTTGCAGCCGGTAAAAAACCTCCGTTCGAGTCGGAGGATCCTCATTGGGCAATCGGGAAGGCTTTGGGAATGACGGGGGTTCAAGTCCCTCTACCCACCTTCGGCGAGATGACAAGAGGTTGAACGTAGTGAGCCCCGGGGGGGCTCCTCCTGCCATAGATCCGTACTGCAGGGAGTGAGGAGAAGCCATTTTACAAACACATAACCTATGCAAACCACCATTGCTCCCATTCTGTGTTGCTCTCAGATGGCTTCCTTCTACCTGGGAAGCTAGCTGGGGGGAAGGGGACTCATGGAAACTCCTGATCAGCCAGGAAGGCTTGGATTGCCCCATTTCCTGATCTCAAAACGTATCACTTGAATGACTTCTTTCTCCAGCAGTTCTCACGCCCCTCTTCCTGATGCCTATCAATCACATGTATGCCTCCCATTACCATTTCCTTGAGCCCAGCCTGTCTCTCTGTGCAGGCTCTGATTCCATCTCCCCACCCATTGCCCCTCCAGCTGCCTGGTCTGTCATGCAAATTCCTTGGAACTCTTCACACTGCTCCTTCCCTGGCTTGCTACAATTGATTCACATGCTAATCTAATCACTTGCCCTGCTCTTCCTGACTAACAGCATGGACTCAGACTTCCCCAATTGTATACCTGGAACCAGGGGAGACAGGGACCTATTGTATTGGCACTTTTGCCCATCGATTTGGAAATTTAGTCTTTTGTGTTACCATGCCTCACAAAAGACCCCATTCATCCAATTCCGGAACACCTCACTCACCTGGGAGGGGGAACTTAATCCCATTACCCCAGCCACCTGGCACCCCCTAACCTTCCTCCCATTGGTTGCCAAATCCCATCCCCATAGGTCCCAGTTTACACAAAGCACAACACTTCTAATTGGTTCTTTTTAATAAAGTTTGTCTTTTATTGGTTAACTATTTCACATCTGCTGCTGCTGTTTTCATTGGTGCAAAGTTTCAATCCCCCATCTGATTGGCTGTATCAACGTGCAAACTTCTTGGATCCGTTCCCCTGTTGGTCCACCTTTATTATGTATTTTCTGCAAACAATGTAGTCCATGATTCTGTATGTAAATAATGAAATGTATATAAGCCTTTGTATCAATCATATGTGTTACACTTTCTGTCTTACGATTGTGTCCTCGCTAGCTGAGTAAAATTCTTTTCTTTTACAACGTTGGTTTTTGAGCTCTTTTTGGCGCCTCTGCACATTGCAGACATTCTCTCCCTTTTGTTTTCTTTTTCTCTTTTTGGGTACCCGCTCCTGCCTCTGGGTCAGGTGCCTGCTCACCGAATCTCCCAAGCTGAAATCACTAGCACCCTTGGGTGCTCACAACAACAGTGGCCCCACCAGATGCCTCAGGGAGTACACAGCCAACAAGATAACCTGTTTCCTATTGTCACTCCCTTGGACCTGGCACAGAGAAAACCTACTTCTAAAGCAGTGGTGGCCAACCCGTGGCACGCCATGTGCCACATTTTATGTAGATAATCTTGAGCGTGCCACTTAAATTAAATAAACAAACAAACAAATAAATCTAAGGTAATGCAACTATTTAAAGCACAGTGACAGCGCAAGAAGAATAAGGTGCAGAGACCTCCTCTAGTGTCACAGGCTTGGAAAGGTGTGCTGGTGTTGAGAAAGAGAGAGGGACTTCAGCGCTCAACTTGAGCAGGAATAGCAGTGCGTGCCACTACAAAAGGCTCGGCGTGCCACTAAGTGGCACCCATGCCATGGGTTGGCCACCTATGTTCTAAAGCCAGCCACTCACTCCCTAGAAGGTTTAACTGCATAGTAGCATCAGATATGCTCTCAGTGGAAAGCAATAGTGAGAGCATTCCTAAGTGTGTGTCCTACTAGAACACTTCTCCATACCAAACAGGGGTTCCTGAATAGACAAGTCCATGTGAAAAGGGTGCGTTGAAGCTAGAAATCCATTAGGATAATGTGCTCCCCTGGTCAGGCCCATCTTCTACATTAGCCCTGAACCATCATCTTTAAAGGCAGCCCTCACAGTGTGATTAGTCAAATTTGTTTCCATGAACCATGTTGAGGTTGATGTGATCAGGCCCCATGCTGGAGGGGAGAGCCTCTGTTTAACCCTGATTCACATTTTTCCTCACAGATGGATCCCACAACTTGCCAGCAACCACCAACTGCAGTTCCCTCCAGCCAGTCCCTGCGCTGCTCTCTTCTAACTGGGAGCTTAGACTGGAGCCGCAGAATAGCCTTCGACTGGCAACAAGATGTGCCCCGCAGAATGCCATGGATAAGGCAGAACCAAAGAAGGGTGAAGTTCACGGACGTGCATCGATCCCGGTGAGCATGTGCTAGAGAAGCGACTCTTCTAGGGGAGAGAAGAAAGGTTTTTAAGACAACCAAAGTATGTCTGGATTTTCTCACAGCCATAGCTACTCTTTTTGGCTTTCAAAATGACACCAAGCCGGGGGGGGGGGGGGGGGGGAGGGACAGAGAAGAGATGAATCCATCTTGTTGATCTTGTCTCAGATTCAAATTTTGTCATTTAAAGAAGCCAAGTAACAATTAGAACCAAGGCATCCAAATGTTTGTTTTAAAAAAATAATCTATCAAGAATGCCACTGCTCATATCTAAGCATCAAGGAAGGTGAGGAGAGAGGCTCAGACCAAATCAGGGACCAGAGGCGTCGTGGGGGGGGGGCAGGGTGCCACGTGGCAGAGGGGTGCACTCACCTCCAGCCTCGCCACCGGGTCGCCCCCTCTGCCACTGTTTTAGTCACCGCCAGAGTCCGCAGGCCGCTTTTTGGGGCCCCCCCCGGAGCCGTTCGGCTCCAAAATGGGCCAAAAAGCAGCGGTGTGTGTGTTTCGTGCCGCCGCCGAAGTTCAGCGGCGGCACGTGAGAATGACGTCATGCCCCCAGGGGGTGGGGCGTTTGGCGGCACTGGGGGGTGTCACATCAGGGGGTGTAGAAACGCCACTGTCATGAACTACATTTACAGTCATGTAGTAGCAGAATGCAGAAGCTTTGGTAAACTGTGGAAGAGTGAATATAGAAAAGCAGGGGACAAATGTAGAAACAACGCCTGACAATGCTGAGGTTTGGGGGCTGCAAGGGAGAGTGAAGTGGCTGTCATAATTTTGGCGAACATTTAAGGCAGTAGGATTTGTTGGCTCTTTACCCGACTCTAGTCTCTTGTTTTAGCTGTCGGTCGACATCCCTGGCTTTCAAACGCCACCTGGAGAGCAGAGATCAGTAAGTATGGAAGAAGAAGAGAGAGAGCGCATGACTGGACATGAGTTATTGCAGTGCATGATTAGGAGTCCCTTTACCAGAGTGCGTCTACTGCATTTTTCGCACCTGGTTTTTTTCCCCTTTTAGGTAGTGATTGCAGTTGTATGATGAATTTAAATTGTCTTCCATTGATACTTTTTTTTTGGCCAGCCAAATACAAGCCTTCTTTCTTTGGATTTTCCCATAATGTGTAGTAATTTGAATAGTGTTCTGGGAGCAAACACGATGAACATATTTAACTTGTTACCTTAATTTTTCAATGTATGCTTTTCAATCTTGTTCACTTTCATATGATGAGACCCTTGTGCACTTGTGAAAACAGGACATCTATTGTCCTGTTAAATGTTGGAGGACATGCACAGTGAAGATTTCTGGGTACAATGCAGCACATAAGAGACAAAACAGCATAATGCGGCACACAAGCTATGTAGGAGGTATATGAGGAAACTGTAGCCTGAATTGGTGCTGGGTTAAACCACTGAACCATGAGCTGTCGATCGAAAGGTCAGCAGTTCGAATCCGCAATGGGGTGAGCTCTTGTTGCTTGGCCAGCTCCTGCCAACCTAGCAGTTCCAAAGCATGTTAATGCGAGTAGATAAATAGGTACCGCTTGCAGGAAGGTAAACAGCGCTCCGTGTTCCAGCTACATGCTGCGGCAAAGAGAGTCATGCTGGCCACATGACCATGGAGGCGTCTTCGGACAACGCTGGCTCTTCGGCTTTGAAATGGGGATGAGCACCACACCCTAGAGTCGGACACGACTGGACTTAATTGTCAGGGGTCACCTTTACCTTTTTTAGGCGCAGTACAGCTGGACAAAATACTAATTGCTATTACTCTGTGCCTCAACAGGGAGCCCAGCTCCAAACACTTCCTCTCAGAGGACAAGATGGCCGCCCGCTTTAACTCCCTCAGCCTGGACAATGACCACGTCTATAGTTCCAATGGGTTCCCTACCCAGAGTGAAGACCCCAAGTGGCAACAGGCATACACACGATTAAAAGAACTGCAGCAGAGGTAGTAGGAACTCCACGGCCTCATGCTTGAGTGGGATCAGGGCCGCTAAGCAACCTGTCTTCATGTGTGGAATCTCTGTCTCAGGCTGTCACAAGATGGAGTGAACGAAGACGGCAGTTCAACAGAAGAGGAGAATGAGCTCAGCAACGTAGTTGTGGATGGAGAATTCTTCATGGCAGACTGCCCCACGCTGACACACCCTTTGCGCTTAGAGGCAGGTGGAGGAGTCCATCTGCTACCTGAAGAGATGCTCCTATCTCTGTAAGTATGTCACAGGATTTGGAGAGGAAAACCTAAGCAAGATCATGTGTGTCAGTGACCACCCTCATCCCTTCTTTCCACAGGAACGCTTCTACAGAAGTTGTGCTGTGGAGCCCCCCTAGCACCTCATTCCTTTGCACCATCCGGGCATTGATGGCTAGGCCACCTTCCTTGGGCTCTTCTATACAGCCTCAGCAGGAACTGGGGGCAACACAAGATGAAATGGAAATATGAGTATTTGTCCTTGTTCTATCTACAGCCCTTTGAAACTAAACTCCTTGCTCTCCAGCTGGCCTGCTCTATTTGAGAACTGCATTGTTAACTAGTGTGCCACATTTTACAGCAGTATAGCAATACCTAGTTTTCAGTTGCCTGTAATCATTCAAGTCTCCTCTTCTAGATGTAAAGCATATATGCAGCTGTTTCTGGTGTGCATGTGTTGTGTATGGATATTCTCTTCCAATAGGAACCAATACTTACTAGAAGTTGGAACACGTCTGGCAGAAGGTGCCAAGAATTAACTTGCAATATGTACTTTTTAAAAAGCGATTTCAAAATAACTATAAAACTTGCTTGTTTATAAAACATAAGAGGCCACATTTTAACTTCCATCCAAAAGAGAAGAATCAACCTATGTTTTCTCTGGACTCACAAAAGTCTTGAATGCTTTTACTCCCTACCACCAACCTAGCTGATATTCAGATACTGTTCCAGAAAATAGACAGCACTGTAACAAGTTCTTCCTTAAGCATGGCAGAGATTCATTGTAGGAAAAATAAAAGCAGGTGGTTTCATATCTAAATTTCTTTATTGAATAGTGGTGTATCCTTAACGAGTTTAATGCCATTAGCTGTGGGTTAAAAACAAGGATGTTTTAATTATAGACATGTGTATATAAAATTCATGAAGCAGACATATTGCACAGTTGGGGGGTCCCCACTTCTAGAGACAGAGCAACAGGGCAGATTAGATTTCAACACTGTTGTACCCATACAGAGAATTGTAGAGTAGAGACCATCTACCAGCTCCAGAAATAATGCATTTCTTGCCTGGATTATTGTCCTTCCCCCCAATATACACACACTTCTAATTCATTCCTTAGTTTCAGGAGGAGCAGACAGGACATATGTGGGGTGGCTGCAACCTAAACACAGTTGCAGGTATGAGGTGGGAGAAGTTAGGAAGTACGGTTTCAACTTCAACCATATTTGGACATTACAGAGTGTAGCTGCTCTCCGAGACTTGGGATTTGTGGGGTAACAAAGATGAGTGATCCTACTCCTCTCCCACCAGGGTCTGGCATACACCCTAATTTCTAAGCCATACCTTATTCCTAAAGACTGAATTCAGACCCTCGTTTCTGAGCAAGCCTAAAAAGACGAGAAAATGGGAACAGTTCAGACTATTGCTAGGCAGGATGCTATGATTTGGTCCTCTGGATTTCTCCCGTTTCATCTTACACCTCATTAGCCCCAGAGCAGGGAACTCCCCTGGAAGTTATGCCCACCTTTTCCTGCCCTCTACCACTGTTCTTGGAGTGACCAAACAATGAATATTTGAACTGCACTGCAGCAGCTACATAGGGCTGGTAGACTAGAAGAGTTTAAAGGCAAAACTGCAGAGGAAGAGGCTGTGCCCCATCTTCTCTGCACAGCACATCCATGCTGCCTCCCCCCCCTTTTTTTTTTTACTCATCGCCTTGTTACACTGTTTTATTCCAGCAGAAAGTTTTAATGTTCTTCCATCTACCGAGTCCTTCACTTCTGCAAACACAACCCCCCCTCCCCTGGAGTGAAGAGGGATTTAGTGCTTATAGTGATCCTCTATCCCAGCAACTCTAGAGGCCGAGGGGGGGGGTACAATTCCAGTGCTGAGAGCATCCAGAGACTCTCGTGCCCCTCGCACCAAGACTCCAACATGTGACAGCTGTTTCTACCAGCGCCCACCCCCACCCTCCATCCAGTCCAGTCCTTATTGAAGTTTGGGGTGGGGGAAAATACAGGGGCCGTCCCTTCAGCAGCATTTCTTGACAGACGGTTTCTTTTTGGGCTTGTTGATTTTGACCACCTCATTCTGCTGTTGGAGTCGGGCCAAGTTCTCCTGTTTGGTTCGGAGTACCATGGCTGTGATGGCGTTGAACATCTAGAGGAGGGAACAGATTGGAAAGGGACTGAGAATTTGCTGGGAGGTTGGAGACATCCTCTTCAAGCACCAAGCGCTTCCCCCCATCAATGGGCCTCCCAGAACCAGCACATGTTCCTTGTCCATCCCCTGCCCACACTGCTACCCTAATACATCCCAGCCAGTGACTTGCTTGGTTAGTTCCATCCCTCTCAGCTCCCTCTCCCCCCTCCTGTTCTGCCCCTTCCAGAACCCCTCCATAATGTCACCTCTCTTGCTTTCTTTGCAATTCCTTCTCAAAACTCCTCCGTGAAGCCTTTGGCACGCCCCCCAGCCTAGTCAATACCCACTGTATGTGCATCTGAAAAAGCATAATTCTTCCCCCACTTCCATCCCCTCCTGTGTTGAACTGCAAGCCCCTCGCAGCAGATACTTTTCATCTGGTACTTCCTAAAGCCTCATGACCTTAGACAGCACTGTACAATAACCACTTCCCCTCACAACCACCCGCTCCCTTACCTCTTCGACATTGAGGTTCTCCTTGGCACTGGTCTCAAAGAGCCGCACTCCCATCTGCTCACTGAACCTCCGGGCATCAGCTGTGTCCACTTGCTTCCGAGATGGGTCCTCACATTTGTTACCCACTGGCAGTTCGAAAATGCAGAAGAGAGAAGGAAGAATTAGAAGCAGAAGCAACAAAAGGGATGCACCAAGTATAAAGATGACAGGAAAAAAAATACAGGAGGAGGATTAGTCATACAGACCAGAGGTTCTCAACCTATGGTACAGATACCCCAAGGGGTACACGGACCTCTTGCTGGGGGTACTCCAAGCCCTGCCCCTTATCTGCCCCATCAGCAGCTAATTATCTGCCCCATCAGCAGCTAATTAAGTGTTAATTAACATGGATTTTAAATTTTAATTATTTTCAGAGCCCTTCCATCTCTGATTTTGGTTTTGGGCTTATTTTTGTACTTTGGAAAATGTACTTTGGTGGAGTGGGGGAGGGAGGAGCTGATTTTGGGAAGTATGACTTGGAGAAAAAAAGGGATCCTTGCATCTCTCCCCCCCTCCACACTTAAAATTGTTTTAGTACTTATTTAACATTACCTAATTAATTAATTGATTAATCCAATTAATTAGCAGTTAATTAGCAGGGGATACTTCGAAAATTGGACTGTGATAGGGGGTACCCGGGCCTCCAAAGGTTGAGAACCCCCGATACAGACAAAATCTAATTCCAGGTCTTTCAAGGGAACAGTGCTTCAGAACTCCCTGAGTCGAGTCAAGGCAAGACAAATGCGGCTAGCCTGTGCTGCTTTGGCAAGGTAAGTTCTGAGGCAGTTTTCCTTTGAAGCTTGGGCTCAAAACACATCAGGAATTAGATATATTTTGTCTAGAGGTGGTGCGCATAACATTTTCTCCCCATGAATTACAAATACTCAGAAAGCAGCAACTCTGGTTTGACACAAAAGTCAGTATGCCAGAAAGCTTTGTGGCCCATGGCTTTCCCAGTCTTGAAGAGACAGGATATGGGAATGTTCGGTGGTCTAACTGGGCCCAACTAAAGCCCACTGTATCCCAAATACTTCCTGTTCAATTATGCTACCCAAAAATTGGCATAACCAGCCTGCAGCGCACATTGATATTCTCCTTTATTTGATATAGCCAACCCCTAGAGCACATTGGGGTAACTTCCTACAACTAAAGACTGGCTTGGCCAGTCTATCACTTCCCCATGACAGTGTGAGCCATCTTCTGTCATGCACATGACCAAGACTGCATGAAGATGCAACACATGACCGGTTCTGCCCATGGAAAGCATCACAGCCACTCAAATGCAGCTTCAGCTGCAATTTAAGGCCATCCTGCTCACAGGCATTGCTGACAAGCTCTACAGTTGTATCAAGATGGGATAGCTCAAGTTACAGCCTCCTTGCAACTGTATCCTTAGGGATGGTTACAAAGCATTCCACTATTTGGACCACAAACAGTCTTATGCCTTACTTTAGAGGCCTCCCCAGGTTTGTGGCACTTGAGCCCAAGTAACATCCAACACACAATTAGCTGACAGACATGTGGGGAGGGGCCATAGGTCTGTAGTAGAGCTGCTTTTGCATGCAAAAGATCCCTGGTTCAGTCCCTGGTGTCTCCAAGCAGGGATGGAAAAGACTCCATCTAATACCCTGAAGATCTGTGGAACTCCTTGCCACAGGATGTGGGATTGCACCTGGCCTAGATGCCTTTAAAAAGGGATTGGACAGATTTATGGAGGAAAAGTCCATCATAGGTTATAAATCATGATTATATGCAGCCTCCTGCTTTTAGAGGTAACCTGTCTCTGAATGCCAAATGCAAGGGAGTGGCAACAGGATACAGTGCATCCTGAGGCATCTGATGAGCCACCGCGAGATACAGGAAGCTGGACTAGATGGGCCTTTGGGCTCTTCTTATGTTCTTAAGAGCTTCAACCAGTCAGTGTGTAGACAATATTGAGCTAGGCAGACAAGAAGCCTGACTCGGGAGAAAGCAGTTTCATCAAGCATTCTCAACCTCCACTTAATCTGGTATAAACAAAAGCAGTGCATCTTGGGGAAAAAATTTGGCCTTCATCTTAGCATTACTGGGGTGTGCTACACTGTGATAGCAGCATGACCGAGTTTGGAAGACATGGCTGTTAAAACTCCAAAAGAGTGAGGGAGGGCTGGTGGGGGAGAGATAGGGCTGCATCTTTTGAACCACTCACCTAAAATCTTGCAGACGGTGTCACAGTTTTGCCCGATCTCATGCAGCCAACGCTTGACGTTAACAAAGGACTCTGGGTTCGTCACGTCATACACAATGATAACACCATGAGTGTTACGGTAGTACCTGCCCCCAAGAGAACGAATGACCACAAATTGGGATCCAGCTCTTTAAGTACACTCTTCCCCCTCCAAAAAGCCAGTGACTCTCTGCTCCAAACCACTTGTAACATTTCCACCCTAGAGAACCTAGAAACTCCAGCTATTCCACACCTCTCCCACTGAAGCTGCGACTCTAATCAATGGAATTTGTTTCTGAACAGACATGCATGGGACGGCACACAAGGCTTGGATTTCCTTTTCTATAGAACTCCAGAACGTCTAAGCTGAGCCCACCAGAACTACCAGGTTTTCCTGCCTTCCATCCCAAGCTTACGTGGAGGTGATGGTTCGGAAACGTTCCTGCCCCGCCGTGTCCCAGATCTGCAGTTTCACTCGCTCTCCATTTATCACGAGTGTCCGTATCTTGAAATCTACTCCAATTGTGGTAATATAGCTGCCTACAGGGAGACATGGGGAAGAGAAGAGAGAGAAGTGTGAGGGAGAACATGAAGGCTGAAGGAGAAAAACAAATTAAGTGGAAAATTTAAATGGGGGGGGAATACTAAAATGGAAACACAAAACAACGAGGAACTGGCAACTCAGCAGAAAATGGAGAATATAGCAGCAGAAACAGGTGATCTCAACCACAGCAGCTGTAACACTTGGGCTCAAAGGAGGATTCCACTGCAACGGCTGAAACTTCAAAGGATATCTTGGTCACCAGGGTGAGATGCTGGATCAAGGCAGAATCTGCATGGTCCAAGCATCACCTTAACCATGAATTCACTGGGTGACCCTGGGCACCTCAGCCTCTGTTCCCTTGCCCCTACTAGGAGGAACAGTAGCTCTCACTCACTCTGTCAAGGCTTGTCATGAAAACAGGTACAATACTCAGTACTAACTAATATTAAGTCTTGTTTACAAACAGGCACACCTGTGAGTGGCCATTATATCTATCATCTGGCCACCTGGACAGGCAAATAATGATCCCAGCTCACCAACAAACTGTACAAGAAGTGGAAAGAGATGACTAGACCAGCATTAGTCAGAAAGCGGTGGGGTGGAGGAGGCAGTAGGACTGCACTCTAAGTACAGGATACATTGCAACACTTGAAGAGGACACAGAACCAGCAATTGTCAGAGGTTCAGCAGTTGATTTGCCAGCCATGCAACTGCAATCAAGGTGTGAAAGCATTTGATTAGATTAGTAGAATGGACTCTCTAGTCATTCAGCATCCAAAATGAATGGAGCTCTGTGTAAATTAACGCTCTTTTTTGCTTTTAAAAATATTGTGTTGCTTTTTAGCGGGTTACAAAGCAGCAATGTAGGTGTATTTGGAACGCGTTAGGAGCCAGGGTTACCATCCTGTCTGCAGATTTTTCATTTCCAGAAATGGGGGTTTCAACTTCTGCTTCCTTTTTTTTTTTAAGACACAGTCCTCTCCGAGTCTAAAACCAGCTCATAACTTTCAAAGACTAATTCAAGTCTGCAAGACAATCCCTAAATCCCATTTTTAGATTTTACAAGCCGCAGACTGTTGGGGCTCCTACAACATGGCCCCCCTTTCCTTTTGCTTACCATCTGCCTGCTGAAGAGTCTTGTAGGATTTGAAAGCTCGCTGTTTGATATCCTGTTACTTTTTTAGTTGGTCCCTCCTAACAGATGCATACTTTGGACTGTGTATTTTTATTTCCCCTGCAAGCTAAAAGACAAGGTAGCAGTTACTTACCGGAGAAAGTATTGTCTGCAAAGCGGAGCAGGAGGCTACTTTTTCCAACTCCTGGGCAGGGGAAAAATGAGAAGGTAGCAGGTCAAATCAAATGTAGATAGAAGGATTCAGCCATTCTTAATAACCTCTGACGCAAAGCAATCTTATCAACAACGGTTGCAGGCTCCCCACCCAAAGCAAACACATCCGTCCAGCATGTTTGCTCAAGACGGTCACTCCCACCAAAAGCTTTTGTGTCCCTGTGTGGTTGAAGAGTGGCACTTTGCAAGGGATGATGGGGAAACAGAGGAGGGTGGATCGCCTCAGGCAGCTTCACTGAGACGCCACCCTCAAAGGAAGGTGGGATGTAGAGGACAAACAGTATATATAAGCGCTAACTTTATCTTGAAGAAATACACGACGCTGCTCATGAATAGGACTGGAGGCATTACAGAGAGGAAGACGGTATCTGCAGTGCCAAGGGTCACAGCTGTGCATTCCATGGCAGGATGACTTCATGCCATACAGCTGGGTGGAGCTCGTGGCAGAAGTGCACACCTTCAGGTGTCCCTGCAACACAAATCCTATCCAGCTATATGGTGTGATGTCACCTGTTGACATAACCCTGGAAGAGTGCTTTGCCTTCTCAGCTGATCAAGCCCATTTCTTCTCCTCTTTCCCCACCATTTCTCAAACAGAGCCTTTCCCTGATAAGCTAAGCATGAACTGCCTCTTTCTGCAGCTTCAGGACCCAGTAACTTTGCAGCTGTAAAGGGAGAGTAGCCTGCCTGCCCACATCTGCAGCACACCAAAAGGTATACCGTTCCTGGCTGTATGCTGGAGAGAGGGAGGGACACGGACACGTTAATCTGCTTTTACTCATCAGTTTACAAAGTTAGCTACGCCCCTTTCATGAACCCGACAACAGCATGGTGTAGTGGTTAGAGTCCTGTACTAGGGCTGGGAAGACCCAGGTTCAAATCCCCACTTGTCACCCTCTGAATTTCATGACCTTGGGCAAGTTACGTGCCTTCAGGGTTACAATAAGAATGGGAAGAATAATTTACTGCTCTGAAAATACTTCCTCAGAGAAAGAGTGGGATATACAGTAAAGGCAATGAAGACATTTTTGCCCAAGGGTCTTATATACGCACCTAGAGTTAAATGCGGACACCTGTGGGCTGGGCAGAAATGCATTTCAGCATCACCAGACTCCTGGAGTGCTAGTCTGGTGACCTCCCTATGCCTTCCCAAGCCAAGATGGTTGCAACATCTTCAAGCTACTTAGTGCCTGGCAACATGTTAGCCTCATTACTATTCTTTCTATAGCATCATCAACATGCATGGCATTTTAGAGAGGAAGACGACAATATCAGGTCCCTGCCCTGAGGAGCTTACATCCAAAATGCAACACAAGGCAACGGAGAGAGGGGAGAAACATGGAGACAAGTGTGAACAAGGAGCAAATTGCACACACTTAAGCTTGGTTTCTGCAGGAGAGGAGGATCACAGGAGAAATAGCCACTTGCAAAGATCCCCTAGATACAGAGAGGGAGAAAAGGAGATCATATGGCCTACTGTTTGCTGTCTTTTCCAATTTTATTCATTTAATAGATTTTTATACTGCTTTTCAAAGCAATCTTTCCCAAGGCGGTTTACAATACTGTATAAGAAAATCAAAATATGAATATTAAGAACATAAACCCTGCTGGATCAAGCCAAAGGCCCACCTAGTCCAGCTTCCTGTATCTCACAGTGGCCCCACCAGATGCCTCAGGGAGCACACAAGACAACAAGATACCTGTATCCTGTCACCACTCCCTTGCATCTGGCATTGAGAAATAGCCTACTACTAAAACCAGGATGTTGCATATACCCATCATGGCTTGGAACCCGTGATGGACTTCTCCTTCATAAATCTGTCCAATCCCCTTTTAAAGGCATCCAAGCCAGGTGCAATCACCACAACCTGTGGCAAGAAGTTCCACAGATTAATTACACACTGGGTAAAGAAATACAGTACAGTATTTTCTTTTGTCTGTTCTAGTTCTCCCTCCACTCAATTTTAATGGTTGTGCCTTATGTAATGGAGTAATTATATATCACAATAATTAATACACTCACAAGAGAGTCAGCAGCAAACCTCATTTAAAGCTACACAGGTAATCAGTGAAAAGCCAGGCACAATATTTTTATAGCCCATTTAAAACACAGCAGGGTGAAGGCCAAATGCATACATCTCCCTGGAGAGGGACTTCCACAAATGTGGTACCATCACCAAAGAGGCCTGGAACCTAGTCCCAGTCAATCAAATCCGAGAAAGCAGCAGGCCAGAGAGCAGATCTTGAAATGTAGATCATCTTCTCTTTCAAAGAGCAGCTAGTTTTTCCTAGCAATTTAGACGACAAGCAGGGAAATGGAGCAACAGCTGGCAGCTCTAGGATTCCCTCCAGCCTTTCTGGCCTAAGGGTATGTCCTCCACGCCAGCCAGCTCAGGCACGCAATGGGCCTAGAGATCCATTTTCTCTCTTGGTCCATGTCCAAGTCAGAGGTTTCACCTGGGCTCCAAAAATGAGCATGAAAAGAGATCCTGTACAACTGGCCTGGTTACCAGATTGGGACAATTCAATGCCATCCCCATTTCCTTCCAACCTCAGAAGAGAGACGAGACCCATGATGCAGTTTTGTCCCTGCAAGGTGAAGCAGGAGGCAGAAGGAAAGTTACCCAATAGCCAGATACCTTACAACAAGTGACCAGCCAGTGGCAAGCTGGCCTAGCCCACTCCCATCACCACTGTAGTTGTAGGGAACCAATGCCGTTTTTATTCTGCATTGTAGAGCATGTCACATGCCTTCCGTGAACATATCCAACTCTGCTCCTTCCAGTTTGATCTATTTTAAATTCCAGTTTGATTCACATTCTACTCAGAGCCTTATATTTCAAGGAGACAGTACACAAGAGCTCCCCAACAGAAAGCAGGAAGGATTGGTGGGGCCACTTGCCTGCAGCCTGAAGAGGAGGCTGGGAGATGAAATCATAGTAAAAGGGAAGGTCACTCTGCTGGCCAGAGGAGCAAGGGCTGCTGGCTAGCAGTACCCTGTGGATCACAGCATTGGCGCCACCCCTGAAGCTCAGCCTGGTCCACCCTGGATGTGAATTCTTGATAACTCATCTTTGTTCTAGTATTTTTTTGGTTGAACAGCTGGAAGCCATGTATCCAATCCAGCCCTCTCTGCATATAGTCACCTGCCCTGCGCTCATTCCCCACTCCCTGTCACCAGAAAAAACCTCACTGCTAACCAAGGCCTTAAGCTAAAAAGGGCCATGCCTGAATGAATATATGGGGAACAGCCTTCTAAACATAGGCACTGAATGACTTCCCCAAAGGGGCTTGGCTGCAGAAGCAATAGAAAGCATTGATGCATGCACACAAGCACAGACACACATCCCGATTTGCCAAGTCTTGTTCTTAGTTGTTTTTAGTTTACGTTCCTCCTGTCTCAGAGTACAAAAGTTGTTGGGTGAGCTTATCAACAGTGCTTCCCTACTCTAAGAGCTACATGCAAACATTCACAGGGACCAGCCCTCATAGGTTGGCTGGAAAGCCTGAGACTCGTGGGAAAACTGCAGTTCTAAGCCATTATGCAGACAAAAATTTAACTTTTAGTGCACTTTCAGTAAGCTTTCCATAAAATAGGTCCACGTGATTGTGGGGAGCTGAAACAGTACAAAAGTGACAAGGAGAGAAGAAGGCAGCGATATCAGTTGCTCCCAAAGTCATTAAGAAGTTAAAACATTCACCAACAATCCAATGTATTTTGCATGAGAATATTGGCAGGTACAAAAGAGACACAAGGAATGGACTATTAGGAAGAAACTACACACAAAAGAGGAAGAAATAAGAACATTAAGTTGGTTAAAATATGAGAACCTGCCTGCAACCCACACATCAAGTGATAACAGAAGCAAAACAGGCTTGCAGGAGGAGATTATAGAGGGGGGAAATGGAGGGAATCAAGGCAGATCCTTCTAAACTGAGGCAGAACAAAGAAGAGGGTTAAAAGAACATGGAGTGAAGAGTCAGAACGAACAAGAGAAGAACTGTGGCCGGAGCAGAGGGTATTTGAAAAAGCACAATAGTTTCAGAAGGAGAAGAACACACAACCAAACGTCAAATAGGCTATGATTGGGATAGACGAGTGAATGCAAGAAGAAAACAGGAGGGCGAGCTCAATGCTTACCAGAGTCCCCAATGATGAGCAGTTTGAACAAGTGGTCATAATCCTTGGCAGCCATTCATGTGCTAGGTCAGCTCCTCCTCCCTTCACGCTCCCTCCTTCCTGCAGGGGATTTCTCGGACACTCCCACACCTTCCAGAGGGAAATTTGTTCTGCCTCAAAGCCCCATTGCAGCTAATCAGGACATCATGTGGAGCATGCCATCACCGCCGCCCGTGTCTTGTCTTCTTCCCTCAGTGCCAAGATCCGGAAATACCTCCAGGGGCAGGATTGTGCCAGCCAAGTGCCGCCGTCTAGGCAAGATGATGCGAGGACTCGGTCTTCTCCTCCCAGGCGCGTCTTCTGGAAGGTGAGGCTTTCTTTGGGTTTTGTTTCTGTCAAGTCGTGTCTCTCTCTGCAGCCTTGGGGGAAGAGGTGCAGGCCTCGTCTTTCTTGGCTTCCTTAAAATCAAAGAACCACACAGCTGAGTTTACAGAGGGAGTTCCTTCCTTCCTTGGATGGCCACGAGGCTGTAAAATGTGTGTTTGCTGTTTTGTTTAAGAGCGTGTGAGCCTCAGATGTAACAAAGATCCACAGTTTATGAAGATCCTGGCCTTGGGTTGAAATAAAGGTAGAGAGAGAGAGAGAAACACATTAAGGAGGAAAGGGATTAAGTAGTGGGAAGGGACAGCATGCTTCGTCCCCAAGGGGAGGTTTCCTTCAAATTCAAAAAAGAGGTGAGGGTGCAGTTTCTGAAGAACTTGAGAGGCCAAAGTCCTCCCAGGAAAAGAAGTGAACCAAATTCAGAAGGAAAGAAGAAGACACAGAGTCAATGTGTTGCCTTCTTCCAAAAAGAGATGTCTTCTGTTGGATAGCTTGAATTCCAGCATTTAGAGTTTGGGAAAGCAGAGCTGAAGTTCTCCCCCCAAATTCTCAATTCTGCAACAAGAGAGAGAGGGGGGGGGCAAAGTGGAAATTAAGAGGGCTATTGAAACAATGTAAAAGACATTCCAGAAAGAGGAGGAGAAAGAGATAATTGGGTGCCTCCTTCCAGATGCCCAAGTTCAAAAACAAATATTAAGGGGTGACCCCAGTACGAATTTGGCAGAAATCTTCTGTGGTGGAATGGAATATAAGACCAGGGAAAGAGTAAGGGCAGGGAGGAAGACAGCAAGCCCCAACCAGGAGGGAGCCACAGAGCGATGCCAATATAGGGATGGTTGTAAAAGTTTCCTAAAATTATATCAGGCAGTCTCTCGTAAAGGGGGGACGGGGACGCAAAAGAATGACAGAGAGAAAACAGAAAGGAGGAGGAATGGGGAGAAAATGAGGGGAAAGGGGGGAGCGGCAGAAGGGGAGGGCAGAGGACCGTCGGAATCAATGAAGGTTCAGGAGAAGGGGAGGACGCGGTTTCAGGAAGAGCAGGGAGCGCATTGCAAGGAGAAAGAAGGTGGGAAAAGAAAGCGGAAGAAGGGGGATGCCTGGAGAGTCGCAGTTGCCAGGCCGGGCGGGTTTGGCGGCGGCTGGCGACCTCTGTCCTCGCTCCCTGCCGGACGCTGGGCTGGGATCAGATGACCAGCGAGCTGCTCACAGTTGGCTACTTGCTCCCTCCCGCCCTTCCTTCCTGCCTCTGCTGGCTCTTCCTCCTTCCCAGCTACAACTGCAGCCACCGCCCGGGCTGATGGAACGCGAAAGTGCGATTCGGAGCAGCTGGGATAGAAAAGAGGCGGGGCTTGATTGTGATGGGCGGCGCTTAGCGACAGTGGCGCCGGGGTGGGCGGCGCTTACAAGAGGAGAGAAGGGGCGAATAGAGAGTGGGCGGGGCTTGAGGGTGAGAAATTGCTGGGAGGGCGAGAGGCATTCTGATTGCCCCGCCTCCCGGGGGGGGGAGCAGCAAATGTGTTTTGGTTTGCTGCAGGTGGTTAATGTTTAAATGGGTATACTATATGTGGAATCAAATGCGGAGTCGGATCTCCGATGTGGGGATGAATTCGTTTCGGGAAAATGTGTCTATAGGATTGCACCATCACGTGGCCCACGAATGCTGCAGTCTCGTGGTTTCCTGGGAACACCCCGGTGAGCGCTGAGACTGGCTTCCTTCTTTCCATCCCATTCATAGGATTGGGTTGCGTGGCTGCAAGCAACCCTGTCCCTTACTTAGTTAGGTGTAAACGGTAAACCCCCATTGAACACATATTTACTTCCGAGTAACCATGCAGCTGCACCGCTGATCCGAGAAGACACGGGAGGGGAAGCAAAAACCCACCACCAGCAGCCCTCAGTTAAAATATGGAGAAACAGGACAGAGAGGAGGGGATTCAGAAAGGACAATAGGGTAGTATATGGTATGGAATGAATCGAAGGCAAGTAGGAGGAGGAGGGACATGGCGGTGTCATGAAGGAGTTGGATTCTATCTGGTTATGCTTTAGTTTAGGAGTCTTGTTTGTTCTTGGCAGGGTTCCTGGACCTTTAACAGCTGCATGGCAGGCAGAAATTCAACAGGTGTCACTCTCTGCATGGGAACTGATGAAAAAGCTCTCTCTGTTGAATTTCTGAGAACAGGCCAGAAGAGTGGTTGGAGCCTAGGTTGGGAGAGAAACGCTGTGCTGAAAGAGACACAGGGCTTGGAAGAGATAGCCCCACCCTGAGTTCTTCCATAAGATACCACCCCTCTCCCAGAGGAGCAGCCTGTTAAGTAGTCTGCTGCTGCTTGTAGCTCCTTCAAGGCTAATTGATGGTAGCAGACGCTTCTGCAGACTGGAGCCCACTTCATTCCAAAGGTCCCAGCAGGGGCCCTGGCTCCTGTTCAACCTCAGTCTTTCCACCCTAGCTGTGATTCCACGGCTGAGGGGCTGCTAGGCACTGAAATTCCCTTCTCTGTTTACTTTGACCATCTGCCTCATCTGTCTGTTCTACATTCCTCTCTGGAGGGTTGAGATGCCAACTGCAGCCACCCCCTCATGCGTTACAAGAAATGGCCTCATTGTTCTCTTGCTAGGGCCTACATGCGGGTAGAAAAATGCCACCCAGATGGGCACAGCTGGTGCAGAGGGGAAAGGAGGGCACCAGCAGAAGAGCTGAGAGATTCTGTTGTCAGAACAAGGGACAGCAGTTCTCTCGGTTGGAATAAAAAAAGTTTTGCAAGCGAGTGTGAGCTTAATTTAATGCAATGTACACAGTCCGTGATCCAGTACTGAAGTCACAGTAAGCAAACTCTGATCGGATTGGTTTCAGTTCTCTCAGATGGTAACAAATTGATTTATTTTTTCCTAGAAAGAACTGAAGATTCCTTATGAAAATAGAAGCAGCATTTCAATTAGCCCCCTCAGTTCAACATTCAGGGCGAATGACAAGCTTGGCTAACTTGACTTCCATTTGATTTGCCACTTACTTGGGCCTCAATTTGAACTCAATCTCACCAGCTAAGGTGCATTTCTAGAGGCCATAACACTGAAATATCAATAAAGTAGCATTGAGCATGTGCAGAGTCCCTTTCCCTCACTACTTCCATCACCACAGCTAGCCCTAAACACGAGCTTCCAGACAGGGGTGTATCAACCATGGCCAGGCCCCCTAGGCTCCAGATATTTCGAGGGCCCTCCAACACTTCAATCATCACTCTCCCTATATAGAGTGAGCTCCTCTTGCATAGAGACATGTCCCTGCGGGGCCCCTAGGCTGAAGCCTAGTCCGCCTAATGGATAATATGCCCCTGCTTCCAGGTCAAAGGGCGGCATAATTTCCAAGCAGGCTTGAGGCCTGCTTTCTCTCATTTTGCAAATGAAGCATTGTTTGCCATGTCTTGTTTATTTAAATATGTTACCCCTGCCTCTCCATCCACACAGGCTGAGTGCCCTTGCCGGGAGAAAGGCGGGATACAAATTCTTTAAATAAATAAATAAATAAATGCAGCTTGGAGCCTATCCATTTAAAAATAATTATTTTTTTTAAAAAAATGCATTAGCATGATTAAACATCAGTCAGCAGCACTGAAGGAGAGAAGCAGCAAACCCAGAAACTGGCAGAAAATATCCAGAGAGTCCTGTGGCCCCCCAGGCCAAAAACACCAGAATCTCCTCTTAGTGCCTGAAAGCTGAAAGGGAAGGAAACATCTGGATATCCCAGAGCAAAAAATTCTACAAAGTGGGCAGCAACAGCAGCACCATGAAGATCCCATCACCATGTGCACTCAACTGGTCAGAGAACGAAGAAGAGCGCAGTGTCTGATGAAGATGTGAGTTTTGTAGGAGAAGAAGCAATACTCGATATCCAGATCCTCCACTAAGCCACTGGGCTTCATACAGTATACTGTAGGTCAAAAACAGAACTTTGAACAGAAATTCAATTTGGCATCCAGTTAAGCTGAATATTAGGCGGGGGGTGTCATGGTCAAAATAGCAGGCCTGAGCTATCGCGACTTAGTGGCTGTAGGTTCAAAGAACAGGTGCCCAAATATTTGCTAGGCTGCCCCTACTAGACTCCCTTCCTCTTTGGAACCAATGCCACCCCTTCAACAATCCTGTTTCCCAGCATTCCCTGCTATACAACACTGGACCCCAGTTCCCCTCCCAAAGAACCTGCTTCCTGACAGTAATTTGAGAGAGGCATGAAGTTTAAGAACCATACGTCTATTTAATAAACAGAATATTAAACCTGTATTAACAAATATACAACAAAAATAGTCTATGACAATATACATTTTCTCCTTTGTAGATAAATAAATCTCTATTTCGATTCATCCTGTGAGCTTGGATATTTATCTGTAAATTTTTGGGGGGGAAAGTTCTCCACTTCTTATTAAGCAGCTGAGAATAATTACTTGGAAAATCGCATCTGCTTCCTCCTTTGTTTTTAATGCAAGCACGAACATCCGCAAAGGGAAGACTGGAGAAGGAGGAAGGAGATGAGCAGCACCACCTTCTGTGACACAGTTATGCTACTACCTCTCCCAGAGACAGTAGTGTTCCTATGACCGCGCCCCCCCCCCCGCGCCAGAAGTAACGTAACGGCAGCAGGTGTTATCACTCACTCAGAGGTGCAGGGCGGGCGGGAGAGCCAAACACGCCAATGGCTCTCCTCACTCGCCCCGGCGAACGGGACGCGCTTCTGCTGGACACCGTTGCACCCCCCCACCCGCCTGCTGCCTGGGGCCCAATCCCGATGCCCGGGGGCCCACCAGTAACGCCACTGCCCAGAGAATCAGCCAACCATTGCTCATTTGCATAAAGGTATGCAGATTTTAGAAAGTCACCCATTACAAAGCACAGTTGTGTGTTTTCAAGTTTTTTTAAGAATAGCAAAAGGCCCCCTGGTCAAGTGTATTTAGTGTGCTATGGTACGCTGCTGCCACCTACTGGAGGTGGTAATACTGCCACCCACTGGAGGGAATCGTTCCTGTGCTGGTGTACAGAGCTTGAGAGGAAAAGTTACAAGACACCCATCTTCTGCCTACCCATAGCAACAGGCTGCACCCCCAAATTGAGGTTGCCTAATATTTCAAGAGCCCCAACCCTACAGCAAGACATGTGATCAGGCTTTCCTGTTTTATTCTCTATCCTCTATTATTCAAGTATATAATCCTACCTAAATTCCTTGGAATTCATTCTTAAAGCAAAGGAAAGCAGCCAAAAGGGAAACCAGGGTTACGCAGGAATTTAAAGTGCTAAGACAGTCAAAATGCAGCCGGAAATGGCCATGGGGGTGAGGTACTACAAGTCTCCAACAGGGATGCCCATAGTGAGGTACTACAAGTCTCCAACAGGGATGCCCGTAGTGAGGTACTACACGTAGTGAGGTACTACAAGTCTCCAACAGGGATGCCCATAGTGAGGTACTACACGTAGTGAGGTACTACAAGTCTCCAACAGGGATGCCCTGACAGCACTTGTTCCAGGCTTCCGAGTAATTAGCTGTAAGTTTTTCCCCTCTCAACACTGAGGAAAATTAAATTATTCCACCCTGGTTCAGAGCTACAAGGGTGAAAAGAATCAGTCCCTGAGGGTCAGGCCCCTTTGGTCAAAACCAAGTGGTGAGAAATGTTGGGTGACAAAGACATTAACATTTGTGCCAGCAGAATATTCTAGAAAAATCCACTCGGCTGAATCATGCCTCTGACTGGCCATCAGCTTGGCTAATGCAGCTGTTGAAATACAACTGGCAGTGGAAAACCAGAGGTATTAAAAATATAAACTAACAACTTTATTTGGTAGATACGTTGGGTAACCCAGTCTGCTATCACTCTCCATTTTCTAGTGCAGGCAAGCCCACTGGCTAATCAAGAATGGCAGGAGATTGTGTTATTTTAGATGACCTACTACAAGAATCATTTGGCCAACTGATCTGTCCACTGGGTCCCAGTGTTCTATCTTATCTCAACCACTTGCAGAGCTAACTTGCTACACTAACTGCAGTTTCAAGCTCAATGGCCTGCTTCATGTGCAGAAGGCCCCGGGTTCAATCCTCCAGCATTTCCCACTGAAAAGGGGCCTTGAATAGCGGGGTTGGAAAGGCCTTATTCATTTGTTCAGTGCCCCTGTGGAGAGTGAACACATGCGGGGTTTCTTCTGACCGTGTGCTGTAGCCCCACCTCCTCTGATGAAGCCCCACCTCCCACATTCTGCATTGTCCACAGACAAATGTGGTAGGGGTCTCTCCCCATGAGTCCCACCCTGAACATCTGAAGGGTGGGGTTGGGGCTAGCATGTGCCTCATTGGAGGGGGGGCAAGGCTCCAGCACACTTTCAGGAGAAGTGAATGTGCGACTAAAGGTTTCTCCCCCCCCCCCCAAGACCGTTACTATCAGAGTAGACAGCACTAGGTAAATGGACCAATGGCCTGACCCTGGAGAAGGCAATTTCATATGTCCATGTAAACTAGAATACCTTACCAAGTCTTCTGTTTACTAGGATGCCCCTAAGTACTCAGGCTATTGCTCCACAAAGCTAGTTGATCCCTTGGCACAACTTAGAACCCACAACTGTGCCAAGCCCAAGTAGGATGCGAGGCATAATATATATCTTTTACCACAACATTAGTCACAACAGAACCTTGATTGCACCTCAGGAAGAACTACATTCCAATTTAATCCAATTTCCAGGACCAGTCATTAAATTTTGGGTGACCAATTCAGTCGGTGAAACTGACACCGAAAAAGGGTATGAAACCTATCGTGACTGAAATCAACAGAGTCGGAGAGCAAATTCCTTTGGCCTAGGGTTTGCTGACAGACTGTTTCAAAGTATAATCAACATCAGCCCCCGCCACCTCAAGATGTTTCTCTCACTGGTGGCTGCCATCTTGCCCATCATCCAGTTCAGCTTCTTCCTTTGTCAGGAACGAGCATTTTGTATTCTTTCCACCATCTTCCCTTTCTTCGGCCACCTTGAGCCTCCCTGACACATCCAGGTCCTTCAACTTTTCCAGAAAAGTGAGAGGAAGCTCGAGCCATTGGGAGCACTGGTACCACGCCGGAAGAAAGGGGAGTTCTTGCCTTGAGTTGGGCTCTTGGGTGAGGAGGCGATGGGATGGGCACGATCCTGCTGCTTCTGGAGCAGTTGCTGGTGGATGATGTACTGAATATCGTCCTGTGTGCCAGAAAGGAAAACTAGTCACTATATGAACTGGCAAGAAATGAAACCTCAGGAATTCTGGGAAACTTCATTTTTTTTCTTCTTCTGTTTTACTGCTTTTGTTTTCTCCTCACAATTATTTCTTGCCAAGCATGAGAAGAAAGACTTCCTAGCACCTTTTCTCTCCTCTCTTCAGCAATTTATCCTAGAACACCAATGCCTTTCAGGCACTTTTCAGGAAATGTTTGTTTTTGTTATCATTGTTTTTCCTCTCAGCTGCAACTTTTTTACCTTCCTATCCAGCCACAGTTTCCTTTCTCTTTTTTAGGTCCCTGTTCAGAACTGGAATGAATCCCTAAAGCAAACTTGGAACAAATTACGAATGAAGGAAGAGTCAAACATTCTCACGCTCCTTTCAGTTTTTGTCACTGTGTGAATCTGGGATTTATTAAACTCTGGAGGAGCCAAAAATTGGCACTTGCTACTATTAAAGTTTTCCTGGAGCATTGCACAGTCCATCCTGCCCCCAGGATACAAATTTGGAGGACCAATAAGGAGGTTTAAAGGTTCTGGATTAAATCTCAGGAAATGGTTTCTAATACTCACTTGCCAAGCTTCCAGCTCCTGGGAGAGCGCCATTTTCTGGCGTATGACTCGCAATAATTGCTGGCTCATTGAATCCCGTTCCAAAGAGATTTTTGCCAGTTCCAATTCCATTTCACCTTTCCTAGCAAGGAAAAACAAAGAGAGGAAAAAGGAGAGCAATAAATTTTAAAACTCAAGCCAGCCAAAGAATGGGTACCTGCAGGGAGCTTGCTTCCCCCTGCACTGCCAAAGCTCTGCTCTGCCAGTTGCTCAGACTGCAGAATCAAGAGGGAGACGATGCTCCAGCTCTGTTATCAAGCAGAGGAACAAGGGCCACTGGGTGGCGGCACCACTTCTGCTCAGCCAAGGACACCGGCCTGGCCCAGCCCCATGGGATATAAATGCCCATTTTCAATTCTCCATTTTTTTCTGGCATTAGCAAACTGACCTGCCTCCTTCTCTTCCTTTCTCCTTTATAGGACGAAGAGCCCAATCCTATCCTTTACCTCCCCCGCCGATGCAGTGGCCCCGAAATGGCAGCCGCTGCATCCTGTGTGGGGAGGCTTCCACAGGGCAAGGGAATGTTTAACTCCCTTACCCCTGCATAACCCTCTTGGCCCACAATGGGACTCCTCAGACCTACGCTAGTAATTTTGCTAGCGTAAATCCGAGGAGAGAAAGGGGCGGGGAGGCTGCAGGGAAGGGGGATAGGATCTGGTGCGGGCCTTCCGCGATGGATCCTCCACCTCCCGTGGCCTCCCTGTCCCCGCTATGCCCCCTCCTCGCCCCCGTTCCACCCTCCCGCACCCTCTCCCACCGTCTCCTTCATCCTACCTGCTCCGGCGAGCATCTGGGAAGCCTCTGACACAGGCTGGATGGCGCAGGCCTTCCTGCTGGCTTCCCCGGCAGCACACTGAGCAGTGCGCTGTCGGGGAGGCCTTTGCAACCAGCGCTGACTGCTTTACGGCAGTCAGCACCAGTGCCGGAGGCGTGCTGACATTGGGCGGCGTGCATAGGATTGGGCTGTGAGTTAACTTAAAATGTTATAGTGCCAGTACAGGTATATGGGAGGTTCAACCATTTTTGCTTGCTTTGTCTAAGTAACCCTGTACGTGTGTGTACTGATATTGCTTGACACCATTCAGAGACTTGTTCAAGTCTGCATTAAACCTACTGAACTCATATTTTTATTTTACAAACTGCAGACTGCTAGGAAACCTATAACGTGTCCCCACTATTTTCCTCTCCCCTTCTTTTGCTTACCAAAAGAACATAAGAAGAGCCTTGCTGGATCGGGCCAAAGGCCCATCTAGTCCAGCTTCCTGTATCTCACAGTGGCCCTACCAGATGCCTCTGGAAGCACACAAGACAACAGGATACCAGTATCCTGTTGCCACTCCTTTGCATCTGGCATTCAGAAATAGGCCACCTCTAATACCCAGAGGTTGCATATTGTCACCATGGCTTGTAACCTGTGTTTCCTCCATAAATCTCTCCAATCCCCTTTCAAAGGCATCAAGGCCAAGAGCCATCACAACATCCTGTGGCAAGGAGTTCCACAGATTAATTATGCACTGGGTATAAAAATATTTCCTTTTGTCTGTTCTAACTCTCCCGTCAGTCAATTTTAGTGGTTGTCCCCTGATTCAGGTGTTGTGCAAGAGGGAAAAGAACTTCCCTGTATCCACTCTATCCATCCCATGCATAATTCATCTCAACCCCCCCCAGCACCTTCTTTCTAAACTGAAGAGCCCCAAACATTCAAGCCTTTCCTCGTAAGGGAGGTACTCCAGCCAACTAATCATTTTGGTCACTCTTTTCTGCACCTAGCCACCTAGTCTAGCCTGATGAAGAATCCTATAGGATTCAAAAGCTTGCAGCTTGGCAAACTGGTACTTTTTGGTTGGCCTCAATACACCCTATTTGGGATTTTCCTCTTTCCCTTGTTTGTCGCGATTTTTAAGGTTTGTAAGTCTGAGGGCAGGACCTGTGTCTCCTACCAGAGTTGCACTGAATTCTTGATTGGTGTAAGTAACTTGGGGGAGACAATATTTGTCTGATGATTGAGATTTAAAATTATAACCAATTATTATTATTCAGAACATGTGCATAATAATAATAAAAAAAGAGTTCACAAAGCAATTTACATAGATAGCATGGTTTCCTGTCCCTGTCTAAATGAGCACGCAATGACAGAGGGGGATGATTTGCACGCAGTTCCCCATTCTGACCTCAAGATGTCACTCTCTTCTTCTATAGTTTTTTAAACATTATTTGTTCATATCATATTGTATGCAGGGGATACTTTGATGCTTGTTGTCAATGGGGGCTAGACAGGCTTTCCTGAAGGTCTGCTGCCCCACTTTACTACAGCTGCATTTTGGGTGCCCAAGGGCTCCACAGCAGACATGGGAGGTTCCTCTGCCAATTACTCAAGGTAGGGAGGGCTCCCTGGAGCTAGAAAGTTTGGTTTAAAACAGCACAGAAATGCCTATAGCTGTCAACCGATTAAGATAATTTTAGTTAACTGCCTGTCTTTTAAGTTATTAATTAACCCATGGGAGCAAACATTGCAGAGTCTTAAACAACAGGATTGGTTTTGAGGTATTTAATTAAGGCAGCAGGTTTTGTGAGACTAACACCTGCCAAGCTGATGGGGAAAACCACAATGATTAAGGAGATGCACCATGCAGAACTATGGTGGCTGAGGGCCAAAACACAGTGCTTGGGAGCTTTGCATGTATGGAGCTTTGGCCTTTTTTTTCTTCAGCAAGCATTCATGGGGGCCCCCGGCCTGGATGAAAGGCATGGTGCTGGGGGTTTCATCAAACCCTTCCCCCAATATATGGACCTGTTACTCAGGGGTGATTTCAATCAGTTCTGCAGCATGGGAGAGGGCGGAAGCCCACCCTCCGCCCACGCCACTGCCCCTGCCCCACTTAGGACTACCCAAGTACAATTGGGACTACCCCATTGTAGAGAGACAATTCCATTGGGAGCTCCATGCATATAGCTCCCACATAATCTGCGACAGCCCTTCCCCACAAGTGCCCTCCCAGCAACTAGTATTCAAAGATACACTGCCTTGAACATGGAGGCTCCACATAGCCATCATGACTGCCTCTGAACATGGCTCCATATAGCCATCATGACTAACAGCGATTGATGGGTCCCTCCATGAACCTGTCTACTCCCCTTTTAGAATCATCTCTAACCCAATGGACATCATCACATCTTGTGGCCGCAAATTCCATACATGACGCATAGCGATATATTTTGTCGATAAGGGCAAAGGCAACAGCAGGAAGGGGAAGGGAAGGGGAGAAGCAGAGACTTAGCAGACTAACGGGAGATGCTCATCAGATGCTGAGGGGGCCTGCAGGCTGCCCCTTTTGGACTGGGACCCCCCCCAGGATGATGCTGGTTTAGAATTTATTAATCATTTCTCCATTTAGAAAACACCCAAAGCTACTGCCCAAATCACCCAAAATAAGAAGCTAAACACACATACAATTACTGCATTATTATAAACTATTTTTTTAAAAAACAAGGAGCTGCAGAACCCGGAAGAGTCTCCGGGAAGCCGGAAATGACATCACAAAAGACATAGAGAAGACCATAGAGGTCAGTATGTCATCAGGAGAAGAAAAACGTTAAAAATTGCTGAGATACAGGGAAGGTCCGGGAACTGGTATGTGCATGTTTGTGTGGACAGAGCAGAATCATAGATTCCCAGCCAGTGGCTGGGAATCTATGATTCTGCTCCGCCCACACAAACATGCACATACCAGTTCCAGGACACCCCTCATTAGGGTAATGAGGAAGATGTTTCTGTTACGCATGTACTAGCGAACTTTTAATTCTAACAGCAAGATTAATATTGCAAGAAAATGAAAGTTAAGAGAAGTATCTGCAATTAAACACTGTCTGAATAACACTTGGGAACGATGTTAATGACAAAAATCTAGAATCTAGTCACTATATTAGATTTTGGAATAGGATGTATATAGGGGTTTGATGTGTAATGTAAACACATACATACATAGAAATATATTACAATAATAATTATTTTAGAATGTGAGCCCTTGTGGAACAGGGAACCATTTATTTATTTAGCTATGTAAACTACTTTTAAACTTTAAAAGTAGACTTTTAAAGTAAACTTTAAACTTTTAAATAATAAATAAACTACAGTATATTGATGTCCATCTGTTTTTTGTTTTGTTTTCATTATTTGTATGTGGGTATTTTTCTGGCAACATATAAAAATATGGAGTTTGCTCACTTTATTATAGCTTCATCCCGATCTACTATGGCTAATTTCAAGGCCTCATCCCGGTTGCTCTCTTGATACAGACGCCTCTGGTTCGCCACCTCTGATTGTAAATTGCAAAGTTCCACATACTGCAGTGTTATCTGGAAACAGGAATTAAAAAAATGCAAAACGTTTTTTGAAAATCCCTGCCATCCCATGCCACAGCGCCCTCTGGTGGGAAGTTGCAGCACACCCTACCTGATCGTGGAGATTCATGATCTCCACTTCCTTCTGCCTCAGTAGATCTTGTTCCTGGTGACTCAAGGCTGACACCCTTTTGGCATATTCAGCTTCCTCCTCCTCTGATCTCCGTGAAACGTTCTTTGGAGCCACGGGGCTAGGGATGGCTTTGCAGATGCCATTGACCATTGGCTAAGAGTAAGAGGCAAACAAACAGATTCCCCCCCAACCATTGAGATATTTGTGCTGGCTGCCTAGGGTGAGACAAAGCAGTTGCTCATCAGGGGTAGTAACACCTGCTTTTTAAGTAACAAGCTGCAACTGTCTCCGGAACAGACTTCCACAGGGATCTCACAGATCTTTCATAAATTTTCACAGGAACTTAGCACCACCAAAGGAACACTTAAGCACACTTCCCAAATTAATGGGTCTCAAGAGGGATTCTTAACTGTAGACCTGGCAGTACAATCCTATGCATGTCTACTCAGATGTAACCCCACTGAGTTCAATGAAATTTACTCCCAGGTAAGTACGCATAGGATTGCAGCCTTAGGTTAGAATTAAAGCTGAATGGAAGTTGTGCACAAACTCAGAAGTTTTTAAGGACGTGCAAAATTTTGAATATTTTCAGATATTAGTGTCAAATAGTTTCAGTTTTGAAGTGTCAAATTTGAGGAATGTTTTTTTTTTTTAAATGTAAGTTAGCTGATGAATCATAAGGTGCTGGGTTTTTTGGTGAACCAATTCATCAACATTACATTTTTCCCCTCAATGTTTTATTTTTAGAGATTGAATTTTGACAGCAAAATTAATGTACAAGTTCCTTTTTCTAACTTTAACAGCATCCCTAACTGGAAATGTTGGGGGAAGGAGGGGCGGGGGGGGGGGAGAATCAGCACAGGAGAATATAATTTCTGCTTAATTTTGATTTTTTTTCCCCTCATCTAAATTTTTTCAGCTCTTCGCTGGACTGCGGTATTAAAATGTCTCCAAACTAGGTAAGAAGAGGCAGGGCCGGCCCATACATGAGGCGGAGTGAGGCAGTTGCCTCGTGCAACAAATGGGCAGGAGGAGGTGCCTGCCTTCTCATCTCCACTGCTGCTCTTCTTCCTCCCACTCCCTGGACTGGAAAAGGAAGAGGAAAGAAGAGGGATGCTCTAGCCCTCCACTCTGCTCCTCTCCTCTACACTTCCTCTCTGTCCCCCTCTTCTTTTTCCAATCTGGCACATCAGAAGGTAAGAGGAAGCAGCATTTTTGATTTGCCTCCTCAGGTGCCAGGAGATCTTGGGCCAGACCTGAGAAAAATGTACATTTCAGATTTTCCAATTAGTTTTTGAATTCGCATAAAGAGAACATATGAAGAGCCTTCTATTGCAGCAGAATCTTGGCCCAGCATTGGGGTGGCTGCACTGACTGACAGCAGCTCTCCAGGGTTTCAGGCAAGAATCTTTTTGAACCCAGCCTGGATATGTGAAGGGTTGGATCTGGGACCTCCTGCATGCAGAGCAGGTGCTCTGAGCTGTAGACCTGCTCCGAAGGAAGGATCAGCGGCAAATCAGATATACTTGGTGTCCAACATTTCCTAGATTGGTACATTAATTACGATCTTGTTTTGACATTGACAACTTTACCTCTCACCTAGTACTCAGGTGAACAACATGCACCGCTCGCCACATCATTCCTCCCTACCTTAAGAGCCTGCCCAGGTGCTCCTGGCGCATCCTCCAAGCTGCTTTCGATCTCCGACTGGATGGAGGTGACGGAGGTGTCCAGGTCATGCAGACGGATCTCTTCCTTCATCTCTTTGACCTGATGCTGGAGGCGACGGTTAGCGGCCCGGACCTCCTCCGCTTCCACTTCTAGCTGTTGCATCTTGGGATGAGAAACAGGAAGAGGACAGAGTGGATGAAAGCCACTTGTGGCCAAGGTTTCCTCCACGAGGTACAGCAGCTCCATTCTCATTTTTTGAAGCACAAACCCACACGTAGCTCACTCACTTTAATAGATTTAATTACACATTTTCCCCACACTCCAGCGTAACCCTTGAAACTCAGTACTAGCTACTGTCCCCACCAACTTCATACTGTATGTAAAAGCATTTATACCCGCAGCTCCTTTTCATGGTTCTCTTTGCGTAGGAGGAGGAGGTTATCGTGCAGCGTGTCCACCAACGTCTGGATAGATTCGTTCTCCTCCCGAAGCTGGCGGGTCTGTTTCTCCAGATCTTGCTTTCGCTCCAGTAACATAAGGTTCTGAGGAAGGTACAGGGACCATGTATTAAATTCAGGTGGTCAACATCTTTTCAAGCTGGAACCAGTCCCAGCCATATCCCTATTTCCTGATCAGCCAGTTTGGAGCTACCTAGCAGCAGCAACTAGAAAGCCCATATTTTATTCTGGGGGTGGGGTTAAAAATGCACTTTGCAGCCTCAGGCACAAAATTCACATACCACCCCCTTCCTCATCACCCCCAGTAAAAAAAATTACAATACATTAAAGAATTCACATTTCAGTGGCACCCAAAATGTGCCACATGGTGGCCCTCACAGCAGGGCCAACCTGCAGCATGGCAGGGCATTGTGTCTAGAGAAGTGGATCCCAAAGTGGGTGGTATTACCGACAGGGTCGCTAAGAGGATACGGGGCAGCTGGAGGTGGCAGGATCATGGCACCATGCTGACAAATGGCACCCCAAGTTTCTGTGTCTGCATAGTGCTAAAATCTGCTGAAAACTATCGGAATTTTTAGTAAATACACCACCCAGAGCTCTAATCAGACCAGTACACCGTGTTTTGAGAAACTGTAACTGCTGCATGTGTTTTTGTCTCTTTATCGTTGAATAGAAATGACAGACGCAGAAAAATCAAAGAAAAAATGTCAAAAATATAGTCTGGAATATCTGAAGTATGGATTTATACCAGCACCAACAAAACAGGCAGACAAGAACTTAACTTTTTTTTTTTCAATCACTTCGTGACAAATTTCAAAAGTGGCCAACACTGTCAAGAATCAACGTATTCAAAGTCTCACAGTCAGTAGTATCAGCTATTGGTTCTTCGGGAATAGACTGTGTAAATAAGTTGGCAGCTAAAAGCAAAAGCTAAACACTAAAAGCTGAAACTAAAAGCCATGGCAAAGCTAAAAACAAGCTAAAAACAAGCTAAAAGCAAGGCAAATACAGATCCACTCTTCTTGTATTCCATGATAAACCACCAGCCAGTCCCAGATTCAGAGACTGCACCTCCTAGACTAGAGGAATGGAAGTGAAGACATCAGGGTGCCTATCCCTGGTGTCTTCTCCTCAGTCATCTGGCATCCCTGGCGCAAAGACAGACAGCAAAGGAAAGGTCTCCTTTCTCACCTCAGCTTGCAGGCTTTGTGTCCGGGCAGCATGTTCAGCACTGCTAAGAGTCAACGTTCGATGCTCCCCACGCAGCAAAGCAAGTTCTTCCCTCAGTTGCTGCTCCAGCTGGGCAACCTGGGTTGGTGGACAGATGTTAGGTCTTGGAAATAGCCGGGATTCAGTCCCTAAATCTCGAGTTTCAGCCTTGAATTATGTCAGACACAATGGGCCTCTGAGCATGTGTAGAGCACTTGACTTTTAACACTGAATATCCAGACAGTGCTCATGTGAAAAACAAGTATATGAAACACAATAGCAATGAAAGTGCCACTGAGCATATGTGGAGTACTTCTCTGCTACTGAATACCCATAGGCCATAGTTGGCCTATAAGTCACTGTAACTGAGAGGCAAACTTTCATATGTGCTTGACAACTCTTGTTTGTTCTAGGTCCAGGGTTCTCAACGTCTTAACTTCCGCGTACCACTTCCAGAGCCACTCTCCAGCTGTGTACCACCAGAAGTAAGTGCCAATGACGTTATTGGCACTGACTTCTGGGTTTTCACTGTGCCAGAGGCCTGTTAAGGTACGAGAAGGGGCAAGAGCGAGCTGGAGGGCCTTTTCTGGCCCTGGAAACCCATGTACTCAAGCTCTTCTGCAGGCTCTGCAGTGCTTGAGGTGCTGGTTCCAGGGCTATGGCGCAGGGCGGTGCAGGTGCCCTAACGGCCGGCCGCCATCTTGGCAACCAGGGACCTGCGTACCACCAGCTGGCGGTCCGTGTACTACTAGTGGTATGCATACCACTGGTTTAAGACCCCTGTTCTAGGGGGGGGAACCCACTTTTTCCTGACCCCACTGGTTGAAGACCCCTGTTCTGGGGGGGGAACCCACTTTTTCCTGACCCCACCACCATTGCTAGTTCTGGACTAAGGTATGAAGTCTCTAAGCCAGAACTTTGTACCAACGGCCCACACTTCTCCAACCTGTGTGGCATTATCTCTTCTTCCTTCCCCCAAGTACATATACATGGCCTAGAAACGTGAACTTTAAAGGAAAATAAATTCTCAAAGTTGCATAAATAAATACAAATTTTTATAATGATATTTTTTTGATATTTTGTTATCCACCCAGGGTGCTAAAAATGCCCAAAATCCAATTTTTAAAAAGTATATTCAAGAGCTACAGATTTGTAGCAAGACTGGCTACATGTCAACTCCTGGATAGAACAACCTACTGTACTCATTGGCTTGATATGGAAGGAAATCTTCTACATCTCATTATCTAGTTCCAGGAATCAAAGTCACAAGTGCAATCAACCTCTTCAGGGAGTCTACTGGCGACTTAGAAAAGTTGAATCTGGATTTATAATCACACCTGTTGCACTTTTCAGTGTTCAGAGTGCTTTAGAAGTCTTATCTCGTTTATTTGACATCATCATCTACTCCTCCTTGTGGCAAGCTGCCTACCTTGTGGAGACTGGCCAGTCTGGTTAGCACTGTGACAACAAAACAGCATGATCTCATCACATGGCTTGTTTCAATCAAATGGATTCCTTGTTCTATATCAGAACTTGTAGCACGACACACCTAAGGCCCACCTGCTTTTGTGCTTGTGATGTGCAAGTATCTGCATGACTAAAAGCATGTATATTCGGCAGTCATTCCCTTGAATTCTGCTCCAAAAATAAGTTATGCAGGTGAAAAACATTGACATTTCTCAACTTCATCTAGTTTCTTTTGTATATTTGAATTTTAAAAGCATTAGGTTGGGGTTTGTTTGTTTTCTTTCGTAAGGGAGGAAAAAGGAAAGAGATGGTGGTGGCAGCCCTGTAACACTTTTATTCCACTTAGAGTCAAAATAATTGTTTTTTTTTTAATTTCACATTTTTATACCGCCCTTCCTCCAAGGAGCTCAGAGTGGTGTACATATTTCTTCCCCTCCTTTTTGTCCTCACAACAACCCTGTGAGGTAGGTGGGGCTGAGAGATAGTGACTGGCCCAAGGTCACCCAGGATGCTTCGTGGCTGAGCGGGGATTTGAACCTGGATCTTCCAGGTCTAAGTCCGACTCCCAAACCACTACACCTGCTGGAATAGTTCAAGCAAAGCCATTCCTCTCTTTATAGTTTTCCATAATATTCCCGATTATGGATACAATTTGATTAAGGGGTTTTAGAAAAAAAAATAGCAAAGTGTAAATAAAACAGAATCTGGCAAACCGAAATAGAATTTTAGGGATCTGTAAAAAGTATCAGCACAAGTCAAATGTCAAGATAAAACTTCAAATGTTTTATTTGCTACATTAATGTAAAACGGACTTCCTGTCAATACACTCAAGGCAGTTTGCAGTTTAAAGTGTTTATTTCATCTCTCTCACTTTTCTGGGTTTTTTTCCAGACAGCTCACAACAAAATTACAATAAAACCAATCACAGTCAACAGAAAATCAGTTATTTCTCATTTCCTTCAAATGTTTTATGAGCCCCAGATAAAAATGAAACTCCAGCAATACTAGAGCAAGACAACAGTTTCACTAAAAGTGGTTGTCTAACAACCACAACAACAGTTGTGGTTGCTGGAGTTATGGGTTGTTGTTGTTTTTTAACTCTGATGCCAATTTGCTTTCTTTTTATATGTCTGAGTTTATATTGTCATACAATACATCCTTCTGCAATCAAATAGGCACAGTATAAAAGGGAAAAAAAGGAAGGGGGTGGTCAAAGAGGACAGTAAGAAAATGTAGGTATTTTATTTCTTGAATTCCCACCACCATTGTCAAACCCTCCCTGCACATAGAAAACTAGCATAGCAGAGAGAAGACTTGGCTCAATCACATCTTCCTCTCATGCTAACTTTCTCCAGGAAGGGAGTTAACTATATAATCATGCAGTCCCACAGCCCTGAAGCTGCACAGACCAAGTAGGGCTGTACTACATGCTTTTAATGAATGTATAGACGCAGGAGTGTTTCACCTTTCCTAAAAGACACCCCTGTCTCTGCCTGGCCTCCTTCACAGGACCAAAATAAAGATCATGAGCACTTAGGCTTGCCAGCCTTCCAGGACTGGCCTGGAGTCTCCAGGAATCAATCTCCAGGTGATTACTAAAAGCAGTTCTGGAGATTGTTATAGGGCCTCCAGGAAGCATTACATCATGTTGGGGGGGGGGGGGAATCTCCAGGAATGGCTTCAGTCAGAGCTGACAACCTTCTGAACACCCTCTTCTGGGCTACAAACAATGCTTTACCCTCAACGGAGCCCATTCCAATTGCAGCCGTAAGTCTTGGCTGCTGCCCTTTTACCTGGCAGGCCTCTGAGCCTAGGACAGGCGCAGCATTCAACACATCCACATGATCCACTGCATGAATTCAACACATGAGGCATTTTCCAGCATGCAATCGTAGAGAACCCTTCACCTGTTGAGTGTCTGCCTGTCACTCCGTTATTAAAGGTAGTCGTCTTGGAAAAGCGGTGAAGCCAGCGCCTCCTTCCCTTCGCTGACTCTACTCCAGGTCTCTCAACCAGCCAAATCCCCAGGCTTACCTGACTGAGCTGCTCCACCAGTCGCTGGTTTTGCTCCGACAGATCCAGGACGGCCTGAGAGCTCTCCCGGCTGGTTCCCTGCTGCTCCAGGCGCTGCTGCCCCAGCTGGGCTCGGGCCACTGCCAAGTCAGCCTCCAGCTCTGCCGCACGAGTCTCAAACTCGGCGCGTCCTGATTCAAGGTGCAGACGGAGTTCGTGTTTCTCTTGTTCAAGACGCTGGAAGGGAGACAGAAAGAACGGTAAGAGTCAGGTGATCAGAATCATACTTGTCATTTGTATAGTGCTTTTGGTGGGTGCCAAGTGTGAATCAGTATTTTTATCCCCATATTACAGCCAGGAGAGTTGAGGCTGCGATGCGAGGGAGGGGCTTGTCTAAGGCCACCTAGTCAGTTCACAGTAGAGGGGAGATCCAAACCAGGGAAGTCCTGATTCATAGCTCAGTCTTTTAATTTACACCATATAAGGGAGAGCCAATGTAGCATAACGGAGAAAAGAGTTTGCTGGAAGAAACAGGCTCAAATCTTGCTTTGGCTGTAAGATGACTGCAGACAAGCCACACAGTCTCGTATTTATTTATTTGGGAGACAGATTTCTAACACCTTTCCCCAGGCAACAAGCCTCAACACACACACACACACACACACACACACACACACACACACACACACAGAGGTCTCTCTCACAGGATGTTTGCAAGTCTCTCTTCCATTACTGCAAGATAATAATCAACAGAAGAATCTTCCTCCCAGTTTGTTTAGTTTCTCAGAGGGAAACTAAATATTTTCACATACCTATTTTGAAGTTTCACATATATTTTGAAGTTACAAACAACTGCCTTTCAAAAAGATAAATTCGGGGTGTGAATCTGCAGCATTAAAGTATTTGGTTCAGTAGCATCAACATGCAAACAGGATTTAACACTATTTGCTTACCCTTCCCTCTCACACACACACACCCCAGGGGGGCAAGTGTGCATAATGTACACAAAAATAATATCTCGATTGTGTTCACTCATTTTACCTGGTGATCCAAACTAGATTGCGTGTGACTCCAACCCCTTATGTTGCATTCTTTAAGTCAGTATCTGAAGGTTACCAATGAGAATTTTCCCTACATTCACACATGTATATTCATGATGACATATTAACATCCAAAAAGAGGGTTGACTATTGGCTTATGCCTTCCTGGAGTCCACACCCTCTGACTTCACAGACCTGGGCCCTAAATCCAGATACAAATGATTATTAGCCATTATAGCTAAAAGGGAGCTTCCATCCATGCAAGCGCAACATCTCTCCGAATACCAAATCCTGGGGATAAGCAAAGGGAGAAAGCCGTCCCCTTCATCAGCCCAGAAGCCTCTGGGAGGCGACTGCTGGAAACAGAATGATGGACCTTGGTTTGATCCAGCCTGGCAATCCATATGTTTCTGTGGTGCAGAGCACTCAGCCGTCCGTTACACCCTGCACATAGATCATTGGTGGCCAACCTGCAGCACCCGGGTCCCGTGCCACTTAGTGGCATGCCAAGCCTTCTGAAGTGGCACGCGCCAGCATTCCTACCTGAGACGCAAAAGTACCTGGAGCCGAGCCAAATGCCGCAGAAAGGCTGCTCTGGAAGGGCTGTTGTGCAGATTGGCTATATATGATTGGCTGCGTGGGGCGTTCCAGCCGCTCTGAGAGACCAGATGGGCCAAATTTCATAAAGACACTGGCGCAGAAGTGCAGATATTTAAATATATTTTATATTTAAATATATTTAAATTTTATATTTAAATATATTTAAATTACTGAAGAAACTTTTATTTATTTATTTTAGTGGCATGATGCTCAAGATTATCTACACAAAAAGGTTGGCCACCACTGACATAGATATATATACCCTTCTGCTGCAGCAAGTCAATCCTGCTCAAGAATTCTGTAATGAGGGTGCTGGGGAGCTCCCTCAAAGGATTCCCCCCCCCCCAAGCTACAGTGAAGACAAAGACTCTGACAAGGAAAAAGTCTCTCCATTCCATTCCATTGTGGACACACCGTTGCTTTCGCGTGGGACTGAATGGCAGTTTTCATGAGAGAGCCCCATTACGAACAGCAACTCATGAACAGGCTTGTAACAACCGTCACTTCACTCTTCAGTGATTCGGACGTTTCTGCACAACCCGCTGGCCTCCAGCCTGGGCTCTGTAAGCAGCAGCAGCAGAAATATTTGGGTCTCGACAGGGGACAGCAGGTGTGTGAGACAACTCATTGGGGCCAGTGACTCATTGGTATTATTCCTCCCATGTTCCGCTTGGTCACTCTCTGTTCTTCCTTCCCTCTCACTCAGTAATTATACCCACTCTCTAGCCCAGCAGCTCCACCTTGCTGCCCTCCTCATGCCAGACTGGTTCAACCAGTCGCCAGAAGTATCATGCCCACAGGCCGTCAGTGCCAATTTCACCCTAGGTCAAAGCCATAGGCGTCATTTGAGAGGCGAGGAAGATGGGAGTGTATGTGACACCTAATCTCAGCAGTTCTCTGCAGCAAAGACAGCTAAAAAAGAACAGCGGACTTCTCCGAGAGACACGCATACTCCAGTCTGTGCAAACAGGGGAGCCAGCCAGGCTTAGCTCATAAGTGACAAAAAATTGCAGGGAGACAAGGGGAAAAAATCCCAAAAGAAATGACAACAAAGGCAATATACCAATAAAATGTCACCAGAAGGGGGCAAGCATTGGAACTTCTCCTCCATCAGGCTAGAAGACGGTAAGCAGAAACTCAAATATTGGCTCCCTTTTCCATGGCCCTAAGCAAGGCGCGTTGCCCTGCTGTGATGTTATGACCTTTTTTGTTCACATTACACATGGTTAGCATGGAGAAGAGTGAGTCTAAGGCAGGCATGATGTCCTGGATCTGGGCTGGGGGCAGGTTTAGTAGAGGAGAGCAGTGGGCAAAGACTTCTGCAGTCCAGCATTTCCTGGGAAAAAGGGCCTGCCATGGCACAACCCACTGGAGAAGCCAGGACGCCTGGGTTCATCACGAAGTGGAGCTCAACAAGTGCAGGGGGGACCCACAGTTTGGGGTTATTATTGTTGCATTCAAGGAACTCAGAGTGGCATACATGGGGGTCCCCCCATTTTGTTCTCACAACAACCCTGTGAGGTAGGTTAAGCCGAGAGATACTACGTGACTTGGGTCCGACCCTAAGTTTCCTGGCTACGCAGCTTGTTAGCCTGACACTCCGCTGCCCACTGCTCCCCACTGCCTGCCCTGCTGTGTCTTTCACTCACCTCTTTGGCCTCCATGTGCTCCCTGGCCTGATCCTCGCAGCGCCGCTCCAGCTCCTCGTTCCGCTCCAGCAGCATCTTTCCCAGCTCAGCTGCCAGGAGCAGATCCTGCTCTTTCCTCTGCAGCAGCACCCTCAAATCCACATCTTCGGGGTCCCCTTCACCAGCAGCTGCTTCTCCCACAAAAGACTGCTGCCGTTCGCCCCCAAAGGGGTAAAACTCACCACCCAGGGCAGGTGGGGTCAGCGGGAACGGGGTCCGAAGGGCCTCCTCCTCAGGGTACATGGAGGAAGTTGTGGTTGTTGCCATGGGGTTGCTAGGGTGTGGGGGGGGAAAGGGAGGCCCTGCCGGCCGGGAAGGGGATCTAACAGGTTAGAGTGGGGAGAAGCTGGAAGCCAGGATGGTGATGGGTGTCACTGGCAGGGAGGTATGTCTGAGTGGGATGCAGGAGGGGGGGAGAGTTGGTAGCCAGGACGCCTGGGTTCTATTTCCCTGTGGATGAGGGTACCTTCTGTAAGGAGGGGGAGCAGACCAGCAATGCCATCCAGGTATCCAGGTAGAGGGCAGCCTACACTCCTCCGGAGGTCGAGCAAACGCTCAGGCCAGGAAGAAGCGACCTTTCCTAGAACTCCTGGGTCTTCTTCTGCTTCTCTTGGGTTTCGCTGTTTATTTCCCGATCCCTGCCTGCCTCCGCCCTCCCTCCCCGAGGAGGTTGTGACAGGTGAGGTTTTACACTCCTTTGCTCCTCCTCCTCCTCTCTCTCTCTCTCTCTCTCTCTCACGCCCTCACCTGCTGTTCCTGTTCTGTTCTCACCTTCTGGGAAATTTCCAACCGCTCCATTCTTCCACTGACTTGTGCACAGCGCCAGGAGAGGCCTGGGAGCATTACCTGAATGCAAATTAAAAAAGAAAAACCCACACACAAAGGAGGTAAAGGGCTGAGGGAGAACTTTTCCCACAGTATGCTATTTTCTCCTTGCAGGAAGCCTTTAACATCTGATTGCTCTGCATCAGCTCATAGCTCACACCCTTAACCACTGTGGCACTCCAGCTGTCAAAATCAGCCGATCACCTGCACTTCCTGTAGAACTCAGCAATCTTGGTTCTGACATTGCCCTTCTGTAATCTTGAGATTTTGGGAAATAGGGTAAACTAAAACACTACACAAATGCACACACACACAAACATGCGTGCACACGGCCTTCAAAAACCTTTTGAAAGACACATATACAAGAACATCTAAAGAAAATTGCAAATAGTGTAGAAACAGGTGAGGAGATTGTTCATCCCTAAACACATCACCCCCCAAATTCAATGCCCATGATGACACTCATGGAATTGCATGCCAACAATCACAATGGATGTGCTGGTCCAGGAATGCATCACATTTTCCCAGGTACAACATACTGCAGGTGAATTCTGGGGTCCCCCACCTTCACCCCCACAATAGAAGTGTGATCTTCAAGGAAAATGTGTGGACTGTGCACAGTTATGCCCAGAAAGGGGGGGGGAGGAGAGCACCATTTCGGCAAGACCAGGGGAATATCTTCCCCCTGCAATTTCAAACCACATGTGATTATTATTCCTCAGAAGTCCCAGAATTTCTGGGCAGCCGATGCAGAATGACTATTGACAAAAATTCTGAAACGGGGCCTGTGTACTAGGTATGAGTGGCAAAGGATTTGTGGGTAGGGTTGCCAGTCGGTCCTCTAGGATCGGCCTGGAGTCTCCAGGAATGCACATCTCTCTCCAGTTGACTACAGAAACCAAAAGGAATGGTTCAAAGAGTTTGGTACTCGTTGTATGTTTAGTCTGAGGAAGAAAGGATTAAGAGGAGCTATGATAGCTTCTTCATCATGTATCTGAAGGGCTGCCACACAGCAGAAGGGGTGGACTCGCTTTCTGTGGTTCCTGAGGGCAGGACTAGAACTAATGGGTTGAAAGGACAGGGAAGTAGATTTAGGCTAGACATGAGGAAGAATTTCCTAACTGTATGACTTGTCTGGCACTGGGGCAGCCTGCCTTGCCCCATATAGCTGGGGGCTCTCCCTCATTAGAGGTTTTCAGAGTCTGGATGCTCATCTGTCCGGGAAGTCGTAGTTGCCTGTGCTGAGAGCAGAGGGTTGGACTAGATGACTTCTCCAACTCTAGTATTCTATGATTTTATGAAAGTGATCCTGGAGATTTTACAGGGTTCCCAGGAATTTCCATCATTACATTATGTTGGGAATTTAATCGCCAGAAACAGCTGTTATTTGCACCCCAGATTTGCACGGGGTAAAAAGTGGTGTGCTGTATGTGCTGCGCTCTGTGTAATAAAAATATTTGACACCACCACCCCATGCTCACAACACAGCTGCAGTCATGGCTGCCAACCCTGTTTGTAGGCTGTATATTTATTAACTGGTTTGAAGAGACATTATTGCCTCAAGTCTCAGAGAGAGAGATGGTAAACCATTTCAGATGGGGGGGGGGGAATTCATAGCAAGTTGTGAATGCACAGCTCAGCTCACTAGGCACCACTTCCTTCTCAGAGATCCAGGCTTTTTTCCTAACGTACCACCCCCTCCACTCTGGCAGGACCCAGCAATCCCAGCACAAACAGCCTCCACCAGCTCTCACTCAGCCTAACCTACCTCACAGGGTTATTGTGAAGACAAAATGAGGGAAGGAACTATGTAGACCATCCTGAGATCCTTGGAGGAAGGGTGGTATAAAAATGTGGGAAAAAAATTATAAGTGATCGGCCTTCTCAATGGAGCAGTAGCACCTACCTTCTACCCTCTGGCACAGCGCTCCCTGGAGGCAAAATGCCACTTTTTCCATTTCCTGGAGCCTTCTATTTGCTCAACCCACTAAAGCTCTAACAAGATAAAATGATGTATTAAACACACACACACACACACACACACAAATAGTTGATCAATATTCATGGCTCCAGACATCTCACAGAAATGAGAGAGAGAGAGAATGTCAATGAGTATATTGCCAAGACAAATACGTGCCACAGTTTGAAATATACACACAGGGATGGCCCAACCATGAGGTCGGATGAAATGGTCACCTCAGGCAGCAGATTGGCAGGGGGTTCCTACCCTCCTCTGCCCACTTACCCCACTACTGTAAGTGTGGTGGAGAGGAGAGTGGCGAGCGACACCTCCTCTTTTCTACACTTTCTCTTTGGCTTCACACACACACACCCCGGTCACTTTTCAGATCCAAGGAGTAGAGGCTGGCACACCCCCAGATAAGTGTGGGGCAGCACTGGGTACCAGGAGGCCTTCAGATCTCATGTGTACAGGCCCCTCAGTTTCTTGTTCAGATCAAAGGAGTGGATTCAAGATACATATATCAGTCTTGCTGCCCAATTAAGGTTGCTAACTGACCAGAAAAAAACAGCCTGGCTTGCTCCTGTACCTTTCAGAAGTCTGCTGAAATCATCCTGTGAATCCTTAGGACATCCAGGACTATGATTACCTGTCACTGTCAAGCTGATATTAAAAGCCCAGGAACAGGTGGTGGTAAAAAAAAAAATGACAACACTATTCCCCTTTTGAAGAGAAGGGTTTTGGTTTTTGATTTGTGGGGTTTTTAAAACAGTGGTGATACAATTACTACAGATGACCCCAATCAGTAATCGGGCTATAACATTTTATGCCAGTTGAAGCTTCTGGATCCTCTTCAAGGGCAGGCCCGCCTAAAGCACACTGTAGTAGTCCAGCGTGAAAGTAACTAGTGCATAGATGACTGTGGCAAACTCAGACCTCCAGAATGGTTAAACACATAACCCATTTTGCTGTAATGTGTGGTGGCATGATGTAAACCACTCTGCCATCTGCCATGTTCTTGCAAACTTAAGTTTTTCAGATGGTGAGGAACCTAGCTATGGTTTTCCTGCCCGACATCCTGTTTTCAACAGATCTTTAGGTTTGGCAGGAAGGAAATTAAGCAAAAATCCATCCAAACAGCCCTAACTCAGAAACTGCGATTAAGGCGGGGTTCACATGTGAACAATAACTAGATGGTCCACAACACCAGGACTCTCAGAAAAGAAGAGGCTGGTGGACTTCAGGTTGCTCTGCCTTTTCTGTCAAGGCTTCTTTTGCCTTGGGACATGAGGCCAAAGCTCAAATGGTGAAGCATTTCCCATCACTGCATCTTCAAGAGATAAGCAACGGCCACTGTGAAAACAGTAGCAAGGCGTATAATCAGGTATTTGGACCTGATCTCGTATAATCAGGTAATGGAATTCTGTTTGGTTAGCAAGAGCGGCATGACAAGGTTACATCCAAGTTGGGGATTTGTTCCTGGGCTTGGACAGAGGCCAGGCCAAGTGTTGGGATTCTTGTGCCCACACTGTGCACGTCAAATCTTCAGTGCAGAGCACAAGCTGGGATGACTGGTCCCCCCAACTAGGAACACTTTACCCATAAATGCTGGGCCAGCCCAAGACAAAAGGTGGGACAGGCAGCTACCGACCAAGGGCATCAGAATTCATAAGAAGATCCCTGCTGGGTCAGGCCAAAGGACCACCTAGTCGTCCAGCACCCTTTCCCCCATGGTGACCCACTAGCTGTCTCTGGAAGGCCACAAGCAGCAGCAGCAGAGAACGGCAGACTTCTCTCCTGCCACCGCTCCCCTGCAACTGGTATTCAGAGGCCTACTCTTGCTGAACTCTAAAGAAGCACATCACCCTCATGACTGGTGGTAGCCATTATTTAAATGACCTGCCTGCCATGAATTCAAGAGGTGATAGACCAGTCTGGAAAACCCGGGGGGGGGGGGAACAACAACAAACTTTTGGCTAACAGGCGCAAGGGAGCAGGTGCAGCTCCCCCCCTTCATTCCCAGTTGCAGCCCCCTCTCCCCCTCACTCCATTAATGTATGCGGAAGTTACATTTGAGAAGAGCCCTTGAGAGGGTAACATGAGCTGCGTGTTATGTACAAAGGGGGGGGGGCGCAGAAAGGGTCACTTAAGGCAAGGCTAGACGACCAGGAGGAGGATGCTCAGTGATAAGGACTCAAGACCAACGGAAGCGCAGCGGTGGATTCGCTGGGAGCTGGGGCCTAGCGAGAGGGAGGGCAGCCGCAGCTTTGTTGTCCCTTGCAGCCCCAGGCAGGCAGGATGCTATATTTTTATGCCAGAGTTAATGTTTGACCACCCAGACGCCATCACTGAGCTGCTCCTTGCCTCGTGACTTGAACAACAGACATTCCTCGTTCTTTCCTGCACTTGTCATAAGAACATAAGAACATAAGAAGAGCCCTGCTGGATCAGGCCAAAAGCCCATCTAGTCCAGCTTCCTGTGTCACACAGTGGCTCCACCAGATGCCTCAGGGAGCACAAGATAACAAGATACCTGTGTCCAGTCGCCACTCCCTTGCACCTGGCACAGAGAAAACCCACTTCTAAAAACCAGGAGGTTGCTTATGGCTTGTAACCTGTGATGGTCTTTTCCTCCATGAATCTGTCCAAACCCCTTTTAAAGGCATCTAGGCCAGATGCCATCACCACATCCTGTGGCAAGGAGTTCCACAGATGAATTACACGCTGGGTAAAGAAATATTTTCTTTTGTCTGTTCTAACTCTCCCTCCACTCAATTTTAGTGCATGTCCCCTGGTTCTGGTGTTGTGCGAGAGGGAAAAGAATTTCCCTCTATCCACTCTCTCCATCCCATGCATAATTTTATACGTCTCAATCATGTCCCCCCTCAGGCGCCTTTTTTCTAGGCTGACTGCGTGACTCTCTTTTGTCTTGCATGACTGCTCAGTTCCTAAACAGAGCAAAGGGGGGGGGGGTTACGCTGGTGTGGAAGTCTTGATCTCCAAGCTGGCAACCCTGCCCTGTCCTCTATTTGCAGACTGAGGGACTGCATGGGATTGGCAGTGGTTACTCAATGGTGCCAGAATAAAATGTACTCTGCACATGCTCGGAGGCCACCACGTCATTATTTTCACAACTTGTAGAGCTGAGACCTGATTTTAGAAATAGGCTTAGATGCCAAGCCCTGTGCAGTAGAATGAAAGTGTGTACAGTCACCTGCGGGGGGGGGGGGTAGGGTGGGGGAGACGATTGTTCATGCAAAAGGTGGCTTATCTGGCGCGTGCATTTCCGTCACCATGATTTCAATCGGGCTCATGTATGAAAGAGCCAAAAGGGCTCACTCACAGGCACTTATTATCACCTCATCACATGTGGCGTCCGTTCACGGTTCACATACACGTGTGGATCCGCTCTCAATGTGTCAGTCCACGTCGGATGCCTGCTTGTATGAGGGTCTCTCACCATATGGAGCAATGCAACTACAGTATCTCTGTGGAGCCAGATCTTTTCGAAGCCAGCGCCCCTCCTCCGCTGTTAGTGAGAAACGCAAGTCACGCAAGAGCAGCAGGGCAGCTTTTCTGTAAAGAGGCTTTTGCCTGGAAGGGACTCTGATACAGTATATAATCTGCTGGGGGCAGTAGGCGGTGCAGGGTCGTCCCTCCCTCCTCCCGGGGCTGAGCGGGGGCGTATGTATGTGACTTGCACGTAAAGTTCGGCACGTGCTAGGACTTCCGGGGAGCCCCGCTGCTCCCTCTCCTCCCCTAGGATGCTCATGCTCCACCACGGGCAGCAGGTGTGACGAGGGAAATGAACCAGCAGCGAGACTAGTGGGAGGGATGGAAGGAGGTGGGCAAAGGGGGGAGGGGATCAAAGCCGGGGTCGGCCGGACGCCCTCCGAGAAGGAAGCCGAGTTAATTGGGCTCCCGGCGGGGAGAGAAACGGCGGGAGAGCTGCGGCCGGGGCCTGTGAACAAGCAACACAGCCAGACCCCGTGTGGCTGGGTGGGGCCGGGCAGGGCAGCCTCCCCTCCCCCAAGCTGCAGCTGCGACCCAGGCGCCGCTTTCAGATCCTCGACAGGCTCGGGTGACGATTCGGAAGTCAGCCCGGCTGAATGCAAGCAGGCGAACTAAGTACCCCCGCGTAGGATCGCAGCAGCCGCAGCTTTCACCTGGCTTTTGATGTAATAATGTCTGGCTTCTTGCTTACATTTCTTACGTTTTCACTTTGCTCTTCTGTTCAGAGATGTGTATATGAATCCCCCCTCCCCCCCACACATTTGATTCTCAGTCACAACAACCCTGTGAGGTAAGTTGGGCTCCAGATCACCCTACGACGGAGGGGGGGGTGTCTCTTGAACTGGAGCCTCCCCAGTCAGACTCAGCACTCTGTTTCTTCTTGTCTGGAGCCTTGAACAGTTGAGTGCCAGACAGAAATTCACCAGGTACTACCAACTGGATGAGCTTTGTCTGTTGTCCTGCCAGGAAAAAAAGAGGGAGTCACCTCACCTCACACCTCCTCCACTCGCCTCCATTCACCTTTTCAAGAAGTGTTGTGGGAACTAAGAACCCAGGAGGAGTCCTGCCTGCTTGCTTCCCCCCCCCCTTCCCCTGGAGGGACCCTAGGGGGATGTGGTGCTGTATGGATTTCTCCAGCAGGGGAGGAGAGAGAAGTGAGACAGGAAGGAGGGGGGGAGCGGAGCGCTGCTATATAGGGGCAAGGCTGTGGCTGAGGACGAGGCATCACTGGCTCCTGTACAAGTCGAGATGCTGCGGCTGGCCGGCCGCCTCTGGGCTGCTCTTCATTTACTCTGCATCCTCTCTGGGATCAGGGCTGGACCGTCCTCAGCCCAGGCAATCAGCAAGGGGCTGGTGAGTCCAGGCGCTTGGGTTCCTCCCTCGCAAGGCAGGGGAAGAAGAAAGGGGGTCCAGGGAATTAGAGAAGGAGGCGGTGGGTGGGAGGGGAGCCAAGAGTCAGACCTCTGGATTTTCTGAGAAGGATCGAATGTTAGGAAGAGAGGAGGGGAAAGGAGGGGCTGGGACAGCTGGGTTCTAGGAGATCACTGGGGACTGGAGGGGTTAAAGCAGGAGGGGGTCTGCAAACCTCTGAGGGGAAAGTGGGATGGATGGGGAGCTATGGCAAGGGTCCTGCAGACTTCAGAAAAGCAAATCGTGATGATGGTCGGGTAGAATAGGCAGGGGCTCTTGAGTTCTCTCAGTGAGGGAGTTGTACTGAGTTTTTTGTCTCTTGCCCAAGAAGGAAGGATTCCAATGTAAAAAAAATTGATGCATCTCCTTGGGATCTTGTGCTACAACTAGCCTACAATCAGGAAAAGACTTGTTCTCTTGAAATCTGCTATTCTCCTTCCTTCCTTCCTTTTCTTCCCCCACGCTTATCTAGTGGTAAAGTATCACCACTTCCTACACTGCCAATCTCTTGAAAGAACCAAAGTCAAAAAGATGATATTCTGCATTGGACCAATTGTCAAAGAAATTGACTGCCTACTACTCCCTTCCACACTGAAAGATACCAGGTGTAGATTTCTGTGCAACTCAAAAAGCTTGCATTTAAACACCCAGTTGCTGCTCCAGTGATAAATATGCCTGCATGCTTGCTGTTGTGTTTGTCTTCTTGAACCCAAAACTTTAATAGAACCAGTTTTTCAGTGCTCCCAGGGTTCAGCCTTGGCTCACATCCCTGAGCACGTACAGAGCACCTTTCTCTCACTGTCACATCCATGGGGGTGATTTCTAGGCATATCTTGAGCCACATCACTTCTTATTTTGGAGCTTTTGATTCCTTCCACTGGGAAGCAGAGATTTGCTACCAGCTTAGTGGAGCTGATCTGGTTCAGGGGGCTTCAGAAGGTACAGGCCCCTCTTGAGCCCAGAGTTGCCTCCGGAAGCCATTTTAAGCAGAGTGTAGATTGCTGACCTTCCTCTTTCTGTACTGCATCAAGATGTGATGCTTCCAGCAGTGACAGACTAAAAACTAAAAGGGGTCCTAGCGGGTGTGCTTGGCTCCTGCTCCAGCAGCTGGGATTGGTGCCTGGCATGGAATTGCCCCACCTAGATATGAGGGAATTTATTGCTGAATCCTGTAACTTGCAGTGTGGCTCACTTGCTCGAGTAAACTGCTGCTGTTTGTAGCTTTAGCTTACTGATGGCGATAGATGGCCTTTCCTTTGGGCAGCAGATCAGACTGATCTCTTCCCACTCAACGATTCTTTTACTACTTCACACAACGCAGGATTAATTTATGCAGTTTGCTACCGCAAGGTGTGGTGGTTGTCACCGCTTAGATGACTTTTAAAAGGGACAAATTTATGGAGGAGGACAGGTCTGTCAATAACTCTTAGTCATGATGGCTACATGGAATCTCCATGTTCGGACTAAGAATGCCTCTGAATAGCAGCAGGAGGGGGGGGCAAGAACAGGATGCTGGACCAGATATATCTTTGGCCCAATCCAGCAGGGCTTTTCATTTATGTTTTCTCCCTGCCTCAGTTTCCTCTCTGTAAAATAGAAATAAGAATGGCTCCGCTTTCAAGATGATTATCCTCAGTAGATGACACTCTCTAGGAAAGCCCTGTTGCAGGTTGCTTTCCCTTGGGAGGTACAGTTGGTGGCAACTCATGACAGGGCCTTCTCGGTTGTGGTGCCTGTCCTGTTGGAGATTAGAAGTGCACCTTCAGTGCTGATGTGCTGAGGGGAAGGGTGTATGGAAAAGCATTGTATTCTGTTTAGCCTTTAGTTGATGAACTGCCTCTTTGGTTTTCTTTTTCTCCCTTACACTGCTGTTCTCGTGAGTGCCTATGTGTGTTTGTGTTGCATTACTATCATCTACTTTAATTTCGTACTCCGCCTTGAGCTCCCCATCAGGATTGAAAAAGCAGGATGCAAGTGCTTTAAAATAAAGTTAATAAATGATGAGAACCAGTGCAATAAATATTGCAGTGTTTTGCACGTTGGAAAAGTGCTTTATTATGAATGATTAATAATACAATCCAGGCAGGTTTTTGCGGTGATGTGTGGGAAAGTGCAAGGGGCTCCCTGTGTTCACCTCTCTTCTTACTGGTGTGTATGTGTGCACTCCTAATCACCAGGTCTAGCAGTTGTCAGGCTGAAAGCATCACATCTCAGAGCAATGACCTCCTGGTTACCTGCATGTGTGTGAGTGTGCACGCCTCCTTGGGAAATGATTTTCCATTAGCAGCAGCTTGTCTTTACCCAAAGAGAAGAGTAACTTGCACATCCCAGCAGCTGGAAACAGCGGGGGTTTATGTCTGCGTGCAGATATATATATAGAGAGAGAGAGCAAGGGAGGAAGAATGACCCATCCTGGAAACTGATGCAAAAGGGTAGTTGTGGGGAGGTCACGGGGGTCCAGAGAAACCAGGGGGCGGCTCTTGGATTCCTCAGCAGCCTTCAAGGAATAAAACAAAGGAGCATTGAGGCTGGTAGGGAGCTGTGATGAATTGGGAATGTATGAAGCTCAATGGAGCAAACCCTCCAGCTGAGATGATGCTGGGAGCTTCTCCCTTGGTTCTTCAGAACCAGCGGCCCCTGCTGGAAGTGGAGGGGTGAACCTATGCAGCTGCTTAGACAGAGTCTGGCCATTAGTCCATGCAGCGCACTGCTGCCTACTCTGGCTGGTGGCAGCTCTCCAAGTCTCAGGCAAAGATGGGTCCCAGTTCTCCTCCTTGTGACCTCGTTTAACAGGAGGGGCTGGGGATTGAACCTGGGACCTTTGGCATGCATATCATGTGCTCAGCCACTGAATGATGCCCCCACCAAGCCCCTTGCATCTGTTAAACCCACTTTCTGTTGTGTTTCCAAAACCTCCCAGATATGCAGCCTTAGCAGAGGTGACCATGGGACCAAATACATGTGGATGATGTGCATTTGTATGCACACAGAAAGCAACGTCTCTCAAACCACCACCAGGTCTCTTAAAAAGTGGTGATTTGTTTGAGGTTTTCCTTCTTATTCCTAGTGATTCACTCCTCCTGTCTGTCTAGGGGCTTGTTTGAGATCCCTTCCTGTTGTGTTCTTGACTGCCCTGATGTGCAAAACAAGCCTGCTTTGAGGCTTAGATTTTGCAGTCTTCCTTAAAGCTCCTTCTTTGGACCAATAAGGTGGAGATAGTTCTCCCTGTTCCCTTTTTCCCTTGTAACAGGGAAGCAGTTGAGCATGTTGGAGAAGCTGAAAGGGAACCTGGGAATCCCCCTGACCTAAAGCAATGGAAGAATATCTATCTTCAGAGTTGCAAAAATAAATCGGAAGCCCCAGTCTGCACGCATGTATGGAAAGAATGGGGCAGGGCGAGTTGAAACCTCTCTGGTTGTGGTTGCATAAGACCAGTTCACACACTTTACTCCCTTTTTTAGAGTTTCTACCCTTTTTTCTGGCAGAGCTCTTGTGCCTTAAGCAGCTGCATGACAGGCAGACAATCAGTAGATAGACATTTTCCCCATCGCTGTATCTCCACAGCAAAAAAAGCAGACCTGCAGAATGTCACCCTGTTATGTGACTGTTGAAGGCATAGGAGCCCTGTGAGGGAAGAAAAGGTGGCAACCCTTTATGTATACCTGTCTGCTGACTAATAAATCCATCATTTGATTACCGGTATGTTCTTGCAGGAATGGTTGACCCGTTATGGCTACCTTCCTCAACCAGACCCCATGGCAGCCCGTCTTCAGACGCAGGAGGAATTGTCCAGTGCTGTCAAGACGATGCAACGATTTGCAGGACTGCCTGCAACCGGGATGCTGGGTATGCTCACCAGGCACGGCAGAGTTCCAGCACTGTTTTCTTAGGGAATGAGGGTTGGGGAGGGTTGTTGCCTCCTTTTCCAGGAAGGAAATGTTGGGTACGATCTAAGCCCTTGGACAGTTTGGAAAGAATTAATAAAGAATACCTACCTTCCCCTTTGCACTGGGAGCCAGTTGACATGACCTGCAGTGGCAAATGTGCATTTATTTATTTACTATGGTTGGGGAGGGGCAATAACTCAAAGCTAGGACCGCTTTTTTACTCATGCGAATGCCCTTGCTGGCATCTCCAGTGAAAAGGTCAGGTAGGAGGTGACGGGAAAGGTCTCTGAAGGTCTGCTGAAGAGCTGATGCCCTCGGAGTGGACAGTGCTGGGTTAGAGAATTGATGATCGACTTCTATGAAGGGAAACGTGATATGTGCAGATCTCCCAGTCGCCTGGCTCCGGGTCCTTTATGAGACGTTGCTGGACCCCACTGCCATTCTACAGGAACACATGCAATACTTTGGATGTACATGTTTCCTCATAAGGAGCACTGGGCATGGACCTGAGGTGCTGGATGAGGAGTGGGTCAGAGGTAGTCAGCAGCAAGTGGACCGAGGCAGGGTCTCCAGGACTTGGGAGAGCTCCTAGGGATGATAGACACTGCTCTGTTGAAAGCCAGAGTAAGAGCCTGGGGCAGGCCTGACAACTGCCCCGAGCCGTAGCTCTCGGCAATGAGCGATGATGAGGCTCTTGAGAGTCCTGACATTACATGGCTGAGGGGTTTGCTACCAGCAGCCAGGGCCATTCAGATGAATTTTATCAGGGGGTACAAAGTTTCTTTGGGGCCCCTTCCCTACATATGAATTTGGCTCCTGGGCCCCCCTTTCTTGTTCCAGGGCCCCCTTTTTGACACATTTTTTGCCCTGGGCCCGGGTACAAATTACCCCCTTAACCCCCTTCTCAGAGACCCTGCCAGCAGAAGAGTGTGGGCCCTTGGGTGGTTAGTACAGTCAAGAGAAGGAGTTTCAGGCTGCCATCTTGAGTGTTTCAAGTTGCTTGCCCCAGGGGTCAATTTTGATGCCAGGCCAGGATTGAGTTGTTGTGACGCCATCTATAAAAACCATAATCTGCAAAATGACCTTGAGCCACCGCCTACTGCCTGTCCTCATCTGGGACTGGGGGCTAGGAAGCATCTGGGTCGGATGGCAGAGGGTCCAGAAAGATTTGAGCCCTGTACCTTCCTTTTGAGAAACTAACCAAGCCACTTAACCATCTGCCCAGATTGGAGAAGAGAAACGGATTGAGTGGGGGAGTGGTTTCGAAACTCAGCCAGTGAGGTCCACTTTGAGATTCTCTCTTCTGCAGATGATGTTGTGTTTGTAGTTAAGCCAGCCAGGCAGGCTAGTATTTAGAATGCCTTGGGTTAACTGTAGACGTAGACCAGGCCCAAAAGACACAGAGGATTGTAAAGGCATGTACAGAGGCAGTTTGTGGCCACAGACAGAGAAGGAACCTCGGCATTAAACCCTGCCTCTTGTCAAGACCATTCTCTGTTCCTCATCTTATTCTTGAGAGTTCTTGGCACTCTACCACAGATGAGAAGACCTTGAGCATGATGAACAAGCCTCGCTGCTCCCTTCCCGACATTATTGGCACCTCTGAGCTGATGCGTCGCCGGAAGAGACGTTATGCTCTCAGCGACTCAGTCTGGAAAAAGAAGGATTTGACATGGCAGTAAGTGATATCCCACCTCCTCCAGTCAAAGAGTGGGGCTGAGGGAGCTAAACCACATTTCATTTCCTGTTGCTCTGTCTTCCTGTGGTTTGTGTTCCCGCTACCTCATTGTATTGCTTTATCTCACCCTTTCATTAATTTATTTTTTTCTCCTCCTGTGTTCCTCCCCCTGTTTCTCATGTTGTAATTGGATACCTGGATGTTGTAATTTATCACCTTCATTCTGTCATTTTCCTGGTCTTGTTGCCCCCCCCCCCCGTTTGCGCTCTCTCATAATGTTGTCTCTAATCCTCTAACCCTGTCACTTATCAACTTCAATTTCCCTATGCCCTCTTTTCCCATTGTAGCGTTCGTTCCTTCCCCCATTCCTCTCAACTGTCCAGCAGTCATGTCCGGAACATTCTTTACTATGCCTTTCGGGCCTGGAGCAACTCCTCGGCCTTGACCTTCCGTGAGGTGGGCTTAAAAGAAGCAGACATCCTAGTGGACTTCAGCCGCTCATATCACGAAGACAGTTATCCTTTTGATGGGCCTGGAGGCACTTTGGCCCACGCCTTTTTCCCTGGCGAACACCCCATCTCTGGAGACACCCATTTTGATGATGAAGAGACCTGGATCTATGACCCAGGGAATGAGTTGCCAGGTATGTTGAGAATCTGTGTGTGTGTGTGTGTGGGGGGGGGGGGGAATACAGCAGGGCATTGTAGAAAAACTGTGTCATGGGTGACACTCTCCCTTTTCTGGCATTAGGTCGTGGCACGGATCTCTTTGCTGTGGCTGTGCATGAGTTTGGCCATGCCTTGGGGCTGGCTCACTCATCTGTCAAGGAGTCCATCATGATGCCCTATTACCAGGGCCCAGTTGGGTTGCCTCATCAGTACCAGCTCCCTCCCGATGATGTCATGGGGATTGAGCAAATCTATGGTGAGAAGCTTCCCTCTCAGGAAAGTAGCTCCTTGTCTTGTTTTGCTATTGCCGCCTTTTCCTCTTCCCTTCTGTCACAACCTTGTCTTTCCCCAGCTGGATGATAATGTTCTATAGCAACCTGCACCCGTTGCCAGTTGGAGACTGTATGTGCTACAATAAAATAAATTTGACAAACATCTAAAATCACCTCAGAAATGTCAGCAGATATCCAAAATGTCAGAGTTGGAAAGAGGCCAGTCATACGTCCACCTCTCAGTCTTTATTTTCCTTGGTCTTTCACCCTTCCACATGCGTATTCATTTTCTCCAAGCCAGGGTATATCTTTGGGTTGGGTGGGATTGTTTGCTGCTGTCTTGACTTGCTCCTTCCTAATTTTTCCTTGGCTGCAGGTAAGCACCACCCTGATTCCCCTCCAGAACGAGAGGACCCAGTACGGCCAATTCCCACAGCACCTCGCATCCCCAGTCTGCCACCAAACAGACCTACGCGTGGGTGAGTGTTCTTCTTGGTTGGATGACAATTCTGCGAATTTTCCCTCATCGACTTGACCCCGTGATCAGAGGGCCCCACTAGTTCAGTCTGAAATAGGAACACGGAATCACTCCATCTACATAGATTAACTGTCAGGAAACTCTGGAAGAAAGGACCGAGAATGGCACAGGAGCCTGGGGGGACAGACGGACTGTCAACAGTCAAGTCTCGTCCTGGTAGTGGGAACAAACGTTGTTCTTGACTTAGGATTGGCCCACTGGCGTCGCTGCAGGGGGGGCGGAGCTCTAAGTTCCGCCGCGGTCCGACCCTCCGTTACACCGGTTGTTTTCACCACCTTGAATGGCTCTGAAGCCGAGGGGGCGGGGCCGCTTTGTGCACCGGTGTAACGGAGGGTCGGACCGCGGCGGAACTTAGAGCTCCGCCCCCCTGCAGCGATGCCAGTGGATTGGCCTATCCATAAGACCAACTGAGGCAGTTGCCTCAGACAGCAAGTTGGCAGGGTGCTCACCCACTCACCTCCATTGCTGCTCCACTTCCTGAATTGGAAAAGGAAGTGGGGGGATGAGTGGAAGAGGAAGTGTGGAGGAGAGTGATGTGTTAGTATCGCCACTCTCCTCTCTTCCACACTTCCCCAACTCACCATGCTTCTCTCCTCCACACTTCCTCTTCTGCTTCAGCCTGCCTTTTCCTTTCCAGTCCAGGGAAAGGAAGGAGCAGAGACTGACATATCACCAGGTGAAGGGAGACAGCATTTTGACATGCCATTTCAGGTGCCAGAAGGTCTTGGGCCGGCTCTGTATATATATCCCAACCAGCCAATAACACTCATCGGGACACCTGCCAGAGCAGGTAAACCAGAGCAGGGGGTGAAATTGGGAGGGCAGGGATGCGGCTGAATGGGGGGGGGAGAGCAGCGAGAGGGGCGGGGTTGGGTGGGTTGGGACTGGGAGCAGGTCAGGATCGGCGGTGCTAGTGCATGCCGTACCCAAACCCCCTTCCCAGGCCCTGTCCACTTGCACGGATCAACCCAGACTTGCAGCACTGTTATCGCTGGCACAGGTCCGAGTTGACCTGTAGCCACTGCTAGGACCAGCCTTGGGGCAAGGGGACAAATGTCCCCTTACCCCAAGAAGACTTCCAGCATGCAAAACTCTCTCGCAGGATGCAATGCAGCCCATGCCGGTGCAGCTCCATCACTGCGCAGGAGTTTAGTTCGGCTTGGCTGCCCGTCTCTTCCGATCCCAGTCGCCTGATTCCTACCAGCAACGTGTGACAAAATCCACCATAGACCAGTAATTAGCTGGCTAGTTGAACTTGAAGGTGCTACAAGATTCATGCATTGACAGAAACAAAATCTTGAGCCCCCAAATGTGTTTTCTCCCCTTCCCTTTCAGGCCACGCCCACCATCCCCTGATCGTTGCAAGGGCCAGTTTGATGCCATCGCAAACATCCGTGGGGAAGTTTTCTTCTTCAAGAGTAAGCAAGGAAGGCTTTTCTATGGGGGGGATCTCTGGGCTTCTGTGCCCAACAGAGACCTACTGATCAATCTCATTTTGTTTTCTTGCCTCTCGGCAAAGGGTAGGCACCAGCTGTCGTTTGTGGGGCCCTGCGCCATCCTTGCTGTGATTGATTTTAAAAAAAAAAAAATCAAATGCTTTGAGATTTTTTTTTATGCTGTAGCAAGATTAGCCCGCTTTGAATAGTGCCACCATACTGAGGTTGCATGGAGACAGGTGGGTGCACTTCATGTCTGTCTGAGGGCCAAACCACATGTGACTTGGAAATCTGCAATCTTTTTCTTCAGCGCAGCTGTGGGGAGGGGGCTGCCAACTTGATCGGGTAAGAAGCAGTGTGGGAGCGAGTCTTTAACCCCTTCTCCTGTACCACATTCAGGATTTAAATCTAACCCCAAAACTGCCATTAGCAACAGGGAGGGGAAAGTGGTACCTGTATTGTGTGTGTGTGTGTGTGTGTGTGTGTGTGTGTGTGTGTGTGTGTGTGTGTGTGTGTGTGTGCGCGTGTCCCCCTCCCTCCTGCCATGAGGCTCATAGCAGCCCCTGGGAGGTAGTTTAGATGGGGGAAACAGCTTTGTAGCAGAATGCAGAGGGCCTACCATCAAAGTCTGGCCATAGGTCAGGTGGCAGGCAGTGGGAAAGACATCTCAGGCAATGCCTAAAATCCTGGAGAGCTCCTGCCAGTTGGAGTAGAGATGACGAGACTAGATTAGACTAGAATAATGGATCCGTGGTTTGACTTGGGACCAGCCCAAGGCCTCCTGGCGCCTGAGTCAGCCTGCCAAATGCTGCTCCCGCTTCCCTGATGACGTTCCAGCCTCCCATGGATTGGAAAAGGCAGAGGGGGACGGAGCGGAAGAGGACGTGTGGAGGAGAGGAGAGTGGTGGACTAGAGCATCCTATTCTCTGCACTTCCTCTTCTGCTCTGTCCCCCTCTGCCTTTTCCAATCCAGTCAAGAGGAGGAGGAGAAGGGGGGGAGGGAATTGGGAGCCCCCTGCCAGTCTGCTGCTCGAGGCAACCATTTCATGAATGGGTTGAGCTTGGTGGTCTGACTTGGTATGGCAGCTCTTTGTGATCTTTGCACACGTTTCCCCATTACAGATTTGGAGTCTCTTTCCCCACTGCAGTGTAGCAACTGTCTGAGCAGCAATTGTTTGTTTTTCTGTGGCAGGGCATCCTTTGAGTTGAAATTTGTTCCTGATGGGTTTGGGAGGGGGGGGAGGATGAGGTATTCTTGAGTTTTGTTCCTGATCCAGTTAATGATGCCACATAACTTTTTCACAGAGAAACACTTCTGGAGAATGCAGCCTGCCGGTAACCTGATTTCACTGGAGCCGGCACAGATCCTGCGGTTCTGGAATGGACTCCCCCTGGACTTCAAGGCCATCAGTGCTGTGTATGAGCGCACCAATGACAGCCAGATCGTATTCTTCATCGGTGAGCACAGCAGAGTGGTGATGGGCGGGGTGGTGGGTCCCCTGACCTCGTTGGAAGGAGAGGGCAGACGAACGTGAATGAAAGGTGTTTTGTCTCAGCAAGGTCAGGCTCTCGGCAGCCGGGTCCTGGGACCCAGGGGAACTGGCTGACAGCCCAAGTGGGCCAGAAGCAAGTGTATGGCCCCAGAGAAGGAAGGGTAACATTTCGGATTAGCAAACACGGGTCCGATAAGCCAGAGGCGGGATCGAGATCTGGGGGAGCAGGAACTTGGGCAATGTCCTTGCATCAGAAACAACTTCCTCAGACTGATGGGCAAGCCTGAGGCCAGGGCTTTAAAGGGCCTGGTGCACCAGGATTGGCCCTTGGGATTGGACAGGCTGGTACTGCCTTCTAGGAAGCCGCTAGGGCAGCTTCTCCCGCCGTGGTACCCGTGAACCGGGCAGCAGATGGATGAAGGTTCTCCTGCATGCTGCCACCTGCAACTACAATGGTGGCACGAAGGAAGACTCTTGCCAGTCCCAGTTAGTTCCCAGCTAGGTTTCCCTTTGATGGTACCAGCTGGGAAAGCTAACTGGGCAGGGAATGGGCAACAGTTTCCCTTTGTTGCTGCTGCTCTGTTTACGGGTCGCAACACATGGAGGACTCTTGGTTCTCCAGTGTTCTCCATTGCCTTCTCAGAAGCCTCCCCATTGGGCCCCTGGGCTCTGATTGGCTTTTTGGATGATGGTGGGAAGCAGCGTCAATAGCAGGTGGTCACTATGGGCTCTGGCTTATGAGGCAGTGGGGATTAGAGGACCCTTGCTACTTTGGGGGTTGGCTGGGCATGGGCCCCTTGCACATGCCCTGCCTATGGAGCCACTTCCACCTGTACCTTGGAGCAAGCAAGTACTCTAGAATGCATGCATATAATGTACCTGTTGGCTATTTTGGAAGAAGCTTTTTTCCCCTTCACATAACTTCTCATTTACTTGCATTTACAGTAATAAACGAAGTTGCATTTTACAGGCATAAAAATGTGTGCTGCAGTGGTCATGATGTCTGACATAATTTGTTTTTAATTCTTGGTTTACACTAGTTTTTTTTTAAAAAAATTATCTTTTTTTTTTTTGCATCACCTTGTGTGCCTCATGGCAGGCTTCAGTTTGTGTAATAATCATATCTGTTGAAGCTGGACCATTGGAGTTTGGCTCTGCGTAAATATTGGCAAGGCCAGCCTTGCACTGAGGCTGCCTAGACCGCCTAGCACTGAGACAGCATCATGACCAATGCTGCCTGTTACCTGTGCTAGCTGCTGCTCCTTCCACTCCCTGGATTGGAAAAGAAGATGGGGCAGAGCAGAGCAGAAGAGGAAGTGGGAGTCTCTCTAGGCCACCACTCTCTTTCTCCTCCACACTTCCTTTCCTGCTCTGTCATCTTCTTCCTTTTCCTATCCCAGGGAGTGGGAAGAGGAGCAGTGGAAGCAAGTGGGTGGATAGAGGTAGGTTCCCCTACCAATCTGTTGCCTGAGGCAACCACCACAGTTGACCTCATGAGTGGGCCAGCCCCAAGCATTGGTAACCTAACTGAAGAATAAGAATATTTTAGGGAATTTGTACTAGACAAACATTTTGACGAGACAAGAAGCTAATTTCCCTCCAATAGAATGTGATGTATTTTCTGGACATTCTTTATATAAACCGGCTAGGATTTCTTCCCTCACTCTTTTGCTCAGTGTCTCCCTCTTTCTCCTCCTTGCAGAGTCCCACTACTGGGTTTTTACTGATACTCAGGTCAACCAAGGCTACCCCCGTCCCATATCAGACCTTGGCCTCCCTGCTGGCACCATCATTGGTGCTGCATTTGTGTGGCCTCACAATGGCAAGACCTATTTCTTAGCCAATGACAAGTACTGGCGCTACGACGATCGGGTGGGGCATGTGGAACCGGGATACCCCAAGCCTGTCACCCTTTGGAAAGGGGTACCTACTGAACTGGATGACGTCACTCGCTGGAATGATGGTACGCTGGACACCCGTTCTCTTTCACAGAGGCTTGATCCTGTCTAGATTTCTTGCAACATGTAGTTCCACAGATTATACACAGAACTGTGTACAACAGTTCTAAAGGGGAAGATTCAACCTAACCTATGTGCACATGACAAAATACAAAATCTGGCACAGAATTCTTGAATCTCCGTTTTCCTAAAGGCAGCTCTCACAGTTGCACAGGGAAGTCTGAAAAGTTATTGCTGAACTTTGAAGTTCACAAAAGACTGGTGGCTACAGCCTTCTCTTGACTAGGCTGCCTGACACCTACAGAAGGACATTCTAAATGGAATTCTGTGTCGGAATTTGACCTTGTCACAGGTGTAGCATGTGACCACTTCCAAACCAGCCTTTCTGGTTTTGCCCAGCCTCCAAAAGTCAGCCAAAAAAAGATACCACAAACCGCTGTAAAAGCAAGCAAACCCATCGGCAGAAATTTTGTGGTGAGGGGGCTTAGGGGTTCATTTAAGAGGGTGGAAAGGGGGGAAATCAGTGCAGAACTGCCAGGCCCTAAAGCTGGGGAGCGTGATGTGATAAAGTAATTATAGTAAATCCAATAGACATTTAAATGAAAACTTAAATATCTAGTGTTGCTGATCCGATTTGCCTCTGCATGACCTTGGACAGAGCTTTTGTCAGTCAGAGGCTGGTTTATGTCCATACTAAGCCATTGCATAGGCCGTTTCCTCCACATTTTTCCTTCTCTTCCCAAGTATAAAAGGGTTGAAGTTTACTTTGGGATTTTTACTGAAAAATCAGGGAAGGGAGCTGGTGTATTCCTGAGGGGGTCTGGCCCCCCACATGCTCCCCTGTGGCTCTGTTGCAAAGTCTATAGAGGGAAGGGAATTTCCCATCTGAGGGGTAGTCGCTAAGACGGAACAGCTCAGGGAAGTCCACTATAGAAGACTTTATTTTTGAAAAGTACATTATAAAGAGCAGCAGGAGTATCCATTTCCCTGCAAATTGATCGTTTCTTAGGTTACCAGTTTTGCACACATTGAGGATTGGGGATGGAATTTCAGCTTCCTTCATGGTTTTTTGAGGCTTGGGGCTCCCATGTTGGATGCCAATAATGCTGGATGTTTTCCTCCCAAGCCTTTCAATACTTTGCCCCATCCTTAGCTTTTGCCTTTGTCTCCTTCCACAGGTAACACTTACTTTTTCAAGGACACCCAGTACTGGCGTTTTACTGGTGGCAACGTGGAGTCGGATGCTGGCTACCCCCGTTCTACCGCCCAGGACTGGATGTATTGCCAGGCCCCTGCCCCTTCCTCGCCGGCGTCGCCGCCTTCTGGGAGGGGTGGGAAGGAAGGAAGGGGTGGGAAGGAAGGAATGTGCCTCTGCCGGGGGTCTGCCCTGAAGCTCGCACCCCTCTTGGCTTGGATTCTGGCTTTCATGTGGGCCCTGTACTGACCCTTGACCAGCTACAAACGAATGCACTTTATATACCAAAGGAGAGGACTGGTTGGCAGAGGAAAGCTACAGCCCCAGAACCCCTTGCAGAGTAGTTGCTTTCTCTCCTTCCTTTCCTTTTTTCCTCCATGGTGCTCTTGTGAAATGCCCTCTCCTGCCTACTTGGTCCCCTGAACTTTCTCTCCCCCAGCCCCTTGCTCAGTTTTCTAAAAAGAGAAGTGCTGGGGCTCTTACGCCTTCTTGCAAGCCACGCTCCATCACCTGGCCATCATTTTTACCTCCTCCCAAATCCCAGGTGTGCAGCAATGGGCTATTTATTTCTCAGGGATGAAGGAAGGCACTCTGCCTATGTTCAGAGATGTACTGCCTTCTCTTATTACTGCATGCATCACCAAATTGCGTTTGGGTCCAGATTCAGCCTGGTCTGCCATGGCGTTTTAGCTAGCCTACACAGGGGTGGCTCCTCCCCCTTCTTCTCTGTTTCCTAAGGCAAGACCAGACATGAAGCCTGTGGATTTTCAGGAGGGTATCTGGCTGGCCTCTATGGGAAACAGGATGCTGAAGTAGGACACCCTGATGGGCTTCTCTTATGATCCAGCAAGGCGTTTTTGCAGGTGGACGTCCAGGTGTGTCTCCAGTGCATTTCTGTCAGCATAGAGGTAGATGTGCATGAAAAGAATCTCATGATAAGCATGGAGCCTCAGAACTTCTTCTGTTACAAACAGATGAGCATGAATGGAGAAGGGGAGAGAAGCAGGTCATTCTGTCCCTCTTCTGGGCGGCCCTTGTCCACACTTGGATACTCTATCACTGATATGATGTATGTTCAGCTGGACCGCAGAGGACCTTTCCTGGAGCTGCAGAAGGGGCATCAGAAAACCTCCAGGCTCCTTTCAGAGTCTCGACTCCAAGAAGAGACCAGAATGAAGAGACAGGTAACTGGTGTTTGTGTGATGCAGAAGAACCTAGCCATGTGTACGAGGAGGAGGTGTGTTGTCCTTACTGTTTTTTTAATGAAAGCCGAATGGAAACAGCCTTCCCATACTCTCTCTCTTTGTATAGTCTTCTGCCCCTGAGGTTGGGAGTGGGGAGAAAACAAATGCAGATGATGAGATTAGCTTCAGTTTTATGCCACATTGGACTGCTTGTTAGGCCTTGCCTCTGGCCCCATAGACAGACATTTTGGGTGTGCCTGCTTAAAAAAAAAAACTAAACAAAGTCTGGGTGTGCCTTCACCAAGCTGGAAGGGGCACTTTCTTCTCCTACCCCCTTGGGAATGTTGTTGCCTTTCCTTGTAGGCTGGGCTCTTCCCAGGTACCTCTGCTGTGATTTATCTGAGTCCCTGCTGTTGTTACTAACCAAGATTAGGGTGCAGCCAAATTAACTTTCACGTGAACTCCCCAAAGAAACTTGCCTGTTTCCTTGCCCTCATTTCCCTTGAGAAGCTTGGCAGCTCTGCAAAAATTACTACCTAACAAGCTGCTTATTAGTTACACTTTCTTCCAGCCTGTCTTCCAAGGTGCTTGAGGCAGCAGCATCTATGGTCTCAGTCCCTGCCCTTTATCCTCAAACAACCCTATGTAAGGCCGACAGAGGATGACTGGGCTGGCTAATGTCACCCAGGAAGCCTTGTGACTAAGTGTGGATTTGAACCAGAGTTTCCCTAGTCCAAGGGCCAACCTAGACATGGTTTAACTACTGCCTTATTTGCCTTTGCAAACATTGTGCAGTAGCCCATCCTCCTGATTTCAGTGGGGATAGAGAAAGTGATTAAACCATTCTCCCTACCAGATCTTTGGCCATTTAGCTGCTGTTTACTTGCATATCCACTGCCTCTCAAAGCTTTGCAGTCCCACTGGGTAGGAAGGAAAAACAGGTGTCCTTGAAACCTGAAGAAAATCAAAGCTCGAAATTCAGCTGTTGAAGCAGGTACTGCATGCAAATTACAGGAAGATGTCAACACAAGGTTGAATCATGTCCCTTTGAATTTATGGGAACATGTTGTCAAGATGTACTGTGGCTCAACTTCCTCTATTTTGAAAGAACAGCACTACAATGTCACGGTAAGGAGAGAGCAAGATGGGTCCAGACACTCCCAACTAATCCATTATCCCCCCGCTCCTGCTCCTTCCCATCTTCAGCCCTTAGCTGCCAGAAATCCAATTTCTGCCAATGGTCATCCACGCAGCTAGGTTCTCCATCAGCTAAACGTCCATTAGAAAGCCTGACATGCTGCCTTCAACACTAATGGAAAGTTCAGGGGCATGATGCAAATTCAGGTGAATTCTTGCTTTGAGTAAGAAAACGGCAGTGCTGCTACTGACATCAGGATATGAAACCAGGCTTGTGTCAAGCGAGTCTCACGTTAGGTTCCTTCAACAGCTAAGGAAAAAAACGCACACCCAAAAACCGCAGGGCTGCTGACTTTGGCAATTTTTAGCAAATCCTGTAACGAAGAAATAACTACCTTCCTTTGGGCTGCACACCCTTCACCACAAGCGTCTTCCTGCTTAGACTAGGACAGCAGGATTTTTGGAAGAAAAAAGACGGCATCTTGAGGCATAAGCTTCCAGCCAAGTAATGCATCCGTGCAAATGTTGTAATGCATACAACATTTGGGGCCGAGCTAGGTCAGTACAGACTAGGACTGAGGTGAAACCAGCTGCAACAATAGCAGCATGTTTGTTGGTGCGGCTGCCCTGCTCATGGATAAAGCAGATGGGGGGGGGCTAATTTTAAGACAGGGGTAGGAAGCCTTGCCCCCACCCCACCCCTGCATCCATTTTTCCTGGCACTTTTCTCCCATACTGGTACAGGAATTGCACTGGACAAGAAGTGGCAGAGTGGGAGGTGGTCTGCTTCCTCCTCCTTCCCTCCCTTGCACACCCTTCTTGATGCTCAAATTGGACCCACCACTTTTTACATGAACACACACGGCTGTGGCAGTCATGCCAAGCTGGCTTGGCCCTCCCGTGTAGCTCCCACTGAAGGGATAAAACTGTGTCGGAGTTGTATTGCCTCAAGCTGAAGCTGAAAGGGCTGGCTGCTCTTCCATATAGACAACACAAGATAAGCAGAGAAAAGGCATCGAGTTTTCTATATGCATGTTTTTGTGTGGGGAGAGGGGCATTCACTCATGCAAGCCCCCACCTGCAGTCTGAAGAGGTGTAGCCAAAACACGGGCCCCAGACCATTCTCCTTGTGAGGCATGGTTTTGTTGGGGATAAGGAAAGAAAGAAAACAACGCTAGAATACATATTCATATAGCATTCTATCAGGAGGAACTTTTGACATGGGAAAGCAAACATACAATCCCCCCCCCCATTCAAAAGTGGTGCAGTTCCAAGGCAAAGTGGCGGTGGTCTCTCACTTGTTTGGGGGACAAAGCGGTACCAGACGTTTTGATTTTCAATCCAATCATCTCTTTATTATCATTCTGTGAGTTCCCAGCCTCCACTGTGTTCTTTTCACTCCGCCACAGAAGCCAGAGGTGGTTTCTCCCAGTCCACCCTCATCCACCTGCCTCCTTTCCGTTCTCAGACCACCCCCACCTCCATGATTCCTCCTTTCTCCTAGGAACTGGCCCCTGTTTGGGGAGAGGGCTGCCCAGCTGGCTCACTGGGGGCGGCTGCACCTCCTGCTGGGATTGTATCCATTTGGGCTGCGTCCATTTGGGGCACACGTTTGCGTTTAAAGAATCCAACCTGGGAAAGGGAGAGAAACATTATGTATTCAGATGCTAATTATGTACCATGTACACAGATCGCTGTTCTGTACATACATACAGTTATTCACACATGCTCACAGTATATACAGCAGTATGCACTAACTGTTTCCTACACTTGAGCGGTCCAAACCCCTGGTTCACTTTTAAAATGAACACATGTGCAGCATTCATACAAAAAACACATGACAATGTAATGTGTGAAAACAAACATGCAGTGGGGAGAACTGTGACTGTATCTGTTAAAACTAGGCTTACCAGATCTCCAACTGGGACAGAGTGCTAGACCTTTAGGAGAAGGAATATGGGCAGGTGTAGCTTGTTAAGTCCTAGAGCACAATCCTAGGCATGTCTACTCAGAAGCAAGCCCCATTGTGTTCAGTGGGGCTTGCTTCTGAGTAGACATGCCTAGGTTTGTGCTCTGAGGTTTAACAAGCGACACCTGTCCACATTCCTTCTCCTAAAGGTCTAGCACTCTGTCCCAGTTGGAGATCTGGTAAGCCTAGTTAAAATTATATTAACACTTAGAAGCTGTGGTGGGGCCAAGTTTGCCTGGAGCAAAAAAGACAGGCTTGATTCCGATACCTGTTGTTATTACCCTGCAAGGCTAATAGCAGCTTTGGCTAGGAGATTTTGATCAAGGAGACAGTGTAGGGAGAAAGGGTTCTTCTTTTAAATAGAAGAAAGACAGGTTTAAAAGCCATGATGAAAAAATTCTTACCAAGCAAAAACCAAGAACTGGTGCAAACCAAGGACTGGGTTCAAAAAGAATTTTATTCTGTTTGAACCCAGTCCTTGGTTTGCACCAGTTCTTGGTTTTTGCTTGGTAAGAATTTTTTCATCATGGCTTTTAAACCCGTCTTTCTTCTACCAGGTTCTCCCTTTCTCCCCCACTGTTGCTGCCCAGAGTCAAACCCCCCCCCCGCTTCCATTTTGGCCCTCAGTCTTCCAGATAGCAAAAACTGAGAGGTGTATACCTTATACAAGACAGCTGCCACAATGGCGAAGAGCAGAATGCCTCCAACAACGCTGCCTGCAATGATGGGAATGGGGTTGAACGGTGATATTAGTTCCACTTCCGTATTGATCTGTAAGGAGAGAAAGGAGACTCAGGAATTCTTGCCCCTTATTAACCACTATCTCCTCCAGTCCCCTCTGCCAAATTTGGCCTAGAGATTAGAAGATCATTTCACTGGCAGGTTCAGTTTAAATGTGGGATAAACTGGTAGGTTAACGCAGTGATTACATTCTAAAGAAAGAGAGAGGTGCTGGGGCTCAAGCCTGCCAGGAAGCCTCTGAATCCTGGAAGCCCTTCTCCTGAATCCCAGAGTTAGGGAGGCAGATTGCAGTGCAGAAGTACATTGATGTGCTCAGAGGCTTTTACTGCACGCAACACTGGAATACTGAATTCTGTGCTAGATGTTGATTTCAACATTTGCACGATGACCTCCCCATAAGCTTTCAAGAACCCAGGAGTCCTGCCCTCCAAGTTACCTGCTTGTACTGAAATTCCTCAGGCTCAGGCAGGAAAAACTTGGTCTCATCAGTCGTCAGGGATGCCTCACTACGAAGATGGAGAGTCCGGGACCCCAGCTGCAGGATTGACAAGCAAATTAAATGGATCGGTATATTCTCTAGGGAAGCCAGCTAAACAAACACCTCTGTTTTATTTTCAGGGCACTCTAGGAAAACAAAATGAACTGCCCTGAATCGATAACCTTTCAGGTTATCTATCAGGACACACAGACTTCTCACATGTGCGAAGTTTAGACAGGAAAGAATACACATGGTGGGTGAAAGCTGTAAAAACACAATTTGTACAATAAGAACACAGGAACCCTGCTGGATTGGACTAAGGTCCAGCTGGCCTAGCTTCCGGCTTCTCACAGTGACCAACCAGATACTTCTGGGAAACCCATTAAATAAGCCAGGCATGAGAGTCGCAGCCTTCTCTTCACCTTCTCCCTGGCATCTGGTATGCAGTGACTGATGGCCTCTTAACATAGAGGTTCCATAGAGCCATTGACAGACCTCTGTGAATGTGTCTAATACCCCTAAGTGTCCACAAAACAGAAGGGTTGAAAAGAGGGCATAAGAGAAATGATAGAGGAAGATACCAGTAGGTGGAGAAATCTGAAGCTGAAGACTAGTAGCTAGAAGCTGATACAAGGCAGGGAACCAGTGGCATATCTTATGGAAAAGAGCAATATAGGCATAGAGATGGGAGAGACAAGAGTTATCTCACAGTATACCTGATGGCAGCTGATCCATGAGATAACTCTGGTCTCTCCCATCTCTATGACTCATTTCTCCCTGGCCCTGTTCCATAACCTAACACTCAAAATCTGCTGACCAAAAAGAAGAGCTCTTTCATTATTCCCCACGTTCTCCTCCTACCATATATCCAGATTTTTCAAAGTGCTTGCAAATTTCTTCTGTTAAACTGGCCAGATTTGGAGGATGCTGACCCAAGAACAGGAATCCTAAGCGAACTCTTTTTCTAAGGGTTCCAGAGGCACCATCAACCTCATCCAGCACACTGCAATATTCCCTACTACCACCTTGAAGAGGCAGCACTTACCTTTGAAGCATTTCTGGGTCTGTAAAATTCCCCAGAAAAAATGAATTCGATTGGCTCAGAGAGGTTGCGAATCAGGCACTGAACTCTGGTGCAGACAGAGGCCCCGCGGCATCCTCTCTGTCAAAAAACAGAGGCACGTTGGTGTCACCCCTCGCCCTGGAGGGCAGCTGTAGCTCTGACCCAGGTTAGAGGGAGCCACCCCAGAGGTGGCCGCATTGTTGATCAGGTTCTCTTACTGTGATTGGTTCCTTGAGGCCCTTCGCCTGGATTCCCATTGCCAAGGGGGACAAAATGCATGCATACTGGAAGACAAAAGAAGAATCTCTGTGAGTTTGTGGAGTACACGAATCCTTGTCATTCCCTGCTCCACAAAATCCATGCTTTTCCCCTGCCCTCCTTCGCTTTCTACTCAGCCCCAGGAATCCCCGCTCCAAACCACCCCGTCAGTTGTTCTGCTCCCAGGTCCCTACTCCACAAGCCCCCATGACAGGACCCCAAATGCTCTTCTCACCTTATCACTTGTGTAGCTTGAGTTTATATTCCAGACAAAGTCCAGTTCAGTCTGTGTGGGAAGCTCAAAGGTCACGTTGACTGGGATGACATTTGTGCCCAATTTTTTGACCTAGCAGGAGGAGATGAATAAATGGCATGGGAAGACAGAGATGGTTGTGGCAAAAGCCCACTGATTTCCCCCTATTTTTGAAAACTTTTAACAGAGGCTTCTGTGAAGCCTTGGCGCCCTAAAACCTGCCAAGACATCATCCTGCAGTAGCACTTGTCCTTTTTGAACCCAGGGCCATTAGCACAGAGCCACATGCCAAGGTTGCACCATCAAAATGCAGGTGCCCCGTTTTCTGTCTAGAGCACCCCAGAAACAAAGGATTCCGGCCAACCCTCCTGCTGAGGTTGACATGTGCCCACCAACTGGGCAGCCAAGCCCTCTTGGCAAGATAAAGGGGTGGGATGCAATACCCAGGTGGTCCTAATGCATCTACTCAGGTAACTCCAAGACATCAGCAGCCCTAGACTTTTTATGTTCCTGCACAGGGATGCTCTGGGTTGCTGCCTCTGCTTCATTGCTGATGCAGCGTGTCCATGCGTGAATGAAGGGCCCACCCACTTCTCGCAGGAGTGGATCAGGGAGAGAGGTTCTCCAAGGTGACCTCTCTCTGAGTGGCTTCCCAGCCTTGGTGGTCACAGAGGAGACCTACCAAACCCGCAAATACCCTCAAGCCATCTCATGGGAGAGGGAAGGGGAGGAGCAGTGGTGAGAGGATTGTCACTAACCACTAGGCTTGTGTCTGCTTTGCCCGCGTTCTCCACATGTGCCCCTCTTTCCACCACACAGTGGTAGTAGCTGCGGGATCCTTCACCCTGGCAACCACTCTGAGTGAACCATGGCAGGTTCCTTTTGGTCTTTGATTTTTTTTTAATCATATACATACACACACACACACACACACACACACACATATATATACATATACACATACACATATATATACAGACACACACACACACACACACACACACACACACACACCGTATTGGTCTGAGTATAAGACTCACTTTTTTCTCCTAATTTAAGTATTTTAACAAGGGGTGCGTCTTATAATCAGGCTGTTGCAATTTAATGCCAGTGATTTAATTAATTTTTTTTAATAGCACCACACTTTAAGGGTGCGTCTTATAATCAGGTGCGTCTTATACTCGGGACAATACGGTATATATTAAAACATAAAAACAATACGTATTTCATAAAGTTATAGCAAGCGCAAAGCAACACATCCTACTAGCATACTATTCACTATTTTCTACATATAATATCCAACTAAGCCAAAATAACACCCACATTCTATTCATTAAATCCGCATATCACCACATCGTTGTTCTTCTCTCTCTCTCTCTTAAAAAAAATCAATAAATGGTTTCCAGTTATTCACAAAAAGGTTAAGTGACCAAAAAGGTCAAGTGACTGAAAGCTGCTTCTCCCAAAAGGCACAAAGGGTATGATTTGGCACATAAATGGCCAGAGTGAAAAACAAGCAGTGTTTATTTTCTATCTCTCAGGATCAATGCGACAGATAGAATTAGACAGAGAGGTAAGGGCAGCGCTCTGTGCATGCTCTTAACAGGCGGCAAGACTGTACAGTACTAAAGGCCAGTGCCCCCTAGAGTCCAAGCCTGGAAAAACATCACTCCTAGCCCCATAATGAGTGACCCTAGCCACCAAGAGGAACCTGCCTCACTAGAGTCAAGTCACAATTGCACACAACCACAAGACTAAGACTCCAAACAACACAGAAAGAAAAATAGTTGCAGGGACTGTTCTTTTCTCCCCAGTGCATTTCAATAGGTTAGATTTAACGGTAGCTAGGAGAGATGCAGTTTCTTCCCCTGTTTGGAAATAAATAAAAATGTATTATATATCAAAATGTGCTGGAAATAAAAGAACAATCTATGCAGCTGTTTTCTTTCTGTGTGGTGAAAACTGTTTCGTGTGGGCTGGTGGTAGACCATAGCTTTCCTTGGGTAGATTGTTGGTGGTTCATGGCAATCTGCCAATGAAAACTAATGGCAGAAGACAGTTAGAAGTCTCTTTGAATGGGATACCTATCAGAATGACGATCAGGCAGCTAGGTGAGATGAGGAAGAGGAAGTGTGGAGGAGAGAAGAGTCGTGGGCTAGAGGAATGAGTAGTCTCACACAGGGAACAGCATTCCCTTAGTTAAAGCACAGTGAGACACAATTAATGCATGGGTTGTGTTGTGTTTGTGTGTGGGGGGGGGAAGTGAAAGGGATCTTCTTGTGCACACAGATATGGGTAGACAGGGCAAGTACATTATTTATTTATTTAAAGAATTTATATCCTGCCTTTCTACCAACAAGGGCACTCAAGGCGGCTTACAAAAAACATTAAAATAGACAAGTACATTAAAATAATTAAAAACAAATAATTAAAACAATTAAAACAAACAACCCCAGTGGGTCACCTATATTTACATTTGTTAAAAGCCATTTGTTAAAAAGCCAGCCCACCATGTCGGACATCGAACGCTAATCTAAATAAACATTACCACATAGGCGTGTGTGAGTATCTTCTTCTCTGGAACTTCTGTAGAGAAATTGAGGTGTGTCGTTGACGGAAGCCTGGAGAAGGACAAAAGTTCATATGGGTCGCCAAGGGGGGCACACGTTCCAAAGTAGGCCTTATTTATTTGCAGCTAACATGTATTAAACTGAACATTTTGCCATTTGAATTGCCAATGCGAGGCATGTAGGGCTTGTGCTGTAGAAATGTCAGGAGACAGGGCAAGGTCATTGGGCAGCCACAGAGAAACATGGCCAGCTGGCAACTTTCAGTTGAAAAATCAGACTTTCAGGGGTGTGCGACTCTAGTCCCCTCCTTCCCTCCATCATAGTACACCATCAGCAGCCTCATGTGAAGCCCCCTCTCTCCCAGGCTTCAGACAGGTCCTATCTTCAGGGTGAATTGAGGTGGGAGACTCTCTTGAGGTTGGGTTTTGCTGTTTTAATTCCTTTTGCTTCTATTGTTGATTATGCTGCACTTTATTGCATTTTAAAATTACGGTAGTTTATACATGCTGCTTTTTTGAGGCCATATGTAGGAAAATGGCACGCTAATTTAAATTATCTCATCAGGCTGGTACCACTTCAGACTAAAGGTAGGGGAAAAATCAGGCTCTGAGAGAAAAGGATGGAAATGGGAGAGAGAAAAGAAACAGGGAGGTGTGGCAGTACCTCTCCAGGATGATGTTGACTGGGTGCAACACAGGCAGCTTCCTTGTGACCTCGTTGTCGCTCAGCGTGTCTGTCTCATTCTGGCTGAAAGGCAAAGGGTAAAGTGGAGTGGGGGGGGGGACAGTAAAGGTATCCCCAGCTCGAAAGCCAGTCGTTCCGACTCTAGGGTGTGGTGCTCATCTCCATTTAAGGCCGAAGAGCCAGCGCTGTCCGAAGACACTTCCGTGGTCATGTGGCCGGCATGACTAACAGAACGCTGTTACCTTCCTGCCGCAGCAGCGGTACCTATTTATCTACTTGCAATTTCTTGCTTTCGAACTGCTAGGGTGGCAGGAGCTGGGACAGGAGACGGGAGCTAATTCCGTCACACGGCACTCAAGTCTCGAACTGCTGTCCTGCCGACCTTCCGGCCTGCAGTTCAGCATCTTACAGCACAATGCTATCCAACTTCCCCCACCGGTTCAGTCAGCAGTGCAGCGAGAACGGGAGGCCCCAGAATGGAAAGGGGATTCAAATCCCCTTCAAAGAGGATTTAAATCCCCCCTCCCCTCCAACGCCTCCTGCCCTGCACTCCCCCGCTGGTTACACCAGTGGGGGAAGTTGGATAGCATTGCGCAGTTAACCACTAAGCCATCGTGGCTTACTGAGATATTGAGTCAGAAATCTCTGAGACAGATGGAGAAGCTGAGAGTCCCCCTACCTGCGTGCCTGGATCGTGATGTAAACAAACTTGTCACTCCAGGAGTCGCCACTGGAAGAGCGGAAGGAGAGCCGGAGGAAGGCCTTGGGGGAACAGACATCAGAAATGCTTGAGGCCGTCCACACAGACTTCCCTGTCCACATTAACTGTTTGCTCTCTTGTTCACATGTGTCTTTTTTTAATTAATTCAAAAACAAACAAACAAAAAGGCAGCAAACCTGAATTTCCATTGCACCCTGTCGATAGTCCTTGCCATTTACTGAACATTTTGGTACTAAGAATTTAGAAACTGCAGAGCCTCCAGATATATTTACATCTGAAAATTGGCTTCTTCTGCCCTCTGTCCTGTACCATTTCTGTAACCTCAAACAACAGGGCTGGTCTTGATAATTTAAGACTTAGGTGAGGAGAATTACAGGATTCGATTCATGTCCCGACCTCTAACAAATATCCTGAGCAACTCCCTGATATTTCACTACACACATCCATATGCTTTTGAGCTTATTTTCACAAATCATAGGGACTACAAACTTGTGGTTGTGGTTTTTTTTTTTAAGTTAAAACTAATCAGGATGCTGAGCTCTATGCTTTACGCTCTATGCAGGATGCTTTAGTTTATGCAATTCTGTGCAGGACCAGAGCACACCACAATCCTGGTTATGACTTACTTTGTACCACAATCACCACCCCATTCTGACACTTCTCTTTCCCACATCCGACTTCCTCAGTCTCTCGTTCTGTCACTCACGTTTACACCCTTTGCTCTCACTTCCACATGCTAATGTCTTTGTCTCTCACTTCCATTTGTTACCTGGGTGCCTCCCTTAAGGACCGGTGGGCTGAAATGGCAGGAGCTGTGATAGACAGATGCATTTCTTTGGGATCCATGCATTTCACAAGTTGGTGACAGGCGCCAGATGGACTTGAATGTGTGGGTGGGGGAAATTGAGAAATATAAAATCACAAACTGATTGGAATGAACTAATGGAGCTGTTATTTACCCTGAACGATCAGAAAGCACAAAAAAAAAAAATTAACAAAGTCTTAAGAGAGAACATGCTAGCAAGGTTATGCTCAAAATCCTACAAGCTAGGCTTCAGCAGTACGTGGACCGAGAACTACCGGACGTACAAGCTGGGTTTCGAAGAGGCAGAGGAACTAGAGATCAAATTGCCAACATGCGCTGGATCATGGAGAAAGCCCAAGAGTTCCAAAAAACCACCTACTTCTGCTTCATTGACTACGCAAAATCCTTTGATTGTGTGGATCACAACAAACTGTGGCAAATTCTTAAAGAGATGGGGGTACCAGACCACCTTACCTGTCTCCTGAGAAACCTGTATGCAGGTCAAGAAGCAACAGTTCGGACCGGCCATGGAACAACCGACTGGTTCAAAATTGGGAAGGGAGTACGGCAAGGCTGTATATTGTCACCCTGCCTATTTAACTTATATGCAGAGTACATTATGAGAAATGAATGCAGGGCTGAATGAATCGCAAGCCGGAATCAAGATTGCTGGGAGAAATATCAACAACCTTAGATATGCAGACGATACCACCCTAATGGCAGAAAGTGAAGAAGAACTAAAGAGCCTCTTGATGAGGGTGAAAGAGGAGAGTGCAAAAGTTGGCTTGAAACTCAACATTAATAAAACTAAGATCATGGCATCTGGGCCCATCAATTCCTGGCAAATAGAAGGGGCAGAAATGGAAGCAGTAACAGATTTTACTTTTCTGGGCTCCAAGATCACTGCAGACGGAGACAGCAGCCATGAAATTAAAAGACGCTTACTCCTTGGAAGGAAAGCTATGGCAAACTTAGACAGCATAATAAAAAGCAGAGATATCACCATGCCAACAAAAGTTCGCATAGTCAGGGCGAATGTGCAAGAAACACACACACACACACCCAGTAGCAATGTATGGTTGCGAGAGTTGGACCCTAAGGAAGGCTGAGCGCCAAAGAATAGATGCTTTTGAACTGTGGTGCTGGAGAAGACTCCCGAGCGTCCCTTGGACTGCTAGGAGATCAAATCAGTCAATCCTAAAGGAAATCAACCCTGACTGTTCCCTGGAAGGACAGATACTAAGGCTGAAACTCAAATATTTTGGCCACCTAATGCGAAGAGAGGACTCTCTGGAGAAGACTCTGATGCTGGGAAAAATTGAAGGCAAAAGGAGAAGGGGAAGGCCAAGGATGAGATGGTTAGACAGCATCACCGATGCAACGAACATGAAAATGAGCGAACTCAGGAAGATAGTGGAGGACAGGAAGGCCTGGCGGGATATGGTTCATGGGATCATGAAGGGTCAGACACGACTTAATGACTGAACAACAACAAAGAGAGAACTGAAGAAGGTTTCTTCCCCCCACCCCACCCCCATACAAGGAATGGTTGGGCTGCTGCTGCCTGAAACTCTCTGCTGTAAGTAGTTCTAATGGCCTATTTGCCAGAGCCCATTTGTGAGAGATAGGGGCTGCCAAAATGGCTCCAAATATAGAGACAGAAGCTTGAGTTTTTACAGACTATTGTTCTGACTCCCTCTTTTCAAAATGGCAATATGACAATACTGTTGTTATACGGCTGCTGGCTGACCATTCCTTTGTCAGGCAGGTTACTGGTCCAGAATGGCCTGCGAAGGTTTGATCAGTTGGAGTGAATGGTCAGGTCGGAGATGCTGCCTTGATCACTGGAGGAACCTCTCTGGCTCTTTGAGTCAAGGCTTGGGGAAGGTGACACCACTCCAGCTAAGGGGAGAATCTGTGCACCATGCAGGCAAGGAACAGCAGTTTTGCAGTTGGAACAGGACTGTAGTTGGAACAGGACAGAGAGAGTTTCCAACTGAATTAACGGAAATGGGGGGGGGGGGAAATCAGCTGCCTCGACAGAATGCCTCTTTGCAGCCACTTTTCCTCTGCTTGTATATTTGTAAATACAAGCAAATATTGCAAAGGTGCTGTAAGTCTACAGGGTTCTCTCGCTTGCGCATGCAAAGGAAACCAAACTGACTAGTGCTGGCGCTGGAACGTCTCACTGATCAAGAAAACGGGGGATGCAACTATACAATACTGAAATAGGGCAGCATCGGGTATTCTATCTAAAATTCACTGGGCCCTTGGCCTGACCCAGTTTGGCAGACTTTCTAACCTCTGCCTCAATCTCTTCCAATCCTTCCTCTCCCTACCCTGCCCCCCAAATCATTCCTTCTACTCACCTGAAGCACTGAAGCCCCCCGGAAGGACAAAACAGGAGAGTAGTGAATGGAAAGTTCTGGCTTGTTCGCCATCTCTCCCACATTTTCTAGTTTCAATGTTACGTTCAGTATGAAATTCGGACTCAGTTTAAGACCCTTTGACCTGAAATTCAATGAGGGGAATATTTGCTTTAGGCATTCACTCAGTGGGCCTCAGGCAAGATCCTGTCTCTCTACCTCAGTTCCCCACTCTGTAAAATGGGGATGGTCATCACTGCCTACAGCACAAGAGTGACAAGAAAAGGATTTCAAAGCACTTCATCCTCCAGTTATTAACATTACCAGGGCAGTTCAGCTGCACAAACATTTGAAGTGGGTGCTGGAGCTATGCCTCACAATTATCATTAAAAAAAATTATTTTCAAAATCACTTTTGAACAGAAGATTATGAGCCACCCAGTGAAGTGAAGCACTAGACTCCCGCTCTTCAGTACAAGATGCCTGAAAGAAGTGGATACAGCATGTGTGAGCAGAGAAGTGCATCCCCGCTTTCCGTGTTCAGGGGGTTTCGGGGCACAAGTCTTAGATTGTAGGCTATTTAAAGATGCTTACCCCACTTTTTTCCAAACAAGATTCAAAGTGGCTGACAAAACCAAAATTCTTAAAATACAGGAAATTTTTTTAAAGCAATAAAACCACCTTGGAATGACATGTGTCAGGAACTGCAGTACATAATAATAATAATCCACAAATAGTTACAAAAACCACAGAAACAACAGCAACTGATCAACGGACATGAAAAGCTCTCTCGAAAAGCCAGTTTCCTCCCAGCAATGAAAGGTGTAATGAGTGGGAGTCTGCCTGGTCTCAACAGGGAAGGTGTTCCAAAGAAGCAGTACCCCCACCGAAAAGGGGGGGCTCTGATGATGAATGCAGTTTGATGGGAGGTACATACAGGAGAAGATGGTCCTTTAGGTTCCCAAGTCTACTGGAGGCACCAATGTGCGCATCACAGGAGGAGATCGCCCCAACACCTTCTGTGATGTCACAAGGGATTTGGACCCACCACTTCATGCCAGCCAAGGGTCGCACCCCAGAATTCCCTGCCCCAACATCACAAAGGATAATTGCAGAGCAGCTCTCAGTTCCTGTGCAACATGGCACCTTTACAAGGGATCCATCCCAGGTCACCACTGTTAGGGGGCAACAAAATGTCCTGGAATGGCTATTGTAGATGTAGAAGATGTCGCTCACCCAGAGAAGTTGAAAGAGACCCGAAGATCAGGCACACAAATATCATCAGGGCCGCAGTTTTGCTGGAAGGGAACCTGAGCACAGAAGACAGAAAGAGCAACAGGAGTCAAATGGAGTGCGCAGGAAGGACGGAGTGCAGCTGAGGACCATATGGAGAGAGAGGGATGGAGACCTGGATGGGTCTGTGAACAGAGAGGGTCAAGTCTGGCTGCTTTGCAGATTTCAGTATGGTTTTCTTCTGCCTTTCCTTGTTAAACATAGCACGACATTTAAGTTACTGGTATCTACCGGTATCGCCATTCTGCATTTGGACATATATTTATTGCATTTATCTTTCATTTTCCTCTGTGGACCTTGAGGCAGCATACATAAGGTTCCCAGGCAGTCTCCCATCCAGGCACTGACCAGACCTAGACCCAGTGGTGTAATGACAACATTTGAATGTGCAAGAAACACACACACACACACACACACACACACACACACACACACACCCATGGCCAAACCCTCACCCCAATTCTTCCTCCATTCATCCCTCTCCTCTGTGCACTGAGTGTGCCCAAAACCAGGTGTGGGTTTTTTTCAGAGAGCACACCAAGACCCCAACAGGTTTTCCGTATGCATTTGATTGTCTTCCTCCTCCTGACTCCCCCCACCCCTGTCCCATTCTTACTTTTTGACAGTGGCAACAACTGTTGCAGCCACACCTGAGCTCCTCCCCCCATCCCTCCCCATCTTGACACCACCACTGCTGCTGCACTCTGGCTCCTCCTCCTCCTACCCCCTCCAGTTCCCACTCTTGGTCACCTGTTCCGCCTTCTGAAAAGTCAGATGGCAGGACAGGGATTGAAACACAGGAGATGACGTAGCGGGCTTGAGAGACTACTCGACTCCTTCTGATCCCTGGTCCATCCTGCTCTCTGCCTTTTCAGCAAAGTGAGCAATGGGGGACGAAAGTCAGTCCTGGGCGGGGCGAAGAGGAACAGATGCTGCTGGGGACAGGACAGGATGCTGCTGCTGCTGCCTGATGATGCTATCATGGCTTGGTCACCACTAGAAGTTCAGCCTCAACCTCATCAGCTCCTCGATAAGGCTCAGGTGCCTTCACACCAGGCTTGCAGCCCCAATTCCCCACATTCCGGAGAAGCCATTAACCTGCTGGTGTGTATGGAAAGAGAGAGCTCGTCCACAGGTTTTCTGCCAAGTCGAACTAGCTAGGGCAGCAGATCTCAACCCTTTTAGCACCGGGACCCACTTTTTAAAATGACACAAGAGTGTCATTTAAAAAAGTGGGTCCCGGTACTAAAAGGTTTGAGAACCGCTGCCCTAGCTAGTTCGACTTGGCAGAAAACCTGTGAACGAGCTCTCTCTTTTCACCTAGAAAGAGGTGGAAAGAGATGGCTTTCGGGACCCATCTAGCTTTAACAAGACATAAAAAAGGTGATCTAGAAAGAATATATTTCACCTTTTTTATTTGCAGGGCAATTAGCAGCTATCTGATTTCTGAATAGCCTCAGGGCTTGAGGCAATTAGGGACCCACTGGCGTCGTTGCAGGGGGGGTGGAGCTCTAAGTTCCGCCGCGGCTCCGACCCTCTGTTACACTGGAGCACGAAGCGGCCCCGCCCCCTCGCCTTCGGAACCGTTCAAGGCGGTGAAAGCAGCGCTCCTCCGCCCCCCCCTGCAACGACGCCAGTGTAGGGACCCACCAGAAATCAGGTCACGACCCACCAAGTGCGTCCCAACCCACAGTTTGAGAAACACTGAGCTAGGGCTTGGCACGAATGGAGAAAATGTGTGATGGTAAACCAGTGGAATGGCTGGGGGAGTAGACGAAGCATTGGACTTGACTTGCAGAGGCCTGGATTCAAGTCCCTGTTCAGCCATAAAGCTCACTGGGTGGTTTTGAGCCAGCCTCTCTCCATCGTCTTGTGAAGTCAGAAATGAATTATCACCTGCATATATACAGCCCCCGGAACTGTTGGAGAAAGGGTAGGATAAAAATGGGATGGATTAGATTGGTGTGAAACTCCCAAGTACTCAGGGCTGGTCTGTCCCTTTGGTAGAGGAGAGATATGTCCCAAGTTATGGAATGACAGTAAGAGATTGGGAAAGGATACCTTGATCTCAATGGGCAAGTGAGGCCCAAGGTCATAGTAGGGTCGTAGGTTCCTGGCAGAGGCGATTGGTTGCTCCTGAACTGAGAAGTCTGCTCGCACCACAAGTGGTGAGGATGTGTCATCCAGGCAGAGCTGAAGGACAATAAGAAGTACCGGTACTTTATTTTATGGACGGAGTAGTAGACGGATACCCCGCCCACGCTATTCCATGGGTTCAGAGCAGCTTACAGCACATTTTCCAAATGCAAAGATGTCTGTCCTAAAGGGAACTCACAATCTAAGTAAATAAATGGCAAGCCAAATGAAATTAAAAATGATATTTAATAGATAACATAACTATCTAGGAAAGTAAAAAAAACAACCTAATATGGTTATTGCACATAACCAGTCCCAAAAGGTACTTCCTACAGATCGATGTCCAGTTGTTAACTATCTTTTTGTCACAGAGCTGCTGCAGGATAGATAAGGGAAGCAGAGCTCAGTCCCAGGTGTGGTAGTAATGGTGTCTCCGGAGTTCCACCACAGGAAGTCCGTAGATCTTTGCTCACAAGTCCTGGACTGCTCCTGTCTGGCAGCAGCACCAACTGCCAACTGGGATTATCGAATTAAAAATTTGCATGTTGCCGGGAAATATCTACGAAAATATGCCAATGGGGACTTTGGAAAAGGTGCTACAGAGCAGAGTGGGCTGGGCTGGGCGGGGAGCAGAGCTCAGTCCAAGGGCCGATGCTCAAGGAGTCTCAGGAAACCTCAAGTTTCTGCTCTACTACTCAAACATTTCCCTCACTGGGAGGATGTCAGCACTATGAGAATCCTGTTAGCAATGCTTCTACTGTGAGGTTCCATCAAGCAGTGCTTCCCCAACTGGGTGTGTCTGCACTGCAACGTTTTTTTATATCACCTGAACTGCCACAGCTTCCCCCAAAGAATCCAGGAAATGTTAGTCTGGTAGAACTACAACACCCAGGATTCCCTGGGGTGCCTTGGATGGAGACCTACCTGAGCCTGAAGGGCCTTTGTGATACAAGCTGGCATAGTTCCAACCTGGATGGTATCTTTAATTATGTGTTCCTTGTTCTCTAGCATCAGGCGTGGCAGAGATTGAGCAGCATCGATCGTAAGATTGTAAGAGACTGGGACTTTGAGAGTACCTAGACAAAAAAAAATCAAATAAAATGAATCAAAGCAGCAGAATGTACCTGGATGAATGAAATCATGGAGGAAACCTGCAAATTATTCACAGAATGAGCAAGTTAACATCCGGAGTATGACCATGAATGAAGAAGGGAATCACTGAGGAAAAGGAATGAGACAGAAAGGGTTGGTCAATTGAAACAGAATTTAAAATGCAAAACGAAATGAATATGGGAAGCAATTAAAAACACACACAAGTAAATTAATGCAAGAAACAACAACTCAGGAAAAAATGACAGATCTGAAAAAAGGGGGGATAAGAAATTAGAAATCCAAGGAGGGAGTAAGTGAATAAACAACTACATGAAAAACATAACATTTGATTCAAAAAATACATTGAGAGAGTATCAATAAGAGAGTTAGAACAATCACTGAGCAAAAGGATGACTTTCAATAGCTGAAAAAGGACTTTACCGAGGTTCCATTTTGTGGTGAGGAGTTTCAGACTAAAGCAAAGATGGACACTGCCGCGAGGGCCAACTCCGGAAACCGTCCCGTTTGCACAGTTAGGATCATCCATGGGGACCAACGGGGATGAGAAATTCAGTGAAGAGATAATCGTGAAAACGGGCCGGGACCTGAAAGGCCGGAGATCCAAGATGTGATTGCATTGCATCAAACCTCAAAACAGCAAACTGGCCCAGTCTTGAACCTCAGAACCCTTCCTACCCCCGCTCTACTGAGGCTGCCACATTCACACGCAAGGGTGACATGGAAAGGAGAAGGCAAGCCGTATTCAAGGTTCCCACAATCATATCTCTGCTGCTTGACATTCAGCAGGCTTCTCCCTTCCCAAGTACTCACAGTTAGGCAGACGCCAATTAAGAAATCCACACTCACAGCAGACTGGCAGGGCAAGGAATTTCCCACCCCACCTCCTACCACAACAAACAGAAAAAATACAGCAATTGTCTCAACAACATTTCCTGCAGGTTCCATGCCAGCTGGACACTGTCCCACAAACATATCTCTTATTATAGAATTTACAATTAAAAGGTCCGAGTTTTCGGGCCGTTTCTTAGGGTTAAAACAGGACAAGTCCTGGGTATCATATGCTGAGATGCTTGATATTCCGCAGGCTTCTCCCTTTCCCATGGCCAGGCTGTGCCAAGGTAATGCAGGCGTCTTGGCTGTGTCCATTACAGGCACTTTGCAGCAGGGGATGCAAATTAGTTTCATTTAATTCAGGGTGCCGAATTTGGATAATCTAGATGCAGAAATGGAATTTGGGGATGCAGCAGAATGAAGAGCGCTCTAATCATCCTGCCTAACCCATTTTTGTGGGGCCCCAATCCACACCCATTCCTACCGAAGCACCACTGCCTTTCCAAGTGCCCCAACAGCCAGGTCAGTCAGGGCATCCCCGCTCAGGTCCAGTCTTCCTTGGATGGACTGGCCAAAAAAACGGAGCTTGGGGAAGTGCTCAGCAGCAGGAATCCGCTACATAGATGGAGTGGGGAGAGAAAAAAGACAGAGTGAGGTCAGGGCACATCAGAGGATGACTGTATATAGAAGCATCCTCAACTTGGTTTGTCCCCTGCCCCATTTCTGGGGGGGGGGGGGGGAAGAGAAGAAACATTCTTTAAACAAGAAGATATATACCGTACTTCTCTAGGCATATTTCTCTAGGCAGCATACATCACTTAGAAAAAGGTTCCCTGCTGCCCCCCTGAGAAGAGGGAAAGAGAAGGGATGCTCTCTGCTGAGTTGCTGCAAGGAAGGGAAGAGGCATTCCTCAGTGACACTCCCCAGCCCCAGCAAAACCAATCCAAAGAGCAGAAGGAGAATGCAGCCCACATGCCCGCCATTCGACCTACATACAACTCTCCCTATTTCCTATGTTTCCGTCAGATCAGACGTGCGCGCACACACATTTTTAAAAATGCAAAATGGTGCTCCTTGTACTATAAGAATCCACTCTTGGGCCAGGGGTGGCGAGTGAGGTATGTTCTGGCTGCTGCAGCATCGTTTCACAGGCACAGTATTCAGTACTATAAAATTGGAGAACCCAATAAGCCAGAGATGAAACCACAACCAGGAAGGGGGAATGTAATGATCTGACGGTTTTTGGGCTTGAATACATTTGCCTCCTTCTCAGCAACCTTGTGAAGCAGGTCAGCATATTATCCCCATTTCACAGATGGCTGAGAAGCAGGTATTGATTTGATGATGACTCCATGGGAAGAAGTGGGATTTGACCTGGCTCTCCTCGGTTCAAGGCTAGTTCTCCAATTCCTGTACTACACGGCTTCTTTTAGCTGAAGCAGACATTATGTTTACTTGTTCATTCACAATACTCCCCCCATCGTGAATGCCACTCAGACCTGGCTGTGCTTTTCCTGCAGCCTGTCCATTTCTCCCAGGAAGATGTAAACAGCCCCATGATCATCATCCTCCATAGGGGCACCAATTGCCACATCCGCGAGGCCATCCCCACTCACATCCCCCAGAGAGGAGAGAGCTGCTCCAAAACGGCCCAGCTGGTTGCCAAAGTTCCCACGAAGCGTCTGAAGGTGAACAAGACGACCCTAGAATGAAGCATAGTTTACAAGTAATGACCTTGGGAGCTGGTGTAGTAGTAGTAGTAGTAGAGGAACTGCACATCTGCTGGGAGGAGCCTCCTACTCAGTCCAAGGAGAGATCTTCAATGGGATCCACAATCTAAGAAGGATGACTATCCCCAGTTAAAGAAAGCTCAATCAAACAAACAAAATAGCTCTAATTGGTTAAACAATTAAACCTGTATAAATGTGCATATGACCAAAATAATAGTTTTGCAGGGGGGGGGGAAATCCCTTTTTTGTTTTTAGACGATGAATGCGTGACGCAGGATGTGTGACGTAGGACAAAGCTGCCTCACAACGCGCCTCCGAAGCAGCATGAAAAGCCTCGCTGCTGGTGCTGCCGCTGAATTGCCATTGATTTCGGCGGCCAGACACCCCTCTCCACGGACCACCCAAATTTTCTCGCGGACCGCCGGTTGGTGACCGCTGTTCTAGAGAAATGGGGAAACTGGGACTACCTCTGACAAACAAGGGGCCACTACCAATACATTTTTGAAATTTGTATTGTAATTTTGTTCCTTGGAGGTAAAATCTCTTTGTTTAACTATGCACACAGAAAACATGCTTAGAATTCTTCCCCTGCCTTCCCCAGGCTCACCATGTTATTGATGGAGTAGACCTCAACCAGTCCACCTTGACTCCCGTTGTAATAAAGGGGAGCCCCGATCAAAAGGAGGTCAGTGTCGCCATCTGCATTTAGATCCATGGTGCAGAGTTCAGCACCAAAGTACGATCCCACCTGAAAAGAGCGAGAAACATATTCTGTGTGTGGTATAAGTGAGGGTTGATGACACAAGGGACAATTAGATACATACAAGACTTAATTTTTACCAACAACAGAGCACTATCCGTTTTCAATGTCAGGGCTTGACCTTAGAACATGTGGAGGGGAAAAAAGGATGAAAGTTTCTCTGAGCAGATGCAGAGTGTGCTTCCCTCATCATGGGGCACTTACGCATGAGAGATTAGATTATGGGGTTTCTGTCTCAGAGGGTTTTGTTTCACAAAGTTTATTTTATTTATTAATTACTGTACATTTTGATTCCCGCCCTTCCTCCAAGGAACACAGGGTCGGTGAGACTCATTGGGGGGGGGGGGAGGAGTTGGAATCCTAGTCTCTCCAGTCCTTCCCCAACAGGTGAAAAATAAGTCAAAAATAAAGGGAGACCAGGGATTTTCACCATAGGGGGCTTTAGTACTTTGCTCCTGTTGTGGCTCCGATCCTGATCACATGCCCCCCACGCACCCCACATGGCATGGATAAACATTTTCCCAGTCAAAAAATAGTGATGGTGGGGAATTGAAACTGCAATGGGGGCAAAGTAGTACTACAACAACAACACCCCTCACAGTTTTGCCACACACACACACACACACACACACACACACACACACACACACACACACACACACACACACACACTTACTTTTTAAAAAAGAAATTAAAATCCCACCACCAGGACATATTATGCATTTAGTCTAGTGTAATGGGTAGTTTGGCCCTTACTCTGTGTGAGGGAAGAGAGGCTAATTGGAGTAGAGAGAGAGAGAAATGGAGAACAGAGAGAATAAAGACTCTGCAGTTCTTTATAGTTCAGGATTTACTGTTAATAACTAACACGTTATAGGAGCATTGGTTAATAAGATAATGTCTACCAGCCCACGTATTGTTCAGTTCCTCAGTCACTCTTGAGAAGTGACATTTATGACACCCGTCTCTGCCTCCACAACATGTCTGAAGAGAAGTGTCTATCTGAATCTCTGCCTGGTCTTGACAATAATAATAATATAATATACAGTATTTATATACCGCCTTTCTTGGTCATTGGATTTCTCCTCTGACTTTAATCCAAGGCGGTTTACATGGGCAGGCTTTCCCAACCCCACTAATGGGGGTCTTTACAATCATGTATATAATATAAATGTTCAATCTTTCATGAACAACTGCATTCCAGATGGTATCCTTTCCAGTCTGGCCTCTCCCTGGCCGTCGCCTCCCACGCTCGGCCGATGCAGCTGGCATCTCTCCTCACAGAGGCTTTCACAGCTTTTTTTGTCAGAGGTGTGTCTTGAACTAGCCATTCACCGATCTTCATGCTTACAAGGCGGCAGCTCTACCAACTGAGCCAGACCTCCTGCCCTATACAACATACAACTTGCCCTATACAACAGCTATACAACAGACTATTTACATATTTAAAATACAATAGCCCACCCACAGTTTAAACCAATACTTCCAGGGTAGCTTACAATGTATCCACCCAATAGGCAGTGAAGAAGAGACTGATCCACACCCTCAGGTTTCCCCCTCTTACCTGCTTACCCCCAACTGACCCGGTTAACCGCTTGCTCAGTCTTTCGAAGATTACGACCCTCCCGATGTGCTGGTACCGTGGAGCCCCGGCTGCATAGAACCGCCATGAGCCCCGATGAGCCAGAGCCACGGCATAGCCTGCCACAAGACAGAAACAAGAAAAATGCCTGTGGCTTGGAAAAATCAGCCCAGCAGAATATGCTGCAGGAACACAGGGTGGAACAAAAGCCGGTCCAGCCTCACTCACCCAGATAGGACATCTTGAAACCGGGCCAAGACATGCTCAGGAAGCTGGTTTGGGGAGGGTCTCCCAAGGACTCTTCCTCCAGACCACCAGCCCAGTCGTAAGCACCAACAGCTCCAGACACCGCATGGTTCTGGGTGGAAGGAAAGCATAAGAGGGGTGGAAGCATGAAAACACATATTTACTAAATCCAAAAACCCACATGTGGTGAAAGAGAAAAGAGGAGGGGAGAATGGGCACAGTGCCTAGTGGTTAGCGATAGCCCTTGCTTTACTCTTCCTACTGGCCAGAATGGGATTGGGGTAGGAGTCTCTTCACTGCCACTATTCAAAGTTCAGACAGAAAAAGATTGCCTTGGGAAAGACTCTCTCCCAGGGTAAGAAAGAGCTCCTAAATCCAAGAGGTCCCTTAAAAAGACAGACAGTAACAGAACCCAAGGGTCTGGGAAAGCAGGGCAACCCACCTCCTCCTGAAAGACCAGGTAAGTAAAGCAGTCAAAATGACAGGAAGTAAAGCAGTCAAAATGACAGGAAGCCCATGACAAAACCGGAAGAAATAAAACACAAGAGGAGGGGATTTGCAAAGGGGTCACAACAAAGCACATCTTGAACCAAGCAGGCACATTCCAAAGAAGGGGTGGTGGGTAAAGGGTTAGCCCAGAGAGGAAATGATAAATGACCAAAACAAAACCAGTTCCCTTGTCCTTGTTTCAGTTCACTCATGGTCTTCCAGAGTCTGGTCCACCATGGCTGACCGATTTCCAGGAGGCCACCTGACATGGGTTGCATCAGTGGTAGATTGCGAGGGGTCTGAGAGGGGGGCAGTGGATTCAACTCCCCCCAACCTGCCACCAATGATCTGCTTCCTGCTTGCTTGAGCAAGAAGCAGATCATTCCCGTCCTTACCAAGCTCCTCACACGCTGCCATCAAACCCGGAAGTGCGGACTTCTGGTTTCATTTACAGGGGCAGCAGCACAGTTGAGCTGTTCCTGTAAATGAAACCAGAAGTCCCACGCTTCTAGGTCTGACGGCAGTGCGTGAGGAGCATGGTAAGGGAGTGTCGCACAGAAGCGGTGGACCCGAGACAGACCTGAGAAAGTAGTGGGCAAGTTTCTGAGTTCTTCCAAATCCTTTTTTAAGCTGAACGTTATATGCCAACATGAGCTTTCCGTCACTGGGCTATGGCAATCTGTGGTGGGCACCTTTGCAGATGCATCCCTGAGCCAGACCCCAAGATCAGAAAAGTGGGGGGGGGGCGGGCGGGGTGAGACTGGAACTGTCTTGAACCCAGAAGAGAAGCAGACAGAAGAACAGGACTGAATCACAGATGGATCTTTCTACTCACTGAAGTCAGTAGGGCGCTGAATCCCCCTTGCGAAAGTTCTTGCTGAAATGAAGTGCCAAGAGAGGCTCCAGAGGTCCCTTTTTGGACAAGAAAATCATTAAGACAGGCAAGTGATCGAGAATTGGGGGGGAGATATAAAGGGGCTCCAAAACCTGCCATCAGAACAGCCTTTCCAAATGGTCATGTTATAACACAATTAATGCCCAGTTCCTTGGTGGGGGGGAGGGAGTCGCAACACCTTTCATCCAGGTGGTGCTTCAATTGTGGAGATATCACTGCTACAACAGTAACATCTAGTTTTGGTTTCCTACTGTTCTATTCTGTTGCTTTATTGCTGATGTTATTGTTTAATTTGTATTTTATTGCACTTGTACGTTGCCTTGGGAACTCTCTGTGTGGAAAAGTGGGATAAAAATCCCTGAAAAAATAATAAAGAAAAAAGACCTGACATTAAGAAATAAAGGTACAATGTGCACAACTGCCTTTGTGTCTTGTCGTGAATCTACCCCCCACCATTCTTTGTGCAAGAACAAGAGACCATGCAATCTGCACTCGATCTATGTAAATATCAGCAGTGTTAAAGAAAACAAATCTGCATTTTTAAAAAATCATTTGAAAAGAACCCAAAGGGAGAGTCGCCAGAAAAGGAGTGTACTGTACTGAAATGCAATTTCAAACCTTCAATGGCAAAGATCGTTTCCTTCAACTGAGTCTGAAGGGTATGGAGTCCATCAAAGCTCTTCACAGAGAAAACATTGGTGGGTGATGAAGCGATTTGACGTAATTCAGCCTGAGCTTTTGAGCTGTAAAGGAAGTCATTGCCAACCTGGAAGACAAAAAAGGGAGATTCCCTGGGGTAGGAGGCAAGGAATGTGTACTATCATTTCTGGAAGCACTTGTCATCGTGCCCTTCCAGAATCTTCTACTTTTTCCTCGTTCCAAAGGGGTTAATTTAGTCCAGAATACTACACTGTTGTATCAAACCACGTTCCTAGGAATCCCCGATCCCGGCATTCTTCTGCAGGGCCTGCAGAGGTGGGGAGGAGAGTGCCTGATGATGAAGCAGGTCTGGGGTTGTCCTTTTTCCACAGAAGCCTATTATCAGGAGTTTCTTGAAAATACATTTTCCTGCAGCTCACACAACCACAGTCTCCCAAGTATATGAATAATAGCAACAACTCCTTGAGTTTACTAGTAAAAACGGGTGTAAAAAGTGGCAAAAAGTTTAAAATGGTACTAATAAAAACGAGGAAACTAAGTGCAGCATAAAAATAATAGTTTAACATATAAAATATTAAACATACACATACGTTCACATTTGAAATAACTAAAAATTAAAACCATTCTACAACAATGAAACGTTTCACTCATTTGTCATGAGCATTTTCAAGCATTAGCCGTCATGTAGTGGGAAGAGGGCTAATTGCTCCAAACGTTTCCAAGTCTGCCTTTGCAGCCTGAAGGATTAAAAATGTGACTTTTAAAAAAAAGATATCTCTGGATGTTAACATCTGTGCCCAAAATACCAAGTTCTGTGCTTGCCTGACAGAGTCAGAGTACACATAACCACCACACTTGTAGTCCACAGCACCATGGACGACCCTTTCCATAACCCGCACCTCCACACCCTTCGCCATACCCCAATGGCAAAGCGGATGATGCCTTTTCTATCTGCCGCCTCTCTGGCTTTTTCAAACGTCATTTCTTTGTCATTGGATTCCCCATCTGTCAGGACGATGAGGAGTTTCTTGGTGTGGGGTCGCATGCCATGCTCAGGTGTGAAGACTGTATCCCTGCAGAGATAGCAACAATTGGGTTGAGTGCGAAGGAGGCGAGGGAGAAGCCTTACCGCCACCCACATCCATCTCTTCAGTACTCACACAACAAAGTGAATGGCAGAGGGGGTGTAGGTATTTCCAAAGGTTTGCTTTGCCTTTGCATGGAAGATGTCCCTCACCTGGCCTCCAGTTTTATTATATTGGGCAAAATCAAAGATGAGGTCGTTTTCAGTAGAGAACTGGACAGCGGCAAACTACATAGAGGAGAAGAAACTGATGACAACCAGATGTTACCCTCCTCTTTTCCTGTGCCGTGAGGAATTCAGAGTCATGCGTGCAGATTCAGCGTCCTTTGGGAAACTCTGGAGCCATATTTATTTCTTCATTTTTAAAAAAATCACATCATGTTTTCCTTCCAGATGCAATTCAAAAGTGGCAACCGTTCAAAGATTAGCACACAAGAAACAGAAGCAACACCGGATATGTGCTCTGCCATGACACTGTTCGTACCATTATAAATTGAGAGCTGCGAATGAGCCTGCCTGCCTGCCACTGAGGCTTTGCCCTGAAGCAATTCCTGGCTGGCCAGCACGGGAGAGAGAGGCTAGAATGAAGGCGCTGGGTGAGGGCAGCAAGCCCACAGCCAAGTACCTCGGGGTGCAGAAATACCTGGAGAAGAACTGAGTGACAGAGACTTTTACTTGGTTTGCAGCAGGCGGCATCTCTTGCCAAGCTTGCATTCCACGTTCGCACTCTTCCAACCAAGGAGTCGGCCTGATCAGTAGAGCACCTCAGCCCCGCTTGTGTCCTGTGCACCTCCTGTTTTCATTCTCTCTTGCTTACTATGGTTCCCACCTGCGTTATTCCTACATCTCATGTCACCTATGTAAGCTCTGGAACTAAACAAGCCAGGAAGGCTGGCTCAGGCGCCGGGAGGACCCCACCGTCGCCAGACCCAGGTAAGTTTGGATCCAGCGGGCGGGTGGGCCATTGGCCCCAGCGTCCCGGAAGGGGGCGGGGGACGGCCTTCGGCCGAATCCTGACCCCTGCCAGGCGCTGGAGCCTTTACACGGCCTCCTCTACTTCCGCCAGCAAAATAGCTGGCGGAAATCTGAGGAGGCCGATAGGGCCTAGCCCCGGTTACACTCAGGGAAGGAGACGAGCGTCTCCTTCCCCGAGTAGACCTCCCGCCCGGCAGCCACACTGGTTGCCGGTGCACAGGATCCGGCGGGCAGCCATGGTCCACCAGCCGGATCTTAGTTAGGATTGGGCTGTTAATCAAAGTTTGCTTTTGCTTGAGATCTCAATATATAGTAACTCTGCACAAGCCAGTCAGTCCTATCAATCTGAAGGGCTGCCACCCACAGAGACAGTCTCACCTGTACATCCACCCCAACCACAGAATCCATCAGCTTCAGAATGAAATTCTGCATGGTTTTGAAGTCTTGGACGGTGATGCTTCCCGAATCATCATATAATATCACAGCATCCACACCGTAGATGCACTCTGGGTGGACAAGAGATATTATTTGTGCAGTAAAGGGAGTTATACACTACACACCCAGTGGGGGGAAATTCCAAACAGGGTGAAATCTCAGATACAGTACTACTACTAGAGATCACCTCACTGCATTATTGTTTGTCTGCTTTCCAGAAACCAGCCTGGACATTATGTTGAAGGGCAGTGAATACATTTTTAGCCTACATAAATAAATACACATAAAACAAAACAAGGAGAATTTTCCCTTTTCCTGGTCTTCCCCCCCTCCCCCACTACAGACAAAAGACTTGTGCCTCCACTGCCACCAGCAGAAGAAACATTGGGAGCCCCCACTTAAAAGCCTCTGCACATTTAACTCCATCCTTATGAGATATCAACACCACCATGACTGGCAGAAGTCAAATAGTGACAAGCTCTTCCCACCACACAGATGCAGTAACCATGAAAAGCTGCACATGTTGAATTTCTGACTGTGATGGAGTAGTTTAAAAAGCGCAGAGAAAATAAAGACAATACAAATAAAATCAAAATGGCAGTCCTAGTTTCTGCTTTCAGTTTCACCGCACCCACATCACGGTCTTTCCCTAGCCCACCAATGCTCCCTGCCTAGCTTATCACCACCACAAAGCTGCCCTTCAGATCTCACCTTGGAAAGCTGGATGGATTTCTTTCACATTTTGGCCCGAGTTGCTCATGATATAGCAGATGCCATTCAGGTAATCGAATCCTCCACACCGGCGCTCCCAAGTTGGGCCACAGGCCTGCAGGAAAGGAAGGGTTAAAAGCCATGGGCTCCTCCAGCTCTTCAGTTGATTCACCCAAGCCAGGCCAGGCCTCAGCCCCACCAACAATCCTTTCTGAATTATGCACTCAGGCTCTCTGCAAACCCAGGCAGAACCCAGCCAGTCAAAATTGGGCTGCTTGTTTCTATTCCAGTCTTACTTACTATTATTTTGGAATCAGATGTTTCATCTGCAGCCAGTGAGAGACCCAAGGATATTCCAGAGATGTCTTTGTTGCACAGAAAGATAGTTGTGTGCAGGAGGAGAGACAGAAACAAGGAAAAAAGGGAGAATGAGACTTTTCCAAAAAGTATTCATGGGGGGGGGGCACTCATGTGTATGAACACAGGGATGAGATAGGAAGGGATACAGCTGGCTCTACTGATCAGGCCCACCTCCTTCTCTTCACATTTATTGCCACAGTGGATGAGCCCTGAATCAAAACACTAGCCCAGAATGAAGAGGACTGCACCCAACCCCAATGTTTACAGTAAGTTAAATTTTATATAGGTTAGATCCCACTGCTTCTTGTCCTGTCCTCGGAGGACAGGATGAAAGATGTACAGCAGCTTTCCCATTCATTCAAGCGTATTCCCACCCCAAAATTAAGTGCATATTTATAATGCAGAAACTGAGGCTGCAATCCTATCCACACTTTCCTGAGAGTAAGTCTCAGTAGACATGCTTACGATTGTGCTCTTAAGCTGGTTTAATAGTCATTCCTCCCTCCTCTTCCCAGGGAGCAAGGGCACAGTGGGAAAGTTTGGCTGTGATTTCTGACAGAGATTTCTCGCCGAACTGCAATTCCCAGGATTCTTTGGGGGAAAGCCATGGCATGACAACTAAATCGGCATTCAACCAAGGTAAGAGTGTAGGGGAGATACGCCAGCAAGAAGAGTTGTTCTCTTCTTTGAGGGAATAATGATCAGACATACAATTCTCACCTTCCAGTAGAGCCAGTACACAAATGTATTTGATCTTGCACTTACTTACTGGATTGTAGCATTGGTTGGCATGTCCCTGTATCGTAGGAGCAGCGGTACAGTGACCCCGTCCGATTGTGTGACAGTGGGGCACTCACTACTAACCTGCAAGAGGGAAGGGGTTTAGTAGTTTTCAGTTCACTTTCACACTCAGGCATGTGGTTAAATGAAACTAAGGACGCAATCCTATCCAACTTATGCCACCGGTGTAACCAGCAGCACAGCGAGAACAGGAGGCCCCAGAATGGAAAGGGGATTCAAATCCCCTTTGAATTCCCCTTTTGGAGGGGATTTGAATCCCCTTTCCATTCTGGGGCCTCCCATTCTTGCTGTGCCGCTGGTTACACCGGTGGCATAAGTTGGATAGGATTGCACTGTAAATGTCATGACAGATTTGGTTCGGGTCTCACCAGGGTACATCATTCAATTTCGTCTGGACCACACGATAGCCAAACTGAGCAGCCACATCACCTTTGAAAACCACCGAAGTCTTTGTATCGATACTGAAGGCCAAAGACAATGGGAAACCTGGCAGGGAGAATAAAGGGAAGGCCTTACAGGTGAGTGAGTGTGAGAGAGAGAGAGTTCACAGCGCCAAGTCTTCCAAGAATAAATTAGTGATTTACAGTCGTCGTTGGTTTCTTACCATTTTAAACAAATGTAATTGTTTTAAATAAATGGTCTACTACAAAAATCAACATCAGTAAACTATAACAATTACAGCAATACCTTGACTTGCATCCACTTGACTTTCATTGCTTTGCTCTTTCACCCATTTTCAATTATAACCACATTCAAATTTCGTCCACATATTTTCTTCTTTTGTCCAATTTTATCCAACCTTCCATGACATTTCTCAACGCTCATATCTTTATTTTTCTTTTATTTCTGTTTATTTATATTTTGCATACATTCACATGTGTTATATAGTTTTTTACGCTTTTTGCTGGCCAAAATAAATTTGCAAACTAAATAAGGCTACGCTTTGACATTCATCCATTTTTTACTTTCATCCATGCATGCTCCCTAACCAGACAAAAGTGCAAGGTATTGCTGTATTATTTATTTATTTGTTTATTTGATTTCTATCCCGCTTTTCTCCCAGAAGGGCACCCAAAGAGGCTTAGAGTAACTATTAAAATATATAGAATATAGATAATAAAACAATATAAATGTCATATAAAATACAAACATTAAAAGACACAAAGCCAGTAGCAAACAGTCATAACAAGAAAATAGTAGGAGAGCATATTAGAATGTATGTAAGAAATCTACATCATAAGTTTATAAGCAACATCATTTTTATTTTTATTTTTTATTTTTTTAGAAGTGGGTTTTCTCTGTGCCAGGTGCAAGGGAGTGGCGACTGGACACAGGTATCTTGTTGTCTCGTGTGCTCCCTGAGGCATCTGGTGGGGCCACTGTGTGACACAGGAAGCTGGACTAGATGGGCTTTTGGCCTGATCCAGCAGGGCTCTTCTTATGTTCTTATGTTCTTATCAACCAATCAGTTAAGGGCTCAATAGCCATAGCCCAGCGTTTCCCAAACTTTTTCAACCTGCGGCTCCCTTGACCATTGGTATGTCCCCGTTACATTATGTTGATGCCTGCCAATTGGCATTGCACTGTTTTCCAAGAGGATTCCGTGGCACTCCGTGGCTCCCATGGCTGGTTGCCTCCCAGTTTGGGAACCACTGGCCAGCCTTGTTACAGCAAACACAACACGAGTTCTTAGCAACAACTTTAAGGATTTTGTGGCTTCAAGTTCTCAATCTTGGTGCAACGTCACAGTCTGTAGCAGCTACTGAGAAGGAGAAACAAGCTGCTTGCTGACATGGTGAATTTGGACAGGGAGAGTCAGATAGCAAACTGGAACTTTTAGCAGAGGTTAGTTAGATCATCATGTGAAGAAAGAAGGGGAGGGAGCTCATATTATTGCTTTCGGGAATCAGTGGCAGAAATTGGGCTGTTGTGCTGCTGCCACCCGTTTTAGGACTCTGCTTGCTTCCAATATGTTCTGCTTGTACAGTACTTTAGTAAATAAACAAACATTATAAAGGCTTCAGTTCCCTCTCTCTCATGACAAGGAAAGAGACCTTGCCGGCAGGCCACCCACCAGCAGTAGCAGCAGCTCCAACCAGTTGGGGAAGTGAGACATGCCGCCTCTTTTTTTAGTAACAATGGATAACGACGTGCAACATGATGAGATACTAGTCTCATGGACCTATGGGATCGATAGGGCTGAACATAGGAAGGAACCACCCTGCTGGATCAGACTGCAAGCCTTGTCTGCTTCAGAATTCTGTCTACTTTGAGGGTGGCCCGGAGAATTCCACATGTGTGGGGTGGAAAATGGGAGGAAAATTAAATACATTGGGGGAAATAACACTTATTCCATGCTGCGATGCATTAAAAGATTTTGTGATGGGCGATGGTGAGGACATCCCTCTGGAGATTGCCTAAGCTAAGCTGCTAAAAGTTGAGCAGGCAAAAGGGTTGCTGGTTCCTATTGGCTGAGCTGCTGTAATCGTACAGAGGGGCAAGAAGGAGTGGGAAGAAAAAGCGGGAATTGACTGAGGAAAGGGAATCTGGATCAGGATCAGGGGGTACAGCAGGGACTGAGTTTTAACCTGGCTCAAATCATTTCTCTGCCACACATTCACCTTAGTGAGCAAGTCACTCTCGGTGCCCTCCTCAGCCCTGGTATCAGGAATCTACCTTACAGGGTTGTTGTTAAGAGTTATAATAAAATAATGCAGTGTACAGTATTTTGGACACACAACGGAGCTACACAGATGGTAATGATTATTATAATCAGTAGGATTGTGGCTTCGCCTTGTTCTTATCGGTTTGGAATGAGGAGCAGAGAGTTCTGCTTTCACTTGTTAGTACAGTATTTCTTCCTTCACCTGCAAGTTTGGCTTTTATCTACATTTCTGGCTGGGAGGGAGAAAGGAAGGAAGCCACAGAAGAACCTGCCCCCACTCCGCCAGCTCTCCACACTAAGAAAGTCGGCTTGACACTGTCTCCTCTGCTGGCTGCTATCTCCCCTGCCCACGACCACCAGCAGCAGAGCACAGCCTCCAACCTACCAAGGAGTTTGATATTGGAAGGATTTCCCTCCTCGACAGCAGTGCCCTTAAGCTGAAGAGCCTCCCCGACATTATTGTCCTCACCACACAGAGGCATGTGTGTGTGCGTGGGCATGTGCATGTGTGTGCATGCACACGTCTTCACAAATTGTTTCACATGTGTGCCAGCTGAAACAGAGGGGAAAGGGTTCAAGGCTCTGAGATCGCCTTGTATTTCCTTCAAAACCCGTTAGCACCCTTTCCCCTGGTGAAGACGAGGGCAACGATGACTCTGCAGTTTGTCACGATTCAACCGAAAGCCACAGACGTGCTTTGGGAACAAGCCACCAAAGGGCCAGAAGCAGTGCAGTTTTTGGGTGGGTGCCCTTGAGAAAAATGCCCTCTGTGACCCATGGTGTCCCATCCCGTCCGCCCAGTGTGCATCGTCCTCACTGGGATGCTCCTGGCACTGGCCTGAGGATGCCAACCCCAAACACAAACCCTAAGAATGGCTCCTACACCACCACCACCCTCTTCTTTCTTGCTCACATTTAACTGTTCTTTTTTCTAGTTAGGGTTGTCAGCTCTGACCGAAGTGGTTTCTGGAGATTTATTTCCCAGCATTGTGAAACGCTGGACATTTCTGAAGGCCCTATTAAAATCTCCAGGATTGCTTTCAGCAATCTGGAGATAGATGCCAATTCCTGGAGATTTCAGACCAATCCTGATGGGTTGGCAACCCAATACTATGAACACCTGTGCTCACAGTACTGTATTCGTTGTGATATTCAGTGTTAAAAAGCTGCTGTAGCAATAGCATAAGCCTATGCACGTCCACACAAAAGCGAGCCCCATGCAGCAGGGCCTCTGAGAGGGGAGTTAAGGGGGTAATTTGTACCCAGGCCAAAAAATGGGTCAAAAAGAGGGCCTGGAGCAAAAAAGGGGGGCCCAGGAGCCAAATTCATATGTAGGGAAGGGGCCCCAAAAGAAACTTTGTACCACCTGATAACATTCCTCTGAATGGCCCCTGCCATGGAGCTCAATGGAACTTGCTCCCAGAAAAGTGTGTATAGGATTGCAGCCTTTGTATAGGATCGATTGCAGCCTGTGTATCGGATTGAGGTTCAAACTTCACCTCAATCCCAAAAGCTGCTATCATTCAGCCACCATTGAAAATATTAAAACACAACTGTAATATCATATGGGGACACGAACAGTAACCTATTTTACAGGACTATCCTAAGGTCTACCATGGATAGATGTGATGAGAAGAGCTCAGAACACAGGAATGCCTTGCATGCATGCCGAACAAGACTGTTAAAATGGCAAGAGACTGTGCAAAATATTGAAAGCATTGCATTGCATTCACATCATTAAAAATCCATTGTCACAGTGCAGGCCTTACCCATTACTGCCCATACCCTTTGATCCACTTAAGCTTTGTCCAGTGCCCAAACACTGCAGCCTTGCTCCTTACTAGCCTAGACCCAGCAGCCCAACCAGCCCCCTTCTCTCCTGCCTAGTGCTGGCAACTCTCCTCCCTCCTCCCTCCCAGAGGCCCATACTCCAGTGTCTTTAAAGGAGCTTGGTTTGCAGGAAGCATTTAGCTCCATGCCATGAAACATTTTGCCAGCTGATTGCTTCAGATCATGCTGTTAATGGCAAAGGAGCAATAAATTATTATTATTAGTATGACACTGTTTGAGTGCACAATGCCCTTCACGTATATTATTTTGAAACTGAACTTACAACAACCCCAACAAAGTGAGCATTAATTCCCATATTGCAGTTGAGGCTGAATAAAGGAAGTAACTTGCCCAAGAGGGCAACTCCTGAGTTCATGGCAGAGTCCAGATTTGAATGGGGAACTCCCAATTATCAGCTCAGTCCTTTAGCCGCTGCACCCCAACTCAACCAGCCCGCTGGCAACCCTTCTCCCGACCGACAAGCTGAAGCAGAACTACTGTACCACCTACCCCAGGCGACGCAGAGAAGGAACATGGTTTCGCAGGTCCGCTTCATTTCAGTGGTTGGTCGCGTGTTGCTACCTCAGCTGTCTGCGGCCACCTTGCACAAGGGCTCCGTTGCAGTGTGCAACTTGCATCTCTCCAAGTCATTTCCTGTTAGCATTACCACATGGGTGTCCTTTCCCTCCCAATAGTCTCTCTCCTTCTGCTTTATTCATTTGTGCCGCATGTGAAGCAGTTCCCACTCTGATCAGAGTACGGTTGTCCCCATTTTTCCCAGGCAGAGGCTGTCTCTCTCCAAGCTCCCACAACAGGAAGAAAGCAAGTGGTGAAGCTTTTCTCATCGTTGCACCCCCACCTGTTATGCTTATGCAAAATTGGTAGGGGAAAGGAAAATCAATGGCTATATGTGGGCCATAACATCTAACTGGAACACCCATGTTCAGAGATGCTACTATAATTTTTAGATTGTGAGTCCTTTTGGGACAGGGAGCCATTTAATCATTTGATTTTGTCTGTAAACCACTTTGTGAACTTTTTGCTGAAAAGTGGTATATACCGTACTGACCTGAGTATAAGACTCACTTCTGTCCCCTAAGGCAAGTCTTTAAAGTAGGGGTGCAGCCTACAATCAAAGTCTAGGTTTTCTGCCTAGAGTTTTCTGCAAAGCGTCCCTTTTTCAAGCCTCTCCAAGTCTCTTTCAAAGGTAAAAAGCTTTTTCTTTTTTAAAACTTTTTTTAAACTGCAAAGCAGCTGTTTTCAGCTCTTAATCACTTGCTAAATGGCCAGGATCTCTCTAGCAACCTCTAGCCTTAGAGGCATTTGAAAATTAGCCCTTAAGTTCCAGCCCCAGGACTCTGTGGAAACTAAGGTATTTATTGATCCTGCAGTTTGAAAATTAAGAGCAAGAGCTCCTGCATAGGCTTATCATATCCAAAGGGGGACAGAGTGCCAACCTTTAGGCTGCAATCCTATGCACACCTTCCTGGGAGTAAGCCCCATTGAATGCAATAGGACTTACTTCTGAGTAGAGACATGCATAGGATTGTGCTGTTAACCATTGAAATTTGGGCAGGTGCAGCTCATCAACATGGAAGGGTGCAACAAGCTGCACCTGCCCAAATTCCAAAAGGTTAAAGGTAGGCACTCTGTCCCCCTTTGGATCTGGGAAGGCTACTTATACTAGGGTGCCTATGCCTTTAGCTGTACTGTTTTACTGTTCTACTAATGTGTATATTTTCTCGTTGTCTCAAGATTCCTATCTTGGAGAGAAGAACAGAAATTCAGTCTCCTGGTGTTCAGGGTTGTACTTCCACTAGAGGTGGGAACTAAGGCCTGCTTCTCATAAACAGCTGATAACATTTACTTCCTTATCTTGCAGGGTGAATGTGTGCATCACGTGCAATCAGAATCTGAAGTGGAGTGACAGCTGCAAGACTTGTTAGATCTGGCAAGGGGGGCAGGGGAGAGAGAGCAGATATTATATCAAGTGGGCTTGCCTCCAGAGGTTTCATAATTACTTGGCAGGAATTCCTAACTCTTTGGAGCAACTAAATGGAAAACAACTCCACCTGGCAACTGGAAGAGAGGACTCCTTCATTTATAGGGAGGGTTGTTGGCTTTCCAGAAGCAGATAAGACAGGAAAAAGGAGAGGTCTGGTATTTGCTGTTCAAGTATTTTTTTCATCACTGTTTTACTATATTTCATTTCATGTTGACGATGAACACAGCAACAAACATTACAAACACACACACAACGTCTCCAATAGACTGTCACCCAGAAAAAGAAATCAAACCTGTTAGTACTGTACATGGAAGCCGAACACCCCCTGCCGGGCACAGGCAGTTCTCACCTGGGAGCAGCACGTAGCGTACAAGGCCCTGAACTGAGCAGTACAGCCCAAGCAACCACTTCACTCTAAAAGGAGGTGTAGAGGCAGGCAGACAAACTGCGTCAATTTCTCCACCAACTATTGTGGAGGGCAGTAGAACAATGACCTCTGATCTCCTAGGTCACTGGTCAGTTGTTCCAAGCCTACTCCTCCCAACTTCCTGCATGCACCTCTATCTTGCTCCCTCTTTCCCTTGGTCAAGACAGACAAGCAGGAGAGAACTGGGAGCAGACACTACAGCCTGAGAATTGCCAGTTATCAACCCCTGTCTTGCAAGAGGAGAATGTCTGAAAGTACACACAGCAGACCAACTGACACAACTTAAGGTTGATTATTTTATTTCTCACAAAAGCAAACACAACCGCAGGTTTAGATGGCAAGTTGAGCTTCACCCTCTTCCGGCTCAACAAACACACTCACATACACACACCCCTCCTCTACCTGGCCCCCACCCCCAAAAGTCCGGCAAGTTCTTTCAGTCCGCCACTGCCTGGAGTTGAATCTCTCGCACCCTCTGGGGCAGGAGTCAGGTTCCAATCACGTGTAGAGGTCAAAATCAATGCGCTTGGAATTGTAAAACTGGCCCCCGGGATTATCTGCCTTCCGGCAGTAAACTCCATCAGGAAAATAGCCCTGGGATACCCAGTCCTGGAGGGATACAAAGAGAGAAAATAGTGAAGGAGAATGGAAATGAAGAGAAGAAAAAAAAACCAAAGCCGTATTAGACACAATGATTAACGTAACGGGTCAATGTTGGATCCAAACAGTGCTCATTTTAGCAGATCAAGGGGCCAACCAAAAAAATCAATAGAAGACATACAGAGAACCAGCAAGAAGCTGAAGCCAGCAAAGGCAGCCAGTGAACATAACCGTCACGATGTGCGTTTCATTGCTTAATCAAGGCGCAGCTTTCTTGGAAAGCTTTTGGGGATGCTGATTTTTTCCGTTTAAATTGGTGCCATGATGCAATAGGAAGGTTTCTGGCGGCGGCTGCTGCTGTGTTCATTGCCGGCCTGTCACTGCTGCCATTTTCATTCCGTTTTATAAATAGATTGCTTCAGTGTTTACTGCTTGTTTTGATAGTTCTAATTTTTTTACCATTAGCTATTTTAGATTCCCCCCCTTTAATTTAAGTTGAGAAGCAAGATAAAAACTCATCCCCCCCCTTTTCTCTAAAAACAACCATAGTGGCATAAAAAGAAAAATATAGCCAAACAAAAAACATTTTAAAATAGTACAAAAACACTAAAATTGAAGTATAAAAAGTCTATACAAACAATTTAACAGCAGCAGGTTAATCAGATGTTAAAAACTTGTTGAATGTTTTTGAAGTTTTCAAAACTACTATATTTCTTCGATTCTAAGACGCATGTTTTTTCCCAATTAAGCATTTCAAAAAATGGGGTGCGTCTTAGAATCGAAGATCTCCAAAAAGCACCCTAAAATGCCATTTCCTTACTTACCGGGGCTTAGGGGAGCTTCAGGGAGGTCTGTGCGACCCTCTGCAGGCCTCCCCGATCTTCAGTTCAGTGAAAAACGGCGATTTTCAGCCATTTCCGGTTTTCGCGAAAACTGGAAATGGCCAAAAATCACTGTTTTTCACCAAACTGAAGATCAGGGAGGCCTGCAGAGGGTCGCACAGACCTCCCTGAAGCTCCCCCAAGCCCCGGTAAGTAAGGAAATGGCATTTTCTGGCGGACCGCAAAGGCACTGCTCAAAGGCAGTGAGGAGATCGTCAGCTGCAGCACGGGGCATGCTGGGGCGAACTCTCAGGTTCAGGAAGAGAGAGAGAGCTGCTGAGCAGAGGTGGCAAAATGGCGCGGTAAAAATCAGATCGCCGTGGCAGGCAAGCTGGGGAGAGTTGGTGCTGAGCAGACAAATTGAAGGAAGGTGGTGCGTCTTACAATCCATGGTTTTTGTTTTTTTTCTGCTGCTGTTCCTGAAATTAAGATGCGCCTTAGAATCGATGGCGCCTTAGACTCGAAGAAATACGGTATTGAACAGAAAGAGGGAGGGTATTTCACAATATAAACAAACATCAAAAGGATCTAATAAACCAATAAGCATTAGAACCAGTCAAATATGCCTCAGTAGTTTTTCAAAACAGGCACGGGGGGGGGGAGTTTGTTGAGGGCTAGAAACTTACTTTTAAGATAAAAATTAAGTTGAAATTACCCAGGAAGCTGAATTCCTGAGAGATAGCCCAATACACACAGCCAGGACTTACACTGCTTCCAAAGCATGTTCCTACAGGAGAAGGCAGTTCCATAAATATGGAACAGTTACCAAAGCCATTCAAATGCGCTCTGAATGATCAGAATTGGTGTAAGGATGGTCTTGTTAACAAGCTGCTCAACTGGCCACATGTGGGATTTCAACAGATGTTGGGAGCAAGTGAGGCAAACTCTAAAATATGCAAAGCCCAAGGCACTGAGGATGTTTAAGAAAGCCAGTATGGACTTTAGACCACTGGTATAATATCCACATTGTTTACTGCAAAAAGGCACACACCGATACACACACTCCATAATGTATTTGCCTCTGAACAAAGAAGGCAGTAACAGATAGTAATAATGATCCCTATGGCAAGTGATGGTGTTGCTTAGCAAAAAGCTCTGACCCAGCTCGACAGCAGCCCCTGCAACCCGGGCAACCTTCTTGTCAGCATCTTTTCCTTGCTGGTCTAATATGCCCCTAGCATCCACCCACCTTGGGAGGTGGGCAACAGTGATCTGCACACTTCCCCCCCCCCCAAAAAAAAAAATCTCTAGCAGTTATCAAAGGCTGCCCTGTGTAAAGAGTGCCTTCCAAAATGAAGTAAAGTCCAGTGGCAGAATCAAAGCAGTAGCAGCAACTGCAGAAGAACGTGAAGAGAACGGGAAAGGCATTGCATACATATGGTAACCAAGATATGGGTGAACAGGGGGGAAAAAGACTGACAAATGGGGTTGAAAGCAATCAAAGATGGTAGGCAAAACAGTGACAGTACAGGTGGAAAGAACAGGAATGAGACACCATGACCTCAAGATGAGAAAGAGGGATGGTCAAACACCTGGAGAAACATGAACAGCATTTGAGCTGCTCCACCTTCCATCTCTTACCTGCATCTGGGAGCTGCTAAAGGGGCCATAGAGTTCAGATGAGTTTGTGTTTTCCCATTTATATTCCCACATCACCTCAGTAAGAGCATCGTCGTCGCCCTGCGTTGGCTTCTCACTTCCTGCTGTTGGAGAACGTTAGAAGGTCAGGTTGCAGGTTCCACCCAAACCCCAATAACTAAAAATGAACACACCATTAAGACAAATCACATGGTGCAGTTCTAGCCAGGCTGGGCCACTTAGATGTGGAAATGCTTTGCCCCACAAACATCCTGTCCAATAGAAATCAGAGGAAACGTTAGGCTGGAACACTCCCCCCGCCCCCAACCTCAGATAGACTCGATTTCTACATGAAGGGAAAAGCATTCAATTGTAGGGTCTCTCTCCTGCGGTGATGCAGCTCAGAAATAGCTGCAGCATGCAATTACCCCGAGGACGCATTTCAGCTCCAAGGCTTCCCATTCTGTTCCCTCTCCATATCCACAGTCTTTGGCTCCTAGGAGTCTCTCACCTGCCAGTGTCTTCTCCCCCAGCTTTGCTTCATCAATATCTTCAGCAAACATGTCGAGTTCTGGTTCAGCGGCAGTGGATGCTGCAGAAGGGTGCTCCAACGCCCGGAGCCTCAGTGCCAGCTTCTCCCGGGTCTCCTGGTAGATCTCGTACACGCCTCGCGCCACCATCTGGTCGGCCAGCCCCGACAGGCGCTCCAGCTGCTCTTTCCGCTCGGGCGACCCAGGCTTCTGGGGCTCAGTTTCCTCTGCTGGCTCCACCTCCTCTGCCTTGAGGCGGCTCCAGGTCCTCCGCTGCCGCCCGCTGCTCTTGGACCCGCCTTTGTCTCCAAGCCGTTGGATGGCTCTAGCCACCGTCTCGCCAGGCAGCACTAACTCCACCATCCCCTCCAGCAGTGCCTTCTTGTCCAAAGGTGTCCGGCCAATGTCAAGGTCATCGTCCCCCTCATCGTCCTCATCACCTGCAGGATCTAGCTGTGGTTTCTTACGACCGGGAGGCTGTTCCTTTATCTTGACCTGGTAGAAAAAAGAGAAATGAGGGAGCCCAAGTAAATATATATAAGGATCACATTTGCCCCATTTGATACACTGTTATGCCACTGGATGTGCAATCCTACAGTAAAGGAAGAGGGGAAATAAAAGCATTATTTGTATTTGTTTAACTTTGAGTGCTACACCCAGTCTTATTTTCAACAACTAAAAGTGACTTTCGAAAGCTAGTAAAACGCTGAAATATGTTATTGGTTTTCAGGCTCTACTGTATACTCCACATCCTAATCCATTTGGTCAACTCAAATATCCTCACACCTATCTTTGCACTTATTCCTGTTGTACATGGTGGTGTGGGTAGTGCTGGGTTCAAATGTGGAAGTCCCACTTTCAGATCCATGTTAGCAATGGGGCTCATTGGGAACCCTGAACAACTACTGTCTCTTATCCCTCAGAGTTGTTCTGAGGGCCAGATGCCTCTGGAAATCAAGCAGAGAGAGAAATCTAAATAATACATTCATTTTACAGAGCTGAAAGCAACTGAGATTTATTCCCAATTACTCAAGCAACTCAGTTGAGATTTGGTTTGAACCCAGTTCTCTCACGGACCAATCCATAGGGCTACAGAATCCAACAGTGTTCAATTGTTCCACCTTCTGCAGGCCTCCAGAATATCTCCCCCAAACCTTTATGTGTATTCTATTATCATGCCACACAAGCATGAGCAACTGGTATTCTGCACCCAGTAGGAACTCCTGCACCTCTATGGTGCAGTATGGGAATCCACACCAACTCTCTTATAACATATTATCTACATACTGTACTGATAGCCAAGGGTCTTTGCGTTGAGGGCGAGAAGACCTTGCTCTCTCTGGTTGCCCTCCCTCTACCCAGCCCAAAAAAGGTGGAGCTGTCTGGGTGGTCTCACCCAGTCTATGTTGTCCAACCAGTTGTCCCGAATCATCGCCTCTTTTTTCAAGAAGTAGTTGCCCTCCGAATCAAAATGGCCTTCCTCCATCTCCTCTTGCAGATTAAATGGGGTGATCCGGACCCCATCTTCATAGTCAATGGTGGCAGATTCCTGCCCTGCAAGGGGGAAAAAAACAAGAAAATTATTTCTGATGTAGCAGCTCCCTATGAGACTGGACCTACAACAACTCCAAGTGCAGCATTTTAACAGCTCTCCATCCCCCACACAGGGCCATATACATACTGGTCTGTTTTATTGGGATGGTGTAAGGATTTTGAACACTTTTAGGAACCACTCTGTGTAAATACTAAGTACTAAAACATTCATTCAGTTGCACCATTTCCTTCAGGGAGTCGTGTCCACACTGCTGCATCACAAACACAATCGGTCCTTATATTTTTAGTCATGACCTAGAAACTTGTTTTTAAAACACACATACAGATCTCAGAATGCTGACTTCCACTATCAAAATCTGCATCCGTCAATCCTCACTCCCAACCTCATACTTACCCTCCACATCATCTGATGCAAGGATGTCATATTTACTGCCTCGCCCTTCATCATCCTCATCATCATCCTCTTCATCACTGTCCAATGAGTGCTTGCCCTTAAAGCGGCTGCCTGGCCCTCCAACTGCAGGTTCCACCAGCTGCTCAGGAGACAGAGAAAAATGGTGCAGAATTTCTGCATTTAGAGGCTGAAGTCTCTGGTCCATTCCCCCCAGTGTTACAGCTTCTCCCTGTTGTAAGCTTCCCTATACCTTCAGGACAAGGCAGGATACATACCTATGTAAATAATTAGTCACACAGTTTTTATACATTAAAAATGGTGCAGATGGTTCCCTATTGGCTCTGCCCCCTGAATACCAAACTATAGGGGAAAAAAAGGATCTCCCCAGATACAAATACCCGCTGAAACTCAATTCTCACCTTCTTTTTAGGCAAACTCATTTCCTCTTCATCCTCATCACCTTGATCCTCGAAGGTCACTTTGCGTTTTGACATTATGGCCCTACAGAAAACAATTTAGATTAAAGGATGGGTATTGGGGACCCCAAACGCCCAAGAGGTCTGTCTGCATGCTGCGCAGCTTTCAGTGGAAAGCCTTGGTGGTTCCGATGGGTTTCGTCAATTGGCTTTGGTAGAACATGTGTTCCCTTGCTGATAAGGCCCTTATCTCCACCCTGCAGGTCTTGGGGAAAGTTTGCAAACAGGAGCTGTCAACTCCATCTTTACTGCCTGCACTAGCGGGGGGGGGGGGGGCGCTTATATGCATCAGTTAACTCCTAACACAGGAGTTAAGTACCATAACACAATTCCACCAGTCATACTGTTTCAAAGCACAAGAATAAACTACACAAAAATATAGTGAATTAGAAGTTCTATACGTAACTCTAGCCCAATTTTTTTAACTATACACTGTACTAAGAAACCTCAAATTTACTGGTGCGAGTTACACAAGCTTGCTTTTTTGCACAATTTGACTTTCAAGAGCAAGGCTTTTATGATGATTTAAGACATTGCAAAAAAAAAAGGGGGGGTACTAATGGGAGAATATGAAGACTGAGAATACATTGCAAAAATGCCAGCCATCAAAAGGAAAAAGACAGAAGCCCCACCCCTGCTCCACACTTTAGCAGTTGAACATTATCCAGAATACCCAGGGAAGTTTTTGAGTTTTCATTCACCTCCATAAGGACCAGAAATCAATCTTTTTAAAGAGACTTTCATCCAAATTCACACACAATAAATTACCCCCTTTCATGAAGACTTTGCCACTCTCTAATAAATAACCTGCCAATCCCTCTATCTGATTGCAATAAAGCCTGCAGAACTGAAACAACCACACATTCTTCCACTGTTGATGATCCCTATCTTTGTTTCCTATCCCTTTCTCCATTGTTCTCTCTGTGCTGAATCACAGATTGTAATCACTTTGAGGCAGAGACCTTTCCTCTTCTACTGTGGAAAGCACCATGCAAATATATGGTCCTACTGTACATCAAAATAATGATAATCAGTAGCAGCAGCGGCAGCAAACAATATCAATATGCACATATTAACTTTACGAGACCACCCATCAAACACCCTCCACACCACACTAGCAAAAATTATAGCCGGGAAATATGGAGAGTGTGTGTGCGTCAAAACAAATAAACCTGCGCCGTCATAAGACTGCCCAATGGCTTTAACTCACAGATCTAATAAGGGGGAGCAACTAATTGGAAGGCTCTTATCCTATTCCTGACAGTTATTATGGAGTCCCTAAAACTAAAGCCCGCATTTCTTTCCTCCTAATAGGTTCCCACCAATTCTCAAGAGCACCGAACAATTTAACTACGTAGATTACCTCCTCCGCCCTTCCCCCTCCGCCCGGGGGAATGAATGCAGCCGACTCCCTCCCACCTGAAGCCCCGATGCTGTGCAGCGACCACCTCAACTCTCCAGCCACCACGGTGAAGGAATCAACATCCGGGGTCCGCCGCCATTCGAAGAGGATGTGACCTCAGACACGCAGAGCCATTTCCCGCTTGCGTCGGAAGTGACGTTAACTTCTGGCAATTGATTGCTTCATTGCTATTGATTAGTACAGTCCGGAGAACTGTGGGCAAAGGCCCACAGCGGCTGTAGTTTTTCTTCTCCAGTGTAATGACAAAACATCAAAGGCACGAGGGTGGGAAATATTTTTATATTGGCTTACCCTGGTGTGCAAACGTTCTGAAATCTTTCGAACCTCTTCAGCTAACTAACAACTATTGTATTTTATTTTATCCCGGCCTCAGCCCAGTGTTTCTAAAACTTGTTGAAGTCCATCTCTCCCCGCCCCCGAAGTTTTCACGCATTCATTCATTAGCTGTCAGGATGGGCCACCACTTGTTAAGGGTTAAATAGGTTTAAAAAGGGGACCAGGCAAATTCATGGAGGAAGTCAATCAGTGGCTATTAGCCGCCTGCTTGTTAAACTAACTGCTTGCTAAACTAACTCCATGATCACAGAGACTGTATTAGCTGCTGCAGGGGACATACAGCAGGAGAAAGCTACTGTCTTCATGCCCTGTTTCTTGGAAGCATCTGGCTGGACTTGGTGAAACTGACTCTGCTACGTAGCCCTCCGACTACAAGCAGTTGTAGAAGGCTCATCACACTGTTTAGTACCTTACGCACTAGTATGTCCTTTGGAGCTGAGGCTATGCTAATAATACAGCGGGGGGGGGCATTTTCTACTATGCGTTCCCCTGAAATATGATGGGGGACCAGAAAATAGAAGGCTGTTCAGTAAAACGAGACCTTGCCGGGGACGGACCGGTAGTAGCAACTTTTGCTTAGACCTCTCTGAACTCTGCATCAATTTGTTGTTTCTCTGACCATTACGCTCTCCTTAACAAGAGTCCCTTTAGGACCAGTCAGATTCAGAATTTAAAACTTGTGGTTAAGTTCCTGTGCTCATTGTAAATGTCTTGGTTCCTCTTTCTAGCTGTTTGTTCTCTTTGCTCTTGAAGAGGAATGTGTGCGAGGAAAGCGCCGTCCTGCTGTGGACGCGCGTCTCCCCTCCTTCCTGGATCGTGTGATCCAGGGACTTTTGAGCGTACCTGGATGGAGAAAACCAGGTGAGCTCAAACCCCGCCCTTCCTTCTGAGAATCCATTGCTCTCGAAGGGGGAGAGGGAAACGGACAGGAGAAGGAAACCCCTAAGCGAGCAGCTCGTGCATTATTTGCTACCCCAGGTAAGGGAGTGCATCCTCTTCTGAAAATATGGGACTTGCATGCCAGCCACGGTGCGTTTCCTCCAGGGTATCCTGGCCAGACCCAGGACTTTCAAGAAGAGAAATCTCCCCCGCCCCTTGTTTCTCCCAGATCTTGTCATTTTTTTCCTGTCTTGCTTTCCCCATTTCTTGGGTCTGTTTCATTCTTCTTTACACCTTCATCCACTTAAAACAAAACCATCCGCATACTTCCTCATTTTCCTCTGCCCTTCACTTTTTCACTCTTCAGCAATCTTCCTTCATCGCAACCTTTTACCCTCTCAAGTACTTTTATTTTCAAGATTTTTCTGCAGTTCTAGACACATTTACTTGGGAATCAGTCCCACTGAACTCAGTAGGGATTACTTCTGAGTAGACATGTATAGCACTGCACTTCTTGTTCATTCTTCTTGTGTTCCACAATTTGTTCGTGCATTTCTTTACTCCACTTTTGCATCTTGTTTTTTTTGCAGCTGCTTCCCTCACTCTTGCTTTAATCCCCAATTATTTATTTGTTGTTCTCCCTCCTTCCCTCAAAGAGCAGCTATAGGTAAGTTCAATTCCTGGAATCTGCCAGATCTGGCTAGAAGGGCCACAGATGAGCTGAAGCTGCCCTGCAGTGCCAATGTGTGGCTTCATTCTTTCATTGCACACCTTTTTCCACTCACATCCTTCAGAATCTTGTTCCCCTCAGAATGTCACTTGCTTTACTCTTAATGATCCTTGCATTCTCCCGCATTTTTCTCAACCCTTCATTCCCCTACTACAGCCCAATTCTGTGCATTAAATTCGACTCATCAAGGTCAATGGAACTTCAATGTTTCATGGAGATTTTCATGACCGGATATAATTACCACAGTTTTGGGAAGTATGGGTTCTGCAGCCATGTAGACACAAATGAAGAAATAAAAATCTTTAAACTGTAGTTGTGTGATGGATTTCTTTAATGCCAGTTGCCACTGACACACAGATGTAAACTGTCACAACCACAGACAAGATCTTCGTTTCTCAGCCGACGTTTCGCTCCTCAGACGGAGCTTCTTCAAGGCAGACGCAGTGTAACCACTGCTGGATGGAAAAGACCTCAGAAGAACGTTGACAGTTAATACAGTTCAAACCTCTAATCACACAACTACAGTTTAAAGATTTTTATTTCTTCATTTGTGTCTACATGGCTGCAGAACCCATACTTCCCAAAACTGTGGTAATCAATGGAACTTGTTCCCAGGTTAAGTGTACAGTATAGGATTGTAGTCCATCCTGTTCTATATTTGCATTTCCTTTTCTAATCCCTCACATCTTTCGCTTTCTCATTCTATTCTGAAGTTTCCTTCCACACACACAGGTCTGTTCCACTCACCCCCCTCTTCCATCATCCTCTCACCCCCAGATTCATCCCCACTGGCAGGGCCCAACCACCATGAAACTCCACATCTCCAGTGCTCTCGTCTCTTCCCACCTGGAATACCCCCCAGACCGGCAGGGATTACTCTATAAGAAGAGCAGCCGCAGCGCTTCCTACCAGCCATGTTGGTGTGAGCTCCGGGGCAATCTTCTCTTCTACCGAGAGCGATATGGAGACCGGGATCCCTTTAGGCTCATCATCCTGGAAGGTTGCACTGTGGAGCTGCAGGAATCTGCCTCCGAACCATACACCTTTGAAATTTCCTATCCTTATGGGCTACCCGGTAGCCGGTCTTACAAGATGGCAGCTGAGAATCAAGAAACCATGGAAAGTTGGGTGCGCGCTCTCAGTACTGCAGGGTTTGAAAATCTCCGGGCCTTGGCTACTGAGCTGAAGGGACAATTCCAGGAACTGAAGAGCCAGCAGCTTCCCAAATTGGAGAGATGCTCTGCAACAGACTTTGAGATACCCCCTCCAAGATCGGCGGAAGAAAGGGGATCCCTAAACATGGATTTCCCACAGCTCCATCAGAAATTTGGGGAGGAAATTGTGAGGGTAAGGTGTCTGTGGCAGAAGGAGAGAGAAGGCAAGAAGCAACCAGAGGGAGAGAATTTGATAGATTTGGGGGAGGACCACCCCAAGTGACTAATGGGGAGTAAGAATCTATATGAAGTTTGGGGAAGGGTAAGCATACAGTGGGCCAAGTATGACATTCTGATGAAGATATCTGGTGAGCATCTGTCAAATCAAGACACATTTTGGTATTGGTTCTTTTAACGATAAATAAATTTGTATGTAAAAAAGACTCCCTCTGAGAATTCCTTGTTCACCTCCATATCAGCAGGAGGCACAGCCCTATGAGAAAAGAGGGCTGGTTGTTGAAGGGACCTCTGCTCCTCCTAGTCAAGGGGTACTTTAAGGAGCCCTGCTTAGTGTTCCTCTTTGCTCCCAACACAACACCGTAAAATCCCTCATCGTGCAGTTACCTAGCTCTCCTTTAAAACCAAAAACAGGACCCTTGTTTTCCAACAATGGTTTCAGGAAGCAGATTCAAATGTCCAATCTAAATTTGATGCATTCTTACTTTATGCCCTTTTGTTCCCTTGCTTAATCGGATTCGCTTAATACACTGGGTGGAAAATCAATAATACACTTTTCAAGATGAAGTGTGCCAGATTGTTGTCAGAATAAGACTGAGAAGACCTGTCCTAGGTTCATATCCTATTTGGCCAGGATGCTCACTGGCTTGGCTTGAGCTAGTCAGATATATTCAGCTCAACCTATGGTTGTGAGGATAAAAGGAGGTAACTCCTGTGTATATATGCAACCATGAACTTATTAGAGGAAGGGTAGAATATAAGTGTTAGGAATAATATGAACCAATATGCCAGATATAGTAAAATTGTCCCATTGACAACCCAACCCCCATGGTTTGTAATGCTCCAAACTGTCCAAAACTCCAAACCAATTAAGAAAAGCCATCCCACCTAAACACACCCTAGAGGAGATGACCTCCCCCCCCCCCTGGCTATCCTAGTACCCTTCAAGACATCCCCAACCCACCTCAACTAGTGAAGACACTTAATGGACTTGAATTTTGTCTGTTAACATTTTTAAACAAAGCAATGGAAAAAAATCCAAGAACGAGGCACAAACAACAACAAAAATGAAGAGGAGGACAATAAGATGTCAGCTGTAAACTTCCAATTTTTCTGCTCTTCCTAATTAGGTAGGTGAAAAAAAATTAAAAGGGGGAGAATTGGTTGAATTCCTAATTTCCAGTGTCTGTCCCATTAAATAAAAGCACAAGGCCAAAAAAAAAAAAATCCCAAGTATCTGTATACATAATTACAATACTGAAACATATATATAATATATGTGTTATAGAGAAAGGTTATGTACAGAGACAAGGATGAGCTAATGAAGTTTTTTGTTTTGTTTTTCTGAGTGGGAGTGTGAACCCTAGGAGAAGCCACTATTTGGGGCAGGTGAATCCTGGGAAGCGAGATTTTGAAACAGGTTCATGATTTCAAACTATTCCCAACTGCAGAGAACATGACCGAAGAGGAGAAAAACAACGCTGTGGAATGTGAAAGCAGAAGGGGCAAGAGAGTTGTGAGAGGCCACCCGAGTCCCGACTTGGCTCTAGCTGGTCTGACCTCCAAGACGGCAAGAGTTGAACCTTCCCAAGACCTCTCCTCCCACAGGATTCCTACAGTTCTGATCCATAGCCCCTACTAATGGGCCAATACTGCTAGCACCCCAGGCTTGTCTAGATCGCGCAGAACAGAAGTCAGGAATCTGGCAGGCTGGATTATTCTTGGCGACTAAGGCCTAGGAAGCAAATACCAGTATCTGAAAAATCATAGGAAAAGGGGGAAACATGATGCTCCTTTGTGGTTAACAGTGTACCACAGAGGAAGAGGGAAAATACATTCCAGTTATTTTAATAAGGGGCCTGTTTACTATTCATCGAGGGAGAAGGGAATAAGGCAGGTACCATTTGGGCACAACTACACTATAAAAGACATTTTGAAACCTATTTAATTGACATGGCTGCCAGTCCAGAAACTCTACGAAGAGTTTGTGGGGCTTTTACGGTATTCTCAGCATCTTCTCAAGATACAATTCCCAGGGATCTTCTGAATGAAGCCATGACAATTAAACTAATTTCCAACCTGTTTAAATTTATAGTGGAGTTATGGCCTTTGCATTGAAAAATGGACAAAAACAAGCTTGATATATAGGCAAAGATTTCCAAGTAGTGAGAATTGTTATAGTACTGTATACGAGCACTGATGTTTGTGGAGAAGCTCTTTGCAAAAATGTCCCCTTGGTAGCAGAAAGAACCTGGTGGCTTCTCTTTTTCAGCAACCAGTGAATGGCCAAGAAAGGTTTCCTCTCCTCAGGAAATGCATTTCTTCAGCAATGCATATGCCAGAAGGCAATTTTTCCAAGGATGAGGAACAACATCTCTTTTCCTCCATCTTACTGAAAAGCAGAAAACTTAATTGACTGCATATCAACACGGGGTATTCATAAAGTCAACCCCACTCCAAGTACAACTGGAGCACAATTTCCTCTCTTTTCTCCATTCAGGAATGGCGGTCAAGATTCTGAATTATCAATTGCTTTTTCAGACCACTGCTAAGAAACCTCTGCAGAGATGTAGTTTTAGAAGCCACTGAATGGGTATGTCTATAGGCAATAGGGTTGCCAATCATCTCCCCCCCCCCCCAAGACAGAGGGTCCTCTGTTTCCAACAGCTGCATGACAGGCAGAAATGATAGGCCCAGCTCGTCCCTTTGGTGGATATCCATGCTGGGAAAAAGCCCATCCTTGCTGAATTTCTCCCCGTCGTGTGGCTCTCAAAGCACAGAGCGTCTATCAGAAATCCTAGCCTACATTACCATGCATAAGGGGGTAGGCTAGAGGGGATTTCTCTTACAAGCCTCTGTCAGGTTTGGGATGGAACAGGGGGAAACACAGCAGTGTGAGGAGGGCCACGCTGACCCCCACTGAAAGAAGAGCTTGTTTAATATTTTGGAGGACAAGGTAGAAAAGGCCGTACCGCAAACTCTTGGAACTAGCCTCTTCAGGAGGATGTGGTGTATGCATTAAGTGGTTAAATATTTTAAGGAGAGGGCGTTTTATGTACAGTACTCAAGAGAGGGAAGTGGGAGTTATTATTAATAATACAATTACCTCCTTAGTTAAGACTCCAAGCTTGGGAAAGGGTGGGGCAGGCGTTGTGTGTGCTCACAGCTGCACTTGTCGGTTTGGTGAAATTTGCAGCGGGGTAGCCATCTTCTGCAGCCACACAGAGCACAGTGGCCATCTTGTTTTGGCCCTGTTCATCAAGGAAGAGGGAGGGGGGGGAAAGAAGGGGGTCAAATCCACCTCAAACCAGGCACACAAAAGGGAGGTAAGAACATGGACACAAGTTAAAGATCCTCCCTCCCCAGTCCACTGTGGCCCTAACTTGAGTGGTTCAGTGCACAGCAACTAATCCCCTTGGCACACCTCCACCTGTCCTCTGGGTCCCCCTACCATAACAAAAGTCCCTGGTGGTGGCCACCATCTTGGTCCTTGGCTGAAGAAAGGGAGTTCTTGGGGCTTGTGCTGCCCCCTAGCCCTACTCAAAAGTATGTGTCTTGTAGCACTGATGCCCCTGGGGGTTCCCCATCTTGCCCCTCTTCAGAGGATGGCAGAGGGGCCGATTTGGGTTCCTTTTTCCTCAGCGACAACTTCCTCTCTTTCTTCAGCTTGGCTTCCTCTTTGGCTCGTTCCTTCTGCTGCTTCTTTTCCCTCTCCTTTTCCTGTTTCTCTCGCTCCTTCTGCAGCTTCTTCTCCCGCTCTTTTTCCTGCCTCTGCCTCTCCTTCTCCAGCCTCTCTTGCTTTTCACGTTCCTTCTCTTTCCGCTTCTCTTCCTTGCTGCTGCCGCCGCCGCCACTGGTTTTCTTGGGACCTCCCAGGGGCACGTTGTTTCCAGTGGGGGAGGGCAAAGCCGGGTGGAGGCCTTCAGATACCACCACCTGACTCTGGGCAACAGGAGGGACTGGAGGGGGGACAACAGAGTGCGCTGGGGAGAAGGAGAGGCCGCTTGTGCTGCTGAGAGAAACCCTTTGCTTCAGGCCTGTGAGGCTTAAGACGCTGGCGCTGGCAGTCAGGGGCGGGTTCATGCGGTGACACTCCTCGCGGATGGCTCGTGAGCCATGCAGTCGGCGGGAGGGCTTGTACTGGAGCTCCCCCCGTGTCTCTCGCCACTTCTTCAGCTGGGTGGCATTCTCTCGCTCTATGAGGGCTTCCGTCACTGGGATATTTATGACCTGAGCAAGTTGGGAGAGAGAAACAGGGACAAGAGGAATAGCCTCACGGCATGTTTCACTAAGCACCACAGGTACCACCTACTGAGCACTCGCTTGTATGGTAACACACACCCACCCTAGGAGGCCTGTCACTCAAAACAAGGCCGGTGCCTCTCTTCTGTGCAAACCCACATGCCAGCTGAAGTTCAAAAGCACATCTTACATGGAGTTCTTTGTTTTCTCCCCCTGTTTTTGTTTTGGAACTCAAATCAGTCTGGCCAGTCTCCATAGGCTTACCATATCCAAAGGGGGACAGGGTGCCTATACCTTTAACCATTGTAAAAAGAGGGAATTTGGGCAGGTGCAGCTCATAATGGAAGGGTGCAACAAGCTGCACCTGCCAAAATTCCCTCTTTTTACAATGGTTAAAGGTGTAGGCGCCCTGTCCCCCTTTGGATATGGTAAGCCTAAGTCTCCATATTGGAGCACAGGAAGGGTGAGTCAAGGGATTCCTTCTACTGTACTGACTGTTGCAGAAGCTCCCCTAAGCTGCTTCTTTGCCCAGCGGAGGAAAAAGAGGCAATCTTTTTACATGCAGGTGAAAAAACTGTTTGGGGAGGTGATTTTACAACAGCAGTGATTTTGTACTGAAACACAAGGAGGTGAAAAACTGAAACAAGGTCTCTCTGCCTGCCCTTCCTCTACTCTGACTCACAGTCTGCCCAGGCTGATTTGGGTTGCATGCATTAAAAGAAGAAAAAAGGAGAAGGAAAAAACCCACAGAACCCCATGTATTGTGTAGTTGGAGGTTGGCAACTCTTTTCAAGCAACCCTCCCCCCCCTCCCTGGTTGGGGAAATGAGGAAAGAACATGAGAAGAGCCCTGCTGGATCACACCAAAGGCCCAGCTAGCTCAGCATCCTGTTTCCACCAAATGCCTCCACGAAGCCCCCAAGCAGGCAGCAGCCCTCCTGATCCTCCCCAGCCATTTTTATTCTGAGATACACTGCCTCGGAACACAGAGGCTCTACTTGGCTATCATGAGCAAAAGGCATGGCTAGACGGACCTCTCCTCCACTAATGTGTCTATTTCTCCTTTTAAAGCCCTTTAACCTGGTAGCCCTCACACATCTTGGGGTAGTCAATTCCACTGATTAATTATGGACTGGGTGAAGTACTTTCTTTTGTCCGGTCCGAATCTAAGGGGAAGGCACACCTACCTGGGAGTAGCCTCATTGAACAGAGGGACTTACTTTCAAGTAGGCATGCTTAGAATTGCACTCGTTTGTACCTTACATTTCAGTAACTATGGTTGCACACTTGTTGGAGCGGGGATGCATTTTATATTTTTTGGAACGGTTGCTAATGGTCTCTTTTGATTAGGCAGGGTCTAAACCTAATAGAGCAAACCAAGTTGGCGTCTTTTCCACATGTGTGTCTGCTTACTGTGCAAATGCAGAATCTAATACATGGTAAAAAAAAACAACAACCTTGACATTTAAAGTTTTCCTTCAAGATAAAACACTCCATACGCTTTTTAGTTATCTTGGTTGCTGATAAAAGCTTAGAAACATATGAGCAAAATCCAAAGATGACTCAGAAACTGGGCAATCTTGTCATGAAACGTTTTTGATCAAAACTGAAATGGTCAGAATTCCTACAAGAAGGGATGGTCGCAATCACTGGCATTATCTATACATCTTTAGTACTGTCACGTCTGACTTTCTGCATTACGGACATCATGCAATAGCTTCTCCTCAGCACAACCCAAGTTTCCCACCTCCAGCTTCACGACTGTTCACAGCCAGTCTCACCTCTTGGACCAGGCTGTCCTCTTGCATGGCCTGAACAGGGAGATTCCGCAGCTTCTCCATGGTCTCATACATGCCCTGGCACGAGCGCAGCTTGTCCACAGAGCCCAGCGTACTCCGCAGCAGCACCAGGCCCACCCTGAAGATGATCTTCACCCCTGCATGCAGGAAGAGATGGGGTGGATCAGAGGTCAAGAGGGAGGGGATTCACACACAGGGGTCCGAAACGACATGAAACAAAGGGAGAGATGGGGGCAAGTACAGGTGAAGGGAAGTGGCACTTGGAGATTTGGCAAGAGGAGCAGACTAAACAGACCCAGAGCTGTGTGTCACAGGAACATAAGGACAGCCTTACTGGCTATGTGTTGGGTAAAGAACCACTTTATTTTGTATGTCCTGAATCTTTTGCCTTTCATTTCACTGGGTGACCTTCCCAATCTAGTATTATGAGAGGAGGGAGAAGACATTCTTTAAGAATGAGATGGTGCAAAAACCGACGTTTCGTTCCAGACTAGGAACTTTTTCTAGGTGCAATCGCAAGGATTGTAGGATGATAAGTCAGCAGCGCAAAAACCTCGGGTTTAAAAGCTGAAGAAAGCGCAGGAAACCAGAGGCTAATTAGAAACGGAATTAGAAACTGCGCTTTCTTCAGCTTTTAAACCCGAGATTTTTGCGCTGCTGACTTATCATCGTACAATCCTTGCGATTGCACCTAGAAAAAGTTCCTAGTCTGGAACGAAACGTCGGTTTTTGCACCATCTCTAGCCCTGGATTTTAAATGTATTTTTTCCTGTTCGCAGTTTTTTTGAACTTGCTCTTAAGACCTGCGTTTCAGTGTTTGGAAATTGTTTTTAATCTTGTTTTGGCTTTGAAAGAAAATTACATGGCATCTCTACCCATATAACCCTATATCTTGTAAGATTATACCTGGTCATGAAAGCTTCCGCTCTAACTTGGAGAAGACATTATTTCCATGTACTTTCTCCACATTATAAATAATTGTATAAATTTGTATCATGTCCCTTCCTTAATGACTTTATTAAAAAAAAAACACACAAATTGATCATACCACTTTGAAGTAATCACACAGGAATAGATTTGGCATCATAAGAACCTTAGTTGTCTCACAATTTCTCCTTGGGGGGGGGGGGTGTTTATTGAACAATCTTCCAGCCCTCATGATTGCAACAAACAGCCTGGCTACCATGTGCCCAGTGGCTCAGGAATTCTCCTTCTGTCAAGGGGCAGAAAGGCTGTTCAGCAAGGGAAATCTGATTCCTAGCAGGAAGTGAAGGGCACTGTAGGTCTTCTGCATTTGGAGAGCTCACTTTCCTTCAATGGAATCGGTGGAAGAGAGGGAGCAGACTCTAAGTAACAAGACACATAAGGATTGCCAAATTGGGGGGGGGGGGGGGAAATGAGTCTCACCTTCACAGAAGAACATGTCCCAAACGCGCAACACAGAGCACCAGGGCAAGGTCCGGGAAAAGATGCACATAAACCACTCCGTCATATACAGGATGGGGTCGACCTTGTATCGCTTCAGGTGGCGGTACGCAATAGGGGATGCCCGCCGTAACAGGGCGAAGAAGATCTCCCCGTCCAGCTGGATGGCCTCCTGCACAAGACGCACAAGACACATCTGGGATGGGGAGGGAACTTCAGGGACACCAGAAGTGGCAACCCATTCTCCCCCCCCCCCAAAAAAGCTTCTATCTTCTGCCCTTCAGTGTTAAGAATAGGGGGGCCAAGGGTCAAAAAGTGTGCCCAAAGATAAAGAGCAGACGCATCAAGCCTGGTTCCAAACACTGCAACCATCTGTAGCCGCTGCAAGTTGCAGAAGAAGATGTGAGGAGAAAAGCAGAAGTTCTGCAGGCCTGAAGTGGCCCCAAGGAGCAGTTTGATGCTCCACAGACCTAAGAGGGCTGCTGTCTTTCTGCATACAGAGGCTCTGTGACTTTAACTGCTGTGTGAAAGGTAGAAAACCAGAGACGAAACTTTTCCCAGCATTGAAATGGGAAAAGCTGCACCTGTTAACGTCTACCAGCTCTGCAGCTGCTTAAGGCAAAGAGTCTCTATCCAAATAAAAACACCACCAGGCCCTAAAGGACCACAGGAGCTGAAACAAGCTGCCAGCCACCTCCACCTTCTTGAACTCTCCAGCTACGTTCATATGAAAGGTTAATCAAAGAAAAGGAACACTGGACACTTTCACCCCACTCTGCTTTCCCTGTGAGCCCATTCTCTTGAACATTTTCAAACAGAGTTATCACTTGGTTAAAGAAACTTTGGCTGATTAACTGTATACCCTCTGATCAATTAAAACTGCCCTTGAATAAATGCAATAGTTCTACAGAATTTTCTTTTTAGACAGTCTAATGGGGTTTTTAGACAGTCTAATAGACAGTCTAGGTTTGTCTAATCTCTTGTACATAAAACAATTGTTTAAAGAGTCTGCTGCCCGAATCACAGGAGCACAGGTTAAGTAATTTAATCTACCGTAGTCAGTCAATCAAAAATGTTGCATCTCTCTTTTCAAATCAAGTCATCTTTGGGAGCCAGGGGTATGTGGAAGGAAAGCTTTGTCCATCATTAGCTACATAACAAAACAAACAAAAGACATAAAAAATCAAGGACAGGTGGGCCAACCACCAGAGCAGGGGTTCTGAAACGCCGGTAGGAAGCACGTGTAGTGACAGTGGAGATGTCCCGCTGCTGCCGGGAAATAAAGGTGTTTTTTTTTTACTTACCGGGGGTTGCACCGGCCCTCTGGAGGGTGCGGGGGAGCAGGCCCCCTCTGCAGATCTCCCTGCACTTCAGAACGGCTCCCTGAAGTGATCGAGACCCACTTCTGGTTTTTGTCTGAAACCGGAAGTGGGTCTTGATCGCTTCAGGAGCTGATCGCTTCAGGGCGCCAGCCCTCCAGAGGGTGCGGGGGGCCCATGGTTACCTCTGTGGGCCTTCCCGTGCTTCTGACCTGAAACCGGAAATGGGTCTCGATCGCTTCAGAGAGCCAATCTGAAGAGTGGGGAGGCTCGCAGAGGGGGGCTGCCCCACCACACCCTCCAGAGGGCTGGCACAACCCCCGGTATGTTAAAAAAAAAAAACCCACAATTTTTCCTGTCAGTGGCGCATTCCTGGGAGTGCCGCCACAGCTGGCCTGCCCTGCAAGGTCTTACACTTCCCCTACTCGTGGGGAGAACTTTGAGAACCGCTGCACCAGAGCACATGGTGAACTTACTCTATAGAGTAGTCACTGGGGGCAAATTTCATGTTGATCGAGGTGGAGGCGAGAGAAGTGAAACAGAATGGAAAACAAACCTTAAGAAAACCCATCACATGAATTGGGCTCCAACGGGGAAATGAAAGTCAGGCAACATTTAGTATATACAGTATATTCCCCTGCTGGAGAATATTCCCAGAGGGTGAGCCTCCCTCCCCTTTCCTGGAGGCCCTCCAGAAGGATTCTTTCCTCTCTAGAAAGCTCTGCACAGCAGGATCCTGGGATATCCTCCTGTGCCTTTGCTCAGTGCTGTCCTCCTTGTGAGGACGAAGCAGGAGAACCCCTGTTCATCAGGGATTGTTTCAGAACACAGAAGGCATCTCCTTGCAAATGACCCCTGCGGAGAAATGCCAAAGGACAACTGGTTTTGCTCATGGGGATGCAGCCACACTCACCAGTCCAGCACTATAGTAGCCAGGGAGGTATTTCTCACAGATCTGCACAAGGCACCAAAAAGCTTGCTATGAAGAGAAACCAAAAAAGACACTCTTAGCACTGAGCACCCTGGCAGCTCATCTGATTTCCCTCCAAGAGTCCTGGCTTGCTTCCCCAACCACTGCAAGGAGCCAGTGCCATTCCGTGCTTTCCCAGGGCCACCAGACTTCTTCGAGACACTGTGCAGGTCCATCCAAGGGATGGTGTTCAGGAAAGAAAAAGCACCGGGATGTGGACAAACCTACGAATCGCTGTGGACTCATGTGCTTGGCTTAAATATAAATGGACGATAACACCGTCCCTGCATAAGGACATATGGAAGCACAGTGGCTGCTGGGGCACCAGCCTCAGTGACTGCGAACAACAGAGAAGGGGAGAGCTTCAAGTGGCAGAGGCTCCACAGATTAGGAGCCAATGGTGTGAGAAAGGCCAGCCTTGTCACCAATGAGACCCCAAGAGGTTCACAGTGACCGTGTTCCCACACACTCACATTGGGCCCTTCCCAATGCCGACAAACCGACATGGACTCCTGGCTCCTCCCAGCATTCATCCACGACACCTCCACATCACTTAAAAAGCCAAACCCAAACCCATGTTCTCAGACATTTCACCGCTCTTCCCTCCACTCTGCAACTCCAGACAATTCCTCACCTCTGCAGGCATATGCATCAACAAAACTGCAGCAACAGGTGCCTGGGCTTGGCAGTAGCCTTCTTCTGGCCGGTAGATAGTGTAGGCTTTCAGGATGCGGTAGAGGTCCTGCTGCCTATGAGAGAGAGGGAGAGAGAGAATGATTGGGAACCCAGGCTTTGGAAGAGGGTAGAGAGGACAATTGACAAACAGTAGGACCAGGAAGCACTGGAAGATTTCAAACTAACAATTTCAAACACCATTTCAAACTAAGACCACTTGGTTGAGCAGAGTTACACACCCTGTTTTATTACTGCGTTTTATCACTAAGGCTGTGCAGAACAGTCAAGGCTCAGAGTTTTCCAAATCATGGGCCAGAATGCCTTTTGGATTTCTGAAAGCAAGACCAGGGCAGGGGGAGTCATGAGTACTTTTTTATTGTGTGTTCAGTTATCTGAGGTTAAAGATGAAGTGGTATAGGGAAATCAGAGGTGTACACGATACAGCAGTGAAGGGTGGAGGAGCCGGGCAGGCGGGGATGAGGCAATGCCTGAAGGTGTCAAGCAGTATACCTAGTCAGCTGTCTGTTCCGGTGGAGGAAGACTTGTCCAGTTCATAGGGAGTGTGACTTCATAAAGGTTACATACTGGAAGAGCACAGGACCCAGGGGCCTCCCAATCCAAGAGGATGCTGTTTCTGGCTCACCATAGAGCAAGGTCCCCCCACCCCACTTCCATTCTCTCACCCATGGCCTCCCCGAGCAGCAAACATCTCATGGAACGGGAACTGCCTGTGTAGGTCTTTCTCAATCACATCGAGCCACTTGGGATCTCCAGGCTGACGCTCCAGTTCCTAAGAGAGGCAGCCAAAGAGGAAAAGGCTGAGAACAGAAGAATCCTGCTTGATCAGATCAGGGGGCCATCTAGTCCAGCACTTGGCAGGATCTACATCTCCCTCTCCCAGCTAAGTCCCCTCCAGTCCCCTCCCCCAGCCCAGAAAAGCACTCAGAAATACCTCAAATTTCCCCAGATTTTGATCCAGAAGCTCCTTGCTGTTTGAGAGAAGTTGCCAAGCTTTGGCACGGAGGGAAGAGGGAATTCCCTTCCGGCAACGCAATTTCACCTTCAATAAGATGAAGAAATGATTAATAAATGTTGCATATAAATAAAGTAAAGCAGTAAGCAAGCTAAGCAAAATACAAACCAGGATCTTTCTATATGGTAGAGAGGAATCTGGGACTGATGTTTGCTCACCTTCTGGAATCTGCGCGACAGCCACTTGTCCCAGTGGGAAAACATGTCCAGCCACTTGAGTTCCCGTTGTCTGGATACATCCACAGGAATGGTGCTCTCGCTGCAGAAAGAAAAAACGTGAGAAGGAGGCAGATACTGAGCTAAGAAGAGAAAGGCTGCCAGTTCGACCCAATGCTCCTGTGCTTTTAAAAGTCTGGATAATTTATGCAGATTGATTTCTTTTTCATGATTTCGGTGGCTTCTGCCATGGGAATGGACCAAGGGCTACGTAGTGCACCAATATGCTTTGACTCGACTCTGGCGTTTGAAGTTTCACAGGAACACAACTGCAAGTCTTTTTCTGAGAAAGGCAAGCTATGCAGAGAAAGTACAGGATGCTGAGAGACAAGACACTGTGATGAAATTGGGACATGTGGGTTCCAAGCTCTTCCCCACCCTCCCCAGGTCCCTATTCCCCTACACACACAAATTGGAAAGTCTAGACTTCTCTGACACTTTCTGAGCCAGCATGTATTCAGCCAACCCCAAACATAGCACCTTTGATTGTTGTCTTTTCCCATGGTCTCCTTGGAGCCTGCAAAGCAAGGGCAGAGAGTTTGGCCAAGGTCTAATCCAGAATAGTTCTGTGTGTAGATGGTCCATATTAAGCACAGAAGTCCACATTAAGGGAAATCAGAGCAGCTTGCCTTCTAAATAACGAACGTAGTTTCTTGACAGGATTATAAGCCATGTTCAAAAAAGAATTGTTTATTTAACGCATTTAAATAAACACAACGTTTCAAATGACATCTGCAATCATCTTCAGGTGTGGAAAGAGCTAGCAGGCAGTTCAGGGTGGAAATTAATGCCTCTAGCTCACTGTTGTTGTAGCTTGCCTTCTCTTTAGTTTAACATTGCTTTATGCCAGCGGTTCCCAACCTCTCATGTAGAGTTTGGGCTGCTGTAAGTCATTATGGAGGTGCCCGACAGCAGCAATGGCACTCCCAGGATCATGCTGGCACCAGGGGGGAAAAGGGGTTTTCTGGACTTGTGCCGGCCCTCCAGAGGGTGCGGGGGGGGGGCAGGCACGGACCCTTCTGCGGGCCTCCCCACACCCCAGATTAGCTTCCAAAGATTATTTGAAGCTACTTCTGGTTTTCGCTGAAACCAGGAAGTAAACCGGAAGTAGCTTCAAGTCGCCTTTGGAAGCTAATCTGGGGTGTGGAGAGCCTGCAGGGGGCCTGCACATCCCCTGGTAAGTCCAACCCCCTTTTTTCACCCAGCACTGGCACAATCCTGAGAGTGCCGTCACTGCAAGTTGCCACCCCCCTTAAGGGGGAAGCGACCAATTCTTCCCGACGGCATCGCGACGCCCCAGTTGGGGAACCTCTGCTTTAAGCTAAGGAGACAGTAAGCTATGATAATTTCCCTTCATGTGGGCTTCCCCACTATCCACACACACACACACACACAGAGTGAGATGCCATACACACACACACACACAGAGTGAGATGCCATACACACAAAAATCCTGGATTAGGCCTTGGCCCTTGCCTTGCAGCCTCTGAGGGGATTATGGAAAAGAGAATACTGAGAGGGACCAACGTAGTGTCCTTCCATATCGCCTGTAGCCTGCTTGAGATAATGTTCCCGAGAAGTTCCTGCGTCAGAACGGCTTGTGGTTTCCTGCCATTCCTGCCTCTGCTTTCACCAACTGTGAACATGACTCCACATGCACAACTCTCACGGTTCTAAGGCATCCAGCTTCTAAAAGACAGCACAGCATTTCCAAAGATGAATGAAATTAGGGAGTCCTTCAGCTAATTGTGACACAGGATGAGCAGTGCCATGACTGCGTAGGGTGGGGAAAGGCAGGCATGTGTTTGCATGGAAAATGCAGGGGAAAATTGTGAAGGGTCTAATAATGTCAGGTGCTCCCCTTCCCACCCCCATCGGTTTCAGCCAAGTGGACTTCAGGAAAGCGATCACACAGAAGGATCTAGGCAAGGCTCTCTTTCACAGAACCAAGCAAGAAACAGGAAGGGTGGCTTGCCAAACAGGAAGTGGTGGGGCTTTTTTAAAAAAATTGAAAAGCCAGGAAGGGAAGCAAGAGTCAGGGAAAAAGGGGGTTGCCACAGAGGCCAGGGGAGTACTATTCTCCCACAGCCAGGACTATAGGAGGAAGCCAGCTGCTGGGGCTCTTGCAGGACGCCACTTCTCTGCCAAGCACCGTGGGAGTCGCCAACATTACTGGGCCTGGCTTCAGCCCCCAGAGAAGCCAAGAGTCTGGCCACCTCGCCTCCACGCAGGTCCTGACAATGGCGTGCCGCAGAAGATGATGCCCTGGGTCTGACCTTTATTTCCCAGTCAAATTTGCATTCTGCTCTTCCTCCAAGGGCTGCTGTGGGGTTTATGTCATTCTCAGAAGAGCCTTGCAAGTGACTGGACTGTGGAGGGCAAATGAAACATGGTTTCCCACATTCAGAACCTCTCTATCATGGTGGCCCCGAGTCCATCTGCAGCTCCTTCTGGAGACAAGAGCCTAGCCCTAGAACATGGGCTGTATTGTCATCTACCAGGGGACAGAAAAAGCTCCCCCCCCCCCCAATCACATATTCCTAACTGTACTGCACCTTTGTATAGATTTTAATTAGAAGCTGCTTTGGGAGCCAACTTGGCTGAAAAGACTATATCAATAGTCAATAAAATAATACAGAAGTCCTTCTTCATTACAAGGCCTACTAGGCAGCCAGGAAAGAAACGAACAAAAGTTCTTTCATAGGCTAGAGAGTAATTAAGCAAACATATCTTAAACCATACTAAGCCACTGTGATAATGTAGGAAACAAAAGCTAAATGCATAACAATAAATTCCAAATTGTTTTCAAATAACTCGGGAATTCTAATATCTCTATCTAAGCCTGCCTCAAGTTAACACAACTGCAAAGGATGCTGGAAGTCTGGTCCAGTTCTTCCAAGAACAGGTCTAACCAACTGGCTATCAGCAAACAAGGCTCCATCCTTATTGGTTGCTGTCTTCTTTGTCAATCGTCTTTCCTAAATAACTGGCTTTCCTTGGCAGATCCAGCTCCATATGCAGCTGAAAGATGACAGAAGGTTATACAGATGGGCAAGCAGAAATAGCAGCTAAGCCACATGCAAAAAAGAACCTCCCAGCAATTGGTTTTGCCTCCCAGCAAAGAAAGCTATGTCCCCCCTCCGCCCCACCTCACTCCGCCAGCTGAAACAAAAAACCCTAATCCCTAACACAATCACGCTCCACTTCTATCCACTATTCTGCGGATGAACAAACACACAATCAACAGACTGAGCAAAACCACCAAGCATTTGCCGTTGCTGTCCAACTAGCAAGTAAAAGCACATTCCGCGATTGAAAACGTTTATACACATGAGGCCTGCCTGCTGAACCTGGGTTTTCATTTTTCATTTGCATTTAACTTTTGAGGGGTAGAATTTGGATGATTTGTTCCAGTCACATCTATTCATACTCTTCCCACTGACTTCAAAAATGGGTCAGTCAAATTCCTGGAGAATGGGTCTATTATGTGTGCCAGTTTACAGTACAGTGGAACCTCCATGTTCAGAAGCAGCCTGCACAACGTCTCCTCCTTCAAACCCCTTCTTAAAACCCACCTTTTCTGCGAAGCCCTTGGCAAAGTGACTTCCCTGTTCTCTACTGTAACTCAGCTTTAGTATGTGCAATGGTTATCTCCCTTCCAGTCATCTAGATTGTAAGCCTCTTGGGGCAGGGTCCTGTCCTCCTGCTCCATGTAAAGCACCACGTACATGACGACGCTATATAAATAAACCACCAACCAACCACTCAGCTGTTGACTACAGGTGGCTGTCGTCACCTTGCTCTTGGGCTGCCCTGGAGCTTCTGACTGACCACTCTTAGGAGGCCGAGTGCTGGTCTCCACGGACCTCTCACTGGATCCAGTAAGGCAACTCTTATGTCATAAAAGGAGAAAAAGAGGGTTTAAAATTTGGCCATGAGTAAACCTTAAAAAAATTTTTTTTAAATGAAAGCTCAGATTCTTGGGATTCAGAGATGGGTGACAAATCCGATGTTAGCTATGGTCAATTTCACATCATAATTCATCTACGCCAGTTTCTAGACTCCCCTCCACACACACAGTTACATGCAGGATTCAAAATAATCCACTTGTGTCTGAGGAGGTCAGGCCGACATTCCTTTAAAATCAACAGGCTATTATTATTATTATTACTACTACTACTCCTCTTTATATACTGCCCTGCCTCTAAGGAGCTCAGGGGAGCACAGGATACTCCTCTTTTATCCTCACAACAACCCTGTGAGGTAGGTAAAGTTAAGAGATAATGGATCATAGGATAACCATGTGGTTTAAAAGACATTCCCACCCCTAGTCCTCCACTAGTCAGTGAAACCCCACATTACCACACTCAGGAACAAGGCATAATGCTGGGCTGAACTGCATGACTGAAGGCTACAGACATGTGCCTCCCCGCTCACTCTGAATCCACCTGGCTGTAAAAGGTCGGGACAAGCCGCTGGCTAGGAAAAGGGAAGGAAACAGAGGGGCACGTCCTTATGGGCAGAGCTCAAAAGCTATTCACAAGCAACAGCATGCTCTTCATCATCCCCAGTGGCACAAATCATCGCAAAGAACATATCAGCCTCTGCACAAATTAGTTCTTCCAGCAATCTCTCCTCACACAAAGCCCCACATGGACTGCGAGCTGTGGGAACTTTAGAAACCCTTTGCACCTGGGAATTTTGTTTGTTGCTGACCAAGCTAAGCAGCTAAGACAAGTGCAGAAAGGTCCACTTGAGGCCGAGAGTCCATTCCTATAAGGCTGCTTCAATAGCTGAAGTTGTGCATGATTTCTGGAGAGACTGGAGACTATTAAGAGAGCAGCCATGCTGGCCAAGGTGAGGGGCCCATTCATCTCATCTCCAAGGGGACCAGGAAGTCACGGATCCTTTCATTTCTTCCCAGCACTTGGAAAATTTAAGCTGCAGTCCTAAAGAGTAAGTTGCATTGAACCTAGTGAGGTGTACTTCCAAGTACCCACACACAGCACTGCACTGCACGGGATGTTTGGGCACGCTTTCCTTGGCTGTACAAGTTAACAGACACTGAGATCCTGCATGAGTTTGTCTAATCTTTAGCTAGCCCCACAGCCTGAGAACAGAAAGTTCCCTTGTCATCTCATCTCCCATGCCCCGCCCCACCCAATACATGGAATAAACGGGGACTATTTAGAAGGGGAGGCAACTAACAGCGCAATCCGACTTAACTTTTGTGCCTGTTTAACCAGCGGCGCAGCGAGAACGGGAGGCCCCAGAACGGAAAAGGGATTCAAATCCCCTTTGAATTCCTCTTTTGGAGGGAATTTGAATCCCTTTTCCGTTCTGGGGCCTCCCGCTCTTGCTGCGCCGCTGGTTAAACAGGCACAAAAGTCGGATTGCGCTGTAAGTTGATGACAGAGCGGTACAGAATATATACACTGCTCTGACTGGTAAAAAGTAATTGTTATAATAATCTAGATCCCCCCAGTTGATTTTAAAATTGGAGCTACAGAATCTCACCTATTCACCCCCAAGTATTTAGGACAAAGACTGATATGTACAGCATATAGAAGCCCAGTCATAATAATGATGAGTAATACAACATAGCAGCCAGCACCCTTCCAATGAAGTCACACACCCAAAGAGATGGTTCTTGTTTCAGATCAATGAGAGCAACATCCAAACTGAAGAGGAAAAACATAGTTATGGAAATAAACAAAGAACAGGATGAGATCACAGTCATATCTGGATGAAGAAATTAGTCACTTGGCATAACAGGAGGATACTACTAAAAAAATTACATATGAAGCTGCCTTATAGTCAGACCCACCTGGTCCATCTAGCCAGTATTGTCTTCTTAGATCAGCAGTGGTTCTCCAAAGATCTCAGGCCAAAGAGATCCGAAGATTTTAGGCAGAGAAAGGCCTTTCACACCCCTTTCGCTACTGAGAACTGTTTCTTAATTGGAGATGCCAAGGATTCAACCAAAGACCTTCTGCATACAAAGGAAGCTCTACCATCAAGTTATGGCCTAGCTAGGACTTAAGAAGTCAAGCCATCTGTGGTCCCCAAACAATCCAAAACTGCTGTGCCCACCTGATCCATACAAAGTTTCCACAGTATCAGGAAGTCTCACAATTACACAAGCACTCATAGCCTTTTGTCCCTCCCATACTGAGGTGAAGTGATCAATGCACTTTGTTTAGAATGATCATTAGAGGAAGCGGGCAATTTGTTAAGGATCACCCTACAGGGGTAAAGTGCTAATCCTGTCAGGGCAGTTGTTTGGGACAAGGGTCTTTCTCAACTCTATGGTTCTCTATTAAATGCATCCATCCTTCACCCCCAACAACCTAGAACACACGCTAGTACCCCGATGGTGGGATGGTCATGTATTCCACTCCCAACACCCTAGTTTGGGTTGGAGCACTGCCCATCACTAGAGACTTTACTGAGCTAGTTTGTTCTAGATAGATATATAATACCATGACCACAGACCCCCCTCCCCCAAGGATGGGGTGGAGGAAGAGAAGGCCATCAACTTGGTGCCAATACTTACAGAGTAACTGAATATTGCTGGCCCCCTAGGAAGCCATATTTGTCTGTCTTGCGATATGTCAATCCATTGATCTCAGAATCAGAGCCCATACTGCTAGCATCATCAAGGAATCCAGGGCCAGTCAGCGACTCCAGGGTGCCTGACATGAGACTGACAGAATCCAAGTAGCTCAAGGTGTCAAGAGCTGGAGGGGCCTTGGGTGCTGGCATACCCAGACTGGACTGGGAACCCATGTCCTGGCATGGCTGTGGAGTAGAGAGATCATGAGGTGCTGAGCCCTCTGGAGTGGTGGGTGAAGTATTCTCTGGTGGCGTCACTGGGCTAGGTGCCACTACTACCACTGTTGGCGATGCTGGTGGAACTGGAAGGGATTTCACCATTGTCTCTGAAGGCAAAGCCACAGGCGATGGCATCATTCTGACATCCTGGGACGATGCCACTGATGTTCCATTGACTGTTGCTGTGGCAGGCACGGGAGCCACTGAATTTACCATAGATACTGTCAATGCAGAAGATGAGTCTCCCATTGGAATCATGTCCACAGCTCCGGCTCCAGCATTCGATGCCACGTGCACAGGAGAGGCCACGTTTCCATTATCATTGACTGCAAGAGACACCTTTGTGGTCATCACGCTTGATATTGTTTCTGAAGGAATACAAGGTGCTGATGTTGTAGCGCTGATCGACATGGCTGCTTCCACAGTTTCCATTGCTACTGCATTAGCTGTTGTCACGGTGGATGAAGCCAACATGTTCTCCGCAGGCACCACTGATGCCACAGGAGCTGGACCCGGACCCTTGAGAGCGTGGAGAACAGAACGGGGGGCATTATACCGAGGTGGGACAGATGGGGGCTCCCCAGAGGCTGTCTCCATGACAAAGGTGGCCCCCTCCCCCCCAATGGGGGGGATACGGCCTAGTCGCCCAGCTGAAGCCTGAGCTATGAGGAGGAGGGGAAAGGGGAGAGGGAGGAAGCTAAGAGCCTTGCGCTCCCCCCCGACTAGGTGTAAGCAGCAGCAGTAAGAGAAGCAACCACCCCAGGCTGCGCACGCACCTCCAGGCCGTCCGCTCTGAAGCTCAGCCAATGAAAGTCAAGGAGGAAAGCGATCTTAGCCAATCACAAAAGAGAAAGGGAAAAGGATGGCAAGGGCCTAGTGGCAAGGGAGGGGGCCAGCGGAGGTCGAGCCAATCGGAATACACTGGGACAGCCAATCTGTAAGGGGGCATTGGAGATAGCAATGAAAAAGAGGAAGGGCGGTGATAAGGAACTCAGCAAAAAGGAGGGACTAGCGGGGAGCGTCTACCAATCGCAGAAAGAGAAAAAAAACCAGAAGTCCGTTTTCTCCGGCAAAGTGTTGCTGGGAGGCCTCAGAACCTAAACCAATCGGAATAGAACTGAGTACGGAAGTTGCAGGAAGGAAAGGAGGGGTGGGCTTAAAGGACCTCCAGCCAACAGGAGACTGTACCGGCAAGAATTCACCAATCCGATCACCCGCAGGACAGAAAATTAACCCTTTAAGGTCACGATGCTCGTAACGTTTACAGACGAAGAGAGACTAGGGAGTAAAAGGGACAATGCCCGTCAATCAAGCGGTGGCTATACTAGGATTTGCGACCGCTTTTGAGTGGCATGTACCTGAACCAATGGAACGCCAAAATGCAAAAACAAGCGCGAACGTGCCTCTTATATAGATCATTAAAACGAAAAGCCAGAGGCATTTCCTATGGGTGTGTGAGTTGTTCCTAGATTAGCCAATAGCAATGGGGTGTGTGTGTTCGATGCTCAATTGACGTTCTCCTTTGCCAGTCAAATTCAAAATGTGTGCGCAAGACGCCTGAGTGTAATAGCCAATGACCAATAATTAAACAAAGGGGAGGGGAGAGAAGGGAGCGAAGAAGATCTACTGGTTGACAGTCATGTTGGCGAATGAGAGGCAAGGGGAGCGTCCAATGGGGAAAGTGTTTGAGTGGTTGCCATCTGAGGCGTTTTTCTCAACGGCTTGACCAAAGTCCCAGCATCCTTTGCAGTCACGCCATGCTCTCTTCTTGTGCAAGGCGGTGGCAGCGTCGTGCTTGGTGCGAGGATTCTAAAATCCTCTTTCCACCAAGGGGAGGGCAGCTGGAAAGCCTCTAGTCTTGTTCCCCCCCCGCCCCCACGCATTCATTCTGGCCTTCCCCCCCCCCCCCGCAACAGTACTACCATAGTTTTAGATGTGCGTAAGTAGTTTGCATGAACTGCTGATAGAATAGAAATATGCAATGGTTTGCTTTTTTTTCCCTGGTTAGCGAGGGATTTTCAACAAGTTATGGTGCTGCTTTCTTTCCCATCAATCAATTTCCACGCTTCGCTCTCTATCTTAACATTCCTCTCATAAGATGCAGCGTCGTTCCGTTCAGAGGGCGCCCTGTGCCAGGTTTCCTGGGTTTTCTTTTGGGGCTGGGAGTACAGGAGGTACATCTCTAGGCTAGCAGGCAGTATCGCCTTTCATCTTGGGCATGTATCCAGGAGGAGGATGTGTCAGCTCAGCACTGGGAGCTGTAAAAGGCTTAGCAGATCAGGTTACCCTGAGCTGAAATGATGGACTCTATCCTTCCAGCACTTTTCTCTATTTATTTATTTATTTTCTGTATTTATATACCGCCTTTCTCATCATCCGATTTCTCATCAGAATTATTCAAGGCGGTTTACACAGGCAGGCTATTCTAGACCTGAAGGGTCTTTACAATATTGTTCTATTCATATATAGAACCTTTCCATACCCCAGATATTTCCCTTCTGAGTGTAGCCCTCCTTCTGGTTTGTGCTCTGCACTTCCAAGCTTCACAGTTCATCGCACTTTGCACTCAGACTAGATGTTCTCTCTCTAGCTGACTCCTCCGCATTCCACCCTCTCGTGTCTTTTCAGTGTCTCCGTGAGGTCCGTCAGCAGCTTCTGCCTCCCGCTGTTGTGAGCACCCAAGGGTGCTAGTGATTTCAGCTCGGGAGATTCGGTGAGCAGGCACCTGACCCAGAGGCAGGAGCGGGTACCCAAAAAGAGGAAAAGAAAACAAAAGGGAAAGAAAGGATCTGCAATGTGCAGAGGTGCCAAAAGAGCTCAAAAACCAACGTTGTAAAAAGAAAGATCTTTTACTCAGCTAGCGAGGACACAATCGTAAGACAGAAAGTGTAACACATATGATTGATACAAAAGCTTATATACATTTCAATGTTTTCACCCAGAATCATGGAATACATTGTTTTTGGAGAATACATAATAAAGGTGGACCAACAGGAGGAAGGATCCAAGAAGTTGCACGTTGATACAGCCAATCAGATGAAGAATTGAAACTTTGCTCCAATGAGAACAGCAGCAGCAGATGTGAAATGTTAAACCAATAAAAGACAAACTTTATTAAAAGAACCAATGAAAGTGTAGTGCTTTGTGCGACTGGGACCAATGGGGATGAGACCAGGTAGCCAATGGGAGGAAGGTTAGGGGGTGCCAGGTGGCTGGGGTAATGGGATTAAATTCCCCCTCCCAGGTGAGTGAGGTGTTCTGGAATCAGATGAATGGGGTCTTTTGTGAGGCTTGGTAACACAAAAGACTAAATTTCCAAATTGATAGGCAAAAGTGCCAATACAGTAGGTCCCTGTCTCCCCTGGCTCCAGGTATACAATTGGGGATGTCTGGGTCCCTGCTGTCAGTCAGGAAGAGCAGGGTAAGTGATTAGATTAGCATGTGAATCAATTGTAGCAAGCCAGGGAAGGAGCAGTGTGAAGAGTTCCAAGGAATTTGCATGACAGACCAGGCAGCTGGGGGACAATGGGTGGGGAGATGGAGTCAGAGTATGCACAGAGAGACAGGCTGGGCTCAAGGAAATGGTAATGGGAGGCATACATGTGATTGATAGGCAGCAGGAAGAGGGGCGTGAGAACTGCTGGAGAGAGAGAAGTCATTCAAGTGATACGTTTTGAGATCAGGAAATGGGGCAATCCAAGCCTTCCTGGCTGATCAGGAGTTCCCATGGGTCCCCTCCCCCCAGCTAGCTTCCCAGGTAGAAGGAAGCCATCTGAGAGCAACACAGAATGAGAGCAATGATGGTTTGCTTAGGTTATGTGTTTGTAAAATGGCTTCTCCCGCTCCCTGCAGTACGGATCTATGGCAGGAGGAGCCCCCCCGGGGCTCACTACGTTCAACCTCTTGTCATCTCGCCGAAGGTGGGTAGAGGGACTTGAACCCCCGTCATTCCCGGAGCCTTCTCGATTGCCCAATGAGGGTCCTCCGACTCGAACGGAGGGTTTTACTAGCTGCAAATCCATTGTACTGCTCCCAGGAGCTTGCTCACCAAGCCTGGGCAGACCCTTGCCAGGTGTCAGAATCGGGACCATTCTGCGTGGGTCCCCTTCCTAGAAGAAGCCCCGTGGACCTTAGTAAGGTTCCGGACACATAACCTCCCAAGGGACCCCCGAAACAGCCATAAATGTCCTGAAAAACCCACTTTCGCTGAAATAAAACGCTGTAGCTTTAAGAGAGAGAGAGCTGTCAAATGCAGGGGTTAAATAAGGTAAAAGGGCTTTCCCCGGGCTCGCAACCAGCAGCACACGCCGGAGTCTCCCGGAGTTGGCTGAACGCCCAGAACTCGGTGAAGCGTGAAATAGGATTTAATGGTTCAGTGGGTTAAGAGGGTTGTAATAGGATTAGACAGACACAGAGTGAACTTTTGCTGCTGCCGCTTCTCTGGGGGTCTCGGAGGCTCGTGGCGGACGCGTCAGTGAACTTTTGCCCTGAGAGACGCGTGTCCGCTGTCAAACATGGCGAAAAGCGGAGAAAAGCCGAATTTAAAGTGCGGTTTGACAAAAAGGGCTGTATCTTCGTGATTCCTGGACCGATTTGGATGGGGTAAAAAGCAATAGGTTCAGGGGGTCAGGGCAGACGACATAAAAATATATGAGGGGGGTCTTTTCCCTCACAACACCATCCAAGCGAGAACCGAAGTTAGCATGACCCTGCTTAGCATAAAATTCAGTCTCTCCCCTTGTCTTCCATACATCTCATTCAGCCGTCTTCATAATCGCCAAAGTTTTTTAAAAAAAAATTTTACTTTTTATTTCTCTTGTCTTGTGCGGTATCTTCTTGCACCTTATGCTGCTTAGCACTCTTTCTTTCCATCATTTTCAACCACTCATGCCTTTTGCTAGATATCTGTCTACATACAAATTATGGTATTCTGTTCACTTAGAATCCTTGGTGGTAAGACTGACCAATTACTGTATTTCTTCAATTCTAAGACGCATGTTTTTTCCCAATTAAGCATTTCAAAAAATTTCAAAAAATGGGGTACGTCTTAGAATCGAAGGTCTCCAAAAAGCACCCCAAAATGCTATCTTCTTACTTACTGGGGCTTGAGGGAGCTTCAGGGAGACCTGCGCAACCCTCTGCAGGCCTCCCCGATCTTCAGTTCGGCAAAAAACGTTGATTTTCAGCCATTTCCTGTTTTCGCGAAAACCAGAAATTGTCAAAAATCGCTGTTTTTCGCCGAACTGAAGATCAGGGAGGTCTGCAGAGGGTTGCACAGGCGTCCCTGAAGCTCCCCCAAGCCCAGGTAACGAAGGAAATGGCACTTTCTGGCTGGGCCAGAAATGCTATGCCAGTGGTGGCCAACCCGTGGCACGCCATGTGCCACATTTTATGTAGATAATCTTGAGCATGCCACTTTAAATAAATAATAAATCTAAGCTGATGAAAATATTTAAGGCACAGTGACAGTGCAAGAATAAGGCACAGTGGGGTGCAGAGACCTCCTCTAGTGCCACAGGCTTGGAAAGGGGTGCTGGGGTCGAGAAAGAGAGAGGGACTTCAGTGCTCAGCTCAAACAGGAACAGCAGTGCGTGCCACTTCAAAAGGCTCGGCGTGCCACTAAGTGGCACCCGTGCCGTGGGTTGGCCACCTATGTGCTATGCAAAGGCAGTGCACTCAGTCATCCTCAGCTGCAGGAGACATGCTGGGGAGAGTTGGTGCTGAGCGGGTAGATTCAATGAAGGGAGGTTAGTCTTACAATCGATGGATTTTTTTTTCCCCTGCTGGTGGTACTGAAAGTAAAGGTGCGCCTTAGAATCTATGGCGCCTTAGACTCGAAGAAATACGGTATTCTAGCTGTTTTTAAAACAGGAACTATAATAAAGGCTCTGAACAGCTATTAGATTTACAACAGGAGATCCACCAAGGAAAGGAGTCCCCATACCCCAAAACACAGCCCAAAAATATGGTTTCCATAGCCACAGCATCCTCCTCACACCTCTCCTGCATCTGTGTTGGCAGTTGGTGGTGGTACTTAGGAGGCTGGATTTCATCCCAGAATCTCTACCAGCTGATCCCTTTACTAGGAAGAAGGAGAAATGGGAAGGGTTGTATGGCTGCTGGAGCTTATGACTGTCCTTTCAGCCAGCAGTATTTCCTCTCTCATATTCTATCTAGCCTTACAACACAAAGATATAGTCTTTAGAGAGGAAATTATTGGAAATAAATGGGCAAAGAAGGGGGATAAGTGAAAAGGCCTCCCATTGCAGTGAAATGGAGAAAACAGAGCTCAGATGGCTATCTTTAGGATCCTCTGCTCTTACCTCAGTGTCTCGCAAGCGACAGCTGGGCCAACCATCCCAAAAAGGAAATTTTCTCAGGGACATTAGATACTCTTGGCTGGGAGAGAAGGAAGAAGGGGTGTATTCATCTGGCTTCCTGGACTTTAAGCTCTGATGTGTGAGTGAGACCTTAGAACATGCCTTAGTTACTGAAGGTGCTCAGCATCCTTTTACCTGGCTATGCTGAGCAGCAATGTGAATGCGGCTAACAGCCCAGCTGTTCAGTAGCAGGTCGGTTTCTGGTTCAAATACCCCATCGTTCTCATGGGTGGCCTGGTCCTGAGATAAAATTAGTCCCATTTCCCCCCCTGTTTCCATGCCAGAGTACGACCAGGACTAGAAAGTGCTGCCATGTTTGAGGCTCATAGAGATATTTTAAGTTTCAGAGTGAGGCTAATTTTTTGTACTTTGCAAAGGTTAGTCTGCTGAATATGAGAAATATAATTAAAGGGAATGCAGGATTCCTGAATTTCATGCAAAAGATGTCAAAACGCATTTCTCCATAAGGCCCTTAGTGTAGCCCTTTAGTCCCTGTATTCTATTTTAATGAAGTCTCTGTACTGTATGTGCAACTAGAATAAATGCATTTTCTTCTGCTTAATCTTGCCTCCATTTCTCTACCCAGTGTCAAATTTTAGATTGTAAGCTTCTTGGGGCAGGGAACTGTCCTCTTATATTTTGTTCACTGATTTATTTATTTTATTTTTCACATTTTTATACCGCCCTTCCTCCAAGGAGCTCAGAGTGGTGTACATATTTCCTCCCCTCCTTTTTGTCCTCACAACAACCCTGTGAGGTAGGTGGGGCTGAGAGATAGTGACTGGCCCAAGGTCACCCAGGAAGCTTCGTGACTGAGCGGGGATTTGAACCTGGATCTTCCAGGTCTAAGTCCGACTCCCAAACCACTACACCATCCTGGCTCCTGATGATGTTATATAAATACATTGATGATGATGATGATGATGATGATGATGATGCTTTGAGCCTTGGCAAAGATCAGATGAGCTGTAAATGGGGGCAGAGGTTTACATTGGTGCCCGCCAGTTTGGGACAGGGTCTGTTGTGTGGTAAGGTAAGAAACTGGACATTTAAGATCTAAGATTTCTGAGGTGGGAACTGTCAAACTTAATATACCTTTTCCTTCTCCAAGAAAGGAGCTGGCCCGTTTGCGCTCCTCTGGAGTCTATTTCTGGATTCTGGTTACCCCCCACCCCACCCTTGGAGCCAAACTTGAAGATGTGACTATAGTTAGCTGCCCCGCCTCCTGCAAGGGTTGACTATATAACCCCAGGGGAATTCACACCCTGTGTCTAGGCTCCTCTGCCTTCTGGCCCCTGGGACATCCCCACCGCACCCACAGCTGCTGTTCGCCCACCCACTGAGAAAAGATGGTAAGTAAGACAGAAGCGATGCTGGCACTGAAAGGTTCCTAAGGAAATGAGATTTGGAGGAAACTGGCTACCCCTACTCCAAAATCGACCTGTCTTGTGGAAATGTACAAAGTGGAGAGAAAATGAAAAAGGACTATCAGTTGATCAGTCTATTGATCTGCTATTTCTTTCTTAATAGGGGAGAGAGGACAGCAATAATGCTCTGTGATTACTCTGAGCTGTTTTCCCTTGATGTTGATATTTTCTTTCTTCTCCCTCATTCATACCCCCACCCATTTCAGTTTCTTTCCACTTGCACATTTCCCATTCAGGCAAGAGAAATGTGTGTGTGTTCTGGGGATACCTTGGAGCTATTTAAGACAAAGTGGAGGATGTTGTGCCAGTGGGGATGCTGAAGAGCAGCTGGGGGTATTGATAAGAGGAAGAGAACTAGGGAGAAATGAAGGCAAAACAGTGCACAGAATGTCATGTTAGGGAGAATGACTGTGGACACCCGTCCTTGTACTCCATGCCTTCACTGTCTCCCACTGAAACTGAACTCACATATATTGTAAGCCCTATATATAGTGAACCCCAGCTGTCTCCTTAATAGCTCCCCATTTCCATTGCTCCTCTCGGATCTCCCTGGTGAATTCTTTCAGCCCCAGATATAACAACATAATGTTCTTGTTTCTGGAATAATGCAGTAATACGGTTTCCCAAACTGGGAATTAATTATGAATTCAAAGACAGCACCCCCAACCACAGCAGGTGTTTGGTGGGGGGCAGTCTTAAGAGAAATGAGGTTTTTTTTAAGAGCAAAGGACAGCTGCGGAACAATTGTTAAGCAGAAAGAAGCTGCAGGTATCATATTTCTGGAGACTGAAAAATCCAGACAGTGAGAATCGGGGAAGGGGGATCATGGAATATTTGTTTGTTTTGGAGCAAGAAGCACAAGGACGGTCCATTTTTTTCTTTGGCCTTGGTGGCTCTTTGTGGAGCATGAAAGTACATCAGCAAGGCAGGCGACAGAGGTTGGCCAGGTCAGGCAGGCAGGCAGCGTCGCCCAATAAAGGGTCCTCTTGGCCTTCTGTATTGGTGGCAGCTGTTGCATTTAAATGCACCATCAAGGGGTGGGCATGGGGCTCCTTGCAAGGCCCAGTGCAGGGCTTGGCCCAGGGCCCCCGGTAACCTGGCACCAGTTCTGCTCACCAGCACACATGTATCATCAATCCAGGTCACCGAGTGCTGCCAGCAGAGACCGGGTGCATTGCGAGAGGTGCTTACAGAACACTCTGAGTCACCCAAGCAAGTGAGCCAAGCCTGCCTCTAGCACTAAGAACACATCCACATGGGATGTCATTTGCGCCTCTTACATGATGATGGCGCAGGGCTTCCAGAACCTTTACTATTCTCATTTCAGAGGCTCAGACTCACTTTATAGCTCCATACGTCTCCTTGCCACAGTGGTTTCAGTCCACCCAGCCATGGTCTCTAGTCCAAACTACGTTGCTGTCTCCCATTTCTAGGTGGCCGTGGCCATGACTTACCCGTTGTAGTACTGTAGGGGTCAAGCCATCATCCCCCCCTCACAGCTAGCACCCCTTAGGCTATTGTTTTTCCAGGGGGGGGGGTTTCAGAGCCTGTGCTTTGGTGCATCAGAATCCTCTTCCATAAGCACCTTGCCATCCTTCTCACATCTTCAGAAGTGGTTTCATTGTCACTTGTCACAACTTGAGATCACATTTTTCCAGCAGTTTTGGGGCATACAGAAGGACTCTTGGACACACACATTCCATGGTAATTCATCATGGACCACAGTTGGAAGGGAAAGGTAACGAAAAAGTAAATGGTCCTTGTCTGGTTTTTCTAAGTTGTCACACATGCAGATTGAGGTAAAAAGCAGATTGAGGTATTGATGCTGCCAATTGCGGGAGCCAACCATCTGCACAGTATTTAATAATACTTGTATCGGCTCTGGGTTGGTAACGTTTTCTGGTACAATATTGTATTTACCCCAAATCAGTTTTGCTCCATCATGTTATATTTGCCCAGACTGTCTCTTTGCAGAATAATATCAGGCAATATATTCTGAATTTTGATTTAGTTCTTAGCGAGAGCCATTTGGAAGCTAAAAAACATAGACAATTTCAGGAGACATCATTTATAGCATTTGCTGAGCTCCTCACACATACACAAAATACAGTATATTGCTGTTGTTGTCACAACAAACATTGTCACAACAAACTTATTTATTTATTTATATAAGTAATAGCTTTCACAAACCTGAAATCTACGTTTGTGGCACACATCAAACACTACTGAAGCCCTACCCCCCCCCCCCAATTAGCAGGAGCTCCTAGTTCTGCCATTTCTCAAGCCAAGTGTGCTAGTTCTTGACAATTAAAAAAATGTTTTGAGCTTCCAGATCATACAGAATAATTTTTTACTCCCAATTTTTAGAAAATGTTTCAACAAACATTTTGTAGTCTCTTAACCCTTCCTCCCATGGCCTGTGTTTATGAAAAGTAACAGAGACTAGTATCAACATTATCTTTTGGAGATAAATGCTTAATCTTTGAAAAGGATGTGGGAATAAATACCGTATTGGTCTGAGTATAAGACTCACTTTTTTCTCCTAATTTAAGTTTTTAAACTAGGGGTGCGTCTTATAATCAGGCTGTTGCAATTTAATGCCAGTGATTTAATTAAATTTTTTTAATAGCACCAAACTTTAAGGGTACGTCTTATAATCAGGTGCGTCTTATACTCGGGACAATATGGTGTTTCTTTAAAAGTGAAAAGAAATCTTTCCAGCTCTTCTTTTTTTCAACGTCAGTAATGTATAAAATTGTCAAAAATGTTTTACATAACAGTAGTCAGCAATCCTCTCAACATTCCAAAAACCTGCAGGTTCCGTCTTTTCATGCTAGGGATTGGACCGAGAATTAATTCCAACCTTAATCCATTACAGGCACCCAAGAAGGCAAAGAGAAGGGCAGCAGCAGAAGGAGGAAGCTCCAATGTCTTCTCCATGTTTGACCAAACCCAAATCCAGGAGTTCAAAGAGGTAAGAAAGGAAGGAGGAAAAGATGGTGGTGGTAATAATGGATGCAATTCAGAGCTGGCACAGGATGCTCAGTGAGCTGTACCACGTTGTGGAGGTCCACATTCTAGGAGAAGATCCGTAGATAGTTTCCCTGCTAATGCACCATTATTCCCCTGTCTGCTCTAGCTGGGATTTTCTCAGCTTTATTAAAGAGAAACATTATGCTATTTCAGGTATACAGCTGCAGAAGTATGACGTAAGGGCTTCGTTTCGACTCCAGTTTTGAGAAAGGTTCTGACATATAGAAACAAGATAAAGATAATTAAGGGCCCAATCCTATCCAACTTTCCAGCACCAATACAGCCACAATGCAGCCCCAAAGTAAATGAACAAACGTTCCCTTACCTTGAGGAGGCCTCCGTAACTCCCCCCCCCCACACACACACACACACCGCAGGATGCAGCACATGCCCTGTTGGCATGACTACATCAGTGCTGGAACGTTGGATCGAAGAAAGGCTGGATTGCATGATGAGTTGTCATCATCAACCAAGAGAGCAGAAGGCTAAGAAAGAGATGCAGTAAGAAAAAATTCTTACTGTAGATAACTGCTTTAAATAGCCTAGGAATCAAATTTCTTTGTGATCAATAAGAGTATGGATGAATTGTCATCAAGTTGTGGAATAATGTTCTAACCATAAGATACCTAGGGAGTTTGTGGAGTTGTCATACGTACATACTGTATCTTTTAAACCACAAATAGTCACTAAGTGGTGGGTTGTTACCGTAAATAGAATTGGTCCTTTAAAATTGGAGGGACCAGAGCATTTGAAACCTTGTCCACTTAATTTCATGTGAGAAGGCCACAACCACACTAATCTTTTCCTAAGCTGCATTTTGACCCTTGACAGTTCAGGTTCTGTCAGATGTAGATAATGGTGGACATTCCACAGTTTTAGGGTTTCCTACATAAGAAAGAAAAAGGGAGAGAAGGGCTACTTTTTTAACAAGTTCTTCTAAGAAAGTTCCTTGGTCTCTCTAGGACAGAAGCTTAGACCGAAATCTTATACACTCCTACCTAGGAGTCAATTAAACTCAGAGGGGCTTACCTCTGAGTAGACATGGCTAGGATTGCACTGTTAGAAGAGCTGAAATTGTTGGCCTCACCTAGTCTTAGGTATTTCTAGTTTCTCCTCCAACTCTCTCTTTCTGTAAGGTAGTTCCAACCTCACACACACCATTCCATTTCAGTAGTAGCTTCTCTTCTCTAGTAGTGATCCCCGTTTATAGCAAAACTTTTCCATTTAGTAAGCTGGTGTGGTGGTGAAAGAAGACCTCCTTCCCTCACATCTGAGAGTCGTGGTCTCCATTTCAAAGAGGCACTCCCTTGCCCTTTTGCAGGGGCTGCTGCCGCCGCCCCATAGCACCCCCACCTCAAGAATGGTGATGTTTCCTTTCTGGGACCCTTGAGATGCAGCAGGATCTATTTTGAGCAAGGGCAGAAGGAGAAAGTGGGCGACAACTGTGCTTGGACAGAGCAAGTGGCAGCTCCTTACAAGGAGATCTTTGGACACGAATGCAAGGAGATGGGCCTGGAGGAGGAGGGTGCGTAGCAGTAGAAAGCCTGATGTCTTCAACCCTTTGACACTTAAGGTAAACTCAGTGTTAGAAAGACTAAGAAACCCCGTCAGTTTTCGAGCTTGGTCTGGAGAGAAGGAAATTATATTTGTGTTGGGACGTGCAATGAGTTAGCATAGCTCATTCCTGTTGCTTTGGATGGTTCTTCACTCTGGCTTTTTTCTCCAACTCTACACTTGTCAACCCATTTTGGATCTCTTTCTTTAAAAAAAAAAAGCCTTTGGTGCAGAGAGCAAACAATACCACTGGGATATTGTATACTTATTTATGATGCTCACGCGTGCTTCTTCCAAGGAGTTCAAGGCGACATGTGTGGTTCTCCTCTCCCACCTCCATTTTGTCCTCACAATCCTATGAGCTAGTTAGTCTAAGAAGAATTGGCTGGCCTAAGATCACTCAGATTGGCCCAAGATTTGAACTCAGGTCTTCTCCACAGTCTTTATCTTACACTCTGATGAACACGAGCTTCAGTTTCTCTTCTGGCTGGGCTAGATGGACCAGTGGTAAAGGTGACCCCTGACAATTAAGTCCAGTCGTGTCCGACTCTAGGGTGTGGTGCTCATCCCCATTTCAAAGCCGAAGAGCCAGCGTTGTCCGAAGACGCCTCCGTGGTCATGTGGCCGGCATGACTCTCCTTGCCACAGCGCGTAGCATGCGGCTGGAACACGGAGCGCTGTTTACCTTCCCGCAAGCGGTACCTATTTATCTACTCGCATTAACATGCTTTGGAACTGCTAGGTTGGCAGGAGCTGGCCAAGCAACGAGAGCTCACCCCGTCACAGATTCGAACTGCCGACCTTTCGATCGACAGCTCATGGTTCAGCGGTTTAACCCACTGTGCCACCCGCTGGCCCAGATGGACCAGTGACCTGATGCCATATAAGCTTCATAGGTTTATGTGCTCAGTTTTGCTACTTATGGTATGGAGCCTCGTGCCACTTGCTTGGTGTTTTATTTATTTATTTATTTACACACACCTCACTCACTCACTGGATTGTATAGCTTTTGTTTGCTGTGGTCAAAATTTCAGAAATGGGTACTCTCTTTCATGTTGCGGCACATATGTTGTAAACTCCTCTTTTTCTTACATTAATGGTTCTATATAAATGATCATAATACAGTAGTTACAACTACTGCTGTATTGACTGTCTTCCTATCCACCCATGAGCAAATCAGTGTTGCTTTTGTGCATTGAATATGCGGTTCTTGCAGATGGGTTGGCGGGCATTCGGATGAGGTTCACCGTGAGAGTGCTTCCATTGCTGGGAAACAGCATTTTCCCTTCCACTCAAGCCATCATGCTGAGTTGCTGGGAAAATGCAATTTCCATCCTCAGCAATTATAATTATTGCCTTCAGAATGAAGAGAGAGTCGGCAGCTCTTCCACCTCTTCATTCCCTGAAGAACTCTGCTGCGCATGCTGTGGTATGTAGCACACATAGCAGCGCGAGGCAGAAAAGGGGGATAATGCTGAGTGGATTATGCTCCCTTCCACCCCACCATCCTCTGGAGACCTCATCAACAGCTCCTTCGGAATGTACCAGCTGTCCCCTTAGGGAGGGGTAATGGGCTTAATATGAGACAGAAGAAAATTGTTTCCATTCCTGGTAGAAGCGAAGAGGGAATATCGAGTGACAGGCGTCTCTAGGGCACAGCTGCAAAGAAGTAGGGAGGGGAAAGAGAGGCCCAAAAGGCATATTGCCGGTTGGGGTTGGCGTCTCTCCCATACAATGAAGCTGTGCTAGAGAAGTGGTAGAGATTTGGACGTCAAAGGATGGACATCAAAGGATGTTGAGGCCAACCCTGAGCGTTACCCACAAATGGTGTCAAGGGTTGGTCTGGTCGGACACTGGCCGAGGGCCCAAGCGGTTCCAAAGGCCCACCAAGTCCAAATCCTCCATACTGGTGGCAGTGGGAGGGTCCAGTGCGCTGTCGGGGGCTGAGTGCAGGGATTTGCCTCAGGCCCCCCAGCAGTACAGGACATCCTTAACTTAGAGATCATCCAGCCAACTCATCAGAGTTCTAAAGAAAGTGATTTGGCAACTTCCCTGGCAAATTATACAGTTTTTACATCTCTCTCTCTCTCTCTCTCTCTCTCTCTCTCTCTCACACACACACACACACACACACGCTAAGCTAAGCTAAGCTAAGCTGCTCTGCTGCCAACCGAACCTCCTGTTTCTTGACCAACCTTCACTGGCTCTAGCTAATTTTTTCCTGTCTCTTAGATATCAGAGCTTTTTAGATAGAAGCCACTAAGATATCCTCTCCTCCTTCTTTTCCTGTTCTCTTGTTTATATGTGCCCAGTCCTTTCTTTCTCCTGATCAATACAGTACTGTGCTCTGGACCCTTCATTATTCTAGAGTTGTCCTTAAAATGTGTTGATCCAAGCTGGAGATGGTATCCAACTTTCTATCAACCCGTGCCAAGAAGGGAATGACTTCCGTGGTGTAGAATTGGAAAGGGAGATGGATCCAGAGTAGATGCCATCTGGAATGCCAAGATATGATCCTTATCCCCTCCCAGATGATTCCTGAAGTCAGGATAGTCTGTTTAATATTCTTCACAAAGGTCAAAAGATGACTTTTAAAGCAAGTTCATGCGAAACTAAAGCTGCTATGGGTCAACCTCTTGGACACTTACACAATGCACAAGGTCATCAGTGCAACAAAAATATAGATACAGGTTAGAACGGACAAAAGAAAATATTTATTTACCCAGCGTGTAATTCATCTGTGGAACTCCTTGCCACAGGATGTGGTGATGGCACCTGGCCTAGATGCCTTTAAAAGGGGTTTGGACAGATTCATGGAGGAAAAGACCATCACAGGTTACAAGCCATAAGCAACCTCCTGGTTTTAGAAGTGGGTTTTCTCTGTGCCAGGTGCAGGGGAGTGGCAGCAGGAAACAGGTTATCTTGTTGGCTGTGTGCTCCCGGAGGCATCTGGTGGGGCCACTGTGTGATACAGGAAGCTGGACTAGATGGGTCTTTGGCCTGATCCAGCAGGGCTCTTCTTATGTTCTTAGGTGCAAACTTGTACTTCCAAGGGATGATAAACATGGGCACATAAGGTGTGCCGACCAAACATTGTGTTATTCTGGAAACACATTTTACCCACATCTGTTGCTGAGCTTAGGGCCCATTCACACATGCTTGTGCATTTCTCATCACTTGGTTACTCTACCCTTGATGAATGTGTGACTTGACTCCATGGAATAGCATTGCATTTGGGGTGCTGTCAGGAGGTACAAAATTTCATCCACAGGGACTCATTCACACATGCAAGTCACCACTTCGAGGCAGCAGTCATAAGGGGATAAAAATACATGTATTAACTGGTCCCTAGAATATTAGCAAAACTTAAGGGAGTTCTTACAACACGTGTTCCACTGCTGTTTGTTATACATTTGCACAGAACTGTATTGAACTTAGTGTGAGCTCCTACTTTTGTGTATATTTCTGCAAAGGTTGTGTGACAATATAATGCATATCTGCACATAGTGAAATCTTCACACTCTCTTCATGCAAATCTGTATGCAAGTAGAGGGCGAGATGCAGAATTTTAATGAAAATTTCATGCAGAGTGGAGGGCATTTGGCATCTGATTCAGGAAGTAAAGTGTGTAGGAAGGGGAATTACCCTAAACAAACTTGGGTGTTAGCAAGGTCCATTGTTGTTTTTGTGGGGAAACTAGATGTGAGTTTTCTGAAACCCCACCACAAATTACCTTCTCTCTTTCCCTAGGCCTTCACTGTCATTGACCAGAACAGAGATGGCATCATTGACAAGGAAGACCTGCGAGACACATTTGCTGCTATGGGTAAGGCAAGAGAGAAAGAGCAAGTCAGTGCAAGGTGAAGCAAGGCTTAGTAGCTAGTGGATACGCCCAGCCCAGCCGTCAATGGCTAATATGCCTCTCCCTGTCCCTGTAGGACGCCTGAATGTGAAGAATGAGGAGCTGGATGCCATGATCAAGGAGGCCAGTGGCCCCATCAACTTCACTGTCTTCCTCACCATGTTTGGAGAGAAGCTGAAGGGTGAGTAATTTCCTCCCAGCCACCCCTCCTTCCTAAGTGACGGCATATTCCCACAACTCACTGTCATGCATCCTTCTCCCACCAGGTGCTGATCCCGAAGACGTAATCATTGGCGCCTTCAAAGTCCTGGACCCCGAGGGCAAGGGCAGCGTCAAGAAACAATTGTGAGTATTCACAGTCCAACCCTGGGGAGGCATTGGGCCAATTCACATGTAATGTCAAACCATGGTTTCTGCGCCCTCCCCTCCCATACTTTGATTCCCTTCCTGACTTGGTTCTTCAGGATGTACAGTAGTTTGCAATTACATCCAGATCAGCAAGCTGTGGTCTGTGCTGGCCTTCCATACCAGAACTGGAAACCATGGTTTGGCGCAAGTTCCAGTTCTGGTCTGGAGAGCAAATGCAAACTATAGTTTGCAGTGTTGGATGACAGCAACCTGTGGTTGGTCTCCTGAAACAGCAAGTCAGGAAGGGTTCAAAGTGTGTGAATGAGGGGAAGAAAGACGGGGAGAAGGGAGTAGACATGTATGTATTGTAGGACTTGAAGTCTTGCAAAATGGGGGTTCAGAGAGAGCCACGCTCCATTGCCTGCTGAGCCTATGTAAAGGCCCTATGGAGGAGCTGAAGAGCAAAGAACCAGACAGGAGTCTCAGAGGAGACTTTGAGCTCATAAGATTGGGCGTGAAGTGTTTGGGAAGCAAATGTTCTCCAGATATGAAGTTCTGCAAGTTGGAGGATTTGGGGACATTCTGATAGGGGTTCACAGATATTTGGGGATCTCTGCAATGCACCCTGTTCTCTTTGCCTCATCACAGCTTGGAAGAACTCCTGACCACCCAGTGTGACCGGTTCACCCCAGAAGAGGTAAGGGAGCATACAGTGGTTGATTCACAACAACGGAGGGCAGTAAAATCCTTTCCCAAAATCAAGGAATAATAAAGAGCATGGACAAAGAACGTTTTGTAACCCCAGAGTATGTCTTCCTCTTGTGGAAGGAGTCCTTGCTCCAGAGGAGGAAACTCCTTTTGCAGGAGGAGTGAAACCTTTGGATACCTCCCATGGTTTCCAACCTGGAAGCTGCTACTTACAGGAAGACTTGAACCCTTACAGCTGTGCTGTCTTTGTTTTCTGGGTTTAGGATTATAGCTCTCATGTTAATCCAGACAGGAGGAGAAAACGTTTAAGCAGTGGAATGTTCAAAGTTACTGTCATGAAGCTGGATCCCTTGAACATGAAAGCTTTGCTCTGATTGGCTGGGTTTTAAAATGCCAAGATTCCACCACAAAAATATGGTGGGAGGCATTTAGTGAGGCTGGTGGATAGGGAGTTGTGGCGAATCTTATAACAACTGTAAATGAATATCTGTTATGAACATAAAGCGGCCTTTTCTTCTTCTGAATCCCTCACTCTATCCATCTTTGTATCATTATTAGCTATATACCTTTTTTCAAGAAAATGCACCTGCATTTAAAAAAACGAACATAGTTCCAGAAATGAATGATACCTATACATACACATAAACAATCACCATTGCTTGTAGAGCTAAAGGTCACCACAAGAAATAGCAAGTTGTGTTTTGATCTCCTAGGAACAGAAACTGATCCACAGTATCCAGCAGCTTCTCATTTTAACCTTCTACTTCCTCTTGCAGATCAAGAACATGTGGCATGCCTTCCCTCCAGATGTAGCAGGCAACGTTGACTACAAGAACATTTGCCACGTCATCACGCATGGAGAGGACAAGGAAGGGGAATAAACCCCAAATTTCCCACCCTTGCTTTGTGGGGGAATCCACCCAGACACCCCCAGGCGGGGGAGTTTCCTTCACGCCGGTCCCTGATGATCCACACACTTTTGTATCCCAGCAATATTCATGTCAACCTGTTATTTATTACTGTGGGGAGGAAATTTGCACCCCCCAAAGCCAACCCCTGCCCACCTCAACCAATTTTAATCTGACCGGACTTTCCTCCATAAAATGTCTTAATAAAGATGAAGACAACTCTGTTTCTAATGCCCCTGTTGTTGCAGTCTGTCTTTCCTGCTCGTATTTAGGACTCCCAATGATCTCCCATTCACTTTACTGATAAGGCCACATCTCCTTAACTTTCAGCCCAATCCTATGGTTTTCCCCACCATAGCACACAGCCACACTAAAAAAGGCTGCACTAGATGCTGGGGGGGGGGGCTGATTGGGAGGCTTGGGAGAGGTATGGGAAAATATTTTCCCTTACCTTCCCATAAGTAATCCTTCTGATCGCCAATGCATCTCCTCAGACCTGCAGCAACTCCTTAGCTGACGCAAGTCTGAGGAGACAAAGGGAGTGTGTTGACTGGCTACAGAGAGGAGAGCATCTGGTGCAAGTCGCCCAGGCTGGGTGCCACCCTGTCCCGCCTCCAACAGCCTCCTGTCCTCCCGCTGTTACACCCACCTGCCATTACACTCCTGCTGCCGCCAATTCACCTTCATTGGCGGGTGTGCCGTTTCCCGCTGTCGCAGGCTGGGCCACTGCAAAAATGCATTCTGAAATGCGTCACTGCAGAAATTTGTTCCGCGGCCAGAAAATGCGTTCTGCTGCCAGAGCACTAGTTCTGGTGACGGCCCACATCTATAGGATTGGGCCATAAGCAATGTTATAGCATCAGGTGCTCCCAAACTATTTAACACTCCTGATTCTACTCCTGGGCCACGTCCACATGGACTTCACTGAACAAATTCATGACCACTTTTTAACTTGTGAGCTGTTGTCACAATCATTGTGGTTAAAGAATAGGGGGAAGGTGGGTTTTCCCCCTTACGCTTACAATGTATACTTATGGGTGAAGTGAGATTATGGTTACAGAACATTAATAAGCAAGGAAGCAGCTTTGAAAAGATGGCTATTTTATTGACTAGCTTATGAAAACTACCTGCAGCCAGAGCAGAGGGGGCACAACAGGAATACATTGCACTCATTTTAGAGTTGCCAGGCAACAACCTGGAGACCACATCTCTGTCTTTAGAAAGCTTGATGCTGGGAGAATAGATGCACCTGCTGGGCCTTCCACATTGCTCCCACTGCTTTGGGACTTTTAAAGGTTTACGCCCCAGGTTGGCACTTGCTCCTGAGTCCCTCATCTTCAGGACTCAGAAGACAAAATTTCGCACAGTAGGCTTAGAGGCTGGATCTCGGCAGACTTTGAGGGAGAAATCGACAACTTTGGCCGACTGGGTGAGGCAACCAAGGGAGACCACATCGATATTGGGCCCCACAAATTGGGCCACGTTATCCTCAGTGATTCCCCCACTGGCTTCGACCATCACGTGAGGAAAGGAGGTTTTCAGCGTGGTGGCTGTGGGATGCAGGTCCTACAAGAAAAGAATGGGAAATAGATGAACAGGAGTAGAGGCTGGGTCAAACCAGACAGTTTCATGACACAGGCCGAATTCTACTAGCATGAGGTCCAAACTACATGCAGAGCCACCTGTATGATGTGGCTTGCACATGGGACAAGGTGGTTTTTAATCACGTAAGCAGAACCAGTTATGTGAGGGGTCCTAAAAGCTGAGGCCCAAGGTAAACATATATACATGTCCAAAGTAGACTACGGTAAGCTGGGAAAGAGCCAGTCTTCCTCTTTCTCCACCTTGCTCCAGCCACGTACCTCAGGAGCAAAATTATCCAACAGGATGATATCAGACCCACATTCTGCGGCTTCCAGAGCTTCTTCCAACGTGCGACACTCAACTTCTATCTTCAGGGCAAAGCCTCCGACACGCCGGGCATTGCGGACAGCCTGGGGTTGGAGAAGGTTCAGAAGAACAGGGAGGTGTGAAGATTACATGTGGTGCAGACAAGGAGTTCTCTAAGCTTACCCCTCAGCAGTCAGGGATTCTTGCCGTAAGTGGAGGAGTCAGATGAGCAGCAGAAAAGGTGAGGTGAAGCCATGCCATAATCTCTCGTGTGTGTGTGTGTGTAATCCTTAAAATACACACGTCACCAGCACACACCAACATGGCTGCTTACAACCATTTGTTTCCACACAGCACAATCCTATACAAGGAGTACATTCCATTGTGTTCAATGGGGCTTACTCCCAGGCATATGCTTCATAAGCACTGGATGGGCAGGGAGAAGCGCTTTGGAGCCATGGCAGCTTTTTTTCCCCCTCTCGGGGAGAAAAGGCTGCCACTGCCACAATGTTGAGCAAGTCAGAAGAGGATTGGAGCCCCCAGTGGCGTGGCAGGCTAGAGGGGGTGGCGGACAAAAGAGTTGGGGGCTCATCGATTCGCCGCACCTCCAAGCGTTTCCAAGGGTGCAGCACATGCAACCATTTCAGGTCGCTTTTTGCCAATGCCAGCCCTGCCCTGATCTGCAGACTGGCTACATAGGCCAGCAGGCACCCAGAAGGATAGATCTGCTGGATCAGGTCAGAGGCCTACCTAGTCCAGCATCAGTGACCAACCAAATGCCCTGGGGAGCCCACAAGCAGAAGCAGAAGGGGTATCCCTGTCCCACTGTTGCTCCCCAGGAACGAGTATTCATAGAGGCATGCTGCTTCTGAGCTGGGGGTAGCATGTAGCCATCACGACTAATAGCCAGGCCCCTCTGAAAGCCATCTAAGCTAGCCAATTCCATTAAGTGCTGTGTAAAGAAGTACTTCCTGTTCTAAACCCACTGCCCGACTGCTTCAACGGATGGCCCCTGGTAAGGGTAACCTTCCTACTGCAGGACGTGTTGCACCAAAAGAGAGAGTGGATAGACACCCACCTGTGTGATGCTCCCGGATGCCCACACATGGTTGTCCTTCAACATAATGAGGCTTCCCAAGTCGTAGCGGTGGCAGGAAGCTCCTCCCACAAGGAGGGCGTATTTCTCAGGCAGACGGAACCCAGGCGTGGTCTTCCTTGTCCCAGCCACCTCTCCATGCCAGCCAGCTTCTCGTGCTGCCCGACACACCTTTGCTGCTGCTGTGGCCACACCGCTGCATCGCCCAACACAGTTCAGAGCCACCCTTTCTCCCAGCAAGAGGCTTTTGGCTTGCCCACGGACTTCAGCCACTCGGGTAATGGGCTCGGCCCATGCCCCCTCCGACTGAAGCCACCCCACAGAGCAGCCCACCTCAGCAAAGACAGCCTCAAAGAAAGGGAAGCCGGCTAAGATTCCCGGGGACTTGCAAAGGAGCACAGCACATTCTTGTCCATCACCCACACTATAGCCACCGTAGTCAAAGCTGGGAGCATCTTCCTTCAACCAGTCAAGGGCCAGTTGCCGTAAACGGGCAGCAGGGAGAAGGTGTGCCAGATGCGGTTGGGAAGCCATGAAGACTAGGGAGAAGAAACCATTGAGATGTTAGCAAAGAGACCAGACGCTAACGGTGACAGAGCCATTTTGAGAAGCAGCATTCAGGCTCCTCCTTAAAACTCCCAACTGTAATGCCTGGCAGCTTCTTGAGGAGCTTTTGCCAACCTGCTGCAATGTCGAGGGGAGGGGGATCTGGGGTGGTTATGATGTTTTGTTGTGATGCATATACTTTTATTATGCTGCAATTAATGCATATTGGTTATTGATCGTTAGAAAAGAATTCCTTGTTATTCCTTTCCCTCTTCCTACCTCCCCACTCCCTCAGAATGCTGTAGTACAACGTAAGAGTAGTTAGCAAGTCCAAAAAGAATATGCGAGGAGTATGGATGAGGGTCTAGCCACCCCGCTTTGAATGCTGTTAAAAGACAACAACTGTTGTAAACCTGTGTGTGAATGTGAGAGCCAGGCTGAGTGTCAAATTCTCTGACAAGAAGCTGAAGGACTGACCGACTGACTGAGGAGATAAGGAAGAAGGAATCAGGTCATTTTACATATACTGTACAAACTATAAATTAGCAACTCCCTCTTTGAGCAGAAGAAGCTCTTTGGATTTGAGCATGGACAGAGTTCTGCAAAAGATAATGATCCAACTTTCTGACCAATTAGCAGTGAGGCGCAGAAGATAAGAAGCTGACACATCACCAGGTAAGGGGGGGGGCATCTGGCATGCTGCTTCAGGTGCCAGAAGGTCTTGGGCTGACCCTAGAGTGATGTATAAAAAGGTAAAGGTGACCCCTGCCTATTAAGTCCAGTCGTGTCCGACTCTAGGGTGTGGTGCTCATCCCCATTTCAAAGCCAAAGAGCCAGCGTTGTCCGAAGACGCCTCCGTGGTCATGTGGCCGGCATGACTCTCCTTGCCGCAGCGCATAGCATGCGGCTGGAACACGGAGCACTGTTTACCTTCCCACAAGCGGTACCTATTTATCTACTCGCATTAACATGTTTTGGAACTGCTAGGTTGGCAGGAGCTGGCCAGATAAAGGGTAGAAGACAGAAGTTTGCACCATCAAACGTCTCCCCAGTCAGGGACTGGATACCAACCCTCAATGGATTTTTGGCCAGGCAGCTGAGAAAGGAAGAATTCTGTTAATCTTTCAGCCCAGGGGTAATCTCTCTCTCTCTCTCTCTCTCTCTCTCTCTCTCTCTCTCTCTCTCACACACACACACACACACACACACACACACACGGGGGGGGGGGGAAGAGAGGGACTAAGTGTTCGGAACTTAGGTATTTCATAGTTTTGGCATGCCTTGTAATCAATAAAGCTGTTATTAACTGAATTTCACTGCCCAGACTTTCCTCTTCCTGAGAGAGGAAAAGATCCCGCCACAGGGGTTGGAAGTGAAAAAGACTGATCACCTTTGTGATCCATCCTTCCTGCGAGGTGGGCCACTTTGTTTTAATCTAGGTCTACCTTTTTGGCCCTGACAATGGAGCCACCTAGTGGTAGGAATGAGTCATGCAACTTATCTCTAATCATGATGGCTACACTGCTCCAGCAGCAATATGCCTCTGAATACCAGTTCGTCCTAAAGGTATACATTATTGTTGCTTTTGGTGGATGTTTTCTTCTAACAGCTGCCTGCGATTTCTATCTTATAAGCAGTTTGTCTTATAAGCGATTCCACCCAAAATTCTAGGAGGAAGTACCCTACCCCCTAAAGAGGACAATTCCAATTCCCTGTCCTACATCAGCTGCTCCTGCATCTGTGAGCATGAGAGAAAATGAAACATTAACTGCCAAAGCGAGGACCTCTTGCCTTGTCCTGCAGGCCAGAGGTCAAAATCCAATCTGATTTGCTGACTTTGTCATTAAATAAATCCCAGGAAAAAGATGTCAATGTTATTTTATTTATTTTTAAATGTATTCGCATGACTAGGGCTAGAGCTGGGGGGAACAGGACAGTGTTGCACCATATTTGCAACTCTAACAGCGCAATCTTATACTTGTATACTCAGAAATAAGTCCCATTCTGCTCAAAGAGAAGCATGTACAAGATTACAAAAAGGTAATGTATTAAATAATGTAACCCTCTCAAATTGAAAACCAGCTACAACTCCAGTTTGTTCACAGCAACTAAAAATGAAACCAAACAGTATTTAGTGCTTCCTGATTTTTAGTCTACTATGATACAACTCCTGCTTCCACTCCTGATAAAAACTCCTGCAATTCTGCAAGAATTTCAGATGTAGGCAATTAAAAGAGGCAATAGTTGTTGCTTACCAGAAGACCCAGGCTCCTAAATGTCTCTGCAACTTTTTCTCTTGTTCAACTGGTTAAACAAGTTGAATTTCCTGCATTCCTAAGGGGTGGGAGGCTGCAGAGTGAGGGGTGGGATTAGGGCTAGGAGAGTTTTTGGCACTTTGGACTCTGGCTTTTTCTTGTGTAACCAGCCACCCCCACCTAAAACACAGCTCCATCTCAATTTCAGTTCAGCTGAATTGATCCAAAAAGATGCTGTGGATACAAGAAGGCAGACAAACCTGCCTGAGTGAATGGGAAAGCAGATCCTAGAGTAGAGTACCCAACAAGAAATGAGACTCAGCAGAGGTATCATCATCATCATCATCATCATTACCCTTGCTGGCGCATGGGTCCTATTGCTGCTGCCAAGGATTAACATCCGTGCACATTTCCTTAAGAGGAAGTCCTACTGAACTCACTGGGTCTTCTGAGTGCACTGCAGCTACACAGCTGCAATCCTATGTGCACTTACTTCAGAACAAGCCTCGTCACTGAATTTAGAGGGACTTACTCCTATATAAAAATGCATGGGGTAGGGCTGCCATAGAACAATCCTAACCATGTTTCCTAGGAAAAGTTTCCAATTTCTGATTTTAAAAATGCCTGGTCCATGGGGAGAGTAAAGGATTGGCCAATGCAAGGGTAAAGCCTGGCTGGTTTTGGTGGGCCATGGGGCCGAGCCTGCTGAATTTGGGGAGGGGGGTCAGTGGGGGGAGGAGCCTAACAGATTACTGTATGGTCAACAGAAAAAAATGTCCAAGCTGCTCACACACTTGTCAGTTTATCTGGCTAATTCAACAAAGCATCTAATTCCAAAACTGAAGCCAAAACACTGAGAGGGCCAGTAAAACACTTGATGTTCGGCAATCCTATTTCTAGGAAGCTCGTCCCACCAAGTTCAACAGGCAAGGGTCAAATTTGGAACAGTGCAGAGTTAAGACAGTAGCCATGAAATTAAAAGACGCTTACTCCTTGGAAGGAAAGCTATGGCAAACTTAGACAGCATAATAAAAAGCAGAGATATCACCATGCCAACAAAAGTTCGTATAGTCAGGGCGATGGTGTTCCCAGTAGCAATGTATGGTTGCGAGAGTTGGACCATAAGGAAGGCTGAGCGCCGAAGAATAGATGCTTTTGAACTGTGGTGCTGGAGAAGACTCCTGAGAGTCCTTTGGACTGCTAGGAGATCAAATCAGTCAATCCTAAATGAAATCAACCCTGACTCGCATCTTCTTGGTAACGTCTGGCTAAGCCAGGTGTGCAATGTGAAGGAATCATTGTGTTTGGTGTTTCCTGCTCCTTTTCTCCATCATCAGCTGCTACCTGCAAGGTGGGGCAGGGGAGGAGGAAGAAATGTGATGTGTCACATCATGCATTTTGTTTAACCAAACATTACTGGAAAGTCTCTGTAGTCTGTAGGAGACATGGCCTGGTGGCAATGACTGCTCGCTCCCAGAAGATCATGCCCACACAGGATGAGGCTTCAACATGATGAGGCTCCCTTGGCCATCATGATGGTGACAGGAAGCTCCTCCCACTAGGAGGGCATATTGCTCAGGCAAATGGAACCCAGGTGCGGTCTTCCTGGTCGTCGTCCCCCCCAGCTCCATGCGAGTGTCCTGCGCTGCCTGACACACCTTGTTGCTAATGTAGCAATACTGCTGCATTGCCTCATACAGTTCAGTTACCTGCTTGCCCAGCAAGACATCTTTTGCTTGCTTATGACCTTTGACCACCTGTTTAATTGGTTCTATCCATGATCCCCTGATTAGAACCACTCATGTGGATTATCACTTGACAGTCAATGTTTTTACCAGCCCTGACAGAAAAAAAAATAAGGTCAAGGTTTCCCCAGAAACAGCGTAGCTGGGCTGGCCTCCCCCCATCCCCCACTTCCAGGATGGCTCCAAATTGGAGGCTGAGGGTGGGCGGGGACGGCCAAACTTCGCTTCGCTCACCTCACCACCACACGGCCGGTTAAAACTTAATTTGCATGCAGCTTAGGGTCTTCCTCCAGTGTCCTGAATCCATTTTGTCCCCTTACACTTCAAGTGTAAGTTACGAGTTCACGAAAAACTAATGGTGTAATAAGCTGATTATTCTTTAGGGCGCCTACAAAACTCTTTGTCATTTTTGCTGGTATTAATTCTGATTATCGTTTTTCAGATTGGCCGCTCTCCGTGCCCATCAACTAGTTGAACTCTTCCGTTCTTCCTTCTTTGGAATTCATTGGAGGCAGTGACAAGCCCCACCCCGGTTTCACCTGCTACCTCTGATTGGATCACAGGCCGACTTGTCATAGCCCTACCATCCAATTGGAGTGCTCTCGTGTGCATGCTGTCGGTGACCTGGGCAGGATCCCTGTGCAGAACCCGGGAAAAGCAAGCGTGGCTTGCTGGAGAAGAGACGTGGGAATTTGGGCGCAGGGGGCCCCGCTCGGTTGACAAAGAACGACCAGGTGCGCTGCACTGTTGTTTCTTTTCATTTATTCAGCGCCAGGTGTGGAAGGCAGACCCAGAACCTCACCTTAAAAGCCATCAAGTTGCACCTGTTGGGATTCACATTCCGTGCAGGTTTTAAAGGTTCAGCAGTCTTCTTTAACGGGTCAGACAAGGTTGGACGGGGATGCCTGTGATTTGGGAGGGGTGGGGTGAGTCAGTTGCCAGGGGAGGGTCTGGAAAGCTAAGATTATGGTGATTTCGGAAGGGCTTCCGCAGGGAAGTGTGGCTTAAATTGTTGCTTAAAAAGGGGAGAACACGCGAGGAGGCCAGTTGGATCACGCTAAAAGTCCATCTTGTTTCCTACATGATGAGGCCAAGCAGATTCCTCAGAGAAGCCATCAAGCAAGGCTTGAAAGCAGGAGCCCTGCCCCCCCTTACTCCCCCAGCAAATGATGTTTAAAATGGTATACTTCTCTGAAGTTCTACTGAGCACGTAGCTAATTGCTGTTGGTAGACCTTGTGTCTTCCTAAGATCGTGAGCCCTGCTGTAGAGAGTTGTCTTCTCACTCTATGTAAAGTGCTTTATTAAATAACAATGGATCTGCTCTCATGAATTTGTCTAATTGTGCTTTAAAGCCATCTAAGCCAGTGGCTCTCACCACATCCTGTGGCAGTGCAATCCATAATTTTTGACTATATATTGTGTGATGAAGTACAGTACTTCCTTTTGACTGTCTTTGTAAGAAAGTGTGGTATATGGAACCGCATGGCAGGAAAGGCAGAAGAACTGATACCAGTGAACTTGTGCAAGGCCAGGAGGGAGAAGGAATTCGGGTCAGTGCTTAGTTTCTAAAATGAGAAGTGCCAGAGCTGACCAGAAATCACGCTATGCTTTTTGGAAGCCCATCTCCTTAATCCCAGAGTGATGGTTAATATCAGTGATGGTTTCTCAGCTATGATTAGGGGAGAGCGCTCTGCATATGTTCAGAGACGCTTTCTCGTGAAGGTTGAGTCCCGAGCCTTGATTCTGAAAGCAAGCTTTGAGACTCTGCCGGAGAGCTTTGACTCAGATTAAGCCCTAGTTAAGGGAACATGAGGAAGAAGATACAGCAACATGGAGAGCCTGAAAGACTAACTTGGCTGCCACAGTTTTGGAGGTGTGTGTGTGGAGGAGTAGGAGAGCACTGCAGCTCCCTTACGTGTACATATTGTTTGTCACATGTGATGTATCTACATCTCCCTATGTATGCTCCGTAGGGCAGCGTAGTCCTGCTGTGGGTACATGTGGTAGAAGACACACATGTACCTTTTATCATACATGACAAAGTATGTGTAGGAGTCAAGCTGCTTCCCACACGAAAGCAGCTTCCATGTAGGAAGTGTAATCTTGCATGAAGGCATCCTGACTCTTTGCTGAAGTGGTATCTTGAGTCCATGCTTTATTAATCAAGCCTCTCCACTGTCTCTTGCAGGCCTGGCCAAACATGTCATCGTTGGAGGGGGACAAATGCGGGGAAATGTATTGCAAAGACTGGGAGGAGCAGAAGGATTTGAAGGACTGGCTTCGGCCTGTTGCAGGAGACGAGGGCAAGGCGGCCTGCAGGTTCTGTGAGTGTGAGCTGCTTGCACGCTACTCTGAGCTTCAGCAGCACATGGCCACCACCAAGCATAAGAAGAGTGCACCTCCAGGTGCTTCCGTACCCCTCGCTGATGCTGGGCTTAGTGTTTCGAAGCCGCTAACGGATGGGATATGTCCTGTGAGTGGAGTGTGTGTGTATAAGGATGTTATGAGGCCTGATCTACACGTGCAGCAGAATGAGGTGGTAATGCTCTTAACAGAAGAACATTAAAACAGAGCGGAAAACCAAAAGCAAAGTTCTGAGAGAGCCTCATTCTGTTTTTGCTGATATGCTAGGCTTCTGTTTGCAGGAACTGTTTCATGTGGAGGAGCATTAACAACTGGAAACTTGCAAGCTACAGTCTGAAGTAGCACAGTCTATTTTACTACCTCATTTTCCAGCATCTGTAGACTAGGATTGATTGAGTTCCTTCTGATCCTCGGGTTCTGTCTTCTCATAGCAAACTTGGATTAGACAGAAAACATTGTTTGTCTGGTGCTTGGAGTCTCTCTCTCCGCGCACGCACACACACACACACACACACACACACACACACACACACACACACACACACACACACACACACACACACACACACACACACACACACACACACACACACACACACACGGTGTAATGCATTGAAGCCACACAAGCAAGCACTCTCTCCCTTGTCAGCAACCAGGGCTTAGAGTGGGGTTAGAAAGGGCAGGAATTCCTGTTTCCCCTCATAGGTTGCAACAGTTGTACAGGAGAAAATGTGTGTGCTTGCATGCTTCTGTTTATGCACATTTGAGAGGACATGGATGTGCATTTTCAGGTATGTCCTGTATCAGGTAGATAGCAGTAGAGAGGGATAGCCTTGTGGCCTCCCTTAGCAACAAGTTGCCCTGGATGAGGGCAACCTTTGCCCTGAGACCCTTGAAGCAGGCAGTGGTATGGGACTGGCTAGTTGGCGTTGCCTGACCCTCCAGAATCGGGAATTCTGGACTGCTGTGACAGTGCCCCAGCTGGAACAGCCTGCGCTTTCTTTCTCTGGCCAGCAGCCCGAGGGAGCTGGAACCAGAGCCTGACCTGCAATGCAGCCATCTCAATCCTTAACACCTGACAGCTTGGTATCCCCTTGAGAACTGGCAACCGAAAATGAGCAGAGGCGTTTCCTTGTTCCTTGATTGACACAAAGGATCATGATATTGTGACTTTCTTCACCAGGCGTTGGCCAGTGGACCGAAGACAAAAGAGGGAGAACCAGATGAGGTGACGATGGGAAACCAGCCCAGAAATCCTGGGGAGACTTTTCATTTCAGCACTGAACCCACCTTGGAAAACATGTGAGATCCCCTTCCCCCTCTCATTCCAGCCCCCACGATCCCGCTTGGCCTCAGCTTATTCCGCTCTCTTAATTTTTGTCCCTCAGTTTGGATCTGTATGCACAACCCCCCCCCCCAGCTGCCCTGCACTCCTGCTGATCTTCATTTCTCCCTCTGTCTCCCACAGCCGAAATCTCCAGTCTGCATTCGCAGCTGAACGCGGCTGGGGAAAGTACCACCAGCCTCGGAATCTGCTTCTTGCTCTTGTCGGAGAGGTGGGGGAGCTGGCAGAGCTCTTGTGAGTACTGATGATGGAGCTACAGATTGGGGTAGGAGGGCACTGCTTGGGAGCAAAGCAGGGAGATGCCCACATCGCTTTTGGAACATTGTACTTCTCCATTGTAGTACATCATCGTCATCTTTATTTCTTAAGTGCCTTTAAAAAGGCACCGTGCAGCATCTAGCACAGAATTAACAATGGCAAGCCTTGCCTACAAGTTCACAATCTGAACAGACATGTGAGGAGAAGGAAGAAGAGAGAAGGGACAAGAGGTTAGGAAAGACAATGGAGGATGAGATTGCAATCCTGTGCATACTTAACCTTAGTAAGCTCCATTGGGACTTACTTCTGAGTAACTTGGTATAGTATCGTGCTATAAGTTAGTCTCAGCAAATTTGAGAAGGCCTGAGTATACAGATGCAGCATAGTGCTTTTTAAAGAGTGGGAGATATTTGGTCATATGAATATCTGGAGAAGCTAGTTCCAAAGATAAGATGCTGCCAAAGAGAATGGATGGACAGTAGATGCACCAGTAATCTTTGCTCCAGCTAAGAATGCAGCATTCCAGAAGGAGTTTAAATATATGTTTTAAAGAAAGAAGATAAACAGGAACAATAAAGGGTTTGAAAGTAAGAAGTAGAATTTTGAAATGAACACAATAAGAGAAAGAAAGACAATGCAGAATGAAATGAAGAAGAAACATGGTCATATTTAGGGGCAAGAAATGAGCTGAGCTGCAGAATGAAGAACAGACATTAGTAATGTAAAATGGGATAAAGGAAGACCAATAAGGAAAGCATTGCAGGAATGGAGTCTCGATAAAATAATGAAGACTGTGTGGTCACCTAGGGTTCTTCTGTGCATGACTGCACATTTTCTAGCTCGTAATTCTCCACCCACCAAATTCTAGTTTAGAAGATGCCACATCCCCCTAGAGGAAACTAAATATTTGTGGTCAGTAACCAGTGCAATGAAACATTTCTTTACCCGGTACATGAGCATGAACATAGGCACATTTGAGTTACGTAGGACTTCCGTTTGCAACGAAGATCTGATTCACACTTTGTACGTTTTTCAACTCTGATACCAAAGTACCTGAGCTTAAATGGGAAAATGCAATTGCAGTGCCAGCATCTGTAGACTGTGCATGCACATTTGCGTAGCCAGGCTTCTTTGTAGTGAGCAGAGAAGCAGGGGCCCATTTGTTTCCCAGCTACTCCTTCCATGCTTGGTATAAGCCTGCCCATTTAAACACCTGTTCCCACACTGGATACTGTGCTAGCCAAGTTTCACAGTATGGAACTGGCACACTGCTGAGAAAATGGAGCTGTGCTGAACCTCTTGGTCCAGTGACTTGCGAGGAGGCAGCCAGGCCTTGCACAACAGATGAGTAAAAAAAGTGGGGGAAGGAGCCGTCGTGCAGTGCCCAGGAGCTCAGGTTTTGCATGCAGAAGGTCCTCGGTTCAGTCCCTGGCAGCGTCTCCAGGTAGAGCTGGGAAGGGCCACTGTATGGCATCCTGGAGAGCCACTGCCGGTCCATGTAGAGTAGACCAAAGGCTGAGCTAGATGTAGAAGGCCGCAGAAGGTGGGCTAGTTGTGGGTGCTCATATGGGAAGGCCTGAGCTAAGATCAGAGGCAGCTTCCGGGGCAGAGATGAGCCAAGACGTCTCGGAAATCCAAGACTGCCTTTCCAGCTGTTTCTGGCTTGTTCCTAACTTGTGTCCAGACCCCTCATGCAGTGTTTTCCTCTGTTATCTTTAGCCAATGGCGGGAGGAAGTCCCTGAAGGTCTCCCGGGCTGGACAGTGTCGGAGCGTGAAGCCCTCGCTGATGAGCTCAGCGATGTCCTCATATACCTGGTGGCGCTGGCAGACAAATGCCGCGTGGACCTTCCCTCTGCCGCCCTTCGTAAAATGGAGAAGAACTGCCTCAAATACCCGGCCGAGCAAGTCTACGGGTCGTCCAAGAAATACACGGAGTATCAGAAATAATCATGGACGCTGCCTCTTCTTGCACAGGGGGAGAGAAACTTCCCGGTGGCATTTAGAAATTCCTATTGTTTCGTGACAAGGTCACAGGGCCCGTGATGTTTTTGTGACCTGGGATGCAAGCAGACTGCTGGTTCAAAGCGTGCCTCTGGCTCATTTTAGTCTTTCTGGGATAAGTCAGGCACATTCTGACCCAAAGGCCAGGTGCTGTCCTATCTGCGTGTAATGGGGGGGGGGGGGGGAGAGATAACGCTGTGGTGTTTTTCCTTCCCTGCCCATTTCTTTTACTACTTTTTTTCTTTAAGTCTTGGATGGTGTTTGCAGAGGAAGAGCAATGCTCTGCTTGTAGAGAAGAGACGGCAGGTGAGGGCAGCCAGGGGGACAAAGGATCAGGAAGACCTTTCTTGCGAGCAAAGCATGTAGGGAGTCTTCAGACCTTGTTTGGAGAGTGTGCTGGATTTTCTTTCAAGTAGGAAACTGATGAGGGGTTTCGGCACCTGTCTCCTTGAGATCAAGCCAGTTTCAAGGCCAAACTAAACTTGACATGGGAGATGCCTGTAACATGGGAGATGCATGTAACAATCTCCCCACCTTTTTTTTTAAAATGAAAAGCAGCTAGAGGAGGCTGCCAGTTTGAATTGGGGTGGGGCTGTTTAACCCTTTCTACTCCATGGGACTCTCAAGCTGTTGTTCCATCCACGGAGGAAATTACGTATCCTTTCCTTTGTGAGTGGAAATGCAGCTTGCGGAGGGAGCATTTTTTTGCAGGAAAATGGGTGGAAAGGATTAATTAGTTTTCCCAATGGTTGTTCGTTGGCTCAGACTGACAGTTTATACCTGTCCAACAATTATTTTGGCTCATTTGGTTGCAGCATTAAACTAAGAGCTGACTGTTCAGCATTTCTCTGGCCTGATGTTTCCTTTGCTTGAGAATAATGATGTTTTATAATGGGCTCACTGAGATCTTATCCATTGCCCAGTTCTGATCCATGTGGCCTCATGACAGCTGTTACCATAATAATGCAGCCCCTCTTACTGTGAATAGCACAGAATAGATGCTCAGACAGAGATTCTCTCTCTCTTTCTTTCTCTCTCTCTCTCTCTGAATATCAAATGGAACACAAGAAAACAGATTGTAGGATGTTGGATGGATTAAAATGACTTGAGATCTCTGTAACCTAGTCCTTAAGCTATGGATTTTTTTTATTTTCATTGACCAGTCTTGCATTTTGTGAAAGCAATGATATGCCAGTGAGATGGCATTATCAGGGTGATAGACAGTAAATAGTAAACAGGGCAGTAAATAGTAAACAGGAAAAGGTAAATATATCTGAAAGATGCAGGTTATCCAGTGGGAGAATTGCCTACAGCTGTTCCTACCTCACTCCTGAAATATAGTGTACCTGCCAACATCGTCACTGCAGTTTCCAAAACTAATGGGCCTCTTTGGTTACTGGCCATGTGGAAGGTGATTGGACTGTGTCTCTCTCCCAGGATCCTCTTGGACGTGTGGGAAGAACTCGCACACCTTTCAGAGGCTGTCTGATTGCTCCCCCTGGCTCTGCAGCATCTGTGCCTGCATCTTCTGTAGCATTTCCTGCATCCGGCGGAGCTGAGGGAAGAGAGTGAGAGATGCTGAGACTGCTCACCTGTGAGGTACTGCCAGCTGCCTATTTTTGGCCAGCATAGGGCTGCAGCTAGCATGAGACTGGAGGAGGGGCAGCATGTTGGCCAATGAGCACCACCTCCAAGGGGAAACCTCAGACTGTAGCCACAGGGTCCTTCTCCCACCTGCAACTCACCTCCTCATCTTTCTCGCGAATTAATTTCTCTGTGTCAGTCAGGGGAAGGAGTGGCAGCTCAGTAGCGCTTTGACGTGACAGTTTTCTAGGGAGACAATTGAAAGCTTGTGATGGAAGGACCCAGGCATCTTTTCCCCCCCCCAGATGTGAACTGCTGTTGAACACCTGAAAGGACTGCGTGCCTGCAAATTGTTATTACTACCAAACGTTTTGCTGAAGCTGGAGCTATAGACCTATTCTTTGGAGAGACAGGAGCCAGTGTGACTAGCATTTTCTTCGCTCTTTTCTCCTTGGATTGTGCTGGCATGCTGTTGTCTCTCTTTTGTTAATCCAAAAGGATTCTTCTTTCCCTTTGTTAGAATTCTTTTGAATCTGAAAATAACGTCTTTGTCACGCTAAGCAGAATAAGCCATTAAGGACAGAGGCACTGAGGTGGAAACTACAAGAGAGAAGGCCTCAAAGCTGCCCTGGAACTATAGTTTACAAGGCTAACAGCATAATCCTAGTCATGTCTACTCAGAAGTAAGTACCATTGTGTTCAATGGGGCTTACTCCCAGGAAAGTGTGTCTAGGACTGCAGCCCCAGTCAGTGGCGTAGCAACTGCACAGCGGCTGGTGTGGCCCATGGCCGGGCCTCTTCCTCCGCTGATGCCTGGGCAGCCGGGGGGGGGGGGGCGATCTTTGCCGCTCCGATCTTCAGGTGGTGGTGGGGGCAACCTACCCTTTTCGCCTCGCCGCCACCACTGCTTGGGTTTTGAGCTGCTCTGAGCGTCCGACCACTTTTTCTCTTTTTCGAGGCAAAGAGAGAAAAGAGTAGTTGGCCGCTCAGAGCAGCTCAAAACTGGAAGCGATTGGCGGTGACGTCACCATCACCAATTATGTCCAGGTCTTCTGGTATCAGAAGTCACCACCCCAGGTGGCAGAAGACTCAGCTATGCTTCTGGGCCCAGTGCATTTAGAGTGAGTCTCTCTTCTTTGGGGCACTGATTAAGCAAAGCAGGCTTCCTTGCAGTCTCAGAGTAGCTGACGTTCCCTTCCCTCCCCATGAAACATAACACACGTGTGTTTCACACACAGATTCCTGTTCTTCTTTTCTCCAAGTGAACTGATGAAACCTGCAATTGCCAGATCGCTCCCCAGAATTCACTGGAAAATGGCTATCATGTTCGTGAAGCACTCCCAATTATGCTTTATGAATCTGATAATACGTTTCCTTGCCTTACATTCTTCACCACCCACTACCACCACCTCTTCAGTCTCTTTTGTGATTTCGTGAACTGAACCGCCTCGGTGCAGTGCACTAAATGCCCTGCCCCTTGGATACACAGGAGTCCTGGAACTTTCTTACGCGCGGCTGCTGCGGTCCCGAGCCCCAGTCCTGGTCAGACTCTGGATGCACTGTGCACGGTAGTTTTCATAATGGACTTCATGGGTCACATCCTTTAAGTCTTGCATGTGGGTTTGAATCAGCATGTTCCGAAGCTTGAGGAAATCGCAGTGAGCAGAGTTTTCCACTAGGGGGAGACAAAGTGAGAGAAGCTGTCAGTCACTTCTTGTGACACAGGGCCCGATAACTTAAGTATCCTCACCTTAATGCTACTTACCTTCTACTGTTCCCCAAGGATATTGCCTCCCCCGGAACACTTTATCTTTCAACTCTCTGACCACCTGACTAGATCCAATTACAGCAAAAGGGATGCTACGCTAGAGGGAGAATACCAATTGGACTCATAAGTCTTAAGGCTCCACCTGCCCTCCAAATTGCCCCACTTGCCCCCCCCCATGAGTCCTCAATTGCCTCCTGACCAATTCTCACCTTCATCTCAGCATCCTGAACTTTGAACTCTTCATCTTCGTCCGAATCACAATCAGGAAATTCATAAATATTAATCTTGTTTTCTTCTAACTCCTGCCGGATCTGTTGGTTCAAGGAGATTAAAGCATGCAGCTAAAAGACCCATGCCATTAAGTGCTTGAGATGGGGAAAGTGGTGGGGTTACATGGGTTAATGTCTAGAGCAGAGTTCCCTGCTGTGTGCAACTTTTCTAGTCCACCGTACCGGAGGTTCTCCTTCAGATGTCTCACCTTCTCCTTCTTGTGCCGCACTTCTGTTGGAGTCAAGCAGTCAGCCTTTCCAATCACTGGCACAATACTGACTTTGTCATGGATAGCATGGAGGAATGCTATGTCTATGGGGCGGAGCCTGTGGCAGAAGAGGAGGGGTTAGTCTTGACTTCTGCTTTCAGAGTCCTGCCTCCCAACCCCTCTGCTCTAACATTGAACTTACTGACCCAACCTTGTGTTGAAAGTTTTCAGATGAAAACTGGAAGTGGTTGTAATTGCTGCAGAGTGGTGATCTGCAGTGTGGAGAGGCCCCCTCCCCCCCGCACCCTCTGGAGGCTGTCAGGACCCCCAGTGGGTTAAGGAAGAACACTTTCCTCCCTGGTGGTGGCGGCGTGATCCCCGGGATTGCTGCCACCGCTGTCACACTGTCCCCACCCATTAAGGGGCCAACAAGAAACCGCAGTTCTCCTGGTGGGTTGCGACCCACCAGTTTGAGAATCGTTGGGTTAGAGGCTTCTCTAGGCAGTGAAGGGTACTAGAGGCTACTCAGCCCACCCAGGATGGTCACTGGCTCCCCAACAGGATGGGCTGTAATGATTCCTCTTTAGCTGGGACTTTGCCTGGGCAACTGTCGTCTTTCCTGACTCGGCCTTTGCTTGACCTCCTAGCACAGGCCCTGGCCTCAGCTCTATAGCTGCCTCTGGCTCAGCCCTGACACTGTCCCCAGTAGTTTTATTATTGTATTTATTTTTCACATTTTTATACCGCCCTTCCTCCAAGGAGCTCGGAGTGGTGTACATATTTCCTCCCCTCCTTTTGTCCTCACAACAACCCTGTGAGGTAGGTGGGGCTGAGAGATAGTGACTGGCCCAAGGTCACCCAGGAAGCTTTGTGGCGGGGATTTGAACCTGTTCTTTAAAGACCAGCTTCCAAGACACTCTGCACATTCTCAGTGGCATTCTTTATTATCACTTCACCTACCTCACCTATTGAAAGGGGTGCTGGAAACAAGTGTTGGTTCTGGTTCAAACTTAAGCTCTGATTGTCCCTTCTCTGGAGAGTTGTGGTCCCTGGCTCTGACCCACAGTTACAGGCCACAACCCTCGCATCCTACCCATGTCCAAAAGGCGACAGGACATAGAGACAGCAGTGCACCCGTCCATCTTGAATGTTCTTACGGTCCAGGCCACACTCATCTCGGAAATACTGCTCAAACTGGCAGTCGATATAATGGGCAATTGGCTTCCAACTATAGAAACAAAAGATAGGAGGAGAAAAGGTGAGAACCACAGGGTGCTGAATTGACAATTGCTAATTAGAGCTGTTCCTAAGATCACTCAAATCCTCCGCCTCTCCAAATTCCAGAAGTTGGCAAGGTATGCGGTCCTCATTTTCCTTCCAAAGAACTAGGAAGCACTGACTCCCAGCCTCCTGAATTAGAACAGCAAGCCTTCCTTCCTTCCTGGAGAAACCTATAATCCTAGCTCACCTGCTGTAACTTCTTACAGAACTCTGCCCCTAGGAAACGGGTACAAGCACACGTTCTCTTACCACTCAGCGTTGTCCACTGCATCCCCAAATCCTGGAGTATCAATCACTGTCAGTTTGACTTTCACACCCCTTTCTTCAATATCCACAGCATGTTTGACAAGTTCCAGTGTCTGAGGAATCCTGGCTGTGAAGTGGAGGGGGAGGGAACAGGAAAACAGCAGCATAGCCTTCTCACCAGCTTCCCCCGCCCCCCTTCCCAATATCCCAGACCATCACCACCAATCCCTGCTCACCTTCTGCATCTGGAACCACCCGGTCCTTATACAGATCTGTTAAGAAAAGGCTATTGACAAGAGTGGATTTTCCTAGGCCGGACTCTCCTGTAGAATGAATTAGTGGGAGGATATAAGCTGATGATTCTGGAATTCTTAGAGGTGATACAACTGTCCGGGGTATGTAACCGGTTTGTACAGGATAGAGACTCTAATTTGTTGTCTGAGTCTTGATGCCAGGTTCTCCCTCCTGCCTTGGAAGTGGAATATTTCATATAGTAGTGGGTTACAGTAGAGGGCCTGAGAGCAAGGACTCCCAGAAAGTTGCCCTTAAATACCATGCTGCAAGTTGATGTAACTCAAGTCACTTCCAAGATGGCTTTACACAAAAAGCAGACAAACTGCCTATTCATCAAGCACTCATCCTTTACCATCAATGACCAGACTGTTCAGAAACCTACAGTTAGGAGCCTCTCCCCATTTTGTACAACATAACCGTGTAAAAAGAGAAACAGCTGGAAAAGGAACATCTGGACGTATCCAGAAGGCCTGGGCAGTATTTCCACTTGGGAAGTGGAGTGGGACCTCCCAGGCTGAAAGGAGCCAGGAGCGAGCAGGGATGTTGGAGTTTGCTGGGATGGGGAAAGTTGGTGCTGTGTCCTTTACCTGCTACCATCAGAGTGAAGTCAAAGCCCTTCTTCACAGACTTCCGGTGGACTTGGCTGGGTAGGGTAGCAAAGCCAACATAATCTTTATCCTGAGGCACACAGAAAGGTTACATTAGGGGGGCATCTTTCTGTCTAGACCTTCCCAGGGTGGTCCCCGTGACTCCTTTCCCAGGTGGGGGTACGGAAAGGAAGCAAGGGAAAAAGCTATGATTCTTCTTACCATAGCTGGTCTCTGGCTGAACTGGGGAGATGTTGCAGTGATGTCTGTGCACCTTGTGTCTTGCCGACACAAGAGGAAGTGGTAAATCAACAGGAAGCCAGTTCTGAGCCCCTTTCCAGCCTCCTGTGCTCCTATTGGTTGGCCCACCCGACTTTCATTTCCTGTGCTCTATTTTCCACCTGAGAACCAGTGACACTGGTCTTAAGCTGAAGTGTCACCAAAGTAGAGCATTTGGAATTTCTGCCTTTCGTTCACTCTCATTTGTAAAATGTAGTTTGGTTTGGTTTAAATCAGTTTGGAGAATACCTTGGAGAAATGATCCTGGAAGAGACACATGAAAGACAGACAGACGATTGGTTAGTTGGTTGCTGAGCCAAGCCAGAAATTATGCTTGATGGCTGCACCAAGCGAGACTCCAGCTTTCACATCCTGTACTTTCCTTCCAAACCATGCTTTGTGAGGAGCTACCAAACCAAAATCTGAAACCATAGTTTGAAGCTGGTGTACAGCACAAGCTACATATGAAGCTGCCTTAGACTCATGGGTGATCCAAAGTCCTTGGATGCTTGAGGCGAGGCACCAAATGTCTCCCTACCCCCTGCTAGGGCAGGTCCCCCCCTTCCCCCTCCTCTCCCCAGGGCATACTTCCCCCTCTCTCACCCCTGCCAGGGCATGCTGTATGGATGTTGCCCACCCACCACCGCCAAGGCAGCAATGGCCAGTTTCTCCACTACCACTCATCTCCTCCCAGCAGAGTAAGTGGCGGAGTGGAGAGTAGGAGGGAGATGTTCTAGCCAATCCTCTCCTCCACTTCCTCATCTGGAAGGAGGAGGGGAGAGGAGATGATGCTGAAGTAATGGTTAGTGGTGTGTGTGCCCTGAAGGGGCAGCAAGGCTAGAGAGGAGGATTTATAAGGCGGGGGGAAGAGAGGAGAGGTGGGTGCTTGCTCACCGCCTCCGTTCCCTCCACCTGAAGCACCTCACTTTGCTTCATCTCACAGATGGGCTACCCAACCCTGCTGAATCAGGCCCTTTGGTCTAGCTCAGTATTGTATTCACTGCAAGCAGCTCTCCAGGGGCCTTTCCCAGCCCTACCTGAGGTGGCAGCACAGGAGGAATCGAGACCCACATGCCACAGTCAAAGTCTGTGATCAACCACTGAGCACCAGCCGCATTTCCAAATGGCTGCATTTGGGCAGTCTGTGGCTTGGGGTTGTGACATCTGAACTACAAACCATGGTTTGGAATGTTGCTCCACCCTCAAAGGCCACCTTTGTGATCACGTCTGAGGATTATCAAGAAAGATGGGCAAAAGAAGGAGGATTCATAAACCATGGTTTGCCTGTATGTGTCTGGAACAGAAATCATGGTTGGAATCTAAGCCGCAGTTATCATAAACAATGATTTGGCATTGTGTCTGAATCAATCCAACCCCACCGTCCTGGTGCACTGTCCTATTGTGGATTTTTGTTTTTTTGTTTTTAATTCACATAGAATGTTAATACATGAACATACACATGTGTGATTTAGAACAATATTCTATAGAGTTAAGTCAGGAACTAAATCAATTACTAATCCAGCCAATCCGTAGTTGTGAACTTTGCTAGAACACAGTACAGTCTCCAAAGATAAACTTTTCCCCTCAGAATATGCAGACTTGGACTCAGTTGGGTCCCTTCAATCTCAGGTTGGGACCACCAGGGCCACCATTAAGAAAGTCCTACTACGCCCCCTGCTGGTCTTATATCCCCAACAGCCGGGGTAATATTGATATTCTGAACATTTCAGACTGTTGAGACTAACTTGTGTAGTGTTGACCATAAAAAATGCAATGCACACATTTATACCCTGACATATCCTGGATTGTTGATAAATGCATATTTTGAGGTAACTGTTGGTATGGCTGCTGGCCTTCCTTGTGTTGATGTCTCCTTCAGTTGACGTCTCTTTCTAGGAGTGCACTCTTAGCTGTTGTTGTTTTTGATCTGGAGATTTCTTTTGCGTTTGGAATGGGAAAATCACACACAGAGAGAATTTATTGCTTTACAAGCAGTCCTTATCACCCATACATTCTCCCAAAACAAAGCAAAGCAACACTTCTGCAAAGCACAGTCTTTCACAAATTCCACAAGACAGTCCCTGCTGTCTTCTCCCTCCAAACCAGTCCAAGGTCTTTTGGCATCACAAAGCTTCCTGCAGCAACCTGGTCTTAGCTCTGTGCTCCATCAGTGTCTCCTCCCTCAGCTGGGTGTGGCAGTCCTTCTGGCCTGACCTGGCCCCATCTCCTCGGTGAGGTCAAGGCTCCTTTCTCCGTCGGTGTGGTGGCAGCAGCATCCCATCTCCCCAGCAAGGTGATTTAGTGCTGTACTGGTGCTCTTTTTATCCTTCTTAACTTAGGGCTTGTGGTGAGCACCCAGGGGTGCCAGTGATTTCAGCTCGTTTGATTCGGTGAGCAGACACCAGACTCAGAGGTAGGAGCGGGTACCCAAAAGTAAAAGAAAGAAATAAAAGGGAAAAAAAAAGGTCTGCTAGGTGCAGAGGCGCCAAAAGAGCTCAAAAACCAACGTTGTAAAGAAAGATCTTTTACTCAGCTAGCGAGGACACAATCATAAGACAGAAAGTGTAACATATATGATTAATACAGAAGCTTTTATACATTTCATTATTTACATACAGAATCATGGAATTCATTGTCTTGGGGAAATACATAATAAAGAGGGACCAACAGGAGGAAGGATCCAAAAGTTGCACTTCGATACAGCCAATTAGATGGAGGATTGAAACTTTGCACCAATGAGAGCAGCAGCAGCAGATGTGAAATATTTAGCCAATAAAAGACAAACTTTATTAAGGGAACCAATGAGAAGTGTTGTGCTTTGTGCAAACTGAGGCCAATGGGATGGGACCGGACAGCCAATGAGAGGGAGGATGGGTGCCAAGTGGCAAGGGTAATAGGATTAAGTTCCCCCTCCCCAGGTGAGTGAGGTGTTCCGGAATCGGATGAATGGAGTCTTTTGTGTAGCTTGGTGACACAAAAGGCTAAATTTCCAAATTGATAGGCAAAAGTGCCAATACAATAGGTCTCCGTCTCCCCTGGCTCCAGGTATACAATTGGGAAGGTCTAAGTCCGTGCTGTCAGTCAGGAAGAGCAGGACAGGTGATTAGATTAGCATTTGAATTAATTGTAGCCAGCCTGGGAAGGAGCAGTGTGAAGAGTTCTAGGGAATTTGCATGATAGACCAGGTAGCTGGGGGACAATGGGTGGGGAGATGGAATCAGAGCGGGTACAGAGAGACAGGCTGGGCTTAAAGAAATGATAATGTGAAGCATGCATGTGATTGATAGGCAGCAGGAAGAGGGGCGTGAGAACTGCTGGAGAGAGAAGTCGTTCAAGTGATACGTTTTTGAGATCAGGAAATGGGCAATCCAAGCCTTCCTGGCTGATCAGGAGTTTCCATGGGTCCCCTTCCCCCCAGCTAGCTTCCCAGGTAGAAGGAAGCCATCTGAGAGCAACACAGAATGGGAGCAATGATGGTTTGCATGGATTATGTGTTTGTAAAATGGCTTCTCCCTACTCCCTGCGGTACGGATCTATGGCAGGAGGAGCCCCCCCCCCGGGGGTCCTACGTTCAACCTCTTGTCATCACGCTGGAGGGGGTACCAAAGCCTCCCCGCTTGCCCAATGAGGATCCTCCGACTCGAACGGAGGGTTTTAACGGCTGCAAATCCATTGTACTGCTCCCAGGAGCTTGCTCACCAAGCCTGGGCAGACCCTGGCCAAGTGTCAGAATCGGGACCATTCTGCGTGGGTCCCCCTCCTAGAAGAAGCCCCGTCGACCTTAGTAAGGTTCCGGACACATAACCTCCCATGGGACCCCTGAAACAGCCACAAATGTCAGGGAAAACCTACTTTCGCTGAAATAAAACGCTACCGCTTTAAGAGAGAGAGAGAGCTGTCAGATGCAGGGGTTAAATGAGGTAAAAAGGCTTCCCTGGTTCTGTAATGAACAACACACGCCGGTCTCCCGGAGTTGGCTGAACGCCCAGAACTCGGTGAAGCGTGAAATAGGATTTGCCGGTTCAGTGAGTTTACGAGGGTTTAATAGGATTAGACAGGCATAGTGTGAATTGTTGCTGCTGCCGCTTCCCGGAGGCGCGTGGCGGACGCGTGTCCGCTGTCAAACACAGGGAAAAGCGGAGAAAAGCCGAATTTAAAGTGTGTTTTGACAAAAAGGGCTGTATCTTCGTAATTCTTGGACCGATTTGGATGGGGTAAAAAGCAATAGGTTCGGGGGGGTCTGGCGGACGACATAAAAATATATGAGGGGGGGATTTCTCCTCACTACAGGCTGACTGCAGTTGGGGGCTGCAATCACTGTAATCAAAGTCCTGGCTTCTTCCTTAAAGCCCTAATTATCAGCAATTATCTGGAGAGGCTGCGTAAGGTCGGCCCGGCCTGGGAAGGGGCACAACACAGCGATGATATCCCGCCCCCTCCCAGGCCAGCCCGGCCAATGCCCCCCTCTCTCGCCACCCCTGACCGCCCTCCCTATGCCCCTGCACCAACCGGCATGGGACTTACCTGCAGCAGCTGGCGTGGGTCTGGGACAGCGGCGGAGTGAGTGGTGCCAACCTCCACGCCAGCACCGCTTACTCTAAAGGAGCCACAAACGTGCTTAACTGCATGTTTGTGACTCCTTAAGCTGACGGAGCATGCGGTCCGCCGGCTCAAACCTGCGCTGGATTGGACTGTAAGGGTGCATTAAAGTTGAACATACAGATCTGCACGCTGCCTTATTCCAGAGCATTGTTCTATCTGGTCCAGTTTTATGTATAGAAACAATGTTTATGGGATTTTCAGCCATGTAGTTTTTCAAAGGTTGAAGAAATAAAGATCTGTGTACAAATAAACCTTTGAAAAACTACATGGCTGAAAATCCCATAAACATTGTTTCTATACATATTGTGCCAAGCCATGAAAATCTGCATGGCCCAGTTTTGTCTACTCAGTTGCTTTTCAAGTGCTTGGCCAGGAATCCTTCACAGCCATGATAAAAGCTGGCTGGAGATGCCAGGCAATGAACCTGGGAATGACCTGCGCAACAGGAGGTCTCTGTCAGCCTCCTCGAAAACCTCTTTTCTCAACCTTCTGACAAGAGTCAGGCAACAGTCTGGGCAAAACCAAAGTCATCACTCCATTCAGTGATCAGCCACCAAAGTTACCACACTATTATCTTTCTTTCTTGTGTTGGAAAACATGCAGATGTAACTGCTTTCCCCCGTTGCTCAGGGGATCTGTTCTTTTGTCACTCTGACTGGGTGCAAAGAGAGGAAGGAACATGTTTTGCTTGTGTCACCTCTCCTTCCACTCCTCCCCACATTTTACCCCTCCCTTGTGTGACACGTGGGGGGGGGGGAGAAAGTCACAGGAAGATTTTGAAATTCGAAAGCTGCTGTTCTCACCCTTCCCCTCTCCTGCTTCTTGTTTTGCCTCAGTCGATTTTTTTTGCCTCACCCTGAAACCTCGCTCTGGGCCTGATCGAATTCTTCAATTGGTGGCCTGGCACCCCTGCCAGTCATGCCCTCCAGGAAGTAAGCCCCTGCACGCTTTATGCCACCTACCATGGCTGGTGTGTCATTTCCATTCCACCTTCTGACACTTCTGCTTGGATCAGCTCTTCAAGGTAGGTTGCACTTGGTGGGCCAAGGGGCCTCTGAAGCCTCTTCTTGGGTATTGCTTGTAGCAGCCACAATGAAAAGTCTGCAGATACAGAGTGCCAGGCCTGGGCAGGGTTGAGGGGATTGAAACTTTGCATGCGGCCAGGTGGGACATGCTTGTTGTATGGTGGAGTTTTGTGCAGTGCAATCTTATGCATGTTAAAACTCAGAAGAAAGTCCCACTGTGCTCAATGGGCTGACACCCAACCCAAGAAGTGGGCCTCAGATCGCAGCCTTAGAGAATTTCACCTTGATGGGTAGCTTTTGGAGAGAATGAAAGATATGAAGATTAAAAGGGGGGCTGAAATTAAGGTTGCAAGGAAACTGCTTTATTTGAAGGATGGTGAGGAAAATTTTTCTAGTCTTCTTCAACACCAGCAAATTTCCAACGTGTACTGTATGCAGTTCAGAAACATTGACACCTGCCATTCCAAGTTCATGAAACAGTCTGCAGATTGCTGTTTCTGGGTGGTTGCTTGGCATAGTACTGTAGATTTGAGCCTCTAAACATGTTAACGGCTGGCAAACCTTTGGGAAGGAAATACTGAGAAACGAACTTTGCAATAAATTTTTTAAGGTGGTACAAGACTCTTGTTGTTTTTGCTGCAACAGACCAGTGGCGTCGCTGGAGGTGGGGCGGAATGCTAAGTTCCGCACCGCGCTGGCCTCCGTTACTCACTGGCATGAGGCGGCCCCGCCCCCTCGCCTTCAGAGCCATTCAGTGGGGCAAAGGCAGTGTGCCGGAGACTCTCTGCGTGTTGCCTTCGCCCCACTGAATGGCTTCGAAGGCCAGGGGGCGCGACGGGCCACCTTGTGCCGGTGAGTAACGGAGGTCAGCGCGATGCGGAACTTAGCGTTCCGCCCCAACTTCAGCGATGCTACTGCAACAGACTACTAACAGCACAGAAATAAGCCCCACTGTGTTCAGTGGGAGTTAATCTGTAATAAGTGTGTACAGGACTTCAGCTTAGCACAGCTTCCCCTCTGGCCTCCAGAAGTGGTTGTTTCAGGATGCTTGTATGCACAGGGAACACAGGAGGAGTCTTGTGGATCAGACCAAAGCTCTGTTTAATGGTGTCCCAGCATTGTGTTTCCCTGCTGTGGACAACCAAATTCCCAAATGCTTCCCCTGCTTGGCTTCCCAGCAATTGTTCTTCACTGGCTCTAGACCTGGAGGTAGCAGATACATCCAGCAACTATTAGCTACTACTAGATGGAGCCTCCATGAATTTGGCGGGTCCCCTAAAGGCAGCAACGTGAGTGGCTGTCACCATGTCATGGGCCAGTGGATTCCCTAAATTCAGCAAGCGCTGTGTCATGCAAATAAATACTTTCTCTTGTTTGTCCTGAATTTCATGCTGATCATCTCTCAGCTTTCCCGCGAGGGAAGGTGTTCTGGCTCCCTGAACATTTTGCTTGCCCCTTTCAGCTCCTTTTCTTAGAAAACCCACCTCGCTTGCTCCCTGCCCCAACCTCTCAGCCATGCGGCAACCGGCTATGGATGATGACGCCATTGTCATGAATGTATCTGGTCTTTGAAAATGTTTGTCTCTGCTGCTGCTGCTGCCTCACTGGGGCTTCATTTGAGTCTATCAGCTCAGAGCTGTCACTTCTCACTGCCATGACTTAGTCCTGGAAGATGAGAAATAAAAATAGAAAGAGAGGAGATTTTATTCATTTATTTAATGTAAAATATTTCTATCCCACCTTTCCCTTTTAGAACAAAACGCCCAAGGTGGCTAACAACATATAAATACATCAAGATTATAAAACAACAATAAGCACAATCATAAAAGTAGCAAGCAAAGGCCACAAATCATAGAGGAGAGAAGGTAGTACGAATGTGATCAAATCCACAGCCATTTTCTCACATAGGCTCCTGTGCAAACAGACTCTTGGACTGCATGGAAGCCAAGGGCGGCAATAGCCTGGGGTGGGGCCAGCGAGTACCACTCCAACATCACCACTGTGCACATGCAGCCTTCATTCAGAAAGTCCACACAGGTTGGCACTCTTGCAGCCTAACCTACCTCACAAGATTGTTGTGAAGCTAAATGAGAGAAGTCATGCTCGGAGGGAAGGGGGGGTAGAAATGTGAGAAATCTGGGGATAAGGAGCGGGCCTTCTGGGTAGGATGGAGTCCTAGGTGGGGTTACCAGCTGTTTTTTTTTTTTTTTTAAAGTCATCTTCTTGTGCCTCTCACTGATGTTTAGAAATCAGCAGATGAAGCTTTTCAAGGCATGGACATTAGCACTGCCACCAAATTAATGTCTGCACATGTTAAAGGAACAGCTACCATGGCCAGCTGAAGAGTTGGCCACCCAAGGTGCCCATTCTGCAGAGTTTTAAGGAAGGGGCTGTCTGGGAGCTTATGGAGAGGGCTGTAGCCAGAGTATTCCAAGAGCTAGAGCATGACATTTTCTGAGACTTTCCCCAAATATGGGGGTGTAGGATGCAAAAAGCCATGTATTTATATATTTTTAAAGGTGCCAATTTGATTAATCACACTTCCCGAGGAGACGGAAGTCCCATTACATTCAGAAAAGCCACATTGCGCTGTTGTGTGAACCGCATACCTGTGATAATGTTTTCTCATCATCGCCACGTAATCTTCCCAGCTGGGTTTGTTTTCCATTCGCTGCATGAAAACGTGCGTGGGAACCACTTCGACAGTATCAACGGTGGCATTGGCGGGGCTGTAGCCTGGTTTCTAGTAAACCAGACTTCTTGCCACTGTAGGTCTAAGGCAAGCCAGCCAGCTAGCCCACAAAGGAAATCAGTCTGAATCAAGCCCTTCCACCTACTTTGGGAACATAGGGGCCACAGAGTTGCCAGCTACTTCATGCTCTCTGCCTCTTAACCCAGCTTGCAAAAACTCGAGCAGAAGAAACGTTTAATTAATGCCATGGAGCTGCAGGACCAGGAAAAGTCTCTCTCTCTCTCTCTCTCTCTCTCTCTCTCTCTCTCTCTCTCTCTCTCTCTCTCTCTCTCTCTCTCAGGCTGCTGTAAAAGCACACTAGCAGGGCCAGAACAAATGTTTGCCGCCCTACCAAATAGTTCATAGACTCCAGGATCACAAATTGTGATATAGGTGCCCAGGCTCCAGAACCTGTTCCCAATATGGTGAAGTAATTATAGTGATGCGAATGCCACCAAGCATGTGCAGAATGCCTTTTGTTAGCCTTACTTCCCAAATTACAGAACTGAGGGCTTATTAGCCCCATAAGTCTAAGCTCCAATCTTCCCTGTTTTATTTACCAGGGACAATCCTGGATACCCCTGGTGTAACACTGTAACCCTTAATGCTTTTATATGAAATAAGACTAGAGTCAGAGATAACAGAGACTCCTCTCTTTGCTAGTGCCACTTGTTTCAGGGGGGAATATGCTGTTGCCCTGTCATCGTCAGGGTGAAACCCTGGATTTTCCCATTGATTTCTTTGGGCAGCTCTCACTTCCACCCCAAGGGAAACTTTAAATAGGCTGCTCTACACTGAACAGCCTGTATGTACAGTATACCGGGATCCTTCTCTCCAGTGTTTTTCTATGTCTGCGCAAGCCAGTGCGCAGTAAAATCATGTGATGAAGAAATAAGAACATAAGAGCTCTGCTGGATCAGGCCAAAGGCCCATCAAGTCCAGCTTCCTGCATTCCACAGTGGCCCCACCAGATGCCTCAGGGAGCACAAAAGACAACAAGATAACCCGTATCCTGTTGCCACTCCCTTGCATCTGGCAATACCCAATACTTGTATCAATTTCTGCATCAAGATTCCTGTATCCTGTTGCCACACCCTTGCATCTGCATCAGATCACATGCCCTTTGATAGGCAAAAGAATGCTGGGATATCATCTGGAGGCTCTGTAATGAAGCATGTACACTACCTGTGAATAACTGAGGGCAGATGTACTGTACCAGGCTGAGGACAGAGACTGTACCTGCATTGAATGGAATGTGTGAATAACTGTTTCCAGGTATTGTTATCGCCTGCTAATGTCGTCTGGTACATCACGGTGTTCTGAAAAGGCACCACTACAGTGGTTGGTTCAGGATAGGTCAGGACCGGCACATCCATGAAGCAAACTGAAGTGGTTGCCTCAGGCAGCAGGTTGGTAGGGGGCAGCCATCTCTGTCCACCTACTTGCCTCCACTGTGCCTCCTGCTCCTTCTACTCCTTGGATTGGAAAAGGAAGAGGGGGCAGAGAGAAAGAGGAAATGTGGAGGGGAGGACGGAGAGGCTGAGCTAGAACACTGGAGAGTGGGAAGAGCAGAGGCTGGAACATCGTGTTGTGATGGCACCTGGCCTAGATGCCTTTAAAAGGGGTTTGGACAGATTCATGGAGGAAAAGACCATCACAGGTTACAAGCCATAAGCAACCTCCTGGTTTTGGAAGTGGGTTTTCTCTGTGCCAGGTGCAAGGGAGTGGCGACTGGACACAGGTATCTTGTGGTCTTGTGTGCTCCCTGAGGCATCTGGTGGGGCCACTGTGTGATACAGGAAGCTGGACTAGATGGGCCTTTGGCCTGATCCAGCAGGGCTTTTCTTATGTTCTTATGTTCTTATCGTCAGTAAGGGAGCTACAAGCTACATCGTCAGCATTTGGCATGCCACCTCAGGTGTCAGGAGGTCTTGGCCCGGCCCTAGGTTCAGTGGTTGAAGTTAGCGGCTCCCCTCATCATAGGGAAAGGCAGGGCCACTTCCCTTAGCTGTGGTTAGAAAGAGACAGGAAGAGATACAAGCAGTGTTGCAATGATTCCTGCTACCCATGTAGGAGAACATTTTGGGGATGGACGGTTCTCACCGACAGCTAAATGCAGCCTATTGTCTAAGATGGAGGCAGGCAGACAAGATCAGGATTCATTGGAAGATCTCTGGGTAATTTGTAGTAGATTGGCCAGCAAGAGTTTCTAACTCTGTAACAGCTTTGTTGTGCCAACTGCTTCTCTCTCAGCTTCAGTGTTCCTCGCCTGAAATAACTTCCAGAGGTGAGTCCATTGCAGCAAAAACAATGTGTCTTGTAGCTCCTTAAGGGGGCTAACCATTTATTTCAGTGTTTGGTTTTTTGTGGACCACACTCCACTACATCAAGGTAGTCTTTAAGGTACTACAAGACACTTTGTTGTTTTCACCTGTCAAATATGAATATATTAGCTTTTTCTTTTGATCAGTCTTTCTTCAGCTCTGCTGGGCAGTTTAACAGTTTGGGGTCTGAATCCCTGAGCTTTAGTAACTTGGATGTAGATCTGTACTTGTACAGTACAGGTGTCCCCCGCTTAACGACGGGGATACGTTCTGGAAAACCCGTCATATAGTGAAACCGTCATTAAGCGAGTCCTCAGCACCATCTAGTAAAACCAATACAGTACAGTGTAATGCAATGTAACACAGTGGAGTTGTAATAGGAAATGAATGGCAAACACAGTGTACATTATGAGTGTAACACAAAGCACAACAAGATTTCTACCTGTCAATGGAGGTAGGAACACACACACAGAGAGTTAAAGATGACTTTTTTTTGGCATTTAAAATACAGTACTGTAGCTTTAGTTCTTTGTTTACACTTTGGGAACCTCTGTCATATATGCGGATCGTTGTTAAGCAATCCGTCGTTAAGGGGGGGAACACCTGTATATGCAGGTTATTTCCAGTGTATGGTTCATGCGATGAGGGGGACAACTGGCGCTGCCTCCCCAAGCCACAGTCTTGCATCTGTAGCCACCCACAGCTGCTGTCTTGCCCTGAACCTTGAGTTCCAGCAAAAACAAAGGAGAATCTGCAAGCCTAAAGTTTGCCCACCTCACCATGAATTATGATTGCTAACATTACTTTTCTCTGGGAGGGCTCCTGTGCTTATAATAGCTGTTTGATAGGCCAAGAGCCTATCAAAGGTGCACCAAGAGCCACCAAGGTGCAGCTTTTGTGTTGGTTTGGAAACAGGAGGCTTGCTGGACGAAAATATAGGCAGCAGAATATAGGCTGTACAAAATATAGGCAAATTAAATAAATTAAGGCAAATAAAGAGGGTTTTGCTTTCTATCATCATCGTGATCATCATAATCTGCTGCTGTAGCTATGCCTGTTGCAGCAGACTGGTGATGTACAGAGTTTAGCAGCAAACCATGATGTTTATCTCTACTCCGCTGTGAAAAGCTTTGCTGGGTGATTTCTGCAGATAAAGTTGCCATTAAAGGTTCAACAGCCAGCAAGACCTTTTCTAGTCAGTTGGCAACCCTAGCACTGAGGGATAATTAATTTGTATTACATTATCTTCCGACTGGTCCCCAAGTTTGTGTTCTCTATGAAGGAAGGGAGGTGGCTCTGAGAGGCAGATGAAAATCCCCATGTCTCAAGGTAGCTTAAAATTTTAGGAAATAGGAGGGAGAGGTTACAGCTTCAGGGGTTGCAGGGGTTATCGAAGCCCTTGGTCTCAAACTTTTCATCACTGGGCAAACAATCCACCCAGTTCAAATGGTTGAAAAATAAGGGTATCAACTTTTTAGTGGCCACATTTCTGTGCCTTTAACAACAGTCCAATATAGAAAACAAACACAGCCTTAGCAGATGAAGCTTCAAGGCTTTGCAGGGAAAAAGGTCACCACCTTATTAGATGCACAGGAACAGGACCTGTGTTAAAGTTGGCAACCACGCTGAAAGAAGAAAAGCTGAACTTTGATCAGCCTTGGTTTAAATTTAGCTCATGGTCATCTTCCTAAAATGTTCCCACCAGGCCTCCTCCTTTATCGAACTGGGGGTTTTGTGCCCTCCTCTATTCCCAGATATTTCAACATAGTGAACGATCGTTCCTCTTTTGCTTTGCGTTGCCTGATTCCTGTCAGCCAGGAAACAAAGCTGTATCTTTTTTGCCCAAGAGAGACAACATGAGTGTTCTCACCCATTTAAAGAAATTGTACAAGTTTTAGATAATTTATGAATTAATTCCAATGTCTAAATAAAGCAATACTACTGACGGCAAAAAACACCCTTGATTAGCCTGTGTGATGTGCATACGTCACAGCAATAGGTTTTCCTTCCTGGGTGTGAGAGAAGGGGAAATATCTCCTGTAAAGAGACTCAAAGTGTTTTATAAGTTCTGCTATTAAAATAGTGAGTTAGTTTTTGAAAATTTGCTGTCTAATTAATGGGTGGCTCCTTTTTAGTTGAACCAAAGGTTTTTAATTGATTAAGAACGCTATCCAGACTAGAATTTAGACCGGCAGAGCGCTGCTCTGCCAGTCTAGGGTGTTGCAAATGTGCCCCAAAGCACGTTTGCGGCACCTGGTGAGTAGGTGGTGCCACGGTCAGCGCCGCTCTACTCGCCCCAGATCAAGTGGAGCGCCCACAGGTTCCCTGCCGGGGGGAAGGGGGAGAATAGAACAGGGCATTCTGGGAGGGAGGACTGGTTGGCCGGGCCTGGGAAGGGGAAGGGATCGGTGGCAGCGGCTCATCCAAAATCCTATCCCCCTTCCCAGGCCTGGCTGCCACTACACGACCCACTCGAATGTGCACCAGCAAAATAGCTGGCGCACATTCGAGTAGACTCATGGAGGTGGCTAGGGCTCTACTTGGGGTGAGGGGACAAATGTCCCCTTCCCCCGAGGAGTGCTCCGTCGAGATAGGATGCAGTGTGGGCTCTACACCCGCGCTGCATCCTAGCTAGACAGGATTGGACTGCCCTTTAACCCACTAATCAACTAAACTTTGCAGCCCTTGGAACATAGCTAATTCAGGTAACAAGTGGACACAGACACTTCCAGTTGTCTCGAACTGCCGTCCTTCAGATCTTCAGGCATATATGAGACGGTCGGGTCGCTCTACCAACTCAGCCAGACCTCCTGCCTTCTGCAGAGAAAGGCTTTCTCTGCCTCCTGCAGAGAAAGGCTTGCCGGTCTTCGGCTGCTGCAAGCGAGTTGGCTTGGAGAGGCTGACTCAGAGTTGGTTTGGAGCAGCTGCCGGAGCCTTTCGGAAAAGTGGGCAGGGAGGGGTGACACCCATGAGAAGCCGAGTCGTTTCTTTGACTTCTTGCGAGAAGCCAAGTTGCTTCTTTGGCTTGGAGTGGCCGAAAACACCTTTACTTGGCTTTTGACCACCCCGAGTCACTTCTTCATGTTCTCACAAGCTTCTGGGATACATTCCAGAACCACCAAAGGATTCTGGGATACATTCTAGGGCTGCATCTCATTGTACATAGTAGAGGACTGCGCCAGTTTAGGCCTGGAACATGCCTCGTCTCTTCCCCTGCAGCTCTGAATTTCAGGAGATAACCAATTGTCCTTCAGAACAGAATAATGGCTCGTCTGCCATTATTGGTGTTCTCTTTGAAAAACACAAATAACCTTCTGAAAACCTGAAAAACCTCCGGGTTTTTTAGGAATTCAGCATGAAAACCACTTGACGGTTTTCTCACCACTTCCCTCTAAAATTTCAGACCCAGTGAAAAAAGGGTTTGCAATCCTAGCACTGATTGCACATTAGCAGAGCTGGAATGGGAACATAATGTTTATTATTTGTACAGATAAAGTTGTAATACACACACATGACAAATGCATGTAGCGTTCAGCTTCTCAGGGAGTCAGAAGTAGCAGCAGATCCCCACCACCTTGTGGTAAATGCAGATTTTTCTGCCACGTTTGACGAGAAGGCAGCTCTCAGTTGAAGGGAGCTCTGAGCCTGGGAGCCAAAACAGATAGCATTGCAAGACTATTGTTGTTTGAGTGTGAAACCTCTGCAGAACCACATAGTGTTGTTAGTTATTTATATTTAGAAAAGGTGTGACATATTTAGAGATTTTGAAAGAGTGTGAAATAGGAGTTCCTATTGCTCAAGCGAAAGATGGAGAGGTAAGAACAGCAAGGTCCTCTCTCTCTGCTCAAGAATGCACGCACACCACACTGCCACCATTATGCTCGTCAAGCAGGGCATCATTCTCTGATTGCACATCAGAACTGTGATTGCAAAGGTGGCCAGCAATCCCCGGACAGGAAGGCTCCAGCCTTCCCACTGGTGCTCGGGCAGCGTGCTTTATGACCGTTTTTCAGCAGTTGCCACCAGTGGATTGGCCATGGACCACAGGAAATTTCCTATAGAAATGTATTGTTAGCATCACCATGTTTTTAGAGACCTGATTTAAATCTGCATATAAACTTCGTGATGCTTACAATTCATTAATTTTCAAGTATGTGCCATGTACAGTATTTGGGAATAATTTGATGCCATTCTCATTATAAATCATTTAAATTTGAAATGTGTAGACACTCGTAAGTGTACTTATCCTCAGGGAGGTGGACTTGCTCCTTTGGACACCATGTTTTAGGGAAGATGATCTCTATGCTTTAAGAAGTAAGAGCTACTGTAGTGATCAGAGAGCTGGCTAGGACCAAGGAGACAGAGGTTCCGTGCCAGCACCGGATGGAATGGGGCCCTTTCTTGGGAAAATCCTGCATTGAACCTCCCATGGCACCCATGTGAGGGGGAGAACTTGGAGGACAATGGGATAAAAATGTAGTTAATAAATCATGTAATTGAAGGAACAAGAAGGAACTTTCCTTCTGTGCTTGAAAACATTCACCATGGATGGCCAGTCATAAGTGCTTACACTGTGCCTGTGATAACAGTCCTACCCAACAATTAGAAGGGAAAAGGCAGAAAATGTGGAGGGAATTGAAATACGTCCAATGCTTATTTTCTTATCAAACCTAAACTTGCTTTACTACTCCAACAATGACTGCTTTTCCATCGTAACCTATGGGGTTTAGAATGTGAATTCGCCTACCTCCCTTCAAACAGATCCATCCATCACTCTCAGCTGTTTCCAGTTATGGTTATTAAGCAAAAGTTTGAAAAGTTACCCCACTGGTAACGTAGTAGGCAATCCTTTCTGAGACTTTTTTTACTTGCTGCCTACACCTTAAAAGTTTCAGATGCCTCGGTATATCTGAATTGATTGAACAGCACTCATAATAAAGGAGTGCTCTAACTTCTCTAACCGGGCTCTAACTTTGCTCTAACTTCAGTTGGTAGTGGTTTTATGATGTGTGTGCTGAGCAATCAACTCTTGTGGCTGGCCGAGATATTTCTTTTCCCATGGGGTGGAAAATGTGGTGCTGGGGTTTTCCCCTCCTCCAGCTGGCTGAGCCATTGTGCAAGGAAATGTTCTGAGTATGACCCCATCACTTTTTCAGGGAATCCCCTTAAATGAAAATTATTTTAGGCCACCAATTGTCAAGGTTCTCAACTTTGAGCCCAAGCTGCCTATTTGATTTTGTAACGTACATATGTGGTCTTCCAAAGCATGGCTTGGCTCATTCGTAGGGTTTGCTGCAATGTTGGCAGGTTATTTATTAGGACCAAACTGTTTATTATTTTGCCTCTGTTAATAGTGCCAAATAGGCACTATTCATCATGTATTTTCGTCATTGTCTGCCCCATTCTGGTGTAAAGCAGAGTGGACAGAATGGGTTTGTTTGTTTATTGCAGGGAAAGGAGTGCATGAATGGGTGGGGGCTAAAATACACACACACGCACACCTTACCTTGTTTTGTTTCATTGCTTGAACCAAAGTAAGATGAGGCAAGATGGGGGTGGGGAGGCAGTAGCTGATGGAGTGGAGTACCACACCATTTCTGGTATTAAAAAAAACACAGATCGCCCACTTCTTGCTTTATAAGTGAACGGGACAGGCACATAAATAAATACACATGACTGCCTTGTGACATCTACTTTGGCCTTAAGTGCTGTCAGTCTAGCCCTTATCCCACTGTTGTCAGATGGGATCAATCTGTGCTTCAAGCTTATACAGCACTGGTGCATTTTGGTTTCTTCTAGGTTGGAGAAGGTGTATGTCAACTTTAGTTGCCACCATTTCTCGTGCTATCTCCTCTTCCATCATTGTGTCCCCAGTTAGTGTCATTCCTCCTCCTGCCCCACTAGCTAAGTAACCTACAATTAAGGGCTTGGCTTGGGAGTCAGATACAGGCCAGGTACCAGCTGAGGACCATCACTGACTGAGGACCTTGCAGGGCCAACCTCTGACCCCTCAGTACTTACGGCAGCAGTGGTAGTGCCCAAGGCATATTCAGGGGACAGGAGAGGGGGTACCATGGGGGCCCAGGGCAGGGATTTGTTCCAGCCTGGCGCTGATCAGCTGACCAAGAAAAACATATTTGACTTGCTTCTGTGCTTTTAACAAATTTATTTGCAGACATTACCAGATGGTGTTGCTTATCTAAATGCCCTGAAAAGTGTCATTTTTTGATTTCCACAAATCAAGCTGATGTTGAAGGCAGAACCACTGGTCAAGCTGGGTTTTTTTTTTTCTAGTCAGTTAGCTACCTTACGCAAGGAAGAGAGAGACATTAAAATGTGCTCCTTGTTTCTCCATCCACTCTGAATTAACATTGCACCTCCCTTTTTTACAGGTCCTTACCCAGCTCTGGGGTACAATACTGACATCTCTTCAGCAACCCTGTTCTCCTCCAAAACCAGCAAACAGTTTGGATATCAGGTCCTGCAGATTGGAAAAGGTTCTGAAGCAAGGTAATCTCACAATCCAACCCCAGGGACAGTAGTTCAGGTTCAGGGTGTGTGTGTGTGTGTGAGTGTGTGTGTGTGTGTGTGTGTGAGAGAGAGAGAGAGAGAGAGAGAGAGCTGCAAGAATATATTTGAGGTCCTCCTAACGGTGAGAGATGAGTGGTTATGATTGCCAATTTCTTTCTAATAGGGCACCTATGTCTTCTTTAATAGCTGCTTGTCATGCAGAAATATAGCATGTGAAGTTTTTTGCTGGCATGGATGTAAAAACAATGGGAAATGCCCTTTCTACACATAGACTTTTGAAATCTGCTGAGAAGTTGCTGGCCTGCTATCAGCTGGACGCGGAATTCCAGTAGAAGTTCCATGTGTGGCGCTGAACAGAGTGTTTTTTTCCTCATTAAAATTTGGAACGCTGCTCGACACAGTCAAGGGGAGAAATGCCAGCTTTTGAAAGATGGGGGGGACACACACTGCTCCCTGATGTCTTCATGTAGTATTTTAATTAGCACCGTTCTGCGCCTTTAACAGAACAAGCGGTGGTCTCCTAGACCTAGACTGATTGTGTCATACTCTGCCTAGCTAGCCATGGAGCCACTCCACACATGTGCGGTAGAGAGGGCCACCCTCTTCTTGAGCAGAGTGAGCACTGGCTGGTTCTCTGTCCTGGCCTCTCCTCCACCCATCACATTCACACAAGCTGTGCAGCTCCATGTGAGCGAGTGAGAGAGAGTCAGGTTGGCTCCCACGTCCCACGCCATTGTTTTGTCGTCCTCATTGTCGGAGCCAAACCTGCCCCAGCAGAACAAAGCAGAGGAGAGGAGCTGTATGTGGCAGAGCAGAGGGAGGACAAGAGAGGGGCTGGGGGTCTGCTGCACCCATCTGACCCCTTTACTCTTAACCCAGTCTTCTCCCCAAACACCTAGACGTCCAGGACATCTAAGTTTCTTCACTAGAGCCTAACGGGCAGCCTAATTCTGCCTAAGATGTGGAGAACTGACAGGGTCACCTCAGGCAATGGATTATCAGGTGGTGGGCAGCTGGCCTCCGGGGCTTACATTGGGGAAGGGGACATTAGTCCCCTTCCCCCGAGGTGAGCCCCGGCCGTGCTGGCGTGGGCCGCATCCTTGGTCGGTCATTTTGGCTGGCCGCCACATCTTAGGCAGGATTAGGCTGCCCGTTAGGCTCTAGTGAAGAAACTTAGATGTCCTGGACGTCTAGGTGTTTGGGGAGAAGACTGGGTTAAGAGTAAAGGGGTCAGGTGTTTATGGAGTCACACAAGAAGCAGCCTGCCTGCCTGGTGAGAGAGGAATTCCTATACATGCGGTTGTTGCTTTCACTATTTTGGATTTCTGAAATAGGCTGTGGTTGTGTTCCGGATTCACACCCTTTTCAGTTTCATTCTGTGGTGGAGGAGGGGGCGTTGCTGTCTCTTCTTCAACAATTTATTGGGACGGAAACCTGTCTGTTCCCCTTTTTGTGAGCTGTGCTACATCTTCTGTGTGAGTGTTTTTGTAGAGGAAGTGAGAGAGTGAAGTGTTTGGAAGGCAGAGTAGGACAGGAGGAGGGATAAAGAGCTGGCGCCTTTTATGCTTCTTCTTACTATTACTATTGATGATGATGATGATGATGATGATGATGATATAGACGCAGCTTCTTTTACACCCTGGATGAGAGGCAGAAATTGTACAGCTTTCCTAATCCCTGCAGCATCTCCATGCCAGGAAAATGGTTTCCACTGTCAATGTTTACTTTTTGTGATGACACTAAAGACAGGATGGCCATGAAAAAGTGGCATCTCTATCCAGAGTCTGGGGGGGGGAGGGGATATGCTGGAAGGTGTTTTTACTAATCACCCACCCCAATCTGTGTCTTCCGTTCTGTCTTCTTTGCAGGATCATTGTGGGGGCTCCTGGTGAGCAGAACACCACAGGCTCCGTGTATCAATGCAGCATGCAGAGCGAAAGGTGCCAGAGTGTCCCCCTTGATGGTGAGTTTCAAGGCTCCAGAATTTTGTAGGCATTGGGTGGACTCACATGACTGGGGGTGGGGGGTTGTGTCCCATGAAGTGAGAAAACACCTCAGAGCCTTTGCTTTATTATGACATGTATTTATATGGTTGCAAGTCTGCAGTCGTGAATGCTCACTGGTTATCGCTTTGTTAGGCTAAGTCAAGAGTCCAGTTGGTGTTTCTTAACGACCCTTAATAATGGTCCAGGGTGCCAGAAGAATGGGAGGCTCCGCTGGACTGGAGGCTTGCAAGACCTCCGGTCTCCTCCAGCTGAGGGAGGGGCTGAGATGAGAGTGTATAGTCATCACCTTACTCAGCACCCTGTCTTACACAACGCTAGCAGTTTCTGAGTTTGGGACATTCTACGCCAGATGCAAGGGAGTGACAACAGGATACATGTAGGGCTCTTCTTATGTTCTCAGTAGTTCCCAAGTAGAGAAGAAAGTTGATTTTGCTCTGTGTGAGAGCAACCAAGAGCCAAAGCGCTTGGCAATGCACCCCTGGAACATCTCACTATTCGAGAAAGAGGGGCATTATTACAGTACTATTCTTGCTCTTCCTCCAAGGACCTGAGAGTAACATACTTGGCATACACACCCCTGCCCTTTTGTCCTTACAAGAGCCCTGTGAGGTACATTAGCCAGATACATTGTTTGGCCCAAAGTCATCCAATGAGCTTCATAACTGAATAAGAATTTGAACCTGCATCTTGTTCACTGCTCAAGGTTGATGCGCTATACACTACACTGGCTGTCCTGTCCGCTCTCTACATAGGCAGTGCCAGAAGGAGGCAATGGGGCAAAAACTCCCCTATCAGAAGAAGGCATATCAAAAACACCTCTTAAGTTTAACTAACACATAGTGCCATCTGTGCAAAATCTTTTACCAAAAAACACCAAGAGGAAATGTCCTATAATGTTTGCAAATTCTCCATACAAAGATTTTTGCCAGTACGTATCTTGAATGATAACATTAAATTCCTACTCCCATTTTCTGCCTATTCTCGTTGGGTTGCCATTCAGAGTTGTTGCAGGTCGGTAGGTGGGTGAGGCCTACAGATCAGGAGGGGGTTTAAGTATGTGTCTCCTCTTCAGCATTCAACCCCATTTGTTCTTGCTCTCTTTGCAGGGAGCTCTGGAGTGTCCCACCTTGGTCTGACCTTGGCAAGCAACGCTCAAGGATCCCAGATGATTGTGAGTTTGCCCTGGAATGCTGACATGGGGGCTGAGTTTGCCTTTGGGCACAGGGTTGGACAGGGCTTTTTGACAGCTGACAGGGAGAAACCAAGAGGTACCGCTTTTTCATTTCAGGACACATCCATGCTGAGAAAGGTTTCACCTCTTGGTGTCACTGAAGCTGTTAGAGCTGCAGAATGGGAGGGAGTTCGACAGGGTCTACAACTATTTCCACAATCCATCTGGATTGGCCCCAGATCTGGTCCCTAGGTCCATTTGAACCTCTCGAATCTTCAGTGGCTCAGAAGCCTAACTCAAGAGACAGTTTGGTGACTGAGACTGAAAATCCAAATAGCAACACAACCCACTCGTTAATATGGGGCACAACTCACTTAGAGGTGCTTTTCTGCAGCTCCTGTTCATATCAAGAAGGCTTGCACAGGAGAATTTCCCAGTGGGCTGTGTCTCATAAGTCAGGTCTGTTTTCCACTCCGCTGATCAAAATCTACCACCTGGGGCAGCCCCCTCATCTCTCCTCCTGATAGCATGGCTTTGGTAGTTTGCACTCTCCTACACTACGCTGCAACTTCAGAATCACCTTTCTGAGATTTGCAGCATCCACAAGACTTTAGCCTTGAAACTTTCCAGAAAAGTTCCAGAACCTTCCTTATCCCTGATATTCTCCCACTCTCAATAAATATTTATTAACTTGTTGTTGTTGTTGTTGTTGTGTTCATATACATAGCACTTTATACAGAATGTGAGGACATGTTTCTCCTCCTACAATCTATTCTATATAGACACAAGGGAAAGAACAGAGAAAGGGGGAGGAGCCTGAGACCTGGGTGAGTGAAGGAAGAATATGTGATTGTTGCAGTTAAAAGTACTGAAGCTTAGTTACAGTTAGGGAAAGAGGTCTAAGGTGTTGTGCCAAATGCTTCACATCAATGGTGGACTTTAAGAAGAGACTGAAAAGGAAGGAAGGAAGGAGACATCCTGCAGGGGCTCCTGTCCTGGAGGCAGTTCCAGGTGTAAGGAGACACTTAAGGAAGCAGAAAAACTTTGGATGGCTGGTAGATCATAGAGCTAAAGGGGTAAGAAGGCACATGGGCAGGAGCACAGAGGGATATGTTTGCTTTAAACTATTGACTTGAACCATAACTGTTGACTTGAAATCTCTTCTCTTGTAGGCATGTGGACCGGGACTTGCACAGCATTGTGACAAAAATCTCTATGTGAGCGGACTCTGCTATCTGCTTGATGCCAAACTGAATAAACCCCGGAGCATAACGACTGGATACCAAAGTGAGAAGGAGATGCGCCCTGACTTTAAAAAACACCCAGTTTCAGCTCTCGACACCCACAGCTGTCACCTTCTGGAGGCCTCCCCCTGCCAGATCTGAGGACAGGAATTCTGGCTTCATAGCGATGATGATGATGATGAATACTAATAATATGCAGCACATAAAAGCACTTTAGAGTGTTCAAATCTCTTTGTTTAGATTATCTCAGTGTAATCTTTACAACAGCTCTGTAAAGTAGGCCAGTATTATCCCCATAATGCAGATGGGAGCAGAGGGGTGAGGCGGTTGTGACTTGACCAACGGCCCAATCCTATCACCCACCATTTTACACTATGCAGCCATGCTGATGGAGTGCACACTGTGTGCTATGGTGGGCAACCAGACGGCCTGGGAGAGGTAAGTAAAAGTATTTTTTTACTTACTTCTCCGTAGACCGCCTGGCCATCCGTAGCAGGTCTCCTTGGACCTACGCCAGCTATTTTGCTGTCATAAGTTCAAGGAGAGGCAGCAGGGGCATCATGTCAGGCCAGGAAGACGGGGATAGGTCTGGTGTATGCTGCTGCCGCCGCCGCACTCCACCCTGCTCCCCAACCCCATCTTTTCATTTATTTCATGATGTAAGCCACCATGTAAACTAAAAGCAGTATGATATTTTTGTAGATTTTCACGACGCGACCATATCCTCAAATTAAAAATCCGCATGTTGCCGGGAAACTCCATCGTTACAGATCAATTTATTTCAAATTATAAAATAAATTTCACAGATGTTAAAACATACTTTTAAACATAAACATAAAAGTATGTTTTAAAACATTAAAGTATGTTTTAACATTTGTGAAACTTATTTTATAATTTGAAATAAATTGATCTGTAACAACGGAGTTTTCCAGCAACATGCGGATTTTTAATTCGAGGATAAAAGCAGTATATTTTTATTAATACAGTACTCCTCCCATATCCGCTGGGGATATGTTCCAGGCCCCTCCGTGGATACTTGAAACCGTGGATAAGAGCGAACCCCACTTCCATGGTTTCCTGAGGGGGCCCCCAGCCTGCCTCCCCTGCAGGCAGGCATGCTTGCCCCCCCCCAGCTCTTATTTTTCTTTCAGCAAGCTTTGTTTCTTCCTTAAAACAAACAGAGAAGCAGCCTCCATTGCAGGCAAGTAAAACGAGATTAAGTCCTAGGGAGGCTCTGCAAGGTTTCTGTTAACCTTGCAGAGCCTCTCTAGGACTTAGTCTCGTTCTACTTGCCTGCAATAAGCAGCCAGAGGCTGCTTCTCCTGTTTGTTTAAGGAAGAAACGAAGCTTACTGGGAAAAAAGTAAAAGCCTGGGGGGGGGGGGGTGTCTCCGTGATCCGTGGATAACTGAAACCGTGGATAGCGAATCCGTGGGTATGGGGGCCCACCTGTACTAACAGTTTATAGCTCAGGCATCTGGACTCTCACCTTCTTACCCTGCTTTCCATCTGAGCTGTGTAGCCTACCAAATCTCTCCCTTCATCCCACAGAGTGCCTGAAAGCAAATGTGGATCTGGTCTTTCTCTTTGATGGGTCGGAAAGCATGAAAAGCAATGAGTTCAAGAACATTAAGGACTTCATGATTGATGTGATGGAGAAACTGAGCAACCAAACCATACACGTACGATGCTTCTGCCAGGCGCCTGGGGGTCGATGTCATGTTTGAGGCCTCGAGTGACTGGGACTGGGGCAATTTCACTTAAGGCTCTGTGTCTGCCAGCAAAATAGGGATTTCCTATGGAGTTATTTTGTGGTGGTGTTCTTGGTGTGTGGACACATCTCGCAACACCACAGCACAACTATCGTTCCTTAAAACCTTTTAAACCACCTGAGACATGCAGCTGGGATAGCTCAGATACATCATTCTTTTGTGCAGGGGAAACGGCAGCAGAGGCTTGCGATGGTCACTTGTCTGCTCTCACCAGCCTGGGGAACGTTACTGCAGCAGTACACTGTGTGTCTGTTCTTGTATTTGCTCGTTCTGAATCCTGGCTGTTTACAATCGGAAGCAAATGAGTGTGCACACAGCCTGTTTTCTCCTGCAAGAGAAAACCTGGGGCTAGAATAATCTGAATGAGGTTATCCTAGCCCCGGTTCGAGGCCCATGAATACTAGAATAGGTCTACTACACATTCAGCAAAATTACATGATGATAGGTGTCTTCTTGGAATGGACCATTTCAGATTGCAGATAGGGAGGAGGATTGCATTTTAAAATGCTTTTTTACGTTAAAAAACCAACACCTTGCTGCATGGAGAAAACACCAGGGAGGGGTTAAGTGAGCAGCTTCCTCCCTGAAATGCTAGATTTCTACAAGCAAAGAATTTTAGCATGAGTGAGCATTCAAACATGTGGCACCCCCTCCATATACCTGTTGTATGAAATGATACAGTACCGTTCAAGTGATTTTGCTGAATGTTCTGTATGCTGCCCTCTTGATCCTGTTTTCCCCAAAGTTTCATCCAAAGCCTTGGTCACAGTATTTTCACCATCTACTATCCTCAATGATCCTTGGTCCCGCAGCCTGAGAAAAATGGGAGGGGGGCACAGTGCAACAATGTCTAACACTGTTTCTGTTGTCCCTTCTAACTTCCGCAGTTTGCTGCCGTGCAGTTTTCATATGTCACAAAACTCGAGTTTGATTTTAATGATTATGTCAGAGACCCCAACCCTCGAAAGCTCTTGGCCAACGTGACACATGCAAAAAGCATCACAAACACTTACAAGGCGATCAAATTTGTTGTGTGAGTAATTTTGTTATCAGGGTGGGTGGGTGGAAGGTCAGGAATGGAACGCTTTGGGAAGGGGTGGAATAGGGCCCGAAGGTGCAGTCAGGGATTAGGGATGAAATGTTTGGCGCAGAATATGTAAGCCAAAAACTCAGCCCCTTGGCCCATCTAGGTCAGAACTAGCAGAAGCGGTAGGCAGCTCTACACTCTTGATATTTTAAAATCTTTTTTGGGGGGGGGGGGAGGTGGTTTCAGCACATAGTGAAGGGAAGTTGCAGAGGGTGGGGGAGAACCAGGCCCATCTCCCCTGGAAAGAAGTCCTGTTTCTGGATTCGAAGGGTTGTTAAAATGGAAATAATTGGTTTTGTCCATCTGGCCTTGCTCCACTTAATCCTTCCCCTGTGTGTTGATGGCAGGGATCGAGTGTTCATTCCACAGCGCGGCATACGAGCCGGAGCAAACAAAGTGATCATCCTAATCACTGATGGAGACGCCACGGACAGCGACAATGGCAGCATAGAAAGAGCTAAGGAAAAGGGGATTTTACGACTCGTCATTGGGGTAAAGTATTTGAACCCTGTCCACATGGAGGGGGGAGAGTGCAGTTCAGATCAGGACTATGTCACTGGGGGTGGGGGGTGGGGTTACCATTTCTCCATGCACCATTTTCTTAATTGAAATTGTCGCTTTTTCAGCTGTATTTGCCCTGCAAGGGGAACGTACAGGGCCCACAGGGTGAATAGTCGCTGGAGGAGGGGGGGCATGGTTTTAACTGGAGAAACAAAACAAGTACAAGGAAACCAGACATTTCCAGGCCTTTTCATCCAGGGAAACAGACCCCTGTCCTGTAGCCCCTGGACTGCTCGCCATTCAGAGAAGAGGGCTGTGCATAACGGAGGGCCCTGTTACCGGATTTCTTCCCCCCCCCCCCCCATTCCCCTTTTCTGAATGCTTCCAGCACTCATGAGCTCTTCCCACAACTGAACACAGAAACCCCAAAGTCCTGCCCCTGCTTCACTTAGTCCTTCATTGCTTTTCCAGATTGGGAAAAACTACAACAAGACTGCGTCCCGAGTGTTTGCCTCGACACCTGCGACACAATTTGTGAAGTTCCTCGACAGCTTTGAGCAGCTGAAAGACACCTTCTCTGATCTCCGGTCTAAGATCTATGCCATCGAAGGTATAACAGAAGGCAGGAATGGAAGAGAACCCTGCCTTTGGAAGTAGGCATGTAATGTAGACGCAAAGCTTGCCAGCCTGGAGCTTCTGTGAGGCTGCCACTCGATGGTACAAGCTTCAGGCATGGGTGCTGCATGCTGTGTCTGAAGCTTCATCCACAATACTTGTAGCACCATCAGGACAAACCACCCGGTGGACCAAACGTCCTATGGGCACCCCCGGTGGCAGAAGCTACTTTCTGAAAAGAGAGGTTGCTGGGGTGCCCACCTCCAGGAAAATAATCCTCTGACCCAGAATCCATGCCCTTTAATCTTAGACGTGCATGGCTAAGATACGGTAACTTGCAAATGCACTCTGATCATGCTGCGAGAAACACGCCCCATTGTTGCTATTATTACTGCACTTGGTGGTGGTGATGAAACTAGCCATGGCCTCCATTCTTCAATTCAGTGGGTTCTTTGCAGCCGCACCCTCTTCCCATCCCACTTCTCCACAGGAATTCTTTTTCATCTTAACTAGAATCTCTCCCTCGGTGCTCAGATGAAGCCGGGCAGTGAGTGTTTACACAAAGATGTGGTTTGTCACAGGTACCAGTGACAGTGGTTCTTTCCACCTGGAGTTGTCGTCCAGTGGACTCAGCGCAGATCTATCCCAGGTGAGGCAGTCTCTGCTGTGTAGTGTCAATGAAGTGTCTCTGTCCCCAGGAACTCTCTGATGTGGCTGGCCCTATTAATTTCAAACTTCCTCTTTCTCCTTTGCCACACCGTAGGGCCGGGTGATCCTGGGTGCTGTGGGTGTTAACAACTGGGCCGGGGGACTGTTAGAACAGGAAGAGGATTTGACCGATGAAAAGTTAATCAGCACCCCCCTTGTCAGAAGGGATATGCAAGGGGCCTACCTGGGTGAGTAGGGCAAATTTGGTTCTCCCTTGAAACGTCTGCGCCACCACTGCATTTTCTGGGTCCTTCCTTTCTCTCGGCATGCTGAGCACGCGTGTGTTCGTCTTTTATGGCCATCTTTTCTGCAGAGCTATCATGCCTACAGGGGTTCCAGCCCACCTGACTGTCATCCTGGCTTTCATCCTTGAGACAGCCTGGCCTGGCGCAGTGGTTCAAGTGCTGGTCTAGGAGAGGGGAGACCCAGGTTCAGATCTCCAGTCAGTCATGTGAGGGCAAACAATGTGATGAAAACTGCATCCTGTTTGGTCCATGAACCCGAGCATTGAATTATTTTATCCTGCGACTCCACTGGATTAATTTGCTTTGCTTTTCAGGCTATGCACTGAAATTCCTACAGCGTCAGCAAAGAGAGTTCTATGCTGTTGGTGCACCTCGATATGGACATGTGGGACGGGTCCTCCTATTTGAGGTCAACCTCACCACAACCAACTGGACATTAAAACAGGAGATCCCAGGACAGCAGGTGAAGTGAATGGGGACCCCGGGGAGTGCGGCAGTATTGATTTAAAATCACATGGTGCCTTTCAGACACTTGTTACTCATCCAAGGTGGCTAACAAAGCATTTTTTAAAAATCTTACGATAAAAGCAGCAGAGAAGCATTAAAAAAAACCACATAATTATATAAAAGGGGCTGTAAAAAGCACTACTAAATGCAGCGGTTAAGAGCAGCCACAGTAGGGAGTTTCAGGGGCAGCACTGTCCAGGTTTCGGCTTCCTTTGGAGGAGAGATCACTGAAGGCTGCTAGTGCCTTTGTAATATTTGCTTTATGTACAAATGCAGGCACAAGTGGAGTGTCAGGGAGAGACAAATGGCATGTACATTTGCCAGGCTGCTAGTCCTGTCTCTCATCTCATATCCCCAGAGGGACACCCGACACCCCTCTACCCCCCCCCCCATCTTTCAGCTTCTCCTTCAGAGTGACTTCTTGCCTTATAAGCTGCAAATTGCAATCTCTTGACACACGTGTGCTGCACGCACACACACACACACACACACACACACACACACACACATGCCCTTTTCATCAGCTAGGAGGCACCCATCCCAAGCTCTGAAGGCTTTCCATCTTCCAGCAAAATCTCCTGGATGCAGTATCTCCCATTTAAGAAGCATCAAGGAACCATTACAGACAAATCCCAAATTCTGGCCAGGTATTTGCCTTGGGGCAAAACCATAGTGAGAGGCGCATACATTCCTCAACCATCAGACAACCATCTCACAACTTTCTGAGTGGAATGAGGCAAAAGGGCAGCAGAGCCAGCTCTTCACAGCCTCAGCCAGCAGATTGGCAGGGGTGGGGGGGTCACCACCTGTGTTGGTCCATTCGCCAAACAAAGGTGTGCTTGCTGGAAGAGGAGAATGGAGCAGAAGAGGAAGTGGAGAGGAGAGTGGTGGACTAGAATATCAGAGACACTTCCTCTTCCTCTCTATCTCCCTCTTCCTTTCCAACCCAGGGAGTGGGAGGAGCAGAGGCTGGCACATCACAGGGTAAGGGGGGGCAGTATTTGGCACACTGCCTCAGATCCCAAGAGGTGTTCTTAGGCCAGTCCTACAAACGGGTGACATTGGTGGCCCAGTAGGTCCAGTCAGGACCCCCTGACCTTGCCATGTATTTTGAGAAGATCCTGGGTTTTTTCATTCTCCCCTGGGGATGCTTGGTTGGTGGTTGGAAGACAATCTTGTGTTTTTTGGCTGGGGATTATGTTTCCATTGTAGCTGCTTTTGTATGATGCTCTAATTGTATTATCGTCTTTTTATCACTTGTTTTATTTTCTTTTGATTGTCTCAGCCACCTTGGGTTGCCTTTGGCAATATAGGCAGGATAGAAATGTTTTTACATGAAAATTAAACCATGCATTGTTATATTTCTCTTGCAGATTGGGTCATATTTTGGGGCAGTTCTCTGCTCAGTGGACATCGACCATGATAGTGAAACAGACCTCCTCCTTGTTGGGGCCCACCTGTATTTCGGAGAGAGAGGGGGTCGCGTTTATGTGTATGGCTGGAGGCAGGTGAGCAAATTGGGCAATGCTATTGTGCTCTGTGTGCCTGTGGGATAAATTCTCACATTACAGAATCAACGATGCTGAAAAAGGATACCTGTTCAAGGACATCTCTCCTTCCAGGATGAGCTCATCCTCCTCGGGGAGCTTCAGGGAAACTCCGGAAACCCTTTGGGCAGGTTTGGAGCAGCCATCACGGACCTGGCAGACATCAATGGAGACGATTTCATGGATGTGGCTGTGGGAGCTCCATTAGAAGATGAGGAGACTGGAGTGGTCTACATCTATAATGGGCATGAAAGGACCCTGCGTATGCACTATAGCCAGGTAAGACAACATGACTGCAGCAGTAATTTGCACCCTCATTGCGCAGTGGTCATGAGAGAACTGCCCGGCTGCCACCACTAGATATAGACGACTAATGACAATAATGAAATGCTCCCGTGAGGCCAGTGCACCCATCCGCCAAGGAGCCTGCCTGAGCATCTCTGTTCCAGCTTGGCCTTCTTCTAGTGAAGAGGTGGGCTCAGGTGGGCTTTATGTATTTTAATATGTTGTAAGCCGCCTTGGTTGCCCTTGTGGGAGAAAGGCGGGCTACAAATCTCTTAAATAAATAAAATAAATAAACAGTGACTCACACAGAGAGAGCCATAGGAGAGAGTACGGTAATTTCTTTCTACTCTTTCACATTCTAAGAGTAAGCCTTTCGATGTGTAAGAGCAAACGGTGCCTCTTCAAAACAAAGTTCAAAACAAAGGTGTGCTTGCTGGTTATCTGAATGTGGGAATCACTGTGCTGTAGACACCATTCCAAAGACCGGGCCTAAGAAGTAGAGAGCAGTGCTTCTTTCCAGCGTTGGCGCCAAGAGGGCTGCTGGACCCCGGGACATGGTGGCCCACTTCTGGGCCTCCTTACTCAGGTGTTTTCCCAGCCCCTGTTTTCCTCCCCACCAGCTTGCTTTCCAGGCCCCATTTCTTTTCCTCCCCAAATTCTCTGTCCTGTTCAGTTCTCCCCCTGCCCCGACTCACTCTGTTTGCCTCTCCCCAAGACCCCCAGCTCAGCATGCCTTTCCCTAACCCCTGACTCAGCCTCCCCCCCTCCCAGCTTACCAGGGGGCTGGCTGGGTAGTGGGCTCTCCATCTTCAGCAAGCAGTCAGGCAAGTGGGGGCAGGCGCCTCCCGCTCCCCCCCCTCCTCCCACCTTTCCTGCTCTGCAGTACTCCCAGGAATTGCCATCCCATCTGGGAACTACAGTATTGGCTGCTGAGGAGGAGGGGAGGGTGAAGGATGGTGGGCCCAGCCAGGCACTTCCTCCAGAGTTGTTTGCACGAGCTCTCCCCTGAGAGAAGCCCACTGGCTGTTGCAGGACTCACAGAAACCAAAAAGTCCCCTTTTAAAATCTAGTCAACATCGCACAGGGCAGATCAGCAGAGCCCCTGGAAGGGGAGGGGATCCAAGCACACCCCTGGATAGGCCCTAATGCTGCCACTACTTCCTTCCCCCTCTGATCCCCTGCTGAAGCGCGGCTGGGCCCCTAGAAATTGGTATTCAGAGATCCACTTCCTTCTCAACACAGCGGTTCCATTTACTCCTCATAGCTTATAATTTCTCATTTCTTAACTTTGTTAACCGCTTTGAGAATTTTTGTGCTGAGAAGCGATAGATAAAGCTTCTAAACAACAATAATAATTTATAACAATAACAACTAGTGATAGACCTGTATGTCTTATTCCTTTTTAAGCCACCTAGGCAGTGGCCCCCGCCACATCTTGTAGCGGCAAAGTATATAAGCGAACTACAGGAATCCCATCACCTGTAAGCTCATAAAACTCCCGCATGTATTCTATTCACTTGGCCCCATCCTGTTTTCTTTTGTCTGTCCTGAAACTACTACCGGTAGTCACATAGCTGTTAGTTTGTAATAAAGGAGAAATATTTCTCTCTCACACAGAGAATTAAAGGTGCAAGCATTTCTCCTGGCTTGAAATTCTTTGGACAGTCCATCCATGGAAAGACAGACCTCAGTGGAGATGGACTCACGGACATTGCAGTAGGAGCTCTAGGAAATGTGGTGGTGCTCCGGTGAGTGACAGGGAACCCAGCCTCTTACAGGCTGGGGAGGCGTTGTATCCAGGGAGACCTCGGACTCTGGGATTCTGTCTTCAGTTATAGAAGGGAATTGGACTCTAGTTGGTTGGAATCACTGCATCTCTTTTGCCTGTTAATAAATTAGCCACTAGTTGTTGGAGGAACTTTGGTCTGCAGGGGACATCACGTAATCACCACGCTCTGTTATCCACAGCTCCAGGCCCATTGTTACAGTGGCCGCAACAGTGCAGTTCTCCCCAAAGGAAATCCCAATAAAAGACGTGGAGTGTTTGGGGAACGGCAGCTCCTGGAACAGGGCAGAGGTCAATCTCGGCATCTGCTTCAGCATCACTTTGGCCACCAGAAACTACCAAGGTGGGGGTGCCTGATAGTCATGAATGTATTGAGCTGCAGTCTGGGGAAGAAGTCAGCATCCAAGACTGTGCTTAGACTGAGGCATTATGGAGGCAGAAATAAGGTTTAATTTTGGTTCCTTCCACACTGGAATTGCCATCCTTTGTTCACTTACTTTCTACAGAGAATCCACATGACATTGTTGCTAACCCACTCTAGTCTATTGTTTTCTGTTCTGTCCTCCTATCTTTTTTCAGACTGATTTGTGACAATATTTTTTTATTTAAAATGCAGTTGCAGTACCAGTGTTATTATTTCACTATTATCTCTACTGAATTATCTCCACCCAGTCAAAGTTCTATCACCATCTCCCAGCCAAAATCCAATTTAGGTATGGTGGTTCCCTGCTTTACAGCCCGATCCTTACTATTTACGACAGCAGAACAAGTTCTGCTGTTGTAAATGTCCATATGATAGTGTACTGTGCACGCTGCCAGCAGCCATTTTGGAACTCCTGCTACAAATGGCTGCAGTGTTGGCGGCCCACTGCGCTGCCAGCTACCCATGGAAGCACAGGTAAGCACAGGTGCAGGGGGCAGGCAGTGGGAGGAACGAGGTGGGGAGGGGGAGGAATGGTGGAGTTTCTGGGTGGGGAGGGGGGAGGGCTTGAGGCGGAACAGGGGAGGGAGGGGTGGATTTTGGCGGCAGCTACTTGCGCTGGGAACCTTTCCCCCTTGCCTCTCCCTTCCTCTCCTCAGATTTATGCCAGCAAAATAGTTGGCATAGATCCAAGGAGACCCACTGGGGAAGCAGAGGCTTATCCTGAGGTGTAAGCCTTATCTTGTGTTCCCTTATCTTGAGGAGGCCTCCATGAATACTCCCTCTACTCTGCAGGATGCAGTGCGTGGCTGTATTGGCACTGGGGGAGTGAGTTAGGATTGAGCCCTTAATCCAGTGTAGACCACTTCCAAACTGTCTTCCTCCCTCCCTCTCTTCAGGACCTCTTTCTGCTAACCTCTCCTTCCACTTGGAGATTGACCCAAACAGGATGAAAAACCGAGGCGTGTTTAAGAATCATGAGAAGGTCACAAATGGGGTCCAAAAAATCTCTCTGGGATCAGTGTGTGTACCGGAGAAAATTCACTTCCTGGTAAATAGTGGTTTAATCTCATTTTATGTAGCAGCATCTGGGGTGAGATGTGGCAGCTGTTTATATAGGCATTTCTTGTGTTACTACTGGCTGAGTATGTAAGGATCCCACCTTGAGTAAAAACTGACTTATACCTCAAAGAGGCACAAAATGTTGTAAGGCTGTCTCTCTCCATTGCCTTTCAGAACTGCCTTGAGGATTATATGTCACCTATCAAGGTCTTTGTAAACTTCGCTCTTGAGAGTGATGATGAACCTAATGGGACGAATCCCAGGCCTATTCTGAATCCCCTAAGCAACAAGACTATGGCACAGGTGAGAGGCAGGAGCAAAACTCCTGATTTCTTGAAAGGTGGCAGATCTAGCGGGGCAGGGTAGAGGAGGACCTTAAACCTGGTAAGGAAGTGGAGTTTAGTGGCTATGGGCAGAGGAATTGAGCACCCGTTACATTGTGAAAAACTGCCGTCATCTCCCATATGCATAGTAGAGGCAGAAATTGGGGGTGTACAAAGCTACCTCCAACTGCTTCCGTGTTGGAAAATGCACAAAGAAGCATTGCCTTACCAGTATAAAATGAATACTTTGAATAGAAAGTGGACATCAGGAGCTAGAACGTTTGGAATTTCCGGGCTGGTGGTGGTGAATGGGATCCAGTGGTTTTTAGAGCAAGGGGATGGTGACTCCAGGTGGATCAGGAAATAGAGTGGCATTTTTGAAGGGGGAAAGGTAGCATGTTGGACAGAGATCTTGTATTAACTGCTGTCTGTAAACATGTTAGGTTCATTTTGAGAAGAACTGTGGGGCAGATGAGGTGTGTGATGCCGATATGCGAGTCCAGTTCCATGATTCACAGTATGTATCACAGCCTTGATAACTTACAGTCATACATTTGTTTGCATAATATGAGAACAAATTCAGTACAGGACTGGGAGTGTAGGGCTTCTTTTGTTAAAATAAAACATGGGAGGTGCTGGATTTCAAGCCTACCTGAGACTTACACGCTCTGCAGGTGGCCACCCTGCCTGGGGACTGGTATTCTTTAAATAACGACAATTCTTAGCATTTATATAATGCATTTTAAAAGGTCAAGGCAAGAGTACCAGTTTACATGCATTACCTCAGTAGTCCTTACAACAGCCTTGTGAGGTAGTACAATTCCAGTATTACAGGTGAGACTGAGACAGTATTGGCTTGCCTAAAGATAAATCTACACTACAAGCCTGTAATGGTAGTGGGTGCACGGAGGGAAGCAATTTGCTGGCAGAGAATTGAAACCTCGGATAGCAGTCATTTTGAGTTAAGTTGTACTTAAGCTTACTCTGCAGTGATATCAATGTATGAGCTTGCAGCAGCAAATATTAATACAGTACATCTATATTGGATCTAGACTTGCAGTAGTAGCTCTCACTCACTCACTCACTCACTCACTCACTCACTCACTCAGGGAACTGTAGTTTGGTGAGGTTGCTGAGAATTCTCTCTCAGAATTTCCTAGCCTCTTCTCCAACACCCCTACTGTTTTCTGGGGAGAAGCAATTAGTGTTAAATGAGTTTAATTCTAGATATGCCCTAAGGTCACTCGGCAAAAGTTAATGGCTGAAGTGAGATTTCAGTACCACACCAGCTCTCTGGTATGATCAATAAGGACATCCCAAATCCAGGAACTGGGGGCTGTTAATCAAGGTGTCTTCCCAACGTTCCCTTGACCAGGTCTAAGGAATTGGTTGTCATGCCTGGAAAAGTGCTGTATGTGGTCTTGGAGGTGGAGAACCGTGGGGAGGATGCATACTATGCGATTCTCCATATGCCCCACATCCCTGGTCTTTCCTTCCGCAAAGTTCAGGTGCTCACGGTGAGTGTTTTGTCTGCAAAAAAGGCAGGTGTTCACTGCCACTATTGCCCCGTCTCTTCCCCACATGCTGTGATTTTCTCATTTGGGGTGGTGTATATGAATGGCATGCTGCTTCTCCCACACTTCATTAGAGTGACACTGCCTGCCAGAAAGGAACATTTGTAAAGCTCACTTGCCCAGGTGGAGGGGGGGGGGAAACACACCTCGACTCACCAAGCAGCCCCGAATCTCTGAACATTTGTAGTAGTTTTGCAAGAGGAAAGTTGCAACTGAATTAACTTCTCTGTGGTTTGCCCATCCACCTCACCTTCTCACAGTCTACTGCTCAGACCATTGTGAGCTGTGATGGGATGCTGGAAGGTCAAGACTCAAAGGGTCTGTTTTGCAACATCAGCCATCCGATCTACAGGGAGAAAACAAAAGTGAGTATGCAATAATACCCATACCTTGTGGCACTAAAGGCCTACAATGCTTCACATTCACTCTTTTCTACATAAGACTCAATTTGAGCTAAGCCCCAGGCCTGATGGTGACCGACCAAGCATCCAGTATTTACACTGTGTACCCAGCATCCCTTAAGGTCATGGACTATTCGGCAGCAGAAGCCACTCCAAAGAGGGAGCTTGTAGTTTTCTGAAAATTCCCAGAACTGCTCCATCACTGCATGCAGAACCAAACAAAGGTTTATTGGATGGTGAGGAGAAAAGAGTCAAGAGCAGTAGGGGCGCTGGGAGCCTTTGGGGAGATAAAGCATGGGTCACGATGCATGTTCAGCATTTGAACAGTTAAGGGAGATTGTTGCAAATATGGGGAAAACTGGTAGGGGGTGGTGGAATTAGAGAGCAAAAACCTGATGTATAGGCACTGGTTTTTGTAGAGGGAACGGGGAGTGATCAGAAAGCAAGCATGTCTTAGGGAATGACTCTCCTTTGCTCATCATGTTGAGTATTTTGTTTCCTAGCATCACTTTGGATGTTCTTTTAATGCGTCTTAATGGTATCAATGAGCATCTGGTTTAAAAACAAAGAAAAAAGACATGGCAGTTGTTTATTATTGCAATTCCGCATTTCAAGGTGTGCATCTTGCATAGTTCAGGATAGTGGGGAACCTAAGGAGGAAGATTCAGTGCTCTGTCTTCTAGAGTGTGAGAGGAATACAGCCCATGCCGTGAACTGTTGCATTTGACTCTCGCTCTCGCTCTTTTTTCCTCCTCCTCCATTTCAGGCTGTGATCCAGCTCCTGTTTGGCATCCTGGACAACAAATCCTGGGGAGACAATGTGACGATAAAGGCAGTTGTCAAAAGGTATGTCCATGTATGCTCTCTAGCATAGCTAGTACATGAAGTTGGTTGCATTTGTGGATTTAGCTGAAGATGGAAAGGCAACCACTAGGTAGCGTGAAGAGCCCCCCCCCCCCATTCTGGAGCAGCACAATGCCTAATCAGAGGGCTTGCAATCAAGGCAGGGATGGAAGGAAAAAAAACTGGAGATCAACAAAAAGACAGGTAGGGAGAGTCAAGTGACATTGGTGGGTTAAGTATGTTTCGGATGGCTCAGGAAAGGCTCTGATAAAGAGGAGGCTCTTGAGAACTAGAGATCTGGAAAAGGAGAAAACTCAAGAATGTGAGATTGCTCCAGTCATAGGAACAGGATGGCAGAAGGCAAAGAGATGGAAGTTCAAGGGAAAGATCTGTTTATAGTAATGCAATGTATTTAAGATGTATAGGAGGATGCTGGAAGAGAATTACCTGCATGTTTTTGGTCTCTTAGCTGCATATGGGATGCTTCCAGACTAGCCTTTTTTCCAACATTGCCATTTTTCTTTCACTCCCTTTTTATGGAGCATCCAAACATTGTTGTCACACAATTTCAGTTCACTGCTTTTGAAGTTGCCTTATGTTTTTTCATACTTGATTTGTGGTGGGGGTTTTTTGGGTGGGGTGGGGTGGAGAATTGGTAATTAAATGCAGTTGCAGCACTAGCCTGTGGAAGCTTGGAAGGCGCAAAAGCTGTGCAGCCAGTCGACGATTGCACTATGAAGGGAAACATCTGGAGAAATGAAGGGTTCTGTGAGTTTCCTTCATAGAATAACACTTGTAAAAACCCAATTTGGAAAAATGGGGTTTATATGGTCAGCCTGCCTATGTAAACCGCCTTGAGTCTGTGACACTCAAGCTACGAGTAAGGTGACTACTGTATAAATACAGTAATAAATAAACAAAGGTTCGGCTCATTTTATGGTTTGCTGTTGGGCTGGGAGCTTAGTGATGTTCCTTAAATACTGTAGCCTTCCTTAATTGTCCCAGTGTCAATATCCCACTGTGTGTGCGGAGGGGGGAGGCTTTAATTACAGTACTGGTTTTCTTGCATTGTTTTTTCCCCTTCATTTTTTTGATGGCAAAATAGTGCTATTTTGCTATGAAAAAGGAAAAAATGAGAGAAAATCTCAAGGCAGAACCGTAACTAGGACAATTAACAGGTGCTTGATAACTAATTCCCAGCCCTGCTCAGTGGGAAGCCATCAGACGGTACCAAGATGGACCTTTGATGAATGAAACTGACTTCTGAATAAATTATATAGGAGGATCTTGACCATGGGGAAGGGCACAGATGGGCAATATAGTTCTATAGCATGCTGTGTTTTAATTCCACTTCTCTGGAATTGTTGTGGAAAATCAATACCTGGCAGTTCTAAAGGGTTTTAGGGTGAAAGCAACCATAGACACAAAACCTAGGACCATTCCTAGGAAAGTGGGTATAAGAGTATTTTGTGTATTCTTGATATTTATTTGACTGTCTTCCAGTGACAATGAGGAAAATAAGACCCTTGATGACAATTGGAGCATTACTCAGATCCCTGTCCAGTACCCCATCAACATCATTGTCAAAAGGTAAGAGAACGTTCTCCCTGGTTTCCCCTAGAGTCAAGGGGAGATCGATGGGATCTTAACCAGGGCTGAACATATTCTGCAAGTCCATGCAAGTGCCATACTAGCATAGAATCTGGTTCCGGGGGCAAGATTTGGCATCTTGAACATCTTAGCATTCTTTTAAATGGAGTTTCTAGCCCTTATTGAGACTACGACTCTAGGCTTGAAAGTGTCTGGGCAATACTTTTTGGAATAAAAAAAGTGAATGAGGAGGGGGAATCTGAATAGGATGACCAGTGCTGAGGGCTCTATCTAGCTTTTCCTTGCCCCATGAGTAGAGGAGATTCTGGTGGGGAAAAAATCGTGCTCCAAAAATCTGATGGCCCCTCGCAGCAGCATTTTAGTGAACATTTTCTATAAAGTCAGTACACCCATGCAACTTGACTCTAAGTTGACAGCCAGCTGGTGTTTCAGCTTTCAGTTAGCATAGTGCCCTATTCGTGTATGTTGACAAAATTTTGTTCATAACTCTGGTTTTACTAATAACCAACTGAGGTGAAATACTTTGGGTAAATTGATCTGACTGCTGTGCAATCTTCTATTCAAACATAGACAGCCACATGACATCTTTGTATTTTTCTTGCAGCTCTGATTGAGAAGTATTAGTAATTGTGTCATTTTTGAGCTTTAAAAAAAAAGTCCAAATTCCCCAGTGAGGAAAGTCTAGCTGGATGGGAAGAAACGCACACTTATGGTTTTGGTATTTGGTCATGATAATGAGCTAACTTAGGCTAAATCTTGTACACATCTACCTGGGAGTAAGTCTCATTGAACTCAGTGGGACTTTCTCCTGGGTAGACATGCAGAGGATTGCGCTGTTATTCATGTGTGAAAGGGGGGGAGGAGTTTGATAGCTTGGAATGTTGTCAGAGACATGGGATGGTGGGGTGGAAGAGGTCTCCCTTATGGTTGTGACACCAGCAGAGAAGAAAATGTCTCGTATTGGTAACTAGAAGGCAAGGCTTATTTTCTTGCTCAGCTAGTATTATGAATGGCTGAGGCTTCAGTGGGGGTTGCTGAGTTTACTACTGCTATGATAAGGTCAGGTCAATGTGCCATTTGGGATAGGGGTGGGCTTGCCCTGCCCTACCTTAGCTTGCTTCTTGCCTCTCTCATCTTTGTGTGTACTTTTTTCTCCAATGTAGCTTAGATACATCTATCCATTACGTGAACTTCAGTTCCCTAGATCAAGAAAACAAGACTGTGACACACTTGTATGAAGTAAGTGAGAGTCCACAAGCTGCAGAAACTAAGAGCTCTAGAATTTCCCTCATGATGCTCAGAATCCAAAATGTCAGGAGTTGATGCTCTGATGGCACATGACGTAGCCTCCTTGCTGAAGCTAAGCAGGTGCGGGTCTGGTGGGGGATCCCCTGGGAACCCCTATGCATGCACCCTTCACTTTCATCATGGAAGAAGGGTAGGATATAAATGCAATAAACAAATAACGCTACAATCCTATGCATGTTTATTTAATCCCATTTACCAGTAGTTCCGTGAGGCTTACTCGCAAGTGTGCATATAACTGAGGGCCCAATCCTATCCAACTTTCCAGCAATGATGCAGCCGCAGTGCAGCCCCGAGGTAAGGGAACAAACCTTACCTTGAGGAGGCCTCCGCCCCAGCGCACGCCCTGTTGGCACAGCTGCATCAGCGCTGGAAAGTTCAATAGGATTGGGACTGAGTTGTAAATGACTCATCTGAGTCCTAACCTTCTTTCTTGCCATCCTTTCCTCCCATGGTCTTCTCCATTCTAGTTCAGACAATCAGAGTTTAGAAAGTACAGGTCTTCCTCTCTGTGATGTTTTGACCCACCAGAGCTCTGGAGATAGAGTTGACCTTCACTGCTTTGCTGTAGATACAGGGGCTGAAGACCAGAGAGCCGCGGAGGCCAGAAGGAGATGAACAGGATGACAGTTCAGGAAAGGACAGTAGAGGCTGTATTATTGTTGAGAATGTCAGAACTGCTGGATATGGCCAAACATCCATCTAGCTCAGCTTTCTGTCTCTGGACAATGGTCAGTCAGATGCCCTTGGGAACTTTCCAAGCAGGGTATGAGCAAAATGGTTGTCCCCAGCATCTGGTATTACCTTTGAACAGGAAAGTTCCATTTTTTAGGAATAAAAGGCAATATTTTTTGCATATTGATCCAAAACAACCAACCACACTTTCAGCTGCTGGACCCCAGTAATGAGACGATTCCTAAACACGTGTTCTGATCATGTGGTGCACCAACAAAATATTCCCCCATATCTGTCTATTTTCTTGGAGCTGCCTGCTGTGCTGCAATAGAAAGGAGGAGTGGCTCAGAGCATTTTGCTTGGATAATGTTCCAGGTTCAAGCCCTGGCACCCCTGATTTCCGCCCAGCCCACAGGTGTACGCATTTAATGCCAGATGTGTATATACACCCTTGGGCAAAAATGCCTTAAAGGATCTCAGTTAGACAGCCTTTTTTCCTAGCGCTGCAAAGACCTTGGAAGGTCTCTGCTAATTAGAGTAGACAGTACAGCACCAAGTGGACCAATGGTTTGACTCTGTTTAAGGCAGTGCCTCGTCACCATGTCACTTTCACCCACTTCTGCCTTCTTTTTGCCAATCCCCTACCCACTATCCTTTGAAATATTGTCTGTTGAGTCTTCTTGTCTCAGCCTCTCTCTCTCTCTCTCTCTCTCTCTCTCTAGGTAACTCACCGGCCCATGGGTGCTTTCCCACCTCCTTCACTGACAGCGTTTGTGAAGGTGCCATCCATAATTCTTTCTGGGCTACAATGGGAGGTGGATAGTATCCAAATTGTAAGTATTCTATGGAAAAATAAGGTAGTAAGATGCAAATTCAGCACTGCCTAGTGCTTTGGCCTATTATAAGTAGAAGTTTGGAGTTACCATATAGCTTGCTAAGCAACAAGGTGGGGAGCTGAAGCACAGCCGGTGAACCAGTTAACTGAACACAGTAATCTATAATATACATACATTTTAGGTGACAACATTGCTTGCTATCCTCTTCCTAGGATCCCTCTGTGACTTGCCAGCCTGTTGAAATAGACAAAAAAGGCTCAAGAGAGACAGATGATGTTAGGAATCACTTCCAGCTGACCAAGGTAGATTATCCATCTTGGCTTGAGAGTGACTTTTAAAATCTTACCTCCTGGTGTCTGTTGCAAGATTTGTGCCTGCACTCTGAGGTGCTATTAAAAGACAGTCAAAAATGTCATGGGAACTGCAGGTAAACATCTTTGCTTCTGAAGGAGCTTGAACAATCAATGAACAGTTCTTGGTATTATTTGAAAGACCCTCGACACCCTCTAATATGTCCTGTGGGATCCAGATTGCCATTTGATCCCACAGAGACAGCACACAATTGCTGTCAGCCTTGCGCCCTGTTCCTTTCAAGACTACCTCACTAGGACCCTTCATTTATTATCAACAATACCCATCCTAAGCAGGTTTACCTTGGGGAGATCTACCCTAGTTGTCTCAATTTGCTCCATTCAAGTGGATTCCTTGAATGTGTTTCCTGTGCTAGATCTTTCATACTCAGCATAGATTTAAATAAACTACTAACATGTGTCTAGTTTTACGCTCAGTGCATATTCCAGAGGGGTTGTCTTTGCCTTCATATTTCGTTCACTTTTGTGTGTGAACACTTACAATAAAGCTATTATGAATAAATTATACAATTACTTCTGGAATTACCCCCATACTGCTATAGTAGCTTCACTTCCCCCTTTATTTGAAATTTATTTAATGCAGTTATTGTTGCCTCAACCGACCTTACTTTGGGGCAGAAGCAAGAAGTAATTTCTGCCTGTTGGGCAGAACCTTTTTTATCCTTCTTCTTTGGTACTCTCATTAACTGGGAGTTAATAAGAAAGCCCTACTCAAAATGGACATGTAGGTCAGAAGAAGTCCTTACTGAGAACTAAAGTAGCCTAGTAGCTAAGAGACTGAGCTGCAATCAATCAGGATTTTTCTGGTTCAAATCTCAGTAAGTCATAAGTGCCCTTAGGCAAGTCTTCTGCATCAGCAAATTGGGGAAGATGATAATACTTGTCTTACAGGGTTCTTATCAAGATTACATCAAAATAATACATGTGGTGCTTTGCACACTCAGTAAGCGCTGTACTTACTGGTATGATCTAGGCATGTAACAATTCCTGGAAAATATGAGTTTTAAATGTGGATGCTTCTATTTCTCTTTCCTTCCTAGGAATGTGCTGTTGATAAATATGTCATCTACCAATGTGACCTTGGACAAATAAATTCTTCTTTTATCCATGTAACTGGGGTGGTGTATGCTACAAGAAGAACTGAGGTAAAGACTTCTCATGGGCCAGGAAAGATAGCTTGCAGGGGCACCAGCTTGCAAACTGGGGCCTGGTTTTTGAGAGGGTTTGGGAGAATATGATCTTCCTTTTGCCATTTGCTGGGCCCTAGTTCCAGTTTATTTAAAGTCCCAATATTTAAGACTGGGAAGGCAACATGATCAGGATGGAGAGATTACGGGTTGTAGCCAAAGAAAGGTAGCCATGACTAAGCACCATTGAAATGAATACATCAGGGCCCAATCCGATGGTTTCCCCCGCCATAGCATGCAAGTGTGCCAAAACAAGCTGTGCTGCATGCTTTGGTGGGAGATTGGAAGGCTCAGGAGGGGAATGGGAAATAATTTTCCCTTATCTCTCCATAAGTCTCCCACTTGCCAATGAGTCTTGTTGGACCTGCGCCAGCTCTTTAGCTGACACATGTCCAAGGAGAGAAACGGGGCCTACCAGCTGCTGCTGGAGGGGATAGCATCCGGTGCAAGTCGCCCAGGCCAGGTGCCACCCTCTCCTGCCCCCAAGAAGCCTCCCGCCCTCCCCCATTCCGCCCTCCCTGCTGACTCGCCGTTGTCGGTGGGTGCTCCTTTCCTCACTGCCACTCGTGGGGCTGCTCTGTCCTCTCCAGCAGTGGGCTAGATGCGCATGGCTCCGTGCGCTTCCGAACGGCCGTTTACAATGGCTGCAAAGCATCTACTGCTGCCAGAACACTAGTTCTAGCTACACATGAAAATCTTTGAGTGAGTACCTTATATCTCCTAAAACAAGCACAGTAATGGGATTTTTTGAGGAGGGGAGGATATCTTAATTCAGAGAGACTGAGACCTGTCTGCTTTTAAAATTTGTTATACTGCTGCTGTTAATTGCATCTCAGTTTTTTATATTGTGATGTTGTGTGTTTCTATCTAAATTTTGTTAGCCATCTTTCTTTGGCCATTTGGGGAAAGGTGAGGTATGCATACTGAAAAAACAAACTCTTACAGTACTTCAGCCTGGTTGAACAGACATGAGGTCTTCATGCACATGGCCATCCCATTTTAAGTGGATTGTTACAATCAGTGAAGCACAACTTGCTTTAAACAAAACTTGAGATTTCTGCACATGCATTATATTGCCTAATGTGACCTAAGGTTCACTGTCCTTTTATCTCTTGTGCCAACAGTCCTCTCGTTCCATGTTTTGCACAGCTTTGTGGTTAACATTTGACACTAGAAGATACAACAATTACCACAAAACTGATTTTCAGTCTCAGGTAATGGATACTACTGAAATTCTCTTTTACTGCAAGTTTGCAATATTAATTTACATTGTTCCTTCCATCAAAACCTTCTCCACCCAAAGCATTTCTTTTAGGAAACTGTTCATGAAATCAGTCTTTTATAGTGCAATCTTATGTATGTCTACTCAGAAGTAAGTCTCATTGTGGGACATACTCCCTGGAAAGTGTATAACAGCGCAATCCTGTGTAAGGATCCGACCAGCGGCCCAGGGCCGCCTGCTGGATCCTGTGCTCTGTTGGCTAGGCTGCCACCAGGCCAGAGGTCTACTCAGGGAAGGGGACGCTCATCCCCTTCCCCAAGTGTAAAGCCTGGCCGGCCCGACCGGCCTCCTCAGATTTCTGCCAGCAAAATTGCTGGCAGAAGTAATGGCCCAGCCGCCCAGCAGGGTCCTGGATATGGCTGAAGCCATCCCCCTCCCGGGCCAATAGCCCCCTCCCTCACCCGGCGAAACGCCCCCGCCGGATCCCCACTTACCTTGGCCGGCGGACTCATGGGCGTTCCGGTGCCGGAGCATGGGAGGCCGGCCTCTGCGCCGGCCTTCCCTGCTCCAGAGTAGTTGCGAACGGCTTCACGGCTTGTTCCGTCGCCGCGTACTTGCGCAGGATTGCACTCCGAGACTACAAAGGCTGCAACCTTATTCTAGTTACTTCAAACTCTTTTTGTGTATGCGTGGTGAAAATCTTGATTTCCCCATGTTTTTTACCTGTCTGTCACCTCAGAGCTTACTGTGATTCCTCCGCATCCTGAAAGGGCTGCTGAGTCTTTCGGATAGTAGCCCTTGTTTACCCTATGTGATGGTGTTCATGATTTTGTTTGCAAACTCTAATGTTTACCATTTTGCAGCCAATCTAATGTCATGAACAAAAGGCTGTCTAGTGTGTGAAACAGGACCTAATCTGTGAGTTGTGCTTTTTGAGCTGCATGATTTTCTTTTATTAGCATGATGAATTGTGATTTTTAAAGTGTAGCTTTTCTCCTGCAACTTACTTCAATGTCACACATGTTACTCTTTTTAAATTATTGTGGGTATACAACCATCACTAGTGGGCTTATCAAAAAGCATGTTAGATAGAGAACAATGGTGAAATAAAATTTATCTGGATATTTCATTTTAGCTGTCTTTGTGTGCTTGACTGTCTGATAATAGAAGCAAAAACATCAGGTGTAATCTGGGAATGCTATTTAACTGAAAGGAGCTCCTAAATAAGATACCTTTGATAGAGAAAGTATGGTAAATGGATGGTATGCCAGCCCTGAGGGATAGAAAAAGACATGTATTTCCTCTGCTAAATTGGCTATATGTCAAACTATATACAGTACTAGGTATGATTTGTGTGCTTGCTTGCTTGCTTTCTCTCTCTCCTTTGCTCCTATAGGTCAGGACTGAGGTGGAAATTATTGTTGCGATGAATTATCTCCCTATTATAATAGGCAGTGGCGTAGGAGGCTTGGTCTTGCTAATTCTCATTATTGCACTACTTTATAAGGTAAGGATGCTTTGAGAATCCAAGTTTACTATGAGGAATGGGGAGCTTGGCTTGTTTTCTGCGCAACTGAATACAGAGTTTTCTTATCTAGTTGATAACAACCATTGGCTGATAACAACTGATACTTTAATAGGAGAGAATCGGGGAAAAATATTTTAAGGGGGGATAATAAGAAAAAGAGACTTAAATATTAAGGGAAAAATGTAATGTAGATTCCATATTGCAGATTGGGGCCCCCAAGCCTAGTTTATTGGGTTGGGCTGAGTGGAAGCGTGTTGCCCCAGATCATCCAGAAAGCTGAACTGGGGCTGAATTGGGATTTGAATCTGATGTCCTACATCAAACCAAGCTGATTACTCAAACTGCTATTAGTAATTGTTGCTCCCTTTTGTCTGTAGTGTGGATTCTTCAAGCGTAACTATAAAGAGAAGATGGACCTTCAAGAACAAGAAGACAATCCAGAAGGCAACGAAGAGGGTGATAAAGAGAAAGAAGCCAATGGCGTCACAGACCCGTTGAATACAGAAGCTGAGAGCGAATGACCAGATCAGTTTGCCCCTCCATGGGCCTGATACTTAAGCTTAGATGTTCAGTGTGTGGAAGGAAAAGGCAACACTTCCCTGATGCTGGCAGTAAGGATTTTCACTCACACTTACTATTTGCACAACCTCTGTTGTGGAAAAATGAGACTGCAATTGCCTTTTATTCCCAATGTTTCCATGGGTCTTTTTGGAACAGTCTTTGTCACCTAAATACTTTGGGTCAGTAGATGGCAGGTGCACTTAAGGAGGCCAGAAACAAGAAGCTGAATGCAGAGAGCTGCATTCTTGTGGACTAGTGTGCTTGTGTGTCCCTGTTGCCCTCGGAAGAGGACAGAGAGGTGTGTGTGTGTGTGTGTGTGTGTGTGTGTGTGTGTGTGTGTGTGTGTGTGTGTGTGTAAATAATAAGGCTCTGTTTTAGATAATAAAGCAATATTTTCTTTCCTTTTTTGTCTGCAAGTTCCATATCAAAATGCATCATTCTGTAAACACCATGGAGTATTCCAGGATTTTAACAGAGACTGTTTTACAAAGAATTTCACAGTTCAACTCTATGCATGTCTACTCAGAAGTAAGTCCTACTGTGTTCACTGGGGCTTTACTCTATGGTAAATGTGCATGGGATTTAGCCCCAAAGATTTCAGAAAACTAAGACTCAGCTTGAACGTGTGGGCTGTTTATTTGGGATCTTTACCTTTCAGTTGCTGCGATCTGTCTTTTCTGTTACCGATATGTGATAATTACTTTTGAAATTCAGGTTGAGTAGTTTTTAGTAATATAAAACTTTTAAATTAAAACTATTCCAGTCCTTTCAGGGTTTTTTTCCCTATAGTCATTCTTTGGAATACAGTATTTCATTTTCTAAGATATTCACTGCTTTTACTTCCTGTGTCATAGTAAACAACCCAGAGTGCTGATCTTTTATTTTAAAAGTGTAATCAGACACATCATGCCTGCTAGAATGTACAGTACATGCTTTCCGAAGGTCTATATATAATCAAAGGCAGCATGGAGAGATGAAATTCAATGAATTCAGTAGCCAGCTTCACAAACAGTGGGCCAGAACACATGGCGGTGTTAAATCACTTTAATTATCATGAAAGTGAAAATTATTGGCCAGGATCGAAGAGGTACAAAGTCTACCCAAGACTTTGGGCACGCTCAGTGTGGCATTTTTTACTTTTCCCTTTGAACAGCAAACCCTACCCCCTATTTCTTATCACAAACTACTTAGGAAATTTCCTCCAGCTTCAAGAGGTTTGCCATGGGGCAGAAGTGCTGTTCAAGAAACACAAGTCCAGACTTCCCTAGGGAATGCAGAACTAGCCATACAATTATTTGAATTCAAGCCAATGAGTTTTGATCAGCTCAGCTGGTCAGAGATTATGCAGGGAATTTATAAGTGTATAGTAATTTTGCATACAAAAATACTGTATACACGAATGTGTTGAAAATATCTAGGATATATGCATTAACGTATCACCCAGAAATATATTTGAGAATACTTAGTTATAACCCTGGTCAAGAAGTTAATGAATTTAGGGCAGTGGTTCCCAAACTGGGAGGCGTGGCTCCCAGGGGAGCCATGGAAACCAGCCAGGGGAGCCATGGAGTGCCATGGAATCCTCTCGGAAAACAGCGTAATGCCAATTGACAGGCATCAACACAATATAATGGGGAGCCACAGCCACTGGTCGTCAATGGTCAAGGGAGCCGCAGGTAGAAAAAGTTTGGGAAACACTGATTTAGGGCATTTTTAGGGCATCAAAAAAAGGCATTTATTAGTTATTAAGAGGGAGACATAGGTAAGAGCAGGAAACAAAATGTTACAAAAATAACTACAATGGGAGGGATGGGTCTGGAGCATGCAATAGAGTTTTAAAAGCTGTTCTAGTTAAATATTTAAGTTTTACATATGGCCCCAGATTCCTCTGAGCTCCTAAATAAAAACAATGAAAATAAAACAACAGTGTTAATAGGTTTTGCTCTCAAAGCACCTTTTAGCCAATGATTTAAATGCTTCCAATCTGAGGCAAAGTGTCCTTCCTGCCAAACCAACCACAAAAGTGAAGCAAGAATTGTTCACACAGTGGGGAGAAAGGCACCCTCCTCAGGGGAGAAGCTTTATAGGCTTTTGAGAAAACATGATTGGGATTGGGGAGCATGGCACGCTATGTACATATGCAGGGTACAATTTAAAAACAGACTGAATAAAACCACCCAATTTGGAATTAAATTGATTAGCAAATGGCACAAGACTTGGGACACCACAGGGAGCTGGGTCTTTAGGAAGCAGCCATTTGGTGCTACTGAGCACAGGCATGCAGGCATCGGGGTGAGGAACAATTTCAAGTGGAGAGTGGCCCCAGCAGAACCTCTCATAAACACAAGTACGGCCATGTTCACTACAGAACAAGACCATTTTGCATTAAGGTGGACTTCTGCTATTTCTGCCCACTGTATCCAGGTTGATGGCTTGCTGGTTTTGGCGATAATTTGCACTCCCAAGGCAGCCCAGTTCCATAATCTCTTCCATTCTACCGCAATCACTCTAACTCCACAATCTCCTCCTCACCTTCACACTGGCTATTGCGTCTCCTGCTCTTTTCCCCCTCTCCCTCTAAGCTATCTTCCCCATCTCCCTGCCAACTCTGTCGCTCACTATCATCTTCGCTGATTTGCCACTCATGCTCCACGCTTGTGTTCTTCTGTCTTACATTTTTGTCTCTGACATTCCCCCATCCCTCCCTCATGTTCTCACCTCTGTCATCCTGACACTCTTGTCTCGTACTTTGATCCCCATCACCCTGCAAGTCCTCCTCCGCACTTTCATCATCATCATCATCATCATGACACTCCAGCCTCATGCTCTCATCAACGTCTTGCAAACCCTCCACTACCCTCTCGTCGTCGTCGTCGTCATCATCCTGACATTCCAGCCTCATGCTGTCAGTACACTCGTCCTGTGAACCCTGCTCTGCTCTCGCCTTCTCCTGCCACTCTATCCTCACCGTTTCATCCACACTATCCTTCCATCCTTGCCTCATGCTCTCTCCACTATCATCCTGCAATCGCTGCTCTATACTCTCATCTGCATCATCCTGCCACTCTGGCCTCACAGTATCATCCCCATCATCCTCCCATTCCCGCCTCATGCTCTCATCTCCATCACCCTGCCACTCCTGCTCCATAAGCCCTATTCCATTGCCTTGCCACATGTTCTCCACTCCTCCTTCAAGCCCTTGATCCCCAACACCTTCCATCCCCGCAGCTTCCCACCCCTCCACCAAAGCCAGTGTCTCTCCTCTTCTCACATGAGCTCGGCGATGCTGGGAAAGGGCTGACTTTTGGCCAAAGCCTCTGCCACAGTAAGGGCAACGGAACGGCTTTTCACCAGTGTGGGTGGCTTGGTGCTGAAGGAGAGCAGAGCTGCGCACAAACCCCTTCCCACAATCAGCACACGAGTATGGCTTTTGGCCAGCATGAATACGCTGGTGTATGTGATAGGTGGAGCTGACACTGAAGCTCTTCCCACACTGACTGCAACAGTAGGGCCGTTCACCCGTGTGCGTGCGCTGGTGTTGCAAGAGGGCTGAGCTTACACCAAAACCTTTCCCGCACTCATCGCATTTGAAGGGTTTCTGGCCTCTATGCACCCGCTGGTGCTGCTGGAGGTTGGAGCTCTGGTTGAACCCTTTTCCACAATCTGGGCAGCGGAAGGGTCGCTCACTCATATGGATCCTCTGGTGCCGGATGAGATGGGAGCTCTCAGCAAAATGTTTTCCACACTCGGGGCAGCCAAAGGGCCGCTCGCCAGTGTGTGCACGGAGATGGCGGACCAGGTCGGCACGAAGACGAAATGTCTTGGTGCATTCCCCACAGGAAAATGGTCGCTCACCAGAGTGGAAGCGCTTGTGCTGGGTGACCTTGGAACTCTGCGAAAAGCATTTCCCACAGATGGAGCAGACGTAGGGCTTCTCGCCCGTATGGATTCGCTTGTGCTGGATGAGATCAGAGCTGTGGCTGAAACTCCGCCCACACTCCGGACAGGTGAAAGGACGTTCTCCTGTGTGTGTTCGCTGGTGGATGATGAGGTTGGAGCTCTGGGAGAAGCCTTTGCCACAGTGAGTGCAGCGGTATGGTTTCTCACCTGTGTGAGATCGCATATGCTGGACCAAGTGGGAGTCCTGGCGGTAGCTCTTGTCACAGTGGGGGCATTTGTAGGGTTTCTCCCCTGTGTGGACACGGCGGTGCCGGACCAAGTGAGAACTGTTGCTAAAGCTTTTCCCACAGTCAGGGCAGATGGTGGCTTTAGGTGCCTTGTCATTGTCAGAAAGGTTGTCAGTGGATTCCTGCCCCACAGAAATGACTAATTCACCATTACTGACCTCACGGTGACTGGTTTCCATTGGACAGCCTTCTGCTGTAGCTCCTTTCTTTAGGGAGGCTTCTTGCAGCATTTCTGTCCCTCTGTGAATCTCCTTGTCTTCCTTCTGTGGCCTATGTGGTTCTGTTCTCTTTTCCTTATCTTCATTTATCCTCTCAACTACCTCTGTGAGAATAATTATACCACAAATTTTAATTCTCTGTTGCAAACTGAGCTAAGACCATGATCTAAAATTATGGCTACATAGCGTTTTGAAATTTGTTTAAGTAAATAATGACAGTAAATTCAAAGGCAATTGACCCCTGCACCAGATTCATCCACTGTAAACTGCCACAAAACCTTGCAAGATTAATGGCCCAATTTGATCCAGGGCCAGCCCAGAGCATGCAGTAACGCCAATACAGCGTGTGCTGCATGCTATGGGCTGGCCAGGGTCTAGGCAGCCCAGGAGAGGTAAGTAAAGAAAAAAATTATTTACCTCTCTGTAGGCTTCTTGGTCCCCCAATGGGTCTCAGATCTACGCCAGCAATTTTTCAGGAGAGCCTCTGGGGGGTGGATCTAGGCCAGGGCGGATAAGATCCAGAATATGCGGCTGCTCCTAAGATCCACCCCTGCCCCTGGCCCAACCCCCACTCCAATCTGCCCCTGCCACCAACTTACCAGTGGCAGTGGAGGTTCTGCAGGCTGCTATCACCTATACATGACCTCCACACCTTTGTGTTGGCAGCAGTTCTGCGGAGCACCTGCCACACCAATGGCCAACAGGATACATACCAAAGCAGTTAGCAGAAACATTAAACAGCTCTAAGTATTCAATATGTAGTATCTGTAACATTTTCCACAAATTCAGACATATTTGCAACTTCAGTGAAAAGATTAGGAATAGGAATGTGACATTAGCTGTGGATTAAGGAAACAAATTGGAGCAGGGGTAACCTCCTGGGTTTTGAATGAGATGAGATCTGAAATTTTGTTACAAGAATCCAAAATTTTGTTACAAGAATCCAAAACTAAGTTTTACTTCTAGATTCCTTCCTGGCAGATCAGGGAATCTGTCCTGTATTCCATTTTGGATCTCTAAAGAAAAACTCAGAGATGGCAACTTGCCTGAGGCTTTTTAATTAATTTAATATAGCAGAGGTGAGATTTTAGATAGGAACTTCCTGGTTCACAGCTCAGTCACTTAAGCCATTACGGTGCTGAAATAGCTCAACTCACTCCTCACCTCTTAGTGTCTGTCCTTCATTCTGGAGATCCAGGACACATGTTTCTTTCCCACTTTCCATAATTTGGTGCTGGCACTAGAGAATCCTTTTAGTGTGGAAAGAAACAGATTTGTATAGGGTGAGGGTATGCAGATGTCCATGAACTGAAGATCTGTAACAATCAAAAGAATAACCACAAAAGAGACACCCCACAGACACATACAAATTTCACACAATCACAGACTCTCTAAAGTATTTTAGGACATCATAAATCCAACTTCCCAAACAGAAGACTCCTACCCTATAACATACCCATATTCCTACAGAGCCTGACAGAACAGTTGCCCCAAATTCCATGGTCCATGGGGCCCCACACAACACTTGAAACAAAAGATTTCTAACCCACATAGCTACATAGGCCCTCTCATTTCAGAAACACTGCTTAAAATATCTAAGGATATTTTGCACAATCTAAGGATATTTTGCACAAATATCTAAGGATATTTTGCACAATATAAATTAAGCTGCTATGGTTGTACCCCCTCAGGCTGGAAGGGGAGCATTTCTTAATAATATGCCAGCACGATTCTTACATTTCTGTCATCAGAACAATTTCCTGACTCCACTGCTGTTTTGCCTCCCACCCCTTTCACAGCCCCTTTCCCTTCACCTTCCCTTTATGCTGCCCAATGAGATGCTGCTACTGCAAACACGTCAAACCTTGTTATTTGGCGCTGTCACCTTTATGAGTTCCCAGCTGGCTTTGTTTTCATTAAGGAGTGGGCATGGGGATGCTGCTCTTAACTCTCTTGCTATGGAGATCCGCTTGCAACAGGAAGGTCCCTTCATGATTAAGACCCTTCTACAAACTGTACTTCCTTCTGAGTCCTTTCTAGGAAGCAACAACTGTACACACTCTACGGTTTTAACTCAGTCACTTCCCTCCCTTAGAACTGCCATGACCATCATTTACCGAAACATCCCTTATTCATTCTATTCTAGAGCATTGCAGCACAGAATAGAACAGAATAGATGCCCTTTATTTATGACAGCAGTTAAGTTATTTTGTTTCTGAAATGTGATTCTGAGAACTCAATTTTTCCCAAACATATTAAGCAATTGTTTGTTTTGCAACCCAGACTCTTTTGTTGTTGTTATTATCAGGGGAAATTAACACTCAGTATTACTGGTCTGACAAATAACACAAGGTTATGAAGAAGGACGACTGAACCAAATACAGCTAGGTTGGGATGTGTGGGTACGTGTGCCACACTGAAACAGGGAACCAGATCCTATAGTTGGTCCTGAATCGGAATCCTGTCACTATTACCCATCACAGAACTTTCATCTGGTCCACGACAAGGGCAAACTCTGCCCATCTCCTCAACCAAAAATGGAGTGCAATTTTTTTTCACATTTTTATGAGAAGCTGTGGGTGTGTTCAACAATTTAATAAATTACTATTCTCAAATGTTATGTTTGGGAGAGCAGAGCAGAAAATCTGTCTCTATTTCTTTCCTCTGATTATGTTTCAACATCTTCTTAATCTGAGACTGAGAATGGAACAGAATCTTCAATTATTATTTATTGTTTACACAGTGTCATCCATGTGCACAGCAAAATATAAGGTCCTTGCCCTGAGGAGATTACAGTCTCATATGATGCAGGCAAGACAGGGTGGGAAATGGAGGCAGAGGTAAATGGTAAAGAATGTTTCTGTTGTACAGTATACACACGTTCCTGGGAGTAAGCCCCACTGAGCACAATAGGACTTACTTCCAAATAGACATGTATAGGATTGCACTTGTTAGAGTTGGTATATGGGAACTAAGCCAAAGACTTCACAGAAAAGGTGAAGGGGGGGGCATAGGTTTGAAAGAATTCCTGCTTTCCATGGTCATTGATTTTCTTTGACAAGAGCCTGACTCCATTTTGCATGTAAAATGAAGTGACCAACAGCAATCCTTGGTATTTCTAATGATGTTCATTTCCTGTCAGTGATACTTAAAAACCAATTTCGACATAGCTCTGTACTCATGACTCGGTTTACAGATAATATTTATTTTTATTCATTTTAAAAGATTTATATCCCAGCTTTCTCCATGATTCAAGGTGACTTTCAACAATATATTAAAATGCAAAAAATACAGTAAAAGTAATAAAACAAAAACCAGTAAAGCAAAAACAACAAAACATCACATTATAGAGGGAGATAATAGAAATAAAACACAATCAGAAATTAGGAAAACTCAGTATCCTGGTACCTTAGGATCTGTGCCCATTCATATCCCTCTACCACTGATATTTCCTTCCTACATCCAGAACACGATACATTTATTCCCCCCCCCCATAACCTTGCCCCATAATGATAACTATGACAACCTCTGTCTCAGACAAACCATAATCTTCCTTCTTTTGTATCCTGATTCCCGAAGCCTATGCAGCTATTTTGTGTATATTATGTGTTCAGTTTGTTTAATTAAGCCTCAGCCTGTACTACAGCGCTTTGAACACCCTTCCGGTAAACGAGCATTTCATAACTATTCTTAAGTACAGTACTAATAGTAAACTGTAAACCACCATTAAAGGCGCGTGCCGCTGCGGAAACTGGCAGACGAACCAAGGATATTACTTGCTGCTGCCCCCGCCCCAAAGAAAGGCGCCTCAAGCTCCAATCAAACCCCGCCCATTCCGTCGCGCGCCACTGAGGCGGGTGTATAAATATGCGTTGCGGCTTGCGCCCTTGACTCGCTTTCCAGCCCCTTAACGGTTTGCGTGACAGTTTGTAAAATCTGCCCGCCTACCGTATTAAACTGTCGTATAAAACTGCTGTATTAAACTGCCAGGCAGGCTCTCTCTCCCTGGAAGGGGCGGGCGGGCGGCGGGCTTGTTAGCCTCCCCGCTGTCAGCTCAGTACACGATTGTACAGATCGATGCCCTCAATATGTGGAATCAAGTCAACGTCCTTTGTGATAATTAAGCTGGAGTAGCACCCGCTCTCTGACTCCCGTGCTTACAGTTTCAGCACAAGTGCTGGACTCAAAAAATGCCTTGAAACCGTCCCACCCACGCAAACCCCAATTCTGTGTGAATAGATTGGGGCTGATTCTGGTAAACCACAAAGGTTTTTCATAAAACTAGTTTGCCACAACGAATCTCTAGTCTCTGAGATGCCACAAAACTCATTTCTTTTTTTGACTGGAGGGTGTAATAGAGAAACACATCTAAGCTTCTGGAATCTGGTTATTGTAATACACTTTGCATATGCTCAGAGTTGCTCTCTGCTTTATTATTTGAAAACTTATTATCTCCATTCAGAATAGTTTTGGGTCTCAACCTAAGCTCAAATTCAACTCTGCCAGGCTCAATCCTCACATTTATTTATTTAAAATACCGGTATTTGTCACCTTCCTGTCTCATTACAATCAAAGCCATTTACACAATAAAGCAGACAATTTTAAAACAAATAACCTGATATATAATTCTAATTAAAAAGAGTAGCAATTACAGCATGGCAAAGCATAAAACTACAGGAAAAAGTAACAGCATACTTATTTTATTTCTCAAATAATAAACATGGCTAGAAAACCCATAATGCCTGTTTCGTTACAAATTGTACCAAGCCATGAAAGTTTCCATACTACATTAACAGCATACTTATTAACAAAGGACCAAACAAAATGGAAAGGTCGTAACATACCAGTACTGCTCTATAGTTATGGTGAGCCAAGTGCCTTTTGCCCATGATTTGTTGGTACCTGCACTTTCTTAGGACAATATGATATGAGCACCCTGTTTGGGACATCTATCCTTGTATTGTCAGTTATTCTTCAGGACATTTGCATAGAGAGGCTCATCCAGCAAACTTCAAGAACTCTTTGCTTAAGCCTATTATAAGAAAGAAGGCAAGGCAAAGAAGGCACTCCAGCCTTCCTTAGAAACCCATAATGTATTGGATAGCCCTGTCCCCCAAGCATCAACATAATGTAATGGGGAGCCGCGGCCAATGGTCACCAATGGTCAAGGGAGCCGCAGGTTGAAAAGGTTCGGGAAACACTGCCCTAACCCAGTGCTTCTCAATTATTTTCTGTCATGCCCCCCCTAGGAAGAAGAAAAAATTTCGCGCCCCCCCCCTCGTCTCCCACCGTAGTCACAGTGAAGCCAAGCGCTACATACGCCTCGTCATATTTCCTCGTCTTAGCCTTCGGAAGACTTTCTTTTATCTCCTTCTCTCCTTCTCTCTCCGCCTGTCTTCTCATCCCTGTTAAAAAAATTTTCATGATGTCACTTGAGGTTGGCTTAGTTTAGTTGGCTGTGGGCTGCCTATCCCCATAGGCCTCAGAACCTCCAGAGGGCGGGGGTTTAGCCACCACGCAGGCCGCCTCTCTGGAGAGTCGTCCGATCACCAGCTGGAAAGAGCTGTGTCTCCTTCAGCCTCCCGGCCGACTGACTCCTCATCGGCCGGCCGGCTCTTTATATATCCCTCCCAACCCTCGTGTCCCACCTCCCTGTCTGAGTGACAGGCATCGTAGCCAATGGTTCTCCCTGTTTCGGGAGTGAGGGCCCAACGCCGTCCGGCTGTGCTGCGCGCTCGCCCCGCCCTCACGGCCAGACGCTGTGAGCGTGCTGGGCGGGCGCAGGGCACGTCCAGAAGATCGGCAGGCCCTGGCGCGGCCGCTAAAGGGGCTTCTACCGCCCGGGGTGGCTCCCCGAGGAAGCCCTCCTGCGGGGTTGTCGCCTGCTCGTCCCCTGCCGGGGCCGGCGTCGCCGAGGTCAAACGAGCCCCCCTTTAGGGAGCCTCGCGCCCCCCGGGGGGCGCGCCCCACTATTTGAGAAACACTGCCCTAACCCCAGGTGCATGATGTTTGTTTATCGTAACTTGTCAGGAAAAGACACACTGTAGGAAAGGGCATGTTTGAAAGTTCTCAAAAGGCATTCTCTTCTCTGTATGTATGAGAGGCAAAAAAAAAACACCGATTCAGGTTCTAGGGCTTGAACTTTTTGAAACAGACTGAGACCTCACCTGACACAAACTTATCAGCTGAAACTGGGGTTGCCAACTTTCCAGGTTTGGCCTGGAGTCTCCAGGCATCAGGATCAATTTCCAGGTTTCTCCTAAAAGCAATCCTGGAGATTTTAATAAAGTCTCCAAGAATTTACAAATTACATCATGTTGGGGAAAAAACCTCCAGGAATACTCTGTTAGAACTGGCAACCTTACCTGAAACAGTGCACTTAAATGACTACCAGCCCAATCCTGTATAAGGATACATGGATGGCCTAAAGGGCCGGCCGCAGTACCCTCTGCGGCCTCTGGGATGACCAGTACCCTCTGGTCATCCTGGGATGCTCGTCCCCTTCCCCGGGTGCAAAATAGCTGAGACCCTATGGGCCTACTCGAATGTACGCCAGCTCTGAAGCTGGCATACATATGAGCCCGGGGAGTAAGTCCAGGCCGGGAGAGGGCTTGGGATATCGGCGGAGCGCGCAGCTGATATCCCCGCCCTCTCCCCGTTTGATTCGCCCAGTGGCCACCCTCGCCGCCCGGTCCATCCTCCCCCCGCCCCTGCAGGGCTTACCTTCTCCGGCAGATGCAGGGACGGTCCCCTGGTGGAGTGAGGGCTGCTGGCCTTCACCCCGGCGGCCCTTACCGGGAGTAGCAAATGTGCTTTACAGCGTGTTTGCGACAGCTTAGAGTGGCGGAGCATGCGCTCCACCACTCTAAGTTTACACGGGATTGCGCCGTACTTCTGTTTTTTTAAGCTGCAAAACCTATTGGTAACAAGTCCGGCCCCACTCATGACCCCATTGAAATCAATAAGAGAAGTGTGATTGCAGGCCTCTTGTTTTATTCATGTATGCTCCACCTTTCTGCTTTCACAGAAACAACCAAGGTGGCTCACAACAGCTAACTCAGGATGAAGAAAAGTGGCACTGGGAGAGAAGGTGTGGTATGAGAGATGTAGGTTCTCATCAGGAGGCAAAGCAGTGCAGGTGGATGGAGGAATCCTGATGGGTGGGGAGAAAGGGCACAAGAGTTCTATGAGCTGGGCATATTCTTTATTTATTTAAACAGTTTTTACCTTGCCTTCCCCCTCCCCCCTGCAATGGGGCACCCAAGGCTGCTTAAGTTAAAACAAAATTATAATAAATACATTACAACAATAATAAAAACAATACTAGCCGCATAAAAACAGCAATCAAACAGCAGCATAAATACAAAGTAGCACAAATAAAATGGTGATCAAAGGCAAATAAAATGGCAACATTCAAGGCAGCAACATAGGCTATAGCCCCTCCTCAATTCCACACGGCCCAATGAAAAAGAAATGTTTTCAAACTCCTCTGGAAAACCCATCAGAGAGGGTGCAGAACTCAATTCAAAAGGTAGGGAGTTAAATAGTTGTAATGCTGCCACACAGAAGGCCCTACCTCTTGTTGCCACCCATCTGGCCTCAGTCAACAATGGCACACATATCAAGGCTCCCTCAGATGATCTCAGGGGGCAAGCCAGAATATATGGAAGACGGCCATTCCTCAGATATCCTGTTCCCAAGCCACAAAGGGCTTTAAAAGTCAAAAACAGCACAAATTGTGCCTGGAAATAAACTGGTAGCCAGTGAAGCCACAGGAGCAGTTGCCTGATAGAATTGAACAGCCGGACCCCCATGACCACAAGGGCTGCCTCTGCCACATCCTGCACTATTAGAGTCCAGGGGGGTTGGGTTTCCTCACTGGGCTGCTTTTGCAACTGCCGTGTCTGTTCCTGCTGCTGCCATTGCCTCTCAGTCCCTCTCCCCAGCAATTATGGTAAGAAGCTGGGAGGAGGCCTGATGCTACTGCTGCTGGGCGGTGCAGGTCAGCCCAGGGAAATACTCCCCACCTCTAGAAGTACGGGATCCCAGTAAAGTTTTTAGGTTGGGTGTGTGGAAAAAGAGCCAATACATTTAGAAGGGGCAAGATTTCATAAAATTTGAGAAACACTGTCACAATCCATTTATTATAGTGTAAGAAAAAAACACATTATTTCCCTTTTGAAGTTTAAGTCACAGTAGATGAAGCACTCCCCCCGCTTCACTTCCCACTAACTGAACAAGAGCAGTGCTTTGTCTGAAAAGAGCACTACTTGTAAAGTGCCTCAAAAGTCTCCAGGGTCCTCTTAATCTCCCGGATCTGTTTAGCGAGAGTGTGGACAGGCTGCATGGAGCGGTCCAGCTCCTCACACCTTGCCATCAGAGTGTACATTCCTTTGATGCTCATGTCCACCGATTCACCCAAGCTGTCTACAGCATCCCGGTATGTCTGGATGTATCCCACACTGAGGGCTGTCATGTTCTGGATAGCACTGTTTAAGACTCTCAACATCTGATCCACTTTCTGTGCCACATCCTTAGTGAGCCCCTCAAGATCCCGAATCACCTGCGGGTCAATTGGGGGGATGTCTGCAGTCTTGCCCCGAACAGACAGTTGTGATGACATTGAGGAGGAGGAGGAGGGTTCCATGTCATCCAGACTGCCCCGGGAGCTCATTTTTATCTTCATCTGCAGGTTGTTGGCCACAAAATGAGTCAGATCCCCGTCATGGCTCACTGTCCCTTCTAGCTCCAAGGCGCTGGATATGGTGGCCCTCCTGCCTTCCTGAGCCTTGGACGCTCCATACACCTGGCTTATCCCATCCAAGCTATGACTGTCCAACAAACGGCTTCCCACCATTCTTTCCCGGGCTGCAACTCGTACTGGATTTGGCAGTCTCCTGGATTCTTCCCCAGTCACGGAAGAAGACGAAGACGAGGAGGATATTGGGGTCGTCTGGATATGGACCTGAGCCATTATATGTTGTCCCTCCATCATGCAGGGTAGAAGGATGCCGGGAGCAAGTAGGTAAGGACGAAGGAAGCAGAGATCAGGATACGGACAGTGAAGGAGGAGCGTCGGAAGAAAAAAATGATATTGGAGGCAAGACGCAAGAGGCATTTACTTTTCCCATTTCCTGCATCTGAGCACCCACTGCTCTCTCTGCGCCTTTAATGGGTGGAGACTTCAGTAGGAAGGGAAGGAAGAAAAGAATAATTGGCTAAGGAGGACAAATGGAGACTTCCTATTCATACCTGTAACATTCTTAAACCGAGAAAGAGCCAATCAATGGAAAGAAACGACTGTAGAATGGACGCTCTAGGTTAGGGCCAGCTCTTCTGCCGGAAGGAATGTGATCCAACGTAACATTCAATTCGTCAGGGAAAAGGGCGGAGGACTCTGATTCACCAATGGGAGCCTTGGTAAATCTTAAAGGAGCAAGGGATTATTTCTAGCACTCGACTCGTATCATAGTCTAGACGGGATCCGAGATCAAAATACTGTAATCAAAAGTTATGAAATATGTTTTTTTTTAATTCCACCTGGGACCTGGCTTCGTGTACTTGTTATTTACTGCCTTAGTACTGGCGGGATTTTTTTAAAAAAAACTTGAATAACGATGACTGCAAAATCTTTTTTTCCCTCTTTCTTTTCTGTTGTTTGTCCCGAAAGAAGGTACGTACAGTATAACTAGGCAGACCTCAGACTAGCAGTTGTTATGGTAGGGAAAAATGAATGGCACTACTCAGTAACTTCCAACCTTAGACCAATGAGCCAAATACCTCTCTTCCTCCTGCTTCTTTACTATTTCTCTTTACAACTGGTTGTCCCAACCATGCATCTAGAACAGCCCCAGCTCCACGCTTGAATCAGCCAATTGTCTGCTCAAGAGGTTTTACATCGAGGAAAGTGAAATAGAATAGGAAAGTGAGCAGTGCTATTCCCCTTTACCTTCCTTCCCATAATAGCTTCTATCTTGCAGTTGCTTTTTACAGGCAGATCTGCTGATGGAGACTGGAGGAAAAGACAGGTGTGGGTAAGAAGACAGTGTGCATACTTGCTTATCTGCATGTATGCAGGGCTGTCAGGGTGTGCTCATTAAGCTTATTAAGAAACACTCATTTTTGAAATTTTAAATATATATTCAAATAACGAACCCAGTTAATAAAATGGACAAAATAACTACTAAAAATTGAAATATAAAATACTAATTAAAAGCACTCTAAATTAAATTAAACTTGCTCCCCAAAAGGGGGTCCCACTTTTGATTTTTAAAAAATATAGATCAAATATGTATTGCCTTTACGAAGAGGCAGATAGCAAGCACCTCAAGGAGATAAAGACGTAAGGAAGAAAAAAGTGGGAACAAAAACCAACAAGGAAGAAGAATTGCAATATGGGTAGTTTCCTGAGGTACCCATGTCCTATGACGTATACAAAATACTATTTTAAAGCATCAATTTTCATAAATCTCTGCAACAGTCAGGAAATTGAAATGCAGTACTTTGCATCTCCCCCCCACACACACACACACACATGTAGAACTTTGTGCTTAGGCAGCTTAGCCTCTTAGGAGAGATGTCTCTCTCATTGGTAAATATAAGATCAGAGGATGCACACTACATGCAACAAGACTTCAGTCTGTGGGAATCCTTGGTGCCTACTGATATGAGGTGATAAAGGGCATACGAGGTGACACATTACGGATCATTATTTTTAACATAGGGCTGTCAAGGTTGTGTTACTCTGGGGTACAGAAAAAAGGGGATTTGCCTGGCCTTATTTACGACCACCACGTTATTCCTCGTAGTTTCAGGCACTAGAGCTGCATTTTATTTACAACTTTTCCCCCACAGAGTAACTCCTCGGTCCACTGCTTATCCCCGCAGTGCAAAGAAACCTGGTCGCCTTTCCGTTCTGGAGCCCGGCCACCCTGAGATCCTCCCCCTTGTACTGTCGCACCAGCGACACAATTACTTCCCGGTTCCCCTTTTTCCCCAAATGCTTATCCTAGATTGGTCTGATATTTCAATACACACATAGTCCTCATGAAGAGTTAAGAGAATTTATTTTAGAAACATAGATTTCGATTACAGTGCAAAACCTCATCCCCACCTGGGACTGTTACAAGAGGTTTGCAGAGAGAGACATTGCAGACAGGCACATAAACATAACAAAGCTAGCTGTTCTACTCTATTACATACCTAAAGACTGGTGAGTGACATTCTGATGCAAATGGAGCAGCCGCTCCTGCAGCGGCAGATGCCAAGGAAGAGAGAGATAGAGAGCTGAGACTGCTCTCACTTTTATACCATTTAATAACGGGTGTCCTGCAAAGGTGGGGGCCCCAAAGTTGGTACAAACGGGCCAATCACCTGCCCTGCACGTATGCATCTTTGAGAGAGCCTGATCTGATTTACAACACCTGTGTGGCAAAGTTCTAGTTTCACTTTCCTTAAAGATTTATGGTGACTAATCACTCTGGCAACGGATGCATTCTTATCTCTTGTCCTTGAAGTGCTTGCCACAGGAAGGCCTGGAATCTTTCTTACTTTCACACTTAGAGAGATCAGCATTTCAAAGAACTGTAAACCTTTCTCCCTTAGAAGTCTTCTAAACCTCCAGTTAGAACATGCTACATGACACAAACAGACACATCAATATAGTAATACACATATGGTGATCTCTGACTCCTTCACATAATAAAATGGACAAAATAACTACTAAAAATTGAAATATAAAATACTAATTAAAAGCACTCTAAATTAAATTAAACTTGCTCCCCAAAAGGGGGTCCCACTTTCGATTTTTAAAAAATATAGATCAAATATGTATTACCTTTACGAAGAGGGCTAAAGGGGCTTCTACCACCCGGGGTGGCTCCCCGAGGAAGCCCTCCTGCGGGGTTGTCGCCTGCTCGTCCCCTGCCGGGGCCGGCGTTGCCGAGGTCAAACGAGCCCCCCTTTAGGGAGTCTCGCGCCCCCCCTGGGGGGGCGCGCCCCACTATTTGAGAAGCACTACCCTAACCCCAGGTGCATGATGTTTGTTTATCGTAACTTGTCAGGAAAAGACACACTGTAGGAAAGGGCATGTTTGAAAGTTCTCAAAAGGCATTCTCTTCTCTGTATGTATGAGAGGCAAAAAAAAAAACACCGATTCAGGTTCTAGGGCTTGAACTTTTTGAAACAGACTGAGACCTCACCTGACACAAACTTATCAGCTGAAACTGGGGTTGCCAACTTTCCAGGTTTGGCCTGGAGTCTCCAGGCATCAGGATCAATTTCCAGGTTTCTCCTAAAAGCAATCCTGGAGATTTTAATAAAGTCTCCAAGAATTTACAAATTACATCATGTTGGGGAAAAAACCTCCAGGAATACTCTGTTAGAACTGGCAACCTTACCTGAAACAGTGCACTTAAATGACTACCAGCCCAATCCTGTATAAGGATACATGGATGGCCTAAAGGGCCGGCCGCAGTACCCTCTGGTCATCCTGGGATGCTCGTCCCCTTCCCCGGGTGCAAAATAGCTGAGACCCTATGGGCCTACTCGAATGTACGCCAGCTCTGAAGCTGGCATACATATGAGCCCGGGGAGTAAGTCCAGGCCGGGAGAGGGCTTGGGATATCGGCGGAGCGCGCAGCTGATATCCCCGCCCTCTCCCCGTTTGATTCGCCCAGTGGCCACCCTCGCCGCCCGGTCCATCCTCCCCCCGCCCCTGCAGGGCTTACCTTCTCCGGCAGATGCAGGGACGGTCCCCTGGTGGAGTGAGGGCTGCTGGCCTTCACCCCGGCGGCCCTTACCGGGAGTAGCAAATGTGCTTTACAGCGTGTTTGCGACAGCTTAGAGTGGCGGAGCATGCGCTCCACCACTCTAAGTTTACACGGGATTGCGCCGTACTTCTGTTTTTTTAAGCTGCAAAACCTATTGGTAACAAGTCCGGCCCCACTCATGACCCCATTGAAATCAATAAGAGAAGTGTGATTGCAGGCCTCTTGTTTTATTCATGTATGCTCCACCTTTCTGCTTTCACAGAAACAACCAAGGTGGCTCACAACAGCTAACTCAGGATGAAGAAAAGTGGCACTGGGAGAGAAGGTGTGGTATGAGAGGTGTAGGTTCTCATCAGGAGGCAAAGCAGTGCAGGTGGATGGAGGAATCCTGATGGGTGGGGAGAAAGGGCACAAGAGTTCTATGAGCTGGGCATATTCTTTATTTATTTAAACAGTTTTTACCTTGCCTTCCCCCTCCCCCCTGCAATGGGGCACCCAAGGCTGCTTAAGTTAAAACAAAATTATAATAAATACATTACAACAATAATAAAAACAATACTAGCCGCATAAAAACAGCAATCAAACAGCAGCATAAATACAAAGTAGCACAAATATAATGGTGATCAAAGGCAAATAAAATGGCAACATTCAAGGCAGCAACATAGGCTATAGCCCCTCCTCAATTCCACACGGCCCAATGAAAAAGAAATGTTTTCAAACTCCTCTGGAAAACCCATCAGAGAGGGTGCAGAACTCAATTCAAAAGGTAGGGAGTTAAATAGTTGTAATGCTGCCACACAGAAGGCCCTACCTCTTGTTGCCACCCATCTGGCCTCAGTCAACAATGGCACACATATCAAGGCTCCCTCAGATGATCTCAGGGGGCAAGCCAGAATATATGGAAGACGGCCATTCCTCAGATATCCTGTTCCCAAGCCACAAAGGGCTTTAAAAGTCAAAAACAGCACAAATTGTGCCTGGAAATAAACTGGTAGCCAGTGAAGCCACAGGAGCAGTTGCCTGATAGAATTGAACAGCCGGACCCCCATGACCACAAGGGCTGCCTCTGCCACATCCTGCACTATTAGAGTCCAGGGGGGTTGGGTTTCCTCACTGGGCTGCTTTTGCAACTGCCGTGTCTGTTCCTGCTGCTGCCATTGCCTCTCAGTCCCTCTCCCCAGCAATTATGGTAAGAAGCTGGGAGGAGGCCTGATGCTACTGCTGCTGGGCGGTGCAGGTCAGCCCAGGGAAATACTCCCCACCTCTAGAAGTACGGGATCCCAGTAAAGTTTTTAGGTTGGGTGTGTGGAAAAAGAGCCAATACATTTAGAAGGGGCAAGATTTCATAAAATTTGAGAAACACTGTCACAATCCATTTATTATAGTGTAAGAAAAAAACACATTATTTCCCTTTTGAAGTTTAAGTCACAGTAGATGAAGCACTCCCCCCGCTTCACTTCCCACTAACTGAACAAGAGCAGTGCTTTGTCTGAAAAGAGCACTACTTGTAAAGTGCCTCAAAAGTCTCCAGGGTCCTCTTAATCTCCCGGATCTGTTTAGCGAGAGTGTGGACAGGCTGCATGGAGCGGTCCAGCTCCTCACACCTTGCCATCAGAGTGTACATTCCCTTGATGCTCATGTCCACCGATTCACCCAAGCTGTCTACAGCATCCCGGTATGTCTGGATGTATCCCACACTGAGGGCTGTCATGTTCTGGATAGCACTGTTTAAGACTCTCAACATCTGATCCACTTTCTGTGCCACATCCTTAGTGAGCCCCTCAAGATCCCGAATCACCTGCGGGTCAATTGGGGGGATGTCTGCAGTCTTGCCCCGAACAGACAGTTGTGATGACATTGAGGAGGAGGAGGAGGGTTCCATGTCATCCAGACTGCCCCGGGAGCTCATTTTTATCTTCATCTGCAGGTTGTTGGCCACAAAATGAGTCAGATCCCCGTCATGGCTCACTGTCCCTTCTAGCTCCAAGGCGCTGGATATGGTGGCCCTCCTGCCTTCCTGAGCCTTGGACGCTCCATACACCTGGCTTATCCCATCCAAGCTATGACTGTCCAACAAACGGCTTCCCACCATTCTTTCCCGGGCTGCAACTCGTACTGGATTTGGCAGTCTCCTGGATTCTTCCCCAGTCACGGAAGAAGACGAAGACGAGGAGGATATTGGGGTCGTCTGGATATGGACCTGAGCCATTATATGTTGTCCCTCCATCATGCAGGGTAGAAGGATGCCGGGAGCAAGTAGGTAAGGACGAAGGAAGCAGAGATCAGGATACGGACAGTGAAGGAGGAGCGTCGGAAGAAAAAAATGATATTGGAGGCAAGACGCAAGAGGCATTTACTTTTCCCATTTCCTGCATCTGAGCACCCACTGCTCTCTCTGCGCCTTTAATGGGTGGAGACTTCAGTAGGAAGGGAAGGAAGAAAAGAATAATTGGCTAAGGAGGACAAATGGAGACTTCCTATTCATACCTGTAACATTCTTAAACCGAGAAAGAGCCAATCAATGGAAAGAAACGACTGTAGAATGGACGCTCTAGGTTAGGGCCAGCTCTTCTGCCGGAAGGAATGTGATCCAACGTAACATTCAATTCGTCAGGGAAAAGGGCGGAGGACTCTGATTCACCAATGGGAGCCTTGGTAAATCTTAAAGGAGCAAGGGATTATTTCTAGCACTCGACTCGTATCATAGTCTAGACGGGATCCGAGATCAAAATACTGTAATCAAAAGTTATGAAATATGTTTTTTTTTAATTCCACCTGGGACCTGGCTTCGTGTACTTGTTATTTACTGCCTTAGTACTGGCGGGATTTTTTTAAAAAAAACTTGAATAACGATGACTGCAAAATCTTTTTTTCCCTCTTTCTTTTCTGTTGTTTGTCCCGAAAGAAGGTACGTACAGTATAACTAGGCAGACCTCAGACTAGCAGTTGTTATGGTAGGGAAAAATGAATGGCACTACTCAGTAACTTCCAACCTTAGACCAATGAGCCAAATACCTCTCTTCCTCCTGCTTCTTTACTATTTCTCTTTACAACTGGTTGTCCCAACCATGCATCTAGAACAGCCCCAGCTCCACGCTTGAATCAGCCAATTGTCTGCTCAAGAGGTTTTACATCGAGGAAAGTGAAATAGAATAGGAAAGTGAGCAGTGCTATTCCCCTTTACCTTCCTTCCCATAATAGCTTCTATCTTGCAGTTGCTTTTTACAGGCAGATCTGCTGATGGAGACTGGAGGAAAAGACAGGTGTGGGTAAGAAGACAGTGTGCATACTTGCTTATCTGCATGTATGCAGGGCTGTCAGGGTGTGCTCATTAAGCTTATTAAGAAACACTCATTTTTGAAATTTTAAATATATATTCAAATAACGAACCCAGTTAATAAAATGGACAAAATAACTACTAAAAATTGAAATATAAAATACTAATTAAAAGCACTCTAAATTAAATTAAACTTGCTCCCCAAAAGGGGGTCCCACTTTTGATTTTTAAAAAATATAGATCAAATATGTATTGCCTTTACGAAGAGGCAGATAGCAAGCACCTCAAGGAGATAAAGACGTAAGGAAGAAAAAAGTGGGAACAAAAACCAACAAGGAAGAAGAATTGCAATATGGGTAGTTTCCTGAGGTACCCATGTCCTATGACGTATACAAAATACTATTTTAAAGCATCAATTTTCATAAATCTCTGCAACAGTCAGGAAATTGAAATGCAGTACTTTGCATCTCCCCCCCACACACACACACACACATGTAGAACTTTGTGCTTAGGCAGCTTAGCCTCTTAGGAGAGATGTCTCTCTCATTGGTAAATATAAGATCAGAGGATGCACACTACATGCAACAAGACTTCAGTCTGTGGGAATCCTTGGTGCCTACTGATATGAGGTGATAAAGGGCATACGAGGTGACACATTACGGATCATTATTTTTAACATAGGGCTGTCAAGGTTGTGTTACTCTGGGGTACAGAAAAAAGGGGATTTGCCTGGCCTTATTTACGACCACCACGTTATTCCTCGTAGTTTCAGGCACTAGAGCTGCATTTTATTTACAACTTTTCCCCCACAGAGTAACTCCTCGGTCCACTGCTTATCCCCGCAGTGCAAAGAAACCTGGTCGCCTTTCCGTTCTGGAGCCCGGCCACCCTGAGATCCTCCCCCTTGTACTGTCGCACCAGCGACACAATTACTTCCCGGTTCCCCTTTTTCCCCAAATGCTTATCCTAGATTGGTCTGATATTTCAATACACACATAGTCCTCATGAAGAGTTAAGAGAATTTATTTTAGAAACATAGATTTCGATTACAGTGCAAAACCTCATCCCCACCTGGGACTGTTACAAGAGGTTTGCAGAGAGAGACATTGCAGACAGGCACATAAACATAACAAAGCTAGCTGTTCTACTCTATTACATACCTAAAGACTGGTGAGTGACATTCTGATGCAAATGGAGCAGCCGCTCCTGCAGCGGCAGATGCCAAGGAAGAGAGAGATAGAGAGCTGAGACTGCTCTCACTTTTATACCATTTAATAACGGGTGTCCTGCAAAGGTGGGGGCCCCAAAGTTGGTACAAACGGGCCAATCACCTGCCCTGCACGTATGCATCTTTGAGAGAGCCTGATCTGATTTACAACACCTGTGTGGCAAAGTTCTAGTTTCACTTTCCTTAAAGATTTATGGTGACTAATCACTCTGGCAACGGATGCATTCTTATCTCTTGTCCTTGAAGTGCTTGCCACAGGAAGGCCTGGAATCTTTCTTACTTTCACACTTAGAGAGATCAGCATTTCAAAGAACTGTAAACCTTTCTCCCTTAGAAGTCTTCTAAACCTCCAGTTAGAACATGCTACATGACACAAACAGACACATCAATATAGTAATACACATATGGTGATCTCTGACTCCTTCACATAATAAAATGGACAAAATAACTACTAAAAATTGAAATATAAAATACTAATTAAAAGCACTCTAAATTAAATTAAACTTGCTCCCCAAAAGGGGGTCCCACTTTCGATTTTTAAAAAATATAGATCAAATATGTATTACCTTTACGAAGAGGGCTAAAGGGGCTTCTACCACCCGGGGTGGCTCCCCGAGGAAGCCCTCCTGCGGGGTTGTCGCCTGCTCGTCCCCTGCCGGGGCCGGCGTTGCCGAGGTCAAACGAGCCCCCCTTTAGGGAGTCTCGCGCCCCCCCTGGGGGGGCGCGCCCCACTATTTGAGAAGCACTACCCTAACCCCAGGTGCATGATGTTTGTTTATCGTAACTTGTCAGGAAAAGACACACTGTAGGAAAGGGCATGTTTGAAAGTTCTCAAAAGGCATTCTCTTCTCTGTATGTATGAGAGGCAAAAAAAAAAACACCGATTCAGGTTCTAGGGCTTGAACTTTTTGAAACAGACTGAGACCTCACCTGACACAAACTTATCAGCTGAAACTGGGGTTGCCAACTTTCCAGGTTTGGCCTGGAGTCTCCAGGCATCAGGATCAATTTCCAGGTTTCTCCTAAAAGCAATCCTGGAGATTTTAATAAAGTCTCCAAGAATTTACAAATTACATCATGTTGGGGAAAAAACCTCCAGGAATACTCTGTTAGAACTGGCAACCTTACCTGAAACAGTGCACTTAAATGACTACCAGCCCAATCCTGTATAAGGATACATGGATGGCCTAAAGGGCCGGCCGCAGTACCCTCTGGTCATCCTGGGATGCTCGTCCCCTTCCCCGGGTGCAAAATAGCTGAGACCCTATGGGCCTACTCGAATGTACGCCAGCTCTGAAGCTGGCATACATATGAGCCCGGGGAGTAAGTCCAGGCCGGGAGAGGGCTTGGGATATCGGCGGAGCGCGCAGCTGATATCCCCGCCCTCTCCCCGTTTGATTCGCCCAGTGGCCACCCTCGCCGCCCGGTCCATCCTCCCCCCGCCCCTGCAGGGCTTACCTTCTCCGGCAGATGCAGGGACGGTCCCCTGGTGGAGTGAGGGCTGCTGGCCTTCACCCCGGCGGCCCTTACCGGGAGTAGCAAATGTGCTTTACAGCGTGTTTGCGACAGCTTAGAGTGGCGGAGCATGCGCTCCACCACTCTAAGTTTACACGGGATTGCGCCGTACTTCTGTTTTTTTAAGCTGCAAAACCTATTGGTAACAAGTCCGGCCCCACTCATGACCCCATTGAAATCAATAAGAGAAGTGTGATTGCAGGCCTCTTGTTTTATTCATGTATGCTCCACCTTTCTGCTTTCACAGAAACAACCAAGGTGGCTCACAACAGCTAACTCAGGATGAAGAAAAGTGGCACTGGGAGAGAAGGTGTGGTATGAGAGGTGTAGGTTCTCATCAGGAGGCAAAGCAGTGCAGGTGGATGGAGGAATCCTGATGGGTGGGGAGAAAGGGCACAAGAGTTCTATGAGCTGGGCATATTCTTTATTTATTTAAACAGTTTTTACCTTGCCTTCCCCCTCCCCCCTGCAATGGGGCACCCAAGGCTGCTTAAGTTAAAACAAAATTATAATAAATACATTACAACAATAATAAAAACAATACTAGCCGCATAAAAACAGCAATCAAACAGCAGCATAAATACAAAGTAGCACAAATATAATGGTGATCAAAGGCAAATAAAATGGCAACATTCAAGGCAGCAACATAGGCTATAGCCCCTCCTCAATTCCACACGGCCCAATGAAAAAGAAATGTTTTCAAACTCCTCTGGAAAACCCATCAGAGAGGGTGCAGAACTCAATTCAAAAGGTAGGGAGTTAAATAGTTGTAATGCTGCCACACAGAAGGCCCTACCTCTTGTTGCCACCCATCTGGCCTCAGTCAACAATGGCACACATATCAAGGCTCCCTCAGATGATCTCAGGGGGCAAGCCAGAATATATGGAAGACGGCCATTCCTCAGATATCCTGTTCCCAAGCCACAAAGGGCTTTAAAAGTCAAAAACAGCACAAATTGTGCCTGGAAATAAACTGGTAGCCAGTGAAGCCACAGGAGCAGTTGCCTGATAGAATTGAACAGCCGGACCCCCATGACCACAAGGGCTGCCTCTGCCACATCCTGCACTATTAGAGTCCAGGGGGGTTGGGTTTCCTCACTGGGCTGCTTTTGCAACTGCCGTGTCTGTTCCTGCTGCTGCCATTGCCTCTCAGTCCCTCTCCCCAGCAATTATGGTAAGAAGCTGGGAGGAGGCCTGATGCTACTGCTGCTGGGCGGTGCAGGTCAGCCCAGGGAAATACTCCCCACCTCTAGAAGTACGGGATCCCAGTAAAGTTTTTAGGTTGGGTGTGTGGAAAAAGAGCCAATACATTTAGAAGGGGCAAGATTTCATAAAATTTGAGAAACACTGTCACAATCCATTTATTATAGTGTAAGAAAAAAACACATTATTTCCCTTTTGAAGTTTAAGTCACAGTAGATGAAGCACTCCCCCCGCTTCACTTCCCACTAACTGAACAAGAGCAGTGCTTTGTCTGAAAAGAGCACTACTTGTAAAGTGCCTCAAAAGTCTCCAGGGTCCTCTTAATCTCCCGGATCTGTTTAGCGAGAGTGTGGACAGGCTGCATGGAGCGGTCCAGCTCCTCACACCTTGCCATCAGAGTGTACATTCCCTTGATGCTCATGTCCACCGATTCACCCAAGCTGTCTACAGCATCCCGGTATGTCTGGATGTATCCCACACTGAGGGCTGTCATGTTCTGGATAGCACTGTTTAAGACTCTCAACATCTGATCCACTTTCTGTGCCACATCCTTAGTGAGCCCCTCAAGATCCCGAATCACCTGCGGGTCAATTGGGGGGATGTCTGCAGTCTTGCCCCGAACAGACAGTTGTGATGACATTGAGGAGGAGGAGGAGGGTTCCATGTCATCCAGACTGCCCCGGGAGCTCATTTTTATCTTCATCTGCAGGTTGTTGGCCACAAAATGAGTCAGATCCCCGTCATGGCTCACTGTCCCTTCTAGCTCCAAGGCGCTGGATATGGTGGCCCTCCTGCCTTCCTGAGCCTTGGACGCTCCATACACCTGGCTTATCCCATCCAAGCTATGACTGTCCAACAAACGGCTTCCCACCATTCTTTCCCGGGCTGCAACTCGTACTGGATTTGGCAGTCTCCTGGATTCTTCCCCAGTCACGGAAGAAGACGAAGACGAGGAGGATATTGGGGTCGTCTGGATATGGACCTGAGCCATTATATGTTGTCCCTCCATCATGCAGGGTAGAAGGATGCCGGGAGCAAGTAGGTAAGGACGAAGGAAGCAGAGATCAGGATACGGACAGTGAAGGAGGAGCGTCGGAAGAAAAAAATGATATTGGAGGCAAGACGCAAGAGGCATTTACTTTTCCCATTTCCTGCATCTGAGCACCCACTGCTCTCTCTGCGCCTTTAATGGGTGGAGACTTCAGTAGGAAGGGAAGGAAGAAAAGAATAATTGGCTAAGGAGGACAAATGGAGACTTCCTATTCATACCTGTAACATTCTTAAACCGAGAAAGAGCCAATCAATGGAAAGAAACGACTGTAGAATGGACGCTCTAGGTTAGGGCCAGCTCTTCTGCCGGAAGGAATGTGATCCAACGTAACATTCAATTCGTCAGGGAAAAGGGCGGAGGACTCTGATTCACCAATGGGAGCCTTGGTAAATCTTAAAGGAGCAAGGGATTATTTCTAGCACTCGACTCGTATCATAGTCTAGACGGGATCCGAGATCAAAATACTGTAATCAAAAGTTATGAAATGTGTTTTTTTTTAATTCCACCTGGGACCTGGCTTCGTGTACTTGTTATTTACTGCCTTAGTACTGGCGGGATTTTTTTTAAAAAAACTTGAATAACTGTGGTGAAGAGAAAACCCCCCTCATATATTTTTATGTCGTCCGCCCTGACCCCCCCGAACCTATTGCTTTTTACCCCATCCAAATCGGTCCAGGAATTACAAAGATACAGCCCTTTTTGTCAAACCACACTTTAAATTCGGCTTTTCTCCGGTTTGACAGCGGACACGCGTCCGCCACGCGCCTCCAGGAAGCGGCAGCAGCAACAATTCACACTATGCCTGTCTAATCCTATTAAACCCTCGTAAACTCACTGAACCGGCAAATCCTATTTCACGCTTCACCGAGTTCTGGGCGTTCAGCCAACTCCGGGAGACCGGCGTGTGTTGTTCATTACAGAACCAGGGAAGCCTTTTTACCTCATTTAACCCCTGCATCTGACAGCTCTCTCTCTCTCTTAAAGCGGTAGCGTTTTATTTCAGCGAAAGTAGGTTTTCCCTGACATTTGTGGCTGTTTTAGGGGTCCCATGGGAGGTTATGTGTCCGGAACCTTACTAAGGTCGACGGGGCTTCTTCTAGGAGGGGGACCCACGCAGAATGGTCCCGATTCTGACACTTGGCCAGGGTCTGCCCAGGCTTGGTGAGCCAGCTCCTGGGAGCAGTACAATGGATTTGCAGCTGGTGAAACCCTCCGTTCGAGTCGGAGGATCCTCCTTGGGCAATCGAGAAGACTCCGGGAATGACGGGGGTTCAAGTCCCTCTACCCACCTTCGGCGAGATGACAAGAGGTTGAACGTAGGAGCCCCGGGGGGGGGCTCCTCCTGCCATAGATCCGTACTGCAGGGAGTGGGGAGAAGCCATTTTACAAACACATAACCTATGCAAACCACCATTGCTCCCATTCTGTGTTGCTCTCAGATGGCTTCCTCTACCTGGGAAGCTATCTGGGGGGAAGGGGACCCATGGAAACTCCTGATCAGCCAGGAAGGCTTGGATTGCCCCATTTCCTGATCTCAAAAACGTAACATTTGTTCTCCAACAGCTCTCATGCCCCTCTTCCTGCTGCCTATCAACCACATGTATGCCTCCCATTACCATTTCCTTGAGCCCAGCCTGTCTCTCTGTGCACGCTCTGATTCCATCTCCCCACCCATTGTCCCCCAGCTACCTGGTCTATCATGCAAATTCCCTAGAACTCTTCACACTGCTCCTTCCCAGGCTGGCTACAATTAATTCAAATGCTAATCTAATCACCTGTCCTGCTCTTCCTGACTGACAGCACGGACTTAGACCTTCCCAATTGTATACCTGGAGCCAGGGGAGACGGAGACCTATTGTATTGGCACTTTTGCCTATCAATTTGGAAATTTAGCCTTTTGTGTCACCAAGCTACACAAAAGACTCCATTCATCCGATTCCGGAACACCTCACTCACCTGGGGAGGGGGAACTTAATCCTATTACCCTTGCCACTTGGCACCCATCCTCCCTCTCATTGGCTGTCCGGTCCCATCCCATTGGCCCCAGTTTGCACAAAGCACAACACTTCTCATTGGTTCCCTTAATAAAGTTTGTCTTTTATTGGCTAAATATTTCACATCTGCTGCTGCTGTTCTCAGTGGTGCAAAGTTTCAATCCTCCATCTGATTGGCTGTATCGAAGTGCAACTTTTGGATCCTTCCTCCTGTTGGTCCCTCTTTATTATGTATTTCCCCAAGACAATGAATTCCATGATTCTGTATGTAAATAATGAAATGTATAAAAGCTTCTGTATTAATCATATATGTTACACTTTCTGTCTTATGATTGTGTCCTCGCTAGCTGAGTAAAAGATCTTTCTTTACAACGTTGGTTTTTGAGCTCTTTTGGCGCCTCTGCACCTAGCAGACTTTTTCTTCCCTTTTATTTCTCTTTTTACTTTTGGGTACCCGCTCCTACCTCTGGGTCAGGTGCCTGCTCACCGAATCTCCCGAGCTGAAATCACTGGCACCCCTGGGTGCTCACCACATAACGATGACTGCAAAATCTTTTTTTCCCTCTTTCTTTTCTGTTGTTTGTCCCGAAAGAAGGTACGTACAGTATAACTAGGCAGACCTCAGACTAGCAGTTGTTATGGTAGGGAAAAATGAATGGCACTACTCAGTAACTTCCAACCTTAGACCAATGAGCCAAATACCTCTCTTCCTCCTGCTTCTTTACTATTTCTCTTTACAACTGGTTGTCCCAACCATGCATCTAGAACAGTCCCAGCTCCACGCTTGAATCAGCCAATTGTCTGCTCAAGAGGTTTTACATCGAGGAAGGTGAAATAGAATAGGAAAGTGAGCAGTGCTATTCCCCTTTACCTTCCTTCCCATAATAGCTTCTATCTTGCAGTTGCTTTTTACAGGCAGATCTGCTGATGGAGACTGGAGGAAAAGACAGGTGTGGGTAAGAAGACAGTGTGCATACTTGCTTATCTGCATGTATGCAGGGCTGTCAGGGTGTGCTCATTAAGCTTATTAAGAAACACTCATTTTTGAAATTTTAAATATATATTCAAATAACTAACCCAGTTAATAAAATGGACAAAATAACTACTAAAAATTGAAATATAAAATACTAATTAAAAGCACTCTAAATTAAATTAAACTTGCTCCCCAAAAGGGGGTCCCACTTTTGATTTTTAAAAAATATAGATCAAATATGTATTGCCTTTACGAAGAGGCAGATAGCAAGCACCTCAAGGAGATAAAGACATAAGGAAGAAAAAAGTGGGAACAAAAACCAACAAGGAAGAAGAATTGCAATATGGGAAGTTTCCTGAGGTACCCATGTCCTATGACGTATACAAAATACTATTTTAAAGCATCAATTTTCATAAATCTCTGCAACAGTCAGGAAATTGAAATGCAGTACTTTGCATCTCCCCCCACACACACACACACACATGTAGAACTTTGTGCTTAGGCAGCTTAGCCTCTTAGGAGAGATGTCTCTCTCATTGGTAAATATAAGATCAGAGGATGCACACTACATGCAACAAGACTTCAGTCTGTGGGAATCCTTGGTGCCTACTGATATGAGGTGATAAAGGGCATACGAGGTGACACATTACGGATCATTATTTTTAACATTGAGTTTTGCCCTATTTGCTACCTTCCTTGCCTAAGGGCTCAATCGTATACATACTTACCTGGGAGTAAGTCCCATTGAAATAAATGGGACTTACTTATGAGTAGACATGCCTAGGATTGTGCTCACCATCCTGCCTTCAGTGCTCTGCTACAGAAGCAGGCACAGACCAGCCCCAGCCTTCCCCTGTGCTTCTATAACTATTGCCACTTCTGAAGTGGTTGGGGAGATTAAGTGAGGTGCAGTACTCTGTGGGGCCCCTCCAAGTGCAGGGCCCAGGACAGCCGCCCCAGTTGCCCTCCCCAAAGGACAGGCCTGTCTGCATGCTGCTGAGCCTTGAGAATGGGACCCGTTAATCCTGGTTCCCAGTTCTGCCCCCACCTTTATTAATGCTCTGACTAGGCCTTTTGAGGGGGGGGTAGGGCCACTCCCCTGGGCCTTACACATGGTGGGATCAACACTGACAAATTGTACATTCCAACTGAAAAAAAACAATGGCTTTGGCACAGGATGCAGTGAGGGGGGGGGCTCAAATGAACATTAACTCCCTGGGCCTCTGTGAGTCTTACAAAAGGCCTGACTCTGGGAATTAAATTATAACATTGGTAAAGATCAAAGACCCACCCATGTTCATGGATCAGCCTACGCCATCAAACACATAACGTGGCACAAATCTGGTTTACACTGGAATCCATGCACAGGAACTCTTTTTATTAAGAGGGGGGTAAATAGCAGACCATTGTTTTTCTCCTCACCTCTATTACACACAGATAGGATGTCATGCTATGGTCGCTAAAGACTAGAATAGAGTTGGCAACTCAGACTGACACTATTCCTGGATCCCCCCCCCAATATGATACAATGTTAAAATTCTGGGAGACCCTGTTAAAATCTCCAGGATTGCTTTCAGTAGACACCTAGAGATTGATGCTGAATGATTCCTGAAGACTCAGGGAATTCCTGGAGGACTGGCAACCCTACTGAAGATGGACTTGCAGACATGCAAATGCTAAGATGTGGTTGGAACATGAGTAGAATATCAGTTTTTGCACATTTCATTGTGGCGAAAGCATTTCCTGTTGCAAAGGTATTCTGTCTTGTTGCTTTCTTTACAGCGCAATCCGACTTAACTTTTGTGCCGGTTTAACCAGCGGCTCAGCGAGAGGCCCCAGAACGGAAAAGGGATTCAAATCCCCTTTGAATTCCTCTTTTGGAGGGGATTTGAATCCCTATTCTGTTCTGGGGCCTCCCGCTCTTGCTGAGCCGCTGGTTAAACCGGCACAAAAGTTAAGTCGGATTGCGCTGTTAGTTATCCCTCCTACTGGAGCTAGCCAGTACTGCAATATCATAATTGAAGTTAATTCAGCAATTCACATTTTGCATTCCTGCTGTGATGACACACTGTGTTCTTTGCAATTTTGTTATCTTTAGGCTACATTTTATTAATCTGGCTTGTTAAAGTGAAACTACTGTTCGTGTAAACATCATCCATGTGTGGCCTTGAGTTATGCAATGCCACGGAGATGCAGTTGCAGTTCTAGCTTTCATCTGTTCAAAAACAAAAGCAGTTCATTAATGTGCACTTCACTTTTTAGTGTTGGCCCTCACAACGCTGTGAGGCTGGCCATTACTGTTCTCATTTTACAGATTGAGGAACCAGAAGTGAAAAGAGTGTTTGCCAGAGCTGTGTTTCTCAGTAAATCCATGACTGAGCTGAAAATCAAATGACGCTTATCCACGGTCATTGTTCATTACCAATCTAACTTTGTTCCCTATGAAACTGGGTGTTAAAGCCCTTATTATAGAATCACCCTTCCACAAGTTCCTTTTTCCCCCTCAAAAAAGGAACATTAAGTCCTGTTTTGCTCTGTTATTTGGCTTATTTTGAAATGCCTCAGATGTTAATGACAGTCTTCCATGATCTGACAAATCAGTGTAGTTTAAAACAAATCTTGTTCTAAGGGCAGGTTTCAAGTATGGAAGGAGCACAAATCACAGGTTTCTTCCATGTGTTCTTTTTAGACCCTAGAAAGATTTAGAGAAGGGTCCTAACTTGGGAAACCGTCAAGCAGTAAAGTATAAAAACAAGTGGGAATGAGTTCCTGTTCAGCAAAAAGAGTCTACAAGCATCATTTCAGGCATTTTGACATCAAGGTCCTGACATTTGCTTGCTGAATGTCCTTCTGCAGTGGGGTCACACTGGAAGTTTTGAATGTCTAGCCAAAAAATCACTAACATTCTTGTGACACCCTTGTGCAAAAAGTGGTTTATTTTTCTCTACACATAGTTAGCCCTCCGGGAGCTAATAATGAAAAATTGTTTCCCAGTCAGAGAGCAGCAAGGAAGGCCTAATCACTTCCTGGCCATTTGGGAAAGATTTTGGGCCTGGTAAAGAGATCAAAACCTGTATATCACTTCAGTGAAGGACTGGCAGCTTAGGCACTACTGTGCCCTAAAACAATCTGAATGCAGAAAGGGGAGATCTCTTGGCACTGTCACTCTTGGGGATATTCTCCTCCATGCCCCCCACCATTCACATGAATTCGTTGCCATGGCCACCATCAATGCATTCTATTCCTGCTTTGTACCTTCAGACTTGCAACCATGAAGACAAAAACGGTTTCCTACTTCAGAGATGATATTTTCAGGACCATTTTTTATTTTCAGGACCATTTTTTATTTCCGTTTCTGCATAGTGCTGGAACTGACCCTGGAATGCAAACAGTTGAGAGTTGGTTTGAGCCAGGTCCTGCTCTACAACCTGTTTTGAGTTGTAGGACTCTGCTAAACAGTTTTGAGTGTTTCCGAGCATGGGCTGAGTTCCTTCCCCACCACCGAGTAACCACAACCAATTCACACACACTGGAAGTTGAAGCACAGGATTTGGGGCTCACAGGACGTGAGCTTCCAGGCAGGCTTCAGTTCTGCATTTCTCTCTTTTCAGAGATCACTCACTGCAAATAGAAAGATCAATCAAAACCTTCTTCACCATTGAGAGACCGAACCCCTTGACATACAGCCCGCTCACATTCCTTTCTAAAAACATTAAAAACCCACAATCCCTTCTTGCCTATAATAATCCCTTCAGTCATCTGGCTCCTCTTTGATCTGTAGAGACATTCTTGGCAGTTCTCCTCTCACCTCCAGGTGTCCCTCCTCTAACTCCTCCTTTTTCACCCATGCAAGTGACCCCGTTTCCTCAGATGGCACATGGTTCTCCCACTTATCCTCTGGCTCCTCTTTTACCTCAGCATCCCATGTCCCTGGGGGGAGCACCAGGACCTCACTGGCCTCTTCTTCCATCTCATTCTCTGTACCGTTGTCGTCTTCTTGGAGTTGGACAAAAGGGTCTTTGTAAACCCTGGTGTCTATTGGTTCACTGCCTGAACCAGGAAGCGAGGAGCTCTTTGTGTGAGTCCTCAAGTGTTTAGCAAGAGCAGCCCGCTGGCTATAGTTCTTGTTGCACTGGATACAGGCATAAGGTTTCTCACGGGTGTGAATCCTCTGATGCTGGACCAGTGTTGAGCTCTGCTTGAACCCTTTGCCACACTCACGACAGCGAAAGGGGCGTTCACCTGTATGGGTGAGGTGGTGACGCTTGAGGGCCGACATGCCACTAAAACTCTTCCCACACTCTCCACAGCTGTATGGGGACTCTCCAGTGTGAGTTCGGAGATGCTGGGTCAATGCTGAACTTTGGCTAAACCCTTTCCCACACTCCTGGCATTTGTATGGCCTCTCACCTGTGTGAAGCCGCCGGTGAGTTGTAAGCACTGACTTCTGGCTAAAACTACGCCCACAGTCTGGACACAGGTAGGGCGTTTCTCCAGTGTGTATCCGCCGGTGCTGTGTCAAGGCAGAGCTGGCAATGAAGCTTTTGGGGCAGTCTGGACACTGGTAGGGCTTTTCTCCCGTGTGTGACCTCTGGTGTTGAAGAAGGGAATAGCGCTTAGTGAAGGATTTACCACAGGCTACGCACAGGTTGGGTGGGCCTTCTTCAGAATGAGTGCGAACATGTTCATTGTAGAGGGCCCTGCGCATGAACCGCTCCCCGCACTCATCGCAGGCAAACGGACGCTCACCTGTGTGAATGCGACGGTGCTCTGCTAATGTGGTGCTCCGACAGAAATTCTTGCCACAGTCATCACAGTGGTGAAGGTTCCCGCTACCCGAACGTCCAGCATTGGCAGTGCCAATTTTTTCCCCACCACCATCACCCTGATGAGAAAGCAGATGTTCCACCAGAGAGGCAATCTCACCAAAACGTTTCCAGCACTCAGTACATTTGTACGGCTTCTCCCCTGTATGGCTGTTGAGGTGCCAGACCAAGTGGGCCTTGGTGCTGTAGGTGGCCCCACAGTATTCACACTGGTATGGTCTCACCCCAACATGGACACGCTGGTGGCGGGTCAAGTTGCTCTTCAGCCGGAAGTTCTTGCCACACTCCGGACATTTGTAAGGCTTCTCACCTGTATGGATACTTTGGTGGCTGGCCAATGTGGACTGGACAGAAAAGCAGCGCCCACAATCTGAGCACTGGTATGGCTTCTCACCGGTGTGTGTCCGCTGGTGGGTGAACAGCTCACATGTCTTGACAAAGCTCTTTCCACAAATGCCACAGATTACCCGGCCCACTCGCCGATGTTTCGTTAGTGGGGCTGCTAAACTTCCCTGAGTTTTTATCACTGATGCAAACTGACCATCTTCTCTCCTTTTGTTTGCAGGTTTTGCTCCTGGCTCAGCTGCCTCCACCTTTTTCCCAGTTCCTAATAGGAAGAACAAAATCACATTGATTCATCGGCTATCACCTCCCTACTTCTGGAACGCTCTACCCCATGCCTGGAACAAGCTCCCCCCTCTGCCAGGAGAGCCACCTCTCTTTCACAAAGTCCATTTTGAACTATCATAGGGTTACCTCTTCTGCACTCTCTAGTGCCAGTTAATTTTAAACTCTCCTTGTCTTTGTTCTGTCTGCACTGAACCTGGAGATTACTACTGTTTTGCACAGTGCATCCATAAAAAGCTACCTTCCACTACAATTAAGTTCCTTTATTATTCCATTTTAGTCTCCAGTCCAGGGAACGTACCAGTATATGCAATTTATCAAATTCATTACTACAAGATGTGGCAATAGCCACTATCTCAGATTATTCTGAACAAGCATACTCATAGACAGCAGGTCTATCAAAGCCGAATAGCAACTGGAATTTCTGTGCTAAAATACTGTACCTTTGATTTGCCAAAGCTGGGGACAAACAACAGAGGATGACCATTTTCATCATGCCCTGCTTGCAAACTCAGGGCCGTCTGGCTGGCCACTGTCAGTGACAAACTAGATAGATCGTTCCTGTGACTTGGTTTGACATTTCTTTGGAAATGTAGGAATTGGGTCACGCCATGGTGCTAGTGCTGGTTTCTTCTGCATTAATATGACCATCCCACAAGGACTCATTCTCAACATAATAAGCTTGAATTGCATCTATGGTCTCGGCCTTATCTTCCCCATCCTGTTACCATCTCCCACCTAGATCAGTGGTCTTCAACCTTTTTTGTGCCACGAACCCCTCCCAGGCCTGATACACTAACCTCCAACGCCGCACTCCCCCTACCTGTTCCATCCCTTGCGCAGCCCAGCGGAGAATTCACCTGCTCCAGCATGCCTCCTCTGTAGGCCAGCGCTCACAGGAAAGCAGAGGCCTTTGCTCTAGGGCTTCTAGACTCCGCACCATCGCAAAAAGCTTTACAGCACTTTTGCAATGCGTGGAAGCCTGGCACACCCGGCATAGCATGTGCTATGCCTCCACGCAAGTTAGGTAGGCAGGCTTGTGACCCCCTAAATGAGGTGTTGTGACCCCCGGGGGGGTGCAACCCACTGGTTGAAGAACACTGACCTAGATTATTCCAGCTTCCTAGTACTTCCGGCAACTTCAGAAAGGACTCATGATTCTCTCTGTGCAGACCTCAGCTGGCCAACAGGACACTGGGCAAGTCATGATGTTACTGATGGGTTGAGCTGCCAAATGTTCATAGTCTCTAGTTTGCTTGAACTGCTCCTGGGTCTCTTCATCTTCTTGGTAAATACATTTGATAACCAAAACAGGAAGATGCTTCCCTCCCTGTCATAAGCCTAAGCCTCATATCTAATCCGTTTCCTTCTCTGTACCCTTCACCATTTCCTTTTTCCTCATGGTGTTGTCTTTTAGATTTGGAAGCACAGCTTACTCCTTTAATTATCACTACAGTGCAGCACCTACTTCCAGAGTGGGTAGCTGTGTGAATCTGTTACAGCAAAAACAAGACTCTTGTAGCACCTTTACGACTAACCCATTTATTTCAGCATAAGCTTTTGCCGACTACAGTCCAGGTCATCAAATGCATGAAATGAAATCCTCAGTGCACCAGTTGCTGAGACACTTTATAAGAAATAACAATCTTTATTATTTATATAGATTTAAACCTTAAACTACCCTTCCCCCCCCCCATTAGCTTATCCTAACAATTGGTACCTCCTTTCACTATTCTCCCACTGCAAGATTAAAAAAAAATCAATACATTGCACATGTTCCCTATAAATTTGAATATGTGTTCCAAAAACTGTTTGGAACCTAATAGTGCTGTGGAAAGAAATTAGACAGGCAGTCCTAGTGACTTTACTACCTCTTCTGCACATCCTCACTTTTTCCAATTTTACTTACAGTGCAATCCTATACATGTTTACTTGGAATTAAGTTCTACTGTGTTCAGTGGGGCTTATTGTCAAGTAAGGGTGTATAGGGAGCCAGTCTCTCATTCCCCACACCTGCAAGGCTATTCCTATCCTCAGAGCCTTCTTCGTGCTGCTCCTCAGCTGGATCCATCTCAGACATTGCAAGAAGTTCGCAGATAAGAAATGCCCTGCTCCAAAAAAGGGGGGGGGGAGGGAGGGAAAATGGAGATAAAGTAGCTTATTAATTTTCAAGATGATCTATTTTCAGTTACCGGTATATCACCCCGTTTTAGTTCGTCACATTAATCCAAACAGAGAGGGAAATATTCTGGGTTCTATGTCACTGGCACATTATTATGATCACATTTTCAAGCTTCTCTCCAGGATCAGGAAGGCTAGAAAATTTAGACTTTTTTTTAAAATAAAGAGCAGCTAAGATTAAAAAAAAGTCTTACAGCAGCCACCTCAGTCTATTTAATCTATTTTTAGCCTGCTTTTCTATAAAATTATATTCAAAGCAGCTAACAGCATATTTAAAATATATCAGAAAGCAACTTAAAAAGAAATAATAAAATACTATACTTATAGTAGCAGGATCAAAATAAATCAGTTAAAAATCTAGATGCAGCAATCAAAAGAACTACTGCAAAAGTCTGCTGAAGCAAGTGTATCCTCCTAAGTGTATGTGGGAAGGGAAGAATCCTGACAGATCTCCCCTGGGAGGATGTTTCACAGTTCTGGTGTCACCACAGAAAAGGCCCTGTCATGTCCACCTGCCTGTCTTATCTTTAATGATGACAGGATACAGAGTACAGCCTCTGGAAGTGACCTTGAGGCTCAGGCAGGTTCATAAGGGAGGTGGTGGTTCCTAAGGTATTCTGGTCCCAGGCCACTGAGGGCTCTACAGGCTGTATGTTTTTCCATCCTCAGCCCCAGCAGGGTCATCACAAGAAGGGTGCACCTCCCTTGGGAATCTTCCTTGGCCCCAGTGGCAGGGGTAGAAACAAAGGCAGTGTTGCTGGCCCAACACCCAGGATCCCCCAACCAGGCCCCAGAGTCAGGAGAGAGTTGCTCCACCCTTCTTTCTCCTCTACCTGGCTCCTTCCCTGGGCTTGCCCCCAGCCCCAGAGAAGCCACCACAGAGCAGCCCTCAAGCAGGCTGTCCAGAGACCTCTCATCACCAGCCCTGAGTGCCTTATGAACCCTGGGCCTACCCCTTCCTGAGCTGTCTCTCGCTCACCCCCACCCTCAGCTCCACCTGGTCCAGCCCTGGGGTTAAAGGGCCAGCATTAATTTAAGACCCATGTCCTTTGCACACTAGCCCTGCCTGTGATGAGGAGATTAGAACATGGGATACCTACTAGCAGGATGTCCTTAAAAGAGCAACAGAAACCTCACCTGGAGAGGGGAGTCTGTGAATTCTTCTCTTCAGTGTCTCTGTAGCAAGACCCCTGTTCTCTCTTTAATTCTCCACGTTGTGCATCAGCTGAAGGGGGCAGGCTATAATGGTCTCTGAAACAACAACACCAGTGCCTCATTCACCCACCTTGTTCAGTTCCCATCAACTCAGATGAAGAAAATCCCCTGTTACAGTCAGACTCAATGTCTTTTTATGGACTAAGGAACTAGTCTAAAGGCGATACCACATCTCTCTTTCTTAAGAAACAAGCTCACTCATGTATTGAAAATTGATGGTTGCAGACTGTCCTATGCTTCATATCCGCTTCTAAAGCAAGAAGAGCCAAGTATTGAGATTGGTAGACTCCTTGAAGGAAATACACTTGCCTTGCCTTTATTTAGCACTCAGTCTTCAAGCATCTCAGATGATCTTGGAAATATTTTTGCCCCTTTGAATGTCACTTTGCCCTAATTATTTCTTTAAACAGGGAGCAGGGAAATTGGCATAGGGTGCGGTGGGGAGGGGAGAAATGGTCAGAGACAGAAGTTCCTGTCATGCTGAAATGGTCAGATGCGAGTCTGATACACATATATATACAGAACTTGCAGCTCTCCAAAAGGTGGTCACCACATCCCATGTGACACACTCACATTTTGACCATTGCCCTTCAATCCCCTTGTCACTCCCCCAACTTGTGGCAAAGAGAAATCACTGCCACAATTTCCATCCCATTATTTGATCCAGAAGGATCCCCAAGGTGGCTTGCATAAAGTACAGTACAATTGCATTGGGATGATTTAGTACTGCTTTGGAATTATTAACAGTATTTATATATTAACAGTATTTATATACCACTTTTCAACAAAAAGTTCACAAAGTGGTTTACAGACAGACAACATCAAATGATTGGGGCAGTTGCTCTCCTCCTGTGAAATAAAAGAAGAACACCAATTGAACAAGTGCCTCTTGCCCAGTTAGCAGGGGTCATTAGCAGGGGAATGGCATTATTCCCTACCCCCTAAGCCCCCAATCCTCATTACATCATCTTAGCTGCTCCTATCACCTTTCATTCCGTCTCTCTTGGTTGCTTGCAACGGGGTGGTCAGTTGCCTGGCTGCACGCTCCTCACTCTCTTCCCCCCAAGGCTGGAGATCTTTTTAGCATCAGAGAGAGGCAGGCAAGGTGGAGTCAGGTGCAACAGCTGTGCCTCAGGTGAGCTGCTGAGCATTGGTAGTAAGTTGGATGTTGGGTGACTCAGCAACCAAGACAGTCTCACATACATTATGGCAAGGGCGGGGTAGTTACGTTCTTCTTTCACCAGGTACTGCAGCAAAGCTATACCGACCAGCATGAAACAGGATAATAGGAAAAGGATGTGAGCGACAACAACGGTGTGCCTGGGGAATTTCTTACTGTCGTGCAGCTCTTTAAAGGCACAGGAGCCATAAGAGGTTGGAAACCATCACTGCACCAATCTGCAGTGATGATGATCCCAGCCTGCAGGGTTTCATTGCCCTGTTCCCAGTACCCCGAATTTCAAATCAGAACCCCAACCCTCTAATATATCTCAGCTTTGCCGAAGTTCCACTGTTCACGACAGAGAAGCAAGGTTACAAAAAGCAGACAGCTCACCGCCAGATGCTGCACGTTGACAGCTTCCCCCACTTTCCCCCACTAAGCTTTTTGCTGTGAACTGAGGCGCCTGCGGTGGGGTGGGAGTAGGGGAAACACAACACAGGACGATCCCTTGGCTGTCACCCTCCCCCTTGCGGCTGCTTCCGAGACCCCTCTAGCATGTGAAGATCTCGCTGGTGTTAACTCCTAAGAGCGGCCAATATTTTGTAACACCCATTACCTTTACTAAAAATTGCCATTAAATATTCTTCATTATATTTCTCTTCGTTGCATGATTTGTACGATCATGAATTGCAACGAATTGTTTAGGGGTGTCCCCCCCAATCATTTTTGATGTAAGGACTAGAAAATCCAGCAAGTCCTGTTACAGGTTTGGCTTCCACTAAATTCACTTACCGTATATCGTTTCGCGCTGGCTCTCTGTCTGATCCACGAGTGGGAAAACTTTTATTCATTATTCCACCCATCCCTTTCTCCAAGAAGAAGTTTAGGGTGACAAACGCGGATTCACTCCGCACTCTTTATCCTTTTCACACAACAATAAGGTGAGGGGGGCTGGAAGATGACTGCTCAGTCACCCAAAGGACTTGCTCCAAGTCCAAGAGACACTTTGACTTTGTTGTATTTTTTTTCAATGAAACTGCATGGGCTGAGCTGAGATTTGATCATTTGAACAACCTGGGTCTCCCCTATCCGTCTAGTACTCTCTCCAGTTCACTCTGTGCTGGGTGTGCGTGAGCTCACTTTGGGAAACTTCCAGAAACAGGTGAGTGCTTCTTTCTCAAAGAAAGAAACCCAGCACATCTTTCAACCACGTCTTACACCAGATCACCTTGCATCTATCATTCTGATTCCTCTTTAATCTGGTGGCCCAATATCTTCCTCATTAACCTCACAGCCAACCCCTTGTTCCATTCACCATTCACCGGCCTTTAAATCTGAAGGGTTAAAGGAAGACAAGTAAAGCAAGAGGTATCTTTATTTTTCAAGATAAATTCCAGAACAAGAAATAAAGACACAAGAGACATACAGTACTTTGGGGAAATTGGCTGTAGAAGCCTGTGAGCTGCAGGACATAATGACAGAAATGTCCCTCTTTCTTGCACACAGTGAAAAGTGTGAGTATGAAATATTGGGCAAGGGTGTCAGTCCAGCTGCAACATGCAGCATTTTCAATATACAATGCCTGCCCACAACCTCTCCACTCAAACTCTTGGGAGCAAAAGTTAGGGTTGACACCTTTTTTTCCTAACAGAGGCTGTGTTCTTTTCACAGCCTTTGTACAAGCAGAAATTCAATTTTCTGGTACGGAGGTACAGTAGTGGGATGCTGAACTTTATTTTGATTTTAATCTCACTCTTCCTTAATGCTCAGGGCAGCACACACTGTTCCCCAATCCTTTCTATCCTCACAACAACCCTGTGAGGTAGGTTAGGTTGAACGAGAATGAAGGAGAGAGAATCCAATGAGCTTTATGGCTGAGTAGGGATCTCAACCTGGTTTTGCTTGTTAAAGTCTGACACTCTAATCCATTACACTACAACATTGGTTCTCAGATTTCAGCTTTTTTTTCTGTCCTTCTGCTGTTTTACTCTTTTAATTACACAGGCCTGCACACATTTTGCTTTCTTAAAAACAAGACCTATTCTTGTGTATATTTGGGGCGCTGATTCCAAAAAAGGCATTGGTTTTGTCCTATCACATCTAGTTTTGGGGGTACAGCATCACACCCACCTGGGCTCACAGCTCTGCCATTCCTCGTCCAGTGCACAACAAACTGGGCGGGTGGCTCGCCTCCAAAGCCAAACTCCATGTGGGCTGGACTTTGGCTGGCAGGGCAGATGACTTCAGCTGGTAATCCACAGACAGGACAACTAAATAAAGGTCGCATCTGTTCAGCTGTTGCCTGCCACAAAGTTTCCCAGATGGTGCCTGGGTTTATTAATTTATAGCGCAATCCTATCCAACTTCCCCCATCGGTGTAACCAGCGGGGGAGTGCAGGGTGGGAGACTTTGCAAAGGAGGGGGGATTTAAATCCCCTTTGAAGGGGATTTGAATCCCCTTTCTGTTCTGGGGTCTCCCGTTCTCGCTGCACCGGTAGGGGAAGTTGGATAGGATTGCGCTGTTATTTGCATTTTTATCCCACCCTTCCTCCAAGGAGCTTCCTTCCCAATTTTCCCTTCACAACACTGTGAGGTAGGTTAGGCTGAAAGATAGTGACTGGCTCAAGATCAATCAGTGAATTTTGTGGCCAAGCAGAATTTGAACTCTGGCCTTTCCAATCCAAGTCAGAGCACCCTATCCACTTCATTCCACTCTTTCTCCCTCCCTCTGTGTGGGAAACTGCGTTATGAACAGAATGCTTGTTTCTCAGAAAAACACTGTTACATGAGAAAGGCTTTCAACTTGTTCTTATTTTGGATCACTGTGTGTCTATCATTCTAGTTCCTCTTTAACCTGGAGGTCCAAATTGGCATCCCACATCTCCGAGGAAAGGACCATCACATTGTGCTCTTCCTCTTCCAGGTCCCGTGGCTGGACAAAAGGGTCCCTATAAATTCTCACCCCACTGGGCAAGGTCACAGGGTCACCACTGCCTTTGTCCCTGTGTGTCCGCTGGTGCTGCATCAAGGCAGATCCCTGGCTGAAGCAGCCGCCACACTGTCGGCAGCTGTAAGGTCGCGCCCCGCTGTGGACTCTCTGGTGTTGGGTGAGTGTGGAGCCTTGACTGAAGCCCTTCCCGCACTCGGCACAGACGTAAGGCTTCTCCCCTGTGTGAATGCGCAAGTGCTGGCTAAGGGCTGAACTGTGTTTGAAGCGTTTTCCACACTGGGAGCAGCGGTAGGGCCTTTCGCCTGTGTGAATCCTCTCATGGCGCTTCAGGGCAGAGAGGTCACTGAATTTCTTCTCGCAGCCTGAGCATGCATAAGGTGTCTCCCCAGTGTGCAGTCTCTGGTGTGTGACGAAGGCAGAACTCTGGCTGAAGCATTGCCCACACTCAAGGCACTTGTAAGGCTTCTCACCCGTGTGGGTTCTCTGATGTCTAGAAGACAAATTGAGGAGGAAATCACTCCAGCAAACTATGAACACAAATATCCCCCCACACACACACACACACCCCAACAGAAACATTAAATTAGTCATTGTTATAGAAAGTATTGGTAGAAGAGTTTCGGGATGTTTTAGCATGAGACCCATGAATTCTCTTACTCCTGCCCCCCCCCCCATGAATGTCAAGGGAAAAGACCCGTCCCTCAACTGGACTGCATTACTCAAATCCTTTCCTGTCCAGCAGCAGGGTGCACTTCTTAAAAAATCTTCTCCCCCTTTATCTTCCTGGGGCTCAGGAGAGCATGAAGGAAGGAGACTGTTAGGAATCATCCCAGATGGAAAGGGCAATTGGTGGCTCCTCACCCTCTACAATCTCCACTTCCCTACACCTGCCCAACCAAGTGAAAACTGGGTTTCGGCATCCTGGTGGGGGGACCTCAACAAAGCTATAAATGGTTTAACTTAGCTTGACCGGCAGATTAGGACACAACTGACACCTCAAGACAGGAAGCAGCCCTGTTTGCTGTGCCTTTCTCTCATGTAAACACCTATAGTAACAATTACCAGCCCTTCCTACACCTTTGAGCAATGTTGCTGAACCTGGGAATTCAACAAGCACATACCCCTGCTAACTGGGCAAGAGGCACTTTTTCAACTGGTCTTACACAGATAGGCTTGTACAGTGCAGCCCCCAGGTGTCATCCCACACAGTCTCTCACCTTTTTAGGGTCTTACGGTCACTGAACCGTTTTTCACAGTTGGGACACTTGAAGGGCTTCTCCCCTGTGTGTAGCCGCTGGTGAGCTATGAGGGCGGAGCTAACACTGAAACTCCGTCCACAGTCACCGCAAGTGTATGGCTTTTCGCCTGTGTGAGTCCGCTGGTGGAGCATGAGTGAGGACCGCTGACTGAAACACTTCCCACACTGAGCACACCCAAAAGGTCTTTCACCCGAGTGGACACAGCTGTGTTCTGTCAAGGATGACCCACGTCGGAATCCTTTCCCACACTCCCCACAAGTGTACGGTTTATCTCCCATGTGCTTCTCCAAGTGACTCAAGAAGGATGCCGGCTCCCCAAACCGCTTTCCACAATCCAGACATTTGTAGGGAAAGTCCCCTGTGTGTCTATTTTCATGCCATACCAGGTTAGTCTTGTTGCTATAGATGGCCCCACAGTGGGTGCACTTGTAGGGCTTCTCCCCAGTGTGGGCACGCTGATGGCGGGTAAGGTGTTCTTTGTGTCGGAAGTTTTTCCCACACTCAATGCACTGATAGGGTTTGGCCCCTGTGTGGATCCGCTGGTGCCTGGTAAGGTTGGAACTGTTGCTGAAGCTCTTCTCACAGTCTGAACATCGGTAAAGCTTCTCCCCCGTGTGAATTCTCTGGTGTTTGATAAACTCAGATCCCTTTGCGAAGTTTTTCCCACAGGCACTGCAAACAATGGGGCTGACCCTCAAGGATCTTCTTTGTGGCAGGGCATTGTCTGGGTTCCCTGGCAAGGCCTTTTGTGGCTGCCTCTCCTCAACCATCTCCTTCTGCTTAAGATGTTGAGGACTTCCCTGTTGTTGCTGCTCCTCAATATTCATCATATCTGCAGAAGGAGAGAAAGAAGGATGACAAATGGGAACTGGAGGAAAACATCAGGGGGAGCTAAAACAGGGCACAGCAGAGCAGAGGTCTCCAACATTCCTATATTTTTATTTAGACTTTCAGGTGGTGCCACCCCTAAGCCTCAGGGTAGAGCACAGAACAAAAAATACGTGTGAAAAAAACATTCTAATGAAAAGACAGTTTAACAGCCCTATGTACTGGTTATTCAAGTAAGACTAAGAGGTAGAGATAAGGTGCAAACCTCTCTACAAAACAAGATTTTTTAAAAAGTATATTGAAATATTTAAATTAATATTAGCATACAAAACAATACTCACCCTTCCAGCTATCCCCCAGCCTCCCATGATACAAACCCAGCAAACAAAGAAGAAAAGAGACAGAAAGCAAGAGGGAGACAGAGGGAGAGACAAAAGAGTGAAGAAAAGGAGAAAGGAAGGCAAGAGATGCTCTGAAATGTAGGGGGCAAGATACAAATAGTTTGAAATCAGACCAGATACCACTGATTTAGTGAGAACTGTTTTCTCGTTAAATACTATTTGTTCTCTGACAGCCCGTTCCAGAAGCTTCTCCATCCCAGATTCAAAGTGTGATGGGGTTGATGCTTGTCAGTATTAGCTATCATGGCACCTTTCAAGGTCCATATGAATGATGTGTGTGAATCCCCTTCCCCTCCAAGGAGTACCAAGCAGCTTCCCATTCAGGGTCTGGTTAAGTCCAGACCTACTTAGCTTCAGAAATTTAACTTCACTGTGTCCCTTCAGGTCTTCCTCTGGGTGTTGTGCAGCCTGATGCAGATCACTCAGCCTGGATGACACAGGAGAAAAGCAGCTTCTTGGAAAACCTGAAAATACAGTGACCTTTTACCTGTTTCAAGTGGCTTTGGAGGATGAGCTCCAGGGTGATGTGGCAGATCTCTTCCTGCGGCTGCAGGCAGCGGAGGTTTGGGATATCTTCCTGGAACTGGCTTCCAGGCTGCAGTTGCTGGCTGCCACCTAATCTCAGGCTCACATTTCCTTTGCATTTCAGGGGTGAGGTGCCATCAGGAAAAGTATGAGTGTCAATTGGTCAATCAAATAGCCAATTGACACTCAAATTCAAAATACTCAAAAGTTATTCACAAACCAACTATTCATCCTCACGGCCACTCATTTTACAGATGGAGCTGAAAGATAAATAAATAAATACTGTAGTTGTTCCTCTGGTGAGTCTCTAGCAGCTGATTTGGTACTTTAAAGCAGCCAGGCAAACCTGGCTCTACAGACCTGCCAAGATCTGCAAAATGGGAAATAACAGTGAGCTCCCTCACAGGGAGCATTGCAGAGATTAATAATTTATTTATTTTCACATTTTTTTATACCACCCTTCCTCCAAGGAGCTCAGAGTGGTGTACATATTTCCTCCCCTCCTTTTTGTCCTCACAACAACCCTGTGAGGTAGGTGGGGCTAAGAGATAGTGACTGGCCCAAGGTCACCCAGGAAGCTTCGTGGCTGAGCGGGGATTTGAACCTGGATCTTCCAGGTCTAAGTCTGACTCCCAAACCACTACACCATTCTGGCTCTGTAATTACCAGTTTGCAATTACCATAAAGCAACTCAGCCCATTCAAGACCATCCTACCCAAACTACACATTATGCAGCATGAGGTGGTACACTGAGGTTGTAGAATCCTGGACAGTTCCATTTCAGGCTGCAGGTGGGAAATGTTTGAATCCTTCTACAATTTTTGAATCCTTCTGCACACAAAAAAGATCCTGTAAGTAACTGCTAACTGGGCAAGAGGCACTTTTTCAATAGGTGCTCCTCTTATACAGTATTTAGCGGGGGGGGGGGAGAGTAACTGCCCCCTTCACCCCAGCACAGTCTCTTTTCTGGTGGCTGCTGGTGTTCTTCTGCATCTTTTTTTAGATTGTGAGCCCTTTTGGGACAGGGAGCCATTTAATCATTTGATTTTGTCTGTAAACTGCTTTGTGAACTTTTTGTTGAAAAGTGGTATATAAATACTGTTGTTGTTGTTGATGATGATAACAACAATAATAAGTAAACTGGCAAATGAGGGAGAGCTCTGTGCTACACCAGTCCTCCAATGCGCTCATTTACAATATGTAGTGAGGGTTATTGGGTTTTTTGTTTGTTTGCATGGAGAAGCATTCTAAAATTTGACCCCACACTTGCAGTCTGAAGTGGAACTGTCCAGAATTTTGCCACCTCACCTTATCACCTCCCTCTCTGCAGAATGTGCAGATTGGATCTCCCAAGTAATCTCAATGAAACCTATTTCTGAGCAAACAAGCCTAGAGTACGGCCGTCAATTTTCAATGATTAACAATGAGATAGACAGGGGGGTTATCTCCTCTCCCCCACTTTCCCCAAGGCCACCAGCCTGAAATCAAGATTTCAAGAGGGAGAAGGAGATGTCAGAAAGTGCTTACCCTTCTCTCTGACAATGACAGCACAGCCCAATGGACCAGGAGTAGCCCTTACTTTCCGAACTGGTCAGTTCTGGGACTCTAGGGTGCTGATGTCCCCCACCAGAATGACACTCACCCTGTTCTCAGACATGCATGGGGTGTGCGCTCAGAGCATACTTACAGGCACTCATGCTTGCAAACTTTCCTGATATTGGAAAGCGACTCAAATTAACCACCAATCAATCCTGATCTAACTTCAGCTCTACCAGGAATTGTCTCTCTCACACTCACCCCTTCCAGCTCTGCCATGGGCCCCATCCTAGCTTTGCAGGGGTCCTCCTCGGATCCTAAACCAGACCCCTTGTCTCACACTTACCACCCTCAATAGCTGGGCATTTGCATGCAATGAACTAACACTTGTAAGCTGCACAGAAGACCCACCTCCTCGGGCAGCATCTACTTTACCAGGAGCAAGAAGGGGAGGAGCTATGACTGCAGGAAGAGATATTCTGCTTTTCTACTTCGTTTCCTTTTGGGTTTGGGACTCTGTGGTTTTAACCCATTGTTTTTCCTCTCTCCAGTAAGTGACCCCAGTAAGTGACCCCATATTTTATAAACTGTTGTTACTTCGTTCTTCCACTCCAGTATTAAATTAGATTATTAGAACAGCAAAGGTAGAAAGACTGTGCTGACTCCAATTACTGTCATTGGGAATGGCCATTGTTGTGGCCATTGTCCTGTTGTGAGCTTTACATAGAAATGTCACAAAAACTCTAGCATTTCATTACTGTTAGTCTCCACTTGTTTACATTATTTTTTTCTATGCCTGTGTGTGTATGTTTATATCATATGTATCTATATATTACACCTGACGAGGTGGTGCTCTATAGTAGACTACAATAGTTTATTCCACAATACGTCGTTAGCTTCCAAGGTGCCACAGGACTCCCTTTTTGGTTTTCCTTCCCTGGCAGCAATCCTGTGGCTTTTGTTGCACTAGAGGCATTATCAATGCAACCAACATGAAGATACTCCAATAGTATAGGAAGAGCTTCCACAGCGTGATTTTTCCATATTGCACAACCATGGGAAGCAGCTAGATCAAAGGCTAGCAGCTTTGGACCCCTGTGCTGTCAGAAGATTTTCTGAGAGGCAGAAGTTTAGCAGGGGACAATCTTTTCTGCTAAACCGTGCTAAGCCTGTTACATTTCTGCACAGGGATGGCACCCCATTAAACCTCCCACTGGGAGTACAGTACTCAGTGAAAGCACCTTTTCTGAAAATCAGTATCTGACAGTAAGTCCTACTTGGGGGTGTATAAGTAAGTTCCAGGGACAGCATTGGCGGTTGATCAGACCAGCTGGGGCACTGGCCGAGGGCACACACCCATCAGGTCGGTGTGCCAGGCCAGCCCCTGAACTGCCAGTACTGGTGGCACTGGAAGCTTCCAATGCACCATCAAGTGGCAGGTGGGGGCACCAAGGGGGGGGGACTCAGTGCAGTATTTTGCCCCAAGATCCAAAGCAACCTGGTGCCGCCAGCACAGCTAATATTATTAATACAAATATTTATACAGGTATACTACTTTTCCACAGAAAAAGTTCACAAAGCAGTTTACAGAGCACCAATAAGGAAATGGTCCTCTGTCCCGAAAGTGCTCACAATCTAAGAAGAAGCAGAGGCACCAGCAAACAACAGCCACTAGAATAGACGCTGCACTGGGGTGAACAGAGACAGTTGCTCTCTCCATGCTAAATATAAGAGATCCAGCATTTAACAAGATGCCTCTTTGCCCAGTGAGCAGGAGTAACAAGGGAATAGAAGTAGCAAGAAGATGCTGTCCCTGGAAAACAAGAAGCCACAGACAACAGGCCTTCTGTGTTTTCACTAGCTGTGCCGGAAGACGGAATTTTGACAGGGTCAGCTTCTTACGTCACTTTTGTAAGAAAAGTTGCATCTGCCACTATGCTCTTTAGCCACTTGTTTCTCTCTTGGCTGCATTACATGATATAAACAAGTTCCAGGATTCAGTTCTGGTTCAAATTAAATTAAACAGCACATGCATGAAAGATGATTGGGCCAAAACGTGGTTGGTCCACATGCCATGATTCCCAGCAGCCCCTGAGAGAAGAGATAAATGACAAGCAACAGATACGGCCCAGGAATGCCTCAGTTCTCCTTCAAGAACATGTTCAATCACACAGGAACTGCCTGGGCACTCTTTTTAGGACTGTAGTACTAAAACTAGAAGCAAGGAAAGGTGCAGTGCAGGGCCTCTTTGGAAACTGGGGCTTACCAGCCAGCTTTTTGTAATGACCCTGTGCAGCAAAATTAAGGAGGTTAAACTTTTCTTAGCAGAGAGACGTTCTGGAATAAGTGTCACCTGCTTAATTTCTATGTCCAGTTGTTTCAAGAGCACAGGAGCAGGGCCAGAAAAAAGACAATGCCTATACAATATTTGCAATGGAGCAGATTGTGTGAGCTTGTATCAGTCAGTCTATATGACCCTCTATATGACCCTCTTCAAGCATACCAAAATTGCATACAGAAGCACATGCAGGTCACACTCACCAATATCCATCCCATTCTCACCAATAATGCATCCTGTGTCTGCCTGCAGCAGCAACAAATATGCAACACAGGAAGAGTTTCTCCCCTTGAGCCCAGCCCTGGAACATTCCAGGGTGGTAATCACAAGAAGGGTGGAAGTAGGGCTTTGTGAGCACATCACTGGCAGCCACAGGCGATCCCCGTGGTCCTCCACGCATATATGCAGTTTTAGTATGTCTGAAGAGAGCTTATATCTCAGTGGACTTACTGTAAAAGATCAGTGTGAGCCATGTGCTCAGGAGGACTTAGGTAAAGGTGACCCCTGACAATTAAGTCCAGTCGTGTCCGACTCTAGGGTGTGGTGCTCATCCCCATTTCAAAGCCGAAGAGCCAGCGTTGTTCGAAGACGCCTCCGTGGTCATGTGGCCGGCGTGACTCTCCTTGCCGCTGCGCGTAGCATGCAGCTGGAACACGGAGCGCTGTTTACCTTCCCGCAAGTGGTACCTATTTATCTACTCACATTAACATGCTTTGGAACTGCTAGGTTGGCAGGAGCTGGCCAAGCAACGAGAGCTCACCCCGTCGCGGATTCAAACTGCTGACCTTTCGATCGACAGCTCATGGTTCAGCGGTTTTACCCACTGCGCCATTGTAGCCTAGCACAACATGAGCTACTACATACTGCCTCAGGCAATTCTTGGGAAAAACAATGGTCTAGTCCAGGGGTGTCAAACATAAGGCCTGCAGGCCGGATACGGCCTGCAGAAGCTCTTTATCCAGCCTGCATGATAATTGGGCTCCCCCAGAATCACCATCAGCTGCTCTCAGCTGCAGAGCTGTGAAGTGGTCTTGGCAGAATCGGCGCTACTGAAAGGGCGGTGCTGGGAGAGCCCAATTATCACGTGGGCCACCCTTTCAGCAATGCGACTTGTAAATCGGCCACCCTTTCAGCAATGCAAAGCTGGAACTTTGCAGAGCGCCTCTCAGCTGTTGAGCTGAGAAGTAACACCTCAGCAGAAGTGGTGCTGCTGAACATGATACAATATGATACATGATAACGGGGCTCTCTCAGCTTTATAATTGGGCTCTCCCATTTCTTAAAAATATGATTTGCATTTTTTTTCTTTTCTGTCATTTGCAGCTAATGAGTTTCTGTGAGAAAAAGTGCTTATTTCTGGACATCACCTGCTTAATGATGTCACTTCTGGCCCTCAGAAGGCTTCGTGAACGCTATTTGGCCTGCTGTATGAAATGAGTTCGACACCCCTGGTCTAGACATTACTATATGCCCCTAGGCACATTTCTCAGTTTGCCTCCTGCTGAGTCTGATGCTTCTCAGTCCTTTGACAAAAGTTTCAGGGGCAATGCTTGAGCACTGCTGCTATTGGAGAAGCTCCAGTGCTCCCATCCCCCTCTCCTTCAACTATGCTCCTGGTGAGAATAAAATGAAGGGGAAAGAACCTTGTATATTGCTCTGTGTTCCTTGGAGGAAAGGTGGGCTTGAAATCTGAACAATAAACAATGCTACCTATTCAGCTGGCCCAAAAATTCTCCCCACCTCCATCAGTCATGTGGGCTAGCAAGGAATTAGATACACAGAGGTAGCACACCTGTTCTCAGATAAAATCCCCACACAGACATCGGCTGTGTCTATCCCATACCTGGTATCAGGTGAGAACTGAGATCCTCAGGAGGCTTATCCTTTTTTCTTTGTTTACAAATAACCCCCTCCCACGTTTCTAGCTTTGTATCAGTATTTAGATTGTAAGCCCCTCAGGGTGGGAGGCCCATCTTTTAATTAAAGCACCATGTACACCAACAGCACTATACAATAAATAATTGCTACTACAAAAATAATAGTGATGGCCGTTTGGCTGCGAGAAACTTGACGAGGCATGGGCTAGTACCTGGTGAGATCAAAAGCCATACTTAAGAGTTGAGTAAGGCTTACAGTAGGCACAGACTGGGGCTCCAGTACACTGCTTAGCTGTTTGCCCTTATCCTGTAGTTTAGAGAAGTAGATTAATTACACAAAATATGTAGCCCTATGAATTGGCACAATTTATTCAGGTCACCTTAGTGCAGAACTTTGATTTATTTTGCTAGTTTTAAAACAGAGCATAGACAGCGCAGCTCTCAGAAAAGTCCTTAGCCCAGAGAGTTTGAGGAAGATAATGACTCTTTGTGGAGCATAAAAGCTTAATTAAGGTACAGGGGAAAACAAAAGTTTCCCTGGGGTGCTACAGTTGGTCTCCCTCCCCACAAAGTTGAAGACAAGCCTCCAGTGCACAAATGAACAAACTTGTAGAGGTTTTCTGTGCACACTAGGAAATACAGCTTGCATTTAAGAGCTACAGATCAGTTCTGGCTGCCACTGCAAACCCTTTTCTCTGTCAGATGCTATTTCAAGTATGCAGTTTGACTTAGAACATAAGAGCCTTGCTGGATCAGGTCAAAGGCCCATCTAGTCCAGCTTCCTGTATCTCACAGTGGCCGGTTACCTGACTTGCTCAGGTAATGACGTAGTCTGGTTGACTTGCTCCGGACAGGCCACTATGCAGAGGCAAACCATCTCCTAAACTGCAAGAGAAAATGTCCCCTTTTTTACTTTGTCAGGTAAGCAGCCTGTCTCCAAACATATGTGTGGACCAGATTTCATCTTTTTACTTGTCATGGAAGTACTGTGACAATATGGACACACTTGTCAGTGAATGAAGCAACCAGGCCCAAGAATCTTTATATATACTGTACACACATACATTTTTTTCCTCACTTGGTCAAACCAAAACAGAAGGCCACCGTCTTCCCTGGATTCAATCCCATAGTACTATATACATTCTCTTTGCATCTTTCCCGGATGGCAAGGGAGCTGGCCACATCAACCCACCCTTTCAGCGTCATTTCTACTGATTCACCAGCTGTACCAGTATCCTGATATCCTCATCTCCATCACTAGTGACCCAATGCTCTTTCCCATACAGGTAAGACAAAGAGCAGGAGGACTTCTGCTTGTTTGCAGGGTGAGGGGCGAGAACAAAAATCTGGGAAACAAAGAGGGGGAGGGAGCCAAGTATATCTTTCTAACACCATCTTGAGGCACCAGCTTCAACTCGTACTCTCCTAGAGTTTAGGAGTGCTATCTCACCCTGTCCCCCAAATTTAGTTACTCCTATCCTGTACAGCAGTGAGAGTTTGACTTTGGAGATGAGCCGAGAGCCCTACAGAAGCTGTTTCAAAGAGCAGCTCCACCCAAGCACCATCTCAAGCCCACCCTTTCACAGATGGAGGAAAACACAGGGCTTGCTGTACATCTGGCCCTGCTTTCGGTCCGTGACTTATTTAGTGATCAGTAAAACTCTCTTTCCTCCTGCTGCGTGCAGGGAGAGTGTTTGTGATCCAGTCCCACATCCTACTGGGCTACCAGGCCCTGCTGCTCAGGCCCACTGCTGTCCGGCTACGTCCAGCACCTGCTACCGCACTCAGTACAACTATAAGGCCCCTCCCCCAGTGCTGACTCTTCTCGGTTCTGCTCCTGAGGGCTGGACTCCAGGTGGAACCCTTTACCACACTGACTGCAGATGAGGAGCCGGTCCCCATCTTCCCCCTCGGAATCATTGTTGCCATTGGAGACAGTGGGATTGGAACACAGGGCATCACACTGAGTGGAGTTGATACCACCAAGGCTGGCCCCGCGGGCATTGGCGTGAGTGCGACGGTGGCGAATGATGTGAGAGCTGAGCCGAAAGCTCTTCCCACACTCTGTGCAGACATATGGTTTTTCCCCAGTATGCACCCGCCAGTGGTCCACCAGGTTGGAGTGGTGGGTGAACCTCTTGCCACACTCAGCACAGCCGTACGGTTTCTCGCCAGTGTGGGTGCGCCGGTGGTTGGCTAGAGTGGAGCTCCCCGAGAAGCGCTTGCCACATTCCTGGCACTGGTATGGCTTCTCCCCAGTGTGGGTCCGCTGGTGACGGGTAAGGCAGGAGCTCCCAGTGAAGCGCTTGCCACAGACGCTGCACTGGTAAGGAGTGACGCCCGTGTGGCCCCGACGATGCAAATTGTAATTGGAGCTCTGAGAAAAGGCCTTGCCACAGAGCTCACACCGGTAGGGCCTCTCTCCAGTGTGGAAGCGCCGGTGCTGGAGGAGGTTGGAGCTGGCCGTGAAGGCTTTGCCACAGTCTCCACAGACATAGGGGCGCTCCCCGGTATGTGTCCGCTGGTGCTTGGTAAGGGCCGAGCTCTGGTTGAAACTGCGACCACAGTCATTGCAGCGGTAAGGCTTCTCGCCAGTGTGGATGATCTGGTGCTTGGCTAGGTTTGAGCGGCGGCTGAAACTCTTTCCACAAACGCCACAGGTGTTAGGGCGTGAGGAGGAGGGTGACTGCAAGGATGGAGGAGAGAAAATTAAGCACAACTTAGGCAGCATTCATATACTTCTATAAGGACAGACATTCCTCACTTGTCCCCCACAAGGAGCATCAAGTTCTCCAAAGTCTCATAAAGACGTCCCAGAGTTTCTGTTTTCTAGAGGTCTGTCTGTCTGTGGCAATCCCAGGCTATGGGGCTGTCTGGGAAGCACCCCTCCTGCTGCCCCAGGACAGCTCAGAGCCCCAAGTGTTTTTAGCTAAAATCAAATTGCAGTAGTGCCTGCGAGCGATCAGTCATGAGAATCCACTAAATTACCCATGAGCATGTACTAGGCAGGCAAGGAGTCAAAAGTAACTAGTTTATAAACATTCTGAAGAAAAGGAATTAAACAAAATGGGGGAAAGGGGGTGGTAGGAAAAGTATAAGCAGACTGATGGAAAATGCCTGGAAAGAAAAAGCTTGCCCACATTAGATACAGTAACTGGTAACGTTCAGCAGAGGGAGCTGGGATGCCACTCAAGAGCAAAGCACATGAAACCCCCAAGGCCTTGTGTCCAAGCCTTATATTTCCTTCTATTTCTTTTCCTATGTTTTAATAGCACCTCTTGTATTTTATGTATATAAAAAATAAAAGCTGACTGTGCTCCTTCCCCTTCACAGTGACCACTCATCTTCCTCTGTGGGGAGAGGCAGGACTAGCCCATCCATGATGGGAATAAGACCACTGGGCAGCAGATTGCCACAAACAGACCGTGAACAGACACCTGCCAGACAGAGCCAGCCTCCTTACAGGCCCGTTCCTCCACACGGCTCTTTTGGGTGCTTTAAAAGAGGCTGCTGGGGGAAGGAGCCAGATCACTCTTTGGGCAGGTTTTTCAAACAAAGGAGGCAACGCAGAGCGCGCTGGAAGCAATCTCGGCGTGCTTCACATTTTCTGCTTTGATGCTAGAGTCCACACTGAAGAAAGAGCCAAGTAAGAGGGGAGGCGGAGCTATGAGCTGCCTCAGGCAGCCCAATAACTTCAGCCAGCCCTGGGGAGAGGGGATAACCGTGTATGGTGTTATAAACCAAACGTGAGCCACCTTGTGGGCTTTTTAGGAGGTGGAAAGGAGGGATATACATGCTAGATAAATATAAATAAAAAGCGAGTCCACAGAGAGCCATTTTGTCACCAAGACTCAGAAAAAGGCTAACACCAAGATGCAGTCGCAACAGAGCCCCAGTGTTCTCAGGAATAACAGAGACAGCCCCATAGAATGGGAAGGTTCTGCCCCCCTCTTCCAGCCCCATTTGCCACAATTCTCTTCCCAAGTTCCCCAACTTGTTTCCTTGTTACTCACTGAACTCGCATCTATCGGGATGGTGACTTTCTGCACCTCAAATTCTTGAGCCTTTTGCTCCTCCTCCTCCTCCATCTTCATCTCCTCCTTCTCCTCTTCAGGTGCGGAGTCCTGAAAGACCACAGAATTGAACTGGTGTGAGTTTGGAAGAGACAAAGACATCTTCGGCAGGAAGCCTGTCCTTTTGCCCCCCCCCCCCATCAAACTTTGTTGTCCTCCTGTCCTGCTCCTCTCCACTCACCAATTTCTCATCAGCTGAAACCCTCCGCACTTCCACCTCGAATTCCAGATCTTCTTCCTCACCTTTTTCCTTCTTCACTCTCCTTCTACTGACCAGCCCTCCCCTGCTGCTGTCCTCCTGCACTGACATCCCATCCGGGAAGGCAGAAGAGTCCGGCTGGAAAAGGAAGGCAAAGGAAGCATTTACATGGCTCTTCTTTCTCCAGGGTTAAACTGTTCTCAAGCGATGAAGCAGGGCCTGCCCACACTTTCCTCCACACCCCACAGCTCTGGAACTCCCACCTGAAGGAGGGCCATCTGGCTCTTTCCCCACTAGCTTCCAGAAAATCAAGACCTTTTCATTTCAATAGGCTGAATTGTCCCCTTGTTTTAGTTGTCCGGCCCTGTGGCTTAATGTCTTTTTTGCTGCTGTGCAGTTTAGTACAATTTGTATCATTATATCATTGCTGTAACTTGAACTTGCTGTTTCAACAGCTATATTTTTATTTTTGATGTAAGCCACTTTGGAGATCTTTAGAATACACACACACACACACACACACACACACACACACACACACACACACACACACACACACACACACACAATCACACAAAGAGAGAAAGCTTGTACAGGAAATTAACGGCACAATCCTGTGCAACTTTTGGGCCAGCCGAGTGAGCAACTCCAGCCTAGGGTGTCACGAAAATGCCATAAAGCACTTTTACGGCACCCTGGGAGTAAGCAGCACCGGTGTCAGAGCTCCAGAAGGATCTCTCCAAACTGGGAGAATGGGCAGCAAAATGGCAGATGCGCTTCAATGTAAGTAAGTGCAAAGTGATGCACATTGGGGCAAGAAACCAAAATTTCACATATACGCTGATGGGTTCTGAGTTGTCTGTGACGGATCAAGAGAGATCTTGGGGTCCTGGTGGACAGGTCGATGAAAGTGTCGACCCAGTGTGCGGCGGCTGTGAAGAAGGCCAATTCCATGCTCGGGATCATTAAAAAGGGGATTGAGAATAAAACGGCCAATATCATTATGCCTTGTACAAATCGATGGTAAGGCCACATCTGGAGTATTGTGTCCAGTTCTGGTCACCATACCTCAAAAAGGATATAACTGAATTGGAAAAGGTGCAGAAAAGAGCGACCAGAATGATTCGTGGGCTGGAGCACCTCCCTTACGAGGAAAGGCTACAGCGTCTGGGGCTTTTCAGCCTAGAAAAAAGGCGCCTGAGGGGGACATGATTGAGACTTATAAAATTATGCATGGGATGGAGAGAGTGGATAGAGGGAAATTCTTTTCCCTCTCGCACAACACCAGAACCAGGGGACACGCACTAAAATTGAGTGGAGGGAGAGTTAGAACAGACAAAAGAAAATATTTCTTTACCCAGCGTGTGATTCATCTGTGGAACTCCTTGCCACAGGATGTGGTGATGGCACCTGGCCTAGATGCCTTTAAAAGGGGTTTGGACAAATTCATGGAGGAAAAGACCATCACAGGTTACAAGCCATAAGCAACCTCCTGGTTTTTAGAAGTGGGTTTTCTCTGTGCCAGGTGCAAGGGAGTGGCGACTGGACACAGGTATCTTGTTGTCTCGTGTGCTCCCTGAGGCATCTGGTGGGGCCACTGTGTGACACAGGAAGCTGGACTAGATGGGCTTTTGGCCTGATCCAGCAGGGCTCTTCTTATGTTCTTATGTTCTTATGCCACAGCCAGTGCCGTTCATCCCGCCATCTGCCAACATCAGCATCACCGGACGCAGGTAAGACCAGGCCGGGGGGGGGGGGAATATCGGCACACTCTGCCATCCTAACTCCCTTCCCGGGCCTGGCCGGCCTTACATGGCCTCCCAAGGTATTCGCCCGCAAAATAGCTCGCACGCATCCGAGGAGGCCCACTGGGGCTGACATGTGGCAAAAGAAATGTAAAAAGATGATACGGGAGGCCAAGAAAGACTTTGAGGAATGTATGGCAGGCAACATTAAAAGGGAATAATAAAAGCTATCTCCATTATTTCTCTGTAAACAATATTTCTACCTTTTTTTCTTTATTAATAAAGCTATGGTCTTTTATTGGACGTTATTTCTCTCAGCTTCTTCTTTAAGGAAGGGGATTCTCTGCATTACACTGATCTGTTTATCCAGTCTTAAGATTCCATGTTCCAATAGGGCTGTGTAAATTCCCCTAAAACCTGCTCTTTTGGTAACAATTGTGCTGGACTAGCATCCAAAGATGTGAGAATTTTCAAAACAAGAAAATTCGTCTTTTTGTGGGGGGGGGGGGGGGAAGAGGTTCATGTTATAAGCTTGTACCAAGTCCAGAGAAGTGTTGGCATAGAAATGTTGCTATTTCCTAGGTTTGAAATGTAACAACTGTTTGCTTTCGCCACTCACAGCATTGTCATCCACTGGGATTCGGAGCATCTTCACGGCGAATGGAGGAACCTCCTCTGTTGTTTGAAGTGACAAGTTTTCCTCTTTCTTTGAACTGACAAGTGATTTCTGTTTCTTTGGAGAAGAGGACTGAGGCTGAAATGGTAAGGCAGAGGGAGGGAAGGGACTCAATGAGGGTAAGTACAATAACACACCAGCTAACATCCTGTGAAATCTGAACACACCGGAGAGAGAGAGACAGAAAATAATAGAGCTTTAGTTCCCTCAAAACCTTCGCACCACTACATCCCACTTCCCATGTACACACAGTATAGCAAGACAGAAAAACAAAGGACCCCCCCCCCTCCATTCTCGCAGAATCTATGGATCCTGGCTGCTGCACCGCTCCTGCTTGAACCTATTCCCCCAAATCTGTATGATGTTCACTCTTTTATGGGGCTTATTCCACCCCAGAACTAGCTACATTTGAGTTGTTGAATGTTCAAGGGAGGACAGCAATCAGTCAAATTACACCCAAGACAGACATGCATACCTCAGTCCTGAATCTTCTTTACCACCTTTCCAAACAAGAACACCCCCTATCTGTCTCTGTCCCTGCAGATCTCTTATATATGCACACCTTGATGCCTTCCACATCCTTCTTTGCTCTAGTCCTCCTCAGCCTTGTCCTCCGTATTCCCAAGGTTGCCTCCTCATCCTCCACCAACGATCCATCTGCATCCTGCATAACAGGGGAAAATAAATAAATAACTTAGAATTAAGCTCGGTCGAGACCAAATTGAATCCTCAAATATTTTAAGAATCTCCCATTGGTCCTGCCCAGATCTTACCACAGTGCTGTTCACTCAGCACATGACTACTTGGTCCATGCTGGCCGGATAATGTTTTGGGCCTTTTTCACAGAGAAGTCTTCTCCCAAACAGAGAAGAGGCTAGTGAGGTGTTCTGTGTTCATGGTCCCCTATTACTCACCCTGTCCCTTTCCGTAACCACTACTGGTGCATCAGTGATAGGGTTCCCCTCCAGCTTCTCTTCTTCCATGTCCTCCTTGTCATCGTCCATTCTGAATTTAAGTGCAGAGATGGATGACTTTGTCGGGGAGAAAGGAAGTTAAAAGTGACTAAAGGCTTCTGTGCTAAGTATACTTACTTGAAAGTTAAATCTCTTAACATCTATTATTTATAGTCTTTCAAGCCTCTGAAATCAGTGTGGTTTTCATTTCATGACAACCTTGCGAGATAGGCCAGGCCTAGGCATGACAGTGACATGCTCAAGGCTATCTACACGAAACACAGTTATCTTCACAGTGGAGGCGGACTCTGTATATATACCACATCCAAAGTCAACCTTCTACCACCCTGGTTTTAAATGAACTTACTTCCAAGTCAGCTGGGTTAGGATTGTGCTGGGGGCAGGGGGGGTAATTTGGTGTCAGTGTTGAAGGCTGCCCTTGAAATCCTGCTCCCTAATTGCAGATCATGTGAAGTTTTGGACTCGTGGGGGTGGGGCTAGGAGGATTCCTCCGTGGTCACGGAAATTCACTCTGCACATACTCAGAGGTGCACTCACTAATCATATGCCAAGGGGAAACATAGATCCCTGGCCCAAATTTAGCCCCACCCTGCAAGAGCCAAGGAGTTCCTTCCAGGCTCCCCAAACTCGCCTTTTTCACTGCCTTAGAGAGGCCCCAAACACCTCCCCTTCATTTATTCTAATACTGGGGGAAAGCGAGCAGGAGGGGGCTGTGTTGCGATGCACCCCTCCCTCCTCTAGTCACAACAACAGCTGCTTCTCCAACCCTCGTGGTGGCGCACGGGTCCCCCTCCGCGCCACGTTCCTCTTGATGATAGGGAGACTTGGGGAAGCTGGAGCCTGGAGGGGGTGGCGGCGGCGGCGAAGGATTCCCCCGGCCAGCCGCAACTCCGGGAAGGAAGTTGAGCGAGGGAGTGACTGCTTCCTGCGATCCAGACTAGCTCCCACCCCACTCTTGTCCTCCTCCTCTTCACTCACCCGGGCCTCCGGAGGAGAAGAGCGGTGCTGGTGATGATGGGGGGAGCGGGCTGGTGGTGGGCAGCAGCTGAGTGAGATCCAGAGGTTCCCCACCCTTTGGCAAGCTCACCAAGGCGCCCGCGGCCGCCTCCCAAGGCGTTTTTGCACGAAGTGGAGACCCTGCTTGGAGGAGGAGCGGGGGGAAGCTAGGGGGAGGAGAAGAATGTTAGGTGGGGGGGGGGGAAATGACAGAGGGAGGGTGCTCCATGTAGATTGGCTAACGGTGCCTCCCCTCTTCTCTCTCATTGGTGGAGAGGTTGACTGGAAAGGGAGAATGACAGCAGCGCACGATCCTGCCAGACCAGAGCAAGGGTTGGACCCAGGAGTCCCGCTCCCACCCATACTCCTCCTCCCTCTCCCGAAGTCCCATGAAACCGAACTCGCGGAGCCTGGGGACCAGAGTTCAATCTGAGCTAGCCCTAGGACCGATCGACTGCTGAAACCTGGCTCGAGACGAGGACAGGCGATGGGATAGTAATGGAGGAGAATGCCTTTGAGCGCGTGCAGAGAGCCTCTGCCTCGCTATGGAGTGACCCCTTGTCCCCACGGATCTGGGCTTTCACAGACAGAATAGGTGGCATTATATTTTAACCTACCTGGAAGTCGGGAGGGATGGCCTGCACGCCCTAGAAAGAGATTTCATTTCCATTGCAATCAAATGTTAGGAAACTGAATTCATTATCACGTCATCGGCTAGGCTTCTGTATCTCAGGATGCCAATTCTAGCAAGCTTGAACCCCAGCATCGCTATCTTAAACAAACAAGCGATTGTTTGAAAGGTGTCAAGGGACAATGAATGCTGTGGGGCATGTGCAGATTGCAGGCCTTTCTCCCTTGCTAAAAGCTCTGTATCTTTTAACAGCTGTTAAAATTCAACAGGTGCATGCAGCTTTTCCCCAGAGGTGCACCTGTGGGACAGATGCTTGCCATGCAGCTGTTAAAACAGTGCTACTCTGGCAGAAACAGTGGCAGTTGTAGCTCTTAAAGGAGAATGGGATACTGGATTACATAAATAATCTACTGCCTTTAATCCCCACTGATTTCTCATTTTTTAATTTTCTATGTTGTGTTTCTGATTTTTCCTCTTTCTCCCCTACTTTTTCATGTTCTCTTCAGCTTCTACCCCAGATGTTCTGCTTTACCCTCTTGTTCAACATCAACAATTTTTTTAAGAGACAAGAGAATGGTTCCACCCACAACCTAGTTTTAGGGCCCAACCAGGGCAGGGGTGGCCCATCCACAAGACCAACTGAAACATTTCAACAAGCAGCAGACTGACGGCAGGTTGCCCACCTCTATAGGAAGGCCTGGCGGGATATGGTTCATGGGATCACGAAGGGTCGGACACGACTTAACGACTGAACAACAACAATCCACCTACCTGCCTCCACAACTGTCCTCTCACTCCATGGATTGGAAAAGGAAGAGGGGAATGGAGCCAACAAGGATGTGTAGAGAAGAGAGTGGTGGGCAAATGGAGGTGAACAACAGCCCCCCCCCCCAGTTTAGGAGTTGGCACCTCACAATTTATAAACCAAGATCTGGTTCAATATATGGCAGTTGTCTTTGGAGCTCTCATATAGGGCCCCAAACCTATCTCTTGACTCCAAATGAGACTGAAATGGCATTTTTGCTACTCAGGAATCACAGTGGGACGAGCTTTTCCAGCTCCTTTGACAAATTGCTGATCTTCTTCACTAGTAAGTTTTCCTTTAGGCCACAGAGATGCTTGTCTCCTCTTACCCGCTGCAGATATCAAGGATAAGCAGCCAAACTTGATGGGTCACTTAAGTCAAATCTTTTCCATATTAAAATACTTAGGATGCAGATGTGAGTTTCTCTCCTCACCCCCCCCCCCAATAAATTCCTGTAAGAATTTCGGCCCAGCGAAAACGGGAGGCCCCAGAACGGAAAGGGGATTCAAATCCCCTTTGAATTCCCCTTTGTGGCAGCCTAAGTAGGTTTGGATTGTGCCCTTTGTCCCCTAAAAGCCTCTGGAAAGATTTGGGGAGGTTTGTTTACCTTTTACTGTTGGGTCCAATAGTGTTTTTCACCATCATTTTTGGGAAAAGGGGAAAGTAGGAGTTGTAACTTCATTAGGGTTGACAGCTCCTTTCCTTACAGAAATAAAGCATCTTCTAACACCTGAATTTATTTTAGCATAAGCCTCAGGAAAGGAGCAACCTTGTCCTGAGATCGATGTGTGTTATAGCATCTAGAGATCTAGAACAATCAAGAGATATGATGCACAAATAACAGACAGCATTTCTTACAAGCAGGGTATGTCAGGGACAAGCTAGGAAAAACATCTACCTCTTGGATCCTGTCTGTATAAAGCAACTATAGAAGTGTCTGGCAAAATTAGGCATGCGACTTTATCCTTTTTCAGTAGACTCCTATGCAAATGTTCTTACATTGGCCTTCCCTAAAATCAGGAGCTTAGGAGGGCCTTTAGGCAATGTAAGAACATTTGTCATTCACAAATATGCAGGGACCAATTTCAGAAGTGACCAGTGCTGGGTCTCAAGCCTGCCTCTGGCCTGGAAGCCTTGCCTCATAGTCTGACAGCCCAAGCCTGCCTAAGTATCTGGTGGGCGGCCCAGGCCACCTGTCGGATCCTATTTGTATTCCTCGGGGTCTCCTCGGTCTACTCAGGGGAAGGGGACGTTTGTCCCCTTACCCTGGTGTAACGGGGGAGGCCCCAATGGGCCTCCTCGGATTTCCGCCAGCTATTTAGCTGGTGGAAGTCGGAGGCCGCGTAAAGGCTGTGCCGGTCCGAGAAGTGCCGGCCGCCATCCCCGCCCCCTGGCCAGCTTGCCCAAAGGCCCTCCTCCCTTGCCGCTCAGACCGCCCCCGCTGGGGGATCACTTACTTTCACCAGCGGCCACGGGAATGATCCAGCAGCGGAATGAGGCGCGGAGGCCAGCTGCCCTTACTCTCCAATCGTCACGAACGTGCTTTATGGCACGTTCGCAACGGCTTAGAACGGTGGAGCGCTCACTCCGCCGTTCTAATTTAGGTCAGGATTGCGCCCTGAGTCGATTTAGGACTGTGGTTACTCACTGGTGAGAAAAATGTACCCTGCACGTGTTCAAAAGCATCTCATTTTCAGAATTATGGAATAGCTAAGTTTAGCTTAATGGCTAATAGAAATTAAAGATTAGTAAGGCATCTGTGATGAAATGGCACACTGATACAGTGGTGCAAATTCACCAAAAGAAAAAGGCTCTAGTAAAGTATGGCATGATGAAAAAGAGAAAAAAAGCAATGTTCAGGAACCGACACAATCCAAGACTTTAATCCAGACTAATTGTACCAAAGTGTGTACTACTCAGATGACTAAAAGCAGAAAGTAAAGCACAAATTATACTATTGCTGCATGTGGCAAGACTTGCACAATTTTCTGTAACAGATCACACGAAAAATTATCAGGTTGCACCCACTCTTGTGTGGGTTTTTTTTGTAGGATGTGCTTAAACACCAGATTTCACCAGAACCAGGCACATGTGGAAGAAATCATAATTAAACAGAAATCTGTCACTTTGTGGTGGTGTTTCCTTGTAAATAAAAAGAGTAAGGATCTACCAAACTAGTCCTATGCATACTTTCCTGGGGATAAGTTCCATTGAAAACAGTGGCTTTGCTTCTGAGTAAACATGCATAGGATTGGGTTGCAAATAACCATACACGAAGTGGACATTGGCTCCCCTCCACCCAATATATTTAAGAAAAGATAATTTGTTCTGTATGTGTTTGATTAATGTATGTTTTTATTTTCTCCTGCCCTACTGGCAGTAATAATACTGGTCAGAGATGCATTTTATTTGGGAGATCTACAGAAAGAATACAGTATTTTCAGTATTGGGCAGGTCTGGCTCAGTTGGTAGAGTTGCCGCCTCATAAGCCTGAAGATCGGTGAACGGCCAGTTCAAGACACGCTGCTGACAAAAAGCTGTGAAAGCCTCTGTGAGGAGAGATAAAGAGCTGCCAGCTGCGTTGGCCGAATGTGGGAGGCGACGGCCAGTGGAGAAGCCAGATTGCAAAGGATACCATCTGGAATGCAGTTGTTCATGAAAGATTGAACATTTATATACTGTATATGCAGAGGTGTCGCTGGAGGGGGGGGCGGTACGGTAAGTTCCATGCCGTCCTAGTCCCCGTTTACTCCCCAGTACGAGGTGGTCCCACCCCCTTACTGTCAGAGCCATTCAGTGCGGCGAAGGCAACGCGCAGGAGACTCTCCCCATTACCTTCGCTGCACCGAATGGCTCCGACGGTGAGGGGGCGGGCCCACCTCGTACCGGGGAGTAAACGGGGACTAGGATGGCACGGAACTTATGGTACTGCCCCCCCTCCAGCGACGCCTCACTATATATGATTGTAAAAAAAAAAAAAAACCATTAGGGGGGTTGGGAAAGCCTGCCCATGTAAACCGCCTTGGATTAAAGTCAGAGGAGAAATCCAGTGACCAAGAAAGGCGGTATATAAATACTGTATATTATTATTATTTTAAAATAGTGGTAGCATTCCCTCATAAAAAGTATCTGAATCACATGACATGATTCCCCTCCCTTTTGTATTCTCTCACACATAATGGGTTCAAATTCTTCTTGAATATCCCCCTTCCTTGGACTTCTGTCAGGCTTTCCCCCCAGCATTGTGTACTGTATTGTCTATTGTCTAGTGAGTCCCATGTCCCAGTTTAAAGTTTCATTGCCATTTAGGAAGTGTCTGGAAGGTCTCACAGCCTGGTGAATTGTCTCATGCTGGTTACGGTTGGAGTTTTGGCTGAAACCCTTCCCGCACAGCCTGCATTTGTAGGGCCTCTCTCCTGTATGGATTCGCTGGTGCTCAATGAGAACGGAGCTGCGTGTAAAACTCTTGCCACATTTTACACAGGTGTAGGGCTTCTCTCCTGTGTGGGTGATATGGTGCCGGATGAAATCCGTGCTGCGTGCAAAGCATTTCCCACACTGGGGGCACCTATAAGGCTTCTCAACCTGGTGGCTTCTCTGACGTGTTACCTCCACCTTACTGCTCCAAGAGGGACTTTTCTCAGAGGTCTGAGATTCTCCTGCAGATCCTGGCTCAGCTGACAAACCCCCTTCAGTTTTCATCAGGCTTTTTGGTGCACTCCTCTGGCCCTCTGATCTTGGCTGATTCAGTCCCCAGCGCACTTGGGTGCCAATTCTCTCCTTGCTGTGTGTCCTCTCATGCTGGTTACGGTTGGAGCTCTGACTAAACCCTTGTCCGCAATGGCTGCATTTGTAAGGCTTCTCACCTGTATGGATTCTCTGATGTTCAAGAAGGATCGAACTCCGGCTGAAGCTCTTCCCACAGTCTAGACACATATAGGGTCTTTCTCCAGTATGGGTTCTCTGGTGCCTCAGGAGATCTGTGCTTCTGTGATAACTTTTCTCGCAGTCAGAGCACTTGTAGGATTTTGCCTTGTTGCATGGGGACCCTGTGGGCTCCTTGAATTCCCCATTACCTTGAGCTGTTCGGTCTTTTGCAGAGGCTCCTTTCTGGAGCCCTTTATTTCTTCCCACCTTGGGGCTCCCTGAGGGTGTCCCAAGCCATTCCGAGTCCATTTCTTGGGTACTTTCAAATTCTCCTTTATTCTTACTCTCTGCAGAGAGAGATAGAATCCAGGCCAGATTTGTTCCATGTGCTGTGGACAGAAAAAAGGTTGGATCACCAAACGAAGCTGCTGTTTTAAAAACACAAAACAACTCTCTTCGTAAGTTACTTCAAGTTTCAGACATAAGAAGTGGCTTTGGAAAGAGATTCTGGGATAGATCCTAATAGAGTTTTTAGCCCAGGTCTGTGATTACCCCCTCCGCTCTTTTCTCTCCTCCATACGCACGCCCCACATGCTCACCTGGTGTAAGCACCAGGGATCTTCCTGCAGGGATAGCAAGGGGCAGAAATAAGTACACGGAACTATCAGCCAGGCCTCCGAGCTGCGGAGGGGGAGCAGAAGAAGCCCCTACCTCCATTGCAAGGGCCGGAGATGAAAGCAGTAGGGAGGTATTTTGCTTGTAGCGTGACTTGCTTGCCACCCCACAGGCACAACGCAAGGACGCGTGGGTAGGCGAATGACGTTGCAAAGCATCCTGGGAGATGTAGTTTCCTAAACTGGCAAAGGGATTTAAATCCCAATTTCTGGTCCTCCCCTAAAATGGCCGTCTTCTAAACGGCGCCACATACAATCTGCCCTCAACCAACATGCCCACCGCCCACTGCAGCTTTCTTATTTTTTATCGTACAACAGTACAGTACTGCATTTGTTTTTTTGCCCTTGCCCAAGATGACGGGCTCTTCCACTTCAGGGGCACGCGTGCCCTTAGTCAAGATGGTGATCACGGCGCTGTTTTTTTTTACAACGCAACGAACCCGTGATCAGTTTTCTTTTGCCCTAAGCAGGGATGGCGACTCTTTAGCCGTCCGACCTCGAGAAACAAAATGCAAGTCTATTGGCTACGGTGGAAAGCAAGGCGCGTTGTTATTGGGTGGGCTGGCTCTCGAGAAGGTAGCGTCGAGGAGCCGATAGGGGAAAGGCAGGGGGAGGAGGAAGAAAGAGGGACCGCTGGTGAGTTGGAGGGGAGGGGGTTGTCGGGGCGGGCACTGGCCCGTGGGGCATATTTCTTCCTTTGAGATGCGTATATTTGGTGTTTTGTTGGAGAAAGTCAGCAGCCTAAAGAAAGCGAGGGGTGGTGGAGGTGAGATACCCGGGGGAGCGATGGCGGGGGCAGAGGCAGGCATCGAGGGGGCTGGGGCTAGCCTATGCGGAGGGCCTGGCAGAGCGGGGGGGGGGGGGGAGAGAAGACCTGCGGGAAGGCTGCATGTAGAAGATGGTACGGTAGTATGTATGGACCAAATGCTACCATCTTCTACATGCAGTCTGTCTTAGAGCCTCTAAGGACGGAATACTTGGGAGCCCTGGGAAGAGGGTGGAAGGTACCTGGGAATTGGAGAAAAAGTGCAAGAAGGACACTGGCGGAGGGTTTGGGGCTGGAAAGAATCTGGGGAGGGTGTTTGGCTAGGGAAGAAGAGGTGGTAGTACTGTAATGTATCTAGGCAGGAAAGAGAGTTAGGGCAATCAGTGGGAGTGCTTGATGTCTTGAACCTCGATGGGAGGTGTTAAGTGTGCGTGTGTGGGAGGGAGGGAGATATTTAGGCTATGACGCATAATTGGTTGGAAAGGGATGCAAGGAGGGCAGCCCTGGGTAGGCACTAATTTTCGTTGTCTTTTTCTCTGCCTCGAAACCCCTCTGGACAGGAAATTGTGTTGTATTTCAGACAGCACCCAGCTCTTTAGAACTGGCATTGGAAACAGATTCTGAGGTGGATCAGATTTGATTGTCCCTCTGCATGTTCCATAGGCATACCTGGTGTAAGCACCAGGGATCGGTACCAGCCAGGATGGTGATGGGCAGGAATAAGCATGAGCCAAATATTTGAGCCACAGAGAGATAGGAGCAGCAAATCTCCATGCCTAATGTATATGGGGGGGGGGGGTGTTCCAAGCTAGAGAGTGAGATTTTAGAATATTATTGGGAGAGAGTTAAGGGATGCTTTATTGAAGGGAATAATGCTGCAAGCTATTTATGTTGGTTCTCTATATAGACTCAAATGTGGGCTGCCTAACTTACCCATTGATGTCAGCCATAATAACCAGACACCTACCTTCGATTCATATTCTTGCCCCTACTTTGTCTTGGCAGGAGACCTGGTAAGGCTTAATGATTTTTGTCAGCTAGAGACAGAATTGCTGAACCTCCCTATCTCCTCTTTCTATGGTCTTGTTGGCCCTCTTGACATTTTATTAGGACAACCCCTAATAAAATGTTCAGCAGGAGAAAAGTGGGGTGACAAGAGGTGAAAGTTTAGGGGAGACTTCTCTCATGTGTAGAGGCTTGGATCCACCAAGATGTTGCCCTGTTCTTAATGTCTCTCAAGTGGAATATTTTTAAAGCTGCAGAGGATTTTTGCAGCTTGGTTTCTCCTCTGCTCTGCTGGCTGCGCTAGTATGTAGTGACATTCATCTTCTCAGTTGCCCCCACCTGCATTTGATTAGTGCCTGTAAGCTTTTGTGCATCTTTTTGAGCCGTTGAGGCATATGCTGAACAATTCCTCTTGCCATCTCGCCTCCTGGTTACTCTGGAAAGTCCCTGTGGAAAGAGATTGGATTTGGGTTGTCATTAACATGCTATTTACACATCTCTTAATGATTTATAATTACTTTCTCTGAGGGGAGACATAATTAGTCCCTCTTGTGCCTGTCTTTTCCTCCATAGGAAGAATAAATGTTTGAGCCAACCAGTCTTCACAACAGCATTTAGCATGAATTGGATATCGCCTAGCCACCCCTAAGTTGCCACTTCAATACTAATAATAATAATAATAATAATGTTTTTTTCTCTCTCTACAGAGAGCTGAGCAATGAGGGCCTGGTGGACCACTCTTGGGCGGCCTCCTAACCCCTGATCCCAGGGAGGTAGAGGTGTCTGCCTCCTGAGGGCCAACCATGGAGTGCCCCCTCCTTGAAAGTACATCGGAGGGGGATCCACAGTCAGTGACTGCCTTTCAGAGGAAGGTCAGGCGACAACGAATCATCATATACAGGTGAGAGGAAGGGTTGGTCGTCTCCCTGGCAGTTCAAATGTGGGAGGGGAGGGAGAAAGCCTGGAAGTTCTCTCTACTACTTTACCATTTCAGACCTGCTGCTGAGGAGCAGGGATCCCCTGCCCTATGCCAGAAGCCCCTTGAGCAAGGCAGAACATCTTCCCTCCCATGTGGAGATGCAAGTCGGTCACCCACCAAGAGGCAACGGCTGCAGCAAGGGTCACACCTGGTAGTGGAGAGGAACAGGGGAGTGTATGGCAGAATGGGAGAGACCCTGTGGCATGTGGCATCTCCCATGGAGAAGAAGCAGCGGAAGGTGCTGGCTGTGGACCTGGAGGACTTTTCCATGACCCAAGTGCCTGTAAGGATGCTGTAGAGCTGGGACGGGGGTGTATGAAGCGATTCCTTGTGAATATACTCAAGTTGCTTCTGAAGCAGGAGACCTTGACAGGGAGCAAGAAAGGAAATTTTCAACTCCTTCCTGTGCTACCTGTCTCTGCGCTGGAAATCTCTTGCTGTGTATCCTTAATCAAACTCAGTAACTCCTCCACCTGACCAAGATGTTTGTGTTCACTCTTCCAGCTGCGTGCCAAGGAAGTTGCTTCAGTTTTCCCTTCTAAGCCTCCCAAAATGGCAACCCCGTCCCCTCTTGAGAAAGAGGTCTGTAACTGCCACTCATCTATCTGACTTCTTGTGACAAAGACAGGCCTGCTGGCAAAGGCTTGAGCTTTTGTGAACAATCAGATGGATGGCTTGCAAAGGCTTAAATGTAAAGCTCCCACCACCACTGTTGTTTCCCTGTTCCTCTTTCTCCAAAGTAAATGCATGTCCTTGGGGTGGGAAGGCAGCAGCAGGGAGCACTTCCAGGGCCCTGGTGGCATCTCTTTTAGTGGGAACTGGGGGGTTAGCAGTGCCTGAAGCCTGATGGGAAATAAATACTATTGACATTTCCACCTGAGAGAGGACCCTCCAAAGGCAGAAATGACAGCATTTGCTTCCTACGGGACATTCTTGGAGTAACATTCTGGGAAAGGATGCTTCTGGAACCCTGGAAGTACCCACTGCCTTCCCCACCCCCAAATGCAAGTACTTCGCTTTCTATTTGAGCATTTGCATGATATTTGACCCTATGCAGAACGCTTCAGCTTTTGTGAATACTTACGGGCAATGAGAGTGTTCAGATCAACTGCTTTCAAAGGCTTGAGTGGTTGCATGAATTTGCGTGGCATGTAAGCAAACATTCCACCCCATTTCAAGTCCAACACTGGGGTGCTGGTACTTCCCAAGATTTATCACCACAAGTAAATTCTTGTGTAAATGGGCTCAAGAAGAGAAGGAAAAAGGTTTCTGTCTCAAATTGTTTGAAACTTAGGATGTGTGTGCCTCTCTCTTCTCAGGAGACTCCAAAAGAATGTTCATCTCTGCAAAGACCCACTGTGTCTCCCTGCACAAATCCTCTCCAGCTGACAAGTACAAATGAAGATGGAGCTTCCTGGTCAACAAAGAGTCAAAGTAGCATGTTGTGTAGGTGAGCAAGAATGCATAAGACTGGAGAGGAGGAGGAGTGAGATCTGACACCTAAGTGGAAGTCTCTTGACTTTCTCCCTTCTCTGCACCATTTCCAGATCATCTCCTCCAAAGGGAGACTTCCCACCCTTTCAGGAGCCTCAGGAAAGGTTGGCTCATGCATGCCGGCAGGTGTGGGGCCAAAGACTGTCTGCCCCTCGGTGCCGTGAGTCGGAGCGCCTGCAAGTCAAGAGGCAGCGTCTCCAGAAGGGGGCACCCTTAGCAAATGGAAGTGAGGTGACAAAGGTGTCCCCGCTGGAAAAAGCTCGTCAGGAGATTCTGGCCATCAGCTTGCATGACTGCTCCTTGAACCGAGTGCTGGTGAGTTAGGGGTAAGATGTAGCCTTGGAAAAGGGGGGAGGGACGATGACATATTGGGCAAATCCATATGGAGAGAGGTGAGTAAGATGGCTCAACCTGCATTTTGGTTCAGATGTCTCTTCTCGCTGGCAGGATGCTGGTGCTGGCAAGGAGCAGCTGGAGAACTCCCCATCTCCTTGCAGGTGAGTGCTCCCTCCACAAAAGCAAGAGATTGGCTGTGTCTTTCTCTGTCCAAGGGAATGCCTGTAACAGAATAAGCAAATTGACCAACTTCATGTGTCCATGCTGATGCCTCTTATATCCTCCTAAACAGGTTTGTGTAGTCACAGTCACCTTGAGTGAAATGCAGACTTTGACTCCTGGGTCTGTCTAGCCCTCTAGAGCAGGCGTTTACAACCTGTCGTACGTGTACCCCTTGGGGTACGCGTACCCGATTTGGTAGGGCTGTAGCCTTTCCCTCCGGGTTGCTGCGTGGGCAGGAGGACCCGCCCATGCCGCAACCCGGGAAAAATACATTTTAACGGGGGGTACGCGGGGGCAGCAAGTTGGGGGTACGCGGGGCAACCGGAGGCCCATGTAGGGGTACGCGGGCCTCCAAAGGTTGGGAATCCCTGCTCTAGAGCAACATAGTTTGATTGGTCAAAAAGGAGACTGCCCATCACTTCTGCTTTTTCTGCCCTTATGCAGGAGTGATCAGCTTGTGTTGCCTTGCCAATCATCTCTAAATACAGAAAGGTCTACCCCTTCAGATCAGCAGGAGCACTGTCTACAAATAGGTAGGTGGGGCTCTGAATTTGGTGCTGTGTTCTGTTTGTCCATTTCGTTTGTCATGGTGGCGTGTGTGTGTGTGTAAGTTTACTAGGTCATGCTTGGTTCCACAGAATTCTGCAAACTCTTCGACAACCTCAGTCTTGCAATCAAAATACATACAAGCAAACTTGGCATTTATTTAGCTATTAACATGCAAAGATTTAAATCTCGCGTTTCTCCATTGAGGTCCTCCAAGGTGGCTCACAAACATGTTTGAACAAGGTTGTTGTTAAGGTATTGTATCTGTGGACTGATACCTCTGTGCATTCAGCAACTCTGGTTGGAGGAGTTAACATTTATTCTGACACACACACCCCTGCTTCTTCCTCCTTTAAGGCTGAGCTACATTACAGGCAGAGGCTCTGCCGCCGCCTCTGCCTACGCCATGGAGTGGGGGAGTGTCTTCCCTCCTGTTGTCCCGCCTTCTTAAGAAGGTGATTGGAGGTAGTTCAGATTGGCATGCAGCCACCCTCCCCCCTCTCCTACGATTGGCAAGCTGCAGTAGCTCCGCGAACCGCCCCCTAGCTCTGCGCACCCGCCCCCTCAAAAGTAGGATTCCAGTTTGAGGTACGCGCGGAGGTCGCAGCGGCTCCGGTTGCTTCAAAAATGAGGTCGGAAGCTCCGCAACGCGTGTAATGTAGCTCAGGCTTCACAGGCAAGTCCTACCAACAGGCAGCCTTAACTTATTCCTCCTAACCTCACTCCTTTCCACAGAGCAAATTCTTATGCAAATAGTCTAGTAGCCTCCACCACTGTTCTGCTAACAGCTTTACCTCAGCTCAGGACAGCAAGCTGAGTCACTCCTCCTTTAGCTCTTTTGTTTTGCAAATACAGCTGAATTGGTGTAGGCACTGAAATAGCTAGGCATGTGTTGATTCCTGTTCATCCAAACAACACTCTTAAGAGTGTTAATAGACTTAAGAGTCTTTTAAGAAGATGATGATAAAGGTAAGGAGAGCAAAAAGGCATAATAAATACGCTTACCATCGTCCCGGAAATGACCGGGATTTTCACGGTAACGAGGATCATCCCGGTCATACCGGCTGCCCTCCCCCAGAATCCCGGTTGCCATGCGACCTTCCAGCACTTCAAACGGCTGTAAAATGTAAAAAAAAACCCTGATTCACAGAGGTCGCTGTGAATTGGTTTTTCTTTAACTCTTTACTGTAGCCGTAGGATGTGACTGGCTTTGTGTGTTATCTTATCTGTGCTGCAGGAGCCATTGTGAAACCAGCTAGCCCGCTCAGCAGGAGCGTAATTAGAGCAGTTGATGGTTAATCGGCTAGCTGGCTTCTTCGGAGCGCTGAGAGGCTCCTTGTGAATTTTTTTACAAGAAAGCATGTCAGAGTCCAGGGAAGGCTCTTTTGAGCAGAAAGATATTTTGCCTCAGCAAGAGCCTGAAATAACGGCTCCTTTTACTCCTGGGGTTCAAGCTCAGTTCAGGCTCTGCGTCTGCGTGTGGCTGGGAGCACTCGGAAAGCGAGGGCTAATTCGCGCTGGTTGTGGAGACGAAGAGGCTGAGCGGGGGCTGTGCTGAGTGGCAGCGAACTCAGTGACCCCCTGGATGTCCAGCTGGCATTTTCAGCTGGCTCAACATTATTAAATAAATACTGTATTTTACCTTTTCCCCCGTACCTCTGAGCACGTGCAGATTGCCGCCGCTGTTTTCGTCCCTGCCAGCTGGCTGCGTTGTGGCAGCCAGCACTGGCTGTCACAATGCACCTGGTTGGTCGGGACGAAAACAGCGGCAGCACTCTGCACATGCTCAGAGGCATGGGGAAAAAGGTAAAATACTGTATTTATTTTATGGTGGACACGCCCACTTCTGGTGGACACGCCCACTTCTGGTGGACACGCCCACTTCTGGTGGACACGCCCACTTCTGGTGGACACGCCCACTTCCGGTGGAAGTGACATCACAGTTTTTGACCCGCCTTCTTGTGATGTCACTTGCGTCCCCCTCGGGGGTGCCAGAAATCTGGTAAGCCTAATAATAAAGGGATAACACACAATTAAAGAAAACAATAGTCTCTAGATAGTCCTAAAATTACTTAGCTCTAAAAATACTTATTATCTACAAGTTGGTTCCCTAAAGCATCAAATCCATTATAAGTCTTAGCAGCACAATTGGAGTTTCCTACTCCCCATTTTGGGAGAGCTGACAAGCAGCCTCCCCTGGAATCAGTCAGTGGCAAAATGGACAGTTATAGAAAGGGAAATCAGAGCATCCATTTGTTAGAAAAAATGAGGCTGATGCAATCTCTACCTCCGTGCAATCCAGTTTATAAAAAATTGCCACCTTGTGACCTATAGAGAGAAATTATCAGTCTCCTGATTTCTCACCTCATCCTCATCTGTGCCAGTCTGTTTCTTATCTCTAGAAGTACCTTTCTGGCACCAAGAAAGAACTGTCATGACGGAGACAGGGAGACAGGCCAGTTCTGCAAAACGTACAACCTTAGGCTTTTGATGTTCTCTGGCCATTTGGCTGCAGCCATAAATTGCAGACTCTCAACTCTGGGATCAGGAATTCCAGCTGGGCGACCCCTTTTGAAACCCTTACCCTAGTTAAGAGACATTTACATGCTACAGACCCTTTCCTGTTGTTAGATCCTTTTCCCTGTTGGTTCCAACTCTAACCATAATTTTATCCTACTTTCGCTATGCTATGCTCTTAAAGTCTTAATTTTTTCAGTTTTCAGTTTCAGTGGAGATAGCTTTTCTCCCACCCTAGAGCACATCAACAGACTCGTTCCCTTGCTGTAATGCCTATTGCCTGTGCCAGAGAGTGACTATCCTCTGGCATTGCCCTTCAGTGCGTGCTGCCTGAGCAGTAACAGCAGCATTGGAAAACCAGTGGTTTTCTTTCCCAGAAATGCCCATTTCCCCAACCTGGCATGGTAGGTGACAACGTGGCATAATAACTTTAGACCAGGGCAGGGGCTCAAAACACATGATGCAGCCACCTTGCTGAAGCTACTGTAGGTGGGTCTAGGTCTGGTCAGTGCTGGACAGCGACTGTGCGCGACTCCCACATCCGTTGCCTTGAGTTTCATGATGGACGAAAGGCAGGATATAAATGTGAAAAGGAAGAGGGTGCAGTGGGATTGTGTCAGGAAATTGTCTGCTGGCAAAGAATGAAACTGTTGGCAAAGAATGGCAAACTGTAAACATTCAGTAAAAGATGACCATGTTGTGAGGGAATGGCCATTTTATTCCTCCTGTGATAGTACCACTTCTTCCTCTCCCATCAGATGCATCTTCTGAATCAGCTGAACCTCCCTCCTCCTGGCCACCCTCAGCTTCAACTCTCTTGCGCCCATCTGTGGTCCCCCGTTTCCGGCACTGGGGCCTGGTTCCCGTCTTCCAGAGTATGCGTTCCAAGCTGGAAGCCTTTGCAGACATCTTCCTTAGCCCCTCCAAGCCATCCCTTCCATCCACCGAGGGAATCTCCTCGCTGCCACCGTGCCCTCAGGAAAACGAGGACCAGGCAGCAGCCCAACCGGGAGCCCCACGCCAAGGAGTCAACATCGAGGTGAAAATTGCCATTTCAGAACCACGACCTCGGAAGAGGAGTTGCCACCATGAAGACGAAGAGGAGATGGGCAGTGTGGTGGTGAGCGGGCGACCCCCTATCCGCCAGTGGCGCGTGAATGAAGGGGACCCAGCTCCCCAACCCCGCCTTGGACGCAGCTACTCTTGCCCCAACTTTCCTGGGGCCCACACTTGGCAAGCGTCTCCCGTAGCCCTTTCCCTCTCTGCACAGCTACGACAGCGCCGGCACACAGTATGCAGCCTGGAGGTGTCCCGAGAGCTGGGGCGCCCCACCCCACCTTGCCTACGCAAGGAGGTGTACCCCTTCAGTACACCCCCTGCACGCCTCCTGTTTGGTCCCTCGGTGCACACTTCCCACTGTGATGGTTCCTCCTACTCCTCCCCGGTGCCTTCCTGCTGTCTTGAATCTGACCCGGCTCATTCCAGGTAAAGCCTTTTCCCTTCCTACTCTGCCTTGCTCCTATAGATGTTTGCTATTCCTCAAGAGTCTAGTAGAGCTAGGCTTTTCAAAATGTGAGGCAAACCAATGTGGAAAAGGCAAGAGCTCTCCTTTGTCTCCTGGCTTTTAAACTAAGACCAAGTCTTGATTGGACAAAGACGGCGCATTCAGAGATGCTGGATCCCAGTAATTGGGATATGTTGAAGGTTCTGTGTTTGATCCCTTTGGTTAACTGGTTCTTGAGCAGCAGGGAAGATCCTGAGATCCCCTTGGCTAGATAGTACCAGACTAGAAGGAATAACAGTCCTGCCCAGCGCCTGCATGTCCACTTGTTGACTAGTGCTGGAGTTTAAAAGGGTGGGCCTTGTTTTCCATTGGTTCTCTAGCTTACAGGCATGAAGGCACCACTTCCCTGACTCCCACAGTGCTTTGCACCTGTCACTTCTGTGGTCCTGCTTCAACAGTTTGTGTTACTTTTTCATCCCCAGGCTGAGACAACAAGTTAACAGTGGGAATGTCTAGGACTTGCTCACTTCTACTCACGTGGCTTTTCATCTCTCCCTGCAGGGACCTCTCCCCCTGCGCAGATGGTGGACAGAGGATGTCGGGGGTTGGCCTAGACCTGGGCGACTCGGAGATGCTTGCATCGGAGCAGATGATGTTTTCAGAGGCTGAGATTAAAGTTAGTTGCTGGCTGACCCAGGGTTTTACTCTAGAAGTCACTGTGCTGTGATAAATGGGTGGCTGGCAGTTTTCTTGTATTACATTGTTATGCCCTTTCACAGTCCCCGTATCTCCCTAAAAACTTGCAGGGTTCCCAAGACAACACCATAGGGAAAGTGTCCTGCATAAGGATCCGCAAGACGCCTGCCCGGCAGCAAGCAAACCTCACCCCCATGGGGCTTCCCCGGCCTGTCAGGTGAGGGCTTGAATAGAATGGGCAGGACAGGTCTCAAAGAGGACTGTATCTTTGACCCAGTCTCCCAGGAGTCTGGGAATCGAGGATTCATGTTGCCTTGGAGGGAGGTGCCTTGGAGGAGAAGTAGGGTCTGGTAGGCTGCAGCTGTGGGCCTGATGTGCTCATTGGACAGGATGAGGCTTTGTCTGGGAGGAACTGAATCTAGAATGGAGGCTGTCTGCTAGGTTAAAGATCTGTGGGTTGATCCTCCTCCTGCCTTTCCATTCAGTGTGAAGAAATCCAGGATTGCTTGGATAGAGACCAGTAATAGAGAACCCAAGTGCTCCAATCTGGTGTGCCGGAGATTCTGAGTGTGCAGGAGAATTCAAGCCACAAGATGTGGGGTGGTGTTGGATTTATGCTTATGGGGATCCTGGGAAGGTGTTTTGGGGAATAAGTCCCAATGAGCTAGAGTATCAGTTGGTGGGATCTGTGAAAAGAAGGTAGCCAGGATGCTGAGGCTTGCTGAGAGGAGAACTGGTGCATAGGGGAGCTAAATGCATGTTACTCACCCAGAGAATGGACATTTTTGGCACTGACCAAGACTTTCCTGGGTGTTGATGAGCTTTCTTTCCTTTCTCAGGCTGAACAAGAAAGAGTTCAGCCTGGAGGAGATCTACACAAACAAGAACTACCGCACACCCACGGAGAAGAGGTGAGGAGGTCCACTTGGAGGGGTGCTAGTCCTTTTCATGGGCAACACTGGTGGATGCATATTCTGCTTGTTTCAGATTAACAGTTGTTGACTAGGAATCCAGGATTCTATCGTCTGTATCTGCAGGCAAGAAACGCCAGCTCTTGCTATCTGAACAGATCTGGTGGTGGTGGTGACAGCTGGAGGGCACAGAGAATCAGTGTAAACTCCCTCAAGTTTCTGAGCATCTTCTAGCATACGAGAGAGTACTGGCCAGCTGCCTCTTAATATTTGCGAATAATTATTTTGGAACAGGGCTACTGAAAAAGGAATGCATATGAAATGTCAACCACCCATAGTTCCAGTATACGTCATATGTGAATGCTTTTTTGTGCAAATTGTATTTGGTGCATTTGACTAAAACATGCAAATGAACTGCAGTCATCCAGTTTGTCAAGTTTATTTTATGGCCCCAGTGCTGAATGATTCTTCCAGTCCCTGTCTTGTATTCCTCTGATTGCATCTACGTAGCACTTCTGTTCCTGTTTACTGTGTGCCATCGGCTTGCTAAGCCTTTTGAATCGGAGCTGCCTTCCTGATAATAGCAGCTTTTCATCTTGAAAGTTTCTAGTTCTCAAGGTTTGTGGGAGCAGATGTTTGATATGTGAGCAGTTAAGGTTGTAGGCAGAAGCAGTGCTGGGCCGGCCGACACCTAGTGTGGGCATGACCCTCCCGCATCATCGCATCACACACACACACACACACACCCTGTGTCCTGACGTTCCCCCTGCTTCTGGAATGGCTCCGATTTGGAGCCAAACAGAGGAGAGGGCAGGCGGGAGGGCGCTTCAGTGCTCTCCTTGCTGCTCCGACTGCTCGGAGTGACGAGCGCTCTGCCCCCTGCTGTGCGTGTGTGCGTGTGCGCGCGTGCACGCGCACACAGCCTGCACTGGCCTAGCAACACTACTGGCTGTAGGCTCTGGATCCAAAGGGAGCTTTGGGCAGGATGTCTTTAGTTTTTACTACAAGGGTTCTCTGATCTTCGTGACTTCTCATCCTTGCCAACTTTCAAGGGCTTAGCCTTTGGCTACACCAAACATTACCAAAATATTTTGATTTTTCCACAGAAACTCATTGTGATTATGGGTTATATCCAAGGAAAGGTAGTCATGGCTAAATCCCACTGAAATTAGCAGGACTTGAGTTGGTCATTACTAACTTATTGATTTCAGTGGTGCTTAATCAGGATGCACATTTTTTTATATAACACAAAATTAATAGCTATATTTATCCCAGCTACAAAATTTCAGGAGTTAGTCTGTGGGGTTTTTAGTTCATCTTCATTTTTTGATCTTTTTTCATAGAGGCCAGGTTAGGTTAGCTTCGATATTGAGAGTCTGTGAGGTGCACTCTTTTCTTCCCCCTGGTGTCTCAACTCCTTCTCTCTGTTCCTTGAAGGTCGTTTGAGACCATCTTCGAGGTGCCACTGGAACGCAATGGAACACTCATCTTTACTAGCCAACGCAAGCTGAAGCGAGCTATGGAGTTCCGGGAGGGAGGCCTTCCCCGCAAACAGCGCAAAGCCCGCTCTCGTGGGGGGCGCAGGGCAGGGGGACGGCGAGCTCAGCCCCAAGCACCGGAGTTGGAAGAGATGCTGCAGCAGCGACTAGCTGAGCTGGATGCCCTGTTTGAGGAGGAAGAGTGTTGAGCAGAGCCTACATCGATACAGAGGATAGGGCAGTGCCCTTAGGAGTCCTTGCTGTCCTGTCTTTCTCAGAAGCACCTGATCCTCTAAAATAGCAAGGGTTTTCTCAAGCCACAGTTACCACTCCAGACTTGTTTTTGTGATCCTCTCTATTCTCTATCTCTTCCCCCCCCCCCCCCCGCAGTTGGTCTTGTGTTACTGTTGTCTCACCCTCTATTGATCTTAGATCAGTCTCTCAGTACAGACATTTGCTGACATAAAAATGGGGGTTGGGTGTCCTTCAGCACCACCTGGCCAATCGCCAAGCTGCCTACCTTGGCACCATCTCACTCCCCTTTTGCTCTGCTCTTTGTCCCATGAGCACAAGAGGAAGAACATTGGTGTCTCTCAACTGTCTGTCCTTGGCATTCTGCTGCCTACGCACAATTGGACCATCAGTGCCCACATGACGAGGTTGGGCAGGGTAACTCTTCCGTCCAGTGTTGTGTGATATTGTGCCATCTGTTAGAGAATTATAGTAAGCAAGGGATGTGACCAACCAGATGGGGAGAAAGTTACCTATTCTAGAGCTACCATCCCTACAAAAACAACATATGAATTCAGAGCAGTTTACGAGCCTGTTGGGTGGAAGAGACAAAGGAAGGGATTATGGGAAAGCCACAGCAGGAGCAAGCTTTTTATAGGGCAGGAGATGAAATGGAGAAAGGGAAGATGTGGCAAGAGGCTGGGAAAAGGGTACGTGTCCCTGCCTGTTTAAGCTTGGATGGTGTGTGAATGACTGGAAATCCTGACAGAAGCCCTTGGCATGTCTGTCCAGGATCGGGGCCTCGGTATTCCCAGTTCAGATCTGCTAGCTGCGGTTGTGTTAGAAGTGAGGTTTTTGGTTTGCATTTTTTTGTATTCTATATTTTTAATAAACTTTTCAGCTTGGGAAAAAAACACTATGGTCTCTAATTGAGCTCTATATTTGTGTGGACTGGGAGTGTGGCTGTGGGGGAGAAAAGGAGTTACCGTGCATGGGGAGAGCTCATTCTGCCTTGGGTTAAGAGAATAAAAACCAGGTGAATTATGGGCTACAGTATTCAGTTTCCACAGAATTATTGCCCCCCAAAGTATAACCTTCTGTGAGGAATAGTGGTAAATTTTATTAGCTGAAACAAAATGAGATTTGTTGGTTTGCAATATTTTCTAAATAATAAATATAACATGCCGTTTTAAAAAATCAAAGTAGGTAATTAAGTAAACATACAATACAAAGTTATACTGTATATAGGACAAATGACAGTCACATGTAACTTTATGTATAAAAGACTACAATACACCAATGAAATGTGAATTGTTATAGAAATCAAAATATTATGCAATTTCTTCAAATTCTATAACGGGTGGCCACGCTTGCTTTAATGTAAGAGCCACATACAATAAACTTCAGATGTTTGAGAACTGCAATATTTAAGAGGCAATTAAATTCTTAAATATATTTACTCACCATGAACATTAAACTTATGCGGACACTCAGTTTATACCCAGCAAATAATTATAAAGATGGAAAATTTCTTATGTACCTTTTTATATTAATTGTGATACAAAAAGGAGATCAGCCAACATATTTACGAGAGGCGCACACATTATATGTTAAAGAGCCGTATGTGGCTTGCGAGCTACAGTTTGGCCACCCTGTTCTATAACATGCCTAGTTTAAAATCTGTTTTAATGCCACTAGTGAGATCTACGTTGTCTGTCTTGTAATGAAGGCGAATGTGTCCATTTCCTAGCTAGTACTGCAAAACGGTGACTTCTCATTTTTATCGCACTAATGGGTTTTTGGTGTATGCAAAGCTGTGTTAAACCTCTTGCATCATATGCACTGTGGCAATCCCTTGTTTAGTATGTTTGTCTAGAAGTAATTGCATTCTTTCCTTCTCAACATGTATTGAACCCCCTTTGTTCTAGTGGGCTGTGGTTAAAACTTTCAATATTTAAGGGATAGACCTGCATCTGGTGGGGGGGGGGGGAACAGCTACCCACTGCAACTTAGCCCTTGCGTAGGCCTGGTTGTCTTGCCTTAAACTTGCGTGAGGGGAAAAGGCTCCCTGCCTACAATTGGACTTACTTCCATATTCTGCTCTTGTAGTTCCACCTTTGCCTCATGCCTTGGGTTTGGCTATGTTCCCTCTCTACTTTGCTTCTGTTTTACCATTTTTCTTAAAATTCATACCTATCTTCTACATTACAACAAAGCGCTGGGCAAATAGTTCAGTCCTCCTCTTCTCATCCACCTGCTTTTCTGGTGTAGTGTTAGGATAAAAACACCCAGAGCAGTGCTGAGTCTGTACACTGCATACAGGTACCAGCGGCTGGTTGCGGCCATCTTGGGCAACATGACATTGCCCTGAAGTGACTGCATTAGGAAGTCACATGCAGTCTGTATGCCTGGCTCCACTGTTGCAGTTGCTCTCCCAAACACCTAAGAAGTCTTCTGTTGAGAGCATTTGTCACAGATGTCTACTCCTAAATTGCACTCCCTATTTGTTGCTCAAAATGAAACCTTCAAGAGCTCATTTTGTCTACTAGTCAGTTGGGTAGGGTGGACGGGTAGCTGGCTTATCCTTGACACATTGTCTCTGGATTTGTAGTTAATCTTGCTCCACTGTGCATATTGCTGTGACTTCCTCTCAATCCTTCCCCCCCCCCAAAAAAAGATAGGCTATTCAGTTAGTGTTCAAATGCATACTTTGCTATTGCTTTTCCCTAATAATGCGGGTCAAGAAGCAACAGTTCGAACCGGCCATGGAACAACCGATTGGTTCAAAATTGGGAAGGGAGTAGGGCAAGGCTGTATATTGTCACCCTGCTTATTTAACTTATATGCAGAGTACATTATGAGAAATGCAGGGCTGAATGAATCGCAAGCCGGCATCAAGAGCCTCTTGATGTGAGTGAAAGAGGAGAGTGCAAAAGTTGGCTTGAAACTCAACATTAATAAAACTAAGATCATGGCATCTGGTCCCATCAATTCCTGGCAAATAGAAGGGGCAGAAATGGAAGCAGTAACAGATTTTACTTTTTTGGGTTCCAAGATCACTGCAGACAGACAGCAGCCATGAAATTAAAAGACACTTACTCCTTGGAAGGAAAGCTATGGCAAACTTAGATAGCATAATAAAAAGCAGAGATATCACCATGCCAACAAAAGTTCGTATAGTCAGGGCGATGGTGTTCCCAGTAGCAATGTATGGTTGCGAGAGTTGGACCACAAGGAAGGCTGAGCGCCGAAGAATAGATGCTTTTGAACTGTGGTGCTGGAGAAGACTCCTGAGAGTCCCTTGGACTGCTAGGAGATCAAATCAGTCAATCCTAAAGGAAATCAACCCTGACTGTTCCCTGGAAGGACAGGTACTGAGGCTGAAGCTCAAATATTTCGGCCACCTAATGCGAAGAGAGGAGTCGCTGGAGAAGACTCTGATGCTGGGAAAGATTGAAGGCAAAAGGAGAAGGGGAAGGCAAAGGATGAGATGGTTAGACAGCATCACCGATGCAACGAACATGAAAATGAGCGAACTCAGGAAGATAGTGGAGGATAGGAAGGCCTGGCGGGATATGGTTCATGGGATCACGAAGGGTCGGACACGATTTAACGACTGAACAACAACAATAACGCTTATTTCCAGTTTACAAGACAAGTTCCAGAGATTGTTGCAGTAAAACTTCAAAGCATACTGTAGCACCTTAGGCTAGCCACTTTATTTCCGTGTGCGCGCGCTATAGTGTAATAATGTTATGCAACTGACGCTTCTATTATTACAACCTCAGAAGGGGTGCAAAATTCTTAAAACAAATACTGAACGATTGGACTTACTGGTGCAGGTTGGGCAGGATCTATATAGTGCCTTTGTTGAGGCATGATATCACTGCTGTTACATCATCAAAGTGACCCTTTTAACATTAATACGTTACAATATAGTCAGAATGATAGAGCAACTCCCGTAGTTGGCGGTACGAAACTGCACGTTGGTGTTATGACATCAGCGTGTGAGGTTGCTGGGAGGGGATATGACATCATTGCATCACGTTCCTCTGGAGAAGCTTCTTGCTGACACTATGTCTTGGAAAACCGAGAGAGCTTAAAATGGCCCTAAGGGGGAATGAAGAATTAAACAACTCCAAATTAGTCGGGGAGCGGGGAAGGGAAGATAAGTGCAGGGACTATCTGCGCCTCTTCCGGCGGAGGGATTTTATTGCTTCTTGCGTCTCGACCGGCGGAGGGATATGACGCTGTGGGCGGAGTTGCGTGCCGTGCGCAGAGAGGAAGGGGATCCGGCAGCGACTGCTAGAGAGAGGGAGAGTCGGGGGGCAGCAGCGGAGACCGAGCGGGGAGGGGGCGAAGGACAACGAGACCAAACGGGCCTCCCCCCGCGAAGCAAGGGAGCGCAGTGTGGACCAAGCAGCCTCCCTCCCCAGGCCGGACCCCTCCAGCCAGCTACCCCTCCCCCATCCTTACTCACCTCACCGCTTCGGCCAATCAGCTGGGGGGGCCCCCGCGAGGATAGCGGAGGGTACCAGCCTCGCGGCCAATCAGCGTGAGGGGCTCACGGGACCCCTTGCAGCGAGCCTTAACGAAGGCGAAAGAGTGGGGTGTGTGTTGCAACCACCCTCAACGGCCGGCGCTCTTAAAGGTACAGCTTGGGGGGCAGCGAGAAGAGGGGGTACTTTCAGCCGGAGGACAACAAACCCCCAAACCTCCAGCTCCTGTCAATGGATTTAAAGGGAGCTCGGCCCTCTTAAAGGGGAGTGCTTCTCGGTCCCACACTGACTAAGACGGAGGGGTAGGGTTCTTAAAGGTGAAATTTGGTTTTTTTCTGGAGGACTTTGAACACTGGATTCTTAAAGGGGAGTGCGAGTTGACGAGGAAAATGTGCGGAGGGCCTTTAATTCGGATTATTAAAAGAGGAGTGGATGCCTGACAACGAAACCTGAGGAGAAATTTAAATCTTAAACTCTTAAAGGGGAGGCCACTCTTGGCAGGAAACATATGGACGACTTTAAATCCTAAATTCATAAAAGGGATTGAATGAGAGAACATTGAGATCCACAAAAATCTGGATTCTTAAAGGCGAGGTCACACCCTGTAGGAGGGATCCAGGAGATTTTTTTTTAAGCCCTGAGATTTGCAAAGAGGAAGCGCCTGTCTGAGGAGCACAGAAGAGGAATTTTGGAAAGAGATGCTCCCACGGAACTCCTTATGGAAGAAGACCTTGTCATCGAAGGGGAGGAAGTGACTGCCCTTGGAGCGGAAACCATTTGCCATTGTTGGCAGAATTCACATCTGCAGTCTTAAAGGAGAGGCTGTTCAAGCTCTTATCCCTACCCGGGTATACTGAAAGCGTGATTCTTAGGAAGCCTAAGAATGATTTCTGGCTTTATTTTTAAAAACATAGGCACTTAAAGTGGAAACTTTCTTCAAGCTCCTAGACACCAGCAACATCCTGGAGTGAGTGTAAAGCTATTTTAGAATTGGACTTAGAAAGGCATCCATCCCTCAGCACTGTATTGCAGTTGGAGGGATGTAAAACCTCTGTTAAAGGCAAGGGTGCTGGTGTTTGACAGATTTTTATTCCAGGCACCTCGGGAAAGCTCCACATTAAAAAAAAAAGCTCTCTGTGCTAATTAGCAGGAGCTAATTTCACATTAAACCTTCCCAGATCAATTTCTACTTTTAGAGTTGTATGTTGAAAGTATTTAATTTTTTTTTAATTTAATGGTCTTGCCTTTAAGAGGAAGACAAAAAAAGGAAGCTACTGTTCCTGTCACTGGCGAGGGAATTAAACTTGAGTGAAAGGGCAAGTGCCCTAACCTTCCTGAAACAAAGAGGTTTCTCTCATTTGTGTAGGCTCTCTAAATATAAATTGAGGCACGTTTATTGACAGGAAGGGATAGAGGCCTAGGGGATTCTTGCCTCTCAGTACGAAATCCCTTTTTGAAAGGAGGACTCTTGTTGTTTGGTGCTGAGTGACATTGACAAACAAGAAAGGGAAGTTGAGAGCAGCTGCAATGCAACTGGCTGGCGAGGGGTGAAGGGTACTCTTCCCACATTTTTCCAGTACCCACAAGACACAACACGACACTTTCTCTGTACCTCAAGAGTGGCATTATGGAAGGAACAGCAACAGCCCCTGCCCCGTGCTGGAGTGGGGGAGGAGGCAGCAGTGGCAGAGCAAGGAGGCAACGGCGTTGCTCACGGCGGGACCGTGAGAGCCGCTGCACTCGTCGTCGAGGGGGCCGTCCTGGGGATGCTTCCCATCGGGGCCTCTCATCATCTTCATCTTCAGGATCGGACAGTGAAGGCCCTTCTCCTCCTGCCCCTGTGGCACCTGGGAAAGGCCGCCCCCTGCCACGGCGGCGGCGGCGGCCCCTTCGGCGGCGGAAGAGAGCCTCTGGATCTTCTTGCAGTCGTGATGAGGAGGAGGATGAAGAAGAAGAAGAGGACCTCATTGATGGCTTTGCTATTGCCAGTTTCGTCAGCCTTGAGGCGCTTGAGGTGAGGCAGGTACCTTGACATCTGGCAGAAAGAGATCAGAGACTTGTATGTGACATAGAGTGGGCTGGCAGATTTGTTGTCCTGGGAGCTGAAATATAGCTTGGAAGGAGAAACGGGGTTCCAGTAGGTTCCCATAGTTCTGGATTGAGTGCAGACTAATAAATGCAACAGGATGAAGTGAGCTAGGGCAGGATGTATTTGGGATATAGGAATGGAGGCTTACTTAGTTGCTGTTATGCTTTAACGCAGCAGTTTTCTAACAGCATGGCACTCCCAAGTCAACAATTTCCAGACACCTATGACTCTTGTTTGTCTCAATGGCTGACCTAGGAGTATCGGATGCTGTGGAACCACTGAAGCTAAGCAAGTGTGGACCTGATTGGTTCTTTGGATGGGAGGCTACTGAGAGCTCCCCTCTAAAGAGCAGGGTATAAGTCAATCTTTTAACATTATGTTTCATAACGTTCAAGACATCTAGCACAAAACAAAGGTAAATTGGTTGTTGTATTCAGTCCAAAGTCATGTTCCAGAGTCAAGTGGGAATAAATGAAAAGGCCATAATGTCTGGTGGCCATAATGACACTTCCGGAGAGATGAGCATCAAGGAAGGACGATGCTCCATTGGTCTTCTGTGCTGTTAATCTATCCAAGTAGGGAGGCACTCAGATTCATAAGTTAAAAGGGGTTGGCTTGAGATGGACAGTGGGGTGCAGCTCCAGTCTTTGCCTCCTGGTATATTTTTGGGACAAGCAATATCCCTTCATGAGACACTGAGTGTGGGAGATGAGGAGTCCTAAACTCTTGAAATACTAGTATAGAAGAGATGAACTGGTATCCATTCAGGAACCCAGTTTTTTATAAAGCAACTACCTTGTTTACGTGAAGACCCAACATCAGTCCCTGGCATCTCTGTTTTAAAGGGGTGTGAGTAACTGGGCTAGGACAGATTGCAGCATGAGACCTTGGAGGACCCACTCTGTCAAGAGTGGGTGTGTAGTATGAGATGGGAACCAGTGGAGGATTTAGCAAGCAAGTTTGAAAGGAGGCTCTGTATCCACTCTGCATAGGGTGAGGGTCCCAAGTTTGTATGTAACTGAGTGGCAAAACTGCAGCCTGTTTCTTATAACTGGTGGAAAGAACATGCTCTTAGGTAGGGATTTCTCAGACTGTGATCCTATATCAGTACCACACCATCCCACCCCCTAGTCAGCTTTTCCAGGCATCTTTTCAGGTTTGCGGTATGGAGCAGTAAACCGTGTATAATTGGCAAATAAGTATTTTTGTTGATTCATTATATAGATTTTAGTTAATAAATCAAATGTGCATGAATAAAAGCTATAGTTCAGAATCAAAAAGCATACTCTTTTGTTTTTAGATGATGCATAGATGTGTCATGACAGGTGTCAGCATTCTCTCCTCAGTAAGAGAAAAGTGAGCCTCTTTTAAGATGGTGCTTGTCATAGGATGTCTGTATAAGTACTTGTATTAAAAGTACTTGTACTTGTATTGATGCTACCTGATTATCCAGGGAACCCTTTTTATTAATTAAAAGCTTTTTTTAAAAATGGCTTAATATAGCCAATTGATTGATGTTGTAGTTTTGCTATTTGTTTCTTGATAAGAATGGGATCGCTGGACTTTTTAATTATTATGGTTAATAAGAATATTTATATACCACTTTTCAACAAAAATGTTCACAAAGCAGTTTACAGAGAAAAACATATAACTAAATAGCTTCGTGTCCCAAAAGGACTCGCAATCCAAAAAGATGCGGAAGAACATCAGCCACAGCCATTAGAAAAGATACTGTGCTGGGGTGAAGAGGGACAGCTACTTTTCCACGCTAAATGTGAGAGGGAAAAGGCACCTCTCTGCCCAGTTGGCAGGGTAATAGGCAGTGGTGTGTACTTTTTCAGTGATGTGTGAGATCCAGCTGTTTTTCTTGCTGAAGCAGGGAGGCTCTGCTTAACCTACAAATACTTATAGACCAGTTCTTAGCTGGCTTCACTTGTCTTTCCTGCTAGGCAGGACTGAGTAAGGAACAGGGTGTGAACGCAGGTGTTTTGGCCAGACTCCAGAGGAATCCAGTATGTAGCTAACAGAACATGTCATAGGGCTGGATTATGTTCAACACTCTGCTCCCCAGAGACAGACTATCTTACACTTTCCACTTCTCTTTGTAGGCTTTACCTACTGAGACCTTTTATCTTCCCCTGAGGCCTGTCCAACTTGTCACCATCTTCCTTGAACAACTTCTATAAAAGTTACTAGCCCTCCCATACCTATGCTAGTCATTTGTTGCTTAACAGTAGGCCTTCCAGGAAAAAAAGAGGCCAGTTTACTTCCACTGTACAAAGGTTGCAGCTGTTTGGTTGCCTGAAGGTGATTTTTTACTTGCCACAGGTGGGAAGGTGAATGCTTGTTGAAAAGCCAGTTAGTACCCAAAAGAAATACTCCAGACGTAACTGACCAAAAAAGGAAATGTTGAGTTTCATTTGTCTTTAACAGCCGGTGCTAGTTAGAGTCGTGTATAACATAGCTAGCTTTATTTTGTTCTTAAGCATAGAAAATATTTAGGATATTATTTATTACATTTTTATCCCACCTTTCTTCCAAGGAGCTCAGGGAATGGTTTTGTCTTTTACAGTACAATCCTATCCAGCTCCCCCACTGGTGCAGCTGGTGGGGGGGGGGGCAGAACGGGAGGCTTTGGAAGGAAGGGGGGATTTAAATCCCCCACCAGTGCACCACTGGCTGCACCAGTGGGGGAACGGGATAGGATTGTGTTGTTAGCCTCATAAGAGGTTAGACTGAGAGACGGCAACTGGTCCAAAGTTATCCAGTAAGCTTTATTATGGCTGAGTGGAGGTTTGAACCCAGTCCTCCCAGGTCAGCCAACACACCACTAACCAGGACAATGCTGGCCATTTTGCTTCGGATCAATACAGTTAATCTTTAACTTTCCATCTAGTTTTATTAAACATGTGAGTGTCCCCTGTATCTATAAAATATAAGGAAATGCGTATTTTATGTTATTTTTAAGTCCAACGGATACAATTAGATTGATATGAATAGTAATTAATACATATTTCATTTTTTTTCAGAATGTCTTGTTTGCACATTTTTTGTGCTTTCAAAACTTTTTGAAAAAATCAGTAATCTAGGTGGCTCACAAAAAAGATACAATAATATACATGCGCACACACAGTCATAAAGCACAGAAAAATTAAAGCAGTAGTAAAAAAAATAGTAGAGCAGATAAAACCAATCTTAAAAGAAGGCTGAAATGCTTTGGCAAACAAAAGCATCTTTGCCTGGCATTGGAGTGGCATCACAGCTGGCATCAGCTGCCCTATAGGTACGGAGTCATGACTGAAAAGACTGGTCACCTCTCATCTTAATTCAGATGGTGAGGGAACTTGGAGGGAGGGCCTTCAATGACTGATGCAGTGTCTGGGCAGGTTCATGTGGTAGAAGGTGGTTCTTTAGGTACTTGGGTCTCAAGCCGCTTTGGACTTCATAATACCAGCTCTTTGAATTATGCCTGGAAATACTGTACATTGGCAGCCAGTATAGCTGTTTAAGAAGTGGTAAGAAATGTATTGAATACAGAGATTACCCTGGATGAAGCATTCTGGAAAGAGAAAACAGGATGAGGGGAGCCGCTCGTGCCCCGCTCCTTACCCAGTCCTGCCTAGCAGGAAAAGCAGGTGAAGCCAGTTCAGAACTGGTCTATAAGCCCAGCCTGGAGCATTTGTGGGTTAAGCAGAGTCTCCCTTGCTGCCTTAGCAAGCAAAACAGCTGGATCTCAGGGGTTCTGCACAGTTTAATGCACACATGTTTTGTTGTCTGCCCACAGAAGGATGCAACCTTGAAGACTCCGGAGCGGTTGGAGCTTCGGATGAAGCATTCTGGAAAGAGAAAACGGGATGAAGGGAACAACTCTGAGCCCGAGGATGAGGATGGAAGCTCGGAGAAGGGTCGCGGCCGGAGCTGTGGAGGGGAGAGAACACTGAGAAAACGTAGCAAGAGGCGGCACAAAGAGGTGAGGCCTTGAGATGGAGGAAACAGGCATGTAGGGGAATAATGAGATGCAAAAAATCTGGAGGGAGAATTACAGCCCATTCCAACCCAACTCCTCTCCAAGTCAGGCATAAGTGTGGCCTAAGTGCAGCCTAAGTTAGGCAGAAGTTATGCCTGAGGTAGGTCAGAGTTATGCCTGAGTTAGGCAGGCTGCAGTTTCTGTGGCCCAGCACCACCCCAGGATCCAGGCAACACTTACCTCCCAGGCAGGCAGGCTCTTCTCCAGGCTCCGTTTCTGGCTCAGGCATGTGCAGGCCTCTGTCTGCATGTGTCAGCGTCCATCCATGGCAGCTGCCACAGGGTCTGTCGCAGCCCGGTCGCAAAGGGGCTGACCGCAGGCAGGGGGGTTGTGCCAGTCATGTGGTGGGCGCAGGGCAGGTGACAGGTGAGCGAAGTGCCTGAGCCCAGCCGCCACAGGGCACCCTGTGCATCAGCCACCTGCTGCAGGGGAGAGTGGCCGTCCCCTCCCTCCTGCAGAAGGCGATGCCACCCCCAAGCCACGTTGAGGCTGCACTGGGGGGTGAGCGGGGGAGGGAAGGGAAGGGGAGGGGGGTGGAAACGTCACACACAAGGGGGGTCTCATGAGGACTGGAACTGCCTCTGACATGACTCGCCCGTGCGCTGCCTGAAGCCCTGGGCCTCCAAGGCCGGGGCAATGCCCACAAAGAAGGCATCCCGGCGTGCCTGCTGCTCTGTGCCCCGGCCAAGACCAAGAGATGCCTTGGGCTTGTCTGCTGCGAGCGTGAAGGGCTCACACAGCTCATCACACCCCCAGATGGGGCGACGACGGCGCCTCACGGCAGGCGCTCTAGCAGGGTGGGGGGTGGCCAGCAGCCATCATCAGGGAGTGGGAGGAGAGGCAGACACACAGGCAGGCAGACAGGGGGTGCTGGGGAGGGGCATGGGTGGGTCAGAGACAGACAGACAGACAACAAGGCTGGTGGGAGACAGATTCCGAGAGAGGGGTCTGCAGAGACCGATAGGGACACAGGGGGCGCTCCGCAGATGAAGGTGATGCATAAACAGGCGCCTCTTATGCAGACAGACTTTGGGCGGAGGCGCCTGCATTACGGGCGGACCTTCGACGGAGGCGCCTGCATTACGGGCGGACCTTCGACGGAGGCGCCTGCATTACGGGCGGACCTTCGACGGAGGCGCCTGCATTACGGGCGGACCTTCGACGGAGGCGCCTGCATTACGGGCGGACCTTCGACGGAGGCGCCTGCATTACGGGCGGACACCCTGGCTGTCACTGTTTGCCTGCCTGAGAGGCCCCCCTGACTCCCCCCTCCCCTCTGTGCCATGGGGGTCTCGCAGCGCCCCTGCTGGGTTCTCCCAGGGAAGGCTGTGGCAGTCCCTGGCTGGGACTCATGTAGGGGCTTCAGTGCTGGGGGCTGTCTGTGTGTGTGTGTAGGGCAATGCTTGTGTAAACACTGGGCACATATGTTTCACTGGGGCTCTGCCCGAGGGGCATCTTTATTGTTCTGGAACGTTAGCAGACATGGCCAGGCGAGGCTGTCAGGGGTAGTCACAGCAGCCAATCAGAAAGCAGCAGCACACCTGCCCCATGGACCTGGACATGCAGGCTCTTCCCCTGTGGAACCACAGCCTGCTCCATAGAAAGGGGAGGGGCAGCAAGAATGACAGCCAGGGAGGTGGAGCAGCAGCAGCGCCGGCAGCTGAGGAGGGTTGCAGGGCTGGCTCCCTGACCTCTGGCAGCATCGAGGCAGACGACAGTGGGGCAACCAGACTGCAGGCCCAGGGGTGCTCCCAGGAAGGTAGGTGATAGTGGACGTTCCTGGGGAGACAAAAAACAAGGGGGAGTTACATGTCAGCTGGTATGTGGAAGCAGTCACCATTGACAACAAGCCAGTGTGCCGGTTGCAAAAGCCTGCAGGGAGAGAAATAAAACACAGCTGATAGGTGTGACACACATAGCATGGTCTGAGCTGCTTACCTGGGTGTAAGGAGAGCATGATCCTGTAAGGGGAAAGGGTCAAAGAGAGAGACAACACAACTTGGGGGTCACAACCATGGCAAACCTAGCAATACTGACCTGTCAGTAGACCCTGTGGAGAAAAGGGGGGGGGGGGGAGAACAGCTGGTGTCTACATAAGGCTAACAGTTCCACACTTGTGGCATTGTCTGCTCACATGACTACAGGCAGCAATCAGACACAACAGTGGTAAAGAGGCATGTATCCTATATATCATAGCAGGCAAAGCAGGCAGCTATGAGACAACACATTGGTAAAGAGGCATATCTTAGCAGGCTATGCAGGCAGCTATGAGACAACACATTGGTAGAGAGGCATGTCATGGCAGGCTATGCAGGCAGCTATGAGACAAGACATTGGTAGAGAGGCATGTCATGGCAGGCTATGCAGACAGCTATGAGACAACACATTGGTAGAGAGGCATGTCATGGCAGGCTATGCAGACAGCTATGAGACAACACATTGGTAAAGAGGCATGTATCCTTCCTATATTTCTAAATGCAAAGAGGCAGCAGTCAGACCACATGTCAGCACAAACCCTGCTCTTACCTGCTCTTACCTGCTGGTGTTGCCTGTGAGGGGGGGGGAAGAGGGGCTGGGAGAAAGACATGGGTTAGCAAACACTTGCATGGAGGCAGCTGCCCAGGCACAGCTGTAAACAGGTTGGCCACAGCCAGAACAGCCCTCTCTGCCCTAGAGGGAGGCAGAGAGGAGAAGAGAGAAGTGGGGTGTTTGTGAATTTTGCCCTCCACCAACAAAGTCCCACTTTGTGGCTGTGAGGGACAGAACCCCATGCCACGTGCTCAGAGAGAGAGAGAGAGAGAGTGACTGGAGGTCTGGGGCTGGGCTTTTGTGGGAATAAGGCTGGGTGGGGCTGGGTGCTGATAGGCTCCCTATCTTAGGCATAACTCTGTCGGTTTCCAGACCTAGCAGGCCCAACTCCGTCCTAACTCTGACCTAACTCAGGAGTAGGGTGTTAGAAATTTTCAGGAGAGGGCTGGTTTAGGTAAGGTAAAATGGCTCCTATGGGTCTCCTCGAATTTGGGTCCACCTTTTTGGTCGACCTAAATTTTGTGTCAGCATTTGTGTTGGAGGGGGCATGTCTGTGCTTGCCAGGGTCTGGAATCCAACGTTAATTGGTTGCCGCCCCCGTTACACCCACGGTCTGCCCATGTTCCGCCCACTTTTAGGTCAACTTTAGGTCTGACTTGTCCTGCTTAGCCCTTGGGTTGGAATGGGCTGTTCTTAGTCCGTTGGTCGTAACTTCGACCTAACTTTGACCTAACTTCGCCCTAAATGGTTGCATTCCAGACCTAACTTTGACCTAAACGACTTAGGCTGACTTTAGGTCTGACTTGGGCTGCTTAGCACTTGGGTTGGAATGGGCTGTTAGTTAAGCAGAGACCTGCTTATCTGTTGCAGTTAAAAACAACCAAAAAAGGGGTTTTTTTACTTACCGTGGCCTCCGGGGGGGGGGTGCAGGGAGGCCTGCAGACCCCTCCGTAGGCCTCCTCGATCTTTAGATCACCGCAGAGTGACCGGAGATGGTCGTAAATTGCTGCGGAACGGCGATCTGAAGATTGAGGTGGCCTGCGGAGGGGTCTACAGGCTTCCCTGCACCCTCCCGAGGCCGCGGTAATTAAAAAAAACCTGTTTCGATCATTTTTTCCTCAGCGGTGGTGATGCCTGGGATCGCTGCCACCACTGGCCCCGCCACCACACGCACTCACAGGGTGAACCTGCCTCACAGGGAGAACTTTGAGAACTGCTGGAGTATAGCATAGGTTGCTAATCAGATGACTGGGGGGGGGGGGGCGGGGGAGCGACTGTTAAAAAAGCATCAACCATGGCTGTTTTGAGGCTAAAAAAAATTTGACCAGTGATTAATAACTGAACACTGTGTGTAATGTTGTATTATGGTTTTTTCCTCATTGGATTTTTGTCTCTGAGTTTAGCATTCTCTTAGAATTGTGACTTGGATAAATAGCAAACTAAAGAGTTGGCAGGAGTTATTAAATCTCATCAGCGTTGAAGTTATTTTTGTGATATAGATAATGTGCAACCACCAATATTCAGGGAAAATAATAATTCTGGACATATGGTAAAAAAGAGGCTTGTCTGGGACCAGAATATAGTCCCCTAAATTCGTTTCACTGCCCAGGCAAAGTCATTGAACATCAGAAAATAATTTCCTCACACGTGTGCAGGGTGTCTTTCCTTTAAACACTGAATAACCACAGTTTACTTGTTCGATTAAAGATAAGGCATACCAAATCAAAGGGTGTGATACTGATGCACACTTGAAGACCAGCATTTCTTGTAGTAGAAGTAGAACCAGATGCTGATTCTGGGCTCTCCCCATACAAGGTTTGTGATCTTTTGGGTCAACCAATTGGGCTTTCTGTTGTAGAGCTGAGCCTGGAAAGAAGGTTGAGTTAGAGGGAATGGGAGGAAAGGTATATGGCCAATAGGTGCTCCAGAATTGCTTATTGCATACCATTTGAACAGAGAGGTGGTCACAGCTGATGACCAGATTATCTTAGAGCAAGGGATGGACTCCAGAGGACCCACCATGTGCCTGTCGCCCAGTCACAAGTAAGGAGCATTCCATTTCCTGGGAGTACAGAGCACGTACCATATTTCTTCGATTCTAAGACGCACGTTTTTTCTAAATTTACCAATTCAAAAAAGGGGTGCGTCTTAGAATCGATGAATTTAAATTGCACCCCAAAACGCCACCTTCTTGCTTACCGGGACTGGTGGGGGTTTCGGGGAGGCCTGCGCGACCCTCTGTAGGCCTCCCTGATCTTCAGTTCGGCGAAAACCAGCTGTTTTCAACCATTTCCGGTTTTCGCAAAAACCATTTTTTTGGCCAAACTGAACATCAGGGAGGCCTGCGCGATCCTCTGCAGGCCTCCCTGATCTTCAGTTCTGCAAAAAATGGCTATTTTCGGGCACTTCCGTTTTTTGCGAAAACCGGACATGGTCGAAAACAGCTGTTTTTCGCCGAACTGAAGATCGGGGAAGCCTGCAGAGGGTCGCGCAGGCCTCCCCAAAGCCCCCACAAGCCCCGGTAATAAGTAAGAAGGTGGCGTTTTGGGGTTACAATTTACACATAAATCCTTGGGGGAAATTTTTTTTCCCTGCTGGTGGTAGCAAAATTAAAGGTGCGTCTTAGAATTGATGGCACCTTAGAATGGAAGAAATACGGTATCTCTAAAGCAGACACTTTTCTTTCTTTAGCCTGTATCTTAAAATCCCATGACAACCCTGATAGATCCAGAAGAGTTAGCAATTACAGGTCCCCACCGCTTTCCCTTTATTTTTATTTTTTTAAACTTTGGATTTGGCAGTTCTCATTGTCATTGTGACTCTAATCTCTCCCCCCCCTTTTTTTTCCCAGCCTTCTCTTCAATCCTACCTGGAAACTGGATATATAGTAAGTGGGTCTAACATTTTGTATGTGCTATGCACACCCCTGCCCCAGTCTAGTTTTCCCCAGCAGTGAGTCCCAGATAGCATGCTGTTGGATCCTTGCTGCTCTCTGAGGAATCCTCTCACCTTTCCCTTAAGGTGAAGTGTGTGTGTTGGATTTGTAAGACCTTCCCCAAAAGGGGTGGGAGTCCTTGTGCTACACCAAAGCAGTAGTCTGCCCATCGGGCAGCTATAAGGTGCAAAGTCTGTGCCTTCAGTCACCAGTGGATCCAGCCACATCTCTTTCCAGCAGCATCAGTCTGCATGCTTTCTTTGCATTTGTAAATTCAATTTGCTGTATTCTCTTAATTTTAAGAGCCTGGGGTGTAATAATCAGCTTCACGGATATTGAGTGTCTTGTACTAGATAAACTTTTATTAGAGCTGTTCAGTTATAAGATGGTTTGGATGCTTTTTTATTCTTTCATGTTGAGTTGAGTACTGGGTGCAGTGTAGCTGCTTTGTCATAAAATTCTTAAGCTGTCTACTTTAAATCCTGACCTGAACAGAGCCTTAGGAATATAGATCTTTTTTTTTAAGGAATATAGATTTTTTTATTTTAAAATTACCCACTACCAATTACTTTACACACCCGTGCGCAAAAAAACACGCAACATCTCGCTTTAAACTTGTAATATTGTCCAATACAATTGCAATCTCACCACTACAATGTCTCTAACACAAGGTTTGAAATTCTATACGTGTCTATGTAATTGCTGGTGTGGTCTCTTGGTTCCATGGCCAAAATTTGGCCCATTTAACTTTTGACATTTTGTCTTTTTCATTACTTATTGCTTTTATTTTAAATAAAATCATTTCCACTGAATTGTTAATTGAACAGAGCCTTAGGCATGGGGGTTTCTCTGGGGAGAAGCTCCAATTTGGTGCAACAATTGATTTCAGTCTTTGTCTTTCTCTTGTCACAGTGTGATACAGAAAGTGACCCAGAGGAGCAGGTAGGCACTGACAGTCTCCCACCTGACCCCCATAATGTACTGGGCTTCACTTGTGACTGCCTGGCCCATTTTGCACTTGCCAGTAGCTGTATATTTTTCTGAGTGGGGTGTATGGGGAGTGGAGTAGTAATAACTCTTAGGTTTTGCTGACTGTGCAAAACATTTCACATACCTTAACTTGATATAGTCAATACAGCAGCCCTGTAAGGTAAGTATAGTGAACCCTCAATTTAACTGACTAATGGGGGGAAAGGAATGACCGCTAATGTTGAAAGTCTGTTTATTCAGAATGCATTTATCATAGTGCATGTTTATATATTTAAGGGGTTAAATGCACTTGCACAAAACATGTAACTAGTTTTTAATGAAGCAGACCATGTCCATTATTTCCAAAGTCTGTTAAATTGAGGTCTGTTAATTTGAGGATTCACTGTAGTATTGTCCCTGTATTGCTGATGGGAGGACAGAGGTTGAATGGGAGTGGCTTACCTAAGACCAGCTACTGAGTTCATGGCAGAGGTGAAAGTCGAATCAGAGAAGTCCTGATTCGCAGTTCAGTCTTTTAACCAATACACAACACCAGCTTAGCAAGACAGACCTAGCCGTGTGAAGAATCCTGTTTCGATGCACACGGTGTCACCTGGGACCTGCTTCTCGACTTATCCCATTCAGTTCTGGTGTCAGTGTGAATACTGCAACCGCATGGATATATCCACAAACATATGCCGTATAGGTTAAAATAGATTAAGAGCAATCTGCCTGAATTAGAAATTATTTTCTACTTCATATAAATGCTTCAGGCTTGGGGCATATTCAGCATTGATTAATAGAATTTTTGGATGAAAGGCTACTGTGTCACTTGCTTTGGAAGAGAATGCTGTGCCCTCAAGAAGCTTGCAGGGCATCTTTTTAGTGTGTGTCGAAAGAATTTGGGATGGTACACATCCTGTTTTGAGTCTTCTTGGCAGGGGAGAACTGAATAATGGATCCTCATGTTTTTGTTTTCAACAGGCCTCCATTGATGACCTCGAACAGTCATTCACTGTCTCAACCAGCAAAGGTGAGTGTTGATAAATAGTAAGCTGCTGAGGCTTTGTTTGCCAAAGAGAATATCACAGTAGTTGTATGCCTTGGATTTTTAGGTACGTACTGCTGGCTGATATTAGTCAGGATTCAGCCAAAGGCATCCTTGTAAGCAGGTTAGCAAGAGCGTGGATACATCTGCTTTCCGGTCTAGACGCCAAGGTGCCAGAACAGACTGATATAGTATATTTTGTTCTGGTGGGAATAACCCATACTGGATTTTCTTTCCTCCGCTTCATGACATTTCTATTGGTGTTGGGTGTGGAGTCCTTGGTGTGTGTGTGGGGGGGGGGGGGGAACCATTCAAAGAAGATAAAATACATTTACTACACATTATAACTCTAATGCAGCTTTTTTTAGTGTTGATGCTTTATAGTCCTGGTGTGATAGATAGCCATTCTAACCAATGGGAGCAGTGCATTCTAGGCAAATCGGTGCCTATTTCCTGCCTGTTAGATCAGTGATGTCTCCAATAGTGCTGTTTCATGCAGCACTCAACTTTTGGGGAACTTGTCCCCCCCACCCTATCTGAGGTATTGCTGTACTGGATTCTGTCTTGTTTAAGAAGGAGGGAGATTCTTACAAGTTCCCCATAAGACTCTTTTCAAAATAATAATGCATTTTATAGAACACTGTTTATGAAATGCTTTGCTCAGAGTTGCAGATTGCATCCTCTAAGGATGGGATTTCTTCCCACTTTGTCTTTGCCCATTTCATAGTAGGCTGTTAAGTATCCAACTGTTTTAGACTGGATACCTAGTTCATCCCCTAAATTGTCCTTGGAGCCAGTCACTTATTGTCCTCTCCTGCACATAAGACCAAGCTGAGAAATAGTGACTTGTCCAAGGACTGCTGAGGGAGTCCATGGTTGAGCTAGAATTTTACTGCAACGTGGTATGTTGGAATCTTGCTGGTGCCTTCATATCTGTTTTTCTCCTTCTCCCCTCCTTCCCTTTCCGTTTCTTCTGGCAGCCTCGGGACCCATTGGTGCATTAAACGGGAGCTGTGAAGCCAAACTCTCTGTGATCCCTAAAGTCTCTGGCCTGGAACGGAGCCAGGAGCGTAACTATGAGGCCGACCGGGACCCCCTGCTAGTGCCTTTCCTGCCCAAGGAGCCCCCTTCTCAGGCAGCCGCAGTCCCCATTCCAGCTCAGGCCTTGCCCCCCAGTCCTCCGGCCCCACCTCCCGCCAGGACTCGGGCTCAGACACCTAACACTGCTCGTGGGACACCTCAGCCCAAAGGCCAGCTGCCTCCACCGCCTCAGGGGGGAGCAGTCCCTCACAACCTTGGCCAGAGCCATCTGCACATGAAGGTACCGCCCTTTGCCAGCCAGGCACAGGCACCATACACAGTCGGACTGGACCTCAGCACTGGAGGGTGAGTTCAGCAGTATTTCTGCACAGTGCTTGCTCTAGCTTTTCTCTCTTCGTGAAGGAGGGTATATCCAGAATCTCCTCTTGCTCACTCTTGAAGCAGGACTTATGCTAATTAGACTTCTTGCCTTTCTTTTGCTTTTCCTTTCATTTAAGTATCCTGAGTGGATATGCATGAATGGCTTCCCACATGTAAAGCTGCAATCTAGGCAACTGTAGCTGATGTTAAACTGTTTTGTGGTTGCTGGTGGTCTACCCTTAGTTACGGGCTTGTTCCATTGTTATGGAGTGAAGATGCTAATTCTGTCTTTCCCTCCAAGCATTGCTGTAGCCTTCTATCACTACTTCCTGGGTCTTTGTTTAGGGAAGAGGATGACAATTTACCCATACTGATGATTGGGGTGTTTTTTGCATTGGGTCCAAATATATATGCAATGTTTTTTAAAAGCATTCTCCTTTACTCAAGAGCATTTTGCTTTATTTTTTTATTGGCACCTTCATTGTGCTTGCTACCCATGCAAAATGAGGAAAAACTCAGAAAAGCTTAATTTCACACATCACGGTCAAGATCAGTCGTCTGTATTGCATTCTATGCCCTCATGGAAAGCATGACTTCCGAAATATCGCAATACAGTTTTTCAGTAAAGACAGCCAAAACCTGAGGAATGCCAAGATGAAACACCATAAATGAACATGAAAAGCCTACTTTCCTGCCGCTGCCGCCTCCCCCCCCCCCTGCGGAAACCGCAGATAAAGGAGAGCTCTATCTCCGTGTGCCCAGTACCTTCCTTTATCTTCTTAAAAGAACATGTTTTTCTTTAACAGAACGCTATAAGCATGCAAGTAGCGACAAGCAGGCAGCCCTGTAAGGTATAGCGACAAGCAGGCAGGCAGGCAGCCTGCATGACAGAGAGACACAGAACAGAACATTTAGAGGAAGCAGGAAACTACCTAAATGTTCTGTTCTGTGTCTATCGTGCAAGCTGCCTGCCTGCCTGTCGCTATAAACTTGCATGCTTATAGCGTTCTGTTAAAGAAAGATGCGTTTTTTTAGAAGATAAAGGAAGGTAATGGGTGCAGGGAACCGTGGATAAGCGGATCCACGGATATGGGGATCGCACTGTATACCAGGTTTGTTCTAATGCAGATGGTCAAGAAAATCCTACTGTGTGGAAAGTTGGATGTCTGTGTTTACACTCTTTGTTGATTTTGTTTGTCCCTTCACTTTTCCATTTTTTTCTTCCCTTAAGCTATGAGTGGTTCTCCTTCTATTTTTTTTATCTTAGTAATAACTACACTTAATAGAACACTTCACATGTCCTTGCCATAGCCCTGTGAATAGATACACATTGTCATTTCCCCCTGTTGGAACTGGGGGAAGAGAGGCTTGCCAAAGGCTGCCTGGTGACTTCATGACAGAGGCAAGATTTGAACTTGCTGATCTGCAGCTCTGTCTCATAGCAACTATACTACATTAAAAAAAAACTTGAGGGGGGAAATGCCTCCTCCCTCATTTAAATATTCCCGTTTCTTTTTCTATAGAAAATAAATGAGTAATAGTGTAGTTCTATTCCTTGATTCTTTCTCCAAGTGCAGTGTTCCTTCAGTGCCTTCCTGTCTCTGGGAAGCTGTTACCTTCTCTCTCTTCTTGGCTTTTGCACTCCAGTGTTATTTCTCTCTCCCTTTTTTTAGGTGCAGCCGCGGTGCAGCTCACCCCAAACCCATCCTCCCTCCATGTTCCCCCTCTTCCTCTCAGCTCCCTCACCGACCCCCCACCCCGTCACTGGCCCTGCCTCCCCACACCTTTCCACCCACCCTTCGGCCCCCTTCCCACCACCACCCAGGCATGTTCACCCCCTCACCTGGACTCCCACCACCACCCCCGCTGCTTCAAGTTGCTGGGCACCCAGCTGCAGCCGCTCCCATATCTGGTAAGAGAGACTTGACATAAGATCTTTGGAAAAATCTCCAGGGGCTGAGTGGAAATGGGGTAATTGCAGTATTTGGGGTTATGGATCATAGTACATTGGCCCACATATGGCTCTCGAGGTACTTAATTGTAGACTGTGACAGCTTTAGAATCCTGAAAATTCCAATCTTTAAGTTTGTCGTCTTCATGGTGATAGACATATTTTTTAATATATGATGACAGAATGAAGAATCAAATAAAAATGAGATGAGGAGAAATTCTGCTTTCAGGAGGCAGCTATAGAGAGACTAACTCTGACTGGGAGAGAGGATACATGGAGAGCTGAACTCTGGAGGATAGTGGATGGGAGAGAATTCACAGTCAGCACTTAGTGGAAAGGGTCATTGCAAGAGGAGAAATCTTCAGTCAGCTAAGTTCAGAGCTGGGGCAGGCAGGGAGGAATGGAGGTTGGTTGGTTATGTGAATATAGAAAGGTATATGGGTGGGGAGTCGGTGGGGGGGATGCCACATCTATGCAGTACTCTTTGCTCACTGCTTCCCCCAGTGACTGGCTTTGAGGCTACTTACTCTTCTGCCTCCCTAGAACAAGAATTAATCCGCCAAGACCTGAGCTCCCGATTTCTGACGGTGCAAGGTGGAGCTGACATGGGGGCTGCCGCCATCCGCCCGCTGGCCTTTCAGTTCCACCAACACAACCACCAGCACCAGCACACACACCAGCACACACACCAGCACTTCACCCCGTTCCCCCCAGGCATGGTGCCCACGCCCAGTCCCGCCATGGTGAGTGCGGTCCCAGTTTGCAAGGAGGAAGGGATTTTGGGAAAGCATACTTATCCTTGTATTGGAGCCTGTGGCAAAGGATTTGACTTCTCGATCAATTTGTGTTTGCGATGATGACTCCCCTTCCCTGGGTAATTTTTCTGCTTGTTTTCTTTCTGTGTAGTTTGAGAAATACCCTGGCAAGGTGGATGGACTTCTGAGGCATAATGTAAGTACAGCCTTTTTGGTGTAGGGAGCGCCCAGGGGGCCGACCTTTTTGGCAGGGGGACCAAAGGGAGAGGTCCTAGAGCTGCACATCCACAGGAAGTGGCAGCACCCCTCCCCCCCACCGCAGTTTCTCTGGCTGGCGCTTCCATTGCTTTTTCTTCTTCTTCCAGTTCTATGCCGCATTCCCCCCAACCGTGTCGGGGATCCCCCCGGTCCTGCCTCCCGCTGTGAATTTTGGCTCCCTTCAGGGGGCGTTCCAACCTAAGGTGAACCCTCCAGACATAGACAAATTGGCTTTTTTTGGAATGGGGGGAGTTTAGGAGTCAGGACTCCTGGGTTTTATTCCCACCCCCTGGCAATAGAGGTCTTCCAGATGTATGGCAAAGAGGACTGAGGACCACTACTTCTGGGTTCTTTGCATGAAGTATGGACTCAGTGGGAGTTGGAACAGAGGATACTGGGAGTTGAGGGAAAAGGGGAACCCAGTGGGCTTGAGAAGGTGGGTTGCTTGGACTTTTAGGAAAAAAGGATCTTGTAATAAGATAACTGGGGAAACAAAATACATAAAAATGGGAGGAAGCAGGGCTTAGTGTAGCAGCCCTTGCGTGGCTTGGTGTACAGGGTAGCGTTTTCCTTTGAGATGACCAGAAGTCTAGTACGTTGGTAAAGGGAAGTGAGTGGAACCAGAGCCCTTAGTTGGAGTGGGGAGCCAGGCTTCTTGGGTTCTGTGGGGAAAGCGTAGAAGATTTGAGGCTCCTTAGCTCTGCCATTTGAAACGGGAAGGAAGCTGCAAATCAGGTTTTTCAGTGATGGGAGTATTGTCTGGGAGCCTAGAGCAGAAAGGAGAGGGGAGGTTGACCACAGTCTGTATCTTGCTCGCTGATATGCTGTCTGTTCCCTAGAGTGCTAACCCTGACTTGCCATCCCGTTTGAGCGCTGTCCCACCCAGCTTATCCCAGAAAGGCACTCAGGTGAGTTTTTTTGTTATGTGTATAGGGAAGAAGGAGGGAGTAGCAGAGAGAGGATTGCTAACCCCTTCTTGACATTTTGTCTCCTCCTAGCTCGCTGATCCCTTCAGGCCAACGCTGAGAGTGAGTAACACTGGGACCCCTCCTTGCCTCAGTGCAATGGGGTGGATACTTTTGGCATCAAGGACCCATGGTGGCTGACCCAGTAGGGGTGGGAGGGAGGAGGTGTGTGGTGAGGGACAGCAAACGTATCAGGGTGTAGGGCAACATGTGCCTGGCCCAGCAGGGACATAATGTACAGAGCTGATGGTTTCCCCCTCTCTCGCAGAAACCCGGGAAGTGGTGTGCTATGCATGTCCGTGTAGCATATATGATCCTGCGGCACCAGGAGAAGATGAAGGTAGGGTGGGCCTGTGCTGCCTCCCCCCTCCGCCTGCGTAGAGTGATGGGGTGTGGCGCAGCTCCTGCTGGTGGCCATCAGAGGGTCGCTGCAAGCAACAGGAGAGGCCTCTCCCCTTCTGCTCTTCTGATGTCCATGCTGGACCCAGGATCCAAGTTGGGGTCTGTGAGTCTGGGTTAGGAGACTGGGAAAAACATAACCCCAAGGCAAGGGCCGAGGAGGTGTCCCTGTGCCAGAAGAGCTGAGATTGGTGTAATTGAATGGTTTCTGAGGGGAAGCCAGTCTTGTTGTTTACAGCAGATTTATTGCCATTTATTTCTCACAGCTGATGCAGGCTGATCCCCACAAACTGGATTTCCGCACTGACCTCCTCGCCTACATGCCAGGCACTGGAACCTTTGGAAGCCTGTCCCATGGTCAGGAGCTGACCCGCTCTGCCGCTCTCTTCACACCCTCTGGTCAGTGCCCTCTGCCACATTTGGAGGGGTTTTCTCTTGGGCCTAAAAGACAGGGACATCCCAGCGCAAATCTTTCCAGTTTTCTGGTCTTCCAGCAAAGCTCTTTCCCTTTAATGGCACAGGGGTTTCCCAAAAGTCAGCCACTAATCTTAGTGAGCTTCCCTAGAATCCCAAAAAAGCTCCCCTTGTCCATAGGCAAGCTGTTCTTTCTGTAAAATGCGAACCATTGTTCGCCGTTCCTCCTCTCCTTTTGTAGGGCTGCTGTGAAACACACATAATAAACACTGTAATACAAAGTGCTGTGTCAGTTATGGTACTGGCAAGGATTCTCACCACTGAGGTGCTTCTGTTTGGGACCCCAGCATCTGTTCTCTATGAGCCCCCCCCTCCTTCGGATCTGGCCTTGCAACCGCTAATGTTCCCTCGTCTGTCCTGCAGGTACCGTCCACCCAGGCAGTGGCTCCTCTTTTGGTCCCACCAGCACCCCTCATGGCTCCTTCCTCAGTCCCAGTGCTCACATTGGTAAGAACTGGACACCAGGGGAAATGGGACAGGACTTGGCAGATTCTGTACTGCGGCAACTGCTCACCTCTCTACTCCCTTTTTTTTTTTTTTTTGCCAGATCCTTTCGGAAGGCCCCCCAGCTTTGCCTCCCTGGGGGCACTCTCCAATGGAGCTTTTGGGGGCCTGGGCAATCCATCCTTCAGTGAGTATTGTTTGGGGGAAAGAGCATAAAAGGCTGTAATTAAGGGGGGATAAGGTGGGTTTCTTGATGTTTTCCACATCTGCTTGGCCAAGTAAGCAAGCAGTTAAGGAAGATGAGTTCCTTGGAAAGCGGGAAGGTTAGAACCTAAGACACCACCTGCCTGCCTCTCCTCCTCTCCGCCTGCCACGTCTCGCTGCTAAGACTTAAGAAGTAACTCGGACTTCAGACTCTGTAATCCCACTTCGCCATCCCCTGGAGAACAACACACAGGAGTCCTTATTTTTTACTCTCTTCTTCCTTCACCCCACTACCCCTCATTTTCTTTGTAGAGTCTGGGTATAAGGTCCAAGCGTCTTGGATCCCAGTCTCTTCCTACTCTCAACCTCTTTATCTTCCCTCTCTGAGGCTGTGTCGTGGACTTCGTATTGCTTGAGCAGTTTTTCCTACCTATTCTCATGTCCCCTTAGCTGTTTTTTCAAGGCTCAGATAAGGCAAGTTTGTTGGGGCCAATCTACAAGTTGAGAAAAAAACAAATGGTAGAATCCTTGTGGGACTGTAACCTTTCAGAAATGTGGGAAGAGGAACTAACATGGCACAGAGAAGCAGAGACTAGGTTTAGAATCCTTTTCACTGACATGCTGGCTTCTGTGTGCAGGACTCTTGGTTGTGAGAGAACCTTCAGACATGCAGTTTTCTCCACCTTGTCAGCTGGCTCGGCATTTTCAGGTGCCTGGGAAGTTGATTATGTGTAGGAGTTATGCCCCTAACATATCGGATTGGATCTTTCTGCATTTCCCTCCTAGACGCGAGCTCCGTTTTCGGGCAGAAGGACAGCCCTGGCGCTCCAGCATTTCCGAGCCCTCATGATGCATGGAATCGCTTACACCGCACACCCCCTTCCTTCCCCACTGCCCCAGCCTGGCCCAAAGGCAGTGTGGGAGATGGGGCTGAGCGTGGAGGCACTCAACATGACAAGGAGAGTGAGAAGCCAGAAGGGCCAGTGATCAAGGATGAAAAGGACAGGTGAGAAGTAGAGCAGGGATGGGACATGGAGGTGATATTGGGTGCAGGAGGCTTCTGACGTGCAACTGAATATTTGTTCCATTTACATGTTAATGTGGCAATGGCAAGAGATAACTTCAAGATATTTCTGAGAAGGGTTGGATGGGGGGCAGTGTGGTACACTGCATGAATGTATTTGGGGTAGATCAGAAAACGGGGAGGCTTTTAGAGGATTATCAGGAGGGAATGATGAGGAAATGGAAGACTTTTTCAGTGATGAAGGTTATCCAGGAGTGGGTTACGCCTCCCACTGGCTTCAGAGGCAGGACTGTGCAAATAATTTTGTGCTTGTTCCCTTCAGGAGCAGAAATTGCTCCTAGTTTGTTCTAGGATTGGGCTAGGAGGAAGAGCTTGGGCCAGTGTAGTACAGCCGAACATAAATTTGAATGGTGGAGACTCATGATTTGATAAGTCATGACAGAGCAGGGCAAACGAGGAGACACTGATGTCTCACTAACGTTTTGGTAATTTTTGTTTTGTTTCAGAGATGCTCTCTTTTCCCGCCATCCGCTGCGTGCCTCTCCAGCTACACCCACCCCAAAGAACCCAGTATTGGCCCATGAGGACCCCCCAGGTCGGCCCCATGTGCCAGCAGAGCGTGAGCACCGCTACAGTAGCCCAGCCAGTTCAAGTCATGCTTCCCGCTCCCCTTATCCAGAGCTGCCTCTGAAGAAGGAAGTGAAGGTCAAGGAAGAGCCAGAGTTGACGGGGTTTGAGGGGGCACTGCGCACAGGGGCTCCCTACCACAGTACCCTGCATGTTTCCCACCCCCTGGGGACACTGGCTGTGTTTGAGCGACCCCAGGCTGGGACTGGTGGAAGTGTCTCTCCGTACTTGGTAGCCGGCCCACCCTCGGCTGCCTCCTACGCTGCGCTTGAAGCCTGGCGTGAGCCCTACCATCGGGGACTGGAGTTGCACTCTCTACGCAGCATGCCTCGCTATGTGGAGGCCCCGTCATCTGCTGCCACTGCTGCTGAAGACTATGAACGAGCCCGGTTATATGGCCTGGCACCCCCACCCCATCCCAGCCTCATGGCCTATCCCCGCCACCAAAATGGGCTGCTGGCAAAAGCCACCCCTTCGGCCACAGCTGCTGCTGTAGGACTCCTGAGTGCCCCTCCACCTCTCATCCCTGCTTCAAATGCACGACCCTGTTCCCCTCGTCGTGCTGCTGACATTCGGGAACTGGCAGCTGCCTACAAGGATCGGGACTCCAGATAATGGTGCTGCAGTGGAGCCCTGGAAGACGAGCTCCTGTCCCAAGCAACTTCCCTTGCCTCTAGTGGACTGACCAGGTCTTCCTGGGCAGATATCTAGGCCCCCTTCACGTTAGTGGGGATAGGAGTGTGGCCTTCTGCCACCATAGCCTAAGAGGCTGTGCTGCCACCACCTTGGAAGGACACTAGCCTTCTTCACTATGAGCAGTGGGAACCTCTTCTTGGTTCAGATTGCGGCTTAAGATGTGTGGTCTGTCTTGGGGGTGGTAGTGGGTGGGGCAGGAATCCAGGTGTTGGGATGCCCAATCTTTCTAATATCTTCAAAGACCCTTCTTCCTGATACTGGGGGGAGGAATTGGCATTGGATTTGGTGCCCACTTCTCGCTGGACTGAAACTGACTTCTGGACTTGATCTTCACCCTCCATGGACTGATGGGAAGGCTGCTTTCGGGGGGGAGGGGCTGTATCTCGGGGCACCCTCCCCACTAGGCAGTGTAAATATTTATATATTCTGCCCCAGGCAAGTGGGGAAAAGGTTTTTGTACATTTATAAAAGGTTTGAGATTGTGATTTTAACAGTGACTCTTTCCTTTCCTCCTGCCCCCATGGCTTTCCTTGTTTTTACTGTACTGCTCTTTTCTATACTTGTATCCTCTTCCTCCTCATCTTTGATCCCTCTCCTTATTCTGTAAAGATTGGAAAGGGGTGATGTGGAGGGTGCACCGAACCTGTCCTGTGCCCTGTTCTTCCCCAGGTTGGTTAATTAAACCCCAAACTGGTGCTTCTGGATTGTGTTTTTGTTTGAATGATTTGGGGTGGGTAAAGAGGAAGGGATGATGCAAGAATCCCCCATTCTTTTTGGGGTGGAAAAGGAGTGGAATCCTGTTGAATAAGAGCTGAAGTTCTTGTATGGGAAAGAGAGGGCTCTGGATCCTTTAAAAAGAAGAGTGATGATGCGGAATAAGACATTGAGACAAACTCTTACTTTGTGATGCGGATGCCCAAAGCATTCAGAAAGCTCATGTTTTGAATATGTGGAAACCTTGGGCATTCAAACAGAACCAGCAGTGATTCTGAGGAAAATCAAGGCCTTCTACTCCACCCCTCTTTAGGAGACTAACGGCGCAATCCAGACTAAATATCTGGTGGCAGAGCAAGTGTTCCTTTGCCAGAAGCCGTCACAAACGTGGCGTAAAGCACGTTTGCAACTACTCTAGAGTAAGGGCCGCCGGCGCAAGGCCAGCAGCCCTTACTCCGCCACCGGATCACCCCTGTGGCCGCCTGAGGAGGTAAGAGATCCCCCGGCGGGCACGAGGGTGGACCAGGTGGCGAGGGAGGGGGTCCATTGGTCAAGCTGGGCCGGCGGCTGCTATATCCTCGTCCCAGCACAACCTTTACACGACCTCCTCTTCCGCCAGCTAAATAGCTGGCAGAAATCCGAGGAGGCCCATTGGGGCCAGGCCGCCCTACACCAGGGGAAGGGGACAAATGTAGTAGACCCGAGTAGACCTCAGCCCGGAACGAGGATAGGATCTGGCGGGCGGCCTGGGCCGTCCGCCGGATAGTTAGGAAGGATTGCGCTGTAAGTGATAAATCATAGAGCCAGTTGTCACCAGTGGAAAAGAGGATGAGTTGTCACCAGTGGAAAAGAGGATGAGACGTACATGCAGTACGTCTAAGGCTCAGTCCAATAGATGAGGGCCTATTGGATTGAGCCTTAGAACGTGAGCGGGAAGGGCTCATCTAATAAAGTCTTATTGTAAGGCAGGACTTTTCAGTCCCTAGAGGACAAACCCTGTAAGTTAGAGAGCAGTGAGCAAGATACCCATAAAAAAACTGTGCGTGAACTTGCTACTTTCCTCAATGCAACCTTGTTTCTCTCCATACCCATTCAAATGCCACATCCTCTCGCTGTATGTTGCCCACCAAAATCTTTTCAAAATAGCAAAAATTCTTCTAGCCCTTGTATGGTCTGACTGCTTATATAAACAAACATCAAAAGTACAGTATATTTTTGCACAAAACGTTGTGCTCTTTGCAACCTAGATTCTTGTCCCAAAGGAACCACCTTGAATAGACTGACAAGCAACAGGTTTGGAAGCATTCATATGCCCCCCACCCCCTTGCCTCAAACATTTCCTGAGTTGATGAGGCAGTCATGTCAGCCAGCCATCCTCCTGTCCTCTAGCATTAATTTTACATATTGGTATTTTGTAGCATAGGGCAGTCAACATAAAAATGTTTGCAATCAAATTCCAAAATCCTCTGGTTGTGTGTGGAGTTGGCTCATCCCCTCATCCCCTTTCCTTCCCCTGCTATTCTTGAGCCACTAGATTTTGGGTGTGTATGAACGAAGACATTCCATTCCTGGGTTGACATGTCAAGCCAGGAATGGGCCAGATAGGATCTGGTTGATGGAACTTTGGTTGTGTTTCTCTCCGTGCTCCTTCAAATGCCACATTCTTGCTCGCCAAAATATTTTCAAAAAGTGAAAAATTCCCTGGGTGGTATAAGTGTGCTTGCTTTTGCACAAAACTTCTACAATGCAGCAATCTGATGTCCATGTTACTGATGGGGTAGCAAATAGGCAGAGTGGAAAGTTTCTTTGTATTTGTCTGCTTTGCTGTGATCTTGATAGTGGGTGTTCTCCCAGTCGAACCACTAGGAAACAGAAGAAACAAACTAGACTGAAGGGAGGAGCAACTAGCCAATAAATGTTTACTCTCTTTGCCAAACCAGAATTAGTTTGTGTCATTGCTTCCCCAATTGAACGCTGTCAGCTTTTACATCTTACATTTTTAAAGTCAAAATTTGAATTTGGGTGATTTTTTTTTTGTCATTTCAAATGGACATTTTCATTTATCTTTGGATTTCCAAATGGGGATTATTAGCTGTGTTTTTATTTAACTGTTTAAATCCGTACCTTGAAGTTTTGCTAGATTAAAACAATTTTAGTTTCTGGCATGAACTTGAAATGTTACAACATTTTGTAAGCTACTTTTCACATCACTTTTAACATGCCTTAAGGCTTTTGAGTGAATGTTGAACAGGGTTCAATTTGGCAGAAACTAGGAATGGGGTTCTATTTCAGGCTAGCTTTATTTTTTAAAATGGCTAAATTGGATGGCTCTGTTTTGGTAAAGGCTCAGACTGGATTGTGAAATACTTTGTATAAGCAAGCAAAATTCTGTTCATTTGCTTGCTGTTCTGTGGCTGGTTACTCTCGCATGTGGGATTAGATGAGCAAAGATTTCAGGCAGGGTTGAAGGCTGATGCCTCATTACAAAATAAAATTTGGGAGCTTACGTCCCAACTTTGCTGAAAATCAGTAGAAAACCTCAACTATTGTTAAGGTATATTCAGAGAAAGTCAGTCATTACTAAGCACCATTGCAATCAATGAGACCAAGTTAATTGTGACTGACTTTCTTTGGATACAGCCCATTGCTAAAAGGAGAAATAAGGTTTTTATTTATCTGCAACTGTCCTTTTTTGATTTTTTTTTAAACTCACAATGCAGAAAATTTGTTCTTGTTTGTGATGGTATAAAACTTCAGAAGAAAAGACAGTAATCTAGAAGGAAAAGAGCTCCAGTTTAAGAGGTTTATATACAAAACCTTGTTTTAAGAACAAAAAAATGTAGTAGTGGGGGCACAGAGGGCAAGGCCCCCTCACAATATCGGGAAGAAGTGCTGTTTGGGGCCATAGCAGCAGGGTTGAGAGAACCTTTCTCTGCATGAGACCCTAGAGAGCAAGCTGCCAGTCACGACTGTGCTAGACAGCCCAATGATGTGACTCGGTGTATGGTAGCTTTGTGTGGTCATCAGTTCAGATACATAAATGCCCCGAGCTATGCTTACGACCCACAAATTCTACAGACTTGTGCACTTATAACCATGCAATACTATGTGAAATCAGCATAGAAAATTGAAAATGAACCAAGAGGCCAGTTTTGGGTTGTGTTCCATTTACAATCAATTTCAGAATACATAATGTAGCTTAAGAAGGTGCTGTGGTTTATACAGCTTCACATACACATGAACATCGGCTGACATCAGTTCAAGCAGGTGATTTCTAGCTTCTGTGCCAAATGTGTAGTATACAAAATAGGCACAGTGTACAGTACTTCCTTGTTCTGCTAACCTTGGCTAGTGTAGGAATAGGTGAGCTTTCAGATAATGCAGATCTCAGATTTGGCTGCTTTTTTTTTTTGCCTGATGGAATTCTGTGCAGGTCAAGTGCTCCTGAATATTCATGATGACAAGTGGTCTGGTAAAAGATAACTGCACGGAGGGGCCTTACCTTGGTGGAAAAGCATCTGTTTTACATGCAGTACGTCCCAGGTTCAATTTTTGGCAGCTTCAGATAGGGCTGAAAATTCCTGCCTGAAACTCTGCAGAGCCACTGCCAGCCAGTGTTGACAATATACAGACTGGTAGCTCCACATGGAGCAAGCAGCATGTGCTGCTGCTGCTGCTGCTATGTATAACACTGGTCCATGATTTTTTTTCCTGGCCTGGACTTTGGCAGCTGTTTTAGACTAATTTCAGAGTACTGATTCCAAATCTGATCTCAGATTTGCTCTATCACATCTTGATTTTATGCTATCTGCATACCCCGAAATGAACTCTTTGTCACTTATGATTGCAAGTTGTTGCAAGTCAGTGACTGCTTTAGTGTTAAAATATGGTGCTGCATTTTTAGGATAGTGTGTTTATAATTTATGTAGATATCCACATTTATTTAATATTTTCCTTCTACAGGGCGTGATATAACAATGGCTACAACAGGGGTTCTCAGCCTGTGGTACGGGTACCCCTAGGGGTATGCGGACCTCTTGCTGGGGGTACGCCAAGTCCTGCCCCTTATCTGCCCCATCAGCAGCTAATTAAGTGTTAATTAACATGGATTTTAAATTGTAATTTTCGGAGCCCTTCTGTCTCTCTGATTCTGGTTTTGGCTTACTTTGGGGTGGGTGGGGGAGGGAGGAGCTGATTTTGGGAAGTGTGACTTGGAGAAAAAAAGAGATCCTTGTATATGTGTGTGTCTCTCTCTCTCTCTCTCTCTCTCACACACACACACACACACACACACACACACACACACACACACACACACACACACACACACACAGTTAAATAAGACATTTTTTCACATTTAAAATTGTTAGCACTTTTTTACTTAACGATTAATTACCTAATTGATTGATCCAATTAATTAGCAGTTAATTAGCAGGGGATACTTCAGAAAATTGGACTGTAATAAGGGGGTACCTGGTCAACACACTTTTTCTGGCATAAGGTATTCCAGTGGTGTTAAGGTAATTTTGGGGCGCTGATTCCAAATCTGATTTGGCATCATGAAAATGTGGTATGCCGATAGCATAAAATCGAGATGTGATAGAGCAAATCTGAGATCAGATTTGGAATCAGCACCCTGAAAGTAGTCTAAAACAGCTGCAAACATCCAGCTCAGAAAAAAAAAATTGGTAGACCAGTGTAAATTTGCTGTTTTTCATTGATTTTATCAAATGCAATATTTGATATCTCAAAACCCTGATGTGATAGACAAAAACTGATGCCAGATTTGGAATCAGCACCCCAAAATTACCTTAAAACCATTGGAATACCTTATGCCAGAAAAAGTGTGTTGACCAGTGTAATTGTTTTCTGAGCTCCTTACAAGCTTGCATGCATCTTCACAATAAGCCTGTGAGATGGACCTTGCCATCATCATATTTTGGAACTGGGAACTAAGGACTAGGACAAGCAATTAAGGCCATGGCAGTGGTAGGGTACGAACCCACCTCTCTGAAATCAAGAGCCATAATCCTAGCAACTGTCATGCTATCTCTCCATCAATTGTCTATTTTTATTTCTTTTTTGACCAACATAGTACTATATATCATGAAGCAAAGCTGTTAATGTAACAAACATGGTAAAAAGGAGAAATGAACGAACGTACGGCCCAATCTTATCCAACTTTCCAGTGCTGATGCAGCAGCCGTCCCAACGGTGCACGTGCTGCATCCTGCAGTTGGGGGGGGGGGGGTTAGTCACAGAGGCCTCCTCAAGGAAAGGGAACTTTTGTCCCCTTACCTCTCAGGGCTGCATTGCGGCTGCAGCGGCACTGGAAAGTTGGATAGGATTGGGCCCTAAAACAAATGAGTAGTTTTTATGTCATTTCTCCCCACCTGATTTAACTTTGCCCACATCTTGCATCTTTTATTTTTAAAGTCAACGTTTGGATTGTATTCTTTGGTAAATTTCAAACTTAAATTTCCATTTAGTTTTGAATTTTCAAATGAGATTACTACTACTATTTTATAGCTTTAAAATAATGGTGCACTCCAAACTTGAATTGAAACAAATTTAAAGTTGCAACATTATGCAAGCTCATTTGAAAAACAGTTTGTAAACGACTTGCTACATTACAAGTGCTATGTAAATCAACACTGAAATATAATAAACGTCGGTGACTAGTCATTCATTGAGACATTCTTGAGTCAAGTGTAACAATGTTAACCGAGCATATTTTTCATTCAGAAGTGTAGCTGACAAACGCTATCATTAGTACTAAATTCGAATGGTCGCGCCAGCTCGCCCAGCAAATAGTCGAACGAATAGTAACATCTCCCGCAAGCAGAACTCGAGCCTTCCTTTCATTAGACCTTTCCCACTCTAGTCTTGAGGGACTGCAATTCCCAGCATTCACTATGACTATTTCCCAACATGCTCCTCGCTCATGATGGCTTGTCCCTCTCTCCGTGGGTTATGATGAGTCCGTGTCCCGTTCGTGTATTGTTGGCAAAAGAACTTCGTCCTTCGCAATCCTAGCGGCGCAGCCTCATCTTTGGACTGCATCCCCCATCATTCAGTCCGGACTTGCTTGTAAGCCACCTCGGGTCGGGGGGGGGGGTTAATCTTTTTCTTTCTCACTCCTCCCCCAAGTCCCCGCGTTGTTGCAGCTCTCGCGAGATTAATGTGCTGAGGCCGGCGGGCGGAGGGAGCAGTGGGAGGAGGGAGGGGTTGGCCCTGGCGCTTGGTGGTGGCGGCCGCCATTTTGCCGCGGCGGGTCGGGTCTGGCTCGGCGAGGCCTGGTCAGGGATCAGCATCGGGGTGGGAGGGGTCGGCGAGGTCCTGGGCAGCACCGGCAGGGGCCGCACAAACAGAGAGGCCGGGTGGGGGCGGCCTGGGGGCCACGGATGGCGGCGGATTCTATCCGGCCGAGGCGGCGGCGGTGGGGCTGAGGCGGCGGCAGGAGGAGGCGGGGCAGGAGGCACCTCCCCTCCCTCCTCACTCCTCCCCCCTCCCACCCAGGTAAGATGGCGGACCGGCTGGGACTCTACTCTTCTCGCTCACACCCACCACCCTGGAGGGGTGCGAGACTCTGCTTCAAGTCGGGAGGGGATAAAAGTGAGAAACAAATAAAACAGGGCGCGCGCGTCAGGCCGTTAAGTGCGTGCGATTTCCTCCCCCACGGTCCACTCTCGTTGGTGTTTCTCCCCTACCTATAGAGGGCGCGCTCCTGGAGAGCGGTGGGGTAGTATATAATGTAAAAGAATGAGCCCATGTGAGAGTACACGCGTCTGTCCAGCCAGCTGCTTTCAGTGCCGGCCTGGCGCGCGCTGTGATTGCTTCACCGCCGATGTCCCTCGTTCCTCCCCCCTCCCGCGGCCGTCGCCTTGTCTTTCTCGCGCGCGCCACAAGACCGACCAACCAACGGCCGACTTCTCAGTGCGTGGGGGAGGGGCGAACTCGGGGAAGCTAAGGGAAGGGGGCTAGGGAGGGAAGGGCGCATGGGAGGGAAGGGTTTGGGGAAGCCGGGTGGGTGGGGTCAAAGAGCAACTGCAAGGGGGAAATTTAAAGGTACAGAATTCATGCTGAGGGGGGGGGGAAGTGAGGTGTTTGGAAGGTTCAGTGCAAAAACACACACACCAAGGCTTACTAAGGCTTGAAGTTAGGGGACTTGAGGGTGCTAGGTTCGTGGTAAAGAGCTGCGAGTTCAAAGGGCATTAGGACAGCTGGGCCTTGAGAGGTAACAGGGTATTGGGGTGGCAAAGGGCATGTGGGATAAAAGTTGGAAAGAGTTGGTCGCTGACAAGGCTTTATTTACTTGCTGTCATCAAATAGTGTAGGAAGTTCTGAAAGAAACACGATCAGGGTACTGTGATCAACATGGAGTCTGAAAAGGGACAGGAGGACACTCAAGCTGGTGATGAGAGAGTGGTTAATCAAGAGACAGTGATGGAAAGACCCAGCAGTGAGGTGGAGGCAGAGTTGGCAGGACCAAATCAAGACTCGGTTGAGAACTTAGTAGGACTCAAGGAGGGACTGGTTGAGGATGTGGTTGAAGGAGAGATGGCATTGGGAACTGGTGAGGAAGAGCGGGAAGAGATGGCAGAACCAGGTCAGAAGAAGGCAGAAAAGTTGGCTAAATTAGATGATGGATTTGAGCATGTTGGAAAGGAAGATGAGGAGTTGGGGAAGCAAGACCAAAAAGAAAATTTACTTGTGAGTCCAGATGAGAAGAAGGCTGAAGAAGAAACTGGGGAAAGAAAAGTGTTGTCAGGAATAGATCAGGGGGAGGCTGAGGAATTTGTGCAAGTGGAAGAAAAGGAGATATTTGGAGAAGATGAACTAGTTAAAGAAATGAGTGAGCGAAAGGCTGAGGAGAAGAGATCATCAGATCATGGGATGAATGAGGATTTGGCAGAAAAATCTCTGGCAGATACTGGCGAGAAGAATGAAGATAGAAGTGATCAACACAGGGAGTTGATGGAGCTTGAGGAGATGACAGGCAGGGAAGAAATGGCATTAGTAATGGGGGAGACTGAAGAAGTGCAGGGACCACATCAGAGGAAAGCAGAGGGAACGAGTGGAGAAGTTTTTGGATCAGCAGAGAGTCAGGGAGAGGATGAGAAGTTGTCAAGATTGAGTCATGAGGAGACTGTAAAGGTAAGCTCAGAGAAAGCGGATGTGTCACCTGCAGTGGACCAGGAGAAAGCTGATGAAGTACCAGGAACAGATGAGAGAAAGACAGAGGAGGTGACTGTTGAAGATGCAGCACCAGCAATGGATCAGAGGGAGACTGAGGAGCTGGTAGATCAGGAGGGACCTGAAGAAGTAATTGGAAGAAAAGATGCGGCACCAGCAATGGATCAGAGTGAGAATGAGGAGCTGGTAGATCAGGAGAGACCTGAAGAGGTAATGGGAAGAAAAGATGCAGCACCAGCAGTGGATCAGAGGGAGACTGAGGAGCTGGTAGATCAGGAGAGACCTGAAGAGGTAATGGGAAGAAAAGATGCAGCACCAGCAGTGGATCAGAGGGAGACTGAGCAGCTGGTAGGACTAGATCAGGAGAGACCTGAGGAGGTAATGGGAAGAAAAGATGTGGAATCTGTAGAGGATCAAGAAGAAGCTGAGAAAGCACGAGGAGCAGATCAATACAGGGCAGAGGGTGTGACTCTAAAGGGATATGTGGCAGTGGATGAAGGAGAAGTTGAGGGTTTGGGGGGTGCAAATCAAGGGGTGCCTGAGGAGGAGATAGGAAAAGTGAATGTGGCACCAGTGGCAGATCAAGGTGAAGCTGAGGAGGTGCCAAGAGCAGATCAGGAAAAAGTAAAGGGAGTAACTGCAGAGGAAGATGTGTCACTAGCAGCAGCTGAGGAGAAGGTGGAAGATTGGGTGGGGGAGAGGCTGGGTGGGGGAGGGGCTGAGGAAGCTGTGGCTGCTGTAGCAGATCAGGGGGAGTCTGAGGAGAAAACTGGAAAAGATGAAGTGGTATCAGCAGTTGGTCAGGAGGAAGCTGAAGAGATCCTAGGAGCAGATCAGAGCAAGGCAGAGGTAGCGACTGCAGAACAAGATGTGACTGAGGGGAAGGTGGAGGATTTGGTGGGTGAAAGTTGGGGAGAGACTGAGGAGAAGACTGGAAAAGAGAATGTGAAGCTAATGATGGAACGGGATGCAGTTAAGGAAGTACCAGGAGCAGATCAAAAAAATGGGGATGTGGCATCAGCTGTGGATCAGGGGGAAGCAAAGGAGAGAGTGGGACCACCAGAGAGAGTAGCTGGAACTCAAGAAGAAACATTGGTAATTGAGCAGGTGTTTCCTTCAGCTCCAAGTCAGGAGGCTAGAGAGGAAGAGATGAAACCAGGACTGAGTCAAGATAAGGTTGAAGAAATAACAGGACCAGAACAGAGAGAGACAGAAGACCTGGAAGGACGTGCTAAAGAGGAAGCCAAGCAGTTGGGGAGACCACCTGAGAAGGATGCTGAGGATGAAACTGAAGAGGGAAAGGTGGCATTATCAGTGGATCAGGGCACATCAGAGCATTTGGTGAGATCGTATTCAGGAGAAACAGTGGACTTTGCAGGTGCAGCTGAGAAGACACTGAGTCATCAGGGGAGTGCTGTGAAAATGAAGGTGCACTCTCAGGAAAAGGTACTAGTTTGGGATCCAGCACTGGAAGGGGAGTTGACAGGACCAACTCAGGAGATTGTGAGCTCAGGTTCTGGTGAGGGGATATCCAGATTGGGTCAGGAAGGAGCTGAGAAGGTGTCTCAAGCAAATCGAGAAGAGTCTGCAATGTTGGCCAGAGTTGAAGGGGGAGTATCTGATTTGGTCTGGGGCCAAGGTGAAGTAGAATCGGAGTTAGCAAAAATTAGCCTGAAGGTGGACAAAGACTTTGGTAGGTCAGGTTCCTCATCACGTTTGTCACAGCGCACTGTTGCAGGAAGTCCAGGGTCAGCAAGGGGAAAAATCATTTTGGGGTTGGCAGGGCTACGGCAAGGGCCAGAAGTAGCTTGTTTTAAAAGAGCAACCAGATCAGCAGGAGTCAGTCATGGAGTGCTGGAACATATGGCTCCAGGTTTAATTGTAACTAGTTTATCAGAGCAGGCAGGACAAAGTGGGTTGACAAAACCGTATCCTAAGCAGTTGAAAGTGAGGCGGGTAGAACAGAAGGAGACAAGATCAGCTGAACAAACACCTGTTGGGATGAGGGCTAAGGTGGGTGAAGGACCGGTTCTCATGGGGTACAGAATTGGGCGGGAAGGAATGTCGTGTTTCTCGGAGGGCAGAGAGTACAGGACAGAGAAGGTTCAGGAGGCACCTGTACTGGAGGAGAGAGGAAAACTGCCGGATCAAGGGCAGGCAGAGCCACCAAGCCAGGAATTGGAAGTTAAAGAGTTGGAGACATTGGGAAATGATGTTAGTGACTTAGCTGAGCAACATTTTGGGGAAATGCCATTGTCATGGCTTGGTAGGCCGCTGACACAACCTTATGACATGCCACTGCTGAGTTCTGGCTGGACTGCAGGGTTAGGGCCAGGTCATGGGCTCGCTAAAAGCCCGCTACGGGGAGGAGTACAAAAACGAATTGACTTGATGGTGATAGGCCAGGGGACAAAGTCAGCAGGTCACAGTCCTGTATCACCCATGCCTGGAATGGGAAGAAGGATATTTGGGCTTGCAAGCAGGTCAGCAGACGTGCACTGGGTGAAGGAGGTGTTGCGTTCGGGACACACACCACCTCTGCTCTCTGTAGCAGGACATGACTCAAGCTCAAAAGAAAGGAGTCCTGGCTTGACAGCAGAGAGACAGAGCCCTGGTCTATTAACAGGGAAGCGGCAGTTGAAAGATTGGCGTGATGGTGTGATGGGTATTGCAATTAAAAGATACAAAGCAGTGAGGCTTGCAATGTGGGGTGAAGGCCCAGATGGTTTGCATGTAAAGGGGGTCAAGGCAACTGGGAACTTGGACAATGTTCAGGCTAATCTCATTCAAACTAGTGGCATTCTGGGACAAGCTGAGCAGAAGATGCTGAGGCTGGCTCAGCATGTGAAGATTGAGAATGTGCCAGAGTTGGCCATGGAAGGACAGGGACTGACAGATAAGTTGATGCAGGGTATGGGGTTAGCAGGGTCAGGACGGGGAAATAAAGCATCAAGGTAACATTTAGGGGGAGATTTGGTTTGTTAAGAACTAGGGACAAAGTGAAAGTATAGAAGCACAACCTAAGGTAGAGAGCTAATATGGACGAATAACAATAGAGTTAGGTTGCAAAATCTCAGCTTGCAGGATTCAATAGGTTTATACATATCTGTGGAGAGAGAATGGAACAAGAAGGGAAGGAGACTCTAGGACCCTGAGATGAGGGTGACTGGCAGAATATTGACACTTCTGGACGAAAGGTGGGTGCATAGGGAAATGAAAGGTAAGGTGGAACAAAGACGGGAAATGGATACTGTGAAAATGGAAGGTTCTGGCTCCCTAGGTTTGTGGGTTTGAGCAGAAAGGACACTGTCCAACAACTCAGAATTGTTGGGTGGGGAGTGAGAATTTTTCCTAACGGCTTCTGCTTCCCAGCACCCCAAACAGGTTCCTGCCTCTTTCCATAGGCTTGGATTTGGTAGCTGGTGCTTACATTGAAATTCTCTAGTGCAACCCGCAGTCAGGCTATTCCCATGTTGTCTGCGTTACAATCCTGGAGAGACAGGGTTTGGTCAACCCTTTGGCTGGAGCCGGGTCCTGAGCTAGGGGGATCAAGGATCTCCTGCCAGTATGACAGAAATGGGGCACGTATCCCATGACAGAGGACCTTCTTTGTCTAGAACTGACAATTCCATCTCATTGCAGGAGTAGTCTTCCCCAGGAAAGCGAAACCCTGGAAGTGGAGTGTGAAGAGCAAGAGCAGTTCTCAGCTCACACAGATACAGGTAGACATTAATATAAGTTGGGAATTTACAAGAAGGGGCTATGCAATAGAGGAATACTGAGGAAGCTGGAGTTCTTGGCTGTTTTCGTGAAGCCAGAGTTAGGTTCATTTTTTTCCCAAAGTGATCTTTCTACTCACAACTTCTGTGGTTATTGATGGTCCTGAATTTATGGTGTGATAAGATCTGACTTGGCCACATAGATGCATGCTTTGCTTGCTAAGATGTGATGGAGGGCACATCACAAGCTACTGCAGTCCAAAGGCATGAAGTACATTTTACAAATCCCATAACTTGACACACATCCATAGTTATCCTAGAAAAAATTCAGAAAGCCTTTGACTATTGCTATGCAGTAGATACAGTCTAGTCTTTGTTCACTGCATCTTTTATATTCCTGTAGGGGTGAGGAGCTGGTATATGCTTTATTTGAGCTACTGCAGTTTCAAATGCAAAAGTTTTTTTGAAACATACCTCCTGTATTCCATTTTGGAATGATGAGTGAAAAACTTAATAGTTTTGCTTTTGTTGATTAATTTTAAACCCCAAATCAGTCTGCACCAGAAAATAGACTCCTGTGTGTACAGATTAACTTTGGGGCAGATATCCCTAATTTTGGCATGTTTTGACAAGGCTGAAGTTGTTAAGACATAGATTCTCAAACTTTCAACTGGGTTCTGCCAGAGGATTCAGAATTTAGAAAACCTCTCTCTTCTGTATGATGCTCTGAACTCCACTGATGTCAAGTGAAGACCATACCAGACAAGACAATGTACATCTATGATGGTGGGACTTGGATTGGAACTGTGGGAAGGCAGGCTTACCCTTATCCTGAGGAAAACACTCCCTTTCAAACCTGCTGTTTGCTCCATTACAGAAACTTTAAGGGTACTGCATTGCTGCCATTTTCCTAGTGAAAATTACCCCCCCCCCAAAAAAAAACAAACTATTCATATGTGAGTTTTTCTAAATAGGGCAAATAGCAGTTGGGGGTGGGATTTTCATCAGGAACACTGTGTGGGGATAAAGTTGAACCCCTTTGTTCCCATGCTGCATTCCCGATCCACATCACACCTCTTCATTTGTGACTGGAAACATTTACATAGATGCTGCAGCAGCGCTGGGGTCGATGGCACCCGGTGCGCAGGCACGAGTGCAGCAGCCCAGAAGTAAGTTGGTGGTGATGTGATGATGTCATCACATCATCATGTCACCGCCACTTGCACGATCTTGGTGCCAAACGGCGGCAAAGGCAGGAGGGCCCTTCCAGCGCCAAACATGGAGCTCTGCTCACTTCAAAGAACATTTATTCCATAGACCCAGAAGAAGTTGGTAGTATTCTGCTTTGCTTTCTGTGCTCTAATCAAAATTGTTCACCTGTTGATAGGTTTTGAACTTTCAGTTGTGTGTTTTAATCTTATTCTCTTTTGGAGTTCAGTTGCTTTTAAGGTGTCTCCTTTAAAAAAATATTTTAATGCTTTACTGTGTGTTAAAGATGAATATTGTAGTCAGAAAACATGTTGATTTTGTCTTGAGGTGGTTAATTTCCCTTCATCAGAAAACCTGTCTTTAACCTGTAATACCTTTTATTTAAAGTCTGGCCAGCTCTGTTCTCTTGATTGTGATTCCTCTTCCTGAATCTTTTCAGCTAATTCTGAGACGGGCAGTCCCGAGCGTAGGCTGGGCTGCCAGGGAACCCAGGAGCTGGACGGCTCGTCCCAGTGGCTGGCTGACCAGAATGAGGCCGGTTCCCAGCATGCACTGGAGCAGGACAACAGCACTACGACCACAAGTGAAGTTATTGGGACGAGAGGCAAAGAGCAAGAGAGTATTAAAATGCAGAGCAGTCCTCCCCAACAGCACCATGCACTGCACACACAGGTAGAGTTAGAGGTGAAGGGGAATCCTAGAGCAAGGCCCTGTTGTCACTGGAGAAAAGCTTTGCAGGGAACTGCAGAGGCCATTGGAATAGATTTTGAATGTTTTAAGAAGGTACAAGGGGATGCAGTGTTGCAGGCTGAATAAGGGATGCTCTTGTCTAATGCCTTTGAAGCCTTCCTCTCTTGAACTGTTGCTGTGCTAACCACCTGCCTTTGTCTGTCCACCCCAGACTGCATCAGACAGAATGACGGGCAGCAACCCAGTGTCACCAGCCTCATCAGGCTCACCTGCCTCAAGCGGCAGCATCTCTCCACCACATCTCACTCATGACTCCTCTCTAGACAGTCATCTGGGATTTGATGTTCCCAAGACACCGAACAGAACCCTGGTATCGCCTGGAATGTACACCTCCTCCGACCTGGCGGGCATGTGGGACAAAACACATGCAGAGATTGCAGAGCAGGCCAAGCACGTAAGCAACACCTGATCCAGAGCTCCTTCAGCCCTTTCCTCTAGCTGGACTTAATGCATTGCCATCTGTGATCAAAGCTAATGGACTGTGCACTGGGTCCTTCAAGGTTAAAGCACAAGGGAGGGAATGTTTAGGACTAACTAATTTGAGCACTGTATTTCAGGAGGCAGAGATTGAGAACCGTATTGCCGAAATGAAGAAAGAAGGATTTTGGTCCCTGAAAAGGCTATCCAAGGTGCCTGAGCCAGTCCGACCCAAGGTGCACTGGGATTATCTCTGTGAAGAAATGCAGTGGCTGTCTGCTGATTTTGCCCAAGAGCGTCGCTGGAAGAGAGGTGTTGCAAGGAAGGTGAGTTCCGTCTTCCTTCTGGGACTGACCATCAGTGTCCAAATGTTTGTTCTGTCTCTTTTGCCAGTTTTCCTCTATATGTTCCAATCTCTAGGCCTGCTAGAAACAAATGTCATTGCCTAGGGCAGGCAATTTTTTAAACTGCTTTGTAACTTCTAGTTTTGAGGGTGTCCTATCTACCCACACTCTCACATTCCTTTGTAATACACTTGGTCCCTGAGTTGCAGACACCCTGACTTATGGATGGCCGTGTTGGTGCGTTTGCACAGGCTCAGTCTGCCTGTTCTTGTGCTTCTTATTCACGTCTGTTCCAACTTCCAGACAAACCTCCGGAATGGAACCAAGACATAAGTTGGGGACTTAACATATTTCATTGTAACACTGTTTTGTAGCATCTAAGTGTACTTGTCTATAGAGTTTTCATTCACTGAGTCTTAGTCAGCTCAAGTGAACCTTTTTTACAATCCTTTCTTACAAAACCTTTTTTTACAATCCTGGCAGAAGAACTGTACAGTGCCAGAGGGCCACTGTGGTGGTTTATGGTCACTAGTGTGGTGTACCCTCTTTTATTGCATGCAGGTTGTACGGATGGTGATCAGGCACCATGAAGAGCAGAAGCAGAAAGAGGAACGAGCCAAACGGGAGGAGCAGGCCAAGCTGCGCCGCATCGCTTCATCCATTGCCAAAGAGGTCAAGCAGTTTTGGAGCAATGTAGAAAAGGTATATGGGGCATCTGTTTTGCAACATGGAGGCAGCACGCAAGTCTTGTTCATTGGTCTGTCTGTACTCGGGAATACTGGAGCCACCCCTCTGCCTTGGTATCCCCAGCTATCATCTATGTGTATCTCTAGTATAACTTGCCTAGTGATGCATAGGATTGCATGTTCATAAGTGAGTACTCAAGGTTGCAGAGAAAAGAGTAAGAGTGTATGGGCATTGTTGCCAAAGACTTAGCAAATACAGTGAACGGGCTTAGCTGATGCAAGTTTCAGCAGCATCAGATCCTGCAGATATCTATTGAGGCCTCATTTCTAAACCCTTCTCCCTCAGGTTGTTCAGTTCAAGCAGCAATCACGCCTTGAGGAGAAGCGAAAAAAAGCTCTAGACCTGCAGCTGGACTTCATAGTGGGCCAAACAGAGAAGTATTCAGACCTGCTAACCCAGAGCCTCAACGAAACCCTTCCTGTTGCTAGCAAGACCACTGGCTCCCATGCTGGCTCTGCTGCCTCCAGTCCACCACCTCCCAGTCACCTCACTGAAGATGAAGGTCAGAAACTTAGAAGTCTTCAGCTCTGTTCTTTGAGCCTATCAGTCCCCAACCTATCTTGAGACGGGCTCAAGACTGATGCCTCTATATGGAGTCTATCCTATCTGCTAGGCTTTTGTTTCTCTTAGAAGTAATTTCATTGGAGGGGGACATTTCCATGTCCATTCTCTACCTCCACCTACCAGACTTGGGGCAGAATTGTATTCTAATATGTCCCTTTTAAGGGGTGGCATTCAACCCATTGCTTCCTCTTTTATCAGATGGAGATTTCCAACCTCATGAGGAGTCAGATGATGAGGAAACAATTGAGGTGGAGGAACAGCAGGAAGGGAATGATTCAGAGACTCGGCAACGGGAGATAGAGCTTCTAAAGCAGGAGGGTGAACTGCCCCTAGAGGAGCTGCTGCAGTCACTGCCACCCCAGATCTTGGAGAACTCGTTCAGTGTATCCCCTTGTGCCTCCAGTTCCAACAGTGATGAAGAGGGGAAGGGTGACAGTGAAGAGGAAGAGGAGCAGGAGGAAAAAGAGGTCTCCAAGAACCTAAAGGTATTCTATCTAACGTTACTGCTTTATCGGCAAACCTTGGATTGGAAAATCTGGGGATGTGTTTGTTCTGTAGCTAAAGAAATCCACCTCCTACAGCTTGGAAGTCGTACTGTCAGAAGTGCCAGCTTCCCATCTGTTGTCATCTGTAGCTGGCATGTCCCTACCCAGGCCTGAAGGGAGAGTCTTGTGACTTGCTTAGGCAGTGCTAAAGTCCTCTTATCCTGGCCTGTCACTTGACAGTTCTTTCCTTCCTATGCCCAGCAGGAGAAACCAAAGCCCGTAAATCAAAGGAATAAAAAACTTTGGAAGCCTGATGAGAAGGATGAAGAGTTCACTGCCAATGAAGAGGAAGGTGAACATGTCTTTTGGGACAGGGTTAATTAAATTTAAATATTGTGTGCAGGGTGGTGGTGGTTGCAAAACAATTTATGGGCCCTGGTTGCAAAATAATCTAGCTATATCTCTGCACATGAGGGCCCTGAAAATTATTATTTGTATTACTAAATTGTGTTTCTGAACAACTGCTAGGTCTGTGAACAATGTGTTGAGAGTGGTCGCAGAGAGCACTGGAACCACCTTACTGAAGTAACACAGCATCTGAGAGCCCTTTGGGATGGGGACCTGTCATTTTTACTCTGTGTTAAGTGCCATGTGCATTGGTGATGTTTAAATAAATAACAATAAAAACCTTTATTCTTTTAGCTGAAGATGAAGAGGAAACAATAGATGCAGAAGAAAAGCTGGAAGGTGATGTGGATCACAGCAAGGAGCTGGATGATCTGACGCAAGAAGGTTCGGAGGCCAATTTTGTGTGTGTGTGTGAGAGAGAGAGAGAGAGAGAGAGAAAGTGAGGGATGGTGGGAGGATGAGGTTAGGACTTGCACTTGAGCAGTGGCGTAGCGGGGGTGTGTGGGCAGACCTCCCCAGGGTGGCAGGCTGCCTAGCTGGGGGGATTGGCGGGAAATTTTTAAGATTTAAAAAGAAGCTAAGATCAGTGCTTTGAAATTAAGAAGCCTCCCCACCATTACTTTTGTTTTTAAAGTCTATGTCTTTCTTTAACTTTAACAAAAGGTCTGCTTCTGTGCCTTAAGTAGCACAGAAGCAGGCAAGCCGACTGAATGGAAGAGAGGCTTGACCAGTCCTGTTAGTTCAGCTGAGCCTCTCTACCATTCAGTCAGCTTGTCTGCTTCTGTGCTAGTTAAGGCACAAAAGCAGACATTTTACTAAAGCAAGAGACAGGCTTGAAACACAACAAAGGTAATGGTGGGGAGGCTTCTTGATCCTTCTCTTTTCTCTATTTACATAAAACAACCACTGCTAACCCAAGTAAATCTGTAATTTTAACAGGCTGCCTGTGAAGGACTATTTGGGTTATTGGGGGGTGGGTATTTCTTAAGGAATCTGCAAGGCTGTGTCATGTTTAGAAAGATTGCTGGGGCATTACGTTTAGAAATTTATTATTTAAATATTGTGTGCAGGGTGGTGGTGGTTGCAAAACAATTTATGGGCCCTGGTTGCAAAATAATCTAGCTATATCTCTGCACATGAGGGCCCTGAAAATTATTATTTGTATTACTAAATTGTGTTTCTGAACAACTGCTAGGTCTGTGAACAATTATTCCCAGAATTTCTACTCTTAAAGGAATGTAGGACTAGAGTAAGCACCTGCCCCAACTCTGTGCTGTGTCTCTTGGAGTACCCCCCAGGAGTAGTCCTGCAGTCCTTAATATCTGAATTTATTGGCCAACCCTGCTTGCTGGTGAATTCAGTTTAGTCTGTGTTAGTTGTTTTCATGTGTTCTCCCCAAACCATGGGAGAGGGAAGCCAGAGGTGTAGATAGACAGATTTGAACTGATGGACTGGTTAAGGTGAACTGCACAAGCACTTGAATGGTTCCTGTACTCAGATTTGCAATCAACAACTGGGTTATCTCTTTATAGAACCAGAAGGCCACTTCCACACAAATACAATACAGTGTGGGAGAATAGCACTCCTCAGGGTCTTTGGCTATAACGTGATGTGTTATTTTCCTCTGGCAGGTGAGTTGCCTATGGAGGAGTTGCTGCAGAAATATGCTGGTGCCTACGCCTCTGACTTTGAAATGGAGGAGTCGGATGCTTCATCTGAGGTCTTGGATCCCAGCACTTCTGAGTATGAAGAGGAGTCGGAAGAAGAGGACAGCAGTAGCCAATCAGGTATAAGAAAGAATGGAAGGGCTCCAGAGACGTCAAAACATAATGGGATCCTGCATAGCGTGATGGCCACTTCACCTCAAAAGTTAAACACATTTTTCTAAGCTGCTTTTCTCAAGCATTCACCCCAGATCTGGATTTTGAAGAAATGTATTTATCTTGATGGAAGTTGAGGCATGTAACTAGTGAGCTACTGTTTAGAGGCGGTACAAACTGGTTATCTTCAAGATACCGGAATTGTTTATCACAGGTTGCTTACTTGTAATGAGAGCTGCTGGAGCGGACATCTGTGCATAGAGTTCTGCACATGTGCAGAATTTAACACAGAAGCACTGTCCTAGAGCTTTGTCAAGTGTTCTGCTGTTGTGGGAAGAACACTCAATTCCTCAGTTTGTTTGAGAACAAATCAAATTGTAACGTTTGAAGTACGTTAGAATTTGAGGCCAGACCGGTAGAGAGGATGCTTGGGTGGATCATTTATCTGCACTAATGGCCACTCGAAAATCTGTAGCTACAGGGTAAGCAAGCTGTCCTCCTCCTCCATGGTTTCTGTGCAGTTGCATATAGTGGAAGCTAGCTTCCTTCATAACACCTCTTGGGCTGGAAAACCACAATTTCATGATAAACTGAGTGAAGAACTACCTCACATGGGGCTGCCAATGTCCTCTGGTCTTATGCCTGTTGCGCCTATCTGAGTTGACTTCTCAGTGGGAGTGGAGAAAAACCACCACTTGTGAAGTAGCACCGCCTTGCCTGGGGGCCATGAAAAAGATGCACTGTGGAACATCACTGTCTCAGATCAAGGCAGGACTGAAACTGGGGCTTGGCTAAATAATAATAATAAATAATAATAATAATAATAATAATAGACAATATATACCACCTTTCTTGGTCATTGGATTTCTCCTCCGACTTTAATCCAAGGCGGTGTACATACATCACAATACTCCATGCAACATCAATTCCTTTTTGAACTTTGTCCTCTGAAGCAGGTGGGTGGAGTGCCCATTCTTTGATTCCCTCTCTTCTGTGCAGAGAAGGAATTTGTCAGGTGAGTCCCAACATTCTGTTCTGCACAACAGCCTGCCCAGATGAGGCATCTGCTCTCAACCTTATGGACATGGCATAGTGCTTAATAAAGGTCATGTGCCTTTACCACGTTGCTGGCTCTGCAATGCTTTATAGTGCTTTAAGAGTGGAACACCTCTCATTCTTGCAGCTGAGGATGAAACTGCTCTAGTAGAATGCTCTTCAAAAGAACAGGTAGTTCCTTTATGGCTAACTGTTAAGCCAAATAGGATAGTCCTAGACCGCAATCTTGTATGTACAGACTTATGGAGCAATCCTCCGTAATGTTCCGCCTGAGGAGCGTGTAGCAAACACGCCATAAAGCGCGTTTATGGCACCCAGAGAGTAAGGCCGATATCCTTACTCCATCAATATCCCCAGCCCTCTCCCGGCCTGAGCCGCCCCTACCCTGCCGCCCTGGACGTACGTTGTCTCGAGAGCCGACGTACATCCGAGGAAGTCCATTGGGGCTGGGCAGCCCTACACTGGGGGAAGGGGACGAACGTTCCCCTCTCCCCAGGAGTCCCCAGGCCGCAGCAGAGCGGCCCAGGAAGGGTTCAGGATCCTGTCGCCGACCCTATGGGCCAGCCGCCGACCCTATTGCCCAGGATGATGCAGTTCCATGAATACTGAAGGAAATAACTTGTGTGTGCAGGGCTCTGTCTGTGTGTGTGTGTGTGTGTGTGTGTGTGTGTGTGTGTGTGTGTGTGTGAGAGAGAGAGAGAGAGAGAGAGAGAGAGAGAGAGAGAGAGAGAGAGTGGGTTTTGAAGGAACACAGGCATTGTCCAATGTCAACACAATTTATCCAGATGAAATCTAGTGAATTGAAGGGCCAGAAGAATGCAGAACATAGAGTTCACTGGCCTTCTGTGCCAAAATAACAAGTATCGGAAAACCCTGTCTTGAGAGTGAGAAGGGCAGGTTGAGTATGGTCATAATGGAACTAGAGGTTTGAGAGGTGGATAATATATACAGGGGGGCCATGAGGGTTAGCATTCCCCCCTATCCGTGTGTTCCCGCTATCTGTAGGGGGGCCGAGAACCTGTCCCTCGAGGATACTGTATTAGTATAATACAGTATCCTTGAGGGACAGGTATAAAAACATTTGAAGAAACGTCTGACAACTTACCGGTACCACCACAGTGTTGTCAGGATGCAGTCTATGTTGAGCATCGTTATTTCAATGAAGATCCTGGTAATTAGCAGGAAACGAGGGGAGCCACAAGAAGAAATTATTTCCAAGGAACCAAGCATTCGTTCCTTATGGACTTAAAAAATTATTTTGTAATTTTTACTATTGGCAAATTGGTGGTTGGAAGGATGTGTGACTAACATAGTATAGGATGTTGGTGACGGGCGAGACAGATCTCTGCGGCAGCAGCATCCGCCAGATCCAGAACCCGTGTCCTGGGCCTGACGCCCCCTGCGGCAAATCAGATCTGCACCAACAAAAGCGCTGGCGTAGATCTGAGTAGGCCCATAGGGGACCAAGCAGCAGCGGAAGAAGTAAGTAAAGCTTGTGCCGACCTGGTTCCCACCTGGCCTGCAGGATGTAGTGGCTACTGCGTCAGCAGCCCTTCCCTGTGCAGGCAGGCTGAGGATAGCATTGGGCCGAAAGACACCAAGAGATGGAAATAAGACAAAAAAAGGTTAAAGTGTCTTCCTTTCAGAATGACACACTCGGAGTGATTTTGTCATGATGCTACTGAGGTGGTGGCTGAAAAGGAACTGAGGAATTTGGCTTCTTCCTACTCCTGAGGCACAGGTTGTGGACAGGGTCTCCCTTGCCCAAAGGCACAGGCAGAGTGCTCTAGGGCAGGGTGGTCCAATATGCAGCCCTCAGACCAAAATCCTTTTTGGCGGCCTTTAGTAACATCTTCACAGCGGTGCAGGAGGTCCACCAGTAGGCAGAAGGTGCAGTGGGCAGAGCTGCTGCACACAGTTTTTCCGCACTTGGAAAAGCCCTCCCGCCTACTCTGATCTTGTTGCTATTTTTAGGCTCGTGTTTGGCCTCCAAAGTGGTGGTGATGTCATCGCATTACATGTTTCGCTTCCGGGTTCTGTGTGGCCCACTTGGAAGGACAAGTCGGACCTCCCTGCTCTAGAGTCTAGAAACTTCTGAAGTTGACTCTACGTGCAGAGAGCTCCACTTCATGCGACTGCATAGAGACCATGAAGACGAAGTGTGGCTCCCAAACTAGGGTGGTTGTGCAGTTTAAAATATTCAAGCACTTGTCAGATTGCTTGCAAGAAATACAATGACATCAGTCCTTCATTTCTATCCCCCACTCACCCTTGATTCCCACAGGCAAGCCTGGCAAAGTTAATTTTCTTTTCCCAGTAATTCTAAAGGACTTGTATGCATCTCTCCATCAAATTAGGCACATTTTGGGGAGAGGGAATAGTAGGAGCTAAACTGGAAATTTATAGAGGCAGCATGGGAGTTGATTTTGAAGGAGCCCCGGGATTAAGGTTGCAGTGAACAGGGCCAGTTAGGGTTCATCTGGAAGCAAGGATTATGCACAAATAAGGAGTGGTTATATTCCTCTGTAGAACTGTAGGGGGTGGCAGGTTAGATTATTTTTGCTAATATCCTAGAAACTTTGGTGGCTTCTGATTTAAAGATGAAGGAAAAACATTGCCCAGCTGCTTGTTGTAGGGTTGAAGATGGGATCAGATAGTGCCTTTTTGACCTAACGTTGATACATTTCCTTCCAGATTCCACAGAAGTGGGGGATAGTGAGCAGGATGAGAGTGAAGAAGATGTCATTAGAGAAGAACAGGAAGAAGAAGCTTCAGTAAGCCAGGAGGAAGACTTTGGTGTTGAATATCTATTGAAGCATGATGAGGATCGTGGTGGTGAGGGGGACAACGATTCAACTCCAGCCCCAGGGCCCAAGAAGGAGATCACAGACATTGCAGCTGCAGCAGAGAGCCTCCAACCCAAAGGTTATACCCTGGCTACTACACAGGTGAGATGTGGGAATCTCCTCGTGTCCGACCCTTCGTGATCCCATGAACCTTATCCCGCCAGGCCTTCCTGTCCTCCACTATCTTCCTGAGTTCGCTCATTTTCATGTTCGTTGCATCGGTGATGCTGTCTAACCATCTCATCCTTTGCCTTCCCCTTCTCCTTTTGTCTTCAATCTTTCCCAGCATCAGAGTCTTCTCCAGAGAGTCCTCTCTTCGCATTAGGTGGCCAAAATATTTGAGCTTCAGCCTCAGTACCTGTCCTTCCAGGGAACAGTCAGGGTTGATTTCATTTAGGATTGACTGATTTGATCTCCTAGCAGTCCAAGGGACTCTCAGGAGTCTTCTCCAGCACCACAGTTCGAAAGCATCTATTCTTCGGCGTTGACCTAGGCTATCTTTATTGTCCTTTGTCTGTGCAGGTCAAGACACCCATTCCCTATCTCCTCCGTGGAACTCTGCGAGAATACCAACACATTGGTCTGGACTGGTTGGTCACCATGTATGAAAAGAAGCTCAATGGTATTTTGGCTGATGAGATGGGGCTTGGCAAAACAATCCAGACCATCTCACTGCTGGCACATCTGGCCTGTGAAAAGGGTGAGTGGAAGTCTGTGGGAGGAGGAGGAAGGGTGAGAATAGACTCCATGCAAGAGAGTGGGATCAATTGATGATCTGTTAAAACACCCAAGTTGTGGAGCAGTGAGGTTCGGATCCTTTGTACTACTAGCATCTGCTGCCTCCCTTGTTGGTAACCTGCCTTTAATAGATGTCTTTGTAGACTGAATGAGTTGTGGAAAGCAAACTCTGGAGTAGGCAGAGCTGGATTGTATGTAGTATGTGGCTGAGGGATGAGTCGCAGCGGCAGTCTTGGTCTCTAGAGGCATATAAACTTCTCTGTTCATGTGCTCCTGCAGGCAGTTGGGGCCCCCATCTGATCATTGTCCCTACCAGCGTGATGCTGAACTGGGAGATGGAGATCAAGCGCTGGTGCCCCAGTTTCAAGATTCTCACATACTATGGGGCACAGAAGGAGCGTAAGCTAAAGCGACAGGTGAGGGGGTTTAACTCCAGGAGTTAAAGAAAAGTTTTGTGTCTCCCAGTATAAATGACTTAAATCCTTCAGTTAATGTAAGAAGGTAGCTGTATGATTGGGGGAAAAAAAGCAGATATAATTTCCATTCAAGAAATATATTATGCTTTGTGGAATGTTCACTTCTTAAAGTTCTTAAGGTGCTGTTTGTTCCTCTATTTCTAAACCTAAATTGGTAGTTGACCTAGTTGATGATAAACTGAATTTGAAACTAACGGCAGTTGTAAAAGATAAGAATGGGAGCAATACAGTACTCTGATTTAAAAGTATGTTGGACTCTCTCTACTGTTGTTTTGAATAGCATGTGTGAACCAAGTGCGGGTTTGGTAGGCTATTTTGTAAAGGCAGTACAGGTTGAGTATCCTTTATCCAGATTGTTTGGGATGGGAAGTTGTCTGGATTTCGGATTTGTCTGGATTTTGGAATACTTGCATAAATATAATGATATATCTTGGGTGTTAGGACCCAAGTCTAAATACGAAATTATGTTTCATATACACCTTATACACATAACTTGAAGGTAATTTTGTACAAGATTTTTAATAATTTTGTGCCCCAGCATGCCTTGTGCTATGCCAGCCAGGTGCTGGAAAATGTTTTTTTTTTTAAAAGTCATAGCCCCCAAAAGGTCTGGATTTTGGAATAGTGTGGATTTTGGATGTCCAGATAAGGGGTAACCAACCTGTATTGCATTTTTGGAGAAGGTGAAAGACTAACCTTAGAGTGGTGTACATATTTCCTCCCCTCCTTTTTGTCCTCACAACAATCCTGTGAGGTAGGTGGGGCTGAGAGATAGTGACTGGCCCAAGGTCACCCAGGAAGCTTCGTGGCTGAGCGGGGATTTGAACCTGGATCTTCCAGGTCTAAGTTCGACTCCCAAACCATTGTCTTGCCTTAAACACTGGTTCTGCCTCTGGAGGAGAGACACCAGGAGACTCGCCTTTCAGGGCTTTTGCATGTGCTGGTGGGGCAATTGAGCCTCGAATGGTTGAGGCTTGGAGTAGAAGTCAGATGATTGAACTGCCCTCGATTGTTTAGATTGCTTATCACAGCAGGAGATTCTTTTGCACACCCTGGCTGGGCAATTGGCATTTCACACCAGGAGATTCGCACTGCATTGGGGGGGGGGTCATGCCCCTCTTTTTGAGAGCCACAAAATAAAGAGCCATGTGCGAGCTGAGGTTTGGCCACCCCTGTTATATGTCAAGGCAGTAATCAAAAGACAGCATATTGAAAAGTTTTGATTACTGTATTATTTGCTCCTCCAGAAGCACAAACTAGGAAAACTCTGATTAATTTTATTTCTTGAAGCAACTTGACCATGATCTGGAATTTTATTTCTTGAAGCAACTTGACCATGATCTGGAATGCTTTTAAAGATTCATTGATTAGATGTTCTTTTGATCAGCCTTGTTTCATTAAAAAAAGAGAGAGAGAAATGGCTAGCCTGGAAGTTAAACATTTTTTTTAAAAAAAGAATTAGAGGTAACATATTGGAAATTTACCATTAATACATATGTATATGTATTAACATATACATATACATTTTTAGATTAAATTTTGGTTGACAAATAATAAAGTATTAAAACCTCATGATAAGTATTGTCCCCTTAATTTCATTCCATCCTCATTATCTCCCCAACTATCCCCAGCCTTCACCCTCAGCACTCAACGGAATTGGCCCTGTAAAGATCACAGGCAATATTATTGTCAGACCCCAAGCTCTCTAGTTTGTTTTTGCCCTTATTGGGGAAGAACAAACCGTTCTTTGAAACCTATGCATGTCTACTCAGAAGTAAGTCCCATTGTGTTCAATGAAACTTACTCCCAGGAAAGTGTGTCTAGAATTGTAGCCTCAGTCTTTGTAAGGGAGTGTCTGCCTGAGGCAGAATAGAGAAGAATATTGAGCTTCTGGCTTATTGAGCCCGTTTTAACCCCTCACTCTCCGTCTCCAGGGTTGGACAAAGCCCAATGCCTTCCATATCTGCATCACTTCATACAAGCTGGTACTGCAGGACCACCAGGCCTTCCGACGCAAAAATTGGAAGTATCTTATCCTGGATGAGGCTCAGAATATCAAGAACTTCAAATCCCAACGTTGGCAGTCCTTGCTCAATTTCAACAGGTGCAGAGTGTATTATGTTGCACTAGGGACAGAATAGGGAGCAGTGTCCTTCTGTAAAGTTCTCACCTATCATATCTGTGTTTTAGTCAGAGGCGGCTGCTGCTGACTGGAACTCCTCTCCAGAACAGCCTGATGGAGTTGTGGTCCCTCATGCACTTCCTGATGCCCCATGTCTTCCAGTCACACCGCGAGTTCAAGGAGTGGTTTTCCAACCCACTGACGGGCATGATTGAGGGCAGCCAGGAGTACAATGAAAACCTGGTCAAAAGACTGCACAAGGTGAGCCAGATGGGAGGTCATACACTGAAGTTGCACAGAAGGCTCATGCAATAGGACAAGATTTGGGACTGAAGGTTTTACCACCCTGTCCTGCTGCTAACAGGTACTGCGGCCCTTTCTCCTGCGGAGGGTGAAAGTAGATGTAGAAAAGCAAATGCCAAAGAAATACGAACATGTCATCAAGTGCCGGCTCTCCAAGCGCCAGCGTTATCTCTATGATGACTTCATGGCTCAGGCTACGTAAGTATGAAAAACTGATTGCTGGAAAGCTCAGGGTGTGTGTGTGTGTGTGTGTGTGTGTGTGTGTGTGTGTGTGTGTGTGTGTGTGTGTGTGTGTGCGTGTGCATGTGCATGTGCATGTGCATGTGCATGTGCAGACTGGAAGCCAGGATTGTCAGGCTTTCTATGAGGAGAGTATGAAGCAGTGGCCAGGAGCGTATAGGCTGGAAGCTAGGATGCCTAGGTTCTGACCTGAGGAAGGGAACCGGGGTCCTGAGAATGAGCCCGGGGTTCACTCTCTGGCTTCCTGTTGTCTCAGTTCTTCAACATTCTTTTTTGAGATCTGTAACGATAACTATACTCTTTAATATCTCTGGGTATGGCTGACGCTCTGTGGCTGGTTTCCCTTTCAGCACCAAGGAGACGTTGGCAACTGGGCACTTCATGAGTGTCATCAACATCCTGATGCAGCTCCGCAAGGTCTGCAACCACCCCAACCTCTTTGATCCGCGGCCCATCCATTCGCCATTTATCACCGAGGGTATTTGCTTCAACACAGCTTCCCTCGTGCTGCATGCCCTTGACAACAACCCGTTTCAGGCAGGTGCCCCCCCCCCGCTGGACTGGTGGGACAGTGAAGTGCCCCATTTGGGGGGTCACCAGGGTGGGAGGTGATGGCTTTCTTTGGGGGCAAATAAAAAGGAGCAAGTGGAATAGCTAGGTGAAGTATCGGTCTGGCTCTCATTTCTGGTGCGTGGACCTTGTCTTACAGCATGTGGACTTGGGTATTTTCGACTTGATCAACTTGGAGGGCCGTGTGTCCCGTTACGAGACAGACACGTTCCTACCTAAGTGGAAGGTGACAAGAAAACTGATTGAGGAGATTGCTGAATCGCCAGACCCTCCTCCCAGACCCAAGCCAGTCAAGATGAAAGTGAACAGGTACCTGTGACCCTTCTCCTCTCCTCAGTGGGCAGGTCCAAATCTCATGCCCTTACAGTCCCAGGAGTTCTAAAAAGGCACTCCTTTCTAGGCATTCTTCCTCTGCTTTGGATTTCGCAGCCCTGGAAGGTGGGGAGCTTTCTGGCTGAAGGAGGAAGAGGCTGACATTAAAAAAAAGAACCTTTTGCTTCTATACATTTATGTATTATGTGGAATTTATGTATACATTTTACAGACTTGCATTGCAAAATACTGGCTAATGGTCAGGGACACCCACAACCAGCTAGCTCCCAGAATATTCCCCTGGCTAAAGCAAAGCATGCGAGGGAGTCTAGATTTGAGATCTGGCTAATAAGGGCTGCTAACAAGGATGGAGATTTTACATAGCAAGGAGGGTTAGCCGCCTTGGGTCTCTCCGGGGAGAAAGGTGGGGTATAAATCAAATAAATAAATGCCCAGTGTTGAGTGTGTCTGTTTCCCTATTTCTCTTTCAGGATGCTGCAGCCAGTCCCCAAGCCAGAGAACCGAACTGTGGTGCTGGTGAACAATCCTCGTCCTGTAGCAGCCCCCCTACACAGACCCATAGCCCCTGTGCTTCCAGAGTCGCTGACATCTGCTCTAGCCCCTATCCAGCACCCAGGCCCAGTCTTGCCAGGGCCTGTACAGCCCCCCACACTTCCTGTCTCAGTCTCTCTCCCTATCCCTGTGTCCATCCCTATGCCCTCCTCACCAGTGACCATGTCGATATCAGTGCCTCCTTCCGCCAGACCACAGACACCAACTCTAGTGCCTACCCTGAGCCAGAACAGCACAGCTGCTGCCTTGCTGCAGGCCCAGGCCTCTGCTCCACAGGGTAAGGCTCAGAGGCCTGTGTGGAGGGGGATGTTTGCATTTAGTTGAGCACCAGCTTCAAAGGTCTTCTCTGAGCTGAAACTATTAAACCTTTGCTTATGCCCCTTTTGTGTAGCAGAGTAGCTGCAACTCTAGATACTTCCATTTGGCTGGAAGGTGATGGGTACTTCTGGGAAGGGTTAGTGAAGCATCAGAGATGGAGTTGCGTCCTTTTTATTCCATTTAGATGTTGTTGTTTTTAATAATCTCTGTTTATGGGAATAGGTATAGACCAGATTAAATTAAATTAACAGTATTTATATACCGCTTTTCAACAAAATGTTCCTAAAGCGGTTTACAGGAAAAAAATCAAATGATTAAATGGCTCCCTGTCTCAGAAGGGCTCACAATCTAAAAATAGTGCAGAAGAACACCAGCAAACAGCCACCAGAAAAGACACTGTGATGGGTTGAAAGGGGGCAGTTACTCTCCCCCTGCTAAATATAAGAAGAGCACCAATTGAAAAAGTGTCTCTTGCACAGTTAGCAGGGGTAACTATGAGTCTCTAACCATCTCCCTATGAGTCTCTAACCAACTCTTCTCTTTTCACAGTGTTGCCCGTGGCGATGACCGCAGCTCAACTGATCCCAAACAGTCCCCGTCCCCTCCTACCACCATCTCCTATTGCTACCACCACCACCACCACCTCCTCACTTAAGCCTGGTGCAGTGTCAGCCCTTGTGGGACAGCAGCAGCAGTCCATGGACCCACTGGGCCTGCCCTCTGTGGGGCAGCAGCAGCAGCCCATGGACCCACTGGGCCTGCCCCCTGTGGGACAGCAGCAGCAGCAGCCCCCCAATATGCTGGGCGTGCCCCCTGTGGGGCAGCAGCAGCCCACCAACATGCTGGGTCTGCCCCCTGTGGGGCAGCAGCATCCACCCACCAACACGCTTGGCATGCCCCCTGTGGGGCACCAGCAGTCCATCAGCACCTTGAGCATGACCCCCATGGGGCAGCAGCAATCCATCAGCACCTTGGGCATGACCCCCATGGGGCAACCACAATCCATCAGCACCTTGGGTATGTCCCCTGTGGGGCAGCAGCAGCAGCAGCAGCCTGCCAACCTCGTGAGCCCAGCACCTACAGCCCAGCAGTCCACCAGCACCATGGGTGCAGGCACAATTGGAGGCATGATGAAGCCTGTCAACATTCATTCTGCTGTACCGACCTTGCCTGGCTACAACTTTGCAACTGCTGGAGGCCTGCAACAACGGTTCTTGCTTTCCCCAGATATGCAGGCCCGATTACCTTGTGAGTATTGAAGCCAGTGGGAAATAGAGTGTGTGTGACGGTTGTCTCCATAGCTAACCATCTCTTTTACTACAGCAGGTGAAGTGGTCAGCATTGGACAGCTTGCTTCACTGGCCAACCGACCTCTCCAGAGCGCTCCAGGCAGCAAACCCCTCACCTTCCAAATCCAGGGCAACAAGCTGACCTTGACAGGGACCCAAGTGCGCCAGGTCACTATGCCTCAGCCAGCCCGACAGCTGCCAAGTAGGTAAACCCCAGTCCCCCACTGTCCCAGTGACATCCCTGTCCTTCTGGTTATATGCGAGCCTAGTAACATGATGGGCTGCTTTGCATGATGTGTGTGTTGCTGGACTGGATTACTTGAAATGGTAGGTGGGGGATTGTTAGATTTTACAAATGCTTTCTCAACATACAAAGCTAGCATGTTGGGGAGAAGGTTCTAGTTTTAAATGTTGTAGGGAGCTCTTTATTTGAGGAAGCATTTTACTTCCCACCTGCAGTCAGAAGTGGGTTGGTCTAGCAACAGAAACAATACAAACTTGATAATTTGTGAGTGTTGTCACTCATGTGCCCAGGCTTTTTTCTTTGCACTAATGTTGTAGCTTGCTGGGCCCCATTCCAGAGTGCTTGCATTTGAATGTCTTAAAATTAAACCTCATATGAGCAACTTAGTGCCCCATTCTCTGTGTCTCTGTACTCTTCATATGCCAAAAAGGAATGGAGAGATGTTGCTCTTTGCTTTCTCAGATGACTTCCCCACCCACTATCGTCTGAACTTTTCAACCATTTTTGCTCTTGTCTATTGCCATTGTTTGGGTTCTCCTGAGGAACAGAACTGAAAAGCTATAGGCCCTCCAAGAGGGTGAAAACATTGCAGAATAAACATGCAGGAGATGAGTAACACCAGATCATGTCCTTCAAGGACACATGAGAGAGGTTTTTAAAATATTACTATACTCCACCCATCCGAGCAGTCCCTCTAAGCTCCTGATGCCTATCTCTGTGAGTCATCTGGTGACCCGAGGGATACAGGAAACTCCAGAGCCTTGCCTGGCATAAAGGACCACTGTTATCTTTGGTGGGATCTCAGCAGGATGGCTTACAGGAAGCATTGCTACCATCGACAAGCAAAACAGGGAGCCAAGTTGGTAATTCTTTCTCTCCCCTTTCCTTCTAGGGAATGTAGTTCACCTGGTGTCTGCTGGGGGGCAGCATCACATCATCAGCCAACCTGCACAGGTGGCTTTGATTCAGGCTATGGCCCAGCAGGCCGGGCAGGCTCCCGTTGGAGTGCAGACTGTGCCAGGCCACCAGCCCCCCACTATCCTTCCCGTCCCAACTACCAGCACAGCCGCTGCAGCTGTTGCCTCCACGGCAACCATCAGCGTTCCCATTGCTGCCACCCAAGGTCAGTGAATACCACAGCTGGAGAGTCAGGGTTCCTAGTTTTTTTAATCTCTTGCTCTGGGAGAGGAATTTGGTTTAGTGGGTCGAGAGGCTGGGTGCCAGGAGGACTCCTAGGGTTTTTTTCTTGGCCCAGTAAACCTCCAACCTGTGCCCTCAACTGTATTTCCTTACTCTTTCATTTCCTTATTCTGTGTCTTTTGCTCCATTAGCTGCTAGCCCTCTGCTTCCCTGTCGGTGCTAAAATAAATATCAACTATTCATAACTGGAAGGGACACTACTCGCTGTGGCAGCCAAGATGCAGCATCTTACCACCTTCATTGTTTCCACAGTGCCCTCCTCAGCGGTGAACAGCTCTGGTGTGGTAAAGATCGTAGTGCGTCAAGCCCCTCGAGATGGTCTGGTGTCCCCCTCGCCTGGCCCTCAGCAGCCACCTCTGCGCCCTGCGACACCAACAACTGCCACTGCTCTGCCTGGCATACCAACAGCCCTAATGGTCCAACGAGCTCCGCTCCCCATGAATCCTGTGCCGCCAGTTAGGCTACCCACTCAGCCATTGGTGCCAGTGAGGGCACCCACACCAGCTCCCTTGCAGGCCCTCGTGAGGCCCATGCTGCGAATGGTACAGGCGCCAAGTCCCAGCATGGAGCAACAGCTAGGTAAGCATGTCTCCTAATGCCCCATGAAGGGCTTTGGATACCTGAAATGGCTCTAGGACTGGAAACCTGTTTCAAGTTCCTAAGTGCTGGCCTCGCAATTCTGCAAGACGGCATCAGATTTTTAGAACAGGTACTATACCTGAAATTGGGTCCCCCTCCTCGTTCCACCGGAACAATTCTTGGAATGCTAAGACTCCAGCTCCCAGTTTCTAATTGCTGAGGAAGCTAGGTGCTTCTGTTTTCTGTCACCAATTCTTGTGGTACCTCTTCTGTTTCTTTCTAGTTACAGCTTCCCCACCTCCCACAGTGGCTCCGTTGACTGTTGCCCCAGCTGTCACTATCGCCACTAGCACCTCCCCTGCCGTGGCTCCCCTGGCCATCTCAAGCCCAGTGCCCAAGGAGGAACCAGAGATGTTAATGCTGCGCTCCACAACACCTACACCACCTCCCCCTTCTGTCCTGGCCCCAAGGCCTAGACGCCAACCACCTCCTCCACCTCGCTCGCCCTTCTATCTGGTGAGTTGCACAGTCGGGGCATAGGGTAGGGATTATGGAGTGGAGTAGCCAAGAGGGTGGTAGAAGGTCAGAAATGCCCCTGTGTTGGTAGAACAGCAGGGCTCAAATTCACCTGGCAATATTTCCTTTCTCTGGCCTGAAGGAATCACTTGAAGAGAAGCGGAAGAAGCAGAAAGAAGAGCGCCTTGACCGGCTTTTCCGCCTCAATGAGCAGCACTGCAATCTTGTGCCCATTTACGGTACCGAGGTGCTACACTTCTGCACCCTTTTTCCCCCTGCTCCCACCTCCTGGAAGGAGGAGGAGGAGGAAAGTGAGGAGCAGGCAGTGGCAGCCCAGGACATAGAACCAAAGGGCTGGAAAGGGGCTAGCTACACACACTGCTACACAGCCCAAGTGCAAAGGGACCCCCAGCACCTCGAGGCCTACTGGCAGCGGGCAGAGACTTTGGCTCAGGCTATCTTGACACCCCAGCAGCGAATCGAGCAACTAACAGACATTATTGAGAGGTAACATTCCCTGCAGGAACTTAGAAATTGGGGGGAAGGGAGTGGCAGCAAAGGGAGGGTGCAGGGATGCACTCCAGTGTTCCTAAGTGTTCTTGGAAGTTCCAGCTCCCATTTCCTCCGTTTCAGCTTTAATTCCTTAAAAGAAACCCAGGAATCCTTTCTCCTGGCATCTCCATTGCTGTCCTCAGCCTTCCCCTCTGTCTCTGCAGGTTTATTTTCGCTATGCCTCCTGTGGAGGCTCCTGCTATCACCATGCACACCTCTCACCCACCCCCATCGCTCCTGCTCCAGCAGGCTGTTTTCAAGGAGACACTGCGGCAAGAGCTCTCCCCTTCTGCCAGTTGCCTGCATCGCATCATCTGCAACATGAGGACTCAGTTCCCAGATCTCCGGCTCATCCAGTATGACTGTGGTATGTGCTGTCTAGGTGACACCATTTGGGAGCAAAAGGGAATGTCTTATGCTGTGCGTTAAAGCCAGAGAACGCTGTGTCTGGACACTCACAGGTTTGGTGGTTCTTTGCCTTTGGTCCAATTGTTGTCCCTGATCCTTTGTTACCTTCAGGGAAGCTGCAGACATTGGATGTACTGCTGCGCCAACTCAAGGCTGGGGCCCACCGAGTCCTTATCTTCACCCAGATGACCCGCATGTTGGATGTGCTGGAGCAGTTCCTCAATTACCATGGGCATATCTACCTGCGACTGGATGGTAGCACCCGTGTAGAACAGCGGCAGGTAAGTGATGGAAGGCTGTTGTCCCCTGTGAAACGCTGAGGGCTTTTAAGAGAAATTCCCTGGGCACCAGCTTCCCTTGGTAAAGAAATCTGTTACGATTGGAGTCAAAAATCCAAGCCGAAAGACCAGTGAAAATCAGAAGAAATCATACATATGTTGCTAAGTGTTAAACTTGAAGTTGCCAGATCTGCGTACTTTCTTCTAAGTTTGATGTTCAAGACTTTTTGCACAACTCTGGCATTATATAGGGAGGGAGCAATATGGTGGCTGAAGGAAAAGTCTGGAGCAAGTGAGATTGTGGGGATGTACAGAGAGAGGCCGGAAGTAACGAGGGGCGGGGGGAAAAGAACCATGCGACTCATGGAATCCCCATTCTTGAATGCTGTGCCTGTATTGGGTCATTCTGGAGTCAGAAGCTAATTTTCTGGATTGCAGAATTAAAGGAATTGTAGTACAGGTTTCCCCTGCTTAACGACGTTTTGCTTAATGACCCCCGGATATATGACGGGGTTGTTAGGCAGAATGTCGTTGATCGCTTTCCCAACCTTTTGAAGTTTGAGGCCTCTCTGGAGGCCTTTCCTGGCCTCTGTGGTCCATTCTGAGACCCTCAGAGGCCAGGAAAGGCTTCCAGAGAGGCCCACGACCAGGAACAGGTCTCCAGAGAGGCCTCAAACTTCAAAAGGTAGGGAAAGACCCACTTAACGATGGGCCTGCTTAACGGCAGGGTTTGGGGAAAGTTTCACTTTACCAACTGCTCAAGCCTCTGTTTTTATCCTTTTTACTATGGTGGTGGGACGGGGACACTGCCTTCTGGAGTGTTTGAGCTTCATATTCATTGGATCAGGACCATTCTGGTAGCCTTGTATTCCCCTTCGCCTGGCCTTTGCTAAGAGCCAAGGCACGTTTACCTACTCACCAGTAAATGAACACATGTGGATTGGTTTTGCTTTCCATAGGGTTCAATACATTTTCCTTGTCAGCTTGGAGGGGGGACTTCTCGAGAGTTGGGACCTGCATTCATCAGATTGGGTCAATTCTGGTGGCGTTGCATTTCCCTTGGCCTGCCCTTCAAAGTGGGCTGAGGCATGGTTGCCTACTCATGAGTAAATACATACATGCTGCTCTGTTTCGGTTTCCATAGGGCTCAATACATTTTCCTTGTTCAATACATTTGCTCAATTTTCCTTGCTCAATACATTTTCCTCATTGTCAGCTATCAGCTTGCCAGTTTCACAACCCACCAAAAATCAGGTTGTGACTCACTGGTGGGTTGCGACCCATAGCTTGAGAACTGCTGTGCTAGACTTGAGGTTTTTTTTCTTCTCCTTGACCTGGGTTCTTCTTCCACACTGGCAGGCACTGATGGAGCGTTTCAATGCAGACAAGCGCATCTTCTGTTTCATCCTGTCCACACGCAGCGGGGGTGTGGGAGTGAACTTGACAGGTGCTGACACTGTGGTGTTCTATGATAGTGACTGGAATCCCACCATGGATGCTCAAGCCCAAGATCGCTGCCATCGTATCGGGCAGACACGGGATGTTCACATCTACAGGTTAGCTGGGCTCCCTGTGCCACTGGTGGAAGCAGGAGGTGGTGCAGCCATAAGAGAGGCTGCAAGACACCTTCCTAAGACATGTTTGGAATATGTATTCATGTTCAGAAATGGGATGGTGCTGTTTCTTAGAGCAGTAGTTTTCATGTTGACTCTGACATCTTCTTTAGGTTGATCAGTGAAAGGACAGTGGAGGAAAATATCCTGAAGAAGGCCAATCAGAAGAGGATGCTGGGAGATATGGCCATTGAAGGCGGGAACTTCACCACAGCTTATTTCAAACAAGTAACGGCTGAAATCTGTGACTGTTGCAGAGCCTATGTGCGGAATTGTGTTTTGCACAGGCTGTGGGATGGTTGGTTTTGTGATGACATGGGTGGCTTTGCTGCTTCATTAATAAGAGGTCCTTTACACTGTGGTACTAACTGGAGACATCCTTGGGCGTGATTACAAAGGAATAGCTGTGTTAGTCTGTTGCAGGAAAGATGGCAAAAGCATCCTGTGATGTTCTAAAAACAAACCAGTGTGCTACAACGTGAGGTTCCATAAGCATAGAAGCATGCTTCATAAGATGCACACCAAGAGTGAGAAGCTCATTGCCAAGGGTCTATCTGTAAACTGCTTATCTCTGTGCTTTTCAGCAAACCATACGTGAGCTCTTTGACATGCCACTGGATGAACCAACCAAGAAAGAAGGGGAGCCCCTAGCTCCAGCACAGGAGGAGGAAGAGGACCCCATGGCCACCAAGCAGGCACAAATCTTGGAGCAGGTTAGCTTTCTTCACCCTGCCATGATGCTGAAAGTAAGATTACTGTCTTCTTTTGACAAAGGGCCCTTGTTTACCTCTGTCTGGATATGACTGGCTTACAGGCGCTGTGCAAGGCAGAAGATCCTGAGGACATCCGGGCAGCCACCCAGGCCAAGGCAGAACAAGTGGCTGAGCTGGCAGAGTTCAACGAGAACATCCCTTTGGACACAGAAGATAGGCCCAGCAAGGAAGAGGAGGAGGAGATGTCGAAGGCTGAGCAGGAGATTGCTTCACTGGTAGAGCAGGTACATAGCCTATAAATGACAATATTCTTCTCCCTTCAGGCTGAGATGGTGGTAGAGTGATTCTCTTTTTCCCCCATTTTGTTATTTTAATAAAATACAGCTTCATGACCCCAAGTCAAACCATTGGTCCATCTAGCTCAGCTAGGTGTACTCCAGCTGGCAGTGCTCTCCTAGCCTCAGGCCAATGTGCTTCCCTTTGTTGTAACTGGTAAAGCACATGCCCTGCATGATTCAGTCCTCATCCATGCAGAGCATGTGCTCTACCACCAAGCTATTCAGTAAGACCTCCAAAAGGTACAGCAGCCAAAATAGTTTTAGAAGCTCCAGGTCCCTAGTGGAGACACACACACCTTTTTTTCCTAATGTGGTTGGAGTATATCTTAGTGGTTTAGCGTATATCTAAACCCCTAAAGATCTGACTCCCAACCACTTTTTCAACTGACAGACCTCCACTTTCCCTCAAAGACCCCATTGAAACTTTCTTTTCCCTTCCTCTTCTGCAGCTAACTCCCATTGAACGGTATGCCATGAATTTCCTTGAAGCATCTTTAGAGGACATCAGTCGGGAAGAGCTGAAGCAGGCAGAGGTAAATTCCTCACTATGTAACAGGCTGTCCACAACGAGAGGTATTGTGTCAAGCAAGTGTGGACTGGGAGGGCTCTGTGTGACTTGTGACTGGCTGCATCGTCTTCCAGTTTGAAGTTGGTCAGCTCCTGAATCTGATGCAACTTCTTAAAGACAGCCAATAGCAACAAGCTCCCAGGCTGTTGTGAGTCCCATTTCTTTGGACTTTCAACCTTTCATGGAGCTGACATGTATTGTGAACTTGTAGAATAAGAGCTCTTGTGGTTTTGTTGTGAAGGGGAAGGGCAATTCAGTACTTGGTCCAATGGGAAGAAGCTGCTTTGGAGTTGTCTCTTCCTGTTGCTTCACAACAAATCAAACAGGTCTCTGATGTGGCTCACATCACTTACCGGTATTAGATCAGTGATATAAGGCTGCCACCTCAACCAACCTCTCTTGGTTGTTCCTAGGAACAAGTGGAAGCTGCTCGCAAAGACATTGACCAGGCTAAGGATGAGGTAGTCTTCAAGTTGCCAGAGGATGAAGATGACAGCCACCTTATTGAAGAAGTCTCCAGCAGGAAGAGCAAGAAGGCCAAGGTCCCTAGCCGTGTAGCCTCAGAAAGGGCAGGCACTCGCATGAGTGAAAGGCTGCGTAGCACACGCCTTCTACCCCGGGATGGGGATGGCGGAGATGTGGAGTCTCCTCAAGCTAGGCTACCCAATCTCCGGCATCCCCGAGTGGTGACTGAAGAGGAAGATGACAGTCTGTCTCAAGTGGCTCAGCACACACAAGGTGCTGTTGTACGCAGAGAGTTGGTGCGGGAGGAAATGCCCACCCAAGCTGTCATGCACACTCGCAGGACTGTTGCTCGCCGAGAGGAGCCATGGAGTAGGTCCCCAGCCCCCGGGGAGAAGGGGCAGAAAACAGCCCCTCACAGAACTGAGGCTTCTGCTTCTGGTGACAGAGTTTTGAGAACTAATCCTCACAGAACAGAGGCCCTGCCCATTGGGGATAAGTTGCTACGTGTTGCTCCACAGAAGCCAGATCCAGGAGCTGCTGGGGACAGGGTGCTAAGAGGCACCCCATCAAGAACCGAAGCACAGGCTGCTGGAGACAGGGTGCCACGAGGTGTTCAACAGAGAGCAGATGCTGGTTTGGAAAAGGTACTGAGGCCAGGCCAGCAGAAAGCCGAGAAGCCCCTTGGGTTGATTAAACTTCATTCTACCCCACCTAGGCCTGAGGCACCAACATCTGAGGCACAGGTCCCCGAGCTGCATCCACAGGAACATGGCAAGGAGGCACTCAAATTAAAAGCAGATGTAAGAGGATGGGAAGAGAGGGAAGCTCCCCAGCTCAGTGTGTTGTCCCCTGAATTCCAAGTCCCTAAGAATGCCCCAGGTTTGGAAGTACCAGCATTCCAGGCACAAGATGTTTCAGAGGTTGAGGAGAAGCTGCAGGATACACAGACACCACCTGACACTGAGAAGGTTGTCCTAGTGGTCCCAGCTTCCAAGGAGAAGGCACCAAGCCTAGTAGCTCAAGTTGCTGCTTGTGAGAGCAAACTTGAGGTTGATAGTGAGTTGGGCCAACCTTTGGGTGAGCAAAAGGAGAGCCTGCCCAAGCCAGAGGAAAAAGCAGGTGAGAGTGCCAGTTGCAGCACTGCAGAGCAAGAATCTACAAACTCTTTGGACGATGCCCTTAGGCAGGAGACTGCTCAAGAGACTGCATCTTCTGATGGTGTTGCTAAGACAGTAGCTGAGACGCTGTCCTCTAAAAGTGCAGAGGACACCCCCCTGAAAACTACAGAAGGAGCTGCATCCAGGTTGGTTGTCAGTAAGACGACCCAAGTTGAGGTGCCTATGCTCACTTCCTCGAGTTACTCCACAGCAGCTGCCAGCTCCCTCCCTCCCCTAGATGTTCTGCCCTTTGTCGAGGAACAAAATGGTTTGGAGCAGCCTCCCAGAGCTGGAGACTTGCCTTGTCCCATTTCCAACTCCTCAGATGAGCCCCAACCTGAAATGTCACCTGTAGAGACTGCCTTGCCAGCACCAGAGACCTCCAACAGTGAAACCAACAGTCTCGAGGAGTCATCCAAACAAGGGGAAGGGATTGGGGGAAAGATGACACAGAGTGATGATCAACAGAACAAAGTGACAAATGTTGCAGCCATTTGTCCTGAAGCTGTCACATTACAGGAGAGTTCATCTACGTTAATCTGCCCAGGAGTCCTATCTGCAGATGAGAGTCTGTCGGCAATCAAAACTCCCCGCCGCCGCACCAGTGCTGATGTGCAGATCTGGCAGAGCTGTCAGAAACAAGATGGCCCTGCCGCCAAAGTCTTGCGCAAGCTCCCAGGGCGCCTGGTCACGGTGGTGGAGGAGAAAGAGCTGATTCGGCGTCGCCGAAATCGAACACGCAAGCTGGACCTTGCCAACAGCACCATGGTGAGTCCTGGCAACAGCTCAGCCCAGAGTGTGTCAGAACCAGAGACCTCCCCCTCTGGTAAAGAGTTGCCGCTGCTCCGTGACTTGCCTGCCCGTCGGAGAATGGAGCTGGAGAGCCGTGCAGCAGCCAAGGAGAAAGATGACGGCTCCAAAGGAGAGGCACTCTCTAGCCCTTCCACTGAGCCTATCAAACGCAAACGGGGGCGTCCCCCCAAGAACAAGTCCCCTGAGCAGCAAAGTTCAGGTTTGCCCCAGCCCCTCCCTGAGCCAGCCCTGGAGATCAACCTCCAAAGTAAGGCACTAGAAAAGAAGCTGCCCGAGATTCAACCCCGAGGCAAGAGCCCAGAGAGGAAGGTGCCTGAGACACCTTCTCCCAAGAGCAAGGCTGAGAGTAGTGAGAACGACTCTCCTGTGGAAAAGCGAAGACGTGGCCGGCCTCCCAAGATACGAGAGTCTTCTATCATGCCTTCCAATCTTTCTGCTTCTGAAATGCTGCCAGCCGCACCCACAAAACCTCTGATCACAGAGCTACTCCCTAAGACGCATGAGCAGTTGGACACACCTCCTAGACCTGCTTCGGTGATAGACACAACATTTGGGATTCATGAGTCATTGATCACACATCCCAAATCAACTTCCATCTCAAAGACATCCTCTAAGGCACGAAACCGAATGCCTGTGCACCCCCAACCCACCTTAGCATCAAAGTCAACTCCTAAGGCACAAGAGCTGTTGGTTGCTCCCCCCGGGCCTCTGTCTAAATTATCTGCTGAAGTGTGTGAACCCCTTGCTGCTTCCCCTAGAGCCCCCGCTACAGCAGAAGTTTTCACAGAGGTGGAAGAGCTGCCTTCTCCACACTCTCTGCTATGCACACCCAAAGCTGCCCTGAGTCCTCCAATAGCAGAGTCTCCCCCTAAGCGGAAAAGGGGTCGACCCCCGAAGAATCCACCCTCTCCTCGTGTAGAGGCAGCACCACCACCCACCTCAACCTCAGACCAAGAGACCTCCACAGAGAAGCAAACTCCAGCTCCTCCAGTCCGCAAACGACGGAGGCGAAGGAGAAAGGATGAATTAGGTCCGGCATTGCCAAGTGTCAGCCAGAGCTCATCTGAAGGCGAAGACACCCGACCGCTCACCAGGCTAGCTCGGCTGAAGCGCGAGGAAAAGCCGGAGTCTGCCAGTGAGGGTTTAACTCCACCCTCCCTGAAGCCTGTCGTCACGGAGGGTGCCTCCTCAGCAGAGAGTAGTACTTGGGAACAGCCTTCTAGTGACACCCCCACCCGCTCTACCCGCCTCCGGCCTGGCAGCCTTGTTCCACCACTGGAACGTGAGACCCAGCGACGGAAGCGACGGTGCTCCTTGGAGGGCAGTCGGGTGAGCAACAGCAGCAAGTCGCCCGCTCCTCAAGTTGTCTCCGAGCAGGAGGGTGGGGAGTCTGAGTCCTCCCTGCGATCCTCCTCAGAGTCGAGTGGCAACAGATGTGCCCAGCAGCCCAAGCGCCAATGCTGTGAATCTACAGGGGGACGTGGCAGAGGGAGGGGGCGACGGCACCACAGTGGTTTCGCTGACCGCATTCTCCGTAGTGCAGCTAAGCCAGCCGACAACACTCGCTCAGCCTCCTCCCCCATCCCCACCAGGAAAACAGGCCCTGCTTCCACCTCAGCTGGGGGAATCTCTGGAGCACCCCCTCCCTCCACCGCCCCGGTTACCTCTTCACTAAGTAACAGAGGCCGCAAGCCCAAGACGTGACCACAGTGTGAGAAGTTCTGACATAACTTCTCTGTGGGAAGAGATCAGTGGCTGTCTCTCCCTGCACGCACCACAAGCAGATTTAGCCTGCCCTGCCCTACCCCCTTCCCCCTCGCTCTACTTCCTCCCCACTCCACGTGAGGGGGCAGCCGATGGGGCTCACGTGTGCTCACTCAGCTCAGCTCCCTGCATTCCAGACTTGACTGTTAGAGTACTACTTGAAAGGAGGAGGGCGGTGAGCTCAGTGGCTCCTTCCCAGTTGCTTGCTCACTCCCAGAGCAGGGCACGACACTCACGCTGAAATTGCTGTCTCTCTGGGTGTGTAACTCAGCTGCTTGGTCACAGGGGGAGGTGACAGGCCCAGCACTTTCTCAATTAATTCTGCTACTTCCTGATCATGGAGTGAGTGGGAGAGGAGCGCCAGAGGGTTGAGAGCCCCTAGAGTGACACTACGGGGCTCCTGCTGCTCCCAAATGCCCCACCAGTTCAGTACCATTTTGGGAAGCCTCAGTTCAGGCTTTCATTAGGCGCTTACCTCCTTTTAAAAAAAAAAATCACATTTGGGGGTTAGGCGTCGCTACCCTTCCCTCCAAAAACTCTCAGGAGGTGCTCTCCTGATGTATAACACAATTAGCTCTTACTTTTTTTAATGGCTTTGGGTTGGTTTTTAAAATGTCAGTGACCAAATGCTGGGGCCCCTTCTCTAGCTTTCCCTCTTGATTGTCTCCCTGCTTATTCCATTCACAGCTTAGGGCCCTCTACAGGCACAAGGAGGCGGGAGGGCTCCCCAAGGGAGTGCAAGACCTGCCCCAATGGTGCCCTCGTTTCTTGCACCACCACCAGGAGAGACTGTCTCATTTTTAATGATGTATATTGCCACCTCACTGCTCTGAGGACTCTGTGGGCTTCTGAGTTGGGTCAAATCCCTCTCCCTGCTCCCTTACTCTCTGTGTACAGCTCTCGTTGTAAAATAGGTTCTTTTGAACATAATCTATGCAAAGGTTATTTTGTATAGGGGAGCACAAAGTTCCCTCCCCTCCCCCACCGCAGTGGGATTAGGGAGTGGCAGTGGGTCTCTGGTTTGGGGGAGGGGTGCAGTTGGGGTGGAGGGGGAGGTGTTCCCATGGAGCTGTCTTTCCTACTGAAGCATGTTCAGAACTTGTACAGAAGACCGATGTAATCTTTCTTCAGAATAATGCTATGAATAAAGTGTTAAAAAAAAGGAAACACCAACTGGGTTTGTGTGTGTCTTTTTTGCCAGTGGATCCTCATGCACTCTTTTTCCTTGCTTCAGACATCTGAGAAGAGAAATGATAGCTCAGCTCACACATCAAGCCAAGCCCTGGCCTGACATTGCCATACACCTTAGATTCAATTACTAACTTCGTGTTTTGTGCACCAGAATATCGTGGGTGTACTACGTTTCCGGCCTTTTCCCATCTAGAACCATCTGTGATGGTTCTCCCAGGGCTTGTTTTCAGATAGGACATGAATGTCTTCTCTGCTCCCGCTCCCCGCTATAGTCTGAGAGTCTTCCTTGTAGGCTTGGTTCATATGTTCCCTCAACTACAGGCCTCCCTGCTGTTTTAATGGTCTTGAGGAGGGGAGTAGGTTCTCTCTACCACCATCCAAAACTGTTAGCTAAGGGAGGCAAGATGTTTTTAATGCCTCCTCTGCTTGCTTGCTTTCTTGACTGATTCCTTCACTGTATACTGATGGCCTGGTGATACCTTATATGCCTGAAGAACAGGGTAGCTATGTGTCGATGTTTTATATTAAGGATTGGGACTGAAATGAAACCCAGTCCTTGTTCATTTTCAGAGCCTCCTTTCTAAAAACAACTCTTCCACTTCCAAATGGAGGGAGAGCAAAATACCAAAAGAGAACATAATGCTGCTTTGACCTAATGGTTGCTTAAGCCGTTCAGAATTGACATGGGAGATGGTACCTATACCTGAGCATGGAGAAATTGCATGTTCAAATGTGCTTCTGTGTCAAAGTCTCTTCATGTTGAACATAAATCAGAGGAAAGGCATATGTCAAAAATAGCATTGGAAGGCCCCAAAAATGCTGTATAGGAATTGTTTGTAATAAACGGAGTCATCCTTTGGTGCTGTTGGCTTTGGAAGGTGGCTTTTCTATCAACGGGTGGAGGAATGTGGGCCAACCAGTTTGCCAGCTGTTCCTGGCATTGTTTAATATCCCCGTGCTACAGGTGAGGTGTGTCCTCATTTGGACCTGGCCGGGCCCATTTCAAGGCTGCTATTTCCTTTTAATCTCATTTTTACAATCTGCCCTGTTGCTGCCAACCTTAAAGTAACATTAAAACTTTGTTGCGCAGTGGGATAAAAATATATTTGTGACACTTCCCAGCTAATCAGACAAGGAGTCTTAGTCAAAGGTGTGTTGTGACAGATGATGACACAAAAGAACTGGCCAGTTCTGGAAAAAATTATAATTGGAACAAGTGGAGCCAGTTATACAGCTTCAAGGCCTAAGGGTTGTTGCTTAGGTTGTGGGGGGGGGGGGGGGAGCTGCTGCTACCGCCACCACCACCACCACCACCACCACCACCAAAGAATGAGATAAGTGGAACTTCAATGCTTTTTCAACCTCTGAGCTGAGCATTTCGCCTGTGGGGTGAAGCTTTCTGTTCTAGCTTAAAGGTTTACTGCAAAACTTTCATATGCTTACCTAGCAGGTACAATAACAGATGAACAATTCAAACCAATTTGTACTGTGTCCAGTATTCTGCTGGGTATAAAGACCACAGTCAATGATGTTGGGTTGTCCAAACGTTTCACCCTCCCATGTTGATGGCATTATCAAAGGATAAAATCACCTAAAAACACTTAAAAGTTAAAATTCAGCTAAGAGTCAGCATCTGAGAACATAATTCATAAGTCTTCGCTTCTCTCAGTCTGAGAATACTGATACAGCTGATACTTCTGAACTTCCCTGGTCCACAACAGGTTTAAGCTGAGGTCCTAGGATGTGGGATGCAAGAATACCATCAGTATGAGAGGATGATCTAATACTGAAAGGAGCCACTGGCATACCTGAGTCAGTTCCAACAGCAGTGACCTCATCCACTGAGAGTCTGGGACCAGCCCTAAAAAGGCACAACCAAACCTGTACTAGAGTTTGACAGGTGTGGGAGTATAAAGCAGCCTCAGCGAGATGAAAAAACCAAAACAAGAAAAGAGATCTCAAGGGACAGTGGAGAGCTAAAGAGGTACGGTTCTCCCACTCAGTCTATGTGAGCCTTTTCTGAGATTCTCTTCCTTCAATCAAAAAGAGCTGAAATTCCAAGGAGGATTAAATTGGGGGTCACACCCTTTTCAATTTCATGTTAATTAATTATCTGGTGCCAACTACTTTACCCTTTATTGCTTTTGCAATAAGCAATAAGCTTTAAAGCAGTTTTTGTTTTCACAACAGTCTGGTGAGTTACAGCACCACCAGGCCCAGAGTTACTTTTCACACAGGAGACTTGAGTGATTTTTTTTTCAGTGCCGAACAGGGAATCTAGAAGAGAGGTGAGATTGAAGCCTGGGTCTCACAGATCAAACCCCACTGGCTGTATCCCCACTTCCTGACTCTGAATTTAGAATCACTCTTCTGGAGTAGATTCCCACACTACGTGCAATTGAAAGGGCAGAGAGAAGCACAACCTCCTCATCACTCTTCAGCAACGCTGCCAGCCTGTGCCAGTTGTCATGGAAGAAGAGATGGGACTCTGCAATGGGGCCCCTCCTAAAGATGGGGTGGAGACCATTATGATAAATACAACAGGAGTCTTGGAGCCTGAAACCCCTGCCAAGGTCCCTGTCCTGCATATGCACAGACTCCGCAACCTGGCAATTGCTAGCATCATCTGCGGCTGTTCGTGCACTGGAGTCCTAGCACTGATCTATGCAGTCAAGGTGAGCAACGGGCTTCTGTGATGGGAGTGGGGTGGGGCAGGGAGGCAGGTGGGCTGAGAGATGGTTCACAGAGTGTTGGAAAGTTCAGGGCAACCTTTGGGCCCAGGGCAAGAGACAACTCTGTAGAGGTCAGGGGCTGGTCGAGTGATGCCTGTTCACCACTATGGCGAAGTAGAACCTCTGTGTTCCAGAGCAGCTGTGCTACTGATGGCCTGATCCTAGGCACACGGACAGGGAAGCAAGACCCACTGAACAAAAAGGGACACACTTCCGAGTGAACGTGCATAAGATTGTCAAAGGGCTGCTGCCTTCGTGTCCAACCTGTGGGCTTTCTGGAGGCATCGTTTTGATTTGTTGTGACCCACTTTGGGCTCTTTTTTTTTTCTGGTGAAGAGTGGCATACAAATAATAAACTGGTTCATCTGACTGGCCACTGTGGGAAGCTAGGTGCTGGACTAGTGGGATCTGTGGTCAGGTTCTTTAGGAGAAAAAAAAAATCCTTGAAGCTTGTCTTTGGTGAGTGGCCCAATCCTGACCAGTACATTCTTTAGAAATGAATGTACTGTTCAGGATTTGGGGAGGAAGGGGGCACCGGCCCCCAGAAAAGTAGTGGTAGAAGCTCAGTCTAGACATCCACAATCCAAACAGCTTCTGCCAGCCTCTCTTTCTCACCACCTACTCTGCCAAGACGAATATTTTCTGCCCTGCCCTCTTCTTTGCAAGTGGGTGGGTGTGTCTTCCAGAGGAATTCTGTGCATTCTTGGTGTGTTGCATGTTTGTACAGTATCTTCCTGGTAGCTGGAAGGGGAAAATATATATTCAGGGTTTCTTGCTGCCACTATTTGCTCCTTTCACTTTGACCGTGCCTGTTACCTTAGGGACCAATGTGCCCAAGAGAGAAGGTGACATTTCCTTCACTTTCTACTGCAGAAAACCCTGACTGGCTGGTTGTCACAAGCTATGCCTTGAGAGCTAGGAGTTTCTGCATAGCCGAGAGGAATAAGATTAACTCTGGATACTAGTATTGTCATACAGTTTTTTTGAAAAACTGTGCTCTGTATGTTATATGTATAGTGAGGCAGTGGTGCCCTGGGAAGTGATTGCGTTGCTACCCTGCCCTTAGGGCTGTTACCAGATTGTTCAGACATTATGCTGTACCCAGATACAGCTGGCTTTCCCCAGATACAAATTTCCATGTGTGAATGACTATGCCTGGGTTCATTTTTACATATCAACAATATCGTACCTGCATTGAATGCAATATGTGAATACCTGTACCCAGGTACAGCAAGTCCTCACTTAAAGTTGTCAATAGGTTCTTGGAAACTGCAACTTTAAGCAAAACGACTTATAACGAAACCAATGTTACTAAAGAGCCTCTTGATGAGAGTGAAAGAGGAGAGTGCAAAAGTTGGCTTGAAACTCAACATTAATAAAACTAAGATCATGGCATCTGGTCCCATCAATTCCTGGCAAATAGAAGGGGCAGAAATGGAAGCAGTAACAGATTTTACTTTTCTGGGTTCCAAGATCACTGCAGACGGAGACAGAAGCCATGAAATTAAAAGACGCTTACTCCTTGGAAGGAAAGCTATGGCAAATTTAGATAGCATAGTAAAAAGCAGAGATATCACCATACCAACAAAAGTTCGTATAGTCAGGGCGATGGTGTTCCCAGTAGCAATGTATGGTTGCGAGAGTTGGACCATAAAGAAGGCTGAGCGCCGAAGAATAGATGCTTTCGAACTGTGGTGCTGGAGAAGACTCCTGAGAATCGCTTGGACTGCTAGGAGACCAAATCAGTCAATCCTAAATGAAATCAACCCTGACTGTTCCCTGGAAGGACAGGTACTGAGGCTGAAGCTCAAATATTTTGGCCACCTAATGCGAAGAGAGGACTCTCTGGAGAAGACTCTGATGCTGGTAAAGATTGAAGGCAAAAGGAGATGGGGAAGGCAAAGGATGAGATGGTTAGACAGCATCACCGATGCAACGAACGTGAAAATGAGCGAACTCAGGAAGATAGTGGAGGACAGGAAGGCCTGGCGGGATATGGTTCATGGGATCACGAAGGGTCAGACACGACTTAACGACTGAACAACAACTAATTGATATACATAAACAAGAGTTTATGGCATATTTCTGGTCACATAAACACCACCAAATTCTAAAGACCCCAAACACTTCTAATATAAAAAAATTGAAATAATTTTGAGCTTTCTGTGACAGAGAAGACCCATGCAGACAGGGAGAATGTTCAAGCTCCACACAGACAGTGGCCCTGGCTGCGAACCAATTTTTTTCTCTCTCAACAACTTTAAAATGAAACTACTTTCAGTGAGGACTTGCTGTACTGCGTAATAGTGACTTTCCCCAGGTATAGTTAAAGCAGTGACCAATCCTCACATGTTAAAACTGTACTTGGGTATATTTGTTATACCTGGGTAGAATCATGCTTAGCCTGTACCTGGGTACAGTTTTTCACATGTTGCAGATGCAATCATGTTGCAGATGCAATTTCAGTGCAGATGCAATCTGTGTACTGCATAGTGTATATAGATCTGCTAATCTGTACAAATGAACCCAAGTAGAGTTATTTGCACAGAGCTGTGTACCCAGGCACAGACAGCACAATGTGTGAACAGCCATAAAATCAGTGATTATGGTCAGTGATACATTTTGAAGTGCAGGAACTGTCAGGATACCCCCATAGTTAGCTACATGCAAGCAAGACTATAAACAAAGAATCAACTTAGAATTTTTTAATTGGAGTGATTTCTTCTCCTGCCACTTACCGTATTTCCACTTTGGAGCTCGTTCTTTATTTAAAGATAGCTTCATTCCAAGTATTATCTGTTTAAAGTACTATCTGTTTTGGTAGCCAATGTTTGACTGTATTTTTATCCCACTTGCAGCCAATCAATCAACTGATCATTGTTCAAAACAGATGACACCTGGCAGCAATGGTGTCTTCTAACATCTCTTTTGTTTTTCTCCCATTCAGGCTAGTGAGAAACAAAAAGCTGGTTCCCACGACTCTGCAGTATTCTGGAGCAAGAAGTCCCGGTGTATGTCCTGGCTAAGCATCTGTGTCTGGATGTCCCTCCTTATCATGGTGCCCCTGTTAGTGATGCTAACGTCTTACATCATATCTCAAGCTGAATGATGACTGTGATGAAAATGTGACTTTGGAGTTTCAAGATCATGTCCTCTGCAGGGCTTTCCTGGATTTATCCTAAATTGGCATTAAGCTGCTAATTGCTTGCATCTTGCTCGGACTCCTTGTCGTTGGAGGCGAGACTGTGGAAATGGAACAACTTCCTTGGCAGGCATCTTACCACAGTGAGCCTGAATTCTGCTTGTGGTGCAGGTGTGTGGTCCATCCCAATGGAGACTTTGCCTATGCATGCAGATGGGGTACTGCAATACAGAAGCACCAATTGCATAATTATGTGCTATTTTGCTTTCATCAAATGTTGTACAGTACTGTTGTGTCATTTTGTTTCAATTGTCCTTTGGATGACTAATATCTGAACCATTTTCAACTGAATACATTGGACTTGGGCCTAGGAACCCACCATTGGCCAAATTGTTCTCCGCCAGAGTTCTTAGCTGATAAAAAGATGATAATCATAACCTACCTTACAGGGCTGTTGTGAAAGCAAATTAAGTAAGGATTGTTAAATCCCTCTTGTATCTAAGTCCTTCAAGGAGGAATATGGCCACTAGCAGTTTGTACGGATCCAACTTTGCTGGTTATTGTCGTTATCTGAAATGCACTTCTTGACCCATACCTGTTTTGACAGATTTGTCTGTGACTGTTAGGTTGTCTGAAAGAATCTTACCAATTACAATGCAAAGGCTAAGCCTGGTGTAGACAGTTGTTATAACCAGTGTGAATGAAAGAGATCAAATGTGCAATATCCTTTGTCTGGCCAAGTATGTTGAAAGACGGGGCTGTGGCTCAATGGTATGGAATACATATTTTGCATGCAGGGGGTCCTATGGCACCTCCAGTTAAGGCTAACAAAAGGCCCCACCTGACATCCTAGAAAGCTATGACCAGTTAGTGTAGAAGACAATGCTGAGCTGATAGTGTGACTCAGTCAAAAGCATCTTCAAATGTTCACAGAAGGATGCAGTTTTTGGATGACACTCAAGAAGGAAAGTGAGCTCCTTGTCAGCCACAGGGAGCAAAGCTATTTATAAATCCTAAGATTTTTCCATCATATCAGCTCCAAAGTGACAGAATGGCCAATCTATGAATATTTTGAGCTGCAGAATGTCACAGGGACAGTTTGCAAGTATGCTATTTATTTATGCACATTTTTATACCGTCCTTCCTCCAAGGAGCTCAGAGTGGTGTACATATTTCCTCCCCTCCTTTTTGTCCTCACAACAACCCTGTGAGGTAGGTGGGGCTGAGAGATAGTGACTGGCCCAAGGTTACTCAGGAAGCTTCGTGGCTGAGTGGGGACTTGAACCTGGATCTTCCTGGTCTAAGTCCGACTCCCAAACCACGATACCACCTCACCATCCTATTGGTGCCTGTCCCTCTTTTGCCGTCTGAGCAGATGTTGGTGATGCACACACATGTTCTAGGCCTAGGGTCTAGAATCTAGGCTTTTTGATTTGGGATCTCTAGAAGTTAAATCTTTGAGTAGAATACAACAGCATCTTAACCCTAGAGTGTACATGTGTGTAACTGTATTCACATGGACATTTATATTTGTTCACGTATGACCACCACAGGCTTTTCCAGGCAGTAAATGCTGCTCAATATAAATATTGGGATACAGCTTAATTAATACACTCGGACTCCTGGTGAGTTTAGACAAGGTTTGAGACATTCTATGAAGTCCAGTCTTGTGTATTGACTCTTGTATTTTATTTTTTGTTGTCAGCTGTCTCGGGTATTCCATGGGTAAAAAGGCAATTATAAATTTAAAGATTAAAAATATATATATTCAGAAGCAAGTCTTGCTGATTTCAATGATTTTGCAACCTCCCCCAAACACCTTGTTATAGTCTCTTTACTAACTCACCCTGCTCCAAGAAGCATTGCAGAGAGTAAATGGCTGCACATACAACTGGCAGAGAAGAGTCATCAGAGCCTCATCAGATCCTTAGTGTGAAAAGAGAGGGCTTACAAGTGCACAAGAGTATTTTCGTATGCACAATGATAAACACAGTGTTCAGTTGCTGGTCAACATATTGAATGTGTTCAGGGGCACTGAGTTTGTGTTGCTGCTCCAGATCACTCGTGACTTCAACTGTGTGGTGCATGTAACAAGGCAAGGCCCCACTCAAATATTTGTGTGGTTTTTTTTTCATGCAATCCACACGGCTCCATTTACAGATAATCACAGAATGCTAGAATTGGAAGAGACAAAATTAGAGATAATATTATAGTCCAATCTCTTGCTCAGTGCAGGCAACAGTTTGAAGCTGACTTGGTTATAGTTCTATAAATGTTTCAAGAAAAGTACTGTATGCCCTCTCCCGTGTACCTATTAAAGAGAGTCTGTCCTTCATTCACTTTTTCCTCCAATGTGGTGAACAATGCCCATTTGTTTGTATAGTCTCTCCCTCTCTTTTAAGAGTGCAGTAAACGATCTGAAAAGACAGAGGGAGAGAGCGTGCACCAATAATAATAATAATAATATATACAGTATTTATATACCACCTTTCTTGGTCATTGGATTTCTCCTCTGACTTTAATCCAAGGAGGTGTTCATGGGCAGGCTGTCCTAACCCCCCTTGCTTTTTTTTTTTTTACAATATATAAATGTCCAATCTTTCATGAACAGCTACTTTCCAGGTGGTATCCTTTTTACAGTCTGACAATTCCGCTGGCTGGCGCCTCCCACACTCGACCAACGCAGCTGGGAGCTCTTATCTCTCCTTCTGGAGGCTTTCACAGCTTTTTGCTGGTGGCATGTGTCTCGAACTTATCAAGTTCACCGGTCTTCGGGCTTTGAAGGCAGCAGCTCTCCCAACTGAGCCAGACTCTGGCCATCAGCTGGCCGCCTCCGTTCATAGTTAGTAGCGTGACACAAAGTGCTGCGGGAGAAGTGGCCAGATCTAGCGCGAGAGCAGCTGGTCCAACACTGAAAGCCAGAGCCGGTTCGTCCATACGGCCCTCTGCGGTGATCGCCTCAAGCAAGCAGCAGACTGGCGGGGGAGCCGTCCCCGTGCCTGCCACTCGTTCGCTTACCACTCCCTGGATTGGAAAAGGAAGACGGGGTAGGCGGAAGAGGAAATGTGGAGGACGGGGTGTCGGAGTCCTGAAAGAGACCGGTGACCTCGCTTTGACCTTCCTTACAAGCTAGTGAAACCCCAGCTAACCCCTCTGGCCAGCTCCCGCCCTTTTCCTCTCCTGATTGGCTGGTGCCTTCTTCAAGATTCGAGTTCTGAGCCCGGTTCCGCAGAACTAGCAAACTATTGGCTTAATTGCCCGTCAATAACCGTTTTCTCCTCTCCTCCTAGACCTTGTGATTGGGTAAGCATTGTTTTCGCAACTGTGGATCGGAAACAGCCGCTTCCTCTTTTAATCCTCGCCTTCACCTTAACTTTGATTCGCTCGCCCTGTTCACAGCCCACCCTTCCCCTGTCTGTCTCCTCCCTTCCGTCTTTTCATTAGATGTTATTCTTGCCAGTCCTGGTACGCACGGCATTATCCTTTCGCCTATTGGTTTGAGATTCTGTCGCTCGTAGCCTCCTTTGTGGAGTCGCCGGCCAATCGGAGAGGAGGAGGGTGGAGCCTGGAAGTCGCCGGCAGCGAGGTAATTCACTCAGTCCCAGCAAAGGCATCACCGGGTGAGGCTGGTGGGGGGACCCCCCCTACGAGGGCGGAGCGTACATAGTGGGGAGGGGGGTTGTTCTCTAGAGCTGTGAGCAATAGCCTGGGGGGGTGGGTGTAGAGTTTATCGTCATAGGTCTCCTTTGAGCGTAGGGGCTTTCCAGGCTTGAACTCCGGATCCAGAGCCTGTTGCCAGTGCTAGGCCACAGCCCTGAATTCTGAGACTAGTGTGCCTCTGAGGCTGTGCAAAGTGTAGTTCTTCCCCCCCCTTCCCCAGCAGCAGTGAGCCAGCCCTCGGATGTGGCGTTGATTTGAATGAGAGAATTTCTGCCTGGAGGTATAGCTTTCATGAGTGCCTGCCTCAGCCCCTGCATGTTTTATAATGCAACCATAAGCGTATTCCCATTGGCTGTGTAGCGTTTTTCCAAAGTACTCAAATTATTCCACACACACTGACTCAGTATCCCTACAACAACCTTGCAAGGTAGACCAGTATTAACGAGGGAGAGTTTTTTTTTTAAATTAAAGAAAGTGAAGTCTGTTATGGGGAAAGAATATGGGATCTGGTGGCTAGAATGACATAGTCCAGATAACTTAAATAGATTCTTAATACTGTATACATTCATATGCACAGCCTGCCCTAGGACATAAAAGGAAGGGTTCTCCCCTCCTTGCTGCCCCCATGACCCAGCTTGTTGCCAATACATGTGTGTGGGTTGAAGAGGGGATTTTGCTCTGCATTTAGCATGAAACCCATAAAATGGGTGCCATTTTAGTGTGTAAATTTCAACAAATTTACTGAAGACAGAATCTGTTTTGAAAGATTTATTTACAATATTTTATTTTGGGGGGTCCTAGGCTAGTACTAAATGCCCTGCTAACTGGGCAAGGAGGCACCTTTCTCTTATACTTAGCAACCCAGCATAGTGAGTCTCTTACAGCCCAGTCATTTTCCCCCACTGCTGCAACCAGTGGGGGAGGGCAGAACAGGAGGCTTTGGAAAGGAAAGTGGGTTGGAACTTCTCTGCTTGCTTGTAAACTCTGCCCCACAAATAAAAACTGAGTTAGGACCCTCTACCCAATTAAGAGCGCAATCCCGCCTAAATTTAAAATTCCAAGCCGTCGCGAGCGTGCCGTAAAGCGTGTTTGTGATGACTTTCAAGTAAGGGTGACCGGCGCAGAGGCTGGCCGCCCTCACTCTGCTGCCAGATCGTCCCCGCGGCCACCGGATACTGGTAAGTGCAGCACCGGCGGAGGTGGTCCTGGAGGCAAGGGAGGGAGGCCATTGGCCGAGCTGGCCCGGGGGGGGGCGGAGATGGCAACCGCCATATCCCCATCCCCTTCTTGGGCCAGCGCGGCCTTTCGCCAGCTAAATAGCTGGCAGAAATCTGAGGAGGCCCATTGGGGCCTCCCCACGTTACACTGGGGGAAGAGGACAAACGTCCCCATCCCCAGAGTAGACCTCTGGGCCGATCCCGGAACAGGGATAGGATCCAGTGGGCGTCTTGGGCCGCCCGCCAGATACTTAGGCAGGATTGCGCTGTAAGTATTTTGCTTTTATCTCTTCCTGTCTCCCCCACCCCCACCTGGTCGCCAAAGCACAATGACATATAAATGGGCACCTTGTGTCTCAGTATATGCATGAGGCTGGCTTCCCTTCCCATCAGCTCCCTACATTTGCTTTCTCTTATCTTTCAACTACCACTTTGCTTCTTGTATCCCTGACTTCCTTACTCCTTTCCAGCTTGGCTTCACTGAGGATCTTCTCTTGGGGTAGGAGTAGGAGCAGTTCATGCCTGTCATTTCCCTTGAAGCATTCAGTGGTTGAAAAGTCTCTCCTGCTGAACCACCCTTTGCTTTTCAGATCTTGATTCTGCGTATCCTTCCACACCCCCCACACCCCCAGGATGACCCGGGGTGTGAGTTTAGAAGATGAGCTTCCAGACTGGGCTGGAGCCAAGGAGTTCTACCAGAAGTATGACCCCAAGGATGTTATTGGCAGGTGAGGGCTGTGCTGTGCTGGGAGGGGGAGGGGAACATCATGCATTTAATGGCATAGAAGGATGAAGATCCTTTCATCTCCCCCCACCCCCTCCCCGGATGCCTTCAACATTTCTAGAAACTTGATATCTCTTTTTGGCTGTTTGTTCCTAACCTTAGGGGTGTGAGCAGCGTGGTCCGGCGATGTATACACAAGCAGACAGGCCAAGAGTATGCAGTAAAGATTATTGAGGTCACCCCAGAACGTATGACCCCACAGCAGCTGGAGGAGGTGCGCACATCAACGGGCAAAGAGATTGCCATCCTACGCCAGGTCTCTGGTCACCCCTACATCAGTGAGTGACAACCTCTTCCAACTAAGTTCCCCATCTCAGCATCTCTCTCTAGCTTAAATGTGCACCCCAGTCTCTGAAGCCCCACTGTTTTCTCCAGTGTAATGTAATCCTGACATTCAATATCTAGCCATTGCATCACAGTGTTGCTGATCTCCCTGTTACCCTCATGTTGATGTCTGTGCTTTGCTTCACAAATTATTATTATTATTATTATTATTATTATTATTACTACTACTACTACTACTATTGGTGGCGCAGTGGGTTAAACCGCTGAACCATGAGCTGTCAATCGAAAGGTTGGCAGTTCGAATCCGCGACGGGGTGAGCTCTTGTTGCTTGGCCAGCTCCTGCCAACCTAGCAGTTCCAAAGCATGTTAATGCGAGTAGATAAATAGGTACCGCTTGCGGGAAGGTAAACAGCGCTCTGTTCCAGCTGCATGCTACGCGCTGCGGCAAGGAGAGTCATGTCAGCCACATGACCACGGAGGTGTCTTCGGACAACGCTGGCTCTTCGGCTTTGAAATGGGGATGAGCACCACACCCTAGAGTCGGACACGACTGGACTTAATTGTCAGAGGATACCTTTACCTTTTTTACTACTACTACTACTACTACTACTACTACTACTACTACTACTACTACTACTACTACTACTACTACTACTACTACTACTACTACTAGTAGTAGTAGTAGTAGTAGTAGTAGTAGTAGTAGTAGTAGTAGTAGTAGTAGTAGTAGTAGTAGTAGTAGTAAAGAATCAATACCCTTCTCTTGATTAAATTATCTCCAATAACAGATTGTAACAATTACAAAAAGAAAACAAAAACTGCACAGCAGCCTTTGTTACTTAGTTGGTGGTAGCGGCCAGGGCATCTTCCCCCTCCCTCTTGCTTCTGTAGCTCCTGTGCAATTGGACAGATTTTTTTTTTCTGGCAGGAAGGAGGAAAGCCACCCACAACTGCGGGCGAAACAGGGTCTTCACAATACCATTGAGTGGTCTAATCCCTTATACTCGGGACCGTGGCCTCTAATTTGGCTTACCAGATCCCCGCCAAGACGGGAGCGGTCTACCCTTAAGGGGGTGGGGCGGGGGGGCAAGAACGCGACATGTTCTGGCCCCCCCGCCCCACACCCTTAAGGGTAGACCGCTCCCGTCCTGGCGGGGATCTGGTAAGCCAACCTCTAATGCACCCCTTTGTCAACAAGCAACCATGAATCTTGCTTAATTGTGGTACAGTAGTTCCATAGAAGAGGTTTGTCTGATCATACGACAGAGAACAGTTGCAAGAGTGCCTGTGCTATTTGCTTCCCTTTCCTCACAGACAGTTTTGTTGTTTGAGGGATGTGCGCAGAGTTGACAGGGTTATGTCCTTCACTACTTGGTGCTTTAGTGTCGTTTTCTGGCTCTTAATGTGTATGCTGAAATAAATGGCACTGTCGCTGCCTAATTTTTCTCCCTTCCCCCTGTCTTCTGCAGTTACTCTTATAGATTCCTACGAGTCCTCCACCTTCATGTTCCTGGTCTTTGATTTGTAAGTAGCCATCCACTGAAAGCGGGATCCATCCTATTCTCCCCTGGTACAGGAATACCTTTCTAAGCTGCTATGAGTTTTGGCCTCCCAAGGGGATATGAATAAATGCTTATACTGCAGTACAGTGTACTTCCCTGTGCCTAGGGCCTGTGCTTCTTTCAACCTGGCAGCCAATCCAGGCTGGAAAAGCAAGGAGTGGTGCAGCCCCCAAGGCAGTTGCTGAAAAGGAAATGGGAGGAGAAGCCACAGTTCTCTGGTTCTGGTACAGTTGTCACTGGAGAGAGCAGCTGATAGAAGGAGCCAGTTTAGCTGGCTTTTCTAGCCTTTTCAGGCTGAACTAATGTTGCCCTGGACCCCACCCTGCCTGTGTGCTTGCTGCTGTTCCTCTATAATTTTCAAACTGCACAATTGTAGTTAGTGTGTTTTTCCCTCCCAAAAACCATAAGCCTACGGCATGCTCTCCTCTAAAGGAAGGTGACTTTACAAAGGAGCTTCATAATGTGCTCATCTTAGAGATGAACCCAGATCCTCCTGGCCTCTGGACCCCCTTGACTCTCATCCCTAAAGGGAGTAACCTACATCTCTAAAGCAGTGGTAAATGCGAGCGAACCCGTGGATATTATACTGTATATCTGGATTTTCAGAAGGCGTTTGACACAGTCCCTCATGAAAGGCTCCTGAGAAAACTCCACAGTCAGGGAATAAGAGGGCAGGTCCTCTTGTGGATTAGGAACTGGTTGAAGACCAGGAAACAGCAAGTGGGAGTCAATGGGCAATTTTCACAATGGCGAGAGGTGAAAAGCGGTGTGCCCCAAGGATTGGTCTTGGGACCGGTGCTTTTCAACTTATTCATAAATGACCTGGAGTCGGGGATAGGCAGTGAGGTGGCCAAGTTTGCAGATGACACTAAACTTTTCCGGGTGGTGAAGACCAGCAGGGATTGTGAAGAGCTCCAGAAGGATCTCTCCAAACTGGGAGAATGGGCAGCAAAATGGCAGATGCGCTTCAATGTCAGTAAGTGCAAAGTGATGCACATTGGGGCAAGAAACCAAAATTTCACATATACGCTAATGGGTTCTGAGTTGTCTGTGACAGATCAGGAGAGAGATCTTGGGGTGCTGGTGGACAGGTCGATGAAAGTGTCGACCCAGTGCTGTGTCGAATCAGCTGTGAAGAAGGCCAATTCCATGCTCGGGATCATTAAAAAAGGGATTGAGAATAAAACGGCCAATATCATTCTGCCTTTGTACAAATCGATGGTAAGGCCACATCTGGAGTATTGTGTCCAGTTCTGGTCACCACACCTCAAAAAGGATATAGTTGAATTGGAAAAGGTGCAGAAAAGAGCGACCAGAATGATTCGTGGGCTGGAGCACCTCCCTTTATGAGGAAAGGCTACAGTGTCTGGGGCTTTTCAGCCTAGAAAAAAGGTGCCTGAGGGGGGACATGATTGAGACGTATAAAATTATGCATGGGATGGAGAGAGTGGATAGAGGGAAATTCTTCTCCCTTTCGCACAACACCAGAACCAGGGGACATGTACTAAAATTGAGTGGAGGGAGAGTTAGAACAGACAAAAGAAAATATTTCTTTACCCAGCGTGTAATTCATCTGTGGAACTCCTTGCCACAGGATGTGGTGATGGCATCTGGCCTAGATGCCTTTAAAAGGGGTTTGGACAGATTCATGGAGGAAAAGACCATCACAGGTTACAAGCCATAAGCAACCTCCTGGTTTTTAGAAGTGGGTTTTCTCTGTGCCAGGTGCAAGGGAGTGTCAACGGGAAACAGGTTATCTTGTTGTCTTGTGCTCCCTGAGGCATCTGGTGGGGCCACTGTGTGACACAGGAAGCTGGACTAGATGGGCTTTTGGCCTGATCCAGCAGGGCTCTTCTTATGTTCTCAAACTGGTGGGTTGTGACCCAGCATGAAAGCCGGATGCAGTCGCTATCCCTTTAAGGGGGGTGGTGACGTTGGTGACATCCCACTGCTGTCGGAAAAAAGATTTTTAAAAAAACTTACCACAGGTCGCACCGGCCTGCTGGAGGGTGTGGGGGGAGGGCATGGCCCCCTCTGTGGACCTCCCCGTGCTTCAGATTGGCTCCCTGAAATGATTGAGACCCACTTCCGGTTTTGTCTCAATTGCGTCTTGAACCAGAAGTGAGTCTTGATTGTTTTAGGGAGCCAATCTGAAGCGTGGGGAGACCCACAGAGGGGGCCACCCCCCACCCTCTGGAGGGCTGGCGCAACCCCCGGTAAGTTAAAAAAAAAAAGCAAAAACCTTTTCCTCCCCATCGACAGCGCAATCCTGGGAATGTCGCTGTCATTACCTCACCCCCACAAGGACTTACAACTTCCCCTACTCGTGGGAAGAACTTTGAGAACCGCTGCTCTAAAGTATAAAGAGGTGGAGGGTCTGTGCTGTCTCATATGCCACTCACTGCCACTGAATATAGATTGACCCCAGCTCTTGTGTTCCACACGCAGGATGAGACGTGGAGAACTTTTTGACTATCTTACGGAGAAGGTAACCCTCAGTGAGAAGGAGACCAGGTAATGTGCATCGCCTTCTGCTGGGTCTGGAAAGGTGAAAGCTCCCATTCCCAACTTCCTTTGGCACTCAGAGAAATGTCTGCTACACTGTGGTTCTGCCTTCTTCCTTTCAGGTGTATCATGCGAGCTCTGTTGGAGGCCGTGAGCTACCTTCATGCCAACAACATCATTCATCGAGACCTCAAGCCAGAGAACATCCTCATGGACGACCAGTTCAATATCAAACTCTCAGATTTTGGCTTCTCCTGCCACCTGGAGCCGAAGGAGAAATTGCGAGGTAGAAATGGGGCCTCGGGCTGGGCTGATCTCGGACTGTGTCCCTGTGGGACTCTAAGGAATTAAACTGCCGCGCAGGCGATCTCGTCACCATTGGGTGTTTAGGGAAAACAAATATGCAAAGTTTTAAAGAAATAGGTTAAATAATGTTGTTCACATTTAAAGCATCCAGGAATTAATCAAAGTGCCATTTCTTTCCAAACATTTTTCACATACAGTTTGTAGTTACTCATAGCATCTAGTTGTTGTTCAGTCGTTAAGTCGTGTCCGACCCTTCGTGATCCCATGAACCATAATCCCGCCAGGCCTTCCTATCCTCCACTATCTTCCTGAGTTCGCTCATTTTCATGTTCGTTGCATCGGTGATGCTGTCTAACCATCTCATCCTTTGCCTTCTCCTTCTCCTTTTGCCTTCAATCTTTCCCAGCATCAGAGTCTTCTCCAGAGAGTCCTCTCTTCGCATTAGGTGGCCAAAATATTTGAGTTTCAGCCTTAGTACCTGTCCTTCCAGGGAACAGTCAGGGTTGATTTCATTTAGGATTGACTGATTTGGTCTCCTAGCAGTCCAAGGGATTCTCAGGAGTCTTCTCCAGCACCACAGTTCGAAAGCATCTATTCTTCGGCGCTCAGCCTTCCTTATGGTCCAACTCTCACAACCATACATTGCTACTGGGAACACCATCGCCCTGACTATACGAACTTTTGTTGGCATGGTGATATCTCTGCTTTTTATTATGCTATCTAAATTTGCCATAGCTTTCCTTCCAAGGAGTAAGCGTCTTTTAATTTCATGGCTGCTGTCTCCGTCTGCAGTGATCTTGGAACCCAGAAAAGTAAAATCTGTTACTGCTTCCATTTCTGCCCCTTCTATTTGCCAGGAATTGATGGGACCCGATGCCATGATCTTAGTTTTATTAATGTTGAGTTTCAAGCCAACAGAAATAGTTTTTAATGCAATGCAAGCAAAACCAATTTCCAGGTCCTTGTTATAAACATGCAGTTATATCTATGGCAAGAATTAACTCTGTGACAGAATTAAGATAGATTGACATCAAAACATAACAAAGCAGAATGTTGGTAAATAAGGATCATCTGTATGCAAGTACATTAAACCGGTTTTGGTGCGACACTTGTCTCAGGAGCACTGTATCTGTTCTGTGGCATTTGTTAATGTTAAACCATATAGGTAACTATCAAGGGAGTGGGCCTTTTTATGACCTAGACATCTACTGCCCGCCGTGGCTCCTGGCCTGGGATTCTTGGGGCGTTGAAACGTTGTGCTTCCCTGGTTTTTCTGAGTCTGTAACTTCTCCCTGCCAGAGCTCTGTGGAACTCCTGGCTATCTGGCCCCCGAAATACTGAAATGCTCCATGGACGAGACCCACCCTGGCTACGGGAAGGAGGTGGACCTGTAAGTGACACTGTGTTCATGTCTGTCCCTTGGGGTGAGGGTGGTGAATGTAGGCCAGTATATCTGTGATATCTCTGTTAATTGTATTTGGCATACGCTTGGATCTAGAGGCAGCATTTTGATGCAGGATGTTCAAGAGGCAGATTACCCTTTATAAAACATCGTTTTCTTGACAGCTTCCCTCCCCATCCCTCCCCATGGTGCCTGGAAAGGAAGGTTTGGGGCTCGTACTACATCATAGGGTGGGGTGGGGGGAGACGTTCGTGTGGGCAGGTCCTAGGAATAGAATTTGGGTACAGGACTGGAAACAAGAGGTGTTCTGAATTCAGAAGCCCTTCTTTTCCCTGGGTGCCCAGGGAAAAGAAGCTGAGACAAGCGAGGTTCATCCCTATCAGATGTTGTCTGCTTGTTGGCAGTTTTGTTTTCACAATCATGAGGTCTAGAACCATATGCACTTCTTAAAATGAGTGCTGATATTTTTTTTCAAGATTCCAAGAAGCTATTGGCTAGGCCAATATCCTTCTTGCTTTGCTGCTGTTTGTTTTTTGGGAACTGAGGAGAGTGCAGAAATAGGCTTTCTCGTTCTCTCTTCCCCGTCCCTCAGTTGGGCCTGTGGAGTCATCTTTTTCACTCTCCTGGCTGGCTCGCCCCCTTTCTGGCACCGCAAACAGATGCTGATGCTTCGGATGATCATGGAGGGGCGGTACGAGTTTGGCTCTCCGGAGTGGGATGACCGTTCTGACACAGTTAAGGACTTGGTAAGATGAGGAGATGCGTAAATCCCATGTCTTGTAATGCACCGATTACTTTTGTGTGTACGTTGCCTCTCCCAATCACAATCATTCATGCCAAGACGAAGCTCATTTCTGCAGATGAAGCACCTTTGCTTGTTTTTGCAAACTGTTTGTTTCTGTTGGGGGGGGGGGGAGGGAGATCCATCCATGGCTCTGAAGCCCTACTCTTCTGGGAATCCCGCTTCCTTGCTCCCCAGGCTCTGTGCCTCCAAAACTACTGCTTCATTCTTGAGAATCATGAATTTGCTGCTGCTTTTGATGAAAGCTAAGATTCAGGCAGCCCAGTCCTACTTAAAGATCAGGTGGCCGGCCGAGACTGTCCGCCCGATCCAGTGCTCTGCCGCGGGCTGCCTGCGGCGGAAAGTCTACTCGAGGAAGGGGATGCTCGTCCCCTTCCCGAGTGTAACGGCGGCTGGGGCCGGTAGGTCTCCTTGGATTTCCGCCAGCTATTTTGCTGGCGGAAGTCAGAGGCGGCCGTGTAACGGCCCAGCCGCCCGGCGGAGACCGGGATATGATGGACGCGATGTCCCCACCCCCGCCCGGGACAGCTGGGCCTATGGCCGCCCTCCCGGCTCTGCCGTCATCCACCGACCGACCATCTGCCGGATCCTACCTTCCTTGGGTCTGGCGGCTGCCCAAGTCCTCAGCTGGCGGAGCTGGGAAGACCAGCCTTGCGCCGGCCTTCCTGGCTCTAAAGTAGTCGTCAAACGTGCCTTACGACACGTTTGCGACTATTCTGGGCGGCGGACACTAGGTCCGCCGCCTGGAAGTTAAGCAGGATTGCGCTGTGATTGCTTCAGTCTTGAATTCAGGCCTTATGTGGGGGAAACCTCAAGTTGAAGAACTTCAGGAGATTATTATCTTCTCATGATTACTGATTACATTGGAAAGAATTTGGTTTGGGATTCTGCACCTCTGCTCTGATTGGCTGGTTGAAAGGCAGAGATTTCCCTGTGAGGCTTGGTGACTATTGCGTGAGGAAGCTGAGCTGGGAAGGAGTGGAAACTCTGTGGGAAGACTCTTAAAACACCTGTCCTTTGCTCCTGAATGTCACATTACGATATCGAAGGATTATACACCCGTGCCCCTGTGCCCCTTGCCAAATGCTTCCATCTGACACTTGTAGATCTCAAGACTCCTGCAAGTGGACCCAGCAGAACGCTTGACAGCTGAGCAGGCTCTACAGCATTCTTTCTTCCAGCGTTATGGAAGCCATGAGGTCCGGCGCTTTAGTCCCTTCCGCAAATTCAGGGTGAGTCTCTCTCTCTCTCTCCTCCCATTCATTTGGAAGAATAGACTCCGCCAGTCTCTCTTGTATTTCATCACCCCCCTCTCAACTGGAGAAGGGTGGACTCTCCTAGGGTCATTTTTCCTCTCTTCTTAAACACACATCTCCTGTATTTAGTTCATGGTTTCTTCCTTTGCTCCTTTTGTACCAGTGTCATGGCTCATGATTACCCAGGGAAAGAGTGGACTTGCACATGTATCTGCCTGGTGGTTGACTGTTGTTTATTACAGGTCACTTCCTGCATGTCTTCCAGCGTAGAACTCAAGAGCCATGTACCTGGGATTTCCCAGTGGCCTCCCTCTGAGCAGATCCAGACCTGCTGAGCTTCAGCAAGGCGGCTGTTTCACAGGCTCTCAGACCTGGCCTTGGTCTTGCCCACCACACTCTTCTCTCTTCCTGCCCCTTTGGTTAAAAGTTTAATCTCACATGTGTTGTCATTTTTAGGGCTGTAACATTTTCGTGATTAATCAGATTAAGAATATTTTGATCAATTTCAACGGTGCCCTTAATCAATTGGACGTGTGTGTGTGTGTGTGTGTGAGAGAGAGAGAGAGAGAGAGGAAAAAAGTATTATTTTTAATGAGTGCTTATAAAAAAACATGGTGGGGCAGGTGCCATCTTAGACGAGGCATTCCCCCCTTCTCTCTCCCAAGGGAGGGCATGCTTCTCCAAAGATGGTACTGTTGCATTGTCTATGCATCTAAAAAGAGAGGATGCCTTTTTTTTAAAGCACTGTGGGTTGTTCATGTGCAATTGTGAGCATACTTAATTGATCTGCTAAGATTTTTAAAATTGGTGACAGCCATAATTATGTTGATTTCTTCCCCCTTATTAGTTTAGTGGCCACCCCAAACACTATTTTTAATGCATTTCTGGTAATTCTGAACCTTTTTGGGGTATTCCTCTTCCCTTTTCATAGTCCCTCCTGAGTCTTCCTCCTCCTTAAAGAAATGTTAACATTTTACAAAGTACGAAGGGGAGTGGGTGTAAAGAGCAGGGAGTGGGAAGATAACATTTCATGCAGAAAATGAACAATAAAGAGCCACCGTTTCATTTTGGAGCCTCCGCACATCTTGACGTGCAAACTAGTCCTGGAAGGTTGGTCTCTCATAAAACCCAAATCCTTCAGTATAAACAAATTTAGTGAAGTCTGATCTTACACGTCTGTGTAAGTTTGGAGTTTGAAGCATACAGTGTTTCTTACCTTCCCCTCTCTGACTCGGGGAAGACACCCACGGTGTCCGTCATGTCTGCTTCCTTCCTCTGCAGGTTATTGCATGGACTGTACGGGCCTCCATCCGCATCTTCTTCAACTACCAGCGGGTGCGGCCGGTCACCAAGGAGCTGCTCTTGTGCGACCCCTACTCCCTCAAGGGGGTGCGCAAGTTGATAGATGCCTGTGCCTTCCGCATCTATGGGCACTGGGTCAAGAAGGGCGAGCAGCAGAACCGGGCTGCCCTCTTTGAAAATGTCCCCAAGGCCATCCAGTTGGTCTTGCTCAGCTCAGAGGGAGAGGAGGTCCCCTCGTCTGCTGTGGATGACCCTCCCAACTAAAGACCTTCACTCCTGCTCCCTGCACCAACTGTGGGATCATTGAGTTCCTGGTACATGTGAACGGAGGGAGGCCAGAGCCCCTTGGAAGACTGCCTGCCACTTACCTTCTGGGAGATTGGCAGCTTGGAGAGTCCTCCCATGGGACCAGTGATTGCCCTTGTATGCAGAAGGGTCCAGTCTTGTGGGGAACATGGACTCTGCTTCAAGGAGAATTGGACCTTGTGTTTGTGACTGATGGGAACAAGGCCCTTTAATTGAAGGGCAATGAATCCTAGATCCGTGTGGGGCAAGGACACCACCGATATTGTTTGATACATAACGGGGGGGGGGGGAGAAGAGGGAGAAGTCTCTTTATTTCTTTGTCTTGCAGTGATCTGGGCCTTTTGTACATCCCTGCCCAAATAAGGAGGTAGCCTCCATTTCGCCCCTGTCAGCAGCCAAATTTCCCACTGCTGGAGGGAATGTTCATGGTCAGTATTGAAGGGGACCAAGAGGGGGTGGGAGGGAAAGGGGCAGGATCAGACACTGCATGCCTCCCTTTCTCTATGAAAGGGAATTGGCTGTGGCCATTCACTCTTCTAGAACCTTTTGGTTGTGTCGTCCTGCCTGCTCCTGTTCATGTCGGAATTGGAATAAAAGTTGAAACATGACCAAAAGAGCCTGACCTGGGCTTCCCGACAACTGGTGCTGTATCTTCTCTGTGGGGAGGGGGGTGCTGATAGAAGAGCCCAGATGTGGGGATGAATTTGCACGACCACGTGCCCCAAAGCACACAGGGAGTGTCGCAAGTGAAGTGGTTGCAGGGGGGATATGGCAGTGCTGCTCCATTGTACTGGGAGAAGAAAAGATGTCCAGCTTGAAAAGATGACTGGAAAGTCTTGTGAGTTTCACCTCAGCAGCTGGTCCAGCTAAAGTGAGCTCCCGGGCTGCAGGAACATGATCCCGTTACTGGCCCAGTCGGGCCCCTGCGCTTTGGAATGCTAGAAGGTGGGGGGAAACACTTTGCTTCCCCAGCAATGCTGCAAGTTGAAGTGCTGGGGCAAATACGATTCTTGCCCAGAGACAGAAGTGCTTCCTTGCAGGAAGGTGGGATCATACACGCAGAAAATGAATGCCAGTTCTGTCTGGAAATGCTTTTAATGTCTTCACATCCTATCTACAGGGAAGCTAGCAGTTTCTCATTACTATACAGATAGCTCTGTAGGGACTGTCTGTAAAATACATCACATGCTTTAAAAAGCCTTTAAAAAACCCATTAGCCTCCTGCCTCCATTTTAGCTGCCATTCATTCCATTGCTGCAAGTTCCCTTCCTGCCTGTTCTGCATGAGTTAATTTATGGAGGTCCCTTTATAACATCTCCTACACAGAGGAGGATCCTCTCCTTTCCAGCACTCCCCCACCCCTGCTCACTTTTTCTTGCTCTTGGCACTTCCCTTGCCTGAGCCTCCTGCTTTCTCCAGCTGGGCCAGCTTTGTGTTAAACTGCTCCTCTGTTGCCGCTAAGCGCTGCTCCACTGAGAGGCGCAACTGGGCCAGCTCCTGGTTCAGCTGGGACGCAATGTACTCCCGCAGCACAGCAGTCGGACCTAGGCAGAGGGCAAGAGAGAGTGAGTGACAACTAGCCTCACAGCAAAGGCAAAGCACTTGCTCCCTGCCAGCCACTTCGAGTTCAGGATTTGTGCCTTGTGTAACTAGTGCTTTTTTAAACTTTAAAGCACTTCCCGTATGGTTATCTTTACAAACAGCCCTGTAAAGGAGGTCAGCAGTATCCCTGTATTGTAGATGGAGAGGTGAGATTGGAGCTGGGGACCTGCCCTCTGAGCCATGACAACACCTCTTTGGAGCCCTCCTGTCTTACTTTCGTCCAGTGCAGCAGCTGTCTCATCAGACTCCTCCAGAAAAGGTGAAAAAGATGCCTCTGGGCTCTCAGTTGCTGTTACTTCTGTTTAAAAAAAGAAAAGAGAGAGAGAGATGAAACCCTTGGGATGAGAGTGAAAAGTAGGACGACTTGCTGCTCAGTGGTAGAGCACATGGTTTGCATACATAAAGGCCCAGGTTCAGTCTCTGGCTATCTCCAGTTAAAAGGAACTCGGGTAGCAGAGTAGTGAAGATCCCTCTCTGTCTAAATCCCTGGACAGCTGCTGCCAGTCCGAGCAGACAGTAGGAGCTAGATGGATCAATGGTCTGACTCTGGGGTGAGGCAGCCTCATTACCCATTCCAGTATGGATTCAGATATAGCCATGGGGCAGAAACTGCCTTGGTCACCCTCGTGGATGACCTGAGACAGGAGAGTGCAACCTCGTTGGTTCTGAACCTCTCCATGGCTTTCGATACCATCAACGACATTATCCTTCTGGGTAGGCATGAGGGATGTTGTTCCACAGTGGCACTGCTCCTGCTTACAGGGCAGGACACAGAAGGCAGTGCTGGAGGATGACCATTGCTAGGGTACTGCAGGGTTCTGTCTTGTTCCCTATGTTCTTCAGTACCTAAGTGAAATTACTTGATGAGTCATTTGGAGGTTTTTGACGTCATTGGTATGCTGATGATACCCAGCTGCACCTCTTCTTCCAGTCATCTACCATTCTAGGGAGGTAGTGAAAACCCTGAATCGAGGTAGTTTTGGGATGGATCAGGGCAAATGAACTGAAATATCCTGATGAGATAGACATGCATGCTGTGGGTAGGAAATGCATGGAGGAATTTATCCTCTTTTGAACAGGGCTGCACTCCCCCTGAAAGAGCAAGCGGGCAGTTCGGAAGTGCTTCTGGATCCTGCCCTGTCCCTGGTGGCGGCTGTCAGCAGGTGTGCTTTTTAGAAACTTTGGCTGATTTGCCAGCTGTGGCTTGACATGCGAGACCTGGCCGTTGGCAGCTGGCATCAATGTGCTGATTGCATCCAGGGTAGACTGCTGTGATGGGCTGTACATAGGGCTGCCTTTGGAAGCTGTTTGGAAGGGTCAGTGGGTCAAGAATGCTGCCACCAGTTACTGCCAAAAGGAAACAGATGGAAGTATACGATACCTCCTTTGCACCATCTAGTGCTGGTCATTAAAGCCCTTCACACTCTGGGACCAAGTAACCTGAAGGACCACATTCTCCCATACCAGGCTGCCCAGCCCCTGAGATCTGCATCTGAGGCAGCCCTGCTCACTGGTCCACTATTGACAGAAATCTAGTGGGGACGTTTTCAGTGGTGGCTTCACTCGTGTGGAACTCCCCACTGAGACCAGCACAGCTCCCACCCTGGCAGTGTTTAGAAAGATGTTAAAACTACTTGTATTTGGCATGGTCCTTTCTGTAATTGCTTTTGTTTTAATGCTGCTATTTTAGTCTTTATAGATAGTGCTTTAAATATGAATTGTTTGATCAATTTTTGTAAACTGCTTTGGTCACTCAGAAAAGCAGTCTAAAAATTAACATCATAAAATAAATAGTATATTATGTCCATATATATCCAAGCTGGGTATTCTTAAGTCGTCGTCTTCCTCCAGTTTCTTTATAGTTTTTTTTTTTATAGGGGTTCTTACATTACCTCCGTAACACTCTGGACGAAGATGGTATTACACGGTCAACAATTCTACATCCCTCTAACATCCTGGCTAAGAAGGCTGTTTGAGCGCTGGACTGACTGCAGGGGTTTAGAGGTGGCTTGTGGGGAAGGGATTCAGGCATATTCACACTTACCTTCTTCTTTAGGCTCTTCTGGCATCCCAATATAGGAGAGGGATATGTCCAAGCGCACCTAGAGGAGAAGGAAGCTTCGGAGCTAGGATGTGTGAGTAACAGGGCTCCTAACTAACCCCACTGATTTCAAAGGCTTGCTACTTTCTGGTTCCATATGACGAAGCTCTCCACTTCATCCACAAAGGCAGGACTCTGGCCCTTGAAAATAAAATTCTCAGGAACAGCCAAATCATACTGAAGGCCACATTCTGTTTGCATGTTACAACAAACACCCAAGACCTCCCTCCCTCTAGGAGGGAAGGAGACATGGGAGTTCTTCCTTCTCTCCCCTGAACAACTTGGGGGAGGAGGGAAAGAGAGGCTTCTTTACCTGAGGAGTGAAAGCATATTTGTAAAGTTTGAAGTGTCGGAAATAGGTGTTGATCATGTAGTCAGTTATGAGCACGAGCTGGTCTTGGTTGAAGAGATCGATGCTGAAGGGGGGCCTCTAAGAGGGTCAAGATAGAGGAGTCAAGAAGGAAGGTGGGAAGGTGGATGCCCTTTCCCCCCCAATAGGCACCGGTGTTAAGAGGCATACAATGGAGGGATCTCAGCCAGGTTATGCCATTGTTTTTGTCCTGCCCGCCACAAATGCACTCACCCGAATGGAGTGGCAGAAAACCAGTTCGGTGAAGTAGCTGTAGCATTCCTCCACGTTGGGTAGTGGCGTTTCTACAGGGGAGGGAAGAGCTGAGAGTAAGTAGAGGATCCAACCTCAGCCCTTCCCCTTCTATGTGCCCGACAGCTCAGTTCTGACCTCCACTGGCAGCCAGCCAGGGAAGCTACAGTGGGTCTGCTGAGCTTCTGTCTCTTCCTCTGCTCCCCCATCACTTTGCCTGCTGTCACATGTTCAGAAGAACACATGATGGTTGGGACTGAGCAGCCAGCAGCCACCCAGGAGGAGATACAGAGGCTGTATGGATCAACTACAGCCTGGGGGAGGCCTGGGGCATGCGGACCCAGGCAACGCCACTGGCCTATGGGAACATCTGCACTTATTTCGAGTCTTCCCCCATCTTTCAGAATCCCAAGCTGCTCTTACTAGGGCTTTGGCACTCCTTTCTCATTGCCAAAACTCCCTTTATTCTCATCCAACTCCCTTTATTCTCATCCATTTGCTTGGCGAAGCCTCACTACCTTACCAATACAGGTCTCATGTACATCTTTCACAATTGAAAAGAAGGCTGAGGTCTGTTCCCGGTTGAACCCCTGCTCTCGGCTGAACTGGATGGTGTAGAAGTACAGATCCAATAAGATAGCGGCCCGTGGGTTCGCATCAAAATCCTGCAGCTGGAACAGGCTGGCGAGAAGGCTGGGGAGGAGAAAGCAGGGAAGTTATGAGTCTGGCTGGGCAGCTGGCTTTGCGGGCCTCTTTGAACCTCATGACCCATGTCCTGCTCCCATTTCCTTGAACTGATGAGGGCCTGCCCCAAATTGGTGCAAATAGCAGGCTGCAGGTTTTATGGATTGTTGAGTTCACTGCTTGTCTGATGCTTGAGGTCTGGCTGCACCCACACGCATGTAGGTAGATCCAAATTGTGCTACTCTTGGTAGGGTCTTGAACATCATGTGGTGAACCGTGTTGCCCATGCTGTTTTTAACCAGTTTGCAAGATTATCATTGCCTCCAGCATGTGTTTCTATCTTCTGCAGGCTGATCCTATGCAGGTTTATTTGGAAGTCACTCCTAGTGGGACTTAGCTTCAAGAAAATGAGCAAAGGATTGCAGCTTTCACAGTGCAATCCTACCCAGCTCCTCCACTGGTGCAGCAGTGGTGGAGGGAGAACGGGAGGCTTAAAGGGGGATGTAAAGGGATTTAAATCCCATTTCCCAAAGCCTCCTGTTCTGTCCTCCACCACTGCTGCACCAGTGGAGGAGCTGGGTAGGATTGTGCTGTGAGTAAACTAGATCCATCTTTACACTGCACCCAGTTGTGCATACATACCTGCAATATCACTATCCATACCATGTACTTGATGCAAGAGGCTGGAGCAATCAATATATTTTTAAGGTGCCACAGGATTCTGTTATTTTCCCCTGCAATAGAGTTACACAATCCAACCACTGCAGCCAAAGACTTTATGGAGAAAACAGCCACTGAATACAGATCTGTATTTCTACGCTTTTATAGTTGTTGGCATTTACTGCCCTGCAGCAGAGCTTCTTGGTATGAAAAGATTCTTCTCTAGCAATATGCAGGACCTTGCAAGGATATTAATGCTACATGGCAGAGCTCAGCTGAGGAACTGTCACAGTGGAAAGACTATTAACATTTTATCATGCTGCAAAGAATTTCATGCTGCCTGGGTACTTAGGAGTGTACTTACGAGTAAGAATCTGTGACCAGCCTCTCACTGGGTGTAGACGATATTGGAAATGGTGGATCTGTTGTTCATACTGTACTCTAAAAGGGATTCTGTTGTGCACATCAGTGCATGCCAGGAATTTTTCTTGGCTGTGAGTCCATAAAGGACTGCAAGGCAGTTGAACAGGATATGTGGCTGATGTGATTGCACACTATTCTGCAGAGCTGGAAACCATTTTGCACCTGCTGCTCAATGCTAGCTGGCAATCATAACTATTACTATACAGGAGGAGTACATTTTTGCACTATGCACTTTATTGTCTAAGCCTTATTTTGCCATGTTTGTGTGTCTTCGGGAGATTTAGCATTTGCTTAATGCTTTTCAACCATAATTGTTCTTGTATTGATTTATTACACTACTACAATTAAATCAAAATTATATACAGATGATTTTGCCCTCGCAACGACAGATCTGGAATAGTAGATGATGTTATGGTATCAAACACGGACGACTGGCTTGTGGCCCCACTCCCCTGAAAGGTGGCTGGCAGCAGCAGCAGCAGCAAAAGGTGGTGCAGGAGGCCAGATGTTCTTGAGGGTCCTCTCTCCAGTTGACTGGATATTCCTGCTACTGCTGCTCTGGGCAGATGGTAGCAGTGCCTCCTAGCTTTTCAAACTCTCAGAGGAAATGGCTATGGAAGCGTGGGGAGGGGGCAGGAAATAGGGACATCAGGAAAATAGTGGAGGAGGAGAAAAGAGGATAACAGCGCAATCCAGCTTATTTTTAGGCCAGCCTAGGGTGTCACGAAAGTGCCGTAAGGCACGTTTTTGACACCCTGGGAGTAAGCGGCGCTGGCATGAAGGCCGGCACCACTCCTTCCATGACCTACCTGGACCCGCGTCAGCCGCCGCACATAAGGGCTATGTCGGTTGGCGGGAGGGTGGGCCAGGGTGGCAGGGGAGGGGACCATTGGTTGGCCGGGCCTGGGAGGGGGGCAGGGATATCAGTAGTGCACTCCACCATATCCCCGTCCCCCTCCCAGGCTGGGCCAGCCTTACACAGCCTCCCCGGACATGCACCAGCTTCAGAGCTGGCGCGCATCCAAGGAGGCCCATTGGGGCCTCCGGGGCTTACACCAGGGGAAGGGGACAAACGTCTCCTTCCCCCAAGGTGAGCCCTGGCTGTGCTGGTGCATCCAGCATTCTGACTAGGATGCAGCAGCCGGCCATTTAGGCCAGCTGCCGCATCTTAGGCAGAATCAGGCTGTAAGAATCGCCTCCCCGGGCCCCTCCCCTTGTAGTTGCTGTGAAACTTTGTATTTTTTTCAATCACAAATTTCTGGTGCCATATCTAGTTGAGGAGATGTTTCCACTTAATCTTAAACTCCATCACCTCTTCAGGTCATCTGTTGTTTGAGCCTTGTTGATGAGATCCATGGAGTGAACGTCCAGGTATTTCCTGAAAAAAGAATAAGGGAAAACAAGAAAGAAGGCATGGCGTACAACACATTGCTAAGCCACACAGGCAGCCCAAAGGGGTCTCAGGCACCCATCAGCACCAACTTGAAGAGGTCGCCTTTGCCACATACCAAAATGCAGCTGACTGGGGTGGGGTGTGGCAACGAGCACTTTCTCTGAAGGAAAAGGGAAGTCACTCACCACATACATATCTTTGCTTTGTGCTCCAAGGGCTGAAAGAGAGAGTCGGTTTTAACTAAGTTTTCTGAGAGTGGATCAATACATGGATCTTTTAAGTCTACAATTAGGGTGGCTCCTTGATGAATAAAAACTGTTTTGGTATGATTCATATACAGAAAATTCAGTAACAGGTGCTTTTACCAAAACTCAAATTTTCTCTCTTGAATTTTAATTTACTCTCTGCCAGCTAGTACAAAGTTTTCCCCTTTCTCCTGTCTTTATCTTTATTTTCTTCTTTAGATTGTGAGCCTGCATGCAGGGATTGCTGATTTCCAGTTTTGTACAGCACCTAGTGCATTTACTTTTATAAATAAATAATCAGTGGTGGGGAATGGGGATGGCAGAAAAGTGAAAGCTGACACCTCCCAATCAATCCAACCCAAGCAGCCAAGTTCCCATCTTTTCTGTAGCTCAGGTATCTTCCAAGAGGAACACAGGGTGCTGGACACATGGAGGGCAGGAGACTCTTATTTAGCATTGCAACCTTATGAGGTAACAGGCCAGCGGGTGGCGCAGTGGGTTAAACTGCTGAACCATGAGCTGTCAATGGAAAGGTCGGCAGTTCGAATCCGCGATGGGGTGAGCTCCCATTGCTTGGCCAGCTCCTGCCAACCTAGCAGTTCCAAACCATGTTAATGCAAGTAGATAAATAGGTATCGCTTGCGGGAAGGTAAATTCCAACCGCATGCTACGTGCTGCGGCAAGGAGAGTCAAGGCTGGGCTACATTGTCCACGGCTGTGTCGCGGCTGCGTTCTGACGCAGCCGGAACGCAGCCGAACAGGCAAAAGTCGAGCCAAGCTCGACTTTCCCTGCGGGGACGTCGGCTGCTGACGGGCCAGCGCCAGCTGCCGTCGGCAGGCTCCACTTGACGTGCGTGCCCATGCGTGCCCGCACGTTGGACGCACGCTGGCCGCACGGGTATAGTGTAGCTGGGGCTTCACGCCGGCCATATGACCACGGAGGCGTCTTCGGACAACGCTGGCTCTTCGGCTTTGAAATGGGGATGAGCACCACACCCTAGAGTCGGACACGACTGGACTTAATTGTCAGGGGTCACCTTTACCTTTTTTACCTTATGAGGTAAGAAGATAGCCTAAGAGTGAGAGAGCCAAACTGGCATTTGAACCCAACTTGAAGCCCAGCATTTAATGTACTGTTAGGGTTGCCAACCCACCTGGATTGGCTCCTTGAAAAGGGGCATGTGAATACAAAAAAGATGGGCACTGGGCTGCCTGGATTGCATTGACTTGGCCAATCAGCAGCAGTTTCCAGGAGACGACTGAAAGCAATCTTGGAGATTTCAGCAAATGGTCTACTCAGAAGCAAGTTCCATTATTTCAATGGGACTTACTCCTAGATAAGTGTGTGTACAATTGCAGTCTTAATGACTTTACATAACGTTGGGAGAACATGAATTTGGCAACCTTATGCGCTCTGTACACGCAGGGGCTAATTTCATCAGCAGCATCATATCTAGTTACATGTGAGTTAAGATGAGTTTTTGTCATTGGGAAATTTCCTTTATCACTTATTACGAAATCGCACTAGTACACATCGCATTGCCAAGATTGAAGAGCGGGCTAAAATAATTTGAATGTACTGCGAATAACTGAGCAGACAGACTGCTAGGCAGCATGCAGCAGGCCAGACTCTTCCCAGTTGCTGCCATCTCTACTGTACTGCCAGCAGCTGTACCAGTTGAATTTCTGCCTCGAGCGCTGCTGTCAACGACGGAGTCAAAAAAGGGACACAGCCACACTCTGAATTACGATCCGATGTGACAGCAGCATGAAACACGAAGAAGTTGATCGAGCCCCCCCCCCCCCCCGGCGCACCTTTTGGAGGGACTCCGGCCCCATCATCGCTATATTGCCGGAGCAAGGACGGTGGAAGGAGCCACGCGTTGCTATAGCGACTCCCGGCAGCAGCCAAACAGAATTCTGCTAGCCTTTGACCAATCAGAACGAGGAACACTGAGGTAAACTGACGAAAGAGCGAGCGCTTCGCCAATGACAAAGGTTCTCTTAGCGGTGTTCGTTAGGGATTCATAGAGATAAAAAAGACTAGAATAGCACTCAGTTTCAACGTACGGCACGAAATTGAAGGCTGCCATTATATCACAGTGTCTTCAGCCATGATTGTTTAGTATGGGTACCATAGAGACAGAAAAACTCTTTATTTCTTTCTAGGAGAGGAGTGATGTCACTCCGGGCTTGGACATCTCTGTAAATCTCTATAACTTGGCTTTGGAATTTGCAGGTGAAAAAAATATTTCCAATTTAAGTCGGAAATGCTGCTTCTGCGCGTTACTCTAAACTGTTTCTATCTCTATGAGAGATTAACAATATACAGTAAAAAGCCAATCGCATATCTCGCCCCAGTTAAGACGACTCCGCAAGCGTAGCGTAATCCAATCATAGACGTCGCCGAATATAGGCACTTCCGGGTTTTATCCAATCGCGAATCGCTTTTTGCAATGACCCCGCCCCATGTGACACGTTCGGCCAATGGAAAGAACGCTTTCCCCTTCCCTGGGTTGGCTGCGCGGAAAGAGAGAGAGGCGGGTGTTTAGTGGCGTCGAAGGGCGGGTCCTGTGAGTGGCCATTGAGGAGCATGCGCATTAGCTATCCTGGCGTTTCTGGTTCGAAGCGTTGCATGGGGCGAGCGCAGGGAAGCAGCCGCTGGGGCGGAGGGGGCGCTCGGGCAGGTGAGCAAGCAGCGCCTCCTCCCCTCCCCTCCCCTCCCCTCCCCACCCCACCCCCTGTGGGCTTCCTTCTCCAGCCCACTGCTTATCCTCACTCTTCTTCCATGCTCCCTTGACACCTCTTCCCCCCCTCCTCACTGAGGTCTCCTGGCTTGTCTGTCTGAATTTATTTCTTCCACCAACTACCCCCCTGCCTCAGCACTGCGCTTCGCCCCCTTGTTGTGTGTTAATTACAGCGTCGTCTCTTTTACAGTATGGTGTGATCGTAATGCCGGGCGGTTCTTGGGGATCTGGCCTCTTTCTGGGGGGATCCATGAAGTGTCTCACCCTGGGAGGGGCGGTAGCAAAGGAGGGCTGTGGCTCTGTCTAAAAACGGGGCTGAGCGTGATAGCCTTTGGCTACCTCTTTGCCATGATCAGCCCTCTCTTCTGCTCTTACTCCCTTATCCTGGCCTCCTCTTCTCCCCCGGTGCAGGGCTCTTGCTTGCTCTTCTGTAGCTTCGACAGCACGGCCTGCTTGTGTGCTCCTCACTCCCTTTTTTTTGAAGGCTTTCCTCTTCTCACTGAACTCTGTACCAATAGTGTTGCTGTTCCTGTCCCGGCAGCACCTGCTGTGCCTTTAACAATCCTGTGACAGCATTTCATAAAGTACTCCCCATCAATACATCACGATGTCAAGAAGCACTTGTTGAATTTCTGCCTGACATGGAGCTCTTAAAGGTGTAAGAGCCTTGTGCAGTTGATAAACATCTTGTTATTTGTATGGTGCCATGTACATACATGGTCTTTTGCTCTGCAGTGTTCACCCTGTTCACATTCTCTATCACTTTTTCATAAGGCTTTTGCAAATGCTAGTGTACTTTTTTTTTTTACCTGCATGCACCTGTTCAGCCCTCTGATCTTTTCTAGTGTTTCTCCTTCCCTTCTTCTTCCTCCTTACTCCGTTCAGATGGCATGGGGTAAGAAATATCTTAGCAGTGGTAACCTTGTCTCTGCTAGAGGACTAAGGACTAAGAGGCACCTTGTAAATGGAGCAACTACCCTGATCAGTCCCAGCGTAGCATCATTTCCAAGGGCTGTTGCTGGTGTCTCTCTTGCATCTTTTTTGGACTGCCAGCCCTGTGGGACAAGGAACCATCTTTCATGTGTTTTGCTGTGTAAACAGTTTTGTGAACTTCTTGTTGAAAAGCAGCATACACTCAGTCTCCTACATACGTACTGTTTTTGTTCTGGAGGCCTGTTTGTAAGTTGGAACGTACATAGGTCGAAATGGCCGGCTCTTGCTGGCCCAGAACTAGCGTGCCTATGTGAAAGCACTGCAAAGGGTGTACTGTGCCTGTACAACATTTCTGATGCAGCCGTCCATAACTCAAATGTCTGTAACTCGGGGAACCAGTGTATAAATATTTTTGTAATAATAGTATAAGATGATGTGTGAGTTAATGTGGTTATATTGGTCTGTTTATTGGCAACAATGAACTCATTCTCTTTTTTCTTTTCCCTTTTAGCTGAGGAGTTGCCCCCTTGGCTGACTGCCTGATTCCTGCGCTCCTGCCTGCTCTTCAGAGCCAGCATGTCGGGCCCTGGAAGCAAGCGTGCAGCTGGGGATGGGGGCTCAGGGCCCCCTGAGAAGAAAGCCAACCGTGAGGAGAAGACCACTACCACTCTGATTGAGCCCATTCGGCTGGGGGGCATCTCTTCTACGGTGAGAATCTGGAGGGAGGGCAGGTGGTAAGGATTGGGAGGTGCTGGTGAAGTCTGTGAGCATTGATTTTTTTAAAAGAAAAATATCATTGTCTGGGAAGAAATGTTGGAAATTCCTAGGGCTATGTGCCAGACCTTTAAAAAGCTGGTCTGGCTTAGGGGATGTTTGGAAGGCGAGGGAAAGCATTACAGGGCCAGAAACCTAGAAATTGGAAGCTAACACCTGGCTATCTGAAAATTTTCTTTACGCCAGTTCAGGGCTGACAACTTAAAATGGGATGTTGATATTTAGGACTTTTGGAAGGTTAATACAATCATTTTGGGAGTTCATCCTAGTAATTAGGTGCACAAATTCATCTTGTGTGTCATATTACATTATTCACATTTTTTAATTGATACGCTACATGCTTAATCATAATATCTTGGATGATGCACGTCATTTGTGGTGGCGCATCACATGAAAAAGCAGCACTGCTCCCCCCCGCTGTAGTCATGTGGGGGTGGCCTATCCAGCGCGGCCCTAGTTGAGCACTATATAAGTCACATGACTGGAGCCAGTTCAGGTGTTCTGCCCTATGTGACTGTGAGGATGGGGAGTATAGGTGTGATCCCCCAGCCTTTTGTGGGATAGGCTGCTGTGAACTGAGCATACCATCTGGACCAACCCGTATACTAAGCAAGAAAAAAAGCAATAAAGAGCAATACATATTTTCCTTCTTTGAATACTTACATAGAAAAATCAAAATTAGAAAATGTTGGATGAATATAACACATCTAAGCACTAGGATGCAGCTGACTTGTTCTGCAGAACCCCCCCCCCCAATTCCCCTCCCTGCCAGGGTTCCAAGTTCTATTACATTTATTCTACTTCTGTCTCCCTCCCCCCATTTTTTATTGTAATATGATTCTTAGTTTATTCATTACATCATACCCCCACAATTTATAAGCCATAGTTGAAATTCTGGGCTGTCTTCAACATTTTACGTAGAGGATCCTGACAGTAGTAATCGTATTACTGTACCTTATTTTTAAGGACTAGTGACACTGTTTTCAGCTATGAAGCATCTGATGTGCTGGTAGAAAAGAGGGGGGCCAGTAATGAACTGTATCGTGACAGTCTCCCATATTGTATTGTTTCCGTATCTGTGGAGTTGTGTTTTGAACTGAAGACCTTTGAGTATAACCACGGTATAACTAATAGGCTTTGTGAGTTAAGGTGTGTGGTGATGGGCTGTATGTTATCGGGATGTTGGTGTGCTATCTTGTGGATGGAATCACTGTTGGGGCTTCAAGTGGCTGATGGGAATAGCAAAGGATTACATTCTGGACATGGGACTTCCTGCTTTAGGAGGAGATGGATCTCAAGGTGCTCCAGTTCAAGAACAAGAAACTAGCAGAACGTTTGGAGCAGCGCCAGGCCTTTGAGGATGAGCTGCGCGAACGCATTGAGAAACTGGAGAAGAGGCAGGCCACCGACGATGCCACCCTCTTGATTGTCAACCGCTATTGGAAGCAGGTCAGGGTGCCCTCCTGGCTGATTGTTCTCTTTCTCCTTAAGTTCCTAGTCCTTAGGTTTGCAGGTATAAGGTTGATTGCTCCAGTGTCCTGTGAAATTGCATGAAACAATGAGGAACTGGCTAAGATTTTCCTGGGGTCAGGGTGTGAAGTTCCACTTGTAGCTCCTTCTCTCTTCCTTGCAGGTTCAAATAGAGATGGTTGGTGTGGTTAGTTCTGTTCCCAGGAGTCAGATTTTTTTTTTCTGGCTAAAGCTCAGCCTTGCTTTCCATAAATGATCTTTCTCTTTTCTCCTCTTCACAACTTCAAGCCCTTTTTCCATCTTATTTCTGCAGCTGGATGAGACGGTGCAAGTGCTGCTGAGACGTTACGATGGGGATTGTGGGCAGGCTTCAGAAGAGCGCAAGTTGGAGCTTGCAGGAGCAGAGTTGGAGGCTGGTATCCTAGGACAGGAGGGAGCAGAGAGGAGAGGTCAGCCAAACATGCTGCCTTGTGGGATGACGTGGAGATGGAACAGGGGACGTTCCACCCTCCGAGTCCCTACTGACCCTGATTGTCTGGTTTCTTTAGAGGTAGTCCTGTCTCCCATTGCTCCGCCTGCCCCCTGGAAGGCTGAGGGCCTTGTGCTGAATGAAACCGCTCTCTCCTTCCTGGCTACCTTGGCCAGCAGCAGCAGCGAAGAGATTGAGCTCCAGCTTCAGGAGCGCATGGAGTTCTCCAAGGCTGCTGTCTCCCGCGTTGTGGAGGTCTCCGACAAGATCCATCAGCGCACAGAGGAGCTCTGCCAGAAGATCCATGCTCGTGGTGAGGCCTGGGCCCCAGTCGGGTGGGATGGTGGGGAGGGCGGCTCTTTGGAGCATTTTGACAGCACACTTGGCAGCCTTTGCACAAAGCCAGCCGAGGCTCCATCTCAGACATCACTCAAGAACAAGAGACAGAATGGTCTTCGTGGGGATAGAGTGGTGGACCAGGGCTGGATGAGGCTCTCATGGGCTGCATTTTTGGCTCTCACGGGAGTGGAAAGAATCCAGCAAGATTTAGTGCAGGCGTGTCAGTTGTCCTCTCTGTCTGTGGGGAGTAAGAATTGCCTCCAGGCCAACAGCTGGAGGATTTTTACAATTATTGTAACTGTTCATTCTCGTCAATAACAAAAAGACAAAGCAGTACAACGGTAGGGTTGTCTCAGGCTGTTGGAAGCCAAGGAGGCTTCGGCTCTCTGTCCTCCCGCAGCGCACAGGTCTGCAGGGGGAGGGGGTTGCCTTGGCTGGGCTCTCTTAAGGAGTGATGGTCTGAATTTCCTCACCTGGACTTCAAATCTTTGTTGTGGACTAATTTGCAAGGTTGTTAAAGTGGAGGGCTTGTGAAGGTTGGGGGCTAATGGATTCTGTTCAGCTGCTTGAGGTCGGCGACGAGTAGCTTGATCACTGATGGTCAGATATTTCAAAAATGAAACTATTTGAACATAAGAACACACTGTGCAATATTTTATAGTATTCATATTTCTATTAGTTGCCTTGGATGCTCACAGTTGTGGGGGAAAGGCTGGGTATAACTTTATTAAATAAATAAATATCAAGGTGTAAAGTAGCTCAAGTCAGTAACTTCTAGTACTGTATATCCCCTTGTTAGATTATTGTGTTTCCTTGTCAGAAATAGTGAACCTGTTCTGACCAATATAAACTCCTTCCATTTACTTATTTTGGAGTTCATTCAAATGCCCCAGCTCTTGTTCATGGTAGCAGAAGTGGAAGAATCGGAGCGACTGTGTTCTCTAATCAGTGACACTATTATTTACTTTGTTTTACAAGAATAGCCTTTTTTTAATATAACAAGCCTGCTGGGTAGACACTGTTGAAGATTTCCTGTTTGCAGAGGAAGAGTTGAGACTGTGAGATGATGGATTGGTCTCTGGGGAGGGCTTTGAATTCAGACCTGAATTCAGAGCTCTCATCCACAGAGAGAGCTCTGTCGGCTTTGGGGCTGCAATGCTGTGCAGACTTAAAGGGAAGTAAATATGCATAGGCCTACTCTTCTGCCAGACTTGTGGCTCAAAGCAGGAGTGGGTTGGCAAGACGAGGAGGACTCTAGCAGGCCCTGTGGTGGGCCATATCCCACTGCAGAGGCCGGGCAGCCAGGGGTCTGGTTTCTCAGGCCCCTTCTTCTCTCTTTCCCCCCCCCCCCCCCAGTGGAGTTTGACCAACTGGAAGAGGCAGTGAAGTCTCTCAACAAGGAGCTGATGAGAGAGAACCGGCACCTGCAGGACCTGACCACCCAGCTTCAGGAAAAGCACCACAAGATCTCCCTGGAGGTAGGTTCCTTGCTCAGGTCGCTTTCTGTGGATGGACTGTGCTGGCTTGAGAGCATGGAGGACTCTGATATGTCCCATCTGCCTTTTCCCCTGCCCTGAGTAGTACACAGAGCTGCAGGATAAAGTGACCTCATCGGAGACCAAAGTGCTGGAGATGGAAACCACCATTGAGGACCTGCAGTGGGATATCGAGAAGCTGCGCAAGCGAGAGCAGAAGCTGAACAAGCACCTGGCTGAGGCGCTGGAGCAGGCAAGTGAGGGGCCTCATAGCCCCAACACAACACCACCACCACCCCACTGGCACTGTTGAAACGCCATGATACCTTCCTTTTTCTTTCCCTGGGGCAAGAGAGAAGCAGCAAACCACACCTGTTATTGAATCCTGTAATCATTGGGCCGGGAGTGGAATGAGGTGGCATTTCTGGGCAGGAGGATCACTTTGGGTTAGTCTTCCAGCTGAGAGTAAGCTGCACCATAGATGGTGGGTAGATTGCACAGGCCAGGTGGGACTTGTGGGCCTTTAGTCCCCACGTTGGGGTGGTGTTATGTATATATAGGCTTACCATCGTCCCGGAATCGAGGCAGGCTTCGGCCTAGTCCGGGCCCGAGCCGCTCCCAAGGATGCACCTCGGCTGGCCAACGGGGTACCAGCTTCGGTCGCGTCGTTGACCGGAAGTTCCGGAAGCCCATTGGCCAGCCGAGGTGCATTCTTGGGAGCTGCTCGGGCCCGGACTAGGCCAAAGCCTGCCTCGATTCTGGGACGATGGTAAGCCTACGTATATAGTATCATCAGTGTGCATGGTGCTTTACAAAGTACAAGAGGACAGATCCCTGGCCCAAGGAGCTTGCAATCTATTCTAAAGTGTGACATAGGGGAGGAAAACGGAGGCAGGGAGAATGTGCAGTTTGTTACACATTTGCTTCCCCATGCAGTGGGGCATGGGAGCCTGGGCTTGTGCTAAAGCCTTCATGGAATGGCTGGGTTTTGGGCAGGGATTTGAAAGAAGAGCAGGAGCATCATGCAGACTTTCTGAGAGGCAGTTCCAGGCATAAGGGACAGCAAGTGGGGATGGGGGTGGCATCACCTGAAGCAGGGGACCTTCAGCCAGCTGAGGGTGGAGGAGCAAAAGTCACAAGCAGGGAGAGACCACTCGAGAGAGGAGGTGGGGCAGGCCGTGGACGGATCTGAAGGTAAGGTTGAGAGGATCTCTTTTGGAGACCTGGCATGGGCAAGGCCACCTGTGACACCGATGACTCCACTATTCAAGGGGTGGTTCAGCAAAACAATCTACTACTTGAGGGAGGAGGAGGTGAGCCAAGCAATGTGGTAGAGAGAAAGGAAAGCATGACAGGAGTACAGTCCTCAGATAGGAACGACAGCCTTTCCCCAGGCATGAGGACAGCCACCACCTCTTCTGTGTGAGGGAAGATCCTTGCTTCTGTTCAGTGCCTGCGGCTGGGTGGCATGTGGAGTGGCGCCGGGGATCTTGTGCAGCCAAGCTGCCAACCAGGACTGCTCCAGCTGTCGCTTGTGGGGAGTTAGCAATGCTGCACTTTGTTCTTATTAGGCTGGGCTTTGTCATGCTGGCCTGGCCTGGCAGGAGCTTCCCTTCTGACCCTCCACTCCTGTCTTCATAGCATGCGTTGACCTAATTCGAAATATTTTTGCATCTCTTGCATGTGTGTCTGCTGTTGCCCGTAAAACTGATACAAATCTAGAATTAAGTTTTGCGTAAAAAGAGCCCACTTAAAGCATATTTATGTTTTAGAAGACAGAACTGGGGTGCACAAAGTTCTAAACCTGACTCTTTTTCTTTGACAGCTAAACTCTGGTTATTATGCATCCGGCAGTTCTGGTGGATTCCAAGGTGGGCAGATCACCCTTAGTATGCAGAAGGTAAGCAGGGAACACAAGGTGGAGGGTAGGCGGTGGGTTTGGGACGAGGGCCTTGGAGCCCTGTGCTTCCTTTGCAGTGTCACGCTGACTTTGTTTTGTGTTTGGGGATTGCAGTTTGAGATGTTGAATGCGGAGCTGGAGGAGAACCAGGAACTTGCCAACAGTCGCATGGCGGAGCTGGAGAAACTGCAGCAGGAAATGCAGCTGGGTGTTCGGACCAATGAGAAGCTCAAGGTAGTGCTTGTGGAAGCCGGGTTCCCCGCGAATTGCCAGGCTGAAGAGGAAGTGTTGCATGCTCTAGATGAGCAGCGGTCTGCTGCAGGGGGCTCCCAACCCAGAGATGGGTGGTGTGGTTGCCTCTGCCGCCAACTTCTTCTTATGCTGCCTGAATTAGCTTGCACCAGAAGCGAGTGGCAAAGATCTTCTTGCAGCAGATCTGTGCCTGCCTGGAAATGGTGGTAGCAGCATGTGCACATGCTTGCCTGCCTTTGTTCCTGGGATGGCTCCTTGTCTTCCTTTGTTCTGAGTAAATGTGTCTAGCATTTGGCTTGTGCGAGGCTTTGAGCAGGTACTCTGCTGGAGGAGGAATATCGGGGACGAGGAGCTTCCAGGGCAGGCTGTGCCTGGCTCAGTCAGACCGGTTTTACTTGTGGCTTTTGCCATGCTGGCTACTGTACTGAATTGAGACTACTGGGGTTTGTTTTGTGCACAATACCCAGTTAAAATTATGGACTGCATCATCTTGGAAACACTTCTCGTTGATTTTTAAGTACAGTGGGCCCTTGGTATCTGCGGGGGATTGGTTCCGGCACCAAAATCATGGATACCAAAATCTGCGGGTGCTGAAGTCCAGCAATGTTTCGCCACAGTGGTTTACCAGGAGCTGCTTTTGATGGGTGGATTCCACCCATCACAGCCTGGCTCTGCCCCCACACGACCTTTGCTGCTGGGATGCAGGGTGGTGTTCAAAATGGGTCCCGGCTCTTCCCCAGTTGCCGACGACTGCTCTAGTGTGGAATTGAAACTCCTAAAATCATAATGAAAACTGTGAAATTGTTTCAAGCCCTCAAACAACAAGGAAGAAAAAGCCACAATCGCCTTTGGGCTCTCAGAGGCCTGGTAGATATTTTGAGTAGTTGTAGCTGTTTCCCTCTGCTCTGTGAATCCGCCCTGTACTTCATAGTCCTTTTCTGGACCCTTGTCGATCATCTTGCTTCTTGCCAGAATAATTCCAAATTGGACATCCTCCTCCCAGTTTTAGCAACTGTAATAAACCTATGCAAACTAGATCAAATTTCCAATTTTTACAAGCGTTACTCTTGCAGTATTCTTTGTTTGTTGAAGTAGACCTTTAAAGCATAAATCTTGGGCTGGGTTTTTACACTTACATTACCATCTACTTTCTGTTCATGGTTATGCTTTACACAATTTATCTGCCCAGTTGTATGAGAGAGAGAGAGAGAGAGAGCATGTTTTAAACACACACACACGCACCCGTTCTTCTGTGGATAGCATGTAGTAGAAGGGAGTTGGTGTAGTGGAGCTTGAGCCGTTCCTCTTCCCTCCCCTGCAGGTGGCGCTACGGAGCCTGCCCGAGGAGGCTGTGAAGGAGACGTTGGAGTACAAAGTGCTGCAGTCTCAGTTCTCGTTGCTATACAGTGAGAGCCTGCAGGTGAAAACGCAGCTGGACGAGGCCCGGGCCCTCCTGCTCACCCTCAAGAACAGCCACTTGCGCCACATCGAACACTTGGAGGTGAGGGCCCCTGTGGGGCACGCCTGCCTGCTCAGGGCCTCTCTCTGCCCCCCTGCCAGGACACATCCGGTCTTAACTGCCTAAGTGGGGTCCTCTTTCCCCCTGCCCTGGGTTGCAGCACTGTGTCAGAACACGAAACCCAAGTGTTTACAGGTTCAAAGTAAAAAGGAGGCTGCAACATCTAGTTAGTGTAACACAGTAAATGGTTGCGTGCTGATGAGATCTGTGTTAGGTCTTCTGTGTCCACTTGTTGCTGATGTCTTCTGTCCCTGGCAATAGAGCGATGAGCTGAACCTGCAGAAGAAATTGCGGACAGAGGTGATCCAGTTGGAGGATACTCTAGCTCAGGTGCGCAAGGAGTATGAAATGCTGCGCATTGAGTTTGAACAAAACTTGGCTGCCAATGAGCAAGCTGGTAAGACTGTGTTTTTCTCCCCCCCCCCCCCGGTGCTTTCGTGGTATTGTCCTAGATGGGAATTTCCCCTTCATTCACATGTCATAGTGCAGCCTGTTGTGGGTGGGATTTCTTCCTACTCTGTGCCCTTCAATATGAGCTGTTGCTGTCCTGTAACTGGGGAATTGCCAGCGTGGTGTCATGTTTAGTGTGTTGGGCTAGGACTAGGAAAGATCTGGCTCAAACTCCCATTCAACCATGAAACTCAGTGGGTGACCTTGGGCTAGTTGCTCTCTCTCTCTCTCCCCTTGCCTAGCCTACCTCACAGGATTGGTGTGAGGATAAAAGGAGGCGGAACCAAGTATGCCACCCTCATTTCCTTGGAGGAAAAGTGGGATATAAATGTAAAAACCCACATAATTAGGTAGGAGACAAGTTACTACCTTAAATTCTATCAGTGCTGGTTACCAGAGAGGCGTGGCAGACCCAGGCATAGCCTGGGCGAGAGATCCTTCCCTGGCTCTGTTTTCCAGAGGAACTGGTCGCCTCCGTGGGCTGTGCTAATTCCTCACCACCATGTTTCGGGGGTCCATAATGCCTCCCTCCTGCTGCAACATGCATCGTCTAGAAATGGAGAATGCCGTCTTTCCTTCAGAATGGTGTTCTGCTTGTATGCAAATATGTGCAGATTTAATTGATCACTTAAAACTTGAAGTAAGATTTTTAGGTGGGCGGCCGCTCTATCCACGCTTTCCTTTTCCCTCCTCTTCCTCCCCGTTTCAACCTGAGGTCCCATCAACCGAGAGATGCGTCACCTGATCAGCAGCCTCCAGAACCACAACCACCAGCTGAAGGGCGATGTGCAGCGGTATAAGCGGAAGCTTCGGGAGGTGCAGGCGGAGATCAACAAGGTGGGCCCTGTGATGGGAATCCCTTCTGCGAGAGGCCTGGGGATGGATCGGGGTTCGCCAGTTCTCGCTCTCCCTTCCTCTGCAGAGAGTCTTTTCCAGCTTTCTATATGGCTATAAGGCCACTTTGAATTCCTTGCTCAAAGAAAGGGGGGACCATAAAGTAATAGCATAAATATATTTTGTTATGGACTCCCATAGATTGTGCAGGATTGTGTTTTTCTTCTTTTTCCTCCCGAAAATGCATGTCAGCTGTTTTGACTGAAAACGTCAAATCCAGTGGATCTGGCTATGGGGCATGTTGTCAGGTTGGCGCAACGATGTGCCATCCAGTCTGTCTCTCCTCAACGCCATCATGAGCCCTAAGCATTTTCTAGTCTCTCACACATGCACACGTGTGCGCACCTAGAGTAAAATTCCCAATGGTGTAAATGGATGTAGATTTATGTCACCTAATTTAGTCAGAATGGAGTGCTGTGCTCATTAAATCTGGAATTCTTTAGCCCGCTGTTCCAGAAGCTCTGGTACACGTCTTCCACTGTTCCCCTGCAGCACACTCTCTTCTTTCCTCAGGTTCGGATGCAACAAAGTGGCTATTCCTCTGGTTCAGTAGCAGTGCCCCCTACGTCGGGGAATGAGGACCCTGCAGGACTTCCGGGAACCTCGGGAGTAGCTATGGTGAAAGAGGAGGAGGGGATGGCGACTCCCGAGGTGAAGAAGGAGCCCAAGGAGGAGGTGGTGACTCCCCAGCTGCCAGGGATCCATGAGGGGGTGAAAAAGGAAGAAGAGGAGCCTCCTGTCCTCCAGCCCCCCACGCCTCAGCCGCCCCCACCTCCACGAGCCAAGGAGCCTGAGCGATCCAAGGGGCGTGGTGGTGAACGGAGTGGGGACCGCGAGAGATCACGGGATCGAGATAAGGAGACCTCCTCCTCCTCTTCCTCTTCCTCATCCTCTTCTTCACGAGATCGGGACAAACAGAAGGGTGGTGGTGGCAGCGAAGATATCAAGAAGAAAGATTCAGATCTCACCAAACAGCTGCGAGCCGATCTGAAGTGAGAGTTGTAGACTTCTCCAGGAAAGGCAGTGGAGGGTGGAAGATTTAAGCATCAATCGGGGTGGGGAGGTGTCTGGAGGGCAGGGCAGGCTGTGTAAATGTTGGCGGCTGGGGAGTCACAATGCCATGAGAAGTATGTCAGGGTATTTTGGAGGCATCTGAGCCTGTGCAAGTGAGGGGGGAAAGGAGGGGGCCTTTGTTGCAAGGTGGTCCGTTGCCCTCTTGGAGCCCAAGCAGTCATCTCTCTCTGTGGTTTTTACAGCCACTCCTTGGAACTGGCATTCCCCTGATTGGTCGCTTTGGACTTTGAGGTGCCCCCTTCATGCTGACCCTATGTTCTTCTCCCCCAGGAAGGCTCAGGAGAGCCAGAAGGAGATGAAGCTTCTCCTGGACATGTATAAATCGGCCCCCAAAGAGCAGCGTGACAAAGTGCAGCTCATGGCAGCTGAGAAGAAAACGAAAGCAGAGGTGAGCCACGCACACGGGAATGCCCGTCTTCCCGAGGGTTGGGGCTCATCTTCCCCCCCCCCCTTTCCAGGCATTTATCCAGCTACTGTTGCTCTTTTGCAACTAAGCCTTGGTGCCCTGAGAGTCTGTGTGTCTGTTTGTGCCTGCAGCAATACCAGTGTCCTGGTTCAAGGTAGGACAATGACTGGCGGGAAAGGTGAAAAGCTCAAGTGTGGTTCAGCTGCCCCTCACCTAGTCCAGAGCAAGGTTCCAAAATAAGTTTGGTCATACTTTAAAAAACTGGGCTAAAATTATTTTTAATTTGCCTTCTTCCATAATTGACTTGGATGTTTGGATTTGACTGAACCACCTCTGGGGTTGAGAGATGAGGAGTCATCCCTGTTGTCTTGTTGGCTTGGTTCCGCTGGCAGGTGGAGGAACTACGAGTGCGGATCCGTGAACTGGAGGAGAAGGAGAAGAAAGAGAGTAAGAAGATGGCTGATGAAGATGCCTTGCGCAAGATCAAGTTGGCTGAGGAGCAAATCGAGCACCTGCAGAAAAAGTTGGCTGCAACCAAGCAGGTATTGTCCCTGGGAGGAACGTGGCGCAGGGAGTCTGTACAGGTATAGCTGCCACAGAGCCTGGGCCAGGCTTGGTGGTTCCCCCAGCCATGGAGACAAGGCAAAGTTGGGCTTGTCTCCCAGGACCTATGGGGGGTGGGGCCATTATGTTGGAACTTAAGCCGTGTGAGCGAGCGAGAGCGCGAACACGAACCTGTCCAGGGCCTGCTCTGCCTGTGACCCTCAAGGTGAGGGTTCATTGTAACAATAGAGAGCTGGTAAGGGCTAGGTGGGCAAAGCGTTGAGAGCAGTCTCATTCCTTCCCTTGCTCCTTTTTCCATGGGGCAGGAAGAGGAGGCTCTCCTGTCGGAGATGGATGTGACGGGCCAGGCCTTCGAGGACATGCAGGAGCAGAACATGCGGCTGAACCAGCAGCTGCGCGAGAAGGACGACGCCAACTTCAAGCTGATGTCGGAGCGCATCAAGTCCAACCAGATCCACAAGCTGCTGCGTGAAGAGAAGGATGAGCTGGCTGAACAGGTGCTGGCCCTCAAGTCCCAGGTAAGGCCGGTGCCTGTAGAGCGTTATGATGAGGAGAAGGCGCTTGTCACGAGCAGAAGTTTAAAACGGTTTGCTTTTCTGTTTGTGTGAAGTTGGTTAGAATTCAAGCGACAGGTTTCCCCCAAAACCACTTAGTGCAGAAAAGGCAGGTTGGTTTGAAATGCTGTCCCAAATGGCCAGCTGAAAGTAGGAGGAGCTCACCAGCCTCCAAGTTTATCCAAGGGCCTGCTCCTAGCTTGCCATTCAGCGTGGGCACTAGGAGCTGAAACCCTGACAGGCTGTATCACTGCTGAATCGCATTGCTGAACTTTATGACAGAAAGATGGCTCCCAAAGCGTCCCTGGTTGTGTTGGAAGAGCTGTGTTGCCCCTATTTCCATCCTGCTCGAAGTTCTAGCGGCGTGCCAGGTTACTGGAGGGTGATCAGGACCTGCGTGTTGAGAACCCCAAAGGGAGTGTCCCTGACCCCCCCCCCCCCAGGCCTTGTAGAGAGTGCCTCCTGGGCAAGGGAGGGGCAGTGGAAGAACCGACTGGACAGGTTGGCGTTGGATGTCTCGGGATCCTTAGTCAGGGACCATCAGAGCACCACGACGCTGCTGCTGTTGTCGGGAGGGGGAGGGCTTGAGACTTGTACCGCCATTGCACACCAACTACTGTTGCTCTTGGTTTCTGTGCTAGGTGGATACCCAGCTGTTGGTGGTGCAGAAGCTGGAGGAGAAGGAGCGCGTCCTGCAGGGCAATCTGGCCACTGTGGAGAAAGAGCTGACGCTGCGCAGCCAGGCCCTGGAATTCAACAAGAGAAAGGTGAGGGGGTGGCCTGGGGGCTCCCAGCTTAGGGACCAGGGAGAAGTGGGCAATGAGCAGGGCTGTTCGAAGGCTTGCTTAAAGAAATGAATTCGTTGCCGAGGTTTGCAGGGTATAGAGCCCCACTCCTCAGCCCTGGAGGTCATTGCTCTGTCCCTCCACCCAGCCCCGTGCAGCTTCTGAGACTTCCCCAGGCATGTTCAACCAGGCCTTTTGTAGCCTTCAAGGCTAGAAACTTGCTTCTTAAAACTGAAAGCCACGATTCTCAGGATGCTGGATGTTGCCCCCAGGGCCAGCTTCTATGCTTATCTTAATGCGGTTCTAGTGTAGACGCAGGACTCGGATAGGGTGCTGTTGTTGGTGACGTGTGCGGCCAACTGTGCTCTGCTTGGATGCTGCCGAGAAGATGGGCAGCATCCTGATCACGGTTGCTTTCTCCATGCAGGCAGTGGAGGCCGCCCAGTTGGCGGAGGACCTGAAGGTGCAGCTGGAGCATGTGCAATGTAAGCTGAAGGAAATTCAGACCTGTATGGCTGAGAACCGGGCAGCCAAGGAGAAGGAGTCTTTCAACCTCAAAAGAGCTCAGGTACCATGGGGGAGAAAGGAGCGTTATGCAAGCGTGGTGCCTGATTCTAATGCTTTTATGGGAGACTTCTAGGATCTCCCCCCCCCCCCCCAAGAAATAAGATACTAGCCCTCATGGCTGCAGAGAGATGTTCTGAGTACATAGGCATTGTCTTTTCTCCTGCAACACACCTTGTGGTCCCACTGTTTTGCGTTTCTTCCCCAGGAGGAGATCTCTCGCCTGAGGCGCAAGTTGGAAAAGCAGCGCAAGGTGGAGGTGTATGCGGATGCTGACGAGATCTTGCAGGAAGAGATCAAGGAGTACAAAGTAAGTGGAGGAGGCGGGGGGGGGGCTGCAGGCCAAGGGGAGGCCATCTTGTCATGGGGAGGGAGGCCTGGGGTCCTGACCTCCCCCTTCTTGCGTGTCCACCTCCACAGGCCAAGCTGACCTGCCCCTGCTGCAACACACGCAAGAAGGACGCCGTCCTCACCAAATGCTTTCATGTCTTCTGCTTCGACTGCGTCAAGACACGCTACGACACCCGCCAGCGAAAATGCCCCAAGTGCAACGCAGCCTTTGGAGCGAATGACTTTCACCGCATCTACATCAGCTGAGTGCCTGGGCCTTCATCCCCCCCGCCCCCCCCCCAAGGAGTGTCCTTTACAGACTTATGGTGACCTTGATAAAGACCTGCCTTGGATCCATGTGATGCTCATCTCCACTTATGTTGTGGATCCCTTCCCAACACTTAGAATATTATTTCCAGAGGTTTCCTTGTGGGTGGATCTCTCTGTGTTTGCTTTCTCTTCTCCCCCCCCCCCCCCGGTCCTCCTCAGTTTGTTCACTGGGTTACCTCTGGGTGGTATCACTGGATCCCCTCCCTGTATCTGGAATGGCATATTGTGCTGCTTTTCTCTTCAGCCTTTCCCAGGTGATCCCCTTCAGAAATCCCTTCTGGATCTTTTTTTCTTCTTTCTCCTCCTCCCACCATCATTTTAAAAGCTTTTATGACGGAAGATCGCCAATCACTGGCTGCAGGCAGCAGTCAAGCAGACTAAACGCTCCCTGTTGGGGAAGGGGCATTTTCATTTTTTTTAAGAATTGTTTGAATGTGTTGGAAGTAAAACGTAAGAGGTGGTTTGCTTCTGCCAGATCCCTCTCTGTTCCTCAGAACCTTGTGTCCGTGTTTGCTGTGGGACGTAGTGTTGGTGGGATCTTGTTGGAGGGGCAGGGGGGGGGTCTGCAGTAGACAGTTTTTGGAGGTCGTCACAGTGAACCCCATCTAAGCAAAGCTTTGGCACAGGAGCATTTTGGGTGAGAAGGGAGTGGGGGAGAGATGCATAAGGAGTTGCACATGGAAGCAGTGCGCCAGCTCTCTGTATTGTATGTGTATCGCGCATGTGCAAGGAATGCTGAAAACCCACTAGTTAGGACACAGAACTGAGCAGAAAATGAGCTGGAGGAAGAAGAGGCTCTGCACCTAACCAGGGTTAGGGAGGCTTGGTCCCTAGGAGTTAAGTGCTCAGTGGCACATGATCTATATGTGCCAGAAACTGAAGGTGGACTGCTACTATAGAGGGAACAGAAGAAAAAACATAGACAAGTGCCTTAAGGGAATTAGCATTGCAGGGAAGGGTCTATTTCCTATTGATTGGATAAAGGGATCAGTTGCTTTTTGTGTTGGGACCATAAAAGCCATACAGTAATTTAATATGTAGCTTGCCCTACCTCGTTGTGTGTGCGGTGGGTACAAGTCTTGAACAGATTTGAAAAGACACATACACTGCGTGTATACTGTCAAGAGGTGAAATTGGAGTGGGAAGAGAAGGAACCGGATGAGCTAAAACTCCAGCTGATTGCACTGAAACTAAAGTGTTGCACTAGAAAGCAAAAAAGGAGTTAAAATTAAAAACTAGTCACAATAAAGACAACTAAAATGACTGTTGTCAGAAAATAAGATTTTTCTGGTAGACACTTTTTGAGTTGCTCTCAATAGTTTAAAAAGCGGAGAATATTTCAGAAAAATAAGCAACTCATTAAAATAGGGGAATTCAGTTTTAAAACAAAAAAAAAATCAGGTGTGTACTTCAGTTATATCCATGTTAAGTTTTCCCATTTAAACTTGTGGATATAATACAAAAAGAAAATGGCTCTCAAATATTTGTTTCTTTTCATCTCATGTGCGATTTATTGACTCTGGCTCCAGATGAGATGCCTGTAGGGCAGAAAGGGGGGACCTACACAGCACCTTTCAAAATACTCGTTTTTCCCCTTCAGAAGAGTGCGGTGTTCCCTGGGGCAATAAGTCTACCGACTCTTGAAGTGAGAGAAGCTGTCTCTCTGCTGGAACAGGATCACTTCCAGTTATTGGTTCCTGTTGCCCTTCCTTCCACACGCCAACCTCACCATGGCTAGGGACGGACCTTCTCCTGTGTACGAATGAACTGTTTCTGTTGAAAATAAACGCCCTCTCCTCTACACTGTTCTCTGGCTGAATATTTTTGGGGAAAGCTCTTTGTGATGTACTTGCTCTGCCGCTGTGGCCTGCTCAGTTCCAAGTGCATCATGTGGTAAAAACCTCCCTGGACTTTAAAAAAAGGAAATGTATAGGTAACCATGGTGATCCATAAGAAACAATCCAAAACCCACAATCTAGTTATTAGTAGTACCTTCACTAGGACCAGCCAAAAAGACACACAATTGCAAACTGCCGTTTGCGTTTTCTAGAGCTCTTCAGCAGATTAGATATTCAGCAAAACGGCAACAGCGTCAACAAAGAGTGTGGTTGTAGCAGCCGCCAGGCAGATAGATGGTGTGAAAGCCCCAAAAGCTGCAGTTTATAGCAGTCTGAAGGCAGAACACCAAAGCAGTTAAGCAGGTGTTAGGTGCACCGGCAGGCTTCACACAGAGCTTCTTCTGGGATAAGGAAGAGACAATAGGGGCTGCTGTACTCTTTGGCAAATTACAACATGTGAGTTGAAAGTCTGTCCTGAGAAGGTGGCGTTTCACCTTCTTCCCATCTCTTCTGCATAAGTTACCTTACTACCACTTTATTTTCCTAGCAGAGCTCTTGTATCGTTTAACTTACAGGCAGCAACTGAGCAGGTGGAGTTGTCTCCCTGCTCGGCATTTCCAGGCTGGGAAAAGGGGTGTCTATTGAAGTTGCCTTGCGATGCGTATACAGTATTTAACAGCAGCCTTGGCAAACAGTGGCGTTACTTCAGCTGACGTAGACCTTTTCATGGTGTGTGTGTGCGCGCGTGCGCGTGCTTTATGTACACCCTACCTGTAGGTTACTCTTCCTTCATCCTGGATTTTGTCAATCTCATCCTTTACCTGTGGAGCTATAGGGGAAGCTGCCCCCCCTTTTCTGTCGTTGGCAGAGGCGTGTGTGTGTGCGCGTGCGTGCGCGCGCTGGGGAAATTTTCTATTGACAGCAGCTCCCGAACCGGTTTACCCTAGAAAAGGAATGAGAATATAGTTTCTTGTCCCAAAGGCCGGGGCTCACAGTCTAAAAAGGACACCAGCAAACTGCCACTGGGTTAGACGTATTCCCTTAAATACGTCACTACTTTCAAAGTAGCCTCCATGCTCAATTAGCAGGTTGACTACAATTCCCAGAGTTCCTTCCTTTGTGAAGGGAAGATGACCCTGAAGTTGAACCGTGTGTGTGTGCGTGCGCGTGCGTGCATGTGTTTGCACAAAATCAGGTGTAAAAAACAAGGTGACAGACCCTTCATAATGGAGGAGGGAGTGTGGGAATTAGAACAGCTTCCACAATCAAAGACTACAGCCCCCATAGATCATTGCTACTCTTTCCCAGCATCCTCTGCAGCGCTAATCTCATCAAACAGGAACAATTGAGAACTGCTACTTGGCAAAATGTAACTGGAAGATGTAGTTTGCTGGACCCTGGATATGCAAGGAAGTAGTCCAATTTGAGAGGTGATGGGGTCATAGCAATCCCTTTGAGAAAGACTGGGGAGACTGCAGGAGTTGCACAGGTACTTATGGAAAAGCATGAGCCTGTGTGTGGTTTGCAATCTACCAGCACTGTTTGAAAAATCTGCCTTTGGATGTGTTCGTCAGCTTCGCATTTATGGGAACTGCTGTGTTGTGTTGTATTGATCACATGGAGGGGCTGAGTGCAGAGGAGTTTGCACATCCGTGTTGAATGCTCATAGTGTCTCAGTTTGCTTGAGTGTAGATGCAATCAGAAATGGTTCAACTCAACTGGGACTTTTTATGGGACAAGCAGTGTCCATAAGGCAGGAGTCTTTTTTTTAAGTTGCCCAGAACTCCAGGCAGAACTTTCCTGCTTCACTCTGCTGAGGCTTTTACGTACAGAATTGCTGTGAGTAGCCCATGCGTTTGATCTGCATAACCCCCCTAACTAACGTGTACACACACTGCTTATTTTGCATTTGACTTGCAGTGCAATCATATCTGCTTAGAAGTAAAACGTGTTGGATTCAATGGGACTTACTCCCAGGTTAAGTGTATAGGGGTGTGTCAAAACAATTTGAAATTAGTTTCACAGGTGCAGATTTCTATCAAAAAGAATGTTCTGGCAAAAGTAGTTCCACTGCAAGCAAGAAATTTCTGCGGTGAGATTTTCGCCAGCCCTGCTGATTTTGCCCTACAGAGCAAAATTTCCAGGCTTTATTAAGGGGAGCCATATCAGCAAAGCTAGTATGTCGGTAATGTCAGTATTCACACAGATGCGTTTGGTGTGTCTCATTGAAAGCCACTTCCACCAGAGGAGTGTAGAATTTCCTGGGTCCAGGCAATGGTGTGATCAGAGAAGGATACATTTGGGCTCTACACATTGTTTGTCAGTGCACTCCATGGACTCCTGGGGCTCTTCAATAAGAAGAGTGATAATGGCAGATAAGTTTTGGAGGGGAGGGGGAGAGGACTGTGTTCTAAGATGGGCTGTCAGTTGTTTGCATGGGATGTTTATACCCAGTAAGCCCAGGTGATGTGTTTGAGCTGAGACTATTTCCTGGAACAAGCCCCAGAATGTTCCCACTTCATTGTGGAAGATTCTGGAGCGGGTTCTAGGGCCAGGGGTTCTCGACCCCTTCCTGGCCAAGTACCACCTTCGGCACCACTCTCCTGCTGCGTACCACCAGAAGTGACTGGCGATGACATCATCGCCAGTTAGTTCTGGGTTTTCAGGTTTTAGGAGGCCAAAAAATGCAGGTAGGAGGCTCTGGGCAGGTGGGAGGGCCCTTCTCGGCATTCCTGAGGCTTGGCCAAAGGCAGGAGCCTCTTGGGAGCGAAAAAGCGCCGCGTTGGAGCGGGTTTTTGCTTGTCCGGCAGTCCGAGTACCACCAGCAGTTGGCTGAAGTACCACTGGTAGTACTAGTACCACTGGTTGAGAACCCCTGTTCTAGGGGAAAAATCTTGGTACATGCAATCAGGCCTGTTGGATCCATGGGAATAGAAAAAAAGACCAGAGTGATGCACAGCTGGAACTTCTAGTGGAAACTGGAAGCTGCCATTAGCCATGATTCTCTGGTGGGTGCAGAGTAGTATCACTCTATCCCTTTGTATCTCTATGGTGAAAATCCTATATATTTTCAGTATGTTGCGTTCCGTTAAGAGAGCAACTGGTGAATACTGTGTGCCCTTAAAAAGTTCAGGTGCAGCTGCAACCATGGCAGATTTTGAGGAACAGCCCCTTTGCACAGAAAGTTATGGCTCCCGCAGTGCTCGGCGCTACTGGTCTTTGCCCAGCGGGAAGCTGAACTGTATCCCGGACAGGCAGGAAGATCGGAGATACCGTTCACTATGTGATACCTTCATGGTAAGTACAGGACATGATAATTCTTCAGAAAGGCACCCAATGGCTATTTGCATGCATTGGTACAATCCTATATGTAAGCATACGTACGCTTCAGGGTAGAAAATACATATAGTTATTTTAAAGATTTATATTGATATCTTTGTTGTGTGCATTAAGGTGAGAGACCTCTGCAATACAGTAATATTAAGTTATTAAAAATGGATTATCTTTGGAAGGAACTCAAGTCCAAGAGATGCCTGCATAACGTTCAGTCATCCTGGGGTATTTGTGTGTTGGGGGGGGTGGAATTGGTGGAAACAAGAGTATGGTATCCCAGGAGAGAGGATAGTGATGTATCTCCCTTTTTTTAGAGGCATCCCCCGGTTAACAATGGGGATAACTTACCCAAGGGTATATATACGCAACAGGAGTTGAATGTGTACAGCTGTAGGCTGGGAGAAAACAGTTGTAAAGTGAATCCGTCATTAAGTGAGTCTTCAGCAATATCTAGTGGATGATTTTGGTATAGCGTGTATAGCCTATGTAATACAGTGCAGTTGAAATAGGGAATGAATGGCAAATACTTTACTCCAGATGCGTCTTTTTAAATCCCCATTCCATCAGCTGTTTGGCGCTAGATTAGTGCTTTGATGTTTAGCGCCTAACAGCTGATGGGCTGGGGATTTAAAAAGACGCATTAAAAAGGATTTAAAAATGGCTGTGAGTTCTTCCTGCCTCCATTTTGTAATCAGTAGCAGGCTCAGGCAGCAGCGACTTTTTGTAAGGTACTATACTGGGGGACCGCCGTCGTATACGTGGATCGTCATTAACCAGGAGACATCTGTATTGTTGTCCATCTTTCCCCGCAGTCAGTCTTCTTACCCCAAGGTTATCCTGACAGTGTGAGTCCAGACTACCTTGCCTACCAGATTTGGGACACGGTGCAGGTGAGTGGCCTTTAGGGTGGATGGGATTATGTGATGCTGAGTAGGGTATCGTATATCTTGAGGGTGAAAGGAAGGCTGCAAGCAGGTGGTTAACTGGGGCAACCCCCCCCCCCCCAGTTCTTACACATCTATGGATCCTGCCTTAATTGTCCTTCCTCTCTCCCCACTCAACCCAGGCCTTTGCTAGTAGCATCACAGGGACCCTGGCCACCCAGGCTGTGCTGAAGGGGGTGGGAGTCGGGGACGAGACTTCAACCGTTACGGCTGCCACTGTCACTTGGATACTGAAAGGTGGGACCTGCCTTCTGCTTGCTTGTGCCTGAAAGCACTTCCTCATCTCGTTCCTCTTTCTTTGTGTGTCTTGAGATGCTTGCTTGAAGCATTTCTGGGCCTCTCGAAATAATTATTTTCAGGCTGGAAAGCGCTGCATCTTTTAGGTTGGGGAGCTTTTGGGTGGGGAAGAAACACGAGTGGGTCAGGGCTGGTGGGAGGGGGGAGTAATGGGGTGAGACCTCAGAGCTCTGGCATTTTGTACAGCAGAACCGCACAAAATGTCACAGCTTTGGAGTTCCACTCAATTACTCCCCCCCCCCCCCACACATACACACCAGCCTTGACCCACTCATATTTCTTCCCCACCTAGGAGTTTCAGGCTGGAAAGCTCTTGTTAGGAATTCCTCTTTTTTTCAATTTCATTCGATAGCTTTCATGGCCCGCAATTAACCAACAGTGTTTAGGAACTTTTTTCCTTTTTTTTTTTGCTTACCCATACTGTCTCTGAGAATCTCATAGCCTGATGTTTTCTTTGTTTCCTTTTAAGAACCATGATTTTCACTATTTCAGAAATGAAGACCTGTTGTCGTTACTGCCACGTTGCCATTTTTATCCTGCCCTTCCTGCAAGGAATTCAGGGAAACGTACGCAGCCCCCCCTCTCCATTTTAATCTCACCATAACCCCTCTGAGGTTGGTTAGACAGAGAGCTAGCAACTGGCTCAGGGCTGTGAGGCTTTGAACCCTGGGTCTCCCCATCCCAGGAGTGGCCGTGCTCCACATTGGCTCTTTAGAACACAAGGGGCCCAATCCTGTCCAATTTCCCAGCACTGATGCAGCCGTGCCAATGCAGCATGTGCTGCGTTCTGGGGGGGATGGGACGGCAGTCACACTTGTTCCCTTACCTCGAGGCTGCAATGCAGCTGCATCGGTGCTGGAAAGTTGATTGGGATTGGGCCCTTTATGTGGTGCATACCTTCATGTTTGAAGAGTGGGTGGTGAGTTTGTAGGCACACAGCAAATATGCACTCAGGAGCTACTGCTGGTAATGTGTTTCCAGCTTGCGTCTTTTCTTCAAAGGTGAACTGAATTTGAACAGGCAAAGAACAATTCCTCTGTCCTGGAGGGCCCTCGCTACCTATCTCTCTGGGTCCTTCTCCTCATCTGTTTGCCTTTCTTTGAACCTCGCCCCACTCAAACAAGGGTCGTTCTCTCAACATCACCCTCCGTGTCTAGTTCTTCAACACCCGTCCCCTCGCTCACTGCTTGTCCACATCTGGCAAGCCTCTCCCTGCCACCAATAAGCTCACCTTGTTCCTCGCTTGCTTAAAGTGAGTCTCCGCAAAGGCCTGCTGTTTCCAGGGCTGCTCATCTCTGCCTCACCCTTTCTGTTACAGATGGGACGGGAATGCTGGGCCGGATCCTCTTTGCTTGGAGCAAGGGGTGAGTCCTGCTTCCCCTCCCTCCATTGGTACCATTGGAAAATATATTTGGATGGGGCTATTGTTGATCTTTAGGGGCTTTGATCTTCAAGGCTCGTTGCTTCCCCTCCCTTTTTTCCTCTTCCAGGAGCAAACTGGACTGTGATGCTAAGCAATGGAGGTAAAGCAATGGAGATGGGCCATTTCCTCAGTTTTGACCCCTGACTATGTATAGATTTCTCACCATACAGCATTAGGTCTCTCACCATGTCCAGTATTAGGTACAACTTCATTACATTGTCATCAACCTGTACGCACACTGAAAATGTTGTACTTCTAGTGCTTGTGGTGGGTATGCATTTGCCCTTTGATTTTAGCTGGTTGACATTTGGACTCTTCTCCCCCACCCGCAGGCTCTTTGCAGATGTACTGAATGACACGGCCATTTTAATGGAGATCATGGCTCCAGCATTCCCAGCATGCTTCACTCTCATCGTGTGCACTAGTGGCTTCTTCAAGGTATAAATGAAGAAAATCTGTGCAGGGGGTGGGAGTTGGTTTAGTGGTATGAGGAGGCAACTGTGATGGGTAATGAGAGGGGAGTTGGGGGTTAGTGTGGATAGGTGGGGAGAAGAATTGATGTAATGTCTCCTGTAAACTAGCATTGAGAAGATGTGTTTATAGAACACCTGGAAAATGTGGGGGGTGGCCGGAGTTGCCGTGGTTCTGGGAGCTTAGATGCAGTGAGTGCAAGGGCTTGGTGTGATGCTCTGTATTTACCTTGGAGGAATTACACAATCAGTCTGTCGTCCATCGTTCTCTTTCCATTCCACTTCCTCTCCTGTCATTTCCCTGCTTCAGTGCATTGTGGGAGTTGCTGGAGGTGCCACTCGGGCAGCCCTGACGATGCACCAGGCTCGGCGGGATAACATGGCAGACGTTTCAGCCAAAGATGGAAGCCAGGTGAGAGCTTGGCTTTTAAGGAAGGCGATCAGGCATGACCTGGTCAATCGTTGGCCTGGTTGGACAGAGGCTGTGAAAGACCTGAGGTCTTCAATGTGCTCTTCTTCTAACTTTACTCAGGAAACGCTGGTGAACTTAGCCGGCCTGCTCTTCAGTCTTCTCCTTATCCCTCTTGTAGCTGAAAACCTTTGGTGAGTGAAAATAGCATCCTTCTTCTACATGTAATATGTTGGTAGGTTGTGAGAGAGGCAAGATTTAGGAGGATAAAAGAATAGAAAGGGAGGCTTGAGGGAAGAAAGGCAAGAGGCCTCTCCTTTCATTGATTCCTCTGCTGCTTTTTCCTTCAGCCTCACCTACACTCTCTATGGTTTCTTCACGGTCCTGCATCTCTACGCCAACTATCGGGCTGTGCGGGCCGTCTGCATGGAGACCCTCAACCGCGCCCGACTCCGCCTGGTCCTGCACCGTTTCTTGCAAAGCGGGATGGTTCTGGACCCAGCTCTTGCCAATCCTGCAGAGCCTCTGCTGCCAGGTAAGTAACAATTTGCTGAGCACACTGCGAACAAATGTAGAGCATTGCCATTCAGATGTGCTGGTTTTTTTCAGAATGGCCATAAGGACACACTGAATTTCCAAATGGTTATTGGAAGTCAATAAACCTGTCTCGGTGCGTTCCAATGGCCATTCTGAGGGAGACTTTTTGCTTTATATTCTGAGGCTTGTTGGCAGGTCAGGGTATTCCACCACATTCAAATGCATTTCAGTGACCAATCTGGAGGACAAGAATTGTTTTTGTTTGGCCATTTGGAAATTCAATGTGTCTGATACATTCCATGGGCCATTTTGAAATTCAGTGCTTTTTGGACTTAATGACTTGGGATTAGCTGAAGAGATTCAGGAAGAGAGAAGGGACTCCCTGAATCCTTGCCCATGTTCTTCCTCCATCACAATCACTTTTCATAGAAACCTCTTTTCTCCCTCTTTTTGTAGGGTTCCATAAGCAACTCAGGCTGACCCTGGGAGCTCCACTTCACACAGTTGTTGCCACGTGAGTAACAGCTGTTGTGTATTAGCCTCCATCCTGTGGAGTAAACACAATAAAAATATATGTAAGATTTTTTTTAAATAGTCCCTTTCAGATCAAGTTGTGAGCCTCCTCAGGCAGTACAGCTGGAAAAGCATTTATGTGAGAATGAATGTACAGTGCTATATTAATGTTTGTCTGTGCTTTTGCCAGCTAACGCATTTCCAGGGCAACCTTTGCTCACACACAACTCCCATAGGTCCAGATATTCTTCCAGGAAGCTCCAGAGGTTTTTCAGGTCAAATTCTCCCATGCCACCCTCCAAGTTGTGAAACAGCTCCTTAACCTTTGGTATCGATGTCTTCTCCTCTAATCTCCACCAGTGTTGCTGACTTCCAGAAAGCCCTTGAGGGGAACTCTACAAACTACTTAATCTTTTTCAGCCGAGCTGCTGGTGAGTGTACAAAAACAGAGTATCAAGGCACTTGTTGAGAGAGGCTTCCCAACACTGTGGGAGGCTAAAACGAGAAAGAGGCAGCACAGGTGATGGGCAGGGCTGTGCATGTTCTGTGCCACCGGGTAAAGCATTTGGCCAGTTTCTAGATAGTTATGGCGGTAAAGATAGTGAGAGCCAGTGTGTTGAAGTGCTAAAAGGGCTGGACTGAAACAGAGGAGACCTGGGTTCAGTGTCCATTTTTGTGGAGGATTCTGGTGCTAGTAGAAAAAGTGGGGGTGGGGAGAGTGAGATCCTAGGGTCGTCCCAGTGCCTTTTTCTCTTTTATTTTTCCATAGGGACTGTCTCTGTGCTCCTGCACCAGCAGGCAGGCAGTGTGGACGTGATTCAAGCCTGCACTCATGCCCTTATCCTGGAATCTCTGCTGTACCAGCCTGCGTCGGCTTCCGTAGTGGAACGAGAGTCTCTCCTGGATCTGCAGCATAGGCTACAGGAAGGTGATGAACTGGGAAGTGAATCTGGAAGAAGGGGGGTAGGGGAGGCAAGCCGGGGGTGCAGCTTGAGCTCGGCGCAGTAGGACAGTCACTTTGCAGGTTAAATTCTGGCATCCCTGCTTGAAGGATCTTGAGCAGGAGGGCTTGGAAACATGTCTGGACAGCTGTTTCCTATCCAAGTCAACGGTGCTGGGCTAGATGCTCTGACTCGACGAGAGCTAGTTGCTTATGTCCTTTTTTGGCTGGAGTGAGATTTTCCCAGCCCCATTTGAGTTATGCTGCATATTTTGGGGGTTATTTTGTTTGCATGTATGGCCTGCCACGGCGTAAGGGCTCAGGATGGATAATTCAGTATATCATTTTTAATATGTTAAAACGTTTTTGTATAGGTTTTGTCATCTTTTCGTAACTATTGTGCTGGTCCTATCTCCATTCTTCCTTCTTCCTTTGTCATTCAGAATCTGACAGTGAGAACTGGGCTGTGGTTTCTGAAACGCATCGCTTACTGGACAGGATATTTCCCAAATTCTTGACAGGTATGTGGTTGAGGTGTAGATGCTGGTGGGTAAAACAAACCAAAATGCGCTCTCTCTCGCAACAGCGACTGAATTGCTCTGCCTGAATAAGTTATACCATTGTTTCTCAAAGTTCTTCCCGCAAGGTGGGGAGAACTATGAGTACTTGCGGGGGCGAGGACAGTGGTAGCGGTGATCCCAGGGATCACCGCCACCAGGGGAAAAATGTGTGAAAAAGGGGTTTCGTACTTACTGGGACTTCTGGAGGGTGTGGGAAGGCCTGTGGACCCTTCCGTGGGCCTCCCAGAGCTTTAGATCGCCACTCCATGGCTCTTTACTACCACTTCCAATTTTCGGAAGTGGAAACTCCCTGGGATCGCTGCTGCTGCCGCCATGCTTTCCCCACCCTTTAAGGGGGCAGGGGAAGCATCCGGTTCTCCTGGTGTGTCGCAACCCACCAGTTTGAGAACCACTGAGTTACACAAATGGAACAAAGTTGCATCTGGTGGTTTTGCATCTCTGTTTTTTTCCAGGCCTGACAGAAGCAGGTTGGGTAACGGACCGCAATCTCCTAGGCCCTGAGGAGTGGCGTGCGGATTGGACTATTGCCAAGAAGAAAGCTCTTTGACTCTGGGAGACGCTTGATATATTGTTGTTTCCTGAAACCGAAAGAGTTGTCGATAGTGCTGTCCCCGCCTAACATGAGATCAGGAAAGCTGTAATGCCAAAATGCGGGGGAGGAGCTGGCAGTGCCCTTTAATATTCTCCTAAGGGCAAAACATTTATTCATCACTATTATTATGACTTGTCCTAGCATTGAAATTGCTGATCAGAACGAGATATTTGTTTGTTGATTTTTATCCCACAAACCTGGTGTGCGCGCGTGTGTGTGCGCATGCGCGTACCCAGAGGAGAAGTGTGACTATCACTCCTCCCTCCTGTTGCCTCTGATCCAGAACATGCAGAAGCATTCACTGTTTTTCAGATTTGGGTTTATTTTCTTGTCTCTTTGTCTTCCAAATCCTGGCTTTGGATAGCTACTAATGGGATGGGATTTGAGGGGTTTGTGGCCTTGTAGTTGCGGATCAGGGTGTTTGTGTGTGGTTTGGAAAACCAGACATGTATGTATATGAACAAGAAAGGGAGGCAGTGTACATGACCAGTTGTGAAGTTGGAATGTCTTCCCGAAGGTACTGGAATAGGTGTAAAGACAAGACTGGGAAAATATCAGGTGCCGAGTTACAGGGGTACTGGAGTAGAACTTGATTTTTCCCCCAGTGTTGGGTTTGTAGTTCCCATTGACCCCATGATGTGTGGTATCTTGGGCCAATAGTTTGGGGAGAGACGGACTGAGGAGCTTGGGAGAGCCTTCAGAAAGAGCATCTGACTAGCCTGGAGCTGTTTGTGGTATTGTACACACTCTCTGCTCTGGATTGTGTGGGTTGGTCCTCAGTGGGTCTGGATGATCCTGACTTCAAGATGTGACCTTGATGGCCTTCGAGTTCCTACCAACTCTGATCCCGTCTTTTTGCTCCTACTGCTTCTCGGAGGCTGAAGGTTACACGGCATACTCAGACGGCTTGGTGGGGCAAACGTCAGGGTTATGGGTCACAGTGAGACACTGTGGCAGGTGACGCTCAGGCATAGCAGCCCCACAAAAATATTGCAAGGGCCATCATGATGAGTGCGTTGATGTTGACAACGCGCCTCCAAGTTGGGTACTCCGTGATGTCTGTCAGGCGCCGCAAGGCCTCGGCCTTCTCTTCCGGACTGGGCTCTGGTTGCTCTTGGCCGCTTGTCCCCATCCCGCAGAACCAGCCCATGCATTGGCGCAGCCAACCACTGGGGGGCGCTGCTTTGGAATCTGTATGGAGAAGGGAAGAGACAAAATGGAAGTCATGGCTACCCCCAAGAGGTTGGATAATCCAAAGTATAATTAATACCGGTAACTGACATTTTGGTACCTCATCTTACGGCTAACCAAAATCTGCCTGAGGCAGCTATCTAATGTGTGGTCAAGCACTGCACAGAGCTTCACACTGGCCCTAGTAGATGTCCATGCAGCCTTCACCTAGTCTGTTTCTTGCAGGAATGTAAAAAACATTTCTGCTCCTCCAGGCATTTGGTATAAATTAGTTGTACTTGGCTGACTTGGTTTGCCGAGTTCTGTTAGCTACCGGTACGTATTGTTCATGTGCTTTTATTTGACTTTGGGAGCTGCCTTGAATCTCCCTGATGCAGAAGAAAAGTGGCATCGAAATATTTTTTATAAATAAAACCTACAGAGGCATCCTTCGACTCTGGTGCTCCTTGCGCCAAAAGAAACTGACCCTCTGCAGTAGTTGGACCAGATTATGTTGTGCCGCCTGGTATGTTAACACCACCTGTACACGACTTGTGACCCACTAACGGGCCTGATCCGTGGCAGCAGCGGAAGGGGGGCAGAGTGGATGGCTGCTGGACAAACTACCCCCAGGCCCTCATGACTTCCTATTGCAACCTGATGCATAATTCCCTCTTCCTGAAATTGCTTCCAACTAGTGGGAAATGGTTATAAAAGTTGTGACAGAGGCAAGCCCAAAAGAACAATGAACCCCCCCCCCCTGGGAACAGCCAGGGGATTTGAGGCCATTCCAGGGATGTTTAGAGGTGCCACTCACTGGATGGAGTTGCCCGCCCACCCACCCAGCACCTCCTCTTTCCTCACCTTCCACCTCCAGCGCATTCTCCAGCCTCCCGTTCCTGGCTGCTGCTGCCATCTCGGCCTGCTGCTGCTGCTGCTGTGCGGATTCCCTCTGCTTAGCCAGGTCTTCCTCCTCCGTGTCCAGATCTACCCGCTCTTCCTTACTGTGTCTGAGGCTGAAGACCAGGCGATGCAGCTGGGTGGGCAAAACAGGATTGGGTTAGAAGAGCTTGAGTCCAGAGAAAAGACTCTCAGCTGCTCCTTCTGCAGTAGAGCGAAGAGGGACTGCCGCAACGCCCCCCAGCTGATGGATCTGTTCCCAGGAAATCCAGGGTTTCTCTATATAGCCCTACAGTTTTAGTGGTCTTCATACAGGCCTTGCACCAAGCCCCTACGTGGCAGCCACTTTGAGTGCACCAAAACGGAAGCTCTTCCACTAGAGGGCCTCCTGCCAAACGAGGCTTTAGCTTGCAGTTCCGTTAGAATGTGCCCTAAGAGGATCTTCTGGAGCAGCTTGCAGGATTTCAACCTGTGGCCAACTTTAATTGTGGGGCTGTGAGGAATAATTATAAAGTATAATTATTAAATGTTGGTTTTTGTAGAATTAATAATTGTAGTAATGGTTGATGCTTAGAAGCTAATTCAGTAACAGGAGGGCTGAGACCAAAGGTCAAGAGTGCAGAAGTTAAAAAGTTGAGACACAGGCTTTCTGACAATTGGAGAAGAGGATGTGGTAGAGGGGGCTCTTGAAGGAGACAGACAGGAAAAGGGACCAGAATAGTTGGGACAGACAGATGAACCTGTGTAAAGAGGAAGTACCTACCAATGGTAGCCAGCTCTCTGAATAGACACAGACGGTTGGGGGTGAGGGGTTCAGAGAAGGACTAGAGACTAGCAAACCAGAAAAAACCAGATGAGAAGGATAAACTGGTAGTCAGCAAAGGTCAGAAAGGGGGCACCCCAAGTCAAGGAAGAAGCCCAAATATGGATAATGAGTGAGGGGAGATATGGGGCGGAGATAAAGGACCACGTGAAATATACAATATGTTTGATAGGTTTTGGGACCTAGCCAATCAAAGGTTTAGAGGAGGAGTAATGGAAATAGGGGAGGGAACCATTTCCAAACAAGGGGAATAAAAACTGGATACTCTTTGTTTATCGTTGCTCTGATCTTTTGATCAGATGCCCGTTTCTGCAGAAATGTACAATAAAACTATTTTGCTTCACTTCTGGAGTCTGAACTTCATCTTTTGGATAAGCATATGTGATTAAGATGTATTTCTCACAGGGCTGCTGCCAAGTCTAGCTCTCCCTCACTCCTCCAGTAAGCATGCACTGAAAACAGTTCCTGAAACAGTCAGTCAGTTGTTCAAAAGTCCTTCAATGCACAGAGCTTCTGTGCATATGCAGAGGGCCTTTCTATTGCGGGAAACAAAACTTCAAGAGGGTTTAAATGCATAGTGTTTCTCAAAAAATTGCTTAAGATCTAAACAGAAGATAGGGGAAATCATTTCTGCCATGCACAGAGACCAGTGTGGCAGAGGGTTGGTCCCTAGAACCAAGGAGTTGGGATTTAAATCCTCACTTGGCTACTGACCACCTCTCAGCTTAACCACCCTCGGGGGGGGGGGGAGAGAACAATGCCCTGAACTTGACAGATGGGTGAAAACAAAGGGTGAAAACTTGTGCCTTGTAGCAAATCTCTCCCTGTCACAGACATGGAGTGAATTTGGGGTGTTGCTCTGTATTTTATTATATTTTGGCTCCAAAAATTCCAATTAAGGCAGATGTCTCATAGAAACTAATGGGAATTGGAGCTATTTTTGCTCTGGAGGTTCACTCCTGATACTTCTGAATTCGAATGGGACTTCCTTGTCTGGTTGCACCTGGTATCTTCTTATGCCTGTTCCAGGCAGACACAAATCTTGCCAGGCTCCGACTGCATGGGAAGGAAGGCGGTTCTGTTAATTTGGTTATATGGGAGAAGGCATAGGGTACCTTCTCTTGCTTGTGAACCTAGGATGGCGACGTTGGCATGGAGCTGTGAAATGGGCGCAGCAGCTCCAGTGATGGAGGCAAGGCCCTGAAGCCAGAAGAAGCCCCAGCAGCTCGTTATTGCCCCAGGGTGTTGAGTTGTCAGCTCATTTGGATGATGCTCTCTGATCAATCTTCCCTTCCTTACTTACATTTTTATCAGGGATTGGAGGGGTGCAGAGGGAGATGCCCATCACAATGGCAGCAGTGACCAGAAAGAGGATGACCGCGAAGTAGAGGTAGTGGATGCCGCAGATCAGCCAAGGGCAGCTGCTGGGGAAGAGGCAACTCCCTGTCCCGTAAAAGAATTCTGGGATCATCCGGGCCATGCCCACGGCCAGCCCCACCACCAGGCCCCAGAATGCACCCTGCCGGAAGAGAGGGAGAAACGGAGAGTTCAGCAGGAGCATCGGAGGGATCAGAAGGGAACACTGGATCCTGGGGTCCTCTGTTCCCTTCCTAGACATTTGGCTCCCCTCCCCAACTCTTTTCAGTCTTCAGTGCCACGCCCTAAAATTGAGAGCTCCAGGAGTTCTTGAAAAAGGGAAGGTTTTAAATGTGCTGTAATATGGAGAGTCCCTGAAGCTTCGCCCCAACACCTCCAGGCATTAGGTTTTCCCGTACCCCAGAGACCTGTAGTGTGAGACGGCTGAAGTTCGCCTCTTCAATTCTCTCCGCCTTGGGCACTGGTGTTTCCCTTCCACTGCCTGTGCCTCTTCTATGCAAGGGAAGTGCTACGTAGATCTGCCTTTTGAACCCACTCACCTGCTCATTAGCCCTTTTGACAAAGACTCCAAGGAGAAAGATGGCAGCAATGGGCGGGGCCAGGTAGCTGCTGATGGATTGGATGTAGTCAAAGAGCTGTCCGCCCTGGGCAGCTTGCACCACTGGGATCCACGCGATACTGACCCCCACGAGTAGCAGGATCCACACCCTGCAGGGAGCCACAGCAAGGTAAGAACACAGCTCTGCCTGGTGGTAAGCAGGGGAGTCGATGTACAACCAAAGTTTCTAAAATAGGAAGTTGATCATGCTTCCAATTACTTCATTTGATGCTGGGGAAGATTTTTTTCTGTGTGTGTTTATCTTCCAGTGCCTGCAATATGCGATTTGGCTTGCTTGCTTGAGTTGGCCAGAATAGGTTTTCAACACTATTTTTTTGTGTATCGCCTTTGCAGGCACCACCAGAAATAGCTGCGGAGCACAGGAGAGGGTAGGTTGTCGCACAGTTGTAATTGCTACTGCCACCTCTTCTCTCCTTTGCTCTGCACCCTCCTTCCCAAACTGTGCCTCTTTGGAAGGGCTGGGTCACTGCACAGTCATGTATTGCTGACAGCACACTGCCACCCCAGCCATCTCCATGCCCGGTGGAGCTGGGCCAAGCAGAGCAGGGCCACGCAATCGGTGTGGTAGTGGGACTGGGTACTAGGGATGTATCTAAGTCACTAGGTTGTGAGTGCGAGTCATTTTTGCACAAGTGCGAGTCAGTGCCAAAAACCTTGGGCAAGTCCAAGTCCTTTTGTGCACGAGTACGAGTCAAGTGGCCAGTAAGACCAAAAACCCAGAGTCACGAGTCAATTTAGGGAAAATGGCTTCCCCCCCCTGAAAATGGTGTGTGTGTGTGTGTGTGTGTGTGTGTGTGTGTGTGTGTGTATGTATCTGAAGCTTCTAAAGCACCCACTTGGCTTCCCCTATGCCCTTCCCTTCACCTCTCAGTCTTGTCACCACCCATCTGGCTTGGGAAAAACAAGTGTACTCGTGTCTACATTCAAACCATTTATTATTCCCTCCCTGCCCCCTCCCTCCCCTTGCCAAGCCGAGCATCCCTTGAACTCGGAGTTTTGGCCAGTGAGGAGGAACCGTTGTAGCAGCCTCGCCTTTCCTCACCCCTCCCCTCGCGTTCGGAGTGTGGTAAATGGCGAACAGACTGCGAAGTAAAAAAAGGGAAAAAATTCCAAGCCAGGCTTGCTTTCCCACCCCCTTGAAAACCCTCCCTCCCCGTCCCCCTCCTCCTCTGAGGTCTCCACTGCGCCTGCCTGCCTGCCTGTGTTGATGCCAGCCATTAAAGGAAAATGACTCGGAAATGGCAAGTCGTTACCCCCACGAGTGCGAGTCAAGTGCGAGTCCTGTATGAGAAAAAAGTGATTCAGTCACACTTGCGAGTCAAGTCATTTGATTCGAGTCCCCATCCCTGCTGGGTCCCGTCTGTCTTACGTATTGTAACACTGGTTGAAAAGCAGCCGGAACAATTAGCTCCAAAGGCATCTTGGTGGATGGCGCACATTGTCTGCCCACATTCTTTTGCTTGCGCAAAACAGTGGCCTGGATGCTGTATCTTAAATGTATGGAGGGGAGGGACTAAGTGGCTGTGGAAGAGTCTGCTTTCATGCAAGGGATACGATTTACCTCCTTTCGGGTGCCTTCCAAACCTAAGGGTATATTTACACACTACAAGCTTACATGGGTTTTTTATGCCAGTTTCACTGTCATGACTTTCCTCTAAGAAGCCTGGGCAGCATAAAACTACACTGAGCGCCGCCCTCAGGGAACTCCAGTTCCCAAGGACATCAGCAACTGGTATTCAGAGGTATACTGACCTGAACATGAAGGTTCTACATAGCCATCATGACTACTAGCCCTTTTAACACCATCTATGTGATCATTTGACACATCTTGGGACTAACTGAATTTGTTAGTCTAAGGTGCTGCAAGGTTCCTTTTTTGTTCTTACTGAAGAAAGCGGCGCTCAACTTGTGTGGGGCTCACTGGTGCTTTCTCACCTGCCCACTATCAGCAGCTCCTTGTCGCTGGCCCGTGGCCTCAGGCGGTTGTAGATGTCCATGGTGAAGAGGGTACCGCTGCTGTTGAAGATGGAAGCCAGTGAGCTCATCAATGCGGCCAGCATCACGGCCAGCATGAGCCCCCGGAGGCCTGCAGAGGAAGAAAAGGCCAAGAGAAGGGGAGGTTGGATGAATGCATACACTGAGAAACCCCTCCAGCTGCACTGGTGGACTGGTGCGCATTCACACTCAAACCAAAGCTGCAGGTTCAGTAGGTTTTGTTGTTTCCTGCCTGTCTTCCATCTCGAACCTTGAGGCTGCGGCGCCCCGTACCTGGAGCTCCCAGGCTGGCAGTCTCATCTGGGCATTGACCAGCATCCACAAGGTGACTGCATCCCATGGCCTTGGAACAGGACCTGGGCTGTAGAGTTCCTCCAGCATCAGTAGACTGCATTGCTACTGCAGACAAGAGCATCCTTGTCCTTACCGCTTGGCATGAGGGACACCACCAGTTTGGGGTAGGCAATGTTGGAGCACCCAACGTCAGTGCCGCAGATTCGTCTGCACTCTTCCGGAACGATGCAGGCGATCTCGTCTGAAAGAGCAAAGGCGGCTAAGAGGCTGGGTGTGAATCATAGTGCCTGGCTTTAAACCTGTCTAGACCTGCACACCACTTGTCGCCATGAAGCTGCTGCTCTTACATTCTACGTAGCCAACCGCTAAACGGAAGCAGCTACTGCTGTGGCCCTGGGTCTTAGATTATGGTCTGGGGCCAAGAGCAGCTGAGAAGGCGGAAGAGCTGGAGGTGTCTTTTGGCATTTCCACCATGTGCTGAGGAGGCAGCCCACCTTTCAGTGTACATTTTAAAAGGAAGCTTGCCTAAAATTTTAAAAGGAACGGTGCAAGGGGCTGCTGAGGAAGCATCTTAAAAAATCCTACGGTTCGAGCAGCGCCCGACCTTGCTACCCCCTGCCGGTTCTGTGTGGCTGTGGCCCAGACTTTCCTCCCTGGATCTGGTGGTCTTGTCCCCACCAAACACCCCAACCCACCTACCAGGCACTCACCTGGATACAGGATCCGGCTGATCATGCCAGGTAGAACGATGAGAAACATAGGCAGTAACTTGAGGTAGCCGCAAAGGATGCAGCCGGCTTTCACGTGAGTGAGGTTCTTCCCCGCCAGGCATCTCTGCACGATGACCTGTGTGGGGTGGAAATGGGAGCGTTGCAATGGATCCGTTCCAAGCCCTGGGGGTCAAACTAGGTGCAATGTGGAAAGTTTGTGACAGGATCTCCTGATGTCTTTTTCTGTGGTTAAAACCAACTGCATGAGGTGGGAAGTGTTAGCCCCCCTGCTCTGTCGTGTCCATTCAAATCCCCTCCAGCTGTTCTTAAAGCAAAAGCTGTCCCGGGTCTCCCCTATCACATCTACTTTGGCCCTCACCTATTCCAGAATACGTTGAGCAGAGAGGCAGCCTTGCCTTGAGGCAAGGTGGCTGCCTTAGGTGGCATATTTTGGGGGCATTGTTAAAGGTGGCAGAGTAGGAGGGAGACAGACGTCTATAAACACTGGGAAGTTGTGGGTGTCAGGGGGACTTCTCAGCAGATTTTAATGAGTGGGATGATGGTGCCATTTTAGGTTTTATGTCCACATATTTCAGCTTGTTCCTACCTGAGCGGTTATAGGCTAATCCCTTCCCATGTTCTGGTCTGGATTGGTAAGGAAGGTGGTGGGGAACAAGTGAGTGGTTTGGGCAGAACACAACACATTCCTCTTAACCATCAGGTGTCTTATTTTTACAGTTCCCAACACACAGAAGCACAAAAGAAGTGGTGTGTATTTGTGGTTTTCCGCTACCCATACAATTCTTAAAGCAACTATGCCCTTCTGTCTTGATTGAACCTATACCCCCCCAGAGATCAGGGGAAAACCTCTATCCCCACTTCCATAGCCCCTGAAGAACACTTCCCTCCCATGCTACTTGATGTTGGGTCATAAGATGCTTGAAAAACATGCGCACACACACACAGTGAAACGTTCATTTCACAGTAGAGCTCAGCCTTAGGACCTATGCCAGAGCTCGTGTGGAGCAGGAGAATACTAAAGAGAAAGCTTTTTCTGAGCATCTGCAGAATACATTTCCTATTGCAATTAAGCAACCAGAGTCAACCCACATAATCTGGAGTTAGGAGTAATGGCTTCCAGACCTGAGGGCACAGTGCTTCCCTAGAAGTTATTAGTGGGTTACTGACATTTTTCCTATGCTTCCAGCAGGAGCTTGTGTGTGCCATTAGAATTCGGCCTGATCTACCCCTGCGGTAGATTGAGGAGGGATTGGGAATTATGTAGTGGTGGTCTGAGGTGGTAGTATGATAAGACTGTGCGTGCTCGTGTGCGCATTTCTGAATACTGCCTTGTGTATAAAGTTCCTTGCAAGAAGAAAATTAGCACTGCAAGGATTAGACTAATCTGGAACCCATTTACTTGCAGGGAGTGTGTCGATACAGGAGAGTAGTCAAAACCAGGTGCCTGAAGTGAACCCATCCGCTTGATCATCTCGACAGTCTACCAACACATTCTGCTGCTGTGCACGTAAACTTGGGTTTCAGAGGAATTACGTATTGTGAATGAAGAAGCAGGCAGTCTTCTTTTGCAACAGTTATCAATCCGCAGGAAAAAGGTATGATCTTGTGCACGTGCCCATAAAGAGACCATAACATCCCCCCTCTGCCATTACCCACCCCGTACCTGGTCACTGCACCAGTACCAGACAGAGTTGATGGAAAGACCCAGGATAAGCGCCGGCCAGGGTAGGTCACTAGCGATGGCGTCCCTGATCATGTGGAAAGAGTCCTCGCGGGGCAGGTAGCAGGAGGCCGAGATGTTGTAGAGGGCAGGGGTGATGGAAAGCGTTCGGCTGGGGACGGCCCCCATGTATTTGTCAAACACCCCTTGGTAGCCGCCCACCTCGTTAAAGGCTGCAGAGTAATAAGTACGGAAAATGTTACGGCGGAAAAGAGCTTTGCCACTTGAAGCTTCAGCCCAGACCGCAGCTACTATCTCCCAGCTCGCCCTCCTTGTGTCAGGTTTTGCTCACAGGTTAAAGCGCAAATAAATTACAATGGAAGATGGCCAGTCTTTCCAAGCTGTTCTTCAAACCAGAGTAACACAGGGATCTTGGTGGTGGTACAGAGGCTAAAGAGACGGACTGCACGAGGCACGCGTGTTCTGCTCTCCCCCTTGACTCGCACTTTTCATGATGTCATTGGGGACTCTAAGCTCTGCTCAGCCACTGAGGGGCTTGGAGGAGAGAGCCAATGAACAAGAGGCAGCCTGCCAGTTCCTGCTGCCAAGGACTTTAGGCATTGCTCTGTCTCCTCTACTCTACCTGCTCTTCCTTGTGCCGTGAAGGGAAACGAGAGGGAAGGGGGCTGCCCTCCTGTCCTGGAGCCTGAGAGGATGGGGCTTTTCCTTCTCCAGCCCTTGGAAGAGAGTTGGGCCCCCTGAGCTGTTTCTGTCCTTATGTTCTCCTAGCAGATAATAAACATGAAGATGACAAGATGCTTGTTTCTGATAAGGGTTTGAAGTGCATTTTCTCAAAGTACGGTAGTTGTGCCTGCTGCTGTAGCTTTTTCTCTTACATTTCCAGACTCAGTAGGAAGGGGACCATGACTGGTGTTCACCTCACACCCACATTGCCTCACTTTCCCTCCCCTCCCATGCTTTACTCACAGAACACCCCTTTCCCCAGTTTTCTTGGAGGGTGTAAGGCAGAAGCCCCGCCATCTTCCAGGTGGCACCCTCCTCCGCTCGTAGTGGAGTACTCACCAAATCCCATCAGCACAAAGGCTCCCCCGATCATGACAAATGTCTGGACAGTGTCTGTGTACATCAGTGCCGCCAACCCACCTGGAGGAAAGGCAGGAGAAGGGCATGGAAAGGTGCCCTTTTGCTGGTTCTGCACTGTCAACTTTTGCAACCCCCACATTTTGACACCTGCAAACCGAGAACTTAATACTTAGCATTTATATAGCGCCTTTGGAGTGTGCAAATGTAGTCCTTGCACAACCCTGTAAGGTGAGAGCAAGTATTACCCCCATGTTGCAGATGGGAAGGTTGAGAGGGCGTAGCTTGCCTAAGGCTGCCTAGTCCAAGATTGTGGCAGTGGCAAGATTTGAACCAGAGAAGTCCTGATTTGCAGTTCAGTCTCCCTTGTGCTTTTATTTTGCTTCTGCTAAGTAACATTGTATATATTAATAGAATTTGGGTAAAACCAATGGTCCATTTAGTTTAACCCAGCTCGTTAAAGGCGAGGAACAGGAACAGGTTAGTCCATATTTTGTTCTGTTCTGTTTTCCCCTGGCTAGTTGGCAACCTGATTTCCTATTGTATTCCATCCCCTTGCACCATACGCTGGATTATCCTCCAATTCCGGCTTCCTGTGGGGCACCCAACCAGCTGCCCCACTAACCATTAACACCCCAGTTACCTGTCACTGTGTAAATGGTGGTTATGATAAGGAGGGCTATGACCGCCACATAAATATTCCAGCCCAAAGCTTGCTGGATGAACACGGCTCCAGAGAACATGTCCACCTGCAGGGGGGAAGGAGAAGCCTGGGATGCATGATGGCGACATTATGAGGAGCAATTTCTAAGAAATGTGGGTGTTGACGCAGTTGCCATCTGAAGAGACCAGAATAAAACCGAAGTCCTTCATTCCCTCGGCCAGAAGCTGCCGTACCAGGTGAAGCGACAGGCTCCAGGGGGCCTCAGGAGGAAGCGGACCCACCTTAGCCCCCCTTCTCGACAAGCCTCCCTGCCCTCTCCACTTCCTTACCACTGGATGAATGACCTACTGAGATTTTGGTGAAGATATACATGAAGAGCGAGAGGACAGAGAGGTAGAGACGGATTCGCTGGCCGCCAAAGCGTTTCTTCAGGTACTGTGGCATGGTGATGACCTGCATGGGGGAAGAAGCAGTAGAGATTGTTCCTTGTTGTTTTTTTTTTTGTGGTGGTGGGGGAATTGCAGAGCTAAGATGCACCCAAATGGCCATCTTGACTTACTCCCCATCCTAAGGCAGGTCCCCTATGTGACAACTTATTTATCTGTTGCATTTGTATTCCTTCCTTCCTCCAAAGAATTCACAGCAGTGTACCTAACTTTCCTCTGTCCCCATTTTATCCTTGCAGTACAACAACCCTGTAAATTAGGTTGGGCTGAGTGGTGGCTGACCCAAAATTGCTCAGTGAGCGTCAGAGCTGAGTGGGGACTTGACTTGACTTAAACAGCCCAGCCCTAATGTACTCCAAGCAGAGACCAAGTGTGGTGAAAGACACTCGGAGAGCAATAGCTGCAGATGACTTGGGCAAGTGAGCCAAGCGATGTGGTGGTGCAGAAGAGGACCAAATCTTCCCAAGTTCACCAGCCAATCTGACCTCAGAGAAAAATCCTTATTTTTCTGGACCTAAAGAGTCCTCGCGGACTCTTGATTAGGTGATTGTGTAGACCGTGACCACAAGCAAACCCCACCCATGGATGTCCTTAGGAAGAGCTATGGCCCAGAGTTACGTGAAGATAGCAGATGGAAGTTCCATCTGCAATCTTCATGGTGGTCCCTGGTGTCCCAGAAACAGGGGTGGAGAAGACATCAGATCCTATTGGGGAGGGAAAGGGGAGAATGTGCCCTACCAGATTCAGGCACAAGTGGGACAAGGAGCAGGGAAAATGTGGGTGAGAAGAAACTGCTTACCCCAGCTGTAAGGTAAACGGGGACAAATAGCCATCCAAGGAGGAGAACAATGAAGAGAGCCTGGGAAGAGGGAGAAGAGAAGGCCGGTGATGGGGTAGGAACAGCTCAGGTCAAGTTGTCCTCTTTTTTTTTTTTTTTGCTGGCAGGGCCCCTGCATGGTGAACAGGGGTCTGAGAGGCAGGAAGGTCCACAGGTGAGGCTTTTTCTCCACCACGGCATTTCCACGCTGTGGGAATGAACATCTGTTGCAAGTTCTTTGAATGCCCCCCAAATGAGCTTCTCCAGCCTGACCTTCCCTCTTACTGTAGCTTGTGACAGCAGCTGTGAATGGCACCTGGGTTCTCTTGATGAATTGTGGGTCCCGCTAAATGGCCTCATGTATCATTGTCTCCCCCCCCATTTTTCCAAAAGCCCCCTGCTTACGTTCCACTCGAATCCTGCCACAGCCAGGCCACTTGCTGCACCAGTGCCCGCCAAACCCACAAAGTGTCCGCTGCCGATGTTGCTGGCAAAGAGAGAGGCGCCAATCTGCAGGTACAACAACCACGGAGGAAGAAAGGGGCAGCACCTCGACTTGTCCAGACCCAAACACAGGGCCCCGTCATCGTGCACCAGGCACCTGTCACTCTGCAGTCATCGCTCAGTCCCAGTATACCGCAAAGTCTGAAGCTGGACTTTATCTGCCATTCTAACTTTCCATCCCCTCCCCTCAATCTTCTCATCCATCCATGCCCTTTGTAAGGGAAGACAGAGGACAAAATGGGCATAGTGCCTAGTAATTATGACAGAACCCATCTCTCTGTTCCCCAGTTTGCCCTTTTAACTGGGGAAACTGGGAAAAGGTAATCCGGCTGCCACCACTCAAAGCTAGAGAACCCAGGCAGAAGGAGGCTGCCTTGGGAAAATCTCTCTCCCATGATAACAAGGAACCCAAAGTCTGAGGTATCCCCATAAAATGAAACAATATTGGAATAGGGAGGTCGGAGAGAACCAGCAACCTGGGCTCTCCTTTACCAGGCAACCAGATTGTACTAAGTAAAATGACAGGAGGTTTATTTTAAGACTGCAAAAGCTCAAAATAACAGAGGTAAAAGTGCACGGGTAAAAAGAAGCCATAGATGATGATGATGATAAAAAAAAGAGGTGAAAAGCAGGGGGCAAAGGTTGGCAAGGATGTTAAAATGCAAGTGGCAGGAAAACAAACATCTGACGTGACTTGTTGGTGTATTTTCCCTCCCCTCCCCTGCTCTTTCATACTATTCTAGATCCTTGGTCTTTGCACCCATAGCTTAGCAATGCCCCCATGAAGCATCAGATTGGGTACTGAGGGGGGGAGTCACCTGAGCCCCAGAATTTGCCGCTCCTGGAAACCAAGTGGCCTTCACAATCCAATGAGCTGGCTCAAAGCCAAGTCTTTGCTTACTGGTCAGTTGGGGGAGAAGGTCAACAACCCCAAGGAAATAATACCGGTAGCACCTGTATGACTCAGCCGCCCTTTTGGGATGCTGACAGCTGAGGCATCATAGAAGCTTCTGAGGTGATAAAATAGTCCAGAACAGGTTAAAAAACAAATAGGGGGAACACAGGGATTTTCACTACACCCTTTCCTAATCCATGACATGTCTGAGGTCTCTGTGCCTCCCTTTGTCCCTCTTTTCTGCTACTCACCGGCCACCATGCCATGTTCCTACCAGCCAAGAAATATCCCCCAACTGTACCCCGGTTGGTCCGGCACATGGACTGTGGAGCCAAGAAAAAGAGGAAAGGTGGTGTCAGTGAATTCTGCGAAAGGTCTGGGCCATTTTAAAAGGTTCCCTGCCTCGGCTGGAAGATGACATACACCGAGCCATACAGGGAGAGGGCCCGCTTTAGAGAACAGATTGTTCAATTGCTAATCTGTAGAATTTTACACATCATTACCAGCTGCTAGTACATTCCTGAATCGTGTAACTTTTCGATAATAATTAAACTGTCTGGAGTGATCAGGCCTAGGATCAAAGAGAAGAGACAATGAATGGCAGAAAACAGCACCCATGCATAGGGTCAGGGCTCCCTGCCAGGATGTGGGCAGAGGAATTTTGTGAGAGTGAGGTATGAAGAAAAACTTCATGCACAGTTTTTGGGTTCTAGGTACCTCAAATAGTGCTTTGCACCTATACATCTTATTGTCATTTAACGTGCATTTATAATATCCAAGTAACTTTGTGTGTTTTTCACAAAACATTTTCTTTTAGTGTTTAGTATGTACCTGTGTACTGGAGGATTTTAGTATGGTAGACAACTTTTTTGGAGTTATAGGTAACCTTACCAGATCCCCCCAATGCAGGGGGGGACAGAAGCGATACTGGCCGGATACGGCCGGGACTGGGGGTGTGGCCGGGGGCGGGACTTCCTCCCTCGAGGCTGGGAGCTCTCCGAAACGGCCCGAGTTCAATCGGGCTGTTCCGGAGAGCTCCCAGCCTCGTCGCGTATGTGCGCGAGACTGGGAGCTCTCCAGAACAGCCCGATTGAACTCGGGCTGTTTCGGAGAGCTCCTAGTCTCGCGCAAATACGTGATGAGGCTGGGAGCTCTCCGGCCTCGTCGCAAATACGCGACGAGGCCGGAGAGCACCTAAGAAGAGTCCCAGCTGGCCGGGACAATGAGAAGACCGGCCGGGAGCCCGGGATTGGGCTCCCGAACCGGGATTGTCCTGGTCATTTCCGGGACTATGGTAAGCCTAGTTATAGGTGAATCTCTAGGGCTGTTCAAGTGCACTCAGGTACAAACATTGTTAGTCTGTACCTGGGTACAGTTACTCACATGTTCTATTCAATGAAAGTACAATCTGTGTACACCAATAATTGATCTGTAAAAATGAATCCAGGTACTGTCATTCACACAGAAATGTGTATCCGAGTACAGGATAGATTGTGAACATTCCTATTAAGAGTGGACACTTGGTTTCTGGATTCTAACACCTAAAAGCAGTCTTACATGTTTTTTGGCCCAATCCTATCTGTTGACAGCGCCGACAGAGCACATGCTCCACTAGTGCAAGCCCGTTGCAAAAGTGCCGTAAAGCACTTTGTGATGGCGTGTCTTCCAAGGGCACCAGCGGGAAGTCCAGAGCCTTACCGCTGGTGCACGGAGCTATGCCCGATGGAGCAGCTAGGTCCAGAGTAGGGGCAGGGGAAGGGTGGGGGAGAAGGCAGGGAGGGGATGTAACAGGGCAGGGCTGGGTGGATCAGGCCCAGGAGCGGGACGGGATCAGCACCGCCAGTGCACACCATATTCTATCCCCCTTCCCGGGCCTGATCTGCTGACATGGATCAATGTGGACTTGAGACAACGATATTACTGATGCAGGTCCAAATCGACCTGTTGCGCAGGCTGGGGCTTACCCCAGGACAAGGACAGGATGTCCCTACCCCGAGGAGACTTTCTGCCGGCTAAACTCCCCTGCGGGGTGCAGTGTAGCCCTTGCTGGCTCTGTCATGATAAAGTTCACTTATCGAAAACACTTTTCCTTCCCTTGAAATTCCTCTGAGAGGAGGAACCTCGACATTCTTTTTTAATTTGGCTTTAGCCTTTAGGCAACATTTTGGCATTAACTCTTTTCAGAACTTAGTCACAGTAGCCAAATATTGACTTAGACCAAGCTCACTATAGTCCAGAGATTTTTCTCCAAGACAGAGGGATGCTTGCAGGTGGATGGATTAGTAGGCTAGAAATGCCTGGAGACTATCAGGTCCAGCCTTTAACAGACTACATTTCTCATCACTGTGGATGGGTTAATTGTTGATAACGTTTGAATGGGGTTACTTTTTGTGTGTTTCCATAGAGCTGTTGCTATTCTAATCCTTCCACAGCTTTTTAGGATTTTTCTGAATGGTTAGGGAAGGCATGAAAAAACAGGGCAGCTAGGAGATAAAGAAGGGCAACTCAAATGAGAGAGGGAGGGTGGACATGTTGTATTTTGGGATTGGGATAGAGATGTGTAAAGAGATGGATAGATGAACAGAATGTATGTAGGAGGTAGATGAATGCAGAGTGCTGGCTTGATGACTTGGGGTAGGGCAGGATTAAAAAAAATATGTACAGTAAATTGAAATATTTTCAAGGCAAATATTTTGCGTATCAAGTTCTAAAATTCTGTTTAGGATATTGTTCTAGGTTTAGTGGGTCCTGGGTGATTGCTGGATCCACAGTTTGCCCTTGAGTCCTATGGCTGTCTCTCCCAATTCCCTTCCCAGAGACAGGCAGTGGTCTTGTTTTCTGGGCGAGGAACAGAGGTCCCTTCTTAGTCCCTTTGGAAACTGTTGGAGCGCCAGAACCCTCCGCCCCCCCCCCCCCCGCTCATGCACAGTGGCACCTACCCACAGTCCGACTCCAATGACTGCAAGGAAGTAGAAGCAGATGACTGAAATGTCTGCAGGATTGCTGATGGAGGCCCTCTCTGGCTCGGGCATCCGTGATTCCTGCTCCATGGTGGCTCCAGCTCCAGATTTTCTACAGCCAAGTGGGCAAAGCTGAGAAACTGACTGGGGCAGCTCCTGAAGGAAGGGGGACACCCCCCACGGACGCCGGTTAATAATAACCAACTCAGTCATGGGTTGGATGTGTGATTAACTAGGAACGTACGTGAGGAGAAGGCTTTGATGGGGAGGGGGGTGGCGTGGGGAGGGGCAATTCCCAGGAATCCGGTTAAAGTTGCCACCTTTTGGGGGACAGAAGCTCCGCGACTTTAATTTCTGCATAACAGGCAAAACATTTCTGACCATTGTATCTCTGCACCAAAACACTTTGTGTGTTGAATGGCGGATGCTCAGGGACACTGGGCTTGAGCTTGACCACTCCAAGGTGGAGTACTGGCCCTGAAAATGCTACAGGCTTTCGCAACAGTGTTTTGATGAATTTTGGCTTGGGTTACCTCTCCCTTTCCAAAGATCCTAAAGGCCTTGTTCCCAGGCCTTCTGCCCTAACGAAGTGAAACATTTCTCTTTGGACAGCTCTAGGCCCAGGTTGTCATTGGAAGTCTCTGGATTTGAGTGGATTTTTTTAGAGTTTTATCTGTCTTCTCAGCACAAACATTGTAGGGGGATTAATTCTTCACATTTATTTACTGTCCTTCTTCCACGGGGCTCAGGGTAGTGTGCATGGCTTTCCCCCCTCCTTTTAGATTTAAAACAACCCTGTAGGTTAGGTTGAGAAGCAGTGATGGGTCAAACTCAAAGGTAACCCAGTATGTAAGCTTCATAGCTGAGTGGGAATTTGAACCCAAGCCTCACTGCTCCTAGTCCAGCATTGTAACCACTACATCACACTGTAGCTATGTCAAGAGATGATCCCGGGGTGGTGGAATGAGTCCATGGTTGTGGATGGCCAAGCCATCACAGTCTGGAGGCACATGGTGAGGCAAGTGTCTGCTAGCCATATGCCACTGGTGACGCCTCATCAGTTCATTCCTGAGCCAAGGACAGAGGCCTTCAAGCCCCGCCAAGCTGACCCTCTGGATGGTGCGCCTGCCGATCCAGTACAAGGGGTGGTCAAACTCGGAGACTAGGCATGTGTGGTCCATAATAGGCACCTGAACTTATGATGCTGGGTGAGAACTTTGCAGAAAATGCAGAGAGGGAGGCCACCTGGATGGGGGTGATTATGTGCAGCCAAGCAAGGAGCCCCCTCCTTGAACCTGTCCTCAAGGCCAAGCCAGAGAGAGACATCCCTTGTATTCCGCAATGGTGCTTAAGTTCATTTCATGGAGGAGGTGGATGAGTTAAGCTGGGTGGCAGACCTCTGCCCTGAAGGCTACAGCGGCGGAGGCATGGAAGAGGCGAGCCAGTATCCCCCACGCACACTTTCCTGCAGCCAGAGGATGGATGCATGGCAGCTGTGTACCAGCTTCACTTCCCAGTCAAAAAATCCATAGCCTCCCCCCCAGCTGGCACCCCACATTTTAGCCAATCATGGCCTGCTGAGGTCTTCTAAAACAGTAGCTAAAAGGGACTGTTCCAAAAGGTGGGGGGAGAGGGGCTTGCAGTATCTCCTAGTAGCTACAGCATGCATGGCTTCTTCTCAGGGTCTTGTCTAAAATCTCAAGGTGAGGGGACAGAACCAAAGGGCGCCTGAGCTCTGCCCCCATGTTCATCAGTCATTCAGTCTCCACCCTGAGTCACCAGGCACAGCCCCTGACACACACCAGGTGCCTCCCCCCCCCAGTCCACGCCAGGCTCCACCCCCTCCACCACTGGGCTCAGCTCCTGAGTTCCAAGGTCAAAGTGTGGTGATGCAGGACCTGGCAAATGTACACAGCCTCCCTCAATACATGCCCTCTCCTATCCCATCTGCTTCCCTTAAAGAACCGCAGTCTTCCTGTTCATATCCTTATACCCTCTGTCCTTTCTGACTAGAAAACCTAAGTGCCTTGGACTGCCAGTCTCTTTGTCCCTCCCTTCCTTTAAGCCACGTATCCCCACCATTTTTGCAGAGGTAGCAGGCTGAAGCCAAGAGTCTTGGGGAAATCATTCACAACCGACTTGAAGAATCTCGTCTCCAGGCGATGCTTACTTGGTTGGCACCACCAGGGGGTGCTCTATACTAATAAGGCTTACCTGGTTTGGAGCATGGGGGACCTTATTTATAGGCTTATTTCAGTGTTTCCCAAACTTTTTCAACAGGCGGCTCCCTTGACCATTGGTGACCATTGGCCGTGGCTCCCCATGACGTTTTGTTGATGCCTGCCAATTGGCATTGCACTGTTTTCCGAGAGGATTCCGTGGCACTCTGCGGCTCCCCTGGCTGGTTTCCGTGGCTCCCATGGGAGCTGCGCCTTCCAGTTTGGGAACCACAGGGCTATTTAATTATCAAACCGTTGAATTTCTTTTTCAACTTACATAAGCAACCAAAAACAATGTGCAAATTGGGATTAAATAAGAAAAGAAAAACAAACAATACATTGTTAAAAACTCTGAACAGCACATTTTAAAATGACAACTGTCAGCAGAAGACTTTAGAAACAGGGAGTCTGCAATAACCAAGAAATTCTCCAATTCTGTAAATGAAGATGGCATCATATTGATTTCTTTTAAGAAGGGGCACAGCCAAAGATGGGTGGAAGTCACATGAGGCTGAAGAGGAGGTATATAGGAGGACCAATCCCAACAGTATCTGTCAGAGAGCGTTTCCCCCACCTCCCCGGTTCTCTACCACTGCACAACTTTATCTGACACTGTACCCAGCCTCTCAGCTGTGATGCCTGCTGCCTTCTCTCTGGAGATAAATATCCAGCCGTCTCTGTCTGGTGGGGGGGGGGGGAATGGGAGGAGGTGTAAAACAAAGAGGCTGTGAGGCTGAGGTCAAGACAGCACGAGTCAGATAGAGGAGGAATCACAAGGTCTGTGCGACACAGCTGTCAGATCTTGGGGTCTCTTTGAGTGCCAAAACCATCTGGTGACACCTAGACCCCCCAGATTCCTCCTTCTCCCACCACACATCCCCCCTCGCTGTCTTCAGGCAAACTCTGTTCTGCTTGAGATTGCTTGTTCTTGTACGTGCAAAACCCTCCCAATCTTTCAGACTCCAAATCCACCTGGTTACTTCTTGCCCTAGATGTGTGCTAGTTCATGCTACACGGGATAGGCAACAGCTGGTTTACCTATGTTGTTTTGAATGTGCTAATTGCCAGAAGCCAGAATTGTCACGTAAGCAGCTCTGGGCACTGGGCTGTTGCATGACATGCTTCATGTTTATTTCAGATGCAGATGTATTCAAAACTCAGTTTCCACACATATTGCCCACCTTTTCCAAGAAGACTTTGGCACAACCCCTTAGACTCCATCCCTTACTGTAAGGAAGCTCACATGTGACTGAAATCATCACATATTCTTCCTGTTGACTCCTCTTTCCATTTCCCCCACCCCTTTTGCTGCTCTCTCCTACATTGTCGTTCGCTTGGGGCACACAGCTGTCCGTGTCTCCTTCGTAAAGCTGCTTGTGTGGTGATGGTGCGATGTCTGTTGTAACTGATGTGCTGTTTGATTACTGTGTCTAGCCTCTCAAATGCCTCTGCCTTTAAGCTATGATGGGGGCAGACATTTGACACAAGAAAATGTTAGCTAGTGGATGTTTCCTTGTGAGAGTCTCTGGGTACAGAAACCGCTCTGCAATGGGGAAAATCGCCAAAGCTGAAAGAAGTGAGCCCCCTCCCCACCAGCTCCTGCCCTTTCCCCAGATAATAGGAGCGTCTGATGTAAGGTAGGGCCGGGGTGTGTGCCTAGAAATAGCAGTTTGCAGGACAGGTTGAATGAAAAGCTGGGAGAAAGAGCTGAGAAGCTGCTTGGGGCAAGGCCTCACTCTGGACATTTGAGGTGGCAAACCTCTTGCCTTGTGGGAGTGCACATGCATGCTGCTTGCCCTCACAGGATGATCGACTTGCACATTTGCAAATACATGATTTGTTTTGTTATTGCCATGATAACACTCTCTCCTCCAAAAGACACTAAAAAAAACCCCAGGTCATACTGCCCTTGGAACTTTTCACAGCTCAGTGCAATGGGGAGCTTTAGAAAATAACAATTATAACATTACATAACCATGTATGTCGTTACAAAAATTATGCAACTATAATACTGCATTTGCACCTCTGAAGTGAGTAAGGAATGAGGAATCAAACTCTGCATTGGTTTCTTCCAGCCTCTGAAAGGTCAGTGTACTGTCAGGAGTGACACAGTCAGCTCTCTTGAGGCAGCAAAATTCCTTGAACAAGCCGGAGGCTGGAGCTAAACCCTGGGCTGTTTCCCTAGTGCTGCTCACCTTCAGAAAGTCTCTTTCCACCCAAGGAACTAAATAGCCTTTTGCTAAAATACCAAGCTAGAGCCCTCTGGGGGGGGATTTCTTAAAAATTGGTTTCAGCTGGGCTGACTGTTCCCTCCCTGCTCTGGCTCCTTCTCCAGAATGTAATTAACATACTGATGAATTATGAATTGCTCAACACTCCATGGAAATGAATAATGGAGGAACTGGCTTGGCTGTGTGCCAGGAATGTCAAGTCCCCACTTTCCAGCTGGCCTGATGTCTGATACTTTATCAGAGAGGTGAAAAAGGAGAGTGTTGTGAGGAGAGAACAGAAGGGTAGAAAGGGTTTTTTTTTCCCCCTGTGGGTTATTCTCTACTGATTTTACACTGATGTTTGCTGCTTTGAAGGAGCTTGTGGGCTTTAACTTCCACTCACAATAACCCTGTGAGGTAGGCTAGGCTGAGACAAAATGACAGTTCGGAAGATCATCTGATGAGCTTCATGACTATGTAGGGATTTGGACCCCATAATCCCCAAGTCCTCTGCACCGTGCTGGCTCTCAATCAAACTATTTTCATATTCTTTTTACATGTATTTTTATTTACCTTCCTCATGGACAAACGTTTCTGAGGTGGCTGTTCCTATGGTTTCATTGTTGTCCGCAGCCTCAAGTGTGGGATGAAGCAGTATTATAAATATTTAAATTGATATGAATAAATAACAACAGAACGGGCCACACAGCAGAAATACAGCCCGGTCATTTTGACCCCATTGCCTCTTCACGTTTAATACAGTTTCTAGCTACTGCACCCTCCCAGGGCACAGCTAGTTCCAGAGTCTTGGGTGGCAATGATTGGAGTCTGTCCAATAACATTTCCCTTGGGAAGCTGCCCCAGGTGGATGGTTTTGCTGAGTGACGAGTTGCCAGCTGATCACTTCTGCAGGCTGCTGCGGACCTGGAGAGAGTTAGCAGACAGGCAGCCTATGCAGAGGGGGGGCAGCCTCCTGCCCTGCCCAGTTGCCCAGACTAACGCTCAAGCGACACATGATGCCTACTGTGTCACTCCCCTCAAAAATTAGAGGCAATGTTGGAGGCAAGTAGGTGGACAGAGAGGGGTTGTCATCGCCCCCCCCCCCCCCAATCTGCTGTTTTGTGTCGAAAACCCAGCAAAATAATGTGTGGCACTATTCAGACTCTGTTCCTATAGAGCACTAATGAATGACCCCCACCGTATCCAAAGCCCATCCAGGCAATGCCACACCAGCACAGCCTTCCCAGTCATGCTGGTGCAGCCCTTCCGGGTGATGCTCACCGCATCCATAGAGATTCTAACTCAGTCTGTTATCCATGGAGCGGCATCCCGATGTTGGCGTGTGACCCCAGCCAAGGGACTTGCCCTAACCAGCAAAAGCCCTCCCTTTTGCATGACTGGCCAGAAACACCCATGGCAAAGACAAAGGAAGGTCTAGGACCCACATCAGCAACCCCGTAAAGCTGCTCTTTAACTACCCATCCACAGCAGGAGACAGGCAAAGAGCACCTCATCCAGCATCATTGCAAACAGGCACACTTGGTTGGGCGGCTGGAGCACATGAACCTATCAGAGGGAGCACTTCATGGGCCAATCATTGGGCTCGCACGTGACACAGGACACCTCATGCAGTGGCCTGCCCATCTCACACACACACACACACACACACACACACACACACACACACACACACACACCCCTGCTGCTCATGGCATCGTTCATGGTACCTGCAGGCATAGCTATCAGTAATGTATGCTGCCCTCCCCGTTCCCCTGCAACTGCCTGCCTCAACATTGACCAATGACAGCAGGTAACGGGACGTATGGCCACATTGGAGCCCAAGTAGACACAGGGTGAGGTTGCTGCAGGCCCTGAAGGCAGAGAGGCCCCCCCCCCCAGAGTCCCGCCCTGAGGCCAGCTGCTGAGGTAAGAAATGACTAGAGAGGAAAGATGGGATCCCTGTCTGCTAATAAAGAGGCAACAAGTGTGATCAAGTCAAAGTTTTTATTGACCGGTATCAATGACAGAGCAGCATCTGAAAGGGAAACGCACAAGAGGGGTTGTCAACCATCTCCGCCTAGCAGAGCTGTTGTGCCATTGCAAGTTATCTGACAGACAGCCAAGTAACAGGTGCCAGTGGTCTGGCTACACCAGTTAGTTCACTGTCTGTCATGGAGTTTACAAAGCCACAGGGCCTTGTAGGTTAGCAACCTCGTTGGGCTTACACTGGTCACTGCAAGCAGGCAAGCTGTAGGGTACCCTTGGGACCTGCACATTGTCTTCATATGTGGGGCAACTGCCTGTGGGGAGTAACAAAGAGAGACAGGGACCAGATATGTGTCCTCTGGATTGAAATGCATACTCGTGAAGGAGAGGTGCCCTGTAGGGAGTGAGAACATGATGACTTGGAACATTACCTTTCCCTCTCTTGGGGGGCTGCAATGGAACTTTGCAGAGGACCTGTGGCAATGGCGTAGTCCTGAAAACAAAAGGGATTCAGATGAATGTTTGGCCAGCAGTAGCAATGGTTGGAGTGCCTGGCATTCATCAAAAGGGAGCAGAATGCAGATGTTCCCTCCTCTTAGCTGTTGCAAAACGGTCAGGCAACACAGTTTATAGCAAAGGCACTGGTGTCTCTGTGCCCATCATTTGAAGGGGGTGTTAGGAGACTGTGTATGTATGTTAATTCCTCGTCCCTCCCACATCCCTCCCGTGTTGCACCCCGATCTGATCCCCATGTTGGCATCTCTACCAGGGAAGTTGTGCTAGTGTCTGAGTTATGCCAGTGTTGTGTTTTTCCAGTAATGTGCCAGCTTCCGTGGTGCATCCTTGGCGGGTAGATGTCTGTGCTGATGGGGCTGGCTGCGCACCAGCGTACAAGGACACATGCTGGCATATTGTGATGATAGGATTGGACTGTCAGACACTCTGGCTGCTGCTTCTTCCAGAAATCAAAATACGGTCATTGGTTGCCTCTTGATGATCAGCCGGTGGTGTTTGTGTTCATGCCTTGTTTCTGCACAGAACTCCTTGTCATATAGGACACTGAAATAAAGCCCCTGCCCCTCTCATTTTAGAAATGGCACACTGGAACCAGTTTGTTTCCAAGAAGTGTTGATTCAATTAATTGGTTATCTTGCCAGAGGCCAAATCCGGGTTGCGGTTGGAATTCACCCTGGTTTCCATTTACATCCTGCTTCTCTACCAGTTTGAACCAGCACCTCTGGGCGTGAGAGTGACGCCTTGAGAGAAGTTCGAAAGATTGCATTCATCATGTTCCACCCTTCATAAAAGTAACTCAGGCTTACATAGATGGTTTTCTTCCCCCACCCCCACCTTTTATCTTCACAATGACCCTGGCCAGTTTTGACAACGCTTTCCTGCCTGAAGTACTGGCGTGAGTGCGCCAGATCCTAACCCCATTTCCTGTCCCCTTCCCTCTTCCTTACGCTCCTCAGACTTGCGCAAGGAAAAGAGCTGTCACCGATCTTAGGAGACCCATTGGGCCAGTGATGTCTTGCCCCTGGAGTAAGGGAACAAAAGTTCCCTTACCTTGAGGAGGCCTCTGGACCACAGCATGTGCTTCACCATTGATGTGGCTGCATCGGCTAGGGTGGTGGTGGTGTTAGTTAGGATGGGCTGTTAGTTTTGTAGTATCTTGGATGTACCAGGTAGTACGGGTAATGATGCCATGTAGAAAAGAGAAGCCAGGATAAAAATAGATTTCTTACGCTGATTGCAGGTCTCCAGACGCTGGCAGCCACGAACGGGAAAAAATATACTTAAAATCCGAGGTTTGCAAGTCCTTACGTTTCGTTCCATAAGCCTGGAACTTTTTCAAAGGAAACAATCCTGGAGTTTCCTTTGAAAAAGTTCCAGGCTTATGGAACGAAACGTAAGGACTTGCAAACCTTGGATTTTAAGTATATTTTTTCCCCGTTCGTGTCTGCCAGCGTCTGGAGACCTGCAATCGGCGTAAGAAATCTATTTTTATCCTGGCTTCTCCGTTCTAGCTTAGTTTTGTAGTAATTTTTTTTCTTGTAGTTCTGTGATCTCAAACACAGAATTCTTAGCACCCTCACCAACTACAAGTTCCAAGGTTCTTTGAAGGAGGCTATTCACAGTTACACCAGTATAGGTTTGCAGTACAGATATGCCTTGCCTACAGTGATCCAATGCAACAGAGCAGTAATTGACTAACTGTCAACTGTAACTGTCAAACAAACTGTCAAACAAACAGTAATTGACTAACTGACCCACACAACACTGGGGTCCCTTCCAGGCTTATTAGAGCTTGTCAATTAGAAGATCAGGAATGGCAACCAACAATCTTCCATGGAAGGCAGCTTGCCCAGTACTGCCAGTCTTTCCCCAGGGCAGCCACAGGGGAGTATTACAGTAGGCAGCATGCTCCATCTAAAGGGTTATCTCAGTTCACACAATGGGCAATGATAAGGCCCAATGTAGCAACTGTGTGAACTGAGAGTGCAATGTAGAACATGTCCTAGAATCCTCTGTGACATGCAAAGGTTATGTGGCAGAGAAACTGGCATGAAAAAAATCCCCTAAAGCAGGGCCGGCCCAAGACCTCCTGATGCTTGAGACGGCACAGCATGCCAAATGCTGCCCCCTTTCCCAACGGTGCGCCAGCCTCTGCTCCTCCCACTCTGCAATGCTCTAGCGCTCAGCACTCCCCCTCCATTTCCTCTTCCTCTCTGTCCCCTTCTTCATTTTCTATTCCAGGGAGTGGAAGGAGAAGGAGGAGCAGTGGAGGCCAGAAGGCGGACAGAGATGGGCTGCCTGAGGCGACCAGTTGGCCTCATGGTCATGGATGGTCTGGCCCTGCCCTACAGGTGCAAAGTTTGCAACCCATTATGATGATGATGATAGAGGGCTGGGCTCTTGGTTTAACCCTCATGAAGGAGAGGAGAATGCTATAAATATGTGCCGCGTAAGGGTGACATTGAGACTTACCGAGATTTTCTTACCGAGACTTAGCCAGAGATTTCTGGCTTCTTTTACAGATTTTTGACTCCAGCCAACTTTTCCCTGACTTTGTAGGCAAACAGATGGTCCAAGTGTGTGTAAAGGTTTTCATGATCTTTGTTTTGTGTAGGATGCAGCTGCTCCAGTTGGGAACGAGGATTGCGCCTTCTATTGCAACAGCACGGAACACGTTGTAGATCATTCTCTCACACAGGCCTTGGGTATTCCTGTCACAATGGCCTTCTTGGCACCAACTCCCTGAGGAGGCAATTAAAAGGTTTTGATGTGGCAACCCTTGATTGCTATTTGTGGGGTTGCGTTTGCTCTTCTGGGATCAGGAAGAGCTCCTGAGGAGGTGGCAGCTGTGTGACCTTTCAAGGCACCAAAATGAGTGGGAATCAGAGTGCCGTTGGACGAGCGTGGGAGGCGAATGCCAGAGAGGAGCCAGACTGTGAAGGAAACCATCTGGAATATAGTGTTCTATGCAAGATTAGAACTTTGTTTTGTATTTGTAAAAAAAAAAAAAACACCCTTCGGGTTTTTTAGATAGCCTGCCTATGTGAACCGCCTTTGAATTAAAGTCAGAGGAGAAATCTGATGACCAAGAAAAGGTGGTATATAAATACTGGTGGTGGTATTATTATTATTATTATTATTATTATTATTATTATTATTATTATTATTATTATATCCCTGGAAGAAGAAAAGATAAGCAGTTGGAGATTTGGAGACCAAACTCAGGCTCTTCTGCAGCTGCTTGGACCCCCACATCCCAGCTCCTGCCAGAAGTGGTGGGATCCTTCCCAATAAGGCCTGGTTTCCTCCATTCCGGGTCTCTTCACTGCACTTCTTTTCCTGAGCAGGTGACAAAATTCAGCAATTGCGATTACACAGCCCAACAAAAAGGTCTCGGGGAGTCCTGCCGGCGCATGCGTGAAGTCTCAGGGAGCCCCAGAGCCCCAGTGCAAACCGGGCAGGGGGCAGATGGCAGCCACTAGTGGTGTGCTTGTGGAAGCTCCTGAAGGGGTCTCAGGGAGCCCCAGGCCTCCTAGGAGCTCTCTTGGAGAAATGCTGGCTTAAACATTAACTTAGCCCCTAGGCAAATTTCTTTGATTGCCTCCTGTGGAGCCTCATGCTGCTTCTTGGCATAGGTCCTTTTGCAAACAGTTTCAAACAGGGCTGGTGCGCCTTAGGCAAAGCTAGCTACTTGCACCTCCCTTTTTTTTTTAACCAACTTCAATTTTCAAAAACAGATGTCTTGTAGAAAAAAATGAAAAGCACAAAACTTGAAACTGCTAAATGTATTTTAAACTGCAAGAATAAACTGTGCCCCTCAACGGTCAGTACTGCACCCCTCTGAGGTCTGTGCCCTAGGCAGCTGCCTAGTTGGCCTAATGATAGCACCGACCATGGGTTGGCACAGGAGCACCCCTGATGACATCACCACTCCTGATTTAGAAGTCCCAAAACACTCTCTCTCTCTCTCTCTCTCTCTCTCTCTCTCTCTCTCTCTCTCTCTCTCTCCTTTGACTACACCTCCTGATCCTGTTTGTTTCAGAAGAGGATAGACTATATTCAGGGTTACAAAAAATTAAAAACCATAATATAAATGAGGGTCTTGGACAAATGTCTACCCTGACAATAAACAGGGTCAGGCAGTGGCGTCACTAGGAGGAGTGCGGGGTGTGTGTGTGTGTAGACTGCACCAGGTGACACCCTCAGGGGGGTGACACAACTATATATATATATATATATATATATATATATATATATATATATATATATATATATATATATATATATATATATAATATGTTTTATAGTGGCCACTAATTTTTTGGTTTTTGTTGGTTACTGATTTGTTGGGTCAGGTGACCTGTACTGTTATAAATTAAACTAAATAAAGTTACTGGGTGTGACCATGAGTTACTGCACCAGGTGACACCAACTCTTGTGACACCACTGGGTTGATGTGATGAGCTCTTGCACCGGGTGTCGCAAACCCTAGAGACGCCTCTGGGGTCAGGCCTGGTTCAGTGAGAAGGTTGAGACAGAGGTTTAATCTGCAGAGGCACTGTTACTAGTGGATCTCTCTCTCTCCCCCCCCCCCCTTGTTTCATTCTTTACTATGAACTCTGATATCAAGCAACATGATATTTCATATGACAACACCAAGGAATGTTAAGGTGCAGAATGAACTGTTTTACTGGCACCTCTATCTACAACCTGAACAGGACATTGGTTTTTACAGGCCATGTTTTTAACTTTGGTTCAAGCCTCAAAAGCACAAGAACTCTTCAAGCTTAAACTTTTCTACGTCCCCTCTGTCCTACCTCCCAGAGACACACATCCTGGGAAAAGAGAGATGGATGGTCCACCTGGCGTCTCTAGTTGAATGCAAAATCCTTTGTTCATGTTTTACAACTCTTTTTGACTCCTGTAATGTTGTAACAAAATTCCTGTATTGTTTGACCGTACCTACATTCCTGCATTTTTATTGTATTTTTGCATTTCTCTCTTTCCTCATGGAATGTCATCTTCTTATTTTTGCCTGCCATACTGTGTAAAAATCTGTATTTCTTATTACATGTGATACTTTGATTGTATCTGCTCTTGCCACATTGCAACCTTAGGCATTTGCATTTCAGCTGTTTCTAGTATCTAGCTTAGGGGCAACATCCCCTGTTTACCTCCAAAGTTGCACGTAACAGCGACCCAAAAACTCCTTAAAAACGGGTTTTAAAACAGAATTTTGTCACTCTTTCTGAGTTTCCGAACCAGCTCCAGGAAAAAGAAGGCTTCACAACAGGTAGCGATGAGAAGCTGAACTTCTTCCTTCTCCCCCCTTCCCCCTCTCTATTCCTTAACTGTTAGAAATTGGGTTGGAGAAGTAGGGACTTCCAAATTTCACTCCTAAAACCCCTTTTTCCTTCATTTGCACCAAATACACTCTGCATTACAAACAACCACCACAATAAATCAGGAACATACTACACTGTTTATTAGGGTAAAAGGAAACATATTTTCTATTAATCCTACGTATGAACAATTTTACCCTTTTGTTCTGTTTTTAATAAATCCATACTCCTTTATTTGAAGTTATTTCTCTCAGTTTCTCTTTGCTGTGTTAAAAGGGAAGCTCTGCATTACCCTAATCTATTCATCCAGTCTAACCATCCCTTGTTCCAAACTGGGCTGTGCTAATTTTCCCTAAGAACCAGCTCTTTTGGTAACAGCACGGGGCCCTCGACCTTAGAATAGTGAGTGGGAGGACCTTTCAGCAAGTGTTTGGGGGAAACTGGCAGAGCTGATAGACTCTTTCCTGCAACCAGGACTGGCTGACTGGGTTGGGGCCTGGAAGAGGCGCTGTTTTGCAGTGGTTCTGCTCCTTCCTGGCTGATCGGACCCAGATGGTGAAGTTGGGGGATTCCCGTTCGGTGCCCTGGTTGCTGACTTGTGGGGTGCCGCAGGGATCTATTCTGTCACCCATGGTGTTTAACATCTATATGAAGGCGCTGGGGGAGGGCACCCGGGGATTTGGAGTGGGGTGTCACCAATATGCGCATGACATCCAGCTCTATCTCTCTCCAAAGGGACTGTTGAAGTCCTGGGGTGCTGCCTGGAGGTAGTTGGGGCCTGGATGTGGGTTATTAGTTTGAAATTAAACCCGGACAAGACAGAGGTCCTGTTTCAGAAGACTGCAATGCAGGTACTAGATCTACAACTTGCTCTAGATGGGTTAGCACTCCCTTTGAAGGAGCAGGTCCACAGCATGGGAGAACTTCTGGATTCACTGCTGGCCTTGAATGGCCAGTGGCATCTGTGGCCAGAGGGACTTTTGCCCAGCTTCGGCTGGTGCATTGGCTGAGACCATACCTTAGTCGGACTGATCTGGCCACAGTGGTCCATGCCCTAGTGACATCGTGTTGGTGATGACCTTTAAGGCCCTGCACAGCACAGAACCAGGATACCTCAAGGACTGCCTTCCCCCATATAATTCTGCATGTTCCCTACAGTCGTCAGATAGGCCCTGCTTAGGATACCGCTGCCATCTAATGCCAACGGGATGGTGGCAAAGTGCAGGGCCTTTTCTGCTTAGGCATCATATCTTTGGAACCAGCTTCCAGAGAAGTGGAGGACAGCCCCCTCTCTCTATGCTTTCCGACGAGGTTTAAAAACATTTTTATTTTGCTTGGCTTTTGAGGAGAGAGGATCCCTTTTTAATTTAACAGCGATAGGTTTGGGATGCTGTTTTATACTATTTTAATCTTAGGTATTGCTGTTTTTACACCTTTTAATCTGCTCCAGTATTGTTTTAACTGTGTTAATTGGTATTATTTAATGATGTTTGAATTGGTATTATTTAATGTTTTTATGTGATTTTGTAATTTTATTGTTGTATATAGCTTTGAGCATTGAAAAAAGTGGTATTTACCGTATTTTTCACTCCATAAGATGCACCGGACCATAGGACGCATGTGTATTTTGGAGCTAAAAATATTGTTAAAAAAATGTCTTGCTTTTAACAGTTTTACTTACCTGGTTGTTGATCTTCAGCTCCAGTCTTTGGGTGCCCCAGCCAGCTCCCAGTTGTGTTCGGCGCCTGGGCTAAGTTCCCAGGCGCTGGATGCGACCAGGGAGCCCTGCGCAAACATTGCAGCAACTGCGATGTTTGCGCAGGGCTCCTGGTTGCGTCCAGCGCCTGCGTTAACTTCCCTGACGCTGAACGCGACTGCAAGTCCTCCGGAAAAATCCGAGTTCCTCTGATGTTTCCGGAGGGCTTTGAAGTCGCGTCCAGCGTCAGGGAACGCGACTGCAAGCCCTCCGGAAACATCGGAGGAACTCGGATGTTTCCGGAGGGCTTGCACTCGCGTTCAGCATCAGGGAAGTTAGCGCAGGCGCTGAACGCAACTGCAAGTCCTCTGGAAATATCCGAGTTACTCCAATGTTCCCGGAGAGCTTGCAGTCGCGTTCAGCACCTGAGCGAATTTCCCTGACGCTGGACGCGACTTCAAAGCCCTCCGGAAACATTGGAGGAACTCGGATGGGCTCGAGTTCGGAGGGCTCAAAGCTCGGAGGGCTTTGAAGTCACATCCAGTCTCAGGGAACTTCGTGCAGGCACTGAACGCGACCTGGAGCTCTGCGCAAACATCGCAGTTGCTGCGATGTTTGCGCAGGGCTCCCTGGTCGCGTCCAGCGCCTGGGAACTTAGCCCAGGCGCCGAACACAACTGGGAGCTGGCTGGGGCACCCAAAGACTGGAGCTGAAGATCAACAACCAGGTAAGTAAAACTGTTAAAAGGAAGACATTTTTTCACTATTCGCTCTATAAGACGCACAGACATTCCCCCCTAATTTTTTTTTGGGGGGAAGTGCATCTTATAGAGCGAAAAATACGGTAAATCTTTTCAGTCAATACATTTAAATAAACCTCCGCCTGTGACTGCCACTTCCTCTCCTGCCACTTGCTGATTCAGCATGTAACTCTTTGAACTCTCTGGACCACAAAGTGGGGAGATCTGCTTGAACTGCCACCTCTCCCACCACTGCCAATCCTGCTGCCAAGCTATGTTTGCATAGGATTATAGTGTTAATATCACTTGAGCGACATACTGTCACTTCAGGTAGCCCTTGGGAAAGGCAATGACTAGACACTAACATGCCCTTAGGCAAATTTCTCAGTTTGTCTCCTTCACATGTTTCTTTCTGCAGTGCCTCCTCTGCTACCAGGTTCATTTGCTTCTGTTTGCGTCTTCAGTGGGGCAGCGTCAGGGCAGCTGCTGCATTTCGGACAAGTGTGCAGCCCCAGACCAGTCTCTCCTCCTTTCCTTCAGTTGTTGGGCAGCTGGGAATGGAGGTGGTGGTTTCTGCCTCTTTGGAACCAGCATTGCTCTTATCTACTCAGTAGTAAGGGGGAAATGATGCCCTCAGAGGCAGACTTTTTTCCAGCCCGACCACAAACATTGAACAAGTGTTCCAGCGCTAAGGCATCATGATTCATGTGGCCTTGTGTGTTGCATGATCATGATTAAGTTGGCCTTGAAGTGCAGGTGACGAAAGGTGGACAGAATTTGGAGAACAGGGTTGGGTGTGCCTAGAGGCAGAAATTGGAAGTCACCTGGTTAATATGAAAGTCCAATGAATATAAAACTACTGGATTAAATCAAAGACTGTGCAAGAGGAGACGTTGCTAATAGTTTGTTTAATGGAACCATTTAGCTGAATGTTGCTTGGCTTAGCTTGTCACTTGGCACCAGAAGTTAGCAGTGTTCTGAGACTGGCATTGGATGGTGTGAAATGAGCCTGGCAGGCAGGATGCTTAGCTAGTTTGCTTGGAATGCACAAAAGAGGGTGGTTAACAAATCTTAATGGCTTAATAAAACCCTCAGGACCCTCGCGGCGGGCATTTACCTGAGAGGAGGCCTTATGACAGGGATTGGCAACTTTTTTCGGGCAAAGGGGCCGGATGTTTTGTGATGATGTCATTATGTCATCGTTGACCTTCCAGGTTGCCGAGCTCCTGGAAGCGGCTGCACGGAGCTCTGCTTGGGAGGTGAAGCCTCCTCCCGCCCAATTTGCTGCACGCCAGACAGGGAATGGCAGAGCTGCCCTGCTCAGGCTAGTGGAGTCCCTGTGCCCCTGTCTAGACTGGTGAAGCAGCTGCTCTGCCAGTCTCCGATGTAGACAGGATTGCGTTGTGATTTTATTATATTTATATGATATAAATTATATCCCAAGGAGCTCACAGTGGTGTACATGGCTTCCTCCTCCTCACATTATCCTCACAATAGCCCTGTGAGGTAGGTTGGGTTGAGAATGAGTGACTGGCCCAGGGTGACTTCATGGTGAGCTTCATGGCCACGCAGGGGTCTGAACCTGGGTGAACGTTCTAACCATGACATCACAGTGGCTCTCCACATCTGCCATTTGTTATGGTCTGTGGCTGAAAAACTAAACTTGAAAAGTTGAATGTGTCTTAGAGAGCACAGACAGCATTGGTGAGACAAAGGCACTCTTTACACAAGGCAGGCTCATCTGTAAGGGCAGCTGAGGCAGTTGCACATTGGCAGGGTGCCCACCTCTGTCCACCCACTTGCTTCCATTGCTCCTACCTTTTTCTCCTCAGGCTCTTCCTATTGCCTGGAGTAAAAAAGGAAGGGGAGAATAGGGTGGAAGAGGAAGTGTGGAGGAGAGGCCTGGAGGAAAGGAAGTATGGAAGAGAAGAGAGTGGTGGGCTAGAGTGTCTCCTCCGCACTGCCTCTTCCTCACTGTCCCCCTCTTCCTTTTCCAATCTAGAGAGTGGGAGTAAAGGGGGGCCACATCGCCAAGTAAAGGGGGGCTGAATTTGGCACACCACAGGCACCAGAAGGTAAACATCTTTTTTTGTTTGTTTGTTTATATGCTAGCTCTGGGCTCCAATATTGAAAACACTTTCCAGGTTCTAATCCTTCTTAATCCCAGTTTCAAAGTGACATCTTTTTGGTTACTAGGCACAATCACAGCCTCAGCCTGGTTGTCATGGATGCTTTCATGCCCACTCGGTACACAGCAGAAATCAGCTGTTCTCCTGGCAGCATCACAACACACACAACTGTGGGTGTTTGTGTGGGTGGTTTGTACTCAAGGACAAATGTTTCTATTGTAGTTTCTCCAGCAATTGTTGGAAAGTCCAGGTTATGAAAGAAGATTAATTTTGGCTGCTGATCCAGATGGCAGGTTTTGGGGTCCCTTTCTTTGTTTTCAGTGAATGGGCTCAAAATTCCTACTGACTGCTGTCAAACTGATTTTGAGGGAAGAGAAACTGGGCCGTTCTGTTTTTGTTTAAAATAAAGAGCAAGATGCAGGCAAAGTGAAGAATGCAGTGTGTTCAGAAGGCTCAAGGGCAGGCTATCTGAAGAGATGTTGGTGCCTGAGTTGAATCCTCCAAATGACATCCCCCTTCTCACTCATTAACATGGAGCACAACCTATCAGGAAATGAACCAGCTGTGATGAACAGGAGCTGCACAAGAACACCTCTACGTTTTGTGAAAGCCTCCCCTTGCTACTGTTTTTAGAAGGCAATGCAGATCCACGATTTGGCTAAAAGAGGGGAGTCAATGGGGTGGGCTTATGAATTTCATTCAGTGCCCACCTTCCTATACTTAACACTATCACAAGCCCCACCATCTGCCAGTAAAGGAGCATCATTCATCCCATATGATGCTAAGCACCAAATAGATGCATGCCGGTGTGCTTCCCAACAAGGACTGTTCCATATTCTAGGGTCCTGAATTGATGAAAAAGAAAACATGGTAGATGGTCTTTCTTTCTAATTATGGAGAGAGAGAGAGAGAGAGAGAGAGAGAGATCTGTGGCTGGTCTGTGGTCTGTGGCTGAAAAACTAAACTTGAAAAGTTGAATGTGTCTTAGAGAGCACAGACAGCATTGGTGAGACAAAGGCACTCTTTACACAAGGCAGGCTATTTTGCAATTTGGAGTCTGATGATCGATCAACGTATTTTACTTAATCAGTTGGCTGCCCACATGACTTCCTTGTTATATGCAACAACCTGTTTGTCACCAAGCGGGTACTGGTTTGGCTGGCTCTCTCTCGTGCCTTGGGGTGTGTCCAGTCGCTGCCTTTTGGATGGCTCTTCCTCCATTACTCCCCTCCTCCCTGGGTAGGTGGACCATAAATGTAGTTGAGTCAACATTTGGAAGGAAGCAGATCAAAGAAGCGTCAGCAGCCATCCAGGGTGATTCTGATACAACAGGTGAGAAAGATTCCTCCAGGAATTCCTGCTGGAGCACGGAATTGAGGGGTAGTGGGAGTCTAGGCTCCTTTCTTGTTTGGGGTGGGATTCCTAACTCCTAAAGGACTTCTTCTTCTTTGACTATTGCACATCAAGAACCATGCTGCAAGTACTAGTTCCCTACTTGTGGCACAATAGGATCTGAAGTCTTGCATAGCCTCATTTTGTGTGCGTGTGGGGGTAGCCAGATAAGAAGTCTGGGAGGCGGGCGAGACTGCAGAGACTGGCTTCTGTGGGTTGACAGCCTTACCATCTTCCAGCAGTGCCTTAGTCCACCTGCAGCTCCTTCTGCCTCCTCTCCAGGAGGGAAGAACCTAGAACCTGGACTAGCACTTCAGTTATCAGGAGTCGAGAGTGCCATAATCAGTATATCTTTGATTCCACTTCTTTTGCTAAGTTAAGTGCATGTGAACATTTATTGAAAAGCAGTATGTGGATAGTTTTAAGAATTGTCATCTTAATTTTTGTGGTGTATTTTAACTTTGGTAGCAAATATTGGCTGAAAAGCAGAGTTTAAATATAATGAACAATAACTATGGATTCTATGATCTCTAGATCAACTAGAAGCACCCTCTTAGGTTCAAACTAGAGGTGACAAGAAATACATAATCATGTTTCTACCTTTAAATACTTAAAAAATAGATGTGGTAGGGTTGACCTATGTCAGGACCATGACACAGGGGGAGAGGGGGCTTAACCTTTTTCACCATCATTTTCCCTAGTGAAACCCCCCCCCCTTCTGCCTTCAAAACTGCTATTTGCTCAGCAGGACAAACATATGGGTGCAAATAGCCACTTTCAGGAGACAGAGAAGGATTTTCACAGGAAAACAACTGCTTTTCTGAAGAATTAAAAGATGAAAATGCAATGACGACTCATTTCTTGTCACATCTAGTTTGTTCCCCCAACAGGGCAGATTAACAAATAAATGTGATATATAATGAGATAAATATATTAATTAAAATAAATAATGTTACAATGTGGCTTTATGAAATGTATATACAGTAGTTTTTGACTGGGAGGCACACTGTTAATGTTGCAATAATTGGTAATTGATGTGCCTGCAGTTTCCATTGCTGGGTGAATGGGACCCATGCACTGAATCAGGTCACCGTTAAGGCAGGCGGTCAACTCTCTGGCTGGTGTCTAGATGGGCACCAGGTTGGCACACCGATCACAAAGCCAAGGAAAATGCAGGGGTTGTGACCATGAATGGGGCTAGTGCAGAACAGTGTTGCTACTGGTAGGGGGGCAAGGGAGTGTTATTCAGCCCCTTAATAACATGCCCCCTCTGTGCAGATAACAATGGAAGGCCTGGACATCAAATTGAAATCAGCCATACAAGTATTGGTGCTGCTACAGCTCTTGGGAGGATTCTGTGTTGTTAGCTGTCATGGTAAGATTTTACAGTACACTGCAAAAAAACTAAATTAACAGCCCGATCCTGCCCAACTTTAGGCTGGTGGAGTGAGTTCTGTGCCAGCCTAAGGTGTTGCAAAAGTACCACAAGGCACTTTTGTGGCACCTCAAGTGTAAGCGGTGCTGGCGCGGAGGCTGGCACCGCTCACACCGCCACCATCCCGGACCTGCGCAGGCCGATGCAGGTATGGTCAACGCTGGTTGGCAGGAGGGCGTGGAGAGGGCGGGCAGGGGTGGCGAGGGAGGGGGCCATTGACTGGCCTGGCCTGGGAGGGGGCGGGGATATTGGTGCTGGGTTGCGCCAATATCCAATGCCCCTTCCCAGGCCGGGCCGACCTTACATGGTCTTCCCAGACGCATGCCTGCTAAAGAGCTGGTGCGCATCTGAGGAGGCCCATTAGGGCCTCTGGCGCTTACACTGGGGGAGAATGTTCCCTTCCCCTGAGGTGAGCCCGGGCTGTGCTGGCGCAGTCCACATCCTGCTTAGGCCGGATTGCGCTGTAAAGAGTCGATGGTGATGATAATGGTGATCACCCCTCCACAGCCTCAGCTGCACTAGGGGCATCATGGGGAGGTTGGGAGGGCGGTCATGAGCTGGTTTGGGATGTGGCCACATAGCAGCAGCTTCCAGGGTTGCCATAGGCTGGCTAGTTGTCACTGGGCTATGAAAACAGTCTGTCTCCCAGAATAAAGTATTGCATCAGTCCGTGGGGATTTACTGAGTTATGTGTTCTGTCGTTCCACACTACTCCAGAACAACAACAGTAAACCTGAAATGTTCAACACTAGTGATTTGTAGGAAATCTCAGGATTTAGGCATTAAATGTTTTTTCCTGTCAGAAAATAGCTCTCTCTCTCTCTCTCTCTCTCTCTCTCTCTCTATGTGTGTGTGTGTGTGTGTGTGTGTGTGTAGAGAGAGAGAGAGAGAGAGAGAGAGAGAACCAGATGGCTTTTAGAAGACAGGACTGCTCTCACTTGCTGCCAAAGGCACACACACACACACCCCGCACTTTTGGGGGAGGGAGGTAAGGCAGGTGGGGGACATTTTGCTGCATTCTTCAATTATCTGACATCACACAACCTTCCTGTTTTTTTTTTCTTACAGAGAAATGGTGCTATGACTTATCAAGTTGCGGTAAGCAAAACAGCTTTCCTGGTTTCACCCACAGGTTCAAGAGCCTCCCAACGTGGGAAGAAAAGGCTGTTATCTTCACGGGGGTGACTGGAATGTTGGGGCACAGAAAGGGCAGCAGTCTGGCTTGCCTGCCTAGTGCGACTCCTAGAAGGAACCCAGGTGTCTTGCACCCAACCCAAACACCAGTACAGCGTAGTGGTTAGAGAGTGTTGAACTAGAGTCAGAAAGGCTTGAATTTCCCACTCATCTGTGAAGTGCTCCGGGTGACCCGGCACCACATTCCCTGCATCACTGTGGGCGATGCCAGTCACTCTCTAGCTCAGCTTAGATAAGGGTATCGTGAGGATAAAGGGGGATGACCCATATAGTATGTCATCCTGACTCCTTGGAGGAAGGCCAGGATAGAAATGAGATCAACAACATTCCTTATTGGTTCCTACTTCCTTATTGGAAGTTCGGATGAATCCAGAGGGGCGTGTGTTGCCCGAAGAAGGGCTAGGATTTTGAACAATCCGTCACTCCGATATACCGTATTGGTCTGAGTATAAGACTCACTTTTTTCTCCTAATTTAAGTTTTTTAACTAGGGGTGCATCTTATAATCAGGCTGTTGCAATAATGCCAGTGATTTAATTAATTATTTTTAATAGCACCAAACTTTAAGGGTGCGTCTTATAATCAGGTGCGTCTTATACTCGGGACAATACGGGTAATCTTTGGTTGGATCACCGGCCTGTCAGCCTCAATACAATCCCCCCACTTGCCTCAGACCTTCTTTGTCTTGTCTGTAGTATAGCTACTGTAACATGATAGTTGGCTTCATGGAGGCTCAGGGCTAATTCATGGAAAAGGTGCAGAGGAAACAGATGGGATCATTGGGACGATCCCCTAGTATTCAGTGCTTCCTGTTACAACTCAGAAGCAATAGGAGGAGGCGGTGGCAGCACAAGGGCACATGCACTGCTCTGCTGCATATATGGCCGACAAAAAAAGGGGGGCGGAAAACTAGGGCATCACTTCAGATGCCACTCCAACTTGGGCTGGGCCAGCACATGGCTCCCCTAATGGGTTCTCTCTCATGCTTTAAAAATGACTAATAGCCCAGATGTACTCTAGATGTGATAACAGCCAGTGAGCCATGTTGGCTATATGACCTCGGTGAGAAACCAGGAAGAGGGAAGGCTTCTAGGTTTAGGGAAAACTTGTCACTTCAATGCTTGGCTTTGTGGCATGATGACTGCATAGCATACCGCAGAATGCAATGGTAAAGTCCTGAGTGGTAGTGTGGACCAGATTGGAGGTGGGATGCCATTGTTAAATGTTTCTCCATATCAAAAGCTCCCTGCCAGAGTAAAAGTAGCAAAGCAGGAAACATGGTCTACTGGCCTCTGTGCTGCGAGTTTTCCACATGCAGGGATTTTTTCCCAGATAAGGAAGCGTTCAAAAAATATCTATCACTTGCTATCTGAAGGGGTACAATTCATTTGGCCTCTTAAGGGTTCTTCCATCTCGTTCCCACCTTATGATGCTGTAGGTGCAGATCCATCTTACATCGATCCATTTAACAACTCCCCTCCCCAACGCATCTTAGAACCAACCACCCCTCTGTATTCATGATCAGAATGATTAACTAGGGTGGATTTTCCCATCTCACACCGTTTGTGGGTAAGATGAGAGTTTTGACTGCTGGTTGGTGACTGAGGAGGATACAGAATCAAGGGGTTGTAGTTACTCCAAATTAATGAATTTAGATTACAAAGACATTATCGTGTGTGTGTGTGGGTGCCAGGCAATCCAGAAGGACAACTGCCCTTTCTGCTCTGCCTCACTACGGCCTACTATATGCCCAGCCCGCCAGTGGAGAATCAGGTACTGACAATCTTGACTCTTGCCCTTCTGCTTCCGTCTTGGCTTCAACATTTCCCTCTTTCTTCTCCTAGGGCCCAAGACATGGGGAAACCTTGGTTCCTGTAGTGGCTCTAGGCAGTCTCCCATCGACATCATCATCAGCAACACCAAGCCTGATGCTTGTTTAGCTCCTATTAATTTTAATGGATATGAGAACCGTACGCTGCCAAAATGCCTCAAAAACACGGGCCATTATGGTAAGTTTGGATGACTTAAGTAACCGCATAAGATACCAGGGATCTCCAACGTGGAGCCCACATAGCTGGGCTAAAAGTCACCGCATTCCCTGCATCACTGTGGCAGCTTGCCAGAGAAGGGAGCTGCTGGGCTGCTTTGCTCAGCACCATTGCTGCTGGTGGCCAGAGGGTGACGCAGCACCTATTTACCTGCCAGGTTGGGACCTGCTTGCTTCATTGCCACCAGCCCTGACTCACGGCCCCTTGAGGGCAACCTTGGCACAAGAGTGATCAGATGCAACACAGACGGCAGGATCAAACAAATATCACACTTCCCACTCCATAGTTCAGCTCACCTTTGGCAGGTGACTTTGTGGTAGCATGGAAAATGAGGTTTATTTGCTTATTTATTTAAAAAAACCATATATCCTACCTTTTTTTTTAAACTGCACAAGGTGGCCGATATAAAAACAATTACAATAAATGTAATATGAATTAAAACTCAACCCCATCAGGCCGACAATAAAAATCCATAAAAGATAACACAACAGCAGGTAAAAAATAGAGCATAAAGGTGAACAGACCTTGCAGCAGCAATAAAATAGCGGCAATAAAAGCAGCAAAACAAGCAAACAAAACAGTAAGGAGAGGAAAAAGTGGCAAAAACCATAAAAACAATACCTTCTTACCCACCCCCCAAAGCCAATGGAAACAAGAAGTCATTGGGCCTCACCAGAAATTTTCCAATGAAGGGGCTGTTTTTAAATTATCTGGAAAATAATTCCAGAAATGCAGTGCCACAACTGAAAAGGCCCTGCTTCTTGCCGCCACCTCTTTCACCTGTAATGGTGGCAAAACTCTGAGCAGGGCCCTATCCAATGACTGTCCTAAGGGATGGGATGGACTATATAGTAGTAGGCAAAACCTAAGATACCTCAGTCCTAGGCCATATAGGATTTTAAAGGTTAACATCAGCACTTTGAATTGGACTTGGAAACAAATGGGCAACCAATGCAGCTGCTGGAGCAGCAGCCCAACAGAAGTGAACCAGTGAACCCCGGCAACTGCCCAGGCTGTCATATTCTGCACTAATTGCAGGTTCCAAACTGTTTTCAAGGGCAGCCCCATGTACAGCATGTTACAGTAGTCCAACTCAGATCAGATGTCACCAAGACATGAACTACCGCGGCCAGATTTCCCTTTTTAGGAAACCATTCAAGAACCTGGAGCTTGTTTAAAAGTCTCCCGAATTTCTAACAGTGAATTCGCAAGGAACAGCTTGTCTCATATATACCACCTCACGTTGCATTGTCATATGGTTTTATCTGCATTTTAGATTACTTGTCTGCCATTAATTAGACTGATTGTTAGCCACCCTCTGCATTATACAGGGCAGCAGGAGACAATGCGAGACAGATACAGATCTGTGAACATAATACA